>OV702292.1:68602776-71363290 GCA_916181665.1 Avena sativa
ACCTTGGTTTCATAACTGAGGGAAACTTCCTTCTGTGCTCATCATACGTTCCTCTTGGGGTTCCCCAACGAGCTCGAGATATCTTGAGCTATCAAGCCTTTTTCTGGCGCCGTTGCCGGGGAGTCAAGGACATCTTCACAAGGGGAGTCCATCACAACCAATCTCTTTACTTTGTTTTTTGTTTTTCTTAGTTTATTTTTTCTTTGTTTGCTTGTTTCTATTATTAAAAACACAAAAAAAATAGTTGTACTACTTTGCTTCTTTATATCAAAAACACCAAAAATAGTTCTTTCTGTAGTTGTCATCTCGTTCTTAGCTCACTATGTTAATCCCTAAGTTCACCCTGAAAGACCTTTCAATAGGCAGTGGCTCAATAATTGGTAAAGATAATATTGAAGAATTCTTTAATCATGTTAGCAAGCATGAGGATATTGAGGATAGATCCCTAGCAGAACTTGCTCCAAATTATGAAATTGCTGCAGCTTCTTTAGTTCACTTGTTGGAAGCTAGGTTTGTTAACCTTAACCCCATAATGCAAGTAATGTTTCTTAAACTTAAAGATATTGAGGACACTGAAAAGATAGATTTCATTCTAGAAGCTTTGCTTAAAGTATTCTATGATGTTGTTAAGGAAGCTAGAAAAGTCTTTGATCTTTTTAATATGCTAGGCTCATGTGTAGATGTTATTGGTACACGAGAAAAGGTGGACAAAACCAAACCTAAAAATGGAGAGGAAACTAAAATACTAATACCTTTTAAACTTGTAGGAATGCATGAAGCCTTAGAAAAGAATTTTGATTGGATTATCCGTGAAAATCTGTTTGATGAAAATAGTGAACCCAAGGATGAGATACCTTGCCTTGTTGAAGATATTTCTAGTATTGATCTTAATGCTTCTTCATTTGAAAATACTTGAATCTTGCTTCTTATGCCTACCTCAAAGACGTTAAAGAAAAGCACTTATTGGGAGATAACCCAAATTTCTATTCAGTAGTTTTTTCTTTTGTTGAGTCCTAGAAGTTATTGCCTCTGTAATAACCTCTCCTTATCCTTTTTGTGTGGTTTTTGTGCCAAGAATAACCTCTAATGAGAGAGAAGTAATACTTGGGAAAGTTGATGTCCCGAAACAGATTTTTGTGCTTCACTGTAAAAATTCATGAAAAATCCATGTGCGTCGGTTCGACCTGTAAATTTTTTTCCTTCTGCCCCAGGTTGTTATCTAACTTCTGGTAGTTCAACACTTTTTGATTTGAGCAATAGAAGTTCTTCGAAAAAATCGGTTTTTACTTCCTGGTCTGTTTTGACAGATTTCTGCCATTATTTGCATTTGCCTCTTAATCTCTTTCTCTTTGAGTTCTCCTTGATCACTTGAGATTTTAGAAGGAATTGCTACAGTAGCTTGTGTTTTATTGGAAGTTTTGCTTGTGTTGAAACTGAACCCAAAGACTTATTATCTTGAGTACACTAATGTTGCTAATGAAGATTGTGTGAAGTTTTGTATGAAGGAAATTTTTAAAGTGTAGGGAAGAATAATGTGATAAGATGAAGTATGGACAAAAGCATGAAGTATGAAGGGAAATTTCATACACAATTGTGTTGTTCTTGGAGCGTCTTCGTTTTGTTTTTAGTTTTATTTTGTTTGGTTTGCTTAAATAAATTGGTTGGACCCCCGCATTCATACATAGTTTCAAATACGTTGATTTGGATTGGAAAAGAGTAGGAAGTTCATGCTTATAAGTGGTATAAAAGGAGTCTTGTTTTGACTATGGCCTAGAATTTATCATGTCATGTTTTATATTGCTTTGGCTTTATGCTTAGTAATTATTGTTGTAGCATGACTTGTTCCAAACAATTGAGATTTCTTAATATGCCTTGAAAGAATCATGCGTTGTTTTAACATACAAAAGCATAATATTGTGGTATTCTCCTTTGATGCTTTATTAGGGTTGACTTGGCGCATGCTCACACCATATTAAGACTATTCCAGTCACCATAGCCTCTACGATCATTTAGTTTTCGACTTGTAATATCACTTTATGCTTTAATTAATAATGTTTTGTCGCTTTGAATGATTATGGCCATTATTGCTCTCTTAGTTGGTCGCTCCCAGTCTTTTGCTAGGCTCCACATGTACCAAGTATGAGTTCCACTCATGCATCCAAATCCAAATAAAACCAAGTTATTCCAAAGAGTCCACCATACCTACCTATTAGCATTATTTCTATTCCAAGTATATTCATGTTTTTATCTACCTTCCGAATTAAACTTGTTATGTGAAAATTAGTGATTAAAGCTCTCACAAACTTGATGGCACACTTTACTTTATTGCACTTAATAAACTTGAACCATTGTGCCCATCTATGTTGCGTATATGCTTGCGCTTTATAAGTTATGAATTAGAAGAACCATGTTACCATGGGGAACGCTTTCAACATTGCACATTATTTAGTTGATATCATGTTCTTTTGCTTATGGATCCCGACGGTATGAAATAAAAGGGGAGCTTGTAAGATCATGGAGTTTGTATATGTGTTAGAGAAACGCCTGGGCGGCTAGCCTAAGCCATGCCTAATCATGATGGAAACTTGCAGCATAACCATAGTGAGCAATCTATGAAGCATCCTCAATAAAAACCTATGCAAATAGGAAATAAAAAGACCACTGAGATGCTCACTGTTTGTTGCCTTGTCATTTTGATATGGGATAGCTCCTGTATCATGGGTAAAGGGGTATCCCGTTGGCGGTTCTCTATGATACACATGTACTTACAATGACAAGAACTTACTCGTGACTAAAGTTGAGTAGCATGAGGTTCGGTAC
This sequence comes from Avena sativa, assembly GCA_916181665.1. NCBI lineage: Eukaryota > Viridiplantae > Streptophyta > Magnoliopsida > Poales > Poaceae > Avena > Avena sativa. The sequence continues at coordinate 68,605,597 of OV702292.1, forward strand.
TCGTAAGCAAGGGGCATGAGGTTTTCAACTTATAACTTGTCAAGCATATCCTCGTATTTGTTCACTTTAACCTTAATCACCTAAATATGCTTATGATACGGGCAATGAGAGCTGGAAGCTAATAAGTACCATAATTTTTGGAAGCTCTTTATGAGACTTGAATCCCTGCTTCCTTCTATGAAGGGCCTTTCTTTTTTACTTTTATGTTGAGTCTCCATATTCTATCTTTATGCACCTATTGAGAGAGCATAGTGGTCATTCTTAGTTTAATGTGCATTGTCCCAAAACTTGTTGATTGAATCATAACTTTGATATTTCTTATTCTTAAATTATTTATATCTAGTCACCCTTATGAACTTTGAAGGTGTCCTATGCATTTATGTTTTGCTATACCATGAGGGACAAGCTGAATATCATTCTCATTATGTTTTCTATATGTGAAACAAACAAACGTCTTTCAAAGCATTGTTATTCATGAATCTTTTGTTTGTACCTTTTCTTGTTACAACATAGTTGCTATGTCTTATTGTTAGAACTATATCTTTCATGCTATGTTAAAATACTATGATCCCAGCTATCAATGTTTTACAAATACCTTGATCAAAATTGTGGTGGTGCATGTCACCTCAAAAATCATTCTTTTTATCACTTACCTACTCGAGGACGAGCAGGAGTTAAGCTTGAGGATGTTGATACGTCGTAAACGTATCTATAATTTTTTATGTTCCATGCTTGTTTAGTATCTACTTTCTTATGTTTTGTCTACACTTTGAGGCATTTTTATACATTTTCTGAAACTAACCTATTGACAAGATGTTGCAGTGCTAGTTGCCTGTTTTCTAGTGTTTTTGGTTTCAGAAAAGCTAGTAAAGAAATATTCTCAGAATTGGACGAAACAAAAGCCGAAGTTCCTATTTTTTTCGACACAAGACGGAGTCCAAAGCAGAGACGGAGGAGGGCACCAAGGTGGCCACACCCTATGGTGGCGCGGGTACCCCCCAGGCGTGCCACCAGGTGGTGTAGGCCCCTCGGGCCTCCATCGACCTTGCCCCTTCGCTTACAATCAGTCATGTTACATGTTTGCTTGCTACCACTCTTATTTCAAATTGCAATTACCACTTATAATCATCCATATTACTTGTATTTCACTATCTCTTCGCCGAACTAGTGCACCTATACACCTGACAAGTGTATTAGGTGTGTTGGGGACACAAGAGACTTCTTGTATCTTGGTTGCAGGGTTGCTTGAGAAGGATACCTTTGACCACTTCCTCCCCAAGTTCGATAAACCTTGGGTGATCTACTTAAGGGAAACTTGTTGCTGTTCTACAAACCTCTGCACTTGGAGGCCCAACACTGTCTACAAGAATAGAAGCGTGCGTAGACATCAGTATACCGACAACATTTGGAGCAAATAAGATACCAGAGAAAGATTATGAAAGCGCTAGAATTGTTTCGATGGACATCGAAATTGTTTCAGGTGAAATTGCTGAAATTGGTTCTGCATGTGATATCGAAATGTTGCAGGTGTGGTTAATGTGAATGTTTGTTAATTAAAGTAATTAACAAAAATTTGAATAAAATAAATAAAAATGTTTTATTTAAAGAGAAAAATGCATTTAATTTAGTGGATATTAAATGCAAGTGAGTGGAGTTGAAATTTATGTGAGTGGGCTTAGTGGAAGCTCCACCCACATGAATGAGGGAGAGTGGGGCACCCACCATGGCCGGCCAGCCATGGCCATGGGGCTTCGCCCCATCCCCTATAAAAGGAGCCACATGGCTCCTCTCCTCTTGTACCACCTCCTCGTGAAGGTACTCTTCCTCCTCTAGCAATTCCCCATGGTCTCGGATTAGCGAGATACATGTTCCCGGTGGCTTTTTCTGGAAGGATTTGCTGCTTCCCCTGCTTTGCTTTAGCGAGGACTTAGAGGTTGTCGGGGTACCGGACATGTGTGCGATCACGGATGCACCGCTTCTTTGCGGTGCTGGACTTGCTGGTGCTGGACCTGCTGGGCTTGCTAGTGTTGGACCTGCTGGACTCGCTGGACTTCATCACAATCTTGAGATCGACAAGTGTACGACTACATCATCCACGAGTTCAACCTCGTTAACAATGCTTTGTTGCTCTTCAAGGGTATGTTATCTATGGATGTATATCCACCCGTTGATTGTATCTAGGTAGATAGATCTTGGTGCTTAGTTGTTCACTCCATAGATTTTTTTTGTATTCTATGCTAGGAACCCAACAGTGGTATCAGAGCCTGATCTATGCGTAGATGCTTTGCACGGGTAGAACACATATGAGTATGTGGGTGTTGATGATCATTTTATTGCATCTTCTATGTATTTTGGATATTTGTGGCATAGTGCGATGAAGCGACCCAGAGTAACTTACATGTCCTCGCACATGAGACCTGTTCCACGCTTGACATGCAACTAGTTTTGCATAAGTGGCTAGCGGGTGTCTGTCTCTCCTACTATAGTCAATATCTGATTTACAATGAGTTGCTAATAATTTGGTTATCATCGTTGTGGTTCCATGTTTGTAGGTAAGACCGGTTCTATCTTCGAAAGCCCTAAGCCACGTAAAACTTGCAATTGATAACTTAGAAGCGTCTAGTTTAGATTGTTCTTGGGCTAGTGTCATGATATGGTAATGTTATAATTTGAAGTATAGTTGATACTCTTGGAAATTATATCATACCTAACGTGTAAGTTCCATAGACTTTGGCCTTTGATGGCCCAAAATATATCGAGCTCGTTGGGGAACCCCAAGAGGAAGGTATGATGAGCACGGCAGCAAGTTTTCCCTCAGTACGAAACCAAGGTTATCAATCCAGTAGGAGCAAGGAAACACCCCAAAGGTGTTGCTAGCTGAGCCTTGGCAGGGCGCACTACTGGTGCTAGTAGCAACGTGGAGACCTGCATAACAAAACCATAGAACTTTGCCCCCAACTTGCGATGAGGTTGTCAATCTCACTGGTTTTGCTGAAAATAAAGGATTAAACGTATCGAATGGAAGGAAGTAATAGTTTGTAGAAAGTAAACACAAAACAGTAAACAGTTTGTAGATTGAATGTAAAAGAAAGGACCAGGGTCCATAGTTCACTAGAGGTGGCTCTCCTTAAGATAGATAACATGCTGGGTGAACAAACTACAACGGGGCAATTGACAAACATCGAGAAAGCATACAAGCATATACTAATCATCTTGACTCTTTTGAGATTCGATTGGGCATTACAACATATACATAGACCGCCATCCAACTGCATCTATGACTAATAATCCACCTTCAGGTTATCATTCGAACCCCCTCCAGTATTAAGTTGCAAGCAACGGATAATTGCATTACGAATTGCGTGTAAAGTAAACAATACGATTGTTCTATGAACAAAGGATTGTTGTTTTCTCCCTAGTAGAAACAACACATCTAGTACCTTAGAGATTTCTGTCACTTCCCCAAATTACCAGAGGCATGAACCCACTATCGAGCATAAATACTAACTCTTGGAGTTGCTAGCATCTACTTGTCCAAGATAGCTACTAACAACGGGATGTTGGAATTATGCCCTAGAGGCAATAATAAAGATGTTATTATTATAATTCTTGTTCATGATAAAGTTTATATTCCATGCTAGAATTGTATTAAGCGGAAACTTTAATACTTGTGTGGTTTGTGAACAACACCGTGTCCCTAGTACGCCTCTATGGACTAGCTCATTGATCAATGATGGTTAAGGTTTCCTAACCATAGACATGAGTTGTCAATTGATAATGAGATCATATCATTTGAGAATGATATGGTGGATAGACCCAAACTAAGCGAAGCAATTAGATCGTGTCATCGTGTTCGTCTTTGCGAAGTTTTTCTTATGTCAAATATTGTATTCCTTAGACCATGAGATAATACAACTCCCTGGTATCGGAAGAAAGCTTTGAGGTCATCAAACGTCATCCTATGAGAGGGTGATCATAAAGGTGTCTCTCAGGTAATCGGAAAGTATCTGTTGGGTTGTATGTATCGAGATGGGATTTGTCCCTCCCAAGTCGGAGAGATATACTTCGGGCCCACTCGGTAATCGATATCAACACCGCTTGCAAGCATGTGGTTAAGGAGTTAATCACAAAGTGATATCGGATTACGGAACGAGTAAAGTACTTGCTGTGAACGAGATTGAACTAGGTATGACGATACCGACGATCGAATCTCGGGCAAGTAAAATATCGCGAGACGAAGGGAATATATATATGGGATTGATTGAATCCTGGCATCGTGGTTCATCCGATATGATCATCGATGAATGTGTGGGAGTCAATATGGGTGCCCAGACCCCGCTGTTGATTATTGATAGAAGATCATGTCTGCATATTCTCGAACCCGCAGGGTCACACACTTAACGTGTCTCGACGCTAGGATAGATTGGATAATTGGTTTATGAATTTTTGTTCAGAGTCTCGGATGGGATCCGGGACATCACGAGAGGTTCCGGAATGGTCCGGAGAATAAGATTCATATAAGGCAGTGCAGTTTTTGGAGTTCGGAATTGTTCCGGATTAATCGGTATTGTATCGGAAGCTTCTAGAACCTTCCGGAAGGGGACCAACGTGGCCCCACCTTCCGGGAGGGGGCATGGGCCTATGAGGGAGTGTCCTGGCCGCATTGGGCCAGGGGCACAAGGCCCCATAGGGCCCAGCCGATCCTAGATAAGTTTAAATCGTTTAAACTAGAGATAAGATAGGGTTTCTAGAAGGGAGAGTTTAAATCGTTTAAACTAGAGATAGGCTTGGAGGATGGGCAAGGGCTGGCCGCACCCCCCCTCTATATATAGAGGGCTGGTGCGCCCCCTCCCCCCAACCTACACCTTCCTCCAAACCCTAGTTGCCCTGCTGCCCTTCCTCTCTCCCTCCCGACTGTTTGCAGGCGAAGCCCTGCTGCAGAAATTCTCCACCATATACACCACGCCGTCGTGTTGTAGATCCAATCCATCTCTCCACCATACTTGCTGGTCCAAGGAAGGAGGAGACGTCGAGGTGCTGCACGTGTGCATCTCACGGAGGCACCGCCACTTGTGGTGCTAGATCGGATCGGATCGCGAGGAGGAGAAGCGAGTACGACTACATCACCCACGTTCCGACGAACGTTCCGCTGTGCGAATCTTCAAGGGTATGAAGATCTAATCCAATCTCTCTCGTTGTTTGCATCTCCTAGATTAGATCTTGGCTTTCCCTCTGTTTGCTTCCGTAGAAAATTTTGATTTACTATGCTGCGAATCCCTTCAGTGGTATCAGAGCTAGATCTATGCGTAGATGTGATTCACGAGTAGAACGCAACATGGTTGTTGTGGGCGTTGATGTTTTCTGTTGCAAGCCTCTTGTTTGTGTTCTTCTTATGACGCGGGATAGTGAGATTGAAGCGGTCCAGGCCAACCTTACGCGACGTCGTTCGCGAGACCGGCTCCGCACTTGACGTGTGGCTTGTACCACACATGCGGCTGGTGGATGTCAGTTTCTCTCACTATAGTTGTCATGGGATTAACACCGGAGTTTGGCAACCATAATATCACCATTGTGGCTTTCCGTAGGTAAGAATCGTTCTTAGCATCTACTCCCATGAGCCACGTAAAACATGCAACAACAAAGTAGAGGCGTCTAACTTGTTTTTGCAGGGAGTGTTTTCTGTGATATGGTATGGCCCAAGATGTGATGTGTATAATGTATGCGATGATCATGTTTTGTAATGTTTCACGACTTGCATGTCGATGAGTACACAACCGGCAGGAGCCATATGGTTGTCTTTATAATTGTGTATGACCTGCGAGTAAACTTCTTATACGCCATGTAATAGCTTTACTTTATCGCTAAGTAGTTAGCAATAGTTGTAGTTGCTATTCGTGGTGGAGGCAATCATGGTGAAGTGATGGAGATCATGCCGGAACGCACAAGATGGAGATCATTGCGCGAAGATTGGCTATACCATGTCACATAAAGTTATATGCATGTGATATTTATCCTTTTATGTATCTTATTATGCTTAGATCGCGACGGTAGCATTATAAGATGATTCCTCACTTAAAGATCAAGATAAAAACTGTGTTCTCCCCAAGTATGCACCGTTGCGAAAGTTCGTCGTGTCCAAGCATCACGTGATGATCGGGTGCTATAGACTCTACGCTCACATACAACGGGTGCAAGCCAGTTTTGCACACGCGGAAATACTTGGGTCTAACTTGACGAGCCTAGCATGTACAGACATGGCCTCGGAACACAAGAACCGAAAGGTTAAGCATGAGTCATATGAATGATATGATCGACACTTCGTTGTCCACCATTGAAACCACATCTCTTCTCGTGATGATCGGATTAGGTGTGGTGAATTTGGATCGTGTTCACTAAACAACTTGAGGGATGTTGAATTTAGTGGGAGTTCATCTAGTAATTTGATTAAGTTGAACTATTTATCATGAACATAGTCTAAATTGTACTTGCAAATACTGTAGATCACATGGCCAAGTCCAACTTCAACTTCAACGTTTTTGCTGAGAAAGAAAAGCTTAGAAACAATGGGTCTAACTTCACCAACTGGTTCCGCAATCTAAGAATCATTCTGTCTGGAGGACAAAAGGACTATGTCCTTGAGAAAGCGTTAGGTAACCCCCCCGCTGCAACTGCGCCGGCTGATGAGAAAGCTGTCTATCAGTCGCGCAAAGATGATTATGGTGTGATTAAGAGCACCATGTTGTTTGCTATGGAACCGGAACTTCAAAATCGTTTTGAAAACTATCCCGGGCCCTTTGAGATTCTCGAAGAGTTGAAAACCATGTTTCAGACTCAGGCCCGTTCTGAGAGATATGAGATCTCCGAGAAGTTCTTTAACTGCAAGATGGAGGAAGGGAGTTCCGTTAGTGAGCACGCCATTAAGATGTCGGGCTACACTCAACGCCTTGAGCAACTGGACTGCAAGATTCCAGAGGAGCTCAAGATTGACAGGGTTCTGCAATCACTCCCTCCCAGCTACAAAAGTTTTGTAGTGACTCATAATCAGATTGGTTCCACTGATACGATCACCGAGCTCTTCGCAAAGCTGAAGGCTGCGGAGGTGGACATCAAGAAGGATAATCATGTGTTGATGGTCAACAAGCCCTCCTTTAAGAAAGGTAAAGGTGCAAAGAAGCCCTTCAAGAAGGGTGGCGGCAAGCGCAATGCCCCTGTTGAGAAGAAGCTCAGGTCTGGTCCCAAGCCGGACACTGAGTGCTTCTATTGCAAGGACAAGGGTCACTGGAAGCGCAACTGTCCGAAGTACTTAGCGGACAAGAAGGCTGGCACCATCAAAGGTATATTTGATATACATGTTATTGATGTTTTCCTTACTAGCCCTTGTTGTAGTGCCTGGGTATTTGATACCGGTTCAGTTGCTAATATTTGTAACTCGAAACAGGAGCTGCGGAATAGACGGCGGCTTGCGAGGGATGAGGTGACGATGCGCGTTGGCAACGGATCAAGAGTTGATGTGATGGCCGTCGGCACACTCTCCTTAGTTTTACCTTCGGGATTAGTTTTAAACCTTAATAAATGTTATTATGTGCCTGCGTTGAGCATGAACATTATTTCTGGATCGTGTTTATTGCAAGACGGTTATTCATTTAAATCGGAGAATAATGGTTGTTCTATTTATATGAGTAACATCTTTTATGGTCATGCACCTCTTGTGAGTGGTTTATTTCTTCTAAATCTCGAAAGGGATGAAACACACATCCATAACATTGAGGCTAAGAGATGCAAAGTAGATAGTGATAATACTACTTATTTGTGGCACTGTCGTCTAGGTCATATTGGTGTAAAGCGCATGAAGAAACTCCATTTTGATGGACTTTTGGAGTCTCTTGATTTTGAATCATTTGACACATGTGAACCATGCCTCATGGGCAAGATGATCAAAACCCCGTTCTCCGGTATGATGGAGCGAGCAACGGACTTGTTGGAAATCATACATACCGATGTATGCGGACCGATGAGTGTTTCGACGCACGGTGGATATCGCTATTTTCTCACTTTTACCGATGACTTAAGTAGATATGGGTATATCTATTTAATGAAACATAAATCTGAAACGTTTGAAAAGTTCAAAGAATTTCAGAATGAAGTGGAGAACCATCATAACAGAAAGATTAAGTTTCTACGATCCGATCGTGGGGGCGAATATTTGAGTTATGATTTTCTCACGCATCTCAAAGCAAGTGGAATCGTTTCACAACTCACGCCACCCGGAACACCACAGCGCAATGGTGTGTCTGAACGCCGGAATCGAACCCTATTAGATATGGTCCGATCGATGATGTCTCTTACTGATTTGCCGTTATCATTTTGGGGTTATGCATTACAAACCGCTGCATTCACTTTAAATAGGGCTCCATCTAAATCCGTTGAGACGACACCGTATGAACTATGGTTTGGTGCTAAACCTAAGTTGTCGTTTCTTAAAGTTTGGGGATGCGAAGCTTACGTCAAGAAGTTGATGCCGGACAAGCTCGAACCCAAAGCGGAGAAATGCGTCTTCATAGGATACCCTAAGGAAACTATTGGGTATACCTTCTATCACAGAACCGAAGGCAAAGTGTTTGTCGCAAAGAACGGTTCCTTTCTTGAGAAGGAGTTTCTCTCGAAAGAAGTGAGTGGGAAGAAAGTAGAGCTAGACGAGGTTATTGAACCTTCTCTTGAATTGGAGAGTAGCGCAGCACCTGAAATTGTTCCAGTGCCGCCTGCACCAACAATAGAGGAAGCTAATGACAAGGATCATGAAGCTTCGGACGATGCTGCTACTGAACGTCGCAGGTCGACAAGGTCGCGTGCCCCTCCTGAGTGGTACAGCAACCCTGTCTTGACTGTCTTGTTAGTAGAAGACAGTGAACCTACGAACTATGAGGAAGCGATAATGAGCCCAGACTCTGAGAAATGGCTAGAAGCCATGAAATCCGAATTGGGATCCATGAGCGAAAACCAAGTATGGACTTTGGTGGACCCTCCTAGCGACCGAAAGGCCGTTGAGTGCAAATGGATCTTCAAGAAGAAAACGGACGCGGATGGTAATGTTACCGTCTATAAAGCACGGCTTGTTGCGAAAGGTTTTCGACAAGTTCAAGGTGTTGACTACGATGAGACTTTCTCTCCCGTAGTGATGTTTAAGTCCATTCGGATTTTATTAGCAATTGCTGCGTTTCATGATTATGAAATATGGCAAATGGATGTCAAGACTGCTTTCCTCAATGGCAACATTGATGAAGAGTTGTATATGATGCAACCCGAAGGTTTTGTCGATCCTAAGGATGCTGATAAAGTATGCAAACTTCAGCGTTCCATTTATGGACTGAAGCAAGCGTCTCGGAGTTGGAACCTTCGTTTTGATCAAGTGATCAAGAGCTTTGGATTTGTTCCAAATTGCTACGAAGCTTGCATCTACAAGAAAGTGAGTGGGAGCTCGGTGACGTTTCTGGTACTATATGTGGATGACATATTAATTATTGGAAATGACATCGACATGCTTAACGATGTGAAGAGTTATTTGAATAAGTGTTTTTCAATGAAAGACCTAGGTGAAGCTGCTTATATATTGGGCATCAAAATCTATAGAGATAGACAAAGACGCCTGATAGCTTTAAGCCAGAGTACATACCTAGACAAAGTTCTGAAAAGGTTCAGAATGGATAAGGCATTGAAAGGTTCAGTGCCTATGTTGTCAGGTAAGATATTGAGCAAGGCTCAGTGTCCAGCTACGGTAAATGATAGGGAAGCTATGAGCAAAGTGCCTTATGCCTCGGCCATAGGTTCCATCATGTATGCCATGCTGTGTACTAGACCGGATGTGTCCAATGCTCTTAGTTTGACGAGCAGATATCAAAGTGATCCAGGAGTGGAACACTGGACAGCCGTGAAGAACATCCTAAGGTACCTAAATAGGACTAAAGAAATGTTCTTAGTCTATGGGGGTGATGAACAACTCGTTGTAAAAGGTTACGTCGATGCTAGTTTCGACACCGACAAGGATGATTGTAAATCTCAGACAGGGTACGTGTATATTTTGAATGGAGGAGCTGTGAGCTGGAGAAGCTGCAAGCAAAGCGTGATCGCGGGATCTACAGTAGAAGCGGAATACATGGCTGCTGCAGAAGCGTCAAGTGAAGGAGTTTGGATCAGGAACTTCATCACTGAGCTTGGCATGGTTCCAAGTGCATTGGACCCACTGGAGAAATTGTGTGACAACACTGGTGCCATAGCACTCGCTAAGGAACCAAGATATCATCCAAAGACCAAGCATATCAACCGCAAGTTTCATATAATCCGAGATTATATAGCAGATGGAGATCTGAAGATTAGCAAAGTACATACAGATCTGAATGTCGCAGATCCATTGACTAAACCTCTTCCACGTGTAAAACATGATCAGCACCTCAGTGCCATGGGTGTGAGATTGTTGCCAGATGTAAACTAGATTATTGACTCTAGTGCAAGTGGGAGACTATTGGAATTATGCCCTAGAGGCAATAATAAAGATGTTATTATTATAATTCTTGTTCATGATAAAGTTTATATTCCATGCTAGAATTGTATTAAGCGGAAACTTTAATACTTGTGTGGTTTGTGAACAACACCGTGTCCCTAGTACGCCTCTATGGACTAGCTCATTGATCAATGATGGTTAAGGTTTCCTAACCATAGACATGAGTTGTCAATTGATAATGAGATCATATCATTGGAGAATGATATGGTGGATAGACCCAAACTAAGCGAAGCAATTAGATCGTGTCATCGTGTTCGTCTTTGCGAAGTTTTTCTTATGTCAAATATTGTATTCCTTAGACCATGAGATAATACAACTCCCTGGTATCGGAAGAAATCTTTGAGGTCATCAAACGTCATCCTATGAGAGAGTGATCATAAAGGTGTCTCTCAGGTAATCGGAAAGTATCTGTTGGGTTGTATGTATCGAGATGGGATTTGTCCCTCCCAAGTCGGAGAGATATACTTCGGGCCCACTCGGTAATCGATATCAACACCGCTTGCAAGCATGTGGTTAAGGAGTTAATCACAAAGTGATATCGGATTACGGAACGAGTAAAGTACTTGCTGTGAACGAGATTGAACTAGGTATGACGATACCGACGATCGAATCTCGGGCAAGTAAAATATCGCGAGACGAAGGGAATATATATATGGGATTGATTGAATCCTGGCATCGTGGTTCATCCGATATGATCATCGATGAATGTGTGGGAGTCAATATGGGTGCCCAGACCCCGCTGTTGATTATTGATAGAAGATCATGTCTGCATATTCTCGAACCCGCAGGGTCACACACTTAACGTGTCTCGACGCTAGGATAGATTGGATAATTGGTTTATGAATTTTTGTTCAGAGTCTCGGATGGGATCCGGGACATCACGAGAGGTTCCGGAATGGTCCGGAGAATAAGATTCATATAAGGCAGTGCAGTTTTTGGAGTTCGGAATTGTTCCGGATTAATCGGTATTGTATCGGAAGCTTCTAGAACCTTCCGGAAGGGGACCAACGTGGCCCCACCTTCCGGGAGGGGGCATGGGCCTATGAGGGAGTGTCCTGGCCGCATTGGGCCAGGGGCACAAGGCCCCATAGGGCCCAGCCGATCCTAGATAAGTTTAAATCGTTTAAACTAGAGATAAGATAGGGTTTCTAGAAGGGAGAGTTTAAATCGTTTAAACTAGAGATAGGCTTGGAGGATGGGCAAGGGCTGGCCGCACCCCCCTCTATATATAGAGGGCTGGTGCGCCCCCTCCCCCCCAACCTACACCTTCCTCCAAACCCTAGTTGCCCTGCTGCCCTTCCTCTCTCCCTCCCGACTGTTTGCAGGCGAAGCCCTGCTACAGAAATTCTCCACCATATACACCACGCCGTCGTGTTGTAGATCCAATCCATCTCTCCACCATACTTGCTGGTCCAAGGAAGGAGGAGACGTCGAGGTGCTGCACGTGTGCATCTCACGGAGGCACCGCCACTTGTGGTGCTAGATCGGATCGGATCGCGAGGAGGAGAAGCGAGTACGACTACATCACCCACGTTCCGACGAACGTTCCGCTGTGCGAATCTTCAAGGGTATGAAGATCTAATCCAATCTCTCTCGTTGTTTGCATCTCCTAGATTAGATCTTGGCTTTCCCTCTGTTTGCTTCCGTAGAAAATTTTGATTTATTATGCTGCGAATCCCTTCACGGAAAGCATGCAAGATCACAAATAACAAAAACATGATAGAATCAATAATCAATCTAAAATAGCATCTCAATATCCATCGGATCCCCGCAAACACAACATGCAGAATTACAAATAGATGATCTTGATCATGAATGAAGCTCACAAGATCTAGACATGAAAGCACAAAGGAGGAGAACCAGCCATCTAGCTACTACATGGACCCGTAGTCCAGAGATGAACTACTCAAGCATCACACCGGAGGCTTGCATGATGATGAAGAAGGCCTCCAGGGTGAATTCCCCTCTCTGGCAGGGTGCGGGGAAGAGCTTCAGATCCCTCCCGATCTAGGGATGGAGATGATGGCGGCTACAGACTCTTTCGTGGAATTTTGATAAGGTCTTTAGGGTTTCCATATCAGAGGCAATATATAGGCGGAAGGAGAGGCCGAGGGGGTGCCTGGGGCGGCCAGACCACCCCTTGGCACGGGTCAAGCCTGGCCGCATGGCCAGGTGGTGTGGCCGGGCCCCAGCCCCTCTCCGTCTCGTACTCTGGCTCCAGGTGTCCCTCGGTAAAATAATGACTTCGGCTTTTGTCCCGTCCAATTCCGAGAATATTCATTTTCTGACTTTCTTAGAACCAAAAGCAGCAGAAAACAGGCAGCTGGCACTGTGGCTCTGCCTGTTTCACAAGAGCCACAGTGCCAGCTGCCTGTTTTCTGCTGTTTTTGGTTCCAGGAAAGTCAGAAAATGAATATTCTCGGAATTGGAAGGGACAAAAGCCAAAGTGCCTATTTTTCCAGAAGTTATCAGATGCTAGAATATGAGACGGATAAGGGCTAGGAGCCGGCCACACCACCTGGCCGCGCGGCCAGGCCTGGCCCGCGCTAGGGGTGGTCTGGCCGACCCCAACACCCCCTCGGCCTCCCCTTCTGCCTATAAGATGCCCTCGGGACGAAAACCCTAAGTGCCTGATCAAAAATCCACGAAAGAGTCTGTAGCCGCCGTCAACTCCATCCCTAGATTGGGAGGGATCCTTGGCTCTTCCCGGCACCCTGCCGGAGAGGGGAATTCACCCTGGAGGCCTTCTTCATCACCATGCAAGCCTCCGGTGTGATGCGTGAGTAGTTCATCCTTGGACTACGGATCCATGTAGTAGCTAGATGGCTGGTTCTCCTCCTTTGTGCTTTCATGTTTAGATCTTGTGAGCTCCGTTTATGATCAAGATCATCTATTTGTAATTCATACATGTTGTGTTTGCGGCGATCCAATGGATATTGAGATGCTAGTTCAGAATGATTATTGATTCTATCATGTCTTTGTTATTTGTGATCTTGCATGCTTTCCGTTGTTAGTTGATATCTTGGCCAAGTAGATGCTAGCAACTCCAAGAGTTAGTATTTATGCTCGATAGTGGGTTCATGCCTCTGGTAATCTGGGGAAGTGACAGAAATCTCTAAGGTACTAGATGTGATGTTGCTACTAGGGAGAAAACAACAATCCTTTGTTCATAGAACAATCGTATTGTTTACTTTACACACAGTTCATAAAGAAATAATCTGTTGCTTACAACTTAATACTGGAGGGGTTCGGATGATAACCTGAAGGTGGATTATTAGTCATAGATGCAGTTGGATGGCGGTCTATGTATAATGTTGTAATGCCCAATCAAGTCTCAAAGGAGTCAAGATGATTAGTATAGGCATGTATTGCTTTCTCGATGTTTGTCAATTGCCCCGCTGTAATTTGTTCACCCAGCATGTTATCTATCTAAGGAGAGCCACCTCTAGTGAACTATGGATCCCGGTCCTTTTTCTTTACATAGAATCTATAAACTGTTTCTACTTTGTGTTTACTTTCTGCAAACTATTACTTCTTTCCATTCGCTACGTTTAATCCTTTGTTTTCAGCAAAACACGGTGAGATTGGCAACCTCATTGCAAGTTGGGGACAAAGTTCTGTGGTTGTGTTGTGCAGGTCTCCACATTGCTACTAGCACCGGTAGTGCGCCCTGCCAAGGCTCAGCTAGCAACACCTTTGGGGTGTTTCCTTGCTCCTACTGGTTCGATTAAACCTTGGCTTCATAACTGAGGGAAACTTGCTGCTGTGCTCATCATACCTTCCTCTTGGGGTTCCCAACAAGCTCTACATCAACACCGCACCAGCACTTTTCTGGCGCCGTGCATTGAGCCATCAACAATATATAGGCGGAAGGAGAGGCCGAGGGGGTGCCTGGGGCGGCCAGACCACCCCCTGGCACGGGCCAGGCCTGGCCGCGCGGACAGGTGGTGTGGCCGGGCCCCAGCCCCTCTCCGTCTCGTACTCTGGCTCCAGGTGTCCCTCGGTAAAATAATGACTTCGGCTTTTGTCCCATCCAATTCCGAGAATATTCATTTTCTGACTTTCCTGGAACCAAAAACAGCAGAAAACATGCAGCTGGCACTGTGGCTCTTGTTAATAGGTTAGTCCAAGAAATCATATGAAAGTACTCCAAAGTGTGGACAAAACACAAGAAAGTAGATAAAACCAAGCATGGAACATCAAAAATTATATATACATTTGCAATGTATCAGCCTTACACATAAAGGAATGATAAAGATCATACCACGATGCACATGATAGTGATCAAGTGTAAGAACCATATCATTTCACTTTATGCATATGATGTTTTGTTTGCATCTTATATTGCTTGTTTGGAATTTTAGTACCATTATAAGATGATCCCTCTTTTAGATATCAAGATAAAAATGTGTTCTTCCTTAAGTATGCACCGTTCTATGGATCGTTGTTTTGAGACATCACGTGATGATCAGGTGTACTTGACTCTACGCTTTCATACAATGGGTGTAAGACAGTTTTACACACACGAGTACTAAGGTTCTTACTTGGCGAGCCTAGCATGTACAGACATGGCCTCGGAACACGGACTGAAAGGTTAAGCATGAGTCATGTGGTAGGTATGATGCCCATATTGATGCTCGCCTTTAAAGCTACATCGACTCACGTGATGATCGGACTTGGTGTAGTGGATTTGGTTCATGTAATCACCAAAACAACTCGAGGCATGTTGGTTTTGAGTGGGATTTAATTTGTAATTTGGATTAGTCGAACTCAATTTATCATAAACCATTAAATCAAAGTGAATTTGCATAGTTTGTTGTAGTCATTGCCATCGGTTTACTACCTTATGCTTAGTTTTAATTGAGATAGTAGAACTATAGAATTCTGGATATTTACTTTACGAACTGGTATCGTATTGTTTTGAATGTCAATTTAAAGTTTAGAAGTCCTATTGCAAACTTTTAGCAAACTCTATTTACTCCATGAAGTTTAATATGTAGTATTAAATCAAGAGTAAGAATTCAAATGTTAGTATCTAAAGTATCATGTTTGCCTCCATGATTCTTGATATTCAAAAGTTGTTTTAATATCGAGGTTATCTAGGAGCTGAAAGAATTGTTTCATAAACCATCATGTGTGGAAGATATTATGATATCTGAAACAATGTTTATGGTTTCAATATGATAGAGTATAATTAGGAAAATACACGGTCTCATATTGTATGAGAATTTGCGAAGGTTAGGGATGCTAGGCGCCCTAATATCCCAAAAAGGTTTTGGGAACTGACATTATACTCATGATTCATCCTTATAGGCTATAGTAGCTTGATCATGAAAGTTGCCATGATAAGGATGAATAGAAGATGTAGGTAAAATGTTTACTACACTAAAATATTACTAAAGAATGGATTTTTGGAAGAATGCCAAACCTTTGATGATGGTGATCCACTTTAAAGTGCAAGTCCAAAGGTATTAGTATTTGACTATACACGCTTTGGAATATGTGTCATATGTATGGTGCCACTATTGATGTTGATAGATTCTTTTAAAAGGAAAAGGAATGCTGAAAGAGAATCTATAAAATATTTGGCAGAAAAGAGAAAAGACTGGAAATGTCCAGCTAAGGTATATAGATGATATACATGTTATGGTTGTATTCTTTGCTTGTTAAACACTGTGGTTCTTGGGTATTGGATACCGAATTGGTTTGTGTGAAATGTCATACAAAACAACGCAATTCATGAACTACAATGGCCTACGTAATAGGCAAGAGAATATGTGATGATGTTCATTGAAAACAAATAAAGTGTTATTGTGTTTCTCATTGACATCAAAGCTTGTCTTCAAGATTTGTTTAAATAATTGTTATTTTGTTACGGTATTATAAGAACATTGGTTGTTCAAATAATTAACGTATTCCATAGAAGATGGATGAACTTTTACAAGTCTAGTTGGAGAAATCAAGTCCATAAAAACTAATGCTAAAATGTCGCAAGACAAATGATTGAAAGATCACTTATGAAGTGACATCGCTGTTTAAATTATATTGGAAAGAAAACATGAAGAAACTCCATGTTGATGGATTTTTGGAGTCTTTGATTTTGATCAAATGACGCTTGTGAGACTTTCCTCGAGATAATTGAAACTCCGTTCATAGGCCAAAGGGGAACGGGTGACTAACTTATTGAAAATTGTGCATGTTGATGTATATAATCTATTATGTGTAACCATATGCGGTGGATCTTTTAGCTTCATATGCTTTCTCTGAAAATTTGAGTGAACATATCTGTATATTTACTTATTAAGGAAGAAGTATGACACATTATAAAATTGTTCAAAGGTTTTCAAGATGAAGTGAAAATCATTGTAACGAGAAAATAAATAATTTATGATTCGATCATAAAGGATGATATTTGAGTTACATGTTTAGCAAAACACCTAAGGTTTGAGGAATTGTTCCATGGATTTGCATTTCCCGATAAACCATAGGAGTATGGTATGTTCAAGAGATCAAATTGAACCTTGTTTGACATGGTAAGATCAAAGGTGTCATTTATAAAACTGCCATTATGTTTTAAAGATTAAAGCTTTAGATACTACCGCTTTTACACTGAAAAGAGAACCATCGTGATCCGTTGAAATGACGCCATAAAGGTTATGGTTTGGGATAAAACCCAAGTTGTCTTTTCTTAAATTTTGGTATGCTATGAATAAGTAAAATGTTTACAATCAAAGTCAGATAAGCACGTCTTTGTAGGTTATCCCAAAGAATTTGTTGGGTATTCCTCCATAGCACCGAAGACAAAATAGTTTGTCACTTGGAACGTGAAGTTTCTTGAAGAAGGATTTTTTCACAAAATTTAAGTGGAAGGACAATAGAACTTTGGTTAGATTGATGAACCTAAGCAACATGTGCTAAGTAGCACAGCACCGGAAAGTGTCCCGGAGGCGGCTAAAATGCTCATGGATCCAAAGGTTGTGATCTCAGAGATTAGAGTTCCTATTGAATCATGTGGGTCAGTAAGAATCAAATAGTAAGATTTGAAATAGAAGTCGTTATTGTTTTGACAATGATGGACCGGCTGTATGCAAAGAAGCGATGCTGGGCCCTATCTCCATAAAATGACTAGAAGTCATAAAATCCGTTATAATTTCCATACACGAGAAATCAAGTTTCTGAACTTGGAAGACCCTATGGAAAGGCATGAAGCCTATCAGTTGTATTTGGATCTATAAAGAAATAGACATGAATGTTTGACATATATGAAATAGTCGACATGTCGGAAAGGAGTTTACGACAATGTTCAAGGAGTTAACTATGAAAAGATTTGATCTTTCATAGCGATATTTAGTCTTGACGGATTAATATAGCAACCACTACATATAATTTGGTATATGGTAGTTGAACAAACAAAACAAAGTTCTTCTAATAGAATGGTTACCTAGGACATGTACATGACACGGTCCGAAGGGTTTTGTTAATTCAAAAGATGCTAAAAGGGCATGCAAACTTCAATGGTTGAAGTAAGCATAGAAGAGTTGGAATCTTCACCATGATGAAACTGTTAAAAGGTTTAATTTCATCGAAGACGATGAAGATGCTTGCATTTGCAAGAAATTAAGTGGGAGCGCTGAGACATATTTCCAATACATTATGCAGAGAACATGTTGTTTATTGCAAATGATGTATCTTTTATTGACACGGATTAAAAAAATTCATTAAAATTAGATTTTGATGAAAGACTTGGGCATTTAGCATCAATGTCTATATGGATAGATTGGAATGTTAATATGGTTGTGCCAAATGTACATATATGAGATATTGCATGAGTTCAATATGGAAACGGCAAGAAAGGTTCTTGCCGCATGGGAAGGGTTGAATCAAGAAGTGTATTGACACTTGGTAAGTGAAATGAGATTCAAGTGTTTTGACACTTGGTGAGTGAAATCACATTTGATCAATAATTTATACCGTGATATGTACATATCCAAATATGTCATATGCTCTAAATGTTATGAGCATATACCAGAATGATTCATAAGATGATGATTGGACAATAGTAAATATATTCTTATGAGTTCCGGAAGAACTAAGAATATATCATGTATAAGTGACAAATAGTTAAAAGTAGTTCATTGTAAAGTGTTACACTGATACAAGTTTGTCACAAGATACAAATTAAATTTATCTCAATTTAAACTATGAGTAGCGCAATGTAATGGAAAGGAGGTTCCATGATGGATTTGGATGAGTTCCAAAGTTGATGCATTGTGACGGATACTACAACAAAAGGCTAAGTATATGACTGATATAGTAGCAGCAAAGGAGGGAATTTGGTTAAGTAATTTGTTATCAAACTAGGTGTGGTTCACAGTGGGCTAGTACTATGAAGATATATTGTGCGACAATTATATCAACATGTTTTAACCCAAAGGAACTAAAGGTCTCACCAAAGGACTAAATTTATACAATGCCATCTCATTAGAGAATGAGTGATACATATAGACGCAAAGACATGCAAATACACGCAGACCTGAAAATGTCAGATCCGGAGATTATGCTAACCACTAGCAAACGCGTATATACAACACCAGAAATCCATAGGTGCTGAATACGCAAGTTTACATACTAGATTATTGACTCTAGTGCAAGTGGGAGAGTGAAGGAAATATGCCCGAGAGGCAATAATAAAGTGGTTATTATCTTATTCCTTGTTTATGATAAATGTTTATTTTGCATGCTATAATTGTATTAATTGGAACATTAATACATGTGTGTTTAATAAACAAATAAAGGGCTCCTAGTTATGCCTCTCTTATAAACTAGCTCATTGATTAACAAGATGATCAAGGTTTCCTGATCATGGACATTGGATGTTGTTAATGACGAGGTCACAACATTGGTTGAATGGTGTGATGAACATTCATCCAAAGTATAGCAATACGGTCAAAGTCATTGTGTTTAAATTGCTATAACATCATACGAAGTAATTCTAGTCCTTAGACCATGAGATCATGTCAATCACTAACACTAGAAGAGTAACTTGATAACATCAAACGTCACACCGTAACAGGGTGACAATAAAGGTGGGTTCAGATGCTTCGAAGGTGTTATGTTGAGGCTCATGGATCAAGAGTGGGATTTGTCCATCCCGATGACAGGTAATATACTCTAGGCCCTCTCGATGATATCACATTAAGTAGCTTGCAAGCAAGTGATGTGATCACTAGAATGTTATATCACGGGAACAAGAAAAGAGTGCATGTCAGTAACGAGATCAAACTAGGTATGGATATACCGATGATCGAATCTCGGACATATAATATATCGCGAGACAAAGGGATTTAGTTATAACTTTAAAGGTTCACACGATTGCTGAAGTCATCGTTGAATGTGTGGGAGTCAGTATGGATCTCCAGGTTCCGGTGTTGATTATTGATCGGAGAGGGGTCTCGATCATGTATGCATTATTCATCAACCGTAGGGTGACACACTTAAGGTATACCAACACTGTTTGGAGCAAATAAGATACCAGAGAAAGATTATGAAAGCGCTGTGTCGTGGAAATGGCCACGGCAGTTGTTGCCATAGGCAGCGATCGAGTGTTTCATGAGGAAGAGTTGGCGGCCATCTGCGGTGCGAGATGGGGCGGATGCACATGGGTTTACCCAGGTTCGCCGCCCCGGAGGGTAAAGACCTACTCCTGCTAGATTAGATTATGAGAGAGCGAGTTACAAGGGTGGCGAGCTCGACGGCTAGGCAGCGAGTCCCTTGAGGGGGTGTATGATGGAACGTAAGTCTCTAGGATACCATAGGGAGGTTTATATATGAAGTACCTTGCTAGGGTTTACAAGCTGCCTTCGAACAAGATATGGATCCGGAGACCTTTGACCTAACTCGACTGGGCTTCTGCTACGCTTCTGGGCTTCCAGTCGCCGGGCCTTTCCTTTCTTCATGGTCCAGTCGTTGTCTTTCAGACGCACCCGCAGGCCCTTCGGCCCAATCGGAACGTTCTGCTAAGCATACCCCCTCTGGTATATCCCCATCAGTAGTCCCCGAGGCCATCATTGATGTAGGCGTGGGCGTCCCTTTGGTGTTCGAAGTAGGCAAGCCCAATTTGGGCGTCCATTCGAGTCGGTGACGGGCTTTATTAAAACCGAGGATAATTTCTCCATAGCCCCATTCATCACTTCAACGAACATCATTGCCGCCCAGTCGTCATTTCAGCGAGAAGAAAGACTAGCGAGTGGCGAGTAGACCACAGGAGTTGGACTGTCAACTTTAGTCAAACTATCCGTTGGAATTTCCAACGGTAACTACGACGCAATTACCGTGGGTAACGGCTATCCCAATTTTGGCGGGTGACGTTTCCCATATAAGGGGGAGTGATGGATCAGCTTTGCGATCCTACTTTGCACTCTTCATCCTTCCTCATTTGCTCTTTCTTTCTGCTTCCTCCCGACTTACTCTCCCCGCATCACGCGATCCCACTTCTCACTCGATGGCGCCTCCCAAAGGCTCATGGGGGAAATCCAAGTTTACCACGGCCCAGCTCAGGTCCTTTGAGGATGCCGGGTGCTCCGCAAGGGAAATTGGCGGGTTCCCCCCTCCTCCGAGACCAAGCCGAAACCGCGACCCGGCGAGTTCATCTGCTTCACCAGCCATCTCGAGAGGGGCTTGGGGTTCCCTACTTTGCTCTTCTTCCGCCTCTTCTGCGTGTACTACGCGATCAAGCCCTCAGATCTTGGTCCACACAGCATCGAGCAGCTGACGATCTTCGTCGCCTTCTGCGAGTGCTACCTCGGCTGCAGGCCATATTTCCTGCTGTGGCTGGAGCTCTTCCACGGACGCATCAGGCGCGAGGCGTCCAGCGGCTTGATGCTGGCCGTAGGCGGGGTCACCTTCCAGTTGAAGCCAAAGGCCAACTTCATCAAGCTCCTCCTGCCGAAGAAGGCCGCCAGCGAATGGAAGAAGAGCTGGGTTTATGTCAAGGAAGCTACTCCCTCCGGCAAGGTCTCCCTTCCTGAATTCGTCGTCGAGAGGAGCGAGCCCCGCCGACTGGCACCGAAGAAGCTCCCTGAAGATCAGCGGATGGCCGTCGCGGAAATGATGGATCATATCCAGAAGCTGGAGGACCAGGGGTTGATTCTGATCAACCTCTACAATTGCTGGCTCGGGCGGTGCCTGGTTTCGCTGGCGGCTCGTCCACACTGGATGTACGAGTACAACGGGAAGCATGGTCCATCTCGAACCAGCAAGGAGTCGTGGGAGGCCGAAGATTACAAGGCTGCCCTGAAGAAGATCACCAACACAGAGTTCACGGGCGCGTCGGTTGGGATCGCCCTGTATACTCCCGTAAAGAACGAAGCCCCCACAGTAAGTTTTCTTTCTGATCGCTGCGTTCGTATCTCAATCTCAGTCTTCTTGCTTGGCGTGTTCTGACTCGCAGTGGTTCTTCAGCTTTTCCAGGTATTGGAGGGTTGGCTCCCTCCGCTCGACGAAGAAGTTCCCCAGGAACTGGAGGAAGATTCTGAGGGGGATCCTTCCGACAGCGACGGGGAAGAAGAAGAAGTCCCTCCCCCAGCGCCTGTGGCCTGCAAGACCCGAATGCAGAAACAGCGAGAGGTCGAAGCGAGCCGCAGCCTAGACGATCTCGAAGGAGGCGACAAGGTCGCCCAGGAGCAGATGTCCCGACGCACTGCTACGCCTTCGAAGCCCCCACGCCGGCCCAAGTTGCCGGCAAAAAGGCCTGCATCACCGGTCAGGTCGTTAGTGGTGTTCGGGTCGGACGATGACTCCGACGATAAAGGATCTCCCGAAGTCTCGCACAAGGCCCCAAGGCCCGCAATCCCGACGAAGGGGTTGGAGGGCGAGACACGCAGGTGGTGGTGGAGGTGCCCCTGGCGACGATCGCACCGTCAACCTCGGGCGTCCCGAGCCAAGAAGCAGCCGAAGCGGTACCGCCCAAGTCGCCACAGCCGTCGAAAGCAGCGGCGTCGAAGCCACAAATCCCGGCGACTGCGGCTTCGTCGTCAAGGAAGCCCTCGGTTTCGTGGGCTTCGGATGTCTTCGAGCGGGGGCTCAGCCGCAAGCTGGGCCCCGAGTTGGACAAGCCTGCCCATATCAGTACCGGGCTTCGTGTTCTTCCAGTCGCCAAGTAAGTTGTGCTTCCTTATTCCCATTCGCTTTGCTTCTTTCGTGTTGTGGTTGTGCTGATTGGAAGGGCTCGTGCAGGTCGGGGGCTAAGAAGATTGGCCGCCCTTCAGTTGCCAAGATTCCACCGGCCACTGGCGCGGAGGAG
This sequence comes from Avena sativa, assembly GCA_916181665.1. Classification (NCBI taxonomy): domain Eukaryota; kingdom Viridiplantae; phylum Streptophyta; class Magnoliopsida; order Poales; family Poaceae; genus Avena; species Avena sativa. The sequence goes on from OV702292.1 coordinate 68,628,453, forward strand.
GGCGATCTGCCCAAGAAGAGGAAGGCCTCTGAGGATGTCGCGTCTGCTGAAGTCGTGAAGAAGCAGAAGGGGGCGCTGACGATGCCGCGACAGGGAGAAGCGCCGAGGAGCCAGCTGCTGCGCCGCTTGTCGAAGAGGGGGCGGCGACACGATCAGAGCCAGCACCAGCTGCGTCCGTGCTGGAGGTGCCGGTCCCGGCAGCCAGCGCCCCTACCAGGGCATCGGCGACATTCCCTCGCTTTATGGCGAAGGGGTTTCCAGGCATGGCGGATGCGCAGGCTCCGCAGTTCCCGGAAATCGTGGACGCGGAGATTGGGGCCCGCCACGGGTGCACCTCCTTCACGGTCCCGTCGACTGATGCTGCTGAACTTCACAAGATGCTCGGCGCTGCTATTCAGGTATGTCCAGTCCCTGAATTCCTAGTCGCTGAATTTCAGCGGCTGGGAATTGTTTTTATTTTCCTATCTTCTCCAGTCCCCGAGTTCCTAGTCGATGAATTTCAGCGGCTGGGAACTGGTCTTTGTTTTTCTTCCTTCTCCAGTCCCCGAGTTCCTAGTCGCTGAATTTCAGCGGCTGGGAACTGGTCTTTGTTTTTCTTCCTTCTCCAGTCCCCGAGTTCCTAGTCGCTGAATTTTGGCGGCTGGGAACTGGTCTTTGTTTTTCTTCCTTCTCCAGTCTCTGAGTTCCTAGTCGCTGAATTTCAGCGGTTGGGAACTGGTTTTTGTTTTTCTTCCAATGCTTAGTTGGGCTCGTTGTTTTTCAGGGGTTACAGCGGGAGTCAACTGACCGGCAGGCTGCACGAGAGCGCCTGGAGCGTGACTTGCGTGAAGCGCAAGAGGTGAACCAGTGGCTTCAGGAGAGGATTGGTGAGTGTTTGGCGATGGTCTTCTTTGCTTGTTATGGACTGGTTTTGTGCAATACTCTGACATCTCCACTTGCAGATGGTTTCCCGGCTGAGGTCTCCAAGGCCCGTGAGGGGTATGTCCCACTCGCCGAACTGGATGCGGCGAATGGGCGAGTGGCCTCCCTGGTCAAGGAGTTGGAGGGTGCGAAGGCGGCCTCAATTTCTTCGGAGGAACGAGTGAAGGCTGCTGTGCCGCCGCTGAAGAGGAACGCAAGGCCACGAACTCCATCATCGTGGGGCTGCATAACGAGCAAGCTGCTTTGGAGAAGCACGCCAAGGAGAATTACCGCAAGCTTCTTGGTGAGTTTCTGTAATTTTCCTTATCCTTTTGTCAGGTCTCCGCTTTGGGGGTTTCATTGTTTCACTAACATTTGACTTTCCAGCTGTGGTAGGCCAAAGCGACCCGGTGGTGCAAACTTATACCGCCTCGCAGTGCGTGACTGCCGTGGTGAATGCAGCCACGGCCTCGGCGTTGTGTGTCCAGGCGGCTCTTCAGGGCATGTCTCCCACTGAAGTCATCCCTAGGGGGCTCACGGAGGTGTGGCGCTATCTGGAGGAGGTGCCCGCGGTTGTGGAGTGGATGACGCGCTCCGCATTCATACGCGGGGCCGCCACAACATTGATCTTGGGTCTCGCGCATTTCCCAGACGACTTCGATCTGGACGACGTCACGAGTGGCTATCCTTCGGCGACCGGCACGATGGAGATGTCGGAGGTGCTGAAGCTGACTGCGAAGGCCACTCCTTATGTCAATCGTGTCTTGGCGATGGGGGATCTTCTGCCGTACCAGGAGACTGTGTTGGCTGTTGGAGATATGCCCAAGAGGCAATAATAAAGTGGTTATTGTTATATCTTTATGTTTATGATAAATGTTTACATCCCATGCTATAATTGTATTAACAGGAAACATTAATACTTGTGTGTTTTGTAAACATAAAAGAGTCCCTAGTAAGCCTCTTGTTAAACTAGCTTGTTGATTAATGGATGGTCATGGTTTCCTGATCATGGGCATTGGATGTCGTTAATAACAAGATCATGTCATTAGGAGAATGATGTAATGGACACACACCCATAGTAAGCATAGCATAAGATCAAGTCATTAAGTTCGTTTTGCTACAAGGTTTTCAAATGCATAGTAACCTAATCCTTCGACCATGAGGTTATGTTAATCACCATCACCGGATGGGTACTTTGATGACATCAAACACTGCTTCGTAACTGGGTGGTTATAAAGGTGACATTGGGTATTCTGAAAGTATGTGTTGAAGCGCATGGACCAAGATTGGGATTTGTCCATCCATATGACGGATAGATATGCTCTAGGCCCTCTCGGTGGAATGTCATGTAGTTAGCTTGCAAGCATGTGACTAGGTCACAAGGGATGACATATCACGGAACGAGTAAAGAGTACTTATTAGTAACGAGGTAGAACTAGGTATGGAGATACCGACGATCAAACCTCGGATAAGTAGAGTATCACGTGACAAAGGGAATTGGTTTTGTATGTTAAATGGTTCTATCGATCACAAAGTCATCGTTGAGTATGTGGGAGCTATTAAGGATCTCCAGATCCCGCTAATGGTTATTGATCGGAGATGTGTCTCCATCATGTCTACATGTCCACGAACCGTAGGGTGACACACTTAAGGTTCAAAGTTGTTTGAAGTAGATATGGAATGTGCGTTGGAGAACGAATGTTGTTCGGAGTCTCGAATTGGATCTGGGACATCACGAGGAGATCCAGAATTGTCCGAGGAATAAGATTCATATATTGGGGATCATTTTCTAAGTTAGGAAATGTTCCGAAGTATTTGTATGGGGATTCTAGAAGGTTTCGGAATGTTCCGGAAGGTTCTAGAAGATTTCTTGGAGTTTACTTGGAAACCAAGAAAGGATCAAGGAATCCTTGTGGGGTAAGACAAGGATTCGTGGGGGAGTAGGACTCTCCCCCCACCTCCTTGATCCGCCGGCCAAGGGAGAGGGGAGTCCTACAAGGACTCCACCTCCCCATGGCGCCTCCCTCCTTTAAATAGAGGGGTGGAGGCACAGGCCCCCTTGCCCCTTCTATTCTCTAGATCTCAAGTTGCCTCTCTCCTCCTCCTTCCCTCTGCTCTGGCTTAGGCGAAGCCCTGCAGAATTCTCTACTCCACCACCACCACCACGCCGTCGTGCTCCTGGGATTCCGTGGAGAGATCTACTACCCCCGCTGCTCGCTGGAACGAGGAGAGGAAGGTCTGCTTCGACTCCGCACGTGTGACCGACTGCGGAAGCGCTGCCGGAACGCGGCGCCGGAAGGATCGTCTACTCGATCTTGAGATCGGCAAGTGATCGACTACATCAACCACGAGATCCGTTCTCGCACAAGGCTTTCGGATCTACAAGGGTTAGTACAGATCTATCTCGTTGCACATGTCTAATAGATTAGATCTTGGCTTTTATCTAGATTAGATCTGGGTTTTGTTCGTTCTTGCGATAGAATTTTTTTGTTTTCCATGCTACGAACCCATCAGTGGTATCAGAGTTGTGTCTATGCGTAGATCTGTTGCACGAGTAGAACACAATGGTTTTGTGGGCGTTGGTGCTCGTGCCGTCTTTTGCTTTGTGTACTTTGCATCTTGCGGTATGGTGGGATGAAGCGGCTCGGGCTAACCTTACATGTCATCGCACATGAGACTTGCTCCACAGTTGACGCGCAACTCGTATTGCACAAGTGGCTTTGCGGGTGTCTGTCTCTCCCATCATAGTATAGATCCAATCTACACTTTGCACTTTATAGCACCTGTATCAACGTTGTGGTTCAGTTTCGTAGTTAAGATCCATTCTTATTCGAAATCCCCAAACCACGTAAAACATGCAAAGAAAATTAGAGGCGTCTAACTTGTTTTTGCAGGGGTTTTGTGATGTGATATGGCCATCATGTGATTGTGATTATATTTGATGTATGCAATGATCCTTGTTGTAATATGGCAACCGGCAGGAGCCTAATGGTTGTCTTTAATTCTGTTAAGACCTGCGTGTCTATTCATCTTGTAATAGCTTTATTCCAAGTAGTTGTAATAGTTGCTAGTGATGATGGACAACCATGAAGCGGCGCCACTGACCTTGACGCAATGCTAGTGATGATGGAGATCATGTCCGTGCTTTGGAGATGGAGATCAAAGGCATAAGAAGAAAGGGCCATATCATATCACACTAATTATGAATTGCCTGTGATGTTAATCCTTTATGCATCTTGTATTGCTTAGATCACGACGGTAGCATTATAAGATGATCCCTCTCACTAAATATCAAGTAATAAAGTGTTCGTCCTTAGTAGGCACCATTGCTAAGACTCGTCGTTTTGAAGCATCTCGTGATGATCGGGTGTGATAGATTCTACGTGTGCATACGACGGGTGCATGCCAGATTTGCACATGCGGATACTAAGGTTAATCTTGATGAGCCTAGCATGTACAGACATGGTCTCGGAACACGGAATACCGAAAGGTAAAGCATGAGTCATATGGATGATATGATGAACATGTTGATTGTTCGCCTTTAAAGCTACATCATCTCACGTGATGATCGGACTTGGTGTAGTGGATTTGGTTCGTGTAATCACTACAACAACTCGAGGGATGTTGTTTTGAGTGGGAGTTCTTTTGCAATTTGGATTAGTCAAACTCAATTTATCATAAACACAATCAAAGTGAATTTGCATAGTTTGTTGTAGTCATTGGCATCCGTTCACCACCTTACGCTTAGTTATAGTTGAGATAGTAGAACTACAGAAATTCTGGATATTTGCTTTACGAACTGGTATCGTATTGTTTTGAGTGTCAATCTAAAGTTTAAAAGTCATATTGCAAACTTTCAGCAAACTCCGTTTACTCTGTGAAGTTTAATAAATAGTATTAAATCAAAAGTAACAATTCCAGTGTTAGTATCTAATGTATCATGTTTGCCTCCATGATTCTTGATACTCAAAGATTGTTTTTAATATCAAGTTTATCTAAGAGTTGAAAGCAATGTTTCAGAAACCATCATATGTTAAAGGTATTGTGATATCTAAAACAATGTGTTGGTTACAACATGATAGAGTATACGTCCTCATATTTGATGAGAATTTGTGAAGGTTGGAGACGCTAGTCGTCCTAATCCTCCAAAAGGTTTTGGAAAAGAAACATTATACTCGCAATTCACCTTTATAAGCTATAGCAGCTTGATCATGAAAATTGTCATGATAAGGATGAATAGAAGATGTAAGTAAAATGTTTACTACACTAAAAGATTACTAAAGAATGGAATTTTGAAAGAATGCCAAACATTTGATGAAGGTGATCCACTTCTAAGTGCAAGTTCAAAGGTACTAGTATTTGACTATACACACTTTGTACTATGTGTCATGTGAATGACACCACTATTGATGTTGATAGATTCTTTTAAAAGAAAAGGAATTGTTGAAAGAGAATCTATAAAATATTTGGCAGAAACGAAAAGATTGGAGATGTCCAACTTAGGTATATAGAAGATACATGTTATGGCTATATTCCTTGGTTGTTAAACAATGTGGTTCTGCGGTATTGGATACCGAATTGGTTGGTATGAAGTGTCATACAGGACAACACAATTCATGAACTGCAATGGCCTAAGTAACTAGCAAGAGAATATGTGATGATGTTCATCGAAAACAAACAAAGGGTTGTTGTGTTGCCCGTTAACATCAAAGCTTGCCTTCAAAATTTGTTTCAATAATTGTTATTTTGATCAGGTATTATGACAACAAAAGGTTGTTCAAATAATTACCGTATTCCATAACAGATGGATGATATACAAGTCTGGTTGGAGAAATAACGACCATAAAACTAATGCTAAAATGTCGCAAGACAAATAATTGAAAGATCACTTGTGAAGTGACATCACTGTTTAAATTATATTAGGGATACATGAAGAAACTCCATGTTGATGGATTTTTGGAGTCTTTGATTTTGATCAAATGACGCTTGTGATACTTTCCTGGAGATAATTAAAACTCCGTTCGTAGGCCAAAAGAGGAACGGATGACTAACTGATTGGAATTTGTACATATTGATGTATATAGTCCATTATGTGTAGTCGTGGGTGATGGATTTCAACTTCATATGCTTTCTCCGAAGATTGAGTGAGTATATGTATATACTTACTCAATAAGGAAGAAGTATGAAACATTTGAAAATGTTCAAAGACTTTCAAGATGAAGTGGAAAATTATTGTAACAAGAAAATAAAAAACTTTATGATTGGATCATAAAGAAAGATGTTTGAGTTACAAGTTTAGCAAAACACCTAAGATTTGAGGAATCGTTCCATGGATTTTCATTTCCCAAAACACCATAGGAGTATGGAGTGTTCAAGATATGTAATGAAACCTTGTTTGACATGGTAAAATCAAAGGTGTCATTTATAAAAACTGCCATTATATTTTAAAGATTAAAGCTTTAGCGACTACCGCTTTTACACTGAAAAGAGCTCCATCGTGATCCGTTGAAATGACACCATATAAGTCATGGTTTGGGATAAAAACCCAGGTTGTCCTTTCTTAAATTTTTGGTATGCTAGGCATAAGTAAAATGTTTACAACCAAAGTCGGATGAGCATGTCTTTATAGGTTATTTCGAATAACCATTGGGTATTCCTCCATAACACCGAAGACAAAAGTGTTTGTCACTTAGAATGTCGAGTTTCTTGAGAAGGAATTTTTGGTGAAAAGTTAAGTGGGAGGACAATAGAACTTTGACAAGGTTGTTGAACCTTGGCTAATATGTGCTGAGTTGCGCAGCGTCGGTAAGTGTCCCGGAGGCAGCAACAATGCTCATGGCTCACGTGCCTCAAAAGTTGTGGTCACGGAGATCTAAGTTCCTATTGAACCAAGTAGGTCGGGTAAGTAATCAAATGCCAAGATTTGAGAGTTAAATCATTGTTGTTTGACAATGATGAACTGACTACATGCAAATAATCAATGATGGGCCCTGACTTCGTTAAGTGGCTTGAAGCCATAAAATCCGTGATAATTCCATACACGAGAAATGAAGCTTTGAATTTGAAAGACCCTCTGGAAAGGTGCAAGACCTTACAGTCGTATATGGATCTATAAAGAAATAGACATGGATGTTTCACATCTATGAAATAGTCGACATATCGGAAAGAGTTTACGACAATGTTCAAGGAATTGACTATGATAAGATTTGATCTTTCATAGCGATATTTAGTCTGGACGGATTAATGTAGCAACCACTACATATATTTTGGTATATGGTAGTTGAACAAACAAAACAAGTTCTTCTAATAGAATGGTTACCTAGGACGTGTACATGACATGATCCAAAGGGTTTTGTTAATTCAAAGGATGCTAAAAGAGTATGCAAAACTTCAATGGTTGAAGTGAGCATCGCGGAGTTGGAATCTTCACCGTGATGAAACCGTTAAAAGGTTTAATTTCATCAGAGACGATGAAGATGTTTGCATTTTGCAAGAAATTAAGTGGGAGCGCTAAGACATATTTCTAATACATTATGTGAAAGACATATTGTTGATTAGAAATGATGTATCTTTTATTGACACAGGTTAAGAATTTCATTTCGATGAAAGACTTATGCATAACCCAAGAATTAGGCATCAATGTCTATATGGATAGATTGAGGCGCTAATATGGTTTTGCCAAATGTACATAGATAAGATTTTGAATGAGTTCAATATGGAAACAACAAGAAAGGTTCTTGATGCACAGAAAGGACTGAATCAAGATTCAAGTGTGTTGACACGAGATCACCACAAGAATATTTTGATCAATCATTCTTTGAGATGTACACATCCAGATATGTCCTATGCTCTAAATGTTATGAGCATATACCAGAATGACTCATAAGATGATCATTGGACAATAGTAGGGATATTCCTATGATCTTTGGAAGAACTAAGAATATATTATTTATATAGTGGTGACAAATAGTTCATTGTAAATTGTTGCATTGATACTAGTTTTGTCACAAATTAAGTTTATCTCAATTTAAACTATGGGTGGCACAATGTAATGGAAAGGAAGTTCCATAACGGATTTGGTTGAGTACCAAAGTTAAAACATTATGACAGATACTACAACAAAAGGCTAAGTATATGACTGCTATTGTAGCAGCAAATGAGGGCATTTGCGTCAAGTAGTTTGTTATCAAACTAGGTGTGGTTCATAGCGGGATAATACTATGAAGATACATTGTACGACAATTGTATCAACACGATTTAATCCCAAGGAACTAAAGGTCTCACCAAAGGACCAAATTTATACAATGCCATCTCATTGGAGAATGAGTAATGCGTAGAGACGCAAGGACATGCAAATACACACGGACCTGGAAGTGTCAGATCCGAAGATTATGTTTACCACTAGCAATAGTGTCTATACAACACCAGAAAGCCATAGGTGTTGAATGCACAAGTTTTTAACTAGATTATTGACTCTAGTGCAAGTGGGAGACTGTTGGAGATATGCCCAAGAGGCAATAATAAAGTGGTTATTATTATATCTTTATGTTTATGATAAATGTTTACATCCCATGCTATAATTGTATTAACAGGAAACATTAATACTTGTGTGTTTTGTAAACATAAAAGAGTCCCTAGTAAGCCTCTTGTTAAACTAGCTTGTTGATTAATGGATGGTCATGGTTTCCTGATCATGGGCATTGGATGTCGTTAATAACAAGATCATGTCATTAGGAGAATGATGTAATGGACACACACCCATAGTAAGCATAGCATAAGATCAAGTCATTAAGTTCGTTTTGCTACAAGCTTTTCAAATGCATAGTAACCTAATCCTTCGACCATGAGGTTATGTTAATCACCATCACCGGATGGGTACTTTGATGACATCAAACGCTGCTTCGTAACTGGGTGGTTATAAAGGTGACATTGGGTATTCTGAAAGTATGTGTTGAAGCACATGGACCAAGATTGGTATTTGTCCATCCATATGACGGATAGATATGCTCTGGGCCCTCTCGGTGGAATTTCATCTAGTTAGCTTGCAAGCATGTGACTAGGTCACAAGGGATGACATATCACGGAACGAGTAAAGAGTACTTATCAGTAACAAGGTAGAACTAGGTATGGAGATACCGACGATCAAACCTCGGATAAGTAGAGTATCGCGTGACAAAGGGAATTGGTTTCATATGTTAAATGGTTCTATCGATCACAAAGTCATCGTTGAGTATGTGGGAGTTGTTATGGATCTCCAGATCCCGCTAATGGTTATTGATCGGAGATGTGTCTCCATCATGTCTACATGTTCACGAACCGTAGGGTGACACACTTAAGGTTCGAAGTTGTTTTAAGTAGATATGGAATGTGCGTTGGAGACCGAATGTTGTTCGGAGTCTCGGATTGGATCCGGGACATCACGAGGAGATCCGGAATTGTCCGGGGAATAAGATTCATATATTGGGGATCATTTTCTAAGTTAGGAAATGTTCCGGAGTATTTGTATGGGGATTCTAGAAGGTTTCGGAATGTTCCGGAAGGTTCTAGAAGATTTCTTGGAGTTTACTTGAAAACCAAGAAAGGATCAAGGAATCCTTGTGGGGTAAGACAAGGATTCGTGGGGGAGTAGGACTCTCCCCCCACCTCCTTGATCCGCCGGCCAAGGGAGAGGGGAGTCCTACAAGGACTCCACCTCCCCATGGCGCCTCCCTCCTTTAAATAGAGGGGTGGAGGCACAAGCCCCCTTGCCCCTTCTATTCTCTAGATCTCAAGTTGCCTCTCTCCTCCTCCTTCCCTCTGCTCTGGCTTAGGCGAAGCCCTACAGAGTTCTCTACTCCACCACCACCACCACGCCGTCGTGCTGCTGGGATTCCGTGGAGAGATCTGCTACCTCCGTTGCACGCTGGAACGAGGAGAGGAAGGTCTGCTTCGACTCCGCACGTGTGATCGACTGCGGAAGCGCTGCCGGAACGCGGCGCCGGAAGGATTGTCTACTCGATCTTGAGATCGGCAAGCGATCGACTACATCAACCACGAGATCCGTTCTCGCACAAGGCTTTCGGATCTACAAGGGTTAGTACAGATCTATCTCGTTGCACATGTCTAATAGATTAGATCTTGGCTTTTATCTAGATTAGATCTGGGTTTTGTTCGTTCTTGCGATAGAAATTTTTTGTTTTCCATGCTACGAACCCATCAGTTGGCGCCTGGCGACCCCGAGCCGAAGCATCACGACATGAAGTCGGAGCAGCCCTTCCGGTCGTTGTTGGCGGAGTTGCTGACCACGTACCCGGCGAACCCGTGGCGGCCCTTTGTGCGCGTCAAGGGTGGTGGCGCTTCTTCTTTGTTAGGGCCTATGGAGTAAGCAAATGTAATAGTTGTAATAGATGCCAAGTGGCGAATGTTGTATGATGTTTTTGTAATTCATGTCGCGGGGACTTGGTCGACTCGTGTTATGATTAAGGAAATGTTTTGTTCAACAATTTGAGCGAGTCCCCGAGCGCGTTCGCCCTTTAATGGGGTATAACTCGATTGTGTATTTCTATGTGTTTTACTTGTTTTCGCGTTTGTTTTTATCCCTCGCATCTCATGAGCGGCGAGTCCCCGAGCGTGAGTAGGGTTTACTTGCGAGCGAGTCCCCGAGCATTGTGCTCGACTGTATTGGTCGTGATCCTTTTGCAGGTTGTGAATGCGTTGTTTGTAATGCGTCTCCTCCCCTGGCCCGAAGAGCCATTCGCTTAGCGAGCCCTAGGCAGCTCTCTTACTAGGTGTGTTCCTGAGCCGCGTGGGGTTCCCGTTTTGCGGAGTCCCCGTGCGTGGTACTTAACCATTCGAGTCGCTTTGCTCGAGGGTGGGAAGGACAAGTCGCTGTGGCAAGCGTGTGTTGGATGTCTTGGCCCGGTGGGTTAGTCGGGCTAGGCGACTCCAATGGTTGCTCCGGGTTGGCGTTTTTCGTGGACGACGCAAGGCCTGAATACTTCTGGTGCCCTTGTGCCGCACTACTTTGCCGTGCCGGTAGCTCGACCAGAGGTTGACTTCCGTGAATGGCGTATTGCTTGCATGTACGAGTGCGAGTGGCACAAGAATATGGCGAGTGGGCGCAATTTGTGCGATCCGAATGAATTTCATTTGTATATTCCGACAGAGTACATTGTGTGGTTCTAAGTGTAGAACTTTCTGAGGAGGTTTACATTCCATGGCCTCCCGACCTCCAACTGGCCATCACCCCATATGTCGATGAGGTAGTAGGCGTCGTTGCCAAGGACTCGGCCTATGGCGAATGGCCCCTCCCATGGGGGGAGAGCTTGTGCATGCCCTTCTTGTCCTGGGCCAATCGTAGGACCAGGTCGCTTTCCTGGAAGGTGCAAGTTCGCACTCGGCGGCTGTGATAACGGCGAAGTCCTTGCTGGTATATGGCAGTGCGGGAGCGAGCCAGGTCGCGTGCTTCGTCAAGTTGATCGACGCTGTCTTGGCGGGTGGTCTCGTTGGCCGCCTCGACGTAGTTGGCGACTCGAGGGGAGTCGTGCTCTAGGTCTGTTGGCAATACGGCTTCGGCGCCATACACCATGAAGAAAGGCGTGAACCCGGTTGATCGGTTGACGGAGGTGCGGATTCCCCATATCACAGAGGGGAGATTGTCGACCCAACATCCTGGGGTGCGCTCGAGGGGCACCTCCAGTCGCGGCTTGAGACCGTGGAGGACGCTCTGGTTGGCGCGCTCTGCTTGGCCATTTGACTCAGGGTGAGCGACTGATGCGAGGTCGAGTCATATGCCGTGCTCCTCACAGAATTCCGCCATGGCCCCCTTGGCGAAGTTGGTGCCGTTGTCTGTGATGATGTTGTGTGGGTAGCCGTACCGATAGATGAGTTCACGAAGGAACTTGGTAGCCGTCTTGCCGTCGCACTTCTTGATCGGCTTGGCCTCCACCCATTTGGTGAACTTGTCGACTGCGACCAGGAGGTAAGTGAAGCCAGATAGGGCCTTCTTGAACGGGCCGACCATGTCCATGCCCCATACGGTGAATGGCCACGTGATGGGGATTGTCTTGAGTGCCGAACCAGGAAGGTGCGTCTAGTTGGCGTACTTCTGGCATCCGACGCATCTTTGGACGACGTCGATGGCATCGGCGTGTGCGGTGAGCCAGTAGAAACCGTGCCGCATGGCCTTGGCGACTAGCGACTTGGCGCCGGCGTGATGGCCACAGTCGTCGGCGTGAATGTCCTAGAGGATCTTTGTAACTACCTCGGTGAATTACGCTCCTAGTTACAAGCCTGGATGAACGGGAATGGTTGAAATAGTACGGTGGGGCCCAAATGCCACTCACAGGTAGACCTTTCGGCCGTCCCAACCATTTCCAAACATCGGGACAAGACCGGGCGGCGTAATCGGCAGGCGAAGGGATCAACTACATACACAAATGAGTATGTATGCAAGCCACCATACAATAGTACATCAGAGCCATTCCATCTAAAAAGAAAGGAAATATAGCAACGCCATACGGCAAGATCCAAATATCCTAGATAGATATAATAGTTTAGGATATCTCCTCAAACATCAAACAACAGAGTATCAGGCGGAAGCTGAAGACACAATCCGAGTACGGATAAGAAGCAAATCGGCATAAGATGCCCCATAAATAAGCACATCCCACCCACAGATCTCACGGATCCCCGTTCCCGGAATCTCTACACCGAATGATTGTTGCCCACATCGTCCATCTCTTCCACCCCGTATCCATCTTGCGAGGGTACCTGTTCATCTGAACCAATAATTTATCGTGTGAGACCCTAGGGGTACTCAGCAAGTCTTTATGCCTCTAAAGGGGACACAACCTGGGGTGACGCAATTGCAGCAAAAGATAAACCCTAACAATTCTATAGATACTCGCTAACCATCCGCCTAACCAGAGATAGACGGATGTCCATGAATTAATAACAACAGTTATAACAGTTATAACGGTAATATCCACAGATCCATCCTCCTCCTCGCTTACCGACGAGGAAGCGGACGAACAACCCCCATCCGTTGGCAGTTTTATTATCCATTCCATGAGTGCTGCACTATTTACTAGTCAGGTCCTTAGTCAGATTAAAAGCGGTACTTTAGTTATTCTTGTCTATGATCGAGAAACTGTGCTCCAAGTCGTCCATAACCGCGGACACGGCTTTCAGAAAGTTTTACCCTGTAGGGGTGCACAAATAGCAACACACACTCGATATGCCTCGGAAAAACCAAATCTAAACCCAACGATTCAGTCACGACAAAGCGATCACAGGATTCAGAAATATTTCAGGGGGCCACCCCATTGAGCTACCCGCAACGAAGTTAGATGACTCCGAGACGGCCTCAAGGTTTGCGTCAGTGGCTATAAACGACTGGGAACCCGAAAATGTGACTGGGCTTGTCGATACCGCGAAAACACTCCGCTTACCTAAACAGTACAGTGTGCAGTACCTCGCACAATTTAAATAAAGCAGTAAAGCATGGCATAAGTACAGGATAGTAAATAAAACCTCAAACTAGTTTGTGGCCCCAAGAAATAAGAATGAATCAAGCTCTGGCTCAGGGGGGTTCATAAGCCTCCCGGATGTGGATAGCGCGAATATTCAAGGAACAGGAATCAAGTACTCGGGGTCCTACGGGACACAAGTGATCCTGAAAAACCAAATAGCAAATATGGCTCACCGATGCCACTTTCATTAGTTATCCCATTACTACTCAGATTAAGTTGTATAGGTACCTCGTTATCCATCAGACACTCACATACCCTACACATGCTGTTCTACGACTCGCATGGCTCAAACAACTCCTGTAGTAATGGCTCATGGGATGGAGGAACAAGCTTCGGTGGGGTTTAAAAGTAAAGGCTATGCAATACTTGGGATTCAGATTAATGCAACCGCGACTCAATGATGCAAGAATAAGATAGAGGCAATAGGTACTATATGTATGCAAGCATGTGGTAGTGCTTGCCTGGCAGTTCAGTTGGAGCGAGAGAAGGGTCTGGGTAGTGCTCCTGGGTATCTTGATATATCCCCTGCTCAGCGTCTATTCGAAGAAGAACCAAACAAACAAGGGCCAACATAAATAAAGTGCACAAGCATATGAATAAAATGCGTCAAGCAAACAATCATGCCATGATGAATGATGCACAATTTGCATGGCAATAAAGTAGCATGGCATGGGTGAGGTGTGGAAAACAATAATAAAGCATTTTATTGAGTTTTGGCCCCATTTTATCCTCATATTAGTTGCTGTACACATTATATTTATGTGATGCATGCTGCAAAACAGATAATGGAATGCATAAACAAAAAGGTCTCGTCGAGCTAATCATTTTAGACATATCATTTGTTAAATTTGGAGTTATAAAACAAAAGTTATTAATTAATTAAGGAAAAAAGGGCATTTTATTGTAATTTTAATCAACTTGGAATTTTAAATGTTCAAAATATATTTTGAAAGGCATATTTGAATTCCTCACATTTTTCTGATTTCAAAACATATATTATTTGTTTAATTTGGATTTATATTTTAAAAGTTATTTGAAAACAGATTTGAATTTGAATTTAAATTAATTTGGAAAAGATTTGAATTAAGACAGATTTCAGAAATCCTTTTCTCACTCAGGCGAACCTAGCCTCAGACACAGACGAGTGGGTCCAGCGCTGACTCAGCAGCACAGCGCGCGGGAAACCTTTTTACACCGCGGGCTAGGCCAGCCACTGAGACTGACTGGCGGGACCGGGGCTCGACGGGGCCACTCGCTGGCGCGTCCAGCAGGCGCACGCCACGTGGGCGATCCCAGGACGCGGGGAGGGATCGGTTCGTGATGGCCATACTTTTCCAGGGGGTTTCCTTGCAAAGGGTGCTGAGGCTGGCAGGTGGGGCACTAGGGAGCTCAGGTTGAGGCGGGAAAACTACAGGGGGCTAAGCGCAAATCGACGTCGGCTGCTGCTGCGCGCGGGCGGATCCGGCTCTGACGGCGGCGGTTCTGGCCAACTTCCGGCGACGATGGCGACGCCTCCGCTGGGTGAATCGCATCGCTCCAAAAACGAAACATGACGAGGAACCCACGGGCTACAGCTTTTGTTCAGAGAGCTAGCACGGAGGTGGGCTGCAGCGCGCGGAAAAACTAGGGGAAGCCGAGGGCAGCAGGCTGACTGCAGATGCGTCTGGCGGTGACCACGGCGGCGCGCGCGCACGCGGGGTGTTCGACGCCGGGCGGCGGCGATGCAAGGGGAGAGGGGAAGGAAGATGATGTCTAGGAGATCGGTGAGCTCATCAGGAACTCGTCGGTGTAGGCGAAGGAGCTCGGGGCGGTCGCGATCTGGTGCGGGGCTTGCTGGCCGGAGCTTCGGGTCCAGGGCGTCTACGGCGGCGAGCTCGCTCCGGCAAGCTTCGGCATCGATCTCCGGTACAGGTCGAAGAAGAAGAGGCAGAGGCACCTTCCTGGCGTCCAGAACAACCACTAGCACAGCTCCATCCGCCTCTTCTCGAAGTTGGCCGAGCTAGGGTTGGAGATGGACATGGAGCTGTCCATGGCCATGGTGGTTGAGGAGAGCAGGTAGGGGAGGAAGGAGAGGATGCAGAGGATCCCAGATCGAGATCTGAGAGATGGGGTGGTTGGGGAGATAAGGGAGAGAGGAGAGAGGCACATGGGATGGTGGTGTAGCTTTTGCAAAAGGGAGGAGGGTGATCGGGTCTCCCTCTTTCCTCTCTTTGTCTTGAAGCCAAAGAAAGGGGGAGGGCAGAGAGGCTGACGGGGTGGGCCTGCCTGGATGTGGATAGAGGGGGAAGCCGAGAGAGAGGGAGAAGGGAGAGGGGTAGCTCGGGCTAGGTAGTTTGGGGCTCGGGTTAGGTTTAGATTAGGGATAGAGAGAGGTGGTCTCGGGTGATGTTAGAGGGGTGGATGGTGTTAGAGGGATTAGGGTTTAGAGATAGAGGGGTAGATGGGGTGGGGTAGATCATGGTGGTGGTAGCTAGGGTTTGGTTTAGGTGGGGGTGTGGTTTAGAGAGGGTGGTGAAGAGAGGGGATAGATGGAGTGGTCCTTTTTGACTAGATCAAGCATGATTAAGACAAGCTCAAACAAGAACTAGCCAAGAAAGAGAGGGTGAGATGAGGTGGTGAGGGTTAAGCAAGATCAAGATAAGACCAAACCAAAAAGAGGAAGAGATAGAAAGGTGGTGATGGCATGGATGGAGATGCTGATGGGGTTTTATATGCTTGCATGCATCAAGCAAGATCAAGCATAAGGGTAGAGAGAGATATGTGGAAAAGATCCACTCAAAAACCAAATAAAAGCAAAGGGGGCCAAAGTTGGAGATGGTTGCATGGCCCATGCAAAAATAATAATTGCCATGATTAAAATATTGTGAAAACAATAATATGAATCTGGCATTATTTTTATGCATTCCCAAATTTGGAATAAAGCCAAGCAAAAGAATTAAAAGAAAGTTCCAAGTGGAGTAAATGGAGATGATCACATTTGATTCTAATTAGGACTTGCTAGTGTGTATGTTCCACTAGATGATCAATAGTCCCAAAATATTCCAACATGAGCATAATTCCATAATAATCCATATGGAAGCTAGGAAAAGGGTTCCACTCACAAGGCATGCAAAGGTGGCCATGTGGCTCTCATATATCAATAATGTGAAAACAACATGATGCCAAGATGAGAACATGTGGAAGAGAATTGGATCCATCCCAACCCACATGAGCTAGAGGTAAACTCAAATAAAGTGCAAAGCTCATATTTAGTTGGATGGTGGAATTATAAGGTGGTGAAAGAAAAGGTGGTGGAGTTAATAAGAGATATGCCCCCAACTCAACTTGGGCATTAAACAATATATCAAGAACCAAATACAATATCAAGAGGCAAATACAATTAACAATGCATATGAGAGAAGAACCAAAACAAAAAGGGTTTTATATGATGCTCAAATGCAAGGTGGCATGATGACATGAGCATGATATAATGATGATGCAACAATTATATATATGAAGTAGCCATTATATAGACTAGGCTAGTAGCATTGCAATTGTTAGACAATTGGGATGCTACAATCTTGCGGCCTTCTTCTGGCTGTACGCAGCGCTGGAACACGCCGGTCACGCTGCGCTTTTGGAGCTCGCCGTTGATGATGACAAAGGATTTGTAGCGGCGCACGATCATTCGCGCCTCTGTCTCGTTGCTCGGTAGGAGTTTGTGTTCCAGGAAGGCGACGTATGGTGCTGTCCAGTCGCTAGGTTCCACAATCATGGCGACTAAGGCTGGTTCTGGTTGTAGTGGGATCCCGACGTCGATCTCCTTCGGTGGGCTGATGGAGGGTTTATGGATGATGTCAAGGAAGACGCCTACTGGTGGCGCCTGTCGAGCCGATCCGATGCGGGAAAGGGCGTCTGCCTCCTTGTTTTTGTGCCTATTGATCCACTCGACAGAATAGCCGTCGAAGTGTCCTCCCAACTGGTCGACGGCTTGGCGGTACGCTATCATTGTTGGGGAAACAGCGTCGCATGTCCCGGCCACTTGGCCGGCGACTAGGTCGGAGTCGCCGTAGCATCGTAGGCGATTGAGTCATCTCCTTGGCGGCTCTCATGCCGTGGAGAAGTGCCTCGTATTCTGCCATGTTATTAGTGCAAGGTTTGAAGTTGAGGTGGAGGACGTAGCAGAGCTTGTCTCCTTTGGGGGAGGTCAGTATGACCCTAGCCCCCGCGCCGTCGGCGTTCTTGGAGCCGTCGAAGTGGAGCGACCAGTAGTGGAGGTATGGGAGCTTCTCTGGCTACTGTGCTTCTTCCCAGTCGGCGAGGAAATCAGCCAGGGCTTGCGACTTGATCGCTTTTCGGGGCTCATACTTGATGTTGTGGACGCCGATCTCGATGGCCCACTTGGCGACTCGCCCAGTCGCCTCGCGATTGCGTATGATGTCTTGCAGGGGCGCGGAGGATACCACCATGATTGGGTGCTCCTAAAAGTAGTGCGGGAGTCGCCGCTGTGCTCGGAATACCACGTACACCAGTTTTTGGTATTACGGGTAGCTCTGTCGTGAGTCTGTTAAGACTTCACTGATGTAGTATACTAGGCGTTGTATGGGGTGCTCCTTGCCCTCTTCCGGTCGTTCGACGACCATCACGGCGCTGACAACCCGATTGGAGGCCGCGACGTAGATGAGCATTGTCTCTTTGTCGAGTGGCGCGACGAGTAGTGGTGCCGCGAGTAGCACTTCTTTGAGTGCTTTCAGTGCGTTGTCGGCCTCTATGTCCCATTGGAACGTTGGGTTCTTGCGCATCAGGCGGTATAGGGGCATTGTCTTCTCGCCTAGTCGGGGGATGAAGCAACTGAGGGCCGCGACTCGCCCTGCCAGCTTTTGGACGTCGGGCAAGCACTCGGGTTTCCCGAGTCGCGCGATGGTGTCGATCTTGGTGGGGTTGGCCTCAATGCCTCGCTTGGAGACTACGTACCCCAGAAGTTGTCCGGTGGGTACGCCGAAGGTGCATTTTCCGGGGTTCAGCTTGATGTTGTACCTCCGCAGATTTGTGAAGGTTTCTGCTAGGTCGGCGAGTAGATCGTCCTGGCGGGTGGATTTTACCACCACGTCGTCGATGTAGACATGGATGTTGCGGCCAATTTGGCTCGCTAGACACTCCTGCATGCACCTCTGGTGTGTGGCGCCTGCATTCTTGAGGCCAAACGGCATGGCCGTGTAGTAGAATGCGCCGAATGGCGTGATGAACACCGTCTTCTCCTCGTCTTCGACCGCCATCTTGATCTGGTTGTAACAAGAGTAGGCATCGAGAAAACACAGCGACTCCGATCCCGCGGTCAAGTCGATGATCTGATCGATGCGCGGTAGGACAAACTCCTCCTTCGGGCAGGCACTGTTGAGATTGGTGTAGTCGATACACATTCTCCAGGTGTTTCTCTTTTTGAGGACCAGGACTGGGTTTGCCAGCCACTTGGAGTACCTGATTGGTCAGATGAAGCCTGCGGCTAGCAGGCGCTGGACTTCCTCGGCGATTGCTCGACGGCGCTCTTCATTGAAGGGCCGTAGCGACTGCTTTACTGGTCGCACTTTGGGGTCTGCATTAAGTTTGTGCTCAGCAAGTTCCCTCGGGACACCTAGCATGTTAGATGGCTTCCATGCGAAGATGTCACGGTTCTCACGGAGGAACCCGATGAGCGCGCTTTCCTATGCGGGGCTCATGTGCGCCCTGATGGTGACTGTCTGGCTGGAGTCGCCTGGGACGAGCTCGACGGTGCGGGTGTGCGTGGTCGCCTCGAACGTGGAGTTTGCAGCGATTGGTTTCTTCAGGATGGTGGGATCATCCTTGTTGATGTTGCCCGCATATTTTGTGAGCTCCTCTGCATTGTCAGTCTCCGCGGCGATGACGGCGTCGGCGAGCTCAGCGCCTTTTTCTTCGCATTCCATGGCCATATCGGGGTCGCCGTGGACGGTGATGATGCCGCTCGGCCCAGGGAGCTTCATCGTGTTGTAGTCATATTGTGGGGTCACCATGAACTTTGCGAATGCCTGGCGGCCCAGAACGTAGTGGTAGGGGCTGCGGAAGTTCACCAGCTCGAAGACGATTCTCTCCGTGCGGTAGTTTTCCAGGGTGCCGAAGGTGACTGGCAGCGTCACCTTTCCGATCGGGTACGCCTTCCGACCGGGGACGATGCTGTGGAAGGTCGTCAGTGTTGGCTCGATGGCTGTTTCTGGGAGCTGGAGCCTTTTGAAGGTGTCGAGGTACATGATGTTGATGGAGCTCCCGCCGTCCATCAGTGTCTTGGGCAGCCAGTAGTCTGCCACCTTTGGCTTGACCACCAGGGCGACTCGCCCTGGATATTCGATTCTTGGCGCGTGGTCCTGGCGACTCCAGGTGATGCTCTGCTCGGACCAGTTTAGGAAGCGGGGGATGTCGACTTGCGTCACCGCATTGACGGCGACCGCGCGGGCGAGTACCTTCTTCTCACGCTTGGTGCCGAGCCTAGTGAAGGTATGTAGCGACCCGACGGCGGTTCCAAAGCCGCCGCCATTCCCGTTGTCCCGCGGTTGGTTGTTGTTGGGGTCCTCCCTTGCACGTCTTGCCTTCTCGATCTCTTTGAGAGAGTGGCAGTCGGCGGTGGTGTTGGTGGCGGGTTTTCCCTCCCTGTTGTGGTAGATGCAGGGCTGATTGAGCAGGGTGGCGAGGTCGAATTTCGGCCTCGTCGCGTTGTTGGCGCGGTAGTTCCCGCTGTCGCGGTAGTTTCCTCCATCGCGGCGGTAGTTCTTGGAGTCGCGTTGGCCATAGCCAGCGTTGGCGACGAAGTCGACTCGCCCATCGATCCGGCGCTTGCCGGTGATGCGGGTGTTGCTGTAGCGCATGTCGCACAGGCGCCCACTGTCGTGGATGCTAGTGCGCCGTCTTCCTCCCAACTCGTCGTCGAAGTCTTGGTTGGGGTCCTCCTCTGCGTAGCGCTTGGCGATCACGAGGAGGTCGGGGATGTTATCAAGCGTCCGGTAGACCCTCTTGATCTTGGCGACCAAAGGTTCGTACCAGCACGCGTTCTTGAAGCAGTGTATCGCCGTGTCTGGGTGGATGCCGGAGGCATTTATCCGCAGTTCTTGCCACCTTTGGATCCATCGACGGGTCGACTCGCGTTGTCCCTAGATGCATCGCTCCAAGTCCTCGATGGTGGTGGCGTGGGTGTAGGAGCCCTCGAAGTGCCTGACGAAGGCATCCCGCATTTCTTCCCAGGAATCGATGCTGTCGGCGGGTAGCGTGTTGATCCACTGCCGGGTCGCACCCTCCATCATTAGGGGGAGGTAGCGAGCGGCGAGCAGGTCGGTGTGGCCTGTGATCCCCATTGCCATGAGATATGTGTCCAGCCAAATGGCGGGGTCGTACGTCGGGTCGTACTTCTCGATCTCCTTGGGGGCCTTGAAGTTGGCGGGGTATTTTTCCCCGCGGATCATGGGTCCAAAGCATTGTGGCCCGACTCGGCTGAGCGAGCCTCTTGGCTCCGGGTCGCCGCGGTTGGCAAGGGTGTGTCGTAGGTCATAGGGCTGGCGCGACCGCCACGCCTGATTGTTGATGATGTGCGTTCGGGCGTCGAGGGGTTGCCCGTTTGCGGCGACGATGTTGTTCGCAGGTCGCGGCTCGTTGGTCGACAACGCGGGGTTGGCGGCCCGTGGTTGGTTCGCCAGGGGTTGGGGTGGTGGGCAAACTATTGCATTAGCCACGGTGGGGTGGCCGCTGGACACCGCCCTGCTTCTTGATGAGCGGGATACATCCGCCCCCGCGGGTCGACTCCCGTGGCCTGTTGCTCGACGACCGTGATGAGTAGTGCCTTGGCGTACTGGATCTATAGCGCGCAGTCGCCTTGGACATCAAGGTTGGCGATCGCGGCGTCGGCCACGACGATGTTGTCCATCGGGGTGGAGTATAGTGGTAACCCGTTGGCGTCTCGGGCTTGAGGTGAGATGATGATCCGAGGTTGGTCTGGTGGGGGCGCACGGCCCATGGGTGGTGGAGGGGCCCCAGTCGCCGGTGCCCCGGGTGGTGGTCTCGCGGGGTTGCCTCCTCCTGGCGGCGCGTTCTCGCCGTGTTCGTGCTCGGCGGCGGGTGTGGGGTCGCCCTCGTCGTTGAAGTTCAGGACGCGGCCCTAAACATCAGGGTTAAGGCGGGTCATGATGCGGCGTTGGTGATAGAGTGACAGCTCCTTTGCCGTCTCTCGTTCGAGGCGGTATTTCTCGCGCTCGGCGAGCTCGTTGCGTTGCGCCTCCTGGAGCCGCAGGTGGGCTTGTTCCACCTCCGTGGCCGTCGCGGTTGGCGGGATCGGTGTGGAGAACGGATCTGTCGGGGCGGCTGTGCTACCCGCCATGTAAATCGCGTTGAAGCGATTGGATCTGGCGTGAAAATCCTCGGGGGATTCCGAGCCGGAGTCGGAGTCGAGTATTCCCAGGATAGAGGGATCCTCGAAATCCTCGGGGTTGGAGACTCGCGTGATGGAGTCCTCCCGTGACGCGGCGGTGATGGATCCGTTGACCGATGCAGGGGTCATGGAATCGGCGTCGTCGTTCAGGGCGTCGTCGTTGGTGGCAACGTTAGTCTCGGCCGCATCGCTAGCGGCCGAGTCATACTCGGTGACGAGGCCCCTGATGGAGCGGACCTGCTCCTCCGAGAACAGATCACGGTGTGGAGGCGACCCGCCGACGATCATCGTCGCGGCTGGATCGACGGCGCCGGTGAAGCCGACGAAGAGGTTGATGGAGCCAATCGGCATCATCGCGGCATGCGTGACCGGGCGCGACGCCGGGATGTAGTTGTTGGGCAAGATCTGCAAGATCCCGCCGATGGCGATCATGCGGCCTGTGGCGAGTGGCCGCTCGATCGACGAATAGGGTCTCGCCGCAGAACTCAGGCCAGTCCCGCTATGCCCCACGGTGGGCGCCACTGTCGTGGAAATGGCCACGGCAGTCGCTGCCATAGGCAGCGATTGAGTGTTTCGTGAGGAAGAGTTGGCAGCCATCTGCGGTGCGAGATGGGGGCGGATGCACATGGGTTTACCCAGGTTCGGCCCCCCGGAGGGTAAAGACCTACTCCTGCTAGATTAGATTATGAGAGAGCGAGTTACAAGGGTGGCGAGCTCGGCGGCTAGGCAGCGAGTCACTTGAGGGGGTGTATGATGGAACGTAAGTCTCTAGGATACCCTAGGGAGGTTTATATATGAAGTACCTCACTAGGGTTTACAAGCTGCCTCTGAACAAGATATGGATCCGGAGACCTTTGACCTAACTCGACTGGGCTTTTGCTACGCTTCTGGGCTTCCAGTCGTCAGACGCACCCGCAGGCCCTTCGGCCCAATCAGAACGTTCTGCTGAGCATACCCCCTTTGGTATATCCCCATCACACTGGAATTGTTTCGATAGACACCAAAATTGTTTCGAGTGAAATTGCTGAAATTGGTTCTGCATGTGATATCGAAATGTTGCAAGGGTTTTATGTGAATGTTTGTTAATTAAAATAATTAACAAAATTCTAAATAAAATAAATAAAAGTGTTTTATTTAAAGAGAAAAATGCATTTAATTTAGTGGACATTAAATGCAAGTGAGTGGAGTTGAAATTTATGTGAGTGGGCTTAGTGGAAGCTCCACCCACATGAATGAGGGAGAGGTGGGGGCACCCACCATGGACGGCTAGCCATGGCCATGGGGTTGCGCCCCATCCCCTATAAAAGGATCCCCATGGCTCCTCTCCTCTTGCACCACCTCCTCGTGAAGGTTCTGTTCCTCCTCTAGCAATTCCCCATGGTCTCAGATTAACGAGATACAACTTCCCGGTGGCTTTTTCTGGAAGGATTTGCTGCTTCCGCTGCTTCTGCTATTTTGCTGGAGCAAGGACTCAGAGGTTGTCAGGGTACCAGACATGTGTGCAATCACAGATGCATTGCTGCTTTGCGGTACTGGACTTGCTGGTGCTGGACCTGCTGGACTTGTTGGTGTTGGACCTGCTGGACTCGCTGGACTTCATCACGATCTTGAGATCGACAAGTGTACGACTACATCATCCACGAGTTCAACCTTGTTAACAATGCTTTGTCGCTCTTCAAGGGTATGTTCTCTATGGATGTATATCCAGCCGTTGATTCTATCTAGGTAGATAGATCTTGGTGCTTAGTTGTTCACTTCGTAGGAAATTTTTTGTTTTCTATTCGGCGAACCCAACAAGGACATGATAATGGTGTGCTAATAAAATTCTGATCATTATGATTTCCATGGAGTGAAATATAATGCATAAACTTGTATATACGAAAATTATAAACCTTTGAACACTGTGAAATCGCACTTAATACGTGATAATGATGTGCTAACAAAGTTTTGAGAGATTATCATTTTCTCCCCCATTTTCATAGAGTGGAATGTAATGCATAAACTTGCATATACGAAAATTATACACATTTGAACTCTTTGAAATCACACTTAATACGTGATAATGTTGTGCTAAAAAAATCTTGAGAGATTATCATTTTCATAGAGTGGAATGTAATGCACAAACTTACATATACGAAAATTATACAACTTTGAACACTTTCCCTTCAAATTATATTCAAAATCATTTCTTTATGGAGTTAAAGTAACGGTGGCAAACTCGTTATTTTGCATGGATAGAGGAGTGCCCCCGACAGATATAGGGGTTATCCTGTCTGCTAGATCACATAAGATTAATGGTTGGTGTGGCACGATCCACGTGACAACTATCTCAACCAATCAGAGTGTAGCATCCAAGATGAGCACATTTGTGAGAGTTGATGACTAAGAGAGAGGGGAAAACTGAGTAGAACTTAAAAACCAAGGGCAAAACTGTGTAGAACTTAAAAACCAAGGGCAAAACTGACAAAGGGATTCAAATAGAAAATAGAAAGAGATTTAAAAAATGGAAAATGCTTCTTTTATACACCTTGGCATACATCAACCTATTTGCAATTCAAATATACACCAGTTTGAGAATTATTGCCTCATCCAGACAACCTATGTTTTGGGGAGGGATGTTTTGAGAAGAGGCTTGAGTAGAAATCCATGAACCTTCATAGATAGTACGTGATTTGAGAAGTGGTGATTTAGGTCAAAACTTGATTTCTATACATTTCTTATGGTGGCAGGTCACGTAATAAGGCTCCCTAGGTAGATGCCACTATGTTTTGATATTTTTGAATTTGTTGTGCATAAAATGACTCAATTAGATAGCTAAAACTCATTTATTGACTCTCTGTTGACCAGCCACCGGAGGGTAAAACTGAGTATATTTCATACGGTAGTGTTAGTACTGGAGGGCAAAACTGAGTACAACCAAACTGCCAGTGTTACACTCGAGGGTATAACTGAGCACAAGTAAGTCGCCAGGGTTAGACATGAGGGGAAAACGTGACTCACGGTACGCGTGTCGTGGTGCACGGGGAGGTAGCGGACATGTGTGGCCGTGCACGGTGCAATAGTGTACGCGGTTACGCGATGCACGATGGTGCAACGAAACGTCCCTTCCCTTCTCCTTTATAGAGGTCTCCTCACTCTCACTCATCACTCACTCACTCACTCACTCACGCAATCGTCTCCACTGTCCCATCACCTTCTGCAAACCCCCAAGAAAATCCCAACCACGTCGGTGATGGAGAAGAATGGTGCGGTGGCCATCGTCGCCTCCAAGGCCGCCGGCGAGGAGGCCCCCATCGCCCTACAGGCTCCCATCGAGGCACTGGAGGCAGCCGTCGTCCCCGTCTAAACCCTCGTCCTTGCTTCCACTGTAGCCGCCGGCAAGGAGGCCCCCGCCGGTCTCGAGCAGATCCCACTCGGCTGGGACCCCTACTAGAAGGAGGATTACATCAGGCCAGAGAACCCCTACTACACCAGCATCGCCGACCCATGGTCAGAGGTAACTAGGAGTTTCTCCCCTTCCCTTGTTCTTCCCCATTCCCATCGTTGGATGCTAGATCGTATATTATTAAGGTTCAATTGTTCGTATTTTTACAGTAGCTAATCATCTTGTATTAGATCTCGTATTTCGATGAATCCCCCTGTTCGTATTTCAATCCTATTTTATTTATCCTCCGAGTTGCAGTTAAGGGATTCCCTAGTTAGTACTAGCGCCGATTTGTAGTTGTGATCAGTATTCGATTGGTTTGAGATTTAGGAAATAATCAGGAGATCTCAATCGGTTAATTTATGCAAATAATCAATCCCGATAATCAAGGTATCTCAATCATGTCCTTATTACACTCTACTGTTTTTTCCAACAGGAGGATAGCAGCGACGACGAGTCCAAGGACACCAAGACTCGTCAGGTACCGAGAAGGTTGAAGTCTAGCCAGTATGACAACTTCTTCGACGACGACGTCTATATGTGCCCCTTCTGTACCACCGGGAGGCTCTACGCCACCGACTTCAACTCCCTCGTGAAGCATGCCGAGGACATGAGGACCTGCGGTGAGTCCGTGAACGCTCATGGCTTCAGAGCCAAGCACCAGTCGCTCGGTCTTCACCTCCGCAACCTCTAGAAGGTGGCCATCGAGGAGGGCCGCATGCCCCCGATCAAGCCCAAGGCGCCCAAGATCAAAGGACTGGGCAGCAAGAAGTGGAGGAGGCGCCAGAGGGAGGAGGTGGAGGCCCTCCTGACAGAGGCCATGAGGGGCCACTGATCTTGTGCTGCTGCTGCTGTAAAGCAGCTTCTTTTGTATTGTCTGTATTGAACTTGTCCGCTGTTGCTGCTGAGTAGCCTAATTGTCGAATCTCGTTACGTATCATACTATATATATCATATATTAGCTGCTTTATCTACATCTGCTATATATCATATATTAGCTGCTTTAGCTATGTCTGCTCTGTTTATTGAATGTATTTTATGGTCCTGGTTAGATTTGCTGCTCTAGATTTTCTACCAGATTGAGAAAAAACGAGGGTCAAAAGGAATAATGAATAAAGAGAGAAGGTGCTCTAGATTCGCTACATTTTTTGGCAAAAAAATACAACTGTTAACGAGAGAAAGGGGAAAAGACGCTCTTAAAAAGGTCAATAATAAAAATAATACAAAAGAAAGCTTTCAATTTAGGCGACAGGGCGCACGTAACCACCAAACGTGCCCCACGTGGTCCCACACCACGTCCCCCATAACACGTTACCAACAAACCGGACACACGCAGTCTCACAGGACACGGCCCCACACGTCAGCATAATGTGTTCCTGACCAAACGATCCCACGAGGTCCCACATAGCGCGGCCCCACACGACAGCCAATGGTCAACCTGACGACAGCTGTCGTTTGATGAGTTTCCGAGGAGATGGGCAAAAGTGAGAAAAAGTTAAGCGGTTGGAGAAAACTGAGTACAACTAACGAACCAGGAGCACAAAAATAGAAATCCCTTTACTTTTGTCTATATAGTTTCTTGTATCAATGTTGATTGTGTGGTTATTTTTCCTTAACTGGATATTAATTTTAGTTGTCCTTGTGAGTTGTGAGAATTGTCATGTGATGCCAAGTAAGTAGCTTAGATCACCGTGAAAGGAAATAGGAGCAACTGATGTTTTATAAGTTGTTGGAGTAAACTAAAATGTATTTGGTTTTGTCATATATGCAAAGTTGTTCCTTCCAGTGGTACACAATATTGATGGGCTGAAAAGGATTTCCTTCTTAATAAGCACATGGTTATACAAGTCCATGCGAAAATTGCATTTTATTCAATGTTTTTATGTGAAATTTAGTTGATTGTTTGTGAATCTACGGGCGTTGAATCTACGATTGCATGTGTTGAATTGTCGATGCGCAAAGAGTATTCCTTTAAGTTTCGTGCATCTTTTAAACCAAGTTAAAGATAGCTCAAGTGTTAACAAGCAAACCATTAGCTACAATTGACCATCCGTTGATGATGCTTGATTTTGAAGTTATTCTTGATATCTCGAATTGCCGTCAATCTCATTTTATCTCAAACAATACATGACTTATCAAAATTCATAGTTTTATTCTAGGCATGTAATACTTATTTTGCACATTGCTATCATGTGATTATTTATTTTCCATGGCTTGTGCATTGACATATGCATGTGTCACCCGTTGCTGGCGAAGTGAATATGGTTCGTGCATGTGCGTCTGGGACCGTGTATTTGCATGGTGTACATGGAGTTGTGCATGTGTGTCTGGAACTCTGTACATGTGATCTGTTTGTTTCCAAAATATTGTTTCACCTACTGTCTAAGCGGTCTAAACCAGGCCAACCAGTTAAAACCGGTAGCTACGGGATGGTTAGAGAAACCAGAAGAAACCGTCTTAAACCTTGAATGTCCAATATTAGATACTTTGTGTTTTCGTGTGGGCGAATTATAATAAAAAAATATGTATTTAACTTGTATACTTCTGTAGAACTTAATTCTAAATGCAACAATCTTAGCTAGTACAGTTTTATATTATTTATTTACCATAGTTAACGACAAGCTAGAAATGTTCCTAGATATAATTGTTCTTTGTTATTCGGTTGTAATGTAACATTAAAAACATATTAAATTGTGCTACATTGAATTGTACTTCTTGAATCATAGTATTAAAGTATTTCGTAACAAAAGTCCTTCTTGAATCATGTTTTGAAAATTTTATAATCTATATAGTGTATACATATTTAGTGTAAGAATTTCTAAAATGTACGATCTAACAAATATCTTGTATAGCGGTTTCTAGTTATAATTGGGTAAGCATGATTATAGAAAGTTCTAGAGTATAAATTGAAGCATTGGCACTATTCTTTACCCATTGTGGTAGTTAGGGTAGCTTGCAAGTTACAACGCAAGTTACAACGGTTTCTAATAAGTTCATGACATGTGCATACTCTGTACACGGTATTGATATGGATTCTATTACACTTGTATACATACAATTTAATTATATATAGAATTTAATTTATTGGTATTCCTGTAAAAGTTGTTCATATGCAATGTGCATGTATCATCCGGTATTGTAGTGCATACATAAGTGCATATATCATCTGGTATTTCTGATCGCGACACCCGTCCTTTTGGACGCTCGATGGTTTGGAGTTTTCAAGACTAGGTGAATATCTAGCTTGCTCGAATTCGCATAAGACTTATATAGTCTAATGATTTTGAACTTAAGGAGATCATAAGTGGGTGCAAGAAAAAAAACATAAGTAAAACATTATATCATGCATTTTTCTGCTTTTTATTACAGGCATTTCTTCTCTATTTAAACAATGAACACAGAACCATATTATTTATCACATCTTACACTAAACATTTATAACTTGCTTACAATGAACATGAACATGAAGCATTTGAGTCGTGAAAAAGGGTAGGAGGGTGCGGGTTGAATTATAATGCTCCATGTTTTAATGAAATTTTGAAGTTATAATTCATATTTAATAGAATTTCTCTACCCTTTGTTCAATGTAGGCATAATCACGGTTGTAGGCATGGGCAGAGAGGATGGTGAAAAGGTGAGATGGTAAATAAAAAAAATTGTATTGAACACAAAGTATTGTATGTCGGCTCATGTTGTGTCACGTTAACATTTTAACATTCATGAACTTTTAACAATTTTTCTGAAACCTCAAAGGTGCAAAGCCCTACGTAAGAATTGCCATTCTTGGTACCCTATCTATCAGTCTCTTTATTTTACAACAATAGTCTTATTTGTTTCCCACACGCAATTTTGGTTGCACCAAGTATATAGGAAAAAATCGTTTGAAAAGCTGCAAACATTGTGTGGTATCTCCATAACGTAAGCGAATGGTCTGCAGTTGTGTGCGTCCAACCACTGCATTTTCCCGTGATGAAGCGTGTGGAACTGATGCAGAAAGAGGCTCCAAAGAACTAACTGAAACAGACAGCAGACACATTGCTCTCGAGCTTGCTGAATGAGGGGTAAAGCGCTACACAATTGTGCAGACAAACTAGCGAAGTTACTTTATTCTGGCAATACAGCAGTTTAGATCGAATGTTGCGACTAAGCGGCTGCCAAATTACATGATTTCCTGGGCTTCCTTCCTCAGCCTCTGCCATCTGATGCTACTCAGTGTAACACTATACATTGCAATGTGCATATCTTACATAATGACACATCGAGTTGCTCCTTTCTGATCCACTCGTTGGTCATCACTACCTGCAGAAAAAACAGAGTAGGTTTAGTATCAGTAGTGATAAGCATGAACAATCACGAACACTGAAAAATGATGAACGTCGTTAATTTATTATGTAACTTTGGTGTGCATATTTTCACAGCTAACTCATACTGCTTACAGCAAGTAATAAAGTATATCACCACTGGGAATTCTATAGCGTGGCTTGCAGATATTGCATTAGCTTCTGGGAAATAAAAACTCCTTGCAGCTAGAATCATTTCACATGAGAGAATGTAGCTGAGGATTGACAAGTTACTCTTGGCAAGAACTTCAAAAAGTCAAGATTGGTTCCTTGAAGTAGATCTCAGCCACTGAAACAATGAAGAGGGCCATTACCTTCATGAGGCTGGTGGAGTCTGCGGTTCTGAGGGGCTGACATCTCCTTTTTTAAGCTGATCAGGATGTCCTCCATTGTATGTTCCCTCTGCCAGTTCCCAAGCATGGGAAACCGGCTTGGATCAACCTAGCAAAGTAGCTCACTGTGAGTACTAAAGCAAACATCACATGAATATCTTCACCACAAATGGCGTTAGTTTTTTGCACAAGTACCATTCCACTTTCTGGATTCACACATGTCATATTGACCCTAGCCTGGAAGCGGACAGTAGGTGGCTTATCTGGATAATCTGTATCACAGAACAGCTTCAATTGATAGATTCGTCCCTCGTGAACAGTCTGCAAAACAAAACGTAAATGCAGTAATCAGTTGGTTTGAGCATATGGAAGCAAATGCAGTTAATATCTACTATGGGTATTTTACAACATACATTGGGTGGACCTATAATAGTGCCTGTCCAGGACCGCATATATATGTCATCAGCATCATCCATCCCATAGCTCACAGTTCCATCACCAATGCCCTTCTCACCTCGCTCAAGCTCTTCTAACAGTCTAAAATTTCTGGGAACTGCAGGTAACAGTCAGTACAGCAAAACATGCATAAATTATTAGAAGCAGCTCTCAAGGAAAGGTAAACATGAATCCAAATGTCCAATCACATCATATTAAATTCTAATTCGTGGAAATAAAGGGAAAAAACACGATTCCATAATTTACTAGAATTTTGTTGTAGAGAATTCTAATTTCCAAAACATCTTGTCCTTTTTCGAATACTTATTAACTTTATTGCATTTACAATTTTTATAGCCGTTTCAGAGCTTATTAAATTGGAGTGTGGTGGCTAATTTAAAACTTGTAGTATTGACATAAGCTATCCATTCAAATAGCAGAAAAGGTGTGATGTTTAAGGGAAACAATGCCATGCATCTAGGTCACAGTTAACATAAAACACAACTGAAACAAAAGAGAGAGTGTAGTGCCAGAACTCAAAGCATTAACCTAGCATTGCAAGAGATCTGCTTAACCTAATGCCCTAAATGCAATCGAGTGCAAGGAAGAAGATATAGCACTAGAGAGGCACGACATCCTTTGTTGCTTAACCATTTGGCATATTTGCCTACAGCAGTATTCTTCCCATGAGAGATTATTCGTGTTGCATAAATGCATTGCTTTGCATTTTAGACCAATGAAGATTGTAGGGCCAACTTGTAGTCTTATAAGCAGGTTGCAGACGGTCCATGTTGTTAAAATAAGTAGCATTGTGCCCACTGAAATGAAGATGAAAGACTGAGCAAAAATGGCTATCAGGTTACAAATGGATGGTGGTTGTTAAGGATTTCAACATTGGCTTCACAGGGCTGATTGTCCTAGCTAAAGCATCTAAAATAAATTGACTTATTGGGCTTTTAGATTGTAGAGACCAAAAGGCAAGGGTTTTAGTGAACATGGCCGTTCAATCTATCGAGTAAAGGCCCAAGGCAAGCTGCCGGTTAAGCGACAACTTGTTTTTATTTCTTCAATGGTGGGACATACTCTTAATGGATGGATATGTCTTAATGTGTGGTGCCTTTGCAAGACAAGTACAGGTTAAGGTTTCATCCTGGCAAAATTGGCTGTTGGTTCTATCCCACCTTGTCACGTGCTAGGGTTGGTAGCAGATCAAGAATTGGGGAGCAACGGTAGGCCATTCTTATTGCCGAGGAACAGAGGGACTAACATTAGATCTTTCCTAGTTAATAGCTCTCATTGATTGGATAATAATGGGATGTATGGCATCTCTGTATATACTGATGGCTTTCTGGATCCTCAAGCAGACATATCTCAACTGGAGACCTATCTTATCTCTAGGAAAACTAACCTTACCTATCCTAACCTTCCTTATCTCTAATTGGTTTGACATCCAAGGTGCTCTTTTATTTGGCTAGAGGGTGGATCTATGCCTCGATACAGCTGGACACAAGCAGTGTATCAAGTATAACAGGTTAGTGGGAATCGACATGAAAAGAAGTGCTGATGCCAGGGTAGGAAAGAACTTGATGCTATGACCATATAGTTGGAACTTGTTGAAGGGATGGAATTGAAAAATATTATGAACGCTTCCGCGTTAAGCAGTGTACCATCACATTAATTAAGATGTCATGGTTAGGTAACTGTCCTTGAGCATGAAATGCCTTCCTTACATTTGTTGGTGGTGGTAATTTGAGTTTTCTTGTGGCTTGTGCTAGAGCCCAGGCTCTGTTTGGTTTTTTTGAATGAACACAAGAAAGTGATACGAGAGTCATTAAAGCGACAAACTAGCAGGCAAAGCTGAACTGACTTTGCAATCAGGCATTACTGGGGTCAAGTGTCTTAGGTATATCAGTTAGGAGTTTTAAGTTATGATGAAACATGTTTCTAAGTGGAGAGAAAGGACAAATATATCCTACATCCAGTATAACTCACAATAGTACTCCAACTACTCTTCGCATTTTTATTTGCTTGAAAACTTGCAAACCATTCTTTAGCTTTTGTACAGAAGCAATTCCCTTGTTTACTTTTGGCTGCTTGTGGCATGGCAACCAGAAACAACAGATACCAGCGGATTACAGAAATAAACAATGCTTGTGTTTCTTAAACATTTAGTTTAGCTACACATAGAGATAAAAAATCGCATTTACTGTCCTATCCAAACATGCCCTAAGACTAGAATTGGTTGTGATTCTAAATGGGCAGCACTAGAGTATTAATGGGAGTTCTCGATAGAGATAATGACATGTAACAATACTAGGCGCAAGTGCCTGCGTCACAGAAATGACTCGTATCACGAAAGTTGCCATAAAAGTTCAATCTAACCTAACCACGTGCAATAATAATTCCCAAGGAAAAATAACCCTGACTGGCCAACAAATCCAGCTGGTCCCCCTAAATCCATGCTGGTCCACACATCTAAAACTGCACCAATAATTGAGGAATTCATCAATTTCTGGGGTTAGGCATAACAGAACAAACCTCTCAACCAAAACTTCACACCAGTGAGCGGTGAATTCCACCTCACCAATAGCCCTAGATAGTTATAGTGACCAACCTCAAGTCCATCAACCTGATAATTCGATCAGAAATTAACCCACGATAGCAACATTCCACAATTGCTAAGACCCCATCATGGTATGGAATAATGCTAATCCTAATGAAATGTGCCTTTGCTCGAGAGTTTCTTGGCTGAATGTCCATATGGCACGACAGTTGTTGATGTCTAAGGCAAACTTCACAGAGCATCATTCTTAGGGGTTTGGGATCACCAGCAAATCCTGCCCCCACGGACCACCAGACACGAGCATAACGCACTCTGCTCTGTTCCCTCACCTGTTACTTGAATCACGCGCAAAATCCCACCAAGAATCAAAAGAACTATCACTTCATGGCTAGGAAGATCCAACAAACCAGACACCCGAATCCGCATCAACAAAAACAAGTTCTACGAGAAGCGGTTCATAAGAATAGATGGTCGACAGGGCGAGAGACTCGCAGATGACTCTGGCCGATCCATTGGACCCCATTAAAGAATGCGAGAAAGCTACAAGAGAGCCATTAAAGGAACAACTGAGCAGGCAAAGCTAACTGATTTTGCAATTGGGCATCACTGGAGCCAAGCACCTTAGGTACATGGTTAGGAGTTTTAAGTGAAGAATCGTGTTTCTAAGTGGAGAGGAAGGACAAATATATCATCCATCCAACATAACTCCTAGAAGTAATCTTCACAATTTATTTTTCGAAATTCGTAAAACATTCTTTAGCCCTTGTGCAGAAGCACTCCCCCTTGTTTGTTTTCGGCTGCTCGTGGCATGCTGGTCACAACAACTAATGTTTATTGGATTACAGAAATAAATACACGTTCATGCTTGTTTTCTAAAACCAATAGTTTAGCCGCACAACGATATAAAAAGTCGCAATACTCAAACATGTCCTAAGAGCGGGTTGTGATTCTAAATGCTGCTGCAGTATTATGAGAGTTTTATATAGAGAAAATGACATGTAAAGAATACTAGGAGCAAGTGCTCAGATCACAGAAATAGCTCGAGTATCATGAAGTTGGCATAAAAATTTCGATCGAAGATCAGTAATCATAATGTGAGCCTAGTCCACATGCTAAGATGCCCAATAAGAGGTAAACTGTGACCAGCCAACAAATCCTGCTGGTCCCCCTAAATTCATACTGGTCCATCCATCCAAGACCGCACCAATAATTGAGGACTTCACCAATTCCCGGGTTAGGCATAACAGAACCAACCCGCTCAACCAAAACTCCATAGTACCAGCGAACGGTGATTGGGCCTCACCAACCTCTAGAACGTCCACCAGATAACCCTATCCTATATTAACCAAAGCATAGTATCGTTCCACATTTTCTACAGCAGCCCCATCGATTAGTGGTAATGGAACGATGCTAATCCCGACGAAACCTGCCTTTGCTCGAGCGTTTCTCGACTGAATGTCCATACGGCATGACGGTTGCTCGCTGGTGTCCGAAGACCAACTTCACGGAGCACCATTAGGAACTCGGAAGGGATTGGGGATTTGGGGGATCACCGAGCCTAATCCAGCCATCCCTCCGCTGCTTCCCCAGTCACTTGCTCGAATCACCCCCAAAATCCCACTAAGAACTCGTACTTCACGACTAGGAAGATCCCGCGCACGCCTAGCCACCCGAATCCGCATCAACGGGAAAAACAAGCTCTAGGAGAGGCGGTTCGAGAGAATAAGACGGCGGACAGGGCGAGAGACTCACCGACGACCGCGGCTGATCCCTCGGACCCCATGGCGAGGCCCTCTTCGTCCTCCAGCTGCGACTGCCTGCGGCTCCTGAGCCGCGCGCTCGCGCTGGACTCCGCGGTGGCTGAGCTGAGGGGGGAGCGAATATTCGAAGCCCCACCGTGAGGTCTCTCTTCGGTTCAGGAGGGAGAAAAGGAGGAGAGAGCCGCAGGCAGGCAGGCAGCGAGGGAGAGATATAGGCAGTTTTTTTTTCTTTTTTTTTTCAGTGGAGAGAGATAGGAGCTGTTCGGGGATAATTCGGCTGCCGGCAAAGCAGTTTTCTTGCCACCGCGATCCCCCACCCCCAGGACATATTCGGTTAGAAGCCAAATTGTGCCATAAAATTCACAAGATACATTGGACATGGATTCCTCCCTTTCGGGCAAAGTTCGGCAAATGTACCGATCCACGACAGGTAAGCCACAGTACAGCCAAGAAAGCGTGATGCCCTGCAATTCTGGCACGGAGGCAACCAGTAGCTATAAACAGTTGTCACTTATGGGCAAAGTTTGTTTTGTGTCTATACACCAAACATTTTTCCTAAAGTTGCTTTCGTGGCCGAGTTTTTCTATAAACACCGTACCTGCAAACACTCACAAACAAGTAGGTACACTCCCCCCGATTCTGGCTACAAGAGCCTAAAACGACAAATATCATGAGATTGATTAAGTCGCCACAGGCCGTTCATAGTCGATGGTATCAGAAGTCTAGAGTAAGTCGAGGAAAATGTAAGCACCCTACTAGTTCATGGTTTAACCCGGATAGACAGCTTCCACCACAAGGAACGCAACCAACCGATAAGGGTTAGTTCGTCTTTTGTGACATGTTGTAATAGTCATTCGTCAAATTTTGTGTACACACGCGCATGATTGTTCGTTTATCATGGAATCCCCGGAATATGAACTCCAAACTGGGCCCAGGAGATGATTTTCCTCAGAAAAATATTTAAGAAAGGCCTTGTCCAATCCTTGATTATTTGTGTAAACGAGGTAAATATCCATAAAAATAATTTTGCAATCAAATCCTTTTTGCATGTTATTTTGTTTGTTTTTCCGCGTTTTATGGAATCTGCGGAATAGGAATTCGAAATTGGGTATGAGAGATTATTTTCTTAAGAAAGTCATGTCCAATCCTCGTCATAAGTGTATATTGTGTACACTATTGGTGTTGCCACGTGCGTACTACGATACCTAATTTAGCTAGGCGGAATGAGCCCGTTGTATCAATTGTCGACTTGCTTTTCTTCAATTAATATGTCCTACTGCTGCTGATTGCACGAGAAAATAGTAGCAAGAGCAATTAGTGAATTACCTCAAGTACGCACTGAAATCTGAAACCAAACATTAAACATACAAGAGTGCAGGAAAAACAATTGTACTAAATCTGCTCCATAACATAGAACGTTTTAGCAAACTATAATTTAGTTTGCCAACACATTCTACATTATGAAACGGAGGTAGTAGGTAGGTAGTAGTTCATTTCATCAGACAATAACATGTGTTTATGTCGTATCTTCTCCACTTTCCATTTTCAAGGTTGGTGATCCGTCATAGCTGTGTAGATATGCTTGTTGCCAGTCATCAATTCCTTGGCGAAATCTTCAACAGGTACGTAGTCCCTACACAAGAATCATATGGAGATATTTGCGAAGGTAATGTGTGCAGAGAGAGAATCAAGAAAGATCAAGGGCCAAATTATTTATGCATTTACCTAACAGCTAACACGTACCACATGACATTTTAGTCTGCCATAAATTCTATTCCTTAGTTACCATAATCCTCAAGGAAGTTGCTCGTAGAAAAACAACAATACTAACATGGTCTTTGACTGGATTCTGTATCAATGAATAAGGGTAATTTTACATAGAGAATTTCACAAATTACTGTCATTTACATAAAAAAAAAATTGTTACGACTTTTTCAGGTTTCTATTACTACTCCCACCAGAAAACCATGATGATATCTCGTCGTCATCATCATCAGATTCAATCATCTCCATGCTTCTGGGAACACAGACAGAGGACAGGTTACGTTCTTTTGAAACCTCTCTCGGAAGCTCTTGTTTTCCCCTGGACATTTCTTCCTTCCATTTCTCCCTCTCGAGAGGTTCTTGGGAAATAGCAGTCTTCCCACCAAGGATGGGAAAACTGTCAAGGAATTTAAAGTCCTTATGTATTGGGAGCATGCTGGTCTCACTGTCACCATCCCCTTCCTCCTCTGAGCTCCAGAAATCTGAATCTTCGTCAGACAGTGGGGCCTTCTTGTGCAGAATTTGTCGGTTCCTCGATTGGATGCCATCTTCAACAAATGAAATAGCGCAATGCTTATTCTGCTCCAGATCGCGGTGTGGTTCAACAGTATCTGGGTTGTTTAATGATTTTGGTCTTTTCCAACCACATCTCAAGCAGAGCGCGTTCCTCTTGAAGTTCAGATAATTACACCTGTCATCAGTCACTCAATATATTATTATGTTGATTCTATGATAGGAAAATTAAAATTAAAATCATAATGTGGAAATGTTAGCCACGTCATTAACACCATTTACCCATGTTCTATACTGGTATTAGACATCAAAACAATGCAAATATGCAATGAATATGCAGATATGAAGTAGAAAGAGTCACTCACGAGACACACTCCCATTCTCCTGGACTGAGTAAACGGTTAGTTGGTTTGTCATGACACTGCAAGCATCGCGTGTTCTTTGCGAAGTTCAAGAAATTGCACCTGAAAATGTAAGATCAGTACACGAGAGAGTACCACTGGTACATCTTAAATACGAACTAGAGTTAGTGGCTGCCTCACCTTTGGCATATCCAATCACCCTTTTTGAGGGGTAGATGATCTTGGTCCTCATGCATTAGCCGGTATCTTTCTTGAAATTCACCATCGCAGCGCAAACATTTGATGTTCTTTGCAAAGTTAAGGAAGTTGCATCTGAAAATAAACACATGTTATTATTCTTTTGAAGAAAAATAAATGCCATTATGTGGATGTGATACAAGGTAAATATTTTTTCCAACATACTTTGGACAATTCCAATCGCCCTGCTTCGTGGGTAGAACAGATTGACCCTTTGGCACACGCTGTGCAGCTTTATCAGTTTCAGAACCAGGTCCCTTGGAATCAAGCTCGACAGCCTCATTCAGTAGTTTCTTAACGGATTCTTTAACCGTTTTGTTTAGGCATGCTTTGTTCCCCATATTACCAATAATGATATCAAGACCATAAGTCAGGAGGATGCGCATAACATCCACAGTTCTGCCCACTTCCTCTTTCCGAGCCCTTACATATGCTCTCTCACAACTTCCCCTTAAATTGCATTGGCTGCAAACCTGTCACTCTGTCAGCATAAGGTGATGCAAGAGATATGCTATATACTGCATAGATTTATATCACGGACTTAAAGAAACCAAATTGTCACATGTAAATGAAATTACTAAAACTACAATATATAGATAAGGATCCAGCATACGAGAATAAGATTGCGCCATTAATGGTTTACCATGCTCAGACACGACACACTGATTGAGTGAAGCAAGGCCATTAACGAGAGTAGAATATTAATTGATTTAGTCCTTCTCACCATGTATTTTTAGTCAAAGATTTTCATGGTGCATTTTATATAAAAAGATTAAAGTACACAGTGTTATACTTATTATTATTATCTGAAATCTGGAATATCATGAAATTCACTAAGCCTGAGAGGTAAGATAGTTTGCACACATGGCTTTTACAAATTTCCCTGTATTTAGCAGTTCGAGTATCTGATTCCCTTGGTTGAAAAAAAGGTAATAAAGATAAATCCATCTTGACATAAAATGATTTACTTACCTCTCCTTCATCAAGTCCTACATGAGCACGCAGCCGCTTCCCGGAATTAACAACTTTCCTGTCAACGCTGGGGCACCCACTACGCAGAGCAACCTGAATGTCCCATCTTGATAGATACCTGCAGCAGGACAAGTTCGACTTTGTATGTACGGCACAAGGATATTGTAATGCACTGCATCCATTTAGGGCCCTTGTAGTCGAGTGTGTCTGAGTAGCAAGGCCAACAATAAGACTGCTAGCTCGGTACCCTGGATTCTTAGTGATACTTTGCTCAACTTTATACAATAATCATAGTACCCCATTTGTTATGAAAACTTATGCTACATGCCAACATATTTACCAGCAGGACATGGGCAAGCACCTTGCCTAATGTCGAAGGCAACGTGAACTGCTGGCACATTTCAGCAAACATCTCGCGTGCAGCTAAACAATGGCCCCGGACAGTGAGTCACACCATCCCAGCAGTACAAGAACCGACACAAGCACGATTCATCCAAGCTCAGAGACCTCACCTGATGAGCTCCGGGCGCTCGCGGCCGAAGCGTAGGCAGGCGGTGCGGGTGAGGTTCGAGTCCTTGGACGGTGCGCCGCCGGCGAAGGCCGAGGGGTCGAGGTGACCCTTCTGGAGGAGGATCTCCATCAGGGCCACCCATTCGGGCCACGGGTGGGCGATATCCACAGCCACTGGCGTGTCCACCATGCGAGCGCCGCCACTTCCTAGCTCTTCCCTTACTTGCCATTGCTCCCGGAGTGGTGGTTGTATTTGTGGGCGGGAGATGTCGAGGTCGTCCAACTCGGACCGGAGGAAGGCGAGCCTCCGGTCAGGTGGGGGAGGCGGGCGGAGACTGGAGAACCGCCGGAGAGCATTTGTAGCGGCCGGGGCCGCGGCAGTGAGGCGGCGGTGCATCTCTTGCAAGACCCGGTTTCGGTCTGCCCAACCGAACCCGGTAGCCTCCTTTAGAAGCGGCCAGGCCCAATCTAGTACAGATTGTTCGGCCCAACTAAGGCAGATACTATTTCATCCAACCTCCTTCAATTCATTTCAGAGGAGATGGCGAAATATATCTTCTCCCGTGAAAATTTATATAAGGAAAACAAATGCACGGATGCAGCCAACCAGTTATGTCCTACTACCTCCGTTCCAAAACTTCCCTAAGAAAAAACCTCCGTTCCAAAATTAATGGCTGAGCTTTGTAGATACACAAAGTTGAGACAACGTACATACGAAACTAATACTCCTAGGTAACTTCATTTTACTACATATATCATGAACAACTTTGACCACTGGATCGTGTTATACAGAAGGATACAACAACTTGATATTATGGAAGTTTACTCATGCCATTTTTATAAGTTATCACACGCTATAGGGCATCACATTTCCTTATTGACCGGAGAAAGTACTCCTGATAACAAAAGCATTCGATTCTGATGCATAAGTGCACATAACTGACGTCTTACAGGCCATGAAAGCAAGAAGCAGACACACACCTCACTAGTCACTACATTTAACAGCTCACGGAGTTTAAGCTCAAAGCTCATCCACTACATTTGACAGTACATGGGCGACGCAGAATCATTGCTTCGATCTTCAGCAAACGCCACTCCAACTGACTAAGAACATCTGATAGGTTTTGGTAGCTCCACATTCTTCAGCAACAGAAGTGGTGCCTCATTTTTCTCCCAAGATGCCTCGTTGTCTACCATCTAACCACAGCCAACAAACTACATGATCCAGAGCAAACACCGATCATCACTAAAATCACTACAGAAGTGATCATGTATTCATGTGGGAAGGAGCCATAGTCATCAGTATGATCCACGGCACTTCAGCTGGTCCATGAGAAGGTGAGCGACAGACGCATATCCTTGCTCACGTGCTGTTGCAATGCCAAATGAAGTGAAAAAAGAGGTCAGACCAACCACATTAGTATCAGCAAGGACCGTGTACTGGAGTTGAATCTTCGAACAAGAATTACCTTGGAATATGGCAATTCCGGTTGGTGCTATCTTCCTCTTCTTCAAGCAGAATGAGCTGCAATATTTTTCATGAAAAATTGAGCATGGAAGAGAGCATGCATATAGTCATGCACACAAATAATCTTTCAATGCAAGGTTGCATTTTGGGGATAAATATTACACATTTTGGCAGTGCCATTTGCCCCAATTAAACTTCAGGGTGCTACAAGGAAAGATGAATCTTGCAAGTTGACTCACCTGTTGCATATCCAGAATTTCTTGATGCCCTTCTCCTCAATGCAGTGAGGGCACATCCAGTTCTTGTTCTTCCGAACCTCATCCATCTCTGCCACCCCATCTCAAGTTCAGTAGACTTACATATATTATCCACATAGAACAATGGCATATCTTGACAGGACTGAGCTTACCTTCGCCGTACCTTACTTTAAGGCAGGCACGGCAGAGTATACCGTTGGTAGAGTGGCAGGACGAGCACTCTGTCTTCCCTGTCAGCGAACCAATATCAAACAAATCACTGTAAATTTGCTATATTGTACTAGCTGCTTAGAACTGAAAAAAGGATGATACAGCTTCTTGTACCTATGCATGGCTGGTCAAAGTCTCCTTCCCCACAGCGTTTGCAGCCCTCCTCGCCGCACAGTTTCTTCTGCCTGTGACCACGCGAGAACAACTATGCTTACTGATCTAATCGAATAATTAGTTCTGTACAACCTCCTTGCTCAAGAACACAATCTACCTGCAGAAATGGCAGCAGATCCCAAGAACAGGGTCGTACACGGCACCCCTCCCCTTGCTGTCGCACCGCCTCTCCTGCAGCACCCGCAACCTGTCCTTGTCGATGTACACCAACGCCTTCTCATCGTCCTCCTCTTCCTCGGACTCCTCTCCTACGGGAATGGGACGACAAGAGAAATCCATTTAACAACTCGGTCAGTGACAGCCCGGACCATGGAAAAGCAGAGCGTGCGGAGACAAGAGAAGGGGGCCAACCGTTGTAGGGCAGCGCCTTGTGCTCCAACCCCCCGTTCAGCCGGGGAGAACAGCGGCGGCCGGACTCGGATCTGGCCGGCGTCGCAGCGGCGACTAGGCGACCCGAGCGGCGGAGCGGGGTGAGGACCCGCGGCGGCTTGGGGGTCTTCCTCGGGGTGACGCTTCCGGCGCGGCGGGCGGGGGAGGTCGCGATGGCGCTGAGCTCCCCGGCGCAGCGGAGCAAGCCGAGCATCTCCATCCGGGCCTGCACGGGACACGAATCCCCATGTTTCAAGAATCGGCGGCGGTCAGGGCTGCGAGAAATGGGGAATCTGAAGGAAAATTCCAAGATTTGCGAGAACGAGTGATGCTTGCGCGTACCTTGTTCTCGGAGATGCGAGCCTCGCGGATGCTCTCGTAGTCGGACTTGTCGCCCAACCTTCCCATGGCGACGGTGGTGGCGGCGGCGGCGGGTTTCGAGGATTGGCTGCGGGCCGGCGGCGCTGTTCGGAGTGGTTGGTTTGGAGCAAGGGGCGCTGGCGAGGGCTGCGTTTGAAATTTGAGTGCGAGGGTCTGGTGGTAGGCCAGCGCCCAGTGGAGAGTAATTTTACCAGTCTACCCTCACGCACACTTCCGGGCTAGCACAACCGCTCGAGGACTACCCATCTAGCAGCCGCACCGAACCGATTCGGTATCGGCGT
Organism: Avena sativa; assembly: GCA_916181665.1. Lineage (NCBI taxonomy): Eukaryota > Viridiplantae > Streptophyta > Magnoliopsida > Poales > Poaceae > Avena > Avena sativa. The sequence continues at coordinate 68,670,621 of OV702292.1, forward strand.
TTAGAGTAGAATATTTTTAGCAGTCACGGTTTTCAACTCGTATATATACACGGTCGCGAGGTCGATTTCTATATCTTTTCTTTCTCCCCGTTGCCAGCTAGTTGCCCTTCCCGCCGTCGGATGCCGGATCCGGCCTCCGATAACGCCTAGAAGGCTGCCCCTACCCTCTGAACTTCTACGTCTAGCGAACGTCGCTGAAATCGGACGACACAAGCTACTTTTTCCGGTCGCAAATCCGCCGCCGACTTCGTCGGATTCGACACATCACGGCCGGGATTCGTCGAGATATGGCCGGATCCACACCTCTGGCATGTCTTCGTCCTCTAGCCACCGGCGCAACTCCCCGACCGAGCTCACAAAAGCGCCGATGCGAGCACCCGCACCGCCACTTGCTCCGGCACCAGCACCCACACGCCCGCACCGCCACCTTCCCATCCCAGCACCACCGGAACAAGGTGAGTTCACTTCAGTATATCCCCATTTTTGTTTTAAAGCTCGTCAATTTCCTAATCTAAAAGTGATGATTATTCGTAGCAAGGTGAAGAAGAAAAAAGCTACACGGTCGGAGGATGAGGACAATGATTTGTATTTCATGTGGCATCATCAAACAATTGGTGGATCCGACCAACCTTTCCAACAATTTTGGAAAGAAATACATGGAAATTTTAATCAAAAAACTAGTGGAGATTCTAGGTCATTAGTATCGATTATGAATATGTGGACCTTGCTAGTAAAGCGCTCCAATGCGGTGACTAGAATCTAGGATTATTAATAGGTGGAACATGGTAGTATGAATTAGGATGATGCTATCACTTTGCTAGTAATGCGCTCCAATACGCTAAATAATGGTGTTTAAGTGTGATTTTAGCAAATTAGGATGATGCTATTACTTTGTATGACTAATTTATCGATATTTATGAATTAGGAATCTTTATGTGGTATGTTTTCATGTATCCATGTGCTCAATCTTGCAAATTTTGTTCAAAAATATTTTTACTTCTCCAAATTATTGGGGATCTTATCCGGGACGCAAAATTTAGATGACAATATTTGCTCCTCTAAAGGATAGGGAGCCTTTTACTCCTCCAAAATTTTGGAGATGGGTTAGAGATGCTCTAATGATGTATGGGCAACTCGTAGCAGATCCCTAAAACGATGAAAATGTAAAATAACTGCTTTCCTTATGGTCTTGGACAAAAAAATCACCGAATAGCACCATAAAAGTTCCCAAACAGTACAAAAAATAGTGGGACCAAAAACCAACACCCCAACCTCTAGATTTTAGGTTTTCCTAGCCAAACCGAGTGCGACCTGTATATTCAGATTGGATTTAGCGCAGGCAAATTTCAGGAAGCTCTGGTGTCGTTCTGCCACGGGACTCGCCGAAAATAGGCCAACTTCCGCCGCATCGCCCCAAATTATGAGGAAATTAGACACCGGTGGAGTAGATTTTGTTGATTTCTGGTTCATTCCGTGGATGAGAAGCACGTGCGGCGAAGCTCCTGCTTGGCCATGGCGCGACGACGTAGGACGGCGCACTGCCCGGAGGCGCTTGGTGGGGCGGCGCAGGGTCGTGGCCTGGCAGCGCGCGGGGCATGCGGTTGGTGGCACGGGGGGGCCAGCAGTGCATGCGCCATGGCGGGGCAGAGTGTGGGGTGGGCGGCTGGCTTCTCGACCATGGCGGGGCGGCGTGGGCAGGAAGAGCCACGGGGAGGAAGAAAAGCAGGGGAAAAGAAAATATTGGGCCAGCGGTGGGCCCTACGTAATACGGGTCGGGATTTGTGATATCTATTTTTTTTTTTTTTGCTATAAACGTGTTTTAGATTTTGCGTGTTTACCGTATCTGTTAGAGATGCTCTTAAGTAATACCCAGTGATCAGATCTCTTAATTAGCCTAATCTAACGATCAAAAGTATCCTACTAATGTATCACACAAACACCTAAGGGGGACGAGGTGCCAGTTTTTTAGGGTTTTCGTCTCGGTGACGGGCAAATTTTAGATCTACAAGTCTATTTTGGTGAATCTCAAGGCATCCTCATGATCATCCATCTAATCTCGTTGTCTCTCGAACTGGCTCGATCTCTCTCGTCCTTAGCTTCCCCATCATAGTCCAATATCTGTGCGATTTGCGCGACGATGATGGACGGTCATATCGTGAATGGGCGGACCAAGGTGGTTGGGGTGGCGGTGGAGGCTTTCGACCGTGGCAAGGCTGCAGCAACGAATCTGAACGCTAATGGTAACACCGATGACGCCATGACTTCTATGATGGCAGACTGAAGCTAGCCTCACAAGAGGCCCGAACCTTTGTCCTAGAGGAGGAAGTTAATGAGTGTGGTGTGCCTGGAGTGGGCGCTAGTGGGGGAAGGTCCTGGCACCTAACACAGTGCATATTTAGACTATCAGATTGATGGTTCATCCTGCATGGGGAAACCCAAAAGGATTGATGGTGCATCCAGTGGGCCCTAATCGTATCATTGCGAAGTTTGGGAGAAAGAAGGACCTAGATCATGTAATCAATGGCTAACCATGGGTATTGGGTAAGCATGTTATTCTTCTGAATGTTTTTGATCTAAGAGTGAGGCCAGGAGGTGCATGTGGCCCCACAAAATCTTGCGCCCATGAAGGTGGCAGCTAGTGTAGGGAGGCGGTGGCGGTTGCAAGAGTAGAGGACGGTGACAACCCGAGGATGAACCAACCTTGTATTTGTTGGCCTTCTTATTGAGACAGGATGACATCTTCATGGCAATGGATGGGGCGAAGGGGAAATGCTTAGCTAGAAGGGAAATGGCATGGCCACGATGTGGGGGAGCAATACTGATGGGATTCACAACATGGAAATCGAAACAAATTCATGTAGAAGAGCGGATGAAACCCAACATGATGAGGGGTAAACTCGGCAATGCCCATTGTTATGGACCTGGGTTTCAGGAAAAGAGGAGCGCTTGTGATTTCGGTGGCTTAACAGACAAACAAGAGAAGCGATTTACCCAGATTCAGGCCCTCGTAGAGGAAACCCTACTTCCTGCTTGTTTGCTCATATTATCAATAGAGAGTATAAACTCATTGAGTCGACTAGATATGATCTCGCTGAGAGAGAGGGGGTGTGTGTATCTGATATCTATTGTCTAGGTCTAATATGGGGTGCCCTCCTTGTTGGACCCTCCTAGCCTTTATATATGGGGAGGATAGGTCTCGGGTACCAATACGAGTTGGTTACAAGTTAGAGTTTGTATGTAGTCTAGTCTTGGACTTTCTTGTCTTGTGCGCTTGGAGTCAATATCCTTGTAGGCTTCGTATCTGTTGAATCATCATGGGCATCATGGATTTTGGCATATCTTTGAGTGATCCTTATGTTGGGCCGCACCATGTATACCAATAGTAGGCACTCGAAGGGTCATGCCCATGTTAGTAGCCCCCGAGACTTCACTTGAGTTATAGACTCAGGTTGAGTCTCCAAGTCCTTTTTAATATGCCCGGAAGGTGAACTCAAAGAATACTTAGGATGTGTGAACTTCTCAATAGTCTTGTTTGGTTGATGCAATGGATGATGTTGTCTTGTTCTTGAAGTGATGTTGGTATTTTCATCGGGTGCGCGACCAACACTCCCGATGGGAGTAACCGTTGAGGCTACTCTAGGGTAGGCTCATAGGTTTTCATTTGTCGACTCCATAGGAGGATATTTGCTTTCCAGTCCGGTGGGTGGCTAGCGCTCCCGATGGGAGTAACCCCCGAGGCTATGTTCGGGTTCTTGCACTAGAGCATAAACTCGAAGTGAAGGAGATATGCCCTAGATGCAAATAATAAAAGGTGTTTATTATCATATCTTAATAAGATCATAATAGTTTAGTATCATGCTATAACTGTATCAAGTAGAAACATTGATACACGTGTGATATTAAACAAACCAGATTCCCTAGTAGCCTCTATTTAACTAGTTCATTGGGCAACTGATGATCAAGATTTCCTGATCATGGTGCATTTATGCCAACTGACAATGAGGTCATATCATTGGTGAATGATATGATGGACATTACCCAATATAACAATTGCAGCATGCTCATAGTCACATGTTCATCGCTACAATAGTTAGAAATGAAGTATCCTAGTCCTTTTACCGTGAGAGCATACTAATCAGTATCACTCGAGGATACTTTGACTACATCAAATGGCATGACCATAATTGCGTGACTATAAAGATGTATGTTGGGTACTCCAAAGGAATAGGTTAAGTCCTATGCGTCGAGATCAAGATTTGTTCGCCTGTGTGATAGGAATATACACTAGGCCCACTCAGTGAGATTACATCCATAAATGTTGCGCAACATGTGACTAGGTCACAAGGATGGAATATCACGGAATGAGTAAAACTGCACTTGTCGGTAACAAGATTAACAAGGTATGTGGATACTGATGATCAAATCTGGGACAAAGTCATGTATCGAAGTAACAAAGGGATTTGGACTAGACATTTATGGTTCAAACGACAACAGACATCATGGAATGCACAGGGGTCATTATGGGCATCCCGATCCCTCTAATGATCATTGATCTGAGAGAGGTCTCGTTCATGTATGTGATGTTCCTGAACCATTGGGGTAACACACTTAAGGGTATGATGATATTTGTAGATATTTTGGTTGAACAGAATCAATGAAGTATGAAAGAGAAAAAGTAGCGGAATCTTTCCGAAGAGAATTCCTCCTAATGAGTAGTATAGTAATATTCATCCTCATGTTTACTTTATATTGATACTATACTACTCATCAGGAGGATGCCACCAGTTTACTTTATATTGCTAAGTAGTATAGTAATAGTCATCCTCCTGATGAATTACAAACTGGTGGCATCATGGACTTAACACCATACCGGTGGCAAGATGGAGATCATGCCGAAGTGCTCGATGGATATCAAGCTACATGAATAAGACCATATCATATCACTTTATCTGCGTATGATGTTCATTTATTATACATCTTGTTCTGTGCTAGTCTAATATACACTAGGTTAGCATTAAACAAGATGATCCCTATTGAAAACCAACTGTAGTGTTCTACCTTTAATGTGCACCATCAAGAAAGTCCATCATTATGAAGCAGGTCATGACGATCGGGTGCTATACATATTGATGTTCGCATACGGTGGGTGCAAGCCTTGTATGCACTATGAATACACTAATGTGTTGATGAGCCTAGCATGTACAGACATGGCCTAGGAACACAAGAAGATGGAAAGATCAAGCATGAGTCACAAGTATGTTGTGATTTACGGAGTATATATAGTCTACCCTGGCAACTATGTCAAAGGTCGTGACGATCAGGGACGATATAGCGTAAAGGGATCATGTGATCGCTAAAACTATCTTAGGGATGATAATTTTAGTGGGAGATCAACTGCTAATTTGATTACAAAGTTGAAGTCGTATTATAAACTTAGTCTAAAGTCCTTTGCAAATATCCTTATAGATCATGGTTGGATTCTTTGAATTCGTGTCCTTCCTACATGATGTGGAACTCAAAGCAGATGGGTCATATTTCATAGACTAGTTTGAGTGCCTCTAGGGCACCCTCAGCATGAATTACCAACTCCCTGTGATACAAAAGACACTAGGAGATTGCCCCGATGGATCAGCAAGTGAGCAAGAGAATTAGGATTATCAAGCTCGATGTGACCTCTCCATCCTTGTCCAATGCTCCATGCTCAAGTCAATAGAGAATGAGTTAAGGTTGCGTTTCTTCAACACTGACTCACACCAAATTATTGGTGAGTGGAATACACTCCTCATGCCACAAATAATGCTCATGAAGTATGACCTTATGGACAGGTTTCTCTCATGTAAATTGAGAGAGGATGGCTGCTTACAGAGTCACTTATCGATCATGCATAGATTGCATGAACGACTTGCAAGCGATGTCGACTACCAGATGACGGACGAACTTGCGATAGGTGGGGTGTTGTGCTCCTCCCAGCTATAAGAACATCGTCACAGACTACATCATGATAGGAGAACTGTTCACTTTTCACGAGTTTCTAGCCAAGTTAAGAACAATGGTGGTAAACATTGATCATGATTCCATTGATAAAAATGAAGGTATATTTGATATATAAAGTTATAAATGTTTCATGCAAACACTTATTGCAGTTTACAAAAAGTATACTAACACTTATTATGTTTATGATTATAGAATGATCTGCTTGAGAGCTTGTTGATGACACACAAGTATAGGGGGTGTATCGCAGTATTTTCGATAAGTAAGAGTGTCGAACCCAACAAGGAGCAGAAGGTGTTGGCGAATGGCTTGGAGCAGGAATTCTCTGTAAATACTTAGCAAACGGATTTTTAGGGTTTTTTGATAATGCAGATAAATAAAGTACGAGTAAATAAAAGACAATAATAATAAATGCAGCAAGTGGACCAATCCTTTCTTTAGGAAAGGACAAGCCGGTTGTATTACTTAAGATGACCAAACGTTCTCGAGGACACATGGGAATATCGTCAAGTGCTTTCGCTTCATATAGTTGATTAATCTTCTTTAGTTTGCTAAGTGTTGTGTGGGTGAACATGTGCTAATGTACCGACCTTCCTAGGACTAATACATAATTGTGATTATACCCCTTGCAAGGATCCGCAAGTAAAAGAAAGTAATTAAGATAAAAACCTAACCACGGCTTTAAACTCTAAGACCCTAACATCCCTTGTGCAAAGGTTTCCTAACGGGGGTTCAGGTTTCTGTCACTCTGGCAACCCCTACGATTAGTAGCCAAATACACAATGCATTCCCCTAGGCCCATATAGGTGAAGTCTGATACGTTGCAAACGTATCTATAATTTTTTATGTTCCATGCTTGGTTTTATCTACTTTCTTATGTTTTGTCCACACTTTGGAGTACTTTTCATATGATTTCTTGGACTAACCTATTGACAAGAGCCACAGTGCCAGTTGCCTGTTTTTTGCTGTTTTTGGTTCCTAAAAGTTAGAAAATGAATATTTTCGGAATTGGACCGGACAAAAGCCAAAGTCGTTATTTTCCCGGAAGATTCATGGAGCCAGAAGGAGAGACGAAGGGGGGCCATAGGGTGGCCAAACCACCCCTAGGCGCGGGTCCCCCCTAGCCGTGCCAGGGCATGGTGTGGCCCCCTGACCGCCCACCGACCTTGCCTCTTCGCCTATAAGATGCCTCCCGATGCAAAAACCCTAAACAATCAAGCCTCCAACCACGAAAAGTTCTGCAGCGCCACCGCCACCGAAGGGGAGATTCGGGGCACAAAAAGTCTCTGTTCTGGCACCCTGCCGGGACGGGGAAGTGCCCCCGGAGCCATCTCCATCGATCTCCACCACCATCTCCATCACCATTGCTGATTCCCATGATGATGAGGGAGTAGTTCTTCCTCGAGGCTAAGGGTTCTACCGGTAGCTATGTGTTCATCTCTCTCTCTCTCTATGCATGATCTTATTGAGATCATGAGCTTGTAATCTATAGATCTACCTTGCTACTCAAGTGCTTTAATAGATCTCTGCTCTCCCCATGTGTGTGAAGTTAATAGTGTGCACACCATGGTGGCACTTAGGCTAGAGATTACAAATACTTGTTATGAGTTATATTTGGAGTTGGATGTCTTTATGAAATTGTGGTGTTTGTTGGATCCATCTAGTGCTCAAGGTGACAGTGTGGGGTTATCTAGATGGGAAAGGCTTACTTTGAGGTGTGTTGTTATAGCCCTACCATTGATTAGAGTGTCCAACCGGAGAGTAGTTCAGCGTAGTATCATAAAGAAGAATATATTTATATGAGAGTGTTCACTAGTGAAAGTATGATCCCTAGGCCTTGTTTCTAAGCACTGAAACACTGTTTGCTATTAGATCTATTACATGTTTGCTTGCTTCTATCTTTATTTCAGTTTTACTTTAGTCTTTTCCACGCCTTAAAGCTATTTTCTATCACCGGTACCACTTATAATTATCTATACCACTTGTATTTCACTATCTCTTCGTCGAACTAGTGCACCTATACACCTGACAACTGTATTGGATGTGTTGGGGACACAAGAGACTTCTTGTATCTTGATTGCAGGGTTGCTTGAGAGGGGATACCTTTGACCACTTCCTCCCTGAGTTCGATAAACCTTGGGTGATCCACTTAAGGGAAAACTTGTTGCTGTTCTACAAACCTCTGCACTTGGAGGCCCAACAACTGTCTACAAGAATAGAAGTGCGTAGACATCAAGCTATTTTCTGGCGCCGTTGTCAGGGAACTGAAGAAGAAGAAGCTCCCACGTCAACCACGCGTCAGCAAGTATTTTCTAGCACCGTTGCCGGGGAGGTAAGGTAAAAGGTACTCACATCCTCCGGTGTGAATGCTTGAAGTTATTTCCTTTAGATTCTGCAATTTTGCCTTTTTGTTTCTTGTTTTCACTAGTTAGGCTTAATGGAAAACAACAACACAATTAGAGAGCTTTATAGTATTTATCTTGAGTTAGGACATGAAGTGTTTGAAGAGAAAATTAAAAAACCTATGGAACTTTATTTGCATGGTAATAGCAATGTTGTTAGTATGAATTCTTTGGACACCATTATTGCTAATGCTATGGAAAAGTCTAAGCTTGGGGAAGCTAGTTTTTATGAAAATGATCTTTTTAGTTCCCCAGCTTTGGAAGATAGCTATTCCATTGCTTATGATGATACCAAACCTCCAATATATGATGATTATAATGATGAATATGATATTTTCAGTCCACCTACTATTGAGGAGAAAATTAATGATTACAATATGCCTCCTATATTTGATGATTATGGTGATGAGAATAATAATGATAGCTATTTTGTTGAGTTTGCCCCCACTATGATTAATAAGAATGACTATTCTTATAGGGAGAGTAATAATTGTTTTATGCATCTGGCTCATGATAAGAATGTTTTATGTGATAGTTATATTGTTAATTTTATTCATGATGCTACTGAAAGTTATTATGAGAGAGGGAAACATGGTTTTATGTATCTCAACAATATTAAGTTTCCCCTCTTTATGTTGAAAATTTTGAAGTTGCACTTGTTTTGCTTTCCTATGCTTGTTTCTTTGTGCTTTCATGACTTGTTTCTTTAAAAGATTCCTATGCATAGGAAGTGGGTTAGACTTAAATGTGCTTTGAATTTGCTTCTTGATGCTCTCTTTTACTTCAATTCATATTTCTTATGTTAGCATCTTCTCAAACTATCATGCCTAACTTAAAGGCATTAAAGAAAAGTACTTATTGGGAGATAACCTAAAAGATTTATATGAGTCTTGGAAGTTATTGCTTCAGTAATAACCTCTCCTTATCCTTTTTATTTGCTTTTTGTGCCAAGAATAACCTCTAATGAGAGAGAAGTAATGTTTGGGCAAGTTGCTGTCCCGAAACAGATTTTTGTGCTTCGTTGTAAAAATTCGTGAAAAGTCTCTGTACGTAGGTTTGAGCTGTAATTTCTTGTGCTTCTTCCCCAAGTTATTATACAACTTCCGTTAGTTCAACACTTTTCGATTTGAGCAATAGAAGGTCTTCAAAAAAGTTGGTTTTTACCTGCTGGTCTGTTTTGACAGATTTCTGCCATTATTTGCATTTGCCTCTTAATCTCTTTCTCTTTGAGTTCTCTTTGATCATTTAAATTTTTTAAAGGAAGTGCTACAGTAGCTTTTGTTTTAATGGAAGTTTTACTTGTGTTGAAACTGAACCAAAAGTGAATGCACTAATGTTGCTAATGAAGATTGTCTGAAGTTTTGTATGAAGGAAAAATTTCAGGTGTAAGGAAAGAATGATGTAATGAGATGAAGAATGGACTAAAGATCAAGCTTGGGGATGCCACCCATGTAACCCCAAGAAATATCCAAGAAGTACAAGCGTCAAAGCTTGGGGATGCCCAAGGCATCCCCTTCTTCATGAATAAAAATCTCAGGTCTTTCTAGACACTTCGTTTTTATTGTTTCATGCACAATTGTGTTGTTCTTGGAGCGTCTTCATTTTTGTTTTTAGTTTTATTTTGCTTAGTTTGCTTAAATAAGTTGGTTGGATCCCAACACACTTCTTTTGGAGAGAGACACACCCCGTTATTCATTGCCTAGAACACTCTAGTTTTCATTCTTATTGTTTTGTGAGTGTTCTCTTTTGCTAGCACTATGTTTAGCCTTAGTTTTCTTGTGGTTTCAGCTTAGAAGTGTTTAGTTATTATTTGTGGATTTGTGAGACAAGCTCACTGATCTTTATTTATTATTATCTTTGTGAGGTGTTTCAAATAAGTCGATTGGTGTTGGAAGAGAGTAGGAAAGTTCATGCTTAAGTGGTAAAAAGGAGCTTGTTTTTGACCGTGGCTTAGACTTTATCATGTCATGCTTGATATTATTTTGGCTTTATGCTTAGTGATTATTGTTGTAGCATGACTTGTTATAAACAATTGAGATTACTTAATGTGCCTTGAAAGAATCATGCGTTGTTTTAGCATAATCAAGCATAGTATTGTGGTATTCTCCTTTGATGCTTTATTTGGGTTGACTTGGCGCATGCTCACACCATGTTATGACTATCCCAAGTCATCATATCCTTTATGACCCTTTAGTTTTCAACTTGTAGTATCACTTTATGCTTTGATCAATGATGTTTTGTCGCTCTGCATGATTATGGCCATTATTGCTCTCTTAGTTTGTCGCTCCCAGTCTTTTGCTAGCCTCCATAACCAAGTATGAGTTCCACTCATGCATCCAACTCCTAAACCAAGTTATTCCAAAGAGTCCACCATACCTACCTATTAGCATATGCTATTCCAAGTATATTCATGTTTTTATCTACCTTCTGAATTAAACTTGTTATGAGAAAACTAGTGATTAAAGCTCTCACGAACTTGATGGCACACTTTACTTTTCTTGCCCTTAATAAACTTGAACCATTGCGTCCATCTTTGTTGCGTATATGCTTGCGCTTTATAAGTTGAAGTTAGCAGAACCATGTATCATGGGGAACTCTATCAACATTGCAGATGTACTTTGTACCCCGTTGATATCATGTTCTTTTGCTTATGGATCCGTGATGGATCAGTGTTGATTTAGAGCTCGTTGGGAACCCCAAGAGGAAGGTATGATGAGCACAACAACAAGTTTTCCTCAGTTATGAAACCAAGGTTTAATCGAACTAGTAGGAGCAAGGAAACACCCCAAAGGTGTTGCTAGCTGAGCATTGGCAGGGCGCACTACCGGTGCTAGTAGCAACGTGGAGACCTGCACAACACAACCACAGAACTCTGTCCCCAACTTGCGATGAGGTTGTCAATCTCACCGTGTTTTGCTGAAAACAAAGGATTAAACGTATCGAATGGAAGGAAGTAAAAGTTTGCAGAAAGTAAACACAAAGCAGTAAACAATTTATAGATTGTATGTAAAAGAAAAGTACTGGGATCCATAGTACACTAGAGGTGGCTCTCCTTAGATAGATAACATGATGGGTGAACAAACTACAGCGGGGCAATTGACAAACATCGAGAAAGCAATACATGTATATACTAATCATCTTGACTCCTCTGGAACTTGATTGGGCATTACAACATTATACATAGACCGCCATCCAACTGCATCTATGACTAATAATCCACCTTCAGGTTATCATTCGAACCCACTCCAGTATTAAGTTGCAAGCAACAGATTATTGCTTTAAGAATTGCGTGTAAAGTAAACAATACGATTGTTCTATGAACAAAGGATTGTTGTTTTCTCCCTAGTAGCAACAACACATCTAGTACCTTAGAGATTTCTATCACTTCCCCAGATTACCAGAGGCATGAACCCACTATCGAGCATAAATACTAACTCTTGGAGTTGCTAGCATCTACTTGGCCAAGATAGCTACTAACAACGGAAAGCATGCAAGATCACAAATAACAAAGACATGATAGAATCAATATTCAATCTGAAATAGCATCTCAATATCTACTGGATCCCCGTAAACACAACATGCAGAATTACAAATTAATGATCTTGATCATGAACAGAGCTCACAAGATCTAAACATGAAAGCACAAAGGAGGAGAACCAGCCATCTAGCTACTACATGGATCCGTAGTCCAGAGATGAACTACTCACGCATCACACCGGAGGCTTGCATGGTGATGAAGAAGGCCTCCAGGGTGAATTCCCCTCTTCGGCAGGGTGCCGGGAAGAGCTTCAGATCCCTCCCGATCTAGGGATGGAGATGACGGCGGCTACAGACTCTTTCGTGGATTTTTGATCAGGTACTTAGGGTTTTCATCCCGAGCGCATCTTATAGGCGGAAGGAGAGGCCGAGGGGGTGCTGGGGTCGGCCAGACCACCCCTGGCGCGGGCCAGGCCTGGCCGCGTGGCTAGGTGGTGTGGCCGGCCCCCAGCCCTTCTCCGTCTTGTATTCTGGCATCTGATGACTTCCGGAAAAATAGGCACTTTGGCTTTTGTCCCGTCCAATTCCGAGAATATTCATTTTCTGACTTTCCTGGAACCAAAAACAGCAAAAAACGAGCTGCTGGCACTGTGGCTCTTGTTAATAGGTTAGTCCAAGAAATTGTATGAAAAGTACTCCAAAGTGTGGACAAAACACAAGAAAGTGGATAAAACCAAGCATGGAACATCAAAAATTATAGATACATTTGCAATGTATCAACATCCCCAAGCTTAACTCCTGCTCGTCCTCGAGTAGGTAAGTGATAAAAAGAAAGAATAATTTTTGAGGTGACATGCACCATCAAAGACTTGATCAAAGTATTTGTAAAACATTCAAAGTTGGGATCATAGTATTTCAATCATAACATCAAAGACAAAGTTCTAGCAATAAGACAAAGAAACTATGATGCAACATGAAAGGCACAAACAAAAGATTCATGAATAACAATGCTTTGCAAGACGTTTGTTTGTTTCACATAAAGAAAACATAGCATAATAGCATTCAGCTTGTCCCTCATAGAGTAGCAAATATAAATGCATAGGACACCTTCAAAGTTCATAAGAGTGACTAGATACAAATAGTTTAAAACAAGCAATATCAAGATATGCATCAATCAACTAGTCTTGGGACAATGCACATAGAACTAAGAATGGCCACTATGCTCTCAAAGTAAGTGCATAAAGATAGAAGGTGGAGACTCAATATATAATGGTGGAAGAAAGGCCTTCATAGAAGGAAGCAGGGATTCAAGTCTCATAAAGAGCTTCCAAAAATTATGGTACTTATAGCTTTCAGCTCTCATTGCCCCTATCATAAGCATCTTGAAGTGATTAAGGTTGAAGTGAACAAACTATGGTGTACATGCTTGACGAAGTATAAGTTAGAAATCTCATGTCCCTTGTATATGAGGGACTCTCCCATGCTACTCAAGTTTAGTCACCGGTAAGTTCTTGTCATCGTAAGTACATGTGTATCATAGAGAACCGCCAACGGGGTACCCCTTGCCCGATGATACGGAAGAATCCCCATATCAAAATGACAAGGCAAGCAGACAACGAGTATCTCAGCAATCTTCTTATTTACCATGGGAATATGGTGCTTTTTTCTCTCTTTCCTCTTTTCATAATCTCTTTTTTTTCCTTTTCTCTTTTTCTGAATATAGGACTCTTTTTTATAAGAAGAATGCTTCATAGACAGCTCATTATGGTTACGCTGCAGGTTTCCACCATGTCAGCATGGATTATACCAGTGGCCTAGGCGTTTCTCTAACATATATACATAGCTCCATGGACTTACAAGCTCTCCTTTCATTTCACACCGACGACGTCCATATACAAAAGAGTATGATATCAACTAGGTACAAGTACCAAGTGCAATGTTGAAAGCGTTCCCCATGAAAGCATGGTTCTACTAATTCCCAACAAATAAGTGCAAGCATATACAACATAGACGACACAATGGTTCAAGTTTATTAAGGGCAAGAAAAGTAAAGTGTGCCATCAAGTTTGTGAGAGCTTTAATCACTAGTTTTCTCATAACAAGTTTAATTTGGAAGGTAAACAAAAGCATGAATATACTTGGAATAGCATAAGCTAGTAGGTAGGTATGGTGGACTCTTTGGAATAACTTGGTTTAGGGAGTTGGATGCATGAGTGGAACTCATACTTGGTTGTGGAGGCTAGCAAAAGACTGGGAGCGACAAACTAAGAGAGCAATAATGGCCATAATCATGCATAGCGACAAAACATCATTGATCAAAGCATAAAGTGATATTGCAAGTTGAAAACTAAAGGATCATAAAGGCTATGGTGACTTGAGATAGCCATAACATGGTGTGAGCATGCGCCAAGTCAACCCAAATAAACCATCAAAGAAGAATACCACTATACTATGCTTTAATATGCTAAAACAACTCATGATTCATCCAATGCACATTAAGCAATCTCAATTGTTTATAACAAGTCATGCTACAGCAAATAATACTAAGCAAAAAGCCAAAACAATATCAAGCATGGCATGGCAAAGCATAGGCCACAGTCAAAAACGAGCTCTTTTTACCACATAAGCATGAACTTTCCTACTCTTTTCCAAACCAAACCAAACTATTTGCAAACCAATGTATGAAAGAGGGGGTCCAACCAATTTATTCAGCAAACTAAGCAAACAAAAGCAAACTAAAAACCAAAACGAAAACGAAAAAGAAGACGCTCCAAGAACAACACAACTGTGCATGAAACAATAAAAATGAAGCGTTTGGAAGAAACCTGGGATTTATATTGATGAAGAAGGGGAATGCCTTGGGCATCCCCAAGCTTTGACGCTTGTACTTCTTGGATATTTCTTGGGGTGACACGCGTGGCATCCCTAAGCTTGAGCTTTAGTCCATCCTTCATATCATTACTCATTTCTTCCATACACCTGAATTTTTTCCTTCATACAAAACTTCACACAATCTTTATTAGCAACATTAGTGCACTCAAGATAATAATTCTTAAGGTTCAGTTCTAATACCAAATAAACTTCCATTAGAACACTATCTACTGTAGCACTTCCCTCAAAAACCTCAATTCCCCAAAAGAACTCAAAAAGGAACCAACAAGAAGCAAATGCAGAAAATGGCAGAAATCTGTCAAAACAGACCAGCAGGTAAAGACGAATTTTTTCAAAGACCTTATGTTGCTCAAATAAAAAAGTGTTGAACTAACGAAAGTTAGATAACAACCTGGTGCACAAGCACAAAAATTCACGGCTCAAAAAGACATTCATAGATTTTACACGAATTTTTACGGTGAAGCAGAGAAATCTGTTTCGAGACAACAACTTTCCCAATCATTACTTCTCTCTCATTAGAGGTTACTCTTGGCACAAAAAGCAAATAAAAAGGATAAGAAGCGGTTATTACTGAAGTAATAACTTCAAGACTCATATAAAACTTTTGGGTTATCTCCCAATAAGTACTTTTCTTTAACGCCTTTAAGTTAGGCATAAGAAGCAAGAAAAAGGATCAAGTGTTCTCAAATGAAGAAGCATTAAGATTAATACCAGAAATATCTTCAACAAGGCAAGGTATATCATCCAAATAAGTTCTAGAAGATCCTCTCTCAGTGCTCTTAGGTTCACTACTTTCATCAAACGGGTTTTCAGGAACGATCCAATCATGATTCTTTTGTATGGCTTCATGCATTGCTACTAGTTTAAAGGGTATTGGTATCTTAGGTTCCTTCCCATTAGGTTCGGTTTTGTTCATATTTTCTCTAGTACCAACAACATCTACACATGAGCCTAGCATAATGAAACGTTCAAAGACTTTCCTCGCTTCCTTGGCAACATCATAGAACTCCTTAAACAAAGTTTCTAGAATAAAATCCCTCTTTTCAGGGTCCTTAATTTCTTTAAGCTTAAGAAACATTACTTGCATTAAGGGGTTGAGGTTAACAAATCTAGCTTCTAACATGTGAATTAACGAAGCTGCATCAATCTCATAGTTTCGAGCAAGTTCCGCAAGAGATCTATCCTCAGTATCCTCATGTTTACTAACATGATTAAAGAATACTTCAATATTATCTTTCCCAATTATAGAACCACTACCAATTGACAGGTCTTTCAGGGTGAATTTAGGGATCAACATGGTGAGCTAAGGAAGAGGTGATAACTAAAGGAGACTTAATTTTTTTGTGTTTTTGAATAAGAAAGCAAACTTGTAAAACTATTTTTTTTGTGTTTTTTGATAACAAAACAAGCAAACAAAGCAAAAAGAAACTAAGAAAAACAAAAATAACAAAGTAAACATATTGGTTATGAGGGACTCCCCTTGGCAACGGCGCTAGAAAAATGCTTGATGGCTCAGTGTTGATGTAGAGCTCGTTGGGAACCCCAAGAGGAAGGTATGATGAGCACAGCAACAAGTTTCCCTTAGTTATGAAACCAAGGTTTAATCGAACCAGTAGGAGCAAGGAAACACCCCAAAGGTGTTGCTAGCTGAGCCTTGGCAGGGCGCACTACCGGTGCTAGTAGCAACGTGGAGACCTGCACAACACAACCACAGAACTTTGTCCCCAACTTGCGATGAGGTTGTCAATCTCATCATGTTTTGCTGAAAACAAAGGATTAAACGTATCGAATGGAAGGAAGTAAAAGTTTGCAGAAAGTAAACACAAAGCAGTAAACAGTTTATAGATTGTATGTAAAAGAAAAGGATTGGGATCCATAGTTCACTAGAGGTGGCTCTCCTTAGACAGATAACATGCTGGGTGAACAAATTACAGCGGGGCAATTGACAAACATCGAGAAAGCAATACATGCATATACTAATCATCTTGACTCCTCTGGAACTTGATTGGGCATTACAACATTATACATAGACCGCCATCCAACTGCATCTATGACTAATAATCCACCTTCAGGTTATCATTCGAACCCACTCCAGTATTAAGTTGCAAGCAACAGATTATTGCTTTACTAGATTACCAGAGGCATGAACCCACTATCGAGCATAAATACTAACTCTTGGAGTTGCTAGCATCTACTTGGCCAAGATAGCTACTAACAACGGAAAGCATGCAAGATCACAAATAACAAAGATATGATAGAATCAATAATCAATCTGAAATAGCATCTCAATATCCATCGGATCCCCGCAAACACAACATGTAGAATTACAAATTGATGATCTTGATCATGAACAGAGCTCACAAGATCTAAACATGAAAGCACAAAGGAGGAGAACCAGCCATCTAGCTACTACATGGACCCGTTGTCTAGAGATGAACTACTCACGTATCACACCGGAGGCTTGCGTGGTGATGAAGAAGGCCTCCAGGGTGAATTCCCCTCTCCGGCAGGGTGCCGGGAAGAGCTTCAGATCCCTCCCGATCTAGGGATGGAGATGACGGCGGCTACAGACTCTTTCGTGGATTTTTGATCAAGTACTTAGGGTTTTCGTCCCGAGCACATCTTATAGGTGGAAGGAGAGGCCGAGGGGGTGCTGGGGTCGGCCAGACCACCCCTGGCGCGGGCCATGCCTGGCCGCGTGGCCAGGTGGTGTGGCCGCCCCCCAACCCTTCTCCTGTTGTAGATATGCCCAAGAGGCAATAATAAAGTGATTATTATTATATCTTTATGTTTATGATAAATGTTTACATCCCATGCTATAATTGTATTAACCGGAAACATTATTACTTGTGTGTTTTGTAAACATAAAAGAGTCCCTAGTAAGCCTCTTGTTAAACTAGCTTGTTGATTAATGGATGATCATGGTTTCCTGATCATGGACATTGGATGTCGTTAATAACAAGATCATATCATTAGGAGAATGATGTGATGGACACACACCCATAGTAAGCATAACATAAGATCAAGTCATTAAGTTCGTTTTGCTACAAGCTTTTCAAATTTATAGTAACCTAATCCTTCGACCATGAGGTTATGTTAATCACCGTCACCGGATGGGTACTTTGATGACATCAAACGCCGCTTCGTAACTGGGTGGTTATAAAGGTGACATCGGGTATTCTGAAAGTATGTGTTGAAGCACATGGACCAAGATTGGGATTTGTCCATCCATATGACGGATAGATATGCTCTGGGCCCTCTCGGTGGAATGTCATCTAGTTATCTTGCAAGCATGTGACTAGGTCACAAGGGATGACATATCATGGAACGAGTAAAGAGTACTTATCAGTAACGAGGTAGAACTAGGTATGGAGATACCGACGATCAAACCTCGGATAAGTAGAGTATCGCGTGACAAAGGGAATTGGTTTCGTATGTTAATGGTTCTATCGATCACGAAGTCATCGTTGAGTATGTGGGAGCCGTTATGGATCTCCAGATCCCGCTGATGGTTATTGATCAGAGAGGTGTCTCCATCATGTCTGCATATTCACGAACCGTAGGGTGACACACTTAAGGTTCGAAGTTGTTTTAAGTAGATATGGAATGTGTGTTGGAGACCGAATGTTGTTCGGAGTCTCAGATTGGATCCGGGACATCACGAGGAGATCCGGAATTGTCCGGGGAATAAGATTCATATATTGGGGATCATTTTCTAAGTTAGGAAATGTTCCGGAGTATTTGTATGGGGATTTTAGAAGGTTTCGGAATGTTCCGGAAGGTTCTAGAAGATTTCTTGGAGTTTTGTTGAAAACCAAGAAAGTATCAAGGAATCCTTGTGGGGTAAGACAATGATTCGTGGGGGAGTAGGACTCTCCCCCACCTCCTTGATCCGCCGGCCAAGGGAGAGGGGAGTCATACAAGGACTCCACCTCCCCATGGCGCCTCCCTCCTTTAAATAGAGGGGTGGAGGCACAAGCCCCAAGCCCCTTTCTATTTTCTAGATCCCAAGTTGCCTCCTCCTCCTTCCTTCTGCTCAGGTTTAGGCGAAGCCCTGCAGAATTCTCTACTCCACCTTCACCACCATGCCGTCGTGCTGCTGGGATTCCGTGGAGAGATCTACTACCTCTGCTGCTCGCTGGAACAAGGAGAGGAAGGTCTGCTTCGACTCCGCACGTGTGACCGACTGCGGAAGCGCTATCGGATCGCGACGCCGGAAGGATCGTCTACTCGATCTTGAGATCGGCAAGTGATCGACTACATAAACCACGAGATCCGATCTCGTAACGCTTTTCGGATCTACAAAGGTTAGTACAGATCTATCTCGTTGCACATGTCTAATAGATTAGATCTTGGCTTTTATCTAGATTAGATCTGGGTTTTGTTCGTTCTTGCGGTAGAATTTTTTTGTTTTCCATGCTACAAACCCATCAGTGGTATCAGAGCCACGTCTATGCGTAGATCTGTTGCACGAGTAGAACACAATGGTTTTGTGGGCGTTGATGCTCGTGCTGTCTTTTTGCTTTTTGTGTACTTTGCATCTTGCGGGATGGTGGGATGAAGCGGCCCGGGCTAACCTTACATGTCATCACACATGAGACTTGCTCCACAGTTGACGTGCAACTTGTATTGCACAAGTGGCTTTGCGGGTGTCTGTCTCTCCCATCATAGTGTAGATCAATTTACACTTTGCACTTGATAGCACTTGTATCAACGTTGTGGTTCATGTTCTTAGGTAAGATCCATTCTTATTCAAAAGCCCCAAGCCACGTAAAACATGCAAAGAAGATTAGAGGCGTCTAACTTGTTTTTGTAGGGGTTTTGTGATGTGATATGGCCATTATGTGATTGTGATTATATTTGATGTATGCAATGATCCTTATTGTAATATGGCAACCGGCAGGAGCCTAATGGTTGTCTTTAAATTTTGTTTAAGACCTACGTGTCTATTCATCATGTAATAGCTTTATTCCAAGTAGTTGTAATAGTTGTTGTTGGTGATGGACAATCATGAAGTGGCGCCACGGACCTTGACGCCACGCTGGTGATGATGGAGATCATGTTCATGCTTTGGAGATGGAGATCAAAGGCACAAGAAGAAATGCCATATCATATCACATATTATGAATTGCATGTGATGTTAATCATTTATGCATCTTGTATTGCTTAGATCGCGACGGTAGCATTATAAGATGATCCCTTTCACTAAATATCAAGTAATAAAGTGTTCTTCCTTAGTAGGCACCGTTGCTAAGACTCGTCGTTTCGAAGTATCTCGTGATGATCGGGTGTGATAGATTCTACGTGTGCATACGACGGGTGCAAGCCAGATTTGCACATGCGGATACTAAGGTTAACCTTGACGAGCCTAGCATGTACAAACATGGTCTCGGAACACGGAATACCGAAAGGTAAAGCATGAGTCATATGGATGATATGATGAACATGTTGAATGTTCACCTTTAAAGCTACATCATCTCACGTGATGATCGGACTTGGTGTAGTGGATTTAGTTCGTGTAATCACTAAAACAACTCGAGGGATGTTGTTTTGAATGGGAGTTTATTTGTAATTTGGATTAATCGAACTCAATTTATCATAAACACAATCAAAGTGAATTTGCATAGTTTGTTGTAGTCATTGGCATCCGTTCACCACCTTACGCTTAGTTATAGTTGAGATAGTGGAACTATAGAAATTATGGATATTTGCTTTACGAACTGGTATCGTATTGTTTTGAGTGTCAATCTAAAGTTTAGAAGTCCTGTTGCAAACCTTCAGCAAACTCCGTTTACTCTGTGAAGTTTAATAAACAGTATTAAATCAAGAGTAACAATTACAGTGTTAGTATCTAATGTATCATGTTTGCCTCCATGATTCTTGATACTCAAAAGATTGTTTTTAATATCAAGTTTATCTAAGAGCTGAAAGCAATGTTTCAGAAACCATAATATGTGAAAGGTATTGCGATATCTAAAACAATGTGTTGGTTACAACATGATAGAGTATACGTCCTCATATTTGATGAGAATTTGTGAAGGTTGGAGACGCTAGTCGTCCTAATCCTCCAAAAGGTTTTGGAAAAGAAACATTATACTCGCAATTCACCTTTATAAGCTATAGCAGCTTGATCATGAAAATTGTCATGATAAGGATGAATAGAAGATGTAAGTAAAATGTTTACTACACTAAAAGATTACTAAAGAATGGAATTTTGAAAGAATGCCAAACATTTGATGAAGGTGATCCACTTCAAAGTGCAAGTCCAAAGGTATTAGTATTTGACTATACACACTTTGTACTATGTGTCATGTGAATGACACCACTATTGATGTTGATAGATTCTTTTAAAAGAAAAGGAATTGTTTAAAGAGAATCTATAAAATATTTGGCAGAAAAGAAAAGATTGGAGATGTCCAACTTAGGTATATAGAAGATACATGTTATGGCTGTATTCCTTGGTTGTTAAACAATGTGGTTCTGCGGTATTGGATACCGAATTGGTTGGTATGAAGTGTCATACAGGACAACACAATTCATGAACTGCAATGGCCTAAGTAACTAGCAAGAGAATATGTGATGATGTTCATCGAAAACAAACAAAGGGTTGTTGTGTTGCTCGTTAACATCAAAGCTTGCCTTCAAGACTTGTTTCAATAATTGCTATTTTGATCAGGTATTATGACGACAAAAGGTTGTTCAAATAATTACCGTATTCCATAATAGATGGATGATATACAAGTCTGGTTGGAGAAATAACAACCATAAAACTAATGCTAAAATGTCGCAAGACAAATGATTGAAAGATCACTTGCAAAGTGACATCGCCATTTAAATTATATTGAAAGGGATACATGAAGAAACTCCATGTTGATGGATTTTTGGAGTCTTTGATTTTGATCAAATGACGCTTGTGATACTTTCCTGGAGATAATTAAAACTCCGTTCGTAGGACAAAAGAGGAACGGATGACTAACTGATTAGAATTTGTACATATTGATGTATATAGTCCATTATGTGTAGTCGTGGGCGATGGATTTCAACTTCATATGCTTTCTCCGAAGATTCGAGTGAGTATATGTATATACTTACTCAATAAGGAAGAAGTATGAAACATTTTAAAATGTTCAAAGACTTTCAAGATGAAGTGGAAAATTATTGTAACAAGAAAATAAAAAAGTTTATGATTGGATCATAAAGAAAGATGTTTGAGTTACAAGTTTAGCAAAACACCTAAGATTTGAGGAATCGTTCCATGGATTTGCATTTCCCAAAACACCATAGGAGTATGGAGTGTTCAAGATATGTAATGAAACCTTGTTTGACATGGTAAAATCAAAGGTGTCATTTATAAAAACTGCCATTATATTTTAAAGATTAAAGCTTTAGTGACTACCGCTTTTATACTGAAAAGAGCTCCATCGTGATCCGTTGAAATGACACCATATAAGTCATGGTTTGGGATAAAAACCCAGGTTGTCCTTTCTTAAATTTTTCGTATGCTAGGCATAAGTAAAAATTTTACAACCAAAGTTGGATGAGCATGTCTTTATAAGTTATTTCGAATAACCATTGGGTATTCCTCCATAACACCGAAGACAAAAGTGTTTGTCACTTAGAATGTCGAGTTTCTTGAGAAGGAATTTTTGGTGAAAAGTTAAGTGGGAGGACAATAGAACTTTGACAAGGTTGTTGAACCTTGGCTAATATGTGCTGAGTTGCGCAGCATCGGTAAGTGTCCCGGAGGCAGCAACAATGCCCATGGCTCACGTGCCTCAAAATTTGTGGTCACGGAGATCTAAGTTCCTATTGAACCAAGTAGGTCGGGTAAGTAATCAAATGCCAATATTTGAGAGTTAAATCATTGTTGTTTGACAATGATGAACCGACTACATGCAAATAATCAATGATGGGCCCTAACTTTGTTAAGTGGCTTGAAGCCATAAAATCCATGATAATTCCATACACGAGAAATGAAGCTTTGAATTTGAAAGACCCTCTGGAAAGGTGCAAGACCTTACAGTCGTATATGGATCTATAAAGAAATAGACATGGATGTTTCACATCTATGAAATAGTCGACATATCGGAAAGAGTTTACGACAATGTTCAAGGAATTGACTATGATAAGATTTGATCTTTCATAGCGATATTTAGTCTGGACGGACTAATGTAGCAACCACTACATATATTTTCGTATATGGTAGTTGAACAAACAAAACAAGTTCTTCTAATAGAATGGTTACCTAGGACGTGTACATGACACGATCCAAAGGGTTTTGTTAATTCAAAGGATGCTAAAAGAGTATGCAAAACTTCAATGGTTGAAGTGAGCATCGCGGAGTTGGAATCTTCACCGTGATGAAACCGTTAAAAGGTTTAATTTCATCAGAGACGATGAAGATGTTTGCATTTTGCAAGAAATTAAGTGGGAGTGCTAAGACATATTTCTAATACATTATGTGAAAGACATATTGTTGATTAGAAATGATGTATCTTTTATTGACACAGGTTAAGAATTTCATTTTGATGAAAGACTTATGCATAACCCAAGAATTAGGCATCAATGTCTATATGGATAGATTGAGGCACTAATATAGTTTTGCCAAATGTACATAGATAAGATGTTGAATGAGTTCAATATGGAAACAACAAGAAAGGTTCTTGACGCACGGAAAGGACTGAATCAAGATTCAAGTGTGTTGACACGAGATCACCACAAGAATATTTTGATCAATCATTCTTTGAGATGTACACATCCAGATATGTCCTATGCTCTAAATGTTATGAGCATATACCAGAATGACTCATAAGATGATCATTGGACAATAGTAGGGATATTCCTATGATCTTTGGAAGAACTAAGAATATATTATTTATATAGTGGTGACAAATAGTTCATTGTAGATTGTTACATTGATACTAGTTTTGTCACAAATTAAGTTTATCTCAATTTAAACTATGGGTGGCACAATGTAATGGAAAGGAAGTTCCATAACGGATTTGGTTGAGTACCAAAGTTAAAACATTGTGACAGATACTACAACAAAAGGCTAAGTATATGACTGCTATTGTAGCAGCAAATGAGAGCATTTGTGTCAAGTAGTTTGTTATCAAACTAGGTGTGGTTCATAGCGGGATAATACTATGAAGATACATTGTATGACAATTGTATCAACATGATTTAATCCCAAGGAACTAAAGGTCTCACCAAAGGACCAAATTTATACAATGCCATCTCATTAGAGAGTGAGTAATGCATAGAGACGCAAGGACATGCAAATACACACGGACCTGGAAGTGTCAGATCCAAAGATTATGTTTACCACCAGCAATAGTCTCTATACAACACCAGAAAGCCATAGGTGTTGAGTGCACAAGTTTTTAACTAGATTATTGACTCTAGTGCAAGTGGGAGACTGTTGGAGATATGCCCAAGAGACAATAATAAAGTGGTTATTATTATATCTTTATGCTTATGATAAATGTTTACATCCCATGCTATAATTGTATTAACAGGAAATATTAATACTTGTGTGTTTTGTAAACATAAAAGAGTCCCTAGTAAGCCTCTTGTTAAACTAGCTTGTTGATTAATGGATGATCATGGTTTCCTGATCATGGACATTGGATGTCGTTAATAACAAGATCATATCATTAGGAGAATGATGTGATGGACACACACCCATAGTAAGCATAGCATAAGATCAAGTCATTAAGTTCGTTTTGCTACAAGCTTTTCAAATGCATAGTAACCTAATCCTTCGACCATGAGGTTATGTTAATCACCATCACCGGATGGATACTTTGATGACATCAAACACCGCTTCAGAACTGGGTGGTTATAAAGGTGTCATTGGGTATTCTGAAAGTATGTGTTGAAGCGCATGGACCAAGATTGGGATTTGTCCATCCATATGATGGATAGATATGCTCTGGGCCCTCTCGGTGGAATGTCATCTAGTTAGCTTGCAAGCATGTGACTAGGTCACAAGGGATGACATATCATGGAACGAGTAAAGAGTACTTATCAGTAACGAGGTAGAACTAGGTATGGAGATACCGACGATCAAACCTCGGATAAGTAGAATATCGCGTGACAAAGGGAATTGGTTTTGTATGTTAAATGGTTCTATCGATCACAAAGTCATCGTTGAGTATGTGGGAGATGTTATGGATCTCCAGATCCCGCTAATGGTTATTGATCGGAGATGTGTGTCCATCATGTCTACATGTTCACGAACCGTAGGGTGACACACTTAAGGTTCGAAGTTGTTTTAAGTAGATATGGAATGTGTGTTGGAGACCGAATGTTGTTCGGAGTCTCAGATTGGATCCGGGACATCACGTGGAGATCCGGAATTGTCCGGGGAATAAGATTCATATATTGGGGATCATTTTCTAAGTTAGGAAATGTTCCGGAGTATTTGTATGGGGATTTTAGAAGGTTCCGGAATGTTCCGGAAGGTTCTAGAAGATTTCTTGGAGTTTTGTTGAAAACCAAGAAAGGATCAAGGAATCCTTGTGGGGTAAGACAATGATTCGTGGGGGAGTAGGACTCTCCCCCACCTCCCTGATCCGCCGGCCAAGGGAGAGGGGAGTCCTACAAGGACTCCACCTCCCCATGGCGCCTCCCTCCTTTAAATAGAGGGGTGGAGGCACAAGCCCCAAGCCCCTTTCTATTTTCTAGATCCCAAGTTGCCTCCTCCTCCTCCTTCCTTCTGCTTAGGTTTAGGTGAAGCCCTGCAGAATTCTCTACTCCACCTTCACCACCACGCCGTCCACTGCTGGGATTCCGTGGAGAGATCTACTACCTCCGCTGCTCGCTGGAATAAGGAGAGGAAGGTCTGCTTCGACTCCGCACGTGTGACCGACTGCGGAAGCACTGCCGGATCGCAACGCCGGAAGGATCGTCTACTCGATCTTGAGATCAGCAAGTGATCGACTACATGAACCACGAGATCTGATCTCGTAACGCTTTTCGGATCTACAAGGGTTAGTACAGATCTATCTCGTTGCACATGTCTAATAGATTAGATCTTGGCTTTTATCTAGATTGGATCTGGGTTTTGTTCGTTCTTGCGATAGAATTTTTTTGTTTTCCATGCTACGAACCCATCATCTTCGTCTTGTATTCTGGCATCTGATGACTTCCGGAAAAATAGGCACTTTGGCTTTTGTCCCGTCCAATTCCGAGAATATTCATTTTCTAACTTTTCTGGAACCAAAAACAGCAGAAAACGGGCTGCTGGCACTGTGGCTCTTGTTAATAGGTTAGTCCAAGAAATCATATGAAAAGTACTCCAAAGTGTGGACAAAACACAAGAAAGTGGATAAAACCAAGCATGGAACATCAAAAATTATAGATACATTTGCAATGTATCAACATCCCCAAGCTTAACTCCTGCTCGTCCTCGAGTAGGTAAGTGATAAAAAGAAAAAATAATTTTTGAGGTGACATGCACCATCAAAGACTTGATCAAAGTATTTGTAAAACATTCAAAGTTGGGATCATAGTACTTCAATCATAACATCAAAGACAAAGTTCTAGCAATAAGACAAAGAAACTATGATGCAACATGAAAGGGAGATTCATGAATAACAATGCTTTGCAAGACGTTTGTTTGTTTCACATAAAGAAAACATAGCATAATAGCATTCAGCTTGTCCCTCATAGAGTAGCATATAAATGCATAGGACACCTTCAAAGTTCATAAGAGTGACTAGATACAAATAGTTTAAAACAAGCAATATCAAGATATGCATCAATCAACTAGTCTTGGGACAATGCACATAGAACTAAGAATGTCCACTATGCTCTCAAAGTAAGTGCATAAAGATAGAAGGTGGAGACTCAATATATAATGGTGGAAGAAAGGCCTTCATAGAAGGAAGCAGGGATTCAAGTCTCATAAAGAGCTTCCAAAAATTAGGGTACTTATAGTTTTCAGCTCTCATTACCCCTATCATAAGCATCTTGAAGTGATTAAGGTTAAAATGAACAAACTATGGTGTACATGCTTGACGAAGTATAAGTTAGAAATCTCATGTCCCTTGTATACGAGGGCCGCTCCTCATGCTACTCAAGTTTAGTCACCGGTAAGTTCTTGTCATCGTAAGTACATGTGTATCATAGAGAACCGCCAACGGGGTACCCCTTGCCCGATGATACGGAAGAATCCCCATATCAAAATGACAAGGCAAGCAGACAACGAGTATCTCAGCAATCTTATTATTTACCATGGGAATATGGTGTTTTTTTCTCTCTTTCCTCTTTTCATAATCTCTTTTTTTCCTTTTTCTCTTTTTCTGAATATAGGACTCTTTTTTATAAGAAGAATGCTTCATAGACAGCTCATTATGGTTACGCTGCAGGTTTCCACCATGTCAGCATGGATTAGACCAGTGGCCTAGGCGTTTCTCTAACACATATACATAACCACATGGACTTACAAGCTCTCCTTTCATTTCACACCGACGACATCCATATACAAAAGAGCATGATATCAACTAGGTACAAGTACCAAGTGCAATGTTGAAAGCGTTCCCCGTGAAAGCATGGTTCTACTAATTCCTAACAAATAAGTGCAAGGATATACAACATAGACGACACAATGGTTCAAGTTTATTAAGGGCAAGAAAAGTAAAGTGTGCCATCAAGTTTGTGAGAGCTTTAATCACTAGTTTTCTCATAACAAGTTTAATTTGGAAGGTAAACAAAAGCATGAATATACTTGGAATAGCATAAGCTAGTAGGTAGGTATGGTGGACTCTTTGGAATAACTTGGTTTAGGGAGTTGGATGCATGAGTGGAACTCATACTTGGTTGTGGAGGCTAGCAAAAGACTGGGAGCGACAAACTAAGAGAGCAATAATGGCCATAATCATGCATAGCGACAAAACATCATTGATCAAAGCATAAAGTGATATTGCAAGTTGAAAACTAAAGGATCATAAAGGCTATGGTGACTTGAGATAGCCATAACATGGTGTGAGCATGCGCCAAGTCAACCCAAATAAAGCATCAAAGGAGAATACCATTATACTATGCTTTAATATGCTAAAACAACTCTATGACTAATAATCCACCTTCAGGTTATCATCCGAACCCCCTCCAGTATTAAGTTGCAAGCAACAGATTATTGCTCTACGAATTGTGTGTAAAGTAAACAATACGATTGTTCTATCAACAAAGGATTGTTGTTTTATCCCTAGTAGCAACAACACATCTAGTACCTTAGAGATTTCTGTCACTTCCCCAGATTACTAGAGGCATGAACCCACTATCGAGCATAAATACCAACTCTTGGAGTTGCTAGCATCTACTTGGACAAGATAGCTACTAACAACAGAAAGCATGCAAGATCACAAATAACAAAGACATGGTAGAATCAATAATCAATCTGAAATAGCATCTCAATATCCATCGGATCCCCGCAAACACAACATGCAGAATTACAAATTGATGATCTTCATCATGAACGGAGCTCACAAGATCTAAACATGAAAGCACAAAGGAGGAGAACCAGTCATCTAGCTACTACATGGATCCGTAGTCCAGAGATGAACTACTCACGCATCACACCGGAGGCTTGCATGGTGATGAAGAAGGCCTCCAGGGTGAATTCCCCTCTCCGGCATGGTGCTGGGAAGAGCTTCAAATCCCTCCCGATCTAGGGATGGAGATGATAGCGGCTATAGACTCTTTCGTGGATTTTTGATTGGGCACTTAGGGTTTTCGTCTCGAGGGCATCTTATAGGTGGAAGGAGAGGCCGAGGGGGTGCTGGGGTCGGCCAGACCACCCCCTGGCGCGGGCCAGTGTAGGGGTTCGTAGCATGGAAAACAAAACTTTTCTATCGCATACAAACAAACAAGCCAAGATCTATCTACTAGATTGTAGCAACGAGTCGATGGAATAACTCACCCTCGAAGATTCCAAAGTGTTTAACGAGAGCAGATTCTCGTGGGTGATGTAGTCGTACTCTTTCCGATCTCAAGATCGCGTAGACGATCCTTCCGGCGCCGCGTTCCCGCAGCGCTCCCGCAGTCGGTCACACGTTCGGTACTCGACGAAGACCTTCCTCTCCCTTGTTCCAGCAGGCAGCGGAGGTTGTAGTACTCTCCTCGTGATTCCGGCAGCACAACGGCGTGGTACCGGAGGTAGAGGGGAAATCCCGCAGGGCTTCGCCTTAAGCCGGTGCGAGTATGGTGGAGCTTATGAGAGAGGCTATTAGTGGTCTAGTAATTAGACACACCAATTAGAAGGCTCTAAACCAATTAGAAGGCTCTAAACCGAATAGCTCTAAACCGGGGTCTAGATCTAGGGTTTAGTTTAGAGGATAGGAAACTTGTGTGTCTAGGAGGGGAGCCCTGCCCCTCCTTATATAGGTGGGAGGGGGGTGGCGCGCCAGGGGAGGGAGGGAGTCCCTCCCCAACTCGGCCTAGGCTGGCCGCCGGCTTGGAGGAGAGAAACTCCTCCTCCAAGTCGACTCCAACTCCTCTTGCTTGTTTCCCACAGTTTCTTGTTTTTGGCAGTTTGACTTTCAAACTGGACATTTGACTTTTCTGTTTTAGGATTCAATTTAATCCTATATTTGGGACAGCAAGAACACTTAGTACATGATGCAATCATTCCAATATGTAATGACACATTCATGTACCCCTTCCCCCCGGAGTGCCGGACAATCCGGAACCTTCTAGAATATCCCCGATGAAAACACCGGAATCATTCCCGAACTCCGAAACGGGACTTTCCTTATATGAATCTTATTCTCCGGACCATTCCGGATCACCTCGTGATATCCCGGATCCCATCCGAGACTCCGAACAACATTCGGTCTCTTTCTCATAATACCATAACTACTCAAACAACGTCGAATCCTTAAGTGTGTCTCCCTACGGTTCGTGAATTATGCGGACATGATCGAGACACTTCTCCGAACAATAACCAATAGAGGAATCTGGAAATTCATATGGCTCCCACATATTTCTACGATTACTTTGCGATCGAATGAACCACTTACATACGATACCAATTTCCCTTTGTCTCACGATATGTTACTTATCCGAGGTTATGATCGTCGGTATCTCTGCATACCTAGTTCAACCTCGTTACTGATAAGTACTCTTTTCTCGTTCCCGTGATATGTGATCCCTTGTGACCATGTCACATGCTTGCAAGCTAATTGGATGACATTCCACCGAGAGGGCCCAGAGTATATCTATCCGTCATGTGGATGGACAAATCCCACTCTTGATCCATGTGTTTCAACCAATACTTTCCGAACACTCAATGCCACTTTTATAGCCACCCTGTTACGGTGTGGTGTTTGATGACATCAAAGCATCCATCCAGTAAAGGTGATATGCACGATCTCATGGTCGAAGGAATTAGGTTACTATGTATCAGAAAGCATATAGCAATTGAACTATTGAAATGACTTGATCTTTATGCTACGCTTGTCTATAGGAGTATGTCCACCATATCATTCTCCTAACGATATGATCTTGTTGTTGATAACATCTCTATGTTCATGATCAGGAAACCATGATCATATATTAACCAACAAGCTAGTTTAACAAGAGGCTTTACTAGGGACTCTTATTTCAGTTTACAAATCACACAAGTATTAATGTTTCCGGTTAATACAATTATAGCATGGTATGTAAACATTTATCATAAGTGTGAAGATATGATAATAACCACTTTATTATTGCCTCTTGGGCATATCTCCAACAGTCTCCCACTTGCACTAGAGTCAATAATCTAGTTTCAAATCTTTGTGTATTCAACACCTATAGCTTTCCGGTGTTGTATGTACACGATTGCTAGTGGTCAACTGATCTCCGGATCTGATACTTCCAGGTCCGTGTGTAATTGCATGTCTTTGCGTCTCTACGCATCACTCATTCTCCAATGAGATGGCTTTGTATAAATTTGGTCTTTCGGTGTGACCTTTAGCTCTTTGGGGTTAAAACATGTTGATAATATTGTCGCACAATATATCTTCATAGTATTATCCCACTGTGAACTACACTTAGTTTGATAACAAACTTCTTGACACAAATGCCCTCTTTTGCTGCTATAATAGCAGTCATATACTTAGCCTTTTGTTGTAGTATCTGTCACAATGTCTTAACTTTGGAAATCATCCAAATCCATTATGGAACTCACTTTCCATTATATTGTGCCACCCTTAGTTTAGATTGAGATAAACTTAATTTGTACTTTGTGACAAAACTAGTATCAATGTAGTACTTTTACAATGAACTAACCATCTATTTGTCACTTCTACAAATATTATACTCTTAGTTCTTTCAGAAGATCATAAGAATATCCTTACTATTGTCCAATGATCATCTTACGAATCATTCTGGTATATGCTCTCAACATTTAGAGCATAGGACACATCTGGATTTGTACATATCACAGTATGATTGATATAAATACTCTTTGTGATTTCATACATCAAGTATCAATCTATACTTGATTATTTGTTTCACTTTACCAAATGTCAATACACTTGAATATATCATCAACATTGAATTTATTCAATCCTTTCTGTGCAACAAGAACCTTTCTTGTAGTTCCTATATTGAACTCATTCAATATCTTGTCTATGTACTTCTGGCACAACCATATTAGCGTCTATTGATGCCAAATATTTGGGTTTTGCCTAAGTCTTTCATCGGGATGAAATTCTTAATATGTGTTAATAAAAGATACATTATTTCCAATCAACAATATGTCTTCCACATAATGTATTAGAAACATGTCTTAGCGCTCCCACTTAATTTCTTGCAAATGCAAGCATCTTCATTGTCTCTGATGAAATTAAAACTTTTTAACAGTTTCATCATAGTGAAGATTCCAACTCCGCTATGCTTACTTCAACCATTGAAGTTTGCATATACTTTTAGCATCCTTTTGAATTAACAAAACCCTATGGACCGTGTTATGCACATGTCCTAGGTAACGATTCTATTAGAAGAACTTGTTTTGTTTATTCAACTACCATATAATAAATTATATGTAGTGGTTGCTACATTAATCCGTCTAGACTAAATATCACTATGAAAGATCAAATCTTGTCACAGTCAACCTTTGAACATTGTTGTGAACTCTTTCCCAACATGTCGACTATTTCATAGATGTGAAACATCCATGTCTATTTCTTTATAGATCCAGACACAACTGTAAGGTCTTACACCTTTCTCGAGGGTCCTTCAAGTTCAAGACTTGATTTCTCGTGTATGGAGCTATCACGGATTTTATGGCTTCAAGCCATTTGACGGAGTCAGGGCCCATCATCGCTTCTTTGCATGTAGTCGGTTCATTATTCTCAAACAATGATTCAACCCTCAAATCTTGGTATTTGATTGTTTACCCGATCTACTTGTTTCAATAGGAACTTAGATCTCCGTGACCACAACCTTTGAGGCACGTGAGCCATGAGCATTGTTGCCGCCTCCAGAACACTTTTCGGCGCTGCGCAACTCTGATCATACAGCTAAGGTTCTTTTAACCTTATCAAAGTTTCTATTGTCCTCCCACTTAACTTTTCACGAAAAATTCCTTCTCAAAGAAACTTGACGTTTTAAGTGACAAACACTTTTGTCTCCGATGTTATGGAGGAGTACTTAACAGTTATTCGAAATAACATACAAAGACAGGTTCATCCGACTTTGGTTGCACACATCTTTCTTATGCATAGCTTACCAATGTTTAAGAAAGGACAACTTGGGTTTTATCCCAAACCATAACTTTATATGGTGTCATTTCAACGGATTATGATGGAGCTCTTTTCAGTGGAAAAACGGTAATCTCTAAAGCTTTTAATCTTTAAAATACAATGGCAGTTTTATGAATTATACCTTTGATCTTACCATGTCAAACAAGGTTTAATTACATATCTCGAACGCTCCATACTCTTATGGTGTTTCGGGAAATGCAAATCCACGGAACGATTCCTTAAATCTTAGGTATTATGCTAAACTTGCAACTCAAATATCTTCCTTTATGATCTTTATCATAAACTGTTTATATTCTTGTTACAATGATTTTGCACTTCATCTTGAAAGTCTTTGAACTTTTCAAATGTTTCATACTTCATCCTTATTAAGTAAATATTTATATATTCACTCAAATTTTTCGGAGAAAGCATATGAAGTTGAAATCCATCGCTCTTGACTACACATAATGGATTTCATACAACAATATGTACAAGTTCCAATAAGCTAGTCATTCATTCCCTTTTGGCCTATGAACGAAGTTTTAATTATCTCTAGGAAAGTTTCACAAGCGTCATTTGATCAAAAATCAGAAGACTCCAAAATTCCATCCACATGGAGTTTCTTCATGTTATCTTTCCAATATAATTCAAACAGCGATGTCACTTCCTAAGTGATCTTTCAATCAATTTGTCTTTCGACATTTTAGCACTAGTTTTATGGATGTGATTTCTCCAACGAGATTTGTGAATCATCCATCTTTTATGGATTACGGCAATTATTTGAACAACCCTTTTGTTCTCATAACACCTGATAAAACAAATCTTGAAGGCAAGCTCTGATGTTTAATGAGCAACACAATAACCCTTTATTTGTTCTCGATGAACATCATCACATATTCTTTTGCTAGTTACTTAGGCCATTGTAGTTCATGAATTGTGTTGTTTCGTATGACGATTCACACCAACAAATTCAGTATCAAATACTTGAGAACCACATTGTTTAATAAGCAAAGAATATAGCCATAACATGTATATCATCTATATACTTAAACTGAACAATTCTAGTCTTTTCTTTTCTGCCATATATTTATGAGATTCTCTTTCAATATTTCCTTTGAAAGAATCTATCAATATCAATAGTGGAGTCATACATATGACATATAGTCCAAAGCGTGTATAGTTAAATACCAATGTCTTTGGACTTGCACTTTGAAGTAGATCACCATCATCAAATATTTGGTGTTCTTTCAAATTCCTTTCTTTAGTAATCTCTTGGTGTAGTAAACATTTCACCTACATCAAATATTCACCCTTATCATGGAATCGTCCATGATCAAGCTACTTTTAGCTTATAACGATGAATTATGAGTATAAATTTTGCTATCCAAAACCTTTTGGAGGATTAGGACAACAAGTGTCTCCAACCTTTTTGCAAATTCTCATCAAATATGAGAACATGACTTTTGCCATATTATACTCTATCATGTTGCAACCAAAACTTCGTTTCAGATATCACAATATCTTCCACACATTATGGTTTCTGAAACAACTCTTTCAGATCCTAGATAACCTTGATATTAAGGGAATCCTTTGAATATCAAGAATCATGGATACAAACATGATACTTATATACTAACACTTGGAATTGTTACTCTTGATTTAATACTAATTATTAAACTTCATGGAGTAACCGGAACTTACTGAAAGTTTGCAATAGGACTTTTATACTTTAGATTAACACTTAAAACAATACGATACCAGTTCGTAAAGTATCTAACCAGAATTCTATAGTTCTATCATCTCAATTATAACTAAGCGCAAGGTGGTAAACGGATGCCAATGACTACAACAACTATGCAAATTCACTTTGATTTAGTTTATGATAAATTGAGTTCTAATTAATAATTAAATTAATCTAGGTGAACTCCCACTCAAAACAATATCCCTCACATTGTTTTAGTGATCACACGAACCAAATCCACCACATCAAAACCGATCATCACGAGAGTTGATATAGTTTCAATGGCGAACAATCGACATGTTCATCATATCTACTATATGATTCATGCTTTACCTTTCGGTGATCCGTGTTCCTGAGGCCATGTCTGTACATGCTAGGCTCGTCAAGATCAAACCTTAGCTACCGCATAAGCAAATCTGGCTTGCTTACGTTGTATTCACCCGCGGAATCAAAGACACCCGATCATCACGTGGTGCTTCGAAGCAGCAAGCTTTGGCAACGGTGCATACTAAGGGTGAACACTTTAGAACTTGAAATTTATGTGCATGAGGGATCATCTTATAATGCTACCGTCGTCCACTAAGCAATACAAGATGCATAAAGGATTAACATCACATGCAATTCATAATATGTGATATGATATGGCCTTTCTTCTTTGTGCTTCCGATCTCCATCTTCAAGCACGAACATGATCTCCATCATCACCGGCATTGCATCAAGGTCAATAATGCTTGTCCATGGTTGTCGTCCACCGGCTTCAACTATTACAACTATTTTGAATAGACACGCAGGTCTTAACAGAAAATAAAGACAACCATATGGCTCCTGCCGGTTGCCAACTTACAATAAGGAACATTGCATACATCAAATATAATCACAATCATGGCCATATCACATCACTGCACACCCCTGCAAAACAAAGTTAGACGCCTCTACTTTCTTTGCATATTTTACGTGGCTTGGGGCTTTCAATAAGTGTCGTTCTAACTTACGAACAAGAACCACAACATTGATACTAGCATTGTTGATTACCCGTTGTAAATTGGATCTTAACTATGCTAGGAGAAACAGGCACCCGCAAAGCCACTTATGCAATACAAGTTGCATGTCAAGCGTGGAGCAAGTCTCATGAACGATGTCATGTAAGGTTAGCCTGGGCCGCTTCATCCCAACATACCGCAAGATGCAAAGTACACAAAAAGCAATCTACAATAAAAGCATCAACGCCCACAA
This sequence comes from Avena sativa, assembly GCA_916181665.1. NCBI lineage: Eukaryota > Viridiplantae > Streptophyta > Magnoliopsida > Poales > Poaceae > Avena > Avena sativa. The sequence goes on from OV702292.1 coordinate 68,706,089, forward strand.
TGACCATTGTGTTCTACTCGTGCAACAGATCTACATATAGACACGGCTCTGATACCACTGTAGGGGTTCGTAGCATGGAAAACAAAAATTTTCTATCGCATACAAACAAACAAGCCAAGATCTATCTACTAGATTGTAGCAACGAGTCGATGGAATAACTCACCCTCGAAGATTCCAAAGTGTTTAACGAGAGCAGATTCTCGTGGGTGATGTAGTCGTACTCTTTCCGATCTCAAGATCGCGTAGACGATCCTTCCGGCGCCGCGTTCCCGCAGCGCTCCCGCAGTCGGTCACACGTTCGGTACTCGACGAAGACCTTCCTCTCCCTTGTTCCAGCAGGCAGCGGAGGTTGTAGTACTCTCCTCGTGATTCCGGCAGCACAACGGCGTGGTACCGGAGGTAGAGGGGAAATCCCGCAGGGCTTCGCCTTAAGCCGGTGCGAGTATGGTGGAGCTTATGAGAGAGGCTATTAGTGGTCTAGTAATTAGACACACCAATTAGAAGGCTCTAAACCAATTAGAAGGCTCTAAACCGAATAGCTCTAAACCGGGGTCTAGATCTAGGGTTTAGTTTAGAGGATAGGAAACTTGTGTGTCTAGGAGGGGAGCCCTGCCCCTCCTTATATAGGTGGGAGGGGGGTGGCGCGCCAGGGGAGGGAGGGAGTCCCTCCCCAACTCGGCCTAGGCTGGCCGCCGGCTTGGAGGAGAGAAACTCCTCCTCCAAGTCGACTCCAACTCCTCTTGCTTGTTTCCCACAGTTTCTTGTTTTTGGCAGTTTGACTTTCAAACTGGACATTTGACTTTTCTGTTTTAGGATTCAATTTAATCCTATATTTGGGACAGCAAGAACACTTAGTACATGATGCAATCATTCCAATATGTAATGACACATTCATGTACCCCTTCCCCCCCGGAGTGCCGGACAATCCGGAACCTTCTAGAATATCCCCGATGAAAACACCGGAATCATTCCCGAACTCCGAAACGGGACTTTCCTTATATGAATCTTATTCTCCGGACCATTCCGGATCACCTCGTGATATCCCGGATCCCATCCGAGACTCCGAACAACATTCGGTCTCTTTCTCATAATACCATAACTACTCAAACAACGTCGAATCCTTAAGTGTGTCTCCCTACGGTTCGTGAATTATGCGGACATGATCGAGACACTTCTCCGAACAATAACCAATAGAGGAATCTGGAAATTCATATGGCTCCCACATATTTCTACGATTACTTTGCGATCGAATGAACCACTTACATACGATACCAATTTCCCTTTGTCTCACGATATGTTACTTATCCGAGGTTATGATCGTCGGTATCTCTGCATACCTAGTTCAACCTCGTTACTGATAAGTACTCTTTTCTCGTTCCCGTGATATGTGATCCCTTGTGACCATGTCACATGCTTGCAAGCTAATTGGATGACATTCCACCGAGAGGGCCCAGAGTATATCTATCCGTCATGTGGATGGACAAATCCCACTCTTGATCCATGTGTTTCAACCAATACTTTCCGAACACTCAATGCCACTTTTATAGCCACCCTGTTACGGTGTGGTGTTTGATGACATCAAAGCATCCATCCAGTAAAGGTGATATGCACGATCTCATGGTCGAAGGAATTAGGTTACTATGTATCAGAAAGCATATAGCAATTGAACTATTGAAATGACTTGATCTTTATGCTACGCTTGTCTATAGGAGTATGTCCACCATATCATTCTCCTAACGATATGATCTTGTTGTTGATAACATCTCTATGTTCATGATCAGGAAACCATGATCATATATTAACCAACAAGCTAGTTTAACAAGAGGCTTTACTAGGGACTCTTATTTCAGTTTACAAATCACACAAGTATTAATGTTTCCGGTTAATACAATTATAGCATGGTATGTAAACATTTATCATAAGTGTGAAGATATGATAATAACCACTTTATTATTGCCTCTTGGGCATATCTCCAACAGCCAGGCCTAGCCGCGCGGCTAGGTGGTGTGGCAGGCCCCCAGCCCTTCTCCGTCTCGTATTTTGGCATCTGATGACTTCCGGAAAATAGGCACTTTGGCTTTTGTCCCGTCCAATTCCGGGAATATTCATTTTCTGACTTTCCTGAAACCAAAAACAGCAGAAAACAGGCAGCTGGCACTGTGGCTCTTGTTAATAGGTTAGTCCAAGAAATCATATGAAAAGTACTCCAAAGTGTGGACAAAACACAAGAAAGTGGATAAAACCAAGCATGGAACATCAAAAATTATAGATACATTTGCAATGTATCAATCCCGGCGGTGTGAAATAAAAGGGGAACTTGTAAGATCATGGAGTTTGTATTTGTGTTAGAGAAACGCTTGGGCCGCTAGCCTAATCCATGCCTAATCATGGTGGAAACTTGCAGCATAACCATAATGAGCACTCTATGAAGCATCCTTAATAAAAACGTATGCAAATAGCAAATAAAAAGATCACTGAGATGCTCATTGTCTGCTTGCCTTATCATTTTGATTATGGGATAGCTCCTGTATCATGTGCAAGGGGTACCCCGTTGGCGGTTCTCTATGATACATATGTACTTACAATGACAAGAGCTAACTTGTCACTAAAGTTGAGTAGCATGAGGTTCGGTCTTCGTAAGTAAGGGGCATGAGATTTCGGCTTATAACTTGTCAAGCATATCCTCTTAGTTCTGTCACTTTAACCTTAATCACCTTCAAGATGCTTATGATAGGGGCAATGAGAGTTGAAAGCTAATAAGTACCATAATTTTTGGAAGCTCTTTATGGAACTTGAATCTCTACTTCCTTCTATGAAGGCCTTTCTTTTACTTTTATGTTGAGTCTCCACCTTCTACCTTTATGCAACTACTTTGAGAGCATAGTGGCCATTCTTAGTTCTATGTGCAATGTCCCAAGACTTGTTGATTGATGCATAACTTGATATTGCTTATTCTTAAACTACTTGTATCTAGTCACTCCTATGAACTTTGAAGGTGTCCTATGCATTTATGTTTGCTACTCTATGAGGGACAAGCTGAATGCCACTATGCTATGTTTTCTTTATGTGAAACAAACAAACGTCTTGCAAAGCATTGTTATTCATGAATCTTTCGTTTGTATCTGTTCATGTTACAACATAGTTGCTATGTCTTATTGTTAGAACTTTATCTTTCATCCTTTGTTGAAGTACTATGATCCCAGTTATCAATGTTTTACAAATACTTTGATCAAGTTTATGATGGTGCATGTCACCTAAAAAATTATTCTTTCTTTTTATCACTTACCTACTCGAGGACGATCAGGAGTTAAGCTTGGGGATGTTGATACGTTGCAAATGTATCTATAATTTTTAATGTTCCATGCTTGGTTTTATCTACTTTCTTATGTTTTGTCCACACTTTGGAGTACTTTTCATATGATTTCTTGGACTAACCTATTAACAAGAGCCACAGTGCCAGTTGCCTGTTTTCTGCTGTTTTTGGTTCTAGAAAGTCAGAAAATGAGTATTCTCGGAATTGGACCGGACAAAAGCCAAAGTCGTTATTTTCCCGGAAGATTCACGGAGCTAGAAGGAGAGACGAAGGAGGGCCACAGGGTGGCCAAACCACCCCTAGGCACGGGTCCCCCTGGCCGCGCCAGGGCACTGGTGTGGGCCCCCTGATCGCCCACCGACCTTGCCTCTTCGCCTATAAGATGCCTCCCGATGCAAAAACCCTAAATAATCAAGCCTCCAACCACGAAAAGTTCCACAGCGCCGCTGCCACCGAAGGGGAGATTCGGGGGACAGAAAGTCTCTGTTCCGGCACCCTGTCGGGACGAGGAAGTGCCCCCGGAGCCATCTCCATCGATCTCCACCACCATCTCCATCACCATTGTTGATTCCCATGATAATGAGGGAGTAGTTCTTCCTCGAGGCTAAGGGTTCTACCGGTAGCTATGTGTTCATCTCTCTCTATGCATGATCTTATTGAGATCATGAGCTTGTAATCTATAGATCTACCTTGCTACTCAAGTGCTTTAATAGATCTCTGCTCTCCCCATGTGTGTGAAGTTGACAGTGTGCACACCATGGTGGCACTTAGGCTAGACATTACAAATACTTGTTATGAGTTATATTTGGAGTTGGATGTCTTTATGAAATTGTGGTGTTTGTTGGAACCATCTAGTGCTCAAGGTGACAGTGTGGGGTTATCTAGATGGGAAAGGCTTACTTTGAGGTGTGCTGTTATAGCCCTACCATGGATTAGAGTGTCCAACCGGAGAGTAGTTCAACGTAGTATTATAAAGAAGAATATATTTATATGAGAGTGTTCACTAGTGAAAGTATGATCCCTAGGCCTTGTTTCTAAGCACTGAAACACCGTTTGCTATTAGATCTATTACATGTTTGCTTGATTCTATCTTTATTTCAGTTTTACTTTAGTCTTTTCCACTCATTCAAGCTGAACTAGTGCACCTATACACCTGACAACTATATTGGGTGTGTTGGGGACACAAGAGACTTCTTGTATCTTGATTGCAGGGTTGCTTGAGAGGGGATACCTTTGACCACTTCCTCCCTGAGTTCGATAAACCTTGGGTGATCCACTTAAGGGAAAACTTGCTGCTATTCTACAAACCTCTGCACTTGGAGGCCCAACAACTGTCTACAAGAATAGAAGTGCGTAGACATCAAAGTGTCATGTAGTCGACGTTCACATGACACCACTCGAAGAATAACACCACAACTTAAATAACAAACTATTGAATCTTTCTCAACATAATTCCGTTACTAACAACATGACTTCTCCCATGTCCTCAAGAACTACTCATGAGACATCATATGGATCAAGATCAGAGATGAAATAATGATAAGTAATAATTTGAACATAAACAATAATTCAATAGTTCACTCAATAGCATTAACTACAAGGAGTAATCAACACCGGGAAAGTTTCCCCTATGAACTATGCAAGATTCAACCCAATTGTTACGGCGGTATGAAGTGGGTGATGATGGTGCTGGTGGAGATGATGATGGATATGATGGTGATGATGATCCCGATGAAGTCCAGCTTGATGGTGGTGTTGATGGCGACGATCTCCCCTCCCAAGAAGGAATTCCTCGGCAGAATTCTGTTTGTCAGAGAGATCTTTCTATCTCTATAATTTTCCGCCTCGCAAAGGCGGCGGAATCTTCCTATGGTCGCTCCCCAGGTATTAGGATTCCGTGGGGATAATATACGCCAAAGGGGACAGCCTGGAGTGGGCCAGGGTGGCCACACCACATGCTAGCATGGCCTAGGGCTACCCATGCCAGGATGTGGTGTGGGCCCCCTGTGGCCCATCTCCACTCCCCCTTCTGGCATCCTTCATCTTCTGAAAAAATTGAATTTTCCATGTATTTTCCCGGATTTTCTGATCTTCGTGAATTTCTCCTCCAAACAACACCTTTTCCATCAGAATCCTGACTGCAGCGGTCCATGCTCCAAAAGTCATCAACCCTGCAAAAATAGATGAAATAACATAAATATCATCTCTTAATATGAAATATATCAATGAATAACAGTAAATTATGATATAAAATAGTGATGCAAAATGGACATATCACTTGCTGAAGAGGCGATAGTCACGTGTTGAAGACATTCAAGCTATTGATGACTAATGAACACACTCCCTCTACATTTATCATTTAGATTAATGGATTTGAATATATTTTGTAATCATAGTGAGTGTGAGGACCTTATTAGTATTTCCTACTTTTAGCCAGACGATTATTCAATAATCATGTAACAATCCAGTTGTAATGATCTTATGAATAAAATCTTTTATGATCACATCTTGATTATGAATGGATTTTTCTTATTGTTGGTCTTGATGATAATAACTTAGAAAATTTGTAAATAAAATGCCAAAAGATATCCAAAGTTTAATGATAAACTCATTTATGAATAATTGGTTTACTAAGTATCATATGATGGTTGAATTCAATAGAATTATTGATACCATGTTGAATCCAAGTAAATATAACTTTTACAAGGAGAACATGAATCAAGAACTATTTGAAGTGTTCAAAGCAATTCAGAATGAAGTTGGATATTAAATTAACAAGAATACCAAAATCTTGGAGATTTGATCAAATGACTTAGTATTTGAGTTAAAGTTATGTCATAAAGACTTGTGAAGATGTTTCACAAATTATGAAGTTTGGATACACTAAAGTTGTTGATATATCCGGGACATCATAATCATACTGTATTAAATACATATGGTCTAGAACTGATCTCTCACTAGGGTTAGAGTATCATTTATAGTTAGCATTAGAAATAGAAAACACTCATAGGGAACATCTGAAAGATTTGTGGAAACAACACCATAAAGGTTATGGCACATTCGAGTTTCTAGAGATTTCGATAATTTTGAAGTCGTGGTGAATGGAAAAGTTTTTGTAGTGTATTCTTAGAAAATTATGAATACATCTTCCACACTAAAAGAGGCAAAAAATTTGTTGCCTGGCATGGTAATTCGTCAAGAAAAAGGGTTTTCTCACGAAAGACATTAGTAGGAAGAAAGTGAAAGTTCAACCGAGGTATTTGACCTTGTCTTCTATTATCATAGTAGCAAGATGGAATATGTTCCAGAGGATGGACTCTATAATTCAAGGAGAAACTAATGATAGAGATCATAATATTTTAGGAAATAATTTTACTAAAGAAAGTAGGATTCAAGATATATTCTGCCATTAGCGGGATTATATTATTGATACATTTTTCGTGTTAATGGAACATGACATACCCACGAACTACAAAGAAGCATGATGGACCCAAATACGAGAAATGATAAAAATCATAAAATCTTGTATTTAAGTTACATTTGAGATTGCAAAGTAATGTGTTACTTGATATCATTATTAAGTAAAGGATTTTTACTTGATCTTCTGAATAACTACAAAGTCATAAGAAGAAATGAAACTTACAAGGAAGACTTTGAAGGATCGATTTGCCACAATTGTGTTTGACAAATTCAAGGGTTTGACTACAATAAGTAGCGATACCTAAGTCTGCTGGATTTGTGATTACTCCAATCCGGTAATTAGAAGCAAGATTGTCGAAACTAAGTTGTAACGGGTACAACGGGCAGGTTCCGTAAATTAGGTAATTTCTATATGTCTCATAGTAGGAATTATCATGTTGATAAATAACCAGTGAATTTTGGAAGTTGCCAAAATGTTGAAGAAATCCTGCATTTAGATAAAATTGAGTTTGTGCTAAGTAGATTTACCTTAATATGTGTATGACATATTTTTGGTGGGAGTTGAGTAGGAATCCTAACCTGATATGTGGATGACATGGTGGGAGTGCGTCAACAATCGTATATGTGAATATTCGATTAATGAAATTTGAACAAAACATTAAACAATGGAAATCTATCAAGATAGATTGATTTGTTTAAATATTATCATAGGAATGTTTCGTGAAATAGATTTTAAAAGAGTTCAGAATGTTCTAGTTTGGATCCTGAAAGAGTTCAGAATAGGACAATAAAGAAAGTGGTTCTTGCTTATAAAACTAGAAGAAACATTGAGTTTGACTCGGTATAAACAATAATGTTTAAAAGGGAAGGAAAGAGATGTGTGACATATGTTATGCCTTGTTAAAGTGTAAGATGGTTTAGCTGGAGGGGGTGAATAGGTTTCTACAAAATTCTTTATAATCTTTTGCAAGTTTTAGGCTTTGTGGAATATAAGTGTGCCTAAATGGAAACTAGGTGAGGCAACCTAGATGATGATACAAGATACTTCAAGCACAAAGGCTATCACAAAGTAAACAACACAAGTAAGAGATTGGTTAAGGAATAACCGAAGCACACGGAGACAAAGATGTATTCCCGTGTTCACCACCTTTGGGAAGGGGCTATGTCACGTTGGAGAGGTGTGAGGTTCAACGAAGGATTCCCCAACGCCACGAATGCTCACCTTCTTCTCCGAGCCTATCCCACGAAGGAATAGCTCACTTACTCGTGGTAGACTTTAAGGTAGTCCCTAAATCCTCACAAACTTTCCATGGATCAAATCACAAGCCAAATGCCTCCGGGCGACCCTAACCGCCTAGGGTTTCCCACAAACCCAAGAGTAATAAGCTAACTCGATGAACTCAAGGGTGAATGAACTTTAGCTTGGTGGAAATGTAGATCGGGACCTCCTCTTGCTTTCTACCAAAGGGATTTGGAATTGGTTGGGTAGAATGGGAGATCCTCAATGAATTGTGTTTCAACAATGGGGAGAGAGACAGAGCTTCAAGGATGAAATATGAACTGAATGCCTAACCTTCTCAAGGTGGAAGAAGTGGTATTTATACCCAATGGAGAAATCTAGCCGTTTAGAGCAATTCTGTGAAGTTTGGTTTTAAGTTCCGTTGGACCGTCCCACACACCGGACCGCCCGGTATATAGCCCAGAAGACCGTAATCCAAACCGGTAAAGTCCCTATGTGCGAACCTGGATAGACTCGGTATAATAAACCGAGAATCCCGGTTTGGGTTCGGTTTTTCGATGTTGGTACTGGACCACTCGGTATGGAAGCCGGTTCAACCAGCTTGTACACCAAACTTGGCAGAGATGCTATGAAAAGTAGATTTCTCTCTCCTCTCTCTTTCGGTGATGGAAAAAGTGGGTGTATGGGATGTGTATAAGGCTTAGAAATTCATCCCCAACAAGCTCATCAAGATAACCCCTCTTAATAGTGCTGAGTACCTAAAGACTCAAGTTACATATAAAAGGCAAAACTCTGGCACATCTCTTCATTATCGAAATGGAGGGTCTCCGACGATCTTCCAACATACCAGCGGACTAAAACCTGTTTAAGACACTAGTAGGTATCATTAGTCCGCTCTAACTATGGTGTCATTGTCAACCAAAAACAGTAGAGGGTAAACTACCCTTTTAATCTCCCCCTTTTTGGTTGGCAATGACAAACCGAGCTAGAGTTCACAAGGATATAATAGAGATCTATAAATCGAGGAATTCCATAAAGACATACGTGAGATCCCCCATAAAGTATGCACTTGGTTGAATTTGCGTTTGAATGCAAGGTGGACCTAAATAGTGTATGGAAAGCTTCCCACATGTCTTTATGAAAGCAAGCATAAAATGACAAGATATAAAGCATGGATATCTACGCAAATCTAGACAAATAATAGAAGTACACATAGTCATAGCACAATAGACATATACATGGTTCACACACATAGCACAAACTTGTCCAACACCCGGAGGTAGAGCAAATAGTTCCAACACGAAAGCAAATGGAAAGCATAATTCCATAAGAAGCAAAGAGAAAGCAAGGGGCATTATGCAAACGGCGAACCCCGGAAAACCCCGGCAAGGAACCCGTAGATACCTAAAAGAACTCTACTCTTCTCCCCCATTACCATCGAAACACCAAAAAGGAAGAGAAGTAGAGTGATGCTAACGGAACCCAACTAGAAGAATGTAGGAGGCGGAGGAGGGTGAACGGGGGCATCTTTGTCTTCATGGATCTCCTCTTCATCATCATCAGAACTAGGAGGAGCAGCAGAGGAACCACTGGGGCCAACAGGAGGAAACTGACCGGGGAAGTAGCCAAAGAGCATAGCATCATCAATTGGCAACATCTCATAGTTGACATAAGGAACTGGAGTCATCTCGGGACCATCCGGTGGAGGAGTGACATTCTGGGTCACGAGAAACTCATTGTGCCTGCGTCGAGTCTCTTGTCTCATCTCAGGAGCCTTGTGGCTCACATCATAGGACGAGCGGCACATATGAACAGCCTCCTAAAGAACGTGGCAGCACCACCCTTGTGCCTGGGACGAGAGGAGGACTCTCCAACAGGACAATGAGAACTAGCCCTAGTAGAAAAGTGAGGTTGAGGATCATGAACAGCCTTGGTGCGGTGCTCGGAAGGCCTCATCTCAGGAACATCAGGATACAAACTACAAAGAGAAAGGGTAAGCTGCTCCTGTTCCACACGCTCGCCAGCCATCACACCGGAAGGCACAACCTTGTTGAGCAGCTTTTGCACATACACGTAGAAAGTAGGGGTCATCCTGTCCAAAGCAGCCTGCCGCAACTTGCAGTACACAAAGTCATAGCCATCAATCTTCCTCAACCTTCCAGCGCAAAATAGTACAGGAGAATGGCAAAGAACCCACACAGTTTGTAGTATCTCCAACTCGGGGAACAAGCGACTGACGGAAGATGCTGGCCAAAGTGTGATAATAGAAGTACATGCCAGTGATGCATGTAGGATCCCACTCAGAATCCTTGGGATAGCAGAAAGCAAGAGTGTCCACGGGCTTGATCTTCTTGCTATGAATGCAAAAACCACCCGCCCTGCCAGAATAGCCCATAACCTCAACCAGATCTGCATAGGTGGCACGAAACCGCCACGTGCCAGTCATCCAAGACATAGTGCGATCATCATCATCATCATCAACAAAACGATAATCTGAGGCTGCATACATGTTGAACCAGTCCACATTGAAAGCAAGAATGTTACCGCAGGAGGTGACCTTGAACCAAGTGTAAATGTGATCCCACATCAAGGCTTGAGTCTCAGTCCAAAACTTCTTGTCAGGGCTAGAATAGGTGCGAGACTTGAAGCGATAGGGATTATGCTTGAGAAGGGACTAGTACATAGCAATCTCCATATTCTTCAAGTTTTTAGTAGGCACATCTTCCTCGTCAGCCTACAAGGAAGGTTTCTTGCCCCTGATGGCCTTGCTCTTGATGCGACCAGATCGGGCGCTGCCCTCTTCCTCACGCTGCATAGACTGACTGGCTCGACGAGCCCTCTTTCCCCAGTTTCGTTAGGCACATACTCATCACTCACATAGTCATCATCATCTACACTTGTGAGAAAGAGAGATAGGTTGGGGAGCACAAAGATAAGTACAAATGCCATACAGAAAAAATGGAGGAAAAACTTGGATTTGGGCAAGTGCATGGTAGAAGATGAGACATTGTAGAGAGGTTTGGTGCCAGGGCCGATTGGACCGGCTCTAGTACCGGGAGGTCCCGTCTCAGAGCTAGAAAACCAGACTCAAACCGGACGACCCAGTAGCAGGGCCGGTTCAACCGGGCCAGAACCGAACCAGTCGGGGAGGACCCAAATCCTATCTTTGCAATGTAAGATTTTTACCCATGACTCAATACTTGCACAAATACAAACTTCTCAAGAGGTGTAGGCCATGGTTTGACGTGGTTGGCATACAAAGGCAAAGGTGGAAACCCTAACTTGGCAAATCCATCAAGATGTATAACAAAACATGGGGATTTGACAAGTAAAAGGGAGAGGAGCAAGGGATTACCCGAGGACATGGCTTCCCGTGGAAGAAAGCACCAAAATCCCTTGAGGAAGAAGAACACAAAATGCTCCCAAACCACCACGAGATGGAGAGATTCCTTCGGTGGAGAGCCTCCAAAGGTCCTTCTCTATGATTTGGTGGCCCAATATATGAATCCTAGGGGTGGAAGCACCCTAGGAGAGGGGGGAGGTGGGAGGGGCGGCAATGGAGAGAGAGAGGGTTGGGGGAAGTGAAATGGTAACTTGTGGAGGGGTGGGGGCGGGCAGGGAAGAAGAAGGGAAAGATTTTTTTCAGATCTCGGTGTGGAGGCCGGTTCAACCGAGATTCAAACCGGACCGGTCGGTATACAGGCCGGTCCAACCGAACTAAAAACCAAATCTGTAGACTTGGTTCGTGAGGAAGATTCGGTTGGTAGTCCGGTCAACCGGCTCCACAACCGAAGCACTCAGTTGGAAAATGGACTGGCAACCGAACTTCGTTCAGTAAACTTCTGTGTGCAAGTTTAGTATAGACTCGGTTGGAACCGGGCTGGGCACCGAATAGTTCGATCCTGGGGCCGGTTGGACCGGGCCAAAAACCGAAAATCCAGAAAAACTTCGGAAAAATTTGTGGAAAACAGAATTTTTTCGCTAATGGCATGTGCATGTAGAAGAAGATAGTAGACTCCAAAAGGGTAAATGAGGCAGGTGATCTAGGCATGCCTATTAGAGAATAACCAAATTAACACACTCAATAGCTACAATATGCATGATTCAAAAATAGCAAGAGCCACAAAAGATAAGAGTTAAAAAAGGCCAATGGTTGGCGGGGGATTTCTCCCCTATATTTAAGCACACATGTCATGGCGCCTCAAAGATAGATGCTTGGACCCATATCATGACACAAGATCAATTAATATCGCACACATAGGTATGCATCAAACCAAGACATGGTAAGATGACTATCCCTATATGTGCTGCGTGACTAGACTACATAGCAAGTTAAGAGCAGGAATATAATGCAAGAAGTGAATCAATCCAAGTTTTTAGGATCTAGAATACCGAGTTCTCGCCTCAACATGACAAAACGGGCTTCATCCAAAGGCTTCGTGAAAATATCCGCCAATTGGAACATCGTTCCCACATGAGTGAGATTGATGTCACCATTTGCGACATGGTCACATAGGAAGTGGTGGCGGATGTCAATATGTTTGGTGTGACAATGTTGGACGGGGTTATTGGCGACCTTTGTTGCACTTTTATTGTCATATAGAAGATGAACCGTACCAAGAGACACACCAGTCTTTCAAGGTTTGCCTCATCCATAACAATTGAGCGCAACAAGATGTCACGGAAATGTATTCGGCTTCAGTGGTGGATAGGGCGGTGGAGTTTTGTTTATTGGATGACCAACTCACCAACGACTGTCTAAGGAATTGGCAAGCCCTGGAGTTCGACTTCCGGTCTGTTGGGTCCGCAGCATAGAAAACAAAAAATTTCCTACGGTGTGAACTACACGCCAAGATCTATCTACTAGGTACAAAGCAACGGGTGGACATACATCCAACGAGAACTTACCCTCGTAGACAACGAGCTTTGTTAACGAGTAGGAACTCGTGGTTGATGTAGTCGTACACTTGACGATCTCAAGATCGTGATGAAGTCCAGCAGGTCCGGCTCCAGCACGTCCATCAGATCCAGCTCCAGCACCACCAAGTCCAGCACCGCAAAGCAGCGGTGCATCCGTGATCGCACACACGTCCGGTACCCCGACAACCTCCGTCCCTCGCTCCAGCAAAGCAGCAGAAGCAGCAACTCCTTTCCAGATAAAGCCACCGGGAACATGTATCTCGCTAATCCGAGACCATGGGGAAATAATAATAGAGGGGGAGAGAGATCCTTCACAAGGAGGTGTGTGTGAGAAGTGAGGAGAGGGGGGCCTTTTATAGGAGGAGGGGAGGGTACCCCTCCTTCATGGCCGGCGCCCCATGGAGGTGACCCTTCACCTCCCCATTCATGTGGTGGTAACCCCCTCCACATAAATTTGCCTCTTCACATTCTCTTTTAAAGTCTCCACTTTAAATGCATTAAATTTCTCCAAATTTAATGCTCTCTCATTTAATAAAACTCTTTTATTATTTTTATTCAGAATTTTGTTAATTACTTTAATTAACAAACATTCACATAAAACCCCCTGCAACATTTCAACATTACATGCAGAACCAATTTCAGCAATTTCACCCGAAACAGTTTCGGTGTCTATTGAAATAATTCCAGCGCTTTCTTAAATCTTTATCTGAAACATATTTTCTCCAAATGGTGTCGGTATCCCTTAAGTGTGTCACCCTACGGTTCGCGAATAATGCAGACATGATCGAGACCCCTCTCCGATCAATAATCAGCAGCGGGACCTGGAGATCCATACTGACTCCTACACATTCAACGAGGACTTCTGTGATCTTGAGAACCTTTAACGCTAGTAATTAAATCCCTTTGTCTCGCGATATATTACATGTCCGAGATTCGATCATCGGTATCTCCATACCTAGTTTGATCTCGTTACCGACATGCACTCTTTTCTCGTTCCCGTGATATAACATTCTAGTGATCACATCACTTGCTTGCAAGATATTTCAATGTGTTATCACCGAGAGGGCCCAGAGTATATCTATCCGTCATTGGGATGGACAAATCCCACTCTTGATCCATGAGCCTCAACATAACGCCTTCGTAGCACTGAACCCACCTTTATAGTCACCCTGTTACGGTGTGACGTTTGATGTTATCAAGATACTCTTTTGGTGTTAGCAATTAACATGATATCATGGTCTAAGGACTAAGATTACTTTGTATGATGTTATAGCAATATAAACATAATGACTCTGATCGTAATGCTATACTTCGGATGAATGTTCATCACATCATTCCACCAATGTTGTGACCTCGTTATTAACAACATCCAATGTCCGATCAGGAAACCTTGATCATCTTGTTAATCAACGAGCTAGACTATAAGAGAGGCATGACTAGGAACCCTTTTTGTTTATTAAACACACATGTATTGATGTTTCCGATCAATACAATTCTAGCATGTAAAATAAACATTTATCATAAACATGGAATAAGATAATAACCACTTTATTATTGCCTCTCGGGCATATTCCCTTCAGTCTCCCACTTGCACTAGAGTCAATAATCTAGTTTGAAAAACTTTGCGTATTGAACACCTATGGCTTTCTAGTGTTGCATATACGCAATTGCTAGTGGTTAACATAATCTCCAGATCTGACAGTTTCAGGTCTGTGTGTATTTGCATGTCTTTGCGTCTCTACGCATCACTCATTCTCAAATGAGATGGCATTGTATAAATTTGGTCCTTTGGTGAGACCTTTAGTTCGTTCGGGTTAAAATATGTTGATATTATTGTCACACAATATATCTTCATAGTATTAGCCCACTTTGAACCACACCTAGTTTGATAACAAACTACTTAACACAAATGCCCTCCTATGCTGCTACTATAGCAGTCATATACTTAGCCTTTTGTTGTAGTATCCGTCACAATATCTCAACTTTGGAACTCATCCAAATCCATCATGGAACATCCTTTCCATTACATTGTGCCACCCATAGTCTAAATTGAGATAAATTTAATTTGTATCTTGTGACAAAACTAGTATCAATGTAACACTTTACAATGAACTACCTTTAACTATTTGTCACTTATACATTATATATTCTTAGTTCTTCCAAAGCTCATAAGAATATATTTAGTATTGTCCAATGATCATCTTATGAATCATTCTGGTATATGCTCATAACATTTAGAGCATAGGACATTCTGGATATATACATATCATGGTATAATCGATCAAAATCTTCATGTGATTTTACTCACCAAGTGTTGAAACACTTGAATTTTGATACAATCCTTTCCATGCAGCAAGAACCTTTCTTGTTGTTTCCATATTGAACCCTTTCAATATCTCATATATGTATGTCTGGCACAACCATATTAGCGCCTTAATCTAACCATATAGATATTGATGCCTAATATTCCAGGTTTGCCCAAGTCTTTCATCGAAATCTTATTTTAATGAAATTCTTAACTTTGTGTCAATACAAGATACATCATTTCCAATCAACAATATGTCCTCTACATAATGTATTAGAAATATGTCTCAGCGCTCCCACTTAATTTCTTGCAAATGCAAGCATCTTCATCATCTCCAATGAATTTAAACTCTTTTAACAGTTTCATCATGGTGAAGATTCCAACTCTGCTATGCTTACTTCAACTATTGAAGTTTACATGCACTTTTAGCACCCTTTGAATTAACAAAACCCTTCGGACCATGTCATGTACATGTCCTAGGTTACCGTTCTATTAGAAGAACCTTGTTTTGTTTATTCAACTACCATATTCCAAATTATATGTAGTGGTTGCTACATTAATCCGTCAAGACTATATATCGCTATGAAAGATCAAATCTTGTCATAGTCAACTCCTTGAACATTGTCGTAAACTTCTTTTCGACATGTCGACTATTTCATAGATGTTAAACATCCATGTCTTATTTCTTTATAGATCCAAACACGACCGATAGGCTTCACACCTTTCCGGAGGGTCTTCCAAGTTCAGAAACTTGATTTCTCGTGTATGGATACTATCACGGATTCTATGACTTCTAGTCATTTTATGGAGTCAGGGCCCATCATCGCTTCTTTGCATGTAGTCGGTTCATCATTGTCAAAACAATAACGACTTGTTTATCAAATCTTACTATTTGATTCTTACCGACCCACACGGTTCTATAGGAACTCTAATCTCCTAGATCACACCTTTTGTAATCACGAGAGCCATGAGCATTGTGGCCGCCACCGGGACACTTTCCGGCGCTGCGCTACTTAGCACATATAGCTAATTTTCAACAACCTTATCAAAGTTCTATTGTCCTCCCACTTAACTTTTCACGAAAAATTCCTTCTCAAGAAACTTGACGTTCCAAGTAACAAACTCTTTTGTCCTCGGTGTTATGGAGAAATTCCCAACAAATTCTTTGGGATAACCTACAAAGACGTGCTTATCCGACTTTGGTTGTAAACATTTTACTTATGCATAGCATACCAAAATTTAAGAAAAGACAATTCGGGTTTTATCCCAAACCATAACTCATATGGTGTCATTTCAACGGATCACGATGGTGCTCTTTTTAGTGTAAAAGCGGTAGTCTCTAAAGCTTCAATCCTTAAAACATAATGGCAGTTTTATAAATGACACCCTTGATCTTACCATGTCAAACATGGTTTGATTTCATCTCTCGAATATGCCATACTCCTATGGTTTATCGGGGAACTCAAATCATGGAACAATTCCTTAAGTCTTAGGTGTTTTTGCTAAACATGTAACTCAAATATCTTCCTTTATGATCGAATCATAAACTCTTTATTTTCTTGTTACAATGATTTTTCACTTCATCTTGAAAGTCTTTGAACAATTTTCAAATGTTTCATACTTCTTCCTTATTAAGTAAATATACAGATATATTCACTCAAATTTTTGAAGAAAGCATATGAAGCAAAAAGATCCATCGCATATGGCTACACATAATGGACTATGCACATCAGCATGCACAATTTCCAATAAGCTAGTCATCCGTTCCTCTCTGGCCTATGGACGGAGTTTCAATTATCTCGAGGAAAGTCTCACATGCGTCAATTGATCAAAATCAAAGACTCCAAAAATCCATCAACATGGAGTTTCTTCATGTTTTCTTTCCAATATAATTTAAACAACGATGTCACTTCATAAGTGATCTTTCAATCATTTGTCTTGTGACATTTTAGCAATAGTGTTTATGGATGTGATTTCTCCAACTAGACTTGTAAAAGTTCATCCATTCTTTATGGAATACGGTAATTATTTGAACAGCCATTATTCTCATAATACCGGAACAAAATAATAATTATTTAAACAAATCTTGAAGGCTAGGTTTGATGACAACGAAAAAAACAATAACAATTTATTTGTTTTCGATGTACATCATCACTCATTCTCTTGCTGGTTACTTAGGGCATTGTAGTTCATGAATTGCGTTGTCCTGTATGACACTTCATACCAACCAATTCGGTATCCAATACCGGTATCCAATACCTAAGAACCACATTGTTTAACAAGCAAGGAATATAGCCATAACATGTATATCTTCTATGTACCTAAGTTGGACATCTCCAACCTTTTATTTTCTGCCAAATATTTTATAGATTCTCTTTCAGCAATTCCTTTTCTTTTAAAAGAATCTATCAACATCAATAGTGGTGTCATTCACATGACACATAGTACAAAGCATATATAGTCAAATACTAATACCTTTGGACTTGCACTTTGAAGTGGATCACCATCATCAAATGTTTGGCATTCTTTCAAAAATCCATTCTTTAGTAATCTATTAGTGTAGTAAACATTTTACTTACATCTTCTATTCATCCTTATCATGAAAACTTTCATGATCAAGCTACTATAGCCTATAAGGAAGAATAACGAGTATAATTTTAGTTCCCGAAACTTTTTGGGAGATTCGGATGCCTAGCATCTCCATCCTTCACAAATTCTCATACAATATGAGAACATGTATTTTGCTAAATTACACTCTATCATAATGCAACCAAAAACTTTATTTCAGATATCACAATATCTTTCACACGTGATGGTTTCTGAAACAATTTTCATCTCCAATATAATCTTGATATTAAAACAACTTTTTGAATATCAATAATCATGGAGGCAAACATGATACTTTAGATACTAACATTGGAATTCTTACTCTTGATTTAATACTACTTATTAAACTTCATGGAGTAAATAGAGTTTGCTGAAAGTTTGCAATAGGACTTCTAAACTTTAAATTGACATTCAAAACAATACGATACCAGTTCGTAAAGTAAATATCCAGAATTCTATAGTTCTATTATCTCAAATAAAAACTAAGCATAAGGTAGAAAACGAATGCCAATGACTACAACAAACTATGCAAATTCACTTCGATTTAGTTTATGACAAATTGAGTTCGACTAATCCAAATTAGAAATGAACTCCCACTCAAAAACGACATCCCTCATGCCTTTTTGGTGATTACATGAACCAAATCCACTACACCAAGTCCGATCATCACGTGAGTCGGTGTAGCTTCAAAGGCGAGTATCAATATGGTCATCACATCAATTATATGACTCATGCTTAACCTTTCGGTCCGTGTTCCAAGGCCATGTCTATACATGCTAGGCTCGCCAAGTAAGAACCTTAGTATTCGCGTGTGTAAAACTGTCTTACACCCGTTGCATGAAAGCGTAGAGTTGAGAACACCCGATCATCACGTGATGTCTCGAAACACGATCCATAGAACGGTTCATACTTAAGGAAGAACACATTTTTATCTTGATATCAATAAGAGGGATCGTCTTACAATGCTACAGAAAGCGCCAAACTAGCAGTATAAGATGCTAACATCTAATGTGTAAAGTGAGATGATATGGTCCATGCATTTGATCTTTATCACTTGCATCGTGGTATGATCTCTATCATTCCTTTGTGTGTAAGGCCAAGGTCTATGGAACTTACACGTTGAGTGTGTTGTAAGAGTATCTATCATACATCTACTTACAACAATACCATATCAATACACTAGCCCAGCAACGATCTAAACTAGATGCCTCTAATTTATCAATTGCAAGTTTTACGTGGCTTAGGGCTTTCGGAGATAGAACCGTTCTTACCTACGAACATGAACCACAATGAGGATAACTAAGTTATTAGCAACTCGTTGTAAATCAGATATTGACTATAGTAGGAGAGACAGACACCCGCCAGCCACTTATGCAAAACAAGTTGCATGTCAGTCGTGGAACCGGTCTCATGTACGATGACATGTAAGGTTGGTCCGGGCCGCTTCATCCCACTATGCCACCAATATCCAAAATACATAGAAGATGCAATAACATGATCATCATCGCCCACATATCAACATATGTGTACTACCCGTGCTAAGCACCTACGCATAGATCAGGCTCTGATACCACTGTTGGGTCCGCAGCATAGAAAACAAAATTTTTCCTACGGTGTGAACTACACGCCAAGATCTATCTACTAGGTACAAAGCAACGGGTGTACATACATCCAAAGAGAACTTACCCTCGTAGACAACGAGCTTTGTTAACGAGTAGGAACTCGTGGTTGATGTAGTCGTACACTTGCCGATCTCAAGATCGTGATGAAGTCCAGCAGGTCCGGCTCCGGCACGTCCATCAGATCCAGCTCCAGCACCACCAAGTCCAGCACCGCAAAGCAGCGGTGCATCCATGATCGCACACACGTCCGGTACCCCGACAACCTCCATCCCTCGCTCCAGCAAAGCAGCAGAAGCAGCAACTCCTTTCTAGATAAAGCCACCGGGAACATGTATCTCGCTAATCCAAGACCATGGGGAAATAATACTAGAGGGGGAGAGAGATCCTTCACAAGGAGGTGTGTGTGAGAAGTGAGGAGAGGGGGCCTTTTATAGGAGGAGGGGAGGGTACCCCTCCTTCATGGCCGGCGCCCCATGGAGGTGACCCTTCACCTCCCCATTCATGTGGTGGTAACCCCCTCCACATAAATTTGCCTCTTCACATTCTCTTTTAAAGTCTCCACTTTAAATGCATTAAATTTCTCCAAATTTAATGCTCTCTCATTTAATAAAACTCTTTTATTATTTTTATTCAGAATTTTGTTAATTACTTTAATTAACAAACATTCACATAAAACCCCCTACAACATTTCAACATTACATGCAGAACCAATTTCAGCAATTTCACCCGAAACAGTTTCGGTGTCTATTGAAATAATTCCAGCGCTTTCTTAAATCTTTATCTGAAACATATTTTCTCCAAATGGTGTCGGTATCCCTTAAGTGTGTCACCCTACGGTTCGCGAATAATGCAGACATGATCGAGACCCCTCTCCGATCAATAATCAGCAGCGGGACCTGGAGATCCATACTGACTCCTACACATTCAACGATGACTTCTGTGATCTTGAGAACCTTTAACGCTAGTAACTAAATCCCTTTGTCTCGCGATATATTACATGTCCGAGATTCGATCATCGGTATCTCCATACCTAGTTTGATCTCGTTACCGACATGCACTCTTTTCTCGTTCCCGTGATATAACATTCTAGTGATCACATCACTTGCTTGCAAGATATTTCAATGTGTTATCACCGAGAGGGCCCAGAGTATATCTATCCGTCATTGGGATGGACAAATCCCACTCTTGATCCATGAGCCTCAACATAACGCCTTCGTAGCACTGAACCCACCTTTATAGTCACCCTGTTACGGTGTGACGTTTGATGTTATCAAGATACTCTTTTGGTGTTAGCAATTAACATGATATCATGGTCTAAGGACTAAGATTACTTTGTATGATGTTATAGCAATATAAACATAATGACTCTGATCGTAATGCTATACTTCGGATGAATGTTCATCACATCATTCCACCAATGTTGTGACCTCGTTATTAACAACATCCAATGTCCATGATCAGGAAACCTTGATCATCTTGTTAATCAACGAGCTAGTCTATAAGAGAGGCATGACTAGGAACCCTTTTTGTTTATTAAACACACATGTATTGATGTTTCCGATCAATACAATTCTAGCATGTAAAATAAACATTTATCATAAACATGGAATAAGATAATAACCACTTTATTATTGCCTCTCGGGCATATTCCCTTCACGGTCAACCTTATCACCGGACCAATCAGAATGCGAATAGCCAACAAGCTCAAAGGTTGACCCCTTTGGATACCAAAGCCCGAGAGAGGGAGTGAGAACAAGGTATCTAAAAATCCGTTTGACCGCCATCAAGTGGCACTCCTTGGGAGCGGATTGAAAACTAGCACACACTCCAACACTTAACATGATATCCGGCCTAGAAGCATAAAGGTAGAGCAAGGAGCCAATCATGGAGCGATATACCTTTTGGTCCACGTCATTCTCACCTTCTCCAAGGCTAAGTTGCCCGTTGAGTGTCATGGGAGTCTTCATGGGGTTGGCATTGGTCATCACAAATTTCGCAAGCATGCCCTTCACGTACTTCTCTTGGAAGATGAAGGTGCCTTGAGCAAGTTGCTTCACAATGAAGCCTAAGAAATACTTCAACTCCCCCATCATGGACATCCTAAATTTCCGGGTCATCAACTCGGCGAAAGCTTTGTTATGAGATTCGTTAGCTCCACCAAAGATAATATCATTAACATAGATTTGAACAATAAATAAGCCACCCCCTTTAACCCGTTTGGTGAAAAGGTTGGAATCGACTTTACCCACGCTAAAACCGTCCATGAGTAAGAAATCCCTAAGGTGCTCATACCAAGCACGAGGAGCTTGCTTTAGTCCGTAGAGTGCCTTATGGAGTAGATACACATGGTTGGGAAAGCTTGTGTTTTTGAAACCCAGGGGTTGAGCTACACATGCGACCTCTTTCAAGGGACCATTAAGAAATGCACTTTTCACATCCATTTGATAAAGCTTAAAATTATGAAAATATGCATATGCAAGCAAGAGACGAATAACTTCAAGGCGAGCAATGGGTGCAAAGGTGTCCTCATAGTCAATACCTTCTATTTGGGCATACCCTTGCACCACTAACCTTGCTTTGTTCTGTGTGACGGTTCCATTCTCATCTTGCTTGTTCTTGAATACTCACTTGGTCCCAATGACATTTATGCGATGATCTTTAGGTCTCTCCACAAGAGACCAAACTTCATTGCAAGTGAAACACTCGAGTTCTTTTTGCATGGCAATGACCCAATCCGGATCTTCTAGAGCTTCATGGACCTTGAGTGGCTCGAAATTGGACACAAATGCATGATGGGAACAAAAGGTAGTGAGCTGCTTCTTCTTGTTGCGAGTCTCGATTCCTCTTGATATGCTTCCAAGTATATTATTGACTTGGAGCCCACTTGTAATAGAGGCGGACTTGATCTTCCGGATTGTCCCTTCATGATTAATGAATTATCCTCCATTGGTCCTTGATCATTGACCACATCTTGAGCTTGACCTTGATTTTGGGGAACTAGTACATCTTCTTGGTCTTGCTCAACGGGTTGATGGCTTGGTTCTTGTTCTTCGGTTTGCGAGAGTTGTTCATCATGAGGTGCACTTGATGGTTCAACTTGAGTAGAGCTAGGCTCTACTTGAGTTGGGCTTGATCCTCCCCCATCAACATCTTGATCATGAGTATGATGTTCGGTGGGCAAGATATGCCCAATTCCCATTAACTTGATGACTTGAGAGGAATCTCCATCACCTACAACATGTGGAACAACTTGCCCCTCTAGGGACCATTATCCTCAAAAAACTCCACGTCACAAGATACTTCAACACAACCATTGGCTTTGTTGTAGTATCTATAGGCGTGAGAGTTTTTCACATAACCAACAAAATTACCCTCGATAGTTCTAGATTCAAATTTACCG
The DNA here is from genome assembly GCA_916181665.1 of Avena sativa. Taxonomy (NCBI): domain Eukaryota; kingdom Viridiplantae; phylum Streptophyta; class Magnoliopsida; order Poales; family Poaceae; genus Avena; species Avena sativa. Next base: position 68,728,916 of record OV702292.1, read on the forward strand.
AGCTTTTCTTTCTTGTTCTTGACGAGGCACTTGCACCCAAATACACGGAAGTAGTTTACATTAGGCTTTTTCTTTGTGAGAATCTCATACGGAGTCATGTCAAAGGGAGCTCGGAGGAAGAGCCGGTTCGAGTAGTGAACCGCAGTGGCGATGGCTTCTCCCCAAAAGTTGTGGGGTGACTTGAACTCACTCAAAATTGTTCTTGCCTTCTCAATGATAGTCCGGTTCTTCCTTTAAACAACACCATTTTGTTGAGGGGTATATGGAGCCGAGAATTCATGATTGATCCCCTCATCTTGAACAAACTCTTGTATGGTGTAATTCTTGAATTCGGTGCCATTTTTGGTCCTAATGGTCTTGATCTCCACTTCATGAGTGCGTTGAGCTTGCTTGGCGAAGATCATGAAGTACTTGTAGGTCTCATCCTTTGACTTGAGAAGGAATACCCAAGTGTATCTTGAGTAATCATCAACAATGACAAGACCATACTTTCTTGCACCAAGAGTATCATATGTTGATGGCCCGAAGATATCCAAATGGAGAAGCTCCAATGGTCTTGACGTGGCCACCTTGGATATTGATGGATGACTCCTCCCATGTTGCTTTCCTGAAATGCAAGCACTACACACACGATCTTTCTCAAAAGACACACCGGTTAGTCCAACAATATGTTCACCCTTTAGGAGTTGTTTAAGATTTCTCATGTTGACGTGGCCAAGGCGGCGATGCCAAAGCCATCCCTCATCAACCTTGGCCATTAGACATGTAGGAAGAGATTTACTCTCTTGCGAGAGGTCGACCACATAAAGGTCATATTCCACATATCCAACAAGGACTAGCTTGAGATTATCACTCCTAAAGACTTTCACAAAAGTTCTAGAGAAATAGGAATCATAACCGACATCCGCAAGATGTTTTATTGAAAGCAAGTTGTATCCAAGGTTCTCAACAAGCATGACGGTTTCTAGGGTCAAAGCCTTGAAGACCACCAACTTGCCATAACCTAGTACCTTGCCTTTAGAGTTATCTCCAAAAGTGATGCTTGACGTTGAGTTAACATCATGAATAAATTGTTCAAGCACACTTCTACCTCTGGTCATATGATTGGTGCATCCACTATCAAACACCCATTTTGATCCACTTGAGGCATACCCCTACAAAATCAATTCTTTGATTTAGGAACACATTGAGTAATGGGTCCCCTAGAATTAGCAACAAGATCTTTTGGTACCCAAATTGAGTACCACCTATGAGCATAACCATTGCGAGGGCCAACATATTTGGCATACACATCTCCTTGGGTGCCCTTACATAGCACATAGGATGGATTAGATTTTCCCGCAAACTTGTGGTTGGGGTTGCCCCTTATGTCTCCCCCATTCACAACATTTTTCTTGACTTGGTCAACCACCTTGTGCCCTTCACGCATAAAGTTGATCTTCTTAGGTGGGTTGGCACCATTCTTGTCATTCTTGGGGTCAAACCCCATACCTTGCCTTGGAGCTCTCATTGTTTGGCGAGCAAGAATCTCATCAAGAATCTTGTCCTTGGAGGTAGGTTTGAGACGCTCCATCTCAAGTTGTTCCTTCAACTTCTTATTCTCCTCAAGGAGACTAGCTTGATCCAAGCAAGGGTTAGAAGCACAAGTAATATTCTCAACAATAATAGGATCCTTCAATGTACCAAGAGCCTTTTCATAGGACACTCGAAGTTGATCATGATTCTCCCCAAGTTTTATGAGCTCACGCTTAACAGGCAAATTAGCTTTCTCAAGGTTATCAAGGTCATTGGTGAGCGAAGTATGAGCAACCTCAAGTTCTTTCTTTGAAGTATCAAGCTCTTGGGACAAGGTGATAGCTCTATCTATGGTATCCATATGTTTTGCCTTATCTAGTTCATAGATTTCAATTCATTCTTTAAGAAGGGAAGTAATGTCCTTTTCCTTGCTTAGCTCTTGCTCAAGAAGATCGAATCTCAGTTTCTCATCATCAATATGAGACTCCAAACTATCAATGGTCTCGTCACGTGAATTCACAAGGTTCATTAATTGTTTGAATCTAGCGCGAGCATTGTTAGGAAGGGACTTCATGATTTTATACATTTCTTATACATAGTTTTCATCAAATTCATCATTGTCACTATCATTGGCACTAACATGATCATCCAAGATGCTAGAGAGAGATGGAAGGGAAGAGATTACCTTGGTACTCCTTGCCATGAGGCATGTATCGATGACCTTGGGAGTGATGGAGTCATTGGCATAGTCTTTGGTGTAGTCATATGTGAAGAGTGACCCTGGTTCGGCAAAAGCCAAACCAGCCACTCCCATAACCTTCTCCTCATCTTGACTCTCCACATCAGCCAAGAAATCCTTTTCCATCACGCTTCTTGTTCCTCTTATACCTCTCGTTGATGGGGTTTGGCTTTAATCTTGGCTTGGCGCCCTCGTCATACTTGGGCTTGTCAAGTTTCTTCTCATATGGTCATTTGTCGGCAAAGTGGTTCGACTCATCACAATTGTAGCAATTCCTCTTCTTCTCACTTGGCCCGGTTGAGCTTCTTCTTCTTCTTCGGAACTTCAAGTTCTTAGTGAAGAGAGCAACTTGAGCTAGCATGTCATCAATGCCCTCACTATCACTCTCTTCTTCATTTGCAACACTCTCTTGCAAATACTTGGCCTTCAATGCTAGGGACTATGAAGGCCCAATGGCACGGTTGATCTCCTTGATGTTTTGTTCTTCATCCACCATATTCTCCATGGCAACAAGATAAGATACTAGATCATCGGGCGAGAAGTGGAGAGCTGAATCTAGGAGTTGCAAGTTCAAGGCAAGATTCTTGTCAGAGGTGGCGATCATGGAGAGAACCTTGGACTTGATGATCTCATCATTCAAGTTGAACCCATCATCATACTTGTCACAACCAAGACCATCAATCTTTACACGGAGGGAAACAAGTCTCTTGTATGCTTCTACGATGGACTCACCGTTGTTGTTCATGAACATCCTCATCTCCGACTTGGTAGCTTTATAATTGGAATTTTGGATAAGGGATGTTCCCTCTTGGAGAATGACAATCCTCTCCCAAAGCTCCTTTGCGGTGGGGATGTTACTAACTTGATCATAGAGAGTGCAGTGAATGGCACTCCTTATCTTGTCACAAGCCATTGCATTTAGTTGACGGTCATAGTATTCTCCCGGAGTGAGATTGTTGGGATGTTGTGGATAGAAGCCCTTGCCCACAATCTCCCAAAGCTCCACACTGCAGCTGTGAAGATGAGATTCAATAGAAACTTTCCAATGAGAGAAGTGAGTTCCATCATAGTGAGGTGCGGGACCCGAACCATTAATATGAGGCATGATCACTACAAGAAAAGTTGGCTTTTACAACGGACAATTTTCATGGTTGAAGGCCCGTATTTCGTGGCTAAAAAGTCTTCTACAATGGATGCCCATCGTGGTAAAATCCCCGTCACAAAAGAATCTACCACGGTTTTTTTCCTCACCGTGGCAGATCGCACCCTTCATCCACGAAAACTTGTTCCGTCATAGATCTGTTCCCAACCGCGTTGATTGCTGACGTCATGCAAAATGCCACGTGGCAAACACCGTTAACACCGAGTTACTGCCGTTAACGGCCACGGAAACCGTGGTAGAAGCCAGGCCCAGCCAAGGCCTGCTCATAATTAAGTGGGCAGGCCCATCAAGAAAGCCCAATAAGATTACGGCCCGTTACTGTTTCGTTTGACAATGTTTGAAATGGGCCCAAAGATGTGGCTAACAACGGCCCGCGAATGTCAAGCCGGTTACTATTTCGGCCTACAAAAGCCCACACTTTTCAAATACAGTGCGGCCCGTTAACAGGCTACGTCAAGTAGGCCCGATACTGTTAAAGCCCACGGTTATCCCATCATTGTTCTCACAGCTCGTCATGGGCCGCCTACGAACGGCCCACTTTTGAGAAGGTCTGATACTATTCTGGCCTTTTACTATTCTGACTCGTTACTGTTCTGGCCGTCTACTATTCATGTCCGTTATTGTTGTGGCCCTTTACTGTTCTGGCCCGTTACTGTGCTGGTTGCTGCTGTTCTGGCCTGATACTATTCAGGCTTGTTACTGTTCTGGCCTGTTGCTTTTCTGGTCTGTTACTGTTCTGGCATGTTACTGTGTTGGGTTGCTACTGTTCTGGTCTGCTGGTGATTTGGCCTGTTACTATTTTAGCCTGGTACTGTCCTAGCCTATTACTGTTCTGGCCTGCTACTGTTTTGGCCTGTTACTATTTTTGTCTGTTACTGTTTTGGCCTGTTACTGTTTTGGCCTATTACTGCTTTGGCCCGTTACTGTTTTGTCATGTTACTGTTTTGTCTTGTTACTATTTTGGCATGTTACTGTTTTGGCCTGTTACTGTTTTCTCCTGTTATTGTTCTACCCAGTTGCCATTACTATTTTGGTAATTATGAAGGCCATGCAAATATCATAAAAGGAGTATAATTAGCGATCATCTTTTACTATTAATGTAAGGCGCAATAAAAGAAGGGCAAATAACAAAACCCTATACAGTTACTTGATCGACCTGGCTGGCGCAGTTATGGTACCGCCTTTCGTGGACGGCGTCAGCTAAATGCCTACATGTCCTATGCGAGTTATCTAGATATTACATCAACTGCAAACTTCTTAAAAATATTACATAATATGAACAAAAGGGAAATAAAATTCAGCATTTCAGTTGCTAATCAAGTTGATAGCAGAGTCCTCAATTTGCTTTCTCAATCCATCAACTGCATCTCCCTTTGAGTGTGACAGCTACATTGGAAAACCACCTTGAGACATGATCTTGCAGTACCCTCTTTGGTGGCGATAGCAATAATTGCAGTGTGAAACTAACTAATAACAATTTAATATAGCAAAGAAGACAAACTACTCATAGCTAAGAATGAACTAGATAGGAACTATAACTGCATAATACGAACATGTAGAGCAGGAATGCAAACCATGAATTAACTATATAGTAGAGGATAGTTATGTCATTGCCTAGGATGAACCAGAACCAGATACGAGATATAATGGTGTGGCTTGTGAACCTGTAGAACAGGACAAACAAACATTAGACAAGTATGCCAACAGTGAAATGAGTAATCAAACAAAGTGTTTCTTACAATTTTAGTATAAACTAGCCAGGTCATTTCAGCAAATATATATGGAAGCAGTGGTATCTCTTGGAATGCAAGAGTCGTTGGGTGACTCGGAATTCACGGTGAACTACACAATGGCATGCAATTACTGTCGTAGCTAAGAATGAACCACATAGAAATTATGACCAAAGCATACCAGAACTTGTGAGCAGGAATGGAAAACACAAATGGACTATATAGTAAAGAATAATTATGCCGTTGATTAGGACGACCCAGCACCAGATACAGAAAATATATAATGGCATCGCTGGTGGACCTGTAGGCTGTGTAAACCAACATGTTTAGTGTTGCCTTTTTGAGCTCTATGCAAAGAAAAAGAAAATAGTCAGTGTTGCAGCGAACATGTGCATGACTTGGAATTTGTAGAGCAGCGAATGCAAACCAACACGTCTAATGACATTGTATGTACTAGCATGAAGAACAGGTGTGCCCAATGACTTGCATGTACTAGAACGATTACAAAAATGCAGTTCACTCTAACATGCTTGAACCAGTTATATCGCTGACAAAACAAAAATGGATTGGAGATTTGGTTACCTTGGTCGGAGAGGCTTCTAAGCATCATCGGTACCGTGCAAGTGACGTCCAGGTAACCGAGGGTGCTGCGGTTGCGGTGGCTACTGGCGTCGGGGAAGCAGATCTTGGGCGGTCAATGCCGGAGCAGTCAACGGCGACGACCGTGTAGCTGGTCTGGAGTAGTGGACATGGAACTTGTTGAACTAGATCCCGTCTGGTGGACAACGGTGAAGTTGCTCCAGTATGGTTGGGTAGCTTTCGGCGGCAGGGAAGCAAAGCGTGGGTGGTCGACGATGCCATAGGCGTGGCTAGCGAGACCAGAGCTTTGGTGGAGTGGCAGAGAGACCCGATGAACTAGATCCGATGGGGTGGGCATCGATGAAGCGGCTCCGGCAGCCGTGGAATTACCGTCGGGCGGTGCACGCAGTGGTCATGGAGGTGAGGGCGTGGGAGAGAAGCCTAGGATTTTGGGAGGGCCAGCTAGAAAAACTGCGTGCATCGGGACTATGGAGGTGAACAGAAAAATAATTACGATCGTGCCCCCAAGCTACCGACTTTAGCGTGCCCATAGGGCGTCTGAACAATAGGTAGAATGGGAATTTTAAATTCAAAAGTTTTTGAAACAGAGGAGCGCGAAATGCTTCAAAGTCAGTGTGTTATTTTGCCGCTCAGCAGAGATTTTGAATTTGGCTACCAACCAAATAATAATAATAGAAATGTGGTACTCCCCGATGGGAGATTTCGGCTCAAAGTTTTTGAAAGAGTGGGGCGGGAAATGCTTCAAAGTCGGTGTTTGATTTTGCCGCTCGACAGAGATTTTGAATTTGGCTACCGGCCAAATAATAATTAATAGTAAAGTGGTACTCCCCAGTGGGAGATTTGGCCTCAAAGTTTTTGAAACAGTGGGGCGGGAAATGCTTCAAAGTCGGTTTTTGATTTTGCCGCTCGACAGAGATTTTGAATTTGGCTACCGGCCAAATAATAATTAATAGAAAAGTGGTACTCCCCGATGGGAGATTTGGCCTCAAAGTTTTTGAAACGGTGGGGCGGGAAATGCTTCAAGGTCGGTGTGTGATTTTGCCGCTCGATAGAGATTTTGAATTTGGCTACCAGCCAAATAATAATTAATATAAAAATGGTACTCCTCGGTGGGAGATTTGGCCTCAAAGTTTTTGAAACAGTGGGGCGGGAAATTCTTCAAAGTCAGTGTTTGATTTTTCCGCTCGACAGAGATTTTGAATTTGGCTACCGGCCAAATAATAATAATAGAAAAATGGTACTCCCCGGTGGGATATTTGGCCTCAAAGTTTTTGAAATGGTGGGGTGGGAAATGCTTCAAAGTCGGTTTTTGACTTTGCCGCTCGACAGAGATTTTGAATTTGACTACCGGCCAAATAATAATTAATAGAAAAGTGGTACTCCCCAGTGGGATATTTGGCCTCAAATTTTTTGAAACAGTGGGGCGAGAAATGCTTCAAAGTTAGTGTTTGATTTTGCAGCTCGACAGAGATTTTGAATTTGGCTACCGGCCAAATAATAATAATAGAAAAATGGTACTCCCCGGTGGGAGATTTACCCTCAAAGTTTTTGAAACGGTGGGGCGGGAAATGCTTCAAAGTCGGTTTTTGACTTTGCTGCTCCACAAAGATTTTGAATTTGACTACCGGCCATATAATAATTAATACAAAAGTGGTTCTCCCCGGTGGGAGATTTGGCACTATTCAAGACGAATCCAGCTTCTCCAAACCATTATTGGATCTAACAGCCCAACGGTTAGGATTGGTGCTATGGATCCAATTCAAAACTTCTCCATTATAGTAGTAGAGATAGAGATATCTTACCACTATATAGTGTATGAATAAACTTTGAATATTGACCGTTGGATCAAGACTCATGAATCCCAACATTTCCAGCTGTTGGATCTTCTTTTCCATTCTAGCATCTAGAAGATTCTATTGATAGTCTTCAGCATAATGAATGTTATGCACAAACCTCAAAACACACTTCTCCATCATACTAGAATCTTCCCCCTCGTAGCTAATAATCTTTGACTTCTACATGATCTTATCTTATCTTATCTTACCACCATATAGTGTACGGATAACTTTGAATGTTGACCGTTGGATCAAGATTCGCGAATCCCAGCATTTCTAGCTATTGGATATCATGTAGAGGTCAACGATTATTAGCTATATGAAACTTTAAAATTTTGGTAACATGGTCTAGAGAAATGGGGGAGAATATTCTAGAATGATAAGTGTTATTTGAGTTTTGTGCATAGCATTCATTGTGATGTAGACTATCAATAGAATCTTCTAGATGCTTGAATGGAAAAGAAGATCCAACGGCTCGAAATGATGGGATTCACGAGTCTTGATCCAACGGTCAATATTCAAAATTGTTCGTACACTATATAGTGTTAAGATAAGATCATGTAGAAGTTAACGATTATTAGCTATCTAAAACATGATTTTTTTGGTAACATGGTCTATAGAAACGAGGGAGAAGATTCTAGAATGATGAGTAAAGTGTGTTTTGAGTTTTGTGCATAACATTCATTATGATGAAGACTATCAATAGAATCTTCTAGACCGTTAAAAAAATAGAATCTTCTAGATGCTAGAATGGAAAAGAAGATCCAATGACTGGAAATGTTTGGATTCATGAGTCTTGATCCAATGGTCAATATTCAAAGTTATTTGTATACTATATAGTGCTAAGATTATAACAGGTAAAGCATAAAAAATATAAATTTGATCAACATCTATAAAATATGGGTGTATATATATTTGGTTCTTGTACTTTGTATATCATGTAAAAGTACGTCAATGATTATTAGCTATCTAAATCTTTAAAATTTTGGTAACGTGGTCTAGAGAAACGAGGGAGAAGATTCTAGAATGATGGAGAAGTGAGTTTTGTGCATAGCATTCATTGTAATGAAGATTATCAATAGAATCTTCAAGATGCTAGAATGGAAAAGAAGATTCAACGGCTGGAAATGTTGGGATTCGTGAGTCTTGATCCAACGGTCAATATTCAAAGTTGTTCGTACACTATATAGTGGTAAGATCATGTAGGAGTCAATGATTATTAGCTACTAGTAAGTTGCACGTGAGACTTGGATAGTAGACGTATGACATATCTATATACAATTATAATTGGTAAAGCACAAAAAATATTAATTTGATCAACATCAATAAAGTATGGGTGTATATATTTGGTCCTTGTACTTTGTATCATCATGTAGAAGTCAAAGATTATTAGCTACCTAACACATGAAAATTTTGATAACATGGTCTAGAGAAACAAGGGGGAAGATTCTAGTATGATGGAGAAGTGTGTTTTGAGGTTGTGCATAACATTCATTATGCCGAAGACTATCAATAGAATCTTCTAGATGATAGGATGGAAAAGAAGATCCAACAGCTCGGAAAGCTGGGATTCGCGAGTCTTGATCCAATGGTCAACATTCAAAGTTATTCGTACATTGTATAGTGGTTTGTAATGAAGACTATCAATAGAATCTTCAAGATGCTAGAATGGAAAAGAAGATCCAACAGCCGGAAATGTTGGGTCGCGAGTCTTGATTCAACGATCAATATTCAAAGTTGTTTGTACACTATATAGTGGTAAGATCATGTAGAAGTCAACGACTATTAGCTACTAGTAAGTTGCACGTGAGACTCGGATAGTAAACGTATGACATATCATCATCACTATATACAATTATCTTACCACTATATAGTGTACGAATAACTTTGAATGTTGACCGTTGGATCAAAATTCGTGAATCCCAGCATTTATAGCCATTAGATCTTATTTTCCATTCTAGCATCTAGAAGATTCTATTTGTAGTCTTCAGCATAATGAATGCTATGCACAGAACTCAAAACACACTTCTTTATCATACTAGAATCTTCTCCTTTTTTCTCTAGACCATGTTATCAAAAATTTCATGTGTTAGGTAGCTAGTAATCTTTGACTTCTACATGGCATACAAAGTACAAGGATACACCCATACTTTATAGATCTTGATCAAAATTATAATTTATTGTGCTTTGCCAATTATAATTTTATATAGTGATGATATGTCATACGTCTACTATCTGAGTCTCACGTGCAAGGCGCGTGTAACTTACTAGTAATTGGTAAAGCATAAAAAAATATAAATTTGATCAACATCTATAAAGTATGGGTTGATACGTCCATTTTGCATCACTATTCTATATCATAATTTACTATTATTTATTGATATATTTCATATTAAGAGATGATACTTATGTTATTTCATCTATATTTGCATGGTTGATGAATTCTGGAGCATGGACCACTGCAGTCAGGATTCTGATGGAAAAGGTGCTATTTGGAGGCAAAATTCGCGAAGATCAGAAAATCCGGGAAAATACATGGAAAGTCCTATTTTTCCAGAAGATGAAGAAAGACAGAAGGGGAAGTGGAGATGGGCCACAGGGGGCCCACACCACCCCCCGGCGCGGGCTACCCCAGGCCACGCCACCAGGTGGTGTGGCCGCCCTGGTCCACTCTAGCCTCTCCCCTCTGACGTATATTATCCTTCCGAAACCCTAAGACTCGGGGAGCGACCATAGAAAGATTCCTCCACCTCTGTGGGGCGTAAAACACCAAGAGAGAAAGATCTCTCCGGTAGATAGAATTTTGCCGGGGGAATTCCTTCCCGGAGAGGGGAGATCGTCGCCATCAACACCACCATCAAGCTGGACTTCATCGGGATCATCATCATAATCACCACAATCATCTCCACCAACACCATCATCATACCACTATAACAATTGGGTTGAATCCTGCATAGTTCTTAGGGGAAACTCTCCCGGTGTTGATTCCTTGTAGTTGATGCTATTGAGTGAACCATTGAATTATCGTTTATGTTCAGATTGTTACATATCATTATATCATCTCTGATCATGATCCATATGATGTCTTGTGAGTAGTTCGTTTAGTTCTTGAGGATATGGGAGAAGTCATGTTGTTAGTAGTGGAATTGTGTTGAGAAAGATTCAATAGTTTGATATTTAAGTTGTGGTGTACTTCTTCTAGTGGTGTCATGTGAACGTCGACTACATGACACTTCACCTATATGGGCCTAGGCCTAGGGGAATGCATTGTGTATTTGGCTACTAATCGTAGGGGTTGCTGGAGTGACAGGAACTTGAACCCCCGTTAGGAAACCATTGCACAAGGGACGTCAGGGTCTTAGATTTTAAAGTTGTGGTTAGGTTTCTACCTTAATTACTTTCTTGTACTTGCGGATGCTTGCAAGGGGTATAATCACAAGTATGTATTAGTCCTAGGAAGGTCGGTACATTAGCACAGGTTCACCCACACAAACACTTAGCAAACTAAAGAAGATTAATCAACTATATGAAGCGAAAGCACTTGACAATATTCCCATGTGTCCTCGAGAACGTTTGGTCATCTTAAGTAATACAACTGGCTTGTCCTTTGCTAAAGAAAGGATTGGGCCACTTGCTGCATTTATTCTTATTGTCTTTTATTTACTCGTACTTTATTTACCTGCATTATCAAAAACCCCTAAAAATCCATTTGCTAAGTATTTACAGAGAATTCTTGCTCCAAGCCATTCGCCAACACCTTCTGCTCCTCGTTGGGTTCGACACTCTTACTTATCGAAAATACTGTGATACACCCCCTATACTTGTGGGTCATCAAGACTATTTTCTGGCGCCGTTGCCGAGGAGTGAAGCGCTATTGGAGAGTGGAACTAGTAAAGGAAACTTCTACTGTGAGTATTGTTTACTTCTGTTAGTTGCTTTATTTTCAATATGGATAATTCGCTGAGTTTCTAATTTCGTAATGCTACTACCACTTCTAAGGTAGTAGATGAACCACCACCTGCTAAGAATGATACTTTTAAAATACCTACAAGAATTATTGATCGTGTTATGGATAACTATTATGTTGGAGATGGAACTGTCCATCCCGGTGATCATTTGCTCTTTATACACGAATTATGCGGGTTGTTCAAGTGTGCATGTATTACTACAGATCAAGTCAAGAAGAAGTTATTCTCATTATCACTAAAAGGAAGAGCTGAGGACTGGTATAAGCTGCTGAAGAATGGTCAAGCTCTTGAATGGGAGGAAATAGTGCCTCTCTTTTATTCAAAGTTTTATCCTCCTAGTGAGATTCATAAAGATCGGAATCAAATATACAACTTTTGGCCTCTTGATGGAGAGAGTACAGCTCAAGCTTGGGGGAGATTGAAGTTACTAATGCTCAAATGTCCCATTCATGAGCTCCCCAACAATATTATTATAAATAACTTTTATGCAAGGCTTGCTCTACATGATAAGGATTTATTGGATGCCTCTTGTGCTGGATCATTCATTCGCATGGAAGAAGAAGCTAAATGGGATCTTCTGGACCGTATTCAAGATAATGCTGAAGCATGGGAGAATGACAAAGGAACAAAGTCAGGTATAAATTATGATTATGAATGCATTGAATCTTTTATGGGAACTGATGATTTTCAAAATATTAAAAATGCTTATGGTCTAGACTCTCAAGCTATTGCAACTTATTTTAAGGCTTTTGCTTCCTATATTGAAGTGCCTAAAAAGAAATGGAATAAGTATCATGCACCTTATAAAGATGTTGCTAAGTGTGTTCCTGCAAGAAATACTGAAGTTTATACTGCTAATCATGTTTTACCTGAACCTTACATTGAGAAAATACCTTCCCCAGTTAAAGTAAAGGAACATTCTATGATAGCTAGTATGGTTAATGAAAGTACAAATAAAGTTGTTGAACCTGATAAACAAATTGATGATGAACCTGTAATAGCAAATGTGAAAGATTTTGTCACTAAATATGAAGAAGATGGACACACTATCCTTTGTAAGGATATCCCTAATATTGTTTCACAAAGTGGTGTTATGAGAGCTAGTGTCCCTGTGTTTTCTGTTAGGATAAGTGATCATTGCTACAATGGTTCTTGTGATATTTATATCATTAAATTTATGCATGATACTGAAAGTTATTATGAGAGAGGGAAGACTATTCTTATGCATCTCAATAGTATTAAGTTTCCTCATTTTATGCTTAAAGTCTTTATGTTGCACTTGTTTTGCCTTCCTATGCTTGTAGTTTCTAGTTTCAACAATTTATTCTCTTACAAAATTCCCTTACATAGGAAGTGGGTTAGACTTAAACATGTATATTTTTGTTTCTTAATGCTCTCTTTTACTTCAATTCATATTCTTATGTGAGCTTCATTGAAATTATCATGCCCATCTTAATGGCTATAAAGAAAGAGCTTTTTGGGAGACAACCCATTATATTCTTGCTTTCAGTTTGTTTTTGTTTCTTTGAGTCTTGGAAGTTATTACTTCGGTAATTACCTCTCCTTATCCTTTTGTTTGGTTTTTGTGTCGAGACCAACCTCTAATGAGAGAGAAGTAAGATTTGGGGAAGTTGCTGTCCCGAAACAGGATTTTGTGCTTCACCGTAAAAATTCATAAGAGATCTCTGTATGTAGGATTGGGCTATAATTTTTTGTGCTTCTGCCCCAGGTTACTATTTAACTTTCGTTAGTTTTGCACTTTTTGATTTGAGCAACAGAAGATTTTTGAAAAAATGAACTTTACCTGCTGGTCTGTTTTGACAGATTTTGCCACTCTTGCATTTGCTTCTTAAGTCAATTTCCTTTTTGACTTCTTTTTGGGTTTTCGGAAGGAGTTGCTACAATAGATTCTGTTTTGATGGATTTCAGTTGAATTTGGACTTACAAAAGGTTTATTACCTCGCTTGCACTAATGTTGCTAATGAGAAATGTGTGAAGTTTGTGTGAAAGAAAATTTCAGGTTAGTGGAGAAAATGGTGTAATAAGATAGGGAAAGGTTTCATGACTCGAGCAATATGAGTATGAAGATGAATATATTTATGTTATTAAAGTGGTGACTCTAGAAGAATCTACTAAATGCCAAATTCAGAAACCTACAGAGTTCATTTTCGAATAGGTAACAATTCTGGTAAGGAAAGTTCCGCGAAAATTCTATCCAGTTGTATTTTTGGAGTTTTTATCCAACAACGAAAGCTACGAAGCGAAAGAGGGACGAAAACGGAGCCAGGGTGGCTCACACCACCCCCTGGTGCGGGCCCCCTGGCCGCGCCAGCAGGTGGTGTGGCCACCTCGGCCTCCGTCTCTGACCCGTTTTCTCCTAGTACCTTCCTTTTGTTGTAAAACTTCGTAATATATAATCCCCCGAATCCTCCAAGGTTCGTATATCGTATTCTCGTCGTGTTTTTGTTTCGATTTGTTTCTGCTAGGAACTATTCTTGAAAGTTAGAAGCACAATGGTGTCCGCAAAGGATAAGGGAAAGGAGCCTATGGAGGAAGATCTACAAGACCCCGGGCAGGAGAAGGAGATCAAGAGTGAAGATGAAGAGGAGGCAAAGCAAAGCCAACATCCGTACACCGGAACTACCATTGCAAGCATTGGAGTGGTGGCAAAACCTGCCAGGATCAGAAGGACTACACGGATGTCAACTTGACGGAAACCTCCGCGTCACTGTTTGGCTCCACAGTCACTTCGTTCATGCACCAAGAATCCTTTCCATACCCTTATCCATGAGCATCAATACCAGAATATGCCCAAGGAGAAAGTACCCTCCAATCAGGATTTGCCTTGTTCTAGCCATGTAGGAAAACAAGACTTCAAGGAGGAAGAGTGGGGAAAGAATCGCAAGAGCTAGAATTCGCAACCCGACATGATCATGAGCTGCATTGAGCAAAACTCACAGCTGATTCGTAATCTCACCTTCGAGATTGAGGACTTGGGGAAACTAATCAAAGAGCTCATCAAGAGAACACCCACCACCACCGAAGGAGTAATTCGTCATCAGTTTTTGGCATCCCCTTGGTTTGTTCCAAGCTTGGGGGAGTGTCGCGGTATCACATCACTATCTTCTATCTTTTTACCTTTTTAGTAGAGTCATATCATGAATAGAGAAGTTATCATGTAGGATGGTTTGCATTATGGAAGTGTCCCCTCTCTCGTTAGATATCTATGTATCCCTTGGTGTGAGTTTCCGTTATGGAATATTAATGAGAAGTTCTTTCATTTACTCTTTTGCATATCTTATATTAGTTTTCAATTCATGGTTATATGATTGATCTTGTTGTTAGTATTGGTATCACTTTGGGATCATGGAGTTAATTTAGTTGGATTTGGCAAACTTGGCTCGGTCAGTAGCAACACTATTTTGAGAATTGAATGAAAAAGATAAAAGTACACTTAAAGAAATATAATTTCATCATCTTTCTTTCTTGATTTGCTCATAAATTTAGTATTCTCTAGTTAAGATCTTTTGTGCTTCCAAGGAAGATTGCATGTTTGTTTTTATCACTTGTATGTTTGTTTGTTTCCTTCAACTCTTATGCTTGCTACCCAGCCTTGCTAGCCAAAAACTTGTACTGAGAGGGAATACTTCTTGTGCATCCAATCCTTAAACCAAAACCTGTGCCATTTGTGTCCACCCTACCTACCTATTAGCATTATTGCTATTCCAAGTAAATTCATGTTTTTATCTACCTTCCAAATTAAACTTTTTATGTGAAGATTAGTGATTAAAGCTCTCACGAATTTGATGGCACACTTTACTTTCTTGCACTTAATAAACTTGAACCATTGTGCCCATCTATGTTGCGTATATGCTTGCGCTTTGTAAGTTGTGAATTAGGTGAACCATGTTGTCATGGGGAACGCTTTCAACATTACACCGGTACTTTGTACCTAGTTGATATCATGTTCTTTTGTCTATGGATGTTGTCGGTGTGAAATGAAAGGGGAGCTTGTAAGTCCATGGAGTTATGTATGTGTGTTAGAGAAACGCTTGGGCCGCCGGTCTAATCCATGCTGTCATGGTGGAAACCTGCAGTGTAACCATAACGAGCATCTATGAAGCATTCTTCTTATAAAAAAAGATAGAGATTGAGAAAAAGAGAAAAAGGAAAAAAGAAAAAAAAAGATGAGAAAAGAGGAAAGGGAGAAAAAGGCACCATATTCCCATGGTAAATAAGAAGATTGTTGAGATGCTTGTTGTCTGCTTGCCTTGTCATTTTGATATGGGGATTCTTATGTGTCATCGGGCAAGGGGTACCCCGTTGGTGGTTCTCCATGATACACATATACTTACTATGACAAGAACTTACCGGTGACTAAACTTGAGTAGCATGAGGAGCGACCCTCGTATTCAAGGGACATGAGATTCTCAACTTACAACTTGTCAAGCATATCCTCATATTTGATCACTTTAACCTTAATCACCTAAAGATGCCTATGATAGGGGCAATGAGAGCTGAAAGCTAATAAGTACCATAATTTTTGGAAGCTCTTTATGAAACTTGAAATCCCTGCTTTCCTCTGCGAAGGGCCTTTCTTTTACTTTTTAGTTGAGTCAGTAAACCTATTCCCTTCTACCTCAGCAAGTATTTTGAGTTGTTGTGCTTCATTCATTCATATGATGATTTATTCAATCATGTTTCTTATATTCCTTGTTTTGCACTTTGCTCTTATCTTAGTGTCTACTACTTTGAAAGCTATCATTGAAAATCAGTTATTTGTGAACTCCAGCAAATTGTCAACTATTCTTCGACCAAGAGCTAAGTTTTCCATTCCCAATTGTGATTTACTTTATGTATCTTTATTGTGTTTCCTTTACTTATTGCAAGTTAAGTTATATAATAGTGAGTTGTCTTCTATTATGATTTATGTATTAATGAATGTGATGCTTCTTGTCCGTATTATTTTATCGACTCTTCACTCCATAAACATGAGGTCATGTTTATTGAGTTCAGTTTCGCTTGGGGACAAGCGAAGTCTAAGCTTGGGGGGAGTTGATACGTCCATTTTGCATCACTATTCTATATCATAATTTACTGTTATTCATTGATATATTTCATATTAAGAGATGATACTTATGTTATTTCATCTGTTTTTGCATGGTTGATGACTGTTGGAGCATGGACCGCTGTAGTCAGGATTCTGATGCAAAAGGTGTTGTTTGGAGGCAAAATTCGTGAAGATCAGAAAATCCGGGAAAATACATGGAAAATCCTATTTTCCAGAAGACGAAGAAAGCCAGAAGGGGAAGTGGAGATGGGCCACAGGGGGCCCACACCACCCCTGGCGCGGGCTATGCCAGGCCGCGCCACCAGGTGGTGTGGACGCCCTGATCCACTCTAGCCTCTCCCCTCTGGCGTATATTATCCTCCCGAAACCCTAAGACTCGGGGAGCGACCACAGAAAGATTCCGCCGCCTCTGCAGGGCGGAAAACACCGAGAGAGAAAGATCTCTCTAGCAGACAGAATTCTGCTGGGGAATTCCTTCCTGGAGAGGGGAGATCATCACCATCAACACCACCATCAAGCTAGACTTCATCGGGATCATCATCATCATCACCACCATCATCTCCACCAGCACCATCATCACCACTTCATACCGCTATAACAATTGGGTTGAATCTTGCATAGTTCTTAGGGGAAACTCTCCCGGTGTTGATTACTCCTTGTAGTTGATGCTATTGAGTGAACAATTGAATTATCATTTATGTTCAGATTGTTACATATCATTATACCATCTCTGATCATGATCCATATGAAGTCTTGTGAGTAGTTCGTTTAGTTCTTGAGGACATGGGAGAAGTCATGTTGTTAGTAGTGGAATTGTGTTGAGAAAGATTCAATGGTTTGATATTTAAGTTGTGGTGTACTTCTTCTAGTGGTGTCATGTGAACGTCGACTACATGACACTTCACCTATATGGGCCTAGGGAAATGCATTGTGTATTTGGCTACTAATCGTAGGGGTTGCCAGAGTGACAGAAACCTGAACCCCCGTTAGGAAACCATTACACAAGGAACGTCAGGGTCTTAGAGTTTAAAGTTGTGGTTAGGTTTCTACCTTAATTACTTTCTTGTACTTGCGGATGCTTGAAAGGGGTATAATCACAATATGTATTAGTCCTAGGAAGGTTAGTACATTAGCACAGGTTCACCCACACAACACTTAGCAAACTAAAGAAGATTAATCAACTATATGAAGCGAAAGCACTTGTCAATATTCCCATGTGTCCTCGAGAACGTTTGGTCATCTTAAGTAATACAACCAGCTTGTCCTTTGCTAAAGAAAGGATTGGGCCACTTGCTGCATTTATTCTTATTGTCTTTTATTTACTCGTACTTTATTTACCTGCATTATCAAAAAACCCTAAAAATCCGTTTGTTAAGTATTTACAGAGAATTCCTGCTCCAAGCCATTAGCCAAAACCTTCTGCTCCTTGTTGGGTTCGACACTCTTACTTATCGAAAATACTACGATACACCCCCTATACTTGTGGGTCATCATGGGTGTATATTTGTTCCTTGTACTTTGTATCATCATGTAGAAGTCAAAGATTATTTAGCTACCTAACACATGAAATTTTTGATAACATGGTCTAGAGAAACAAGGGAGAAGCTTTTAGTATAATGCAGAAGTGTGTTTTGAGCTTTGTGCATAGCATTCATTATATCGAAGACTATCAATAGATTCTTCTAGAATCTAGAATGGAACAGAAGATCCAACTGCTAGAAACACTGGGATTCGCGAGTCTTGATCCAATGGTCAACATTCAAAGTTATTTGTACACTATATAGTGGTAAGATAAGATAAGATAAGATCATGTAGAAGTCAACGATTATTAGCTACTCCGTACTAGGGAGAAGATTCTAGTATGATGGAGAAGTGTGTTTTGAGGTTTGTGCATAGCATTCATTATGTTGAAGACTATGTATATAATCTTCTAGATACTAGAATGGAAAAGAAGATCCAATGGTTGGAAATATTAGGATTCGCGAGTCTTGATCCAACGGCCAGCATTCAAAGTTATTCATACACTATATAGTGGTTATATCTCTACTACTATAATGGAGCAGTTTTGAATTGGATCCATAGCACCAATACCGACCATTTTGATGTTAGATCCAATGGTTCAGAGAAGCTGGATTCATGTTTAATAGCACATAGAGAAAACTCCACCATGCATGTTGTACAACCATCATGTCACCACCCCAAAATTTCGTAGCATAGTAGGATATATTCTCTCTAGTACTATAATGGAGCAGTTTTGAATTGGATCCATAGCACCAATCCTGACCGTTGGGCTCTTAGATCCAATGGTTCAGAGTAGCTAGATTCATGTTGAATAGTACGTACCTAGAGCAAACTCCACCATGTTCTAGAACCATCATGTCACCATGCCCAAAATGTCATAGCACATTATTAGGCTATATTCTCAATATGTGTAGATATAGTTATTATTAATAGACTTAATATATATGAACTTTTTCTCTAACAAGACTATTGGTTAATAACAATTCAATTTTGTTAAATCACATTTCATATATTAGAGAAAAAATGCATAAATTAAGTCTATTAGTAATAATTATATACACATATTTAGAATACAGCCTACTGTGCTATGAAATTTTGGGGGTGGTGACATGATGGTTCTAGAACATGGTAGAGTTTTCTCTAGGTACTATTCAACACGAATCCAGCTGTTTTGAACCATTGGATCTAACAACCCAACGGTCAGGATTGGTGCTATGGATCCAATTCAAAACTGCTCCATTATAGTAGTGGAGATCTAAAACATGAATTTTTTGATAACATGGTCTAGAGAAATGATGGAGAAGATTCTAAAATGATGGAGAAGTGTGATTTGATCCAACGGTCAATATTCAAAGTTATTCGTACACTATATAGTGGTAAGATAAGATTATAATAGGAAAAGCAAAAAAAAATTTGATCAACATCTATAAAGTATGGGTGTATATGTTTGGTTCTTGTACTTTGTATGTCATGTAGAAGTCAGCGATTATTAGCTATCTAAAACTTTAAAATTTTGGTAAAATGGTCTACAGAAACGAGGCAGAAGATTCTAGAATGATGGAGAAGTGTGTTTTGAGTTTTGTGCATAGCATTCATTGTGATGAAGACTATCAATAGAATCTTCTAGATGCTAGAATAATGGAAAAGAATATCCAACGGCTGGAAATATTGGGATTCACGAGTCTTGATCCAACGGTCAATATTCAAAGTTGTTCGTATATTGTTTATCAATTGCAAGATATGCACATCTACTTGCTTGTAGTACTACCAAATATGGGAAATTTACCATAAACTATGATGTGGATATGTCCACGACCTTGCGAGGTTGCTCAACCTAAAACTTGTTCATAAAAAACAAGATGATTATTAATCCAGTAGATGGCTTGAATTTTTTTGGGGGGGGGGGGGTTGCTGGAAGTAGATCGCTGTGGACGAGGAAGAGACAAGCTGGAGTGTGCACCCGCGGCTGCAGAGAAGAGATCGATGGAGGATGGATGGTGAGAGCCAGCAAAGGAGAGAGAAAACACAACTTGTTTTGCGTGCATATTACTACTAGTAGGTCCATATATTTACTACTAGTGGAGTGTACCTCGTGTCAGCAGCCCATCATAGCTTTACTCTGACATCGCACCGCCTTCCGACTCCTCCTCCTGCTGCTCTCGCGCTGCCTCCTTTTTTTTGGAGAAGGAGCCGCCTCCCTTTTCGAGTAGTACTAGTACAGAAGTGGAGTACTTTGCTTTACAGAGAAAAATATTTCCATCACTTAGAAAATTGGAGTTGTTACTTTTCCTAGTACTTTGGGAACTCCCATTGGCAAAGCTGTTTACCAATGCCAAGATGCGCATATCTAGTTTCTTGTAGTACTACTACAAAATTCCCATAAACATGGATATGTTCGTGACCTTGCTTGCTCGCTCGTCCTGAAACCTGTTCATACTTATACATGGTAGGCCAATTTTGTGAAGCGGCTTTTTTCAAAAGTTGTGAAAAACTCATGTTTATTATTTTTCATGGCACGTAGTATAAGCAAAAGGATGCCATGCATGAGTCCCCCTGTTTTTTGGCCTATATCTCTCTCTTTTTTCAAAGAAGGGTCAACTTTGCCGGCATGCAAAGTCTAGAAAGAAGTTGAATCTTTGAAAACTCTCAGTCGTGTTCTGCATATATTGGCTGTCTGGTGGGCAACTTCAAAAGATTTTTGTGGAATTTAAAGAGCAATTGACAGCTCACATGTGGTTCGAAATAATTTGACATAATTTCGACAGACTCCCTCCGATCCATATTAATGTTCATAGATTCATCTAGATTCAAATGTATCTAGTTATGTTTCTGTGCTAGATACATATACCCGAATCTAGACAAATCTGAGAACATTAATTTGAATCGGAGACAAATCATATAAGAGACGTCTGAAATATCATCACTATATAAAATTATAATAGGTAAAGCAGAAAAATATAAATTTGATCAACATATATAAAGTATGGGTGTATATTTGGTTCTTCTACTTTGTATCATCATGTGTACAAGTCAAAGATTATTATCTACCTAACACTTGAAATTTTTGGTAGTAACATTGCTCTAGAGAAACGAGTGTTAAGATTCTAGTATGATGGAGAAGTGTGTTTTGAGGTTTGTGCATAGCATTAATTATGCTGAAGACTATCAATAGAATCTTCTAGATGCTAGAATGAAAAAGAAGATCCAACGGCTGGAAATGTCGTTCGGATTCGCAAGTCTTGATCCAACGGTTGATATTCAAAGTTATTTGTATTCGTACACTATATAGTACTTGGCAAGATAAGATTGTACGAATAACTTTGAATGCCGACCGTTGGATCTCAATACTCGCGAATCCCAATATTTCCAACCGTTGGATATTCTTTTCCATTATAGCATCTAGAAGATTGTATAGATAGTCTTCAGCATAATGAATGCTATGCATAAACCTCAAAACACACTTTTCCATCATACTAGAATCTTCTCCCTCGTCTCTCTAGACCATATTACCAAAAAAAATCAAGTGTTTTGGGTAGCTAATAATCTTTGACTTCTACATGATGATACAAAGTACAAGAACCAAATATACACCCATACTTTATGTATGTTGATCAAATTTATAAGTTTTTGTGCTTTACCTATTATAATTTTATATAATGATGATATGTCATACGTCTATTATCCGAGTCTCACGTGCAGGGCACTCCTCTCGCTGCGCTCGCGCTGCCTACCTTTTGGAGTAGCAGTACAGAATGAGGTGGAGTACTTTGCTTTATAAAAAAAAAATTTCCATCGCTTAGTAGAGTTGTTAATTTTCCTAGTATTTGGAAACTCGCATTGGCAAAGTTGTTTACCAATGCCAAGATGCACACATCTAATTTCTTGTATACTACCTAATTACCATAAATTATGATGTGGATATGTCCATGACCTTGCTTGGTCACTCGCCCTGAAACCTGTTCATACTTATACATGGTAGGCCATTTTTGTGAAGCGGGTTTCTTCAAAAGTTGTGAAAACTCATGTTTATTATTTTTCATGGTAGGCAATACAAGAAAAAGGATGCCATGCATGAGTCCCCCTGTTTTTGTTGCCTATTTCTCTCTCTTTTTTCCAAAGCAAGGTCAACTTTGCCGGCATGCAAACTCTAGAAAGAAGTTGAATCTTTGAAAACTCCCGGTCGTGTTCTCGATATATTGGCTATCTAGTGGGCAACTTTAAAAGATTTTTTTGAAATTTAAAGAGCAATTGGCAGCTCACATGTGGTTCGATATAATTTGACCTAATTTCGATAGACTCCCTCCAATCCATATTAATGTTCATAGATTCATCTAGATTCAAATGTATCTAGTCATGTTTCTGTGGTAGATACATATATCCAAATCTAGACAAATCTGAGAATATTAATTTGAATCGGATACAATAGTGTAATTTAATTGGGTTAATTTATCTACGAACCTTGAAAACTCAAAGAACCTAGGAATCGCAAGCAAAACATGGATGGTTCGCTATGTCCGGAAACATGGCGCGCTTCTCGCATTCAGTGCCACGTTCTTCTGATTTTCTTTACTGCTAGTACAAAACATCCCCATAATCAGTTAGAAAAGTGAAAAATGTTTTTTTCCTAATTGTTTGAAACTCCCACGGGCAACATTGTTTACTAGGACAGGACGCACCCGTCTACCTGATGTGAGAACCCTATGTAAAAGTGTAGCTAGGGTATACATCGATATAGAAGGCCATGACCTTATTGGTCGTTCGTATTGAAAACCAAGAATTAATAATGTTACATCATGGTGGGCTATAATGTGAATCCGTTTTCCCTAAGGTTGTCAAATCTCATGTTTATCATTTTTCTTGGCAATTAATAATACTACTAGCAAAAGTACCCCAATCGTAATGAAGTCTCATGTTTTTGTTTTACACTTTATTTTGTTTGAATGTTTTTCATACGCGGTCAAATTTATCGGCATGCAAATACTAACCAGTAATGGAGTTTTTAAAAACTATTATTGGCCCATGATATATTGGCTGCCTGGGTACCTTCAAATAAATTTTGGATATTTTCAAGAGTAATAGTCTATCACACTCACATGTAATAAAGTTTGACCTCATTTCGTTTAATCGACTTAGAGTCATGCATTTAAGTGCACGTGGAGCTTTAGCTTGGAAGTTTGGAAAATACTTAAACTTGGGAACTGTAAGAAAGAATTGTCCACTTTGTACGAAAATTTGGTGGGGCCAGTCTTTCTTATTTTTCTACTAGTAAAAGTACTTGAAAAACTCACACTTCTAGTATTGCCTACTATATCATGTACTACTATGTATGAACTTTCTTGGATTTCAAGCCAAATAACCAAGGTCATGGACATACCCTGTCTTCATCAGGATAATGACCGTGTGCCCATATTTTGGTATAGCTAGGTCGGTGCATGTTAGCATGCATGGTAAAGAAGTAAAAGTATTTTTTGGAAGGAAGTGCGATCAATATGGCTTAGAGTTCATAGCATGTGCCATTTATTTACTATAGTACATAAAGTGGTTGGATAAGTTACATGTTATATTTTTCAAGCTTAATTTTCTAGCTAATTTCACCCACTCAAATGACTTTCTATCGATTTGTTGAATTAGGTCTAAATTAATATTCTACAAGTGCGTGAGAGCTAGTTCAATAGTATAACCGAGTGTTAGGTATAACAAAGTGACACGTCATCTATTGCCGGCTTTATACCAGCATGTACAATACCTAACATTTGAACTATAGAACAACTAGCATTACATGCATCAACCTCATCAAAAAGCAAGAAGATTAAACAGGAATAAAATGAAAAATATTTCTATGTCCGCTTGAAAAATCCTAAAACTTGGGAATTGTAAGAAAGCATGGTACAGTTAGTCTGAAAATTGGGGAAGTGGCATTCTTTATTTCTTTTTTGGAACCTGGGTACTATAGGTTCTGAAGGAGCAAGGCACTCCAATTAGCGCACTAGGGTTTGTAGTCGTCGCAATGTGGTCTAAGGACCTTTTTGTAATTATTATTATTACTTTTGAGACTTTTGTATTGGTGTAGATGATTATTAATCAAGTAGTTGGCTTGAACTTCGGGTGGAAAAACGGTTGCTGGAAGTAGATCGGTGTGCCATACCAAGTCACACGCGCGTAGTGCCACGCTGTGGACGAGGAAGAGACAAGCCGGACTGTGCACCCGCGGCTGCAGAGAAGAGATCGATGGAGGATGGATGGTGAGAGCCAGCGAAGGAGAGAGAAAACACAACTTGTTTTGCATGCATATTACTACTAGTAGGTCCATATATTTACTACTAGTAGAGTGTACCTCGTGTCAGCAGCCCATCATAGCTTTGCTCTGAGATCGCACCGCCTTCCGACTCCTCCTCCCGCTGCTCTCATGCTGCCTCCTTTTTTTTGGAGAAGGAGCCGCCTCCCTTTTCGAGTAGTACTAGTACGGAAGTGGAGTACTTTGCTTTACAGAGAAAAATAATTCCATCGCTTAGAAAATTGGAGTTGTTACTTTTCCTAGTATTTGGGAACTCCCATTGGCAAAGTTGTTTACCAATGCCAAGATGCGCACATCTACTTTCTTGTAGTATTACTACAAAATTCCCATAAACATGGATATGTTCGTGACCTTGCTTGGTCGCTCGTCCTAAAACCTGTTCATACTTATACATGGTAGGACATTTTTGTGAAGCGGCTTTTTTCAAAAGTTGTGAAAAACTCATGTTTATTATTTTTCATGGCAGGTAGTACAAGCAAAAGGACGCCATGCATGAGTCCCCCTGTTTTTTTTGGCCTATATCTCTCTGTTTTTTCAAAGCAAGGTCAACTTTGCCGCCATGCAAAGTCTAGAAAGAAGTTGAATCTTTGAAAACTCTCGGTCGTGTTCTCCATATATTGGCTGTCTGGTGGGCAACTTCAAAAGATCTTTGTGGAATTTAAAGAGCAATTGGTAGCTCACATGTGGTTCAAAATAATTTGACATAATTTCGACAGACTCCCTCAGATCCATATTAATGTTCATAGATTCATCTAGATTCAAATGTATCTAGTCATGTTTCTGTGCTAGATGCATATACCCGAATCTAGACAAATCTGGGAACATTAATTTGAATCGGAGACAGTAGTGTAATTTAAGTGGGTTAATTTATCTACGAACCTTGAAAACTCAAAGAACCTAGGAATCACAAGTAAAACATGGGTGGTTCGTTATGTCCGAAAACATGGGAACCTCAAAACACTTATCCATCATTCTAGAATCTTCTCCCTCGTTTCTCCAGACCATGTTACCAAATTTTGAAGTTTGATTAGCTAATAATCGTTCACTCTACATGATATACAAAGTGCGAGAACCAAATATACACCCATATATTATAGATGTTGATCAAATTTATATTTTTTTCTGCTTTACCTATTATAATTTTATATTGTGATGATATGCTAGACGTCTATTATCTGAGTCTCATGTGCAGGGCACATGCAACTTACTAGTTTACTACTAGCACTACATGAATTTGTTGGATAAATTACATGTTATATTTTTCAAGCTTAATTTTATACTCCCTCCAACCCAAATTATTTGACTTAGTTTTATCTAGATTCGGATGTATCGAACAATAAAACAAGTATAGATACATGAATCTAGACAAATCTAAGTCAACTAATTTGGGTCGGAGGGAGTAGCTAATTTCACCCAAAAGTGCATCATGCTTCAATCAACACTATCGGTGGAATTAAAAGGTTACATCAAAAAATAGAAAATTACATCCAAATCCATACAATTGGCACAAAGGCCCCTAAAAATTAGCTTGGAAAGGCAGTCGAGTCCGACTCAATTTCAACCGAGCAACTGAGCCATACTCTTGCTACTACTGTTTGCTTCACACACAAAACACAGCGTGCACCTGCGTGTTGATCATGGTCAAAGGGATGAGATTGCTCGGAACGAGTAAAGGAGCACACTGCCCCCCTACCGAGTCGATTTTCCCAGCCGCACCTTCGCCAGCCGCAGGTTCCTTGCGCTCGTCCTGATGGTGAGCAAGGGCCAGCATAGGATCGATAGGCTCGAGGGGACCCAGGATGGTGTCGTCTGCCACGGCCACGGCGACCTGGTGCCCACCCGACTTGTCTGCCCTGGTCGCATGCTCACTTGCCGTAGGTTCCTCACGCGTGAGCTCGAACTCGAGCATGTCATGTTCGTAAGCAAGGGCCAGCATAGGATCGATAGACTCGAGGGGACCCAAGACGGCGTCGGCCACGGCCACGGCAACCTGGCGCCCACCCGAGTTGTCTGCCCCGGTCGCATTATCGCTGGCTGCAGGTTCCCGTCGGAAGGATTGGCCGCTATCTTGCATGGGCTTAACTTGGCAACGGTTGATGTCCAGCCAGAGCGCCTGCCCGTACGCAGCTCCGTCATAGTTGAAAGGGAGGCCCGCCGGGACCGGGGCTTTGTTGTAGAGGTCCACTTTTGTTCGCCTACCATGTTGACGCCTCCGTGATGTGGCCAGCGCAGGATCGGTAGCCTCGAGGGGGCCCAAAATCGTATCGTCGGCCGGCAGGGCCAACGCACATTCACCGCGGGCAACCAGGCGCTCTACAGAGGCGGCTCCAACAATGGCAGGTTCCCGCCGGATGAACTGTTTCGGGGCCTGGCCTCGAGCCGAAGCAGACCTCTGAGGACGACGCAGCCAATCCACTGAGATTCCTTCAAGTATTTGTGAGGATAACATGCCTTTGGTGGAAGAAAGAAATTTCGCCGGAGAGTAGAATGAAGGAGAAAGTATAGTACTAGTAGTACTACTAGCGGTGCTACTCAGTTTTGACCCAGCATTTCTCCAAGGAGTACTTTTTTTAGATGCTCCAAGGAGTATGCAGAGCGACCGCTTGGCGGCGCGTGAGTTTTTTCGCAGTCGGCGGTTGTCCGGGGCATTAACTCATAAGATAAATGTCATATCGGTACTTGTAGTGGCCGTACTTTCAGCTGTCCGCAGTCTAACCGGATAGTAGGAGTAGTACTATACACTCTTGAAATAGAGGTGGCGAGTAGCTGTCAGCTCGAGCAACGAGCCTGGTAAATTCTTGGAGTATGTACTCCAGTATACAGTAGTAATAAGTTGCACATGCTTGTCCGTATAGTATTTCATATTATCTCTACTACTATAATGGAGCAGTTTTGAATTGGATC
The DNA here is from genome assembly GCA_916181665.1 of Avena sativa. Classification (NCBI taxonomy): domain Eukaryota; kingdom Viridiplantae; phylum Streptophyta; class Magnoliopsida; order Poales; family Poaceae; genus Avena; species Avena sativa. Next base: position 68,756,256 of record OV702292.1, read on the forward strand.
CATAGCACCAATGGTTCAGAGCAGCTGGATTCGTGTTGAATAGTACCTAGATCAAACTCCACCATGCATGCTCTAGAACCATCATGTCACCGCCCCAAAAATTTCATAGCACAGTAGACAGTATTCTCTCTACCACTATAATGGAGCAGTTTTGAATATGAATGATCCATAGCACCAATCCTTATTGTTAGGCTGTTAGATCCAATGGTTTAGAACAGCTGGATTCGTGTTGAATAGTACCTAGAGAAAACTCCACCATGTTCTAGAACCACCATGTTGAATAGTACCGGAGTACAGTATTTAGTCTTCCACGTAGCCCTAGGTCGTCAAAGCGATATGTAAACCAGGTCAGAGGGAGATAATTAATCAGGGAACATAGCGCTTCCCTAGTTTTCTCCGTGTAGGTCTCTTGCCAAAGAGATAAGGTATCGGTTCTTGGCCGTTGAATTTGGATGGACGAACGATATTGCCTAGAGTGAGATGAGGATTCTAGTACTCCTAGTATTTAACTATTGTACCAGTCTCTCTCACTCGCTCTCATCAACCCTCTCAGATCTGCGCTCCTCCCTCTGCTCTCTCGCTCGGTCTCAAAATCCCTCTCGGATCCACCGCAGTTGAAGAAGACGGCTCTATGGTAGACGAGTGGTTTGAAGCTATGATTGACATGAGTGCAATGAGGCAGGTCTTCAGCTGCAGGCTGTGTTCTCAAATTGTTCGTCGTCCTGCGTACATGGTTATTACTACTTCTTTCTTCATGATGTTTTCCACACTGGTTCGATACAACTCTTGTTTTTGGGCTAAATCTCTTTTCCTTGCACGAGCAGTGCTTTGGCAAGGCCGCAGCGCACATTGCATGCACACAATGTGTTGGAAAATTGTCCGATGGCCAGTGCCCAGGGTGTGAATACGGAGGCGTCTTTGAACCAACCACTACAGTGGATCAGATGTCCTCGGGAATGAAGCTCAAGTGCAGCAACAAAGGTTGTGACATGGCTGGCAGCTTCCTCGAGTTCATCGAACACCAGACGACATGCCCGCACGGGCAGAGGGCGACATAGGTTCTTGACAAACAAGAACCGTATGATATTCAGGTGTCTATGTGTGTGTTGATTCTGTCTAGAGTATGGTTTAGTTCTAGGGCGGCAGGTTGTAAATTGTAACAAGTACTGGCCACATGCTATACTAGTTACTCATGTTGCCAAATGGGTTAAATCTATCTGTAGCTAGGCCAAGTCTTAGGTTCCTTGGATCCGCTACAAATCCTGGATGGGCCTTGTCAAAGTTCTTCCATTCATCGCCATCAGCTGGATGTCTGAGTAAGTAATCGTCTTCCTTGAGAATCTCTTTGTTCCATCTTGTTTCCTTAGATGTTTGTTCTGACTGAAACAACCTCTTCAATCTATCTATAATTGAAAAATATCTCAAAACCTTACAAGGATCTTTCTTCTTTTTATCACCATTTTTCCATCTTGATTCGTTACATACTGGGCATTCATCGAGGTTTTCATAATCCTCCCAGAATAGTACACAGTTATTTGGACAAAAATGGATCTTCTCATATGATAGTCCAAGTACCTTGATGTACTATTTCATCTCATAAAAGGATTTTGGCAGTCCTTCCCTAGGGATTGACTCGCTATACACCTTAATCACTGAATCGAAAGCTTTGTTGGTAATCTTGTTGAACGACTTCTCCTTTAGTAATTTCATTACCAGTTTGAATCTTGAGATACCAGAATCAGGGTCCACTGAACACTTGGCATATTCTATCAGGTCAGAGAAAAGTGATCTTTTAAGAGAAGGAGCGCCTTTTTTGCTTGCAGTGGGGTACATGTCCCTTAACAAACCAGAAAGGTCCTCATCCTCGATCTGACGAGCTTCAGGCGTATCAACATCAGCTAGAGGATCAAGAATAGACTGATCATATGGTTCACCATGTTTAGTCCACCTAATATATGTGCGTTGCATCCCATTAACAGAAGTATGGTCTACGACTCTGCTCTGACTCAACTTTTTATAATTAAGGCATTGTTGGCATGGGCAAAACACATCTGAGTCGCCAGTATGCTGTCTAACAAACTTCATGAATTCATTAACACCTTCCCAATATGAAGGTGTTGCTTTTTTCCATTCAGTGTCCAATATCTGTCCATCTGTTGAGGATAGAGATGGTTAGAAGCTTTCAAGTTATTTCACCGAACATGTTGATTACAGATCTAATTAAGCCAAGATATCTGAGCAACCTGATTGAATATAGAACTATAAATGCCATGTAATTTTAGCTTATTTCAGAAATTGAGTGCAGAACTATGTTACATATTTGAGAGAACAGATCGACCGAGCACAAAATGACAACCAATTCGAACAAACAGATCAAGTGCAAAACAATGTCAAACGAGCAGACCGAGTACGAAACTACTTGTAGGGAATGATTGAGCGAACTAAGGATATTATAAGCGTACCGTGGGGATCGACCAGCTGTCCTATGGCCTGTGTGCATCTCGAAAAGAATTGCACCGCCAGTAATGGTGTCCGGCCGCCCCGGCTGTTAGACGGAGTGTGAATGTTTTGGTGCGCGGCTTGTGGTTTTGACCGCATGTGCGTCTCTAGAAGAATGGTGCAAAGAGACAGTAGCTGGCTGCTGGAGTGAAGGCGCGAGTTGGAAGGCGCGAGTGGGAAAGTTTTGGCGCGTGTGGGGTATGTGTCCTGGTTGTCAACAATTTTCACGCGAAAATATTGGCCAAAATTTTCTCCCTCGTTTTTTCTTCCTTATTGAGGTCTGGAATTTTTATTACCGAGCCCATGAAATTAACCTATCAGGCCCAACCATGGCCCAAAACCTTCAATTTGGCCTTTTCATTGTCTTGTGGACACCGACCATAACGCATTCAGTTTCGTAGTGAGCCCATGAAGAATAGGGCATCCGCCCCCAGTTATCCTATAATCTTTTTAATTCGGCCTTTATGGTCATCCCCTTCCCCACCCCCCACCCCCAGAAAAATCTCCGCCTATCTATGTTGTTTTGTTGAAACTACTGTATTACTAGTAAGTTCCACGTACCCTGCACGTGAGAACCAGATAATAGACATATGATATATCATCACTATATAAAATTACAATAGATAATTTTCAAAAAAAATATAATTTGATCGACATCTATATAGTATGTGTGTATATTTGGTCCTTTACTTTGTACCATGTATATTTAGACCTAGCAACGGACCGATGTCAAACCAGCAGACGGGGGCTGAAAAAAAGTCCATCATGCGCATGTTTCATTTACAGAGAGGCTGACACGTGGGACCCAGCAGCGCGGCCTTATAGAGATGCTGCATCGAGCAACATTGCCAAGTTTAAAATAGGGAGGCGCGAGTGAGAAAAAGTCCAGCGTGGTGAGAGGCTAACATGGAGGACCCAACAACGTTATCAAGTTCGACCCGAAAAACAGTCCAACATACAAACACGCCTTTTCGAGGTCAGCGAACTATTTTTTTAGCACAGGGTCAGGGAATTTCCCTGCTGAGCACAGGCCAGTGAAATTTGAGAAAGGATCCCATGGAGCATAGGCAAGAACATTTTAATTCGGCCTTGTTAGGGTCAAGGGACTGCTTAGCATAGCCTAGTGAAATTTAAGAAAGGAGCCCATGAAGTATAGCGCATGTACATGGACCATGTAGAATAGCCCAAAATATTTTTAATTCGCCCTTTTGAGCATTGCCCCCACCTTTTAAAAAAACTCCGCCTCCACCTCTTAAAAAAAAACTCCGCTATATTTTTAAGAAACTAGTCCATTATATATGTGGCATTTTATAAATTGAAATGCCAGGAGGCTGCCCTTTTATTTTTAAAAATATAAATATGGACACACGACATCTTTTTAAAAACATTAAAACATAACTTGAAGGTACTAAGGTATGTTTATATTTTCTATAAATATCTTTGACGTAGTGGTGACACACACAGTTTAAATCTATTGGAATTCCAAAACAGCAGACGCGGCCGAAAAAAAGGTCTATCATACATACACACATTTCATTTAAAGATAGACCGACATGTGGGTCCCACCAGCGTGGCCTTATAAAGGTGTTGTATCGAGCAACGCTGCCAAGTTCGAAACAGGAAGGCGCGAGCGAGAAAAAAGTCCATCATGCACACGTTTGTTCTAATGAGAGGCTGGCATGGGGGGACCCAGCAGCCTGAAAAAACGGCTGATGTAGCGAGCAACATTATCAAGTTTGAAACACGGAGCGCGAGCAGAGAAAAGTCAATCATACAACCGATTCTTCTAATGAGAGTCTGTCATGTGGGACCTAACTGTGTGACCAAACGGCATATTTGTCAACCAACGCTATGTAGTTAGGAACAAGGTGGCGCTAGAGTAGAAAAAAAGTCTGTAAACCCATGATTCTTCTAATGTGAGACTGACATAAGGAACCCACTAGCATGGCTGATGCAGCGAGCAACGCTATCAAGTTCGGAACACGGATGTGCGACCGAGGGGAAAAATTCTATCATACACATGTTTCTTCTAATGAGAGGATGACTTGAGGGGTCTAGGAGTTTGATTAAACGGCTGATGCAACAAGGAACGCTATCAAGTTTGGAACATGAAGGCGCGATAGAGGGTAAAAAATCCATCATACACACGTTTCTTCTAATGAGAGGATGACATGTAGGGCCCATCATCATGATTAAACGGTAGATGCATCGAACAACCCTATCAAGTTTGGAATCGGGTAGCGCGAGCCAAGGAAAAAATCCATCATACACACGTTTCTTCCAATGAGAGGATGACATGTGGGACTCAGGAGGTTGGTTAAACGGTAGATGCGTCGAGCAGCGTTATCAACTCGGAATGGGGTAGTGCCAGCGAAGGAAAAAATTCCATCATACACACGTTTCTTCTAATGAGAGGATGACATGTGGGTCCCAGGAGGTTGATTAAATGGTAGATGCATCGAGCAGCGCTATCAACTTCGGAACAGGGTAGCGCGAGCGAAGGAAAAAAATCCATCATACACATGATCCTTCTAATGAGAGGCTGACATGTGGGACCTAGCAGCCTGACTAAACGGCAGAAGCCTCGAGCAACGTTATCGAGTTCAAATCAGGGAGGCGCGACCCGAAAAGTATGGTCTTTCTTCTACCACGTGCCAGCCGAGCTTCCTCCATGTTTTTAGCAGATTTGTCGTAGTAGAGGGCCATGAAACCGGAAAAAAAAGTTTTCCATCAGCCACGGCCGAGCCGAGAATTTCGTCGCGGAAGACGTGCCTTCTACGATGACCGTCAGGCCAATTCGTTGCAGAAGGAAACTTTTCTTGTAGTGGATGTTCTTTTGTTTAGGATATATATACGTAAATGGATTAGGAGGCATAGAGGCTTTCGTTGGGTCACTCTCACTAGAGGCCTCGTTCATGGCCTCCTTACCGGTGTCCATCGGCCTCCCTTGAGGTACTACCGAAGGTCCGGCAAACATGACCCCTCGCCCATCCCCTAAAACGTCCCTCAAGAAAACTTATTCAAGCAAGGAGATCAGAATCCACCTTAGCCTTTTCAAGAGACTCTCTGGCAAAGAGTTCACGGATCTCCTTGACCGAATAAGTCTTTCCCTCCTAACCATCGGAGAAAACCATGTTTTCTCTTAGGTGGTAAAACCCTTAGAAGAGCACTAGGCTCTGATACCAATTGAAAGCGTAAGATGGTTTACCTAGAGGGGGTGAATAGGTTTGTACAAAATTCTTTATAATCTTTTGCAAGTTTTAGGCTTTGTGGAATATAAGTGTGCCTAAATGTAAACTAGGTGAGGCAACCTAGATGATGATACAATATACTTCAAGCACAAAGGCTATCACAAACTAAACAACACAAGTAAGAGATTGGTTAAGGAATAACCGAAGCACACGGAGACGAAGATGTATTCCCGTGTTCACCACCTTTGGGAAGGGGCTACGTCACATTGGAGAGGTGTGAGGTTCCACGAAGGATTCCCCAACGCCACGAAGGCTTACCTTCTTCTCCGATCCTATCCCATGAAGTAATAGCTCTCTTACTCGTGGTAGACTTTAAGGTAGTCTCCAAACCCTCACAAACTTTCCACAGAGCAAATCACAAGCCAAATGCCTCCGGGTGACCCTAGCCGCCCAGGGTTTCCCACAAACCCAAGAGTAACAAGCTAACTCGATGAACTCAAGGGTGATTGAACTTTGGCTTGGTGGAAACATAGATCGGGACCTCCTCTTGCTTTCTACCAAAGGGATTTGGAATTGGTTGGGTAGAATGGGAGATCCTCAAGGAATTGTGTTTCAACAATGGGGAGAGAGAGAGATTCAAGGATGAAATATGAACTGAATGCCTAACCTGCTCAAGGTGGAAGAAGTGGTATTTATACCCAAGGGAGAAATCTAGCCGTTTAGAGCAATTCTGCGAAGTTTGGTTTTAAGTTCGGTTGGACCGGCCCACACACCGGACCGCCTGGTATATAACCCGGAAGACCGGAATCCAAACTGGGAAAGTCCCTGTGTGCGAACCGAATAGATTCAGTATAATAAATCGAGAATCCCAGTTTGGGTTTGATTTTCCGACGCTGGTACTAGACCACTCGGTATGGGAGCCGGTTCAACCGGCTTGTACACCGAACTTGGCAGAGATGCTATGAAAAGTAGATTTCTCTCTCCTCTCTCTTTGGTGATGGAACAAGTGGGTGTATGGGATGTGTATAAGGCTTATAAATTCTTCCCCAACAAGCTCATCAAGATAACCCCTCTTAATAGTGTGGAGTTCCTAAAGACTCAAGTTACATATAAAAGGCAAAACTCTAGCACATATCTTCGTTATCGAAATGGGGGGGGGGGGGGGTCTCCGACAATCTTCCAACATACCAGCGGACTGAAACCTGTTTAAGACACTAGTATCTAGCATTAGTCCGCTCTAACTACGATGTCATTGTCAACCAAAAATAGTAGAGGGTAAACTACCCTTTCACCTTGGTCACAGGTTCTTCCACATAACTATGTTTTATACTCGATATAATGTGACCCATTGTCTATGGTTAGAAAAGGACAAGTTCTTAATGGTTAAAAACATGTGCTTAGAAGCAAATTCTGAGTGAACCACTAGAACAGAATTGAGTTTATCTTTAAGAAATATGGTTGGACATACAAGTTGTAGTTGGATGCAATTTCAGTTAGGATCTACATAGACATAGAAGTATATAGCTACTTCAGAAATGGCCGGTATAATTGTGATGGCTTAAAAGGAAGTTCGACTTCAACTAAGTGTTATTTATGGTATACATGACAACAGTGAAATTTCATTTTGACTGTTCGAGCGTCATGGGAAATACTAGAAAACAAAGTCTCACTCTATCGCCAAAACAAATAGTTTGACACATTATGTGATAATGGTGTGGATGTCGAGGACATAAACAATTTGCAAAGAACATAAGGATCTAGTAACACAAATCAGAAGGACATAAATGGTTTCTCCATGAGAAGGCATGATCATTGATAGCTGTGAGATTCGACACATTTTTTATGGCTTTATTTGATGGTTTTTGCCCGGATTTGATCGTTTTCTAGCTTTACCTAACGCTAATACTTCGGTAGCGAAGAAAACTTGGTTTTTAATGTGTGTTTCAGGGTCTAAACGTCAACAGGAGAATTTAACTAGATAAACACAATATTCTGGGGAAACAAGCGAGTCTCACTTTGGAAGCATGTGAGAGGAGTCAACAGAAGCTTTAACGAGCAACTATACGGCAGGAATATTTTTCCGGCCGTATAGTTCCTGCCGAATAGTTGTCGTCGCCTCTGTCTTGTCAAAAGGGACAACTTCCATGAAGGGACGAGGGACGAAAACAAAACGCAGCAGCCGCCACACCATCCAGAAGGGAGAAAGAAGGGATCCGGATAAGAAGGAGAAGACGTTATTCATCTCGCTCCACAATCTTTGACCTCCTAGCCAATACACCCCATAGCCACTACTTGTACTTGAGAGAGAGAGAGGGATCTCCACCTTGCAAGACTGGGGTTTGAATTGCTTCTTCCCATCTTGAATTGTCTTGGATATTTTTCTATTCTTATTGTGGATCTCCACGGTAATACAAAGACAAATTCCCTTTATTCAATCCTATTGATGATCTGTTCTTCTCTCATGTGTGAGTAATTCCCTTGGGCGTGGAAGATGTAGGGGATTGGTGAGATGTGATGTGCCTTAATATATTTTCCATTAGTTTGTGATTAATTCTAATTGCTATATTATGTGTGCTTGACTATCTGTGGGATGCCTAATGCTTGTTGTCCAATTAAGGGCCCATACAACATGATACCCTGTTCTACACAGATAAGATCTTGTACGCTAGTGGACCGGCGACCCTCGGGTGACATGGGGATATCAATGGAAAGCTAGTTGACTCGAGGATAACGAGTAACCACTGTGCTTATTGCATTAGTCTGATCCAAGGAGCTTAATCGCTAAGCAACCTGAAGTGTCTTAATCGTCTAGTGTCTGGCCATGGTTTGGGTAGCAAGCTAGTACGATTATTGAAGTTGGAACGAAATCTACCAAGAGGAGTTTCAGCTAATTATGGGTTGCTCTCCTACGCATATATCTATAAGATTATAATTGTTACATTTACCACTCGTCCACCTGGCACAGTCACTATCACCATGAACTGAATCTCCTCGCGCCTTGTTTCGTCATTTGCAGGAAACAACAAACAAGCAAAGTCATTCTTTATTTTTATGCTTTATAATTTTAGTTTTATTTAAATCTAACACATTTAATCAAAACCCCATTCTTATTTCAACACTTGCAGTCAATTCACTCGAAGACCTGTGACAACTTCGGGTGTGATAGATACTTCACCAATAAACACTTACCTTTGGTCTCCCTGTGGAATCGATATCTGAACTTCGAAACTAGCTACAAATGATCTGTGCTCTTGTAGACATCAAGCTATTTTTTGGCGTTGTTGCCGGGGAGCTAAGCGCTAAGTGTTTGTCTTTTGACATTTCAGGTGTTGCTACTACAAAATGTTCTCCTTATGAGACAAAGGGTCTACACGCTCTGGTAGGACCTACCCGCCACATTATATTGAGCATGTGCCTACTCAAAGGCGCGAAGAAATTATTAAAAAAAAATTAAGATCAAATAAAGTTGAAGTTGAAAACCTGAGTGATATTACGGAAATTATGTCTATTTACATGACGACTCCTATGAAACCTAAGAAAACTCTAAGGGACTACAGTGCTCCAAGTTCTGAATTTCTTAAACAACCAATAGAATTCCCTAATCCTGAAGTTAGAGAATATCGATTTGATGGTGGAATCATTAAAAATTTGCAGGAAAAAGCTTTCAGTGGAAGGGAAGATGAAGACCCAGGAAGACATATTAGAGAGTTTTACGATGTGATAACATCACTTGGACCAAAAGGTTTGCCCAGAGACTTCTCTCATCTTAAATTATTTCGATGGTCTCTTAAAGGTAAAGCTCTAGACTGGTTATATTCTCTCCCTCGCCATTACATTAAATGTTGGGAAAACTGCATTGCTAAATTCATAAACAGGTTTATTCCTTTTTAAAAGGTAACTGAACTATGAAAGAACATAGGCAATTTTAGTCAGAACATGGGAGAAAACTACCCACAAGCCTAGGAAAGATTCTTTGGAATGGTCAATAGTATTCCTAATCATGGCTATTCTGAACTAACAATTTGCCATTTATTTTACCATGGTCTCAATACTCAATGTAGAGAGTTTCTTGACTTCTCAAGAGGAGGATCAATAAATACTTTAACTATTAAAGAATGTTTGGAATTAATGTCTACTAGGGCTAAGAATGATTCTTTATATAATCCTGATTTTGGCACTAAGCTGGAAAAAGGGATACTTTGGATAACTCCTGATCTTATGCCTGAGGTATGCAAAACTATGAAAGAAAAAGGTATACCTTCTGAACTTGCTAAGGAAAACAAAGAAGATTTGTTTCAAGTTTTTACTGAAGAAGATGAAACTAGGAAAGTTTTTCAAGAATTAAAACATCGACAAGTAAAATCTTATAATAACTTGCATAGGAATTTCCAAAAACATAAAAAGATTCTGGTAGAACTCACGGAAAATTATGATGAGATAGGCCAAGAAATAAAATTAATTCATAAGTATCTTAGTATGATTGAAACCCAGTGTGAGCCAATAGGATCCGGTTATCAAATTTTTCTTCGTGAAGACGAAGATATTCCTGTTTGTGCTAATGTTGTCACAAGAAGGGGTGCAGTTGTTACAGGACCCTTAGGACCACCGAAATATGAAGCTGAAAAAGAGCGCAAGGAAAAATCCTTGCTTGAAGCAAGCCAAGAAGATGATACATTGGTGGATCCTCAAGATGAAACTGAGACGCAAGAGCATACCAAGGGGGACCAAAATGATGCACAATATGATAACTATGACTCTGATGTAGAGACGGTTGATCCAAGAGAAGATAAAGAAACATGTAAGGAAGATCAAGTTATTGTAGTAGAAAAGAAGAAAAGCAATAAGCAACAACAAAAGAAAGCAACAAAAGAATATGACCCTCCCCCCCAAAAAGATAAAGGACAAGAGTAAGTCAAGTGAGAAAAAGCTTCCTTATCCTGATCAAAAAAGAAAGCACCGGATGAGGTAATTTATAATTCTTTTACAAAAGGCACTTAGTGACCTGCGTCTGGAAATTCCATTTGCGGATGCAATCAAAGTTCCTACTTATGGTAAATTCCTTTGTGATATTCTTAGTAGAGAGAAAGAAATAACTGAAACTGGTGCTATGGTAACTAGCTATCCTGCTAATGGGAAGCTATTGTCTAAGTCTGGAGATCCCGGAATACTAACTATTTCATGCTCAGTAGGTAAAACTGATATTCACAATGCCTTGTGTGATCTAGGAGCAGGAGTTAGTGTAATGTCATACTCCCTCTATAAAAGGTTAGGATTAGGGGAGTATTCTCCTACTACTATCACTTTACATATGGCTGACAAGTCCACTAAACAACCTGTTAGTATGATTGAGGATGTCTTGCTTATGATAGATGAACATGTTATTCCCACTGATTTTATTATTCTTAAAATGCCAGAAGCTGACAGATTATCTATAATACTTGGAAGATATTTCCTCAGTACTGTAGGTGCATCAGTAGATTGTGCAGAAGGGGAGATAATCTTAAATGTTTATGATGCTGAAATCATCCGGTATTTTCCAAAGAAACTAGAAGCAGGAGAAAGATATGTTCCACCAGCAAAACAAGTTCACGTGGTAAGTGCCATTGATAAGGGGCAACCGAAGGTAAAAATTTGAGAAGAGAGAAGAGGTTGAGTTCTTCAACCATTCTTAATAAATGCTTGATGGGGGTCAACCCATTTTCGTAAATTTAGTAGAATAAAGAACAAGAAGTTCGTCGCATTCCTACCACTTTTTCACAGACATTCTTGCGGAAGCGCGCCTGTAAAGATGCAGCTGTCAAAAAGTAGTAGAAACATCGATTGAATAAGTAGAGAATAATAATAAGAATAAAAGTTTGAGTTTTCTATTTGTAGAAGCTAAAATTTTGATTTTAATATGCTAATGTTGGTCAACAGTTTTTACTGTCATTTTTCTGTTAAAAACTAGGTATTTCGCTAAGTTATGGGATAAGAAGGAATCCTCGAAAAAATAGAATTTTTTTGATGTTTACTGATGGTTTAACGACCAACTATACGGCGGGAATAAAAAAAATCCGGCTGTATAGCTCCGGTCGTATAGTTATCTTTGCATCAACAAATTTTCTTCGAAGGCACAAAGAGTTTAACGACCAACTATACGGTGGGAATAAAAAATTCTGGCCGTATAGTTCCGGTCGTATAGATATCGATGCCTCCATACAAAGATTTCTGAAAGGTACTGAGAGTTTAACAACCAACTATACGGCGGGAATAAAAATTCCGGCCGTATAGCTGCGGTCGTATAGATATTGATGCCTTCGTAGAATTTCATCCTAAAGGTATTGAGAGTTTAACAACCAACTATACGGCAGGAATAAAAATTCCGGGGTCGTATAGTTCCGGCCGTATAGATATCGATGCTAGTTTTATAAATTTATCTCGAGAGGCAGACGGTTTAACGACCAACTATACATCGGGATTATTTTGATCCGGCTGTATAGTTGCACCTGTATAGCTGTTTTCTGAATAAAGAAACCCTAGTTTGCTGCGCCACCGCAACTATACGGGCGGAGCAACATCACCTGCCCATATAGTTCCGGCCGTATAGGTCGGCGCGACCACTTAAACGCACTAGGGTGGCTAGGTCTTCCTCCTCTCCTCATTATTTCTCTCATATTCTCTCTCCAAACCTCTCAAAATCCACCTAAAACTTTTGATTCTTCGTGGATTTCGTTCGTTTGAGTGGGGGAATCAACAGATCGGTATGTTTCTCTCCCTATCCATGCTTTATTTTCAGATTTTCATGGTTGAAACTCTTACATTGATCTAGTGAATGAACTCAAGCTTATATTATTTTTCCTATTAATTTCTCACGTTAGGATTGAATTTTTCCACGTAGAATCGATCATATATCATATAGAAACTATATGCCTAAGGTTTTATGGTGAAATTTTTCAATGCATCACGATGAACAAAATCGGTAACCTTTTTCGTTTGAGCAAGCGCCAACAGGGTGAGGGCTCAAGCTCGGGTTCCCGAGCTTCGTGCAACTCCAAGTTGGACATTGTCTTAGCGAGGAGAGTGCTGCCCACACATTGGGCCGACCACAACTTTCTCACCATGGCAGGGTTGAAGGAGAACTTCGACCTCATGTGCACCAGGGCGGGGCTGGTAGTGATCAGCTTCGCAAGCCACGACACCTACACTGATCTCACCCACGAGTTCCTTGCCTCCTTCTACGATGACCACAAGGAGAAAGGTAACATGTGAACTATCAACTTCACCATGAACCGGTAACCATATGAAATAAATTTTGAACAATTTTGCACTGCTTTTTGCCTCCCCCATACTGGGGAGCCCAATATTACTAACCACTATAGTGTCACAGGTGGGACGACTTGGGAGGTTATTTCTGTTAATGGTGGCAGACATTTTTATCAGAAGAAGATGTCCATGATTCAGAACCCAACCATTCGCTACTATGCTCTGTTCCTCGCCAACACACTACTGGGGAGAGGTGACACAGGCTCCATGGCTAATGCGGACATGGAAATGATCACCAAGGCTCTTTTCCCTACTTCACCGCGGAGCCCCAGTCCTGCAGCTCTACTCATCCAGCACTTCCGCCACCAAAGCAACAAGACCGAAGGTGATATTCGCATTGGTGGATTGGTAACCCACCTTGCCTATGCATTGAATGTTATACTACCTGTTATGGAACCCGTTGACTGCTCCAAACTTATGGACGTCAAGTATTTGACTACTTGTGGCTTCCTTGGTGTTTACCATGCTAACCCGAGGCTCCGAGCATATCAATTCGGTTATCTTGATGATGTATAGGGTGAGCAGGTTCAGTTGTTCTGCCTCCAGGCCTTCTCAATTATGGACAAGAACACTTGGATCCTCAACAGATGACCTTTACACGATATTGAGATTCCTTGCATGGATCCATCAACATGGGTGGGCACCCTTAGGCCCTGTTTGTTTGGGCTTCTGCTTCTGCTTCTTGAGGGTCCAAAAGCAGAAGCCCCAACAAACAGCACACGGTGAGAAAGTGCTGGCGATAAGCGCCGTGCCGAAATACATTACATGAGCAAACCACGACGCAAGCTAGGAGGGAGGTGCTTCGGGCCGCTTTTGCCACTTCCCGAGTTGTTGTGGACCGAACTTTCCTCCACACTTCAGCCTATTTAGGCCTTGTTTGGTACTAGAGTTTTTGTGGGGATTAGTAGGGATAATCCACACTAAACCGCAAATCCTCACTTACTTTTAAAAATATTTTTGGTACTAGAGTATTGAGCGAGTTTAGTCCCCGCTTATATCCATGTTTCCCCAAATTTTAGTGTATTTTTCTCAATCCCCAATACTCTACCCGTACCTAGTGGATTGTGAGTAGGGTTTATGGGGATTGGTGTAGGTAGAGGTTTCACCCAATACTCTAGGGGATTATCCCTACTAAGAGCATCTCCACTCGTTGGCCGTTCCCAGGCCGAAATCCGGCGCTATTTTGCGTCAGACGGATGTAACTTTCGGCCTAGGAACGACCTTTTTCCCACTCGCGTTCCCAGGCTGAGTCCCCACGTTTAGCCGAAATTTGATCAAACACAACGAAGCTTGAACGAATATAGGCGATTTTAATTAAACAACAGCGAGTTCGTACAATAGTTGGCCAAATTCGGACATATACCCGAATTTTGGCCAAATTAGGATAAACGAAAACTAAATCAGTAAAAAATGGCGGTGCCGATGCCGATGCCGATGACGCCGCCTCACATGCCAAAGTGGCGGTAGAAGTTGGTGTAGTCGGGATCCGCCATGTCGTCGTCGCCATAGCCGTCGCCGTCCAGCGTCTGCGGGGGCTGCGAGCTGCCCTGGCCTGGGTCGCCGTACCTCCACGACTGGTAGGAAGGGTCAGCGTCATCGTCGTCATCGAGGACGACGAGGGGCGCGCCCAGGTAGGCGGGCATGGGGCGCGCCCATGTAGGCGGGCTTGGGGCGCGCTCTGGCCGGGGCGGGATCGTGGTGCCCTCTGGCGCGATGCTCGTCCTGCTCCTGTAGGCGCTGCACGCGCAGTGCCTCCTCGTCCTAGTCTGTTCTGGACCAGGCGAGGATGTTCGGCTCCGTAGACAACGACAACAACGTGGCCTCGCGCAGAGAATGCTCGATCGCCATTTTCATGGCGAAGGAGTCCTCGTCGACGGCGACGCCCCAGTCGGTGGGCTCAAGCTTCGGCTGGCGAAGGGGCATCCGCCCGGTCGACGGCGTCGCGACACAGGCTTGTTGATGATGATGTCGCACGCGCGTGTCCTCGGTGACGAGGTCCTCAGCATGTCGGCCTCATGCTTGGGAGGCCGAAATACCTAGCCGCTGCTGCGCGGCGACTGCGTAGGAGCTGATGCCGAGGAGCGCGACATGGAGGAGGAGGTGGAGAGGCTGGCCATCCTCCTGGGCGCCTAGCTCGCCGGAGGTTGGTGCCTACGGCGAGGGGGCGGCACCGGCGAACGCGGGAACCCCAACCGGGGGTTGTTGCCGGCGTGGATGTGCTCGAGGACGGCCTTGAGCGTGCGCCCCTGCGCGCTCCACCATCGGCGGTGGCTCGCCGTGTTGCTGCGCTTCGGCGGCTCGCCTGGAGGACCCGGGTGCGCAGCGAGCTCGGCGAGGCGGTGCTCCTCGAAGAAGTTCTCCTAGTAAGCACAGTTGCTGGGGTCCTCGGTGAGCTCTGGATCCGGCATCGCTGCAACGGTGGCCTGGATCTCCACCATCTCTTGGTCCGCCGGTACCGGCAGCACCGGTATGCCGCCGGTGCTAAGCCTCCACCTGGGGGGCAGCGAAAGTCCGGCGGCGCCATATATCCGGCGTCGTGGAGCATCCTCGCCTCCTACTGCTAGAGCGTTCGCCGGACGAAGCCGTTCGCCGCCGCGGGATCGCCTGGGTACCTCTCCGCCATCTTCCTCTTTGCCGATTGTTTCTTTCACCGGAGTTTGGGGTGGTGTGGGGTGGAGGAGGAAGTGTACTACGAACCGGCGTGCGGACGTGTTTTACAGGCCGAGCGAGGGTGGCGAAGGCGGGAGGGGTGTAGCGGCGAGGGCGGGAAAAGGGGAAGCGACGGAAAGTTATTGCCCGTCGGTCCGTCGCGGGAGCCGAGGCGACGGTGGCGCGCCATTACGGTGATGCGTCGACGACGAGACCGGTGGTTAATACCCGGCGGTCCTTCGCGGTGTTCCGATGCGGGAGGATAAGGACGACTCGGCTTCTACCGCTGACTGGGCGGGTCCACTCGGTGAACGCCGCTTTTCTCGCCGAATTCGCTTCGTCCGGCGTTCCCAACGCGTTCCCGTCGCTCCGGGAACGGTCCGGACAGGCCGGACGTAGTTTGGGCTAAATCCGGACGAAATCGAGATCCTGGGAACGTGACTGGGCCAAATTTCGGTGTCCAGACTAAAAATACATCCTAGGAACGGCGTGCTAGAAAAAAGAGTGAAGATGCTAATCACCAAAAAAGAGTAAACTGAATGGGCGGTCCTAATTCTTTCGCCTGACCTTTACTTTGATCCCATTCTTTAAAACTACACGTCTAGATCCTAAAACTTTGATAAATTATTCACGCGAGATCCTATTTTTGTCTAACCATTTTGACTGGTATATGTGGCATTTGGACCGCTGCCAGGTTGACAATATATTTACGAAAAGGCTCCCTGATTGTATTTTTTCCACATAGTACATAGCTACTTGACCCCCTCATCGTCTTCCTCGCCGCGGCCACCACTCCGCCCGCCACCACCACACTGCCATGCCGCTCTCGTCAATGGCGGAACGCTCGACCCGCCGCTGAACCGAAGGCGCCGTTGTGAAGCTCCTACGGAGAACTGGAGCCGCCGCTGATTTTCGGCACCGTAGATGTGTCGTCCGTCCCCCCGTTTTTCCTCCCTAATCGAAGAAATTAGGCAAGTGTTGGCCGGCCGGATCGATGCATTGCGTGCGGCGCATGGAGCTAGCCTCGTGTCCTGTATATATACACACACTTAAGCAGCGCACACACAGAAGCAGAGCAACCAATCGCCCTTTGGCCAGCATGAGAAGATCTACCACGGCAGCAATTCTCATGCTGATCGTCTTCACTGTCGCATCCGGAGGTAGCTGCGGCACGACCTGCGCCAGTGCGGCCACTGCCAAGCACAGGTGCCGCAAGGCAGCCCACTGGCACCGACACGTCGGCATAGCCGTCCAACTGCACCTACGGGAACAACACCGGCGGCCAATGCCCTCCCAGCCCCATCCATAACCGTGTTTACCGCTGCGTTGTGGAGGCATCGCCGACCTGAGCACGGACGTGAGCGCAGACATGGCGGCACTGTGTACCGCTACGCCGTGGAGGACCAGGACACCGGGTTCGCCGTGCACGACTGTACCATGGAGGCGTCGCCGACCTGAGCACGGACGTGAGCGCGGACATGGCAGTGCGGACATGGCAGTGCATGGCTGCACCGTGGAGGCGTCCCCGGAGCTATTCGCCGACAGCGGCACGCGCACCTTCCCCGCTGGTCCTAGGGCGCGTACGCGCAGGCCATGGTTATGGAATCCTACCTCGGCATGAGCGTCTACGGAGTCAAGGACCACGTCTTTGGAAGTGACAGCCGGTGTCCGGGTCGAGGTCGTAGGCGTGCGCCTGGCAGCAGAGGCGGTCTATCTTGCCCTTCCAATACATACGGTGGTTCACCCGAGGCCACAGGGTCTTTTTCGCAAATATACACGTCCATTTGGTATCCCTCCTAGACACTATTGCTGACATGGAAGTGGTCAAAGCGCCACGTAGACAGGTCAAAACGGTCAGAGCAAATAGGACCTCGGGTAAATCACTTACGAAAGATTTAAGACTCGGATGTGCAATTTTAAAGATTTAGGACCAAACTATAGATATCGGTAAAGAATAAGGACAGCTGGTGCGGTTATCTCCCACAGGAACTCCTTACAAATTTTGCCATTACCTATGTACGCAACAGCACCCCACGAATCGATCCTGCCCAGGCCATTTTCCCTCGACCCCATTCCGTCCCCTCCCGTCCCCAATCCATGGCGGCTAGGGTTCGACCGCCGCCGTCATTCCCTGGCGCCATCGCCGCTGTTCCCAGCCGCCATCCTGCCGCCACCCTACAATGCTGCCTCTAGATCTCTCCATGTTGTTTCACTGGAGCAAGGCCTCCCCTGTATGTGATTTTGTTCGTGGCGCGGAGGAAGGGAGCCACCTCCACCGGCAACCACCACTTTAGGTCGTCATGCTCGGGAATGTGTACACAAGGCTGGATCGATCCCCTCCTACCAGGCTCCACACGCACGCTCACGACGCCATGACCAGGCGTGGCTCGAGGAAGAGACCACCGCATGGCACCACTGACTGGGCGCATCCATGTACGAGCAGAAGGCGCCGGGGCACGAGCTCCGGTGCTCCACTACGAGCTTGCCAACACGAGGATACGGGCGCCGCCGCTTCTCATGCTTGGCCTCCATCAATATTAGTCAATGCTAGAAATTAGAAGCAATAAAAAATAAGAAATCGAAAGAATAGAAGAGGAGTTAACGGCCATTACCTGTTGCCCATCAAGGCGCGCCACATCACACCTGACGTGGGACTTTCTGTCATAATAACGGTTAGAGTGTCTAAATATTCAAATCAGTGTTTTTATCAAAGTAAAGAACATGTTTACAGTAATTTTAGCAAAAAAAGTACTCCCTCTGTTCAAATTAGTTGACTTAGATCTGTCTAGATTCGATTGTATCTAGACATGATTTATTATTAGACATATTTGTATCTTCACAAATTTGAATCAACTAATTTGGATCGGAGAGAGTAGGTTAATTGAAATAATTTAGATTTAAGCATATCAGTTATGTTAAAAAAGTTAGAATTAGCTAATTCAGTTTGAATCATCATTTATATACAGCTTCCTCGTTATTCAAAGGTATTTCAGACATCTCGTCCTTAAAACAGCAGCAGCAACCGTAAAAAAGTACTACTGCCAAACATCCTGCTTCCCGCAACTGCTTCTCCATGGCTACAGCCTAAACAAACAGACTCTTAGGCCCCATGATTTGGGTGTCTAGATTATCTGTGAGAGGATGTCAGAGGTACAATTTGTCATTTTTAAATGGAACCTGCTAGGGACTCAACCGGCAGAGAGTCTTCAGAGGCCTATCAGAGTTGTAGCTTGCCTGAAAGGGGGCTTAACAGAGATGTGATGGCTTGAAGGATCGTGTTGGCATGTGAGGTCGTGAAGAAGGACAGTGATTGGCTTAGATCCTTATACCAAGCCTCATACTAAGGTAGTGTAAACGGGTTGGCCGCTCGGAAGTGCAACATAGATAAGGATCTCTCATGGGTAAAGCAATACACCTCTATAGTGTGTAAAAAAACTGTGACATGTTACTCCTTGCTCCGGGAAGGAGCTGCTAACGCTACAGGAAAGAAACTCCACGAAGTTCTAATCAACCTGTGAAGGCTGACAGACATAGCTTTTTAGAATAAAAATAACCTTTGAAGAAATGTTTACGAAAACCTGCATAGCCTATGACCTCTGGTCTTTGGTTGTAGATAGTGCATCAAAGAGTTATTTTTAGTGAACTTGCTGAGTAGGCTCATATTCAACCGTACCTTCTTAATCCTTGCTAGACTCTAAAGTCAGTGAAGACGCCATCAACACCAACTGGTGTTCAAAGGAATCATCACCGAAAGCTCAAGTTCTTCAATGAAGTCAACGGAATGAACGTATACATCAAATGAAGTGAAGACGAAGTTCCTAATTAGATAGGAGTATCATATTAAGCCATAGAACCTACTTCTGTAGAGTATTGCAATAGCAGCAAAAGCTAATCAGATAGTTTGGATACTAGTCTTATTAGTATGATAGTTATGAGCTGTTATTTCTAGTTCTTATTTGTAAGAAGTTGCTTCTTCCTGTATAACCTAGAAAGTTCTCTAGATCTTTTGTAAAGAGTCAAGTTGTAATCTATAGTCATGTCTTGGACCCGCGATGTTTCTGTTGTGCCACTCTGAGGGATGTAATACTAGTGGAATGGTGTTTCATTGGTGTTATGTCAATGACTATAGTGTACTATATCATGCAGTGGTATGCTGGGTAACCCAGTACTTACATGTCGGGATATCGATGACGTAAGCGTTGTTATTGATCTTCTTGAGGACCTTGAAGGGTCCATCTCCTCTCGACTTGAGCTTGGAATCACATTCTTTAGGGAAACCGTCTTTTCTTAGGTGTATCCACATGAGGCCACCTTCCTCAAATATCATATCTTTCTTGTCTAGTTTAGCCTTGATGCTTGGAAAAGGACTTGTTGCTCAATAGTACCTCTTGTGTCTTCGTGGAGTTTCTTCATTGCTTGAGAGCACTTGTCGATGTCCATGTTGGTGCGCTCGTGAAGAGGAAGCGGTAGGATGTCGAGCGTGGTGAGGGGCTCGAATCCATAAACAACCATGAATGGACTATTCATCATCGTGGAGTGCTTGGCTCGATTGTAGGCGAACTCGACATGGGGGATGCATTCCTCCCAATCTTTTAGATTCTTCTTGAGCAACACTTGTAAGAGGGTTCCGAGGCTTTGGTTGACAACCTCGGTTTGGCCATCGGTTTGAGGGTGTGAGGCAGATGATAAGAGGAGCTTTACACCGAGCTTGGCCATGAGCGTCTTCCACATGTAGTCATGAATTTGGCATCGCGGTCAGAAACGATAGTTCTTGGTACACCATGAAGACGGACGATTTCCTTGAAAAACAAATTTGCAATATGTGAAGCATCAATGGTCTTATGGCACTAGATGAAATGTGCCATTTTTTAAAGTGGTCAACTACAACAAATATTAAGTCATGTCCATGTTTTGATCTAGGCAATCCTAATACAAGTATTCTCTTTAGGGTTGTCATGGATGAACAAGACTTTGGTATTTCCACAATGGAACTAATTTTATCCTTTGCCTCCATGCTTGTAACATTTCCCTTCAAATAGTGTAGAGTCTTCCAATGGTTGGTTGTCACTTGGGGGCAGTTTTCCTTGAGGAGTTATGGCCTGGAAAGGAGGCTTTATAGTACTTGAGGAGCTTTATTTGATGTTTTTTGATGTAGCGGTTTGATCTTGCTTGTAGGTGAAGTACGTCTTCAGCTTGTTATACTTGATATCTTCTTGGACTTGACGTTTGGCCTTGACTACATTGTGCACGATCTCAACCATGTTGTTGTACTTTTGGAACTCGGCGATGCGCTTGATTATATGGTTCAATCCAATGAGAAAGCATATGTCTTTGTTTGCTCTTCACGCTCTTCGATGTTGGCGCATATCATGTTGAGCTCCATTTGCTTGAACTACTCTTCCATGGTTTTTGTCCCTTGGTTAAGCATTTGAAACATGTTGAAGAGGCTGCAAGTGTAGTGCGACGGGATAAAACGGGAGTGCATATGAGCCTTGATATCTTGATAAGTGTTGATTGGAGGCTCTCTTCTTGCTTCTCAAGCAACTTGTACTTGTTCCCACCAAAGGTTGACGTAATCATTAGACTCAAGAGAAGCCATGGCTACCATCTTCTCGTTGTTATAATTGTGCATGCGGGAGATTTTGTCAACTTTGAGTGCCCATGAAAGATATTCTTCGGGATCATTGGAGCCGGTGAACTTGGGAATGGTGAACCTGAGCTTGCCAAATGTTTCTTCCTCATGGCGGTCACGATGATGACAATAGCCATGATGTCGGTGGTGGCCATCCTCATCATTCGAGCAATCATGTTGACGTACTTGGTGATGGTGTTGGTGTTGCTCTTGCGGTGGTTGTACCGCATTTGGAGATGGAGGAACTTGGTCCTCACAGTGTTGTTGATGTCCTTGGGACTTTTGGAGTGGTTGGGGTGGCGGAGGAGGCTCATGTCGTGGTTGTGGACAAGGTTGAGGCACTTGGGACTCATTGTGTTGAGGAAGTCCTTGAGCCTCTTGGTGTGGTTGATGCAGTTGGGAAGGCTCATGTCGCGGTTGTGGACAAAGTTGAGGTTCTTGGGCCTCACGAGGATTATGATGGTCTTGAGCCTCTTGACGTGGCTAGCATCGTTTGACATGTACAATTTGATGCTCCACGTGTTGTTGCGGTTGTTTGATACGTTGTAAACGTATCTATAATTTTTGATGTTCCATGCTTGTTTTATATCTACTTTCTTATGTTTTGTCCACACTTTGGAGTATTTTTACACATTTTCTGGAACTAACCTATTAACAAGATGCCACAGTGCCAGTTGCCTGTTTTTTTGCTGTTTTTGGTTTCAGAAAAGCTTGAAAAGAAACATTCTCGAAATTGGACTAGACAAAAGCCAAAGTCGATATTTTACCGGAAGACTCACGGAGCCAGAAGACGAGACGGAGAGGGGCCAGGGGCGGGCCACACCACCTGGTGGCGCGGGCCAGGCCAGGCTGCGCCAGGGGGTGGTGTGGCCCCCTGGTACTCCACCGACCTTGCCCCTTCGCCTATAAAAGTCTCCCGGGACAAAAACCCTAAGTACCCGATCAAAATTCCATGAAAGAGTCTGTACCCACCGCCATCTCCATCCCTATATCGGGAGGAATCTGAAGCTCTTCCCAGCACCCTGCCGGAGGGGAGAGATCACCCTGGAGGCCTTCTTCATCACCATGACTACCTCCTGTGTGATGCGTGAGTAGTTCATCCCTGGACTACGGGTCCATGTATTAGCTAGATGGTTGGTTCTCCTCCTTTGTGCTACCATGTTTAGATCTTGTGAGCTCCGTTCATGATTAAGATCATCTATTTGTAATCCTACATGTTGTGTTTGCGGGGATCCGATGGATATTGAGATGCTTTTTCAGATTCATTATTGATTCTATCATGTCTATGTTATTTGTGATCTTGCATGCTTTCCATTGTTAGTAGCTATCTTGGCCGAGTAGATGCTAGCAACTCCAAGAGGGAGTATTGATGCTCGATAGTGGGTTCATGCCTCTAGGAATCTGGGGAAGTGACAGAATCTCTAAGGTACTAGATGTGTTGTTGCTACTAGGGAGAAAACAGCAATCCTTTGTTCATAGAACAATCGTATTATTTACTTTACACACTTTGCTTAATGCAATTATCTGTTACTTGCAACTTAATACTGGAGGGGGTTCGGATGATAACCTAAAGGTGGATTATTAGTCATAGATGCAGTTGGATTACGGTCTATGTATAATGTTGTAATGCCCAATCAAATCTCGTAGGAGTCAAGATGATTAGTATATGCATGTATGCTTTCAAGGTGTCTATCATCTTCCCTGCTATAATTTGTTCACCCAACATGTCCTCTATCTTAAGGAGAATCACCTCTAGTGAACTATGGACCCCGGTTCATTCTTTTACCATCAATCTACAATCTATTCACTGTTTTCTATTTACTTTCTGCAAGCAATTACTATCTTCCACACAATACGTTTAATCCTTTGTTTTTAGCAAAATTGGTGAGATTGACAAACTCACTTTAAGTTGGGGGCAAAGTTTTGTGGTTGTGTTGTGCAGGATTCCAAGTTGGAAACAACACCTTGGAGGTGTTTCCTTGCTCCTACTAGTTCGATAACCTTGGTTTCATAACTGAGGGAAAACTTGCTGTTGTGCTCATCATACCTTCCTTATGGGGTTCCCCAACAAGCTCGATGTATTTTGAGCCATCATTGTTGCTCCGCATTGTGTCCATTATGTCGGTGTTGACATTATGACGTCGGTGACAATGAGGAGGGTCTTCAAGAGATTCATGTCAGTGATGAGCTTGTTCTTCCAAATTGGAGTCATCATTTATTTTTTAGTGAAGGTATTGTAGTTGTCGATGATGGACCTGAGGTTCCACTCGAGGTTATTCACATGGTTGTTCATCTTGGATCACAAGCTCTCTTGCATGATGATGATGCCCTTCTCGTCTTGCTTGTGGTCTTGATGAGAAATCACCATCATAGCTTGATATTGCGGCATGTCGTGGAGAAGGTACATATTGCAACGAGCTCCCACACTCAAAAATAGGGTCTTCATTGCGTATTGGGGCACTTGCATTAGTATCTTATCGATACGGAGAATGATGTCGTGAAGAGCTTGAATCACGAGAGTGGTGCCGTGAAGATCTTGATGCGTGATAATGTGGCCTTGTGTTGCTTGTAACTCCATTGATGAAGCATTGAAGGGTGTCGTTTGTCACGGCGATGACACGTTGTAGAGCTTCATTTTGATACCCGAAGTTTTGGTGCATGGCCTTTATTTGCCTCTCAAGGCCATCGAAGCAGTTGTCGATGCTCTTGAAATCAACTTGAGTCGCTCCGAATTTCTCATGTTGGCGTTTCTCGAGGGTGTTGCAACATCCATGAAATTCTTCTCGAATGATGAAGTGGCTTGCTCGTGACATGTATGGTCCTTCTTCTTGAGGAGGTGGTTGTCTCGTCTTACTGTGCCTATCCATGATGCAACACAAACAAGGATTGTATATGAAAAGGTAATATGTGGTGGGGTTATTTACGAGGGGAGATCTCGGTAATGTCCATAAAGAAAGGACTTAGGGTTTCACGGAAAAGAGAACGCTCGGGATTTGATCGGATGTTAGGAAACAATGGGATCAAAGTCGCCTAAATATTACGAGAGATTGCTTGGTTACAAATCACTTGGGGATTGTTCTGTGGTCTCGCCTATGCTTCTCCTGCCCTATATATAATAGGCCGGGTCTCAAAGCCGTATGCGGATAGGTTACATGATTACTACACCAACTCCAGGTCGGTCTTTGTTCCTCCTTCCTAATACTGCTATAATCTTTGTCGGTTGCTTTGTTGGATCTTCGTCTTGACTCTTCATTGGGCGTAGGCCTTTCTGCATGTCCTAGGTAGCAAATCATAAGGACCCGAGTGATCATACCTATTTCAATTCCCCCGAGACTCTACTCGAACCGTAGATTCGGGTTGAGTCTCAAGAAAAATGTTTAATTCTTTGTTATTACTATCTTTAAGCTTTTATAGGGATTTGGTACAACGAGCCTGATGCTTCTGACGGACCGGGAATCAGTTAATTGGTCCTGGGAAAAAGAAAGGTTATCCTACATCAAATTCAAGTCCCCAGGCCTGAACTCGGGATTTATTACTGGCGTAACTCAGCTCGGGCCGCTGAGGTCTTATCGAATACCGAGTTCCAATTTTATTTTATCGGGTACCCAATGCGTCCATCGGGATTTTTCATCGCATCGTAGATATGGATATAATGCTGGCAGAGCGCATTCTTGTGTGATTACCAGGCCACATAGGACAAATCCTAGGGTCTTACCTTCATGTTTTTGAACACGGCATTCAGAGTTTTGTCGCATTTTGCTGCGATCCGAGATTTATATATTTTTTGGCTGCATTTGATCTTTCATCTATACATACCCTCCTGATAGGAGTTTCTTCGATTTCCTTTATTAGGTGCGCATCAGCTCTCCTGATAGGAGTAGCCCCCGAGACTATGTTCGGATGTATATATCAGGACATAGGCTCGAAAAACTTTATATTTAATGTGTCTCCAAATTTTGTCAGGTGCGCGACCAGTCCTCTCGATAGGAGTAGCCCCCTTGGCTATAGTCGAATTTTTCATTTTTCGATTGTAGTCTCGATCTTCTTCTTGGAGGATTTTACTTCGACTCCCTACTCTTCTTCGGGTGTGTACCCTTTCCACTGACCCGTTTTGATTGTGACATCATTGATGATGAATTCTACACTTTTTTATTCTCAAAACATATGCTCATGACGAGACGTGTCGAGCATGGGCCCGTGTTGTAGTAATGATGACGTGTGGTGGTGTATTCAGCGTAGTTTCCTGACCGCACGTCCCCTCTTTTGCACGGAGATCGAGGCAGCGTGCGCTGTATCCCCTTTTTACCGCGATAATAATTTCCCAAGATAATTTCTTTTACAGAATCTTGTTGACACGCGTCGCCATCGTGTGTCCTTGCGACCGTTCTATTTTACATCGAACGGTTTTAGCTTCATACCGTAGGTCTTTATAAAGGGGAGGAATCCTTTTTACTTTTTCCACCTCTCCTCTGCTAGCTTTCATCTTCTTCCTTGCGCCCGTGCCTTCCTTTGCCTCTTTCTCCAATTCCCGTGAGTTCCTCCGAGTGATAGTGCTTACTCCACCATCATTATGGGCTAGAGCAAGTTGGGGAATTCCCCTGCGGCTGCCAAGGCCACACGAAAGAGGGTTGTCGGATGGGCGCCATCGAAGTGCACCACATGCAAACTACACGAGGCACGGAACCTTGGCCTTCTTACCGAGGGCTCTTTCAAACTTCCAGGGGATGAAGTTGCCCCTATCCCTGAATCTGGCTGGAGGGTAATGTTCCTCTCCTTTCTCTTTCACGGTCTTTCTCTACCTGTTCATGAGATCCTCCATGGTCTCCTCTTCGTCTATGGCATGCAGTTGTACCAGCTCACGCCCAATTCTATCCTTCATGTTTCCTGCTTTGTTACTCTTTGCGAGTGTTTCCTTGGAATTCATCCCCATTGGGGTCTTTGGAAATACTTTTTCTATGTTCATCGGAATGCTTCCGATACCCTTGTTCATGATGTTGGCGGTGCCATCTTTTCTGTTTGCTCCGATGTCGATTACTTTTATTTTAAAATCACTCACTCTGTTCAAGGATGGAAAACATAGTGGTTTTATATCAAAGACCAAACGGTTGATGGTCGGTCTTTCAGGTTAGCCCCCTTTGAATCGAAGAAAATTTGCCGCAAACTTGACTCCTGAGATCAGCGTCCTTCTGCCAAAGAAATGGCGGAGATCCAACCCCATCTTGATCGTATTTCAAAACTGCGGCATGAGGTTGGCAAGAAATTATCTGGTCTTCAGATTCTGGCGTATTTCTTGCAGATTCACGTGCAACCACTATAGGCCCGACTTTCTGGTATCTAGGCATATACCGGAAAAAAGGATTCAGTGAGAATTTCAATGAAAGACCTTCCCCTCAAGCAGTATGAGAAAAGGGTTTGCAACTTCACTACATTGACTAAGAAGATGCCAGTTCCCTCCACTTGTCATGTAGAGCCTTATGGCAAAAAGAATCGCCTTCCCGAAGTAAGTTTCCACCTGCAACCATCTTTCTTTTTAGTTGTATTCATGGATGTGTTTCATTCTTTATCTGTAACTTCCATCTCTGGTTATTTCTTTTGTTGTGATATAGGACCATGATCATTTGTCTTTGCTTCATCCTTTTCCTGAAAGCGGTGAGCTCCCCGCCAGTCCTTCTGCTTCGGATGATCTTCCCTTGACTGGGACTGTAGCTGATGAGGAGATAGAGACCTCTGCTGCAGAATCTTCATCAAGGACACCATCGCTTTCGTCAGCTTGTTCAGAAGATTTTTGTGTTGCGGCTGTTGGCGAGAAACGGAAACGTCTGAATGCTATGAAAACCATTGAAGATTCAGATGATTCTACAGCCTCGAAACCTTCGGGTGCTGTACCATTATTGTCGGCTCCTTCCTAGAAGAACCGTTTCCGCTTTGCGCAGGAAGTATCTTCATAAGTATTTATTTTCCCTTTACTATTTTGTCAGATGATTCAGTTGTTGATGCTTCCTTATTCTTCGTCTTTGCTCTTGTAGTGGCGATGATGCGGAGGACCCGCCTTTGTCTCCTCCTCACACTTCTGTTGCTCCTTCTGCCAAGGAGCCAAAAGATTTGCTTGCATCTTCTGCAGATCCAATTATCCAGAAGGATGTTGCTGCTGTGTCAAAGCCCCCTACGCCAAAAAGAAGAAAATCGGTTGGCAAAGGCGTGGTGATATCGGAGCACCCTGTCAAGGTGGATATGCAGTACATAAGTGCATCTGTGGCCTTTTAATTTAATCATTGACTCTCCTTAATTTTTCTTCCTAATGCACTTCTTTTACCGCAGCCTATGATGCGTGAGATGGTTGATATGGCCTCTCAATTCATCAAGATCCGTAATGAAGCCAAAGGTCTGAAAGGTATACTTTCATCATCATCATCATTTTTTTTATTTTGTGATTTCTGTGCTTCCTCTTACTTTTCTAACTTTTTACATTAATTTCTGATTTCTTCAGCCGCTGTCAAGGAGTCCGAGGTCATCCGGGACCAGGCACTGGAGCGTGCCGACGATCTGGAGGCCAAACTTCGGATAGCTAAACAAGCTTTGGAGGAGGCCAGATAGAAAGCCAGTACTGGTGCCGAAGAAATAGCTAAGCAAGCCGCCATCCGAGATGAGAATCATCGGAAGCGCTTGGAGACTCTTAATGCTACTTTGACTCGTAAGTTTTTTGTTTGCTAGGGGAGAATTTCAGTCTTCATTTCTTTTGTGTTCTGATCATCCTTCCTTTTTTGTTATGTGTAGAGCTGTCCGGGCAAAACTTGCTGCTTAATGAAGACAAGAAGGTTGACCCCTTATCGGATGTTGTTAGCACCTTGGAGGCTAATAGTGTTCGTGTGTGCAACCTCCTTGTTTGATCTCCCCGTGCTTTCAAGGGTTGCATGCCGAAGTTTTCTGTCGAAGGAAGTTCTCGCCAACCTAAACGATCTTGTCGCTCTTTTTGGCACCGACCCAAGTCCGCTTGTTGGATACATCGTGACTCAGTCAAAAGTTGGTGCGGAAACTTCGATGGCGTTGGTGATGGCGCATGGCGAGAAGGTCGACTGGGAGAAGGTTAGATCCTCTGTCCCAGTCAAGTCCAAATGCCAACCAGTTGATTTGAAGCCTTTTATTAAGAGGGCCAAGAAATTTTCTCGGCTGCTTCTGGGTATCAAGTTAGACCCAAAGGGATCAACTACTCCTTCTTCTGCTGGTGTTGCTTCTTTGGTTGTTGTTTCGTCTTTGGCTATTGCCCCTGCCATAGCTAGTGCTCCTTCTGCTAGCACAACCTTATCTTTGGATAAATCAACGTTGTAGTCTTGTTCTGTAGTTTCCTGTATTTCTGCTGCCGTTTGTAATGACTGTTAACTTTTATCTTGTTGCTGGAAATGTCTCCTTTTGATGAGAAGGATATTTTTGTATATATGTCTATGAGTGGCTCTATTCTTTGCTGCAGATTTTCTATCTTTCATATGTCTTTCCAGATTCTAAATGATTCGGCTGCCCCTCCTATGCCTGCACAAACGTTGGATGTGACTCCATCCTCATCTGGACTGGGCGCAACCAAGACTGCCATCGTGCATATAGTAGACCCGCCTTTATATGCTGAAAAAATTGAACAGGTGAAGAAACTCGAAGGAAAACTTTGAGTTGTTCAATCGATGGTGGATGTCGCCCAGTCGAAGACGCGTTAGGCCCTTGATCATGGGCGTACTTCCTAGACGAGATTTCCAAGGCGAGTGAAAATATGTTGTGTAAGTCTTTAAGTTTTTGCTTTCTAGCGCTCTTCTTTTTTGCGGGATGTCAATTTCTCTTCTCTTTTCTTTCTCTTTGTAGGCATTCGATTGTGCGAGAGAGAATAAACTCAGCGTCTGCACAACCAAATGCAAGCTCTTGTGTCTGCTTCTCAAAATTCTAGGACGGATTTCTGGATTGATCATCGTTGCGCTTATGTTGTGGCCTTGCTTCAGGACCGTGTATGCGAGCTGGAGTAGTTTATCGAGTGCTGTCGCAGATCACTGGCCATTATTTATAATGCCATGTTTGAAGGGGATCCGCAGCAGAATTTTTTTCCTACGTTGGAACCTCCTAAACTTCCAAGGATCTATCTATGTAGTAATACGGTAACAACTGAGCGTATAGAATACATAACCTTGTAGACCATATGCGGTTAACATTCTGAGGGGAACGTGGTTGATGTAGTCGTACTTGTAGCCGACCTCAAGGTCACAAAGCTCCTCGCAGGTCACCCCTTGCTCCTTCTTCATCGTGCAGCAGCTCCAGCTCACGACATTTAAGCGTCCCAAGTGTTGCGCCTCGTGTCTTCGTACATGTCCAGTGTACGATGAGACCTCAGGCTCCCCGATCCCATCGGGAGTGTGGAAGTTGATATCTGGCTAGGAATCCCTGCAGCACAATAGCATGCTGCAGGTGTGCCTTGTTCGCACAACCCAAATTTGGGTCCATGGTCACAAGGTATAGAGATAGGGAGGGAGAAAGTCAACTCAAAGACTTCTCAAATTGTATGTTTAGTCGCAACCATGGGCACCCATATATATAGCCGGAGGGGGTGCGCCCTCCCCATTAGGTTAGCCATGTGGGACTAATTAATTAAATGAAATAGGTAGAAATTTCATGCCAGTCGGATGGGCAGAGAACCAGCCCAAGAGGCAAAAAGCAAACAGAAGCCGCAGCGCTGCGGCCTGACCAGCCTCGGCCTGGGTAGGCCTTTGGCCGCGTCCTACCCGCGTGCCCGCCTGGCTCCCGCGCGGCCTCGCCCTGCCTGGGCCAGCCTCGGCGCGACGGCCCGGTGTGGCCACCGCCTATCCCCTATGGCCCGGGTGGGACTTGAGGCCTGGCACGGCCCGACCAGCTCGCTCGCCCGCTTAGCCTACCTGCCAGCTCCCCTGAGCGCCCGAGTTGGGCCGGGGTTGAGTTGGCCCGTGTCGGCGGCCGGTGTCTATCCTCTACCATGCGCGGCGATTATTAAATACCGCCCGCGTGGGCTATTTTCTTTTGCTTTTTCTATAGCTTTTTTCTCTTATGTATCTTAACCCATCATGTGGGTGAACAAATCCCGGTCTTGTGGTCACATGTCATTAACTGTTCCTTTGGAATACCCAACGTACACCTTTATGATCACCGTTTCACCGAGTGACGTTTGATGCAGTCAAAGCAGCCTCGGGAAAGAGTGAGTAATATGAACTCTTGGTCTAAGGAAAAGGAGTCTAGATTTTAGCTATTGCAACAATGAACTATATGACTTGATCGTGTCGCAATCCTTCGAGGAAGGTCCATCACATAATTCTCCAATGATATGACCTCGTTGTCAATTAGCATAAATGCCCATGATCTTGAAAGCCAGATCATCCTCATGACCAATGAACTAGTATGAATAGAGGCTACTAGGGACTTGTTTGTTTCATACCACACATGTACCAATGTTTCTACTTGATACAATTATAGCACAATATGAAACTATTATAAACTTATTGAGTTATGACAATAAAAACCTATTTATTATTTGCCTCTAGGGCATATATCCTTCAGTCTCCCACTTGCACTGGAGTACAAATAATCTAGCTTGCATTTTACTCATCATAAACCATATCACATATGTGTTTATTGATCATGCATGCTCACGGGAAACATCATGTCTATGTTTTGTTTTACCAGATCATTATGTCTTTTGCAAATCGTCAATGTCTTCCTAATTTTTACATTCACACCATAATTGTATAATAGGTCGAAGTATTCGTTTCGCGACAAAGTGAGACTTTGTTTCTAGTGTTTATAATGATGGTAGTTTTCACTATTGTCATCTAAACCTCGAAACACACTTTGTAATCCTTTGTGTATATACGACAGTTATGGCAGCAGAACAAGGCCGATTTCTAGGAGCCTACAATGACTTTAGATCAACCTCAGGGGCTTTCTCATGGGCATTCTGCCCTGGGACACATCATTCTAGATTAAAAGCAAACTAGCCCCGCCATAACATTATACATCACATCATATGGAGCCTTTATACTTCTATATCTATGTAGATCCTAGTGCATGAAATGCAACTATGCCACTTACTTTGCTTCTTGCCATTTAAGTACAAACTTAATTCTGGTTCTGTGATCAACTCAGGAATCACTTCAAGACATGTCCTTACATTTAAGAGCTAGTCCTTCCAACCAAAACCTCGGGTCACATTACGTCGAGTATACAACATGGTTGGATGGAAGAACCTATGGCTAAGGCATAGGAGATGCAATGCATCTCTTCCTTTCTTTTAACCATAGTTGCAATACTAAGGCTAACTCAATGCTTCACACTAGTAAGAACCTATTTCTTACCTTGTTCCATTCTGAGCTACTTCAGAATCTTGTCTAGGACATTCTGAACATCTTCAGAATCAAGTCCAAGAAGCATTCGACATTTGATTTTTACTAAACTCAACAATCTATCTCGATAGATCTCATTGTTTAATAACTTCAACTTCATCCTTATTTATTTTCTTAAATGTTATTAACACCAATCACATCATTCACATATGTCGTCCACATATCCTAGAATGATTTCATGCTCCCACTCAAATATTGCATTCATATTTGAGATCTAGGGATTTCACTTAGCTCCCACTCAAATTATGTCAGCTACTTATTATGATTTATCCAAGATGATTTTCTCCCACTCAAATCTAGGTCCTCTCGATAATCTTGGACACTCCAAAATTCTTTGATCACCATCAAATCGAGAATTCCACTAACGAGATTTCAATGACCATTCATTTCTCGCACTTAGGTCCATCACGCTTCTTTATATTTTGTAGGTATGTCTTGTTCAAAACATGACAAGTGAATCAACAATATAATTCCACAAACTTGTAGAATATATAGTTGAATCCTACTTTCTTTAGTAAAAGTATTCATTGAAACTTTATGATCATTATCATTAGTTTCTTCTCTATTTGTAGAGTTCAGATTCACGGAACAAATTCCACCGCGCCACTCAACAATCAGGAGGTAAGGTCTAATACCTTGTTTTGATATTTTACTTTCTTCCACTTGTATCTTCATCAAGACACATTAACTTAGGACAACAACAGGTTTGCCCCTTGTGGAAGTTGTATTCATAGCTTCCTAAGAATGCTTTACAAAGACTTGTTTATTCGCCATGACTTCAACTTATCGAAATCTCTAGAAACTCGAACGTGCCATAACTCGTATGGTGTTGTTTCCACGAATCTTTAGATGTTCCTGTGTATTTCAAACGGGTGTTTGCTTATTTTGATCTTTAACTCTAAATGATAACTATAACCCTGATAAGAGATAATATTAGATCATATGTATCTAATACATAGTGATTATGATGTTCAGACATTTCAATACAATTTGAATTCATCCAATTATCATAATTTGTGAAACATATTTCACAAGTCCCTTTATGCTAAACTTAACTTGAATACTTTAGTCATGTCGATCAAATCGAAGAGACTTGTTAATTCAATATACTCCTTCATTGTGAACTCATTTGAACAATTCAAATCATTTCAAACTTATGTTTCATTAAGTAAATACGCTTATTCACTTAAATCCAAAATTAACTAATGATTTCCACTACTTGTTGAAAATATGATACATCACTATGTATAAAGTTCAACATTTCTTTGCATATCACCGTTTTACCAGAATGCAGAGTTTTAGTCATTCTGCCCAACGAGGCATGGATTTGCAAAGTCTCTAGATCAACATCTAGGACCCCGATCTTCATTTAGAATGAAAAACATGCAATAACCAAAATGACTTAAACTATAGTGTCATATCATAATTAAACTTTGGGTATCTTTTAGCATTATAATCCATTATAAATGCTTAAACTATTATCATTAACATAGCGATGATAATAACTCATTTATAATCGTAATGTGACCATAACGGTATTGTTCCTAAGAATAGTACAACTGGCATTGCAACTCGTTCATATGAATAATTGTCTCGCCTAAAGCAAGACACACAAACAAGGATTATAAAATTATATTCAATTCCACTAATCCAAATGATAAACTTTGAGGAAGGGGTGATGTCGGCAATCAACCGTTTTGCTTGCCGTCATCAAGTCACATTGCCTCAAATCCAGCAATTCTCAAGCAGATCATCCTGTTTTCACAAAGCAGGACAAGTATCAAATAATTTTCAAACTGCAACGAGTTTTTGCAAGAATTACACTTATAACTTTGTATACCTAACATATACCTTTTTCATCCATGACCTCCATTGCAATCAAGCCCTTCTAAGAGTTCTCAACTCTAATTCAAGATCCCCACCCAACGACTCATACTTTATGTGCCAGATCTTGCATAATACAAAATTTTAGTCCAACTCTCCATTGGATGGAAATGGCTTATTGGATGATAATGGAGAAAACACAAACATTGTGGAGTCATCGAATTATCTCCTAATGGTTATTGTATCAAGAAGATAAGATCACCTTTTACGAGGATATCCCTCAGGCGTGGGTATTAATCTATGAAGTTGGACCCTTTTGCTAAGTTCCACATCAAGCAAGAATTTCCCATGGTCGCAAAGGACCTCAATGGGATAGGCCATGATCTACTAAGATATTGCAAATAGACATCTAGGCTAAGTTCATAATATAAGTTCAATTTATAATTGATCTCCCACCAAAATCGTCATCCCCTGGACGATTTTAGTGATCACATGATCCCAATCCTCTACACCTCCCCCGATCATCACGGCCATCAGTGCATCATCAAAGGTAGACATTCCCTAATGTCAATCACATCATCCATGTGACTCATGCTCGAGCTATCGATCTCTTGTGTTCTGAGGCCATGTTTGTACATGCTAGGCTCACCAATTCTAACTTGTGTGTATTCGCTATGCAACATGGCTTACACCCACTGCATGCGAACATAGATATATCTAGCCCCCGATCATCACGGTCGACTTATAATGAAGAACTTTCTTGGTGGTGCACACACAAGGGGAACACGGTCATTTGGAATTAAATAGGGATTATCTTATTTGCTACCGTTGAGTATCTAATACTAACACACAATAAGATGTAAAATATGTATCAACATCATATGTATATTCTGATATGATATGGTCTTTCTTGCGCCTTGATCTCCATCGAGCGCTCCAGCATGATCTCCATCTTACCCTTGGTTTGACGCCAAGTCCACGACGCCACCACCAGGTCATCCATCGGAACGATGACTATTACTATACTACTTAGTAACAGAAAAGTAAACTACTTTACCTTCGTAACAACCAATACAATATCATAACACATGCCCTCCTGCAAAACAAAGTTAGACGCCTCTACTTTATCTTTTGCAAGTTTTACGTGGTTGTTAGGGCTTTAGCAATAGAACGGTTTCTAAACTACGAACTTTCCAACCACAACATGGAACCAACAGTTGTCTCTACTACACCCCTTTCGGGGCCCTCCATTGTAAATGCTATATCAACTATTGAATGAGAAACAGACACCCGCTAGCCACCGATGTCTATGCACGCTTCTATTCTTGTAGACAGTGTTAGGCCTCCAAGTGCAGTGGTTTGTAGAACAGCAGGAAGTTTCCCTTAAGTGGATCACCCAAGGTTTATCGAACTCAGGGAGGAAGTGATCAAAGGTATCCCTCTCAAAAAACCCTGCAATCAAGATACAAGAAGTCTCTTGTGTCCCCAACACACCCAATCCACTTGTCAGGTGTATAGGTGCACTAGTTCGGCGAAGAGATAGTGAAATACAAGTAATATGTATGATTATAAGTGGTAATTGCATCTGAAATAATGGTGGCAGCAAGCAAACATGTAACAAGATTGATTGTAAACGGTGTTTCAATGCTTATAAATAAAGCCTAGGGATCATACTTTCACTAGTGGACACTCTCATATAAATATCTTCTGTTCATTAAGCTACCCCTGAACTACTCTCTGGTTGGACGATGTAGGGCTATAACAGCACACCTTAAAGTTCGCATTCCCCATCTAGATAACCCCTCACTATCACCTTGAGCACTATATGGTTACAACAAACACCACAATCTCATAGAGACATCCAACTCAAATTATACTCATGATAAGTATTTATGTAACCTTAGCCAAAGTGCCACACGGTGTGCACACTGTCAACTTCACACACGTGGGGATAAGTAGAGGTTAATTAAAGCACTTGAGTAGAAGAATATATCTAGATTACAAAGCTCATGATCTCAATAAGATCTTGCATAGAAAGAGAGATGAACACATAGCTACTTGTAGAGCCCTTAGCCTCGAGAGAGAACTACTCCCTCCTCATCATGGGAGTTAGCAACGGTGATGGAGATGGCGGTGGAGTCGATGGAGATGGCTTCGGGGGCACTTCCCCGTCTCGGCAGGGTGCCAGAACAGAGACTTTTGTCCCCTGAATCTCCTCTTCGGTGGCGGCGGTGCTGCGGAACTTTTCGTGGAATTCTGATCTGGTACTTAGGGTTTTCGTCCCAGGAGGTTGTTATAGGCGAAGAGGCAAGGTCGGTGGGCGCCCGAGGTGGCCACACCACCCCCTGGTGCGGCCTGGCCTAGCCCGCGCCACCAGGTGGTGTGGGCCCCTCGTGGCCCCTCTCTGTCTCGTCTTCTGGCTTCGTGAGTCTTCTGGTAAAATAGGAACTTTGGATTTTGTCCCGTCCAATTCGGAGAATATTTCTTTACGAGCTTTTCTGAAACCAAAAACAGCAGAAAACAGGCAACTGTCACTGCGGCATCTTGTTAATAGGTTAGTTCCAGAAAATGCATAAAAATATCTCAAAATGTAGACAAAACATAAGATAGTTGATTAAAACAAGAATAGAACATCAAAAATTATAGATACGTTTACGACGTATCAACATCCCCAAGCTTAACTCCTGCTCGTCCTCGAGTAGGTAAGTGATAAAAAAGAATAATTTTTTAGGTGACATGCACCATCACAATCTTGATCAATGTATTTGTAAAACATTGATAGCTGGGATCATAGTACTCTAACATAGACATGAAAGATATAGTTCTAACAATAAGACATAGCAACTATGTTGTAACATGAAAAGGTTCAAATAAAAGATTCATGAATAACAATGCTTTGAAAGACGTTTGTTTGTTTCACATAGAGAAAACATAATGAGAATGGTATTCCGCTTGTCCCTCATGGTGTAGCAAAACATAAATGCATAGGACACCTTCAAAGTTCATAAGGGTGACTAGATACAAATAGTTTAAGAACAAGCAATATCAAAGTTATGAATCAATCAACAAGTTTTGGGATAATGCACATTAAACTAAGAATGACCACTATGCTCTCTCAATAGGTGCATAAAGATAGAAGATGGAGACTCAACATAAAAGTAAAAGAAAGGCCCTTCATAGAAGGAAGCAGGGATTCAAGTCTCATAAAGAACTTCCAAAAATTATGGTACTTATTAGCTTTCAACTCTCATTACCCCTATCATAAGCATCTTTAGGTGATTAAGGTTAAAGTGAACAAATATGAGGATATGCTTGACAAGTTATAAGCTAAAAACCTCATGCCCCTTGCTTACGAGTACCGTTCCTCATGCTACTCAACTTTAGTCACAAGTAAGTTCTTGTCATTGTAAGTACATGTGTATCATAGAGAACCGCCAACGGGGTACCCCTTGCCCAATGATACAGAAACTTTCCCATATCAAAATGACAAGGCAAGCAGACAATGAGCATCTCCGGAATCTTTTTGTATGCTATTTGCATAGGGTTTTCCCTTTTTTGTATTTTTTTGGATGCTTCACAGATTGCTCAGTATGGTTATGCTGCACGTTTCCACCATGATTAGGCATGGCTTAGACTAGCCGCCCAGGCGTTTCTCTAACACATATACGAACTCCATGAGCCTTACAAGCTCCCCTTTCATTTCACACCACCGGGATCCATAAGCAAAAGAACATGATATCAACTAAATAAAGTGCAATGTTGAAAGCGTTCCCCTTGGTAACATGGTTCTGCTAATTCACAACTTACAAAGCGCAAGCATATACGCAACATAGATGGGCACAATGGTTCAAGTTTATTAAGTGCAAGAAAGTAAAGCGTGCCATCAAGTTTGTGAGAGCTTTAATCACTAATTTTCACACAACAAGTTTAATTCGGAAGGTAGATAAAAACATGAATATACTTGGAATAGCAATAATGCTAATAGGTAGGTATGGTGGACTCTTTGAAATAACTTGGTTTTATTTGGAGTTGGATGCATGAGTGGAACTCATACTTGGTACATGTGGAGGCTAGCAAAAGATTGGGAGCGACCAACTAAGAGAGCAATAATGGCCATAATCATGCAAAGCGACAAAACATTATTAATTAAAGCATAAAGTGATATTACAAGTCGAAAACTAAATGATCATTGAGGCTATGGTGACTTGGTATAGTCTTAACATAGTGTGAGCATGCGCCAAGTCAACCCAAATAAAGCATCAAAGGAGAATACCACAATATTATGCTTTTATATGCTAAAACAACGCATGATTCTTTCAAGGCACATTAAGCACTCTCAATTGTTTGTGACAAGTCATGCTACAACAATAATCACTAAGCACAAAGTCATAGCAATATCAAACATGACATGATAAAGTCTAGGCCACAGTCAAAACAAGCATCCTTTTGTACCACTTATAAGCATGAAACTTCCTACTCTTTTCCAACACCAATCGAAAACTAAAGCTAAACGCAGTTCTAGCAAAGGAGAACACTCGCAGAACAATAAGAGTGAAAACTAGAGTGTTCTAGGCAATGAATAACGAGGTGTGTCTCTCTCCAAAAGAAGTGTGTTGTAATCCAACCAACTTATTTAAGCAAACCAAACAAAAGACAACTAAAAACAAAGATGCTCCAAGAACAACACATAGTGCATAAGGTAATAAAAATAAAGTGTCTTGAAAGAAGACCTGAGATTTTTATTGATGAAGAAGGGGATGCCTTGGGCATCCCCAAGCTTTGACGCTTGTACTTCTTGAATATTTCTTGGGGTGACATGGGTGGCATCCCCAAGCTTGAGATTTTGTCCTTACTTCATATCATCACATTATTCTTCCCTACACTTGAAAATTTCCTTCATACAAAACTTCACATAATCTTCATTAGCAACATTAGTGTATTCAAGATAATAAGTCTTTGGGTTTAGTTTCAAAACAAGTAAAACTTTCATTAAAACACAATCTACTGTAGAAATTCCTTCTAAAAGCTCAAGTGATCAAAGAGAACTCAAAGAGAAAGAGATTAAGAAGCAAATGCAAATAACGGCAGAAATCTGTCAAAACAGACCAGCAGGTAAAAACCGATTTTTTCGAAGACCTTATGTTGCTCAAATCGAAAAGTGCTAAACTAACGAAAGTTACATAAGAACCTGGGGCATAATCTCAGAACATTACAGCTCAATCCGATGTACAGGGATTTTTCACGATTTTTTACAGTGAAGCACAAAAATCTATTTCAAGACAGCAACTTTCCCAAGTCTTACTTCTCTCTCATTAGAGGATATTCTTGGCACAAAAACAGCATAAAAAGGATAAGGAGAGGTTATTACTGAAGCAATAACTTCCAAGACTCAACAAAACAAAAATAAATTGAAAGCAAAAATATATTGGGTTGTCTCCCAAAAAGCTCTTTCTTTATAGCCATTAAGATAGGCATGATAATTTCGATGATGCTCACATAAGAAATATAAATTGAAGTAAAAGAGAGCATCAAGAAGCAAATATGGGATAAATTTAAGTCTAACCCACTTCCTATGAAAAATAATCTTTTAAAGAAACAAGTCATGAAAGCACAAAGCAACAAGCATAGGAAAGCAAAACAAGTGCAACTTCAAAAAAATTAACATAAAGAGGGGAAACTTAATATTGTTGAGACACATAAAACCATGTTTTCCTCTCTCATAATAACTTTCAGTAGCATCATGAATAAAATTAACAATATAACTATCACATAAAACATTCTTATCATGAGCCACATGCATAAAAGAATTAATACTCCCCACATAAACATAGTCATTCTTATTAATTGTAGTGGGAGCAAATTCAACAAAATAGCTTTCATTATTATTCTCACCACCATAATCATCAAATATAGGAGGCATATTGTAATCATAATTAATTTTCTCCTCAATAGTATGTGGACTAAAAATATCATATTCATTATTGTAATCATCATATATTGGAGGTATAGTATCATCATAAGGAATACAATAGTTATCTTCCAAAGTGTGTTCATTTATAAACATATCATCACTGGAAGGAACATGGATAGTACTAATAGTGCAGTAATTATTAACATCATCATTTTCAGAATTGGTAGTGAAGAGATTTTCAATATCAAAAGTAGTGTGCTTTTCCCAATCATGATCACTACTATAGGTAATAGGCATAGGAACATCATCGAGTTCAGACTCATCAAAAACCATAATAGGAGCAACATGCTTAGGGGAAAATACCATTTCCTCCCTCCTTTTACTCCTCTTCTTCTTCTATTTAGGAGGGAGAGGCTTGAAAGGAAGATTCTCCATATACCCTGGTTTATTGTTAGAGACAATAGAAGAAACTTTGGAGGATTCCTCCTTTTCATTAATAAGAACAAAACACATATTAGTCCTGTCATATTTTGGTAAAATCTCATCTTTTATAATATTTTGTATGTAAGTATATGTGTGGCAATTATCAACACAATAAATATGACAACCATGCAGGACGCTATTCATACCAAAAGCACTCATATCTA
Organism: Avena sativa; assembly: GCA_916181665.1. Classification (NCBI taxonomy): domain Eukaryota; kingdom Viridiplantae; phylum Streptophyta; class Magnoliopsida; order Poales; family Poaceae; genus Avena; species Avena sativa. Next base: position 68,796,311 of record OV702292.1, read on the forward strand.
CCAAAGAGGTTTTTCTTGATAAGTCTTCACACCCCAAAAATAATGTAAGTTCATCATGCTGATTAGGAGTGATCATGTTATCACAATACAAACTTGCAGTACTCATTGGATTAGAAGGGATATTATTATGGCCTGAGCATTGAAATTGAAGTGACCCACTTCTAAGCAAAGTTCACAAATAAAATGATAGAGGGCACAAACTTTTTTACCAAGATCATTTAGAGCCCTATAACACGTTCTAGTTTTTTCATTCCTGTGGGTGATACAATATTCTTCTTCAATTTGATTCTTCTCACAAGGTCTATGTATTCCACAAAAATTAACATGCTTATAAGAAATAGTACTTTTAGAGGTTTGAGCATGTTTATTGCTATCATTAATAACAATTTCATTTTCCATGCAAGTGTCTTTAAAAGGCTCATGATACATGTCCCATTTTTCTTTAGGAGCATTAATATGAGAAGCAAAGGCTCTACAACAATCAACAAGAATTTGAGGATCAAGACCATATTTAGCACTAAGCTATTGAAAATCAGCAGTTTCAGTGAAAGACTTAATGCAATCATACTCATAGTTTATACCTGGTTCTTTACCTTTGTTGTTATCCCAGTCTTCGATATTGCTTTGAATTGTTTCAAGAATATCCCACTTAGCTTTGACCTCCTTACTTGTGAAGGATCCCTCTAAACAAGTATCTAAGTAGTCCTTGTAATGTCCTGAAAGCCTTGCATAAAAATTATTAATAATAATATTACTGGGGATCTCATGAATGGGACATTTGAGCATTAGTGACTTCAATCTCCCCATGCTTGGGAAATACTCTCTCCATCATGAGGTTGAAAATTATAAATGTAATTCCTATCTTTATGAATTTCATGAGGAGGATAAAATTTAGAGTAAAAGAGAGATTCAAGTTCCTTCCACTCCAAATGATGAGGATCGTCTAGTAGCTCATACCACTTCCTTGCTTTGCCCTTAAGTGATAAAGAGAATAACTTCCTCTTAACTTGGTTCATTGAAATACCTACACACTTGAACAACTCGCATAATTCATGTATAAAGAGTAAATGATCACCAGGATGGACAGTTCCATCTCCAAAATAACCGTTATTCATAACACGTTCAACAATTTCCATTGGTATTTTAAAGGGACGCCTTCAGTATGTGGATTTAAAACATCACAAGTATCATTAGAATTACCACATGTAGGAGATAAAGTATCATCGGAGCAAACTTTCTTCTTTAAAGCTGGGGAACTAAAAAGATCATTTTCATAAAAACTAACTTCCCCAAGCTTAGATGTTTCCATAGCATTAGTAACAAAGGTGTTCAAAAAATTCATACTAATAACATTGTTATTAGCATGCAAAGAAAGTTCCATGGGTTTTTAATTTTCTTTTCAGACCATTCATGTGCTACCTTAGGAAAAATAATAAAAGCTCTCTAATTTTTTTGTTGTTTTCCATTAAGCCTAACTAGTGAAAATAAAAACAAGAAACAAAAAGATATAATTGCAGAACCTAAAGGAAATAACTTTGAGCATTCACACACCAGCAACAGTACTAGAAGATAGCTTAGTAGCCAGAAGATGTGAGTACCTTTTACCTTACCTCCCCAGCAATGGCGCCAGAAAATAGCTTGATGTCTACGCACGCTTCTATTCTTGTAGAAAGTGTTGGGCCTCCAAGTGCAGAGGTTTGTAGAACAACAGCAAGTTTCCCTTAACTGGATCACCCAAGGTTTATCAAACTCAAGGAGGATGTGGTCAAAGGTATCCCTCTCAAGCCACCCTGCAATCAAGATACAAGAAGTCTCTTGTGTCCCCAACACACCCAATACACTTGTCAGGTGTATAGGTGCACTAGTTCGGCGAAGAGATAGTGAAATACAAGTAATATGGATGATTATAAGTGGTAATTGCAATCTGAAATAAGAGTGGCAGCAAGCAAACATGTAATAGGACTGATTGTAAACGGTTTTTCAATGCTTAGAAACAAGGCCTAGGGATCATACTTTCACTAGTGGACACTCTCATATGAACATCTTCTCTTCATAATGCTACCCTGGACTACTCTCCGGTTGGACGATGTAGGGCTATAACAGCTCACCGTAAAGTTCGTATTCCCCATCTAGATAACCCCTCACTATCACCTTGAGCGCTAGATGGTTCCAACAAATACCATAATCTCATAAAGACATCCAACTCAAATTATACTCATGATAAGTATTTATGTAACCTTAGCCAAAGTGCCACACGGTGTGCACACTGTCAACTTCACACACATGGGGATAAGCAGAGATTAATTAAAGCACTTGAGTAGCAGAATAGATCTAGATTCCAAAGCTCATGATCTCAATAAGATCATGCATAGAAAGAGATATGAACACATAGCTACTTATAGAGCCCTTAGCCTTGCGAGAGAACTACTCCCTCCTCATCATGAGAGTCACCAATGGCGATGGATATGGCGGTGGAGTCGATGGAGATGGCTTCGGGGGCACTTCCCCGTCCTGGCAGGGTGCCGGAACAGAGACTTCTGTCCCCCGAATCCCCTCTTCGATGGCAGCGGCGCTGCGGAAATTTTCGTGGAATTATGATCTGGTACTTAGGGTTTTCGTCCCAGGAGGGTTTTATAGGCGAACAGGCAAGATCGGTGGGCGCCCGAGGTGGCCACACCACCCCCTGGCGCGGCCTGGCCTAGCCCGCGCCACTAGGTGGTGTTGGAATTATGCCCTAGAGACAAATAGTAGTAAGGATTATTATCATATTTCATATAGTTTATGATTAAGTTTTATATCATGCTATAACTATGTTGAGTGGAAACATCAATATACGTGTGATATACAAACAACCAGGGTTCCTAGTGAAACTCTAGTCACTGGTTCATTGGTTAACAAATGATCATGTTTCTTGATCATGTGGCATTTATGCCAGTTGGAAATGAGGTCATCTCATTCTGAGAATGAGATGATGAACCAATACCCAACCTAAACATCGTGACCCGATCATGTCACGAAGTTCAAGTTATGATGATTAGAAATGGATCCTCATAGACTATTCTTTAGACCGTGAGGCTATATCAATCTCTGTCTCCCGAGAGTGCTTAGATAGCATCAAACACCATCTGGTAAAACGGTGGTTATAAAGGTGTGTTTAGGTACTCGGAGGAAACCGTAGAGGCAATATATGTCAAGAGCGGGATTTGTCCGTCCATGTGACGGGAAGATACTCAAGGGCCCACTCGGAGAAGTTATATCCAATAGCTGCGCAGCGTGTGATTAGATCATAGGGATATCACTTGTCGGAACGAGTCAAGTAGCATTATTCAGTAACGAGATTGAACACGACATGGTGATGTCATCGATCAGATCTCGGGCAATGCAAGTATCGAGTGACAAAGGGAATAAGACACGATTGTCCCAGTTCAAACGACGAAAGATCTTCGTGGAACGCACAGGGGTCACATGGCCATCCAGGTCCCTCTATCGATCATTGGTGCGGGAGTGTCCCGACCATGTCTGGAGTGTTCCCGAATCGTGGGGTATCACGCTGATGACCCACAAGTATAGGGGGTGTATCGCAGTATTTTCGATAAGTAAGAGTGTCGAACCCAACGAGGAGCAGAAGGTGCTGGCTAGTGGTATGGATCAGGAATTCTCTGCAAATACTTAGCAAACGGATTTTTAGGGGTTTTCGATAAAGCAAGTAAACAAAGTACGAGTAAACAAAAGACAATAGGAATAAATGGAGCAAGTGGCCCAATCCTTTATGCAGCAAAGGACAAGCCGGTTGTATTTCTATAGATGACCAAACGTTCTCGAGGACACATGGGAAGACTGTCAAGTGCTTTCGCTTCATATAGCTGATTAATCTTCTCTAGCTTGCTAAGTGTTGTGTGGGTGAACCTGTGCTAATGTACCGCCCCATCCAAGACTAATACATACTTGTGATTAAACCCCTTGCAAACATCCGTAAGTACAAGAAAGTAATTAAGGTAGAAACCTAACCACAACTTTAAACTCTAAGACCCTTACGTCCCTTGTGCAATGGTTTCCTAACGGGGGTTCAGGTTTTTGTCACTCTGGCAACCCCTACGATTAGTAGCCAAATACACAATGCATTCCCGTAGGCCCATATAGGTGAAGTGTCATGTAGTCGACGTTCACATGACACCACTAGAAGAAGTACACCACAACTTAAATAACAATCTATTGAATCTTTCTCAACACAACTCCACTACTAACAACAAGACTTCTCCCATGTCCTCAAGAACAAAACGAACTACTCACAAGACATCATATGGATCATGATCAGAGATGGAATAATGATGTATAGCAATCTGAACATAAACAATAATTCAATGGTTCACTCAATAGCATCAACTACAAAGAGTAATCAACACCGGGAAAGTTTCCCCTATGAACTATGCAAGATTCAACGCAATTGTTACAGCAATATGGAGATGGTGATGAGGGTGCTGATGGTGATGATGATGGTGGTGATGATGATGATGATCCCGATGAAATCTAGCTTGATGGTGGTGTTGATGGCGACGATCTCCCCTCTCCGGGAAGGAATTCCCCCGGCAGAAATCTGTCTGCCGGAGAGATCTTTCTCTCTCGGTGTTTTCCGCCCCGCAGAGGCGGCGGAATCTTTCTGTGGTCGCTCCCCGAGTCTTAGGGTTTCAGGAGGATAATATACGCCAGAGGGGAGAGGCTGGAGTGGGCCAGGGTGGCCACACCACTCCCAGGCGCGACCTAGGCCTGCCCGCGCCATGGGTTGGTGTGGGCCCCCTGTGGCCCACCTCCACTCCATCTTCTGGCATCCAAGTCTTCTGGAAAAATAGGATTTTCCGTATATTTTCCCGGATTTTCTGATCTTCGCGAATTTTGCCTCCAAACAACACCTTTTCCATCAGAATCCTGACTGCAGCGGTCCATGCTCCAAAAGTCATCAACCATGCAAAAATAGATGAAATAACATAAGTATCACCTCTCAATATGAAATATATCAATGAATAATAGTGAATTAAGACGTAGAATAGTGATGCAAAATGGACGTATCAACTCCCCCAAGCTTAGACTTCGCTTGTTCCCAAGCGAAACTAAGCTCAATAAACATGGCCTCAAGTTTATGGAGTGAAGAGTCGATAAAAGAATACGGGCAAGAAGCATCACATTCATCAAATACATAGATCATAATAGAAGACAACTCACTATTATATAACTCAACTTGTAATGAGTAAATGAAACACAATAAAGATACATAAAGTGAATCATAATTGGTAATGGCAAACTTAGCTCTTGGTCGAAGAATAGTTGATAATTTGCTGGAGTTCACAAATAACTGGTTTTTCAATGAAAGCTTTCAAAGTAGTAAACATCAGGATAAGAGCAATGTGCAAAGCAAGGAACATAAGAAACATGATTGAATAAATCATCATATGAATGAATGAAACACAACAACTCAAAATACTTGCTGAGATAGAAGGGAATAGGTTTACTGACTCAACTACAAAGTAAAAGAAAGGCCCTTCGCAGAGGGAAGCAGGGATTGCAAGTCTCATAAAGAGCTCCCAAAAATTATGATACTTACTAGCTTTCAGCTCTCATTGCCCCTATCATAGGCATCTTTAGGCGATTAAGGTTAAAGTGACACAACTAAGAGGATATGCTTGACAAGTTATAAGTTGAAATCTCATGCCCCTTACTTATGAGTATCGATCCTCATGCTACTCAACTTCAGTCACGAGCAAGCTCTTGTCATTGTAAATACATGCGTATCATCGAGAACCGCCAACGGGGTACCCCTTGCACATGACACAGGAGCTATCCCATAATCAAAATGACAAGGCAAGCAGACAGTGAGCATCTCAGCAATCTTTTTATTTGCTATTTGCATAGGTTTTTATTGAGGATGCTTCATAGAATGCTCACTATAGTTATGCTGCAAGTTTCCACCATGATTAGGCATGGCTTAGGCTAGCGGCCCAGGCGTTTCTCTAACACACATATAAACTCCATGATCTTACAAGTTCCACTTTTATTTCACAACGTCGGGATCCATAAGCAAAAGAACATGATATCAACTAGGTACAAGTACCAAATGAAGTGTTGAAAGTGGTCCCCATGATACATGGTTCATCTAACTTCAACTCATAAAGCGCAAGCATATACGCAACAAAGAAGGACCCAATGGTTCAAGTTTATTAAATGCAAGAAAGTAAAGTGTGCCATCAAGTTCGTGAGAGCTTTAATCACTAATTTTCTCATAACAAGTTTAATTTGGGAGGTAGACAAAACAGGAATTTACTTGGAATAGCAATAATGCTACTAGGTAGGTATGGTGGACACAAATGGCAAAGGTTTTGGTTTAAAGGAGGTGGATGCATGAGAAGAATTCCCTAGCAGTACAGGTTTTTGGCTAGCAAGGCTGGGTAGCAAGTATAAGAGTTGAAGGAAACAAACAAACATACAAATGATAAAGACAAACATGCAATCTTCCTTGGAAGCACAAAAGATCTTAACTAGAGAATACTAGACTTATGAGCAAATCAAGAAAGAAAGATGATGAAATAATTTTTCTATAGAGTACTTCTATCTTTTTCTTTCAACTCTCAAAAAGGTGTTGCTACTGACCGAGCCAGATTTGCCAAAACCAACTAAATTAACTCAATGATCCCAAAGTAATACCAATACTAACAACAAGATCAATCATATAACCACGAATTGAAAACTAATATAAGCTATGCAAAAGAGTGAATGGTAGAACCATACTACAAACCACGAATTAATATTACATAACAAAAACTCACACCAAGGGATACATATCTAACGAGAGAGGGGACACTTCCATAATGCAAACCATACTACAAAATAACTCCTCTATTCATGATATGACTCTACTAATAAGGTAAAAAGATAGAAGATAGTGATATGATACCGCGACACTCCCCCAAGCTTGGAACAAACCAAGGGGATGCCAAACCTGATGACGAATTACTCCTTAGGTGGTGGTGGTATCCTCTCATCTTCGTCCGTCTTCCAGTACCTAAAGACTTCATGCTCCAGTGCTTCCATCCTGTCCTCCAGACTTCCTTCACCTTTAGGGCCTTGAACCTCTTTAATCCGGACCTCCCCACCTTCGAGCAACAATTCCTTGGGATGAATCTTCAATTCTCTAATGTATGGGTTGATGATATCTTCTAAGGAACCCCCCTTTGATGATCCAGAGGAAGACATTGTGGCTCCAAATCTAGGATTCTTCCTGGCAGAAACAGATCGAAATAGAAACACGACGAAAACACGATATACGAACCTCGGAAGATCCAGGGGGTTATATAATACGAAGTTTCATATCAAAAGGAAGGTACTGGGAGAAAACGAGTCGGAGGCGGAGTCCTGGGTGGCCTCACCACCTGGTGGCACGGCCAGGGGTGGGCCCGCGCCATGGGGTGGTGTGGGACACCCCGACTCCGTTTCCGTCCCTTTTTCGCTTCGTAGTTTTCTTTATTGACTAAAAACTGCAAAAATATAGTTGGATTGTATTTTCGCGGAACTTTTCTTACCAGAACTGTTACCTAGTTGAAAACGGACTTTGCGGGTATCTGAATTTGGTCCTCAATGAATTTTTCTAGAGTTATAACTTGAAAGGCATCGACATATTCATTGTAAGAATCTCCAGCAATATAGTTTTTGAGTCGCTGTCCATTCACTACTTGTGTAGTATTATCTTTTAGGGAAGAAATTTTTATTGCTCCTGAACGGTATACTTCTTCAATTATGAAAGGTCCTTCCCATTTTGAAAGTAACTTACCTGCAAAAAATCTGAGACGAGACCTATACAATAGAACTTTTTCACCAACATGAAATTCTCTCTTAAGTATTCGCTTGTCATGCCATCTTTTAACTTTTTCCTTAAAGAGCCTAGCATTCTCATAGGCTTCATTCCTCCATTCATCTAAAGAACTTAAGTCAAATAATCTTTTCTCACCAGCGAGCTTACAATCTCTATTTAGTTCTTTCACTGCCCAGTAAGCTTTGTGTTCTAACTCTAAGGGTAAGTGGCAAGCTTTCCCATAAACCATTTTATAAGGAGACATTCCCATAGGATTTTTATAAGTAGTTCTATAAGCCCATAAAGCATCATTCAACTTCTTAGCCCAGTTTTTTCTAGACCTATTAATAGTCTTTTGCAAGATAGATTTAATTTCTCTATTTGATAACTCTACTTGCCCGCTAGTTTGGGGGTGATAAGCTGAAGCAATTCTATGATTAACATTGTATTTAGCGAGGGTCTTCCTAAAACCGCCATGAATGAAATGAGAACCCCCATCAGTCATGAGATACCTAGGCACTCCAAACCTAGGAAAGATAACATATTTAAGCATTTTTAGAGAGGTTTCCCCGTCAGCACTTTTTGTAGGAATGGCTTCTACCCACTTAGTAACATAATCTACGGCAACAAGAATATGGGTGTAGCCTTTTGAAGGAGGGAAAGGACCCATAAAGTCAAATCCCCAACAATCAAAAGGTTCAATAACTAGAGAATAGTTCATAGGCATTTCATTGCGTCTAGAAATATTACCAACACGCTGACATTCATCACAAGATAAAACAAATTTTCTTGCATCTTTAAAAAGGGTAGGCCAGTAGAAACCTGATTGTAGTACCTTTTGTGTAGTTCTATCTCCTGCATGATGTCCTCCATAGGCGCTACCATGACATTTACACAATATCTCTTTTTGCTCATATTCTGGAACACATCTTCGCATAATACCATCAACTCCTTCTTTGTATAAGTGTGGGTCATCCCAAAAATAAGGCCTCAAATCATAAAAGAACTTTCTTCTTTGCTGAGCTGTAAAAGTTGGAGGCAAATACTTGGAGACAATAAAGTTAGCATAATCAGCATACCAAGGGCTTCCTCGAGAGCTCACCCCTACTGCGGCTAACTGTTCATTTAGGAAACTATCTGATGAGGGTTTAACTCATCAATGCCCATTGTTATGGACTTGGATTTTGGAGAAGGAGGGAGTGCTGGAGACATCTATCGGCTAGCAAACAAGCACACAGGGGACAAAGGATTTACCCAGGTTCAGGCCTCGTAGAGGTCCCTACTCCTGCTTGTGTGCTCGTGGAATTATTGAGGGAGTCGAAAGTTACAACGGTGCACAGATGCAATCTGGCGAAGGTTTATGGAAGCTAGGGTTGTGTGTGTCCTCCTCGCCGCCCCCTCCTAGCCCTTATATAGATAGGCTAGGTCTCGGGTAGCAGGTCGAGTCGGTTACAAGTTAGGGTTTTCCCCTTCAAAGTTTCTATCTTTAGCTTCTTCTTGTCCTTCAAGCAATCGTGAGTCCACAGGTTACTCGAGTCATTTCATCTGGGCCTTGGCGACACCGTGGGCCTGTACGTATTTGGACCGTATATACGAAGCTCGAGTACCTGTAGGGTATACCCATGTCAGTAGCCCCCGAGTGTCCAGTGGAATCACAGATTCGACTAGGGAGTTTTGAAGCCTTCGAGTGCCTAAATGAGTACATTTTGATTGCTTTTATTCGTGTCATAGGGATTGTTGATATACGTGCCTGATATAACCGAAGTATCGGTATCAGTTAACCAACTTAGGGTGAAACAACGCAATCTACTCAAATTCGAGTCCCCGGACTCGAATCCAGAAAAGTGTTGGTGTAATTCGACTCAGGCCGCGGAGGTCTTACAGGAGTCGAATTCTAGTTATATGGGTGTGAGCACTCAACGCGTCCGTCAAGGCATGTTCATCGTGCCTGTAGGCACGGATATGTTTCTGGTAGTGCGCAGTTAAATGCGTTGCCAGGCCTTATTCAGGTCTTACCTTCACGTCATAGGCGCGACATCCGAATTTTATCATCGCGGAGACGGTTCGGGTGATCCAGGAGACGCAGTCTCTTTGTAGGGGAAAATTATGAGGCGGTGTCGCCATGAGTTTCGAGTGTGGATGTTATCAACACACAGTTTTTTGTACAAATAATCATAGGGTGCGCGACCAGCGCTCCCTTTGGGAGTAGCCCCCGAGTGCCTGGTTGAGTCGAGGACTCAGGCAGGGACTAAAAAACTTTTGCGACTGCTGTCGTCTTTTGCTTACTTGTTTCAGTCAATGACTTAGGCAGGGACCAAACACTTTCACGACTGCTGTCGTCTTTTGCCTACTTGTTTCAGTCGAATTTGTTTCCGGCGCTCCCTATGGGAGTAACCCATGTCCGTAATCGAACTGTGTTCCGAGTGGTTGGGTTTGCTTTTGTGATTGTCCATGTTCCTGCAACAAGAAAAAGAAAAGTAGTAGGGTGCGCGGCCAGCGCTCCCTATGGGAGTAGCCCCCGAGTGCTTGGTGGAGTCGAAGACTCCAGCAAGGACTAAAAATAGTCGAAGTTTTCCACTGCGTAGCCTTGATGACATCAGTGCTGACGCTTGTATGACCTCAGTTGCCCGCGTGAGCGAGTTTGACGGGACGTGACGAGCGGTGGGTCCCACTTTCTGATTTGACTGGGCGTGCGTAATCTTATTTTTAACTGCGCCTCCTTGATTTCCACACGTAATGGTAGAAGTGGGGGGACGGTTCGCGCTTCCTCTTCTCCATGTGTCCAACACGATGTGTGCCACGCGTCCAATAGGGTTTTTGTCAGCCGTTGGATTGCATCTCCCAGGGGTTAAGTAGCGGTGTTGCGGCGGTAATTTTCCATCTGCGCTCTTTCTTCCTTGCTGTCATCGCCATTGCTGTTGTTCTTCTGCTTTCCTGCGTTCGTCTTCTCCATAGCTCTGGACCACCTCCGCTCGTTTCCAAGCTACTTTCCGCTCTCATCGCCGCCGCGCAATGGGAAAGAAGAAAGGAGGTGTTGTCGCTGATTCCGCGGCCAACGTTGTCGCGACGAAGAAGAAAGGTGGCTGCGCTACTGCGGGCACCAGCGCCGCCGCCGGCGGGAAGAAGAAGGTCGCGGGCACCCGCGTGACCAATGGCGCATGGCGCCCCTCTATCATCAAGGCGTCGGTGTTGGAGATATGCCCTAGAGGCAATAATAAATATAGTTATTATTATATATCTTTGTGTTTATGATAAATGTTTGCATTCATGCTATAATAGTATTAACAAGGAAACCATTAATACTTGTGTGATTTGTAAACTTAATTTGAAGTCCCTAGTATAGCCTCTATACTTCACTAGCTTGTTGGTTGATTGATGATGTGGTTTCTTTGTCATGAACATTGAGATGTTATCAACAACAAGATCATATCGTTAGGAGAATGATATGGTGGACATACTCCTATAGACAAGCGTAGCATAAAGATCAAGTCATTTCAATAGTTCAATTGCTATATGCTTTCTGATACATAGTAACCTAATTCCTTCGACCATGAGATCATGCATATCACCTTTACCAGATGGATGCTTTGATATCATCAAACACCACACCGTAACAGGGTGGCTATAAAGGTGGCATTGAGTGTTCGGAAAGTATTGGTTGAAACACATGGATCAAGAGTGGGATTTGTCCATCCACATGACGGATAGATATTCTCTGGGCCCTCTCGGTGAAATGTCATCCAATTAGCTTGCAAGCATGTGACTTGGTCACAAGGGATCACATATCACGGGAACGAGAAAAGAGTACTTATCAGTAACGAGGTTGAACTAGGTATGCAGAGATACCGACGATCATAACCTCGGATAAGTAACATATCGTGAGACAAAGGGAAATTGGTATCGTATGTAAGTGGTTCATTCGATCGCAAAGTAATCGTAGAAATATGTGGGAGCCATATGAATTTCCAGATTCCTCTATTGGTTATTGTTCGGAGAAGTGTCTCGATCATGTCCGCATAATTCACGAACCGTAGGGAGACACACTTAAGGATTCGACGTTGTTTGAGTAGTTATGGTATTATGAGAAAGAGACCGAATGTTGTTCGGAGTCTCGGATGGGATCCGGGATATCACGAGGTGATCCGGAATGGTCCGGAGAATAAGATTCATATAAGGAAAGTCCCGTTTCGGAGTTCGGGAATGGTTCCGGTGTTTTCATCGGGAACATTCTAGAAGGTCCCGGAATGTCCGGCACTCCGGAGGGGGAAGGGTACATGAATGTGTCATTGCATGTTGGAATGATTGCATCATGTACTAAGTGTTCTCGCTGTCCGAAATAAAGGGTTAATTCAAATCCTAATTGGAAAAGTCAAACTGCCAGTTTTCGGTCAAACTGCCAGTTTTCGGAAAGAGGAGAAAGAGGAGGAGAGGTGGAGGCCGAGTTGGAGGAGGGTTCCTCCCCTTGGCCGGCGCACCTCCCAAGGCCGAGTTGGGGAGGAACTCCTCCCCTTGGCCGCCGGCCCTCCCACCTATAAAGGGAGGGGCAGGGCTCCCCTCTCTAGACACACTAGTTCCTACCCCTCTAAACTAAACCCTAGATCTAAACCCCGGTTTAGAGCTATTTTGGTTTAGAGCCTTCTAATTGGTTTAGAGCCCTCTAATTGGTGTGTCTAATTACTAGACCACTAATAGCCTCTCTCATAAGCTCCACCATACTCGCACCGGCTTAAGGCGAAGCCCTGCGGGATCTCCCCTCTACCTCCGGTACCACGCCGTTGTGCTGCCGGAATCACGAGGAGAGTACTACAACCTCCGCTGCCTGCTGGAACAAGGGAGAGGAAGGTCTTCGTCGAGTACCGAACGTGTGACCGACTACGGGAGCGCTGCCGGAACGTGGCGCCGGAAGGATCGTCTACGCGATCTTGAGATCGGAAAGAGTACGACTACATCACCCACGAGAATCTGCTCTCGTTAAACACTTTGGAATCTTCGAGGGTGAGTTATTCCATCGACTCGTTGCTACAATCTAGTAGATAGATCTTGGCTTGTTTGTTTGTATGCGATAGAAAATTTTTGTTTTCCATGCTACGAACCCCTACAGTGGTATCAGAGCCGTGTCTATATGTAGATCTGTTGCACGAGTAGAACACAATGGTCATTGTGGGCGTTGATGCTTTTATTGTAGATTGCTTTTTGTGTACTTTGCATCTTGCGGTATGTTGGGATGAAGCGGCCCGGGCTAACCTTACATGACATCGTTCATGAGACTTGCTCCACGCTTGACATGCAACTCGTTTTGCATAAGTGGCTTTGCGGGTGCCTGTTTCTCCTAGCATAGTAAAGATCCAATTTACAACGGGTGATCAACAATGCTAGTATCAATGTTGTGGTTATTGTTCGTAAGTTAGAACGACACTTATGGAAAGCCCCAAACCACGTAAAATATGCAAAGAAAGTAGAAGCGTCTAACTTTGTTTTGCAGGGGTGTGCAGTGATGTGATATGGCCATGATTGTGATTATATTTGATGTATGCAATGTTCCTTATTGTAAGTTGGCAACCGGCAGGAGCCATATGGTTGTCTTTAATTTCTGTTAAGACCTGCGTGTCTATTCAAAATAGTTGTAATAGTTGAAGCTGGTGGACGACAACCATGAAGAAGCGTCATTGATCTTGATGCTATGCCGGTGATGATGGAGATCATGTTCGTGCTTGAAGATGGAGATCGGAAGCACAAAGAAGAAAGGCCATATCATATCACATATTATGAATTGCATGTGATGTTAATCCTTTATGCATCTTGTATTGCTTAGTAGACGACGGTAGCATTATAAGATGATCCCTCATGCACATAAATTTCAAGTTCTAAAGTGTTCGCCCTTAGTTAGCACCGTTGCTAAAGCTTGTTGCTTCGAAGCACCACGTGATGATCGGGTGTCTTTGATTCCACGGGTGAATACAACGTAAGCAAGCCAGATTTGCTTATGCGGTAGCTAAGGTTTGATCTTGACGAGCCTAGCATGTACAGACATGGCCTCAGGAACACGGATCGCCGAAAGGCAAAGCATGAATCATATAGTAGATATGATGAACATGATGATTGTTCGCCATTAAAACTATATCAGCTCTCGTGATGATCGGTGTTGATGTAGTGGATTTGGTTCGTGTGATCACTAAAACAATGTGAGGGATGTTGTTTTGAGTGGGAGTTCACCTAGTTTAATTTCATTAATTAATTTGAACTCAATTTGTCATAAACTTAGTCTAAACTATTGCAAATATGTTGTAGATCAATGGCAGCCCCTACCATCAATTTTAATGCGTTCCTAGAGAAAGAAAAGTTGAAAAACAATGGAAGCAACTTCGCGGATTGGTTCCGCAATTTGAGGATTGTCCTCACAGCTGGTAATTTGACCTATGTGCTGGATGCACCGCTAGGTGACCCACCTGCAGCTGATGCTTCCGATGAAGTAAAGAATGTTTACCTCGCTCGGAAGAATCAGTACTCCATAGTTCAGTGTGCTATCTTGTATGGTTTAGAATCGGAGCTTCAGAAAAGGTTTGAAGAGTCAGACCCATATGATATTGTCGAGGATCTCAAATTAATTTTTGAGACTCATGCGGCAATTGAAAGTTATGAAGCTTCTGAAAAGTTCTTTAACTGCAAGATGGAAGAGGGTAGCTCCGTCAGTGAGCATGTGCTTAAAATGTCTGGGCACGCGAATAAACTTCAAAGCTTGGGTATAGTGATTCCTAATACTTTGGGAGTTTACCGCATCCTCCAATCACTACCACCAAGTTACAAGAACTTTGTGATGAACTACAACATGCAGAACATGAACAAAGAGTTGCCAGAACTATTTGCTATGTTAAAATCTGCAGAAGTGGAGATCAAGAAAGAGCACCAAGTGTTGATGGTCAATAAGACCACCAAATTCAAGAAAGGCAAGTCTAAGCAGAAGGGACACTTCAAGAAGGGTGGTAAGAAAGCTACCATGCTGACGAAGAGGACCAAGGCTGGACCCAAGCCTGATACTGAGTGCTTTTACTGCAAGGGAGAAGGTCACTGGAAGCGGAATTGCCCAAAGTACTTGGCGGATTTGAAGAACGGCAACATCAAGAAGAAAGGTATATCTGATATACATGTTATTGATGTGTATTTCACTAGTATTCGTAGTAGTGCCTGGGTATTTGATACTGGTTCGGTTGCTCATATTTGTAACTCGAAACAGGAGCTGCAGAATAAACGAAAGCTAGCGAAGAACGAGGTGACGATGCGCGTAGGAAACGGATCAAAGGTTGATGTGATCGCGGTCGGCACGCTACCTCTTCATCTACCATCGGGATTAGTTTTATACTTAAATAATTGTTATTTGGTGCCTGCGTTGAGCATGAACATTATATCGGGATCTTGTTTATTGCGAGACGGTTACTTGTTTAAATCCGAGAATAATGGTTGTTCGATTTATATGAGTAATATGTTTTATGCACATGCACCTTTGATAGATGGTCTATTCATATTGAATCTCGATAGTGGAAATACACATATTAATAACATTGAAGCTAAACGTTTGAAATCAAGCGATAACTTAACCTATATGTGGCACTGTCGTCTTGGTCACATTGGAGTGAAGCGTATGAAGAAACTCCATTCCGATGGACTTCTTGAATCACTTGATTTTGAATCACTTGAAAGATGCGAAGCATGTCTGATGGGTAAAATGACTAAGACTCCATTTTCTGGTATGATGGAGCGAGCTACGGACTTATTGGAAATCATACATACCGATGTGTGTGGTCCAATGAGTGTAGCATCGCGCGGTGGTTATCGTTATGTTCTTACCTTCACGGATGACTTGAGTAGATATGGGTATATCTATTTCATGAAACATAAGTCCGAAACTTTCGAGAAGTTTAAGGAGTTTCAAAGTGAGGTAGAGAATCAACGTAACAAGAAGATTAAATTTCTACGTTCTGATCGTGGAGGTGAATATCTAAGTTACGAGTTTGGCGAGCATTTGAAGAAATGTGGAATACTTTCGCAGTTGACACCGCCGGGAACACCACAGCGTAATGGTGTGTCTGAACGTCGTAATCGAACTCTCTTAGATATGGTTCGTTCTATGATGTCACTTACAAATTTACCGCTATCATTTTGGGGTTATGCATTAGAAACAGCCGCATTCACTTTAAATAGGGCACCATCTAAATCCGTTGAAACGACACCGTATGAATTATGGTTTGGGAAGAAACCTAAATTGTCGTTCCTTAAAATTTGGGGGTGCGAAGCCTATGTAAAGAAGTTACAGCCGGACAAGCTTGAACCCAAAGCGGAAAAATGCGTCTTCATAGGATACCCGAAGGAAACTATTGGGTATACCTTCTATCATAGATCCGAAGGCAAAATCTTTGTTGCCAAGAATGGATCCTTTCTAGAGAAGGAATTTCTCTCGAAAGAAGTGACTGGAAGGAAAGTAGAACTCGACGAGGTTGTCGAACCTTCTCTCGAAATTGCGAGTAGCGCAGCACCGGAAGAAGTTCCTGTGGTGCCTGCACCAATGAGGGAGGAAGCTAATGATAGTGATCATGAAACTTCGGTTGAGGTTGCTACAGAGCCTCGGAGGTCAACGAGAACTCGTACCACTCCAGATTGGTATGATTCCGTTATGAATGTCATGTTGGTGGACAACACCGATGATCCCGAGACATATGAGGAAGCGATGATGAGCCCAGATTCCAATAAATGGCAAGAAGCCATGAAATCCGAGATTGGATCCATGTACGAAAACCAAGTATGGACTTTGGTGGACTTACCGGATGGCCGGAAGGCTGTCGAGAACAAATGGATTTTCAAGAAGAAAACAGATGCTGATGGTAATGTTACTGTCTATAAAGCTCGACTTGTCGCAAAAGGGTTTCGACAAATTCAAGGAGTTGACTACGATGAGACTTTCTCACCAGTAGCGAAGCTAAAGTCTGTGAGGATTATGTTAGCAATCGCTGCATATTATGATTATGAGATATGGCAGATGGATGTCAAAACAGCATTCCTCAATGGAGACATTGATGAAGAATTGTATATGATGCAACCCAAAGGTTTTGTCGATCCTAAAGATGCTAACAAGGTATGCAAACTTCAACGGTCCATCTATGGATTGAAGCAAGCATCCCGAAGTTGGAATCAACGTTTTGATAAGGTAATCAAAAGTTTTGGTTTTATACAAACTTATGGAGAAGCTTGTATTTACAAGAAAGTGAGTGGGAGCTCTGTAGCGTTCTTAATACTATATGTGGATGACATATTATTGATTGGGAATGATGTAGACCTTCTTAATAGTGTCAAAGAATATTTGAATAATAGTTTTTCAATGAAGGATCTTGGCGAAGCAGCTTACATATTAGGCATAACGATTTATAGAGATAGATCGAAACGCCAAATATCATTGTCACAAAGTACATATTTGGACAAAGTTCTAAAGAAGTTTGGAATGGAAGAAAGCAAGAAAGGGTTCTTGCCCATGTTGCCCAATACGACCTTGAGTAAAACTCAAAGTCCGACATCGGCAGAAGATAGAGAAAGGATGAGTAAGACTCCCTATGCCTCAGCCATAGGATCTCTAATGTATGCCATGCTATGTACTAGACCCGACATCGCATATGCTGTTAGTCTAACTAGCAGATATCAAAGTGATCCAGGAGTGGATCATTGGACAGCGGTCAAAAACATCCTTAAGTACTTGAGAAGAACTAAGGATATGGTTCTTTCTTATGGAGGTGATGAACAGCTCGTTGTTAATGGTTACACCGATGCTAGTTGGAACACCGATCCGGATGATTCTAAATCACAATCTGGATACGTATTTATTTTGAATGGTGCAGCAGTTAGCTGGAGGAGTGCAAAGCAAAGCGTTGTGGCGAGATCTTCAACTGAATCGGAATACATGGCTGCTTCGGAGGCTTCACAAGAAGCGATATGGATGAAAGAGTTCATTACAGAGCTGGGTGTGGTTCCTAGTGCGCTGGACCCAATGTCTATCTACTGTGATAACATGGGCGCCATAGCCAATGCGCAAGAACCAAGGTCACACAAGAAGCTGAAGCATATCAAGCTGCGTTTTCACGCTATTCGAGAACATATCCAGGATGGGGATATAAAGATTTGCAAAGTACACACAGATCTGAATGTGGCGGATCCGTTGACTAAACCTCTCCCGAGGGCAAAACATGACCAACACCAAACTGCCATGGGTGTTCGGTATATTACCATGTAATCTAGATTAGATGACTCTAGTGCAAGTGGGAGACTGTTGGAGATATGCCCTAGAGGCAATAATAAATATAGTTATTATTATATATCTTTGTGTTTATGATAAATGTTTGCATTCATGCTATAATAGTATTAACAAGGAAACCATTAATACTTGTGTGATTTGTAAACTTAATTTGAAGTCCCTAGTATAGCCTCTATACTTCACTAGCTTGTTGGTTGATTGATGATGTGGTTTCTTTGTCATGAACATTGAGATGTTATCAACAACAAGATCATATCGTTAGGAGAATGATATGGTGGACATACTCCTATAGACAAGCGTAGCATAAAGATCAAGTCATTTCAATAGTTCAATTGCTATATGCTTTCTGATACATAGTAACCTAATTCCTTCGACCATGAGATCATGCATATCACCTTTACCAGATGGATGCTTTGATATCATCAAACACCACACCGTAACAGGGTGGCTATAAAGGTGGCATTGAGTGTTCGGAAAGTATTGGTTGAAACACATGGATCAAGAGTGGGATTTGTCCATCCACATGACGGATAGATATTCTCTGGGCCCTCTCGGTGAAATGTCATCCAATTAGCTTGCAAGCATGTGACTTGGTCACAAGGGATCACATATCACGGGAACGAGAAAAGAGTACTTATCAGTAACGAGGTTGAACTAGGTATGCAGAGATACCGACGATCATAACCTCGGATAAGTAACATATCGTGAGACAAAGGGAAATTGGTATCGTATGTAAGTGGTTCATTCGATCGCAAAGTAATCGTAGAAATATGTGGGAGCCATATGAATTTCCAGATTCCTCTATTGGTTATTGTTCGGAGAAGTGTCTCGATCATGTCCGCATAATTCACGAACCGTAGGGAGACACACTTAAGGATTCGACGTTGTTTGAGTAGTTATGGTATTATGAGAAAGAGACCGAATGTTGTTCGGAGTCTCGGATGGGATCCGGGATATCACGAGGTGATCCGGAATGGTCCGGAGAATAAGATTCATATAAGGAAAGTCCCGTTTCGGAGTTCGGGAATGGTTCCGGTGTTTTCATCGGGAACATTCTAGAAGGTCCCGGAATGTCCGGCACTCCGGAGGGGGAAGGGTACATGAATGTGTCATTGCATGTTGGAATGATTGCATCATGTACTAAGTGTTCTCGCTGTCCGAAATAAAGGGTTAATTCAAATCCTAATTGGAAAAGTCAAACTGCCAGTTTTCGGTCAAACTGCCAGTTTTCGGAAAGAGGAGAAAGAGGAGGAGAGGTGGAGGCCGAGTTGGAGGAGGGTTCCTCCCCTTGGCCGGCGCACCTCCCAAGGCCGAGTTGGGGAGGAACTCCTCCCCTTGGCCGCCGGCCCTCCCACCTATAAAGGGAGGGGCAGGGCTCCCCTCTCTAGACACACTAGTTCCTACCCCTCTAAACTAAACCCTAGATCTAAACCCCGGTTTAGAGCTATTTTGGTTTAGAGCCTTCTAATTGGTTTAGAGCCCTCTAATTGGTGTGTCTAATTACTAGACCACTAATAGCCTCTCTCATAAGCTCCACCATACTCGCACCGGCTTAAGGCGAAGCCCTGCGGGATCTCCCCTCTACCTCCGGTACCACGCCGTTGTGCTGCCGGAATCACGAGGAGAGTACTACAACCTCCGCTGCCTGCTGGAACAAGGGAGAGGAAGGTCTTCGTCGAGTACCGAACGTGTGACCGACTACGGGAGCGCTGCCGGAACGTGGCGCCGGAAGGATCGTCTACGCGATCTTGAGATCGGAAAGAGTACGACTACATCACCCACGAGAATCTGCTCTCGTTAAACACTTTGGAATCTTCGAGGGTGAGTTATTCCATCGACTCGTTGCTACAATCTAGTAGATAGATCTTGGCTTGTTTGTTTGTATGCGATAGAAAATTTTTGTTTTCCATGCTACGAACCCCTACAGTCGGATCTCCGTCTTCTTCGCCAAGATGGAGTTATCTCTGCGGCAGTCGCCGATGCGCGCCCCCCAGTGGTGAGACCATTCTTGTGCCTCCTGCTGGTTTTCGAGTGATGTTTCTTGCATTCGTCATTCGTGGTCTCTCCTTGCCTCTCCACCCCTTTCTTAGGGGTCTTCTTTGCTTCTACGGGCTCCAGCTCCATCAGCTGTCCCCAAATTCAATTCTCCACATCACCTGTTTCATTACTCTTTGAGAGTGCTGGCTCGGAATCGAGCCACACTTTGGTCTTTTCAAGCGCCTATTTAAATTCAAGCGTCAGTCCGCCTCTGGCTCTTTAGTTTACGATGTAGGTGGTTGCGGTATCCATGTCGACCCATCCGCCACCTACTTCGACATCAAGCTTACCAAGTCCGTCCAGGGATGGCGGGACAAATGGTTCTATTTTCGCGACCAGAAGGCCAAGGACGAGCAATTTGGACTCGTGCCTTTCTATCCCACAACTCCCTGCAAGAAGATGCATTCTTGGAAGAACGTGATCATGCCTTCCGAACTCGCGGAGACAGACGTGCTATATCAACGCGTCTGCGACCTCGAGAGTCGCATAGGCGCAGAAGAGGGAGGCTCTGCCCTTGTCAGGACTTGGTTGCGTCGTCGCGTCCAGCCTCTCCAAGCCAGGGTCCACCCCATGTTTCAATAGGGTGGCGCTGATGATGCCACTCGCGTGTCTGCTGATGGCATGTCCGTGAGTGAGGTAGATAAGAGGGTGCGACTGGTCACGAAGTACACCCTCAAGGATGTGCTTCCGAATGAGCCAGTCATTCCTCCTTTCGATGCTTCGAATCCTCCTCCTGAGGTACAGTTGTGCTACGCAGTAGCTTATTTTCGCGATTGCGTTTTCTGTTGCTTACCTGTTATGATTGCTGATCTTTACTGTTTGTATGCAGGATTGGGCGGTGTCGCCTTGTATGCCTCCCCTTCCTGAGGGGATTATTCCTCGTGAAGCTTTGGAAGAGGACGAGTCTGAGTCGACTGTCCCTTCTGATGTTGAAGAGGAAGCCCCCCAGTCCGAGAGCCCGGATACACGCAAGCATTCGCGTAGCAGGGACTCCGACGCGTCGACTCCTTCAACTCCAGGAGGCGCGGCTGTTGGCGCGGAGTCGACAATTCCAGCTGTTCCTGTGAGGGCTGTGGCACCGTCTTCTTGCAAGAAGATGCGATTGCCCAAGGAGTCTTCGTCAGAATCGACGACTGCCACGTTTGATCTTGACAACTTTAACTGGTAAGTTTGCTGGGTTATTCATTCTTTTCTATTTTCTTCTTGTTGGTTTTTGCCCTGGAGTTTGCCCTTTTCTCAATGTAGACTTTCTTTTGCAGTCAAGAGGCGTCGTCATCTTATGGCGACGTCGAGTTTTTGAAGGAATCGGGAGTCGCGACTTCAAGGGCCAAGGTAGAGGTCGAGCGCTATCCTTCTCCTTCGGCGGCGGCCCACTCCGGGCACAATTCTTCGAGCTCTCCTCACGTAGGGGAGCATCGAGTAGTTGCTCGAATGGTGGTTCAGCAAACTTCTTTGGAGTCGCTGGAGGACCATGTAAGTATATCTTTCCTTCTTTTTTAATGTGGTAGTCAACGCCTTCTGCTGCCCTCTGTTGACTCCTTGTTTTGTGCGATAGCTCCTTGTAAAGGAAGCCACGCAGGTGGCGGAGCAGGTGATGGCGATGGGTCGCCAGCATGCGATGCTGGAGACGCGCCACCGCGTGGTCGAGAGTGAGTGTTCTATACTTATTCTTTTCGTCTTCTCTCTGTTTTGGTATAATCGACTGACAGCCAATTATTGACTGCCATGTAGCTGAGCATAACGCTTTACTGCACGATGTCGCCATGTTGGAGAAGACACTAGCCGTAGCTGTGAAGGGGCGCGACGAGGCAATCGCGGCTCGTGATGATGCCCAGAAGCGCGAAGAGGATCTGCGCGCCTCCTTTGCGGCCAGGGAGAAGTTGTTCGAAGAGCAGATGTTCTCAGTCGCCAAGGCCCTCTCAGGTACCTTTACTGGTAGATATTCTATTGATGTTCTTCTCTGCATCTGGAGTGTCGGTGGCATTAGAAGTTTGATCCATGTGTGTATTTTGGTGTAGATGCTGGCGACTTGAGTTTTGATCCACAAGCCCTTTGTCGCGATGACGCTCTGGCGGCCGCGGTGTCTGCGGTCGAGGATCGTAGCGTCGCTGTTCAAAATACGTTGTCCAAGGCCAAGGCCACCCTGAGTCGCCTCCGGGAGGAGTTGATGCCGAAGGCGGAGCTGGTCGACAATGTGGAAGAGCTGGTGGAGTCGCTCGCTAGGGGTGTGCCTGCCACGTACAAGAACTCCCTCCGTGCAACTGGCGCGACCATGTCGCTTGCCATGGTGCAAGCCCACGGAGTCGAAGTAGATCCTTCTGCGGTGTCAAAGACGATGCCTGTTGGCGCGGATGGTCAGCAGGTAGTATTCGCTCCCTTTGCGACTGCCTGTGCCAAATATGGACATTCCTTGATAAATATTGTTGCCAAGTATTTGAAGGAGCTCAATCATGCGAAGAAGGCGGCGAAAGCTTCGGCCTCAGGGGCCGGCGGAAAATCAGTGGCATCTGATACTGCCACGGACTTGATGAAGCCCCCGAGGTCATCAAAGTCGAAGAAGCCAGCTGCTTCGTAGTTAGTTTCTTGTAATAGTTGATGAATTGCCCTTTTGAGTGGAGAACATGCATGTTGGCGAGTGTGTTTGTGAATACTTTATGCTGATCCTGAATGTATCTGTTACTTTTGACTTTTGAGTTGGTCGCCTTATTTGCCTCTGGCTTGATTTTTGGTAGGGTACATCAAGTGGTCCTGTGGGGGGAACCCCGGACTCGCCATCTCTTGAGGATACAATGGCACCATCACGCTCCAGGGTGGAGGAGCTGTCCTTGCTTTCGCGACTTTGTGATCGCGTTAAGCAACTGGAGCATGAGTTGCCCGTGATCCGCGGTAGCACGGACGTGTGGAAGTCAAAGGCTAAAAAAGCCGCCGCCCA
This sequence comes from Avena sativa, assembly GCA_916181665.1. Lineage (NCBI taxonomy): Eukaryota > Viridiplantae > Streptophyta > Magnoliopsida > Poales > Poaceae > Avena > Avena sativa. The sequence goes on from OV702292.1 coordinate 68,819,408, forward strand.
CGAGCAATATCTGCTTGGCGAGGTGACGCAGCTGGGCGACCAGTTTAAGTGTTAGTTTGCTCATCCTCGTCTTTTCCTTTGTAGTTAATCGCAATGGTACGTTGTAATCATGCTGTTAATGCTGCTTCGTGTAATTGTTAGCGCACGCCATCCACAGGAGGAGAGGGATAGGATTGCCATCCGCCTTCATGATCTCACCCAGGAGCAACTTTAGGAGAGTGGATACTTCTGGGTAGATCATGATCATGCAACTGCGTTGGCGACCCTGCAGGATCACGCCTCGCGAGTGCTGCTCTTTCTGAAGAAGTAGCAGTCGTGTTTGAAGAACATCTATCGGGCGATGTTCCCACGGGATGATACTCCATCAAGCCTGCTGGCTCTCCTGACCAAATTTCAAGATATGTCCGCGGTTCGCGAGTGCGTGAGGCAGCAGTTGGTTGCTGGTGCCAAGGCTGCCCTCTCCATGGTGCGTTTGCACAAGCCTGACGTGGATGTCGCCGCCATTGCCTCTGGGCCACCGGTGCCACCAGCAGGATCTTCCTGGAACATGGTGCCGCACTATCAGGCGGTGGACCGTCCAGCCGAGGAGGTCGTCGACTTCTTCGAGGAACAGACTAATGTTCTTATATTGCAAGGGTAGCCAAATATGTATCCTGCACATAAGTGTACTAGTGTTGTAAAGTTCATATATATTTGTAGATAATTTACTATTGAATGTGTACAAATAGCTTTATAAGAGTGGGGTGCGTTGCACTTATGCGAGTCCTTTTCGTTAGCCTGGCCATCTTTGTATCTCGTTCCCTTGTCAACCTGCCAGGTGCATTGCAGCTGGGTTGAGTTTGTGTTAAGGGGTTCGATTGATGTGCCATCTACTCAGGATGTCGCGTTTTTGTTCGAAGAACATATGTGTATAGGGTGGCGTAGCCCCCGAGTATGAAAATTGACAAAGCAAAGGAGGGCACAGAGTTTCGGGGCACTTAGCTTTTATTTATTCGAAGAATAGTACGAGGTACAATGTGCGGCTAAGTAGCCTTGGCTGAATAGCCTTATTTGCGATGTAAAAGTAAAGAAAGACGACTAAGGGTAGAAGCGTCGCAGTTGTGCGACGTTCCAAGGCTTGGAGTGTGCGACTCCTATCTCTAAATCTTGAAGGCGATAGGCGCCACCTGGGATTACTTCTGTAATCACGTACGGTCCTTCCCAGGGGGATTCGAGCTTGAGATGCCCCTACTGCTTCAGTCGTAGGACCAGGTCACCTTCGACGAAGGATCTGGGGCGAAGCCTTCTACTGTGGTAGTTGCGCAGGTTCTGCTGGTAGATCGTGGATCTTGCTGTGGCGATTTCTCTTGCCTCGTCGAGGAGATCGACGGAGTCTTCGAGTGCAAGAGATGACTCTTGTTCACTGTAAGCGACTACACGTGGCGCCTTGTATCGCACTTCGGCGGGTAGTACTGCTTCTGCTCCGTGCACCATAAAGAATGGTGTGTAGCCCGTGGTGCTGTTTGGAGTTGTTCGTAGACTCCGGAGTACGGATTGGAGCTCATCTGGCCAGCAACCCGCGGCTTGCTCGAGTGGTCGAAGGAGTCGCTTCTTGATGCCGCTGCAGACGAGCCCGTTTGCTTTTTCCACCTGACCGTTGGTCTGTGGATGCGCGACTGAGGCGTAACTGATGTTTATCCCCAGGTTTCCACAGAATTCTTGGAACTCCTTGGATGTGAAGTTCGTCCCGTTGTCAGTGATGATGTTGTGCGGCACGCCGAAGTGGTAGACAATGGATTCGAAGAACTTGACCGTGCTGTGCCCTGATTGCTTGGTCACTGGCATGGCCTCGATCCATTTGGTGAACTTGTCGACTGCGACCAAGAGGTAGACGTAGCCTCCTTGCGAGGACCTTGGGAGCTTGCCCACCATGTCAAGCCCCCATTGTGCGAAGGGCCAGGCCAATGGAATGGGCCATAGTTCTGCGCCTGGTGCGTGTGGCTTGTCCGTGAATCGCTGACAAGTGTTGCACTTTTGGACTATATCCTTCGCGTCGCGCATGGCCGTGGGCCAGTAAAATCCAGCTCGTAGAGCTTTGGCAACGAGGGCGCGACTGCCAGCGTGGTTCCCGCAGGTCCCTTCATGGATGTCGAGGAGGACTGCTCTTCCATCGGCTAGGGAGATGCATCGTTATAACACGCCTGTGATGCTGTGTTTATACAGTTCGCCGTTGATAACGGCGAATGCCTTGGAGCATCGTGCGATGTGTCGTGCGTCTGTCGGGTCGTCCGGTAGGCGCTTGCTGAGGAGGTACGTAATGTACGACTGCGTCCATGATTGTTCGATCATCATGACGCTCATTGGTCCCTCGAGTCCTGTGTCGATCTCCAAGTCATCGAGTGTCATTGGCTCATTGGGTGGCGTAGCCCCCGAGTCCGTTGCTACGCTTATTTTCTTCTCTGCGGCCTTTGGCTTGATGGAGCACTCGCATATGCGCTCGAGAAATACCCTAGGTGGTATGGGTGCGCAGGTGGAGCCTATGTTGGCGAGTGTGTCCGCCTCCTCATTGCTTTCGCGACCTATGTGTCGCAACTTGCAACCATCGAAGTGTTAGACCCCTCCTTTATAAAGGAAATGCTAGCATCCACAGTTTAAGATGAAGTACACAGATACAAAGGTCGTTTATTACATTCATTCCAGAGATAAAACATAGTCTTTTACACTCGGGGCCAAAGGCCTAATACAAGAGTTTATGGAATAAGTAAATAAACATAAGTCTTCATCTTCATGTGCCACAGGCAAGCATGTTGAGTGTAGACTCATGACTCCTATTCATCATCGGAGTATCCTGCAACATTACAAGTTACAGCCACAGAGGGTCAATACTTTGGAATAGTATTGGCAAGTGATACCTTAGTTTATTTAAAGTGGACTATAATACTATATGCATTTGGCTAAGTGGAGCTTAGGCTTGCATTGCTCAAAATAGATTTCTTCCTTATTATTCGAAAACACTAAGTTTTTGTTTGGCACAAATTCCCCCAAGGCATCTACCAATCAAAGACTGAAGATCCTTTTAACCCTTGTTCACCCACAAGTTTTTACTTAGAAATTGGGATGAGGAGATTCTTGATAGCTTCCATGTCTTGATGCTCAAATTGTCCTTTTCCAGGGACATGGCTAAGTACTTAGATTTTACACTCTGCAGAGGTGGTGCACTTTCCCCACAAGACTTGGTTTCACCAAGACAAGATCTTTCAGAAGCCTTCCCTTAGACCAACATGGACGCGCTCCAACCTATCAATCCCCTACCACCAACTGTCCATTTGGCTAAGTTATTGCAACCTATATGATCCAGGCAGAGCCCATAATGCCAAGTGCCTGCACTTGAAGCTTCTCAACATTTGACATCTCAAATCTCTTTGTTCCTGGGTGGCCATCCACAAGTGAGATACACAAGGTTCACCAGTCCCCTGGCCTTGTGTAACCACTCAACACAAACCATTCCTTCCATTCCACCCAGGTGATTCATTCACTTAGTTGTTTTATTAAACAAAACATAAGTCCACAGACTTAGAAATTTTTCATAGTGTGAATATATATTCCACCCTTGTTTTCTATTAGCTAAGCTAAGCATGATAGTCGTAGGAATCTTAACTTAGGAAATTTCTACTAAGGTTTCATCTACTAGGTTTTCCCATAGCATAGTTTATACTTAGCAAAATTCCATGCAAGTCCTACTTAGAAAAAAATATCACTAATGCATAGTGTAAATAATGGGACAAAAGTATGAAGCATCACTTACCTTGGTAATGGGGAGAGTAGCACTCTTCACAGTCACAATCACTAGCAAGGTCTACACAAAATTGTAGCATACAATTACACACAATATATATACAATCAAAAATAATATGAATGCATGCATGCATGAATTTACTAAGTGGTGATTTTGAAAACTCTAACAAGCAAGTGCATGTTTACAGAAACATAACAAGACACAAAAATGCCAAAACAAACTTATTTAACCCTAAAACAAATTACTAAACTAAATCCATACTCAAAATAGCCTTAAACATGTTTCTACAAACAAAGTCATTCTAATGGTTACTATTTGTTAAACACATTGGATATTCAGAAAGGTCTTGTTTCACTGAATCCAACGGTATAAAGTTTGCAAAAAACCAACATGGCAATCAAAAGTTATAAGCATTTGAAATTTGGATCAAAATCTGATTTAAAATCTGTTTTTAGATTTGTTCCTAGCCACGCGTCATGTTGTGATTGGCGCGTACCGGTTCGCACCGGATCGAACTCTGCAGCCGCAGGATCTAAACAGATCGCACGCTCCAGATCGCGTACCGCTTCGTAGTTAAATGAATCTATCCTAGCGCTCGGATCTAGATCTAACGGCGCGCGAGCAAGCGACCATGTCCTGGCGGCGCGCGGCGTCAGCGAGCGGCGGAGCGTTCGGTCTACGGCGGCGCGTGCGTTCCAGGTCGTCCGCGAGAGGGAGAAGGGTCATACCAGGTTCGCAGGAAGCTGCTGAATCTCAAGGTAGCGTCGGTTTGAGAAGGGGTGTGCTGTCACGGTGATGATTCCTCGTCGGAGTTGTGCACGACGTCGGGTGGTTGTTGTCGGAGTCGTTGCCGAGGTTCCGCGTCGCCCTAACACAAGCCAGAGGGTTTAGGAGATGCGCAAGAACGTGGCTAACATTCTCGTGTGAGTCAGAAGTGAAGGGGCGCACGGGACTTACGGATTTTGGTTGCCGGAGTCGAGGTGGTCGTCAGATGCTTGCGGCGTCGAGCGGAAACGGCGACCTGGGGCAGTACAGGATGAACTGGTGGGGTCAGGAGGTGCGCAAGGAGATTGCGAAGTGGCTCGAATGAATCAGAGAGGAAGGGGCGCACGGAGCTTACCGGAATCGATCGCCGGAGTGAGCTCTGTCTGCGGCGGTGTTGTGTGAGTCGTGGGCAGCCTGATGGCGTGGAGGTAGAATTGACTGGGGGAAAATGGTCGCGGGGAGGTGGGGATCTTATAGCTAGAGTCTCGACAGGAAACGCTCGTCACATCAATGCCAATTAAGCTCGGGGTATCACTGCTGCAACGGCCAGCGGCGGAGATCGTGCGCGGATTCAGGGGGAAGACGATGCTGACGTGGAGGAGGCCCGCTCGTCAGCGAAGTGCGTGAGGTGGAGGTGGGGTCTGTCTGTCAGCGACTGGGTGCGTGCGCTCGCGTGTGAGAGAGGGAAAGAAAACCCCCGGGTGGGCTAGTTGGGCTCGATTCGTTGCTGGGCCAGAAACCTGGCGCGCGGCCCTTTTCATTTGAATGCTTCTTTTCTTTTTCTAATTCTATTTTCTGAAATGATTTTGATATGAATTCAAATCCTTTTTGAATTCAAACAATTCTGGGAACTTTTGCAGGGTACTGTGGTTTCAAAAACCAGTCATTTAAACAAGTAGTTACCCTGCAAGGGCTTGGTCAAGCTTGGGCTTAAAACAATCAAAGACTTTGTCCCTGGTTTGCAAATGTTTTAAAACAAAATAGGGTTTTGAAAATATTTTTGAGTTGAAAACTTTGGTTAAACTTTTACACCTAAACCTTCCAACAATGGAAGCAAGCAAACAAGTTCCTAAACAATCAAGTTTCAAGGGTGATGGCCATTTGAGTTAAATTGGCTCACATGAAATCATAGCACAAGCTTCTGTTTCTGAAATGATTTTTTTGAGAAAACCCTAAATGATGAAGGATGCAAGGATGATATGAATGAGCTTTGAAATATGAATTTAGGGATGTTACAAATCTAACCCCCTTAAGATGAATCTCGCCCTCGAGATTCGGATTGGCTAGCAAATAGGTGAGGGTGGTCTTTCCGAAGATCATCTTCTCTTTCCCATGTTGCTTCCTCTTCGGAATGATGATTCCATTGCACTTTGCAAAACTTGATAGTTTTTATCCTCATGACTCTTTCTGCGGTCTCAAGAATCTTGACAGGCTTTTCTTCATAGGTGAGATCACTTTCTAGTTGAACTTCTTCCAAAGATATGGTATCCTTCAAAGAAGATTCTTCCATTTCCGGGTGACATTTCTTAAGCCGACTCACATGAAAAACATTATGGACTGCTAATAAAGATGCTGGCAGTTCGATTTCATATGCAACTTCTCCCCTGCGACTTAGAATGTTGAATGGCCCAACATATCTTGGTGCCAACTTTCCTTTGACTCCAAATCTTTTCACTCCACGAAGTGCTGATACTCTAAGATAAGCTCTATCCCCAACTTCGTAGGTGACTTCTCTACGCTTAGAATCCGCATAGCTTTTCTGTCGGGACTGTGCTATCTTCAACCTGTCCCTAACCAATTTGACCTTTTCTTCGGCGTCTTTGATAAGATCTGGTCCAAACAAACTTCTTTCTCCCACACCATTCCATAGCAATGGGGTGGTACACTTCCTTCCGTAGAGAAACTCAAATGGTGCCATCCCAATGCTAGATTGGTAACTGTTATTGTAAGACAACTCTGCGTAGGGCAGACTTTCATCCCAACTTGCTCCATAGTCTAGGGCACATGCCCTCAACATGTCTTCAAGAATTTGGTTAGTCCTTTCCGTTTGTCCATCCGTTTGAGGATGAAAGGCCGTGCTGAATTCCAACCTCGTTCCTAAAGATTCATGAAGCTGTCTCCAAAAGTGAGAAGTGAACTGAGTTCCTCTATCAGACACAATACTCTTAGGCACACCGTGAAGGCATACAATTCTGCTCATGTAGATTTTGGCTAACTTGGCACTGGTATAAGTTGTCTTTACGGGTATAAAATGGGCCACTTTAGTTAGGCGATCCACTACTACCCATATGGAATCATACCCTGACCTGGTCCTTGGTAATCCGGTAATGAAATCCATACCAATATTTTCCCACTTCCATTCAGGAATAGGCATTGGTTGAAGCAAACCTGCTGGTTTCTGATACTCCGCTTTCACTCTACTACACACATCACACAAAGCAATGTGTTCGGCGATGCCCCTTTTGAGATTGTTCCACCAAAATCTTTCTTTCATATCCATGTACATTTTGGTGTTTCCCGGGTGAATAGAATATGGAGAGTTATGGGCTTCTTGTAGAATCAGTTTCCGCAATTCCGGATTTTGTGGAACACAAATACGTTTCCCGTGCCATAAAGTACCTTGTTCATCTATATGGAAACTTTTAGCTTTCCCTTGGCTAATCCTTTCCTTAATCTCTTCGATTTCTTTATCCGTCTTTTGGGCTTCTTTAATCTTATCCAACAGAGTGGGTTGAACATCCAAAGACATAAGATGTCCTTCTGGCACAATCTCCAACCTGAGTTCCTTGAATTGCTTACACAAGTCATCTAGCAATTCACCTTTGGTAAGGCCATTTACAAACGCCTTACGACTTAGAGCATCTGCTACTACATTTGCTTTACCAGGATGGTATTGCAAACTCAAGTTGTAATCCTTGATAAGTTCTAGCCATCTCCTTTGTCTCATATTAATTTCCTTCTGGGTGAAGATATACTTCAAACTCTTATGATCGGTGAATAATTCACAACGTTTTCCCAAAAGGTAATGTCTCCATGTTTTGAGTGCATGGACAACAGCGGCTAACTCTAAATCATGAGTAGGATAATTTACTTCATGAGTTTTGAGTTGTCTCGAGGCATAAGCCACAACTTTTCCGCCTTGCATAAGTACGGCACCTAATCCTTGATGAGAAGCATCACAATACACTTGGAAATCCTTTTCCAAGTCTGGTAGGCACAGAACTGGTGCTGACACAAGTCTCTTCTTTAATTCTTGAAAGCTGAGTTCACAACCTTCAGACCAAGCAAATTTCTTATCTTTCTTTAACAATTCTGTCATTGGTTTGGCAACCTTTGAAAAAATTTCTATGAATCTTCTGTAGTATCCTGCTAAACCAAGAAAACTACGAACCTCTTTTACGTTCTTAGGAGATTCCCATTCTATCACAGCTGAAACTTTAGCAGGATCAACTGCTACACCGTCCTTTGTCATAACGTGACCAAGAAATCCAACTTCCTCTAACCAAAACTCACACTTGCTGAATTTGGCATAAAGCTTATGTTCCCTCAGTTTCTCAAGTATCAAGCGTAGATGTCTTTCATGCTCTTCCTTGCTCTTGGAGTAGACTAAGATGTCATCGATGAAAACGACAATGAACTTGTCGAGAAATTCCATGAACACTTTGTTCATCATATTCATGAAGTATGCTGGAGCGTTGGTTAAACCAAAAGGCATCACAGTGTACTCATACAATCCATACCTTGTGGTGAATGCTGTTTTAGGTATGTCTTGCTCTCTTATCTTGAGTTGAAAATAGCCTGACCGAAGATCAATCTTCGAGAACACACATGCTCCTTCTAGCTGATCAAACAAGTCGTTGATTCTTGGCAAAGGATATTTGTTCTTGATGGTTACCTCGTTGAGAGAACGGTAATCTATGCATAATCTTTGAGTTCTATCTCTCTTTTCCACGAATAAAACTGGAGCTCCCCAAGATGAAGAACTTGGCTGGATGAATCCTTTCTGCAATTGTTCTCCAAGTTGTTTCTTGAGTTCCTTTAGTTCGTCAACTGACATTTTATAAGGCCTCTTTGCTCTTGGTCCAGAACCTGGTACCAAATCTATTATAAACTCTACATCTCTATCTGGTGGCATTCCCGGTAACTCTTCCGTAAACACATCCGGATATTCACACACAATTGGCACAGTGTCCATGCTAACCCCCTTAAGAGAATTCAGCTTACTTCCTTTAGATTCAAAATTGGATTTGAATTTTATCCTCTTACCTTTAGGGGTTGTGAGTGCAACTGTGTGATTAGCACAATCTAGTACTCCCTCATACTTAGCCATCCAATCCATTCCCAAAATCACATCCAATCCTTGGGAATTTAGGATTATTAGGCTCACTGGAAACTTATGTTTTCCGATCTCTATCACTAGATCCCGGCATCCAAGACTCACTATCATATCTCCACCCGGAGAGCTAACTTTTATTGGGCACCCAATGTTTTCAGATCCAAACCCGTTTCTATCAACAAATGCTTTTGATATGAATGAATGAGATGCACCAGTGTCAAAGAGTACAAATGCTGAGATGGAATTGAGTCTGAACTTACCAGCAACAGCATCAGGATCTTCATAGACCTCCTCCACATTGATGTGGTTAACCTGTCCTTTCTGAAAAGGATTGGGCTTGTTAGGTCCTTCAACTTTCTTTTCAGGGCACTCATTAGCATAATGCCCCAGCTTCTTGCATTTGTAGCATTCAACCTGACTGAGGTCCTTTTTAGGCTGGTTTCCACTTCCACTTCCACTATGGTGGCTCTTATGTCCACTCTTGTGATTTTTGTACTTATCATTGTCATGACTGCGATGATGCTTGCTGTCATGACGGTTGTGGTTGTGGTGCTTGTTAAATTTCCCATGCTTGTGGGATCCTGAGCTGACACTATCATCGTAGTGAGATCGTTTATGAGACGATCCCGAGCTGTGCTTGTCGGAGTGTTTCCTCTTTCTACTCTCGACTTGCTTCATTTTATTCTCCACAATAACAACCTTGTCACACAGCGACTGATAAGTTGGAACATATGCCACAGACAGCTGCAGATTCAGCTCATCATTCAAGCCTTCCAGAAACTTTTCCTTTCTTTTGGCATCTGTGTCAACCTCATCCGGTGCATAGCGCGCCAGATTATTGAACTCTTCTATATATTCAGCCACGCTGTGGTGGCGCTGCTTCAGGTTGTGAAACTCCTTCTTTTTCAGGCTCATCATTCCTGGTGAGATATGAGTAGTGCGAAAGCCATCTTCAAAGATAGCCCAAGTCACCTCATCAATAGGAGTGGTGATCTGGAAGTTGTCCCACCATGCGGCGGCTGGTCCTTCCAATAGATGTGCTGCGAACCTGACTTTTTCAGCATCCGTGCAGCCCACGGTCACTAAGTCTTTGTTCACAGAACATAGCCAATCATTGGCCACCATGGGATCAGTCGTTCCTGAAAACTTAGCTGACCTCAGACGCAGAAATCTGGTGAGCATATCAAAACCCGGAGGGTTGTTGTTGTTGTTATTGGGGTTGTTGTTGTTCTGGTTTTGGATGAATGTCGTCATCATTTGCATAAGCTATGTCTGCGCATTCATCATCTGTTGCATTTCCGGGGTAATGTTGTTGGGGTTGGGGTTTGCGCGACGGGGAGGCATCTGTGGTTTATTCAAGGAAAGAATGAGATACCATAGATGTTTATGCACAATACATCACGTAAGCAAACACATAGCATGCAACAAGGATCAAAAGTTCAACAACAAGATAACAAAAGTCTCAAAGTAAAAACACACAAGTGTCAAGCCATCCACATGTCGGATGGTCCAATAATAAGTTCACAAATAACAAGTACGGAAAATAGAGGTAACTGAGTAGTCAAGTCTACTCGTCAGCATCAATCTCCTCCTCGACAAAGGTAAGACTTGCGTTCTCCATTGCGGTCTTGTTCTCCTCAATGGTAGTGGTCAAGGAGTCGATCTTGGCCTTGAGAGCCCTCTTCTGGGAACGAAGTCTCTCAATCACTGTCTGCTGCTGCTCTAACTCGAAGTCCTTGGACTGCAGTTCCTCGGTCATGTCCCGAATCTTCTTGTTCCTATCCTGGACACGTTTCTCTTGACTCTTGAACTTACGGTCCTGGGTCTCGAACCTCGCCTCCATCTCCTTGACAATCTCGCCCTGCTGTGCGAAGAGCTTGTCCTTCTCGCGAAGCTGCACCTGGAGCTCGTCATTACTGAGCATGACATTGGTCCTGTCAGTATCCACGTGCCTAATAAGAGTCTCTAAGTCCTGGAGGTACAGACGTATCGGCTCAGTTGTGGCCCTCGAGTCATCCTCAAAGTCGATGGACTCTCCGTCATCATCACGCCTTCCGAAGGCGTGGAAGTGAGTGCCTCTAACCTATCGGGAGTGACGACCCAACAGTCGTCCTATCAGGTCCTGCATGACAACTTCCATGCCTCTCTCCCTGTCATCGTGCATAAGCTTGAAGACGATGGCCTCCGTAGTAGGCTCTGCCTGGCGTCCTGGCTGGTTCACCTTGAAGCCCCAGAGGTCCTTCCTCTCAAACTTGGTGAGTGGGTGCACCGTAATGGTGGGAAGAGGGAGATCGAGCAAGGTAGTAAGCTCTACGATACGAGGACCAAAACGGGTAACCTGGAACTCCTCAACAATGCTGATGGTAATAGGCATCTATTTATAAGATTGAAAAAGTTAGAACAACACAATTTAAAATAAACAAGACAAACATTCATACATATCCATGGAACACAAAATCACACAAGTCATGCATACATGATTCCATTACATCACCCAAGGTTCAAACTTATTTAAGGTATCATTTGGAAAATAAGGTGATAGGTGGTGGTCCAACTAACGAAGTGCGTTTACAAACCTATCTCACTGGATCTGGTGGCTAACACAATGTTCCTAGAGGCAATCAGCCTATCTTGTTCACATGCTTCCATCACTAAGTCTATAATATCTCCCCTTAAGGTTTGGTTGGTGACTTCCAACTCTTGGGTATGTTCCTTCTCTTTCTCTAAGTCTTTTTGGAGGTTGAGCATCTTGCACTTGACTCTAGCACTGAGTTCTTTGATAGTCTTCCAAGTTGCTTCTCTTGCTGACTCAAAGAATGTGGTATGCATCACAGTGTTGGTGTACATGCAGAAGCCTCTTTCTTTGTGGTTGTCTTCCTTGTTTTTGTACAAGTGAAGTTGCACCCACCAATACTCCACTCCTTCCTCCATCACTGGAAAGCCCTTGTACACAGCTGCACCATGTGCTTCCATTGCCTCCATGAGGTCCTTGAGAATTTTGGGAAACTCCGTTTCACACTCCAAGGTCATGGTCATGAGTGGTCCTTTCTTCACGGCTTCGTTGATGGAGTTCATCTACAAATAGAGATGAGAATGAGAAGATTAGAAAAGTTTACGAGAAGAATAGACAAGTGTAGAAGTAGTTAAAAAAAATTCCTTAGTGGTTTCCAATCCTAGGGTCATAATCCTACAGGCAACACAGTGCTCTGATACCATCTGTTAGACCCCTCCTTTATAAAGGAAAGGATCCCTGTGATTGCAATGCTAGTCCCTGGATCAATGCTAGCATCCACAGTTTAAGATGAAGTACACAGATACAAAGGTCGTTTATTACATTCATTCCAGAGATAAAACATAGTCTTTTACACTCGGGGCCAAAGGCCTAATACAAGAGTTTATGGAATAAGTAAATAAACATAAGTCTTCATCTTCATGTGCCACAGGCAAGCATGTTGAGTGTAGACTCATGACTCCTATTCATCATCGGAGTATCCTGCAACATTACAAGTTACAGCCACAGAGGGTCAATACTTTGGAATAGTATTGGCAAGTGATACCTTAGTTTATTTAAAGTGGACTATAATACTATATGCATTTGGCTAAGTGGAGCTTAGGCTTGCATTGCTCAAAATAGATTTCTTCCTTATTATTTGAAAACACTAAGTTTTTGTTTGGCACAAATTCCCCCAAGGCATCTACCAATCAAAGACTGAAGATCCTTTTAACCCTTGTTCACCCACAAGTTTTTACTTAGAAATTGGGATGAGGAGATTCTTGATAGCTTCCATGTCTTGATGCTCAAATTGTACTTTTCCAGGGACATGGCTAAGTACTTAGATTTTACACTCTGCAGAGGTGGTGCACTTTCCCCACAAGACTTGGTTTCACCAAGACAAGATCTTTCAAAAGCCTTCCCTTAGACCAACATGGACGCGCTCCAACCTATCAATCCCCTACCACCAACTGTCCATTTGGCTAAGTTATTGCAACCTATATGATCCAGGCAGAGCCCATAATGCCAAGTGCCTGCACTTGAAGCTTCTCAACATTTGACATCTCAAATCTCTTTGTTCCTGGGTGGCCATCCACAAGTGAGATACACAAGGTTCACCAGTCCCCTGGCCTTGTGTAACCACTCAACATAAACCATTCCTTCCATTCCACCCAGGTGATTCATTCACTTAGTTGTTTTATTAAACAAAACATAAGTCCACATACTTAGAAATTTTTCATAGTGTGAATATATATTCCACCCTTGTTTTCTATTAGCTAAGCTAAGCATGATAGTAGTAGGAATCTTAACTTAGGAAATTTCTACTAAGGTTTTCCCATAGCATAGTTTATACTTAGCAAAATTCCATGCAAGTCCTACTTAGAAAAAAATATCACTAATGCATAGTGTAAATAATGGGACAAAAGTATGAAGCATCACTTACCTTGGTAATGGGGAGAGTAGCACTCTTCACAGTCACAATCACTAGCAAGGTCTACACAAAATTGTAGCATACAATTACACACAATATATATACAATCAAAAATAATATGAATGCATGCATGCATGAATTTACTAAGTGGTGATTTTGAAAACTCTAACAAGCAAGTGCATGTTTACAGAAACATAACAAGACACAAAAATGCCAAAACAAACTTATTTAACCCTAAAACAAATTACTAAACTAAATCCATACTCAAAATAGCCTTAAACATGTTTCTACAAACAAAGTCATTCTAATGGTTACTATTTGTTAAACACATTGGATATTCAGAAAGGTCTTGTTTCACTGAATCCAACGGTATAGAGTTTGCAAAAAACCAACGTGGCAATCAAAAGTTATAAGCATTTGAAATTTGGATCAAAATCTGATTTAAAATCTGTTTTTAGATCTGTTCCTAGCCACGCGTCGTGTTGTGATTGGCGCGTACCGGTTCGCACCGGATCGAACTCTGCAGCCGCAGGATCTAAACAGATCGCACGCTCCAGATCGCGTACCGCTTCGTAGTTAAATGAATCTATCCTAGCGCTCGGATCTAGATCTAACGGCGCGCGAGCAAGCGACCATGTCCTGGCGGCGCGCGGCGTCAGCGAGCGGCGGAGCGTTCGGTCTACGGCGGCGCGTGCGTTCCAGGTCGTCCGCGAGAGGGAGAAGGGTCATACCAGGTTCGCAGGAAGCTGCTGAATCTCAAGGTAGCGTCGGTTTGAGAAGGGGTGTGCTGTCACGGTGATGATTCCTCGTCGGAGTTGTGCACGACGTCGGGTGGTTGTTGTCGGAGTCGTTGCCGAGGTTCCGCGTCGCCCTAACACAAGCCAGAGGGTTTAGGAGATGCGCAAGAACGTGGCTAACATTCTCGTGTGAGTCAGAAGTGAAGGGGCGCACGGGACTTACGGATTTTGGTTGCCGGAGTCGAGGTGGTCGTCAGATGCTTGCGGCGTCGAGCGGAAACGGCGACCTGGGGCAGTACAGGATGAACTGGTGGGGTCAGGAGGTGCGCAAGGAGATTGCGAAGTGGCTCGAATGAATCAGAGAGGAAGGGGCGCACGGAGCTTACCGGAATCGATCGCCGGAGTGAGCTCTGTCTGCGGCGGTGTTGTGTGAATCGTGGGCAGCCTGATGGCGTGGAGGCAGAATTGACTGGGGGAAAATGGTCGCGGGGAGGTGGGGATCTTATAGCTAGAGGCTCGACAGGAAACGCTCGTCACATCAATGCCAATTAAGCTCGGGGTATCACTGCTGCAATGGCCAGCGGCGGAGATCGTGCGCGGATTCAGGGGGAAGACGATGCTGACGTGGAGGAGGCCTGCTCGTCAGCGAAGTGCGTGAGGTGGAGGTGGGGTCTGTCTATCAGCGACTGGGTGCGTGCGCTCGCGCGTGAGAGAGGGAAAGAAAACCCCCGGGTGGGCTAGTTGGGCTCGATTCGTTGCTGGGCCAGAAACCTGGCGCGCGGCCCTTTTCATTTGAATGCTTCTTTTCTTTTTCTAATTCTATTTTCTGAAATGATTTTGATATGAGTTCAAATCCTTTTTGAATTCAAACAATTCTGGGAACTTTTGCAGGGTACTGTGGTTTCAAAAACCAGTCATTTAAACAAGTAGTTACCCTGCAAGGGCTTGGTCAAGCTTGGGCTTAAAACAATCAGAGACTTTGTCCCTGGTTTGCAAATGTTTTAAAACAAAATAGGGTTTTGAAAATATTTCTGAGTTGAAAACTTTGGTTAAATTTTTACACCTAAACCTTCCAACAATGGAAGCAAGCAAACAAGTTCCTAAGCAATCAAGTTTCAAGGGTGATGGCCATTTGAGTTAAATTGGCTCACATGAAATCATAGCACAAGCTTCTGTTTCTGAAATGATTTTTTTGAGAAAACCCTAAATGATGAAGGATGCAAGGATGATATGAATGAGCTTTGAAATATGAATTTAGGGATGTTACACGAAGTCTCCTTCAAGTGTGTCGTAGAGGTCGCGGTATGTGATCATGTTGTCGTTCAGTGCGTCGTACTCGTGCATTGTTTGGTTGACGGCCAGCTTGGAGTCGCCATATATGATTAGCCTCTTTGCGCCGCAGGCTTTTGCCATCCTCATCCCGTGCAACAGGGCCTCGTATTCAGCCTCGTTGTTTGAGGCTGTGAACTGCATTCGCAGGATGTATTTCAGCTTGTCCCCTTGAGGTGATGTCAGTATGACACCTGCTCCTGCTCAATCTTTCCTCTTGGACCCATCGAAGTGCATTGTCCAGAGGTAGGACATATCTGGCTTGTCCGGGAGTTGGTTTTCCATCCAATGCACGAGGAAGTCAGGGAGAACTTGCGACTTGATTGCGTCGCGCTTTTCGTATGTGATGTCTCGTGGAGACAGCTCGATTCCCCAAAGCGCGACTCGCCTCGTGGCGTCGGGGTTATTGAGGGTATGTCCCAATGGGGCGTCATTGACTACCACGATTGGATGTTCCTGGAAGTAATGGCGCAGTCGACGGGCGGTCATAAAGACGCCGTACGCCAGCTTCTGGTAGTGCGGGTACCGTTGTTTTGTTGGCGTGAGGACCTCGCTGAGGTAGTATATCGGGCGTTGTACGCCGTGGACCTTGTTTTCCTCGGCCCGCTCGACGACAAGCACTATGCTCACCACTTGGTTGGTAGCGGAGATGTACAACAGCAGTGGTTCTCTTTCTCGTGGAGTCACCAATACTGGCGAGGTGGATAGCAGGCGCTTGAGGTCTTCGAATGCTTCTTGCGCTTCATTGGTCCACTCGAATTTGTCAGCTTTGCGGAGGAGCTGATAGAAGGGCAGCACCTTTTCTCCCATTCGACTGATAAATCGACTGAGGGCCGCGATTCGTCCGGCTAGTTGTTGGAAGCCTCTTATGTTCTTAGGCTTCTCCATGGCCAGTATGGCCTTTATCTTTTTCGGGTTTGCCTCAATACCTCTCGCGGAGATGAGATACCCGAGCAACTGCCCAGATGGTACGCCGAAGGCGCATTTGTCCGGATTGAGCTTTATCCGGTAACGATCGAGATTGGCGAAAGTTTCGCGCAAGTCGTCGATTAGAGAGGCATCTTCCTTGGTTTTGATTACAATGTCGTCGACATAGACTTGGATGTTGCGGCCTAGTTGCTCCTTGAGGCAAGCCTGCATGCACCACTGGTATGTGGCTCCCGCATTTTTTAGCCCGAAGGGCATTGTGTTGTAGCAGAACACACTGAAGGGCGTTGTAAATGCGGTCTTCTCCTGGTCTTCCTCCTTCATTCGAATTTGGTTATAACCTGAGTAGGCATCGAGGAAGCAGAGGCGCTCGCATCCAGCGGTGGAGTCAATGATTTTTGATCGATCCGTGGTAGCGGGAAGTGATCTTTTGGGCAGTGCTTGTTTAAAGAAGTGAAGTCCACGCACATCCGTAGGATATCCGTGTCCTTTTTTGGTACCAGCACCGTATTGGCGAGCCAAGTGCTTTCCTTGATCTCGCGTATGAATTTGGCCTCGAGGAGTTTGTTGATCTCCATTCCGACTGTCTGTGCTCGTGGCTCAGACAGTCGCCTGATTGTTTGCTTGACTGGCCTTGCGTCAGGGTTGACGTTGAGTGCGTGCTCGGCGAATTCCCTAGGAACTCCTGGCATGTCTGCAGGACACCAGGCGAAAAATTCCCAGTGCTCACGGAGGAATTCGACGAGCGCGAGTTCCTATGCATGACTCAAGTTGTTGGTGATGAGGGTCGTTTTAGCGGGATCTGATGGATGGACCTGCACCTTCTTTCTGTGCACAGATGAGTCGAAGGAGAGGTCAGGTGAGCTTGGCCTACTCAGGGGGGGCAGACTGTTGTCTGTTGTTTCCTTCAATCGCGCGAGCTCCTCCTGCATGCCGAAGGACTGGGAGATTCTGTTGAATTCCCTGTCGCAACTGTCAGATCGCTCGAAGCTCCCGTTGATCGTGATGACGCCGTTGGGACCTAGCATTTTCATCTGCAGGTAGGCGTAGTGGGGTACCGCCATGAACCTAGTGAACGCGACGCGTCCGAGGATGCAGTGGTATTGTGAGGGCCAGTCGACGACCTCAAAGTCGATGCGCTCACACCAGAAGTTCTTTTGCATGCCGAATATGACGTCGAGGTTGATTTTGCCCAGGGGGTATACGCCTTTCCCTAGGACGATGCCGTGGAACGTTGTGTCCGATGCCTCCAAGCAGGTTAGAGGAATCCTCATTGCTCGCAAGGTACTCGCGAATATGAGGTTGATGCCGCTTCCGCCATCCATGAAGACGCGACTCATGTCGAAGCCTCCAATTTGCGCCTCGAGTACGAGGGGGCAATGACCTGGGCGAGGTACTTGAGGCGGGTGGTCGCGTTTGTCGAAGGTAATGCACGAATCACTGCCACTGAGGTACTCAGTGGTGGATGGTGGTGAGTGTGTGGCCAAGTTGACTTGGCGAGTGATGGCCTTCTGCACCCTATTGGAGGGGCGCCCCTTTTGGATCATCATGGTACCTATGGCCCATGGGTACGGTTCGCCTCCGTGGTGCTGGTCTGGTGCAGCTCCGTTCAGGGGTGGCCCAGGTGGTGGTGGTGGTGCGCCATGTGCCACGGCGCCTGGAGCGGCTCCGTAGCCTCTTTCGACTGCATTGCGGTTCATCCGAACCAATCCCTCATGTAGCTTGAGGAACTCGCGGCAGTCCTTGAGGAGGTGGCTGGACTTTCTCTTGCCATCATGCTTGTCGACGTAGAAGTGTACCGTGCATGGCCCGGACAACTTGTCCTCGATGGAGGTCGCGGGTGCTTCATCGCGAGTGCGGCATTGTCATACTTGCGTGGTTTTCCCGGAGTCGCGGTATCTGCCGCTGCGGTTATCGTCGCATCTATCGGCGTAGCTGGCTGCGACCATGTTGACGTCATCGCGATCGTCCTAGACGCGCATGCGACGCTTACTCCGGCGGTCGCGTCTTCGTTCGACTTCTGCCTCCTCGTCAGAGTGAACACGATTCTTCACCGAATCTTCTCCATCGGCCCACCGATTCGCGATCTCCATCAGGTGGTCGATGGTCTGGGGCTTTGAGAGGCCTAGCTCCTCCCTGAGTTCCATGCGGCGGACACCACCGTTGAATGCATCAATCGCGCGGTCTTCCGAGATGTTCTCCGCGGAGTTTTTGATGATGGACCACCTTTGGATGTAAGAGCGCAACGATTTGCCAGATCTTTGCTGGCAGCATCTCAGTTGTTCGATTGAGGCGGGGCGTTTGTACGTGCCCTTAAAGTTGTGCACGAAGCTGTAGACCAGCTCATCCCAGCTGCGAATGGATCCGCGTGGGAGCTTATTGAGCCATGCCCGGGCGGCGCCCTGTAGCTGTAGCTGCAAGCATTGCATGGCAGTGCTTCGACTGCCTCCATGTAGCCTGACGGAGGAGATGTGATCCTACAGCCAGATCTTGGGGTCCTGCAGACCGTCAAATTTCGGGTTCTCCGATGGGAGTTTGAACGCTTTAGGCATTCGCTTTTGCCTGATGGATCTGCTGAAGCATCTGGTGCTGCAGAGCTCCCCCATCTTCTTCTTCCGAGTCAGTCGACCGAGCACGTCGTGCCCTTGACTTGTCGATCTTGCGTTGCGTGAGTTCATCGCATGCATCGTAGTTGCGATCGCGTCACCGTGAGCGGCGGCGCTGAGACAGGTCGTGACTGTCATCGCTGGACGAGGGTGAGGAGTAGCGCTTTGCCCTTTTTTGGGTCTAGTACCGGTTCCTTGTCGAGGGCGGCCTCGATTAGCCCTAGGCCCACGATCGTAGATCGGTGCATGGCCATTCGGGGATCTCCAGCTGGTGGCTGGTTATTTAGAAGGTACATGGTGGCCGTTGTCACCGTGGCCTGCGGTGTCCTGGGAACCACGTTGCCTCTCGTGTCGACTGTCATAGAGCCAAAGTCGAGGACTTTCGCGGCGTCTACGCGTTCTTGTTCGGTGAGGTGAGCCATCCGCGATTGCCTTTTCCTGGCGAGGTGCTCGTTGCCTCTTGAGGAGGATCCTCCGTAGGAGGAGAGCCCAGCGCGATGAAGGCTCGACTCGTCCGCTGCCTTTTTACGCGCCTCAAGTTGCGCGATTGTTTGTTTCTGGCGCTTGAACCTCTTTTAGGAGCCAGTGGTAGCCCATCAGTAGTTCCTGCAGGGACCCGAAGGGTAGAGGTGCACCTCGTAGGGCTTCACGACAGTGTTCCCACTCTTGCTCGTTGAGCCTGATCACGACGCGTTCGCCGGTTTGCTCGTTGATTATGCTAGGAGGTTCGACTGCTCCTCCGTTGCCACCATTACCGCCGTTGCCGGCGTTGGGCGGGTTGGTGCCATTGCCGGTGTTACCACCGATGCCGCGATTGGGTGGATCGGTGTCGTTGTCGGTGTTGCCACCGTTACCGCGGTTGGCGGAGGTGTCGGCCGCGTTGATGACGGCGCACATGAAGTGATTTGGGAAGCTGTTGCTTCCACAACTTTCAGATCCGGAACCGTAGGTTCCATCTTTAGTGGCCAGATCGCTTAGATCGGAGTCGCAACTGCTGTCGCTGACCATGTTCCCAACTGCTGCTGGAGCATTGAGCTCACTGAGAGTGCCGATCGATGGAGGGAACCATGATGCTGGGGCAATCACCGGTGTCGTCGGCTGATCGGGCATGCGAAGCGTGCCCATCTGACCAACTTGGAAGCGGAAGCTCCCAATCGCCAGGCTGATTCCGTCGCCCACGGACTCGAAGGCCGGGCGAGTAGCCGGCGTGTGGACGGTGAAGTCGAAGGCGCCGAAAAGCTGGCGAAACTCCACTGTTGTAGAGTTGTAGATCGCGTTTGATGGGGCCGAAGAAGCCGCAACATCAGCACTCCCAATTCCCACAGACGACGCCAATTGACGAGGGTTTAACTCATCAATGACCATCGTTATGGACTTGGGTTTTGGAGAAGGAGGGAGCGTTGGAGACATCTATCGGCTAGCAAACAAGCACACAGGGGACAAAGGATTTACCCAGGTTCAGGCCTCGTAGAGGTCCCTACTCCTGCTTGTCTGCTCGTGGAATTATTGAGGGAGTCAAAAGTTACAAGGGTGCGCAGATGCAATCTGGCGAAGGTTTGTGGAAGCTAGGGTTGCGTGTGTCCTCCTCGCCGCCCCCTCCTAGCCCTTATATAGATAGGCTAGGTCTCGGGTAGCAGGTCGAGTCGGTTACAAGTTAGGGTTTTCCCCTTCAAACTTTCTATCTTTAGCTTCTTCTTGTCCTTCAAGCAATCGAGAGTCCACAGGTTACTCGAGTCCTTTCATATAGGCCTTGGCGACACCGTGGGCATGTACGTATTTGGACCGTATATACCAAGCTCGAGTACCTGTAGGGTATACCCATGTCACTATCATTAACATGCATAGGATCAAAAGAGATGTTTTCCAAGCGAGATAAATTATCAGCTACAAGATTTTCAGCACCCTTCCTATCTACTATGTGTAGATCAAACTCTTGTAAAAGCAGTACCCATCTAATAAGCCTAGGCTTAGCGTCCTTCTTTGTCATAAGATATTTAATAGCAGCATGATCAGTATGAATGGTTACTTTTGAGTCCACAATATAGGGCCTAAACTTATCACAGGCAAAAACATCAGCTAGAAATTCCTTTTTAGTAGTGGCATAATTCCTTTGAGCAACGTCTAGAGTCTTACTAGCATAATGGACAACGTTTAACTTTTTATCAATACGTTGCCCAAGGACATCCCCTACAGCAAAATCACTAGCATCACACATTATTTCAACGGGTAAACTCCAATCAGGTGGTTGAACAATAGGGGTTGTAGTTAAAGCCTTCTTAAGAGTTTCAAAAGCTTCCCTACAATCATCATCAAAAATGAAAGGTACATCTTTTTGAAGAAGATTAGTGAGAGGCTTTGATATCCTAGAGAAATCTTTAATAAACCTCCTATAGAAACCAGCATGACCAAGGATACTACGAATACCTTTGATGTCTTTTGGACATGGCATCTTCTCAATTGCCTCAACTTTAGCTCTACCAACTTCTATGCCTCTTTTAGAACCTTTATGCCCAAGAACAATCCCTTCGTTAACCATGAAGTGGCATTTTTTCCAATTAAGAACAAGATTAGTTTCTTCACATCTCTGCAAAACTTTATCAAGGTTGTGCAGACAATTATCAAAAGAAGTTCCATAGAAAGAAAATTCATCCATGAACACTTCTACAATTTCCTCACAAAAGCCATGAAAGATAGCAGACATGCACCTTTGGAAAGTAGCAGGAGCATTACATAAACCAAAAGGCATACGTCTATAAGCATAAGTTCCATAAGGACAAGTAAAAGTAGTTTTTTCTTGATATTGTTGTTTAACAGCAATTTGAGAGAAACTAGAATAACCATCAAGAAAACAAAAATGGGTCTTTTTAGACAACCTTTCCAACATTTGATCAATAAAAGGAAGCGGGTAGTGATCTTTCTTAGTAACTTTATTGACTTTCCTAAAATCTATGCACATCCTATAGCCTACCACTATTCTTTGAGGAATAAGCTCATTATTATCATTAGGGACAACGGTAATACCTCCCTTTTTAGGAACACAATGAACAGGACTAACCCATTCACTATCAGCAATAGGGTAAATAATACCAGCATCAAGGAGTTTCAATACCTCATTCCTTACCACTTCCTTCATCTTAGGATTTAAACGTCGTTGGTGCTCCACTACTGGCTTCGCATCTGGTTCTATGTTGATAGAATGCTGACATATAGTAGGTGAAATCCCTTTCAAATCATCTAGAGTATAGCCCATAGCTCCTTGGTGTTTCCTCAAAACCTCCAATAATATTTCTTCTTCCTCCCCTAAAAGTTTAGCCCTAATAATAACAGGATATATCTTTTTATCATCAATAAAAGCATATTTAAGATCATCAGGGAGAGGTTTTAGATCGAAAACCGGATCCTTTTTAGGTGGCATCATGGTACCCAAGTCTTCTACAGGCAAGTCGTGCTTAAGCATCATAGGTTGATCACGGAGAATCATGTCAATGTCGTTCCTTTCTTCCATGAAGAGTTCACTTTCATGTTCTTCCATAAATTGCTGCAAAGCATTGTTAGGAGCAAGAGAAATAGAAGCAAGTTGTTCAACCCTAAAATCCTCATTATGGGTTTCCTCTTTGCAAGGTTCTTTAGCAAATTTCGAAAAATTAAACTCATAAGATTCCCCATCAAACTTAGTCAAGATTTTCTCCATCTTGCAATCTATAATAGCTCCACAAGTACTCAAGAAAGGTCTACCAAAAATGATAGGGTAGGTTTTACTAGCAGCTGAACCAAGTACTAGAAAATTAGCAGGGTACTTAATCTTACCGCAAAGAACTTCCACGTCTCGCACAATACCAATTGGAGAGATGGTCTCTCTATTAGCAAGGTGAATAACCACATAAATCTCTTCCAACTCGCAAGGACTGATTTCATGCATAATTTCTCTGTAAAGCTCATAAGGAATAGCACTAGAACTTGCACCCATATCACATAAACCATAATAGCAATGATCACCAATTCTAACAGAAAGCACAGGAACACTAGCCTTTTTAGTTCTATTGGGATGTGAAACAATATTAGAAGCATCCTCACAAAAGACTATGTGCCCATCTTCTATGATTTTAGTGACAAGGTCTTTCACAATTGCTACCACAGGTTCAATGTTTATTTGTTCATCAGGCTTTACAGTTCTTTTTTCACTTTTGGTGATTACATTAGTTATCATAGGGTGGTCCTTTACCTTTTCGGGGAAGGGAATCTTCTCAATATAAGGTTCAGGTAAGATGGGGTCAATAATGCAATACTCAGCACTTCCAATAGGAGCATAGTCGACAATATCTTTGTAAGGTGCATGGTACTTGTTCCATCCCCTTTTTGGAATTTCGATATAGGAAGCAAAAGCTCTAAAGCAATTCGTAATAACTTGCAAATCAAGACCATAAATATTACTAATATTTCGAAAGTCATCAGTTCCCATAAAAGATTCAATGCATTCATAATCATAATTTATACCTGACCTTTTACCTTTGTCATTCTCCCAAGCTTCAGCATTGTCTTGAATACGATCCAAAAGGTCCCATTTAGCTTCTTCTTCCATACGAGTGAATGATCCAGCACAAGAAGCATCCAATAAATCCTTATCATGTAGAGGGAGCCTTGCATAAAAGTTGTTGATAATAATATTGTTGGGGAGCTCATGAATGGGACATTTGAGCATTAGTAACTTCAGTCTTCCCCAAGCTTGAGATGTACTCTCTCCATCAAGAGGCCAAAAGTTGTATATTTGATTCCGATCTTTATGAATCTCACTAGGAGGATAAAACTTTGAATAAAAGAGAGGCACTATTTCCTCCCATTCCAAAGCTTGACCATTCTTCAGCAGCTTATACCATTCCTCAGCTCTTCCTTTTAGTGATAATGAGAATAACTTCTACTTAACTTGATCTGTAGTAATACCTGCACACTTGAACAACCCGCATAATTTGTGTATAAAGAGTAAATGATCACCAGGACGGCCAGTTCTATCCCCAACATAGTAGTTATCCATAACACGATCAATAATTCTTGTAGGTATTTTGAAAACATCTTTCTCACCATGTGGTGGCTTATCTACTACCTTAGCAGTGGTAGTAGCATTACCAAATAAGAAACTCAGTGAATTATCCATAACGAAAATAAAGCAACTAGCAGAAGTAAACAATACTCACAGTAGAAGTTTTCTTTACCGGTTCCACTCTCCAATAGCGCTTCACTCCCCGGCAACGGCGCCAGAAAATAGTCTTGATGACCCACAAGTATAGGGGGTGTATCGCAGTATTTTTGATAAGTAAGTGTGTCGAACCCAACGAGGAGCAGAAGGTGCTGGCTAGTGGTATGGATCAGGAATTCTATGCAAATACTTAGCAAACGGATTTTTAGGGGTTTTCGATAAAGCAAGTAAACAAAGTACGAGTAAACAAAAGACAGTAGGAATAAATGCAGCAAGTGCCCAATCCTTTATGCAGCAAAGGACAAGCCGGTTGTATTTCTATAGATGACCAAACGTTCTCGAGGACACATGGGAAGACTGTCAAGTGCTTTCGCTTCACATAGCTGATTAATCTTCTCTAGCTTGCTAAGTGTTGTGTGGGTGAACCTGTGTTAATGTACAACCCCATCCAAGACTAATACATACTTGTGATTAAACCCCTTGCAAACATCCGTAAGTACAAGAAAGTACTTAAGGTAGAAACCTAACCACAGCTTTAAACTCTAAGACCCTTACGTCCCTTGTGCAATGGTTTCCTAACGGGGGTTTAGGTTTCTGTCACTCCGGCAACCCCTACGATTAGTAGCCAAATACACAATGCATTCCCCTAGGCCCATATAGATGAAGTGTCATGTAGTCGACGTTCACGTGACACCACTAGAAGAAGTACACCACAACTTAAATAACAATCTATTGAATCTTTCTCAACACAACTCCACTACTAACAACAAGACTTCTCCCATGTCCTCAAGAACAAAACGAACTACTCACAAGACATCATATGGATCATGATCAGAGATGGAATAATGATGTATAGCAATCTTAACATAAGCAATAATTCAATGGTTCACTCAATAGCATCAACTACAAAGAGTAATCAACACCGGGAAAGTTTCCCCTATGAACTATGCAAGATTCAACGCAATTGTTATAGCAATATGGAGATGGTGATGAGGGTTCTGATGGTGATGATTATGGTGATGATGATGATGATCCCGATGAAGTCCAGCTTGATGGTGGTGTTGATGGCGATGATCTCCCCTCTCCGGGAAGGAATTCCCCCGGTAGAAATCTGTCTGCCGGAGAGATCTTTCTCTCTCGGTGTTTTCTGCCCCGCAGAGGCGGCGGAATCTTTCTGTGGTCGCTCCCCGAGTCTTAGGGTTTCGGGAGGATAATATACGCCAGAGGGGAGAGGCTGGAGTGGGCCAGGGCGGCCACACCACTCCCAGGCGCGACCTAGGCCTGCCCGCGCCATGGGGTGGTGTGGGCCCCCTATGGCCCACCTCCACTCTCTGGCATCCTGAGTCTTCTGGAAAAATAGGTTTCTGTATATTTTCCCGGATTTTCTGATCTTCGCGAATTTTGCCTCCAAACAGCACATTTTCCATCAGAATCCTGACTGCAGCGGTCCATGCTCCAAAAGTCATAAACCATGCAAAAATAGATGAAATAACATAAGTATCACCTCTCAATACGAAATATATCAATGAATAATAGTGAATTAAGACATAGAATAGTGATGCAAATTGGACGTATCACACGCTTAAGGGCTTGATGATACATAGAGAGTGTTTATAGGATCGGTGCAATCACCGAAGAAAAGAAGGGAGAAGATCGGAAGGGTTTCGGTAAGTCTGGAGGATGTCCGGAGTGGAGGTGGAAGGTGTTCCATAGCCATGGAGATTGAATAATATGTGAATGAATGTTAAATATTGATTTAATCATTTATTCATATTTATTTAATAAAGAGAAAATCAATTAAAGGTCAAAAAGGCTTAATGGGCCAATTCCGGAGGGAGAGGGCCCATTAGGGGAAAGGAGAGAGGGAGAGGGGCCAAGGGGGCTGGCCGGCTGGGCCTAGCCCCCCTACAGGGCCCACTAGGGGCTGGCCGGCAGCCACCCCACCCCCTCCTCTCCTTTAGTCCCACCCCGGGACTTTAGGGGAGGTAGTACCTCCCCTCCCCCTATATAAAGTGGGGTATTTGGCCTAGAAAAATACACCAATAATCAATAAAGGTCTCCCCACTTTTGGGAGGACCTCCAATTGATATATTCTCTCTTCCCCTCTCTCTCTCGTGACCGTGGTCCCAAGTCTGGACTAC
The DNA here is from genome assembly GCA_916181665.1 of Avena sativa. Classification (NCBI taxonomy): domain Eukaryota; kingdom Viridiplantae; phylum Streptophyta; class Magnoliopsida; order Poales; family Poaceae; genus Avena; species Avena sativa. The sequence continues at coordinate 68,845,639 of OV702292.1, forward strand.
GCGAGCGAGAGACATCTTCACCGCGGAGCGCCGTCGTGCTGCGGGATTCGGATCCGGGAGCTCTACTTCCACAACTGCTGCTGGATCGGGGAAGCGGGAGTCATCGTCAGGCACCAGACGTGTGTAACTCTCCGCGAGGTGTCGCACTTGAGGCACTCAAGTTGTTGGAGCCAGAAGGAGCGCAAGGACTTCATCATGACCTTGAGGTCGGCTTCGGCTCGTCTACATCAACCACGCTCTCCTGAGCGTTGACAACGCTTTTCGGTCTTCAAGGGTAAGTTTGCGAAAAGCCCCTCCCGTTACTGTATTACTAATAGATAGGTCCTGGCAGCTTCATGGGTTCAGGGGCATAGAGTAAAATTTATTGTTTTCATACGCGGAACCCCAACAGGTGGTGTGGGCCCCTCGTGGCCCCTCTCCATCTTGTCTTCTGGCTCCGTGAGTTTTCTGGTAAAATAGGAACTTTGGATTTTATCCCTTCCAATTCGGAGAATATTTCTTTACGAGATTTTCTGAAACCAAAAACAGCAGAAAACAGACAACTGGCACTGCGACATCTTGTTAATAGGTTAGTTCCAGAAAATGCATAAAAGTATCTCAAAATGTAGACAAAACATAAGATAGTTGATATAAAACAAGCATGGAACATCAAAAATTATAGATACGTTTACAACGTATCAGCCACTTATACGGTACAAGCCGTATGTTGAGCATGGAAGCAGTCTCGCGTAAGGTCAGTCTGGGCCACTTCATCAAACAATACCGCGATATAAACAAGTACACGTTAGAGGGTAAAAACTAAGGAATCAATGCCCGCACACTACTTGTGCATACTGGCCATACAACACTCCTACGCATAGATCGGCTCTGATACCACTGAAGGGGATCCGCATCAGAAAACAAAAAAATCCTATGTTGGAACCTCCTAAACTGCCAAGGATCTATCTATATACTAATGTGGTAACGACCGAGCATATAGAATACATATCCTTGTAGACCGTACGCGGTTAACATTCCGAGGGGAACGTGGTTGATGTAGTCGTACTCGTAGCCAACCTCAAGGTCACGAAGCTCCTCGCAGGTCACCCCTTGCTCCTTCTTCATCATGCAGCAGCTCCGGCTCACGACATTTAAGCGCCCCAAGTGTTGCGCCTCGTTTCTTCGTACACATCCGGTGTATGATGAGACCTCCGGCTCCCCGATCCTGCTGGGAGTGTGGAAGTTGATATCTGGCTAGGAATCCCTGCAACACAACCGCATGGTGCAGGTGTGCCTTGTTCGCACAGCCCAAACTTGGGGCCATGGTCACAAGGTGTAGAGAGAGGGAGGGAGAAAGTAAACTAAAAGACTTCTCAAATTGTATGTTTAATCCCACCCATAGGCACCCCTATATATAGGCGGAGGGGGTATGCCCTCCCCATTAGGTTAGCCATATGGGACTAATTAATTAAAGGAAATAGGCAGGAATTTCGTGCCAGTCGGATGGGCCAAGAACTAGCCCAAGAGGCAAAAAGCAAACAACAGCCGTAGTGTTGCGGCCTGACCAGCGTTGGCCTGGGTGGGCCTTTGGCCGCGTCCCACCCGCGTGCCCGGCTGGCTCCCGCGTGGCCTTGCCCCGCCTAGGCCAGCCTCGGCGCGATGGCCCGGTGTGGTCACCGCCTGCCCCCTGTGGCCCGGGTGGGCCTTGAGGCCTGGCGCGGTCCGGCCAGCTTGCCTGCCCGGTCAGCCTGCCTGCCAGCTCCCCTGAGTGCCCGAGTTGGGCTAGGGTTGAGCTAGCATGTGGCGGCAGACAGTGGCTATCCTCTTCCCTACATGGCGGTTATTAAATACCGCCTGCGTGGGCTATTTTCTTTTGCTTTTTCTGCAGCTTTTTCTCTTAGGCCTTTTCCCTCCGGGGATTTGGCCTAATGTGAACGTTGCTTTTATAAATCTTAATTTAAATATTATTTAGAATATATTAATTCATAATTAATATATAATAAATGTATATTCAAATTCCCATTTATCCGAAAACACTTTTCCAGTCTTTTCCTTTATTCCTTCTCCGAACAACTTCGGATCCCTTCGCGGAACATTTCCATCTTTCTCTTTCTCTACTGTCATTCCATATTACGAATGATCACTCTCATAGTACCCTTAAGTGTATCCCCTCACGGCTCGGAAATGCTCTAGACATGATCTATATCAATGATCAACAAAGGGACCAGGGATGCCCATGTGACCCCTATGCATTCCTGATGGCAATGTCGTTTGAACCGGTAAATGTAGCATCCAATTTCCTTTTGTTTCTTGATACGACTTGTCCGAGATCCAATCATTGGTATCACATACCTTGTTCAATCTCGTTACCAACAAGTTCTATTTTACTTGCTACCGTGATATTACATCCCCGTGACCGAGTCACATGTTGGAACATTTATGGATGTAATCTCGCCAAGCCAGCCGTATGTATCTTAACATGTCATGTGAGTGAACAAATCCTGGTCTTGTGGTCACATGTCATCAATTGTACCTTTGGAATACCCAACGAACACCTTTATGATCATCGTTTCACCGAGTGACGTTTGATGCAGTCAAAGAAGCCTCCGGAAATGATACGTCATAAATGTATCTACAATTTTTGATGTTCCATGCTTGTTTTATATCTACTTTCTTATGTTTTGTCCACACTTTGGAGTATATTTACACTTTTTCTGGAACTAACCTATTAACAAGATGCCACAGTGTCAGTTGCCTGTTTTCTGCTGTTTTTGGTTTCAGAAAAACTAGTAAGGAAATATTCTCGGAATTGGACCGAACAAAAGCCAAAGTCAATATTTTACCCGAAGCAACACGGAGTCCAGTGGGGAGACGAAGTGGCACACCAGGGCGGCCACACCTAGTGGCGGCGCGGTCTGGGGGCACGCCACCAAGGGTGTGGGACCCCTGGTGCTCCACCGACATTGCCCTTCCACCTATAAAAGCCTCTCGGGACAAAAACCCTAAGAACCCGATCAAAATTCCACGAAAGAGTTTGTAGTCACCGCCATCTCCATCCCTAGATTGGGAGGGATCTGAAGCTCTTCCCGGCACCCTGCCGAAGGGAGAGATCACCCTGGAGGCCTTCTTCATCACCATGACTGCCTCCGGTGTGATGCGTGAGTAGTTCATCCCTGGACTACGGGTCCATGTAGTAGCTAGATGGTTGGTTCTCCTCCTTTGTGCTATCATGTATAGATCTTGTGAGCTCCGTTCATGATCAAGATCATCTATTTGTAATCTTACATGTTGTGTTTGCGGGGATCCGATGGATATTGAGATGATATTTTAGATTGATTATTGATTCTATCATGTCTATGTTATTTGTGATCTTGCATGCTTTCCGTTGTTAGTAGCTATCTTGGCCAAGTAGATGCTAGCAACTCCAAGAGGGAGTATTTATGCTCGATAGTGGGTTCATGCCTCTAGTAATCTGGGGAAGTGATAGGAATCTCTAAGGTACTAGATGTGATGTTGCTACTAGGGAGAAAATAGCAATCCTTTGTCCATGGGACATTCGTATTGTTTACTTTACACACTTTGCTTAATGCAATTATCTGTTGCTTGCAACTTAATACTTGAGGGGGTTTGGATGATAACCTGAAGGTGGATTATTAGTCATAGATGCAGTTGGATTACGGTCTATGTAGAATGTTGTAATGCCCAATCAAATCTCATAGGAGTCAATATGATTAGTATATACATGTATGATTTCTCGGTGTATGTTAATTGCCCCGCTGTAATTTGTTTACCCAACATGTCCTCTATCTTAAGGAGAATCACCTCTAGTGAACTATGGATCCTGGTCCATTCTTTTACCATCAATCTACCATCTACTATTTACTGTTTACTGTCTACTTTCTGCAAGCAATTACTATCTTCCACACAATACGTTTAATCCTTTGTTTTCAGCAAAATCGGTGAGATTAACAACCTCATTGTAAGTTGGGGCAAAGTTCTGTGGTTGTTTTGTGCCAGATTCCAAGTTGGAAACAACACCTTGGAGTTGTTTCCTTGCTCCTACTGGTTCGATAACCTTGGTTTCATAACTGAGGGAAAACTTGTTGTTGTGCTCATCATACCTTCCTCTTGGGGTTCCCAACGACCTCGAATATATTTTGAGCCATCAAGCCTTTTTTCTAGCACCGTTGCCAGGGAGTCAAGGATAGCTTCACAAGGGGAGTCCTTCATAACCAATCTCTTTGCTTTGTTTTTTTGTTTTGCTTAGTTTATTTCTGCTTTGTTTGCTTGTTTATTTTATCAAAAACACAAAAAATTAGTTGCTCTAGTTTGCTCTTCTTTATGAAAAACACACAAAAAAATCTGGTTCCTATCTTAAGTGGCCATTATGTCTAGCATTGCTCCAATCACTATGTCGCCTGAAGAAATGATCTTTACTTTCAAACAAGGAGTTAAAGAGAGTTTCAAAGAAGCTTGGTCTAGAATCTCTAATTTACATGAAAAAACTAAACCTAAAATGACTCTAAGCTTGTTTGTTAGTAGTTTCTACTTTGGACTTGCTCTTTGCTATAGATATGATTTGGATGCTATTCCTCCAGTGCAGTGAGGGTGATGCTTTTAATGCCATAAAAAGTTGGTTGCAACATATTACTTACCTAGCAAATCTGATACCTTCATTACAAACATTATTGCTAGACTGAACACTCTTGAGACCAACACTGCTAGTTTAAAAAAATGCTATAACATGCTTAGAGAGCATCATGAATATGTTCCAATAAATTATGAATCTTCAAAATGGCTTCCTACAGTAAAGGTTTTTATAAATAATGAAACTTTACATGCTCGCTGTGATATCATGTCTGAATTCTGCCTTATGCCCAAAGAAACCTATGAATCTTTAAATCTTTGGGGACTTTCTGAAGGAGGAGAAGAAATATCTCTTACTAATAATGCCACAATTTTACCCATTGGAATAGCTAAAGGAGTGTTTACAAAGATCCTAGGGAAAGGGGTGTCTACTGATTATCTTGTTATTGAATGTGTAGGAAAAGGACAAATTACACTTGGAAGATCCCTACGAAAACTACTTGGAGCGATAATATATGTGGAAACAGGTATCATGCATTTTGCTTCTATACCAAATAATCATACATTCCCTAAAGATAAGAATAAAGGTAAGAAAGGTAGGGCAAGAAATTTGGTCTTAATGCTTCTTCATTTGAGAATACTTGATTCTTGCTTCTTATGCCTAGCTCAAAGGCGTTAAAGAAAAGCACTTATTGGGAGATGACCCAAATTTTTAGTCAATAAATTTTTCTTTTGTTGAGTATTGGAAGTTATTGCCTCAGTAATAACCTCTCCTTATCCTTTTTGTGTGGTTTTTGTGCAAAGAATAACCTCTAATAAGAGAGAAATAATGCTTGGAAAGTTGTTGTCCTGAAACAGATTTTTGTGCTTGGCTATAAAAATTCGTGAATAATCTCTGTAGGTCGGATTGAGCTATAATTTTTTGTGCTTCTGCCCCAGGTTGTTATCCAACTTTAGTTAGTTAACACTTTTCGATTTGAGCAACAGAAGGTCTTCGAAAAAATCAGTTTTTACCTGCTGGTCTATTTTGACAGGTTTCTGCCATTATTTGCATTTGCCTCTTAATCTCTTTCTCTTTGAGTTCTTAACAAATTTCTTGAACTTTTAAAAGGAATTGCTACAGTAGATTGTGTTTTAGTGGAAGTTTTACTTGTGTTGAAACTGAAACAAAAGATTTATTATCTTGAGTACACTAATGTTGCTAATGAAGATTGTGTGAAGTTTTGTATGAAGGAAATTTTAAAGCGTAGGGAAGAATAATGTGATAAGATGAAGTATCGACAAAATCTCAAGCTTGGGGATGCCACCCGTGTCACCCCAAGAAATATTCAAGAAGTACAAGCGTCAAAGCTTGGGGATGCCCAAGGCATCCCTTTCTTCATCAATAAAATTCTCAGGTTTTCTTCCAAACACTTCATTTTTATTGTTTCATGCATAATTGTGTTGTTCTTGGAGCATCTTCGTTTTTGTTTTTAGTTTTCATTTGCTTGGTTTTCTTAAGTAAATTGGTTGGACCGCCGCATTCATACATTGTTTCAATAAGTTGATTTGGATTGGAAAAAATTAGGAAAGTTCATGCTTATAAGTGGTACAAAGGAGTCTTGTTTTGACTGTGACTTAGACTTTATCATGTCATTCTTGATATTGCTTTGACTTTATGCTTAGTGATTATTGTTGTAGCATGACTTGTTACAAACAATTGAGATTGCTTAATGTGTCGTTAAAGAATCATGCGTTGTTTTAGCATATAAAAGCATAATATTGTGGTATTCTCCTTTGATGCTTTATTTGGGTTGACTTGGCGCATGCTCACACCATGTTAAGACTATACCAAGTCACCAAAGCCACTATGATCATTTAGTTTTCGACTTGTAATATCACTTTATGCTTTAATTAATAATGTTTTGTCGCTTTGCATGATTATGGCCATTATTGCTCTCTTAGTTGGTCGCTCCCAGTCTTTTGCTAGCCTCCACATGTACCAAGTATGAGTTCCACTCATGCATCCAACTCCAAATAAAACCAAGTTATTCCAAAGAGTCCACCATACCTACCTATTAGCATTATTGCTATTCCAAGTATATGCATGTTTTTATCTACCTTCCAAATTAAACTTGTTATGTGAATATTAGTGATTAAATCTCTCACAAACTTGATGGCACACTTTACTTTCTTGCACTTAATAAACTTGAACCATTGTGCCCATCTATGTTGTGTATATGCTTGCTCTTTGTAAGTTGTGAATTAGCAGAACCATGTATCATGGGGAACGCTTTCAACATTTCACTTTATTTAGTTGATATCATGTTCTTTTGCTTATGGATCCCGGCGGTGTGAAATGAAAGGGGAGCTTGTAAGGCTCATGGAATTCGTATATGTGTTAGATAAACGCATGGGCGGCTAGTCTAAGCCATGCCTAATCATGGTGGAAACGTGCAGCATAACCATAGTGAGCAATCTATGAAGCATTCAAAAAAAGAGAAAAAAGGGAAAACCCTATGCAAATAGCATACAAAAAGATTGCTGAGATGCTCATTGTCTGCTTGCCTTGTCATTTTGATATGGGAAAGCTTTTGTATCATCGGGCAAGGGGTACCCCGTTGGCGGTTCTCTATGATACACATGTACTTACAATGACAAGAACTTACTTGTGACTAAAGTTGAGTAGCATGAGGAACGATAATCGTAAGCAAGGGGCATGAGGTTTTCAGCTTATAACTTGTCAAGCATATCCTCATATTTGTTAACTTTAACCTTAATCACCTAAAGATGCTTATGATAGGGGCAATGAGAGCTGAAAGCTAATAAGTACCATAATTTTTGGAGCTCTTTATGAGACTTGAATCCCTGCTTCCTTCTATGAAGGGCCTTTCTTTTACTTTTATGTTGAGTCTCCATCTTCTATCTTTATTCACCTATTGAGAGAGCATAGTGGTCATTCTTAGTTTAATGTGCATTGTCCCAAAACTTTTTGATTGATTCATAACTTTGATATTGCTTGTTCTTAAACTATTTGTATCTAGTCACCCTGATGAACTTTGAAGGTGTCCTATGCATTTATGTTTTGCTACACCATGAGGGACAAGCTGAATACCATTCTCATTATGTTTTCTCTATCTGAAACAAACAAACGTCTTTCAAAGCATTGTTATTCATGAATCTTTTGTTTGTACCTTTTCATATTACAATATAGTTGCTATGTCTTATTGTTAGAACTATATCTTTCATGCTATGTTAGAGTACTATGATCCCAGCTATTAATGTTTTACAAATACCTTGATCAAGATTGTGATGGTGCATGTCACCTCAAAAATTATTCTTTTTTATCACTTACCTACTCGAGGACGAGCAGGATTTAAGCTTGGGGAAGTTGATACGTCGTAAACGTATCTATAATTTTTTATGTTCCATGCTTGTTTTATATCTACTTTCTTATGTTTTGTCCACACTTTGGAGTATTTTTACACATTTTCTTGAACTAACCTATTAACAAGATGCCACAGTGCCAGTTGCCTGTTTTCTGCTATTTTTGGTTTCAGAAAAGCTAGTAAGGAAATATTCTAGGAATTGGACCGGACAAAAGCCAAAGTCAATATTTTACCTGAAGCAACACGGAGTCCGGAGGGGAGACAAAGTGGCGCACCAGGGCAGCCACACCTAGTGGCGGTGCAGCCTGGGGGGTGCACCACCAGGGGGTGTGGGCCCCCCTGGTGCTCCACCGACCTTGCCCTTCCGCCTATAAAAGCCTCCCGGGATGAAAACCCTAAGAACCCGATCAAAATTCCACGAAAGAGTCTGTAGCCGCCGCCATCTCCATCCCTAGATCGGGAGGGATCTGAAGCTCTTCTCGACACCCTGCTGGAGGGGAGAGTTCACCCTAGAGGCCTTCTTCATCACCATGACTACCTTCGCTGTGATGCGTGAGTAGTTCATCCCTGGACTACGGGTCCATGTAGTAGCTGGATGGTTGGTTCTCCTCCTTTGTGCAATCATGTTTAGATCTTGTGAGCTCCATTCATGATCAAGATCATCTATTTGTAATCTTATATGTTGTGTTTGCGTGGATCCGATGGATATTGACATGCTATTTCAGATTGATTATTGATTCTATCATGTCTATGTTATTTGTGATCTTGCATGCTTTCCGTTGTTAGTAGTATCTTGGCCAAGTAGATGCTAGCAACTCCAAGAGGGAGTATTTTATGCTCGATGGTGGGTTCATGCCTCTAGTAATCTGGGGAAGTGACATGAATCTCTAAGGTACTAAATGTGTTGTTGCTACTAGGGAGAAAACAACAATCCTTTGTCCATGGGACAATCGTATAGTTTACTTGACACACTTTGCTTAATGCAATTATCTGTTGCTTGCATCTTAATACTTGAGGGGGTTCAGATGATAACCTGAAGGTGGATTATTAGTCATAGATGCAGTTGGATTACGGTCTATGTATAATGTTGTAATGCCCAATCAAATCTCATAGGAGTCAAGATGATTAGTATATGCATGTATGCTTTCTCGTTATCTGTTAATTGCCCTACTGTAATTTGTTCACCCATCATGTCATCTATCTTAAGGAGAATCACCTCTAGTGAACTGTGGATCCTGGTCCATTATTTTACCATCTACTATTTACTGTTTACTATCTACTTTCTACAAGCAATTACTATCTTCCACACAATACGTTTAATCCTTTATTTTCAGCAAAACCGATGAGATTGACAACCTCACTATAAGTTGGGGCAAAGTTCTATGGTTGTGTTCTGCCGAATTCCAAGTTGGAAACAACACCTCGGAGTTGTTTCCTTGCTCCTACTGGTTCGATAACCTTGGTTTCATAACTGAGGGAAAACTTGCTGATGTGCTCATCATACCTTCCTCTTGGGGTTCCCAACGAGCTTGAATATATTTTAAGCCATCAGGAAATAGTGAGTAATATGAACTCACGGTCTAAGGTCGGTTCATTCATGACATTACTTTGATAAAGTATAGGATTAAAGCAAAGCATAGAGATAAGTTGTTGGCCTAGGTGGCGACTCTTCCCTGAATAGTTAGTGTTGTTGGTTTTTGGTGGTCTTGATCATGTGTTCATCTCCTGTATAGCTTGGTTGTAAATGTGTAATTCTCTGTAATCTCCTGAACTATCTTATCTTTAAATAAAATGCTGGGGGCGTTGCCCCACAGTCCTTATGCTCAAAAAAAGGAAAAGGAGTCTAGATTTTAGCTGTTGCAACAATGAACTATATAACTTGATCGTGTCGCAATCCTTCGAGGAAGGTCCATCACATCATTCTCCAATGATATGACCTCGTTGTCAATTGGCATAAATGCTCATGATCTTGAAACCCAAATCAACCTCATGACCAACGAACTAGCATGAATAGAGGCTACTAGGGACTTGTTTGTTTCATACCACACCTGTACCAATGTTTCTACTTGATACAGTTATAGCACAATATGAAACTATTATAAACTAATTTAGATATGACAATAAAAACCTATTTATTATTTGCCTCTAGGGCATATCTCCTTCAATGTTTCCTCGGGACCCCCAGCCTTAGACTTTGGCTGATTTGATGGCGAAATTTTGGCAGGGTGAACGGATTCATCATTTTGTGAAGCATCAACTTGTGGCGGGTGCCAAACTTGCACTGTCTTGGGTGCATGTACATCATCTGACGCTAGATTTGGATTTCATATCATCGGGGTTGCATGCTCCTGCTGATGGTGGTCTTATCTACATGGTGCCTCATTATGCTGCCGTCTGTAGACCTGCAATTAGAATTGTTCGAAAGTGCCTAGAGGCACACGAGGAGTTTTTTATGAATTTTGCCATCTGATCGTTTCTCCTTCTATTGTGTAGCTTTGTACTTTTGTAGGATAGATATTGTACGGATCTTCTTTTATACTTGTCAAAAAGATCATATGCTTTATACGAGATTTTGATTGTACGTTGTATTTTGTTGAGGTCCCGACGAACTGATGTTTCTTTGCACGACTGCCTGTATGTGTCCTAGAAATTTCTATGCCGAGAAGTACTTTCTTTATTCATTAATGAGTATAAATGGATACATTGCATAGGCGTAATCGCTTGGCCATTGGCCTTATTGGATATAAAAGTAACGAATTTTCCTAAAAACTGCGGCTTCTTCCTTGAGTTGCTCCATCATGCTTCTTCACGTTAAGTGTAGTTTTTCGACTCGAGGCGCCGTGTATGTACAGCGGACCAGAGAGAAAAGTAGTTGACTTTCCGAGTTGCTTGTACTTGGGAGAGCTGACGAGTGCCTGTTCCTACATGGGACCGGAGGTGGAGGCCGAATAGGTAGCTGATACATTGCAAATGTATCTATAATTTTTGATGTTCCATGCTTGGTTTTATCTATTTTCTTGTGTTTTGTCCACACTTTGGAGTACTTTTCATATGATTTCTTGGACTAACCTATTAACAAGAGCCACAGTGCCAGCTGCCTGTTTTCTGCTGTTTTTGGTTCCAGGAAAGTCAGAAAATGAATATTCTCGGAATTGGACGGGACAAAAGCCAAAAATCCAATTTCACCAGAAGACTCCAGGAGCCAAAATATGAGACGGAGAGGGGCTAGGGCCCAGCCACACCACCTGGCCGCGTGGGCTGGGCCTGGCCGCGCCAGGGGGTGGTCTGGCCGCCCCAGACTCCCCCTCGGTCTCCCTCTTCGCCTATAAGTTGCCTTCTGACCTAAAAACTCAGGGGGGTCGATGTTTTTCTATAAGGAGTTCCGCTCCGCCGCCACCACTATATTCCACGAAACAGCACCAGAAACTCCGTTCTGGCACCCTGCCGGGATGGGGAATTGGAGGAGATCATGGCCATCATCATCACCATCGCTTCTCCATTGACCATCCATCTTTCTCCCATCTATGAGTGAGTAATCCCCCGCTGTAGGCTATGGGGATGGTAGGGATTGGATGAGATCGTTCATGTAATGGCATCAGATTGTTAGGGCATGGTGCCTAGTATCTTTTATTAGTGCTTTATGACTTTGTTGCGACTTGTTATGCTTAATGCTTGTCACTAGGGCCCGAGTGCCATGATTTCAGATCTGAACATGTTATTGATTCATTATGATAGTATTGTTTTTGGTCTTACCTGCAAGTTGTATACATATGTTGTTGTCCAGAACCAATGGCCCCAAAGTGACAGAAATCGGGATAACCGTAGGGAATGGCTTTGATGTGAGGATCGCATGTGTTTACAGAGTGTTAATGCTTTGCTCCGGTGCTCTATTAAAAGGAGCACCTTAATTGCCAGTAGTGCCCTTGAGGCCCCACTGCAAACGGGCTGGCAGGACAAAAGATGTTGTGCAAGTTCTCATTGCGAGCACGTATGACTATATATGGGACACATGCCTAGGATCATCTAGTACTTGGATACTTTATCTTATTTATCTGCAATTGCCCTATGTTCTGATTGCTATGTGAATTGTCTTATCCATGCAACGCCCGTCCATCCATCCCTATGCCTACCGCACTCGAATCCTACTGTTTACTGCTATTGTTGCTACTGTCTTTATTTTACTACTTCTCTTACTTCACTACTCCTACTACAAAACTGTTGCTACTAATAAACTGCTATGATTAAGATTGTTTCCAGGTGCAGCTGAATTGACAACTCAGTTGTTAAGGCTTATAAATATTCTTTGGCTCCCCTTGTGTCGAATCAATAAATTGGGTTTCACTTCCCTCGAAAATACTACGATACACCCCCTATACTTGTGGGTCATCAAGACTATTTTCTGGCGCCGTTGCCGGGGAGCATAGCTTTATTTATCAAGTCCACTTGGAATCACTATTGTTCAAGCTTAGTTTATTTCCGCCTTGTTTGCTTGTTTCTTTATCAAAAATACAAAAAAAATTAGTTCCTATTCTAGTTGTTATTTTCGTTGGTCTGTTATTGTCTTGCTTTATCATGCTTGTTGTCAATGGTTGGTTTCTTTGAAACTGAATCTTATTGGCAAGGTGGGTTCACGGAAGAACAAAAATATTATTATAAGGAACACCGCTTGTCACAAAAAGGAAAACACTTATGGGAACAAATTGATAAATTGTATACCATTGCTAAATGTGTGCTCTACTTATAATGTTACTTATTGCTTTGATAAATCTTGTTGCTGCAGGAGGAATAAACACCTCCCTTTTCAATGTGAGTATAATAATGATGTTACCATATCTTCTTATGTTAAAGGAAATTATGACTTTTATGATGTGGAACAAATTCAGGAATTTATTGCTTGGAAGGGTGCATTTGAACTTGCTAGTTTGCTTGAAAATATTGATGATTCACCTTATAAATATGAGGTTTATGATATACTTAAATTTTGCTTTGATAATTACAAGGAAGAAAATGGCTATATTCTTGAATATATTAATAGATGCTTTCCGCAAATGGAAGAGACTAGTGCCTTATGGAAGAAGAAATTGATGAAACTAAAAGCTCATTAGATGAAAAAGAGGAGGAGAGTGATGAACAAAAGGAGGAAGAATTGATTAGCTACCCATGCCTACCTTCTAATGAGAGTAACTCTTTATCCCTTACATTATTCGATTGTCCCCCATGCTTACCAAAGGAGGATGAATGTTATGCTCATGTTATCTATGATAATCCTTTATTTGTGCCTAACTTCGAGATGCATGGTACTAAAGAGTTTTGCTTAGAAATTGTTTATGATAAAGCTCTAGACGATTGTCCTATATTGAATGACCAGTCTTCGTGTTATAGAATTGTTAAAAGTTGGTTTGAAGGTTTTAATCCCACTATTTTTGAGCTTGATAAAAATTATGTTTTTGTAGAACATGAAAAGCATGCTTTATGTGATAGTTATATTGTTGAGTTCATTCATGAGGCTACTGAAAATTATTATGAGAGAGGAAAATATGGTTGTAGAAGTTTTCATGGTATTTAAACACCTCTCTATGTGCTAAAAGTTTTGAAGTCACTCTTGTTTTATCTTCCTATGCCTGTCACTTTATTCCTTGCGAATTTATTTGCATACACGATTCCTATGCATAGGAAGTGGGTTAGACTTAAATGTGTTTTGAATTTGCTTCTTGATGCTCTCTTTTACTTCAACTCATATTTCTTATGTGAGCATCCTCTCAAACTATCATGCCTGAAGATGATAATATGTCTATTATTCTTGGGAGACCTTTTCTTAAATACTGCAGGAGCTGTTATTAATTGTAATCAAGGGAAGGTGGCCTTCAATGTTAATGACAAGAAACATACTATCTATTTCCCCAATAATATTGATAGGACTTATGGTTTTGAATTCAATTGAACATGTTGAGGGCATTCAAGTTGGAGAAATATATTGTCCCATACCAAGAGAAATATTTGAAACTATTATGATTGGGACCATTGCTATCAAGGTTGAGGTAACATAATCATTAGTGGAATACAAAGTTTTGTCTCATATGAAATTGTTTTGGTAACAAGACCTGATCAACCTTGTTAACAAAAGGATTTCATTGAACAAAACAATGTTTTCACCATGATTATCTCCGCTTACTTCTATTTTATCCATTTTTAGTTTTTGCTTTTGCCTAACTTAAAGGCGTTAAAGAAAAGTACTTATTGGGAGATAACCCAAAAGTTTTAGATGAGTCTTGGAAGTTATTACCTTAGTAATAACCGCTCCTTATCCTTTTTATTTGCTTTTTGTGCCAAGAGTAACCTCTAATGAGAGAGAAGTAATGACTGGGAAAGTTGCTGTCCCGAAACAGATTTCTATGCTTCACCGTAAAGATTCATGTAAAATCTCTATACGTCCTTTTGAGGCGTGAATTTTTGTGCTTCTGCCCCAGGTTGTTATCTAACTTTCGTTAGGTCAACACTTTTTGATTTGAGCAACATAAGGTCTTCGAAAAATTCGTCTTTACCTGCTGGTCTATTTTGACAGTTTTCTGACATTTTCTGCATTTGCTTCTTGTTGGTTCCTTTTTGAGTTCTTTTGGGGAATTGAGATTTTTGAGGGAAGTACTACACTAGCTAGTGTTTTAATGGAAGTTTAATGGGTGTTAGAACTGAACCTAAATACATATTATCTTGAGTGCACTAATGTTGCTAATAAAGATTGTGTGAAGTTTTGTATGAAGGAAAAATTTCAGGTGTATGGAAGGAATGAGAAATGAGATGAAGGATGGACTAAAGCTCAAGCTTGGGGATGCCACGCATGTCACCCCAAGAAATATCCAAGAAGTACAAGCATCAAAGTTTGGGGATGCCCAAGGCATCCCCTTCTTCATCAATAAAAATCCCAGGTTTCTTCAAACGCTTCATTTTTATTGTTTCATGCACAGTTGTGTTGTTCTTGGAGTTCCTTCTTTTTCGTTTTCGTTTTGGTTTTTCGTTTGCTTGGTCTTCTTAATTTGCTGAAAAAAATGGTTGGACCTCCTCTTTCATACATTGTTTTTCAAATAGTTTGGTTTGGTTTGGAAAAGAATAGGAAAGTTCATGCTTAAGTGGTAAAGAGAGCTTGTTTTTGACTGTGGCCTATGCTTTGTCATGTCCTGCTTGATATTGATTTGGCTTTATGCTTAGTATTCTTTGTTGTAGCATGAATTGTTATAAACAATTGAGATTGCTTAATGTGCCTTTGAAGAATCATGCGTTGTTTTATCATATTAAAGCATAGTATTGTGGTATTCTCCTTTGATGCTTTATTTGGGTTGACTTGGCACATGCTCACACCATGTTATTGTTGGAGATATGCCCAAGAGGCAATAATAAAAGTGGTTATTATTATATCTTTGTGTTTATGATGAATGTTTACATCCCATGCTATAATTGTATTATAAGGAAACACTAATACATGTGTGTTTTGTAAACGTAAAAGAGTCCCTAGTAAGCCTCTTGTTAAACTAGCTTGTTGATTAATAGATGATCATGGTTTCCTGATCATGGACATTGGATGTCATTAATAACAAGGTTGTATCATTAGGAGAATGATGTGATGGACACACACCCATAGTAAGTGTAGCATAAGATCAAGTCATTTAGTTCGTATTGCTACAAGCTTTCAAATGCATAGTAACCTAATCCTTTGACCATGAGGTTATGTTAATCACCATCACCGGATGGGTACTTTGATGACATCAAACACCGCTTCATAACTGGGTGATTATAAAGGTGTCATTGGGTATTCTGAAAGTATGTGTTGAAGCGCATGGACCAAGATTGGGATTTGTCCATCCATATGACGGATAGATATGCTCTGGGCCCTCTCGGTGGAATGTCATCTAGTTAGCTTGCAAGCATGTGACTGGGTCACAAGGGATGACATAACATGGAATGAGTAAAGAGTACTTATCAGTAACGAGGTAAAACTAGGTATGGAGATACCGACGATCAAACCTCGGATAAGTAGAGTATCGCGTGACAAAGGGAATTGGTTTCATATGTTAATGGTTCTATCGATCACGAAGTCATCGTTGAGTATGTGGGAGCCGTTATGGATCTCCAGATCCCGCTGATGGTTATTGATCAGAGAGGTGTCTCCATCATGTCTGCATATTCACAAACCGTAGGGTGACACACTTAAGGTTCGATGCTGTTTAGGTAGATATGGAATGTGCGTTGGAGACCGAATGTTGTTTGGAGTCTCGGATTGGATCTGAGACATCACGAGGAGATCCGAAATTGTCCGGAGAATAAGATTCATATAATGGAGATCATTTTCTAGGTTTGGAAATGTCCCGGAGTGTTTATATGGGGGTTCTAGAAGGTTTCAGAATGTTCCAAAAGGTTCTAGAAATTTCTATGGAGTTTACTTGAAAACCAAGAAAGAAAAAGGGGAAACTTGGGGGGGAAGGAAACTCCCCCCAAGCCCCCCTTGTGCGCCGGCCCTAGGAGGTGGGCCTAGGGGTGGGAACCCTAGGCCGCACCCCTTCTATATATAGAGGGGTGGAGGCGCCACCCCCCTTGTCCCTCCACTCTTGCCCTAGTCGCCTCTCTCCTCCTCCTTCCTTCTGCTCAGGCTTAGGCGAAGCCCTGCAGAATTCTCTACTCCGCCACCACCACCACGCCGTCGTGCTGCTGGGATTCCGTGGAGAGATCTACTACCTCCGCTGCTCGCTGGAACAGGGAGAGGAAGGTATGCATCGACTCCGCACGTGTGACCGACTGCGGAAGCGCTGCCGGAACACGGCGCCGGAAGGATCGTCTACTCGATCTTGAGATCGGCAAGTGATCGTCTACATCAACCACGAGATCCGATCTCACACAAGGCTTTCGGATCTACAAGGGTTAGTATAGATCTATCTCGTTGCACATGTCTAATAGATTAGATCTTGGCTTTTATCTAGATTAGATCTGGGTTTTGTTCGTTCTTGCGGTAGAAATTTTTTGTTTTCCATGCTACGAACCCATCAGTGGTATCAGAGCCATGTCTATGCGTAGATCTGTTGCACTAGTAGAACACAATGGTTTTGTGGGCGTTGGTGCTCGTGCCGTCTTTTGCTTTGTGTACTTTGCATCTTGCGGTATGGTGGGATGAAGCGGCTCGGGCTAACCTTACATGTCATCGCACATGAGACTTGCTCCACGCTTGACGTGTAAATTGCTTTGCACAAGTGGCTTTGCGGGTGTCTGTCTCTCCCACCATAGTATAGATCCAATTTACACTTTGTACTTGATAGCACTTGTATCAACGTTGTGGTTTAGTTTCGTAGGTAAGATCCGTTCTTATTTGAAAGCTCCAAACCACGTAAAACATGCAAAGAAAATTAGAGGCGTCTAACTTGTTTTTGCAGGGGTTTTGTGATGTGATATGGCCATCATGTGATTGTGATTATATTTGATGTATGCAATGATCCTTGTTGTAATATGGCAACCGGCAGGAGCCTAATGGTTGTCTTTAATTCTGTTAAGAATTGCGTGTCTATTCATCTTGTAATAGCTTTATTACAAGTAGTTGTAATAGTTGCTAGTGATGATGGACAGCCATGAAGCGGTGCCACTGACCTTGATGCAATGCTGGTGATGATGGAGATCATGTTCGTGCTTTGGAGATGGAGATCAAAGGCATAAGAATAAAGGGCCATATCATATCACACTAATTATGAATTGCCTGTGATGTTAATCCTTTATGCATCTTGTATTGCTTAGATCGCGACGGTAGCATTATAAGATGATCCCTCTCACTAAATATCAAGTAATAAAGTGTTCATCCTTAGTTGGCACCGTTGCTAAGACTCGTCGTTTCGAAGCATCTCGTGATGATCGGATGTGATAGATTCTACGTGTGCATACAACGGGTGCAAGCCAGATTTGCACATGCGGAAACTAAGGTTGATCTTGACGAGCCTAGCATGTACAGACATGGTCTCAGAACACGGAATACCGAAAGGTAGAGCATGAATCATATAAATGATATGATGAACATGAAGATTGTTCGCCGATGAAACTACATCTTCTCTCGTGAAGATCGGACTTGGTGTAGTGGACTTGGTTCGTGTAATCACTAAGATAATGTGAGGGATGTTGTTTTGAGTGGGAGTTCACCTAGTTAATTTAAGAATTAAAATTGAACTCAATTTATCATAAACTTAGTCTAAACTACTTGCAAATTTGTTGTAGATTATGGCGAACCTCTCCATCAATTTCAATGCGTTCCTAGAGAAAGAAAAGCTTAAGAACAATGGAAGCAACTTCACGGAATGGCTCCGTGGACTGAAGATTGTCCTCAGGGCTGGTCGGTTGACCTATGTGCTCGAAGCACCGCTAGGTGACCCACCTACAGAAGATGCCACCGATGACGTAAAGAATGTTTACGCCACTCGGAAAAATCATTACTCCACAGTTCAGTGTGCCATCCTGTACGGTTTAGAAACGGAACTTCAGAAGCGCTTTGAGCACCACGACCTGTTTGAGATCATTAAGGAGATCAAGCTCATTTTTGACTCACGCGGCCGTGGAGAGCTATGAGGCCTCCGAAAAGTTCTTTAACTGTAAGATGGAAGAGGGTAGTTCCGTTAGCGAGCACGTGCTCACCATGTCTGGGCATGCAAACAAGCTCCAAGAGTTGGGGATAACGATTCCTAATGAGTTAGGGATTCACCGTGTCCTCCAATCACTGCCACCGAGTTATAAGAACTTTGTGATGAACTACAATATGCACTGCATGAACAAGACATTGCCTGAACTATCAGCCATGCTAAAAACTGCTGAAGTGGAGATCAAAAAGGAGCACCAAGTGTTGATGGTCAATAAAACCACCAATTTCAAGAAACAGGGCAAGCCTAAGAACAAGGGCAACTTCAAGAAGGACGGCAAGAAAGCTGCCGCACCTGCTAAGAAGCCCAAGGCTGGTCGTAAGCCTGAAACTGAATGCTTCTACTGCAAGGGTGCCGGTCACTAGAAGCGTAACTGCCCCAAGTACCTGGCGAATCTGAAGAACGGCAACATCAAGAAGAAAGGTATATTTGATATACATGTTATGATGTGTATCTTACTAGTAATCATAGTAGTGCCTGGGTATTTGATACTGGTTCGGTTGCTCATATTTGTAACTCGAAACAGGAGCTACGGAATAAGCGAAGACTGGTGAGAGACGAGGTGACAATGCGCGTTGGAAATGGCTCCAAGGTTGATGTGATCGCCGTCGGCACGCTCCCTCTACATCTACCTTCGGGATTACTTTTAAATTTGAATAATTGTTATTTGGTACCTGCGTTAAGCATGAACATTATATCTAGATCTTGTTTATTGCGAGACGGTTACTCTTTTAAGTCTGAGAATAAAGGTTGTTCGATTTATATGAGTAATATCTTTTATGGTAATGCACCTGAGATGAATGGTTTATTCTTACTAAATCTCGATAGTAGTGATACACATGTTCACAACATAGATGCTAAACGAACAAAATTGAATGATAGTTCTACATACATGTGGCACTATCGTATTGGTCACATTGGAGTGAAGCATATGAAGAAACTCCATTCTGATGGACTTCTTGAATCACTTGATTTTGAATCACTTGAAAGATGTGAAGCATGTCTAATGGGAAAAATGACTAAGACTCCATTCTCTGGAATAATGGAGCGAGCTACAGACTTATTGGAAATAATACATACCGATGTGTGCGGTCCAATGAGTGTAGCATCGCGTGGTGGATATCGTTGTGTTCTCACTTTCACGGATGACTTAAGTAGATATGGGTATGTCTATTTTATGAAACATAAGTCTGAAACTTTCGAGAAGTTTAAGGAATTTCAAAGTAAAGTGGAAAATCATCGTAACAAGAAGATTAAGTTTCTGCGTTCTGACCGCGGAGGTGAATATCTAAGTTATGAGTTTGGCATGCATTTAAAGAAATGTGGAATACTTTCGCAATTGACACCGCCGGGAACACCACAGCGTAATGGTGTGTCCGAACGTCATAATCGAACTCTCTTACATATGGTTCGGTCTATGATGTCTCTTACAGATTTACTGCTATCGTTTTGGGGCTATGCATTAGAGACAGCCGCATTCACTTTAAATAGGGCACCATCTAAATCCGTTGAAACGACACCGTATGAATTGTGGATTGGAAAGAAACCTAAGTTGTCGTTCCTTAAAGTTTGGGGTTGCGAAGCGTATGTAAAGAAGTTACAACCTGATAAGCTTGAACCCAAAGCGGAGAAATGCGTCTTCATAGGATACCCTAAAGAAACAATTGGGTATACCTTCTATCATAGATCCGAAGGCAAAGTTTTTGTTGCCAAGAATGGATCCTTTCTTGAGAAGGAGTTTCTCTCGAAGGAAGTGACTGGAAGGAAAGCAGAACTCGACGAGGTTATTGAACCTTCTCTCGGAGTTGAGAGTAGCGTAGCACCGGAAGATGTTTTTGTGCCGCCTACACCAATTGGAGAGGAACCTAATGATGGTGATCATGAAATTTCGAACAAAGTTGCCACTAAACCTCGCAGGTCAACGAGGGTTCGTACCACTTCTGATTGGTATGACCCTGCCTTGAACGTCATGTTGGTGGACAACACTGATGACCCTGCGACATATGAAGAAGCTATGGTGAGCCCAGATTCTGACAAAGGGCTAGAAGCCATGAAATCCGAAATGGGATCCATGTACGAAAACCAAGTATGGACTTTGGTGGACTTACCGGATGGCCGTAAGGCTGTCGAGAACAAATGGATTTTCAAAAGAAAAACAGATGATGATGGTAATGTTACCGTCTATAAAGCTCGACTTGTCGCGAAAGGGTTCCGACAAATTCAAGGAGTTGACTACGATGAGACATTCTCATCAGTAGCGAAGCTAAAGTCTGTGAGGATTTTGTTAGCAATTGCTGCATATTTCGATTATGAGATTTGGCAGATGGATGTCAAAACGGCGTTCCTTAATGGTGACATTGAGGAAGAGTTGTATATGGTACAACCCAAGGGTTTTGTCGATCCTAAAGATGCTGACAAGGTATGCAAACTTCAGCGCTCCATTTATGGACTGAAGCAAGCATCCCGGAGTTGGAATCAATGTTTTGATAAAGTAATCAAAAACTTTGGATTTATACAAACTTATGGAGAAGCTTGTATTTACAAGAAAGTGAGTGGGAGCTCTGTAGCATTCCTAGTACTATATGTAGATGACATATTGTTGATTGGGAATGATATAGAACTTCTTAATAGCATCAAAGCCTATTTGAATAATTGTTTTTCAATGAAGGATCTTGGCGAAGCGGCATATATTCTAGGCATCAAGATTTATAGAGATAGATCAAGACGCCTAATAGCGCTTTCACAAAGTACATACTTGGACAAAGTTCTAAAGAAGTTTAGAATGGAAGAGAGCAAGAAAGGGTTCGTGCCCATGTTGTCAGGTAAGACCTTGAGTAAGACTCAAAGTCCAGCTACGGCAGAAGATAGAGAGAAGATGAATAATATTCCCTATGCCTCGGCCATAGGTTCTATCATGTATGCCATGCTGAGTACAAGACCGGATATAACACATGTTGTTAGTTTGACTAGCAGATATCAAAGTGATCCTGGAATGGAGCACTGGACAGCGGTCAAGAATATCCTAAAGTACCTGAATAGGACTAAGGATATGGTTCTTTCTTATGGAGGTGATGAACAGCTTGTTGTAAACAGTTACACTGATGCTAGTTGGAACACCGATCCAGATGACTCGAAGTCACAGTCTGGATACGTATTTATTTTGAATGGTGCTGCAGTGAGCTAGAGGAGTGCCAAGCAAAGCGTTGTGGCAAAATCTTCAACTGAATCGGAATACATAGCTGCTTCGGAGGCTGCACAAGAAGCCATATGGATGAAGGAGTTCATTACTGAACTTGGCGTGGTTCCTAGTGCGTTGGACCCGATGGCCATCTACTGTGACAACACAGGTGCCATAGCTAATGCACAGAAGCCAAGGTCACATAGCAAGCTAAAGCACATCAAGCTACGTTTCCATGCTATTCGTGAGTATGTCCGAGATGGTGACATAAAGCTTTGCAAAGTACACACTGATCTGAATGTGGCAGATCCGTTGACTAAACCTCTCCCTAGAGCAAAGCATGACCAACACCAGAACGCCATGGGTGTTAGGTATATTACCA
This sequence comes from Avena sativa, assembly GCA_916181665.1. NCBI lineage: Eukaryota > Viridiplantae > Streptophyta > Magnoliopsida > Poales > Poaceae > Avena > Avena sativa. Next base: position 68,867,788 of record OV702292.1, read on the forward strand.
TGTAATCTAGATTATTGACTCTAGTGCAAGTGGGAGACTGTTGGAGATATGCCCAAGAGGCAATAATAAAAGTGGTTATTATTATATCTTTGTGTTTATGATGAATGTTTACATCCCATGCTATAATTGTATTATAAGGAAACACTAATACATGTGTGTTTTGTAAACGTAAAAGAGTCCCTAGTAAGCCTCTTGTTGAACTAGCTTGTTGATTAATAGATGATCATGGTTTCCTGATCATGGACATTTGTCATTAATAACAAGGTTGTATCATTAGGAGAATGGTGTGATGGACACACACCCATAGTAAGTGTAGCATAAGATCAAGTCATTTAGTTTGTATTGCTACAAGCTTTCAAATGCATAGTAACCTAATCCTTCGACCATGAGGTTATGTTAATCACCATCACCGGATGGGTACTTTGATGACATCAAACACCGCTTCGTAACTAGGTGGTTATAAAGGTGTCATTGGGTATTCTGAAAGTATGTGTTGAAGCGCATGGACCAAGATTGGGATTTGTCCATCCATATGACGGATAGATATGCTCTGGGCCCTCTCGGTGGAATGTCATCTAGTTAGCTTGCAAGCATGTGACTGGGTCACAAGGGATGACATAACATGGAATGAGTAAAGAGTACTTATCAGTAACGAGGTAGAACTAGGTATGGATATACCGACGATCAAACCTCGGATAAGTAGAGTATCGCGTGACAAAGGGAATTGGTTCATATGTTAATGGCTCTATCGATCACGAAGTCATCGTTGAGTATGTGGGAGCCGTTATGGATCTCCAGATCCCGCTGATGGTTATTGATCGGAGAGGTGTCTCCATCATGTCTGCATATTCACGAACCGTAGGGTGACACACTTAAGGTTCGATGCTGTTTAGGTAGATATGGAACTTGCGTTGGAGACCGAATGTTGTTCGGAGTCTCGGATTGGATCTAAGACATCACGAGGAGATCCAGAATTGTCCGGAGAATAAGATTCATATAATGGAGATCATTTTCTAGGTTCGGAAATGTCTCGGAGTGTTTATATGGGGGTTCTAGAAGGTTTCAGAATGTTCCGGAAGGTTCTAGAAATTTCTATGGAGTTTACTTGAAAACCAAGAAAGAAAAGGGGAAACTTGGGGGGAAGGAAACTCCCCCAAGCCCCCCTTGTGTGCCGGCCCTAGGAGGTGGGCCTAGGGGTGGGAACCCTAGGCCGCACCCCTCCCTCTATATATAGAGGGGTAGAGGCGCCACCCCCCTTGCCCCTCCACTCTTGCCCTAGCCGCCTCTCTCCTCCTCCTTCCTTCTGCTCAGGCTTAGGCGAAGCCCTGCAGAATTCTCTACTCCACCACCACCATGCCGTCGTGCTGCTGGGATTCCGTGGAGAGATCTACTACCTTCGCTGCTCGCTGGAACGGGGAGAGGAAGGTCTGCATCGACTCCGCACGTGTGACCGACTGCGGAAGTGCTGCCAGAATGCGGCGCCGGAAGGATCGTCTACTCGATCTTGAGATCGGCAAGTGATCGTCTACATCAACCACGAGATCCGATCTCGCACAAGGCTTTCGGATCTACAAGGGTTAGTACAGATCTATCTCGTTGCACATGTCTAATAGATTAGATCTTGGCTTTTATCTAGATTAGATCTGGGTTTTGTTCATTCTTTCAGTAGAATTTTTTTGTTTTCCATGCTACGAACCCATCAGTTATGACTATCCCAAGTCACCATAGCCTTTATGATCCTTTAGTTTTGAACTTGTAATATCACTTTATGCTTTGATCAATGATGTTTTGTCGCTCTGCATGATTATGGCCATTATTGCTCTCTTAGTTTATCGCTCCCAGTCTTTTGCTAGCCTCCGCAACCAAGTATGAGTTCCACTCATGCATCCAACTCCCTAAACCAAGTTATTCCAAAGAGTCCACCATACTTACCTACTAGCATATGCTATTTCAAGTATATTCATGCTTTTGTTTACCTTCCAAATTAAACTTGTTATGAGAAAACTAGTGATTAAAGCTCTCACGAACTTGATGGCACACTTTACTTTTCTTGCCCTTAATAAACTTGAACCATTGTGTCTTCTATGTTGTATATGCTTGCACTTATTTGTTGGGAATTAGCAGAACCATGCTATCATGGGGAACGCTTTTAACATTGCACTGGTACTTTGTACCTAGTTGATATCATGCTCTTTTGTCTATGGATGTCGTCGGTGTGAAATGAAAGGGGAGCTTGTAAGTCCATGGAGTTATGTATATGTGTTAGAGAAACGCCTGGGCCGCTAGTCTAATCCATGCTGACATGGTGAAAACCTGCAGCGTAACCATAATGAGCTGTCTATGAAGCATTCTTCTTATAAAAAAGAGTCCTATATTGAGAAAAAAAAGATATTATGAAAAGAGGAAAGAGAGAAAAAAGCACCATATTCCCATGGTAAATAAGAAGATTGCTGAGATGCTCGTTGTCTGCTTGCCTTGTTATTTTGATATGGGGATTCTTCCGTATCATCGGGCAAGGGGTACCCCGTTGGTGGTTCTCTATGATACACATGTACTTACGATGACAAGAACTTACCGGTGACTAAACTTGAGTAGCATGAGGAGCGGTCCTCGTATTCAAGGGACATGAGATTTCTAACTTATACTTTGTCAAGCATGTACACCATAGTTTGTTCACTTTAACTTTAATCACTTCAAGATGCTTATGATAGGGGAAATCAGAGCTGAAAGCTATTAAGTACCATAATTTTTGGAAGCTCTTTATGAGACTTGAATCCCTACTTCCTTCTACGAAGGCCTTTCTTCCACTTATATATTGAGTCTCCAGGTTCTACCTTTATGCACCTACTTTGAGAGCATAGTGGCCATTCTTAGTTCTATGTGCATTGTACCGAGACTAGTTGATTGATGCATACCTTGATATTGCTTGTTTTAAACTATTTGTATCTAGTCACTCTTATAAACGTTGAAGGTGTCCTATGCATTTATACTTGCTACTCTATGAGGGACAAGCTGAATTCCATTATGCTATGTTTTCTTTATATGAAACAAACAAACGTCTTGCAAAGCATTGTTATTCATGAATCTTTTGTTTGTGCCCTTTCATGTTGCATCATAGTTTCTTTGTCTTATTGCTAGAACTTTGTCTTTCATGTTATGATTGAAGTACTATGATCCTAGCTTTGAATGTTTTACAAATACTTTGATCAAGTCTTTGATGGTGCATGTCACCTCAAAAATTATTCTTTCTTTTTATCACTTACCTACTCGAGGACGAGCAGGAGTTAAGCTTGGGGATGTTGATACATTGCAAATGTATCTATAATTTTTGATGTTCCATGTTTGGTTTTATCTATTTTCTTGTGTTTTGCCCACACTTTGGAGTACTTTTCATATGATTTCTTGGACTAACCTATTAACAAGAGCCACAATGCCAGCTGCCTGTTTTCTGCAGTTTTTGGTTCTAGGAAAGTCAGAAAATGAATATTCTCAGAATTGAACGGGACAAAAGCCAAAAATCCTATTTCACCAGAAGACTCCAGGAGCCAGAATACGAGACGGAGAGGGGCTGGGGCCCAGCCACACCACCTGGCCACGCGGGCTGGGCCTGGCCGCGCCAGGGGGTGGTCTGGCCGCCCCAGACTCCCCCTCGGTCTCCCTCTTCGCCTATAAGTTGCCTTCTGACCTAAAAACTCAAGGGGGTTCGATGTTTTTCCAGAAGGAGTTCTGCTCCGCCGCCACCACCAGATTCCACGAAACAGCACCAGAAACTCTGTTCTAGCACCCTGCTGGGACGGGGAATTGGAGGAGATCATCACCATTGCTTCTCCATCGACCATCCATGTTTCCCCTATCTATGAGTGAGTAATCCCCTGCTGTAGGCTATGGGGATGGTAGGGATTGGATGAGATCATTCATGTAATGGCATCAGATTGTTAGGGCATGGTGCCTAGTATCTTTTATTAGTGCTTTATGACTTTGTTGCGACTTGTTATGCTTAATGCTTGTCACTAGGGCCCGAGTGCCATGATTTCAGATCTGAACATGTTATTGATTCATTATGATAGTATTGTTTTTGGTCTTACCTGCAAGTTGTATACACACGTTGTTGTCCGGAACCAATGGCCCCGAAGTGATAGAAATCGGGATAACCGGAGGGAATGGCTTTGATGTGAGGATCACATGTGTTCACGGAGTGTTAATGCTTTGCTCCGGTGCTCTATTAAAAGGAGAACCTTAATTGCCAGTAGTTCCCTTGAGGCCCCGCTGCAAACGGGCTGGCAGGACAAAATATGTTGTGCAAGTTCTCACTGCGAGCACGTATGACTATATATGGGACACATGCCTAGGATTATCTAGTACTTGGATGCTTTATCTTATTTATCTGCAATTGCCCTATGTTCTGATTGCTATGTGAATTGTCTTGTCCATGCAACGCCCGTCCATCCATCCCTATGCCTACCGCACTCGAATCCTAATGTTTACTACTATTGTTACTACTGTCTTTATTTTACTACTGCTCTTACTTCACTACTCCTACTACAAAACTGTTGCTACTGATAAACTGCTGTGAGCAAGATTGTTTCCAGGTGCAGCTGAATTGACAACTCAGTTCTTAAGGCTTATAAATATTCTTTGGCTCCCCTTGTGTCGAATCAATAAATTGGGTTTCACTTCCCTCGAAAATACTACGATACACCCCCTATACTTGTGGGTCATCAGTAGCTTTTGCGGATGCGCAGTGCTCTTGATTTTCTGGATTTTGCTCACTGCATTTTTCGTCTAGCAGTTCTTCATCCACTATTTTTAGGTGGCCAAATTACATCTCCATCCCGAAGGATTCTGATATTTTGTTGAATTCGCGATCACAGCTGTCTGAATGGCTGAGGCTTCCTTTTACTGTTATGACCCCATTGGGTGCTAGCATTTTCACTACCAGGTATGCGTAGTGGGGTACTGCCATGAATCGAGCGAAGGCTGGTCATCCCAGGATCGCATGGTACTGTGATGGCCAATCCATGACTTCGAACTCTAGTGTTTCGTGCCTAAAGTTGCTTCTTGATCCAAAGACTACATCGGGGTAGGCTTTGCCCAGAGGAGTTTCGGCTTTGCCTGGGACTATTCCATGGAAAGTTGTATCTGTCGGTGCTAGATTCGTCGCTGACCAATTCATTGCCCATAGAGTTTTGGTGTAGATGAGGTTGATGTTGCTTCCTGCGTCCAAAAAAACTTTGCCCATGTCGAACCCACCGATTTGTGCCTCCACTATTAGTGTTGATTGACTAGGTCGTGGGACCCGAAGTGGGTGGTCAGCTCTATTGAAGGTTATCTCTTGTTCTGACCAATGAAGATACTCCGGTGTAGGTGGTGGTGTTATTTCTGCCATGTTTACTTGTCTAGTGATCAGCTTCTGTGTTCTATTGGATGGTCGCCCCTTCTAAATAATCAACATAGCCCCCTTTGACCTAGGGTACTCATCCTCTTGGTTTGTTGTGTTTTCTGGTTGCCCTGCTGGCGGATGCCCTGGTGGTGGTGGTGCACCGGTAGCAAAAGCGCTAGGTGTAGTAACATAGCCTCTGTTTGCTGCTTCGGTTGCCCTTGCATTACATAGCTCCTGCATTTTTAAGAATTTTTGACAATCATTTAGGAGGTGATTGGATCACCTTTTACCTGTCGAGTCTACGTAAAAGTGCATATTGCATGGCCCTTCCAACATTTGTCCTGCTGACATAGGTTGGTCTCGATTTGCTGGCTGGTACTGTTGTTGTGGCTGGCTTCCTCCGACGTTGTCCCTGTTACTACGATACCCGCTATTGTAGTCATCGCTTCGTCAGTTATCTCCTCCGAAAAAACCGGCTGCCACATAACCATGTGTGTTATACCCATCGTTGTTTCGTCGCCTTCTATCATTATTGTGTCGCTCCCTATCTTCTTCGAGTGAGCGGGCTCTTTTGTTACGTAATGCATCTTCTCCATCGGCCAAATGATTGGCTATTTCCATCAGCTGTGAAATTGTCTTTGGTTTGATTCGTCCTAGTTCTTCAGTGAACTCTTGCCGCTGAAGCCCATCGTTGAAAGCCTCAATTGCTCTTTCATCAGGGATCATCTCAACCGAGTTTTTGATAATGCTCCAGTGTTGGACGAAAGCCCGTATTGATTCTCTTGGCTTTTGTTTACAGGCACGCAGTTGTTCTAGAGATGCGGGTCGCTTGAAGGTGGATTTGAAATTTTGAATAAACTTGTCCTCCAGGTCGTTCCAGCTGTTGATAGAGTCTTCGGGTAATTGTCTTAACCACGAGCGAGCCGCGCCGGTTAAATGTAGTTGCAAGCTTTGCATCGCGGTGGCCTTAGAGCCACCTTATAGTTTAACTGTAGCCAGATAATCTATCAACCAAGCTTCGGGCTCTTAGAGGTCGTCATATTTCTGACGATCGTGAGCTAGTTTGAAATCTTTTGGTACTAGAGTCCCGCGAACCAGTCGGGTAAAGCAACTGTCTACGCATACCTCTTACTCTTCCTTGCTTTCACCATCGTAATACCTTCGGCTGCTACGCCCTTCCCTAGATCGATCAATCATACGCTGTGTAATGTCGTTTCTTGCATCATTTTGCGGTTCTGATCCCGAGAAGTGGACCTGATGTGGCGATCATGATCGTCGGGTGTGACTTACTTGCCGATGGCTACTGCGATGGCGCGGGGATCTGTCAGGTTGCCGTATGGTTCCCTGCTCTGCCTACGCGAGGATGCTCCCACCATGCCGAGGTTCATCAGGGCGGAGCGGTGGAGGGCTACACGAGGATCGTCAGGTGCAGGTTGAGTTGTTATCAGATATGTTTGTGCAGCCACGATTGATGCCTGAGCTGTTTTTGCCTGGATATTTCCTGCTTGATCTATTGACATGAAAGACAGATCCAGATCTCAGATCGGGTCACTTTTGTCTCCTTCGGGGATGTTCTATAGTCGAGATGTTCCCTATCTTGACGATGCTCCTCCTGTCATGTTGCCTGATCCTCGGGTAGAGGTTAGTTGGGTCCGTCGTATGCTGGATTTGTCAGCAAGCCTCTTTCTTTCGTCGAGCTGCCTCTGCATCCTTAGCAGGTCCCTTTTTTGTGATGGAGCAAATATTGGTATGCTAGTAGATCCTCGCACGTGGTGTCAACAGTCATGGGAATTGCACCCGAAATTGCTGCTCTTGCTTTTTACCATGCTTCGGCTGGCAGTCGAAGAGTTTGCCTCTCGCCTCCACGTGGCTCTCCTCCTCCTAGGGTTACGCAGTTGTTTGCTAGGTCTTCCCCGTTTCCACGATTTCCTTTGTTTTCGTGGTTTCCTGCATTGTCGCTTGATAGGATACCATCGGGGTTAAAAATAGGATTACCGTTGGACTCTTGCTAGGCCGATGCGTTGCCGATGATCACGCATACTTGGTTTTGGGTAGTATACGGACTTGTGGCATCGTCATCCGAATTGGGAAGACACTGTCTAGTGGATCAGCGAAGTCCATAAATTTCTGCTCCAAGTATATTTCTGTCATCCTTATTCCAAAGTCGATGCTTTCACCGCTTTCTTCGGGTTCGGAGTCTGCTAGACTTGTTCCGCATGGTGGAGTTAGTGGGGAATCTGATCCAAAGGAGAGATTGTCGTAAAGACCATCAAGGTCCCCCAAATCCGCCTTGTCTTGCTTGTTTTCGTTGGGTGCTTCAATTTCCACCGTGGCATCCATGGAAGATCCGATAGATGATGCTGGAATCACTATAAACGTAGTTTGCCTTGCCGACAGTTCTGATGCAATCAGGGCCGAAGGGCATGGCTCTTGAGGTTTTTCAACTTGGAAGTGGAAACTTCCGATTATCAGATCGGATCCGCCATTGAAATCGGCGGGTACTATCATAGGGTGTAACACCCTCGAATCGGCCCTATGCAAGTTTTAGCCCTTCCCGCCAAACCCACATAGAAACGATTCAAGGACGCCCACCAGGCACTTTCGTGCGGGTGGAAAACGAAGTAATACCATTACACATCAGTCCTCGATGGGACCCACAACGATGTCGATCTCAAACCTGCTAGAACAAAAAGGGGTGCCGACAAAGGGCAAAGGAAAAAGAGGAGCGTCAGTACTGAGGCCAGTACACGGCGAGGCTAGAATTCGGCGGCTCTCGCCTACATAGGTATGGTGGGCTGAAGCGGCAGCGCAGCGGCACTAAACAACCTATAGAGACTCGGTATCACTGGCGGCTATTAGAGAGGGGTAAGAAAGACCTATTCGGAACCAACCTGATAGTAACACCAAACATAACCATCCTGGTATTCCCCCTCGAGACCAAACGAGGAAGTCAAACCGAGGAACTCACACAGTTGGCAGTTTTATCCATTCCATTATAGTTGAAGCACTTACTAGTCAGATATAAATAGCACGAGTCGTCCTGATAGCATAAGTAGTGGGCAGTTTTAGTTAACATTCCGTTGTAGTTGGAACATTTACTAGTCAGATATAATTGTCCTGAGGAATCCCAAAACCCAGCAATTGTTGGCACTTTTATCACATTCCATTGGAGTTGCAATACTTACTAGGCATATATAACAAAACAACCCAGATCCACCAGTTGTTGGCGTTTTTAATATCCATTCCGTTATAGTTGAATCTGATTACTAGTCATATATTAAGTCAAGTTTATAGCACTACTTTAGTTATGCTTGTCTATGATCGAGATACCATGCTCCAAGTCGTCCATAACCGTGGACACGACTTTCAGAAAGTTTTACCCTGCAGGGGTGCATAAATAGCAACACACACTCGATCAACCTCGGAAAAACCAACTCAAAACCCAACGAGGCATTCACGACAAAGCGATTACATGATTCATAAAATATTTCAGGGGGCCACCCCACTAAGCTACCCGCAACAAAGTTGGCCGGCTCCGGAACGGACCCAGGGTTTGTGTGGACGGCTATAAACGACTGGGAACCCAAAAGTGTGACTGGGCTTGTCGATACAGCGAAAACGTGTCATGATCCTAAACAATACAGGTGCTCCACGCACAATCGTAAATAAAGTAGTAAAGCATGGCATAAGTACAGGATAGTAATAAAGCCCCAAACTAGTTTGTGGCCCCAAGAAATAGAAATGAATCAAGCTCTAGCTCAGGGGGGTCCATAAGGCCTCCCGGATGTGGATAGTGCGAAAAATCAAGGAACGGGTATCAAGTACTCGGGGCCTACGGGACACAAGTGGGCATGAAAAACCAAATAGCGTATATTGCCCACCGGTGCCTCTTTCATTAGTTATCCCAGCAATTTAATAGTTGTATTTAAAGTCATGATCATCTCCACCATAAACATCTGTCAGCATTCCAACAACTATGGTACTTGACAACACGAGATCGCACCTGAGCAAGCGATTACGACTCGCAAGGCCAGCTATCTACCAAACACAGGTAATAGGAGGTTTCCAAGGCAATATAGAGGTTGCACAGGGTGTACTGGTGTACGGAAACTAAAGCATCGCGACACGGATAGCAATAGATCAACAGGAAGAAATAAAGACTATAAATGCAAAATAGGTAGAAGGGGGAGAGATGCTCGCCTGGGAAACACTGTCGAAGGTTCATATCCGGAGAACTTGTCGGTACTCGCATCCACTCATCGTCCTAATCCGCGAAGAAGCAAACACTAGAAGAAACACCGGATGCAATATTTAATACCATGGCAGAAGATCCGGCATGATTATGATATGATGCAGATGCGGTGCAATTAGTCAATATTAAGCGGAACCGGGGTCCCAGCAATTAATTATATGGTTCAAGTTGTGTAACTACCCCGCAAATTAAATGTTGTATTAACAGGGCGAAACATGGCATCGGTTCGCTACACAAATTTTAAATGGAGACGATATAAGACTAGAAAAGTCGTATATATCCTCCATATTTAATTATTAGGTGAACCGACAGAGTACCCAACCCACAAAATATGTATGCCACATGAATGATTTAATGCAACCAGATATATAGATGGCAATTTATAAAAATAGGGGTCGCAGATCAGAATCACACATTGGTTATCGGCGATCTTGGGGTTCGCCCAGGGGGTTCGACGGGATCGGCCTTCGGGTCTTCGGATCCCATGAACGAGGCTTCGGGGTCCATGTAGAAGATCTTCGAGTTCTATGGTGAAGGTTGTCGAGTCGAATCCCTGAAGAAGATCTTGAGGTTCCAACTTCGGGTCCTTGGGTTTTCCATATCAACGGCCTCCGGGTTCAGACTTGCCAAATGCAACACTTGTAGCTGTAGGATGGTCTCGACAGAGAACATATCGGCACGGTTCTTGGTGGTGTCATTCAGGTGGCATCGCACCACTCAATCCACCACCATCTCACTTCACATCGCATCACCTCAAGCACTAGGGAGGACAAGCAGTAGCAAGGTCGACGCCAAACCGATACACGCGTGAACTTGGACCGAGAAGCTCGGACGTCTACAGGCCAGGGTCCTCACGGAGGAAGCAGAGACGAGGTGGGCTGGGTGGAGCTTGCGTGAGCGCATGGAGTACGACGGGGCGCGGCGACCGGGTGCAGCACGGGGTAGAGGGTACGAGGACGCGGCCACGGGGTCCTGGCGCCGGGGGACGGCCGAGCTGTAGGGGCGGCCGGCCCGCAGCAGAGGAGGCGTGCAAGGTGACGAGGTCGCGCGGCGGAGGGGAGGACGGCGCTGAGGCGAGCACAACCGAGACGCGGCCAGCTTGCGGAGCAGAGGGCCCGGGGTGGAGGCGGCAGCCATCGGGCTCGAGGAAGAGGGAGGCGGCGCCTGCGCAGGTCGCGCTAGTGGCGGGGATCCGAGGGCGAACGGGAGGAAGGAGGCGCAGGGACAGGGATCCGGGGCGATGCCAGGGGGTGACAGGGCGCAGAGGGTCACCGGGTTGCAGGCGGCGGACGGGGGGGCTCCCGGCGGCGGGGTCGTGGACGGGAAGGTGGGGGAAGGGCGGAGGCGGCGTCGGGGTTTGTGGGTGCGGATGGGGAGGAGGACGCGGCAGGTAGGAGGTGGGCCCGCGGGGGGAGGGGATCGAGGGAGGGAGCGGGTCACGTGCGAGGAGGGGATCGAGGTGAGTGGGCAGGTGGAGTGGGGTGGGGCTGGTCGGTTGCCAGCGGTAGGCGGGAGGAGGCGTGTTGTGGGGCTGGAGGCGTGGGAGAAAGTGCCCAGGTGGCAACGGGGTGTGAGGTGGCGACGAGGGGTTGGTCGGGGTGAGGTGGAGGGGTGGTGGCTGGCGACCGGGTGGAGTGGGCTACGCGGAAAGAGAGGCAGGGAGTGGGCGGGAAAAGGCAGGTGTGGGCGGCGGCTGAAAAAGGAGAGAGGGAGGGAGGAAAAAAGGGGTAGGTGGATAGGGTTTGGGTCTGGTTTAACTGGGCCGGGGTAGTAGGCTGTTGGCTTGCCGGGCTTTTGGCCTGGCAGGCTGGCGGCCTCCCCCGGTAAAACCTTTTATTTAAAGGATTTTTATTTTTAAAAGATTTTGTAAAAGTTTTTAGGCAAATAAAAGATCCGGATAAGACTGGGGGTTTTATGGTTTGAATAAAAGATGGGGCGTTTAGAAAACAAAATAGGCTTTTCGAAAATAGTTTTTAAACAAACCATGCAAGATGATGACGATGCTCAAATGCAATGTGGCATGATGACATGAGCATGCGGCCATGATGATGCAATGCACAAAAACACAGCGATTTTCTAGTAGTGATTTTAGCGTGATGCCACACAGGGGTGGGTGGGCGTGGATCTGCTTTTGTGGGGTTGTTGTTTGGCAAAAAGAATTCCGCTGAATCCATGGTTCCAACGTTCAAGCTTCCCATAGACGGTGCTAATTGATGAGGGGAGATCTCGGCAATGTCCATAAAAAAAGGACTTAGGGTTTTGCAGAAAAGAGAACACTGGGGATTTCGTCGGATGTCAGGAAACAATGGGATCAAAGTTGCTTGAATATTATGAGAGATTGCTTGGTTACAAATCGCTTGGGGATTGTTCGGTTGTCTTTCCTATGCTTCTCCCGCCCTGTATATAGGCCAGGTCTCAAAGACATATGCAGATAGGTTGCATGATTACAACACCAACTCCAGGTCGGTCTTTGTTCCTCTTTACTAATACTTCTATAATCTTTGTCGGTTGCTTTGTTGGATCTTCATCTTGACTCTTCATGGGCCGTAGGTCTTTCTGCATGTCCTAGGTAGAAAATCATAAGGACCCGAGTAATCATACCTATGTCAGTTATCCTTTCACCTCACCTTAAGGATTTTATCAAACTAGTAAACACACTTGAGAACTATAAACTTGCAAAGTGAAATCGCAACAAAACCTCACACTAAGAACAACTAAGACTCTCAAAAGATTATGGTGGAAGGTTAGGATGGTGGAAAGCCAAACAAAATGATCTAAAGAAAAGGTTACAGTCAAAGGTGGAAAAGAACAAAAGATCAAAAGCAAAAAGGATACGATCTACAAAAGCACGAGGATACACACACGTGGAGATGAACGGGGTTAACATGACTATGAAAATGAGCACAAAATGCCTAATGAAGACTACGCTTGGTTGTCATGCCGACACAAGGAGAGACCGCGGCTCATTTGCCAAAAGTGGATAAGCAAAGGATTTGTGCACTTGCCTTGGTCGCTCTCTCTCTCTCTTTGCTGACAATCTTGATACTCTCTTGTATTGGTAGACTATGTATCTTTCTATTTTTCTTTTACTTTTTATTTTTCTCTTTTTTATTCGTTTTCTCCCTTTATATACTACTAAGTCAACTTTTGTATTTGCTTACACACTCTCACTATCCAAGGACAAGTGAGCAATGCTTAGGAAAACACAAAATGAGTTACTCTCATAGGATAGTTACACACAAAGGAAGATATGGGGTTAACAAGGTGGAGCAAGTTATACCTTCGGTATTGATGACGACTTGCCACCGGTGTTGGGGGAAGATGTTCGGGTGTCGTAGTGTCGAAGAGCGCAGGATGCAATGTTGTGGAAGCTTGTCATTAGTTAGGTTCACACACACGTGAGACATAGACAAGAAAAGGAGGAAGGTCAAAAACAAACTTGAGGTGAAAATAGTGTTAAAATAGTTGTCTGTCTTGGGCTGTAGCACCGCCGATTTGCTTTGATATTACCAATGGGCGGTAGTACCATGTAACGGTAGTACCACTGCAAAAACCTGGTAGTACTGCTCCATGTATTCCTTATCGCGGAGATCCCGAAACTAGGAGGAAATTTTGCCCAAAAAACTCAAATTCGCGGAAATCTGACCAAAATTAGGGTTGGGGAACCACATGGAAGGTAGATCTATACCAACAGCAACAGATCTACGGATCAAATCCACCAAAAATGCACCAAAAGTCCAAAACTCAAGATCGATCTAAAGGCCTTGGGGTTCTTTTTTGGGGCAATTTTCAAAATTATGGTGGATAGTCGAAAAATTTGTGGAGAAATTCGTGATCAACGAGGCTCTTGATACCAATACGTTAGGGGTGACCCCTTGGGGTGGCCTGATCTTTCATGAATCTCTGGGAATCGTGAGAGGAGAGGGAGAGGATGGAAATCCAAGCGACCACACTTAGGAAGAACACGATGAACGTAATGCACACACGATACACAAAGCAACCTATAGCTCAAGTCGGTGGCTACCGGTCCGACACAATCTCTAGGATTGGTTGTAGGCAAGGATTCTCTCTCTAGCCAACACAGTGAGATGGGAAGATTGGTGAGATCTTGACAACTTGGATAGGGATCACCCAATCCAAGGCCTTGTACAACTTGAACGCAACAAATAAAGACAAAATCCAAGAGGTGTTTGATAATAGATTATCCTTGTCAAGGAGCATGAGACTAAATTAGAGATCCACAGGGGGTTTCTTCTAGTTCTATTATCCCATATAAAGAGTACAATAAAGGATGGGGCACTATATATATAGGCCAGTCACTAACATAGTGGTAGTTTGGGCATAAATAGAAGTATTTAAGGAGTTACATGGGCTGAGGCCCGAGCTGGTGCGCGTAAGCACATGAACGGGCAGTAGTACCAGACTCATGTCTGGTAGTACCGGGTTTCACCATTAGCGCGCGGTCAGGCTCAGGGCGGTAGCTCCGGGCTTCAGCTATTGACGAGCTCTAGGTGCGGTAGTACTACTTGCCATGCGCGGTAGTATTGTTGTTTGCAGTAGTACCATTATTCTAGTACCGGAGGGATCATAGGGCTTCGACTCACTAGGTAGGGTTCAAGAGGTAGTACCGCTATCACCGCGCGGTAGTACCTCTTGACCGGTATTACCGGTGGCTCTAGACGACTCTTGGTTGCTTCAGCTGTAGCTGCTATGCTCCGCTAGTCCACGGCTTCATACCTGATAGTGTATAGGGTATTCGAATGAGGTAGTAATCCACCCAAGGTAGACTCGAAGTCATAAAGGGATAGGAGTGAGTTAACCTTATCATGGAGGAGGTTGGGGACTTGGAGGTGAGGATGTAGGGACGTCCGTAGGACGGGTTGCATCAGGAACATTGCACCTCACCCATGTGGTCCTATGTTACACCCCTCAGTCCATATGGGTCATCCGGGATTGGTGGGCCTAGCTATGGGACCCTCTGGAACCTCCAGTACAATACCCTACAGTAACCTTGAAAATACTTTCCCATATGTTTTTATTTATCACTAGACCATTCCGAAGCTTCTCATGTTGTCTGGGATCCTATCCAAGACTCCGAATAAAAATTCGGTAACACCATCTATTTATCTCATCAAACATTAAGTGTGTGACCCTACGAGTTCGAGAACATGCAAATATGATCGAGACTCCTCTCCAACCAGTATTCATTACTAGGACCTGGATGCCCATGATGACTCCCACATATTTAACGAATATCATTATCGGTTGAACCATGATGTCGAGGATTTCATTAATCTGGTATACAATTCCCTTTGTCTTACCATATATCACTTGCTCGAGATGCCTAGTTCAATCTCATTATTGACAAGTTATCTTTACTTGTTCCGTAATAAAATATCCCCGTTACTAAACACATTAGTCACATGCTTGTAAGCTACATAGGATGTTATGTTACCGAGAGAGCCTAGAGATATCTCTCTGTCGCGTGGAGTAAAAATACCAGTCTCGATCAACAAGCATTCCTTATAACCTTAAGCGTCATCACTGAAGCGCGTGGTGAGGCCATCTGCGATGCGCCGTGAGTCCATGTGCTGTTGGATGTGGGCCTCCGTTGCGCCGTCTCGCTTCTTTTGGGACAGGGGACAGAGCTCGTGTTGGTCCCTGTCGCTGTTGCTGCTCTGTCGAAGACCTGAACCCTATCTTTTATCCTCCCGTCTCTCACCCTCTACTGATGGCGGTCGAGCATTGGATGGTGATGGTCGGGCATCACGCGGAGGCGACAGTGATGCGCATGGAAAAAGGTCAGGGCGCCCTCTCCTCTCTCTACCCCTGGTCTCTCCTCTCTCTTTCCTCCTTCTTCTCCCCTTTCTTTGTCACTAGTGGTGGGGAACGGCGATGCCCCCTTGTGAGCTCCCCTCTGCCGGCCTTCCCTACTTGGACTAAGCCCCGCCACCATGATCTCCTCCCGCTTGAGCGCCTCCACTCCCCGTCGTCTTTCCTCTGCTCCAAGATCAACATGCCCCGTGTCCAGTCGCCGTCCTCGCTTTCACCCATGGTTCTGTTCGCCTCGGAGATCCTCCACCGCACGTGTCCCCTGTAGCGCCCCTATCCTCTCCACCAACGGCAGACCTCGTCATGCTCACTGATCCCACGATGTCCGCATCGCTGGGGAGCGGCCAGAATTCAATGCTTTCATTGGTGAACTGATGCCATAGGTGGCTGATGGCTCGTGTATTAACAAGCTCGTTGGGGAACCCCAAGAGGAAGGTATGATGAGCATAGCAGCAAGTTTCCCTCAGTTATGAAACCAAGGTTTAATCGAACCAGTAGGAGCAAGGAAACACCCCAAAGGTGTTGCTAGCTGAGCCTTGGCAGGGTGCACTACCGGTGCTAGTAGCAACTTGGAGACCTGCACAACACAACCACAAAACTTTGTCCCCAACTTGCGATGAGGTTGTCAATCTCACCGTTTTTGCTAAAAACAAAGGATTAAACGTATCGAATGGAAGGAAGTAAAATTTTGCAGAAAGTAAACACAAAGCAGTAAACGGTTTGTAGATTGTATGTAAAAGAAAGGACCAGGATCCATAGTTCACTAGAGGTGGCTCTCCTTAAGATAGATAACATGTTGGGTGAACAAATTACAGCAGGGCAATTGACAAACATCGAGAAAGCAATACATGCATATACTAATCATCTTGACTCCTTTGGAACTTGATTGGGCATTACAACATTATACATAGACCGCCATCCAACTGCATCTATGACTAATAATCCACCTTCAGGTTATCATCCGAACCCCCTCCAGTATTAAGTTGCAAGCAGCAGATTATTGCTTTACGAATTGCGTGTAATGTAAACAATACGATTGTTCTATGAACAAAGGATTATTGTTTTCTCCCTAGTAGCAACAACACATCTAGTACCTTAGAGATTTCTGTCACTTCCCCAGATTACCAGAGGCATGAACCCACTATCGAGCATAAATACTAACTCTTGGAGTTGCTAGCATCTACTTGGCCAAGATAGCTACTAACAACGGAAAGCATGCAAGATCACAAATAACAAAGATATGATAGAATCAATAATCAATCTGAAATAGCATCTCAATATCCATCGGATCCCCGCAAACACAACATGTAGAATTACAAATAGATGATCTTAATCATGAACGGAGCTCACAAGATCTAAACATGAAAGCACAAAGGAGGAGAACCAGCCATCTAACTACTACATGGACCCGTTGTCTAGAGATGAACTACTCACGCATCACACCGGATGCTTGCATGATGATGAAGAAGGCCTCTAGGGTGAATTCCCCTCTCCGACAGGGTGCCGGTAAGAGCTTCAGATCCCTCCCGATCTAGGGATGGAGATGACAGCGACTACAGACTCTTTCGTGGATTTTTGATCGGGTACTTATGGTTTTCGTCCCGAGGGTAATATATAGGCGGAAGGAGAGGCCGAGGGGGTGCTGAGGTCGGCCAGACCACCCCTGGCACAGGCCAGGCCTGGCCGCGCGACCAGGTGGTGTGGCCGGCCCCTAGCCCTTCTCCGTCTCGTATTCTAGCCTCTGATGACTTCCGGAAAAATAGGCACTTTGGCTTTTGTCCCGTCCAATTCCGAGAATATTCATTTTCTGACTTTCCTGGAACCAAAAACAACAGAAAACAGGCAGCTGGCACTGTGGCTCTTGTTAATAGGTTAGTCCAAGAAATCATATGAAAAGTACTCCAAAGTATGGACAAAACACAAGAAAGTGGATAAAACCAAGCATGGAACATCAAAAATTATAGATACATTTGCAATGTATCAGTGGCCGCCATCCCGACTACATGTTCGATGGGCACCTAGAGCCAACCTCGAAGGCCAGTTGCCAAGGTACATGAACAGTTCCTACAGCCTCCAAGCGGTCAACCTTGGGTAAAAAACTACATAGTCGGTCCAACGCCGCCGTGGATTGGGAAGTGTGGCAACCAAAATTTCTTGATCACACTTCCAACAGCCTAGAGGGCTCATATATACCCGCTGAACTGAGATTTGGATGTATGAAATTCCTCAATGTGAGCTAGAATTCACTGCCAGGTTCCTTTTTTCATCCATGCAGAGCAAGTGCCTGAGTCATTGGATCGATGACGATGTTGTAGTCCATCACTATTACTAGAGATTGGTTGGGAATGAGTTGATTGGTAACCCTTTTAGTTCACTGTTGGGGGATATCACCAATGCCGCTCTCTATGATTTCAGTAACAATGGCTTTGTCTGGGCAATGCCTTCTATTGACTTGCATCTAGGTGGGAAATTACTCCTACAGCTTGTTGCTCAGTAGCAATATGCTTCAACAACATGCTTTTCGGTGATTTTTTCATATTCTGCAAGTTGTGAGATTGTTGTCAATTTGAGTAGTAATTAGTTGTGATTTGTGAGGCCGTCTTGATATGCTATGCTGCCAATTTGTACATCTCTTCAAAGTTTTGAGGCTGGTCACAACAAGTTTAGTGGCTCAACCTCTCCTAGCATTGGTGACCTTCATTTGCTGTGAAGCTTGGTCTTGAGCGGAAACAATTTGATAGGTGAGATCCCAGGATGGTCGCCGTATCATAGTATTCCTCCCATGGAGAAAACATCTGTTTTCAAACCCTCAAGTTTTACCACGTAGATTTACACTATGTCTTGTGCCTCTAGGTTAGCTAGATCCGATGCAGGCAAAACAGTTTCCGAATTCCAATGCTCGCCATCACTATACGGGAGTCCGGTGGTAAGGGCTCTGCAAGCATGCTTGAGATAGACAATTACATGTTTTTATTTGCATTGTGTAGTACTTTATGTTCACTCAAAGTTGGTTACACTCCATCTACTACTTCTTTCATTGGTATGGAAACAACTTCAGTAAATATATTTCCATCCTAAGAATCTTCATTATGTATATTTGTTCTAGGAAATACCTACCATAGAAGCTATTGGCACCAACAACAAGGCCGATGATATGGCTGATGATTAGTTCATGTTATCTGACCCCGCATTAAAAAAGTATAACACCTCTATATATGCTTGCTTCAGATTTCTCTTATGGTTCTAGGTCGTCGGCTTAGAAGAAGCTGTCTGAGAATGCAACGGAGAGGATGACCAAAAGTTTTGCTACCGTGCCCTTATATATACTCTATGGTTTATGGATTGTAGGGTGACTAAAATTTAACTAGTGCCTCGCCCCGCGGCCCGGGCACGACATAGAGGCCAGACGGCCAGCCCATGGCACATGAGGCACACGGGCTGGTTAGTCTTTTTCGATGCCGTCAATTCAATATACAAAAAGGACCGAGTCTCCTCTATAACAACAAGGTTTCCATGGCTGGTGGTCTAGGGGACGATGCGATAGGGTGAGGGTGCGAGTTTGCCCCCCGACTCCTTTTTAACTATATATTGAATAAATTTTTGGTGAAAGTAATCTTGACGGGTTGTGTCTGAGGCCACGGTACAGGCACGGCCCGGCGTTTCACGGGTCGGCACGGGCATGACACGCCATGGGCCGAGCCAGGCCTGTGCCGGGATTTTCTCCCGGACCACGGGCTAGCGCGCCAAAGCCCGGCCCAGTGGCCAGGTTTGCTATCAAAGCACAGACTTGGGAAGGGCTATGAGGACACAGTAGCTTCGGGAAACAACCGCAGGACACACAGTGCATGTGGATGCGGTCAAAATGGGCGGCAAGTGCCTTCAGAAGTCTCCCAGCTCACCACTCTTAATTCATTAGTTAATAAGCTATTCATATTGCACTTTAGGTCAGTGTTCCTGTGAGACGTCATCTCGATGTTGTAGGTAGTTGTAGCTTGGAGAGTCCTGTCTACTGAGTAGCTCTCTGAAGACCAGCCCACCCAATACATTGCTTTTCAGCAGTTTATTTCCTATCTTTCCATTCTTATTGCTTTATAAGTTAACTGTAGAACTAATATTACTCATGTCTTATTTAGACACATTTTTTTGTCAAATCCCCTTACTTACATTGTTTAAATGGTCTTATAATTGGTTTGTTTGATGAGCTCAGGCAGTGGTAGGCGTGTGACTGCAGAATTGGTATTACTCATCTCTTGTCTCATGCAATAAATTTTATCAGTTCTTTAATTTCAGAAACTTGGGTTTACTCATCGTCTCAAGTAGAGATAGGTGTACTCAAAACGTTTGTGTGGTGGATACCTAATATCCTCATAGATACTTGGAAGATTACATGGACTACCAACTGACTATATTAGTTGATGAATGAAGTTGAAAGAATTGATCCTATTTTTCTTTTTATAATGTGTGTTGTCTCCCTATCCATAATATATTCTTTAAAAGCTTAAGAGTGGTGAGTTTCCAGCGTTTTGAGGCCTCTGTGGATTGCTCGGTCCGTCCCGTGCGTCTGCATGTGGGCCTGACGCGCCGCCCTGGCCTGGCGGATGCTTGCACATGCAGTAAATGCGGTTTCATTGATTTCCTCCGGTGACCGCTTAATATCCACATGCAACCTTCCCGAAGCATCCGTAATTTTCTCCCCTTCTATTAGTATCCCGGTCTCCTCCAAAGTGGCCCTAGACAACAACGTGTGCCTGGTTGCGACCTCGGGTCGATCGGCCGGCCGCAGAGGGCTGAAATCGAGCGTAGCCGGCGGGATTTGGAAGTGGCTGGCGCCGCAGCGCCGCCAACTCACTGGGGTATGCGGCCTCTTCTTCAGCTAGATAGCAGTCGGCCACTGCCCGCCTAAATCGGGTGGCATCGGCGGGGTCTGAAGTGGCCGGTGCGGCACCGCCGCCAACTTTCCAGGTATGCGGCCTCTTCTTCCGCCAAACAACGCCTCTAGCAAGCCGGTTGTTACTCTTATCTCCCTTCATGGATACCTCTCTCTTCAGATTTATCATAGGAGCAACTAATTATTCTTGATGCATTACAGAGCTCCGCCATAGCAGGTGGCCCTATTACGTGATGCCCTCCGGCCGCCTGCGTCCATGTGATCTGCCGTCCCAGGTCCGGTCCGTCGAGCTCACATGCTTCCCAATATTTTCCACGCATGGGTCCTGGTCATGGCTCCATGAACTGTTGCGACCTATCTCGCCCTAGGTCTGGTCGTTGCTCTGCTCCTCTGCCTCACATGCCTGCTGCTCCCACCTGAATCCAATCAAGTTAGCTTTCTTGATAGCTTAGCAATTAGCATGCTCTCAAATTGATGCAAATGAGCTCAACAAAAGTAGATTAGATGTCCGTGCTTTTACTTTTCTCTGTTACCATCCACGACTTCTTTTGTTGCATCAATTGATAATTCTAGCTACCCGTGGCCGCATGTTCGAATCAAATGAGATCAGGATAGCGAAGGTGCAGGAGCTGGTTGATCTTAACCCTCACATTGTCCATGCTTCTGGCACTTTTCATGGCAATATATTGGCATTCTTACTTTGGTGCTTACCAGTTGAAGCTAAATGAATTACACTCTTATTTTGTCGCTCTTAACTAGAAACATAAGAAATGACATGTTGTGCCTGATTATATGAGAGCTCATGGGGTCTCCCAAGAGTTTAGACATTTTTGGCCGTTGGATCATTTTCCTTACGCTCCTTAACAAATGCGTGAGCAGTTGTTGGAGGTAATTTCCTTCTAGCTATTATTGTATAAACTAACTAGCTTAAAATGAAATAATTCTACGCATATGCTACTTGAGCGATACTTCAGTTGAACATTTCATATTAAGAAATGTCATTTCCATTTCATTGGACATGGGGGAATTCATTTGAAAATAATCCTCTGCTCTACTATTGATTTTGCTTTGTCTGGCTGTTATTCTCTCATTGATACAGCCAGAGAAAGAATCTTTGGCTCACATGCATAGGTAGTATTTTATTGGGATTTCTATTTTCGTGCCCCTGGTTCGTTAGTTGTATTCAGTTTTTTCTAGTCGTTTAGTTTTTTCTCACTTTTGCCCTTCCTCCATTCCGAAACCCTCACATGCGCTCGGGCGGAAGGATGCCGTCAGGTCAAAGGCTTGACCGTTAGATGCTGACTGGTGGGACCGTGTTGGGGCGGGTCGTGCGTTGAGCATTACGTTACATCGTCTCGACTGTTACATACTGACAGGTGGGGCCATGATACACAGCGGATCAGCCATCTATCTCTCGCTGATTATGGGGGACGTGGTGTTGGACTATGTGGGGCGCGTTTGGTGGTTACATGCGCCATGTCGTCTAAATTAGAAGTTCTCTTTTTTTGTTATTTTTATGATTAGCCTTTTTAAGAGCGCATTTTCCCTTCTCTCTCGCTAACAGTTATGTTTTTTTATCTAAAAAGGTAGTGAATCTAGAGCAGCTTCTCTCTTTATTCATTGTTCCTTTTGCCCTCGTTTTCCCCCAATCTGGTAGCAAATCTAGAGCAGCAAAACTAACCAGCACCATAAATAAATTCAGTAAACAGAGCAGATGTAGATAAAACAGCTAATATAGGTTATATAGTACGGTACTTAATAAGGTTTGACAATTAGGCTGCTCAGCAGCAACGGACAAGTTCAACACAGACAAAACAAAAGAAGCTGCTTTATAGCAGCAGCAGACCAGTGGCCCCTCATGGCCTATGCCAGGAGGGCCTCCGCCTCCTCCCTCTAGCGTCTCCTCCATTTCTTGCTGCCCAGTCCCTTGACCTTGGGCGCCTTGGGCTTGATCGGGGCATGCGACCCTCCTCGATAGCCACCTTCTGGAGGTTGCGGAGGTGAAGACCGAGTGCCTGGTGCTTGGCTATGAAGTCGTGGACGTTCACGGACTCGCCGCAGGTCCTCACGTTCTCGGTATGCTTCACGAGGGAGTTGAAGTCCATGGCACGGAGCCTCTTGGTGGGGCAGAAAGGGTACCTATACATATTGCCGACAAAGAAATTGTTGTACTGGCCGGACTTCAACCTCCTCAGCACATGACGAGTCTTGGTGTCCTTGGGCTCGTCGTCACTGCGGACGTTGCTGCTATCCTCCTGTTGGAAAAACAGTAGAGTACAATAAGAACATGATTGAGATACTTGGATTATCGAGATTGATTATTTGCATAAATTAACCGATTGAGATCTCCTGATTATTCCTCAAATCTCAAACCAAATCGAATACTGATCCCAACTAGGAACAGTGGGTTCAAATACGAAAAGGAGGATTCATCGAACTACGAGATCTAACACAACATGATTAGCTACTGTAAAAATACGAACAGTCGAGCCCTAATAACATATGATCTAACATCCAACGATGGGAACAGGGAAGAACAAGGGAAGAGGAGAAAATCCTGATTACCTCCGACCATGGATCGACGATGCTGGTGTCGTAGGGGTTCTCCGGCCTTATGTAAACAATCTCCTCGTAGGGGTCTCA
Source organism: Avena sativa (assembly GCA_916181665.1). Taxonomy (NCBI): domain Eukaryota; kingdom Viridiplantae; phylum Streptophyta; class Magnoliopsida; order Poales; family Poaceae; genus Avena; species Avena sativa. The sequence continues at coordinate 68,890,783 of OV702292.1, forward strand.
GCCGAGCTGGATCTGCTCGAGACCGGCGGGGGCCTCCTTGCCGGCGGCTACAGCGGATACGGGGATGGGGACGAGGGCCTGTACGGGGACGGGGGCCTCCTCGCCCGCGGACACGGTTGAGTGAAGGAGTGAGCAAGTGAGTGATGAGTGAGAGTGGGGAGGCCTCTATTAAAGGAGAAGAAAAGTGACGTTTCGTTGCACTACCGTGCACCGCGTAACCGCGTGCGCTACTACACCGTGCACGGCTACACGTGTCCGCTACCGCCCCGTGCACTGCACACGCGTACCGTGAGTCACGTTTTCCCCTCGTGTCTAACACTGGCGACGCAGTTTTGCCCTCGAGTGTAACTCTGGCAGTTTGGTCGTACTCAATTTCGCCCTCCAGTACTAACACTGTCATGTGCAATATACTCAGTTTTACCCTCCGGTGGTTCGTCAACAGAGAGTCAACGAATAGGTTTTAGCTAGCTAATTGAGTCATTTTATGCACACCAAATTCAAAAAGAGCAAAACATAGTGGCATCTATCTAGGGAGTCTTATTATGTGACCTACCATCATTAGAAATGTATATAAACCAAGTTTTAACCTAAATCACCACTTCTCAAATCACCTACTTGTTGGGTCCGCAGCATAGAAAACAATTTTTTTCCTATGATGAGAACTATACGCCAAGATCTATCTACTAGATACAGAGCAACGGATGAACATACATCCATGGAGAACTTACCCTCGAAGACAACGAGCTTTGTTAACGAGTAGGAACTCGTGGTTGATGTAGTCGTACACTTGCCGATCTCAAGATCGTGAGGAAGTCCGAGCGCCGCAACTCAGCAGCGCATCCGCACTCGCACACACGTTCAAGCCACCGGACAACCTCCACCTCCTCGCTCCAGCAACTCCTTTCAGACTCAATGCCACCGAAAACATGTATCTCGCTAATCCGAGACCATGGGGAAATAATTCTAGAGGGGGAGAGATCCTTCACAAGGAGGTGTAAGGATGAAGGAGGGAATGGGTTGCCTTTTATAGGAGGAGGGGGGTGCCCCCTCTCTCCATGGCCGGCGCATGGGGAGGTGACCCCTCACCTCCCCTATTCATGTGGTGGTAACCCCTCCATATTAAAATGCCTCTTCACATTCCCTTTTAAAGTCTCCACTTTAAATGCATTAAATTTTTCCAAATTTAATGCTCTCTCATTTAATAAAACTCTTTTTATTAAATTTATTCAGAATTTTGTTAATTACTTTAATTAACAAACATTCACATATAGCCCCTTGCAATATTTCAATATCACATGCAGAACCACCTTCTGCAATTTCACCCGAAACAATTTCCGATTTCTATTGAAACAATTTCTGCGCTTTGCAATTCTTTCGTCTGAAACATATGTGCTCCAAAATAGTGTCCGGTAACTCTTAAGTGTGTCACCCTACGGTTCGCGAATAATGCAGACATGATCGAGACCCTTCTCCGATCAATAATCAGCAGCGGGACCTGGATATCCGTACTGACTCCTACATTTTCAACGATGACTCCTATGATCGTGAGAACCTTTAACGCTTGTAACTAAATTTCTTTGTCTCTCGATATATTACATGTCCGAGATTCGATCATCGGTATCTTCATACCTAGTTTGATCTCGTTACCGACATGCACTCTTTTCTCGTTTCTGTGATATAGCATTCTAGTGATCACATCACTTGCTTGCAAGCTATCCTAATGTGATATCACCGAGAGGGCCCAGAGTATATCTATCCGTCATCTGGATTGACAAATTCCACTCTTGATCCATGAGTCTCAACATAACACCTTCGTAGTACTGAACCCATCTTTATAGTCACCCTGTTACGGTGTGACGTTTGATGTTATCAAGATACTCTTTCGGTGTTAGCAATTAACATGATCTCATGGTCTAAGGATAAAGATTACTTCGTATGATGTTATAGCAATATAATCGTAATGACTTGATCGTAACGCTATACTTCGGATGAATGTTCATCACATCATTTCACAAATGCTGTGACCTTGTTATTAACAACATCCAATGTCCATGATCAGGAAACCTTGATCATCTTGTTAATCAACAAGCTAGTCTATAAAAGAGGCATAACTAGGAACCCTTTTTGTTTATTAAACACACATGTATTGATGTTTTCTATCAATACAATTATAGCATGCAAAATAAACATCTATCATATATACAAGGAATACATAATAACAACTTTATTATTGCCTCTTCGGGCATATTTCCTTCACTATTATCTATGAAGGTTCATGGCTTTCTACTCAAGCCTCTTCCCAAAACATTCATCCTCAAAACATAGTTCGTCTGAATGAGGTAATAATTGTCAAACTGGTGTATATTTGAATTGCAAATAGTTTGATGTATGTCAAGATGTATTTTATTGTATAAAAGACACATTTTCTATTTTTAAATCTTTTTCTATTTCTATTTGAATCTCTTTGTTAGTCTTGCCCTTGGTTTTTAAGTTATACTCAGTTTTACCCTTGGTTCTTAAGTGCTATTCAGTTTTTTCCTCTCTTTATATTCATCTCTCGCACATGTGCTCATCTTCGTTGCTATGCTCTGATTGGTCGAGACAGTTGTCACACGGATCGTGCCCACCAACCGTTGATTCTCTATGATCTAGCGAACATGATAACCCCTATATCTGTCGGGGGCACCCCCTATCCGTGCAAAATAACGAGTATGTCATCGATACTTTAACTCCATAAACAAATGAACTTGAATATAATTTGAAGGGAACGTATTCGAAGGTATATAATTTGTGCATTACATTTCACTCCATGAAAATGATAATCTCTCAAGATTTTCTTAGCACAACATTATTACGTATTAAATGCGATTTTAAAGAGTTCAAGGTGTATAATTTTCGTATACGCAAGTTTATGCATTATATTTTACTCCATGAAAATGATAAATGATCAGGATTTTATTATCACAACATTATCACAACCTAAGTGCGATTTTAAAGAGTTCAAAGGTGTATAATTTTTGTATACGCAAGTTTACGCATTATATTTTACTCCATGGAAATGGTAATTTCTCAAGATTTTCTTAGCACAACATTATCATGTATTAAGTGTGATTTCAAAAAGTTCAAAGGTGTATAATTTTTGTATACGCAAGTTTACGTATTATATTTCACTCCATTGAAATGGTAATTTCTCAAGTTTTTTTAGCACAACATTATCACGTATTAAGTGCGATTTCTAGGCAAGTTTATGCATTATATTTCACTTCATGAAAATGATAATCTCTCAAGATTTTCTTAACATAATATTATCACGTATTAAGTGCGATTTCAGAGAGTTCAAAGATGTATATTTTTTTATATGCAAGTTTATGCATTATATTTCACTTCATGGAAATGGTAATCTCTCAAGATTTTCTTAGCACAACATTATCACGTATTAAGTGCGATTTCAAAGAGTTTAAAGGTGTATAATTTTTATATACGCAAGTTTATGTATTATATTTCACTCTATGGAAATTGTAATCTCTTAAGATTTTCTTAGCACAACATTATCACGTATTAAGTGCGATTTCAAAGAGTTTAAATGTGTATAAACTTCGTATATGCAAGTTTATGCATTACATTCCACTCTACGAAAATGGGGGAGAAAATAATAATCTCTCAAGATTTTCTTAGCACGACATTATCACATATTAAGTGCGATTTTAAAGAATTCAAAGGTGTATAATTTTGAATACGCAAATTTATGCATTATATTTTCACTCCATGGAAATGATAAATGATCAGGATTGAGCACAATATTATCATGTCCTAAGTGCGATTTAAAAGAGTTTAAAGGTGTATAATTTTTGTATAATTTTCGTATATGCATTACATTTCACTATATGAAAATGAAGCAACCGCACGGGCGCGGGCGCGGGGCTGACTCGAGGTCCCATCTAGCAACACCAACCTGTATAAGCTGTGGATCCGACGCTCACGTGGATAAGCTGTGGGTCCGATGCTGATATGGATAAGTTGAGAGATGTGTCTGCTAACGCGATCGCACTTGTCAGCATGTAACGGCAAGAGTATACTACGGGCTCGACAGAACGCGGTCCTACTCGTCAGCACGTAACGGCGAGGGTCCACTATGGAACCCGACTAAACGCGACCCTACTTGTTAGCACGTAACGGCAAGACTGACGAACGACTAGTTTCAGACCATGTGAGAGTTTCGTACAAAGAGATGTACAAAAGTGAGGAAAAACTAAACGGTTGGGAAAAACTGAGTACAACTAACGAACCGAGAGTACGAAAATAGAAATCCCTACTTTATTAGGCCATTGTAGTACAACAAAAAATAATGGTTGGATTCTTTATTTATCCCTCTTGTCTTATGAGATATCTAAAAAACATCTTTATAATCACCCAGTTATGATATGATGGTTAATGCCCACAAAATATTCTTATGATCCTAGGGAGTACCGTGATAGTATGGTCTAAGAAATGGATACTTTTTGAGGTAAAAAGAGAATATAAGGAATGAATACTTGACATTAAGAAAGCTGCAACATTTTAAACTTAGCGACACGACCAAATGTTATACTTAGTTTGTGTTTGTGTATCACATCATTTTTCTCATGGTATGATCCCGTTATCAAGCGATATTACATGTCCATAGTTAGGAAACTTTAACCATCACTCGATTAACGAACTAGTTAGAAGAGGCTTATTATGAATACTATGTTATTTATATATCCACACATGTATTTAGTTTTCAGTCAGTATAACTATAACATGGAGAATAAACACTTATCGTGCACAAAAACATGATAATAGCAAATTTATGATTACCTCTAGACATATTTTCAACAAAGACGTGCGTATGGATAGATAAAAAGCTCTGACCATCAATACCGGCGTGGAGTCCAGCGACTTCGGCAAATATCGGTGCAGAGCGTCGTAGCGGTCAGCGATGACCATGGCTGCTTCCATCGGTCAGCCTTCTAGCGACACGGTCGCTGCCAAGCGGCCCGTGGTCTACACAGAAGAAAATGCGTGTTGGGCCAGAGCATTCGTGCTTCAAATTTGATGGACAAATGGATCATGTCGGGTTACTTCTCTCCGCACGGACCGGTTCAGACCGGCTCGGACGGATTGGAAGCAGGTGGGGATGTGGCCTTGACCTTGAGGTGAATAGACCCTGCCCGCTCGCTTGTGGCCCCTCGTGCGATTTAAGCTGGGCCTGTCGACGCGCTGATTCACGGCCCACTGCCGAGCTCACTGTTAGCAGCCTACCAGTACCCCGTAGTACTTTTCTACTCGCACCGTCTGGTCAAAGGGAGACGCGGTTGCTCGGGGGTCACTCCCAGGTCAGAGCCCATAGCGAGCGGCGAGGGCCGGACGGGGACGGGGACGCGACCTCCCTACATTTCCTCGGCACTGTCCCCACTAGCACGCTCTCTCCTTCCTCCCCCCTCCCTTGCTCCGCTCAGTGTGTGCCGACCGGCCCCCACCACCTGTTCGACGGAACTCCTCCCTCGCCGCCGCGGCGATGGTGTTCAAGGGTCGCTTCTTCTCGTCGCGGCACAAGTCCTCCGAGTCCTCCTCCAGCCCCGACGGCAGCAACAGCCCCCGCACGCCCACCTCCGCTCCGGGGGCCTCGGCCGCGTCGCCGGCTTCCTCCTCCGCCTCCTCCAGATCCGACAAGAAGAAGCCCAAATCCGAGACCCCTAAGAAGCGCGACAAGCTCTTCGGCTCCGCCGCCGTCCCCGTGCCCTCCCCCAGGAGCGGCGCCTCCTCGACCACCTCCAGCCCGTCCGCCGATGCCAGGAGAGGCTCCACGGCGGCGGCGCAGCACCTCAGGGACGCGGGCGGGGCGTCTTCCGCGGCGGCTCTCTCGCCGATCCTCGCCTCCTCGCTGGGGCTCAACAAGATCAAGACGAGATCCGGCCCGCTGCCGCACGAGGGCCAGCGGATGGCCGCCGCGCTCGGGAGCAGTAACCTCGCGCGGGGGCACTCCCAGGCGGGCACCTCCGCTGCCAGGGACGTGAAGAAGGGCATGAGCTCATGGGCTGATTCCAGTAGTGGTGGCAGCAGTAGTAAACTGGGGAAGGGAAAGGCCGCCGAGCAGCCGGTGCGCAGTGCGGCAGGGAAGGCCGTGGAGGCAGAAGGAAAGAGCGCTGCAAAAGGTAGTAGTGATCCTGCATGCGGACTTTGCTCCAAAACTTTGTTTATGGCTTTGCTGCATGGTCCTATAAGCTGGGTACTGATTGGTGGAAGCTAGGGCTTAGAACTTCCTAGTAGTGAGCTCTCTCATCACATAGGCCGTCAAGGGGTGTGCAGTATGTAGTTATTCATGCTCCCTCAGCTACTTACTAAGTTGCCGGTTTCCGAAAAAACATTACACGGTTTATAGTTTCACCTTAGTAGGTGTGTTCAGTTGTCGGGCAACGGGAGTGCATAATTCATCTCGATGCACGTGCATGCTATCCAGACACCTTGTGCTGACGAAAGAAAAGTTAAGTTCTAATTGTGCCAAATCGACACGGCCAAGAGAATATTAGTTATTGCTTACCTGTTTTAGTGCGTGAAACATAAGGCAATTCTAATAACTAAAGTGAACTGTGCACCCCTTCTAATTCTATACCCCCACAATTCACTGTATAATAGCTTGAGCGGAGTCTTTTTCTGACACGTGGCGTTACTCACGGTGTCACTTCCTTCACACTTGTCAACGCGTACAGAGTTGTATCAGTCAATTCACTTGTGCTTCATGTAGTTCACAACATTAAAGCGTTTGTAGTATGCATCATACTGAATGATGCTGCAAAGATGCATATTGTTTTGCTATAGCTGTCTGGGTGGAATCCTATAATGCACGGTTCAATTGATTGCACACATCTCATATGAAAATGCATTATGTGTAGACTTGTCTATGTTACATTCTACTTTACTGCATTCGTGTGCCCATAGCGCAATATCTAAGAATCGCACGATCTTTCTAATCTCTATTCAAATTAGAACCGAGTGTGTCTTCTGTAACTGATATCATGTTTGTATGTTCTGGTGGCTTTCTTTTGCTCTTGTTTGTTCTCCTTATTCTATTAATAGACATTTACATTTGACCTGGACACTTCCCTCTGGTGCCCTTTTCTCTTAATAACCATACCTGATACGTTGGCTTCTAACATATCTTATACACAGTTAAGTCTAATGCATTCCGGAACCATTCGGGAGATTTGAGGACTCCGCCTCAAATACCAGCGGCTGTGGTAATGATTTACTTACATGTGCTGTACACACGTTACTTATGAGTAGACCATCTTTCGCTCTTTTGCTTACACTTCTGCATCTACATCTTAATTGACAGAGTGCATATGATACCTGTGAAACACCAAAGGAATCCGAGTCTCCGCGTTTTAAGGCCATTATGCAGGCCACCAGTGCGCCAAGGAAGAGAAACCCTTCAGATATAAAAAGTTTTTCACATGAGTTGAACTCCAAAGGAGTCCGACCATTCCCATTCTTGAAACCTCGAGGCATATACAACTTGAAGGTAATCTCAGTTATTGTTTTGGGTGAGATTATTGATCAATGATTTGTCTACATTTGGCATTTCTATTTAACGTTTGCCTGATCTATTTTTTTATCTACCCAATAGGCAGTAACTATAATCTTGTCTTTTGTTGTCTATGCAGGAGGTGTTAAAAGTTATTCAGACGAGATTTGAGAAGGCAAAGGAAGAGGTAAATACAGATCTAGCAGTATTTGCAGGCGACTTGGTTAGTGTAATGGAAAAGTACGCAGATTCTCATCCTGAGTGGAAAGAAACCTTCGAGGATTTGTTAATACTTGCACGCAGCTGCTCTGTAATGACACCAGGGGAACTTTGGCTACAATGTGAAGGTATAGTGCAAGATCTGGATGATCAACGTCAGGAGCTCCCAATGGGTGTGCTGAAGAAGCTTTACACTCGGATGCTCTTTATCCTTACTAGATGTACAAGGCTTCTCCAGTTTCACAAGGAGAGTGGATTTGCCGAGGACGAAGTTGTTATGGATCAGCGAGATAAGATTATACAATCTGCTGATAACAGGATTTTAGCTCAATCAGGTCCACATGATACAACGGCCAGAGGCAGCAAAAGCGACGCAAGAAAATCATACAGTCAAGAGCAGCATAATCTGAAATGGAGGAGAAGCCAGGAGATAAAACCTGTTAAAATTCTTTTGCCCCTTGACACTGATATTAAGAAAGAGGCTGATTCTCCGACCAGAGAACGGATGTCGTCCTGGAAACCTTTTCCGTCACCTGTTCCAAAGCCCCCAATAGAACCTACCTCTATTAAAGAGGAATCACCTACTAAGAAAACAGATACACTTGCTACAATTACTAGCGGCGTTGAGTTAATCAGTCCAGTAGAATCTATATCACATCAACCGCTTCCTCCCAAGCATCAACACAAAACTTCATGGGGACACTGGTCTGACCAGCCAAATATTTCCGAAGAGGGTTCAATAATGTGTCGCATATGTGAAGAATATGTCCCTACACATTACGTAGAAAATCATTCAGCAGTCTGTGCAATTGCTGACCGGTGTGACCAAAAAGGTGTAAGCGTCGATGAACGTTTAGTAAGAGTTGCAGAAACACTTGAGAAGTTGGTCGACTCTTATTCCCAGAAAGATAATATCAATGCCGTCAGCAGCCCGGATGCTGCGAAAGTTTCAAATCCAAGCATAAATGAAGAATCTGATGGCCCCTCTCCAAAACTGTCTGATTGGTCTAGAAGAGGTTCTGCTGATATGCTTGACTATCTCCAAGAGGCTGATAACACTATTTCGTTGGATGACATAAAAAATCTTCCCTCAATGACATGTAAGACTCGTTTTGGGCCAAAATCTGATCATGGAATGGCTACATCATCAGCAGGAAGTATGACTCCCAGATCCCCTCTAACGACTCCAAGATCAAATCATATAGACATGCTCTTAGCTGGCAGAAGTGCAATCAATGAGAGTGATGATGTTCCACAGGTAAGCTATGCGTACAATTTATGTTATTATGCATTTATCTCTCTTTTGCATTAGTAGCTGATCATCCTGCTAGAAAGTTGTCAGTTACGAAATTACCTGACTGGAAAAAGTAGCTAGTGCCTTTGCTGCTAACAATGATAATATCTACTGAGTACTGATGTTTGTTATCCCATTCGTCTGTTGTTTATGAGTTATAACAATATAATACATTTGTGCAACTTCTGAATATTAACTGCTGAAAATCAATGAGGACATAAATATGACAAAAAAGGATTCTTGGGTTTTCTTGATAGTAGGTGAAAGAGTTATCTTTCTTGAGGACATAAATATGTCGCAGAGCTAATTATATGTTTCGATGTAACAAGTGCTAAACATTTCATACTAGAAATATTGTCAGCTTCATCTATCAAGTTATCAAGTTGCTGAAATAGTTCCTTTCAATCTGTGTAGATTGTAGAACTTGCTGATATTGCACGATGTATTGCAAATACTCCTCTAGATGAAGAAAGTGCATTATCACAATTGGTTACGTGCATAGAAGATCTACAAGAAATTGTCAATCGTAGGAAGCATGAAGCCCTCACAGTGCAGACATTTGGCACTCGTATAGAAAAACTCCATCGGTGAGGATCTGCTGAGTTTTGTTGCTGTTTTTTACATTCCACATCATTGCTAATTAACACCATTTAAGATAGTTCTTTCAGCGACTTGACTATTGCTGTTTTTTAACAGTATTATTATTTTCCTTTTTTCAGTCTTTATTTGATTTTGCCTTCCTGTTTTCATAAATCCTTCAGGGAAAAGTACCTGCAGCTTTGTGACTCGGTTGATATGGACAAGGTTGACTCTTCGAGTACCATAATGGACGAAGAAGATGATGTTGTTCGTAGCTTAAGAGCAAGTCCTGTTCATCCAGTCAAGGACCGCACTTCAATCGATGACTTTGAAATCATAAAACCTATCAGCCGTGGAGCATTTGGACGTGTTTTCTTGGCCAAGAAAAGAACTACAGGAGACCTCTTTGCCATAAAGGTATTTTTGGTAGATACTCATGTCACGTGTCAGTGTATATTTTTGTGAATAAACCAAAATGACATGGTCAGATAATCGGATTGAAAATATTAGCGAACCTACAAGAATGTCCCCTTTGTTAGTTGTTATTTGCTCCCAGCTTGGTAAGTCAAGAAAAAGAAGAAGTCGAGTGTAGGTCGTGTTTGTTCTCACTTGTTAGTCTGTTTTTAGTTCTTACATTTCAGTCTGGACTACCATGTTTGTCCCTATTCATGTTTGGCATCATCTATTTGTTAGCAGGTAAAGTAGGTTTCTAAAAGGATTATTATATCAGTTATGTTACATGATCACATTACATAAGACTGTACCGTACATGTATTGTGATTTTTGATAGGATGCGATTGCATGCTGACACACCATAAACAGCAATACCATGGGATTGATTTTGCTACTAAACATTTCTCAGCTTAGATTCATGTGGATGCATGTATAGTAGCAAATTTTGAACTTCCTCTGGTACGTCTTCCATTCATGGCGTAGAGTACTCTTTTATTGACAATCATGTCCTGCATTGCCTTGCTTTTAAGCAGGTACTTAGGAAGGCAGATATGATTCGAAAAAATGCTGTCGAGAGTATATTGGCTGAACGTGATATATTGATCACGGTCAGGAATCCTTTTGTGGTGAGTGAACTTATGCAATTGTGAGTTTATGACTATTAACTTGGATATGGCTTGACTCTAAAATGGTAATGCTTTTGGAAGGTCCGTTTCTTCTATTCGTTTACCTCTCGGGAAAATTTGTATCTGGTTATGGAGTATCTAAATGGAGGGGATCTGTATTCATTGCTGAGAAATTTAGGGTGCTTGGATGAAGATGTCGCACGTGTATACCTTGCAGAAGTTGTAAGTTTATTTACCAGTTCGTCTCTGTACACTTCTCATTTTCTCCCTGCTGATTTATATAAAAAAAATCCTGCAGGTTCTAGCTTTGGAATATTTGCACTCAATGCAAATTGTTCATAGAGATCTAAAACCTGATAACCTATTGATAGCTCATGATGGGCATGTAAAGGTATGCGCGCACATGGCTGTTAACCTTTCTCTCCAAATTATCGTATGTACCACATTAGATAGGCAATAGATAACATTCTTGTTTTTGAAATGTGGTTCTTGTTTTTTTTGTCTGGTTACTGGTTGTCTACTACAATCGAACAAATGTAGATATGTAATGGCAGATAAATAACCAGCCAACTTACGTTCGTGTTACATGATTAATATAGTGCGCTCATATTGTATCTTCTTTGGAGTTGAGAGGCTTTGAGCTTGTTTCCTTGGAAGACGCAGCACGAGGGTTTTAGAAGCTTACTTTAGATCCATTGGCTTGATTACGAGCTACCATATATAATAAAATAACAAATTTGCTAGTACAAAAGTTTGTTTCTCCCATTTCTTGTAGCCTTTCACCACTAATTCCATACTTAATAATCGGAAATCCAATTCAGCTGACGGGTGCACATGAACCCATTGTTTGAAAACACATTTCAAAATATCAAAAAAAATTCAGAAAAATATATTTACATGTACATCCGGACATTATATGTTCATACACAAATTTTCGGGAGAGGTGAACATTTTTTGTGCTGCACGCAAAACAGACAAAATTTGGTGCTGCAACGTGTTTATTCACGGACATTTTTTTTTGTCTTTTTACACAAGCCACATAAAATGTTCGGTTTTCCTGAAAACTTGTGTACAAACATAGAATGTCCGGATGTACATTCGAAATTTTTTGACATTTTAAATTTTAGTTTTTATGCATTTTTCATAATAGCTTCATTTGCACATAGGAGCCAAAACACCACCTCCCTTAATAACCTACTTTCCCCACAATCATTTTATGGGCAGGCAAAGTAAATTTTTCGTTATTGGGATACCATGTTCATTTTCTTTTAATATTTATGCTGTTTATTAATCTTGCTTGCTTTCAGTTGACAGATTTTGGGTTGTCCAAGGTTGGTCTCATCAACAGCACAGATGATCTATCTGGTCCTGCTGTTAGTGGGGCTTCATTGTATGGAGACGATGAACCTCAGATGAATGAACTTGAGGAAATGGATCACCGAGCACGGAGACAAAAGCGTTCTGCAGTTGGAACCCCTGATTATTTAGCACCGGAAATCCTTTTGGGGACAGGACATGGTAAAATGATAAACAGTGTTGTCTTTTAGGTTCTGTCTTTTCTACTGATCTTGATTATTACTTTGTTGCTGTGTGCGTTATCTTCCCAGGTACTAGTGCAGATTGGTGGTCTGTAGGTGTGATTCTTTTTGAATTGCTTGTTGGAATACCTCCATTCAATGCAGAGCACCCCCAGGTACAGTACTTCACATTTTCTGAACAATTCCTTGCCATCTATCTGACAATGAATGAAGTTATTCATTTACTGCTCTGCACGCATAGATAATTTCAGTATCTCGAAAGTGGGCCATTTGCTCCTGTTTCGTGTTCAAGTCTTTTGTAGGTTAGTGCATACGAAGCTTCTGCTTTAGTGCATAATTATGTGAATCTTTTGTGGTGTGCATTGTTCTATTAAACTTTTCATGTATCTTTTGACATGTTCATAGCATCAGAGTATCAGTTAACACAGATCAGAAATTAGCCAGGACTTGCTAGGAATCAATTTTCTTTGTCCATATAGTAATGTTGGTTACTGAGGATTTTTTTCTTCTGACCAGACTGTCATATCTTTGCTAGAACTCGGTGTTGGTTTCTGTTATCTTGATCTGTCGATGTAACTTGGCATTCTTGTTGTACTTGTTTTTGCAGACAATTTTCGACAATATTCTTAATCGCAAAATACCTTGGCCACATGTCCCAGAAGAGATGAGTTTTGAAGCGAAAGATCTAATTGACAAGTAAGAAATGTTTCAAACATTTGAGTACTTCATTGCTCATGTTTATAGCCTTAAATGGTTTTATCTTATCGCTTTTTTTTTTGCTAAAATGTTAATATGGCGTTATGCTATATCACATGTGTACTTTTATAGCATGTTGGGACCTGGGGTGAGGGGCTAATATTATTACATGTTTGAGCTGCATTCATTTTGATTATTGTCGGAAGCATGGAAATCCCTAGAAAAATCAAAGCCTCTAAAGTATAATCCATTATTCTTCATTAATATGTTGTTGGGGTAAACTGATAGATGACCTCAGTTATTTCAACTGTTAGATCACCGCACAAGTTGTTAGCATTCTAATCGTTAGTTGTACTCCCTCTGTTTACTCCGCCGGCGCGCTTACGTAGGTGGGCTAGTACTCCCTCATATTTTATTCAAAAAAATCCTGTTATTTTTGAAATAGATAGTATGAAATGTGTACTACGTATACCAAAAATTCTAAGGATTTTTTGATAAAAAATGAGAGAGTACTAGGCCACCTAGGTAAGCGTGCGCGCGGAGTAATTTGAAACAGAGGGAGTATTACACAGCTGGGGTTTCAGGTCAAACTAGACACATGTACTTCAGTATTCATCTCCTCAGTAAACTGATATAGTTGCTTGCTGCATAGCTTTGCAATTTCTATTACTCGTTATAAATGACAGAAAACTAGGCTGATAGTTTTGCAGTTTCTATGCATAGGGTAATAGCACTAGCATGTTTCCTATATGCTGCGTTTGTCCCTTATGTTCTCACTGAAGTATATGCATGCCACAACGGTGCAAATTTCAGTTACGGGACTGCTTAGCTACTTCATGCTCAAATTCTAAATGTTTGATCTAGTTAATTGCGGATATGCTTAAGTAAGGCTAGTGTGATCTTACAACAACTTCCTCCAGATTTTTGACAGAAGATCCGCATCAACGGTTGGGATCAAATGGTGCCTCTGAGGTATTTTTTTTATGGTGCTAGAAATCTTTCGTGGAACTTCCTCTCATTCATACTTTTATTCAAATACACATGATTGATGTTGCCAATCCTATTTCCTTTAGGTCAAACAACATCCATTCTTTAAGGACGTTAGCTGGGATACCCTTGCTAGGCAGAAGGTGAGATAGGGTCGACGGTTACTTTTCTTCAGACACAATCTGCATCTCTTTTGCATAGGGATAATGGAAAAATCATTTGCAGGCTGCCTTTCTCCCCTCTTTAGATGGTGCATTTGATACCAGCTACTTCACCAGCCGTTACTCTTGGAATCCATCAGATGAAAACATATATGAAGCCTATGAGTGTGAGGATTCCAGTGATAATGGAAGCCTTAGTGGCAGCAGTAGTTGTGTGAGCAATCACCAAGATGACATGGTATGGATCATTTTTTGTTGAGATGATCGAAAAGAACATGTGCATTTTTAGTAGTTGTAGGAATCATAGGAAAGGAAAAAAAGGTTGCATTCTCATTCTCATGTGTTCTTCAGTTCCTTTGCTTAACTGTTTTTAAATTTGTGCTGAGTTAGGGGGATGAGCGTGGAGATCCCACGGAGAATGAATCTGGCCCAAATGTCAATTACTCTTTCAGCAACTTCTCGTTCAAGGTAAACAGCTTCGCAGGCCTTAGCAACAAATAGATTGAATCATCTTGAATTAACCGTTCCCCCTTGAAGCGTGCGTGTATTAGCCTTTTACTTTCCACTATATCGACCGAGTCTTGCATTTCCTTTTATATCAATTCTTAAATGTAGATCCACAAAATTTTATTATTAGCCCTCTTTTGCCTATATTATGCACATCATTCTTATAAAATCTTCTTGCCACAGAATCTTTCACAACTTGCATCCATCAATTATGATTTGCTGACGAAAGGACTGAAGGACGAGCCACCAATGAGATCTGAAACGTAGCAGTCTGTCTATACCGAGGTTGATTTATTTGAAGTAACCAAACAGTTTATAAGGTGCTGGCGTGGTGTAGATGTTGTATATGTAAGTATACTGAGTTGTGCGTGCAGTTAAATATCGCAGATACAATACTTTTCATCTAATTGTTACTATCAATTTTGCAGATGAAAGTGAGTCATGGGCTCCTCTTACCGAGGCTGTTCTTACATCTCATCCAGCGGAGTACAGTTTTGCGGTTACCTTGTTTTGAAACCATCGCCGTGTCATCGTCGGTGATAACATCCTTGACCATATGTTGGCATGAGTTGCCTAGGAGCGCTGTTTTTTTCTTTCCTTTCTTTCTTTTTTGCGTCCCATCATCAGCCTTGGGTGCCCAAGATTGGTCAAGGTTTACTGTGTTCAGAATACAATCTGTGAAGGTGTAGATGATCTCAGAAATTGTCATAATTGTGGCAGATCATTCAGGATGGAGTAGGTTTCCCTGTACTCAGAACTGTTGGTGGTAACATTCACTGGGTATAAATCTGGTCAAATGCCAATGCTTCAGATTTCTTATCATCAGTATCAGTTTGTTAATCACGAACTGTGCTAGTTTATTTTATCGAATTAACCAGCTTGAGATTGAATATTGCAATTTAGGTTTTACTACAATGGCACAGTACGATTAATATCCAAAAAAAAAAAAAACTGGCCTAATTCGATAGGGCATTTGAAGCTATGCAACAGAAAATATTTTTAGAGCCATGACATATTCCGTGTAATATGCACTTGATTTATACAAAGTGAAATAATCTTGAAGAGCAAGCAGCCTAGCCTGCCTAGCAGGTATAAATTTGGCAGGGGTCAGGAACACTTTGAATGAGCACGATATGCTTCCAGAATACAGCATCCAGTCCAATCATCTTTAGAAAGCAAGAAGACCTACTTTTTTTATGGCACATTCAATAAAACACATTACTGACAGATCCTGTCAAACAGAGTTAAATACAAATCATCTAGCATATCCCAGATAATAACATTAATTAATGATACATGCCAAAATGCTACGACTAGCTTGACATCAATTGTGGGCTCACGGCAAGAGTAGTTTCTTCTGACCATATCCATAAACTCATAGGAAACCTCTTCTTAGTTCTCATTGAAGGTGTGGCTGCATTTCGGGCATTCGTAGAAGGTAGTCGCCCCTTCATCTGCTGACCGTAGCTGTATTTACGGGTAAAGAAGGCAGGCAAGATTCAGAGCTAGAAAGGGAGAAGCAGAACTAAAACATCATCGAATGCTTAAGGGTTAGCAAATATTGAACCTGCTTCTGGTAGTATTCGAGCTGAGGGTGCATGCATTTTGGACATGTTGCGTCTACCTGAGACAGAACAAGATTGTGAGGTGCTAAGGTATGAAAAAAAGGTAAAATCGCTATTGGATTATATGTTGGAAAAAAAGAGCAATTTAACTTACCACGGCTTTTTGCACGACGACATCCACAAACGGTTGGATCTTTAATTCTCTTCTAATATCCTGTCAACAGCAAACAATTCAAAATCAGGCAAGCACTCCTAAAATATAATTTATTGTTTCGTATATGAATCTGCACATGGGGAAGCTTATATAGTCCCCCAAATCATTTGGTAAGAGAATCTCCACTCGAGATGGTATAACTAGTGCTAATGCTTAGTACTACCTCTGTTCCATAATATAAGCCAGCTAAAACAGCTGGCTTATATTATGGAAAGGGGTAGTATATAATAAGTATAAGAGCATCTCCACTCGGCCTCCTATATGGGTTTGGGCTGCAGCAATTTTTTTAGCCCATATATAGGAAGGCGCGGCTATTGGGGGGGGGGGGGGGGGGGGAGTGTTCCCAGCCACGCTCCCTCCCAATAGTTCCGTATTCACATACATAGATAAACGGAGGGTGATTATCTGTATCGCCAACTCCGCGCCATCTTAATCTACTACGCCGCTTTCACTACCGTTGTCACCGTCTTCATCATCGGTGCCATCCGCCGCATCGCCGTCCTCCTCCGTGACGGAATCGAGGTCGACGATCCCGACGGCTTCCACCCTCCTCATGAATTCTTCACAGCGCGCCGCGTCGATAGCGGTGTAGATCGTACGCCCGCGCACTGCCCAGAAGCACTGCCTCCCTTCGGGGTTGCGCAAATCTGAGTGGACCTGCCGCCGGTGAACTCGGCACACCGCAAGCTCCTTCGCCCGCTCCTTCTTGAACCGCTTCGGCCAGTACGCGCTCGTGGGCGCGTACCGGGCCATCGCCCTCTTCCACCCTGGCAGCTCTCGGCGCGCTCTTTGATATGCATCACCAACTTGGTGTCACGCAAGGGCGGCACCACAGGCACACCGGCGTAGCTGAGCTCAAAGTCGGTCGGAAGACTCGCGCGCGGCGGCGCGAGGATGTCGTAGTGGGCAAACATCATAGCCTCGTAGAAATTGAGCTTGGGCCTCTCCATGGCGGCGACGGCGGGAGGGGGAGCGAGGGAGGGAGGGACGTCTAGATATAGCGGGGAAAAGGGCGAGAAGACGGAGCGGGAACCGGCGGAAAGGGCGGGAACGAAACACTTCTCCCACTGTCAGGGCTAGCCCACGGCGTTTTCAGCTCCATCCGGCGCCCCCACTAGCCCCCGTGGGTTGGGTTCGTCTTGGGGGCACCGAATAACAAAACAGGCTGCGCCGGCGCCAAAAAAGAATTGGGGGGGGGGGGGTAGGGAGGCTTTCGGGCACCCGAATGGAGATGCTCTAACTGTTCTAGAGTACCTTACACATGCCAGGCTAGATAATTCTTAATTTGGCGGCTATATAAGAATCCATTCATGTAGGAGCCATATGGTTCCATTACTGAAACTACATTCATGCATTCCAAAGGATTGAAGAAAATCTCTTTCCAGTAGAAACAAGAAGTTTAACTTCAAAAAATCTCCGAGTCCAACAGCTTAGCAGGATCAGTATTCTTTCCTATCATTCCCCTAGACTAGAATAGTTTAGGTCCTGGGACCATTCACTGGTCTGCATAGTAGCTTTACTCAGTACACCTGTACACGCAAGGCATAGGAAGAACAAGGAGGAGAAAAACATACCTCGGCGTCGAGGGCGTACCGGGTCTCTTTGCCTTCGATATCTGCACAAATCGAGGGGCCCGTCCTGCATTAGCCACGGAATTACCAAAATACAGACACTTCAGGTCAAGAATCCGTGATTCTAACTCCGGAATCGGAGTTCCACGACAAACTAGCAGCCGGAGCTCAAGGTCCGGCACCAATCACGCCAAGAACAGCAAGAGGAAAAGAGGAACTGGATAGAGGAGGGGAGGGGAGAGACCGATGAGAGACCTTTCGCCATGCGCTTGAAGCCGCAGAGAGGGCAGGAGGCGTGGTGGATGGAGTCGAAGTTGAGGAGGGTGCCGCACACGCCGCAGAACAGGAAGTCGCGCGCCTGCCAGAAAGCCATTCGCGCCCGCGCCCGCGCCGCCGTGTGTGGGGAGAGTCTTTTCGTTCTTGTTCTCCGTCTCTGACAGTCTGACTTGATCGGTGACTGCGAGCGACCGGTTGCGGGTTTAGGGTTCAATATAAGCAGCCCGATAGGCCTGAGGATTCTTCTCCCGCGGAGAAGCACAGCCCGGCCCACTAGAATGGATGTCCATCGGGCTAAGAAGAAAGATGATTTGCTGTAGAGAAAAGGGGCCTACGTGTACAAAAGGGCTCCATGAGGAGCTCGGGCTACACCGAGACGCTTACAAAAGACAACTAAAGACCAAGTAACAAAACCGACTAACAAAGCCGCGTCTCAACCAACGTCGGACGTCCTCGAAGAACAGCAACTTTAATCGGACTTTCGTTGTCGACCCACCATCCACCCTTGATGCCTAAAGGAGACGACAAGTAGATGACAAAACTTAATTGGTCCTGAGAAGGCATCATCTTGGATGATGCTCAACCCTAGATAGCGACAAGCACCAGAGGAGTGCAACACAAGAGTATAGGACCTCCATGCCATGTCTTCGAACATGATGCTCCCAATAGAGCAACTACGTCGCGACGATGGTTTTCACCTAGAGACATAATACATGAATTGGTTCTTTAAACATTGTTTTAACCGGACACCGATGCTATTCCATAACACGAGGTCCATCATCCATGGTCAAATGCATTATCCTTTGGAATATTTCATACATACTACTTTTCAAAGTATTATCACCTGCATCCAAAAGCAAATAAAGTTTTTAGAATAAAATGAACTGTGAGATGGTGGACAATAGAATTACGATTGGAATATAGGCTAGGAAACTGTGGTGGAGGTTCTATTATACCCGAAAAGTGCATATAGGATTAAAAAGGAATGTTGTCAGTCATTCTTGCGTCTTATAGACATCGTTGACCACATATCTTGTTATGGGAAGAGCGACTCAGAAGTACCTTCTTCCTTTTGTATGTATTAGGATGCTAGGTCGGGTTGTAATCTAGAACGGAGGGCAACGGGTGGGAGCCCGTAACATCACCATATTGTGTTGCATGGTGACGACTAGATTGTCTTTGAGGAGGGAGTAATTAAGCGTAGGTATTCTAACCGAAACTTGTTACAAAGGGTGGACTGGGGGGTCGTGGAGAGGGACTCAACGTGACTTGGTTATACATTATGCTGACCTCGTACCTAAGGAAGTGTGAATAAGAGCAACATGACCAATGACGGTTGCAAGGAAAATAGCTCACCTCTGCAGAGTATAATAATGTGGCGTGTCACCCCATGTTCGGGGAGTTGAACAACGACCGCAATGGGATAGGGATTCCATGAAGACCTAACAAACCGTGAAGAGTGACGAACATAGTTTTTCTAAATAAAACTTGAAACCGTTTTCGAAAACTTGCATATGCCTCGGATCTTCGATGCACGACTATAGTTAGTGCATTAAACATCCATATAGTTAGAACTTGCTAGCTAGTGAGATCCAATGGTGCTAAGCTTAGTAGTACCATAGATCGTAAAGCTATGAATTCAACCGCGAATCCTCATTGGATCGAGGAGGATATCAAAGTTTTTGTACACTTTTGGCTTGTGAAATTGAATATATAAGAAATTGGATCCGCAATATTTAAGAAATTTCTATTGTACCACTCTAAGGAATGTAATATTTATGAAATGGTTTTTCTTGAATGTCATATAAACGATTTGAGCTCTAAACTGAGTTGCCCTATATGAGATCATCCATGACAGTAATGTTCTCATATAGGAGGAAGCCTATAAGAGGAAGATTCTCCAAGTGAGCTCGCAAAAGTAGGAGGGAAGCGTGACAGAGATTTTCAAGGAGAAGGTGAAGCGTGAGAGAGATTCCCAAAGGAGGGGAAGAAGGAACACCAAAAGAAGCCTCCATGGAAAAGAACTGGAGAGGAAGCCTTCAATTTCATCTGCCACACTCAAAGCATAAGCAACGATATTTGCTTCCTCAGTCAACCTCTGTGTGGTCTAGGATCCTAAATGTTCTCCCATTGGACCGAATGTTTGCCCATTCTAGAGTCTCCGCCTTTACAGAAACATCCATATCCGCCCTAGCAAGAAAACATATGCGCATGTACGGAAGCGCAACAGTTTTCATGCTCATCTCTTGTTTCAAAACTACAGGTGTTAACCCTCTGTTTGCTAGTCGCCAAAGACGAGAGCTTTACCTTTGGAAGCGCCAGTAGCATAGGGCAACCGGGCCAGTCAGGGTTTACCTTTGTTGAGTTTTTTTCATACGAACCACCCGAACATGACCAGTTCCACTATAAAGCATAACCGATCAACAACTGAGGTTCAAAAGAAAAAAACACAGTCTTAAGCATTTTTGGCAAATACTCTAAGAAATACTAAAAGGGAATGACTTGAATCATTTCCCAACAAAAATGCTATGTAAAACTGCGACTAACGGCATGTTCCTTTAAGCTGACCATGTCAAAGGAGACATTCATCATGCATGTTATTGTTGTGTCAAGAAGCTTCCATGTATTGCATCCACTATAAAACCAAACCCTTCCGTGTAGGCAGCAGCATTTTCTTTTTCCAAACAAACGACTTATACAATCAAAATATTTGCTTTTTTGCAATGAACAAACAAAGCAATGGACGGTATGTCAACTCATGAATTTGGTGAAGTAGCAACACAGACGCTTGCATGAAAACTAGAGCGGCAAACAACGATGGCTGACAAGACGAGTTAGGTGTGGATCATCGACGCGGTTTGACAAGCAGGACTGCCCATCCACTGGTGCGCCGTGTGGCATGTGTAGTGGGATAGTGCGAGTGTGAACCGAAGTCAGTTAATCTGATATTGACTATTTCTCCCCATTATTCAACAAATCAGAAAGGAGAAATTGTATGAATGTAAGAGGTCGTTTGGTATCCATCATTTGGGCCTGGAATCCCGAAATTCATTTTACAATTCCATCATTATGCTGTTTGGTTGACACGGAATTGAGCCGTTGTTTCATTTGACAAATCCATCAAAATATCCCAAGTGTAAACCAGATTCCCGAGCGAGACGCGTCATTTGCCAATTTCCGTCCCCGACTCCTCCCTCCCCAACTCCACAGTGCCTCACTCCCCGACTTCACAGCGCCGCCGCCTCCTCCGTCCGCCTCGCCGCCTCCTCCTCCCTCAACCTCGTTTCCTTGTCCTCCCACTGCATCGCCGTCTCCCTCCCCGATCCCGTCTGCCTGATTCTCTCGCCGTCTGCCCGATGACAACCCGCCGCCGGTAAGCGGCCTATTCACCTCCGTCTCTTCTGTTCTTAAGTTCTTCTTCTCCTTTAGTTGTCGATCCATTTTTTATTGTTAACCCAGATCTTATTTTCTGTTTTGATTTGCTGTCATGGTTCATCTCCTGTGTACCACCATGGTTCATCTCATCGTTTGAGTTGTGAATTCATAGATTGTGCTTTTCAGATAGCTCACCACGCGTACCATGCTTAGAGCATTACTGTAGCCCTGCATGGTTCAGATAGCTCGTTTGGTACCAGATAGCTCTCCTGTTTAACATGTCCACATGTTTTCTCAAAGATTCAGCAAAACAACATGATAGATCTCCTATTTAATACGTCCGCATGTTTTTTCAAAGGTTCAGCAAAACAACATGAAGGTCCAGTATTTCTTAGCAAGCTCCAAATCGCACGGTTCAATCGTTTTGATGGAATTGCCAGCAACCTTTTCTAGAGAGAATTTTGGCACTTTATTGATGAGCCGCCACATTCAGTTTACATGTTGGAAAAAAAGTTGAAAACCCTGAAGCTGGTGTACCAGTTTACATGTTGGACTAGTTTAACTTTAATGACATTGACTATGGACGATTAGAGCAGCAGGGCGGTACATGTCAGAGATGTTCCTACACACATCTCTCTCACACACACATTATTTCTCTCTGTTAGAGCTCGTTTTGGTACCCAGGTCAGGAATTTTACTTTCTAATAACATAACATTGATTAAGGTTAGAAATCAGACTATGTGGGTGTCCTGCTGAATTTTCGTCTGAGATTATGGGGTTTTAGAATAATTTGTTAATCTCCTGTATACTTACGAATAGTTTGTTGTAACGAGTCAAGATGTTGCTGCTTTGTTTTACCTGAATCAGCAGTGTGCGAGAAAATACAATTCAAGATGTTGTTGCTTTGTATACTCAATTCTGCAGGTGCACATTAACATCGTTATTAACCTTGCAGGTGCTCAATTCTGCCAACCCATGCTTGGTACTTCCACAAAAGCTAAAACCTTTGGGACATTGTCAAATGCAGGTAAATTAGTTGAGTCTCAGCTTTGTGATCTCTGGTATTGCTAGTTCTTAGATGCAAACCTGATTTGTGATCTATGGAAATGTTAGTTCTTAGATGCAGACTTGGTATTGTTAGTTCAGTCTGGTAGATATCCTTTTCCAAATCTTACAAAAAAGGTGACACTGTGATACAACCTGATTTCGGAGGAACGGAAGTGAAGCTTACAGAAAAGAGGTCTCCTTATGGTTCCTTGTTACATACTGCAATTTGTTCTTGTTACGTACTGCAATTTGTCCTTGTTACTAGCTTATGTGTAGATCTGGAAGTTTATTACTCTACTCAGTTCCCCTTGATGTATGTATTGTAGATGGCAGATCAACAACTAGTGCTATATCATGAGAGGAGGAAGAAAAGAAAGAGGGCAGCAGCTGGGTTTTTTGTTATCGTAGTTTCGGTAGCACAGCATATCTACTGTAGGAGGAGGATTGTAGAACTTGGGAATTTTAGCGAGGAAGAGGCTGAGACTAGAATTAGAAAACAGATGCTTAGGAACATTTATATGGGTCCCAATCTATATTGCTATGATACTCTGAGGTTCACCAAAAGGTCCTTTTCTGACCTATGTGCTATCCTATGTGAAAGGGCTGGGCTGAAAGACACATTCTATGTGACTGTTGAAGAAGCCGTAACTATTGTTTTGCTTGTTCTTAGCCATGCCATGAAATTTAGGTTAATCCGTAGCACCTATAGGTGGACGCTTGAGCCAATAAGCAAACATTTCAATGGGGTGTTAGGAGCCATCCTATCTTTATCTTATGAACTCATCAAGTTGCCAGACCCTTCTACTGAACTACCCGAGGATTACAAATAGAGGTGGTTTCCTGATGGGCTTGGAGCTTTAGATGGCACACATGTTGATGTCCGTGTCCCGCTACACAAGCAAGGTAGATATAGGAATAGGAAGAAGGCCATAACAACAAATGTGTTGGGTGTTTGTGACCGCAACATGAAGTTTGTTTATGTGTTGGCTGGCTAGGAAGGTTCAGCATCAGATGGCAGAGTGTTGAGAGATGCAATGTTTAGAGAAGACTCTTTTAAAGTTCCAAATGGTAACTCCTATCTTAGTATGATACAAATTTCCACTAAATTTCTCAACTGAAATCTAATGTGGGCTATTTTCATAAACCTTAGGAAAATACTACCTAGTAGATGCTGGATACACAAATGGTCTAGGCTTCTTTGCTCCATTTAGGAACACAAGGTATCACTTAAAAGAGTGGGCAGCCAATGGGAATAATTCAGAAACTCCACAAGAGCTCTATAACCCGCGGCATGCAATTGCTAGGAACGTAGTTGAGAGGATTTGGGCTCTTTTAAAGATGAGATGGGCTATTCTCAGGGTTAGTTCATTTTTTGGAATAAAAAATCAGGTACCATCCAATTTTTTTAATTCAAACCATTTGCTAGAATATTTTTGAATTTTGTGTATTAACATGCCATACTAACTTAACGGCAGATTCGAGTAATCAATGCTTGTTGCATACTACATAACTTCCTAGCTGATAGGCAAAGAGAGATGGATGATCTGATGTTGCAAGAAGTGGATAATCAGCTAAACAATGCTGCCATTGATGTGGACGAACCTGATATGATTACGCACATTGAGGTGACAAATGAGTGGAATAACAGGAGATTGACCCTAGCTGATGAGATGTGGGCTGATTATCAAGCTAGGCGTGGACAAGCAAATGCTTAATTTTGCTTGAATGTTGTACAGTCTTCTTTATGTACATATTTTCTTTTTGGTATGCTTCATATATGTCCAGTTTGTTACTCTCTCATATACATACACTTTCCTTTTGCCACTAACTCATGGTAATCTTTATGTACATATAGGGATGGATTCGGGCATGGATTCGATGAAGAAAGGTAGAAGTTACCTCAAGTGGACAGATGAGATGGATAAAGCTATGCTGGATGTATTTGTGGAGTACTACACCAAAGGAGACCGTGCTCAAAATGGGTGGAAACCCCATGTATACACAGCTGCAGTCAAGAAAGTGAGAGAGAAGTGTCAGCTTGAGGTCACAAAGGATAATATCATCTCTAGGAGCAAGACTTTTGACAAACATTATGCTATCGTCAACAAGATGCTTTCTCAGACTGGATTTGGATGGGATGATGAGAAGATTATGATCACTGTAGAAGATGATGTTTGGAACACTTATGTGAAGGTAACCTACTAGATAACATATTCAGTAATTTTTAGTTGGTTCATTATTATTTAATGACTGAATTGACACCATCTACTCGAAACGCAAGAGAAGAGTTGACTTGCGATATGAATATGCTTACATAGGACGAGAGTTGGACAAAATATTTTCAGTTGGTTCATTATCATTTGTTTTGCAAAAATGAACAGACAAAATATTATTCATGAGTAAACCGGTTGTATAGAGTTAGTCTACTGTATGCCTATGAAGGTCCCAACACTTGCATGCAGGTTTCTAAGACGCTCACTTTGAAACTGAGATTCTTTTATTGATTAAATACCTATCTGGCCATGAATAATTTCTTTACATAAAAAGTGATTGCACCAATGCTGATTGCACATCGGTACCAATGCCTTGCATGCTACACTAGATGAAGAGAGTGCTCTGTTCCAGAAAATTAACTTCAAGAGAAGGATTTCTAATACTAGTTGGACTTGGATGGCATTGTATTGCTGCTGACTAACTAGGCATACATGGTAGGAGAACCATCTAGCAGTCTGGAGTTAGGAACTACATTCATATACTTCACAAGCCCTACATAGTCTACTTCTTGCTGCTGTTTACACTGTACTTGCTGCTGCTGTTTACACTGTTCTTGTTGCTGCTGCTGTTTACATTTATTTTAAGTCTGTTTACATTGTTCTTGCTGCTGTTTACACTGTTTTTGCTGCTTGTTCTTGCTGCTGATGGTGTTTTGCTGCCTGTTCTTGCTGCTGTTACCAGCTTCAAGAAGCATATATGTGATTTATATGAAGTGCAAACCTAGCTGGTATTTTTTTAATACGAAGTAGTTTATTTTTATACACGATTGATACTAGTGCTACTAGTGATACTAGTTCAGTTTTGATCTCTATTTTAATACAATTTAGGATGACAGACTATGTATCTCTGTTTTGATACTAGTAAATTGAAGTACATGATTCCACATATATATCTGGTTTGTCTTGAAGTTCTAAACCTCACTATGCTACCTGATTATAATTTGGTTTTGGACAAAGCTTGTTGCTCGGACAGATTAGTCACATTTTACCTTGTCATCATCATCATAGTAGTATATACTTGCCTCCCTTTTACCTTGTCAGTAGTTATGTAGCCAGTGTAAACATACAATTAATGGTCTCCAAGGTTGGAACACCACACCACATTGATTTATGCTTTTGCTGTCAAATATGTTTATACATTTATAAAGGAGGGAGTTCATTTTGGCTATCTTTCAGTTTCCAATTTAGATCTTACATAACCTTACATTTGCAGGCCAACAAGGATGCCGCATCATATAGGTACAAGTCAATCAAATTTTGGGACATGATTAGCACACTATACTCCAGAGACCGTGCTACCGGCGCGGGTGCGAGGACAACTAATGAAAGCGCAGCTGAAATGGCGGAGGAGAATGCTAACACCACTACCAACAATAAAGACGCTAATTCATCAACTCAAGCTGACGAAGATCGTCCGAAGAAGAGGTATCGATCAGATGACTCAATTGCATCCATGCTTGGTGATAAGTTAGATAACTTCACCGCTGCGTTCAAAGCTGATGCTCCCGAGCCTCCACCAAAGCCAACATCTCCTGAGGAAATCTGGGCTGTTCTTGATGGCATACCAGATCTAGAAGATGATCAACAGTTGGCAATATATGATGTTCTTGTAGCCGATGATCGCAAGTTCAAGTCTTTGGTGGCATTGCCTGAACGGATGAAGAAGAAGTGGGTGCTCAAGCAGATAAACACATGATTCGGATCTTCTTTGTGTTGTAGCTGCCATTTCATCTTGTTTAACTTATTCAAACTCTAGAACTTGTATTTATTATGTCGATGCATCTATATTTTATGGACTGAACATGGACTAGAACTTTGGAACTTGGATGATATGCGGATGATAATCAATGTTTTAGTATTTTGATGTGTGTTTTGAGGTCCAAAAGTTATGATAAGTAGTTGTTGCAATCACTTCATGCATGCGTTTTTATTCTAGTCTATGGCAGCTATTTTGAAATTCCATTTTCAATTCTGTAGTCATTTCCAAATTCCCGTGGCAGCCAAACATGTGGGTGTTTTTGGAATCATGATATAAATGAAATGAATTCATGTATTCATTTTATTTTTACGAAATGAAATGAATACCTGGGTGCCAAACAACCTCTAAAGAAGAAACTGTACGGATGTATAGTCATTGAGAATTTTGTTGTTTGAATGCCTACCTCTAAATTCCCAAATCACGAAGTAAAAAATGTGTAAACGAGAAAATGGCGAAAATATGCCGGCGAGTGGAACCTAGCTGCACACCGGTGTGGGCGTGTCCGTGTGGGCAGTGGGACTGTGGCAGTGAGAAGCAACCGCAGCCGGTGTGGTCGCGACCGCGAGGCCGGCCGGCCCGGTACCACCCGACAGATCCCTTGTCCAAACCGTACTTCCATTCCATTTCCGCCCCGCACCCAGAGAGAGAGAGAGAGCCCCCCTCATCAGTCAGTCAGATCCGCGTCGCGGCCCCGTGCGCTGCGCCCCCAAATTCCTCTCTCCATCTCTCAGTCCAACACCTGCGCTCGCGAGAGAGAGACAGTCGGCCAGCGGGGGCGACGCACGCAGGCAGGCATGGCCACTTCCAGGGGCGACCCCGACCTCGTCGTGCTCCCCTCCTACCCCCAGGCAAACCTCTCATCCAAACCCTAGCTGCTCCTGCTCCTGCTGTCGCTTCTCGTTTGCCCAGATCTGCCGTACCCCGACCGATCTAGGAAAATTGACCTCTCTGTCGCCGGTTTTGCAGATGATCGTGGAGGCGATCGCGTCGCTGCGGGAGGACAACGGCTCCAGCCAGGCCGCCATCGCGCGCCGCATCGAGGCGGCCCACGGCGCCGCCGGCGACCTCCCGCCGTCCCACCCCGCGCTCGTCGCCGCGCACCTCTCCCGCATGTCCGCCGCCGCCGAGCTCGTCGCGGTCGCCGGGGGCAAGTACGCGCTGCCCCCGCCGCCGCCGTCCAGGCAAACCGTCCAAGAGGAGGACGAAGACGAGGCCGAGGACGAGGACGACGACTCCCCCGACGACGCGCCTCTGCCGCCGCCGCCTCCCGCCAAGCGCGGTCGGGGCCGCCCACCCAAGGTGCGCCCGCCAGGCTTCCCCGTCGGGGCTCCGGCAACAATCATCGGCGCGCCTACTATGAACGGCGACGGACTACCCGTACCCGCCGCAGCTCCCGCCGCGCCGCGCAGGCGCGGCCGCCCGCCCAAGCCGCGGGACCCGCACGCCCCGCCCAAGATCGCGCGCCCGCGCGGCCGGCCGCGGAAGAACCCACTCCCGGACGGCATGGTGCAGATCCCGCGCCCAGGGTCCACCGCGGCCAAGCCTCGCGCGCAGTTCGCCGAGGTCGGCTTCGTGTGATGAGCCCCGATCGAGGCCGGCTTAGTATGATGAGCTAACTTTTGCACTGTCCTTCCTTCCCAGCTGTGTGTGTTCGGTGTGGTGTGGCCGTGGGGGTCATTTCTCCGTTCCTCTTGTTCTAATCCAGTGTAGAAGAGCCGGCGTTGTCAGTCCGGTGAGTGTGGTGTGTGTCAGTCCGTGGTGTTTGCTATTGTTGGTCGCCGGAGGTCCTCCTCCTCCTCCGGCGACGGTGTATCCCCCCTGTATCTCTGTCTGTCGCGCGCACGCAATTGAATGCAGTTAGTCGATCGTTTCCGTCCGCGAAGAAGAATGCCTCATCGTTTCTTGATGCATGGTTTTTGTTTGCTTACAAGATCTGTCTTGGTTGACATCTCCTCGCTCCATTTGAAGCGAGGATCTCATTGGTTTTCTTGAGTTACATCGTTTATCCTCTTCAGCTGCATCTGTGTTCTGTTCTCGATGCGTTTCTTCCAGGGTGGTTTTGCTTTCTTGGTTGCTGTGTTTCAAGCTGGCAATCTGTCTTGCTGAATCTGTGAACGCTGCTTTTCTAGTCTTTTGTAAAGTGCGTCAGTAAGAGCCCCGTGTCTGAAATTATAGCTAGATGCTGAAATGGAACCTGTCCCTTCGCGAGGCACACTTGAGCGTCAGAGCTGTGCGTGTTCCCCCCGGCGTCAGAGTTGACACCGCAAGAATGTGATGCTGTACTGGACAGAATATGGAGTGATCTGCTGACGCCGGCAAGCGCTCTTGGCGATGGCGACGCTGGAATGATTGTCCTAGGTTCATGGTGGCGTCAGTAGAACAGCCGCTGATCGATGAGTGGTGCACGGACCACGCAGAGAGATGGCTAGCTGAGCATGACTCATGTTCTAGACGCGTATCAGCGACGCTACTTCCACGCTGGGCAAGAGTGGTTCCAGCTAGCTACTCCGGCTACGAGTTCGAGGTTACTCTCGGTAAAGTGGCTTCAGTCATTCTTACCTGCTCTGAAAGAAACGTGAATCAGTTGGGAATGTCGCGGCCTGGCTACATCGGCGAGCTCGTGTGGTTGGGTATCCCAGCGTCTTTTATAGCCGCTACCTCGCGAGTCCACCCATGTCCCAGTTCTACGCATACTTCTTCTTTTCTCCCCTGCAATGGAAGATTGTGCGCTGGCTCTCCCGTCTGCACGTAATTAGGTGTGATGGGAAAACAGGGTGTGCAGTGTTCACTGTCTGAAGAAAAACCGAAGTGGGTTTCGGGTCACGCATATGACTCTCACTCTATCTTCCAAGTGTCTGGTAACGAGCCGAGTAGCAGCAAGGCTTTCACTTTATCTTCAGATGTGATTCCCATCGAATATAGCTGATCTATAGTGTCCTGAAATTCATTCACATGATCTGTAATTGGAGTGTCCTCCTTGTACCTCAAACGCATTAATTTCTTAATTAAGAACATCTTGTTGGTACCTTCTTTGCGGGCATACAACTCCTCAAATCTCTGTCATAACACGCGCGCATGTGTCTCGTCGATGATACGATTCAAAACATTATCGTCTATGCGCATGTGTCTCGTCGATGATACGATTCAAAACATTATCATCCACCCACTGTCGAATGAACCCACCAGCTTGGAGATGAGGTACCTGTAAGAGTATTTTACCCTCTACTGTTCTTGGCTGACGAAGACACCGTAGTTAGAGCGTACTAATGTTGACTACTAGTGTCCTACACAGGCTTTAGTCTGATGGCGTGTTGGAAGATTGCCGGAGCCCCCCCATTTCGATAACGAAGTTTTGTGCCTGAGTGTTGCTTCATTATGTAACTTGAGTCCTTTAGGAACTCCGCACTATTAAGAGGGGTTTTCTCGATGAGCTTGTTGGGGATGAATTCCTAAGCCATACACACATCCTATACACCCACTTGTCCCATCACCAAAGAGAGAGTAGAGGGAGAACTACCTTTTGAGTTGTTTCTGCACGATCTGGTGTGCAGACCGGTTGGACCGGCTCCCATACCAGGTGGTCCGGTTGCAGTACCAGAAAACCGACCTTGGACCGGGAATCCCGGTTCTTAATACCGGGTCTATCCGAAACCAGAGACGGAGGGGATTCTTGTCTGGCGTCTAATACGTCATAAATGTATCTATAATTTTTGATGCTTCATGCTTGTTTTGTATCAACTTTCTTATGTTTTGTTTACACTTTGAGGTATTTTTATACATTTTCTGGAACTAACCTATTGACAAGATGCCAAAGTGTCAGTTGCCTGTTTTCTACTGTTTTTGGTTTCAGAAAAGCTAGTAAAGAAATATTCTCGGAATTGGACGAAACAAAAGTTGAAGTTCCTATTTTACCAGAAGACTCACGGAGCCAGAAGACGAAACGGAGAGGGGCCACGAGGGGCCCACACCACCTGGTGGCGCGGGTCAGGCTAGGCCACGCCAGGGGGTGGTGTGGCCGCCTCGGTCTCTCCTTTCGCCTATATAAACCCCCGAGACAAAAACCCTAAAGACCAGATCAGAATTCCACGAAAAGTTCCGCAACACCGCCGCCATCAAAGAGGAGATTCGGAGGACAGAAGTCTCTATTCCGGCACCCTGCCGGGACGGGGAAGTGCCCCCGGAGCCATCTCCATCGACTCCACCACCATCTCCATCGCCGTTGCTGACTCCCATGATAAGGAGGGAGTAGTTCTCTCTCGAGGCTAAGGGTTCTACCGGTAGCTATGTGTTCATCTCTCTCTATGCGTGGTCTTATTGAGATCATGAGCTTTGTAATCTAGTTGAACAAGTAGATCTATTCTGCTACTCAAGTGCTTTAATTAATCTCTGCTTATCTCCACGTGTGTGAAGTTGACAGTGTGCACACCGTGTGACACTTAGGCTAAGGTTACAGAAATACTTATCATGAGTATAATTTGAGTTGGATGTCTCTATGAGATTGTGGTGTTTGTTGGAACCATCTAGCGTTCAAGGTGACAGTGAGAGGTTATCTAGATGGGGAATGTGAACTTTAAGGTGTGATGTTATAGCCCTATATCATCCAACCGGAGAGTAGTTCAGGGTAGCATAATGAAGAGAAGATATTTATATGAGAGTGTCCACTAGTGAAAGTATGATCCCTAGGCCTTGTTTCTAAGCATTGGAACACCGTTTACAATCAGTCATGTTACATGTTTGCTTGCTGCCACTCTTATTTCAGATTGCAATTACCACTTATAATCATCCATATTACTTGTATTTCACTATCTTTTCGCTGAACTAGTGCACCTATACACCTGACAAGCGTATTGGGTGTGTTGGGGACACAAGAGACTTCTTATATCTTGATTGCAAGGTTGCTTGAGAGGGATACCTTTGACCACTTCCTCCTTGAGTTCGATAAACCTTGGGTGATCCACTTAAGGGAAACTTGATGTTGTTCTATAAACCTCTGCACTTGGAGGCCCAACACTGTCTACAAGAATAGAAGCGTGCGTAGACATCAAGCTATTTTCTAGCGCCGTTGCCGGGGAGGTAAGGTAAAAGGTACTCACATCTTCTGGCTACTAAGTTATCTTCTAGTACTGTTGCTGGTGTGTGAGTGCTCGAAGTTATTTCCTTTAGATTCTGTAATTATATATCTTTTTGTTTCTTGTTTTTATTGTCACTAGTTAGGCTTGAAAACAACAAAAAAGTTAGAGAGCTTTATAGTATTTATCTTGAGTTAGGACATGAAGTGTTTGAAGAGAAAATTTAAAAACCTATGGAACTTTATTTGCATGCTAATAGCAATGTTATTAGTATGAATTCTTTGAACACCATTATTGCTAATGCTATGGAAAAGTCTAAGCTTGGGGAAGCTGGTTTTGATGCGCATAATATTTTTAGTCCCCCAAGCACGGAGGAGAAAATTTACTTTGATAATACTATACCTCCAATATATGATGATTACAATGATGAATATGATATTTTCAGTCCACCTACTATTGAGGAGAAAATTAATTATGATTACAATATGCCTCCTATATTTGATGATTATGGTGATGAGAATAATAATGACAGCTATTTTGTTGAATTTGCTCCCACTACGATTAATAAGAATGACTATGCTTATAGGGAGAGTAATAATTATTTTATGCATGTGGCTCATGATAAGAATGTTTTATGTGATATTTATATTGTTAATTTTATTCATGATGCTACTGGAAGTTATTATGAGAGAGGGAAACATGGTTTTATGTATCTCAACAATATTAAGTTTCCCCTCTTTATGTTGAAATTTTTGAAGTTGCACTTGTTTTGCTTTCCTATGCTTGTTGCTTTGTGCTTTCATGACTTGTTTATTTACAATATTATTTTTCATAGGAAGTGGGTTAGACTTAAATTTGTTCTATATTTTCTTCTTGATGTTCTCTTTTACTTTAATTCATATTTCTTATGTGAGCATCATCGAAATTATCATGCATATCTTAATGGCTATAAAGAAAGAGCTTTTGGGAGACAACTCATTATATTTTTACTTTTAGTTTATTTTTGTTTTGTTGAGTCTTGGAAGTTATTGCCTCTGTAATAACCTCTCCTTATCCTTTTTGTTTGGTTTTTGTTCCAAGAATAATCTCTAATGAGAGGGAAGTAAGATATATGGAAGTTGCTGTCCCGAAACAGATTTCTGTGCGTCACTATAAAAAATCGTGAAAAATCTCAGTACATCAGATTGAGCTGTAATGTTTTGTGCTTATGCCCCAGGTTATTACCCAACTTTCATTAGTTTTTCATTTTTCGATTTGAGCAACAGAAGATTTTCTAAAAAATTGGTCTTACCTGCTGGTCTGTTTTGACAGATTTCTGCCATTATTTGCATTTGCCTCTTAATCTCTTTCTCTTTGAGTTCTCTTTGATCACTTGAGATTTTAGAAGGAATTGCTACGGTAGCTTGTGTTTTAATGGAAGTTTGACTTGTGTTGAAACTAAACCCAAAGACTTATTATCTTGAATACACTAATGTTACTAATGAAGATTGTGTGAAGTTTTGCATGAAGGAAATTTTCAAGTGTAGGGAGAGAATGATGTGATGAGATGAAGTATGGACAAAAGCTCAAGCTTGGGGATTACACCTGTGTCACCCCAAGAAATATTCAAGAAGTACAAGCGTCAAAGCTTGGGGATGCCCAAGGTAACCCCTTCTTCATCAATAATCCCAGGTCTTCATTCAAGACACTTTATTTTTATTACCTTATGCACTATGTGTTGTTCTTGGAGTGTCTTTGTTTTTAGTTTTCTTTTGCTTTCTTTGCCACAATAAGTTGGTTGGACCCCAAGACACTTCTTTTGGAGAGAGACACACCCCGTTATTCATTGCCTAGAACACTCTAGTTTTCACTCTTATTGTTCTGTGAGTGTCCTCCTTTGCTAGCACTGCATTTAGCTTTAGTTTTCTTATTATTTTGGCTTGGAACTTTTTAGTTCTTCTTTGTAGATGGGTGAGACATGCTCTCTGGTATTTATTGATTATTATCTTTGAGAGTTGTTTCAAATAAGTCGATTGGTGTTGGAAAAGAGTAGGAAGTTTCATGCTTATAGTGGTACAAAAGGAAGCTTGTTTTGACTGTGACTTAGACTTTATCATGTCATGATAGATGTTGCTTTGACCATATTCTTAGTGATTATTGTTGTAGCATGACTTGTTTCAAACAATTGAGATTGCTTAATGTGCCTTGAAAGAATCATGTGTTGTTTTAGCATACAAAAGCATAATATTGTGGTATTCTCCTTTTATGTTTTATTTGGGTTGACTTGGCACATGCTTACACCATGTTAAGACTATGAACCAGTCACCATAGCCTCTATGATCATTTAGTTTTTGTCTTGCAATATCACTTTATGCTTTAATTAATAATGTTTTGTCGCTTTGCATGATTATGGCCATTATTGCTCTCTTAGTTGGTCGCTCACAGTCTTTTGCTAGCCTCCACCTCTACCAGGTATGAGTTCTACTCATGCATCCAACCTCCAAGAAAACCTAGTTATTCCAAAGAGTCCACTATAAATTCCTATGCATGGTGTGTTACACCATTCCAAGTATATTCATGTGTTTATCTATCTTCTAGATTAAACTTTTATTATGTGAAAATTAGTGATTAAAGCTCTCACAAACTTGATGGCACATTTTATTTTCTTGCACTTAATAAACTTGAACCATTGTGCCCATCTATGTTACCTATATCCTTACATTTTATAAGTTGTGAGTTAGCAGAACCATGATACCATAGGGAACGCTTTCAACATTACACTTATTATTCAGTTGATATCATGTTCTTTTGTTTATGGATCCCGATGGTGTGAAATAAAGGGGAGCTTGTAAGCTCATGGAGTTTGTATGTGTGTTAGAGAAATGCCTGGGCGGCTAACCTAAGCCATGCCTAATCATGGTAGAAACTTGCAGCGTAAACATAGTGAGCATTCTATGAAGTATCCTCAATAAAAACCTATGCAAATAGCAAATAAAAAGATCGCTGATATGCTCATTGTCTGTTGCATTATCATTTTGATATGGGATAGCTCCTGTGTCATGGGTCAAGGGGTACCCCATTGGAGGTTCTCCATGATACACATGTACTTACAATGACAAGAACTTAATTGTGACTAAATTTGAGTAGCATGAGGTTCGGTACTCGTAAGCAAGGGGCATGAGATTTTCAACTTATAACTTGTCAAGCATGTCCTCATATTTGTGTCACTTTAACCTTAATCACCTCAAGATGCTTATGATAGGGGCAATGAGAGCTGAAAGCTAATAAGTACCATAATTTTTGGAAGCTCTTTATAAAACTTGAAATCCCTGCTTCCCTCTGTGAAGGGCCTTTCTTTTTTACTTTTATGTTGAGTCTCCATCTTCTATCTTTATGCACAAATTGAGAGAGCATAGTGGTCATTCTTAGTTTAATGTGCATTGTCCCAAAACTTGTTGATTGATTCATAACGTTGATATTGTTTGTTCTTAAATTATTTGTATCTAGTCACCCTTATGAACTTTGAAGGTGTCCTATGCATTTATGTTTTGCTATAT
Source organism: Avena sativa (assembly GCA_916181665.1). Taxonomy (NCBI): domain Eukaryota; kingdom Viridiplantae; phylum Streptophyta; class Magnoliopsida; order Poales; family Poaceae; genus Avena; species Avena sativa. The sequence goes on from OV702292.1 coordinate 68,926,072, forward strand.
CAGGAGGGACAGGCTGAATACCACTCTTATTATGTTTTATATATGTGAAACAAACAAACGTCTTTCAGTGCATTGTTATTCATGATCTTTTGTTTGTACTTTTTCATGTTACAACATAGTTCCTATGTCTTCTTGTTAGAACTATATCTTTCATGTTCATGTTTAGAGTACTATGATCCCAGCTATCAATGTTTTACAAATACCTTGATCAAGATTGTGATGGTGCATGCCACCTCAAAAATTATTCTTTTTATCACTTACCTACTCGAGGTCCAACAAGAGTTAAGCTCGGGGATGCTTGATACATCGTAAACGTATCTATCATTTTTGATGTTCCATTCTTGTTTTATATCTACTTTCTTATGTTTTGTTTACACTTTGGGGTATTTTTATACATTTTCTGGAACTAACCTATTGACAAGATGCCAAAGTGTCAGTTGCCTGTTTTCTGCTGTTTTTGGTTTCAGAAAAGCTAGTAAAGAAATATTCTCGGAATTGGACGAAACAAAAGTTGAAGTTCCTATTTTACCAGAAGACTCACGGAGCCAGAAGACAAAACAGAGAGGGGCCACGAGGGGCCCACACCACCTGGTGGCGCGGGTCAGGCTAGGCCACGCCAGGGGGTGGTGTGGCTGCCTCGGTCTCTCCTTTCGCCTATATAAACCCCCCGAGACGAAAACCCTAAAGACCATATCAGAATTCCACGAAAAGTTCCACAGCGCCGCCGCCACCGAAGAGGAGATTCGGGTGACAGAAGTCTCTGTTCTGGCACCCTGCTGGGACGGGGAAGTGCCCCCGGAGCCATCTCCATCGATTCCACCGCCATCTCCATCATCGTTGTTGACTCCCATGATGAGGAGGGAGTAGTTCTCTCTTGAGGCTAAGGGTTCTACCGGTATCTATGTGTTCATCTCTCTCTATATATGCGTGATCTTATTGAGATCATGACCTTTATAATCTAGTTGAACAAGTAGATCTATTCTGCTACTCAAGTGCTTTAATTAATCTCTGCTTATCCCCACGTGTGTGAAGTTGACAGTGTGCACACTGTGTGGCACTTAGGCTGAGGTTACAGAAATACTTATCATGGGTATAATTTGAGTTGGATGTCTCTATGAGATTGTGGTGTTTGTTGGAACCATCTAGCATTCAAGGTGATAGTGAGGGGTTATCTAGATGGGGAATGCGAACTTTAAGGTATGTTGTTATAGCCCTACATCGTCCAACCAGAGAGTAGTTCAGGGTAGCATAATGAAGAGAAGATATTTATATGAGAGTGTCCACTAGTGAAAGTATGATCCCTAGTCCTTATTTCTAAGCATTGAAACACCGTTTCAATCAGTCCTGTTACATGTTGCTTGTTGCCACTCTTATTTCAGATTGCAATTACCACTTATAATCATCCATAATACTTGTATTTCACTATCTCTTCACCGAACTAGTGCACCAATACACCTGACAAGTGTATTGGGTGTGTTGGGGACACAAGAGACTTCTTGTATCTTGATTGCATGGTTGCTTGAGAGGGATACCTTTGACCACTTCCTCCCTGAGTTCGATAAACCTCGGGTGATCCACTTAAGGGAAACTTGTTGCTGTTCTACAAACCTCTGCACTTGGAGGCCCAACATTGTCTACAAGAATAGAAGCGTGCGTAGACATCAGCATCCGGTGGACCGGGCTGTGAACCGGACCATTCGGTCTAAGGTCCGATGTGACCAAACTTTGAACCGGGTTCGTGCAGAATTGCCTCAAATGGCTAGATTTCTCCCTAGGGTATATATACCCCTTCTTTGACCTTGAGTAGGTTAGGCATTCCATTTCAGATTCCATTATTGAGCTCTCTCTCTCCATTGTTGAAACACAATTTCTTGAGGATCTCCCATTCTACCCAACCAAATCCAAATCCCTTTGGTAGAAAGCAAGAGGAGGTCCTGATCTATGTTTCCACTAAGCCAAAGTTCATTACCCCTTGACTTCATCGAGTTTTCTTATTACTCTTGGGTTTGTTGGGAAACCCTAGGTGGATAGGGTCGCCTTGAGGCATTCGGCTTGTGATTTGCTCTGTGGAAATTTTGTGAGAGTTTGGAGACTACCTTAAAGTCTAGCACAAGTGAGTTATTCCTTCGTGGGATAGGCTCGGAGAAGAAGGTGAGCCTTTGTGGTGTTGGAGAATCCTTCGTGGGAGCTCATACCTCTCCAACGTGATGTAGCCCCCTTCCCAAAGGGAGTGAACATGAGAATACATCTTCATCTCCGCGTGCTCCGGTTATCCCTTAACCGATCTCTTACTTGTATTGTTTACTTTGTGATAACCTTCGTGCTTGAAGTATCTTGTATCATCATCTTGGTTGCCTCACCTAGTTTGCATTTAGGCACACTTATATTCCGCAAAGCCTAAAAACTTGCAAAAGATTATAAAGAAATTTCTAGAAACCTATTCACCCCCCTCTAGGTTAACCATGTTACACTTTCAAATGGTATTAGAGCCTAGTGCTCTTTAAAGGGCTTCACCGCCTAAGAGAAAAGATGATTTTTTCCGATGAGGATGAGGATAAGACTTATTCGGTCAAGGAGCTCCATGAACTCTTTGCCAAAAGCGCCCGTGAAAAGGCTAAGGCGGATTCTGATCTCCTTGCTCGAATAAGTTTCCTTGAAGGATGTTTTACAGGGATTAGCAAGGGGGGAATGCTTGTCGGACCTTTGGTAGTACCTCATGGGAGGCTGATGGACACCGGTAAAGAGACCATGAATGAGTCCTCTAATGAGAGTGACCCGACGAAAGTCTCTATGCCTCCTAAATGAAAAAACATCATGCCTCATATTAATGGTTCAGGTCCCGCACCCCATTATGATGGAACTCACTTCTCTCAATGGAAAGCTACTATGGAATCTCATCTTCGTAGCTGTAGAGTAGAGCTTTGGGAGATTGTGTGCAAAGGTTTCAATCCACAAGATCCCAAAGACATCACTCTGGGAGAGTACTATGACCGTCAGCTAAATGCAACGGCTTGTGACAAGATAGTGAGTGTCATCCACCACACTCTTCATGATCAAGTTATTGACATCCACACCACAAAGGAACTTTGGGATATGATTGTCGTTCTCCAAGAGGGAACGTATCTTATCCAAAAGTCCAAGTATGAAGCCACCAAGTGAGATATGAACATGTTCATGAACCATGATGGTGAGTCCATCGCGAAAGCATACAAAAGACTTGTTGACCTCCATGTGAAGATTAGAGGTCTTGGCTGTGACAAGTATGATGATGGGTTCAACTTGAATGATGAGCTCATCAAGTCCAAGATTATCTCCATGATCGCAGCCACCAAAAAATAGCTTGCCTTGAACTTGCATCTCCTAGATTCAGTCGGCCATTTCTCTCTCGATGATCTAGTATCATATCTTGTTGCCACAGATAATTTGTCCAATGAGGGACAAAATATCAAGGAGAACAACTGTGCCATTGGGACTCCTCAATCCCTTGCTTTGAAGGCCAAGCATGTGCAAGAAGAGTTTGCAAGTGAAGAAGAGAATGATAGTGATGGACTTGATGAGATGCTCTCTGAACTTGTTGGGGGGATACCCCCGGGTAGGGTCACGCCGGGGTATAAAGGCCGAGTTAGCCGAGGTTCGGCAAGGCTAAAGCGGATGCTGGCCGGGTCACCTCAAGGCGGGCCGAATCACGGGGTAACCCGGACCAGGGGGCGTCCGCCTAACTAGGTCTCAACTGACTTAAGCCATAAGTCGGAATGGCGTATTTAACTTGTATGCAGGAACGGGTGTGGCCGGATCAACTATGATCCGGGTCATATCAAGCTTCTAGGAGAAGGAAGGAATCTCGCTGGTCAAAAGGAGCCCCGATACGCATTGCATGAGCGAAGCGAACAAGGATAGGACCACCGAGGCATGGCCGACAGAGGTGATGACGCCCGTGTCGGCTGACGCAGGCGCCGCAGAGGCTCACGTAGCCTCTGCATGGGTGACGCGGGGGAAAAGCACCCCGGTCGGTTTGCTATTTTGGGAGGAGGCATATTCCCTGTGCCTCCACGTATGCCCTAAGTGGAGACCTAGCCACTCCTATATAAGGAGGTCTAGGGCCTCTGTAGAAGGGGTTCCTCTATTCTGATAGGTTTGAGGTTCTAAGGGTCTTGTACGGGTTAACTGTGGGTGAGAGTAAGAGAGTTCCTTCTTCCTCCTCTCGCCAATACAGCTCTAGAAGCACTTGTAATCTGTGAACCGAATCGAATACAAATCTTCTGTGTGGGGAATCACCTCACTATCCCTCCCTGGATTCCCCTAGTGCTATTAGTCCCCACCTTTAGCCTATCCATGGCATCTGCCGTGACACCACCACGATAGTTGGCACCCACCGTGGGGCTAGCGGCGCTAGCAGGGGTGAAGATCCAGACGGGAAACCTCATCGGCACTGGTGAACGCATCGTCTCTGGGCTCGTTCAGCGCTTTGGAGCGCTGGACTTCGTCAGCGACAACGCTGGCTGCTTTGGCACGCGCCCACTTCCGCACAACAGCTTCTTCGTCAAGCTTGGTGCGCACAAGGTCTACGTTGTTGTGGATGTATCATGCGTTCATCCGCGGCACGTCGTCGAGGCAGGGGAGCCACCCCTCAGCGTGGTTCGCGGGGCGCGTATCACTCGCTCCCCGGACCGTGCCAAGGTGATGATGACTGCGCCAGGTGCAGGTGCAAGCAAGGATCCGGCACCAGATCCAGAGGTAACACCTAAGGCACCGAGGAAAGGTAGAGGACCTCCACTAGAGAGGCCTGAGAATGTACTGAGAGAAGCTATGAATAGCTTAGCAAACCCGGTAGCAGCAGTGGTAGATCCAGCTCAGGCACAGGCCGAGCTAGAGGAAACTAGGCAAAAAATTCTAGAGGGAGCGAAAAAGATAGCTGCGGCTTAGCAGTCGTTGAACATGACGCTGCATGAGTACGCAAAGGCAAATAAAGTAGATGCTGTAAAAGTGAAGGGGAGAAATCTCATGAGTGAAATGAACAAAGAGGGTGACACTCGGATTGAGGAGTCAGAAAACTATTTGTCCGTGGGGCTGCCGAAGTATAGTACCCCGGCAAAGAACCTCAGAGCAGCGGATGCAGATGCGTCCGAGTTAGAGGGTCTAACGGGTGAAGCCCGTTAGAGACAACAAGATAGGGTCAATGAGTTGGTTCGGATCGCGAACAGGCAAAATGAGGAACTGCTCAGGGCAAACCCGGAGAGAGCTGGGGCCTCCAAGATCGTTCATTCGGCGGTGGGTAACCCGGAGAAATCCGCTGGAGCCGCATCGTCCCCTCATGGTGGACCAAGGAGAGAGGAGTTAGTAACCTCGGCCAGGAGAAACAAGCAGATTGTTCTGTATGACCCGACAAGGGCAGGAAAAGCAAAAGAGGTACAAAGAAACGACGATCGATGGAGTGTAAGCCGAGGTGAAGCTGGCCGAGGTAACCGTGACCAAGGCAATGCCGGTCAAGGAAACGCTGTTAATGGCAATGCCGGATAGCGCAACTCGGCAGGACAACCGCAGCAGCAGAATATACCCAGGCAAGAGCAAAGTGCCGGCCGAGGTATGCAACAGAGAGATGCGCCAGAGAGCGAGACCGGTATAACGATGGAGATTCGGAAATGGTGAATGCAGGATACCCAAGGCTGGACTATCATGTGATAGGGTCGAGATTGGGAAGCAGGGATCTGATGTCGGATGATGCCAAGTTGAAGCTGGATCGACTGTATAGGTCGGAGCAGATTGAAAGTCAAGGTCCTCCGGGTCCTGCGTGTTTTGGACCCCAGATCATGAAAGAGCCACCGGTACCTAACTTCCAGTTACCTAGAGGCACGAAGACGTATGACGGCAGCACTAAGCCGGAGGATTGGTTGATAAATTATGCTACATCTGTGAAAATTGCTACGGGCAACTTGCGGTGGGCTGTGAGGTACGTACCCTAGATGTTGGAGGGGCCAGCAAGGGTATGGTTGAACAATTTGCCGCCCGGAAGTATTAACTACTGGATCGATTTTGAGGAAATGTTTATCAGCAATTTCTCAAGTATGTATCAGAGACCAAATAGGCCTCAGACCCTAGCTATGTGGAAGCAAAGACCGAATGAGACGGACCGGGAGTTTTTGACCCGGTGGTGTACCGTGAGAAACTCATGTGAGGGCGTGATAGAGTCATAGGCCATAGCGTGGTTTGCGCAGGGGTGCAGGTATGCAAGCGAACTGTGGCAAAAGTTGCAAAGGAAAATGCCAACTACGTTGGCAGAGATGATCCGGATTGCTGATTCGTATGCTTTGGGTGATCCGACTCAACCTAGGCTTGTGTCCAACGAGTCGAATGAGGAGTACTACCAGAGAGATGGAGCCGGATCATCCTGGAGGAATGATTACAGAGGTAAAAGGAGAGATGACAGACCGGATCACCGGTACAGTTCGCAACAAGTTGCAGTTGTGAATCAAGATCAGCCCGGAACAGGGAGCAATCAACGTCTGAAAACTGGAGAGCAACAATGGACGCCAAGGAATGATGGCAAGAAAACTTGGACGCCAGAGCAGAAGAAACAGTGGCAAGAAAAGAAGGACCGTCCGAGGTACACTTACGAGTCAATGTTGGATCAACCGTGTAAATTTCACACGCCAAATCCGAGTAACCTAGCGGGTCATACAACGAGGCAATGTGAGTGGATGCGCAAGATAGAACAAGGTGGTTCGGGGAATGCTCAGGCACCCCTGAACGATCAACCTCGGCAGGAGTTACCCCGGCAGCAATTGCTCTCCGGAGCAAACACGCAACAGCTAATGTTGCCTCCCCCTCCGCCGAGGTATGATAACCATGAGAGAAGGTATGCAGTGCATCAGGTAGAAAACCAGCATCAGCCGGATCAGAGGTACCCCGGAAATGAGGGGAGGAATGAGTACAGGGAGCATCATCAGAGTTACTGTGTGTTTACCACTGAGGAAACAGGTAGGAAGAGCTTGCATCACCGACATATGGAGGTCAATGCGATAATGCCAGCGGTGACGAGGTATATGCCGTGGCCGGACTAGGAAATCACCTGGAACATCAAAGATCATCCCAAGCTTATGCCGAGTCCTGGTTCATATACGTTGGTGCTGGATCCGACATTCATTGGGCCAAACATCAATGTGAGGTTCTCCAAGGTACTGATTGACAATGGCAGTAGCATTAACATCATGTATGCGGATATAATGCGCAAGTTGGGTATCTCGGAGAACATGCTCCAGGCTACAAGGACAACTTTCCATGGTATTGTACCAGGCATTTCTTGTGAGCCCATAGGCAAAGTCCGGGTTGACGTGCTGTTCGGCACGAGAGATAATTGCTAAACTGAGAACCTGGAGTTTGAGGTGGTGAACTTGGAAAGTGCGTATCACGCGTTACTCGGAAGACCAGCATTGAACAAGTTCATGGCAAGCTGCCACATCAGTTATTTGAAGATGAAGTTGCCCGGGCCAAATGGAGTGATTACCATTGCTGGAGATTTCCGAGGTTCCATTGAGTGTGCCTCAGACGGATCTAACTTAGCCGAGTCACTTGTGATTGCACAAGAGAAAAGAAAAATCCAAGAGGTGGCAGCATTAGCTCAGTCCTCGCAGCAGTATATGCCGGCGTTGAGTAACCCGCATGGTAGCATTTCATTCCAAGCCGCAAAGGATACTAAGAAAGTGCCTGTTGATGATATGTTCCCGGAGCGCACCGTAACAATTGGTGCCGTGTTGAATGATAAATAGGAAAGCGAGCTCGTCAACTTCCTTCGTGAGAATCAGGATATTTTTGCTTGGTCCACCCAGGACTTGCAAGGTGTTCCGAGGGAGTTGGCCGAGCACTCTTTGAACATGAGACCCGAAGCAAGGCCGGTGAAGCAACCTCTCCGCCGCTTCGCCGAGGATAGGAGAAAAGTCATTGGAGATGAAATAGCTCGGTTACTAGCAACAGGATTTATCATGGAAGTACTCTATCCGGATTGGCTCTCTAATCCGGTGCTGGTGGAGAAGAAGAAGGATGACCCGAACATGGCAGTGGTTTGGCGTATGTGTATCGATTACACGAACCTAAACAAGGCGTGTCCAAAAGATCCATTTCCACTGTCGAGGATAGATCAGGTCATAGACTCAACTGCTGGATGTGATCTGTTGTCATTTATTGATGCATATTCTGGTTTCCACCAGATACCTCTGAATCCTGATGATCAAATAAAGACTGCATTTATCACCCCGTATGGGGCTTATTGTTATCGCACCATGCCGTTTGGTTTATGTAATGCAGGGGCAACGTACCAAAGATGTATGCAGAAATGTTTGCACGACCAAATAGGTCAAAATGTACAAGTGTATGTGGATGATGTGGTTATCAAGACCAAGGAAAGCAAAACGCTCCTTGACGACATCAGGCAGACATTCGCGAACTTAAGAAGGTTCCGAATGAAGCTTAACCCAGAAAAATGTACCTTCGGTGTCCTGACTGGAAAATTACTCGGATTTCTCGTCTCCAGCCGAGGTATCAAAGTTAATCCAACTAAGATCCGGGCCATTGAACGAATGAAACTGCTGAAGTGTCTTAACGATGTCCAAAAGTTCACTGGCTGCCTGGCATCATTAAGTCGGTTTGTATGTCGGTTGGGAGAAAAGGCATTGCCTCTCTACCAACTCATGAAAAAGTCGGATAAGTTCGTTTGGACGCCACAGGCCGATGAAGCCTTTGCCCACTTAAATAAGATGTTAGCCACTGCACCAGTGTTAGCCTCTCCACTATCAAAGGAGCCAATGTTGCTCTACATAGCCGCAACCAACCGAGTTGTAAGTGCAGTGATTGTGGTAGAGCGCGACGAAGAGGGTAAGTCGGTGCAAAGGCCAGTGTATTACTTGAGCGAGGTATTATCTGCCTCAAAGCAGAACTACCCACACTATCAAAAGGTGGCATATGGTGTCTATATGGCAGCTAAGAAGTTAAAGAATTACTTTGAGGAGCATCCCATCAAAGTAATATGTGAAGCTCCCATATTCGAGATAATGAGTAACAAAGATGCAAGTGGCAGAATTGCAAAATGGGCAATTGAACTAGCTCCTTATGCGCCACAATATGACAGAAGAGAAGCAATCAAGTCTCAGGTTGTGGCTGACTTTTTTGTGGACTGGGCCGAGGTACAATACGAACCACCGCCACCAGATCCGAACTACCGGAGGATGCATTTTGACGGGTCAAAAACAAAAACCAGGCTAGGCACCGGAGTTGTGCTTACCTCGCCAAAGAAGGACCAGCTGAAGTATGTGCTACAGATCCATTTCGCGGCATTGAACAATGTCGCTGAGTATGAAGCACTTGTGCATGGGATCAAAGTGGCAAAAGAGATTGGGATACGTCGGATACTATGCTTTGGCGGCTCGGATTTGGTAATACAGCAAGTGTCGGGGTTGTGGGACGCCCTTGATCCAAACATGGCTCTGTACAGATTTCATGTGCAGAAGATATCTGGTTACTTTGAGGGATGTGAATTTCACCATGTACCCCGGGTGGAAAATGAGGCTGTCGACATGCTGTCGAAGCTCGGATCAACCCGACAAGCAATTCCACCGGGTGTAGCATTGGAACACCTCAGAAAACCATCTATCAGGCCGTCCCTAGGAACCGACTCAATCTATGTCCCGGAAGATACAGAATCCGGAGCTGTGCCCATGGACATTGACATGGGAGGTGGTGCGCGAAACCCAAGGACTGCATCAGCAAACCTGGGGGCTGCCTCAGCGAACCCGGGGACTGCCTCGCAAGACCCGGGGACTGCTCAGCATGATCCGGTTGAAGTTATGCTGGTGGATCAGATGGAAATTGATGAGGATGTGTTCCCTGTGCGAGCAATACCAGCTTGGGCACTGCCTATATTTCAATTCCTGAAAGATGGAACGTTACCCACTGAGGAGGTGCTAGCCAGGCAAACTCAGAGGAGAGCAAAGGCATACACAATCATCAATTCCGAGCTATACAAACAGAGTGTGACCAATGTCCTCCAGCGATGCGTTGACCCGGAAGAAGGGCTTGACATCCTCCGAGATATACATCAAGGGGAGTGCGGGCATCATGCCTCGTCCCGAGCTTTGGTGGCAAAAGCTTTCGGGCATGGATTCTACTGGCCAAGTGCCTTAGAACAAGCAGAAGATCTGGTGAGAAAATGCAATGGTTGTCAGAGGTATGCTACCAAAACACATATGCCAATGTCGGAACTCAAGACCATACCAATTACATGGCCATTCGCCGTATGGTGCTTGGATATGGTTGGCCCATTTAAACCAGCAAGGGGAAATATGACTCACATTTTGGTCATGGTGGACAAGTTTACAAAATGGATTGAAGTGAAGCCTATAAGAAAATGTGATGGAGCTACGACACATTTCTCAAAGACATTATCTTGAGATACGGTTATCCTCACAGTATTATAACTGATAATGGCACAAATTTTGTTGAAGGAGCATTCACGCGATTCTGCCGGGATAAGAAGATCCGGCTGGACGTTGCCTCGGTAGCCCACCCCGCATCGAACAGACAAGTGGAAAGATCCAACGGATTAGTGTTATCCGGGATAAAACCCCGGCTCATTGAGCCGCTGCAAAGATCAGCGGGGTGCTGGATAGAAGAACTACCAGCGGTACTGTGGAGTTTAAGAACAACTCCGAATCGATCAACGGGCTATACGCCATTTTTTCTGGTATATGGGGCAGAAGCTGTATTACCAGCCGACATAGAGCATGACTCGCCTAGGGTCACCCAATACATAGAAGCCGAAGTGCAAGAGGCTCGGCAAAATGATGTTGATCTGCTAGAAGAAGCAAGAGAATTGGCATTGTCTAGATCCGCCATATATCAGCAAAATCTCCGACGCTATCATAGCCGGAATTTAAGCCCCCGAGTCTTTCGGGAAGGCGATCTGGTGCTCCGGTTGGTACAACGTACTGCTGGCATGCATAAATTGTCCCCCCATGGGAAGGGCCGTTCATTGTGAGCAAAGCATTGCACAATGATTCTTATTATCTTATCAATGCAAAGCCACAGGAAAAGAACAAGGCGGACAGGTCCGGCGAGGAATCTAAGCGTCCATGGAATGTAGCCCTACTTCGTCCTTTCTACACTTAGCAGAGAAGTGTATGTATCTGAGTCTTCTCATATGTCGGTATGTATGCCGACAATGAGCTTATGAATGAAATGTTGGCACCTCGAGCAGTAACTCGGGGACTGCCTTAATAATATTTGTTGTCTTTTATTATTTATACGTCAGCTGGAGTAAGTTGTTCTACTTAACTCGGATTAGTAGTGTGTGAGCACCAAAAACCCAACTCTTCAACTTGCTACTGTCCAACAAGAATTGGGTTCATGGAAAGCAAGAGAACAAGTTTGGAATTGCGTAGAACATGAAAAAGACTAAGGAAAAGAACTTAATCAAGCTGACGTTTGTTTTTCGGACTAACCTTGTATTTACTTTCAAATTATTATGCTGAATTATTTTGAGCTAAGCCTAAAGTTTCCAAGTATTGTTAAAATAATTTTTGAAGCTCGGATTCGTAAGTCATAAAACCGAATCAAGGTAGACACGAGCCGAGCCAGAAAATTGGACGAACAAGAAAATGAAACTCGGGGACTATGCCCAAGTTAATCCGGCATAGAAACTTAGTAGCAAAATATCACATGTGTACTGAATACAATTCCACCCGGCATACCGGGGATCTGATAAGTTTTCAAGTGTTTTCACTTAAGGAGCAGCAGGAGGAGGAAGTTCGGCGTCATCTCCGCCTTCTTCGATATCCGAGGCATCATCCTCTCCATCCTCGTCCGAACCATCTTCAACATTTTCAACCTCTTCGTCGCCAGCGGCTTCCAGGAAGCTTGGTCCCCCAGTCCATTCATGAATGGGAGCATATTCAATGAGGCTATGGGCGCAAGCCTGGCGCCGAGCTACCCACTCTGGGTCATTGGTCCATTTGGATCCGGTGCACAGGTGCATCAGGAGGTCGAGGTCGATCTTCTCATACCACGTGAGTATGTGGTGAAGAACGGTCTCAGCTGCGGCACGTCCATCGGACTCCCTCCAAAGGTCGAGCTGGGTCTCGATTTCTACCAGTTTTTCAGCGAGAATTGTGATTCTCTCTAGAGTGTCTTCGCCAGGCCAGAACGTGTTGATGACTCAGACTGAAACATCAAGGAGATCCTTGCCGTAGTTCTTGATGATTTCCACGCGAGATGACAGGCTGACCAACAGGTCTTCCATGTCATAGGGAATGTCTTCACCGTCAGGAGCGACGGGAGTACCCCTATCTCGGCGGAAATTGGCAACGGCGACGCTCGCAATGGGAGTACCCTCTCGAAATTTGCCTAAAAACGGGACAAGAGAAGCAAGTAATGAAAAGACATGTGAGGTAACCTGGAGAAATATGCCGGATAAGGAAAAAGAACTTACGTAAAATGTGGTTGTGGATCCGGGTCAATTCATTGGTACAATCATCGCGTCTTTTGCGGAGCTGCACCAGTTCAACGTTTGCCGACTCAAGCTTGACGTCGGCCTCCTGGAGAAGTTCTCGTTCCTTAGCAATTTGGAGAATGAGGCGCTCGTGCTCTTCGGTGTAGTCCTGGACAGCCTTTTCAAGCTCAGTTTGGTGCTGCACTTTCATCTTTTTCATTTCTGCCTTTAGCTTGGCAATCTCGTCATCCTTGGTTCAGAGGAGGGCAAGCTCATCGTCTTTCTTCTTGAGCTCGGCCTGATGCTGCCCTGCTTGTTCAAGAAAATGCAGCATCATATCAGGCACGGGCACACTATCTTCAAGAGATACTAAAATAGCGTGTTGACCCGGCAGAGCCGAGGTATGAATGTTCGCCGAGCCAAGAATAAAAGGAGATGGAAAGCAAAGCAAGGTCGGACAAAAGTAGCTTACCCTTAATCTGATCAAGATTCTTCCTCATAAGCTTGTTCTCAGCCTCCACCCCAGCTGCGAAAACCGAATGACAGATTAGTTCGGCAGAAAAAGATGAAGGAAAACAGAAAAATGTGAAGAAGAGAACTTACCCCTTTTCTCGTGCTCAGCGAGATGTGCATTGTGCTTCGCGAGCAGCATTTTGTGAGTGTCCAGGAGACGCTGGAACTCAGCGCTCCGGTGGTTGGTGGTCACCTGAAAAGAGTACAGAAATTCTGCTTAAGCCTTGTGCATATTCGAAGTGTACAAGATCCGGGCCAAGTGGAACTTAACCCGACTCTAGGTGTGTGCATATTCGAAGTGTATAAGATCCAGGCCAAGTGGAACTTAACCCGGCTCTAGGTGTGTGCATATTCGAAGTTTACAAGATTCAGGCCAAGTGGAACTTAACCCGGCTCTAGGTGTGTGCATATTCGAAGTGTACAAGACCCGGGCCAAGTGGAACTTAACCTGGCTCTAGGTGTGTGCATATTCGAAGTGTACAAGATCCGGGCCAAGTGGAACTTAGCCCGGCTCTAGGTGTGTGGATATTCGAAGTGTACAAGATCCGGGCCAAGTGGAACTTAACCCGGCTCTAGGTGTGTGCATATTCGAAGTGTACAAGATCTGGGCCAAGTGGAACTTAACTCGTCTCTAGGTGTGTGCATATTCGAAGTGTATAAGATCCGGGCCAAGTGGAACTTAGCCCGACTCTAGGTGTGTGCATATTCGAAGTGTACAAGATCCGGGCCAAGTGGAACTTAACCCGGCTCTAGGTGTGTGCATATTCGAAGTATACAAGATCCGGGCCAAGTGGAACCTAACCCGGCTCTAGGTGTGTGTATATTCGAAGTGTACAAGATCCGGGCCAAGTGGAACTTAACCCGGCTCTAGGTGTATGCATATTCGAAGTGTGCAAGATTCGGGCCAAGTGGAACTTAACCCGGTTCTAGGTGTGTGCATATTTGAAGTTGTCAAGGAGCTATGTTAGTTTTCTAAGGAGCATCCGACCGAGTAACAAGTTACTCCCCAGGAGGCTCGGGGACTAATGGTTATATCGCTAGTACATGCTAAGGAAAAGGTGAAGTAACATACCTCCATCATCCGACCCGCGAGGTTAATCGCCTTAGCGACTGTGTTCATCTGAGCAGCAAACTCGGCGGGACCGAACTTCTCCAGGAGATCGTCGTTGTAGACGAACTCCGCCTTGTTCCAGTTGTTCGTAAACTCGATCAAGGTCGGAGGATATCGCTCACCGCTAAGCATGTGGGGCGCCACCAAGCCCTTCGCATGTGCTTCCCTCCTCTCAACCTGAGCAAGGGCCGGGCTGGTGTGCAGAACAAGTTGCTGCACATTAGTTGGCTCGGCAGGGGCGTCCTTCGGTGCTGGAGGCTTCTGGGCAAGCATGGACGCAAGGGTGCGCTGTCTAGACCCGGCGGACGCTGCCCTGGTGGCGTCAGGGGCTTTCTTGCCTTTGAGCTGCTGAGAGGAGGAAGTGGTTGTTGGAGATATGCCCAAGAGGCAATAATAAAAGTGGTTATTATTATATCTTTGTGTTTATGATGAATGTTTACATCCCATGCTATAATTGTATTATTAGGAAACACTAATACTTGTGTGTTTTGTAAACATAAAAGAGTCCCTAGTAAGCCTTTTGTTGAACTAGCTTGTTGGTTGATTGATGATCATGGTTTCCTGATCATGGACATTGGATGTGATTAATAACAAGGTTATATCATTAGGAGAATGATGTGATGGACACACACCCATAGTAAGCGTAGCATAAGATCAAGTCATTAAGTTCGTATTGCTGTAAGCTTTCAAATACATAGTAACCTAATCCTTCGACCATGAGGTTATGTTAATCACCATCACCGGATGGGTACTTTGATGACATCAAACACCACTTCGTAACTGGGTGGTCATAAAGGTGTCATTGGGTATTCTGAAAGTATGTGTTAAAGCGCATGAACCAAGATTGGGATTTGTCCATCCATATGACGGATATATATGCTCTGGGCCCTCTCAGTGGAATGTCATCTAGATAGCTTGCAAGCATGTGACTAGGTCACAAGGGATGACATAACATGGAAACGAGTAAAGAGTACTTGTCAGTAACGAGGAAGAACTAGGTATGAAGATACTGATGATCAAACCTCGGATAAGTAGAATATCGCGTGACAAAGGGAATTGGTTTCGTATGTAAAATGGTTCAATCGATCACGAAGTCATCGTTGAGTATGTGGGAGCCGTTATGGATCTCCAGATCCCGCTAATGGTTATTGATCAAAGAGATGTCTTCATCATGTCTGCATATTCACGAACCATAGGGTGACACACTTAAGGTTCGAAGTTGTTTTAAGTAGATATGGAATTTGCGTTGGAGACCGAATGATGTTCGGAGTCTCTGAATGGATCCGGGACATCACGAGGAGATCCGGAATGGTCCGGAGAATAAGATTCATATATTGGGGATCATTTTCTAAGTTAGGAAATGTTCCGGAGTGTTTGTATGGATATTCTAGAAGGTTTCGGAATGTTCTGGAAGGTTCTAGAGGATTTCTTGGAGTTTACTTGAAAACCAAGAAAGGGATCAAGGAGTCCAAGTGGGGCAATACACGGATTCGTGGGGGAGGAGGTTTCCTCCCCCTTCCCACCGCCGGCCCAAGGAGGGGAGTCCGAGTCCCCAGGCGCGCCTCCCTCCTTTAAATAGAAGGGAGGGGGCGCCCCCTCTTGCACCTCCTATCATAACAACCAATCTCAGCCGCCTCTCTCCTCCACCTTTCTTCTGCACAGGCATAGGCGAAGCCCTGCAGAATTCTCATCTCCACCACCACCACCACGCTGTCGTGCTGTTGGGATTCCGTGGAGAAGATCTACTACCTCCGCTGCTCGCTGGAACAGGGAGAGGAAGGTCTGCTTCGACTCCGCACGTGTGACCGTCTGCGGAAGCGCTGCCGGAACGCGGCGCCGGAAGGATCGCACACACGATCTTGAGATCGGCAAGTGATTGACTACATCATCCACGAGATCTAATCTCGTAACGCTTTCGGTTCTACGAGGGTTAGTACCGATATATCTCGTTGCTCATGTCTAATAGATTAGATCTTGGCTTTTATCTAGATTAGATCTGGATTTTGTTCGTTCTTGCGGTAGAATTTTTTTGTTTTCATGCTACGAACCCATCAATGGTATGAGAGCCTTGTCTATGCGTAGATCTGTTGCACGAGTAGAACACAATGAGGTTGTGGGCGTTGGTGCTCGTGCCGTCTTTTGCTATGTGTGTACTTTGCATCTTGCGGTATGGTGGGATGAAGCGGCTCGGGCTAACATTACATGTCATCGTACATGAGACTTGCTCCACGCTTGACGTGCAACTCGTTTTGCACAAGTGGCTTTGCGGGTGTCTGTCTCTCCCATCATAGTATAGATCAAATCTACACTTTGCACTTGATAGCACTTGTATCAACGTTGTGGTTCAGTTTCGTAGGTAAGATGCGTTCTTAGTCGAAAGCCCCAAGCCACGTAAAACTTGCAAAGAAAATTAGAGGCGTCTAACTTGTTTTTGTAGGGGTTTTGTGATGTGATATGGCCTACATGTGATTGTGATTGTATTTGATGTATGCAATGATCCTTGTAATATGGCAACCGGCAGGAGCCTAATGGTTGTTTTTAATTCTGTTAAGACCTGCGTGTCTATTCATCTTGTAATAGCTTTGTTCCAAGTAGTTGTAATAGTTGCTAGTGATGATGGACAACCATGAAGCGGCGCCACGGACCTTGACGCAATGCTGGTGATGATGGAGATCATGTCCGTGCTTTGGAGATGGAGATCAAAGGCATAAGAAGAAAGGGCCATATCATATCACACTAATTATGAATTGCCTGTGATGTTAATCCTTTATTCATCTTGTATTGCTTAGATCGCGACGGTAGCATTATAAGATGATCCCTCTCACTAAATATCAAGTAATAAAGTGTTCGTCCTTAGTTGGCACCGTTGCTAAGACTCGTCGTTTCGAAGCATCTCGTGATGATCGGGTGTGATAGACTCTACGTGTGCATACAACAGGTGCAAGCCAGATTTGCACATGCGGAAACTAAGGTTAATCTTGACGAGCCTAGCATGTACAGACATGGTCTCGGAACACGGAATACCGAAAGGTAGAGCATGAGTCATATGATTGATATGATGAACATGAAGATTGTTCGCCGATGAAGCTACATCATCTCACGTGATGATCGGACTTGGTGTAGTGGATTTGGTTTGTGTAATCACTAAAACAACTCGAGGGATGTTGTTTTGAGTGGGAGTTCACCTAGTTGATTTAAGAATTAAAATTTGAACACTATTTATCATAAACTTAGTCTAAACTACTTGCAAATTTGTTGTAGATTATGGCGAATGTTTCCATCAATTTCAATGCGTTCCTAGAGAAAGAAAAGCTTAAGAACAATGGAAGCAATTTCACGGACTGGTTCCATGGACTGAAGATCGTCCTCAGGGCTGGTCAGTTGACCTATGTGCTCGAAGCACCACTAGGTGACCCACCTGCAGAAGATGCCACCGATGACGTAAAGAATGTTTATGCCACTCAGAAACATCACTACTCCACAGTTCAGTGTGCAATCCTGTACGGTTTAGAATCGGAGCTTCAAAAACGTTTTGAGCACCATGACCCGTTTGAGATCATTAAGGAGCTCAAACTCATTTTTGAGACTCGCGCGGCCATGGAAAGCTATGAAGCTTGCGAGAAGTTCTTTGCATGCAAGATGGAAGAGGGTAGCTCCGTTAGCGAGCACGTGTTCACCATGTCTAGGCACGCAAACAAACTCTGAGAGTTGGGGATACCGATTCCTAATGAATTGGGGATTCACCGTGTCCTCCAATCACTGCCACCAAGTTACAAGAGCTTTGTGACGAACTACAATATGCACTGCATGAACAAGACGTTGCCTGAACTATCGTCCATGCTGAAAACTGCTGAAGTGGAGATCATGAAGGAGCACCAAGTGTTGATGGTCAATAAGACCACCAATTTCAAGAAACGGGGCAAGCCTAAGAACAAGAGCAACTTCAAGAAGGACGGCAAGAAAGCTGCCGCACCTGCTAAGAAGCCCAAGGCTGGTCCTAAGCCTGAAACTGAGTGCTTCTACTGCAAGGGTGCTGGTCACTGGAAGCGTAACTGCCCCAAATACCTGGCGGATCTGAAGAACGGCAACATCAAGAATAAAGGTATATTCGATATACATGTTATAGATGTGTATCTTACTAGTAATCATAGTAGTGCCTGGGTATTTGATACTGGTTCGGTTGCTCATATTTGTAACTCGAAACAGGAGTTGCGGAATAAACGAATACTGGCGAGAGACGAGGTGACGATGCATGTTGGAAATGGCTCCAAGGTTGATGTGATCGCCGTCGGCACGCTCCCTCTGCATCTACCATCGGGATTAGTTTTAAATTTAAATAATTGTTATTTGGTGCCTGCGTTAAGCATGAACATTATATCTGGATCTTGTTTATTGCGAGAAGGTTACTCTTTTAAGTCTGAGAATAAAGGTTGTTCGATTTATATGAGTAATATCTTTTATGGTAATGCACCTGAGATGAATGGTTTATTCTTATTGAATCTCGATAGTAGTGATACACATGTTCACAACATAGATGCTAAACGAATAAAATTGAATGATAATTCTACATACATGTGGCACTGTCATCTTGGTCACATTGGAGTGAAGCGTATGAAGAAACTCCATTCTGATGGACTTCTTGAATCACTTGATTTTGAATCACTTGAAAGATGCGAAGCATGTCTAATGGGAAAAATGACTAAGACTCCATTTTCTGGTATAATGGAGCGAGCTACAGACTAATTGGAAATAATACATACCGATGTGTGCGGTCCAATGAGTGTAGCATCGCTTGGTGGATATCGTTATGTTCTCACTTTCACGGATGACTTGAGTAGATATGGGTATGTCTACTTTATGAAACATAAATCCGAAACTTTCGAGAAGTTTAAGGAATTTCAAAGTGAAGTGGAAAATCATCGTAACAAGAAGATTAAGTTTCTGCGTTCTGACCGCGGAGGTGAATATCTGAGTTATGAGTTTGGCATGCATTTAAAGAAATGTGGAATACTTTCACAGTTGACACCGCCGGGAACACCACAGCGTAATGGTGTGTCCGAACGTCGTAATCGAACTCTCTTAGATATGGTTCGGTCTATGATGTCTCTTACAGATTTACCGTTATCATTTTGGGGCTATGCATTAGAGACAGCTGCATTCACTTTAAATAGGGCACCATCTAAATTCATTGAAACGACACCGTACGAATTGTGGTTTGGAAAGAAACCTAAGTTGTCATTCCTTAAAGTTTGGGGTTGCGAAGCATATATAAAGAAGTTACAGCCTGATAAGCTTGAACCCAAAGCGGAGAAATGCGTCTTCAGAGGATACCCTAAAGAAACAATTGGGTATACCTTCTATCATAGAACCGAAGGCAAAGTTTTCGTTGCTAAGAATGGATCCTTTCTGGAGAAGGAATTTCTCTCGAAAGAAGTGACTGGAAGGAAAGTAGAACTCGACGAGGTTATTGAACCTTCTTTCAGAGTTGAGAGTAGTGCAGCACCGGAAGATGTTTTGTGCCGCCTGCACCAACTGGAGAGGAAGCTAATGATGATGATCATGAAACTTCGAACGAAGTTACTACTGAACCTCGCAGGTCAACGAGGGTTCGTATCACTCCTGAGTGGTATGACTCTGCTTTGAACATCATGTTGGTGGACAACACTGATGACCCTGCGACATATGAAGAAGCTATGGTGAGCCCAGATTCCGACAAATGGCTAGAAGCCATGAAATCCGAAATGGGATCCATGTACGAAAACCAAGTATGGACTTTGGTGGACTTACCGGATGGCCGTAAGGCTGTCGAGAACAAATGGATTTTCAAAAGAAAAACAGATGCTGATGGTAATGTTACTCGCTATAAAGCTCGACTTGTCGCGAAAGGGTTCCAACAAATTCAAGGAGTTGACTACGATGAGACTTTCTCACCAGTAGCGAAGCTAAAGTCTGTGAGGATTATGTTAACAATCGCTGCATATTTCGATTATGAAATTTGGCAGATGGATGTTAAAACGGCGTTCCTTAATGGTGACATTGAGGAAGAGTTGTATATGGTACAACCCAAGGGTTTTGTCGATCCTAGTGATGCTGATAAGGTATGCAAACTTCAGCGCTCCATTTATGGACTGAAGCAAGCATCCCGGAGTTGGAATCAACGTTTTGATAAAGTAATCAAAAAATTTGGATTTATAACTTATGGAGAAGCTTGTATTTACAAGAAAGTGAGTGGGAGCTCTGTAGCATTCCTAGTACTATATGTAGATGACATATTGTTGATTGGGAATGATATAGAACTTCTTAATAGCATCAAAACTTATTTGAATAATAGTTTTTCAATGAAGGATCTTAGCGAAGCGGCATATATTCTAGGCATCAAGATTTATAGAGATAGATCAAGACGCCTAATAGCGCTTTCACAAAGTACATACTTAGACAAAGTTCTAAAGAAGTTTAGAATGGAAGAGAGCAAGAAAGCGTTCGTGCCCATGTTGTCAGGTAAGACCTTGAGTAAAACTCGAAGTCCGGCTACGGCAGAAGATAGAGAAAAGATGAATAATATTCCCTATGCCTCGGCCATAGGTTCTATCATATATGCCATGCTGTGTACAAGACCAGATATAGCACATGCTGTTAGTTTGACTAGCAGATATCAAAGTGATGGAATGGAGCACTGGACAGCGGTCAAGAATATCCTAAAGTACCTGAATAGGACTAAGGATATGGTTCTTTCTTATGGAGGTGATGAATAGCTTGTTGTAAACAGTTACAGTGATGCTAGTTGGAACACCGATCCAGATGACTCGAAGTCACAGTCTGGATACGTATTTATTTTGAATGGTGCTGCAGTGAGCTGGAGGAGTGCCAAGCAGAGTGTTGTGGCGAAATCTTCAACTGAATCAGAATACATAGCTGCTTCGGAGGCTGCTCAAGAAGCCATATGGATGAAGGAGTTCATTACTGAACTTGGCGTGGTTCCCAGTGCGTTAGACCCGATGGCCATCTACTGTGACAACACATGTGCCATAGCTAATGCACAGGAGCCAAGGTCACATAGCAAGCTGAAGCACATCAAGCTACATTTCCATGCTATTCGCGAGTATGTCCGAGATGGTGACATAAAGATTTGCAAAGTACACACTGATCTGAATGTGGCAGATCCATTGACTAAACCTCTCCCTAGAGCAAAGCATGACCAACACCAGAACGCCATGGGTGTTCGGTATATTACCATGTAATCTAGATTATTGACTCTAGTGCAAGTGGGAGACTGTTGGAGATATGCCCAACAGGCAATAACAAAAGTGGTTATTATTATATCTTTGTGTTTATGATGAATGTTTACATCCCATGCTATAATTGTATTATTAGGAAACACTAATACTTGTGTGTTTTGTAAACATAAAAGAGTCCCTAGTAAGCCTCTTGTTGAACTAGCTTGTTGATTGATTGATGATCATGGTTTCCTGATCATGGACATTGGATGTGATTAATAACAAGGTTATATCATTAGGAGAATGATGTGATGGACACACACCCATAGTAAGCGTAGCATAAGATCAAGTCATTAATTTCGTATTGCTGTAAGCTTTCAAATACATAGTAACCTAATCCTTCGACCATGAGGTTATGTTAATCACCATCACCGGATGGGTACTTTGATAATATCAAACACCGCTTTGTAACTGGGTGGTCATAAAGGTGTCATTGGGTATTCTGAAAGTATGTGTTGAAGCGCATGAACCAAGATTGGGATTTGTCCATCCATATGACGAATAGATATGCTCTGGGCCCTCTCGGTGGAATGTCATCTAGGTAGCTTGCAAGCATGTGACTAGGTCACATGGGATGACATAACATGGAAACGAGTAAAGAGTACTTATCAGTAATGAGGAAGAACTAGGTATGAAGATACTGACGATCAAACCTCGGATAAGTAGAATATCGCGTGACAAAGGGAATTGGTTTCGTATGTAAAATGGTTCAATCGATCACGAAGTCATCGTTGAGTATGTGGGAGCCATTATGGATCTCCAGATCCTACTAATGGTTATTGATCGAAGAGATGTCTTCATCATGTCTGCATATTCACGAACCGTAGGGTGACACACTTAAGGTTCGAAGTTGTTTTAAGTAGATATGGAATTTGCGTTGGAGACCGAATGATGTTCGGAGTCTCGGAATGGATCCGGGACATCACGAGGAGATCCGGAATGGTCCGGAGAATAAGATTCATATATTAGGGATCATTTTCTAAGTTAGGAAATGTTCTGGAGTGTTTGTATGGAGATTCTAGAAGGTTTTGGAATGTTCTGGAAGGTTCTAGAGGATTTCTTGGAGTTTACTTGAAAACCAAGAAAGGGATCAAGGAGTCCAAGTGGGGCAATACACGGATTCGTGGGGGAGGAGGTTTCCTCCCCCCTTCCCACCGCCGGCCCAAGGAGGGGAGTCCTACTAGGACTCCCCCTCCCCAGGCGCGCCTCCCTCCTTTAAATAGAAGGGAGGGGGCGCCCCCTCTTTCACCTCCTATCATAACAACCAATATCAGCCGCCTCTCTCCTCCACCTTTCTTCTGCACAGGCATAGGCGAAGCCTTGCAGAATTCTCATCTCCACCACCATCACCACGCCGTCGTGCTGCTGGGATTCCGTGGAGAAGATCTACTACCTCCGCTGCTCGCTGGAACGGGGAGAGGAAGGTCTGCTTCGACTCCGCACGTGTGACCGTCTGCGGAAGCGCTGCCGGAACGCGGCGCCGGAAGGATCATCCACACGATCTTGAGATCGGCAAGTGATCGACTACATCATCCACGAGATCTAATCTCGTAACGCTTTCGGTTCTACGAGGGTTAGTACCGATCTATCTCGTTGCTCATGTCTAATAGATTAGATCTTGGCTTTTATCTAGATTAGATCTGGATTTTGTTCGTTCTTGCGGTAGAAATTTTTTGTTTTTCATGCTACGAACCCATCAGTGGTTGTAGCAGATTTTCCCTTAGGAGCTGCCTGGGTACTTCCTCGCCGAGACTGAGAAGACTCGGATGAGGCGGAGGAGCTTGGCACTGGTGCTCTTGCTGCCGAAGTTGGTGCTGGTGCTGGTGCGGAGGTAGTCTCGGTAGTTGCTGGTTGCGGCGAAGCCGAAGTGGTGGATGCCGCTGCCTCGGCTGGGTCCGTCTTCCCTGCTCCGAGGTTGCCCCCCTCTTGACGAGGTGGGCTAGAACCCGGAGCAGCCGTAGAACCCTCTGGAATATGGCTCAGCGGGCATGACTCATCGTCATGAGAGGGAGAAGGGCTAGGTCGGAGCGGCGAAGAGATGCTAGATCCACTCTGGGGGACCTCCTCCGCAGCACTACCGAATCAAATAATGTCAAAAGAGAAACTAAAACAATGCAAGGAAGAATAAGTTGCAGAGGGAAAAGAGGCTTACGCATCCGAGGTCAGGGGCTCCTTGGGTTTCCGAGCCCTTCGTGCTAGGGCCTTGCCTGCTGGCTTGGAGGCGGTTTTGTCTCCGGACTTCTTTCGCCTTTTGGAGGGCTGAGAAGGTCTGGAGGAGGAACTTGATGCAGCTCCACGCCTCTTCTTCGGCGCTACTGGAACAGATTCACCCGTAGCGAGGGGAGGGTCCTCGTGGATCTTCCCACTGGGGTTAGCTGATGCCGGAAAAGCATAAGAAAGGGGGACAACATCAGCAGCTTCCATCACCTCAATATCCGAGTCATCCTCATCGTCGGGCCAATCTCTAATAGAAGAGAGTTTACCGGTGGGTCGCTTGGTCGCGTCGGACATTGGGAGGAACATCTCCTGGTCCGGTTCTTCCTCGTCTGAGCTCTCCTGGTCAGGCGCGCATTTGAGGGTGGGGTCAGTGCCATCCTCAATAGTCTGCTGAAGGAATTGCTAAAGGAGAAAAAAGACAACGGAGTTAAAAATACAACAACAACCGACATAAGATCTAATTCGGAGAAAGTTGGTGGCTCGAAGCTTACCACGGGAGGAAGCCTATCCCGGCAATAATGCTCAATTCCCCACGTCCACTCAGAGGAGAAGTCCTTGTGGGTGGTGAAGAGCGCCTTGACCCGGCGGTAGATTTCTGTGTTGCTAAGATCGAAGGACGAGGTCCGGTTGGGGTCGCGGCCCCAACTCATGTGGAACACCTTGTGAGTGCGCTTCTGGAGAGGGGAGATCCGGTTGCGGACGAATGTGATCATGGCGTCCTCATTGCGCAACCCGAGATCCTTCAGCTCCTTGAACCTTTTGTTGACCTGGTTGGCCAATACTGTGGGCTTCTTGGGGACAACGTCCCATAACTCCGGGTTAGGAGGACCCGGAGCATAGGGGCGAAGCCGGATGAAATCTTCAGTGCCTTCATTCCGAACATAGAAGAAGGTCCGGGCCCATCCTTTGCAGGAATCCAGCCCGGTAACCCGGGGAAAGACAGAGAACCTCCGGGGTGAGATGGACGCAGCTCCGAATTGAGTGAGCTGCTTGTCCTCCGGCTCTAGGTCTATGTTTGGAATGACATTACGACGAAGGCCGAAAAACCAGATCCATAGCTCCTTCGTGGGCCATAGTCCGGCATAGCCTTCGATTGTGGAAGCGAAAGCAGAAAGAGAAGTAATTGTGTTGGCAGGAAGGTGGTGCAGCTAGAGTTCATATGTACTTAACCAATCATGGAAGAAATCCCTGACCGGCAAACCGAACCCCCGTTGGAAGTGCGACAAGAACACAACATACTCACCCGGATTGGGTGAGGGGGCGAGTTCGGCGGAGGCGAGGCGCGCGATGACACCAGCGAGAATGCGTCTGGTGCGGTAGAGCCAGTCCAGGTCGTCTTGGCAGACCTTGGACCCAGCCCACGCACCGCGGTCCGCCGTGGCACTATCTTCTTCCATCTCTTGCTCGGCGACGACGAGCTCCTCCTCTGTCATCTCCAGTTCGTTGCCCTCACTGTCGCTAGCAGTGATGGGGGGCAGCAGCCTAGATTGACAGCGACCCGTGGCGGAGGAGGTGCGCAGCAGCGAGGCGATGCAGAGGTGTGGGGAAGCAATGCGGCGGCGGCGCTGCTACTTAGAGGCAGTGGCGGCAGCGCTGTCGTGGGGAAGACGAAGAAGAAGAAGAGCTAGAGGCAGAGGGGCGCGGAAGGGGGAAAAGACCTAAGGGGTGCGCCCCTCCCCTATTTAACCACTCCCTCGAGGGGGAAGTGGGATCGTGTCATACGGGTGCGCCACATGCTGTTGCCGTGTATTGCCCGCGTCAACCAATCAGCAGCAAGCCACACGGAAGGCCACATGGTGTAGCTGATCCCATGACGTGACGCATTGATGCGGTTAACGAGGAGGCAAGCCAAACGTGACGTACGCCACAGTGATCACTGACAATTACTGTAGCGGTTACTGTGGCTGGCCCTTAAAATGAGGCAACCTAATGATTAGCCTCCACGTGGGTTAGCGTACGAGAGAAGGAAAGAAGACCCGGATGAGACCGTGGTAACCCGGCCAGCAAGTGAAAACTTGGAATGTGCCAAGGGAAGGTAAAACCATGAGGTCCGAGTTGAGATGGTAACCCGACCAGCAAGTGAAACTTGGAACGTGCCAAGGGAATGTAAATCCATACAACCCGAGATAAGGAGATAACTCGGAAATGACATCCAAAGCTCGATAGAATTGAACCTGATGTGGCCTTAGCTGCCAAGGCAGCTAAGACCGCACCAACTTCGGGGACTAATGTTGGGGGATACCCCCGGGTAGGGTCACGCCGGGGTATAAAGGCTGAGTTAGCCGAGGTTCGGCAAGGCTAACCTCAAGGCGGGCCGAATCACAGGGTAACCCGGACCAGGGGGCGTCCGCCTAACTAGGTCTCAACCGACTTAAGCCGTAAGTCGGAATGGCATATTTAACTTGTATGCAGGAACGGTGGCCGGATCAACTATGATCCGGGTCATATCAAGCTTCTAGGAGAAGGAAGGAATCTCTCTGGTCAAAAGGAGCCCCGATACGCACTGCATGAGCGAAGCAAACAAGGACAGGAGCACCGAGGCGTGGCCGACAGAGGTGACGATGCCCGTGTCAGCTGACGCAGGCGCCGCAGAGGCTCACGTAGCCTCTGCATGGGTGACGCGGGGGAAAAGCACCCCGGTCGGTTTGCTATTTTGGGAGGAGGCATATTCCATTCCCTAGAATATGCCTCCATGTATGCCCTAAGTGGAGACCTAGCCACTCCTATATAAGGAGGGCTAGGGCCTCTATAGAAGGGGTTCCTCTATTCTGATAGGTTTGAGGTTCTAAGGGTCTTGTACGGGTTAACTGTGGGTGAGAGTAAGAGAGTTCCTTCTTCCTCCTCTCACCAATACAGCTCTAGGAGCACTTGTAATCTGTGAACTGAATCAAATACAAATCTTCTGTGTGGGGAATCACCTCACTATCCCTCCCTGGATTCCCCTAGTGCTATTAGTCCCCACCTTTAGCCTATCCATGGCATCTGCCGTGACACCACCACGACAAAACTTGCACTCTTCACCAAGAGCTTAAAGTTAGGAAGAAGGAGAAGCTCAACCGGACCAAGTGAGAAGAAGAGGACTTTCTACAGCTGTGATGAATCAGATCACTTTTCCGACAAGTGCCCATATGAGAAGAGGCTTGACAAGCCCAAGTATGAAGAGGGCTCCAAGCCAAGATTGAAGCGAAATCCCATCAACGAAAGATACAAGAGGAACAAGAAGCGTGATGGCAAAGGCTTCCTAGGCCAAGAGTACATATCCGGTGCAGAGAGTGAAGATGAGGAGAAGGTTGTGGGAGTGGCCGGTTTGGATTTTTCCAAACCCGGGTCACTAATCACATATGACTACACCAAGGACTACGCCAACGACTCCACTACTCCCAAGGTCGCCGACACTCGCCTTATGGCTAGAAGCTCCAAGGACACATGTGATGCGGGTGCGGCGATGAGGAGATGGTGGTGGGTGTGGCTAGTTTGGGTTATACCAAACCTGGGTCACTACTCACCTCCGACTATGCTAAGGACTACACCGATAAATCTCCTACCCCCAAGGTCATCGGCTCTTTCCTTATGGAAAGGAGCTCCAAGGTGATCTCTTTCCCTCCTTCTCTCTAGCATTTTGGATGATCATGATAGTACTATTGATAGTGACAATGATGAATTTGATGAAACTATGTACAAGAAATGTTTAAAACCATGAAGTCTCTCTTCCTAGCAATGCTTGTGCTAGATTCAAGCAGTTAATGGACCTTGTCAACTCATGTGACGAGACCATTGATAGCTTGGAATCTCATATTGATGATGAGAAACAGAGATTCAATCTCCTTATGTAAGAGCTAAGCGAGGAAAAGAACATCACCACACTTCTTAAACAATGAATTGAAATATATGAACTTGATAAGGCAAAATATGTGGATACCCTAGATAGGGTTATTACCTTGTCCCAAGAGCTTGATGCTTCAAAGGAGGAACTTGAGATTGCTCATGCTTCTCTCACCAATGACCTTGAGGACCTTGATAAAGCTAATTTGCTTGTAAAGTGTGAGCTCAAAAATCTTGGGGAAAATCATGATCAACTTTGACTATCCTATGAAAAGGCTCTTGGTACGTTGAAGGATCCAATCATTGTTGAAAATATTACATGTGCCTCTAACTCTACCTTAGATCAATCTTGTGTCCTTGAGGAAAACAAGAAGTTGAAGGAAACAACTTGAGAAGGAGCATCTCACACCTACCTCCAAGGGCAAGATTCTTGATGAGATTCTTGCTCGTCAAACAGCGAGAGCTCCAAGGCAAGATATGGGGTTCGACCCCAAGAACAACAAGAATGGTGCCAACCCACATAAGAAGATCAAGTTTGTGCAATAAGGGCACAAGGGGGTTGACCAAGTAAAGAGGAATGTTGTGAATGGGGGAGCCACAAGGGGCAACCCCAATCACAAATTTGCGGGAAAATCAAATCCATTCTATGTGCTATGTAAGGGCACTCAAGGGAATGTATATGCCAAATATGTTGGCCCTTTCAATGGTTATGCTTATAGGTGGTACTCAATTTGGGTGCCAAAAGATCTTGTTGCTAATTCTAGGGGACCCATTTCTCAATGGGTTCCTAAGTAAAAAATGATTTTGTAGGGATATGCCTCTGTTGGTTCAAAGTGGGTGTTTGATAGTGGATGCACCAATCATATGACCGGAGGTAGAAGTCTGACCAATTCATTCATGATGTTAATCAACGTCAATCATCACTTTTGGGGACAACTCTAAAGAAAAGGTACTCGGTTACGGCAAGTTGGTGGTCTCCAAGGCCTTAACCCTAGAGACTGTCATGCTTGTTGAGAACCTTGGGTACAATTTGCTTTCAATTAAACATATTGCAGTTGCCGATTATGATTCCTATTTTTTTAGAACATTTGTGAAATTCTTTAGGAGTGATAATCTCAGTTTGGTCCTTGTTGGATATGTGGAAGACGACCTTTACATGGTCGATATCTCGCAAGAGAGCAATATCTTTCCACATGTCTAATGGCCAAGGTTGACGAGGGATGGCTTTGGCATCTCCGCATTGGCCACATCAACATGAGAAATCTTAAACTACTCCTAAAGGGTGAGCATATTGTTGGACTAATTGGTGTTTCTTTTGAGAAGGATCGTGTGTGTAGTGCCTGTATCTCTAGAAAGCAACATGGGAAGAGTTACCTATCAATATCCAAGGTGACCACCTCAATAACTTTGGAGCTTCTCCATTTGGATCTCTTTGGGCCATCAACTTATGATACTCTTGGTGAAAGAAAGTATGGTATTGTCATTGTTGATGACTATTCAAGGTACACTTGGGTCTTCCTCCTCAATACAAAGGATGAGACCTACAAGTATTTCATGATCTATGCCAAGCAAGCTCAACCTACCTATGAAGTGTAAATCATGACCATTAGGATCGACAATGGCACCAAAATACCTACACCATGCAATATTTTGTTCAAGATGAGGGGATCAAGCATGAATTATCGGATCCCTATACCCCTCAACAAAATGGTGTTGTTGGAAGGAAGAACCGGACTATCATCAAGATGGAAAGAACAATGTTGAATGAGTTCAAGTCACCCACAACTTTTGGGGAGAAGCCATTGCTACCGCAGTTCACTATTCGAACATGCTCTTCCTCCGAGCTCCCTTTGACAAGACTACCTACGAGATTCTCACAAATAACAAGCCCAACATCAACTACTTCCGCGTCTTTGGGTGCAAGTGCCTCATCAATAACAAGAAAGAAAAGCTCGGTAAATTCGAATCTAGAAATATAGAGGGCATCTTTGTTGGTTATGCAGAAAACTCTCATGCCTATAGACAATACAACAAAACCTATGGTTGTGTTGAAGTATCTTGTGACGTGGAGTTTTTGGAGAATAATGGCTCCCAAGAGGGGTGAGTTGTTCCACATTATGTTGGTGATGGAGGTTCTCTCAAGTCATCAAGTTGATGGGAATTGGGCATATCTTGTCCACCAAATCTCATATCCATGATCAAGAACTTGATGGGGGAGGATCAAGCCCAACTCAAGTAGAGCCTAGCTCTACCCAAGTTGAATCATCAAGTGCACAACAAGACGAACAACTCCCGCAAACCAAAGAATAATAACCAATCCCTAAACCCGTTGAGCGAGACCAAGAAGACAAACAAGTTCCTCAAAACCAAGGTCAATCTCAAGGAGTGGTCAATGATCAAGGACCATCAAAAGATGAATTTGTTGATCATGAAGGCACAATTTGGAAGATCAAGTCTGCCTCTATTTCAAGTGAGATCCAAGTTACTAATATCCTTGGAAGCATATCAAGAGGGATAGAGACTCGCAATAAGAAGAACATCTCACAACAACCTTTTGTGGCCATCATGGATTTGTGTCTAACTTTTAGCCACTCAAGGTCCATGAAGCTTTGGAAGATCAAGATTGGGTCATTGCCATGCAAGAAGAACTCGAGTGCTTCACCCTCAATGAAGTTTGGTCTCTCACAGAGGGACCTAAAGATCATCGCATCAATGTCATTGGGACTAAGTGGGTGTTCAAAAATAAGCAAGATGAGAATGGAACCGTCACAACAAACAAAGCAAGGTTAGTGGCACAAGGGTATGCCCAAATAGAAGGTATCGACTATGAGTACACCTTCGCCCCATTGCTCACCTTGAAGTTATCCGTCTCTTTCTTGCATATGCATCTTTTCATAACTTTAAGCTTTATCAAACGGATCTGAAAAGTGAAGGGAAAATGCCCAAGAAGCAATAATAAAGTTGTTATTATATGTATTCCAAGTATATGATAGATGTTTATTTTGCATGCTATAATTGTATTAATTTGGAAACATTAATACATGTGTGTTTAATAAACAAATAGAAAGTTCCTAGTTATGCCTCTCTTATAAACTAGATCGTTGATTAACAAGATGATTAAGGTTTCCTGATCATGGACATTGGATGTTGTTAATAATGAGGTCACAACATTAGTGGAATGATGTGATGAACATTTATCTAAAGTATAGCATTATGATCAAAGTCATTATATTTATATTGCTATAACATCATACCAAGTAATCCTAGTCCTTAGACCATGAGATCATGTCAATCACTAACACTAGAAGAGTATCTTGATAACATCAAATGTCACACCATGATAGGGTGGCTATAAAGGTGGGTTTAGTGCTACGAAGGTGTTATGTAGAGGCTCATGGATCAAGAGTGGGATTTGTCCATCCCGATGATGGATAGATATACTCTGGGCCCTCTCGGTGATATCACATTAAGTTAGCTTGCAAGAAAGTGATGTGATCACTAGAATGTTATATCACCGGAATGAGAAAAGAGTACATACCGGAACGAGATCAAACTA
The DNA here is from genome assembly GCA_916181665.1 of Avena sativa. Classification (NCBI taxonomy): domain Eukaryota; kingdom Viridiplantae; phylum Streptophyta; class Magnoliopsida; order Poales; family Poaceae; genus Avena; species Avena sativa. The sequence goes on from OV702292.1 coordinate 68,957,037, forward strand.
GGTATAGAGATACTGATGATAGAATCTCGGACATGTAATATACCGCGAGACAAAGGGATTTAGTTACTAGCATTAAAGGTTCTCACGGTCATAGAAGTCATTGTTGAATGTGTGGGAGTTAGTATGGATTTCTAGGTCCCGCTTCTGATTATTGATCTGAGAGGTGTCTCGATCATGTCTGCATTATTAGCGAACCATAGGGTGACACACTTAAGGGATACCAACACCATTTGGAGCAAATATGTTTTAGACGAAAGAATTGCAAAGCGGTGGAATTATTTCAATGGACACCGGAATTGTTCCGGGTGAAATTGCTGAAATTGGTTATGCATGTGATATTGAAATGTTGTAGGGGGTTTATGTGAATGTTTGTTAATTAAAGTAATTAAAAAAATTATGAATAAAATAAATAAAAGACTTTTATTAAATGAGAGTTGTATTAAATTTGGTGGAATTTAATGCATTTTGAGTGGGATTTTGAGTGGAGAAAATGGACAGCCAAATTTATGTGAGTGGAGCTTCCACCACATGAATGAGGAATAGGCCGGGACACTCTCCATTGGTGCTGGCCATGGGGATGGGCTGCCCCCTCTCCTATAAAAGGCCCCCCTCTCACTCCTTCTAACTCACACCTTCTCGTGAAGGATCTCTCTCCGCCTCTAGAATTATTCCCCCACGATCTCGGATTAGCGAGATACATGTTCCAGTGGCATTTCGTCTAGAAGGAGTTGCTGCTTCCGCTGCATCGCTGGAGCAAGGAGGTGGAAGTTGTTCGGTGGGCTGAATGTGTGTGCGATCACGGATGCGCTGCTGAGTTGCGGCGTTGGACTTCTTCTCGATCCTGAGATCGGCAAGCGTTCGACTACATCATCCACGAGTTCAACCTCGTTACACTTTGTCGGTCTACAAGGGTATGTTCTCTATGGATGTATATCCACCCGTAGCTTGTATCTAGTTGATAAATCTTGGTGCTTAGTAGTTCCCATCATAGGAATGTTTTTGTTTTCTATGCTACGAACCCAACAAAAAGTGCATTTCTTAATGGTCCCTTGAAAGAGGTTGCATATGTAGCTCAACCCCCAGGTTTCGAAAACACACACTATCCCAACCATGTGTATCTACTCTAATGAGGGGTAACCTCGACAATTCCCATTGGTTATGGAGTTAGGGTTTTGTGGAAAAGAGAACGCTAGGGATTTCATCGACTGATCAGACAGACAAGGAAGTCGAAGTCGTCTAATTGCTTATGGTTAAATCGATTACAGATTACTCAAGGCTTTTCTTTGTCCCTCTCCATGGGCTCCTCCCAGCCTATATATAATAGGCTGGGTCCCGAAGCCGTATGCGGATAGGTTACAGACTATGATTACAACAGTAGTACAATGTCGGTTTCTATTTCCTTATCTACCAAACTATATCTTCCATTGGATGCTTCCTAGGCCTTCTTTATGGGCTTCGTGGGCTTGTGAACCTTTATGCAGCTAGGGTAACCAATCATAAGAACCTGAATAATCATACCCATGTCAGTAGCCCCCGAGACTCCATCTGAATCGTAGATTCGGGTTGAGTCTCAAAGATAATTTTAGTATTTTATGATCCAAAGTTTTCTTTACGGAATATTTATATTTGTTTCATATGAATTTGTAGGGATTTGGGTACAACAGGCCGGATGCATCCGACGGATCGGGAATCAGTTAATTGCTCCTGGGAGAAAACACTATAGACCTACATCAAATTCAAGTCCCTAGGCATGAACTCGGAATTTTACTTGCGTAATTCAGTTTGATCCGTTGAGGTCTTATCGAATACTGAATCCCCGTTCTATTATATTGGGTACCCAACACATCCATCGGGATTTTTCATCGTATCGTCGATACAGATAATTTACCGGCAGAGCGCATTCATGTGCGGTTACCAGGCCACACAAGACAAGTCTCGGGGGACTTACCTTCATGTCATGGACAGGACATTCAGAATTTTATTGCGTCAGACGCGTTCCGAGATTTTTTATGCTTCTATCGACTGCCTTGTTTGGCTGCTGGAATTGTTGAAGTTTATCAACTTTTTATTTTCTCAAATGATATTTTGTAAATGATCCCGATGGGAGTAACCGTTTGAGGATACGCTGATGTAATACTCATAGGTTTTTTTATTTCTTTTTCACTCCATTGGGGCTTCTTTTATCGGGTGTGTTTTTAGCACACGAGGATAATATTTCTTCGGGTCATATTTTTTACCTTATATGTATAACATAGTTTTCTATCTGGTGCGTGACAGTGCTCCTGATGGGAGTATCCCCCGAGGCTATGTTTGGATGCCTGCATTGGGACATAGGCTCATAATTTTTGGTTAGTTTAACCAAAACAACTTATACAAATTTTCTGAGTATTTTGCTTGTCACAATATACTTTTAATGATAAAGCCCCCGAGGTGTGGGCAAAGAGATAATGTAGAAAAACTAAATCTGAGTTTACAGATCTTATCTTTTATTTAAAGCCTGAAGACGAAGATACATGCTTTGGTGTACTCGCCTGGTCGTTTCCCTTATTGAAGAACATCATGGCTAAGAAGCCAGGCCGTAGGCCGTATTTAATGTAAATTGCAAGAAAAATAAATTCTAAGTGTAAAAATGTCGTAGTTGTGCGTTGTTCCATGGGTTGAAGTATTTAGCTCCTGCCTTCTTATCTTGAAGCCGATATGCCCCACCAGGAATTACTTTTATGACGATGTAAGGCCCTTCCCATGGTGACTCCAGTTTACGGTGACCATCTTGCTTGAGGCGAAGGACTAGGTCCCGTACGACAAAGGACCTAGGATGCAATCATCGGCTGTGGTAGTTGCATAAGTTCTGCTGATATATGGTGGCACTTTATAAGGCAACATCACAAGCTTCATTGAGTGCGTCAATGTCCTCTTCGATTGCTTTCCTGGATGCTTCCTCGTCATATTCAGTGACCCGGGGAGACTCATGAGTTACTTCGACTGGAAGGACAGCTTTAGCACCGTGGACCAGAAAGAAGGGTATTTCTTGCGTCAAATTATTTGGAGTAGTACGTAGGCTCCACAAAACTGAGGGTAACTCATCGACCCATGCTCCTTTTGCTCTATCGAGCGGTGCTAGTAGTCTTTTCTTAATACCAAGGATTACGAGTCCATTGGCTTTGTCCACTTGCCCATTGGTTTATGGTGGGAAACTGAGGCGTAGCTTACTTTTATGTCCATCTCCTTGCAGTAATCCTTGAACTCATTGGAAGTGAAGTTAGTTCTATTGTTAGTGATGATGCTGTTTAGTACGCCAAATTGGAACACTATTGATTTGATAAAATTCACAGCCGAAGTTCTATCCTGGCTGGTAACAGGCATTGCTTCAATCCACTTGGTGAATTTATTGACTGCTACTAGCAGAAATACGTGTCCTCCTAGCGATGACTTGTGAAGTTTACCCACCATATCAAGTCCCCATTGAGCGAACGGCCAAGCAAGAGGTATGGGGTTTAACTCGGCGGTAGGTGCACCTGGTTCTGTTGTGAATCGCTCACATGCTTCACACGTTCGTATGATATCCTTTTCATCCTGTACTGTTGTGAGCTAGTATAATCCTACCCTGAAGGCTTTGGCAGTAATTTCTCGGCTGCTAGCGTGATGACCACATACTCCTTCATGTATATCTTTGAGTATAATCTTTCCTTCTTCAGGTGTAACGGACCGCTATAACACATCCGGAATACTTCTTTTATACAACTCTCCCTTGATGATCGTGAAGGATTTGGATCGACGAATGATTCATCGTGCTTCTATCACGTCCTCGGGGAGTTCTCCCCTTAGCATGTATGCTATGTACGGCTGCATCCATGTAGGTTATATTATCATGACTTTGTCGATTTCTGGCTCCTCCTCAAGGACTTATTCTGTGTTTTCATGTGTTGGCGTAGCCCTCGAGTCTTTTTGCAGCTTAACTTTCTTTCTTGTTTTTAGCACTATAACTTTAGAGACCCTTTTAGCTTTGATGGAGTGCTCCGTTATTTCCTCCTAGAAAACTCTGGGTGGCACTGGTAAGCATAAGGATCCGATGTTTGCCAAATTGTCGGCATCTTCATTGCTTGCCCTTCTTATGTGTGAAACTTCACACCCGTCAAATTGAGCTTCCATGATGCTATACAGATCGTGGTAGGTGATCATGTTGTCGCTGATAGCGTCGCACTTGTTCATTGCTTGTTGTGCCACAAGGTTGGAGTCACCAAATATTTTTAAGCGAGTTACACCGCAAGCTTTAGCCATACTCATACCGTGCAACATGGCTTCATATTCAACTTTATTATTTGACGCATTTGAAAAACTCATCCGAAGTATGTATCACATTTTATCGCCTTGAGGTGACACCAATATGACCTCAGCTCATGCTCCTTCTATCCTTTTCGACCCATCGAAATACATTGTCCATGCACTAGAGAGGTCTGGCGGGCCCACGCACTATAGTTTTGTCCATTATGTAATAAATTCAGGCAAAACTTGTGATTTAATTGTTTTGCGTTTCTCGTATGTGATATCTCGAGGGGATACCTCAATGCCCCATAGAGAGACGCACCATGTAGCTTCTGGATTGTTAAGAATATTGGAGAGAGGTGCTTCATTGACCACTATGATTGGGTGTTCTGAAAAATAATGACGCAGCTTGCGTGTTGTCATGAAAACTATGTAAGCTAGCTTATGATAGTGTGGATACCTTTTCTTGGATGGAGAGAGGACCTCACTTAGGAAATAAACTAGTCTCTGAACACCAAGGGTTTTCCCTTCTTTGGGTCGCTCGATGACCAAAACTATGCTGACTACCTGATTAATAGCGGCAACATAGATAAGTAGGGGTTCTTTTTCTCATGGAGACACAACAACGGAAGATGTGAAAGTGTTTTATTGAGGTTCTCAAAAGCATGCTGAGCTTCGTCCGTCCATTCAAATTTATCTGATTCTTCATGAGGGCATAGAACGGTAATGTTTTTTCGCCTAAAAGGGTGATGCATGTAACATGCATACATGAACTTTGTAGTTTGTTAACATGTTTACCCACATATTTGCATCATATATAATGTTATATCCATGTTTTACATTGATTTTTTGGGATTTACCAATGATCCCCATTATTTTGGTTATAACCCGGCAGGGCAGAAAAACCCTGTTTTCAATGTTTTTGATGTTTCAGGACCTATACGGAGTCAAATGGACCTGAGCTTTTGGGGATATCAATATTTATCCACGAGAAGCATTTGGAGCGCAAGAACCTCAACTGGAGGGCTAGGAGGCCCAAAAGAGCGTAGGTGGCACGCCCAGTCCAGGTGGGCGTGCCACCTACCCTCTTCTCCTCCTCGGCCGTCTGATTTCCTTGATTCTTTCGCCCATGGAGTTCTCTTGACCTAAAACCCCTACATAAGGATCCCTCGGGGAGTCCTTGATGCAGAGGAGGCAGAGATAGAAAACTCCAAGAACAGAGAGTCTGTTGGCCGCCACCAGAGGAAGATTGGAGGGGGAAGCGCTGCTGGAATCACCTCCAGTAGCCTCTCCTCCTTCACCGAAGCCTCCTCATCACTCTCCATGAGAGGGGAGTAGTCCACCCCCTAGACTTTGGGTTTAATGTGGTAACTTGATCTAATCTCTCCATGTATGATCATTGTTGAAGTCCATATGGTGTGCCTTGCATGAGTATGGATCTATCTATGTAATTCCTATGGTGGGTATTGTGTTATGAAATAGTACATGTTATTCATTTACCATTGTGTTGGATCTTGTATGGTTTGTCATACTTTGGGAATATTCTATGATGCATGTAATAGTTTAGATCTATACATAATGACTTGTTTATCCATATCATGAGGTGATTGACACCACCAAGTGGAGGTAGATGAGAGAGATGTGATAATACTCACAACATATCACAACATATGAATTATTGCACTAGTGTTTAGAATGTTTTCCATTCATAAGCATGATGTATGTAGGTAATGGGTGGCCGAGTGATAGCGGCATATGTACCGAGTGACAAAAATGCATCCCAACATCCTTTATATAGGGGTAAAAAGGGAGAAGTATGATGTGTGTGGTGTGACACAAACCAAATGCTAGCCTTATTGCAAGGGTGACCTAGCAACACAAAGGAGTAATTCTTGCACCTATGTGTTTTACAACATGTAGCCACCATAAAAGTACCATTAAAACATTGCAATTGTGTGTACCTTTACTATCTATAACATGATAATCACCATAGATGGAGAAGAGAGGATTAAGTGAACCAATGAACCCATGTCCATTATTCCCATAATATAAAACCCTTGTCTTGTCCTCTTGCATTGAAGAGGATTGGGGCACTTTTACATTCTTGTTTTGTTACATTAAATTTGCATTTATTAAATCAACCATCTTGTTCCTGAACTTGTTTAGTGCATAATCAACTAAAACTTCTGACACTGTAGTTGTAAAGAATAGATAGCGTTTCCTTATTGCTCATGTGGATCGATACCCTACTTCCACATTGAGAGGTACTACGGTGATCCCCTGCACTTGGGGGTTATCAACGGGCAATAAAACGACTGAGTGCCGCAACTCGCCCAGCCAATTGTTGCACGCCTCGAAGATTTGTTGGATTTTTCATCGTGAGGATTGCCTTTATCTTCTCGGGATTAGCCTCTATTCCCCTTCCTGATACAAGGTATATGATACCTTCGATCCGGATTCACGGATGTAGTATAATAGTTTTTCCCCTAGAAGGCCTAGGTTTAATCGAACCTTGGAAAGCAATGTTAAAAGCAAATAAAAATGACACGTCTACAAGAATTTGTTTGTTCATTTTACCTTAGTTTACCGGACCAATCTAGTTTACTTTATAATGGGTTGAATCAATGGATGGAGATAGGCCAGGGTTGAAGATCCACCTGTAGCTACACATCACATGGGATAAAAGATAATAATAAGCATAGTCATGTGTAATGTTTGAACGGAGATAATCTCTTGTGGGTAATACATCCTAATATACTAGAGCCCTCATGATGTAGCGGGCATAGCAATAGTATTTTAATCGAACCGAGTGCACACCAAAGCAACGGGCTACAAATGATTATTAAGTGTAAAACACAGATCAAAGCTTTAAGTGGTGATATTGTTGTGATCCTAAATGGGTCGCTAAGCAAAGACCGTACTACCCTTTCTGTCACTAGGGTTCCTATGAGATCGCCACTAGCCCAGTATCTCACCTCAAGCATTTATTAATCTATGGGATCTTGGTTACCTACAAGTCCACAGACTGAGACAAAAGACAAAGAAACAAAAGATACAAATATCAATTGCAAACAAAATACAATACTCCCATGAATTAGATGCACATAATTGTTGCGAGGCTTCTCCCCAACTCGTAGCCCGTGAGGACTACTCACTCATAACAAATAGATCGAAGATAGAAAACATCATACCAATACTTAGATTGAAATCAAATATTCTTTGGCTATGGCTAGTGGAGGGGATCGATGATGGAAGTGATGAACAATGGATGAACAATGGTGTGGATCTCCTTTGGTGGTGTTGTGATGTAATCTAAGAATGGTGGCTCTTTGGCCGGTGGCTAGAGCCTCAAAATGTATAGTCCCCTTCACGTAAGTCATAGGGTTTGACGAGACGAAGCCAATGCCACCTGGTATGGGCGGACTGTATGGGCGGGCCCTACCCATACCAGTGGTCGTTAAGTGTGCTAACGCCCTGTAATGGCTTCCCAATTACTTGTTCGTGTAGACTTCCTCAAAAACCTTCATTATGACTCCTGATTTCGCATTAAAACCGTGATTTCCTGCACAACACAATTCAAAGAAAGGTTTTGCATATCTTTGCAATTATTAGTCATTAATGGCAAGGATTGAGAGTTTCTTGTCAATTGCTTGACCAAAAACAATGTTTAAACACGGTGGAAGATGGCTAGTTTTGGAGCCATCAACTTGCCTAAAGCTCAAAGCTTGATCGCCCTCGAGCAAGAAGAAACAAAAGAACTATAAGGAATTCAGTGTTTAAACTTGAAACAACGAGAATATGAATTCACTTATGGTTGGTAGTCATATGCGCTCAACGCTTCATTCATTTGCGAGGCTTATCATAGTTAGAGGGATGACAAGAAGACTATACAAGCTTCGGTAAGTCAAGACAATCAAAGTAAAGTTTAATATAAGTATAAGTAACTAGAAGTGTAGCAATCAATCCAATTCTTATAGTTAACTCTCAGCTTGCCAAGGAACACTAGCATGTTTAAATAGCATAATTGAGTAAGAGAGTTTAATGTCCTAAGTAGTATAACAATGAAGTGTCTTATTTACACCCACATCAATAAATAAAGTCTATCAAAAACACTTCTAATCCAATAATTGCTTTTCAAGAAAAAATCATAGAGTAGTAATGAGACCATGCCAAGGACTTGTTATGTGGATCCTCATAGATATATTTTCTTTTATTCTTTCAAGGATCGCTAAATGTTTCTTCTACAAGTGTTTGCATAACCTTTGAGAGTACCAATACTTTTGCCCATATATTAACACGTATGCCACTCATGTCATCAACTCATAGCCAAAATCAGGGGTTATACCATAGATCGTTCAAAAGCAAGCAGAGTTGTTGGCATCCCAAAGGTGTGCATTAGAGACAGAAAACAAAATAGTCTCACTTCTTTCCTATTTTTTGAGCTAGTACTGTGGTTTGATCCACAAGGTTAGCTTTGGCATGCATCACAGTTACCACTAGACTTTATTTCAATCAAACAACTCCTTTCATGAGTGTCATTGATATGTTGCAAACATATCTATAATTTTTGATGTTCCATGCTTGTTTTATATCTACTTTCTTATGTTTTGTCCACACTTTGGAGTACTTTTACATATTTTCTGGAACTAACCTATTAACAAGATGCCACGGTGCTAGTTGCCTGTTTTCTTCTATTTTTGGCTCCAGAAAAGCTAGAAAATGAATATTCTCGGAATTGGACCGGACAAAAGCCAAAGTCGATATTTTACCGAAGACTCATGGAGCCAGAAGACGAGATGGAGAGGGGCCAGGGGCTGGCCACACCACCTGGTGGCGCGGGCCAGGCCAGGACGCGCCAGGGGGTGGTGTGGGCCCCTCCGGCCTCCATCGACCTTGCCCTTTCGCCTATAAGAAGCCTCCGATGAGAAAACCCTAAAGACGGGAAGGCTCCAGCCACGAAAAGTTCCACAACACCGCCGCCACCGAAGAGGAGATTCGGGGGGATAGAAGTCTCTATTCCGACACCCTGCCAGGACGGGCAAGTGCCCCCGGAGCCATCTCCATCGATCTCCACCACCATCTCCATCGCCGTTGTTGATTCCCATGATGACGGGGGAGTAGTTCTTCCTCGAGGCTAAGGGTTCTACTGGTAGCTATGTGTTCATCTCTCTCTCTATGCATGATCATATTGTGATCATGAGCTTTGTAATCAAGTATATCTACCTTGCTACTCAAGTGCTTTAATAGATCTCTGCTCTCTCCCCATGTGTGTGAAAGTGACAGCGTGCACACCATGGTGGCACTTAGGCTAGAGATTACAAATACTTGTTATGAGTTATATTTGGAGTTGGATGTTTCTATGAAATTGTGGTGTTTGTTGGAACCATCTAGACCTCAAGGTGACAGTGTGGGGTTATTTAGATGGGGAAAGCGAACTTTGAGGAGTGCTGTTATAGCCCTACCATGGATTAGAGTGTCCAACTGGAGAGTAGTTCAAAGTAGTATCATGAAGAGAAGATATTTATATGAGAGTGTTCACTAGAGAAAGTATGATCCCTAGGCCTTGTTTCTAAATCCGTGGTTATACCATAGATCGTTCAAAAGCTAGCGGAGTTGTTGGCATCCCAAAGGTGTGCATTAGAGACAAAAAACAAAATAGTCTCACTTCTTTCCTATTTTTTGAGCTAGTATCGTGGTTTGATCCACAAGGTGAGCTTTGGCATGCATCACAATTACCACTAGACTCTATTTCAATCAAACAACTCCTTTCATGAGTGTCTTTGATACATTGCAAACATATCTATAATTTTTGATGTTCCATGCTTGTTTTATATCTACTTTCTTATGTTTTGTCCACACTTTGGAGTACTTTTACATATTTTCTGGAACTAACCTATTAACAAGATGCCACGGTGCCAGTTGCCTATTTTCTTTTATTTTTGGCTCCAGAAAAGCCAGAAAATGAATATTCTCACAATTGGACCGGACAAAAGCCAAAGTCGATATTTTACCGGAAGACTCACGGAGCCAGAAGACGATACGGAGAGGGGCTAGGGGTTGGCCACACCACCTGGTGGCGCAGGCCATGCCAGGCCGCGCCAGGGGGTGGTGTGGGCCCCTCCGGCCTCCATCGACCTTGCCCTTTCGCCTATAAGAAGCCTCCGATGAGAAAACCCTAAAGACGGGAAGCCTCCAGCCACAAAAATTTCCACAACACCGCCGCCACCGAAGAGGAGATTCGGGGGACATAAGTCTCTATTCCGACACCTTGCCAGGACGGGGAAGTGCCCCCGGAGCCATCTCCATCGACCTCCACCACTGATGGCTCAGTGTCGGCGCCAGGAAAATGCTAGAGCGATGATGATGTAGAGCTCGTTGGGAACCCCAAGAGGAAGGTATGATGAGCACAACAGCAAGTTTCCCTTAACCCAAGCGGAAGGTATGATGAGCACAACAGCAAGTTTCCCTTAGTTATGAAACCAAGGTTTAATCGAACCAGTAGGAGCAAGGAAACACCCCAAAGGTGTTGCTAGCTGAGCCTTGGCAGAGCGCACTACCGGTGCTAGTAGCAATGTGGAGACCTGCACAACACAACCACAGAACTTTGTCCCCAACTTGCGATGAGGTTGTCAATCTCACCGTGTTTTGCGGAAAACAAAGGATTAAACGTATCGAATGGAAAGAAGTAAAAGTTTGCATAAAGTAAACACAAAGCAGCAAAAGATTGTAGATTGAATGTAAAAGACAAGGACCGGGATCCATAGTTCACTAGAGGTGGCTCTCCTTAAGATAGATAACATGCTGGGTGAACAAATTATAGCAGGGCAATTGACAAACATCGAGAAAGCAATACATGCATATACTAATCATCTTGACTCCTTTGGAACTTGATTGGGAATTACAACATTATACATAGACCGCCATCCAACTGCATCTATGACTAATAATCCACCTTCAGGTTATCATCCGAACCCCCTCCAGTATTAAGTTGCAAGCAACAAATTATTGCTTTACGAACTGCGTGTAAAGTAAATAATACGATTGTTCTATGAACAAAGGATTGTTTTTTTCTCCCTAGTAGCAGCAACACATCTAGTACCTTAGAGATTTCTGTCACTTCCCCAGATTACCAGAGGCATGAACCCACTATCGAGCATAAATACTAACTCTTGGAGTTGCTAGCATCTACTTGGCCAAGATAGCTACTAACAACGGAAAGCATGCAAGATCACAAATAACAAAGACATGATAGAATCAATAATCAATCTGAAATAGCATCTCAATATCCATCGGATCCCCGCAAACATAACATGCAGAATTACAAATAGATGATCTTGATCATGAACGGAGCTCACAAGATCTAGACATGAAAGCACAAATGAGGAGAACCAGCCATCTAGCTAGTCCAAGGATGAACTACTCACGCATCACACCGGAGGCTTGCATGGTGATGAAAAAGGCCTCCAGAGAGAATTCCCCTCCCCGGCAGGGTGCTAGGAAGAGCTTCAGATCCCTCCCGATCTAGGGATGGAGATGACGGCGGCTATAGACTCTTTCGTGGATTTTTTGATCGGGCCCTTAGGGTTTTCGTCCCGAGGGCATCTTATAGGCGGAAGGGGAGGCCGAGGGGGTGCCAGGGGCCACCACACCACCCCCTGGCACGGGCCAAGCCTGGTCGCGCGGCCAGGTGGTGTGGCTGGCCTCTGGACCCACTCCGTCTCGTATGCTGGCATCTGATGACTTCCAGAAAAATAGGCACTTTGGCTTTTGTCCCGTCCAATTCCGAGAATATTCATTTTCTGAATTTCCTAGAACCAAAAACAGCAGAAAACAGGCAGCTGGCACTGTGGCTCTTGTTAATAGGTTAGTCCAAGAAATCATATGAAAAGTACTCCAAAATGTGGACAAAACACAAGAAAGTGGATAAAACCAAGCATGGAACATCAAAAATTATGGATACATTTGCAATGTATCAACATCCCCAAGCTTAACTCATGCTCGTCCTCGAGTAGGTAAATGATAAAAAGAAAGAATAATTTTTGAGCTGACATGCACCATCAAAGACTTGATCAAAGTATTTGTAAAACATTTAAAGCTGGGATCATAGTACTTCGATCATAGCATGAAAGGCAAAGTTCTAGCAATAAGACAAAGAAACTATGATGCAACATGAAAAGGCACAAACAAAATATTCATGAATACCAATGCTTTGCAAGACGTTTGTTTGTTTCACATAAAGAAAACGTAGCATAATAGTATTCAGCTTGTCCCTCATAGAGTAGCAAATATAAATGCATAGGACACCTTCAAAGTTCGTAAGAGTGACTAGATACAAATAGTTTAAAACAAGCAATATCAAGTTATGCATCAATCAACTAGTCTTGGGACAATGCACATAGAACTAAGAATGGCCACTATGCTCTCAAAGAAGGTGCATAAAGTTAGAAGGTGGAGACACAATATAATGGTGGAAGAAAGGCCTTTTTATAAAAGGAAGTAGGGATTCAAGTCTCATAAAGAGCTTCCAAAAATTATGGTACTTACAGCTTTCAGCTCTCATTGTCCCTATCATAAGCATCTTGAAGTGGTTAAGGTTAAAGTGAACAAACTATGGTGTACATGCTTGACGAAGTATAAGTCAGAAATCTCATGTCCCTTGTATACGAGGGCTGATCCTCATGCTACTCAAGTTTAGTCACTAGTAAGTTCTTGTCATTGTAAGTACATGTGTATCATAGAGAACCGCCAACGGGGTACCCCTTGCCCGATGATACGGAAGAATCCCCATATCAAAATGACAAGGCAAGCAGACAATGAGCATCTCAGAAATCTTCTTATTTACCATGGGAATATGGTGCTTTTTTCTCTCTTTCCTCTTTTCATAATCTCATTTTTTCTCTTTTTTTTCTGAATATAGGACTCTTTTTTTATAAGAAGAATGCTTCATAGACAGCTCATTATGGTTACGCTGTAGGTTTCCACCATGTCAGCATGGATTAGACCAGTGGCCCAGGCATTTCTCTAACACATATACATAACTCCATGGACTTACAAGCTCCCCTTTCATTTCACACCGACGACATCCATATACAAAAGAGCATGATATCAACTAGCTACAAGTACCAAGTGCAATGTTGAAAGCGTTCCCCATGAAAGCATGGTTCTGCTAATTCCCAACAAATAAGTGCAAGCATATACAACATAGACGACACAATGGTTCAAGTTTATTAAGGGCAAGTAAATTAAAGTGTCCCGTCAAGTTCATGAGAGCTTTAATCACTAGTTTTCTCATAACAAGTTTAATTTGGAAGGTAAACAAAAGTATGAATATACTTGGAATAACATAAGCTAGTAGGTAGGTATGGTGGAATAACTTGGTTTAGGGAGTTGGATGCATGAGTGGAACTCATACTTTGTTGTGGAGGCTAGCAAAAGACTGGGAGCGACAAACTAAGAGAGCAATAATGGCCATAATCATGCAGAGCGACAAAACATCATTGATCAAAGCATAAAGTGATACTACAAGTTGAAAACTAACGGATCATAAAGGCTATGGTGACTTGAGATAGTCATAACATGGTGTGAGCATGTGCCAAGTCAACCCAAATAAAGCATCAAAGGAGAATACCACTATACTATGCTTTAATATGCTAAAACAACGCATGATTCATCCAAGGCACATTAAGCAATCTCAGTTTTTTATAACAAGTCATGCTACAACAAAGAATACTAAGCATAAAGCCAAAACAATATCAAGAATGGCATGACAAAGCATAGGCCATAGTCAAAAACGAGCTCTTTTTACCACATAGCATGAACTTTCCTACTCTTTTCCAAACCAAACCAAACTATTTGCAGACCAATGTATGAAAGAGGGGGTCCAACCAATTTATTCAGCAAACTAAATAAACCAAATCAAACGAAAAACTAAAACAAAAACGAAAAAGAAGACGCTCCAAGAACAACACAACTGTGCATGAAACAATAAAAATGAAGCGTTTGGAAGAAACCTGGGATTTTTATTAACGAAGAAGGGGATGCCTTGGGCATCCCCAAGCTTTGACGCTTGTACTTCTTGGATATTTATTGGGGTGACACGCGTGGCATCCCCAAGCTTTAGCTTTAGTCCATCCTTCATCTCATTACTCATTCCTTCCATACACCTGAAATTTTTCTTTCATGCAGAACTTCACACAATCTTTATTAGCAACATTAGTGCACTCAAGATAAATAAGTCTTAAGGTTCAGTTATAACACCAAATAAACTTCCATTAGAACACTAGCTACTGTAGCACTTCCCTCAAAAATCTCAATTCTCAAAAAGAACTCAAAAAGGAACCAACAAGAAGCAAATGCAGAAAATGGCAGAAATATGTCTAAACAGACCAGCAGGTAAAGACGAATTTTTTCGAAGACCTTATGTTGCTCAAATCAAAAAGTGTTGAACTAAAGAAAGTTAGATACCAACCTGGGGCAGAAGCACAAAAATGCAAGCCACAAAAAGACGTTCAGAGATTTTACACGATTTTTTACGGTGAAGCACAGAAATCTGTTTTGGGACAGCAACTTTCCCAATCATTACTTCTCTCTCATTAGAGGTTACTCTTGGCACAAAAAGCAAATAAAAAGGATAAGGAGAGGTTATTACATAGGTGATAACTTCCAAGACTCATCTAAAACTTTTGGGTTATCTCCCAATAAGTACTTTTCTTTAACGTCTTTAAGTTAGGCATAAGAAGCAAAGAAAGAATCAAGTGTTCACAAATGAAGAAGCATTAAGACCAAATTTTGTTTTCATAGGAGAAGCAAAAGAAATATTCTCTCTCTTCTTAGGGAAGTGTTCTATACCTTTCTTGAGTGGGAGTTAATATTTAATGGTGCCTTCTTTCATATCAATAATGGCACCAACAGTTCTAAGAAAAGGTCTTCCCAAAGTAATAGGACAAGAAGCATTGCATTCAACATCGAAAACATAGAAATCAACGGGGACATAAGCATTGTTAACCATAATAAGAACATCATTAAGACTCCCCATGAGTTTATTTTAGCATTATCATCAAGTGGGACATTCAAATAACAATCTTCAAGTGGAGGAAAAACAAGCATATCATAAATCCTTCTAGGCATAATAGAGACACTATTATCAAGATCACATAAAGCTTTGAAGTCAAAATCATTCACTTTCATATTAATGATGGGTTCCCAACCATCTTCTTGTTTTATAGGAATAGAAGCTTTATGTTTCATCTTTTCTTCTTTAATCTTTATGAGAGCATCAGTAATGTGTTTTGTAAAGGCCATGTTCATAACACTAGCATTAGGACTTTTAGCAAGCTTTTGTAGGAACTTAATAACTTCAGAGATATTGCAACCATCAAGATCAAAATCAAATTTATCATCTAAATTAGTAGAACTATTACTAGTCTCAACACTAGTGGTGGTGATAGTAGAAACACTAATGTTTCTAGCAATTTCATCTTCTCTTTCCCACTTAGCATGTAATTCAGCTAATAGTCTAACATTTTCATCAATTCTCACTTGTATAACATTGGTAGCTGCAAAGGGATTATCATTAGTTTCAGGTTTATCGGCCATTTTATTCAAAGAAGATTGAGCTTCAACCAAAGATGCTATATTTCTTTCAGCATTAGAGAGTTTTTCCTCAATAGTTTTATTGAAAGCAGTTTGCTTACTAATAAAGTATTTAAGCATAACTTCAAGTTCAGAGGGTGCACTTCTATTATTGTTGTAGGAACTTCCATAAGCATTACCATTGTTGGGAGGATATGGCTTATAATTGTTGTTACCAAAATTACTCCTATAAGCATTATTGCCAAAGTTTTTATTTCTTATGAAGTTCACATCAACTTGCTCTTCTTGAGCAACCAAAGAGGCTAAAGGAACATTATTTGGATCAATATGGGCTTTCCCATTAACAAGCATAGACATAATAATATCAATCTTATCACTCAAGGAGGAGGTTTCCTCAATAGAATTTACCTTCCTACCTTGTGGAGCTTTCTCAGTATGCCATTCAGAATAATTAACCATCATATTGTCCAGAAGTTTTGTTGCAGCACCCAAAGTGATGGTCATAAAGGTACCTCCAGCAGCAGAGTCCAATAGGTTCCTTGAAGAATAGTTCAATCCTGCCTAAAAAGTTTGGATGATCATCCAAGTAGTCAGTCCATGAGTGGGACAATTCTTTACCAAAGATTTCATTCTTTCCCAAGATTGAGCAACATGCTCATTATCAAGTTGTTTAAACTTCATTATTTGACTTCTCATAGATATAATCTTAGCAGGAGGATAGTATTTTCCAATGAAAGCATCTTTTCATTTAGTCCAAGAATCAATACTATTCCTAGTTAAGGAATTCAACCATTCTTTAGCTTTTCCTCTCAAAGAGAAAGGAAATAATTTCAGCTTAATAATATCACCATCTACATCCCTATGCTTTTGCATCTCACAAAGTTCAACAAAATTATTTAGATGGGAAGCAACATCTTCATTACCAATACCAGAAAATTGTTCTCTCATAACAAGATTGAGCAAAGCAGGTTTTATCTCAAAGAAAGTATCTTTAGGCACAGGTGGAGCAATAGGTGTGCTCATAAAATCATTGTTGTTGGTGCTAGTGAAGTCACACAACTTACTGTTTTCAAGAGTAGTCGTTTTTTGTGTTTTCAAATAAGAAAGCAAACTAGTAAAACTAATTTTTTTGTGTTTTTGAATAAGAAACAAGCAAACAAAGCAAAAAGAAAACTAAGCAAAACAAAAATAACAAAGTAAAGAGATTGGTTATGAGGGACTCCCCTTGTGAAGATGTCCTTAACTCCCCGGCAATGGCGCCAGAAAAATGCTTGATGGCTCAGTGTCGGCGCTAGGAAAATGCTGGAGCGATGATGATGTAGAGCTCGTTGGGAACCCCAAGAGGAAGGTATGATGAGCACAGCAGCAAGTTTCCCTTAGTTATGAAACCAAAGTTGAATCGAACCAGTAGGAGCAAGGAAACACCCCAAAGGTGTTGCTAGCTGAGCCTTGGCAGGGCACACTACCGGTGATAGTAGCAACGTGGAGACCTGCACAACACAACCACAGAACTTTGTACCCAACTTGCGATGAGGTTGTCAATCTCACCATGTTTTGCGGAAAACAAAGGATTAAACGTATCGAATGGAAAGAAGTAAAAGTTTGTAGAAAGTAAACACAAAGCAGTAAAAGATTGTAGATTGAATGTAAAAGACAAGGACCAGGATCCATAGTTCACTAGAGGTGGCTCTCCTTAAGATAGATAACATGCTGGGTGAACAAATTACAGCGGGGCAATTGACAAACATCGAGAAAGCAATACATGCATATACTAATCATCTTAACTCCTTTGGAACTTGATTGGGCATTACAACATTATACATATACCGCCATCCAACTGCATCTATGACTAATAATCCACCTTCAGGTTATCATCCGAACCCCCTCCAGTATTATGTTGCAAGCAACAGATTATTGCTTTACGAACTGCGTGTAAAGTAAACAATACGATTGTTCTATGAACAAAGGATTGTTGTTTTCTCCCTAGTAGCAACAACACATCTAGTACCTTAGAGATTTCTATCACTTCCCCAGATTACCAGAGGCATGAACCCACTATCAAGCATAAATACTAACTCTTGGAGTTGCTAGCATCTACTTGGCCAAGATAGCTACTAACAACGGAAAGCATGCAAGATCACAAATAACAAAGACATGATAGAATCAATAATCAATCTGAAATAGCATCTCAATATCCATCGGATCCCTGCAAACACAACATGCAGAATTACAAATAGATGATCTTGATCATGAACCGAGCTCACAAGATCTAGACACGAAAGCACAAAGGAGGAGAACCAGTTATCTAGCTACTACATGGATCCGTAGTCCAAGGATGAACTACTCACGCATCACACCGGAGGCTTGCATGGTGATGAAGAAGGCCTCCAGGGTGAATTCCCCTCTCCGGCAGGGTGCTGGGAAGAGCTTCAGATCCCTCCCGATCTAGGGATGGAGATGACGGCGGCTATAGACTCTTTCGTAGATTTTTTGATCGGGCCCTTAGGGTTTTCGTCCCGAGGGCATCTTATAGGCGAAAGGGGAGGCCGAGGGGCTGCCAGGGGCCACCACACCACCCATGGTGCGGGCCAAGCCTAGCCGCATGGCCAGGTGGTGTGGCCGGCCTCTGGCCCCACTCCGTCTCGTGTTCTGGCATCTGATGACTTCCGAAAAAATAGGCACTTTGGCTTTTGTCCCGTCCAATTCCGAGAATATTCATTTTCTGACTTTCCTAGAACCAAAAACAGGAGAAAACAGGCAGCTGGCACTATGGCTCTCGTTAATAGGTTAGTCCAAGAAATCATATGAAAAGTACTCCAAAGTGTGGACAAAACACAAGAAAGTGGATAAAACCAAGCATGGAACATCAAAAATTATGGATACATTTGCAATGTATCAACCACTGTGGCATCCCGCTAAAACCACTACTAGAAAATCATGTTGTTTTTGTGCATTCCATCATCATGACCGCATGCTCATGTCATCATGCCACATTGCATTTGAGCATCGTCATGTCATCATGCATTTGTTTGTCTAAAACTATTTTCGAAAAGCCTAGTTTTGTTTTCTAAATATTCCCCGTCTTAATTTCAAATCAAAACTCCGGTCTTTTCTGGATCTTTTATTTGTCTAAAAACTATTTACAAAAGTCTATTTTAAAATTAAAAGTTTATATTATTTTTGGGAGGCAGCCAGCCAGGCCCGAAAGCCCGGCCGACCACCTCCAAGCCCTAAACTAAAACCTAGTCTAATCCTAACCAAATCCCCACCCCGCCTACTCCCTACCACAGCCGCCACACCCCCTCTCCCTCCCTGCCAGCCAAACCCAACACCCACACGTAAACACAGCCACACACACGCACTCACACACACGCACCCGCGTGCAGCCAGCCGCACCCACCGCTTCCCCGCCACCTGGCCCAGCCGCCACCTCCCGCCTCACTTCCGTTTTTCCCGCCCAGCCGAACCACCTCTGCCGCGTCTTCTTTTTGCCTGGTCCCACTCCGCCAGCGAGCCACCAACCCGTCCACATCAACCCCTCCACTCGTAGCGCGACACGTTGCCCCGCTGGCCCACTCCCCATGCCACCTGCGCACCACCTCCCCACCAACCACCCGCCCCGTCAGCACCTGGGCACCGTACCACACCCCACCTGGTCACCCCACCTGCACATTCCCCCACGCCCTGCCCCGCTCCAGGCCCACCCTACCGACGCGCGTCCTTCTCTTCCCAACCTCTCTCTCTCTCTCTCACCGCCCCGTGGAGCCGCGCCCCGCCGCCACCCAACTCCTCCCTGCAGCGCCCTGTCCCTACGTCTCTCGTCACCGGCCATCGCCGGCCCTCCTCTGCCAGCGCCTCGTCGCCGTCGAGCTCACCCTCGGGCCCCGCCTCCTCGGCGTCCCCGCACCTCCGGCCGCCAGCACCTCCAAGTCCGGCCGCCTCCTCTTCGCCGTCCCCCTCACCGGCTCTCCCAGCGCCCTCTCTGCTCCCCGTCGACTGGTCGCTGCCCTCTCTGCTCCCCGTCGACCGGCCGCCGCCCTCTCCGGTCGCCGCCTCCCTCCCGGACAAGTGCCGCCTCTTGTCTTCTTCCTCGTCCCGAGCACGACCCCACCGTCGAGCCCCTGCAGCGCCGCCACCACCCCTCTACTCGTCCCCTATAACTCCGTCCCACGTCTACCACACCGATGCAGGGCCCTGGCCGCCGTCCTCGACCCCTGCTGCTTGTGCGCTGCCCCTCACCGAGCCTCAACACGCCGCCGTCCTCGGCTGCATCACTGTCGAGCTCCTCCGCCCCGTGACTGCCGCTCCGACCCGTGCCTCCTCGAAGCCTCCCAGCACACCGGGGCCGACGCCCGCGCCCGCTGACCGTCCCGTCGTCGAGCCCGTGCAGCACCTCGCCACGCGCAACCCCGGGCCGAGCCTCGCAGCTCCCTGATGCCTTTTTTCTTCTGTTTGTTCCTGGCCGAGCTCGTGCATGTGGTGAGGTGTTGATGTAGTAGGTGAGGCTTATGAAGTTGTGTGTGGTGCTCTGTTGTGTGGATATGATTACTGCTGCAGCTATCCAAGACACCATGCGACAAGAGCGACAAGTCGGAACCTAAGGACGGCCGCCACCGAGAACGATGGTACTCGAAGACGATTGCCACCGATGATGAGGTTTCACCAAGGAAACCGATGCCGGATCGACAAGATCTTCAAGGACGTCGAGACCCCGACCGGAAGATGCCCGGAACACCAAGATCTGCTCCCAAACGCTTGGACCGAGGCCGAACCAGGATCTCCACGGAACGCCGAGTTCTTCACCTTGAACGCCATGACCGTCTACACGAACCCGAAGACCACAGATGCGACAATTACTCCTTCCCGGATGCGAGCCTTGGATCCGAAGACCGCCAAGATTGCCACTGGAACACCAAGTCCTTCTTCCCGGAACGCCAAGCTCTCCTTCCGTTGTCCGAGCACGATCCCGTCGAACCGATCCCCGTCGAACCCTGAGACCGAACCCCGGGCCCCCGGAACCCAAGATCGCCAACGCCAATGTGTGAACCTTTTCTGAGCCCCTATTTTATAAATGCTATATATAAAACCTGTTGAATAGTAATTGTTCATCCCGCATGCATATCATAATCATGCCGGATCTTCTGCCGTAGTATTAAATATTGCATCCGGTGTTTCTTCTAGTGTTTGCTTCTTCGCGGACTAGGCCGATGAGTTGATGCGAGTATCGACAAGTTCTCCGGATATGAACCTTTGGCAGTGTTTCCCAGGCGAGCATCTCTTCCCCTTCTACCTATTTTGCATTTATAGTCTTTATTTCCCCCTGTTGATCTATTGCTATCCGTGTCGTGATGCTTTAGTTTCCGAACACCAGTTATATCCCGTGCAGCCTCTATATTGCCTTGGACACCTCCTATTACCTGTGTTTGGTAGATAGCTGGCCTTGCGAGTCGTAGTTGCTTGCTCAGGTGCGATCCCGTGTTGTCAAGTACCACAGTTGTTGGAAGGTTGGCAGATGCTTAATGGTGGAGATACTTAATGGTGGAGATGATCACGTCTTTAATTACACCTATTAAAATGCTAGATATAACTAATGCAGAGGCATCGATGGGCAATAGATGTTATTTGGTTCTTCCACGCTCACTTGTGTCCCGTAGGACCCCGAGTACTTGATACCTGTTCCTTGATTTTTCGCACTATCCACATCCGGGAGGCCTTATGAACCCCCCTGAGCCAGAGCTTGATTAATTTCTATTTCTTGGGGCCACAAACTAGTTTGGGGTTTTATTACTATCCTGTACTTATGCCATGCTTTACTGCTTTATTTACGATTGTGCGTGGAGCACCTGTACTGTTTAGGATCGTGACACGTTTTCGCTGTATCGACAAGCCCAGTCACACTTTCGGGTTCCTAGTCGTTTACAGCCGTCCACACATACCCTGGGTCCGTTCCGGAGCTGGCCAACTTCATTGCGGGTAGCTTAGTGGGGTGGCCCCCTGAAATATTTTATGAATCCTGTGATCGCTTTGTCGTGAATGCCTCGTTGGGTTTTGAGTTGGTTTTTCCGAGGTTGATCGAGTGTGTGTTGCTATTTGTACACCCCTGCAGGGTAAAACTTTCTGAAAGCCGTGTCCGCGGTTATGGACGACTTGGAGCATAGTATCTCGATCATAGACAAGCATAACTAAAGTAGTGCTATAAATTTGACTTAATATGTGACTAGTAATCAGATGCAACTATAACAGAATGGATATTAAAAATACCAACAACTGGTGGATATGGGTTGTTTTGTGACTTGCTATACCTGCCTAGTAAGTATTGGAACTCCAATGGAATGTGATAAAAGTGTCAACAACTGCTGGGTTTTGGGATTCCTCAGGACAAATATATCTGACTAGTCAATGTTCCAACTACAACGGAATGGTGATTAAAACTGCCCACTACTTATG
This sequence comes from Avena sativa, assembly GCA_916181665.1. Taxonomy (NCBI): domain Eukaryota; kingdom Viridiplantae; phylum Streptophyta; class Magnoliopsida; order Poales; family Poaceae; genus Avena; species Avena sativa. Next base: position 68,979,339 of record OV702292.1, read on the forward strand.
CTATCAGGATGACTCATGCTATCTATATCTGATTAGTAATTGCTGCAACTATAACGGAATGAGTAAAATTGCCAACAGTGTGAGTTCCTTGGCCCGACTTCCTCGTTTGGTCTCGAGGGGGGGGGAAATACCAGGATGGGTTTGTTTGGTGTTAGCTTCAGGTTGGATCCGAATAGGTCTTTCTTATCCCTCTCTGATAACCGCCAGTTGTATCGAGTCTCTATAGGTTGTTTAGTGCCGTTGCGCTGCCGCTTCAGCCCACCATACCTATGTAGGCAAGAGCCGTCGAATTCTAGCCTCGCCGTGTACTGGCCTCAGTACTGACGCTCCTCTTTTCCGTTGCCCTTTGTCGGCACCCCTTTTGTTTTAGCAGGTTTGTGATCGACGTCGTTAGCAGGGTTACCCTTCCGGCTTGGCCTGGGCAGGGTTATGGACGCCATTGGTTATTCTTTAGGGCTCTTAGCCCAATTTGCTTCTTGTCCATACTCGGATGTTGTATCAATTTCAAGGTGATTTGGATCTTTGTATTGTATATCTGTATTCGTGACTCGTTGAGTCGTTGTTGTATATATATATCTGTTCTGTGGGTCCCATCGAGGACTGTTGTGTAATGGTATTACTTTGTTTTCCACCCGCACGAAAGTGCCTGGTGGGCGTCCTTAAATCGTTTCTATGCGGGTTTGGCGGAAAGGGATAAAACTTGCATAGGGCCGATTTGAGGGTGTTACAGAGTGGTATCAGAGCTCAGCAGTTGCGATACCCCACAAGTCCAGCCTGTAGGATAACCTAGCTAACGGCCGAAGTAGAGTGTTAAAACTATTTTGCAAAAATCGGTTGGATATACCTGATTAGGTCTGCTTTTACTCCTTACCCCTCTGCTGTTCTCCTCTTACCTCTGCGTGTTTTGATTCTACTCTCTTATCTTTTCTTCGAGTCCAGGATTTCCAAAGGTTGGGTTTCTGTCGTACCTTCAGGGTTTCGCTTCCTCCCTTTATGACGGTGGTTCTACAATCATCAATCTGCTTCTTGGTTGTTGTACCTTCATCCAATCTTTTGTCCTTGAACTCTTTATCCGTATGTGCCCCTTGACAGATATCTGTATCATTGAAAAGCATATGAGAAGGATGAGCATTGGTGAAGTTGGAGTATACCTTGAGCATGTGTTGTTCATGCCAATGGAACCATCGCAAAACCTGATCATTGTGTCTTTTTCGTATGATGTTTCTTTGTATCTTCCGGTGGTCTCCAATGCGACGACATCATCTACGCCAGATCCGATGAAGATCCTACATCACCCCTCTTGTTCCGAACATCGCTTGTAAAGATCTTCAGTCTGAATTCCGAGAGTTGGTTGCACGATTCTTTTGTTCATGTACAGAGTAATGCTTTGAGTGCGGGATGGAGTAGCTACCATACCACTACTCTTATCCTTCGCTTTTGTACATTGAATGGGGGCATCAATGTGATTTACTCCTTCTACGGAAGTTAAAGGTGACCTTATCTTTGGATACCTTTATCTTTGTCCTTTGTTATCCGGAGTGTTCACTCGACGGACGTGAGCAACGACCCATTGTTGGTGGTGTCGCCGATTTCAAGAGGGACCAAGAATCTTTGTTAGTGGTGTCACGAGGACTTACACGAAGTGAGAAGATTCAGATCGTCGGCCTTCTTCCCCGTACCATGAGGCGGATCTCGAGGGCGAGATCCATTGTTAGTGGTGTCGAATTGTGGCATCCCGCTAAAACCACTACTAGAAAATCGCGTTGTTTTTGTGCATTGCATCATCATGACCGCATGCTCATGTCATCATGCCACATTGTATTTGAGCATCGTCATGTCATCATGCATTTGTTTGTCTAAAACTATTTTCAAAAAGACTAGTTTTGTTTTCTAAATATTCCCCGTCTTAATTTCAAATCAAAACTCCGGTCTTTTTCGGATCTTTTATTTGTCTAAAAACTATTTACAAAAGTGTATTTTAAAATTAAAAGTTTATATTATTTTTGGGAGGCAGCCAGCCAGGCCCGAAAGCCCGGCCGGCCACCTCCAAGCCCTAAACTAAAGCCTAGTCTAATCCTAACCAAATCCCCACCCCGCCTACTCCCTACCACAGCCGCCACACCCCCTCTCCCTCCCTGCCAGCCTAACCCAACACCCACACGTAAAAACAGCCACACACACGCACTCACACACACGCACCCGCGTGCAGCCAGCCGCACCCACCGCTTCCCCGCCACCTGGCCCAGCCGCCACCTCCCGCCTCACTTCCGTTTTTCCCGCCCAGCCGAACCACCTCTGCCGCGTCTTCTTTTTCCCCTGGTCCCACCCCGCCAGCGAGCCACCAGCCACTCCACCACCCGGCCACATCACCCCCTCCACTCGCAGCGCGACACGTCGCCCCGCCGGCCCGCTCCCCACGCCACCTGCGCACCACCTCCCCACCAACCACCCGTCCCGCCAGCACCTGGGCGCCGTACCACACCCCACCTGGTCACCCCACCTGCACATTCCCCCACGCCCTGCCCCGCTCCAGGCCCACCCTACCGACACGCCTCCTTCTCTTCCCAACATCTCTCTCTCCCTCACCGCCCCCGTGGAGCCGCGCCCCGCCGCCGCCCAACTCCTCCCTGCGGCGCCCCGTCCCTACGTCTCTCGTCACCGGCCGCCGCCGGCCCTCCTCTGCCAGCGCCTTGTCGCCGTCGAGCTCACCCTCGGGCCCCGCCTCCTCGGCATCCCCGCACCTCCGGCCGCCAGCACCTCCAAGTCCGTCCGCCTCCTCTTCGCCGTCCCCCTCACCGGCTCTCCCCGTGCCCTCTCTGCTCCCCGTCGACCGGCTGCCGCCCCCTCCGGTCGCCGCCTCCCTCCCGGACAAGCGCCACCTCCCGTCTTCTTCCTCATCCCGAGCACAACCCTACCGTCGATCCCCTGCAGCGTCGCCACCACCCCTCTGCTTGTCCCCTATCCCTCCGTCCCAAGTCTACCGCGCCGATGCAGGGCCCCGGCTGTCGTCCTCGACCCCTGCTGCTTGTGCGCTGCCCCTCACCGAGCCTCAGCGCGCTGCCGTCCTCGGCCGCATCACTGTCGAGCTCCTTCGCCCCGTGACCGCCGCTCTGACCCGTGCCTCCTCGAAGCCTCCCAGCACGCCGGGGCCGACGCCCGCGCCCGCTGACCGTCCCGTTGTCGAGCCCGTGCACCACCTCGCCGCGTGCAACCCCGGGCCGAGCCTCGCAGCTCCCTGGTGCCTTTTTTCTTCTGTTTGTTCCTGGCCGAGCTCGTGCATGTGGTAAGGTGTTGATGTAGTAGGTGAGGCTTATGTAGTTGTGTGTGGTACTCTGTTGTGTGGATATGATTACTGCTGCAGCTATCCAAGACACCATGCGACAAGAGCGACAAGTCGGAACCTAAGGACGGCCACCACCAAGAACGATGGTACTCGAAGACGATTGCCACCGATGATGAGGTTTCACCAAGGAAACCGATGCCGGATCGACAAGATCTTCAGGGACGCCGAGACCCCGACCGGAAGATTCCCGGAACACCAAGATCTGCTCCCGAATGCTTGGACCGAGGCCGAACCAGGATCTCCACGGAACACCGAGTTCTTCACCTTGAACGCCATGACCGTCTACACGAACCCGAAGACCACAGATGCAACACGTACTCCTTCCCGGATGCAAGCCCCGGATCCGAAGACCGCCAAGATTGCCACCGGAACGCCAAGTCCTTCTTCCCGGAACGCCAAGCTCTCCTTCCGTTTTCCGAGCACGATCCCGTCGAACCGATCCCCGTCGAACCCTGAGACCGAACCCCGGACCCCCGGAACCCAAGATCGCCAACGCCAATGTGTGAACCTTTTCCGAGCCCCTATTTTATAAATGCTATATATAAAACCTGTTGCATAATAATTGTTCATCCCGCATGCATATCATAATCATGCCGGATCTTCTGCCGTAGTATTAAATATTGCATCCGGTGTTTCTTCTAGTGTTTGCTTCTTCGCGGACTAGGCCGATGATTTGATGCGAGTATCGACAAGTTCTCCAGATATGAACCTTCGGCAGTGTTTCCCAGGCGAGCATCTCTTCCCCTTCTATCTATTTTGCATTTATAGTATTTATTTCCCCTTGTTGATCTATTGCTATCCGTGTCGCGATGCTTTAGTTTCCGAACACCAGTTATATCCCGTGTAACCTCTATATTGCCTTGGACACCTCCTATTACCTGTGTTTGGTAGATAGCTGGCCTTGCGAGTCGTAGTTGCTTGCTCAGGTGCGATCCCGTGTTGTCAAGTACCACAGTTGTTGGAAGGTTGGCAGATGCTTAATGGTGGAGATACTTAATGGTGGAGATGATCACGTCTTTAATTACAACTATTAAAATGCTAGATATAACTAATGTAGAGGCATCGGTGGGCAATAGATGTTATTTGGTTCTTCCATGCTCACTTGTGTCCCGTAGGACCCGAGTACTTGATACCTGTTCCGTGATTTTTCGCACTATCCACATCCGGGAGGCCTTATGGACCCTCCTGAGCCAGAGCTTGATTCATTTCTATTTCTTAGGGCCACAAACTAGTTTGGGGTTTTATTACTATCCTGTACTTATGCCATGCTTTAATGCTTTATTTACGATTGTGCGTGGAGCACCTGTACTGTTTAGGATCATGACACGTTTTCGCTGTATCGACAAGCCCAGTCACACTTTCGGGTTCCCAGTCGTTTACAGCCATCCACACAAACCCTGAGTCTGTTCCGGAGCCGGCCAACTTCGTTGCGGGTAGCTTAGTGGGGTGGCCCCCTGAAATATTTTATGAATCCTGTGATCGCTTTGTCGTGAATGCCTCGTTGGGTTTTGAGTTGGTTTTTCTGAGGTTGATCGAGTGTGTGTTGCTATTTGTGCACCCCTGCAGGGTAAAACTTTCTGAAAGCCGTGTCCACGGTTATGGACGACTTGGAGCACAGTATCTCGATCATAGACAAGCATAACTAAAGTAGTGCTATAAATTTGACTTAATATGTGACTAGTAATCAGATGCAACTATAACAGAATGGATATTAAAAATACCAACAACTGGTGGATCTGGGTTGTTTTGTGACATGCTATACCTGCCTAGTAAGTATTGCAACTCCAATGGAATGTGATAAAAGTGTCAACAACTGCTGGGTTTTGGGATTCCTCAGGACAAATATATCTGACTAGTAAATGTTCCAACTACAACGGAATGGTGATTAAAACTGCCCACTACTTATGCTATCAGGATGACTCATGCTATCTATATCTGATTAGTAATTGCTGCAACTATAACGGAATGAGTAAAATTGCCAACAGTGTGAGTTCCTTGGCCCGACTTCCTCGTTTGGTCTCGAGGGGGGAAATACCAGGATGGGTTTGTTTGGTGTTAGCTTCAGGTTGGATCCGAATTGGTCTTTCTTATCCTTCTCTGATAACCGCCAGTTGTATCGAGTCTCTATAGGTTGTTTAGTGCCGTTGCGCTGCCGCTTTAGCCCACCATACCTATGTAGGCAAGAGCCGCCGAATTCTAGCCTCGCCGTGTACTGGCCTGAGTACTGATGCTCCTCTTTTCCTTTGCCCTTTGTCGGCACCCCTTTTGTTTTAGCAGGTTTGTGATCGACGTCGTTAGCAGGGTTACCCTTCCGGCTTGGCCTGGGCAGGGTTATGGACGCCATTGGTTATTCTTCAGGGCTCTTAGCCCAATTTGCTTCTTGTCCGTATTCGGACGTTGTATCAATTTCAAGGTGATTTGGATCTTTGTATTGTATATCTGTATTCGTGACTCGTTGAGTCGTTGTTGTATATATATATCTGTTCTGTGGGTCCCATCAAGGACTGTTGTGTAATGGTATTACTTTGTTTTCCACCCGCACGAAAGTGCCTGGTGGGCGTCCTTGAATCGTTTCTATGCGGGTTTGGCGGAAAGGGCTAAAACTTGCATAGGGCCAATTTGAGGGTGTTACAACCACCATCTCCATTGCCGTTGTTGATTCCCATGATGACGAGGGAGTAGTTCTTCCTCGAGGCCGAGGGTTCTACCGGTAGCTATGTGTTCATCTCTCTCTCTCTATGCATGATCACATTGTGATCATGAGCTTTGTAATCAAGTAGATTTACCTTGTTACTCAAGTGCTTTAATAGATCTCTGCTCTCCCCATGTGTGTGAAAGTGACAGCGTGCACACCATGGTGGCACTTAGGCTAGAGATTACAAATACTTGTTATGAGTTATATTTGGAGTTGGATGTTTCTATGAAATTGTGGTGTTTGTTGGAACCATCTAGAGCTCAAGGTGATAGTGTGGGGTTATTTAGATGGGGAAAGCGAACTTTGAGGAGTGATGTTATAGCCCTACCATGGATTAGAGTGTCCAACTAGAGAGTAGTTCAAAGTAGTATCATGAAGAGAAGATATTTATATGAGAGTGTTCAGTAGCGAAAGTATGATCCCCAGGCCTTGTTTCTAAGCATTGAAACACCATTTGCAACTAGATCTGTTATTGCTTGCTTCCATCTTTATTTCAGTTTGCCTTTAATCTCTTCCACGCCATCAAAGCTATTTTCTGGCACCGTTACCACTTATAATTATCTATACCACTTGTATTTCACTATCTCTTCACCGAACTAGTGCACCTATACACCTGACAAGTGTATTGGGTGTGTTGGGGACACAAGAGACTTCTTGTATCTTATTGCAGGGTTGCTTGAGAGGGATACCTTTGACCACTTCCTCCCTGAGTTCGATAAACCTTAGGTAATCCACTTAAGGGAAACTTGTTGTTGTTCTACAAACCTCTCCACTTGGAGGCCCAACAACTATCTACAAGAATAGAAGTGCGTAGACATCAGTCGTCAAGACTATCAAAATATCTATCGGGTTAAGTATCTTCAAGGGTATTACTCTCAAGACAATCATTAATCAAACAAGTCATAAATTCCAGACTTTTTCTTAATGTACTTGTTTGGCAATATTATTTCCAAGGCAAGACTCAGTCAACTACAGGAACTAGAGCAAGAGCTTCAACAACTAATTCATACTAATAAAAAGCTTTACTCTAACCATATTAAATTACTTCCCACTAGCATGGCATCTTAGCAAATCAGCCAACTAAGATAAACAACTCAAACTTCATAAGTGGGAGACATAGGACATACCTCTCATAAGTGAGTTCATGATCCTATTCCTTATAGGGATGTGTTCCTTCAAAACTCAAACACGATTATTCTCATAATAATATCAAAGCAAAGAAGCGAAGTGCATCCACATTTACGAAGAGGAACGGAAAAATCTTTTTTGTATTTCTGAGGATAGGAATAAAAGAATAGAAAAACACGGGTTTTAAGAAAAGAAAAACAAACGAAAAAGCACACCTTTGGTCCTCCTTGTTCTACTTCTTCATCTTCTCCTCCTCCCATGGGTATTTCTTGTTGGGGTAGATTAGCCTTAACCTGCGCGGCAAAACACAAACGTCCATCCTCGATAGAGAATAAACCGTGAGGCAAAGGAGCCAGGATCAAGTGATCCGCTCTAGGTATATCGAAAAAGTATCTACCATGAGACCATACCACATGCTCTTAGAGTAGAGAGACCGAGACGGTGACTTCCTATCAACGGCTGGATGTTACCTAGGTTGATGCGAAGTGCACGTGCAAGAACGGTCACAACTCCTCCTCCACGCATATGGGTCCCCGATATTGAAGAGCTTAATACTTAAGGTAAAACACAAGAAGAGCGCCCAAATTTAGCGTTAAGGTACAATTAATAATAGCAGTTTTTGCGAGGATCAAAATGTCCTCCTCATTAATTCTAGTAAACTCACCACGTGCCTGCAAAGTTTTAGGAATAACATAAAATAAATATCAAATAGCGGGGTGATCAATTTAGTTTCCCTTGGGTGTGGTTCCATGGATTCTCATTAAATTAAAGTACTCCCAAGGTGCAGGATTTAAAACAAAAGTAGTTGTGCATACATCGGTGTTGTTGTTGGTAAACCCAAAGCATTGAGCTCATTGGTTGAGTGTTAAGGTGTACTCACAGTTTATAAGACGGAATTTGATGCGATCAACTCCAGGCCTTTGTTCCTCGGTACAACCGTAAGGGTCTACTGTATGTGTCAAGGTGGTGAAGAACTCAAGCGTCAAGCGACGATACGTGACAACATCCTAAAAGACAAAATCATACAAACCGACATTGTTGCAAAGTAAATCGAAATTAGCACGAATGCCAAGTTGGTTCAGGATATAGGGACACACCCACTTGGTGGACTTGATTTCTTGGAGCTTGATATGACTGAAACGGTTCTGCTGAAACTCTTCGATGAACTCAAAACCAAGTGACTCGGGGGTCAACGCATCAATGGGTGGTGCGGAGGACTCCGCAGCCACCACACGTGTACGGCTCCCCATGTGTTCATCTAAAAATAATAAGATAAAGTAAATAAAAATTGCTAATATTTTTTAGTCCAATAGAAACATATCATAAGTGATTCTCTACACTAATTACAAAAGAAACTCCTCTAAAACAATACTAAGCAAGCTCAGTATCAAGATTGAATCAAGAACAAGACCCAAGTCTAGATTGACAGTGGTGAAAGAATGAGTGAAGCTTTTGTACAAATAAGTTGAGGATTGGAGGAGAATCATACCTTAGATCGAATGAGTGCGAGGAATCAAAGAAAGATTAATTAAATTTGAAGATCCAATGGAGGTTGTTTGGATTTTGGAGGAAGAAGAAAGAGAAAGATTGGTTTGGGGGATTTTAGGTTACCTCCTCGGGCTGAATATGGCGGCCGCGTACGTGGTACGGGCGGGCGGTATGACGGGAGCCCGCCTGTACCGGGTGACATACCTTGGGGGCGACGACTCCCTTCCGGTGGTGCACTTGGTATGGGCGCATGGTACGGGCGTGCACGCCCATACTACTGGTGATTATCCAATCTGTGACTTTTCTTGAAATCTGATGTTTACTCGAGGGTACGATACGCGCACGTGGTACGGACACGTCCGACCGTACCAGTGGTCATTAAGAGCGTTGTTCCCTGCGGCAAAAATCATAATTTCTATCTTCCCGTGGTTCGATGTGATACGGGTGCATGGTACGGTCCCTTCCGGCCGTACCAGTGGTCGTTAAGAACACTATAAGCTACAAAACTCAATTTTTTTGATTAGAAGCTCCGTGTGCCTTTGTACATCTTATCAAAGGACAAAATAATAGCAAACATACTACATAAAAATCATCAATACTTCTTAGGACACGTGTTAGTAAAATAAAAGATAGAGGATTACCTTATTTCTTCTCCTATCTCCAAAGGTCTTCTTGAACATTCTTTATTAAAAACAAAAACAAATGAACAAAACTAACACAAAAGTAAAACTTTATTTCACATGGATTGCATCCCATGAAGCACTTCTAGTTAAGGTCAATTAGCTTGACCCTAATTGTAATCATTTAGGTTTCAGAAGTGGAATACCCACTCCAAAGTAGTTGGCATTTAAAGTAATTATACCAGCATCATCATTAGGCTTGGCCTTATTTTTCCTAGAGAAGTGGACTATAAAAGGATCTCTAGATGATAGTCCTATTCTCACATTCCCCTCATGTAAATTAATCAAAGCCTTGATAGTTCTTAGGAATGGCCTACCTAGAATTATAGGTGATATGGGATCTTCAGGCATGTCTACAATAATAAGATCAATAAGAGCGGGAATACTTTTAATTTCAACAACTATATTTTTTTAATCCCCACAGCTTGTTTATAAGTTGAATCAGCTAGATGGAGTCTCAATTCAGTAGTAACAAATGGCCTCAAATTTAATTTGTCAAATAAGCTTTTGGAAATCGTTGAGACACTCGCACCAAGATCACAAAGTGCGGATATCTCATTGACTCCCAACTTAACTTTAATAGTGGGCTCAAATATATCATCTAGCTTAGCTGGAAACTTATCAGCTAGTCTTTTATACTCCATCTCTAACTCGCGAGGTTTAGATGCTACTTGTTGTATAAATTGTTGGTACATAGCAACATTACCTTGTTCTATACCTGGATTATTCACAGTGATCATCTTTAGCAGATCTTCCACGGTAGATTCTGGTGTTAGCGTGTTTCTATAATCCAGCTCTTCAGGCTTTTCTTCATTGGTTACCACCCTCGTCATCTTGAGGTCTTATACCGGATTTGGCTCGGGTTTTCTAGCAAACTTTGATAGTATGAGAGCTTGACTCTCAGCTACTTTACCCAACTGAGCCTCCACAGACTTTGTCCTTTCCTGTAGAGCCTGCACATCATTTCTAATTGCAACAACTTGGTTAGATAATTTTCCTATACTACTTCCATGGTTCTCCGTGATTTTAATAAGCGTATTATTTTTCTCGGTTTGAGCTTGTATAAAGGTTCTAACAGTTTGCTCAAACGAGAGATTTCCATGATTTGATCCATTAGTATTATCATAATTATTGTAAGGAGCTCCTGCAAGATTAGGATAATGTTTTTGAACATTAGAAGCATAATTATTTTTCCATGCAGATTAAAAGGAGAGCGAGTTATAAAATTAACATCATTAACATCGGTAACAATAACATTGACTTGGGTATCTTCTTTACCTTTTACTATGCTAACAACTCGTCTACCTTAGATTTAAGATCTTCATTATTTACCTCGGTAATTGAACTTACTCTCTTTGAGGTTCTTTCCACATGCCATTGGGCATGGTTGTTTTGCATATCATAAAGTAACTTCTTTGCAACACTCACATGCGTTTCCATGATTGTTCCTCCTGCTGCAGTATCTAGCATAGACTTAGACATTGGGTTAAGACCATTATAAAATAAATGTAATATAAGCCACTCTTCCATCCCATGACTAGGACAGTTCATTACGGCTTATTTCATCCTTTCCCACGCAAGCGCTAGTGGCTCACGGTCTTCTTGTCTAAAGTTTGTAATGTTGGATCTTAGATGCATAGTTTTAGCTAGGAAAAAAATTTAGTCATAAAAAAATTAATACATTCCTCCCAAGACTTAATAGTGCCCTTTGGTAGGGCTAGCAACCAATCCTTAGCCTTTCCTCTAAGAGAGAAAGGAAACAATCTTAATTTAACAGCATTTTGAACTACATCCTTAATACGCACCATGTCGCAAATTTCAGTGAAAGTGTTTAAGTGCAAACCCGAATCTTCAGCAGATGAGCCCCCAAATTGGTTTGTTGAACCAAACTTAAAAGGTTAGGCTTTATTTCATATGTTTCCGCATCAACAGTGGGCTGAGTGATAGTGCACGAATAAAATCATTAGTAGGAGTATCATACTCCCCGAATCTCTTTTGAGCCATGGCTCTTATATTTTTGGTAATTTTTATGTAAAGAAAACAAATAACAAGTAACTAATTTTTGGGGGTTTTCAAATAGATAACAAGAAGTAAACTACAAACTAATAATAAAACTAAAAACAAGGTCTCTAGTGACCTCATCGGGATAGTGAAATTGCTTCTAGGAAACAGCGCCAGAAAAAGGGTTGATACCTTCGATTAGGATTCACGGATGTAGTATAATAGCTTTTTCCCTAGAAGACCTAGGTTTAATCGAACCTTGGAAAGCAATGCTAAAAGGAAATAAAAAGGACATGTTTACACGACTTCGTTTGTTCATTTTACCTTAGTTTACCGGACCAATCTAGTTTACTTTATAATGGGTTGAATAAATGGATGGAGATAGGTCAGGGTTGAAGATCCACCTGCAGCTGCACATCATATGGGATAAAATATAATAATAAGCATAGTCATGTGTAATGTTTGAACGGAGGTAATCTCTTGTGGGCAACACAGCCTAATATACTAGAGTCCCCGTGATGTAGCGGGCATAGCAATAGTCTTCTAATCCAACCGAGTGCACACCGAAGCAATGGGCTACAAACGATTATTAAGTGTAAAACATAGATCAAAGCTTTAAGTGGTGATGTTGCTGTGATCCCGAATGGGTCGCTAAGCGCAGACCGTACTACCCTTTCTGTCACTGGGGTTCCTATGAGATCACCGCTAGCCAAGTATCTCACCTTAAGCCTTTATCAATCTATGGGATCTTGGGTACCTCAAGTCCACAGATCGAGACAGGAGACAAAGAAACAAAAGATACAAATATCAATTGCAAACAAAATGTAATACTCCCATGAATTAGATGCACATAATTACTGTGAGGCTTCTCCCCAACTCGCAGCCCGTGAGGACTACTCACTCATAACAAATATATCAGAGATAGAAAACATCATACAAATACTTAGATTGAAATCAAATATTCTTACAATGGTTGCCAAATCACAACGAGATCTAAAGTACAAAGCAATGGCTATGGCTAGTGGAGGGGATGGATGATGGAAGTGATGAACAATGTATGAACAATGGTGTGGATCTCCTTTGGTGGTGTTGTGATGTAGTCTGAGAATGGTGGCTCTCTGGCCGACGGCTAGAGCCTCAAAATATAAAGTCGCCTTCATGAAAGTCATAGGGTTTGACGAGATGAAGCCAATGCCACCTGGTACGGTCGGACGGTATGGGTGGGCCCTGTCCATACGAGTGGTTGTTAAGCATGCTGACACCCTGGAATGGCTTCCCAATTACTTGGCCATGTAGACTTCCTCAAAAACCTTCATTATGACTCTTGATTTTACATTAAAAACCATGATTTTCTACACAACACAATTCAAAGAAAGGTTTTGCATATCTTTGCAATTATTAGTCATTAGTGGCAAGGATTGAGAGTTTCTTGTCAATTTCTTGACCAAAAAATGTTTAAATGCGGTGGAAGACGATGGCTAATTTTGGAGCCATCAGTATTCGAGGAGTTGCCCCGTAGGGACTCCAAAGGAGCACTTCATAGGATTGATCTTGATGCAGTACTTGTCGAGGTTATCAAATGTATCTCAGAGATCATTGATAAGGGTCAACCCTTGTTTTGTTGTAACTATGACATCGTCAATGTAAACTTGTATATTTATTCCAATTTGGCTTCCTAAGCAATTTTGCATCATCCGCTGATACATTGCACCCGCATTTTTTAGTCTGAAGGGCATTGTTGTGTAGCAGAATACACCATAGGGTGTGATAAATGTTGTTTTATCCTAGTCTTCTTCCTTCATCCGAATCTGATGGTATCCTGAGTATGCTTCTAGAAAGGAAAGACGTTCACACCCCGTAGTTGAATCGATTATTTGATCAATTCGTGGTAGTGGGAAGTGATCCTTTGGACAATGTTTGTTTAACGCAGTGAAGTCAATGCACATACGTAGCTCCTTCATGTTTTTCTTTGGTACACATACTAGGTTTGTGACCCGCTCCACTTTCTTCAATTCTTTGATAAATTTGGTGTGGATTAGGGGATGGAGTTCCTTTCCAATGGCCTTTCGTTTTGGTTTTGCAAAGCGACTAAGTGACTGTTTACTGGTTTTGCCTTAGGATCTAAGTTAAGTGCATGCTCAGCAAGTTCCCTGGGAATTCCCGGCATGTCGGCTGGTAACCATGCGAAAATCTCCCAGTGCTCATGGAGGAACTCAATGAGCGCGCTTTCCTCTGTGGGACCAAGATTGGAGGACACAAAGGTCATCTTCTTCGGGTCGGTAGGGTGAATCTAGACTTCCTTTGTATCTTTTATGGTGTCAAAAGCCTGATCGAGATTGACACGTGCTCCTTCTAGAGGTTCTGCATTTGCTGACATTTTTAGTTGCTCAAACTCGGTCTCCATCCGGAAGGATCCAGATATTTTGTTGAATTCTCGATCGCAACTATCAGAACATGTAAAAATGCCATTCACTGTTATGACCCCTTTGGGGGATGGCATTTTCATAACTAGGTACACATAGTGTGGTACTGCCATGAACCGTGCGAAGGCTCGGCAACCTAGGATCGTGTGATACTGCGATGACCAGTCCATGACTTTGAACTCGAGCTTTTTCACACCTGAATTTTTCTTTGGATCCGAAAACAACGTCAAGAGATATTTTACCTGAAGGAATTTCAGCTTTACCTAGGACTATGGCGTGGAAAGATGTTTCTGTTGGTGCTAAATTTGCTAAAGAGCAATTCATTGCCTGAAGTGTCTTGGCATAAATTAGGTTGACGCTACTTCCTGCATCCATGGAAACCTTACTCATATCAAATCCACCGACTTGGGACTCTAATATTAGAGCCGAGTGGCCCGGTCATGGGACTCGAAGTAGATGATCAGCTCTGTTGAATGTAATTTCCTGTTCTGACCAATGGAGATACTCGGGTGCGACTAGTGGTGCCGTTAGTACCAACATTGGGGGATCCCGAGCTATTAGCTGGTATCTCTGTGTTGATTAGCCTCCACCGACATCATCTCTTCAGTATCCGCTGATGTGGTCGTCGTTTCTTCTGTTGTCCCCTTGATATGTCCAAAACGTATCTACTTTCCCGAACACTTTTGCTATTGTTTCTCCTCTATACTTGTGTGATTTGGATGCAACTAATGCGAACTGACGCTGTTTTCAGCAGAATTGCCTTGGTGTCTACTTTTTGTGCAGAAAATCAACTATCATGAAAAATCCCGGAAAATATGCCAAAAATCCTATTTCACCCGAAGACTCCAGGAGCTAGAATACGAGACGGAGAAGAGCCCTAGGGTGGACACACCACCTGCTGGCGCGGGCCAGGCCAAGCCACGCCAGGGGGTGGTGTGGGCCCCCCAGGCACCCCCCTCGGCCTCTCTCTTTGCCTATAAGGAGCCTTCTGACCTAAAAACTTCGGGGGGTTCGACGTTTTTCCACGAAAAGTTCCGCTGCGCTGCCGCCACCGAAGGGGAGATTCGGGGGACATAAAGTCTCTGTTCCGGCACCCTGCCGGAACGGGGAAGTGCCCCCGGAGCCATCTCCATCGATCCCCACCATCATCTTCATCGACCATCCATGTTTCTTCCATCTATGAGTGAGTAATCCCCCGTTGTAGGCTATGGGGATGGTAGGGATTGGATGAGATTGTTCATGTAATGGCATCAGATTGTTAGGGCATGGTGCCTAGTATCTCTTATTAGTGCTTTATGACTTTGTTGCAACTTTGTTGTGCTTAATGCTTGTCACTAGGGCCCGAGTGCCATGATTTCAGATCTAAACTTATTATTGATTCATTATGATAGTATTGTTTTGGGTCTTATCTACAAGTTGTATACACACGTCGTTGCCCGGAACCTATGGTCCCGAAGTGACAGAAATCGTGGTAGCCGGAAGGGAAAGGCTTTGATGTGAGGATCACATGTGTTCACGAAGTGTTAATGCTTTGCTCTGGTGCTCTATTAAAAGGAGCACCTTAATTGCCAGTAGTTCCCTAGAGGCCCCGCTGCAAACGGGCTGGCAGGACAAAAGATGTTGTGCAAGTTCTCATTGTGAGCACGTATGACTATATATGGAACACATGCCTACGATTGTCTAGTACTTGGGTGCTTTATCTTATTTATCTGCAATTGCCCTATGTTCTGATTGCTATGTGAATTGTCTTGTCCATGCAACGCCCGTCCATCCATCCCTATGCCTACCGCACTCGAATCCCACTGTTTACTGCTTTTGTTACTACTGCTGTTACTTTACTATTCCTACTACAAAACTGTTGTTACTGATAAACTGCTGTGAGCAAGATTGTTTCCAGGTGCAGCTGAATTGACAACTCAGTTGTTAAGGCTGATAAATATTCTTTGGCTCCCCTTATGTCGAATCAATAAATTGGGTTTCACTTCCCTCGAAAATACTGTGATACACCCCCTATACTTGTGGGTCATCAAGACTATTTTCTGGCGCTGTTGCCGGGGAGCATAGATTTATTTATCAAGTTCACTTGGATTCTCTATTATTCGCTGCTATCCATCCATCATGGGTAAGTCTCGTGATGGCAAGGTTCCTATTTTACCATCCACTACAAGAAGAGGTACGGTTCTGAACACCTCTGTTGCTCTTGATTCACCGTCTGTTATAAGTAAGCTCGTTACACCACCACATACACATGCTACACACACTGCTACTACTGCTGAATCTGAAACTTCTGATGCTTATGATGCTGCTTCTACTGTGCTTGATAAGAGTGGTTCATTAGGTCCTTTCCTAGATGCTACGATTGCTAGAACTATAGCTGGAAATACCGAAACTCCTAATGAAGACACTACCACACCTATTAGCTCACCTGATTCTAGTGAGAGTTATGATATTGAAGAAGATTATGTTGAGATGACCGATGAGTTTATTAAAGAATGTAAGAACACCCATGATAGGAACGCTGCTAAGAATCTCCTTGAGAGGCGTACTATTAGACCCAAATTATATCCTGCTCTTAAGTTTGCTGCTTCTCCCATAAACATTATAGATGAAGATTATGATTTCTCTCTCGATCTATCTTACATAGCTATTGTCGAGAAAGAACCTTTTTGTGGGACTAAGAATGAAAGTGCGGTAGCACATATGAATGAACTTTCTACCATGAGTGGCTTGTTTTCTGATGATATTAAAATGCGTACTTACTTTGTTGCTAAGATTTTCCGTTTTTCACTGAAAGGAGAAGATAAAACTTGGTTTGGTAATTTACCTCCTGGATCTATTGATAGCCCTGAGTGCTTGATTAGTACTTTTCTGCAGAAATATTTTCCTCCTAGTGCTAGACATGCTATTTTGCAGGAACTTTTTGATTTCAAACAGGGAGAAAAAGAGGTATTGCCCGAATCTTGGGCAAGATTTTGTGCTTTGATTCATGCACAGGCTGGAAGTCCTTTACCTAAGAATGAGCTTCTTGATATATTTTATAATGGACTAACCGAGGAATCTAGGACATACCTAGACAGTTGTGCTGATTGTGTTTTCAGGAATAGGACTCCTAAGGAAGCTGAGGAATTAATGGCTAAAATAAGCAAGAATTATGAAGATTGGACTCCTCCTAAACAAGCTATACCTGAAGTAATTGTACCTGAACCATCTATTCCGGTGCCTATTCCAACATCAAAGAAGAGGGGAGTTACTGAATTAAATGATGAAGTGATGAAGGAAGCTAAGAAATGTCTTAAGGAGAAGGGAATTAATGCTGCAGATGTCAAGAATTTACCTCCTATAGAAGAATTATGTAAGCCTATTCCCTACTCATCCACTATTGAGGTACACTCTCTCCAACACTTTGATGAAGGTGATATCCCTTATGCTAAACCTCCTGATCAATGCTTAGAAGAATTTGATATCTTTATTGTTAAGCAAGATAACTTTAATAAAAGGGTGCAAAATCATCTAATGGAGAACACTAGAGCTATTGTTGAGTTGAAAGATATTGTGGAAAGAACCTCTAATGATGTTAAAATGATTGTTAAACACTTTCAAATGGTTCAAACTCAAATTGATCAACTCGTTAAAGTGCAAAACGACTTGCTAGTTAATGCTGCTAAAGAAAAACATGCTTATGAAATTAGAACTAGAAGTGGTGCTGCTACCCAGGATCCTCTATATCTTGAGGGGCATCCCAAAAGAATTGAGAAGGATTCTCAACAAGCTGAAAATAGTGGTTCTACTCGTAAGAAAAGGAAAAAAAGAAACATAAAACTATTGTAGAATCCTCTGAACCTGCTATAGATCCTAATAGTATATCTATCTCTGATGCTAAAACTGAAAGTGGCAATGAAGAAAATGAAGTGCCTAATGAAGAAAAAGTTGAAGAAGAACCTGAAAACCACGCTAAGACTACTAAATACACTAAAGAAGATTTTATTGCTAAGAAACATGGTAGTGAAAGAGAACCTTGGGTCCAAAAACCTATGCCTTTCCCTGATAAGAAACACAAGTCAAAGGAAGATGAACACTATAATAAGTTTTGTGAGTGGATGAAGCCTTTATTCTTGCAAATTCCTTTGACTGATGCTATTAAATTGCCTCCTTACTCAAAGTATATGAAGGATATTATCTCGAATAAAAGGAAGATCCCTAATGAAGAAATTTCTACTTTGCTTGCTAATTATTCCTTCAATGGTAAGGTTCCTAAGAAACTTGGAGACCCAGGGATTCCAACTATCCCTTGCTCTATTAATAATAGCTATGTTAGAACTGCTTTGTGTGATTTGGGAGCTGGAGTTAGTGGTATGCCTTTCTCTCTCTATAAGAGGCTTCAACTTGAAAAATTAATACCGACTGATATATCTTTGCAAATGGCTGATAAATCTACCACTATCTCTGTGGGTATATGTGAGGATGTACCTGTTCAAGTGGCTCACAATTGCTTGATACTAACTGATTTTGTTGTGCTTGAAATGCCTAAAGATGATAATATGTCTATTATTCTTGGCAGACCTTTTCTTAATACTGCAGGAGCTGTTATTAATTGTAATCAAGGAAAGGCGACCTTCAATGTTAAAGACAAGGAACATACTGTCTATTTCCCCAAGAAGATTGAAAGGACTTATGGTTTGAATTCAATTGAACATGTTGAAGGCATTCAAGTTGGAGAAATATATTGTCCCATACCAAGAGAAAAATTTGAAACTATTATGATTGGGACCATTGCTATCAAGGTTAAGGTAACATAATCATTAGTGGAGTACACAGTTTTGTCTCATATGCAATTGTTTTGGTAGCAAAACTTGATCAACCTTGCTAACAAAAGGATTCCATTGAACAAAACAATGTTTTCATTATGATTATCTCCGTTTATTTCTATCCTTTGTATTTTAGTTTTTGCTTTCGTTTAGTTTTCTTTGTGTTGTTAGTTTGCTTGCATGCTAGAACTTCTGTAGCTCTAGCCTTGTTTTGTCCTTGCATCATGTTTCCAAAAAGAAAAAAAATCTGTCTGTCAGAAAAATCATTCTTCTATTTCTGAAAAATGCCCAAAAATAAAGTGTCTCGAAAAATTCCAGAAAATTCATATTAAATTTTTACGTGAAAAAAGGGGCAGAGGAGTACCTGGTAGGTACCAGGGGGGCCCACCAGGCAGGCACACCACATGGTGGCGTGGCCAGACCTAGGTGGCGCCATGCCTTGGTGTGGGCCACCCTTGGCCCCCCACTGCCTCTCTCTCCTGCCGCTTTCTTCTCTCTCCCGAGTAAGCTCCAGTTCATAGCTCAAAATCGCGTTCTCTCTATGCTTACCCTCGATTTCTTCGATCTCTTTGCTCAGCCCATCTTTCTTGCTGAAATTTGGATCAATTGTTCCTTGGTATGTGACTCCTCCCCTTGCCCAAGTAGATTTGTGTTTAGTGGATTGTATGTTGAGTATTTTGCTACTGTAGGTGACTGGTTATGAGAGCTTGTAAGCTTGTTTGATGCTTAGAGATATAGTTTTGATGCATGTTTAGGCCTCTTGCTAGTCCCTATGAGTAGATTCCTTCATTATATTTACTTTGCAATCACTTGTTTAATAGGTTTTTAATTTCAGAACACCAAGCATGAACAACCACACTTTTGGAGAGATATTTGAGAGTGATGCACCCAGGAGGTAAAGGCCCTCAAGAACAGCCTCTCAAGCTAGTCCATCATATAATGAAGACCTCATTGCATCACGTATTGGCAGTGAAAGATATGATGGAGATGCTCACCCATCCTCTTTCCCTTGTTTTACTTTCTTGCAAGCTGCAGGTATTCTTGATGATTTCTTGCTACTGATTGAGAGGGTTGGCTTGACCTCTTATATGCAAGATGAGAGTGCACAATACGCTATGCTCACCAAAACTTTTGTTGAGAGCTTCTCATTTTCTAACACATCCTATCATTCTACTGTCTCATTTAAAATCTATGATATGCCCTTCACCATGCCTTTGGAGAGATTTTGCAGTATTGTAGGTGTGCGTATGATAGGGACCGTGAAGAAAATTCAAGGGCAGCCCGCTGATTTGTTGGAGCTTTACCGAGGGGTGACCAATGATGATAACCGCGTGGCGCAGCGCGGAAAGATAAGAAACATCCAACTCCCTGCTCTTAGATACTTTGCATACTATCTTGCCACTAGTGTTTTGGGTAGGGAGAACACTAGTAATATCAGCAACTATCACTTAGCTTTCCTTGCTGCTGCGCTCAACAATGATACTCGGTACAATCTTGGCTCTCTTATTGCTCGCCGCCTAGCTGCTAGGGGGCCTATCTATGGGGGCATCATTGCCTCGTGTGTAGTTGATGCATTAGATCTTTCTGTGGCTCCTGATGATGTTATGCTAGCACCACAGAGGCTCGACCTTGTTGCCATGAAAACTCATCACTTTGTCACTGCTACCTCTGATTTGAATAATCTAGTATATAGGATGCTTTTCACTGACGGGGATGAAAGGGAGATCCTTTTGCCCCAGCCTGCTTTGTTCAGTGTTGACAGGAGACCGTGGTCGCACTCCAAGGAGGAGGTGGACGAGTAGCTTCTCTTGTTGGGTTTCCATGAGCAGCACCAGGAGGATGTGCCCTCCTATGATTATTTCGCACATTACGGAGGGATGTACTCTGGCTCGCACTAGGATGAGGGTACCTCCTCGTCGTACCCCGGTGACACTTCATCTTGGCCAGCCTGGGACTGATACCCACTTAGGCCAAAAGCCTAAGCTTGGGGGAGGTACGCCGACAGCGCACTCATCTCCATATCATGTTGCGTCGGTTCTTTGTATATTCATGCTTTCGTTCTCTTTTTAGTTTTCGTTCTTCTTTGCTTTTGCTTTCTAAAACACAAAAAGACCAAAAATATTTTTGTTGTTTCTCTTTGGTTTGCTTCTTCTTTTTGCTTTGGTTTGCTTGTTCCTTTTTGCTTTGTTTGAACTATTCGAAAACCCCAAAAAGATTTTGCTTTGCTTGTTTTTCTCTTTTGGTTTTTGTTTAAAAATCGAAAACACCAAAAATATTTGTTGTTCTTCTTTGGTTTTTGTGAGTTGGCTACAGGGTTCGGCAGTTCTCAGTGGATCATTGGTTTCATATTATTATTCAAGCCACACAAGTGAAGAGCAATAATGAGGATTAATGACAACTTGAGGCATGGTAAGAGGCTGGTAACGAACTCTATTTGTTTTCATTTGTGTACGTATACTCATCATTGTGAGCTTGCTTAGTCCGTTCATGTAGAGTGTATGTTATCTTTGGATATTTAGTAGTTCTTGCTTTCTTGTGATTAGCTCCAGCTCGCTAATAGTTTGTAGCATGTCTCATGAATGTTTGCTTGCATTACTCTATTCATAAATTGGTATGACGCCGTGGTATCCTCCTCTGAATGTTTCATTTGATCGACTTGGCACATTCTCATGCATGCACATGACTGTAATAATCAGTTAAGCCTTGACGAATTATTTTGCCTTGAGGATCTTGAATCATTTTCATGCCATGAGTAGTCTTGTTTTGTTGCAAGCATGATAATAACAGCTATTGCTCTCTCGTTTGTCGCTCCCTTACTTTTGCTAGCCTTCACTTCCACTGAGTGTCTTACTCATGTTTCCTATTCCCTAAACCAAATATTTCCAAAGTGTCCACCATACCTACCCATTAGCATCATTTGCTACTTCCGTGCATATTCAATATGCCTTGTTTTCTTCCGAATAAAATGTTTGCTTGTTATGAGAAAGTTAGTTAGTAAAGCTCTCACGAACTTGATGGCACACTTTATTTTCTGCACTTAATAAAACTGAACCATTGTGAACTCTCCATGAAAGTTATATGCTTGCTAATTATAGGCTGGGGATTAGCAGAACCGTGATGTCACGGGGAACACTTTCAACACTTGTAAATATATACCCAGTTGATACCTTGCTCTTTTGTTTGCGGATGTCGTCGGTGTGAAATAAAAGGGGAGCTTGTAAGTCCATGGAGTTATGTATGTGTGTTAGAGAAACACCTGGGCCGCTGGTCTAATCCATGCTGACATGATGGAAACCTGCAGCGTAACCATAATGATATCTATGAAGCATTCTTCTTATAAAAAAAGAGAGTTATAGCTATTGAGAAAAAGAAAAAAAAGAGTTTTATGAAAAGAGGAAAGAGAGAAAAAAGCACCATTTTCCCATGGTAAATAAGAAGATTGTTGAGATACTCATTGTATGCTTGCCTTGTCATTTTGATATGGGGATTCTTCCGTATCATCGGGCAAGGGGTACCCCGTTGGCGGTTCTCAATGATACGCACATACTTACGATGACAAGAACTTACCGGTAACTAAAGTTGAGTAGCATGAGGAGCGGCCCTCGTACTCAAGGGACTTGGGATTTCCAGTTTATAGTCTGTCAAGCATATAACTCAGATTGGACCTCACTTTCACCTTAACCACATTAAAGATGCCTATGATAGGGGCAATGAGAGCTCAAAGCTAACAAGTACCATACTTTCAGCATTTGGAAGCCTTTCAAATTTCTCAAAACCTTTTTCTTCTACTTGTTGAGTCTCCACATATTCTTTGAGCACCTTCTTGAGAGCATAGTTGTCATTCTTTATGTTTGTTTCATTACTTGATTATTTGTGTTATGACTTTGATGCTTGTATCCTTGATATCTTTACTTCTAGTCATCACTTGAACTTCAGAGGTGCCTTGTCATTCATAATCAAAGGCAAGCGAGATACCACTCTATCATACCTTTCTATGAGCATTGTAATGTTGCTTATGTTTGTGCTTTATGCTACTTATTATTCTTGAGTTGGAATCTCTTCATAGCTTGCAATGACTATTGAGTAGACTCAGTTGCATACTCTTTATTATGAATTGTTCAAGTAAGTTGATCACATTGCTGAGAATATTTACATCATATGAAGCAAATGTGTTCGTGAAAGTTCTTTTATCGCACTCAGTATTGAACTGAATTGCTTGAGGACAAGCAATAAGCTAAGCTTGGGGGGGAGTTGATACGTCCAAAACGTATCTACTTTCTCGAACACTTTTGCTATTGTTTCTCCTCTATACTTGTGTGATTTGGATGCAACTAATGCGAACTGACGCTGTTTTCAGCAGAATTGCCTTGGTGTCTACTTTTTGTGCAGAAAATCAACTATCATGAAAAATCCCAGAAAATATGCCAAAAATCCTATTTCACCCGAAGACTCCAGGAGCCAGAATACGAGACGGAGAAGAGCCCTGGGGTGGCCACACCACCTGCTGGCGCGGGCCAGGCCAGGCCGCGCCAGGGGATGGTGTGGGCCCCCCAGGCACCCCCTCGGCCTCTCTCTTCGCCTATAAGGAGCCTTCTGACCTAAAAACTTTGGGGGGTTCGACGTTTTTCCACGAAAAGTTCCGCTGCACCGCCACCACCGAAGGGGAGATTTGGGGGACAAAAAGTCTCTGTTCCGGCACCCTGCCGGGACGGGGAAGTGCCCCCGGAGCCATCTCCATCGATCCCCACCATCATCTTCATCGACCATCCATGTTTCTTCCATCTATGAGTGAGTAATCCCCCGCTGTAGGCTATGGGGATGGTAGGGATTGGATGAGATCGTTCATGTAGTGGCATCAGATTGTTAGGGCATGGTGCCTAGTATCTCTTATTAGTGCTTTATGACTTTGTTGCAACTTTGTTGTGCTTAATGCTTGTCACTAGGGCCCGAGTGCCATGATTTCAGATCTGAACTTATTATTGATTCATTATGATAGTATTGTTTTGGGTCTTATCTACAAGTTGTATACACACGTCGTTGTCCAGAACCTATGGTCCCGAAGTGACAGAAATCGGGGTAGCCGGAAGGGAAAGGCTTTGATGTGAGGATCACATGTGTTCATGGAGTGTTAATGCTTTGCTCCGGTGCTCTATTAAAAGGAGAACCTTAATTGCCAGTAGTTCCCTAGAGGCCCCACTGCAAACGGGCTGGAAGGACAAAAGATGTTGTGCAAGTTCTCATTGCGAGCACGTATGACTATATATGGAACACATGCCTAGGATTGTCTAGTACTTGGGTGCTTTATCTTATTTATTTGCAATTGCCCTATGTTCTGATTGCTATGTGAATTGTCTTGTCCATGCAAAGCCCGTCCATCCATCCCTATGCCTACCGCACTCGAATCCCACTGTTTACTGCTTTTGTTACTACTTTCTCTACTTTACTACTGCTGTTACTTTACTATTCCTACTACAAAACTGTTGTTACTGATAAACTGTTGTGAGCAAGATTGTTTCCAGGTGCAGATGAATTGACAACTCAGTTGTTAAGGCTGATAAATATTCTTTGGCTCCCCTTGTGTCGAATCAATAAATTGGGTTTCACTTCCCTCGAAAATACTGCGATACACCCCTATACTTGTGGGTCATCACCCCTCCTAAAAAAACCACTACGACGTAGCTTGGTCCATTGTATCCGTAGTTATTTCATCGACTTCTATCATTACTGTGCTTGTCCCTATATTCTTTAGGTGAGCATGCTCGCTTGTTGTATACCGCGTCTTCTCTGTCAGCCCAGCAATTTGCCATGTCCATCAGCTGTGAGATTGTTTTGGGCTCAACCCACCCCATCTCTTCTATGAACTCTCATCGGTGAAGGTTGTTGGTGAAGGCGTCAATTGCTCTTTCATAGGATATAGCTTCATCCAAATTTTTGATGATGTTCCATCGCTGGATGAAGACTTGATAGCTCCAAATTTCATCACTTTTTACCATTGGTTTTCCTCTTGTTTATTCCCAGATTTCACGAAACATTGACCCTTTCCAATAATGTTAATATCGCAATTAGCGAATCCTTGGTTTCTTGTGATGGTTTTCAGGCAATGAACATTTATTGAAGATCTAATATCATTTATGGGCTAATTACACGAGAATAAGCAAATCACTAATTGGAGCCACTTTCATTGGAGGCGTCAGTATGCATAACGACCATCGGTACGGTCGGGGCACGCCTGTATCGCCCACCCGTACTACCCACCGGTGCCTTCCTTATATCAATACACACAACTTTCTTAAAGAGGGAGATACAATAAGAAACACAAAACAGAAGTTACAGCCATCGCAAGCCATCTAGAGGGTGAGATCGGGTCTGAAAGAGGTGAAGAACTTCACCTTGTTCTTTGATGATCTTCAACCTCAAAACCACACACTCCACCATCATTCCATCATTACTTAGAGTTATAGAGATTCACACTTGTAAAATTAGGGTTTGGTACTTTGATCTACCTATGGTTTGTATTTGATTGGATTTTTAATCGCTATTGTGGTTTGCTACAATAACTTTGAGATGATTTCTATTTGCAATACAATTATGCCTTTGATTTGTCTTCCTCTCATGTCTGAGTAAATCCCTATAGGCGTGTGAGATATAGGGGATTGGTGAGATGTGATGTGCCTCCTTTTATTCCATCCATTTATCATCGTTGCGATGTTTATTTAAATAGTGAGAATGAATATCTATGTTTGCCTAATGCATGTTATCTAATTTAAGGTCCCAGGTAACATGATCCAAAGATCACATAGGTATGAACTTGTATGCTAGTAATTCGGCGACCCCCGAGTGACGTAGCCGATATCAAAGAAGAGCTAGCACTACTCGAGGACAACAAGGAACCATCAAGATTAAAGCCTTGATCAGATCGAAAGACCTTAATTAATGTGCTGACCATGGCCATGGTAACAGGCAGATGGATCATTGGGATTGGGAAGAATTGGCCATGAGGACTCCTAGTCGGTATACGGGTTGCTTGCCTACTCACTTATAAATAAGAATTATCATTATCACTTATTCCGCTTATTCCATTTGGAACTTTTACTATCACCATGAACTTATTCTCTCTGCGCCTAACTTCTCATCGACAGGACCTTAACACACCTTTCGCATCTTTACTTTCATGCAATTTACTTATTTCCTAAGCAAGTTCCTCTATCTTTTACTCACCACTTCCACCATAAACATTTTCAGTCAATTCACTCAAGACTTGTGACACCTTGGGTGCGACAGAAACACCGCATAAAAACACTTTCCTAGGCTCCTCGTTGGGATCGATATAAAAATTGGAATTAATACTTCCGTGAAAACATTCTCTGACGAACATGTGCACTTGCATGCTATCAAGGCTCGCATCGATTCTCTGGATTTCTGCTTGCATGCCGCAATTGCTCCATGGATGCAGGTCACTTGAACATGGAGTTGAAGTTTCAGATGAATTTATCTTCAAGATCGTTCTAGCTGCTGATGGATTCTCCGAGTAACTGCCTTAGCCAGGATCGGGCGGCACCACTTAGGTGTAGTTGTAGGGTTTGCATTGCGGTGGCCTTGGAGCCACCCTGTAGTTTGACGGTTGCCAGATAATCTACCAACCAATCTTCAGGTTCCTGGAGGCCGTCATACTTCTGGTGGTCATGAGGGAGTTTGAAGTCCTTGGGTACTAGAGTCTTGCAAACCCATTGGGTAAAGCAACTGGCTCCATGTAATGCATAATCATCCTTGCTTTCACCATCGTGGTATCTTCGGCTGATGCGCTCTTCCCTGGATCTATCGATCTTGCGTTGTGTAATGTCGTCTCTTGCATCGCTTCGTGGCTCAGAGCTTGAAAAATGCACCCGATGTGGGGATCGTGATCATCGGGTGTGTCCTACCTGCCAAGGGCTGCTACGATGGTGTGGGAATCTATCGGGCTATCGTGTGATTCCTTGTTCCCCTTGCACAAGAGATGCACCCACCATGCCGAGGTTGATGAGAGCAGAGCGATGGAGATCCACATGAGGATCGTCAGGTGCTGGTTGAGTTGTGATCAGGTATGTTTGCGCAGCTACAATTGCGGCTTGTGCTATTTTTTGCTTTGATGTGTCCTATTGGATCCACTAACATAAATGATAAATTGAGATCTCGGGTCAGTTTGTTTCTTTCGGCTTCGGGGATATTCTACAGCCGTGAGGCTCCTCTCCTTGGTTGTGCTCCTCTAGTTACACTTCTTGATCCTCGAGTAGAGCTTAACTGTTCCTGCTGAAGACTAGACTCATCGGCTAGCCTTTTTCTTTCGTCAAGTTGCCTCTGCATCCTTAGTAGCTCCATCTTCTTGTGATGGAGCAAGTATTGGTAGGCCATTAATTCTTCGCGCGTGGCCTCGGCTATCATTGGGACCGCACCCGACACTACATATCTTGCTTTTTGCAATGTATCGGGTGATAGCCGGAGAGTTTTCCATTCGCCTTCACGCGGTTCTCCTCCTCCTTGAATTATGTGGTTATTTTTTTGGGTCTCCTTCATTTTCGTGATTTCCTGCATTGTCATCTAACAAAATATCATTGGGATCAAGGATAGGGTTACAGTTGGAGTTGCGCTAAGTTGAGGCGTCCCCGATTATCACGCACACTTGGTGGTGAGTTATGTATGGACTAGTGACGTCGTCGTCGGATCCAAGGGAGACACTGTTTGGAGGATCAGTGAAATCCATTGGTTTCTGTTTTGGGTAGATTTTGGCCGTCCTAATTCCAAAGTTGATACTTTCACCTCTTTCTTAGGGTTTAGCATTTATTGAGCTTGATCCACATGGTGGCATTAGCTGGGAGTCTGATCCGAGGGAGAGACCATCATAGAGACCATCAAGATCCCCCAGATCTGCTGATTCTCCAAAGTTTTCTTTGCTATTTGCCGACTGTGATGCGGATGATGCGACAAAGGATGAAAGTATGACCATAGGCGCAACTTTTTCGACCGATGGTCCCGACGCGAACAGAGCTGATAGGCGCGGTTCTTTGGGTTCCTCTATAGGAAAGTGGAAACTTTTGATGATGAGATCGGATCCGCTGTTGAAGTCAATGGGAACCGAGACAGGGGTTGGTGGGCGTGGTACCGCTTCTATCATATTGGTACTTGATGAAAGGGGGCCACCGAATCGATGACTCCAGCGTTCAGGTTTCCCACAAACTGTGCCAATTGACGAGGGGTAACCTCGACAATGCCCATTGGTTATAGACTTAGGGTTTCGTGGAAAAGAGAACGCTGGGGATTTCATCGACTGATCAGTCAAACAAGGAAGTCGAAGTCATATGATTGCTTATGGTTAAATTGATTACAGATTGCTCAAGGCTTTTCTCCATCCCTCTCTGTGGTCTCCTCCCAGCCTATATATAATAGGCTGGGTCCCGAAGCCATATGCGGATCGGTTACAGACTATAATTACAACAATGGTATAATGTCGGTTTCTATTTCCTTATCTACCAAACTATATCTTTCGTCGGATGCTTCCTAGGCCTTCTTTATGGGCTTCATGGGCTTGTGAACCTTTATGCAGCTAGGTTAACCAATCATAAGAACCCGAATAATCATACCCATGTCATACTCCATAAGGCTCTCTACGGACTAAAGCAAGCTCCTCGTGCTTGGTATGAGCACCTTACGGATTTCCTACTCATGGATGGTTTAGCGTCGGTAAGGCCAATTCCACCATTTTCAACAAACGGGTTAATGGGGATGGCTTATTCATTGTTCAAATTTATGTTGATGATATTATCTTTGGTGGAGCTAATGAATCTTGTAACAAAGCTTTTGCCGAGTTGATGACTATGAAATTTAGGATGTACATGATGGGGAGTTGAAGTATTTCCTAGGCTTCATTGTGAAGAAAATTTCTCAAGGCACCTTCATCTCCCAAGAGAAGTACGTGAAGGACACGCTCGCGAAGTTTGATGACCAATGTCAATCCCATGAAGACACACATGCCACTAAATGGGCAACTTGGTCTTGGAGAAGGTGAGAAGGACGTGGATCAAAAGGTATATCGCTCCATGATTGGTTCCTTGCTCTACCTTTGTGCTCCTGATGGCTCAATGCATGGCGCCCAGAAAATTGCTTGATGGCGGTGTTGATGTAGAGATCGTTGGGAACCCCAAGAGGAAGGTATGATGAGCACAGCAGCAAGTTTCCCTCAGTTATGAAACCAAGGTTTAATCGAACCAGTAGGAGCAAGGAAACACCCCAAAGGTGTTACTAGCTGAGCTTTGGCAAGGCGCACTACCGGTGCTAGTAGCAACGTGGAGACCTGCACAACACAACCACAAAACTTTGTCCCCAGCTTACGATGAGGTTGTCAATCTCACCGTGTTTTGCAGAAAACAAAGGATTAAATGTATTGAATGGAAAGAAGTAAAAGTTTGTAGAAAGTAAACACAAAGCAGTAAAAGATTGTAGACTGTATGTAAAGTAAAAGGACCGAGATCCATAGTCCACTAGAGGTGGCTCTCCTTAGATAGATAACATGTTAGGTGAACAAATTACAGTGGGGCAATTGACAAACACCGAGAAAGCAATACATGCATATACTAATCATCTTGACTCCTATGAGACTTGATTGGGCATTACAACATAATACATAGACCGCCATCCAACTGCATCTATGACTAATAATCCACCTTCAGGTTATCATCCGAACCACCTCCAATATTAAGTTGCAAGCAACAGATTATTTCTTTACGAACTGCGTGTAAAGTAAACAATACGATTGTTCTATGAACAAAGGATTGTTGTTTTCTCCCTAGTAGAAACAACACATCTAGTACCTTAGATATTTCTATCACTTCCCCAGATTACCAGAGGCATGAACCCACTATCGAGCATAAATACTAACTCTTGGAGTTGCTAGCATCTACTTGGCCAAGATAGCTACTAATAACGGAAAGCATGCAAGATCACAAATAACAAAGACATGACAGAATCAATAATCAATCTGAAATAGCATCTCAATATCCATCGGATCCCCGCAAACACAACATGTATGATTTACAAATAGATGATCTTGATCATGAACGGAGCTCACAAGATCTAAACATGAAAGCACAAAGGAGGAGAAACCAGCCATCTAGCTACTACATGGATCCATAGTCCAAGGATGAACTACTCACGCATCACACCGGAGGCTTGCATGGTGATGAAGAAGGCCTCCAGGGTGAATTCCCCTCTCCGGCAGGGTGCCGGGAAGAGCTTCAGATCCCTCCCGATCTAGGGATGGAGATGACGGCGGCTACAGACTCTTTCGTGGATTTTTGATCGGGTACTTAGGGTTTTCATCCCGAGGGTAATATATAGGCGGAAGGAGAGGCTGAGGGGGTGCCGGGAGCCACCACACCACCCCCTGGCGCGGGCCAGGCCTGGCCGTGCGGCCAGGTGGTGTGGTCGGCCCCTGGCCCTTCTCCGTCTCGTATTGTGGCACTTGGTCCCTTCCGGAAAAATAGGCACTTTGGCTTTTGTCCCGTCCAATTCCGAGAATATTCATTTTTTGACTTTCCTGGAACCAAAAACAACAGAAAACATGCAGCTGGCACTATGGCTCTTGATAATAGGTTAGTCCAAGAAATCATATGAAAAGTACTCCAAAGTTGGAACAAAACACAAGAAAGTGGATAAAACCAAGCATGGAACATCAAAAAATTATAGATACATTTGCAATGTATCAACATCCCCAAGCTTAACTCCTGCTCGTCCTCAAGTAGGTAAGTGATAAAAAGAAAGAATAATTTTTGAGGTGACATGCACCATCAAATACTTGATCAAAGTATTTGCAAAACATTCAAAGATGGGATCATAGTACTTTAATCATGAAAGACAAAGTTCTAGAAATACACAAAGAAACTATGATGCAACATGAAAAGGCACAAACAAAAGATTCATGAATAACAATGCCTTGCAAGATGTTTGTTTGTTTCACATAAAGAAAACATAGCATACTAGTATTCAGCTTGTCCCTCAATAGAGTAGCAAATATAAATGCATAGGACACCTTCATGTCGTCGGATTGATGACAAGTACGCCATGAGGGGGTCGTCGAGGCGTGTGGAAATGAGGGGGGGTGAGACGTACGGTATTCCGGGACGGTGAGCACACAAGTTTACCCAGGTTCAAATCCGTCGGCTTTGGACGGATCCTACTCCTGCTAGCAATCCAGTAATACGGCAGAGCCGGAATATGGGTTACAAGGGTTTCGCCTGTGCGAGTTGAGGGTCTAAAGTATTGGGTGTTATCTGGTGCCCTAAAGGCTCTCCCTAGGATGGCTTATATAGATATCCGGCCTAGGGTTTACAGGAGAGATCTATCCGGCTACGACTAAGAGTCTGTTACAGAGTACATCTTGAACTACAAGTAACATTATGGGCCTAAGTCGGTAAGTCTTCTGGGCCTTCCCGTAGCCGGATTGGACTCCGTCTTCTCTCTCTGACTAGGCCGCCCGTGAAGCAAAGCTCTAACCCGAAGTGGGCCACCCTGGTCAGTGAGGAACTGTGAGGATACCCGGAAAGTATATCCCCAACAGCAGCCCCCGGAGGCCTCCAAGATCCAAAGTCGGATTTTATCATTGTCTAGCTTGATCTTTGGCTTGCAGAATCTTGAAGGGTTCCTGAAACTTCACAACAAAAAATACGATCCGGGTCTTAAAGTAAGTCAGACCTTGCAATTGGTTACTCGGATTTTCTAGCTCGCTTTTAAACTAAGCCAGAATTCTGTCTCTAACGCCACCTGACACAAGCATGGTCAAGTCACGTCATCTGGCAGACGTTTCGTCAGCACGACTGTTTGGTGGGTCCGCGGTTCGCAGAACCGAGGCGTCGTTTCAATGCGTGCGTGGAGATCGAGGCGACGCAATCATCACGCGGGCCCTTCCCAGTTCTTTCCACGACGTGTGGCGGTTACACTATAGCGTTTGCACGAATCTTAGCGCAGGTAGGTGGATATAGGGGGTTTGGATTTCTTCTTCTCCTTTCCACTAGTCCCGTGCCGTTCCTTTCCTCCCAATCCTCCTGCGCGCACAGATCCTCCTCGTTCTCCCTCCACAAATCTCCTAGCGCCGCCCCTTTAAGGTCGCCCTTCCACCGGAGAAAATGGCTTCATCTTCTTCCTCCAGTTTGGCGGCGGCAGCAGCGGCGGCGAAGGCGGAAGCAGCAACAGAGAAAGAAAGCCACAGGGGAATCTGGATCCCCTGTGCTCTCGACGAAGCAGGCCTCAAGAACGTGGAGAAGGAGGGGCTCCTCGCCGCCGGCAACTGGCGGAGCGGCTCCGGCGAGACCGTCCCCAATCCGCACGAGGGCGAGCGCGTCCACTTTGGCACCCATCTGGATCGAGGTTTGTCCTTTCCTCCCTCGGAGTTCTTCTCCGAGGTGATTGACCACTATGGAGTTCAACTCCACAATCTTCCTCCCAACTCCATTCTAGAGATGAGCGCATATGTTGCGCTTTGCGAGGGCTTTCTCGGCATTAGGCCGAGTTTGCTTCTCTTCCAGTTTTACTTTCATGTCCGGAGGAATTCCATCACTGCCGGTGTTCCTTACATCACCGGCACCATTAGCTTTTCTCTTAGACGAGACCGGGCATATCCCAAAATTGCTGCCAGTGACTCGGTCAAGCAATGGCCAGCCACTTTTTTCTACCATCGGGATATTCCGGCTCCCGGCAAAGCTACTGCTTTGCCGGCTTTTGTCGACAGAGCCGCCACGGCCCAACCTTCCTGGGACGAGGCTGCTCCGGTTCTCACAGATGATATGATCCTCGCTAAGAGGCGGATCAAATATCTGATCAAGCACAATGGTCTGAAGGGATCCGACTTGGTCCAGTGCTGGGTCTCACGCCGGATCCAGCCACTTCAGTACCACGGGGATAGACTGATGCATTCCGTCACGTCTTCCCTGACCGACTCCCTCTGCATTAGCCCCAAAGCCTACACCACTCAGGGCTACATAACCCAGATCAAGTGGATGATCAAGGAGCGGATCGAGAGGAGGATTCCGGAGGTTTCTCTGGATATGCACACGGTGGAGAACCCCGTGGTTCCGGTAAGCTTTTATCATCACATCTTTTATGTGTTTCTATCTTCGAGTTACATTGCAATGCTGATACGTTTTCTTGTTTTCAGCTTGCTGACATCCCCGAGTCGGAACTTGCTCCGCTCGAAGGATACCCTCCGGAGTTCTCTCAGGAGGTGGAAGTGGTTCCACTGCCGGATCTTGCGCTCAAGAAGCGCAAAGCTCCGACAGTAGCAGTTGGCACAAAGGAGGTGCCAGTCGTGAAGAGGTAACCTTCTGTCACAACTTTTCCGCCTTTGTTGTTTACTCAAGTTTCTTTCCGAGATGTAATGTTTCCGACTTTAATACTCTCTCAGAGCAAAATCAATCATCAAGGGAAAGGGGAAGGGGACTTCTTCGAAGCCCTTGCGCCAGACGAAGCTTACAGTAGCTTCCCCTGCCGTGGCTCCTCCGACTCCGGTCCCTCAACCTTCTGCAACTCCGGCGATCATCCCTTCTCTGGTGATTGCAGAAGATCCGGCTCCTCAAGCGGAGCCGATGATCCTTGGGTCGCATACTGACGTCACCACCAGTGCGTCAGCTCAAGATAAGGGTGAACCCTCTTCGGGTAATGATCCCTCGGCTGAAGTCTTCGCCGACAACCTCCTCAACAATCCGGGTCTTGCCAAATTTGGCCTGACCCGGAAATCTGCAGAGGAGATCCAGCGGCTGGCCAGGCAAGTCCTGGACAAAAGCCATCTATCCCCCGAAGAGGAGGTGCAAGAAACAGAGGACGTCAAGTTCTCTGACCTTCTTACTCAAGTCCGCCTTCACGACGAGAGGATCAGGACTGGCGAGCTTCCAACAGCTCCAGTGATTCCTCTCACTCTCGCCGAGAAGGTGGCAGCTGAAGTGAACACGGGTTTAGACAAACTCACCCGCGAGCAATATGTAAGTCGGAATTCCAACTCCTGTTTTTTACATTATGTTATATCATATCCTCTAGCCCCCAAGCATGAAGTAGGATATAGAATCCGAGTTTATGCTTTCATTAGGATGCCAAAGAACGAACTACTGTAGCCCCCAAGGCTCGTGCTGATATTTAGTAAAAATATTAGCCCGAGTCTTAAGTAGCTTTCTGACTTTGGGTATTCTGACTTACAGAAAGTATGTTCCTATAACCAGGAATTATTGTCCAATGTCTGTAATAAGCAGAGAGAGATCAAAGCTCTCCGGCTTAAAAATGCTGAGCTCAAGGTAGCCAAGGACGAAGCCGAAGGTAAACATTTCGAGATTCAAACCTTGCCTTTTGCTTTTTAATGTCGAATTTTTCTGAACTGTTGTTATTTTTTAACTTACAGCGTTGGTGAAACAATCCATCGCTATGATTGAAGAGGCTGAGAACCTCAAGACCTTGGTGGTGGAGAACAAAGGACTTCGCCAAGAGCTGGAAAAGCTCAAGGTTGATCATGAAACGAGCATAGCTCAAGTCCTGGAATCCTCCTCCATGGCCACTGAAGAGCGCGATCACAAGATTGCCGCTCAAGATAAAGTTATCTCAGACCTCAAGAATGAGATTGACAGAGAGAAGGATATCTCCCAAGCACTCCGGGCTGAACTCCAGAGTCTCTAGGAGGAGAAAGCCAAGATTGACGACGTCATTCTTGGTAAGTTCCATCTATCTAACTTATCATTTCTTTGACTTTTATCAATTTCGGTTTTTCCTTATCTTCATTTTGTGTATAGGTCCTCTAAACTTGACGGACTCCTCCTCGTCCGAGCCCCGCACTCACCGGCTTACCCAAGTCGGTGATCTTCTTCATGACTACCGCCAATCCCTTGAGGATATTGGCGAGTCTCTCAGGATTCCGTACATGCCAAGCATGTCGAACTTCCAGGTGTGGGAGAAGGCCAAGGAGATGCCGCAGCTCGTTCGGGACTAGAACATGTCCTACGCGCGGACTGCCGCGCAGAATGCCCTCTCCATGGTCATGAGCCACCATGGAAACATGGAAATATGGCAAGTGACTAAAGGGTACTGCAAGGTAGATGAAGACGGCCAGGAGCAGGACCTTCAAGCCATCATGCACTCCTGTGCCGGATATGGGTGCCACGTAGCTGATCTGACCAGCTACGAGATCCCCTTCTTCACCCGCGTGGATACTCTGCCACCTCCTCCAGAAGATGCCGAAGAAGTTTCCTATGATGAACGGACCACCTCAGATCTGGACATCTCGGAACGATATCAAGGCGGAGTGACCAGCGAGCCAGTAGATCCTTCATCTCCTCCTGCATCATAGACCACAAACTTATGTATTATTCTGTGAAAGAACACGATGCGTTTTGTAAATATGAAGTACTATGGCTTTTGCTAGTGCTAAGTTTTTTTTATCTATTCAGCACTTTTGTTTTAGACTTTTTGTGTGCTTGAAATGTTTGCATAAGCACTTAGAATTTTTCGTCTCTACTTATCGTTTATCTGGCTTTCCGCCTCGTCCCTTTCGTGAGCCGGCTAAACCTTCAGCCGGAAACTTTGCCGAGCAACGGAGCTCAATTGCTAAACCAGTTTAAACTCAGAAACAAAGCCGGCTTCCAGTACCAACAATTCACTACTCGGAAAATACCCGCATCCAGCAATCAGACAAATAACCTAAGTAAAGACTAGAATTTTTTAGAGTTATACCCGAAGGTAGCAGTTTTAGAGTCGGAAATCTAAACCAGAACGAACATGAGCACAAAGTACTTTCAAGCATTCTGGGATTTTCGACTATGACATGATCATTAGGAAATAAGATGGTAAAAACTTCTCAGGAAAACTTTGAGGTAACCAAAACTTTTATTTCTCACAGAACATGTACATATGTATGATTACAAAGAAGGATAAACTAAGAATAAAAGGGACCTAGCTGAGCAATATTCCATGGTCTGTCTAACTCATCCGAATTTGTACTGCTTCTAGCTCTCTTTCTCTTCTTAGTAGCAGGTCTTTCTTTGACTGGCCTCATGTCAGTTAAGTAGTACGATCCATTGTGCAATACTCGACTAACTAAAAAGGGCCCTTCCCATACTGGGGAAAGTTTGTGCTTTCTTTGTTGCACAAGCCGGAGAACCAAATCACCTTTATTAAAAGATCTAGTTCAGACTCTCTGGCTATGATACTTGTGTAACTTCTGCTGATAGGCTGTAGATCTCATTTCAGCAATGACGCGAACTTCTTCGACTAAGTCGAGATCATTTTGTCGAGAAATCTCGGCATCCTCTTCAATATACGCGGCCACTCTAGGAGAAGTATGAATTAAATCACTAGGAAGAACTGCTTCTACGCCATAGACCAAGAAGAAAGGTGTATATCCTGTTGACCTGTTCGGAGTTGTTCGGAGTTGTTCGCAAACTCCAAATTACAGAGGGTAGTTCCTCTGCCCAAGCCCCCACAGCACGTTCAGTGGTGCTTCGAGTCTCAGTTTCAAGCCTTGTAGAATTAAACCATTTGCTCTTTCGACTTGTCCGTTAGTCTATGGATGTGCGACTGACGCAATGTCAAGCCGGATATTTTGCTCATCGCAGAATTCAGCCAGTTCTCCCATAGAAAAGTTACTCCCGTTGTCCGTGATAATGCTATGCGGATAACCATACCGGATTATAACATCCTCGACAAATCTTTTGGTTGTTGCTCCATCACAACTAGTGACAGGTTTAGCCTCGATCCACTTTGTGAATTTTTCCACCATCACTAAGAGGTGCGTGAATCCACTTGGTGCTCGTTTAAAAGGCCCTACCATATCAAGCCCCTAGACCGCAAAAGGCCATGTTATAGGTATTGTTCGCAGCTGATCAGCCGGAACATGAGCTTGCTTGGCGTACTTTTGGCAGCCTTTGCATGTCTTGACTAATCGTTCGGCATCTGCCTGAGCTGTAAGCCAGAAAAATCCATGTCAAAAAGCTTTTGCCACTAAAGATTTGGCTGCAGCGTGGTGACCACACTCGCCTTCGTGGATTTCTCTTAAGATCTCCACTCCTTCTTCCGGGGATACATAGCGCTAAAAAACCCCAGAAACACTCCGTTTATGGAGCTCACCTTTAACAATAGTATAGGCTTTTGCTCGTCGGATAATCTGCCGGCTCAGCACCTCGTCTTCGGGTAATTTGCCATCTACCAAGTAATCAAGGTAGGGTTGAGTCCAGCTGGGAATTACAGCCAGGACTGCTATTAAAGGTGAATCGGATTTGGTCGGATTTTCCTCATCTACTCCCTTTATCGAGGGAACTTTGAGGTGCTCTAAAAATGCGCCATCCGGGACCTCTTTCCGCGTAGAGCCTATTCAAGATAGTGCATCTGCTTCCTCATTTTCTGCTCGAGGGATGTGTTGAACTTCAAACCCTTCGAACGATTTAGATAGATCATCCACGACAGCTTTATATGTTGCCATGTGCTTATTTGCATTACAAATATCCGAGACTTGCTGAGCAACAAGATCCGAATCTCCGTAACACATCAAACGTCGGATGCCAATATCCTTGGCAATCCGGATTCTGTGTAGCAGTGCTTCATACTCGGCAATATTGTTTGTCGTTGTGAAGTGGATCTACAACACGTATAATAGTTTATCTCCTTGGGGTGATTTGAGCACCACGCCAGCCCCCGAGCCCCCTCGAGCCTTAGACCCATCAAAAAAGAGGGTCCAGTATTCTGACTCAGGGAGGACCATGTTCTCCTTCGTCTCTGTCCAATCAGCGACAAAGTCAGCAAGGATCTGGGATTTGATTGTTGTCCGAGGTTTATACTCAATATCGAAAGCTGAGAGCTCTATGCCCCATTTGGCGACACGTCCTGTGGCGTCGCTGTTGTTGATTATGTCCCTCATGGGAGCTTTGCTCACCACGGTAATTGGATGCTCCTGAAAATAGTGTCGTAACTTACGAGATGCTAGGAAAACACCGTAAGCCAACTTTTGATAGTGCGGATATCGCTGTTTTGATTCTGTCAAAACCTCGCTGACAAAATAAGTCGGACGCTGCACCAGGTGTTCCTGATTTTCCTCTGGTCTCTCCACCACCATGACGATACTAACGACCTTATTTGTCGCAGCAATATAAAGCAACATCGGTTCTTGAGGTTTCGGCGCTGCAAGGATAGGAGCATATGAGAGTACTTTCTTCAGGTCTTGTAGTGCAGCTTCAGCTTTGTCAGTCCAGACAAAATCTTTGGTCTTCTTCAGGAGTTTGTATAATGGTGCGGCTCTTTCACCAAGCCGGCTTACAAATCGACTGACCGCAGCAATGCAACTAGTTAATCTTTGTACGTCCTTCAGGCGAGTTGGCCTGGAAATATTGAGAATAGCCTTGACATTGTCGCGGTTCACCTCTATGCCTCTTTGAGACATGATGAAACCTAACAATTTTCCGGCTGGTATTCCAAAGAAGCATTTCTTTGGGTTAAGCATGATGTTGTATTTTCGTAAATTGGCGAGCGTCTCCTCCAAGTCGGAAATCAACGTTTCCTTCTTTTTGGACATGACCGCGATATCATCCACGTATGCATGTACATTGCGTCTGAGTTGGTCGTGGAGGCAACGCTGCATCGTGCGCTGGTACGTAGCTCCTGCGTTCTTCAGCCCAAAGGGCATTGTAACAAAACAGAAGGTTCTAAAGGGGGTTATGAATGAAGTCTTGACTTTGTCAGATTCCTTCATCCGTATTTGGTGATAACCGGAATATGCGTCGAGAAAACAGAGAAGTTCCGAGCCTGCCGTAGAATCGATAACTTGATCAATTCTAGGCAGAGTGAACAGATCTTTTGGACAAGCCTTGTTCAAGGCAGTATAATCAACACACATCCTTAAATTAGTGGTGTCCTTTTTAGGGACCATTAAAGGGTTGGCCGACCAATCAGTATGGATGACCTCTTCTATGAATCCGGCTAACTCGAGCCGCACTAGTTCCTTAGCTATTGCCTTACGCTTTTCATCACCAAACCGTCATAATGACTATTTGACGGGTTTAGCGTTCGGGTTTACATTTAGAGAGTGCTCATCAAGTTTCCTAGGTACTCCGGTCATGTCAGATGGCTGCCATGCGAACATATCTTGATTTGCTTGGAGGAACTTGACGAGCACGCTTTCCTATGCGCTACTTAGGCCTACGCCTATCTGGGTCACCTTGGAGGGGTCACCATCCTTCAACAGTGTCGTCTTCGTCTCTTCTGATGCCTTGAACTCCGGATTTGGCTTTGTCACCTTCTTCTTCGTCGCAGGCATCTCGGACGGATCTATGCTCTTCTTGATCTCCTGGTACTCCTGGGCGTGCAGCACGGCTTCGGCAAAGGCGGCATTTCCATCCTCGCATTCTCGCACCTTCTTCGGGTCTCCCCTGATGGTGATTACGCCGTTGGGACCTGGAATTTTCATCATATTGTAAATGTAACACGGACGAGCCATAAAAGCCCAGTAAGCCGGACGTCCGAATATAGCGTGGTGTACGCTCTTGAACGGGACCACTTCAAAGGAAAGTGCCTTCGTCCGATAATTCTTTGGTGTTCCAAAAGTAACATCCAAAGTGATCTCTCCCAGGGAATTAGCCTGTCTTCCTGGGACAACTCCGTGAAAGATCACAGAGCTGTGGTTCAGCTGTGTTTCCGAGATCTTCATTCGACGTAGCATTTCGACATAGAGAATATTGATGCTGCTACCACCGTCCATGAGGGTCTTGGAGAAACCATAACCATCAATAAGTGGATTGACGATTAAGGCGTATTTCCCTCGCCTATGTGCTTAGGCGGATGATCAACACGGTCAAATGTTATTGCTACTTCCAACCAGTCCAGATACTGAGGGACAGCCGGAACTGTTGCGTTGAGCTCGTGGAGAACTGCTTTCTTGACCTTTGCTGGTTGAGATCCGAGGAAGGTGACGTAAGTGTCCTTCTTGGTGGGAAAAGTTTTCTTCCCTTCCGACTTGGGATTTGAAGCGTCGGCTTCCTCCATGTCAGAATCTTCCTTGGTCTCTTTGTCTTTTTCGGGATTTTTCTTTCCCTTCTTCCGCTTAGCTTTGTAGCATGTGGTATCATCTCTCTTGATGTTGTCGTTAAAACGATATTCAGCGTTGGTGTGGGATGAGCCCCCATTGGCGTCCAAATGATGCACACATGGGTTATTGGCGATGTCGGCCCAAGTGTAGGTTTTTCCTGGTTGTTGCTCTCCTCTACCTTGGACCCTTGATGTCCCACGGCCACGCCCGCGGCCTCCGCCACGTCCTCCTCGTCCTCCAGACCCGGAAACAGTAGTGACTACCGCTGTCTCCGCGTTGGATTTTTCTTCCGAGGTATTTTTGCGCTTCTGAGCTTGTTGCTTTGGTTGTTTTGCCGACTGAGGCACAGCCAGGGCATTGAGTAATCCCTCTGCATCGTCGTTAGCATCTGCATACTTGCTCGCTGTTTCTATCATTTCTCCCAGATCAGTAACCTTGTCACACTTCAAGCGATGGCGCGGTAAACCAATTGGGAGACCTGCGATGAAAGCTTCAATCGCAATTTGATCGTTTACTCCTTCGCAGGAGTTCTTGGTGTCAATCCATTGTCCGAGGTAATCCCGGCAAGTTTCTCCGGCTTTCTGGGTGGGTGCAACGCTGTAGGTCTCCAACCATACAGGGCCTCCGATATGTGCCTTCGAAATTCCGAAAGAACGCACTTTGTAAATCATACCAGTTGTGGATGGTGTTCGCCGGAAGCTCATTGAGCCATGATCGTGCCGTCTTCCTCAGCATGAGTGGGAGATATCGAGTTGCGACCAGGATGTTTCCGCCTTTGGCGATGCAGCAAGCTTGGAAGAAATCCTGTAACCAGGTGTCTGGCCGTGCAATGCCGTCGTAGGCTTGAATATGTCTTGAGATAGCAAATCCTTCCGGGAACTTTGTAGGTCTGATGCGTGGTCCGAAGCACTTTGGGCCCATGTACACGTCATCGTTTTTGTAGCGCCGAGCCTCTATGTTGGAGTTGATCCTATGCCTTGCGTCGTTCGGGGATAGGCATCGTCCCGAATGCCGACTGTGGCTGCGGTGCCTTGGAGCCGGACTTCGGCTTCTGCCACCACCACCTCCGCCATGTCCTCCTTGACCTCTGTGGGGGCCGTTGTGATAACTGTGTGGTGGAGAGGGTGGTGTAGCGGGGTAGTTTCCGGCTGATCACCGGCCTCCGTCCAGAATGTCATTATTCCGATTCCGGGGAGGGTCTTGACTATGACGAGCCCCCTGCCGGCTTGTACCTGCATGGTTTCCTTCATTCCTTCATCCGTCGTTCCCACCATAGTGAGGCTCAGCCGGACGGTTCTCATGTCTAGGAGGCGGCATTCTCTGACGATCCTCCTCCCAACGTTTCTCTTTATCTTCTCCCCTTCGATCCTTAGATTCTCGTTGGGGAGGACTCGTCGGATTCAGGGCAGCGATGTCGTCTTTCTCGGCCGCTGGTGCGACATTGCCCCAACCGCGTGTGGTTTTGTGATGTTGTCCTGAAGATCCGGTTCTCGAATAATTGTCTTCCCATCGTTCGGGGCGATAATACTGCTCCGGAACATAATGGGGTCTTACGGCAGCCCATGCCGGATCCGTGCGACATTGGTCAGCATCTGAGACCAGTTTTTGACTTCCGGACAGGGCGACCTTTTGCTGCTCCAGTCCCTTGTTGAGTAGCTTGATACCCAAACGGATCTCCTCTGGTCCTGGATTAGCCGATAGAATTTCTCAGGCTGCCACGGTTTTTTGTACTGGTGTTGGGTATACCCAATCTCCGTTGCTATCTTTCCATGGCTTCCCCATCTCATCTCCAAAAAGGACAGCACGGACACGTGGGAATTGGTTGTCATCTATGTGACGCTTCCATGTCTTCTGATGCAGACGAGACATGTATTCCTTGTTTGACATGCGTTTCTTCTCCACCTCGATGTTTTTGGCTTCATCGAGGAGTTGTTGACGACGTGCTTCTAGGGCTTGCGCCCTTTCATCCAGCTCATCTGCAGTAAGTTCTGCAGCTGTAGGGATAGGTGTGGTTAATGCGGCATCAATGAGTTTATGCGCACCTTCAGTGATCACGTGTCCATCCACCGATGCTTCTTTTTTCAGCTTGTCTGGGAGATGTGCTCCGTCCGAGTCTTCTTCGTATTCCTCAGCAATCACCTCCTCTGTCAGAGGGTCTTTTGTCGGGGTCTTGTTTTTCTTGTTCTTCTTCTTTGCCTTCTTGGCAGCGCCGGTAGCAAAGACGGCTTTGGGTCCGTTTCCCGGAGTCAAGCTCTGATCTGTACTTTTGGACATCTAGACTTCAGGATTATCTCCGACGTCCATGTCATCCTACGCTTTGGGAGAGTGTTCCCCGGATCCTTCATCCATGGCTTCTCCTTCTTCTGCAGCTTTGGAGTTGTACTCCTCTTCATATTCCACAGAGAACTTTCGGAAATCTGCTGACGTCATCGACTCATCCGAGGATGCGGGTACGTCGGTGTTTGTTCCAATTGCCTCCAGCACCGAGTCGGTGTTTTCTCCAGCATCGGCAGAGCTGGATCTGGATCCCACGTATACAACGAAGTGCGACGTGTGCTTCCTGACGTACCTGCGGCTTTCGCGATCAGCCATATCGAAACTTTTGATGGTCTCGAGGATTGCATCTGCGCTTTCGCCTTGCAGTATCATACTTCGTAGTGTGTACCTTAGGAAAGATCTGTCTGTTCCGGCATCATCAGAGCCGGAATCAGTGTCGTTGATATGCTCCTCCTGGATTTCGACTTCCACGGGTGGATCGATCTGGGATTCGGCTCCTCCGGGGAGATCCACTCTAGATTCGATGTTGACCGCTAGGTCTTCTTCAGGTTCGGGTTTCTCCACTATCTCCACAACTGGTGCGGGCTACCATATATAGGCGGAAGGAGAGGCCGAGGGGGGTGCCGGGAGCCACCACACCACCCCCTGGCGCGGGCCAGGCCTAGCCACGCGGCCAGGTGGTGTGGTCGGCCCCTGGCCCTTCTCCGTCTCGTATTCTGGCACTTGATCCCTTCCGAAAAATAGGCACTTTGGCTTTTGTCCCGTCCAATTCCGAGAATATTCATTTTCTGACTTTCCTGGAACCAAAAACAACAGAAAACATGCAACTGGCACTATGGCTCTTGATAATAGGTTAGTCCAAGAAATCATATGAAAAGTACTCCAAAGTTGGAACAAAACACAAGAAAGTGGATAAAACCAAGCATGGAACATCAAAAAATTATAGATACATTTGCAATGTATCAACATCCCCAAGCTTAACTCCTGCTCGTCCTCAAGTAGGTAAGTGATAAAAAGAAAGAATAATTTTTGAGGTGACATGCACCATCAAAGACTTGATCAAAGTATTTGAAAAA
This sequence comes from Avena sativa, assembly GCA_916181665.1. Classification (NCBI taxonomy): domain Eukaryota; kingdom Viridiplantae; phylum Streptophyta; class Magnoliopsida; order Poales; family Poaceae; genus Avena; species Avena sativa. The sequence goes on from OV702292.1 coordinate 69,022,325, forward strand.
CATTCAAAGCTGGGATCATAGTACTTTAATCATGAAAGACAAAGTTCTAGAAATAAACAAAGAAACTATGATGCAACATGAAAAGGCACAAACAAAAGATTCATGAATAACAATGCCTTGCAAGATGTTTGTTTGTTTCACATAAAGAAAACATAGCATACTAGTATTCAGCTTGTCCCTCAATAGAGTAGCAAATATAAATGCATAGAACACCTTCATGTCGTCGGATTGATGACAAGTACGCCATGAGGGGGTCCTCGAGGCGTGCGGAAGAGAGGGGTGAGACATACGGTATTCCGGGACGGTGAGCACACAAGTTTACCCAGGTTCGAATCCGCCGGCTTTGGACGGATCCTACTCCTGCTAGCAATCCAGTAATACGGCAGAGCCGGAATATGGGTTACAAGGGTTTCGCCTGTGCGAGTTGAGGGTCTAAAGTATTGGGTGTTATCTGGTGCCCTAAAGGCTCTCCCTAGGACGGCTTATATAGATATCCGGCCTAGGGTTTACAGGAGAGATCTATCCGGCTATGACTAAGAGTCTGTTACAGAGTACATCTTGAACTACAAGTAACATTATGGGCCTAAGTCGGTAAGTCTTCTGGGCCTTCCCGTAGCCGGATTGGACTCCGTCTTCTCTCCCTGATTGGGCCGCCCGTGAAGCAAAGCTCTAACCCGAAGTGGGCCTCCCTGGTCAGTGAGGAACTGTGAGGATGCTTTTCATAGTATCTCTTTTTTTTCTCCTTTCTCTTTTTTTTCAATATAGGACTCTTTTTTTATAAGATGAATGCTTCATAGACATCTCATTATGGTTACGCTGCAGGTTTCCACCATGTCAGCATGGATTAGACCAGCGGCCCAGGCATTTCTCTAACACATATACAGAACTCCATGGACTTACAAGCTCCCCTTTCATTTCACACCGACGACATCCATATACAAAAGAGCATGATATCAACTAGGTACAAGTACCAAGTGCAATGTTGAAAGCGTTCCCCATGAAAGCATGGTTCTGCTAATTCCCAACAAATAAGTGCAAGCATATACAACATAGAAGACACAATGGTTCAAGTTTATTAAGGGCAAGTAAAGTAAAGTGTGCCTTCAAGTTCGTGAGAGCTTTAATCACTAGTTTTCTCATAACAAAAGCATGAATATACTTGGAATAGCATAAGCTAGTAGGTAGGTATGGTGGACTCTTTGTAAAAACTTGGTTTAGGGAGTTGGATGCATGAGTGGAACTCATACTTTGTTGTGGAGGCTAGCAAAAGACTGGGAGCGACAAACTAAGAGAGCAATAATGGCCATAATCATGCAGAGCGACAAAACATCATTGATCAAAGCATAAAGTGATACTACAAGTTGAAAACTAAAGGATCATAAAGGCTATGGTGACTTGAGATAGTCATGACATGGTGTGAGCATGTGCCAAGTCAACCCAAATAAAGCATCAAAGGAGAATACCACTATACTATGCTTTAATATGCTAAAACAACGCATGATTCATCCAAGGCACATTATGCAATCTCAATTGTCTATAACAAGTCATGCTACAACAAAGAATACTAAGCATAAAGCGAAAACAATATCAAGCATGGCATGACAAAGCATAGGCCACAGTCAAAAACGAGCTCTTTTTACCACATAAGCATGAGCTTTCCTACTCTTTTCCAAACCAAACCAAACTAAATGCAAACCAAAGTATGAAAGAGGGGGTCCAACCAACTTATTCAGAAAACTAAGCAAACCAAGCAAACTAAAAACCAAAACAGAAACGAAAAAGAAGACGCTCCAAGAAAAACACAACTGTGCATGAAACAATAAAAATGAAGCGTTTGGAAGAAACCTGGATTTTTTATTGATGAAGAAGGGGATGCCTTGGGCATACCCAAGCTTTGACACTTGTAATTCTTGGATATTTCTTGGGGTGACACGCGTGGCATCCCCAAGCTTGAGCTTTAGTCCATCCTTGAAATTTTTCCTTCATACAAAATTTCACACAATCTCATTAGCAACATTAGTGCACTTAAGATAAATAAGTCTCAAGGTTCAGTTATAACACCAAATAAACTTCCATTAGAACACTAGATACTATATCACTTCCCTCAAAAATCCCAATTCCCCAAAAGAACTCAAGAAGGAACTAACAAGAAGCAAATTCAGAAAATGGCAGAAATCTGTCAAAACAGACCAGCAGGTAAAGACGAATTTTTTCGAAGACCTTTTGTTGCTCAAATCAAAAAGTGTTGAACTAACGAAAGTTATATAACAACCAGGGGCAGAAGCACAAACAACAACATCTCAATCTGACGTACAGAGCTCTCTCAGGAATTTTTACGGTGAAGCACAAAAATCTGTTTCGGGACAGCAACTTTCCCAATCATTACTTCACTCTCATTAGAGGTTACTCTTGGCACAAAAAGAAAATAAAAATGATAAGGAGAGGTTATTACATAGGTAATAACTTCCAAGACTCATCTAAAACTCTTGGGTTATCTCCCAACAAGTACTTTTCTTTAACGCCTTTAAGTTAGGCACAAGAAGCAAAGAAAGAATCAAGTGTTCTCAAATGAAGAAGCATTAAGACCAAATTTTGTTTTCATAGGAGAAGCAAAAGAAATCTTTTCTATATTTTTAGGGAAGTGTTCTATACCTTTCTTGAGTGGGAGTTGATATTTAATGGTGCCTTCTTTCATATCAATGATGGCACCAACAGTTCTAAGAAAAAGGTCTTCCCAAAGTAATAGGACAAGAAGCATTGTATTCAACATCCAAAACATAGAAATCAACGGGGACATAGGAATCGTTAACCATAATAAGAACATCATTAAGACTCCCCATGAGTTTCTTTTTAGCATTATCATCAAGTGGGACATTCAAATAGCAATCTTCAAGAGGAGGCAAATCAAGCATATCATAAATCCTTCTAGGCATAATAGAAACACTACTATCAAGATCACATAAAGCTTTCAAATCAAAGTCATTCACTTTCATATTAATGATGGGTTCCCAACCATCCTCTTGTTTTATGGGAATAGAAGCTTTATGTTTTATCTTTTCTTCTTTAATCTTTATGAGAGCATCAGTAATGTGTTTTGTAAAGGCCATGTTCATAGCACTAGCATTAGGACTTTTAGCAAGCTTTTGTAGGAACTTAATAACTTCAGAGATGTTGCAACCATCAAGATCAAAATCAACTTTATCATCTAAAGTAGTAGAACTATTACTAGCCTCAACACTAGTGGTGGTAATAGTAGAAACACTAATGTTTCTAGCAATTTCATCTTCTCTTTCCCACTTAGCATGTAATTCAGCTAATAGTCTAACATTTTCATCAATTCTTACTTGTATAGCATTAGTAGCTGCAAAGGGATTATCATTAGTTTCAGGTTTAGCAGCCATTTTATTCAAAGTAGATTGAGCTTCAGCTAAAGATGCTATATTTTTTCAGCATTAGAGAGTTTTTCCTCAATAGTTATATTGAAAGCAGTTTGTTTACTAATAAACTCTTTAAGCATAACTTCAAGTTCAGAGGGAGCACTCTTATTATTGTTGTAAGAATTTCCATAAGCATTACCATTGTTGGGAGGATATGGCTTATAATTGTTGTTACCAAAATTGTTCCTATAAGCATTATTACCATAGGCATTGTTGCCAAAATTATTGTTTCTTATGAAGTTCACATCAACTTGCTCTTCTTGAGCAACCAAAGAGGCTAAAGGAACATTATTTGGATCAATATGGGCTTTCCCATTAACAAGCATAGACATAATAATATCAATCTTATCACTCAAGGAGGAGGTTTCCTCAACAGAATTTACCTTCTTACCTTGTGGAGCTCTCTCAGTATGCCATTCAGAATAATTAACCATCATATTGTCCAAAATTTTTGTTGCAACACCCAAAGTGATGGTCATAAAGGTACCTCCAGCAGCTGAATCCAATAGATTCCTTGAAGAATAGTTCAATCCTACATAAAAAGTTTGGATGATCATCCAAGTAGTTAGTCCATGAGTGGGACAATTCTTTACCAAAGATTTCATTCTTTCCCAAGATTGAGCAACATGCTCATTATCAAGTTGTTTAAACTTCATTATTTCACTTCTCATGGATATAATCTTAGCAGGAGGATAGTATTTTCCAATAAAAGCATATTTGCACTTAGTCCAAGAATCAATACTATTCCTAGTTAAGGAATTCAACCATTCTTTACCTTTTCCTCTCAAAGAGAAAGGAAACAATTTCAGTTTAATAATATCACCATCTATATCCTTATGCTTTTGCATCTCACAAAGTTCAACAAAGTTATTTAGATGGGAAGCAGCATCTTCATTACCAATACCAGAAAATTGCTCTTTCATAACAAGATTGAGCAAAGCAAGTTTTATCTCAAAGAAAGTATTTTCAGCCACAGGTGGAGCAATAGGAGTGCTCATAAAATCATTGTTGTTGGTGCTAGTGAAGTCACACAACTTAGTGTTTTCAAGAGTTGTCATTTTTTTGGGTTTTCAAATAAGAAAGCAAACAAGTAAAACTAATTTTTTTGTGTTTTTTGAAGAACAAAACAAGCAAACAAAGGAAAAAAGAAAACTAAGCAAAACAAAAATAACAAAGTAAAGAGATTGGTTATGAGGGACTCCCCATGTGAAGATGTCCTTGACTCCCCGGCAACAGCGCCAGAAAAATGCTTGATGGCTCAATGCATGGCGCCCAGAAAATTGCTTGATGGCAGTGTTGATGTAGAGCTCGTTGGGAACCGCAAGAGGAAGGTATGATGAGCACAGCAACAAGTTTCCCTCAGTTATGAAACCAAGGTTTAATCGAACCAGTAGGAGCAAGGAAACACCCCAAAGGTGTTACTAGCTGAGCTTTGGCAGGGCGCACTACCGGTGCTAGTAGCAACGTGGAGACCTGCACAACACAACCATAGAGCTTTGTCCCCAACTTACGATGAGGTTGTTAATCTCACCGTGTTTTGCGGAAAACAAAGGATTAAACGTATCGAATGGAAAGAAGTAAAAGTTTGCAGAAAGTAAACACAAAGCAGTAAAAGATTGTAGATTGTATGTAAAGTAAAAGGACCGGGATCCATAGTTCACTAGAGGTGGCTCTCCTTAGATAGATAACATGCTGGGTGAACAAATTACAGCGGGGCAATTGACAAACACCGAGAACGCAATACATGCGTATACTAATCATCTTGACTCCTCTAAGACTTGATTGGGCATTACAACATAATACATAGACCGCCATCCAACTGCATCTATGACTAATAATCCACCTTCAGGTTATCATCCGAACCCCCTCTAGTATTAAGTTGCAAGCAATAGATTATTTCTTTATGAACTGTGTGTAAAGTAAACAATACGATTGTTCTATGAACAAAGGATTGTTGTTTTCTCCCTAGTAGCAACAACACATCTAGTACCTTAGAGATTTCTGTCACTTCCCCAGATTACCAGAGGCATGAACCCACTATCGAGCATAAATACTAACTCTTGGAGTTGCTAGCATCTACTTCGCCAAGATAGCTACTAACAACAGAAAGCATGCAAGATCTCAAATAACAAAGACATGATAGTGTTAGGTCCGCAACATAGAAAACAAAAAAATTCCTATGGTGTGAACTACACGCCAAGATCTATCTACTAGGAACAAAGCAAACGGGTGGACATACATCCATAGAGAACTTACCCTCGAAGACAATGAGCTTTGTTAACGAGTAGGAACTCGTGGTTGATGTAGTCGTACACTTGCCGATCTCAAGATCATGAGGAAGTCCGAGCACCGCAACTCAGCAGCGCATCCGCACTCGCACACACGTTCAAGCCACCGGACAACCTCCACCTCCTCGCTCCAGCGATCCAGCGGAAGCAGCAACTCCTTCCAGACGAAATGCCCCCGGGAACATGTATCTCGCTAATCCGAGACCATGGGGGAATAATTCTAGAGGAGGAGAGAGATCCTTCACAAGGAGGTGTGAGGATGAAGGAGGAATGGATGGCCTTTTATAGGAGGAGGGGGGTGCCCCCTCTCTCCATGGCCGGCGCATGGGGGGTGACCCCTCACCTCCCCCATTCATGTGGTGGTAACTCCTCCACATTAAAATGCCTCTTCACATTCCCTTTTAAAGTCTCCACTTTAAATGCATTAAGTTTCTCCAAATTTAATGCTCTCTCATTTAATAAAACCCTTTTATTAAATTTATTCAGAATTTTGTTAATTACTTTAATTAACAAACATTCACATATAGCCCCTTGCAATATTTCAATATCACATGCAGAACCACCTTCTGCAATTTCACCCAAAACAATTTCCGGTTTCTATTGAAACAATTCCTGCGCTTTGCAATTCTTTCGTCTGAAACATATGTGCTCTAAAATGGTGTCTGGTAACTCTTAAGTGTGCCACCCTATGGTTCACGAATAATGTAGACATGATCGAGACCCTTCTCCGATCAATAATCAGCAGCGGGACCTAGAGATCCGTACTGACTCCTACACATTCAACGATGACTCCTGTGATCGTGAGAACCTTTAACGCTTGTAACTAAATCCCTTTGTCTCTCGATATATTACATGTCCGAGATTCGATCATCGGTATCTCCATACCTAGTTTGATCTCGTTACCGACATGCACTCTTTTCTCGTTCCCGTGATATAACATTCTAGTGATCACATCACTTGCTTGCAAGCTATCCTAATGTGATATCACCGAGAGGGCCTAGAGTATATCTATCCGTCATCTGGATTGACAAATTCCACTCTTGATCCATGAGCCTCAACATAACACCTTCGTAGCACTGAACCCATCTTTATAGTCACCCTGTTACGGTGTGACGTTTGATGTTATCAAGATACTCTTCCGGTGTTAGCAATTAACATGATCTCATGGTCTAAGGATAAAGATTACTTCGTATGATGTTATAGCAATATAAACACAATGACTTGATCGTAATTCTATACTTCGGATGAATGTTCATCACATCATTCCACCAATGGTGTGACCTTGTTATTAACAACATCCAATGTCCATGATCAGGAAACCTTGATCATCCTGTTAATCAACAAGCTAGTCTATAAGAGAGGCATGACTAGGAACCCTTTTTGTTTATTAAACACACATGTATTGATGTTTCCTATCAATACAAATATAGCATGCAAAATAAACATCTATCATATACAAGGAATACATAATAACAACTTTATTATTGCCTCTCAGGGCATATTTCCTTCAGATAGAATCAATAATCAATCTGAAATAGCATCTCAATATCCATCAGATCCCCGCAAACACAACATGTATGATTTACAAATAGATGATCTTGATCATTAACGGAGCTCACAAGATCTAAACATGAAAGCACAAAGGAGGAGAAACCGGCCATCTAGCTGCTACATGGATCCGTAGTCCAAGGATGAACTACTCACGCATCACACCGGAGGCTTGCATGGTGATGAAGAAGGCCTCCAGGGTGAATTCCCCTCTCCGGCAGGGTGCTGGGAAGAGCTTCAGATCCCTCCCGATCTAGGGATGGAGATGACGACGGCTACAGACTCTTTCGTGGATTTTTGATCGGGTACTTAGGGTTTTTGTCCCGAGGGTAATATATAGGCGGAAGGAGAGGCCGAGGGGGTGCCGAGAGCCACCACACCACCCCCTGGCACGGGCCAGGCCTGGCCACACGGCCAGGTGGTGTGGTCGGCCACTAGCCCTTCTCCGTCTCGTATTCTGGCACTTGATCCCTTTCGGAAAAAATAGGCACTTTGGCTTTTGTCCCGTCCAATTCTGAGAATATTCATTTTCTGACTTTCCTGGAACCAAAAATAGCAGAAAACAGGCAGCTGGCACTGTGGCTCTTGTTAATAGGTTAGTCCAAGAAATCATATGAAAAGTACTCCAAAGTTGGAACAAAACACAAGAAAGTGGATAAAACCAAGCATGGAACATCAAAAAATTATAGATACATTTGCAATGTGTCAGCTCCTATGCCGGATATCACGCTAAGTGTTGGAATGTGTGCTTGTTTTTAATCTGCTCAGAAGGAGTGCCATTTGATGGCAGTCAAGCGAAATTTTAGGTACCTTGTTCTCACTCCTACACTCAGGCTTTGGTTCCAAAGGGGTCAACCTTTCAGCTTGTTAGCTATTCGGATTCCGATTGGGCTGGTGATAAGGTTGACCCGAAGTCGACCTTTGGGACTTGCTAATTCCTTGGTCGGTCATTGGTGAGTTGGTCATCCAAGAAACAAAACTCCACCACCCTATCCACCTCCGAAGCCAAAAACATTTCCTCGAAAAAATTCTATTTTCTGAATATTTTTCTTTTGGAGGTTTTCTGGGTATTTCCGTTTGTGGCCCAGTCTGATCGGACCGTTTGGTGGCAATTTGAGTCTATCCGAACCTTCTTACAGACGCGTCCCGGTTGAACTTTGGTTGTCAGCCTAGTTTAGACTGAGAGCTCTGGTCCAGGAGCCGGTTGACCGGACTTGCCACTGAATTTTCACTTGTGACACCTCCGTACTCATATTTGGTTTCTAGTTCAGTGTACCGGCCCTAGGACCGGCCGGTCTGGTTTGCAACTCGGTGGGACCGATTCCTAGACCGGATCTAGGATTTTATCCTCCTTCTTCCTGGCCCGATGCCCTCTCCTCTACTAGTTACCCTTTCACTTACCCGATCCCTCCTCACTCCATTGTCGCCTACCCCCTCCCCTCTATTGGGAGTATGCCCTAGAGGCAATTATTTATGATGTTTATTTCCAATGTATTCATAAAGTTACTAAGTTGTCCTTGTATGAACATCTGTTGTATATCATTGAATATGTGATTCATTTGTGGAACTATATATTCATGTTTCTCATACTAAATATACTTGGTCATTGAGGTTGTGTTAGACACACAACTTAGACTAATATGAAAGTCGGCTGATGAATTGGTTCCACTTGTCATGGGCATGGTGATGCTATTCAGACTTACACGAATCTGGCTAAAGAGTTTAGCGGGTCGGATTGACCCATATTTTGAGATGCAACAAACAAGTCGTCATTTGTATATCTCAATCAATGTAATCCTTAGACCTGAGGTTGTCGCACAATCCGAGTTGAGGATCACTAACTTAGGTTCTATTAAACATTGTTCCGTCACAGGGCGGTTATAAATGCAGAGTTCGGGTCGACTGAGAATCAAGACACATGATATGGATAACTAAGATGGGATTTTGCCCCTCCAACCGGAGAGATATTCTCTAGGCCCTCTCGGATGATATGATTCAGAAGGCATGGCCATGCATGACTCGGTTAAGTGTTAACCGAGGTGATCGACTAAGAGTTAGTGGAATGAATCACTTATCTTAGATCGAGAAGAGAGTCAGACTATTTAAGGGATGACGATTATTCGCCTATAGTTCGACAAGGTATATCATGAGGCAAAAGGGACCCAGACAAAAGGCGCATGGAAGGTATGTCGTCATGACTCTTTGGTACTTAAGGGGCGGCACATTCTGCTAGGAGCCGCTACCTACTTATCGATTACATGTGAGACTCGAATTGTGTCTGAGTCACCATGAGCCTGTCGGGTCACACACTTAAGAGCGGGAGCAAGTTTGGGTTAGACCCGAACAGGAAATCTATTTGGGTTGAACCCGAATAGGACATGAACTGAGTCTGTGAGTTATACTCGCAGTGACTAATATAGGCCTTTTAGTGAATGGGCCACAAGTGAGTGGAACCCACTTTCACTCCCTATATACACAGGGGCGCATAAGCCCAAGGGGCACGGTTAGGTCATTCCATGCATTGGAAACCCTAGCTCCAATTCATTCCAGCCACCATACCGTAGATAGCAGTCCATCGCCGGTGCTCATCCTCGTACGTGTGGATATTGGCAGAGGTGACGTGCTTCATCAATTCATCAACTGCGCATCTAGTGGTAATCCTTGTGGCCCTCTACCTCGGCTGTATCTTGGGATCACCGCATAGGGAAAAAGTTTTGTTTGTCTCCACATGGCCCAACACCCTCCTCCCCTAGGGTGATTCCACCCCTAGAATCCAGAGATCGGGCCACCAAATCATGTAGAAGGTCCTTTGGAGGTTCTCCATCGAAGGAATTTTTCCATCTCGTGCTGGTTTGGGAGCTTTTTGTGTTCTTCCTCCCCAAGGTCACTTCCTCCGAGGGAAGCCATGCCTTTGGCTAATCCTTGCTCCCACTCTTGTGCTTCTCAAATCCCCATGTTTTGCTATACATATTGTTGGATTTGACAAGTTAGGGTTGCCACCATTGTTCATGTATGCCAACCACGTCAAACCATGGCCTACACTTCCTGTTAAATTTGTATGTGTGCATGTTTTTGGAGCCATGTGTGAATTTTTACATTGCGTAGATGGGGTACTAGACCTCCACATTGAGATTCAGTCCCTGATCCGGTCAACCGGACCTGCCACCCTACTGTTTGGTCTCTGCCTAGTCCACCGGCCCTAACACCAGACCATCCAGTCCAACTGACCCTAGCACCGAACCTCTCTGTAATGTTTATTTTTCACCATGCACTTGCTCAAATCCAAGTTTTTCCTCCTGTTTTCTATGTGGCATGTGTACTTATCTTTGTGCTCCCCAACCCTTCTCTATTTTTCATATGTGAATGTAATACCTTGGACCCTACGCTCTAAGAAAAAAGCCAGGATGAACCCAAAGTGCATAAGGTATCCTACCGCGGAGGCCCAAGAAGGTTCATCTTAGAATGTTGCTTAGAGCGTAGGGTCCGAGGTATTACAGTGAAGGTGACGACTATGAGAGTGAGGAGTATGTTCCTGAGAAACCTTCCAAGTCCAAGAGGGCTTGTAGGGCCGGTCAGTCTGTGCAACATGAGGGTGAGGGCAGTACTCATGTTTCTCGCTTCAAGATCAAGGCCAACAGTGGTAAACAAGCAGCAGTGGATGCTGAGTATGAATATATGCCTAATCAGAATCTGAAGGGTATGGAGATTGCACTATATTGAACTCTTCATAAGCAGAACCCCTATCGCTTTAAGGCTCGTACCAATACGGGTCCTGGCAAGAGGTTCTGGACTTAGACTCAAGCTTTGATGTGGTATCACATTTACACTTAGTTCAAGGTCACTCTCTATGGTAAGATTGACGTTTTCAATGAGGAGTGGTTCAACATGTATGCAGCCTCAGATTACCTCTTTGTTGATGACTCTCTAAAGAAGACAAATTTGTTTGCCTTGTGTGTCTCAAGGAAGACTACTACTCTGAGTATATCCGATAGTTATTTTGCACGGTCTATTTTCATGATGAAGCTGAGCACACTATGACCTCGATGATTAGCAGGCGGAGGTACCATGTCACCTTTGCTAATTTGGTTGAGGTTATGGGTTATACTAGCAAGGGAGGCGGCTTTCGCATTCATAGTGAGAAGGTTAATACCTCTAAGACTCTTGCTTTTGCTACCCCAAGGATATTGAGTTTCCTCCTCCGTGCATGTTTGGCATGTATTTCTATTATCACACCTTGGCCATCATCTTTTGCCAGTCCCTTGTTCCCCGAGTTGGTGATACTACAAACTATCATGGGTACTTCACCAATCTTCTTTACTATTCTCACCCTAACGTGCCGAGGAAGATTGATGGTTGTGACTTTGTTAACTATGAGTTGCGGTGGGCTGCCTTGGACAGGATGACCCCCCACCTTCTATGTGTATGTGCAAAAAATTCTCAACAAGATTGTTCCCCTGGGTGTGATGGTAGAGCGAGTGTGTGGAACAGGATGTGCTTACTCTTTCGCTCTGTGGTATGTCAGTTGATATTCCTGCAATGATCCCCCTAAGCAACGGACCAAGACTCTGCATGACCCTCAGCCTCACTTTACTACTAGGGTTGGTTCTCTTTCTCCTGTTGGTGAGTCTTCTTATCGCCCAAGGCACAAGGGTGTTGTTGTCACATTCTTAAAAAGGTTGTTTCAGATGTGTCGTACCACTTATGATGTGAGCCACAAGGCTCTTGAGATGAGCCAAGAGACTCGGCGCAGGCACAATGAGTATCTCGGGACCCAGAATGTCACTCCTCCTCCTGATGGTTCCGAGATGACTCCCGTTCCCTATGTTAACTATAAGATGATGCCGATTGATGATGCTATGTTATATGGATATTTCCCCGGGCAACTCCCTCCTGTTGGTCGAAGTGGTTCCTCGGATGTTCTTGTAGTTGGGATACGTTAACATCACTCTACTTCTCTTCCTTTTCAGTGTTTCGATGCCAATGGGGGAGAAGAGTAGAGTTCTATTAGATAGCTACGGGTTCCTTGCCAAGGTTTTTCTAGGGTTCGCCATTAGCACAATGCCCCTTGTTTCCTCATTGATTCTTATGGCATTGTGCTTTACCTTTGCTTCTTCGCTTGAACTATTTGCTCTTCTTTGTATGATGGACAAGTTTGTGCTATGTATGTGAACCTTGGATATTTCTATTGTGCTATGACTATGTGTATTGCTATTATCTGTCTAGATCTATTTAGATATCCATGCTTTATATCGTGTCATGTCATGCTTGCCTTCATGAATATATATGGGAAGCTTTCCATATACTATTTAGGTGCACTTTGCATTCAAACACAAATTTAACCGATTGCATACTTTATGGGGTAGCTTTACGTATGTCTTCGTGGAATTCCCTTTTTAAAAGATCATATTGGTATCTTTGTGAAATCTAGATCGGCTTTTCATCGCCAACCAAAAAGGGGGAGAATGTATGGGTATTTTACCCTCTACTGTTTTTGGTTGACAATGGCATCGTAGTTAGAGCGGACTAATATTGCCTATTAGTGTCTTACACAGGCTTTAGTCAGATGGTGTGTTGGAAGATTGTCAAAGAGCCCCCATTTCGATAGCGAAGTTTTGTGTCAGAGTGTTGCTTCATTATGTAACTTGAGTCCTTTAGGAACTCCGCACTATTGAGAGGGATTTTCTCGATGAGCTTGTTGGGAATGAATCCCTAAGCCATACATACATCCTATACACTGTTGGGTCTGCAGCATAGAAAACAAAAAAATTCCTACGGTGTGAACTACACGCCAAGATCTATCTACTAGGTACAAAGCAACGGGTGGACATACATCCAACGAGAACTTACCCTCGTAGACAACGAGCTTTGTTAACGAGTAGGAACTCGTGGTTGATGTAGTCGTACACTTGCCGATCTCAAGATCGTGAGGAAGTCCAGCAGGTCCGGCTCCAGCACGTCCATCAGATCCAGCTCTAGCAGCACCAAGTCCAGCACCGCAAAGCAGCGGTGCATCCGTGATCGCACACACGTTCGGTACCCCGACAACCTCCGTCCCTCGCTCCAGCAAAGCAGCGGAAGCAGCAACTCCTTTCCAGATAAAGCCACCGGGAACATGTATCTCGCTAATCCGAGACCATGGGGGAATAATACTAGAGGGGGAGAGAGATCCTTCACAAGGAGGTGTGTGTGAGAAGTGAGGAGGGGGTGGCCTTTTATAGGAGGAGGGGGGTGCCCCTCCTTCATGGCCGGTGCATGGAGGAGGTGACCCTTCACCTCCTCCATTCATGTGGTGGTAACTCCCTCCACATAAATTTGCCCCTTCACATTCTCTTTTAAAGTCTCCACTTTAAATGCATTAAATTTCTCCAAATTTAATGCTCTCTCATTTAATAAAACTCTTTTATTAATTTTATTCAGAATTTTGTTAATTACTTTAATTAACAAACATTCACATAAAACCCCCTGCAACATTTCAATATTACATGCAGAACCAATTTCAGCAATTTCACCCGAAACAGTTTTGGTGTCTATTGAAATAATTCCAGCACTTTCTTAAATCTTTATCTGAAACATATTTGCTCCAAATGGTGTCGGTATCCCTTAAGTGTGTCACGCTACGGTTCGCGAATAATGCAGACATGATCGAGACCCCTCTCCGATCAATAATCAGCAGCGGGACCTGGAGATCCATACTGACTCCTACACATTCAACGATGACTTCTGTGATCATGAGAACCTTTAACGCTAGTAACTAAATCCCTTTGTCCCGTGATATATTACATGTCCGAGATTCGATCATCGGTATCTCCATACCTAGTTTGATCTTTTTACCGACATGCACTCTTTTCTCGTTCCCGTGATATAACATTCTAGTGATCACATCACTTGCTTGCAAGCTATTTCAATGTGATATCACCGAGAGGGCCCAGAGTATATCTATCCATCATCGGGATTGACAAATTCCACTCTTGATCCATGAGCCTCAACATAACACCTTCGTAGCACTGAACCCATCTTTATAGTCACCCTGTTACGGTGTGACGTTTGATGTTATCAAGATACTCTTTCGGTGTTAGCAATTAACATGATCTCATGGTCTAAGGATAAAGATTACTTTGTATGATGTTATAGCAATATAAACACAATGACTTTGATCGTAATGCTATACTTCGGATGAATGTTCATCACATCATTCCACCAATGGTGTGACCTTGTTATTAACAACATCCAATGTCCATGATCAGGAAACCTTGATCATCTTGTTAATCAACAAGCTAGTCTATAAGAGAGGCATAACTAGGAACCCTTTTTGTTTATTAAACACACATGTATTGATGTTTCCGATCAATACAATTCTAGCATGCAAAATAAACATTTATCATAAACAAGGAATAAGATAATAACCACTTTATTATTGCCTCTCGGGCATATTCCCTTCATACACCCACTTGTCCCATCACCAAAGAGAGATTAGAGGGAGAACTACCTTTTGAGATGTTTCTTCAGGATTCGGTGTGCAGACCGGTTGGACCGGCTCCCAGACCGGGTGGTCTAGTGGCAGTATCAGAAAACTGACCTTGGATCGGGAATCCTGGTTCTTAATACCGGGTCTATCCGAAACCGGCGATAGAGGGGATTCCAGTCTGGCATCCGGTGGACCAGGCTAGGAACCGTACCATCCAGTCTGAGGTCTAGTGCGACCGAACTTTGAACCGGGTTCGTGCAAAATCGCCTCAAATGGCTAGATTTTTCCCCTAGGGTATATATATACCCCTTCTTCCACATTGAATAGGTTAGGCATTCCATTTCAGATTCCATTCTTGAGCTCTCTCTCTCCATTGTTGAAACACAATTTCTTGAGGATCTCCCATTTTACCCAACCAAATTCAAATCCCTTTGGTAGAAAGCAAGAGGAGGTCCCGATCTACATTTCCACCAAACCAAAGTTCATCACCCTTGAGTTCATCGAGTTTGCTTGTTACTCTTGGGTTTTTTGGGAAACCCTAGGCGGCTAGGGTCACCTGGAGGCATTCGGCTTGTGATTTTCTCCGTGGAAAGTTTGCGAGGGTATGGAGACTACCTTAAAGTCTAGCATGAGTAAGTGAGCTATTCCTTCGTGGGATAGGCTCGAAGAAGAAGGTGAGCCTTCGTGGCATTAGGGAATCCTTCGTGGGACCTCACACCTATCCAACGTGATGTATCCCCCTTCCCAAAGGGAGTGAACATGGGAATACATCTTCGTCTTTGTGTGCTCTGGTTATCCCTTAATCGATCTCTTACTTGTGTTGTTTACTTTGTGATAGCCTTTGTGCTTGAAGTATCTTGTATCATCATCTAGGTTGCCTCACCTAGGTTGCATTTAGGCACACTTATATTCCCCAAAGCCTAAAACTTGCAAAATATTATAAATAAATTTGTAAAAACCTGTTCACCCCCTCTAGGTTAACCATCATACACTTTTAGTACCTCCCACAGTTCTCTTCAGTAATCAACAAATTTCTCTTAAGACACAAATCCAATCAACTCCAAACTTAGGCAAACTAATCGCTTACCAAAACTGTTTTGTGTTGAAACTATAGTAGTTCGAGCTGACTAAATAACTTCCAAATCTAATACTACACTGATCCAAATCTCAAACCAACTAGCCATATTGGAGTACTCAAAGTAAGAAACAAGCCCACCCAGTTCAAAGCCAATCCAAGCATGTTTGAGCCTCTAAACGTTAACTTAAAGATAGACTGGTCAGAACTTAGTGTAGGGATTCGCGTATGAAAACAATAAATTTTTACCCTACGCCCCTGAACCCCTTTGTTGCTAGGACCTATATTTTAGTAATGCAGTAACGGCAGGGGCTTTTCGTGAACTTACCCTTGAAGACCGAAAAGTGTTGTCAACGCTCGGGACACTACTAGGAAATAGCCTATCTGTGGCGCATGGAAATGGGACTTCTGTGGCGCATATCCTTGTCGCCACTGTTACCTCGCCACTGATAACTACTTCCTGTGGCGCATATGGATATGCGCCACAGAAGTCCCAGACTTCTGTGGCGCATTTCTTCATATGCGCCACTGGAAGAACTTCTGTGGCGCATTTAGATATATGCGCCACAGAAAGCCCATGCGCCACTGACTATATAATTATATGCGCCACTGATTGTGTAACACGTATTCGAAGTAAAATACTTTCCTGGTGTATAATCAGGTATTTATATAGGATTTATATAGTATTTATACAGATGAGTAAAAAATACATTACACAAGTAGTAGATGCATGAAAACCGACATATATGTAATACAAACACTTAGAGCCCGATCAAGATACATATATAGTGTCAAGTGCCAAATTTTTACACAAGCGCGGAATACAAAGTTCATATCATCTCACATTACAAATATGAAGTGGCCACCGCCGCCTCCACTAGGATCAAATTGAATACAGCTGTGATAATGGTGAGCAAGAGCATTAGCCCGACCAATATCTTCATCCGATTCTTCTTCCACAAGTGGTTCCTCCACTTGGCTATCGCCTCCTCTCTAGTCGCATATCCTTTGTAGATGTTGACGCTGAACTTGTTCACTTATTTGTGACAATCCTCCCACTCCTCGTAGACTCCTGGAACCCTACCCATGTACACCACATACCACCTCGTCGCCATCTCTATAGACGACAAGGCATATTAGTAAAAATACAACGAAAAGAATTAATAAAGGGTTCACATCCATATATATATATGTGTGTTCATAGAATACAAAACAAAGCATCCATAAACCTAAAAGATAGATCATCATAGAAGCAATAAGTTCAACGACAACATGACCACAAGGTAGTTTAAGTCTAACAACAATGACCATTTCGACCATGAGATAGTAAAGTTTATGACACACACACTAATACAACAGGCGTCCATCAAGAATATACACACACTGGATCATGCTAGAGGCACAGATCGATCATGATGAAGACTTCCTCTTCTCACTCGGCTTCGGGAATGATAGATAGCCCTCTTTCGTCATCCACGTCCTTGTGTCACCCTGCTTATGGAGGCGTTCTTCAATCTCCCTCTTACTCAACCCTCTAGCTTGTTGTAGGGCACCCCCCCTT
The DNA here is from genome assembly GCA_916181665.1 of Avena sativa. Lineage (NCBI taxonomy): Eukaryota > Viridiplantae > Streptophyta > Magnoliopsida > Poales > Poaceae > Avena > Avena sativa. Next base: position 69,039,699 of record OV702292.1, read on the forward strand.
GTGTTGACATCTTCAATGATGATTTGTGACAACTTCATCTGAATGCGATGGAAGTCTTCTCTAAGATCAGCATCGTCGATTTTCGCCAAAGTTTCGGCCCATCCTCGGAGATTAGATGGCAGCGTTAGATTCTGGCAGGCAATCCCGAACATAGCCTTTAAGGTGATGGAGGACGTAGAAGGCCTCCTTGGCACCAGTAGTCGACTGCTTGACGCAGGGGAACTCGAGCACGTGCTTGAACACGTGTTTGCCATCCTTGATACATTCCCCCTATCTACGAAGGTGCATCCCTTCTTGGTGTATCCCTCGAGAGCCTCATTGAGAACACCCCTTATTCTGGTGTAGTCTTTCTTCTTCGTCAAACTCCCCGAGTCGAAATACGTGGCTAGCGAATACCTCGGGGCAAGGACAATGAGTGTGCAGTATTTGTCTCTGCGCAACATAATTGGAACGGAATGTTGGAAAAAGAGCAAAGGAAGAAATCTATAAGAAATGCATAAGTTATGGTGGCGATGAGCGAGTGTGTGTACTTACTCGGGAAAGAAAGGCAAAAGAAGTGTCCCCTTCCTCTTGTTGTCCACCATGAACTTCTCGAGGTACGCCGTCGCCTTGGTCCATGTCTTTGATCCTTTGACCAACTGGTTGTCCCGCATGTAGTAGGGATCCACTATCGCGATTTCCAGGGTACTTTCTCTCTTGATCGTGATCGCCAGATTAAGCGCGTATAGGCGGACCAAGTTATAGTCCAGCCGTTCGTGAGAAACAGCTTGAATATGTCCTCGAACGCTATGAAGAATATATCCACGGGGGGTTCATCGATGAAGCCCATGTCCAATGGCACCTTGGCCGTGAAAACCGGGTAATTTGGATCTTCGTCTTTAAGAAGGAGGCCCTCTAGTGTCTTGACACCCTCGTGCAAAGTTAACATGGATCCAACCGCAATGTGGATCATATCCGGAGTCAATATCGGATCACCAGCTACATGCACTCGGGGTAAGCCATATTGTGTGGATGGTACGATGACAGTGTCCTGACCCCAGATCCTCTTCAGAAGAGGCTGGCTCGCACCCTTATTATTATTATTATTACCTCTCTTCCTGTAGTGCTTCTTCTTCACAACAGTGTCAGCCATTGCCATCTGCTCATCAGCCGCCTTTCGGAGTGTGTTGCGGCTGAAAACCAATCCCGGTTTCTCTTGTGGTGGATCGGCGGCCGGAGGCGTCTCTTGAGAAAGACCATGGAAGACCAGGCGATGCGTGCATGTATTGGGACGACCAGCTTGATGGTCGTTGCGAGCTGTGAAGGGTTCTTCATCCATAGAAGGCATATACAATCCTTTGGCGGCGCCAGTGTTGATGAAGTCGTCAATGTTGACCAATTCATCATCATCTTCATGGGTGCCATCATGTGGTGGTGGTAGCGGGGGCGACGGCGGTTGCGGCACAACGTCTTTGCCATGTGGTGGTGCACACACTGCCAAGAGTTGATGGTGACGGCTGGTGGTGGCGACGGCGGCGTCTACTGTCTTCTGAGGTGGTGGCCGGGCGATCGGTCGAGAGGTGGCACCGGTGCTCCCTCCCTCCCCCCCCTGCAAGACGAATCTAGGTCTTCGGCCATGTCAAGGGCCAGTTGTAGCATTCCCCTAGGGTCTTGTGTTCGTCAGCTCCCTAAGGTTGAAAGGGGGGTCCATGTTGTCGCACCCTGGCAACACCCGAGCCAACCTGACCCTCATCACGTCATCATCCATTGGATTGTTGTGCATCGTGCGGCTCGCCGGTTGTATAAGAGTGCCCTTGGAAACATCCTTCAACTCACCATCGACATCTTTAAGCAGGAGTACACAAGAAGTGTCATGAGGCAAAAACATGTTGTTGGGCGTCATGAGATGGCAGCAGTCATGCATCAAAGGCATAAAGGGGATGACGTGCACTAACTAATTAGTTACCTTAGTGATGGCGTGGATCTTGGCTAATGTAGAGACACGGCCGACGCCGGTGGCCGGCCTATCATCATCTGCAATCTCCCGCTCGGGTGCCTCACGAAGCACCACCACCATCGGCTGCGCCTTATTGGTATGTTTGGCGGGAGGGGGTGTCGGTGTGACCAAAACGAGCGGCTGCGTCCCGATGTTGATGGCCGGTGGGGTCACTAGGTCCGGCGACATGGTAACATTGATGCTCGAGTTGCTGCCGCTTAAGCTGGGCAGATGTATCGGCCCCTGTCGACCTCCCACATTCCAAGCAGTAAGCCCCTCGAAAAACTCAGGGGGGGTCATCGAGCGGAGCTTCTCTTCCACTAACTTGTCCACTGTTTTATCGTCCACCGCCTTCTCCTCCAGTGGCTGCACCTTCATCTTCAGCTCTGCAGCAGCGGTTTTATCCTGGTTCTTCCTCTCCCTTCTTTTCTTGGTGTCCTCTTTATAGTACTCCTTGAACTTCATGCTCGTACCGAAGCCGGACACACGTCCAGTTGAGGACGGTGGCAACCCCTTGTCCCTCTTCTTGTAAGCATTGGTCGCCTTGTTGAAAACCGTGTCCCACGGCTCCGTCGAATCCTGGGACGACTCTGTGGCAGTAGCGTTCAGTTCCTCCTCCTACAGAGACAAGGAAAGGTGAACCCATTTAGATTCTTGACTTCATTATTTTAATTAGAACGCAATAGACTTGAGATCGGTGATAAATTCCTTACCAGCTTCTTCTCGAATTCCTTCACCTCCGGATCATCGGTGATGAACTCCCCTGTTTCCGTGTCCAGGAAGTAGCGGGCCTGAACAAATTGCCTAAGCTGCAAGTCCGTGATTTTAAGCCAAGGGTTGTCTTTACCAAGGCGTTCAAGCTCGGCGTCCTCCTTGTCCCAAATGGCCTATTTCCCCTGTAACCGCCGCTTCCAAGGCGGTGGTTACCTATGTTCTATTCCCGCATACTCCTTCCCCATTTAGTCCATTTTATAGCGTCAGCGGTAGCTATATCCGCCTTGAATATCTTAAACTCCTCTTTGTCGAGCATCGGATTTTTCTTACTAATAACCTCCCAGCTTTCCCCTTTGTCAATGTTATTCTTCACTCGGGTTTTCCAGCTGCTCAAGGCGTTGCTCATCTTCGTGAGGGATAGTTTGTTGACCGGGTTCTTTATCTCGAGGTTTCTAAACCGCTCTGGGAATCTGTATCGCTTGTGAAGCTTCTTAAAGAGGTTATCGACCAAAGCTGCATCATCAGCATGTCTGATGTACTTCGTGTTGATCGACATGCTTTCTCGGACGATGCACCCGAGTTGCAGGCCGTACCCTTTAGCAATCGCCTCTAGCGCAATGGGTAGGCCACTTTCTGTGACCTCAGTGAACTCATCACAGACGGTGGCGAGCACTGACACCTTCTGCTCCTTCTGTTCCTTCTTCTTCCTCTGAGAAGTGGTCGGGTTGCTGCTACCGCCATCCGTGCGCTCGCCGCCATCGGTGCGGGTGCCGCCATCGGTGGTGTCATCCTCTTCGCCGCCGCCTTCACTAGTTCCATCATAGTCGTCTTCATCCCTCTCGTAATCAGGATCTCTGCCCTCATTGGCCCCAACAGCTCTGGCGACGGTCGCCTCCTCCTCCTCCGGTGGTGGTGTCATCCTCATCGCCTCCTCCTCCTCATGTTGGGACCCCCGCCAGAATGACTGGTTGGCCTGTCTAGCTTGTTCTTTGACGCTGATCATGTGCTTAGAAGGGCCAAACTCCTTGTTGCCCGACATGTTTGCACTACTCTATTTAAAAGAGGCAAAACGTTAGCACAAATCTCGGCCGAAAAATTCGGCATGACCTTTGCTAATTTTTTGACCTAGGAGTGCCCATTTATCAACCGAAACGGAAGTGAGTCGACACTTCAGGAGAAATGGGCAACTCAATTGAAGAAATATATCCCTGTAAGACAAAAGACCCCATCCCTGTATTGACAGCCCCATGCATTGACCCCAGTATCCATCATCCATCATCCACAGTACATTTCAACAGCATGTACCATCATCCCCATACATGTATAACAGATATATATAACGAGCTCTAATTCTGGCATAACAGATATATATAACAGATACGTATAACAGATATATATAACAGATATGTATAACAGATATGTATAACACACACTCCTACAGCCACTAACATTTATAACAGATACGTATAACAGATATGTATAACAGTCAAGTAGTATCTTTTCAATCTATAGAGAAGGACTCAGTCTATACAGCCTTGACCTAAACTGGTATTTACACCAACAGTGCAACACTAATAGGTCTCAGTCTATACAACCTTGACCTAAAAACTGGTATTTACACCAACAACCTTGACCTAAACTAGTATATTTTCAATCTACAGAGAAGCTCAAGTTTATCTAAATCCAGCATCACTGCATCAGGATTCTGACACACACTAACATGATACTTGACTGTCAGACCAGCAAAACAGTTCCAGGATGTCTAAACTAAATAGGCATGGAACAAGATCAATCAAAAGCTGCTGAACCCATTCATATAACACATAAAGAACTCCAGCAAATTCACTGCCCACATCTGACCAGGATGTTTTTAAAAAAAAATATCACATGTGCACATGCTCAGACCAAGTAGTTGAGATTTGTGACTGATCAAGTAGTGTAGCAGATAGTAGGTTCAGAATATATTCCACTACTTTATTAAAAGCGTATCTAACTATATTACAAAGAAATGATCAAATTCCTCCTGGTTGTATTACAATGGCACCTCCCTCCATGGGATCAAACCAGTGGCAGCTTTGTGTTGCCTGCCTTCACCCCCCTCCCCCATTTTCCAATAAAATCCCCAACAAATGGGAGTCAATTGGTACCCTATAATCCAAAAAAAATTGATGCAGAAACCACCCCCATGAATTTTGGGACAGTATGCTCAAGATCCCTAACCATGGTTACATTCCAATGCATGTTGTATCTCTGCAACATGGTGCACTTTGTGGAATCATGTGGATGTATATTACAATGCTGATGTTGAAAGCCGCTGCCTTTCTACTTTATCTATTGTTTCTACCACTACTAGTCCATCGAACCTGTAACACCTGCTACAGAGATTCTGGTGAGTGAGCTACGTGGAGCCTATGACAAATCTATGAATAGATATGAACTGCTGGAGCCTGGGACATCTGTGTAAGATCTATCGACACTCAGAAAACAGATGTTCTTGCCCAGGAAAATAAGCAACTAGGGTTCAGAGGGAGGGTGGGGGAGTGAGGGGGACGAACTGTACATGTGTGCTGCGGTGGTCGTCAATGATGAGGGTGGAGGCGGTGCTCCTGCTGCAGGTGGAGCACCGGCGGGCCTCCTCCTCCACGGGCTCTAGCGCGGTGGTGGCGTGCCTCCTCCTCCACGGGCTTCAGCGTGGCAGCTGTGGGCCTCCTCCTCCACGGGCTCTAGCGCGGTGGTGGCGGCCTCCTCCTCCTCCACAGGCTTCAGCGCGGCGGTGGCGGCTCCTGCAGCGAGGGCTAGCGTGGCGGTGGCGGCTCTGGCAAGGAGGGCTAGGGTTTGTGTGCGGCGATCGAGCAAGACAGAATCGAATGGGGATACGAAGGGGAATGAAAGGCCTAACCGTTTATTTCGCTAAGTCCATAGGTTCTGTGGTGCATATTACCGAAATGCACCACAGAACATGTGGACTTAGTACAAAAACGGCACGCGTGGTAGTATGACAAGATCACACACTTGCCTTAGTGGTCTTTGCTGCTTGCTTGTGCCATTCTAAACCTAGGGCAGCCAGGTTCGAATCCTGGCTGTCTCACACTTTTTTATTTTTTAAAAATATTTTTTAATTATAGATCTATTTAAAATAAAGCAAGAACATATACAAACATTCATATTTATTCAAAAAACTCTCTCCCAGAACATATACAATCATGTGATGTGTTTTTAATTACATATATGTCTAAAATAAAGCAAGTTCATATTTATTCAAAAAACTCTCTCTCCGAACATATACAATCATGTGGTGTGTCGATCAAGTGTCTCTTCACAATCTTCTTGCCCTTTTTCGCCATGGTTGAATACTTTAGCCCGTGCACTTTGAGATTTCTTCTTGTGAATGGACAACCTTTAGTAGGTAGTGTGGTCTTCCTTCTTACTTTAGTAGTAGTAGGCATGTCGATGTACTTGTCGAATTCCTCTTCGATCTTCGGGTCGCCGTTTTTGTCAAAGTTTTGCTCGTTGGCGGCTCCTTCCATTCCGATGATGCTCCTCTTGCCCCTCCTAACTACAACACGGTTGGGCTTTGACGGGTCGGTAATAAAAAAGCATTGATCAACTTGGCTAGCGAGTACCCAAGGCTCATTTTTTGCGGAGGTGTTCTTCGTCGATTTGGCATATGGTATAACCATTGTGGTGAAATGCCGGCCTTCTTTTTCCACATTCTTGGCCCATATAACATGGAACATCGGTACGACCTCTCCACAGTAGTCGAGCTCCCATATCTCCTCGATCCTTCCGTAGAATCTTTCCATCACAGTAGTCTCATCATCAGCAAAGGATAACATAGTTACTCCTGGGTTTTGATATTCGCTATTCCTGTCCTTTTCCTCAGTGTAGAATCTGTAACCGTTTATGTCGTATGATTGATAGGTCCTTAGGTTGTGCCCTGGGCCCTGCGACAAGAAGAATATGAGTTTTTGATCTTCCGTAGAAGGCGTCTATGGGGGATTGTCCAGTTGCCTTTTCTTGAACCAACCCGTGAAGCTAGAGTTGTGCTCTCTGGTTACATCTCCCTTCTTCCTCGGCCGGCCCTGGTCGACGTACTCCTGCTCGATTAAGCTTCTGTGCTCTTCGACCCAAGGGTCGACCACTTCAATGTGTTGTAGCGTGACTCGGTGTGCCCTTTCAAAATCAGTGCGTCGACCATCAATGCCGACATGCAGTGAGCGGCCGCCCTCGCGGTGACCATATCCACCGAGCCTGCTGAGGTGCTTCTTTGTGGGTATTCCAACATCCTCGTTCTCGGTGGTTAGATAATTCTGGTAGAAGGAGATGCACTCATACATCAGAAAGCCCTTGGATATGCTTCCATCTAGACGAGACCTGTTGCGAACGAATCCTTTGATGACACCATTTAGCCTTTCAAACGGCATCATGTTGTGCAGGAATGTCGGCCCGAGCTGGATGATGTCGTACACGACATGTACAAGCAGATGCACCATGATGTCGAAGAATGCCTGTCGAGCTCGCATAGTATCATCACGATATCTTCATGTAGCCTGTCGAGCTGCTTCACACCGATCGACTTCCTAGATATGACGTCGAAAAAGTTACAGAGTCTAAACAACGTCTCACGAACATGCTCGTCCATTATCCCACGGATCGCAACGGGGAGTATCTACGTCATCAGCATGTGACAGTCATGAGACTTCATACCGCTGAACCTCTTCTTCGCCATGTCCAGATATCTGCTTATCTTCCCCGAGTAACCGTGAGGAACTTTCACTCCTAAGAGGCACCTGAAAAACTGCTCGAGCTCCTCCAGACTCAGAGTGAAGCAGGCAGCGCGAAGCACCACCTCATTCTTCTTAACTCTTTTGCGGCGACCTTGAGTCCCTTCCGTCTGATCATCATCATCATCATCATCATCATCATCATCATCACTATCAGGGTACTGAAGATCTTTCTTGATGCCAAGCAATTTAAGGTCCTTTCTTGCTTTCGGCCCATCCTTGGTCCTCTCCGGCATGCTCAGTAGAGTGCCAAGCAGACTCTCGGTAACGTTCTTAGTGATGTGCATAACATCGAGGCTATGGGGAGTGTGAAGGACCTTCCAATACGGCAGGTCCCAAAAAACAGACCTTGCTTTCCATACACCCAATAGTGGCTTTGTCCTCGGTCGTTTTTTTCCAGGCGCAGGGCAATCTACCCAATTATTCAAAAGCTCCTCGATTTCTTCGCCGCTCCTCGGACGCGGGGCTCTTTCGAGCTCGTCCTTACCATTGAACAGGTCACCACGTTTTCTCCACAGGTGATCCATGCGGAGCCACTTTAGAGTACCTTGGAACACGGTTTTCGAAGACCCGGGATCCCTTGGTAGCTGGAGATGCGGTGTCTCATCCATGCACTTGACGCATGCATTGTGTCTGTGGTTCACCTGGGCTGATACATATGCATAACCAGGATAGTCTTGCACGGTCGTGAGCAACGCGGCTCTTAGATGGAAATATTCTTTAGTGTAGGCATCCCACGTACGGGCCGGCGTCTCCCACAAGCTAGCTAACTCCTCTCTGAATAGCTCGAGATACAGATGCATATCGATACCTGGTTGTTTCAGCCCCTGAATAAGAATGCTCATGTGTACATACCTTTGCTTCGTGCATAGCCACGGGGGGAGGTTGTACGGCCATACAAACACGGGCCAGGTGCTATGTGTGCTACTCTGGTTTCCAAAAGGATTGAGTCCATCGGTGCTCATACCTAGCCTGACGTTCCTTGCATCACCCCCAAACTCTTCGAACTCGATGTCTAATGCATTCCATTGGCTAGCGTCTGAAGGGTGTGTCAGGATCTTGCCCTTCTCTGGATCATCTTCGGGTTTCTCTCTTTCCGTGTGCCATTGCATGAGCTTTGCTTCCTTAGGATCTACGAAATATCGCTGCAGACGGGGGGTGATAGGAAAGTACCATACCACTTTTCGAGGAACTTTCTTGTTCCCTCTCTTGTACCGTCCTTGGCCACACACCGGACATGTGGTTCTATCCTCGTACTCGTTCCGATAAAGTGCGGAATCATTGATGCATGCGTGGTATTTAATGTGTGGTAGGTCGAGAGGCACACGATTTTCTTGGCCTCCTCGATACTTGTTGGCAATGTGTTCCCCTTAGGAAGTCGGTCGTGCCAGTATTCCATGTTCGTGTTGAAGCTCACATCAGTCCATTTGTGTTCAGCCTTCATCTCTATAGCCTTGAGCGTTACACTCAAACGTGTATCCTCGGGGCGACACCCAGGATACAATGGAGTCACCCCGTCTACCTCCATTTGGGCCAGCTTGGCTTTCTCTCTGGCTGCAGATTTGTCGTTGCTCGTCTCCTTGAGGAGCAGTTCTTGAACATGAGGGTCCTGCAAGAAGAAGTTAGCAGTGTCTGTGTGTTCGCGTCTTCTCCTTCTTCATGATCATGATCATGCTCGTCGCCATCTCCTTCTCCATGCTGATCATGCCCGCCGGCATCTCCTTCGTCATGATGATCATGCCCGCTGGCATCTCCTTCATCATGATGATCATGCCTGGTAGACTCTTTGTCTTCTCGCCCGCCCACGTCTTCGTGACCACCACCATGTCCTGCCGGCGCCTCATTGAGGTCGCGCATGAAACCACGCCTGAGCAGGTGACCCTCCAATTGTCCAGATTCAGGGTCGATCTAGCGCTGTTGTTTGCATGTTCGACATGGACATCTTATCATGGTCTTTTTTTTCAGAATCATGTCCTCCTTCGCGCCTTTCTTGTACCTAGCAATTCGACCTTCGCTCATCGTGAGGACCATGGTTGCCTGAGTAGTTAAAACAGAGAGTATAGGTGAGAACCACACCATATGAACACACACATGCATGAATGCTAGCCGGAAAAAATTCGGCATGACCTTTCCTAAAATTAGGACATATGGTAGTGCAAAAATTTGCCGAAATGGAAATGAATCAACATTTTGGCAAACATCCATGCAACCACACCGGCCGAGACAACAACAAGCAAGCAACAAAAAACTTCCTCCCATTGCAAACATTCATGCACCACACAAGCATCGTCTCGCCATGGATCACACACACACACCGCCCGCGCGACAAGCTTCACCTACATGTTCATGGCCAAGTACTCACCTAGTAGACACAATAATAGCGAGACGAGACCGCGCGATGAGAAAGTGTGGACAAATAGATCTACAAGTTGGTGGAGAGGAAATTAGTAAACAAATAGAGATGTGAGAGAGAAAAGTAAGGAACTTTTAGATATAGAAGTTGGAGGCAAGCTTCCACTTACCAATATATAGATTAAAGTAGGTTTAGTTACAAGAAAATGGAGAAACTATGGGCAAAATGGGGTGTGAGGGAGGAGGAAGACGAGTTGGGAGGAGGTAGAAAGGAAGAGATGTGAAATGGGTGGTGGTGGATAGATAAGAGCTAGCTTTTGTCACCTTTTTAACATGGGATCTGGACGCCCTCATCTCTTCTGTGGCGCATAAGTCCATATGCGCCACAGAAGTGGGTGGATTAGATTCCCTGTGTGGGGCCCTCCTCCAAGTTCTGTGGCGCATGTTGGGATATGCGCCACAGAAGTGAAACACATCTGTGGCGCATATCAGAAAATGCGCCACAGAACTTGGGTGAATTAGATTCTGTGGTGGGGCCCCCCCTCCATGTTCTGTGGCGCATAACAAAATATGTGCCACAGAAGAGGCAACTTCTGTGGCGCATATCTCGCTATGCACCACAGAACTTGGATCAACCCACCCTAGCTGGCGGGTCCCACCAATCTTCTGTGGCGCATATTATGGAGCATGCGCCACAGAACTTCCAGGTTTCTGTGGCGCATATTTTCTAGTGCGCCACTGATATTTGTCTGTGGCACATGGTTTCGCATATGCGCCACTGACTATCTTGTCTATCTATAGGCTGTTTCCTAGTAGTGGGAGAGCATGGTTGATGTAGACGAGCCGAAGCTGACCTCAAGGTCGTGATGAAGTCCTTGAGCTCCTTTGGCTCCAATGACTTGTAGTGCCTCAAATGTGACACCTCGTAGGGAGTTACATGCATCCGGTGCCTGGCGATGACTCCCCCTTCCTCGATCCAGCAGTAGTTGTGGAAGTAGAGCTCCTGGATCTGAATCCTGCAGCACGACGCGCTCCGTGGTGAAGATGTCCCTCGTTCGCACAGTCCGGACTTGGGACCACGGTCAGTGAGAGAGAGAATATCAATTGGAGGTCTCCCCAAAAGTGAGGAAACCTTTATTGAATATTGTGTGTTGTATTTATTTGGTCAAAATACCCCACTATATATAGGAGGAAGGGGAGGTACACCCTCCCTCAAAGTCCCGGGGTGGCACTAAACAAGGGAGAGTAGGAGAGGGGTGGCCGCCGGCCCCAAGGGGCCCTAATGGGCCCCACGCGGGGGGGGGGGGGGGACAAGGTCCAGCCGGCCATCTCCTCCCTCCTTCCTCCCTTTGGCTTTCCCTCATGGGCCCTTCTCCCTCTGAAATTTGGCCCATTAAGGCTTTTGACCATTTAATTTATTTTCTCTTTATTAAATAATTATGAATAAATGATTAAATAAATATTTAATATTCATTCACATTATCTATAGACTTAAGTTTGATAAAAAGGAAGCATTCTCAAGCCATGTGGGAGTACGTGTCTATGGCTAGTGGGCCCAAGAAAAAATTAAACAGGGCCATCTTAAAGAAAATGAGTAATTAGTCAAGGCCTGCCTGTGGAAAAAACCAAACAAACATAGTTAGAGCATCTTCAATTTGTTGGACGCACAAAAATCCGTCGGAGCAAAAAACGACTATTATTGAGCACCTCGAGGCAAATTCGTGCTCCAGCAGACGTCCAAAAATAGGTTGCACACAAAACAATTTAGGGAACGCACACAAAAAGCCTAATCCTTTCGCTGCAAATTTGGTGTATTGGCCCACCCTGTCCAACCGCCAAACTGAAACTTCCGCGTGCGGCTTCCTTCATCCTACTGCCAGCTAAATCCCGGCCATGGAGGGATATTCCGCCACTCCCCCAACCCCTTCTCCTCTGCCCCCACATCCGTCGATGCAACAGTTTCATCGCCGCTCGCAGCATCCTCCCATCACCGCCACTACACCCAGACCTAACGTCAACATCATCTGCGGCTAGATGTTTACGCCACCACGACCGACGAATCCGCATGTTGTCATCCACTGCCCGCCTTGAAGCCAAGGAATGTCGTTCCCAAGCGGATGACATCTATTGCGGTTCCTGGCCAGAAGAAGGGCAAGATCAACAAGGATCCACATGACAAACCTGTAGCAGGGCATGTGGACGGCCAATGCCAGCCACCGCAACCTCTACTGTAGCCACCCCAGCCGCAAGCGGCTGCGGAGGAGGTAACGTCGTCTGTTGAGCCCAACATGTTCAACCCAATGACGACAAGGCATATAATTGCTTTTTTTATTGTTTTGAATTATATAGATGAATATAAATGATGAAATTTAATGTAGTTTGATGTGTGTTAACTTTCATGCATTGTAGTATGGATGATGAAATGTCTATGTCAACTATGAATGTTGGGTCATCACATTCACAAGAGTATCGGTCTCAAGAATATGAAACTAAACAACATGGTGATGAAGTTGACATGGAGAATGATGGTGAGGGTGAGGGTTTCGGTGATGCACTGAAGGGGCGGGCGGCCAACTACACCATGGAGTAAGGCATTTTACTATGCAACACATGGTGCAATGTGGGCATGGATTCGATCATAAGCACGGAGCAAACAAGAGATACTTATTGGGTTAGGATGAAGGAGTACTTTAGTACATATGACCAAAGTGGAATTGGGCGGACGGATATATATATTCGTTTTTGTTGGTTTGCAGTTTCATCGAATTGTCAAAGGTGGGCGGTGACATTGGCAAATGTTGAACGAATGAACCCAAGTGGCACAAATGACAGGGATAGGGTATGTTGTATTCTTTTGTGACATCTGTTTATCTTCCATGTGGATACTTTGTTCAATTATTATTGTCCATGACTAATTTTCTCTCTTTTGGTTCATGTAGCTCAACATTCCCCAAGGGTAAGCTGGTGCAAGAAAGGCCATTCATATTGTCCCATTATTATAAGGAGCTAGAGAATGAAGAGAAATGGAAGAATGTTATGTGTTGCAAGTGCCAAAGAGAGATAGAGTCAACTATGGAGGCAAGAATCATTGATGACGATGAATCATCAAGCAAGGATGGAAAGAGAATCCATACTCCAAACTCGGTTGAAAAAACAAAAATAAGACCCACCGGAAGGAAACAAGCAAAATAAAAGGGGAAGAAGACTAGAGATGGTGACATAAAGAAGTCATTGGATGCTATTGTGAGTGAAAGAAAGAAAGCTTTTGAGGAGAGGAATTTTTCGAGGAACAAAGAAATACAGGATAGGTCGACGAGCGATGAGAGAAGGTATGTAGCCGAGGAGAGGAGAGCCTTCATAGAGGAGAAGAAAGTTGTTATCGAAGAAACTATCTGTCTCATGGAGCATGAGAAAAGTATCTTCTTCATGGACACAACCAACCTCGATGAAAGGAAAAAGGAATACATAAACCTTTGTCGTGATCAAGTCTTGGCTCAAAAAAGAATGATGGGAAGTTACATGAATGGATACATGGGAGGTGCTAACATGGGAGGATACATGGGTGGCATGGGAGCGCCTAAGGGATGCATGAGTGGAATGAGTGCACCTATAGGAGGCACTGGCGGCATGGGACCACCTACAAGTGGCATTAGAGGCATGGGTGGCATGGGTGTACCTATTTGGGAGGCATTGGTGGCATGGATGCACCTATAGAAGCCATTGGAGGCATGGATGCACCCATGGGAGCTACAATGGGTGGCATTGACGACATGGGAGCACCTTCAGGTGGCATTGGAGGCATGGGATCTACAATGGGTGACATGGGAGCTAGAATAGGTGCATTTATGAATATCATGGTATATCACATGCCTCCCATGAGTGGTTGTTTTGGAGTTTACATGGGTGATGGCACATGCTCCTAGAATACACCAACACTGTCCAAGTTTCCAATGATGATGAAGCACAAGATGGAGATGCCCATGGAAAGGACGAGGCATGATGGTCGTAGGCATTGATGTTAATGTTTTATGTGTTTATTTGAACTTCAATTGTGATGAACTTGATTTTGTTTAATTATGCTATGATTTTGAACTATGCCATGGATTTAATCTATGTATAATGATCAAGTCATGTTCTTGAATTTATATGTGTGTGTTGGGAATTAGATTTATATGTTCATCACTTTTGTTTGATCTTGGCAAGTTGATATGCGTTTAATCTTGGCAAGTGGAAGCCAATCGCGGCTTATTTTAGTGCAGCTAGAAAATTGTTGCCTGCATAGCGTTGTATTTTCATCCGCCTAGAAATTTTGTAGCCTGCCGCACCCACTAAAACAGCCAAAATGGTGCCTAGACCCCAAAAAGGCATGCACTATTTTAGTGCAAAATGTTGGATATGATCTTAAGATTGGTAGTTGATGGACCTCTTGCAGGCGTTGAGTTTCCCTTCAGCAATCGCCATGGAATCGACCTAGGTGGCCATTGTGTTGTAGTTGACGATCTGGTGATATAGACGGAAGGATGTAGACACCCGATTGCTAGGGGTCGTGTGGTCACCTCTATTGATGACACCTTCAGGCAGACCGCCGCGTGGGAGGTGGGAGAGAAGGTTTATCACAGGGTCAAGTTGGAAACAATTTGAGTTCTTGTGCCAATATCTAAAACATTTCTTAAATTTCCCTTATAGTTCTTGAAGTCTTAAAGTCCTGAGCGATTAAATCAACTATCTCCTCGAGTAAGGTCCAACATGATATGCTTCCACCAGTAGCCAAAATAAATCATGTCTTCTGTGTTTCACTGAACTCTAATAGTTTGACATCCATCAATAAATAATGGAGAGGTGTTAAATAAATCGTACTTTATTCTCCACGCGGCTAGCCAACCGTCTACGGTGAGAATCGGGAAGAGATCGAGAAGGCCCGACTACTAAAGACGGGATTGAGTGTCTCCATGGACAATGACGCTACAAACATATACGTTCTAAGTGGTGTCACAATTAAAGCATTGGTTAGTGTGACGCAATGGTTAAACTGTGTGACAACACCATGAAGACAGCACGGCGAAGCGCGCGTGTCCGTCTAGTATTATTCAATCTTTGTGGCTATGGAACACCTTCCACCTCCACTCTGAACATCCTCCGGACTTACCGAAATCCTTCCACTTTTCTCTCTTCTCTTTCTTCGGTGATTCTAGCGATCCTATAAACACTCTCTACGCATCACCAAGCCCTTAAGCGTGATACCCCACGGTTCAGGAACACTCCAGACATGGTCGGGACATTCTCGGACCAATGATCAACAGAGGGTGTTGGGGGGATACCCCCGGGTAGGGTCACTCCGGGGTATAAGGTCCGAGTTAGCCGAGGTTTGACAAGGTCAAAGCGGATGCTGGCCGAGTCACCTCAAGGCAGGCCGGATCACGGAGTAACCCGGACCAGGGGGGTCGCCTAACGTTGTCTCATCTGACTTAGGGAGTAAGTTGGAAATGCTTGTCTAACTTATATGTAGGAACAAGTGTAGCCGGATCTACTATGATCCGGATCCTCGCTTAGCTTCTAGGAGAAGGAAGGAATCTCTCTGGTCAAAAAAGAAGGCCCGGTACATACTGGATGAGTGAATAAAGCAAGGGCAGGACCACCGGGTCATGGCCGACAAGGGTGACGACGCTCACGTCGGCTGACGCGGGCGCCGCAGAGGCTACGTCGCTAAAGCATGTGTGACGCGGGGGAAAAGCACCCCGGTCGGGTTACCACTTTGGGAGGGGGCATATTCTTAGGAATATGCCTCCACGTATGCCCTAGGCCAGGACCGAACCTCCTCTATATAAGGGGGGTTAGGGTTCTGGTAGAGGGGGTTGGCAGAATTCTAGTTGGTTGAGCACTAGTTGGTTTGGTGATTCCTTAGGGCTAGTAGATCTAGGCAAGAGTAAGAGAGCTCCTTCTTCCTCCTCTCGCCAATACAGCTCAAGGAGCACTTGTAATCTTGAAGATATAGCAATACAAACTTCTGTGTGGAGAATCACTCTACTATCCCTCCCTGGATTCCCCTAGCGCATATTAGTCCCCACCTTTAGCCTATCCATGGCATCTGCCATGACACCACCACGACAGTTGGCGCCCACCGTGGGGCTAGCGGCGCTAGCAGGGGTGAAGATCCGGACAGGAAACTTCATCGGCACCGGTGAACGAATCGTCTCCGGGCTCGTTCAGCGTTTTGGAGCGCTGGATTTCATCAGCGACAACGTTGGCTGCTTCGGCACGCGCCTGCTTCCGCGCAATGGCCTCTTCGTCAAGCTTGGCGCGCACAAGGTCTATGTTGCTGTGGACGTCTCGTGCGTTCATCCGTGTCGTGTCGTCGATGCGGGGGAACCACCCCTCACTGTGGCTCACGGGACGCGTATCGCTCGCTCCCCGAACCATGCGGAGGTGATGATGACTGCGCCAGGTGCAGGCGCGAGCAAGGATCCGGCACCAGACCCGGAGGTAACACCCAAGGCACCGAGGAAAGGTAGAGGACCTCCACTAGAGAGGCCTGTGAATGTACTGAGGGAAGCTATGGATAGCTTGGCTAACCTGGTAGCAGCAGTGGTAGATCCGGCTCAGGCACAGGCCGAGCTAGAGGAAACTCGGCAAAAGATACTGGAGGGCGCAAAGAAAATAGCCGCGGCTCAGTAGTCACTGAACATGACTCTGCGTGAGTACGCAAAGGCAAACAAAGTTGATGCGGTGAAAGTAAAGGGGAGAAATCTCATAAGCGAGATGAACAGAGAAGGTGACGATGGAGCAGAAGGGTCGGAAAACTATCTGTCTGTGGGGTTGCCGAAGTATAGTACCCCAGCGAAGAACCTCAGAGCAGCAGATGCCGCTGCGTCCGAGCTAGAGGGTCTGACGGGTGAGGCCCGTCAAAGACAGCAAGACAGGGTTAACGAGCTGGTTTGGATCGCGAACAGGCAGAACGAAGAGCTGCTGAGAGCTAATCCGGAGAGAGCTGGGGCTTCCAAGATCGTCCATTCGGTGATGGGTAACCCGGAGAAATCCGCTGGAGCCACATCATCGCCTCATGGCGGTCCAAGGAGAGAAGAGGTAGTAACCTCGGCCAGACGGAACAAATAGATTGTCCCGTACGACCCAACGCGTGCAGGAAAAGAAAAAGAGATGCAGAAGAATGATGATCGACAGAGTGTGAGCCGAGGTGAAGCTGGCCGAGGTAATCACGACCAAGGCAATGCCGGTCAAGGGAACGCTACCAACGGCAATGCCAGACAGCGCAACTCCACAGGAGCAGGACAACCGCAGCAGCGGAATATACCGAGGCAAGAGCAAAGCGCCGGCCGAGGTATGCAGCAGAAAGGTGCACAACGAGAGAAAAAACGATACAACAACGGTGATTCGGAGATGGTGAACGCAGGGTACCCCAGACCGGACTATCATGTGATAGGGTCTAGATTGGGAAGCAGGGATTTAATGCTGGATGACGCCAGGTTAAAACTGGATCGCCTGTATAGGTCGGAATAGATCAAATGTCAAGGTCCTCCGGGTCCAGCGTGCTTTGGACCCCGGATCATGAAGGAACCGCCGGTGCCCAACTTCCAATTACCCAGAGGCACGAAGATGTATGACGGCAGCACCAAGCCGGAGGATTGGTTGATAAACTATGCTACGGCGGTGAAAATTGCAACTGGCAACTTGAGATGGGCTATACGTTACGTGCCCCAGTTGTTGGAAGGCCTGGCTAGAGTATGGTTGAATAATTTACCACCTAGAAGCATCAACTGCTGGATAGATTTTGAAGAAATGTTTATCAGCAACTTCTCAAGTACATACCAGAGGCCGAATAGACCGCAGACCCTGGCAATGTGCAAGCAAAGACCCAACGAGACGGATCGAGAATTCCTGACCCGGTGGTGTACCGTGAGAAACTCGTGTGAGGGCGTCATAGAGTCGCAGGCCATAGCGTGGTTCATGCAAGGGTGCAGATACGGCAGCGAGCTGTGGATAAAGTTGCAAAGGAAAATGCCAGTTATGCTGGCAGAAAGGATCCGGATTGCTGATTCGTATGCTTTGGGTGATCCGACTCAACCTATGCTCGCATCAAGTGAGTCAAACGAGGAATACTATCAGAGGGATGGAGCTGGGTCATCCCGGAGGAATGATTACAGAGGAAAAAGGAGAGATGATAGACCAGATCATTGTTACGGTTCGCAACAAGTTGCAGCCGTGAACCACGATCAACCAGGATCAGGGAGTAACCAACGCCAGGAAACTAGAGGGCAGTGGACTCCAAGAAATGATGGAAAGAAAACATGGACTCCGGAGCAGAAGAAACAGTGGCAGGAAAAGAAAGACCGTCCGAGGTATAGCTACGAGTCGATGCTGGACCAGCCGTGTAAGTTTCACACGCCAAATCCGAATACCCCGGCGGGTCACATGACGAGGCAATGTGAGTGGATGCGAAAGATAGAGCAAGGTGGTTCGGGGAATGCTCAGGCACCCCGGAATGATCAACCTCGGCAGGAGTTGCCCCGGCAGCAATTGCTCTCCGGAGCGAACACGCAGCAGCTAATGTTGCCTCCCCCTCCGCCGAGGTATGACAACAATGAGAGAAGGGATGCAGTGCATCAGGTGGAAAATCAGCAACAACCGGATCAGAGGTACCCCGGAAACGAGGGAAGGAATGAGTACAGGGAACATCGCCAGAGTTATTGTGTGTTCACGACTGAGGAAACATATAGAAAGAGCTTGCAGCACCGACATATGGAGGTCAATGCGGTCATGCCAGCGGTGACGAGGTACATGCCTTGGTCGGACCAGGAAATCACCTGGAACATCAACGATCATCCTAAACTTATGCCGAGCCCAGGTTCGTATGCGCTAGTACTAGATCCGACATTCATTGGACCGAACATCAATGTGAGGTTCTCCAAGGTTTTGATTGATAATGGGAGTAGCATTAACATCATGTATGCGGATACGATGCGCAAGTTGGGCATCTCAGAGAACATGCTCCAGGCTACAAGAACAACTTTCCATGGTATTGTACCAGGCATTTCGTGCGAGCCCATAGGCAAAGTCCGGGTCGACGTGCTATTCGGAACAAGGGATAACTGCCGAACTGAAAATCTAGAGTTTGAAGTGGTGAACTTGGAAAGTGCGTATCACGCGTTACTCGGAAGAGCAGCATTGAACAAATTCATGGCAAGCTGTCACATCAGTTATCTGAAGATGAAGTTGCCCGGGCCAAATGGAGTGATTACCATTGCTGGAGATTTCCGACATTCCATGGAGTGTGCTTCAGCCGGGTCTAACCTAGCCGAGTCACTCGTGATTGCGCAAGAGAAAAGAAAAATCCAAGAGGTGGCAGCATTATCTCAGTCCGCACAACAATATATGTCGGCGTTAAGTAACCTGCATGGCAGGGTTTCCTTTCAAGCCGCAAAGGACACCAAGAAGATTCCAGTTGATAACATGTTTCCGGAGCGCACCGTAACAATTGGTGTCGGGTTAACTGACAAATAGGAAAGCGAGCTCGTCAACTTCCTCCGTGAGAATCCGGATATTTTTGCTTGGTCTACACAGGACCTGCAAGGTGTTCCGAGGGAGTTGGCCGAGCACTCTTTGAACGTAAGACCCGGAGCAAGGCCGGTGAAGCAACCTCTCCGCCGCTTTGCCGAGGATAGGAGAAAAGTCATTGGAGACGAGATAGCTCGGTTACTGGCAGCAGGATTCATCATGGAGGTACTATACCCGGATTGGCTCTCTAATCCGGTGCTGGTAGAGAAGAAGAAGGACGATCCGAACATGGCAGTGGTTTGGCGCATGTGTATCGATTACACGAACCTGAACAAGGCGTGTCCAAAAGATCCATTTCCATTGCCAAGGATAGATCAGGTCATAGACTCAACCGCGGGATGCGAACTGTTGTCATTCATTGATGCATATTCTGGCTTCCACCAGATACCTCTGAACCCGGATGATCAAATAAAAACGGCGTTTATTACCCCGTACGGGGCTTACTGCTATCGCACTATGCCATTCGGTTTACGTAATGCAGGTGCAACGTACCAAAGATGTATGCAAAAATGTTTGCACGACCAAATAGGTCAAAACGTACAAGTATACGTGGATGATGTGGTTATCAAGACCAAGGAAAGCGCAACGCTCCTTGACGACATAAGGCAAACATTCGCGAACTTGAGAAGGTTCCGGATGAAGCTTAACCTGGAAAAATGTACCTTTGGTGTCCCGGCTGGAAAGTTACTCGGATTTCTCGTCTCCAGCCGAGGTATCGAAGTTAATCCAACAAAGATCCGAGCCATCGAACGAATGGAGCTGCCGAAGTGTCTTAACGATGTCCAGAAGTTCACGGGATGCCTGGCATCGTTGAGTCGGTTTGTATGTCGGTTGGGAGAAAAGGCACTGCCTCTCTACCAACTCATGAAAAAGTCGGATAAGTTTGTTTGGACGCCACAGGCCGATGAAGCCTTTGCCCACTTGAAAAATATGTTGGCCACTGCGCCAGTGTTAGCCTCTCCACTATCAAAGGAGCCAATGTTGCTCTACGTAGCCGCAACCAACCGAGTTGTAAGTGCAGTAATCGTAGTGGAATGCAATGAAGAGGGTAAGTCGGTGCAGAGGCCAGTGTATTACCTGAGCGAGGTATTGTCTGCCTCAAAACAGAACTACCCGCACTTTCAAAAGGTGGCATACGGTGTCTATATGGCGGCGAAGAAGTTAAAGCATTACTTTGAGGAGCACCCCATCAAAGTAATATGTGAAGCTCCCATATCCGAGATAATGGGTAACAAGGATGCGAGTGGCAGGATCGCAAAATGGGCAATTGAGCTAGCCCCTTATGCGCCCCAGTACAACAGAAGAGAAGCGATCAAGTCTCAGGCTGTGGCGGACTTTTTTATGGATTGGGCCGAGGTACAATACGAACCACCGCCACCAGATCCGAATTACTGGAGGATGCACTTTGACGGGTCGAAAACCAAAACCGGATTAGGCGTCGGGGTTGTGCTTACCTCGCCAAAGAAGGGTCAGCTAAAGTACGTATTGCAGATCCATTTCGTGGCATCGAACAATGTTGCTGAGTATGAGGCTCTTGTGCATGGGCTCAAAGTGGCAAAGGAGATTGGCATACGTCGGATAATATGCTTTGGCGACTCGGATCTGGTGGTGCAGCAAGTGTTCGGAGTGTGGGACGCCCTGGACCCAAACATGGCACTATACAAATTTCACGTGCAGAAGATATCTGGTTACTTCGAGGGGTGTGAATTTCACCATGTACCCTGGGCGGAAAACGAGGCTGCCGACATGTTGTCGAAGCTCGGATCGACCAGACAGGCAATTCCATCGGGTGTCGCATTGGAACACCTCAGAAAACCATCTATCAGGCCGTCCCCAGGAACCGACTCGATCTATGTCCCGGAAAATATGGAATCTGGAGCTGAGCCCATGGACATTGACGCGGGAGGTAGTCCGCGAGACCCGGGGACTGCTTCAGCAAACCCGGGGACTGCCTCGGCAAACCTGGGGACTACCTCGCTAGACCCGGGGAATGCTCAGCGTGATCCAGCTGAAGTTATGCCGGTGGATCAGATGGAAATTGATGAGGAGATATTCCCTCCACGAGCCATACCAGCTTGGGCACTGCCTATATTCCAATTCCTGAAAGATGGAACGTTACCCGCTGAGGAGGTGTTAGCCAGGCAAACTCAGAGGAGAGCAAAAGCATACACAATCATCAATTCCGAGTTATACAAACAGAGTGTAACCAATGTTCTCCAAAGATGCGTTGACCCGGAAGAAGGGCTTGACATCCTCCGAGATATACACCAAGGGGAATGTGGGCATCATGCCTCATCCCGAGCCTTGGTGGCAAAGGCGTTCCGGCATGGATTCTACTGGCCAAGTGCCTTGGAACAAGCAGAAGATCTGGTGAGAAAATGCAATGGTTGTCAGAGGTACGCCACCAAGACACATATGCCTATGTCGGAACTCAAGACCATACCAATCACGTGGCCATTTGCTGTATGGTGCTTGGATATGGTTGGCCTGTTCAAACCAGCAAGAGGGAACATGACACACATTTTGGTCATGGTGGACAAATTTACAAAATGGATTGAAGTGAAACCTATAAGAAAATGTGATGGAGCTACAGCCGTGACATTTCTCAAAGACATCATCTTGAGATACGGTTATCCACACAGTATTATAACTGATAATGGAACAAATTTTGCGGAAGGAGCATTTGCGCGCTTCTGCCGAGATAAGAAGATCCGACTCGATGTCGCCTCGATAGCCCACCCCGCATCAAACGGACAAGTGGAAAGATCCAACGGATTAGTATTATCCGGGATAAAACCCCGGCTCATTGAGCCGCTGCAAAGATCAGCGGGGTGCTGGATAGAAGAACTACCAGCGGTACTATGGAGCTTAAGAACAACTCCGAATCGATCAACAGGCTATACGCCATTTTTTCTGGTATATGGGGCAGAAGCTGTATTACCAGCCGACATAGAGCATGATTCACCTAGGGTCACCCAATACACAGAAGCCGAAGTGCAAGAAGCCCGGCAAAATGATGGGATTTGCTGGAAGAAGCGAGAGAACTGGCACTATCCAGATCCGCCATATATCAGCAAAATCTCCGACGCTATCATAGCCGGAAAGTGTGCCCCCGAGTCTTCCGGGAAGGCGATCTGGTGCTCCGGTTGGTACAACGTACTACTGGCATGCATAAATTGTCCCCCCCATGGGAAGGGCCGTTCATTGTGAGCAAAGCATTGCACAATGATTCTTACTATCTTATAGATGCAAAGCCACAGGAAAAGAACAAGGCGGACAGGTCCAGAGAGGAATCCAAGCGACCCTGGAATGTAGCACTACTTCGTCCTTTCTACACTTAGCTAAGAAGTGTATGTATCCGAGTCATCTCATATGTCGGTATGTATGCCGGCAATGAGCTTATCAATGAAATAGCAGTGCCTCGAGCAGTAACTCGGGGACTGCCTTAATAATGTTTGTCGTAATTTCTTATGGGGTAGCTGGAATAAGTCGTTCTACTTAACCCGGATTAGTAATGTGTGAGCACCAAAAACCCAACCCTTCGACTTGCTGCTGTCCAATAAGAATTGGCTTCATGGCAAGCAAGGCAACAAGTTTGGAATTGCGTAGCACATGAAAAACGACTAAGGAAACAAATTTATTCGAGCTAACATTTGTTTTTTTTGGACTAACCCTGTATTTATTTTCAAGTTATTATGCTGAATTATTTTGAGCCAAGCCCCAAAGTTTATAAGTATTGTTAAGACAATTTTTGAAGCTCGGATTTGTAAGTCGTAAAACTGAATCAAGGTAGACACGGACCGAGCCAGAAAATTGGACGAACAAGAAAATGAAACTCGGGGACTACGCCCAAGTTAATCCGGCATAAAAATATAGTAGCAAAATATCACATATCCGGCATACAATTGCACCAGGCATACCAGGGATCTGATAAGTTTTCAAGTTTTTTCCAACTAAGGAGTAGCAGGAGGAGCAGGTTCGGCGTCGTCGTCGATGTCTTCAATATCTGAAGCATCATCTTCCCCGTCCTCATCCGACCCATCTTCAACATTCTCATTTTGCTCGTCCCCAGCGGACTCTAGGAAGCTCGGCCCTTCAATCCAGTCATAAATAGGAGAATATTCAACGAGGCTGTAGGTGCAAGCCTGGCGCCGAGCTACCCACTCCAGATCATCGGTCCATCTGGATCCGGTGCGCCAGCGTGTGAGGAGGCTGAGGTCGATCTTCTCGTACCATGTGAGAATATGATGAAGGATGGTGTCAGCTGCAGCACGACCAGCGGATTCTCTCCAGAGGTCAAGATGGGTCTCAACTTCCATCAATTTCTCGACGAGAGTTGCGATGGTCTCCGGGCTACTCTCTCCGGGCCAGAACATATTGAAGATGCGCACTGCAACATCGAGGATATCCTTGCCATAATTTTTGATGGTCTCCACGCGAGAGGACAAGCTGACCAATAGGTCCTCCATGTCCAAGGGAATGTTCTCACCATCAGGAGCAATGGGGGTACCCCTCTCTCGGTGAAATTTGGCAACGGCAGCGCTTGCGATGGCAGTACCCTCTCGAAAGTGGTCTAGAAACAAGGCAAAGGAAGAAGGTGAAGGAAAGACATATGAGGCAACCCGGAGAAGTAGGTCGAATAAGGGAAAGGAACTTACGAGAAATATGGCTGTGGATCCGGGTAAACTCCTTGATGCAGGCATCCGCGTCTTTTGCGCAGTTGCTCAAGCTCAGCGTTTGCCGACCCGAGCTGGAGGTCGGACTCTCTGAGTAAGTCCCGGTCCTTGGAGATTTGGAGAGTAAGGCGCTCACGCTCTTCAGTGAAGTCCTGGCCAACTTTTTGGAGCTCGGTTTTGTGTTGGGCCTTCATCCTCTCCATCTCAGCCTTGAGCTTGGCTATCTCATCGTCCTTGGTCCGGAGAAGAGCAAGCTCATCATTCTTCTTCTTCAGCTCGGCCTGATGCTGCCCTGCTTGTTCGAGAAAATGCAGCATCATATCAGGCACGGGCACACTATCCTCAAGCGATGCTGAAATAGTATGTTGACCCGGCAAAGTCGAGGAGTGAATGTTTGCCGAGCCAAGGAGAAGAAGAAATGGAAAACACAACAAGGTCGCACAAAAAAGGACATACCCCAGATTTCCTCCAAGTTCTTCCGCATAATTTTATTCTCAGCCTCCACCCCAGCTGCAAAAACCGAATGAGGAGATTAGTCCGGCGGAAACAAGTAAAGAAAAACGGAGAGGTGCCGAGGGAGAAAATTACCCCTCTTTTCATGTTCTGCACCAAGTGCAACATGTTTTGCGCGTAGGATCTTGTGGGTATCAAGCAGGCATTGAAATTCGGCGCTCCGGCGATTGGTGGTTACCTAAAAGAAGTACAGAAGTGTAAAGTTAGCTTGGCGCATATTCGAAGTGTGCAAGATCCGGGCCAAGTGGAACTTAACCCGGCTCTAGGTGTGTGCATATTCGAAGTGTGCAAGATCCGGGCCAAGCGGAACTTAACCCGGCTCTAGGTGTGTGCATATTCGAAGTGTGCAAGATCCGGGCCAAGTGGAACTTAACCCGGCTCTAGGTGTGTGCATATTCGAAGTGTACAAGATCCGGGCCAAGTGGAACTTAACCCGGCTCTAGGTGTGTGCATATTCGAAGTGTGCAAGATCCGGGCCAAGTGGAACTTAACCCGGCTCTAGGTGTGTGCATATTCGAAGTGTGCAAGATCTGGGCCAAGTGGAACTTAACCCGGCTCTAGGTGTGTGCATATTTGAAGTTTACATGCAGCTATGTTAGTTTTCTAATGAGCATCCGGCCGAGTAACAAGCTACTCCACCGGAGGCTCGGGGACTAATGGTTATTATCTACAGCATGTAAAGGAGAAACGACATACCTCCATCATTTGTCCCGCGAGGTTAATTGCCTTGGCGGCAGTATTCATCTGGGCAGAAAATTCTGCGGGGCCAAACTTTTCCGGAAGATCGTCGTTGTAGACGAACTCCGCCTTGTTCCAGTTCATGACGAACTCGATAAGGCTCGGAGGGTACCGTTCGCCAGTGGGCATGTGGGGTGCCACCAAGCCCTTCGCATGAGCTTCCTTCCTCTCAATTAGGGCAAGAGCTGGGCTGGTGTGAAGAACCATCTGCTGCGCATCAGTTGGCTCGGCAGGAAGATCCTTCGTGGCTAGTGATTTCTTTGGAAGCATTGACGATAGAGTTCGCTGCCCGGCCTCGATGGATGCAGATTTGGTAGTATCTGGGGCCTTCTTGCCTTTAACTTGCTCGGAAGAAGTAACTGCGGTGGACTTCCCTTTATAAGCTGCTGGAATAGTTCCTCGCCGAGGCTGAGATGACTCGGACGAGGCAGAAGAACTTGGCACTAGAGCAGCTATGGGTTTCCTTGGTGCCGGGACAGGTGCTGGCTCGGTAGCTGGTACTAGAGCTGCTGCTGGTGCTGGTGTTGCGATAGACTCGGTGGTTGCTGGTTCGGCAATGCCGAAGTGGTGGACGCCATCGCCTCGGCCGAACCGACCCCTCCCGCTCCGAGGTCGCGTTCCTCTCGGTGAGGTACTGTGGAACCCGGAGCAGCCGCAGAGCCCTCCGGAATAGGGCTCAGCGGGCGTGACTCATCGTCACGAGGAGGAGAAGGGCCAGACCAAAGGGGAGAAGAGATGCTCGATCCGCTCTGAGGGACCTCCACAGGAGGCCTGCAAAAGAGAATGATGTCAGGAGTGAAATTACCCCGATGCAAGGAAAAGTGAGTTGCGTAGTGAAAAATGACTTACGCATCCGAGGTCTCAGCCTCCTTGGGTTTCCGGGCCCTCCGTGTCGGGGCTTTGCCTGCCTGCTTGGAGGCAGTCTTGTCTCCGGCCTTCTTTTGCCTTTTCGTGGGCTGAGAAGGTTCGGAGGAAGAACTTGACGCGGATCCGCGCTTCTTCTTCGACGCCACCGGAACCGGCTCGCCCGTGGCAAGTGGAGGATCCTCGTGGATATGCCCACCGGGGTTAGCTGATGCCGGAAAGGCAAAAGAAAGAGGGACAGCCTCAACGGGTTCAATCACGTCGATATCCGAGTCATCCTCATCATCGGGCCAATCTCTAAGAGAAGAGAATTTACCGCTGGGACGTTTGGTGGTGTCGGTCATAGGGAGGAACATCTCCTGCTCCGGCTCCTCCTCATCCGGGATCTCTCGGTCCGGCGCCCACTTAAGGGTCGGATCCGTGCCATCCTTGAGAGTTTGCTGAAGAAATAGCTGAGAAAAAGCACAAAGAGCAGAGTCAAAAATATGACAAAAACCGACACATACTTGATCCGAAATAAGTTTGCCCCGCGAAGCTTACCGCGGGAGGGAGCCTGTCACGGCAGTAGTGCTCAATTCCCCACGTCCATTCGGCAGAGAAATCCTTGTGGGTGGTGAAAAGAGCTTTAACCCGGCAAAAGATCTCGGTGTTGCTCAGTTCAAAGGAGGAGGTTCGGTTGGGGTCGCGTCCGAAGCTCATGTGGCACAACTTGTGGGAGCGCTTCTGGAGGGGAGAGATTCGGTTGCGCACGAACGTGATCATAGCATCCTCGTTGCACAATCCGAGCTTCTTCAACTCCGCGAACCTCTTGTTAACTTGGTTGGCCAGAGCTGTGGGTTTCTTGGGGACCTCCTTCCAAAAATCCGTGTCAGGTAGACCCGGAGCGTAGGGCAGCAACCGAATCAAGTCTTCGGTACCCTTGTTCCAGACGTAGAAGAAGGTCCGGGCCCATCCTTTGCAGGAGTCAAGCCCGGTGACCCGGGGAAAGACTGAAAGTCTCCGGGGCGAGATGGAGGCAGCTCCGAACTGGGTGAGCTGCTTGTCCTCCGACTCAACATGGATATTGGGGACAACGTTGCGACGGAGGCCGAAGAACCGGATCCACAGCTCCTTCGTGGGCCATAGTCCGGTGTAGCCCTCGATCGTAGAGGCAAAGACGGAAAGAGAGGTGATTGCGTTCGCTGGGAGATGGTGTGGCTACAGGTGATACGTCCTGACCCAATCCCGGAAGAAGTCGCTCACCGGGAGACCAAATCCCCGTTGGAAGTGGGATAGGAATACGACGAACTCACCCGGATTGGGTGAGGGGGCTAGTTTGGCAGAGGGGAGACAAGCGATGACGCCGACGGTAATATGCCTGGTCCGGAAGAGCCAGTCAATGTCGTCTTGATAGACCCACGAACCGGCCCATGCGCCGCGGTCCGCCGCGCCGGCGTCCTCCTCCATCTCCTACTCGGTGACGACGAGCTCCTCCTCCGTCATATCGTATCCGCTATCCTCGCTGGAGCTAGCGGCGGCGGGGATCTGAGGCCTAGATTGGCGTGGACCCGTCGCGAAGAAGCTGCGCAGCGGTGGCTGCGGTGCGGAGGCACGGGGAGGTGCGGCGGCGGCGCTGCTGCTAGAAAGCACTGGCGGCGGCGTGGTCGCAGGGAAGACGAAGGAGAAAACGCAATGGGAGAAGGGGCGCAGAGGTGGAAAAATGCTAAGGGACGTGCCCCTCCCCTATTTAACCACCCCCTGTGATCGATGAGTGGGATCGCGCTGCGCCGACGAGCCACACGGTGTGGCCGTGTATCACCGGCATAAGCCAATCAGAGAAAAGCCACACAGGGGGCCACAGAATAGAAGTGATCCCATGACGCGACGTGCTGTTGCGGTAAACGAGGAGGCAGGCATGACGTGACCCACGCACAGTGAAACTGACAATTACTGCGGCGGTTACTGTGCAGGCCCTTAAAATAAGACGAGATAATGATTAGCCTCCACGTGGGTTGGCGTATGAGAGAATGAAACGGGGCCCGGATCAAACCATGATAACCATGGGATCCGAGCCAAAGTGGTGACTCGGCCGGCAAGTGAAAACTTGGAACATGCGAAGGGAACGTAAATCCATATAATCCGAGATAAGGAGCTGACCCGGAATTAAACGTTTGAGGCTCGGACATAAATGAACCTAATGTAGCCTTAGCGGCCAAAGCATCTAAGACCGCACCAGCTTCGGGGACTAATGTTGGGGGGATACCCCCGGGTAGGGTCACTCCGGGGTATAAGGGTCAAGTTAGCCGAGGTTCGGCAAGGTCAAAGCGGATGCTGGCTGAGTCACCTCAAGGCAGGCCAGATCACGGAGTAACCCGGACCAGGGGGGTCGCCTAACGTTGTCTCATCCGACTTAAGGAGTAAGTCGGAAATGCTTGTCTAACTTATATGTAGGAACAGGTGTAGCTGGATCTACTATGATCCGGATCCTCGCTTAGCTTCTAGGAGAAGGAAGGAATCTCTCTGGTCAAAAAAGAAGGTCCGGTACGTACTGTATGAGCGAATAAAGCAAGGGCAGGACCACCAGGTCATGGCCGACAAGGGTGACGACGCTCACGTCGGCTGACGTGGGCGCCGCAGAGGCTACGTCGCTAAAGCATGTGTGACGCGGGGGAAAAGCACCCCGATCGGGTTACCACTTTGGGAGTGGGCATATTCTTAGGAATATGCCTCCACGTA
The DNA here is from genome assembly GCA_916181665.1 of Avena sativa. Classification (NCBI taxonomy): domain Eukaryota; kingdom Viridiplantae; phylum Streptophyta; class Magnoliopsida; order Poales; family Poaceae; genus Avena; species Avena sativa. Next base: position 69,068,597 of record OV702292.1, read on the forward strand.
TGCCCTAGGCCAGGACCGAACCTCCTCTATATAAGGGGGGTTAGGGTTCTGGTAGAGGGGGGTAGCAGAATTCTAGTTGGTTGAGCACTAGTTGGTTTGGTGATTCCTTAGGGCTAGTAGATCTAGGCAAGAGTAAGAGAGCTCCTTCTTCCTCCTCTCGCCAATACAGCTCAAGGAGCACTTGTAATCTGGAAGATATAGCAATACAAACTTCTGTGTGGAGAATCACTCTACTATCCCTCCCTGGATTCCCCTAGCGCATATTAGTCCCCACCTTTAGCCTATCCATGGCATCTGCCGTGACACCACCACGACAGAGGGACCTCGATGGCTATGTGACCCCTATGCATTCCACAAAATCTTTCATCGTTTGAACCATGACTATCATGTCTCGATACTTGCATTGCCCGAGATCTGATCAATGACATCACCATGTCGGGTTCAATCTCGTTACCGACAAATGCTACTTGACTCGTTCCGACAAGTGATATCCCTATGATCAAATCACACGATGTGCAGCTATTGGATATAACTTCTCCGAGTGGGCCCTCGAGTATCTTTCCGTCACACGGATGGAAAAATCTCGCTCTTGATGTATAATGCCTCTACTGTTCCTCCAAATACCTGAACACACCTTTATGATCACTGTTTAACCAAGTGACCTTTGATGCTATCAAAGTACCCCCGAGAGACACCGATTGATGTAGCCTCACAGTCTAAGAAATAATCCACTAGGTCTATTCTAATCATCGTAACTTGAACTTCGTGACATGATCGGGTGATGGATCTAAAATATAGCCATCTACGTCCACATTTAAACTAGATATTGATCATATTCTTGATGAAATATCTCTCTGAACCCTGCCACTAATGCTAATATTCAGAGAGATATGAAATCCTTTCTTTATTATTTCTCATGCACAGATAATGTAGTTTAAAGGAGGGAATCACTACATTAAAGTCAGAGATACGAGATTTCCAACAACTAGAAGAAACCAGGAGCAAAACAACGAAGGCAGATGCCTTAACGACCAACTATATGGCCGGAGCAAAAATTCCGACCGTATAGCTCCGGTCGTATAGTTGGCTCCGCCACCATTAGGTCAAACAGAACAACTTTCGTGAAGGGACCCCTATATAAAGAAGCCTTGGGAAACTAGAAAACAAGCCAGACCTCGCCAAAAAGTCTCTATCGTAGATCTCAAGCCGCCTCCATATCTCTAAACCCTTCTCCATCTCCATAGCCATATTCCACCACTTGTAATAGTAGATCTCTTCTCCGATTTGGCGACATTGTAAGACTATTGCTATCAACCTTATGATTTTCATTACAATGTTTGTGATTGTTGATCTCATCTCTATGTGTGAGTAATTCTCCTTGGGATAAGGGCTTCGGCCTATCCATGTAGCAATTGTGCATGTGATTTAGCATAGATGGGATCGTGTATTAGTTTGTATGCCATGATGATTATTTTATCCTCTCTTGCCTCAATCCAATGACTTGTCAGGTACCCAATACCCCGAGGGTTGAGCTAGGTATAGGGAGTAAGAGTGATGACTGGTCTGCAGGTTGGCAACCCCAGTGACAGAAGGGGTAGTACGGCTGTATGTGAGGGATTTGCTTGGGATTAACGGTGACATCACTATGCATATCATTAGTTCTCTTTCTTCTATGGATGAGACTAGTAGGTTATTGCTATAAGCGGTTGCGGAGGCAATAGCAATTATGGATGCACTACCCACATATAATTTATCTTGCTCTAACAAGTACATGCATACTTTATTTCTATCTTTTATTTCCATCAGATGTTTTTGCACAGCTATAGGTGAAACCGAATGCCCTAGGCCCTCTCTCTCCATCATCGACAACAACAAAAAGATGCAAGCTACTGGTCCGGGAAAAACACAAAAGGAATTCTAAACTCTCGAAGGTTCGTTAAAGTAACTTCACTATGCATTCGCTTCTCGTGGATTCGATAACCTAGGTCTACTAGGGAAAAGAGCTATACTACATCCGTAATCTGGATCAAAGGTAACAACCCTTTTTCTAGCGCCGTTGTCGGGAAGCAATAGCTACCCTGGTGAGGTTATTAGGAACCTTGCTAGTTTTAATTCTTGTTTCTAATTTTGTTAGTTTGCTTTCAGTCTTTATTTGATAAACCAAAAAAATAGTTAGTCTTTAAATTCTTGCTTTTTACTGTTATAATTTTTAATCTAAGAAAACCCAAAAACATAGGAAGTATGGCTAAAAAGAAGCTTGGGGAGTTTGCTACTCCTAATAATGATTATTTGTGAACTCCTATTACTTAGCTAGCAATTGTTGCTGATGACTATGAAATTAAGCCCCATTACTTAAGTTTGGTTCAACAGAATCAATTTGGAGGCTCTGTTGTTGAAGATGCAGGTATGCACTTAAATACTTTCACTAAAATATGTGATATGATGCGTATAAAAGACGTTGACCCTGATGCGGTCAAATTGCGTCTATTTCCTTTCTCTATAAGAGGGATAGCTAAAGAATGGTTGCTATCTTTGCCTAAGAATACCATTGCATCATGGGTGGGATGTACTTATTTATTTATGACTAAATTTTTCCCACCTGCAAAGACTATGCAACTTTGATCTAATATTACTAACTTTAGACAGGAAGAGCGTGAGACACTAGCGCTTGCATGGGAGAGGATGAAAGAATGACTAAGAAACTGTCCTAGTCATGGGATGGAAGATTGGTTAATCCTCCATTTATTTTATAATGCTCTTAATCATGTGTCTAAGTCTATGCTTGATACTACAGCTGGAGGAACATTTATGGGTAAACATATTACCGAAGCAAAGCAGCTGCTAGACAATATGCAAGACAACCATGCCCAATGGCATGTGGAAAGATCGAACACGAAGAAGGTGAACTCTGTCTCACCAAGAGAACGAAGATCTCAATGCTAAGTTGGATGAGCTCATACTAGCCGTAAAAAGTAATCAAACTCAGGTAAGAGCCACCACCGAAACAAACATAGAAGAAATAGACTTCCTAGCTCGTAATGATTACAATCCTTCTTGGAAGAACAGTTACAATCCTAACTTCTAGAAACATTATGCTAGTCCTGCAAGTAACTCTAATAATAATATGGGAACTAGTAATGGTAGTATCCAAGAAACGATTAAGTCTTTCATAGACTCACAAAACGAACAAAATAATATTTTAGTCAAAATTACAGAGAACCATGATACTGATTGGTAAATTATCTAACCAAGCTGTTAGTTTGAGAAATGATTTGCAGGCCCTTCAAGAAAGAACAAGGATCGTTGAGGCACAACCTGTTGAAGAACTCAAAATGATGAGGATCCAAAGGGAGGATCCTGAAGAACTTGATTATAGTAGTGTCCCTTCACCAAGATACACTATCGAAGATCTCGTAAAGAGGATCAACTTCAAAATTCCGTAAGTGAAGGTAATGATGAAGCCATGTATCAACACTTTGTTGATCAAGTAGCAATTAAGGTACGCGAGCTTGAAGAGGAATACAAGAAAATCGCTGAAAAGTTACATGTTAAACTAGATGACATATTTGAGCCTACTATTAAGATAAAGATTGGAACCAATGAGATAGCTGCACTTTGTGATCTAGGTGCAAGCGTCTCAACAATTCCAAAGAGTCTTTTTAACAAGTTAAATCTTGGATCCTTTGAAATTACTAAATTAAAATTGCATCTAGCAGATTCTACCTATAAACAAGCTGTAGGGATTAAGGAGAACACTTTAGTTTATATCAAGGGTTGTCCTGCTCTAATTGACTTCATTATTGTTGACATGCCTGAAGATACTGTTGCTCCTATAATACTAGGTCGTCCTTTATTAAGAACTATAAAGGCTTTAATTAACCTTCATGAAGGGAACGTGAAGTTGCAATTGCCTGCACGGGATCCATTTGTTATCCACTTCCCCAAGAAGAAGAAAGCCAAACATGACAAGAAGCAGACCATTACTTTGAAGGCCAATTATTTTGGAGTGGGTGTTCCACTCATCTGGCCCAAGTGAGTATCATCAAGCTCAAGCTATTGACCATAAAAGAGCACTCCATGGGAGTCAACCCATGTTAAATTAAGGTTTGTGTTAAGTTTTTAGTTTTAGTTTAAGTTCATGTTTAATAAAGAGTGCTAGAAAACTCCATTTGAGGAGAAGAAATTCGGTAGTACTTGAAATTCTGCTTTATTCATGCTATTGTTGGTTGACAATATTTACTTTCAATTTTCTATCAAAAACAAGGTATATCGCTAAGTTATATGAAAATAAATAGTTTACGAAGAAACAGAATTTTTTTGATGCACACGGAGAGTTTAACGATCAACTATATGGCGGGAATAAAAATTCTGGTCGTATAGTTCCGGTCATATAGTTATCTTTACCATCGATTTTTTTCTACAATTTATGCTAAGAGTTTAACGAGCAACTATACAGCGGGAATAAAAATTCCGGTCGTATAGATATTAATGCCTCCGTACAATTTCTTTTCATATATACTGAGAGTTTAACGACCAACTATACGGCGGGAATAAAAAAATCCGGCCGTATAGTTCCGGTCGTATAGATATCAATGCCTCCATATAATTTTTTTTCATATGTACTAAGAGTTTAATGACCAACTATACGACGGGAATAAAAATTCCGGTCATATAGTTTCGGTCGTATAGATATCGATGCCTTCGCAAATTTTCTTTTGCAGGGACAGACAGTTTAACAACCAACTATACGGCCGGAACATTTTGTTCTGCCCGTATAGTTGCGTCCATATAGCTACGCTTCCAGGAGAAAACCCTAATATTTTAACAGAACGCCAACTATATGGCCAGAACACATGTTGCGCCCGTATAGTTGCGCCCCTATAGTTGCGTCCGACCACAAAATCGCACGGGAAGGTACTCCCAACTCCAAAACTTCAATCCTCTTTCTTTCTTCTACCTCCAAACTCTCTCAAAACCTCAAGGGATATCCATCTCTACTCAATTTCATTCGATTTCCTCGCGCACAAGTGATCTACGGTATGTTTCTCCTCCGATCCTCCAATTACTTTTTGCAAATTCATCTTCGATCTATTAGCATTATCAATCTAGGGTGAGACCTACTATGAACCAATTACCATGATTTTCTTGCCTAGATTATTATCTTGAGGAGATTCTTTAGTGTGCTTAGATGAGGAATATATTATACTTACTGTTGTTGGATCAAAAAGTTTTATTTTTGCCTTTCTTCAATGTTTTAGATGATGAACACAAGGAGCCAAACTCATGCTCGTGCCACCGCCAGCGCTTCTCGGACTATCGCTCAGGAACGCATGGGGATACGGTTCAGGGATAAGGCCCATCATGAACATTTCAACAGGATTAAGACCCGCGAAGTGAAGGCCACCAAGTGGGCTTGCCCCATTATATTGAACCAACTCGGTATTTATGATGACTTTAATTTACTTTGCAATAGAGCTATCCTATAAAACTTTGTCTACAATGATGTACCTACTTATCGCCGCTTAACCATTGAATTCCTAAGTTCATTGCAAAGCACCGTAAAACTATGGCAAGGAGAGGATACTATTTCTTTCTGTCTGATGAACAACAACTACACTTTAACATTAGATGAATGGTGTGCATGCTTTAATTTGCCAAACAATGATGTTCATGCTTTACGCACATCCTTTACTGGTTTAAATCCTTCCCCCGATCAATACTATAATGGAATGAGTTTCACTAGTAGAGTGAACAAGGGGAAGAATATTCAACATCCTGCAATTCGCTATTTGTTCCATGTTATTGCTAACACCTTGTAAGCACGTAATGAGTTCATGAGACTCAACGAGGAGGACATCCTAGTCCTTACAAAGGCTGCTTATATCAACTGCAACCTGTCACTCAACTTGGGCGCCATCCTTGTGCGCTACCTGGAGAACCAAGTCTCCCAAAGCCAAGGGCCAATCACAGGAGGAGGCGTCATCACCGTGCTTGCCACTGCCCTAGACATCGATCTAGGTGAGTTGCAACCCGTACTAGGTGAGACACGTGTTGGTTTCTCCACCTTGAGGGCCTGTGGAATGCTCACTAGGAGAGGTGGTGTTTATTACCTGCATATTGCTGGAGATGGGCGTATCTACCCTGCTCTTATGCCTAATGGTCTTTTCTCTATCGAGGAAGGACATTTGCTATATGATTCGCGGGTTGAGCAACACCAACCCGAGGAAGAGATTCCTAAAGAGGACGAGGACCAAGAAGAGGAGCAAGAAGTTCCTTATCAAGAGGAGCAGCCACAAACCCGATTCGCCACATACCAAGATTTCTAAGGACTTGTAGGGACTATGGAGAGGATGCACAACCTCTCTTTGAACCTAACAGAATCAGCAAGTAACCTCTCAACTCAATTTGCGAACTGGAGTAAGGACTTTTTCCCACCACCACAATGATTTGAAGGGCTTGCAAAATCCTAAGCTTGGGGAAGTTTCCTAATGTATCTTTATTTGGCGTTTATTTGCTTTTATTTTGAGGTTGCGTTTTTTGAGTTTATAAGCACTCGTGTTGGTTTCCCCAACACTTTATTTTTAGTTCTTTCTATATTTTGCTTTTGAAATATTCTAGACGAGCTTTGCCGCCAATTTTCTATGCTTTAAATTCCCTCTCTTAAAAAAATCACAAAAAGATTTCTCCATTTTTCCTTATTTTCCCTCTTTCTTTTCTTTCTGCCTCAAGGTCTTCATATATTTGCAGGAGAGTGATCGACTTTGAGTTTCCAAGAAACAAATAAAAAAGGAAGAGAGAAGTGGAACCAAACATAAGAGGTACACCTTATGACTCCCCACTTTTGAAGTTTGAGAAACCCATGCTAGTTAGTAGTAAATGTTGAGATATTATATTGGTGGAGTGAGTCTTTGTATCATTGTAAGATTGTTGTTTGCATGGGTGTTTAATTGGGCTCATTTTGTTCCAACTCTCGTAATTAACCAAGTCTTGCCTAAAAAGTGCTAAAAAATTGTAATAAGAAAAAGTCTCACGATTGAAGGCTTGGGTGTTGTAGTGCTTAGTCTTGAAGACTTATTTCTAGAGACACTCAACACCACTAAAAATGTTAATTGACTTGATAACTCTCTTTAAAAGGATTTGTTTGATTGAATTAATATTTAATGGTTTTTGTGAGCATGCCAAAGTTTGACTTGTTAATCATAAGAATGATATAGCTCTATGCGTGTCAAATTTCATGGGATGCCAACAACTCCGCTGGCCTACGAACGATCTTCATGGAGGAAACTCCTAGATTTCGACTATGAGTTGATTAAACACTTGTAGTAGTGATGCTATAGTGGGTAAGATTCTTGGTACTCCCGGGTAGCTGTAATCATGATGGAATCACTCCTCTGGCTATTATGAGTAATCATTATGCAAAAGGAACAAAACCCTTAGTGATGCCACGAGTGTCCATCACATCCCGATAAACTAATAAAAATCTTTGGCATGCTCTCAATTACTTTAAAACTGAAATTCATGAAGAACAATGAATATAAAAGTAGTGCTTGCAAAGTCTTGATTCATTGATGTGGGAGAATTGAGATACTCTAGTATATATGCTTTTCATGACAACTCTCACACTCTTAATTTACATGATTATACTTTACTATTCAAAGGTAAGCCTATGAGTTGATTACTTGACATGGAATAAAGTTTACTCATTTGAATCATCCATGTTTACAATAATTCTGCTGCGCTATAAGGATGTATGAAACCCGTATGATATGCTTGCCATTACTCTATCTATGCTGAAGTTTTTTAGATTTATGAAGTGGAGGAAACATGAGACTACTAATCATGAGTAAGATCACCATCTTGTTATTTTAGTTTAAATGCTGAGTTCCTTTTTGATTTTGGTTTTCTTGCTCGGGACGATCAAGTTTAAGCTTAGGGAGGTTGATAGCTCTGAAATATAGCCATCTACGTCTACATTTAAACTAGATATTAATCATATTCTTGATGAAATATCTGTCTGAACCTTGCCACTAATGCTAATATTTAGAGGGGTATGCAATCATTTCTTTATTATTTTCCCTGTGCAGATAATGTTGTTTAAAGGAGGGAATCACTACATTAAAGTCAAAGATACGAGATTTCCAACAACCAGAAGAAACCAGGAGCCGAACAACAGAGACAGACGCCTTAACGACCAACTATACGGCCGGAGCGAAAATTCCGACCGTATAGCTCCGGTCGTATAGTTGGCACCACCACCGTTAGGTCAAATAGAACAACTTTCATGAAGGGACCCCTATATAAAGAAGCCTCGGGTGACAAGAAAACAAGCCGAACCTCGCCAAAAAGTCTCTGCTGTAGATCTCCAGCCGCCTCCATATCTCCAAACCCTTCTCCATCTCCATAGCCATATTCCACCACTTGTAATAGTAGATCTCTTCTCCAATTAGCGACATTGTAATACTATTGTTATCAATCTTATGATTTTCATTACAATGTTTGTGATTGTTGATCTCATCTCTATGTGTGAGTAATTCTCCTTGGGCTAAGGGCTTCGGCCTAGCCATGTAGCAATTGTGCATGTGATTTATCATAGATGGGATCGTGTATTAGTTTGTATGACATGATGATTATTGTATCCTCTCTTGCCTCAATCCAAGGACTTGTCAGGTACCCAAGACCCCGAGGATTGAGCCAGGTATAGGGAGTATTAGTGATGACTGATCTGCAGGTTGGGAACCTAGTGACAGAAGGGGTAGTACGGCTGTATGTGAGGGATTTGCTTGGGATTAACGGTGACATCACTATGCATATCATTAGTTCTCTTTCTTCTATGGATGATACTAGTAGGTTATTGCTATAAGCGGTTGTGGAGGCAATAGAAATTATGGATGCACTGCCCACATATAATTTATCTTGCTCTAACAAGTACATGCATACTTTATTTCTATCTTTTATTTCCATCAGATGTTTTTGCACAGCTATAGGTGAAACCGAATGCCCTAGGCCCTCTCTATCCATCATCGACAACAACAAAAAGACGCAAGCTACTAGTCCGGTAAAAACACAAAAGGAATTCTAAACTTCCGAAGGTCCGTCAAAGTAACGTTACTACGCATTCGCTTCCCGTGGATTCGATAACCTAGGTCTACTAGGGAAAAAGAGCTATACTACATCCGTAATCTGGATCGAAGGTATCATCAGGTCATGATGTTTAGGTTGGGTATTAGTTCATCATCTCATTCTTAGAATGAGGTGACTCCATTTCCAACGGGCATAAATGCCACATGATCAGGAAACCTCCATCATCTGTTGACCAATGAACAAGTGACTAGAGTTTCACAAGGAACCCCTGGTTGTTTATATATCACACGTGTATTGATGTTTCCTTTCAATACAGTTATAGCATGATATAAAACTTAATCATAAACTTTATGAAATACGATAATAATCCTTAGTACTATTTGTCTCTAGGATATATTTCCAACAGTCTCCCACTTGCACTAGAGTACAAATAAACTAGTTGCATTTGTTCTTAATCATTGGCACCATATATCCTGGTACCTTGAACATGCTTGCTCATGGAATAGGTTGAGTCTTGGGCATGTACTTTACAGTCCCAAATCCTTTGCAACTTACGAATGTCACCTTGATTGAAATTAATACTTTCATCACATGATAACATCTTTGTGCATGCATCATAGTTATGGCAGCAGAACGAGGCCAGTTTCCAGGAGCCTATAGTAACTTTAGATCAACCTCATGGGCTTTCTCATAGGGACTGTGCCCTAGGACACATCATTCTACGTTAAAGACGAACTAGTCCCACCATACCAGTATACATCACTTTAGATGGTGCCTTTATCTATTATTATAAATGTAATTATCGAAACACTAGTGCACCATGTGCAACTTTCGATGTTCTGTTCACCTCGCTTCCTACTTGACTTTAGTCGGTATTATCGATACAGGAGTTTCTAACATATTCCCTTATAACATAACCCTTTATGCTTTAAGATATGTTATCCTTTATGGATTTGGAATTATGTCTACAGTTCTCAATTAGACACTTCTCAATTAGACAATGTGGACAAACTTAGCTCAACGTTCTATGATTCGTGCTTAATCACTTTTCAAATGTTCCTTATTAGATCATATATTATGTTAAGTTATCATCATGGTTTTCTAAATAGAACCTATGTCTCAACATAGTGGATGATGATCATCCTGTTCTTTCTTTCAACCATCGATGTTTTAACTTAATGTTATTCCTAATTTGAGTTGACCAAGGACCAGTCCTTAATTGACTTCTATTCCGAAACTCTTTCAAGAATCCCTTTAGGAATACTACATAATATTGTAATATATTTACTATCAACTTCTAATCCCTATAAATCATTATTTACTGGTACTTGTGCTTTTATTCTTAATATGTTGTATATACACTTAAGAATCACTATTTTAAGCTCCCATTCAAAATATGTTCCCAACATATTTGAGTATGAGTCATTACTCCTACTCAAAATACGTTCTACATATTTGAATCTAAGACTTACTTTGCTCCCACTCAAAAATATGTCATTCACATATTGTTTTAGGAAGACTTTCATAGCTCCCACTCAATTTAATGCAAATTGCATATCCACTCACTATTTTGAATGACTTCAAAATCTTTTGATAAATTATCAAACTGAGAGAATTACTATGAGACACTAGTACCTTACTAGTTTTAAATCCACTAGACCTTCAACACATTTGAATCAAATTCATTTGAATTTGTTCAATACATTATTCATGACAAATCGTGCTTTTGTCATTCACCTTTTCCTTCATGACTTTGAAGTCGTTTGGAAAATTCAAGTAACCCTTTACTTATTAAGATTCAGTAACAAATTGCTTTATAATATTTGCCTCTAGGATTTCTCATAATTTTAATTTACCATTATTTTCTTATTAGTTCGTAGGTATGTCATATTCCGGTAATACGACAAATGATTCTAAAATGTATTCATACAAGATACGGAGTACATTTTGAATCCTACTTTATATAGTGAAAACACTAGTGGGAAAAACACAATGATCATTATCATTGATTCTTTCCTTTATGAAGAGAATCATTCAGGAACGCTTTCCGTTGCGCTTCTCAACATTCTGATGAAGGGTTTGAATCCTCATCATGTTTTCCACTATCTTCCAAAAGCTCCACGTTTGAGAGTATAAACTTTCTCAAAAAGCACCAATACTTTAAGCAATACTAACTTTGCCTTTCTTTTGGTTCTAGCCATGGATTTCGTATTCATTTTTCCAATGAATACTCTGCAAGGACTTATTCGCTATTGTTTTGGTTATATCAAATAACCCCAAAACTTTTATGACGATTCATACAATATATGGCGCTGATCTCACGAATTCGTATGGTTCACTATATATTCTAATTGAGTGTTAACTATTTCTAACTAATGGTCTCTACACTTACACTACAACGATTTATTTGGCGCCATCTATTTACCCACTTGATATCTAATACCACATTGTGATGCCTTGCATTTTGACATTTCAAACACATTGCATTCCACAATTTTCTTTATGCCATTCTTATAAAGTCGAATTTCATTACTATTTATCAAATCGTAGTAATTAGATTCTCTTTTATCTTTAATACCCTTTGATGATGAAACCTCTTTACAAAATTCAAACAATCATATAATGATAATCACCATTTTGTTGAAATACAATACATCGAATATGCATTCACTTTCAACAATTCATCAAACACTTTGTATTCATGTAATAGACGGTGTTTAAGTTATCTTGCCGAACTTGGGCATGATTCATATGTGATAAGAAAACAAATGTCTTTCACATATTATCAATATAACTTTGAATTTAAACAATGGTTTCATTCAAAATGAATATATCATTAAGTTGGGTACTTTCAAGGCATTTTAATATTTTACAAATGTTCATGTATTATCAATTAGTTTCAAAACCAGGATAATTCACACATAATCGAACAAGATATCAACACAAATAAAAATCATTCATAAAAGTAGAACAACTGTTTGTTACAAACTTGTATGAATAACCGTCTCACGAAGTGCGAGACACACTAAACAAGTTCACAATCTTTCGATTATAATAATCATCCTAAAAACCATAAACTAAGTGATAAATGTCGAGGGAGAGTGTCGTTCGCCATCATCATCATGCTCGCCATCAACACACAATGTCACCTCCTCTCCAGCAAGCAACTCTCATGCAGAAGGACCTGTTTTTAGCAAAACAGAACACGTATCAAATATACTTAACACTGCAATATCAGTTTGCAAGATTATAACATTTATAAAATTGTATATCAAATATATACCTTTGTCATCGATGACCTCACCCGCAATAGGTTCAACCTTCACATTCCTGAGATGTGATATGAACCTATAGAAATCCTATGTTTCCGCATCGCCTCTCATGATGCAAATCCTGGCATGTGCTTGGTAGCTTGGTGGTAGCGACCGCAGCACAACGCCATTTATAAAGGAGCTCGTCAACTAGTTGTCCAGGAAGTATGCAAGCCTCATGTACGCATCATGCATGCACTCCAAGTAGTCGTCAAGTGAAGAGTTCTCCTCCATCTTTATGGAGAGAAAATATCCCATCAGCTCATGCTCCCATATGCGCACTTGTTCCACGAAATGTTTTTTTTGACAACTTTACCATAGGGGAAAACCCATATGGTGTAGATTTTCTTATATTAATAAACCCAAAAAAGGATACAAGGTGAGTACAAAAAGAAATCACGGGGGTAGAAATGAAAAAAGATACAACAAGCCATTATGTGAAAATGGAGAGGATCTAGTCAAGAAGGGGTTGAACTAAATCCAACTTCACACGATGTTGATGAAGAAGCAAATCACTCTAAAATCTGACTTTCCAACGATCAAGATAAGGGTTACAGTTCATGAATATCATGTCATTGCGCTCTTTCCATAAATTCCAGGCAGCACATGTGGCAATCTCCATGAAACAGGGTTTGTTAAATGACTGTCTCACTAAAACAAAGCGCTGGGAAATCGGTAAGGAGCAATCCAATTGTACATCAATGAAATCCCAACAAGAAATTGCAAACGGACACTGGAAAAACAAGTGATCCCTTGATTCAATGATCTGACAAGAGCATAACACACAAGAAGGACCCGAGTCAATGTGCCACTGTTTTCTAATCATCATCTCTTTTGTGTTAAGTCTATCCTTTAGCAACAACCAAGCAAATACATGAAGCTTTGGCAAGCACTTGGATTTCCAAATAGACTGTAAGGTGACATCTTGTGGAGCTTGAGCAAACACAAACCTGTAGAATTTAGTTGCGGTGTACTTCCAGTTTCCCCAAGGAAATATTCTAGTATCATTTGCATTTGTGTCCCTATTTAAATCTTGCAAACAAAGCTGGACCTGCTCTAGCTCATGAAATGCTTTGGTAGACAGGGGAAAGGCGAATAGTGAGGTCAGCTCAGTAGTGTTTGACATATCAGCCACAGAAACATCTTCATTTAGGGAAAAAATAGAAAATAAACGTGCAAACTGATCACAAAGGAGCCCATCATTGTGCCAGAAATCTTTCCAAAATAGGGTCGATTCTCCATTACCAATTACACTAGTGATGCTGCGATAATCATGGACCAGTCCAAAGATGTCCCTCCACCAAAAAGACCCCCTAGATGATTGAGCATGGGGAGCACCTGGGGCATACAACGACCAAACTAAATTTACCCATGGGATATTTTCCTTGCAGAAAAATTTATGGAGCCGCTTCATCAAGAGAGCTTTGTTTTGAAGTTACAAGTTGATAATACCTAGGCCACCGTGCTTTTTTGGGTTGGCATACAATGGACCAAGCAGCCAAAGAATTAACCGATGTAGTATCCTCTTCTCTCTTTGCCCATAAACAGTGTCAGCGAGAGCGGTCAGCAATTTTGATAATAGTTTTATGAAATTTAAGGGAGCAAAGAAAATGAGTTGGGAGCAAGGAGAGCACTGAGCAGACTAGAGTCATCCTACCACCATAGTCCAGAAATCTTGCACTAGCATTCATACGACGTTCAATTTGATCCACCACTGGGGAGAGGTCCTGGATCGTAGGCCTTGTCGTACCGAGAGGCAGACCGAGATAAGTGAACGACAGCGATCCAACAGCACAACCAAATGTATTTACAAGCATGTTGTAGCATCCCAATTGTCTAACAATTGTAATGCTACTTGGTCTAGTAATATAATGGCTACTTCATATATATAATTGTTGCATCATAATTTTATCATGCTCATGTCATCATGCCACCTTGCATTTGAGCATCATATAAAACCTTTTGATTTGGTTCTTCTCTCATATGCATTGTTAATTGTATTTGCCTCTTGATATTGTATTTGGTTGTTGATATATTGTTAAATGCCCAAGTTGAGTTGGGGGCATATCTTTTACTCAACTCCACCACCTTTTCTTTCACCACCTTATAATTCCACCATCCAACTAAATATGAGCTTTGCACTTTATTTGAGTTTACCTCTAGCTCATGTGGGTTGGGATGGATCCAATTCTTTTCCACATGCTCTCATCTTAGCATCATGTTGTTTTCACATTATGGATATATGAGAGCCACATGGCCACCTTTGCATGCCTTGTGAGTGGAACCCTTTTCCTAGCTTCCATATGGATTATTATGGATTTATGCTCATGTGGGAATATTTTTGGGACTAGTAATCATCTAGTGGAATATACACACTAGCAAGTCCCAATTATAATCAAATGTGATCATCTCCATCTACTCCACTTGGAACTCTCTTTTAAATTGTTTTTGCTTGGCTTCATTCCACTTTTGGAAATGCATAAGAATAATGCCATGTTTATTAATTTGTTTCACAAGTTTAAAACATGGCATTAAGTATTTTGCATGGGCCATGCAACCATCTCCAACTTTGTCCTCCTTTGCTTGTTTTTGGATTTTTGGGTGAACCATCTCATCTCTCATCTCTCTCTTCCTCCTTTTGGCTTGGTCTTATTTGATCTTGCCTAAAACATATCACCACATCCCTCTCTTTTCTTGTCTTGATCTTGTTGGAGCTTGGCATGTGCTTGGCTTGATCTTGACAAAGGCAAACCCTAGCTACCATACCACTCCTCTCTCTTCACCCCCTCTCTAAACCACACCCCATCTAACCTGCCCTAGCCTCTCTCTAATCTAAACCCTAAACCTCCCTCCCTCTCTCTCGGCCTCTCTCTCTCTCTCACCTAGCTCGGCCCCACCTGGTCACCCTGGCCACCAAGCTGCCATCCAACCCTACCCAACCCTAGTACAAACCCTACCCGAGGCTCCTCCAACCTAGCCCGAGCCTCCCCTCTCCTCCTTTCTCCTCTCTCCCTGCCCTGCATTCCCCACACCGAACCACCCCTTGGCCTCGCCCGTCCCCACCTACAGCCACTCCCCCATGCCTACCTGCCCAGCCCAAGCCTTCCTAGCCCGTGAAGAAGGGAAAAAGTGGCCGACGCCACCTTTCCCCTCCCCCACGCCATCTACCCCTCCCTCTCTCCGTTCCTATCTACTCCCACCTCTCTGCCTCGCCCAGATCCATCCCCATCACTCCCCAGGGTTGTGACCATCTACTCCTCCCTCCCCATCTACCCCCTATCACCTCCTATCCCATCGCCGGCCACCGTCGGTGACCACCACCGAACCCTCGAACCAGCCGGTGGCGTGACGCACTGGGTGTCGAGGAAGATCGAGGAGATCCCCAGGAGGCCGACAGTACCTGTCGCGGAGGAAGAGAAGGACCGGAGCCGAGGTTCACCGACGAGCCCGCCGCCAAACCCTAGCCTCCGGTCCATCTGCGTCGTCGCTGATTCCCTGCGCCTCGAGCGGATCCAACCACACCAACCAACTCACGGTGAGCCACGCAACCTCCTAGACACTCTCGCCACCGTCGTCGTGTCCTGGCCGCGACGTACGTTCCGCCGAGCACCCTCTGTGCACCGGCGAGCGCGTGCGTCTGCTCGCTCAACGCCTCGCGGAACCTCTTCTGGCCGCGTAGCAGTTCCCTAGCACCAACCCCCGCTAGCCGCAGCGGTAGCTGCCGCCTGTGCGCGCTTGCCGCGTCGCGGGATCGAGTCCGTGCCGCGCCTGCTTTTCCGCGCCGCGCGCTGCGTCGTCAGTTTCGTCAGACTTCGACGAGAAGAAGCACAATACGGGCGCCCTTTTGCGCATAACCCCCTGCGCCTTTTTGATGCTCAACCCGCGGTCCGCCTGAGCCCACCAGTCAGCCACCTGCCCCTTTTACAAAGAGCCCCCCGCAGTTTTGAGCGATTAACCCGCGCTCCCGGGCTCCCCCACGTGGCACGCCCCCGCTGGCGCGCCCGCGTGTGGCCCTGGAGATGCCGTGGCCCCACCTGTCGGCCTCTAGGTCTAGCCTAGCCGCGGTGAGAAAAGTTTCTCCGCGCGCTGTGCTGCTGAGTTAGCCAGTGACCCCACCTGTCATTGTCTGTGTCTGTATCTGCCTGGGTAACAAAAGTATTTTCTGTAATCTGTTCTAATTCAAACTTTTTCAAAATTAATTTAAATTCAAATTTTAATTCTGTTTTTAAATAACTTTTAAGATATAATTCCAAATAATACAAATAATATATGTTTTCAAATCAGAAAAATGTGAGGAATTCAATTATGCCCTTAAAAATATATTTTGGACATTTAAAATTGCAAGTTGATTAGAATTACAATAAAATGCCCTTTTTCCTTAATTAATTAATAACTTTTGTTTTATAACTCCAAATTTAACAAATAATATGTCTAAAATGATTAGCTCGACGAGACCTTTCTGTTTATGCATTCCATGTTCTGATTTGCAGCATGCATCATATAAATATAAAGTATACAGCAACTAATATGAGGTTAAAATGAGGCTAAAACTCAATAAAATGGTTTATTCTTGTATTCCATACCTCACCCATGCCATGCTACTTTATTGCCATGCAAATTGTGCATCATTCATCATGGCATGATTGGTTGCTTGTCGCATTTATTCATATGCTTGTGTACTTTATTTATGTTGGCCCTTGTTTGTTTGGTTCTTCTTCGAATAGACGCTGAGCAGGGGATATATCAAGAGACCCAGGAGCACTACCCAGATCCTTCTCTCGCTTCAACCGAGCTGCCAGGCAAGCACTACCACATGCTTGCATACATATAGTACCTATTGCCTCTATCTGATTCTTGCATCATCGAGTCGTGATTGCATTAAATTGAATCCCAAGTACTGCATAGCCTTACTTTTATACCCCACCGAAGCTTGTTCCTCCATCCCATGAGCCATTACTACAGGAGTTGTTTGGGCCATGCGAGTCGTAGAGCAGCATGTGTAGGGTATGTGAGTCTCTGATGGATAACGAGGTACCTAAACAACTTAACCTGAGTAGTTATGGGATAACTAATGAAAGTGGCATCGGTGAGCCATATTCGCTATTTGGTTTTTCAGGCTCACTTGTGTCCCGTAGGACCCCGAGTACTTGATTCCTGTTCCTTGAATATTCGCGCTATCCACATCCGGGAGGCTTATGAACCCTCCTGAGCCAGAGCTTGATTCATTCTTATTTCTTGGGGCCACAAATAGTTTGGGGCTTTATTTACTATCATGTACTTATGCCATGCTTTACTGCTTTATTTTAAATTGTGCGAGCTACTGCACCTGTACTGTTTAGGGAAGCGGAGTGTTTTCGCGGTATCGACAAGCCCAGTCACATTTTCGGGTTCCTAGTCGTTTATAGCCATTGGCGCAAACCTTGAGTCCGTCTCGGAGTCGGCCAACTTCGTCGCGGGTAGCTCAATGGGGTGGCCCCCTGAAATATTTCTGAATCCTGTGATCGCTTTGTCGTGAATGCCTCGTTGGGTTTTGATTTGGTTTTTCCGAGGTTGATCGAGTGTGTGTTGCTATTTGTGCACCCCTGCAGGGTAAAACTTTCTGAAAGCCGTGTCCGCGGTTATGGACGACTTGGAGCACAGTTTCTCGATCATAGACAAGTATAACTAAAGTACCGCTTTTAATTTGACTAAGTACCTGACTAGTAAATAGTGCAACACTCATGGAATGGATAATAAAACTGCCAACGGATGGGGGGTTTGTTCGTCCGCTTCCTCGTCGGTAAGCGAGGAGGAGGATGGATCTGTTAATATTACCATTATAACTGTTATAACTGTTGTTCTTAATTCACGGACATCCGTCTATCTCTGGTTAGGCGGATGGTTAGCGAGTATCTATAGAATTGTTAGGGTTTATCTTTTGCTGCAATTGCGTCACCCCAGGTTGTGTCCCCTTTAGAGGCATAAAGACTTGCTGAGTACCCCTAGGGTCTCACCCGATAAATTGTTTGATTCAGATGAACAGGTAAACTCGCAAGATGGATACTGGGTGGAGGAGACGGACGATGTGGGCAACGATCATTCGGTGTAGAGATTCCGGGAACGGGGATCCGTGAGATCTGTGGGCGGGATGTGTTTATTTACGGGGCATCTTATGCCGATTTGCTTCTTATCCGTACTCGGATTTTGTCTTCCGCTTCCGCCTGATACTCTGATGTTTGATGTATGAGGAGATATCCTAAACTATTATATCTATCTAGGATATTTGGATCTTGCCATATGGCGTTGCAATATTTCCTTTCTTTTTAGATGGAATGACTCTGAGAACCATTGTATGGTGGCTTGCATACATACTCATTTGTGTATGTAGTTGATCCCTTCGCCTGCCGATTACTCCGCCCTTTCTTGTCCCGACGTTTGGAAATGGTTGGGACGACCGAAAGGTCTACCTGTGAGTGGCATTTGGGCCCCACCGTACTATTTCAACCATTTCTGCTCATCCAGACTTGTAACTAGGAGCGTAATTCACCGAGGTAGTTACAATTGGTATCAGAGCCATCCCGCCCTTCAGGGTCTCAGCCAAATGGTCGTTGTCAGTTTAGCAAATATTTTTGGTAGTTATGTATACTAGGGAAAAACAAAACGTGAGAGTAGGACTGCTTCTACTTTTCTTCTTACCCACCCACCCACCCTTTTCTGGTAAGGAAGTGTAACGTTTTCAATCCTCTTCTTAAAAATTCAAACTAGGATTCACGTGTTCTGGGTTTCCGTAGTATCATAGGTTGTGTGTGTGTGTGTAATTCTTGTCTATCTGTTGCATCCAAGTTGTTATCACCATCTGCCTTTGGTTATCAACTGTTGGTACATTCCATACCGACAGGCTTTTGCAAACCGACGCGATCTATCTGATTCGTTGTATACCAACGCGATCTGTCTTCCTCTTTGTTATCCAACGTTATCTTGTTTGGGGTGTTCGTTTCCGTAGTTACTAATCTTTAGTTTCATCTTGCGAAGAAGGTGTTGGGATATGTGTTCTACTTGTTCATGTGCGGAGTAATGGTTTGAGTGCGGGATGGAGTCGCGACCATACCACTACTCTTATCATTCGCTCTTGTATATTGAATTGGTAGAGTCACTAATCTCGATTCGTTAAGTGATTTTGCGCATCTATTGGTATTTTAATGCCGAAATTTGTGGAAAAAATTTCTTTGATATATTTGTGTACCACACTCCTTTTCAGTCGTGTGCGATATGCTTAATATCTTCTAGGTGCTTTGAACTTCGTTGATATTTTAATATCATCTTAGTAAATTGTATCCTTTAATCTTGGTTAATTCCATTTTGGTACTATTTTGGATTATTACTATTCTCTATTATAGTATTGACTTGTGTTTTATATCAATCACAGGATGGCACCACCACGCCGTTCTGAGGAGGACATACAACCTGAACTGGGGGCAGCGTTGTCAAGCATCGCCAATGCCTTGGCAGCAATGCAGCAGAACCAGCAGCGTTTTGAAGAAAGTGTCAGGAGGAATGAGTTTGTTCCGCTACCTCCACCTCCCAAGCGAGGAGACATCAAAAGCTTCCTGAAGTTCAACCCACGCCAGTTTGATGTTTCTGATCAACCACTTGATGCTGATGATTGGTTGCGTGAGATGTCAAGGTTACTGGCAACTGCTGATGTTCTTGAGCAAGAATGGGTAAAATGTGCTACTCACCTTCTGAAGGGAGATGCAGCTCTCTGGTGGGAGAATTACCTGAAGGCAAACTGCAATGGTTTTCAGCCTACTTGGGGACAGTTCACTGGAGCTTTCAAAGAGCAGTATCTGTCAGAAATTGTCATGGAGAGGATGAAGGAAGTGTTTCTCAACCTCAAGCAGGGCAATGATAATGTCAATACCTACATCAGAAACTTCATGAACCTTTCTCGTTATGGTGGCGATGAGATCTCTGATGACAAGAAGAAGCAAAAGAGGTTTATGCAAGGGCTCAATGCATCGATTAAATATGCAATCACACATGCAAGGCCGGCGTCTTTTCTGGAACTTAAGCATACAGCTCTGTAGGAAGAGGCAAGTAGACAAGTGTTTGAGGAGTCAAAGAAACACAGCCATGATGCAGCAAGCTCTTCAGCTATGTCAGCTCCTTCTAAGCGTCGTGTCTGGGTTCCTAACACCCCACCGTCGCTCCCGGCTCCACCAAGACCTTCAAGCTTCGCGGCAAGGCCACCAAACTTCCTCACTGCTGCTCCCAGGGGCTACAACCACCACTACCCTGGAGCGCCTGGCGGAGTCCCTGGCTACGTTGCTCCACGTCCACCTGGTGCTTGTTACACGTGTGGAAACACTGGGCATCAATACTGGAACTGTTCGATGAAGAACAAAGCTCTTCCTCCACCACCTCCAAGATCTGCGGCAAGCTCTCCTATGGTTCGTGCACCACCACCTCGGGCTCTCAACATCAACACCAAGCCGGGTCTACTGTTGCTCGTGCCAACTGTGTCAACGCCGCTCAAGCTGAGCATGCACCTGGAGTTGTGATGGGTATGCTATCCGTTAACTCAGTCCCTGCACGAGTTTTGTTTGATTCTGGTGCATCGCATTCTTTTGTTTCTCACAAGTTTGCAGACGAGAATGGGTTAGCTATGGATCCTCTCCTTAAGCGGTTAATGGTCCTTTATCCTGGAGCAACTATGGCAGCTTCAAAAATCAGCCAAGGCAATCAAATTGAGATTGGTGGCTCTTCGTTCTCGGCTTCCTTAATCATTCTGGGCAATTCTGACATTGATGTCATCTTGGGCATGGATTGGTTGACAGCAAATGCAGCTGTCATTGATTGTGCTGAATGCTCGGTTTCTCTGAAGATTCCTGAAGGCCATATAGTCTATTCTCCAAGTCAGACTCCTGCTATCCAGCTTTTCTCTTTGGCGGCTCTGAATGATGATGCTATGGAAGCTATTCAGAGTGTTCCGGTGGTTTGTGAGTTCCCAGATGTCTTTCCTGAAGAGTTGCCAGGTATGCCTCCGGATCGTGAGGTTGAGTTTGTAATTGAGCTTGAACCTGGAACGGCTCCTATCTCCAAGCGGCCTTATAAAATGGGTCCTGCTGAGTTGGCCGAACTCAAACGACAGCTTGATGAACAAGAGAAGTTGGGTTTCATTCAGCATAGTACTTCTTCTTGGGGTAGCCCAACAATCTTTGTGAAGAAGCGAGACAAGACTGATAGACTTTGTGTTGACTATCGGGCTCTCAATGCTAAAACCATCAAGAATAAATATCCCCTTCCGCGGATTAATGATCTCTTCGATCAGCTAGCTGGAGCTGTGGTATTCTCTAAGCTTGACTTGAGAAGTGGTTATCACCAAATCAAGATTCGCAAGGAAGATGTTCCTAAAACAGCTTTCACCACCCGCTATGGCCTGTATGAATACACGGTCATGTCTTTCGGTCTCACCAACGCACCTACCACCTTCTCGAGGCTCATGAACTCGGTTTTCATGGAGTATCTTGACAAGTTCGTTGTGGTCTATCTGGATGACATCCTAGTCTGTTCTAAGTCACAGAAAGAACATGAAGAACACCTTCGGTGTGTCCTAAACAAGCTTCGTGAGAACCGCTTGTATGCAAAGTTCTCCAAGTGTGAGTTTTGGCTGCCTCAAGTAACCTATCTTGGTCACGTCATCTCTGCCAAGGGCATTGCAGTCAATCCGGAAACTGTGAAGACGATTGTTGAATGGCTTCCTCCTGTAAATGTCAAAGAAGTACGGAGTTTCCTTGGTTTGGCTAGTTATTGCCGTCGCTTCGTTCAGAACTTTTCGAAGATAGCAAAGCCACTTACCGATCTCCTCAAGAAAGGCAAGAAATACCTTTGGACTCCTGCATGTCAAGCAAGCTTCGAGACACTCAAAGAGAAGCTCACTTCCACACCAGTCTTGGTTCCTCCGGATACATCCAAGCCTTTCCAGATATTCTGTGACGCCTCTTTGCAAGGATTGGGTGCGGTCCTTATGCAAGAAAAACAAGTTGTTGCTTATGCCTCTCGACAGTTGAAGACGCATGAGATCAACTATCCTACACATGACCTCGAGCTCGCAGCAGTTGTCTTTGCTTTGAAAGTATGGAGGCACTACTTTCTTGGCAACCGTTGTGAAATCTTTTCTGATCACAAGAGTCTGAAGTATATCTTTACTCAGCCTGATCTCAACCTTCGGCAGAGGAGATGGATTGAAGCAATCAATGATTTTGATTTGACCATCAACTACACTCCGGGCAAAGCTAATGTCATGGCAGATGCTCTCAGCCGCAAAGCTTATGTCAACAACCTCATGATGGAAGAACAACAGCCTCTCTTGTGCGAGGAATTCCGTCAGCTCAACCTTGAAATTGTGGAACAAGGGTATCTTCTGAACCTTCTAGCAACCCCTCTCTTGGAAGAAAAGGTTCGCTCCTTTCAGCTTGGTGATCCGTACACAAGAAAGGTCATCTCCAACATCCAGCTTCCGAAGTATGAGTCCTTCCACGTCGATGACCAAGGCACGATTTTCTTTGAACACCGGATGTTTGTTCCGAACTACCCGGGTTTGAGAGAGCAAGTTCTCAAGGAGGCGCATGATTCTGTTCTTTCTATCCACCCTGGCAGCACAAAGATGTACATGGACTTGAAAACACAATATTGGTGGCCTGGTTTGAAACGATATTGTGCCAAGTATGTCTCGGAGTGTGATGTCTGCCGCAGAGTGAAAGCTGTCCATCAGAAACCTTCCGATCTTCTACAGCCATTGAAACCCCCGGAATGGAAATGGGAAAAAGTGGAGATGGACTTCATCACTGGTTTTCCAAGGTCGCAGAAGGGCAACAATGCAATCTTTGTTGTCATTGACAGGCTTTCTAAAGTGGCTCACTTCTTCCCCATCAAGGAAACAATTTCTGCAATTTAGTTGGCGGAGCTCTATATCAACAGAATTGTCTCTCTGTATGGGGTTCCGCTTGAGATCAGTTCAGACCGTGGAAGCATCTTCACTTCCAAGTTCTGGGAAAGTTTCCAAAATGCTTTGGGAACAAAGTTGAACTTCAGCACAGCTTACCACCCTCAGTCGCAAGGACAAGTTGAAAGGATCAATCAGATTCTGGAGGATATGCTTCGTGCTTGCGTCATCTCGTTCGGCATGAAGTGGGAATAATGTCTTCCTTATGCTGAATTCTCTTACAACAACAGCTTCCAGAAAAGTCTAAAGATGGCACCATTTGAGGCTCTCTATGGTCGCAAATGCAGAACTCCGATTGGTTGGTCGGGTGCAGGAGAAAGAATTTTGTTTGGCCCTGACATTGTGACTCAAGCGGAGGAGAAGGTTCACATCATTCTTGAAAATCTGAAGATTGCTCAAAGTCGCCAGAAGAGCAATTATGACAGGAAGCACACGGACATGGAGTATGTCCCTGGTGATCTCGTTTACCTACGTGTCACTCCCATGAGAGGCACGCACCGTTTTGGTATCAAAGGAAAGCTGGCTCCTAGATACATCGGTCCTTTCAAAATTCGTGGAAGAAGAGGAGAAGTTGCTTATGCTCTTGAGCTCCCGGAAAAACTCAAAGTCCATGATGTTTTCCACATCTCTCAACTCAAGAAGTGCTTCAAGGATCCCGGCAGGACCGTGGATCATGAGCTTATCAATCTCCAAGAAGACCTGTCTTATCAAGAACACCCCACGAAAATCCTTGAGATCGCAGAAAGAAGGACTCGCAACAAGTCCATCAAGTTCTGCAAGGTGCAGTGGTCGCACCATTCTGTTGATGAAGCCACTTGGGAACGTGAAGATGAGCTCCGTGCCAAGTATCCTACCCTCTTTGTGTCTTCTTCTTCTTCCTAGAATCTCGGGGCGAGATTCCTGTTTAGTGGGGGAGAGTTGTAGCATCCCAATTGTCTAACAATTGTAATGCTACTTGGTCTAGTAATATAATGGCTACTTCATATATATAATTGTTGCATCATAATTTTATCATGCTCATGTCATCATGCCACCTTGCATTTGAGCATCATATAAAACCTTTTGATTTGGTTCTTCTCTCATATGCATTGTTAATTGTATTTGCCTCTTGATATTGTATTTGGTTGTTGATATATTGTTAAATGCCCAAGTTGAGTTGGGGGCATATCTTTTACTCAACTCCACCACCTTTTCTTTCACCACCTTATAATTCCACCATCCAACTAAATATGAGCTTTGCACTTTATTTGAGTTTACCTCTAGCTCATGTGGGTTGGGATGGATCCAATTCTTTTCCACATGCTCTCATCTTAGCATCATGTTGTTTTCACATTATGGATATATGAGAGCCACATGGCCACCTTTGCATGCCTTGTGAGTGGAACCCTTTTCCTAGCTTCCATATGGATTATTATGGATTTATGCTCATGTGGGAATATTTTTGGGACTAGTAATCATCTAGTGGAATATACACACTAGCAAGTCCCAATTATAATCAAATGTGATCATCTCCATCTACTCCACTTGGAACTCTCTTTTAAATTGTTTTTGCTTGGCTTCATTCCACTTTTGGAAATGCATAAGAATAATGCCATGTTTATTAATTTGTTTCACAAGTTTAAAACATGGCATTAAGTATTTTGCATGGGCCATGCAACCATCTCCAACTTTGTCCTCCTTTGCTTGTTTTTGGATTTTTGGGTGAACCATCTCATCTCTCATCTCTCTCTTCCTCCTTTTGGCTTGGTCTTATTTGATCTTGCCTAAACCATATCACCACATCCCTCTCTTTTCTTGTCTTGATCTTGTTGGAGCTTGGCATGTGCTTGGCTTGATCTTGACAAAGGCAAACCCTAGCTACCATACCACTCCTCTCTCTTCACCCCCTCTCTAAACCACACCCCATCTAACCTGCCCTAGCCTCTCTCTCTCTAATCTAAACCCTAAACCTCCCTCCCTCTCTCTCGGCCTCTCTCTCTCTCACCTAGCTCGGCCCCACCTGGTCACCCTGGCCACCAAGCTGCCATCCAACCCTACCCCAACCCTAGTACAAACCCTACCCGAGGCTCCTCCAACCTAGCCCGAGCCTCCCCTCTCCTCCTTTCTCCTCTCTCCCTGCCCTACATGCCCCACACCGAACCACCCCTTGGCCTCGCCCGTTCCCACCTGCAGCCACTCCCCCATGCCTACCTGCCCAGCCCGAGCCTGCCTAGCACGTGAAGAAGGAGAAAAAGTGGCCGACGCCACCTTTCCCCTCCCCACGCCATCTACCCCTCCCTCTCTCCGTTCCTATCTACTCCCACCTCTCTGCCTCGCCCAGATCCATCCCCAGCACTCCCCAGGGTCGTGACCATCTACTCCTCCCTCCCCATCTACCCCCTATCACCTCCTATCCCATCGCCGGCCACCGTCGGTGACCACCACCGAACCCTCGAACCAGCCGGTGGCGTGACGCACTGGGTGTCGAGGAAGATCGAGGAGATCCCCAGGAGGCCGACGGTACCTGTCGCGGAGGAAGAGAAGGACCGGAGCCGAGGTTCACCGACGAGCCCGCCGCCAAACCCTAGCCTCCGGTCCGTCTGCGTCGTCGCCGATTCCCTGCGCCTCGAGCAGATCCAACCACACTAACCAACTCACGGTGATCCACGCAACCTCCTAGACACTCTCGCCACCATCGTCGTGTCCTGGTCGCGACGTACGTTCCGCCGAGCACCCTCTGTGCACCGGCGAGCGCGTGCGTCTGCTCGCTCAACGCCTCGCGGAACCTCTTCTGGCCACGTAGCAGTTCCCTAGCACCAACCCCCGCTAGCCGCAGCGGTAGCTGCCGCCTGTGCGCGCTTGCCGCGAGTCGCGGAATCGAGTCCGTGTCGCGCCTGCTTTTCCGCGCCGCGCGCTGCGTCGTCAGTTTCGTCAGACTTCGACGAGAAGAAGCACAGTACGGGCGCCCTTTTGCGCATAACCCCCTGCGCCTTTTTGATGCTCAACCCGCGGTCCGCCTGAGCCCACCAGTCAGCCACCTGCCCCTTTTACAAAGAGCCCCCCGCAGTTTTGAGCGATTAACCCGTGCTCCCGGGCTCCCCCACGTGGCACGCCCCCGCTGGCGCGCCCGCGTGTGGCCCTGGAGATGCCGTGGCCCCACCTGTCGGCCTCTAGGTCTAGCCTAGCCGCGGTGAGAAAAGTTTCTCTGCGCGCTGTGCTGCTGAGTCAGCCAGTGACCCCACCTGTCATTGTCTATGTCTGTATCTGCCTGGGTAACAAAAGTATTTTCTGTAATCTGTTCTAATTCAAACTTTTTCAAAATTAATTTAAATTCAAATTTTAATTCTGTTTTTAAATATCTTTTAAGATATAATTCCAAATAATATATGTTTTCAAATCAGAAAAATGTGAGGAATTCAATTATGCCCTTAAAAATATATTTTGGACATTTAAAATTGCAAGTTGATTAGAATTACAATAAAATGCCCTTTTTCCTTAATTAATTAATAACTTTTGTTTTATAACTCCAAATTTAACAAATAATATGTCTAAAATGATTAGCTCGACGAGACCTTTCTGTTTATGCATTCCATGTTCTGATTTGCAGCATGCATCATATAAATATAAAGTATACAGCAACTAATATGAGGTTAAAATGAGGCTAAAACTCAATAAAATGGTTTATTCTTGTATTCCATACCTCACCCATGCCATGCTACTTTATTGCCATGCAAATTGTGCATCATTCATCATGGCATGATTGGTTGCTTGTCGCATTTATTCATATGCTTGTGTACTTTATTTATGTTGGCCCTTGTTTGTTTGGTTCTTCTTCGAATAGACGCTGAGCAGGGGATATATCAAGAGACCCAGGAGCACTACCCAGATCCTTCTCTCGCTTCAACCGAGCTGCCAGGCAAGCACTACCACATGCTTGCATACATATAGTACCTATTGCCTCTATCTGATTCTTGCATCATCGAGTCGTGATTGCATTAAATTGAATCCCAAGTACTGCATAGCCTTACTTTTATACCCCACCGAAGCTTGTTCCTCCATCCCATGAGCCATTACTACAGGAGTTGTTTGGGCCATGCGAGTCGTAGAGCAGCATGTGTAGGGTATGTGAGTCTCTGATGGATAACGAGGTACCTAAACAACTTAACCTGAGTAGTTATGGGATAACTAATGAAAGTGGCATCGGTGAGCCATATTCGCTATTTGGTTTTTCAGGCTCACTTGTGTCCCGTAGGACCCCGAGTACTTGATTCCTGTTCCTTGAATATTCGCGCTATCCACATCCGGGAGGCTTATGAACCCCCCTGAGCCAGAGCTTGATTCATTCTTATTTCTTGGGGCCACAAATAGTTTGGGGCTTTATTTACTATCCTGTACTTATGCCATGCTTTACTGCTTTATTTTAAATTGTGCGAGGTACTGCACCTGTACTGTTTAGGGAAGCGGAGTGTTTTCGCGGTATCGACAAGCCCAGTCACATTTTTGGGTTCCCAGTCGTTTACAGCCATTGGCGCAAACCTTGAGTCCGTCTCGGAGTCGGTCAACTTCGTCGCGGGTAGCTCAATGGGGTGGCCCCCTGAAATATTTCTGAATCCTGTGATCGCTTTGTCGTGAATGCCTCGTTGGGTTTTGATTTGGTTTTTCCGAGGTTGATCGAGTGTGTGTGTTGCTATTTGTGCACCCCTGCAGGGTAAAACTTTCTGAAAGCCGTGTCCGCGGTTATGGACGACTTGGAGCACAGTTTCTCGATCATAGACAAGTATAACCAAAGTACCGCTTTTAATTTGACTAAGTACCTGACTAGTAAATAGTGCAACACTCATGAAATGGATAATAAAACTGCCAACGGATGGGGGGTTTGTTTGTCTGCTTCCTCGTCGGTAAGCGAGGAGGAGGATGGATCTGTTAATATTACCATTATAACTGTTATAACTGTTGTTCTTAATTCACGGACATCCGTCTATCTCTGGTTAGGCAGATGGTTAGCGAGTATCTATAGAATTGTTAGGGTTTATCTTTTGCTGCAATTGCGTCACCCCAGGTTGTGTCCCCTTTAGAGGCATAAAGACTTGCTGAGTACCCCTAGGGTCTCACCCGATAAATTGTTTGATTCAGATGAACAGGTAAACTCGCAAGATGGATACTGGGTGGAGGAGACGGACGATGTGGGCAACGATCATTCGGTGTAGAGATTCCGGGAACGGGGATCCGTGAGATCTGTGGGCGGGATGTGTTTATTTATGGGGCATCTTATGTCGATTTGCTTCTTATCCGTACTCGGATTTTGTCTTCCGCTTCCGCCTGATACTCTGATGTTTGATGTATGAGGAGATATCCTAAACTATTATATCTTATCTATCTAGGATATTTGGATCTTGCCGTATGGCGTTGCAATATTTCCTTTCTTTTTAGATGGAATGACTCTGAGAACCATTGTATGGTGGCTTGCATACATACTCATTTGTGTATGTAGTTGATCCCTTCGCCTGCCGATTACGCCGCCCGTTCTTGTCCCGACGTTTGGAAATGGTTGGGACGGCCGAAAGGTCTACCTGTGAGTGGCATTTGGGCCCCACCGTACTATTTCAACCATTTCTGCTCATCCAGACTTGTAACTAGGAGCGTAATTCACCGAGGTAGTTACAATTGGTATCAGAGCCATCCCGCCCTTCAGGGTCTCAGCCAAATGGTCGTTGTCAGTTTAGCAAATATTTTTGGTAGTTATGTATACTAGGGAAAAACAAAACGTGAGAGTAGGACTGCTTCCACTTTTCTTCTTACCCACCCGCCCACCCTTTTTTGGTAAGGAAGTGTAACGTTTTCAATTCTCTTCTTAAAAATTCAAACTAGGATTCACGTGTTCTGGGTTTCCGTAGTACCATAGGTTGTGTGTGTGTGTGTAATTCTTGTCTATCTGTTGCATCCAAGTTGTTATCACCATCTGCCTTTGGTTATCAACTGTTGGTACATTCCATACCGACAGGCTTTTGCAAACCGACGCGATCTATCTGATTCGTTGTATACCGACGCGATCTGTCTTCCTCTTTGTTATCCAACAGTTGATAATGATCATCCAGACTTGTAACTAGGAGCGTAATTCACCGAGGTAGTTACACATGTGCAGATGATGATCATCAATATTAATTGGCATTAGGCACGACTTGGCATAGTTTACTTGCAATTCTGTAGCTGAGGCAAACATTTGCAGAAGGTATTTTAGAGCTAAAAGCTGAGCTGGGCATGCTTGTAAAATTAGCAGGATATCATCCGCGTACTGAACAATGAGAAATCCAATGTTAGGAATGGGCAGTGGGGGGACTATAATTCCTTGGTCAGTCAATCTGTTAACCATTGACTGAAGAAGATCTGCTCAAGCTACAAACATGACCGGCGAGAAAGGATCACCTTGCCGCACTCCATGGCGGCACGGAAACTTATTGCCAGGAACACCATTCAGTAGGACCGAAGATATGCCAGAGGAGAATATTGCTCGAACCCATTGCAACCATCTATCATCAAAACCCCAACACTGCAAGATTTTTAGAATTGCTTGGTGCTCAATTGTATCGAAGGCCTTGGCGAAGTCTAACTTGAGTATGACCACATCTCGCCTCGAGTGTTTGCATTGATGAATATACTCGTAAGCCCATGCCACACAGTCTTGGATAGTTCTACTTTCAGAAAACCATATTGATTGGGATGAACCAAACTCAAAATCTTTACTTGCAAACGATTAGCGAGCAACTTGGTTAAAATTTTCAGACATGATTTAAGAAGAGAAATAGGTCTTAAATCATTTGGACCTTCTGGTGCATTAACTTTAGGGATGAAAGTGATAAAAGCATCATTTATGCTCTGAAGATTAATAGTCCCCTCCCAAAATTCGTGACAGAGCCTATAGAAATCAAATTTTATTATTGGCCAACAATTTTTTTTGAACAAACCGGAAAAGCCATCTGGACCCGGCGCCTTATCACATGGGAGCTCAGCCACAACCTTGTCAATTTCCTCATGCGAGAAAGGGAAAGAGAGAGAACCTAAACCATCAGCAAACGGAATGAATTCAACAAAGTCAAAGTTAGGATCAATAGGGGACCTAAGTTGTACCATTACTGTACGAGGGTCAAGATTACCCATGACTGGCCACAACTCATCCACCATCCCGAAGCGCATCATCACTGGTATGTAAGAGGACATCTCATGATGATAATAGCGGTCTTCGCGTTGTTCTGGGGTCTCTAAGATACTGGGCTGCCCCAAATCCATCTCGTCGAGTATATAGTCAACCATCATTCTCGCTAAGGAGAACGTGGAGACGCGCAACCACATACAAAAGTTGGATCCATATAGCCTGAGCTTCTCTCCATCTAACCAATCGTCAACAGGGAAGGTAGCATCAGGGAGAACTATTTTCTACATTTATAATTACAAAAGGAATTTAGACTAAGTTTATAATTAAATGAGTTAAATAATAACTCCACTAAAAACACCTATCCCTAGAAGGGTTCTAGTGATTACACGATCCCTTTCCCCCACATCTCCCCCAATCGTCACGACCATCAATATGGGTGTCAGGGTGGACTTTACTAGTCGATCGCATCATTCATGTGACTCGTGCTTGATCTTTCGATTCATGTGTTCTGAGGCCATGTCTGTTGGGTTCACAACA
Source organism: Avena sativa (assembly GCA_916181665.1). NCBI lineage: Eukaryota > Viridiplantae > Streptophyta > Magnoliopsida > Poales > Poaceae > Avena > Avena sativa. The sequence goes on from OV702292.1 coordinate 69,099,639, forward strand.
TATAAAACAAAAAAATTCCTACGATGGGAACTATACGTCAAGATCTATCTACTAGATACAAGCAACGGGTGGATATACATCCATAGAGAACTTACCCTCAAAGAAAACAAAGCTTTGTTAATGAGGTGGAACTCGTGGATGATGTAGTCGTACACTTGCCGATCTCAAGATCGTGATGAAGTCCTTCAGGTCCAGCAGTTCCAACACCATCAGGTCCAGCACCATCAAGTCCAGCACCGCAAAGTAGCGGTGCATCTCTGATCGCACACACATTCGGTCCACCGAACAACCTCCGCCTCCTCGCTCCAGCGATGCAGTAGAAGCAACAACTCCTTTCCAGATAAAGCCACCGGGAACATGTATCTCTCTAATCCGAGACCATGGGGAATAACTAGAGGGAGAAGAGAACCTTCACGAGGAGGTGGTGCAAGAGGAGAGGAGGAGGAGGTGCTCCTTATATAGGGGAGGGGGCAACCCAAGGGGGCATGGCGCCGACCATGGTGGGTGCCCCCGCCTCTCCCTCATTCATGTGGGTGGAGCTCCCACTCACATAAACACACACCTCCACTCATGTCCACTCACATGCATTAAATTTCCACCAAATTTAATGTAAGCTCTCATTAAATAAAACACTTTTATTTATTTATTCAGAATTTTGTTAATTACTTTAATTAATAAACATTCACATAAAACTCCCTGCAACATTTCAGTATCACATGCAGAACCAGTTTCAGCAATTTCACCCGAAACAATTCTGGTTTCCATCGAAATGATTCCAGCGCTTTCTTAATATTTATATAAAACATATTTGCTCCTAAATGGTGTCGGTATCCCTTAAGTGTGTCACCGTGGGGTTCGTGAATAATGAAGACATGATCGAGACCCCTTTCTGATCAATAATCAGCAGCGGGACCTGGAGATCCGTACCGACTCCCACATATTCAACGATGACTCTTGTGATCGTGTGAACCTTTAACATTATAACTAAATCCATTTGTCTCATGATATATTACATGTACGAGATTTGATCATCGACATACAGATACCTAGTTTGATCTCGTTACCGACATGCACTCTTTTCTCGTTCCCGTGATATAACATTCTAGTGATCACATCACTTGCTTGCAAGCTATCTTAATGTGATATCACCGAGAGGGCCCAGCGTATATCTATCTGTCATCGGGACTGAAAAATTCCACCTTGATCCATGAGCCTCGACATAACACCTTCGGAGTATCTGAACCCACCTTTATAGTCACCCTTTTACGGTGTGACGTTTGATATTATCAAGTTACTCTTTTGATGTTAGAAATTAACATGATCTCATGGTATAAGGACTAAGATTACTTTGTATGATGTTATAGCAATATAAACATAATGACTTTGATCGTAATGCTATACTTCAGATGAATGTTCATCACATCATTCCACCAATGTTGTGACCTTGTTATTAACAACATCCAATGTCCATGATCAGGAAACCTTGATCATCTTGTTAATCAACAAGCTAGTCTATATGAGAGGCATTACTAGGAACTTTGTATTTTGTTTATTAAACACACATGTATTAACGTTTCCAATTAATACAATTATAGCATGCAAAATAAACATTTATCATAAACATGGAATAAGATAATAACCACTTTATTATTTCCTCTCGGACATATTCCCTTCAGTCTCCCACTTGCACTAGAGTCAATAATCTAGTTTGAAAAACTTTGCGTATTGAACATCTATGGCTTTCTAGTGTTGCATATACGCGATTGCTAGTGGTTAACATAATCTCCGGATCTGATAGTTCCAGGTCTGTGTGTATTTGCATGTCTTTGCGTCTCTACACATTACTCATTCTCAAATGAGATGGCATTGTATAAATTTGGTCCTTTGGTGAGACCTTTAGTTAGTTCGGGTTTAAATATGTATTAGCCCACTTTGAATCACACCTAGTTTGATAACAAACTTCTGAACACAAATGCCCTCCTTTGCTGCTACTATAGTAGTCATATACTTAGCTTTTTGTTGTAGTATCGGTCACAACGTCTCAACTTTGGAACTCATCTAAATCTATCATGGAACATCCTTTCCATTATATTGTGCCACCCATAGTCTAAATTGAGATAAATTTATTTTGTATCTTGTGACAAAACTAGTATCAATGTAACATTTTACAATGAACTACCTTTAACTATTTGTCACTTATACATGATATATTCTTAGTTCTTCCAAAGCTCATAAGAATATCTTTACTATCATCCAATGATCATCGAGCTCATAAGAATATCTTTACTATCATCCAATGATCATCTTATGCATCATTCTGGTATGTGCTCGTAACATTTAGAGCATAGGACAAATCTAGATATATACATATCACGGTATAATCGATGAAAATATTAAACACTTGAATCTTAATACAATCCTTTCCATGCAGCAAGAACCTTTCTTGTTCATATTAAACCTTTTCAATATCTCATATATATATGTCTGGCATAACCATATTAGCGCCTCAATCTATCCATACTAGCCGAATGCTCGTGCGTTGCCACGGCTACGAAAGAATTAATTTTATCAGTAATATTAAAAAATATTGCTCTTTTTTAATAACTCTTAGAGTTTATTTTACCACTACATATATAAGTATAATGCACCAAAATATTCATATATTTAATGGCAACACCTTCCAACCAAGGAAAAGAGCAATCTGGTACACAAACTATTTTGCAAAATCTTTTAAAACAAAATAGAAAATAAGTGAATAACGGTTTTCAGAACCCTACCTTAGCACCTTTGCAATCAGACCCTCCCCCGCCAGCTGTAAATGCGATCGGGTCCCCGGTACCAACCCCTGCCCCTCTCTATTGCCTTCCTCCCGAGCGCTAGTAGCTCTTGCTCTGCCTCCTCATGCCCCAGTTTTTGCGGGCACTCCTCGTCGCTGCTCGCCCTACTCCATGCCAACAGCGTCCTCTACCTCCCTGCATATCCCACTCAATGCCAGCGTGCAAGGACCCAAGGTGTCGCCTCCTTCTTCAATCTCGATGCCAAGCACAACGCTGCCGCTCGGCTGCTCTGACGCATGTGTGCCTCTCGATGCTCAATCGTGACCCTACAACACGTCAAGACCCGCGCCGGCAAGCGCTGGCCCATGCCCAACAGCCTCACCGAGCTCGTCTCCGATGGCCCACTTCTACTTGACACCTATTTAAACGGCTCATCTCGCTGCTACCTTATCCTATTTCCATACGTATGTCGCTTCATCTCTATATGGGTGGAGAACTCATCACTGTCTCGGTTGTGATACCGTAGGCTCTAGGGAAGTCGGAGGAGAGAGCACTCATCTTGGGATGGGCTTGAAGAATTTGCGTCCCCACACTATTGTTATCAGCTTCACTACAAGGTCGATACCATACAATTTTAGTGATGCAAAATTGTTTGAAAATATTAGGAAAAATCATACCTAAAAAGCAGAGCTTTGATTTGATTGATACTTTTCTTGGCTGTGTTACTAAAAATTGCTTACTGCTCGTTGTTCTGACAACATGTCATGCGTCTTGGTTGTAAATTGTCTTCTTTCTTTAATTTATTCAAGAGTTCGAGTGTTGTACTTACTCCATCCAGTTTTGGTTGTCTACTCCCTGTGTTCTTAAACTGAATTATCTCTATTACAAGGTGGAATACTACACCTCACATTCTCGGAAAAAATAGCACACTTGCGCACCCCGTATAGTATGAACTTATTTTGCTCTGTTCTATTTGGATTCCAGGAGGTATGCGCCAAGGCTTTCAATCAAGAAGCTCATGGCTCGCGTTAAGAGCACGAGCTTGGTTTCCGCTATGCTCACACTCACGTCGAGCATGGCCATGAGGTTGATTGCTGACATGCGTGAGCTCGCCAATGCTGCTGGAAGATGCAGAGCCTTCAGGCTTCAGTTGGATCAAGATGTCAAACCTCTCCTCTGTCAACTGCTGGATGGCTTGGAATTCGGTGAATGATACAGTCTCCTCACGGCCTCATTCATCTCTTCGTCATTGCCTTCCAGTATTCGGCTTGGAGCCTCCTCCTATCCCGGAAGATGACCGCGGCTGGGTGGTGGTACTTGTTCCTGCCTTCTAGGCCATCGAGCTCCTCAGGTCCGACGGCAACTCGAACATGGCTGAGGAGCTTCCGAAGGCCGCAAGGGTGAAAGCGGACCAGCTGGCAAGGAACACCGCGTGCAGCATCTTCCTTCTCTCCGACAGATTAGGTAGCCGTGAAGCCAGAACGTGGCCATACAGACGACCCAACATGGACTACGGCGTGTTTGTCCCGCGCTCCATCCGCCCGAGGTCCGGCCACCACGAGCGGATCAACGCCTTCGGTGCTGACCATGACACCACGGTGATGCGCAGCGTCGCCGAGATGTTCTCCTTCATCAACATGTTGGGGTCGATCCCATACAAGTTTTATCGCTGCATCGGTGGTCTGCGTAGCGTGGTGGCGCTGGAAGATCGAGCCCGGACTCTAGAACCGAGCCTAGCTGCTGACAAAAAAAACAGATGGAAAACCAAACCTAACCGGACTCGCCGCTTGCGTGATGATAGCATGACTCACGGAGACATATGAAAAAACTCGGTAGGTACCACATACCTTTTCTTTAGACATCTCAATTCATCCTGATCCCATGGCATCTCTATAGTTCTAGACTTCTAGCCACCTCGATCTCAATCCCTCGTGAATGTTCCTCCGTTTTTGATTCGTCTCTCCGACGATGGACGAGAAGGCCCGGATCTCATTGCACAATTCCTTCTCATCCTCCCTCGCCATGGAGATTCTTCGTGCGCGTACATGCCTCCGTCGGCGTTCTTCATGACGAGGGCGCACGCGAAGTAGCCATAGGACACACACGCGAAGTAGCCATGCATAGGACGTCGACATGCCCGAACGTCGGGCTGGATCGAGGCCGTTGGCCTCTATCTTGCGAGTCTCTAGGTTCACGGACGCTGGTGGCCTTGGCGAGCGCGGAGCGCCCAGGCAAGTACCTCCCTCTCGATGACATCCATCTGGACCGCCACCAGGTGCATCCTCCCGCCGCCCCAGCCACGCGCCGGCACTCTCACCGCCGGTGGCGTGCATAGCATCTTCAGTGACCTATGCTTCATACTGGCAGTGTTGGACGAAGAACCACGCGGACCGGTGCCCTGTTTCCAACTTTCCTCTCCTTTCTCTGCTGCTGCCGAATCTCAAGGCATTTCTGTTTCTTGGAGGGACAAGGATAATGGAGGTTGCGCTATATGCAGGAGGGCGGACGACTTGCTTTTGCGATGATCATCCGGGCTCTCTACTAACTAACTAACCTTTTTTTAGGAACTAACTAAAAGATTGAGGCGTGGGTAGATGAAAGAGAGTATTTAGTGGAGAGGGTAGAGAGAGGGGCGTGGAGTTTGTTGAGGAGTGGCATTTGTTTTGTAATTAAGTGAAGTGTGACACCAGGCATTCACCACGGGTTTGCTTTTAATAGTAAAGATAGACATTCATGCCAAATATTCCGGTTTTGCCCAAGTCTTTCATCAAAATCCTATTTTAATGAAATTCTTAACTTGTGTCAATAAAAGATACATCATTTCCAATCAACAATATGTACTCTGCATAATGTATTAGAAATCTGTCTCAGCGCTCCCACTTAATTTCTTGCAAATGCAAGCATCTTTATCATCTCCGATGAAATTAAACTCCTTTAACATTTTCATCATGGTGAAGATTCCAACTCCGCTATGCTCACTTCAACTATTGAAGTTTGCATGCCCTTTTTAGCACCCTTTGAATTAACAAAACCCTTCGGACCATGTCTGGTACACGTCCTAGGTAACCATTCTATTAGAAGAACATTATTTTGTTTATTCAACTACCATGTACCAAATTATATGTAGTGGTTGCTACATTAATCCGTCAAGACTAAATATCGCTATGAAAGATCAAATCTTGTCATAGTCAACTCCTTGAACATTGCCGTAAACTTCTTTCCGACATGTCGACTATTTCATAGATGTTAAACATCCATGTCTATTTCTTTATAGATCCAAACACGACCGATAGGCTTCACGCCTTTCTGGAGGGTCTTCCAAGTTCAGAAACTTGATTTCTCGTGTATGGATACTATCACGGATTCTATGACTTCTAGTCATTTTATGGAGTCAGGGCCCATCATCGCTTCTTTGCATGCGGTCGGTTCATCATTGTCAAAACAATAACGACTTCTGTTTCAAATTTTACTATTTGATTCTTACCGACCCACATGGTTCAATATGGAACTCTAATCTCCAAGATCACACTCTTTGTAATCACGAGAGCCATGAGCATTGTGGCCGCCACCGGGACACTTTTCGGTGCTGCGTTACTTAGCACATATATCTAAGGTTCAACAACCTTATCAAAGTTCTATTGTACTCCCACTCAACTTTTCATGAAAAAATCCTTCTCAAGAAACTTGACGTTCCAAGCGACAAACTCTTTTGTCCTCGGTGTTATGGAGGAATTCCCAACAAATTCTTTGGGATAACCTACAAAGACATGCTTATCCGACTTTGGTTGTAAACATTTTACTTATGCATAACATACCAAAATTTAAGAAAAGACAATTCGGGTTTTATCCCAAACCATAACTCATACGGTGTCATTTCAACGGATCACGATGGTGCTCTTTTCAGTGTAAAAGCGGTAGTCTATAAAGCTTTAATCCTTAAAACATAATGGTAGTTTTATAAATGACACCTTTGATCTTACCATGTCAAACAAGGTTTGATTTGATCTCTCGAACATACCATACTCCTGTGGTTTATCGGGAAATGCAAATTCATGGAACAATTCCTAAAATCTTAGGTGTTTTGCTAAACCTGTAACTCAAATATATTCCTTTATGATCAAATCATAAAATCTTTTATTTTCTTGTTACAATGATTTTTCACTTCATCTTGAAAGTCTTTGAACAATTTTCAAATGTTTCATACTTCTTCCTTATTAAGTAAATATATAGATATATTCACTCAAATTTCTGGAGAAAGCATATGAAGCAAAAAGATCCATTGCATATGGCTACATATAATGGACTATATACATCAATATGTACAATATCCGATAAGTTAGTCACCCGTTCCTCTTTGGCCTATGGACGGAGTTTCAATTATCTCAAGGAAAGTCTCACAAGCGTCAGTTGATCAAAATCAAAGACTCCAAAAATCCATCAACATGGAGTTTCTTCATGTTTTCTTTCCAATATAATTTAAACAGCGATGTCACTTCATAAGTGATTTTTCAATCATTTGTTTTGCGACATTTCAGCAATAGTGTTTATGGATGTGATTTCTCCCACTAGACTTGTAAAAGTTCATCCATCCTTTATGGAATACGGTAATTATTTGAACAACCATTGTTCTCATAATACCGGAACAAAATAACAATTATTAAAACAAATCTTGAAGGCTAGGTTTGATGACAACGAAAACACGATAACACTTTATTTGTTTTTGATGAATATCATCACTTATTCTCTTGCTAGTTACCTAGGCCGTTGCAGTTTATGAATTGTGTTGTTCTGTATGACACTTCACACCAACCAATTCGGAATCCAATACCTGTATCCAATACCTTAGAACCACATTGTTTAACAAGCAAGGAATACAGCCATAACATGTATATCTTCTATATACCTAAGTTGGACATCTCCAACCTTTTCTTTTCTGCCAAATATTTTATAGATTCTCTTTCAACAATTCCTTTTCTTTTAAAATAATCTATCAACATCAATAGTGGTGTCATTCACATGACACATAGTACAAAGTGTATATAGTCAAATACTAATACCTTTGGACTTGCACTTTGAAGTGGATCACCATTATCAAATGTTTGGTGTTCTTTCAAAAATCCATTCTTTAGTAATATATTAGTGTAGTAAACATTTTACTTACATCTTCTATTCATCCGTATCATGACAAATTTCATGATCAAGCTACTATAGCCTATAAGGAAGAATCGCGAGTATAATGTTAGTTCCCAAAAACTTTTTGGCAGATCCGAATGCCTAGCATATCCATCCTTCACAAATTCTCATACAATATGAGAACATATATTTTGCTAAATTATACTCTATCATAATGCAACCAAAAACATTGTTTCAGATATCACAATATCTTCCACACATGATGGTTTCTGAAACAATTTTTCAGCTCCTAGATAATCTTGATATTAAAACAACTTTTGAATATCAATAATCACGGAGGCAAACATGATACTTTAGATATTAACATTAGAATTCTTACTCTTGATTTAATACTACTTATTAAACTTCATGGAGTAAATAGAGTTTGCTGAAAGTTTGCAATAGGACTTCTAAACTTTAAATTGACATTCAAAACAATACGATACCAGTTCGTAAAGTAAATATCTAGAATTCTATAGTTCTATTATCTCAATTAAAACTAAGCATAAGGTAGTGAACAGATGCCAATGACTACAACAAATTATGCAAATTCACTTCGATTTAGTTTATGACAAATTGAGTTCGACTAATCCAAATTAGAAATAAACTCACACTCAAAAATGACATCCCTCGTGCCTTTTTGGTGATTACATGAACCAAATCCACTACACCAAGTCCGATCATCATGTGAGTCGGTATAGCTTCAAAGGAGAGCATCAATATGGGAATCACATCAACTATATGACTCATGCTTACCTTTCGGTCCGTGTTCCGAGGCCATGTCTGTACATGCTAGGCTCGCCAAGTAAGAACCTTAGTACTCGCGTGTGTAAAACTATCTTACACCCATTGTATGATAGCGTAGAGTCGAGTACACCCGATCATCACGTGATGTCTCGAAACACGATCCATAGAATGGTGCATACTTAAGGAAGAACACATTCTATCTTGATATTTAAATGAGGGATCATCTTATAATGCTACTAAAACGCCAACCTAGCAATATAAGATGCAAACATCATATGTGTAAAGTGGAATGATATGGTCCATGCATTTGATCACCATCATGTGCATCATGGTATGATCTCTATCATTCCTTTGTGTGTAAGGCCAAGGTCTATGGAACTTACATGTAGGTGTGTTGTAAGGGATTCTACCATACATCAACTTACAACATTACCATATCATGACACTAGCCCGACAACAATCTAAACTAGACGCCTCTAATTTATCCATTGCAAGTTTCACATGGCTTAGGGCTTTCGGAGATAGAACCGGTCTTACCTACGAACATGAAACCACAACGATGATAACTAAGTTATTAGCAACTCGTTATAAATCAGATATTGACTATAGTAGGATAGACAAACACCCGCTAGCCACTTATGCAAAACTAGTTGCATGTCAGTCGTGGAACCGGTCTCATGTGTGATGACATGTAAAGTTGGTCCGGGCCGCTTCATCCCACTATGCCACCAATATCTAAAATACATAGAAGATGCAATAACATGATCATCATCGCCTACATATAAACATATGTGTACTACCCGTGCAAAGCACCTACACATAGATCAGGCTCAGATACCACTGTTGGGTTCGCAACATAGAAACCAAAAAATTTCCTACGATGGGAACTATACGTCAAGATCTATCTACTAGATACAAGCAACGGGTGGATATACATCCATAGAGAACTTACCCTCGAAGACAACAAAGCTTTGTTAATAAGATGAAACTCGTGGATGATATAGTCGTACACTTGCCGATCTCAAGATCGTGATGAAGTCCTTCAGGTCCAACAGTTCCAGCACCATCAGGTCCAGTTCCATCAAGTCCAGCACCGCAAAGTAGCGGTGCATCCATGATCACACACAGTTCGGTCCACTGAACAACCTCCGCCTCCTCGCTCTAGCGATGCAGCGGAAGCAGCAACTCCTTTCCAGATAAAGCCACCAGGAACATGTATCTTGCTAATCCGAGAGGGAATAACTAGAGGGAGAAGAGAACCTTCACGATGAGGTGGTGCAAGAGGAGAGGAGGAGGAGGTGCTCCTTATATAGGGGAGGGGGCAGCCCAAGGGGGCATGGCGCCGGCCATGGTGGGTGCCCCACCTCTCCCTCATTCATGAGGGTGGAGCTCCCACTCACATAAACACACACCTCCACTCATGTCCACTCACGTGCATTAAATTTCCACCAAATTTAATGCAAGCTCTCATTAAATAAAACACTTTTATTTATTTTATTCAGAATTTTGTTAATTAATTTAATTAACAAACACATAAAACTCCCTGCAACATTTCAATATCACATGCAGAACTAGTTTCAGCAATTTCACCCGAAACAATTCCGGTTTCCATCGAAATGATTCCAGCGCTTTCTTAATCTTTATATAAAACATATTTGCTCCTAAATGGTGTCGATATCCCTTAAGTGTGTCACCCTACGGTTGCGAATAATGCAGACATGATCGAGACCCCTCTCCGATTAATAATCAGCAGCGGGACCTGGAGATCCGTACTGACTCCCACATATTCAACGATGACTCTTGTGATCGTGTGAACCTTTAACGTTGTAACTAAATCCCTTTGTCTCGTGATATATTACATGTCTGAGATTCGATCATCGGCATCCAAATACCTAGTTTGATCTCGTTACCGACATGCACTATTTTCTCGTTCCCGTGATATAACATTCTAGTGATCACATCACTTGCTTGCAAGCTATCTTAATGTGACCGAGAGGGCCCAAAGTATATCTATCCGTCATCGGGATTGACAAATTCCACTCTTGATCCATGAGCCTTAACACAACACCTTCGGAGTATCTGAACCCACCTTTATAGTCACCCTTTTACGGTGTGACGTTTGATGTTATCAAGTTACTCTTTCGATGTTAGCAATTAACATGATCTTATGGTCTAAGGACTAAGATTACTTCGTATGATGTTATAGCAATATAAACATAATGACTTTGATCGTAATGCTATACTTCGGATGAATGTTCATCACATCATTCCACCAATGTTGTGACCTCGTTATTAACAACATCCAATGTCCATGATCAGGAAACCTTGATCATTTTGTTAATCAACGAGCTAGTTTATATGAGAGGCATTACTAGGAACTTTGTATTCTGTTTATTAAACACACATGTATTAACGTTTCCAATTAATACAATTATAACATGCAAAATAAACATTTATCATAAACATAGAATAAGATAATAACCACTTTATTATGCCTCTCGGGCATATTCCCTTCAATGTATACACATGCTAGGCTCGCCAACTCAACCTTAGTGTTTCACTGTGCAACATGGCTTACACCCACTGTATGCGAACATAGATATGTCTAACACCCGATCATCACGGCGCCGCCTCATACCGAAGAACTTTGTTGGTGGTGCACACTAAGGGAGAACACTTTTATTGGTATTTTATTAGGGATCATCTTATTAGGCTACCATCGAGTATCTAATACTAGCACATAATAAGATACACAAACAATAAACATTGAATGTAAGAGTGATGCGATATGGTCCTTCTCGCTGTGATCTCCATCCCGCGCCTCCGGATTCTGGTGTCGTAGGCACCAGGGTACCGATGTCTTTTGGCATGGTAGTCCGTCACCTCCGTGACCGTCTACTACTACTTAGCAACATAAGGTAATTACTTTACCTTTACCACAACCATATCACATCACAACGCCCCCTGCAAAATAAAGTTAGACGCCTCTACTTTATCTTTGCATGTTTTACGTGGATGAATGGGCTTTCGCACAAGAACCGTTCTTACCTACGAACTTTCACCACAACATTGATCAAGTAGTTGTCTATTCTACACCCCTTTCAAGGCCCTCCATTGCAAATGGCATACCAACTAATGCGAGAGAGACAGACACCCCCAAAGCCACTTTATACGGTACAAGTTGTATGTCAAGCATGGGCCAGTCTCGCGAATGAACGCGTAAAGTTGGTTGGGGGGTGCTTCATCAAGCATTAATGCGGCATACACAAGTACACGTGGGAGGGTAACAACTAAAAGATCAATGCCCACACGCTACATCTCGTGTGTTCTACCCGTACTAGCAATACTACGCATAGATCTAGCTCTGATACCACTGTAGGGGTTCACGTATGAAAACAATAATTTTTTACCCTATGCCCCTGAACCCCTTTGTTGCTAGGACCTATCTTTTAGTAATGCAATAACAGGAGGGGCTTTTCGCGAACTTACCCTTGAAGGCCAAAAAGTGTTGTCAATGTTCGGAAGAGCGTGGTTGATGTAGACGAGCCGAAGCCGACCTCAAGGTCGTGATGAAGTCATTGCCCTCCTTTGGCTCCAACGACTTCTAGTGCCTCAAATGTGACACCTCGCAGGGAGTTACATGCATCTGGTGCCTGGCGATGACTCTTGCTTCCCCGATCCAGCAACAGTTGCGGAAGTAGAGCTCCTGGATCCGAATCCCACAGTGCGACGACGCTCCGTGGTGAAGATGTCTCTCGTTCGCGCGGTATGGACTTGGGACCACGATCACGGGAGAGAGAGAGAATATCAATTGGAGGTCTCCCCAAAAGTGAGGAAACCTTTATTGAATATTGTGTGTTGTATTTATTTGGTCAAAATACCCCACTATATATAGGGGGAAGGGGAGGTACACCCTCCCTCAAAGTCCCGGGGTGGGACTAAAAAAGGGAGAGGGGGAGAGGGGGTGGCCACCGGCCCCAAGGGGCCCTAGTGGGCCCCACGCAAGGGGGGGGGCAAGGCCTAACTAGCCTTCTCCTTCCTCCTTCCTCCCTTTGTCTTTCTCTCATGGGCCCTTCTCCCTCCAGAATTTGGCCCATTAAGGCTTTTGACCATTTAATTGATTTTCCCTTTATTAAATAATTATGAATAAATGATTACATAAATATTTAATATTCATTCACATATTATTCAATCTTCGTGGCTATGGAACACCTTCCACCTCCACTCCGGACATCCTCCAAACTTACCGAAACCCTTCTGGTTGTCTCTCTTCTCTTTCTTTAGTGATTCTACCAATCCTATAAACACTCTCTAAGTATCACCAAGCCCTTAAGCGTGATACCTCACGGTTCGAGAACACTCCAGACATGGTCGGGACACTCCCGGACCAATGATCAACAAAGGGACCTGGATGGCCATGTGACCCCCGTGCATTCCACGAAATCTTTCATCGTTTGAACCATGAGTGTCGTGTCGTATTCCTTCTGTCTCTCGATACTTGCATTGCCCGAGATCTGATCATGACATCACCATGTCAGGTTCAATCTCGTTACCGACAAATGCTACTTGACTCGTTCCGACAAGTGATATCCATGTGATCAAATCACACGATGGGCAACTATTGGATATAACTTCTCCGAGTGGGCCCTCGAGTATCTTTCTGTCACGCGGATGGACAAATCCCGCTCTTGATGTATAATGCCTATATTGTTCCTCCAAATACCTGAACACACTTTTATGATCACTGTTTAACCAAGTGACGTTTGATGTTATCAAAGTACCCTCGAGAGACAGTGATTGATATAGCCCCACGGTCTAAAAAACAATCCACTGGGTCTATTCTAATCATCTTAACTTGAATTTCGTGACATGATCGGGTCACGATGTTTAGGTTAGATATTAGTTCATCATCTCATTCTTAGAATGAGGTGACTCCATTTCCAACTAGCATAAATGTCACATGATCAGGAAACCTCGATCATCTGTTGACCAATGAACCAGTGACTAGAGTTTCACCGGGAACCCCTGGTTGTTTATATATCACACATGTATTGACATTTCCTTTCAATACAGTTATATCATGATGTAAAACTTAATCATAAACTTTATGAAATATGATAATAATCCTTATTACTATTTGTCTCTAGGGCATATTTCTAACACTTAGAATTCTGGATAGAAATCACATTTCCTTCTTCTCCCTCTCTTCTCACTATGTTGCGGTGTTCTTGTATGTTCTCTCTCCCTCTCACAATGCCAGCCATGATGGATTTCTTGTTCACACACCCTCTCACTCACACAACCACCAAGGGGTGGCTATTTTTTCACTCATCTCTCATGGAGCACCTCAACCATTGTATGCGAACCTCGATCAATGTTTGATACATGTTAGACTTCACATGTGATGTTGGGTTGCCAACACACCTCCATATGGATATGGAGGGACATGACCCAACACTTTTAAGTTGCTTATTATTGAAAAGGTACACCATCTGTAACATAGTTGAACCCTGTGGGATTCTGCTCTAGCTTCGCCTCTGCATATGTTAGGTGCATACCGTGGTGATTGTACCATAGGATCAAAGCTAGGTTCGACACTTTGTGTATCTTATTAAGGTGTTTTTTCCCCGAACTTACTCCACCCATGACCAAGTCCTAAGAACGATCTACAAACTTAGAAGGTGAGGTTAAGTTTTGAGACTGAAACCCTACATTCTCACTTCAAAAAAACTTCACAAATTATCATATTATCTTAGGAAATTTATTTGGGTAAGTTTTAACTGAATATCTGTGTGCTCGACTTTTCACACTCACAAATATGTCTACTAAGATTCACAAAACGGTGTGTACATAATCCTATAGTTTTGGCACAAACCTGCCCGAATTATGAACTTATACACCATGATTACCAACTTTTTAGTAAGACAAGATTAGCATTTTTGAACTCATGTATTGACTTCACCAACTTAATACTCATGTAACTTATATTTTAAAACGGAGGGAGTAGTATTTTTATTTTGTGCGTGGGTTTTTGGGAGGAGCGTATGAATGCCGGATTTGCTATTCCATGGTCTGCTCGAGAAAATATCATTTCTAAATCGAATGTGTTTCACATTATTAATGGTACACATGCCTTAAATTATAGGTACTCTCTCCATCATAAAAAGTATGTTGCATATTTGTCTATATCCGCATGTCTCTACTACTAAAGTGTACCAGTTTTGAATTTGGATTTACCACGTCCGATTCAGTTTTTCCCGCCAAAGCAAGACAAGATCAATCCCAGCCGTCGATTCCTTCATTTTCACTGATATCCACCCTCCATCTGACACTGATCTTTTAGATCCAATGGCTGATATTTCCTGGATTCGCAGCGCCTGTCCCCACCACTGTCCGAACCAGCTCGCACCTTCTCGATAGCTCCTCACGTGACTCTCTCTACAGGCCTACCAAATTTGAAAACGGCCCGCGCGGAACACTTCCTGGACACCATACACGACCAGCGCGCCAAACGCCAGCATCTCCATCCCCTCCACCTACTTACTGCTACGATTCAATCTGCTTGCTTTACTTTCCTCTGCATCCAGCTTGTGGGATCTACGCTGGGAGGGAGCGGAAGTGTCTTAGCCCTCAGGTGAGTACCTATGTGACTCCCTCTTCTTACCATTACTGTATATCTACTTTTCGTTCGTTCCAATTTTCTTGGTAATTTCTCGCATCAGATTACCGTCCCAGTCGATGCTTCTTCGTAACAACTATCTATTCTTATCCCATTGCGAATCTCAGCATTTTCCGTCCTTGTGGTCGCTGTGTGTCTTTTTTGCACGTCAGGTGTTTGTTTTTTTGTCCAAACAGCTATGCAGTGATAGACCAGTAGAAGGCAATGTATTAATATGTGGTTGTGAAGTTGCATACCGGAATGGGATGGATACGTGGAATGGTCGATTGTATTTTTTGTTAGTTGGTTCAGCACGTGGCATCCATTTGAGACTTCATCCATTTTCCTTCCTTTTTACAACACATGAATACTATATAAACTGTTTTTATCTGTTCGGAAGTTATATTCATTTGAGAAGATTTGTATATGACCTTTAATGTTGAGAGATGAGATATTATGTGGATAAGAATGTTGTAAGTGTTCTGTTATTGACGAGATAAGAGGTTAGAAAGTGCACTTACATGATTTGCACAGAACTAAGTTCTATTTCCGACAGTTATATATTTCATAACTTTGTATGTCCAAAACTCCACGTGAGGAGATGTATTTTCAGTTGGAGCATTAATTTGTAAATTATGTTCTCTCGCATCCGGGTTTGTCTATGTATCTGATACCGATTGTGCTATCCACATTTCTCCTATAGATTTTGGTTTTGGAAACTACGCAAAATCAACCTCGCCAGCCCGTATGACTCTGCGTCAACATTCTGTTCCAGATATCAGCCCGTTCGCTTCTCATCCGTCATCATTCTCAGGTACGCAGTTCCTCCCCTTAAAAAAAGTGAGATATAAACTGATTTTGTCCAGTCATATATGCTCATCACATGAATGAAGATAATTACATAGGAGGTCCGCTCAGTTTGGAAGTACGAACTCACTGAAAAAAAACTGATTTTATCCGGTTCTACATGCGCATCATATGGATGGGAATAATTACACAGGAGGCCCGTTCAGTTGGAAGTTCAGACTCATTAATAAAACTAAAAAAAATGTTGGTTAATTCGAGGTCATCAGAAAGGAATCGGTGTTCTATGTCTATCAACTCTAATCATCTTATTGCATATATCTTAAACTTTATATACTTTCTAAATGACATATCCTTTGTTATGTGTGTACTCAAGCAGGGGCTAATTTTACTGAGCTAAATCATCATATTGTTGAACCAACAGATGTACTGATGAATCCTGTACACCGCAAGCGTTATCGTGACAGGGACATATACTTGCAAATGACACCAATTAAAAAAGAAGCTTATTTACAGAGAAATCGTGAGTACAAACGAGCTAAACGAGATAGCGATGCAAGCAGTAATAGAGCTGGGAAAACACAAATGGAATCTTCTCAAGTGACAGAAGGTAGCTTTTTGGTTGGTTATAATAAACATGGTTTAATAATTATTCTGTATGCTATGCTGATAGAATATTTTTTCTTTTTTTAGATTGTTGCATGCACAGTTCAGCGGGCAATCAACGAAATTGTTCCTTAAAAATGAAACAAGGTTTGATATTTGTCTACACTGTCAGAATATTCTGTTTAAATGTATTACTAATTATAATATAACCTATTTTTTTTTCCTTTTTCGTCATGTGAACAGCAGTGGCCACATTTGGTACTTTTGAGATATCCAAGTCAGGTAAACAAGACATATCTGATTTAGGCCACTGCATAATTCTTCCGTCAAATACGTGCCACCCATATAATGGGACTCGACTGACAGTTAATCCATCTGGAGTACATACATCTTCTATTTCTCTTGGAGATCAAGCTGCAGATATTGCATTGACAGATACCAATCGACGTAAGCGACAACGTGGCACTAGCTGGTACTCATGCTTGACACCTGAACAAAGAGAAGCATACAAACAAAGGAATCGTGAGTATAAGAAGAGAAGAAAGTCTCATGGAGCAGGTTGTAGTAATGCACATGATGAGACTGATCGGGCAAGTTGTTGTGATAGAAAATATATAGCTGGACAAATTGACAACTTGCTTAGTCAACACACTCGCATGGAAGTTCAAGAGAATATTGTTTCTAAATCTGAGGATGGAATCTATGTGCCAATGGATAATTTCCCACCTAACCAAGGTAATTTCAGCACCAGATAACATGTTTTTAATAAGTTACTTATTAATTATGACCACTAATTTTATATTCGATGCTCATCAGGTAATTTCAATGAAAATGGAGGTTATATAACATCTGAATATGGGCAAACCCGGGATATGCCTGAAGGCGATGATGAAGATGATGAGAGCTATATATTCGCTGGACAAGGTAAACATGTTAGTACATATGTATGCGAATGGACAAAAAATTTCCTATCATCATGGTCCTTACGTATTGTCTTCTCAATAACAATGGACAGGTTCTGAATATGTATCATATCGAGAACCAAATCGTGCTACTTGTGAGACACGAGTTGATTTGTATGATCACATATATCAGAATTTACCGAGTGTTCACCATGTCTTGGAGGCGGCACCCAATTGCAAGCATTGTGGCGCAAAAAGATTTCAGTATGAGAAACCAACATTTTGCTGCATGGGAGGAAAAGTCACGATAGTAACTCCACATGTTCCTGAGGAACTGCGTCGATTATACACAAGTCAAGATTTAGAAGCAAAGTATTTCCAAGACAACATACGGTACTTTAATTCACACTTTTCTTTTACTTCTCTCGGTGTTATGTTGGACCAACGATATTGCAATAAAAGGTCTGGGGTTTACACTTTTCGTGCACAAGGTCAGATTTATCACGGAATTGACCAATTGGTTCCAACAGGGGAGGGTCCAAAACATCTACAACTGTACTTTTATGACACTGATGTGGACTTGCAGCATAGATTCAGAAACTCCCCTAATCTTGATAGAGTTCTCATCCGAAAGTTGACACACATACTTTTGCTTATTATGCCCAAGCATTTCGAAGCCTTGGTTCAGTATCAAATCTTGATGAATATCGAATTGAGCTGAACACCAATATTTGTTTAGATCAACGAGTATATAATAAACCTACTACATCACAAGTAGCAGCAATCTGGGTAGAGGGAAACGATCCTCAAGCTCATTTCGACAGGAGTATAATCGTATATGGTAAATCAGATAAACCACAATACATAAAAGCATACCAAGGTTGCTACGATCCACTGTCATACCCACTTTTCTTCCCCAACGGGGAAGTTGGTTGGAACTTGAATATACTGAAAGTGGGAACAAGTGCAACTCTTAATATTAGCCATCAACTAAATGACCTCAATGAAGAAGGTAAGAATAGTATATATTAGATTTTGACGATATACTCATAGACAGATTTCCTGGAGAAGAAAAAATATTCTACAGTTTTGACTCAGCAGTGGACGATACACACAATCACTACCCATCTGAATTCCTCAATTCCCTCACACCTAATGGTCTGCCTCCACATGTTCTTAGATTGAAGATCAATTGTCCGGTCATCTTGCTTCGGAATTTAGATCCATCTAATGGGTTATGCAATGGAACGAGGCTTATTGTCAAGGCATTTCAAGGTAATGTTATTGATGCCGAGATTATTGGAGGACAACATTCTGGAAAGCGAGTTTTCCTTCCACGAATTCCTTTGTACCCTTCTGAAGATGAGGTGCTTCCTTTTAAATTCATAAGAAAGCAGTTTCCCATTCGTCTTAGCTTTGCAATGACGATTAATAAAGCTCAAGGTCAAACTATTCCAAATGTTGGCATCTACCTTCCAGAACCTGTATTCTCTCATGGTCAATTATATGTTGCTTTGTCTAGAGGGATATCAAGGCAAACAACAAGAATACTTGCAAAGCCAAACAAAGATATTGACCTAGTTGGGAGAAGTACTAAAAATATTGTCTATAAGGACGTTTTGATATGATAAATGTACTACAGATGTAGCGATGTGCTCCAATGACCAATAAAGGTAATGACTCAAATTAGTATTGTTTTGAATTATGTGAACAACGACGTGTGTTTTTCTGCTCCTTTATCTGTATGTGACATTGTGATATGGGAAAAAATACTAAGACTCTTTGTCGCATGCACAACTTCAACACCTTGTCCGTTTAATGCTAAGTCATGAATTTACTTAATTTTGCTTCATTTAGATATCTAGGATGATAAATTTTGCTAGCAATCTCTTCGACACCAACCGTCAAGGTTTCAGTTTTAGTCGTAGATCAAAATATGTAATTTTTGTCTTGCCACTAAATGCCATGTACCCTGGTCATTAGAAGAATGACTTTGCTTTTGTTTAGTTTGGGCCCTGTTTTACCTTTTCTTTGACAAAGCCAGTTGTTATCATGTGGCTTGCCATGAGCAAAAACTTTCTATCTCACGGGTTTTATCTCTTTTTTGTTTGAATCCATGATTCTCTTAGATATTAGTTGATATATTTCCCATGGAGTAGATCATTCAATACTCATAATTTGTATTTCTGGATGTTTTCTACAGGAATAGTCCAAAGCTGAACTATTTCAACCTTCTTCGCACATGTATGCCATGATCAATTATGTAAGGTGATTAACAAACTTTCAGATGCTGGCAGTGAGCGAAGGTGCTTCACAGCGTGTCATGGTGTCCTCCTTCATGTGCATCACAGCATTATTGTGCCCAAGATTCCCATAAATGAAGGTGATTGCTCTTTATGTGGATGGATACACAACCTGTGTCATGTATGGGTTCACTGAGGAAGCTTCAAATATCAAGATTATATATATGTCCCGCTGACACCAGTAATATTATATATCCGGTGCTCCAATAATAGTGTAATTTCTTGACTGTCTGAAGGGCTTTAGTAAGACTAGGTAATGCTAACGTGTGCGCCCAATAAGGCTTCCTGGCGCAGCTGTAATTTTTTCCTAGAATTCATCATTTGAGATGTTTATAAAGTCATGATAGAGGTCACGTCAACTAATTGCTGGCCAAGACAGTAGCAAACTTCCTAGGAGCAGCGCATCTATCTATTAACGTCCTATGACATGGTCCACGGAAATTTGTTTTTGGGTTTTTTTGTACAATAAAACAGATGATAGGACACTATTTTGTATAACATTTTCTGTAATGTACTCCTATCTACTCCCTCCATCCCAAAATAAATGACTTCTATTTGTCTAAATTTGAATGTTTCTTACACTAAAACAATTATAGATTCATGAGTCACTTATTTTGGGAGAGAGGGAGTATGAAATACTGAAACTCATTCACCCTTAAATGTATGTATTTACATTTTTTTTTGCCAACGTGCGGTGCACGTGCATATGTACTAGTTTATAGATGTATAAGAGTTTTAGTGTATATGTACATGCGATGTGATGAAGAGAGTACGCTATTTAATGTAAAATGTGTATCACTCGGTTGCACATATCTGGACCTATGAACGATTGCACACAATTCATAGAACGCGCAATGCTGCTAATTTTTTAAAAATAATATAAATTATTTAATCAATATCATGAATAATAGTAAAAAATAGGAATTTTAAAAAGTAGCGCGGTCTTGGTACTTGAACCGCCGACAAGTACTAGTCAGGGTTTAAACCACCGACAAGTACTAGGCGGCGGTAGTTCAACTACAAACGAGTTCTTGTCGGTGATTTAAGTATCGAGGCCACGCTACTTTTCAAAATTCCTAATTTTATGTATTATTCATGATATTGATTAAATATTTCGTATTACTTTAAAAAATAGCTGCAATGCTAGTTACATGCTGGATTAATAATGTTGGAGTAATATTTCTTTTTTTAGACAGGAAAGAATGCTGTAATATTTCTGCTGACCAATTTTTCTGTTGGGCAGGGCGCAAAATACAATTAACTCCTAATCAAACTGTATCTTCGCATTGCGGCAAGCGAACGCCTGACTGACAAGCTGGGTGCACCGTTCCAACGGCCCAGATTGCTCTTCCTCCAGAATCCAACGGCCCCAGCGCTTCTCACCACCTCAGCAGCCACCGCCGCGTCCGAAACCCAGATCTCCCCGTTCCCCGAGATCTAAAGTACCTTCCTCCTCTCCACCCATCGCCATTCTCTCTCCTCCCCCCTCCGCCTCTCTCCTCCCCCTCAGATCCACCGACTCCTCTCCTCCGCCCCGCTCCTCTCCGCGGCCAGGGCCAGGGGCCGGCGCCGTCGCCGGGGAAGACGACGACGAGTGGGCGGGCAGAAGATGCTGACCAAGTTCGAGACGAAGAGCAACCGGGTGAAGGGCCTGAGCTTCCACCCGCGGCGGCCATGGATCCTCGCCAGCCTCCACAGCGGGGTGATCCAGATGTGGGACTACCGCATGGGAACCCTCCTCGACCGCTTCGACGAGCACGACGGCCCTGTCCGCGGCGTACACTTCCACGCCACTCAGCCCCTCTTCGTCTCCGGAGGTACTGCCTGCTAGATCCCGCTCCCGCTCGATCGGTTCGCGCGTGATTTGCCATTTGCGCGTATGGTGCTGCGTGCTCGCGCCCCGGTTCTTCCTTGGATTGGAGACTGTGTGCGCGAGTTTCGAGGCCATTAGATGTCTGCATGATCCGTCCATGCTATTAGATTGCGCTTGATATGTAGTGGTTGTTGAGGAATCGTAGTTGGTAGGATGGGCTGGTCGGATCTGGTGCTTGCGTTATGATATACAGTATGCTTAGAAGTAACTGTTTCTGAGAATTATTTATTTGGATCCTCCAGGTGCCATTTGGTTGTTAGTATTTGTGACTGGTATCGCCAAGGTTTTGCAGCTAGTTTGAAATTAGATGTAGTGAAATGGGCCAATGCATGCTTATTAGCATGCATATAACCGTGATGGAATTGTTACTGAGTACACTGATGTGCGCTCTGGTGCATATTTAGCATTACTTGCTCAGTGAGAGTGAGTCAATAGCTGTAACCTGCAAATATTCAACTTGTAATCTCTTGTAAGATTTTTTGTTTCCGTGATGCAATGCAGGTGACGATTACAAGATTAAGGTGTGGAATTACAAGACACACCGCTGCTTGTTTACGCTTACTGGCCACCTCGACTACATTCGTACCGTGCAGTTCCACCATGAGTACCCATGGATCGTAAGTGCTAGCGATGACCAGACAATCCGGATCTGGAACTGGCAATCACGTACTTGTGTGGCTGTGCTGACCGGGCATAATCACTATGTCATGTGTGCGTCTTTCCACCCCAAGGAAGACCTGGTTGTGTCAGCATCACTAGATCAGACTGTTCGTGTTTGGGATATTGGTGCTCTGAGGAAGAAGACGGTGTCACCTGCAGATGACATCATGCGTCTCACTCAAATGAACACAGATCTATTTGGGGGTGTCGATGCGGTTGTGAAATATGTCCTGGAAGGCCATGACCGTGGTGTCAACTGGGCCTCATTTCATCCCACGCTGCCACTCATTGTTTCTGGGGCAGATGATCGGCAAGTGAAGCTGTGGAGAATGAATGGTAACAATTCAGTCACTTCTCTGACAATTTTATGTTCGTTTTATACTTCTATTTTTTTTATATATCTAAATGATAACTTGCATTCTTATGTACATATTATTTCATTCTTTCATATACCAATGTTTAAAACAATACTTTTAAATAATAACTTGTTACAGTTAACTCCCCAGTCTATTTAAAATAATCTAAAGTAATTTGTCAGCTGTTGTCAGAGCTAGCTGAATGCAAGAAAAATGTTTCACAGTTATCAAATTACAATTTGTTTAATTATGAATGATTGCATGAATATAATCATTGATGGTCCAGTATAGCACTCTTCATATTGGTAGAACTGAACAAATAGTAATACAGAAATCATGACATCATATCAAAAAAAAAAATCATGACAGTACCCTCTCTTTGTTGTACTGTTATTGGCTGCATGAAAATGTCCAGTGAAGGCCCTGCATAGCACTACATTTTGCTACCTATTTGTAGAACTGTACAAACAATAAAATATTGTTTGTTGTACTGTTAATGGCTGCATGAAAATGTCAAGTGAAGGCCCTGTATAGTACTAAAATTTTCTACCTATTTGTAGAACTGTACAAACAATAAAACATTCTTTGATATTTACTGGCAGATACCAAGGCTTGGGAAGTCGATACTTTGAGGGGGCACATGAATAATGTGTCCTGCGTGATGTTCCATGCGAAGCAAGACATCATTGTGTCGAACTCAGAAGACAAAAGTATCCGCATCTGGGATGCCACAAAGCGCACTGGTATTCAGACATTTAGGCGGGAACATGACCGTTTCTGGATTCTTGCTGCTCACCCTGAAATGAATCTTCTTGCTGCTGGGCATGACAGTGGCATGATTGTGTTTAAATTAGAGAGGGAGCGTCCTGCTTTCAGTGTCAGTGCTGATACTGTATTCTATGTTAAGGACAGATTCCTCCGGTTCTTTGAGTACTCCACCCAGAAGGAAGTTCAGGTGGCTCCAATAAGAAGACCAGGATCAGTCAGCTTGAACCAGTCACCCAGGACACTATCTTATAGTCCAACAGAAAATGCTGTGTTGATTTGCTCAGATGTGGATGGGGGCTCATATGATCTCTACATCGTTCCTAAGGATTCTACTGGCAGTTTGCAGGAGGCAAAGAAAGGAGCTGGGGGTTCAGCTGTTTTTGTGGCACGTAATAGGTTTGCTGTCCTTGAGAAGAGTAGCAATCAAGTTTTGGTGAAGAATCTTAAGAATGAAATTGTGAAGAAAAGTCCTCTTCCTATTGCCACTGATGCAATTTATTATGCTGGGACTGGTAATTTGTTGTGCAAAGCTGAAGACCGTGTGACCATCTTTGATCTACAGCAAAGGCTAGTTCTTGGTGAACTCCAGGCAGCTGGTGTTAAGTATGTTGTTTGGTCCACTGACATGGAGTCTGTTGCACTGCTGAGCAAGCATGCGGTAGTTATAGCTAGCAAGAAGCTTGTCCATCGCTCTACACTGCATGAAACCATTCGTGTGAAAAGTGGTGCATGGGATGAGAATGGTGTGTTTGTTTACTCTACCCTGAACCATATAAAATACTGTCTTCCCAATGGAGATAGCGGGATCATAAAGACCCTTGATGTTCCTATTTACATAACGAGGGTGATTGGGAACAACATTTTCTGTCTAGATCGTGATGGCAAGAACAAACTGATAACAGTCGATGCTTCAGAATACATTTTCAAGCTTGCCCTTCTCCGGAAACGTTATGACCATGTTATGGGTATGATTAAGAGCTCACAGTTGTGTGGACAGGCAGTGATTTCATATTTACAGCAGAAAGGGTTTCCAGAAGTTGCTCTCCACTTTGTGAAGGATGAGAAGACGAGATTTAATCTAGCTCTTGAAAGTGGTAACATCCAAATTGCAGTTGCTTCGGCAAAAGAGATTGATGACAAAGATCACTGGTACAGGTTGGGAATTGAGGCCCTGAGGCAGGGGAATGTTGGTATTGTGGAATATGCATACCAGCGGACAAAGAATTTTGAGAGACTTGCTTTTCTCTATCTCATTACTGGTTACATGGACAAGGTGGGCTTCATGTGCAAAATTGCTGGACAGAATAACAATTTGATGGGTCAGTTCCACAATGCATTGTATCTCGGGGATGCTAGGAAGCGAGCTGAGATCCTGGAGAACGCTGGGCAGCTACCTCTTGCCTATGCTACTGCTGCCACCCATGGCCTCACTGAAATTGCTGATAGGCTTGCTGCTGAATTGGGTGAGAATATTCCTTCTCTACCTGCAGGAAAATCTCGCTCACTTTTGATTCCCCCTGCACCCCTCATATCCAGCGTTGATTGGCCATTGCTCCGTGTGATGTGTGGTACTTTTGAGGTTGGATTGGATGCTACTGGGAGAGCAGAAGTCGAGGAAGATGATGAAGCTGCTCCTGCTGACTGGGGTGAGGAGGACTTGGATATTGTGGATGCAAGTGATGCAGTACCAAATGGTGGTGGTGGTTTTGATCCTGAGGAGGGTGAAGCAAATGAGGAGGATGGTGAGGATGGTGGCTGGGATCTTGAAGATCTGGAATTGCCACCTGAAGCAGATACACCAAAAGCTGCTGGAAATGCTCGCTCTAGTGTGTTTGTTGCTCCTACACCAGGCATGCCTGTCAGCCAAATTTGGACACAGAAATCTTCCCTTGCTGGCGAGCATGCAGCAGCTGGGAACTTTGACACTGCAATGAGGTTGCTTAGCCGCCAGTTGGGTATCAAGAACTTTACTCCTCTGAAGCCATTGTTTCTCGATCTCCATATGGGCAGCCATTCGTATCTTCGTGCACTTGCAGCTGCTCCTGTTATATCAGTTGCTGTTGAGAAAGGTTGGAGTGAGTCTGCAAGTCCCAATGTGAGGGGCCCTCCTGCGCTAGTTTTCTCCTTCTCACAAATGGAAGACAGACTCAAGGCAGCCTACAAAGCCACAACTGAGGGGAAGTTCCCAGAAGCGCTGAGGCAATTCCTCAGCATCTTGCATACCATCCCTCTTATTGTGGTGGACTCACGAAGAGAAGTCGATGAAGTGAAGGAGCTGATCGAGATAGTGAGGGAGTATGTTCTTGGTCTAAGAATGGAGCTCAAGAGAAAGGAATTGAAAGACAATGTCAACCGGCAACAGGAATTGGCGGCCTACTTCACTAACTGCAAGCTTCAGAGGGTTCACATGAGGCTTGTGCTCTCGAACGCCATGGCTCTATGCTACAAGCAGAAGAACTTTGCAACCGCAGAGCATTTCGCTAGGCTGCTCCTTGAGAATAGCCCGAACGAGGTCCAAGCGAAGAAGGCTCGGCAGGTGCAGCAGCAGTGCAGCGGCAAGCAAGACAGCTGTGAGCTGAACTACGACTACAGAAATCCATTCGTGGTCTGCGGCTCTACATACGTCCCTATCTACCGCGGCCAGAAGGATATCTCCTGCCCATACTGTTCGTCACGGTTTGTTCCTTCGGTTGAAGGGCAGCTTTGTACCATATGCGAGCTGGCTGTGGTCGGCGCAGACGCCTCGGGCCTCTTGTGCTGCCCTACACAGCAGAGATGAAAACGGAACTAGTTAGAGCTCCCCTATATTCTTTCTAGTCTCGTAAAGTCTGTCTTATATTTTACCAGGAGGTTTACTGATTGTAAGGAATAAGTATAATCCATGGGTTTTGTTGAGTTTTTCTTGACTTTATCTCTCAGTCTGCCCCTTTTTTGTTTGCCTCGAGGATGCTGTTACACCTGTTAATGCTTATATGGAATGTTGATCGACTCATGCAAGCTTCGCTCATCCATTCACGTGTCAAAGTTTTGTGCACTCTGAAATTATTTGTCGATGTCATGGTGTTATATATCCATCGTGAAGATTGAAATAATTGGATAATAGCATATGACTCACCAGCAGTTTTTTCCAAGATTGATGATGATTCAGGTAGTTTTTCCAAGAAAATGATGCGAACACTGAGCAACTAGATAGTGTAAGCTAAGAGCAAATTTTTTTTTGACAGTTAAGAGCAACTCTTCGGTAGAACACTGAGCAGTTTTTCGTTACAACATTCTGTCCACCTTTCTTTTCTAGACGAGCATTCAGTCCACTTTAGTCGTTGGCTAATTTGTCTTTGTACTGGCAGTAAGATTAGATTAGAGCAAGATATTGAGACGGGCCCAAAGTGAACCTCCATTTATATACTAGCGGCCCATGAGAAGAGCGCGGACGTGCAACACTGTTCTGCGGTTGTTGAGTTTCTTTTGTCCCACATCGGTGAGCGAGTGAGGATGCACAGGTGAAGGTTGGTATAAGATGGGGAGGCGGGGTGTCGTTAGAAAGCATCTTTGCGCTTGGGGCAATGACGCAGCTAGTGAGGTTATACCGAGGCGCGTCAATTGCTGGTTGAAAACTATTTCCAAACCCCCTCTTTGGCCCTCCGGGGCCACTGAGAATTTCTGAAAGGGTTCCCTCTCTTCGGGGAGGGTAAAGCCCTGCAATTCACAAATTCAGGCTTTTATCCTGCACAAATTTGTTTATTCTGCGAGGGTCTTGCAGATGGACTCTGAAATGAGTGAGTTTAGACTAAATAGGAAGTTTTCAGTGAAAACTGCATGTTTTGCGCTCCACAAGCTGAAGTCCGAGAAACGGCTCCATACGAGGCGTCGAGTTGCCACTGCCACCGACCAATTCTTGTCTGCTTCAGAATCCAAGGACGCCTTGACCTTGTTAGGGTGTCCGGGTGCCAATTCTTGTCTGCTTCAGCATCGAAGGACGCCTTGGCCTTGTAAGCAGTGTCGGGTTTTTGGCCGTTCATGGTGGAAGAGATAGTGGAAGGTGTGCGGAAGCAATGGAGAATGGGCCGGTGCTTCGCTACCATGCAGTTTTGTGTAATTCTCTCTTGTATTGATTTAATCGTACAGTACATGGTTGTCCACGGAAATTCAACTAGTAATTAAATGGCTGTTGTTCGCATAGCTGGTCTGGTCGCCCTATTTGCTTTTTCTTTTAGCAATCAGCAGGAGCATTGCCTTTTCTATTAGCCTTTTCTATTAGAAGAAGAGAATTGGCCGGTTTGGAAGGGAAACCGGCCAAAACCCGAAACAGACGTATAAATACACGGGTCCAGTTAAAAGGGAAACCGGACAAAAAAAGACCCCAAACGGCACAGTTTTAAGGAAAAACTGGCAGAAACCACACGAGGCCGCACTACCTAGGTCGACTAGGTCCGGAGCACCGCCGAAACGATACGAACACAATGGCAACATCGAGCGCTACGAAGAGCCTGGTCCATGTCCCCGGAGAGGAAGTCAGAGCCGAAGGAACGGCTAGGCCTCTCAGGCTTCATGGCGAGAGGCAGGCCGCAGGGGACTCGCCAGTGTACTAAGGAGGTTTGTTGGGTTAGCAGAGTTCATGGTAGAATTGAGATGAGTGCGGGCAGTGTACTGTTGTGTATCTAGCCCGGGAGGGGTCCTAACTATCGTAGGTGTCGTCGACAATGGAACTCTGCCCCCGCGTCCCTCCTAGAGGTGACACGGGGAAAACCCTAATCCCCACCGGCGGTGGCTCCCCAGCAGACCTCCCCTCTCCCGCTGTCGCCAAGAGGCTCTGTCGGGCAAAGCCAGGGCGGGGATGGCGGCGTCGGGGCCTCTTCCCCGGGTCGCGGCTCCCCTGCAGGCGGCGGCGGCTCGCAACCCCGTCTCGATCTGGCAGCGCGGAGCAGCGGGATCGCGGCGAGCGACAGCCCAACGGCGTCGGAGGCGGTGGATCTTGCCTTGCTCGGTGGTGGTGCCTCTGCACCCGCGAATGGCAACTCTGGGCTTGTTCGTGGACCTTCTAGTCTCGGATGGGCCTGTGAGGTTGGGTCCAAGGATGCAAGGGGGCGTGGCGGCGCCGGGCAACTCCGGCCTCCTGGCACCGTGGTGGTGTCGGTGACCAGCCAGGCGTCGGCGGCGGGCTGGACCTCCACTGTCCATTCCGTCCTTGGTGGATGTGGAACGGTGGTCTTCGCTTCCCCATTGATGGCACCGAGGTTCGGCTCTCCTCTCGTATGCGGTGCAGTCAAGGGTGGCTAAATCAGTTCCTTTCCGGTGGTTCTGGGCTAAAGGATGTGCCGGGGCGAAAGCCCTGCTTGAAGCTGGCGAAGATGACGCCTGCGGGCGTCGTTTCCTCCTTGGGGTCGTCGTCATGGCACTGCCCATGTTGCCTCTTCTCGAGCGCTGGGGGAAACCCTTGATCCGGCTTGCCGGATCGGACAGAGGTGACACCACAATGTCATCCCCTTGAAGGCGCTGTCTAGGCTTCTCGTGGAGTTCCAGAGAGGTATGATGAAATCCAGGTTGGCGGGTGCTTTGAGCGTGGGCTTTCGGGGCGCTGTGTACATTGTCGGCGGTGCTTCTTGGTCGTCATCTACCGGATGGTCTAGTCCCGCCGCTCGCTCGCCGACTTTTAGGCGCTTAGGGGTGGACGGTGCGTTGGTTGTGCCACCCTTGGTAGTTTTGCTCTCCTAGAGTTTCTTCCTTCGATCGTGACACGGTCCGGGAGCTCGGTTTATCCCTTCCCCACCATTCGTGCCGGGAGACGGTACAAGGAGAGTCCTCGTTGTTTGGTGGTTGTGGTTTGCGTTGTAAGCCGTGTGGCGTCATGTTTGTATCATGTAGCCTTCATGGCGTTGTACCGGTCATCTTGGCCTATGAAAACGATACACCTTCCAGGGTGTATCCTTGAAAAATCTAGCCCGGGAGGAGATGATCGAGGGACGGGCCACGAATTAGTAGAGATGACTTCTTGAGGGATTTTGTGTAACCCCCACCATTCATGTAGGTCGACTAGGGCTGCATGACATTGACGGAGGGAAAACATTCTCACCGCTTCACGTCGCTCCCCTCGCGAGCAACCGAAGCGGTCCTCTAACCCTAGCTCCCAGTTCCACCCCCTGCCCCTTCCCATCTGCTGCCGCCAGGCGAAGCCCGCGCGGTGCCTCCGGCGATGGGTCCTCCCCTCCCCGGCACTAGATCTTAGCAAGGTTAAATGATCTTGGTACATAGTACTGCTTGGAAGTGGGTGGCATGGCTCAGCGTGGTGGCGGCCGGCGCACGACGTCGGGGGCGACCTTCTGCATCTCAATGCGGTGGCAGGTGGGTGCTCGTGGTGTAAGACCCCAGCATTAGAGCTTAGAAATAAGCTGAGATCAGGTGTGTGCATTGCATTCATGCATAGAAAATCAGAAGAATTTTCGTGCGATTGTTAAATTAAAACTCAAAGTGATCGAGGTTTCTCTTACTCTGATTGCTAATTTAAGTTATCAGTTAAGTGCTATGAATTTTGACATGACATTTGTAGAACTTCTATGATTTGGTGGAAAGCAATTTGAATTCAAGTAAAATATGAATAATAATAATTCAAATAAGAATTTGTAATGAAATTATTACAATAATAATCTTTATTATTACATATATACATATAGTGTTGTTGTTCTTTTACAATAAAAGAATGCAAGTAAATTACAGGAAACAAATAAATAGAAAAAGGAATTACATAAATGAAATAACTAGAAGAATTCTTTATTACAAGAGAATATATATCACATTGTTTTTTACAAATGAAAAAGTAAATTACAAATGAATAAAGTAAAACCAAAAGGTGAAATCATCTTCAATTTCTCCATCTTCTAAATCTTTTCTTTATATTTCTGATCTTGTATACCTGCAAAACAACTCAAAAGAACACAAAGCAAGTAAAAGAATAAGGGGGTTAGAGTACAAATTGATCCCTTAGATATCAATAGTGAAGGGAACTGTGTTGTCTCATCATTGAGCTTAATTTGAAGGGGAAAGTTTCACCAAATCATAGTATTTGTTCTTAACCAGATAGTTGCCTCAGTACAACCTCATTGGCAGTAAATTATGGGGCAAGTTTCACCAGAGTGGTAGAAGTAAAAAGGAGGAGTATCAAGATATTTGGTCTTGCACTCATCCAGATGAGTGCAAGCAGCACACACACCTAACTGCATGGCACGAGCTGTCAACATAGGAAGCAACCAAGGGATGGATGGATAAGAGGAGGGAACCGTAGCACCACCTCTATCTGCTCATTGTTTCACCACAAGTACAGCTACAACCACATGCCTACCACTATCTCCTTCTTGTTTCATCACAAATTTGTTCCACCACACAACCAAGAAACCATGAGTTTATCACTGATCTGTCCACACAAATCACTAACCAATATCACATGGATTTCTAGATCAAGATTTAGCACAAGAAGCACCAAGAGGATTGGGACAGGATCATAAGATAGCTTAAGAGGAGGAGAAGGCCAGCAGATCAGGGAGGAGTAGCTCAAGCCAAGAGAAGATCAAGCATCAGCAACAATCAACTGTCTCAACCACACATCCCTTGCATCCTGGTTTCTCTAAGAAGCCATCCAGGAGGTGAGACAAGTGGAGCTGGATATCAAGATCCAGTTATATCTGATAGCAAGAAGAGTCACAACACAATGGAAGGTAGTTATCTCTCCCAAACCAAACATAGCATCTGTTTTTGATCTTTTATTTAAAGAGAGGAGTTTGGAGCGAGAGAGGGCTCTCGGAATGCAAAGATGATATGCAGTTCATCATAGAGGCTGTAGGGAAAAATAATATTTGTTCTTGTTTTAGAAAAGGATTGGCCTCAGACTTGGCATCATTGGCAAGGGGGTCTTGGCATCATTTTTATGGTGCAGATCATCAAGATCTGTAGCTGATTACAAAAACAAGGTGAGATTAACTATGCAGCCAACTACACAGTGATGAATCACTGTTGTGCACACTCTTATGAGGCACCACAACAGCAAATCATCCAGATAGAGGCTATATGGTTAACCAGATTGTTCAAATCACTTGCCCACAAATAAAGTAAAGCCCACAATTAATTCCTAACTGAATCATCATAAAGGAAAACCATCTTATGCCAACAGTACTTATAAGCACCAAAAAAAGCATGCATAGGTAAGTAACATCATTTGATTACAAGAATCATCTGAATATTTCACCGTCATGTTGACAGTAATAGAAAGGCATAGGCAAACTATGCTTGCAAAGCATATCCCCTTAGAAGAGAATTTAATCCTCTAGTAATATATCAAGCATCTTAACATGGTCTATGCACATTTATGCACCACAAACTCTGAACTTTTCAAGATTATGCATGTGCATGATCAGGTCATCAACAAATCCTCAAAATTAAACAACAAAGCAACTAGATTATGCCCATAAAGTATGGCAAGATCATCTACAAAGGCCACAAGCCACAAGCCTTGTACACATGGTCTAGTCAATAGCTTGGAGAATCAATCTCACAACATACTAAATAAATTAAATCATTTTCCTAGTAATAAAGACTAGGAATCATCTGAAGAAATACAAAAATCTTGAATAAGGGACTATGATCATTACTGAACCATAGGTTCAGATCACAATGTGGATTTCACATATAAAGCCAACCCATCATTTACCATCTACAAATCATCAGTAAGTAGATTACAACATCTTCCAAGGAAGATCCTACCAGGAATCATTCTTATTTGATGCTCTACATAGACAATAAGATTCAGCTTTAACACACATTGAACCAGAAGGTTTAGTAAATTTATAGATATGTAAATGCTACATATAACAGATATTTTCTCTAGGTGAACCAGAGCAAAGTTCAAGAATAAGGATATTAGATCAACTGATAGAACCAAGATCATGTGCTATCATTACCCCACATGAAGTTAGGAATAAACCATTGAACCAAAGGTTCTGTAAACATAAGCTTCAGTAGGTTAGAAGATCCAAGTAACATATGATCTAGGTCAATAATATGCTTAGATATATAAAATCAATAGTAAATCTTAGATTGCACAACTGGTTGCAAGATCAGTGTTCAGGCAGAGGGGGAAGGAACCCTAAATTAGAGTAATCATCTGAGTGAGAATACAAGGGCAAAGGGGAGAAAGAAGTAGAAGAATAAGATCACCTACCTAGTGGTTAGTCGTAGCTCGCCGAGGAGGAAGCAGAAATGGCATAGGGAACCTGACTGTATGACGGCACAAGGAGCACCGGTGGCACTGCTACCTGCGTCGAGCCACACGCCGCAACCACCGGATCAACAAACAACCGTGTACCAACGGATTTGTGAAGAGGGAGCTCTAGGAGTTGTTTGCGGAAGTCGTATACGATGTAGAGGAGGCGCAAGCAACAAGGGGGAACAGTTGGAGCCGTGGCAGAGCCAAAATCGCGTCGGCGATCGAGCCCTAGGCGGGGTTAGGGTTTCGTCTGAGCGCCCGGGTAAGGAGAGAGCAGTAACGTGGCTCGGGGAATCCATGGAGGAGGCGACAGCAGGGCCACGATGGTGGTCATCATCGCCAGATCCAGTCGGTGGTGTCCGGGAAAGCAAGAGGCGGCGCTGGCGGTGGTGGGTGTCGTGTGCATGCGTGGGGTGTGTGCGTGCCTGAATGCATTGAGAGAGAGAGGAAGAGAAAGATGGGGGATGGGGCTTGATCTCAGCTTGGGCTGGGCCGACCTAGTGGGCCAAGGCCACTTGGTCTGACTGGA
The DNA here is from genome assembly GCA_916181665.1 of Avena sativa. Taxonomy (NCBI): domain Eukaryota; kingdom Viridiplantae; phylum Streptophyta; class Magnoliopsida; order Poales; family Poaceae; genus Avena; species Avena sativa. Next base: position 69,133,044 of record OV702292.1, read on the forward strand.
CCAAGCTCAGTTTTCCTCAGCAATGCCACAGCCCAATTATTTATCCCCACAAAAAAATCAATTTCCTATTTAATAAATTACCAAAATACCCCTGAACTTATTTTGGCCTAGAAAAATATAGAAAAATCCTAAAAATATATATCATATATCAAAATGATCACAAAAATGATATATGCCTAAGAAAAATACAAATTTACTTATTTAAGCTAAGTAAAATGTGAATAAATATTAACACCCTTAAATCCTTAATAAAATCTCATAAATTAAGGAAAAGTCCTAAAAATGAATAAAAATCATTTTTGCATATGAAAATAAATCAACTATTTTACAAAAATACTAACTTAATTTTTTTACAAATAAAACTTGGAACAAATAGTCAAGGACATTTAATCCTTTGTAAAATTTTATAAAAATAAGAATAATACTTAAACATAAATAAAAATCAACTTTAAGATCTTGAATAAATATAATTTACTATAAAAATACTAGATATATGGTTCCAAAGGTTTTTAAGGTTTTTAAGTAATAAATCCTTATTTATTATATAAAATACCTTTTTATAAATTCTCTAGAAACATTTCTTAAATAAGAAATAATTATAATATGATATAAAACCTTAAACCCTTTATATACAAATGCTATTTCCAAAAACCATAACTTGGATTTATGAAAAACTTAAAGTATAAACTATTAACTTTATAAAACTCTTATAAAGCCTTAAATCCAAGTAAACCAACAATTTTAACTAAGTTTTAAACATCAATCATTTATACTAAAATTAAATGCTTTTTAACTTTTAACTCCACCATGCTTAACATGATTTGTGAAACCCTAACACAATAATGTTATTAGCCAAATTTGATTTATTTAATAAGTCAAATCAAATTCATAATAACCAAGCACATTTAAACTCATCATTCATTTAAATAGGAAGTGAATGATCTCACAATCTCGAGCATGCTTATTACAAAGCTTAAAACTTTTAAATACTTTAAACACATCACACCCTAGGTCTATTTATGTTTTAAAGTTAACTCCCGTCCATAAAGTTATGTAGATAATGTATAAAGTTTAATTATGTTTTATAGTTAACTTTTGTCTATTTCAATCCAATCGTAAGGCATCTCAAATTCATATAATTTGAGCACACGCAAATGACATGGATCACATTCTATTAACCACAAGGATTGTTTAAACTTTAACAAAGAAATATTTTCTTCAAAAGTTATTCATTTTGCCCCTTCAAACAACAATCTTATAACAAGTCCTTTAACTCTTAACAACTTAACATAATAATTTGCATCATAATTACCAGATAGCTATCCACCTCAATCTTAGAATATCATTATACTTCACTTTTATACTTTGCATGTTAAAATTTAAATACCTTTACTTTGTAAAGTTAACCTTTTCCTTGAAAGTTATTCCTTTAAGAAACATTAAAAGTAATCCTTAAACACTTCTTGAAAGCTCTAAGTGATTAATAATCTTGCTTAAGAAATCTTTTAGATACCATGATCCATTTGAGTGCTTTAGTATTGCATGTTACTTGTTGTGTTTGCATAGTGTTTCACACACTCTCACAAGCCATAATAAGCAGGACAAGTGTGAAGCTGATATAAAAGTGAAACACATTCTAAAGAAACCATTCCTAATTCCCGAACCCTAGATCAAATACGATTAGTCCGGGGGTTTGCGTTTATCAAATTGCATTACATTACTTATGCATCGTTGCATCTTGCTTCTTTAAACATTAGTCCTTACCGGACCAATGATGCTATTTATAGAATTTGGATCTTCTATTGTCTTGAAGACCATGATTGCATAGTCTTACAATTACAAAAGGCAAGTTCACACTTTCTCATGTCCTTTGATTATTTTCTATCAAATGCTTATAACTCAAAGGTTGTCATCACCTGCATTTCAAAAAGGTTAGAAAACACTATTTTCATAATAATATGACTATGGATTATTTACCAAATGGTAATAATCTATTGATACAGTTATAGTGGTAAAGGAACATAATAACTAGGACTTAACAACCAATGTCGCCAGTGATTCTAGCGTCGTATATTATGCGTTAACCATGATATTTGGAATGGGACGGAGAAGTCAGCTGTATCTTCTTCCTCTCGCATGCATCCGGATGGCCAGGTCGTGGTTGTTATCCTCGTAGCATGCATTTATTGGTAATTCGTAGAGGATATGCAGCATATGGGTGGGATCCCTCAACGTCCACGATAGTTCTGCCATCTGATGGTCTGTACTAACCATTGCCGTAATTCAAGATGTGGGCATGGCATACACCAAGGGGACATGCGGGGTCACGAAGGGGGCAGTGATTGGCTTGGATCTTAGACTAGGCCCCATACCAAGGAAGTATGGATGAGCCTATAACTCGGATGTGCAACAAAGCTAAGGTCTCTCATGGGTAAAGCAACGCACCTCTGCGGAGTGTAAGAACTGTGACATGTTACTCCCTGTTTCGGGAAGGAGCTACGAACGCGGCAAGAAAGGAACCCCATGAAGGTTCTGGTCAACCTGTGAAGGTTGTCAGACATAGTTTTCAGAATAAAAGTAACCTTTGAAGAAATGTTTACAAAAACCTGCATTGCCTACGACCTATGGTCTGTGGCTGTAGAGATAATGCATCATACACTCCTTTTTGGTGAACTTGCTGAGTACGCTCGTACTCAACCATACCTTCTTAACCCTTGCTAGGTTCTAAGTCGTTGAAGACGATGTCAACATCAATTTCTGCTCAAGAAACCATCATCAGCAGCTCAAGTTCTTCCATAAAGTCTATCAAGTCAAAATATACATCAACCGAAGTGAAGACAAAGTCTCTGTTTAGATAGTAGTAGATACTCTACCCATAAAACCTACTTCTATAGAGCATTGCATTAGTAGAAATTGCAAGCCAAATAGTTTTGGTGTTAGTCTTATTAGCCAGATAGTTCTGAATTATTATTTCTGGTTCTTCCTTGTAAGAAGTTCTTTCTCTCTCTTTAACCTAGAGTGTTATCTAGATCTTCTGTAAAGAGTCGAGTTGTAAATCTATAGTCATGTGTTGGACCTGCTGTGTTTCTATTGTACCACTCTGAGGGATGTAATACTTGTGAACGGTGTTTCATTGGTGTTATGTCAATGACTATAGTGTACTACATCATGCAGTGGTTTGCTGGGTCACGGCAGCTGGTATCAGAGCATATGCTTTGACCTTAGGATTAAAACCCTTTTAGGAAGATCTATATGCTGGATAGTGACTATAGGAGCCATCTTATCTAAACTAAGACTTGTGATGGATATCCACTTGAGGATAAACCTTGTCACACTTAAGTTGGATGTTCTTACCATATTTCTTAAGGATTAGTTATGTGTATTCTCTTGAGAAATGTCTTTTTAGTGTAGCTCTAAATAGGTGTAACACCACTAAGATATCTTAAGTAAGTTAAAATATCAAAGAAGACTACAACTAGGATCAGGATATCATGTGGAGTAGTATTAGTTATGGAGTCTATATTTTGAATCCCTGTGAAGTAGCAGAACCTTACCACTAGTTAATACCACTATACCACTTAAGGTAGACCATTAGAGTATGCATAGATACAATTGGAAGTAAATCATGTGGCATTGACTTGAGAATTCCATGTGATGGAGTAGAATTTTGTTAAGAATCATTGATAGTAAGCTAAGAAGAAGAGTCGTCATGGTGAGATGAGCTATTTAATCATGATGACTAGGTAAATCTTAACAAGTTCATGGTGAGAATAGCTCCGAGACCATGATAAGTTTGGAATTAGGACAAGTATTCAATAACAAATCTTGTAAATAACTATAAGTAAAGAGCAATGTAGGTCTATGATAGAAGTCATAGGTATCATAATATTACGATAATTTTTGGACTAAGGTAGTAATTACAATTTTGTTAGTAGTTTTGAGAGATCATGTGAGGATAGTTTACAATAGAATGGAAAATTGATCGTCTTAAGTAGTCCTGAAAGAAAGGTAAGAGGTTAGTCAGAATCAAAGTGAGACCACTTTGCTCAAAATTATCCAGTTGCAATTGGGCAGTTTGGGTAAATAATGAGACAAAGAGTAGTTTAACCCATATGTGCTAAGTATCATAAAGTAAACTTAGACTAGGAGGTGTCATATACTACATAGCTAAGCCTAAATTCTAGAGGTATTATACTCAACTACTATATTCCGGGCTTAGAATGATGTGTGTTATATGTACCACATTTGGATTTCTTGGTTTTCTTGCATATTCTTGATTGACTAGATTTGTGCATGAAGTTTGACTTGATGTGCAAATGCATGTTGCGTCAGCAAGTTATTACTTGATGTTATGGACCTAGATAGAAAAGGGAAGTCGTGTAAGGGAGTGACGAGTTCCGAAGATCAAGATGAAGACTTGTAGGAAGAAGGAAGCTAAATATAAGGTGTATCAACACTATTTTGAAGGATGGATCAGTCCCAACTCACTATGAGCTAGCAATGAGAAGGAATATTAGTACATAAAAGGTGTGGAGCAACATGAAGGAATGAATTTAATTTCACTCAAAATAGGTGATGTTGCTAAGAAGTTAATGAAGTAGTTGTACCAAGCTCATGGAAGTATCATGAATCCGTGCAAAGAAGAAGTCTTGGAGGAAAAGTGGTATTCAAGCTCTGACAACTCAGAGAGAATGCCAAAAGTAAGTCGAAACCGTAGGGTAATTCATACACCCATAAGGATCCACAGCTAGTATTCGTAGCTGGTAACCTATTGGTTGAACTAACAAGGTCATCTTGGTATGCCATAAAGAGAATAAAACTTGGCCTAAGTTAAGAAAGACATAAAGGAGTATAGAATTTAAGCAAATGGCTTCCAAGACATTTTCGCGACATCGGATTTGCTGGTTAAAAGTACTATCCAACAGATTAAAAGTAAGACAAGTAACATTGGAAGATTCATTTCGGAGATCCACAATTGTGTGGATGTACCGCAGATTCTTTCATGAGACCTGGTAGAGGTAAAGTATAAGCTAGACAGAGATCAATATCCTTCCTATTGAGTTAATGGATACTATATATGCAGATTAGAGACCATTAGGAAACCCCAAGGGGGAGAGTAAACAATAAACACTAAAGTGTTGTTGTCTAACTTTCTGACTAAAGGTTGGAGAAGAAGTATAAAGTAATAATGAGGTTAAGCCTTATTATCATAAGGTTATAAGAAGCCATCATTACAAAGTATTTCCGAGAGTATGTTTGGATAAATAATCGAAATAGGCATAACAGCTTAAACCCAGTGGACTGATTTAATAAGAAAACAACTGGTAAGTTATCTTTTAGAGTAAAGAGAGTATTCCAAAATAGATCGGTGTAGTGTAATAGGAAAATCGGATTGGAATGGACAAAATGTGTCCACAACCAATTCTAAATAGAACTGTAAGGACATAATCCAAGGGATTATAGTAACATAAACCATAGGATAAATTAGGAACGATAGTTGGAAGTTGCCAAGTATGAAGAGAATTCAAGGAAAAAAATCTAGATGTGGGATACCACGACAATTCCCAATTGTGATCACGAAGGAATTTGAGAAATGGCGTGATCAATACAAGTCAACTCCTCATTCCGAAACATAAGAGAGTACGAACTTCGGGGACAAAGTTTATTTTAAGGGGGAGAGTCTGTAACACCCCAGCATTAGAGCTTAGAAATAAGCTGAGATCAGGTGTGTGCATTGCATTCATGCATAGAAAATCCGAAGAATTTTCGTGTGATTGTTAAATTAAAACACAAAGTGGTCGAGGTTTCTCTTACTCTAATTGCTAATTTAAGTTATTAGTTAAGTTCTATGAATTTTGACATGACATTTGTAGAACTTCTATGATTTGGTGGAAAGCAATTTGAATTCAAGTAAAATATGAATAATAATAATTCAAATAAGAATTTGTAATGAAATGATTACAATAATAATCTTTATTATTACATATATACATATAGTGTTATTGTTCTTTTACAATAAAAGAATGAAAGTAAATTACAGGAAACAAATAAATAGAAAAAGGAATTACATAAATGAATAACTAGAAGAATTCTTTATTACAAGAGAATATATATCACATTGTTTTTTACAAATGAAAAAGTAAATTACAAAAGAATAAAGTAAAACCAAAAGTTGAATTCATCTTCAATTTCTCCATCTTCTAAATCTTTTCTTTATATTTCTGATCTTGTATACCTGCAAAACAACTCAAAAGAACATAAAACAAGTAAAAGAATAAGGGGGTTAGAGTATAAATTGATCCCTTAGATATCAACAGTGAAGGGCACTGTTTTATCTCATCATTGAGCTTAATTTGAAGGGGAAAGTTTCACCAAATCATAGTATCTGTTCTTAATCAGATAGTTGCCTCAGTACAACCTCATTGGCAGTAAATTATGGGGCAAGTTTCACCAGAGTGGTAGAAGTAAAAAGGAGGAGTATCAAGATATTTGGTCTTGCACTCATCCAGATGAGTGCAAGCAGCACACACACCTAACTGCATGGCACGAGCTGTCAACATAGGAAGCAACCAAGGGATGGATGGATAAGAGGAGGGAACCATAGCACCACCTCTATCTGCTCATTGTTTCACCACAAGTACAGCTACAACCACATGCCCACCACTATCTCCTTCTTGTTTCATCACAAATTTGTTCCACCACACAACCAAGAAACCATGAGTTTATCACTGATCTGTCCACACAAATCACCAACCAATATCACATGGATTCTAGATCAAGATTTAGCACAATAAGCACCAAGAGGATCAGGACAGGATCATAAGCTAGCTTAAGAGGAAGAGAAGGCCAGCAGATCGGGGAGGAGTAGCTCAAGCCAAGATAAGATCAAGCATCAGCAACAATCAACTGTCTCAACCACACATCCCTTGCATCCTGGTTGCTCTAAGAAGCCATCTAGGAGGTGAGACAAGTGGAGTTGGATATCAAGATCCAGTTATATCTGATAGCAAGAAGAGTCAGAACACAATGGTAGGTAGTTATCTCCCCCAAACCAAACATAACATGTGTTTTTGATCTTTTATTTAAAGAGAGGAGTTTGGAGCGAGAGAGGGCTCTCAAAATGCAAAGATGCTATGCAGTTCATCATATAGGCTGTAGGGACAAATAATATCTGTTCTTGTTTTAGACAAGGATTGGCGTTAGATTTGGCATCATTGGCAAGGGGGTCTTGGCATCATTTTTATGGTGCAGATCATCAAGATCTGCAGCTGATTACAAAAACAAGGTGAGATTAACTATGCAGCCAACTACACAGTGATGAATCACTGCTGTGCAAACTCTTATGAGGCACCACAATAGCAAATCATCCAGATAGAGGCTATATGGTTAACCAGATTGTTTAAATCACTTGCCCACAAATAAAGTAAAGCCCACAATTAATTCCCAACTGAATTCATCATAAAAGAAAACCATCTTATGCCAACAGTACTTACAAGCACCAACAAAAGCTTGCATAGGTAAGTAATATCATTTGATTACAAGAATCATCTGAATATTTTACTGTCATGTTGACAGTAATAGAAAGTCATAGGCAAACTATGCTTGCAGAGCATATCCCCTTAGAAGAGAATTTAATACTCTAGTAATATATCCAACATCTTAACATGGTCTATGCACATTTATGCACCACAAACACTGAACTGTTCAAGATTATGCATGTGCATGATCAGGTCATCAACATATCCTCAAAATCAAACAACAAAGCAACTAGATTATGCCCATAAAGTATGGCAAGCTCATCTACAAAGGCCACAAGCCACAAGCCTTGTACACAGGGTCTAGTCAATAGCTTAGAGAATCAATCTCACAACATACTAAATAAATTAAATCAATTTCCTAGTAATAAAGACTAGGAATCATCTGAAGAAATACAAAAATCTTGAATAAGGGACTATGATCATTACTAAACCATAGGTTCAGATCACCATGTGTATTCCAAATATAAAGCCAACCCATCATTTACCATCTACAAGTAGATTACAACATCTTCCCGGGAAGATCCTACCAGGAATCATTCTTATTTGATGCTCTACATAGACAATAAGATTCAGCTTTAACACACATTGAACCAGGAGGTTTAGTAAATCTGTAGATATGTAAATGCTACATATAACAGATATTTGCTCTAGGTGAACCACAACAAAGTTGAAGAATAACACTATTAGATCAACTGATAGAACCAAGATCATGTGCTGTCATTACCCCACATGAATTTAGGAATAATCCATTGAACCAAAGGTTCAGTAAACATAAGCTTCAGTAGGTTAGAAGATCCAAGTAACATATGATCTAGGTCAATAATATGCTTAGATATATAAAATCAATAGTAAATCTTAGATTGCACAACTGGTTGCAAGATCAGTGTTTAAGCAGAGGGGGAAGGAACCCTAAATTAGAGTAATCATCTGAGTGAGAATACAAGGGCAAAGGGGAGAAAGAAGTAGAAGAAGAAGAAGATCACCTACCTAGTGGCAAGCCATAGCTCGCCGAGGAGGAAGCAGAAATGGCATAGGGAACCTGACGGTATGACGGCACAAGGAGCACCGGTGGCACTGCTACCTGCGCCGAGCCACACACCGCAGCCACCAGATCATCAAACCACTGTGTACCAACGGATTTGTGAGGAGGGAGCTCCAGGAGTCATTGCGGAAGTCGTATATGATATGTAGGAGGCGCAAGCGACGAGGGGGAGCAGTTGGAGCCGTGGCGGAGCCAGAATCACGTCAGCGACCGAGCCCTAGGCGAGGTTAGGGTTTCGTCTGAGTGCCCGAGCAAGGAGAGAGGAGTAGCATGGCCCGAGGAATCCGTGGAGGAGGAGACGGCGGGGCCACGATGGCGGTCATCATCGTCAGATCCAGCCAGTGGTGGCCGGGAAAGCAAGAGGCGGCGCTGGCAGCGGTGGGTGTCGTGTGCGTGCGTGGAGTGTGTGCGTGCATGAATGCATTGAGAGGGAGGAAGAGAAAGATGGGGGATGGGGCTTGATCTCAGCTTGGACCGGGCCGACCTAGTGGGCCAAGACCACTTGGTCCGAGTGGACCAGGCCCAGTTTTCCTTAGCAATGCCACAACCCAATTATTTAGCCCCAGAAAAAAATCAATTTCCTATTTAATAAATTACCAAAATACCCCTAAACTTATTTTAGCCTCGAAAAATATAGAAAATCCTAAAAATATATATCATATATCAAAATGATGACAAAAATGATATATGCCTAAGAAAAATACAAATTTACTTACTTAAGCTAAGTAAAATGTGAATAAATATTAACACCCTTAAATCCTTAATAAAATCTCATAAATTAAGGAAAACTCCTAAAAATGAATAAAAATCATTTTTGCATATGAAAATAAATCAACTATATTACAAAAATACTAACTTAATTTTTTTACAAATTAAACTTGGATCAAATAGTCAAGGACATTTAATCCTTTGTAGAATTTTATAAAAATAAGAATAATACCTATAAAAATAAATAAAAATCATCTTTAAGATCTTGAATAAATATAGTTTATTATAAAAATACTAGATATATGGTTCCAAAGGATTTTAAGGTTATGAAGTAATAAATCCTTATTTATTATATAAAATACCTATTTTATAAATTCTCTAGAAACATTTCATAAATAAGAAATAATTCTAATATGATACAAAACCTTAAACCCTTTATGTACAAATGCTAGTTCCAAAAACCATAACTTGGATTTATGAAAAACTTGAAGTATAAACTATTAACTTTATAAAACTCTTATAAAACCTTAAATCCAAGTAAACCAACAATTTTAACAAAGTTTTAAAGATCAATCATTTATACTAAAAGTAAATGCTTTTTACCTTTTAACTCCACCATGCTTAACATGATTTGTAAAACCCTAACACAATAATGTTATTAGCCAAATTTTCTTTATTTAATAAGTCAAATCAAATTCATAATAACCAAGCACATTTAAACTCATCATTCACTTAAATAGGAAGTGAATGATCTCACAATCTCGAGCATGCTTATTACAAAGCTTAAAACTTTTAAATACTTTAAACACATCACACCCTAGGTCTATTTATGTTTTAAAGTTAACTTCGGTCCATAAAGTTATGTTGATAATATATAAAGTTTAATTATGTTTTATAGTTAACTTTTGTCTATTTCAATCCAATCATAAGGCATTTCAAATTCATATAATTTGAGCACACGCAAATGACATCGATCACATTCTATTAACCACAAGGATTGTTTAAACTTTAACAAAGAAATCTTTTCTTCAAAAGTTATTCATTTTGTCACTTCAAACAACAATCTTATAACAAGTCCTTTAACTCTTAACAACTTAACATAATAATTTCCATCATAATTACCAGATAGCAATCCACCTCAATCTTAGAATATTATTATACTTCACTTTTATACTTTGCATGTTAAAATTTAAATACCTTTACTTTGTAAAAGTAACCTTTTCCTTGAAAGTTATTCCTTTAAGAAACATTAAAAGTAATCCTTAAACACTTCTTGAAAGCTCTAAGTGATTAATAATATTGCTTAAGAAATCTTTTAGATACCATGATCCATTTGAGTGCTTTAGTATTGCATGTTACTTGTTGTGTTTGCATAGTGTTTCACACACACTCTCACAAGCCATAATAAGAAGGACAAGTGTGAAGTTGATATAAAAGTGAAACACATTCTAAAGAAACCATTCCTAATTCCCGAACCCTAGATCAAATAATATTAGTCTCGGGGTTCGTGTTTATCAAATTGCATTACATTACTTATGCATCATTGCATCTTGCTTCTTTAAACATTAGTCCTTACTGGACCAATGATGTTGTTTACAGAATTTGGATCTTCTATTGTCTTGAAGACCGTGATTGCATAACCTTGCAATTACAAAAGGCAAGTTCACACTTGCTCATGTCCTTTGATTATTTTCTATCAAATGCTTGTAACTCAAATGTTGTCATCACCTGCATTTCAAAAAGGTCAGAAAACACTATTTTCATAATAATATGACTATGGATTATTTACCAAATGGTAATAATCTATTGATACAGTTATAGTGGTAAAGGAACATAATAACTAGGACTTAACAACCAATGTCGCTAGTGATTATAGAGCCGTATATTACGCGTTAATGATGTCTACGCACTTCTATTCTTGTAGATAGTTGTTGGGCCACCAAGTGCAGAGGTTTGTAGAACAACAGCAAGTTTTCCCTTAAGTGGATCACCCAAGGTTTATCGAACTCAGGGAGGAAGTGGTCAAAGGTATCTCCTCTCAAGCAACCCTTCAATCAAGATACAAGAAGTCTCTTGTGTCCCCAACACACCCAATACACTTGTCAGTTGTATAGGTGCACTAGTTCGGCGAAGAGATAGTGAAATACAAGTGGTATGGATAATTATAAGTGGTAACGGTGCCAGAAAATAGCTTGATGGCGTGAAAGAGACTAAAGGCAGACTGAAATAAAGATGGAAGCAAGCACACATGTAACAGATCTAGTTGCAAATGGTGTTTCAATGTTTAGAAACAAGGCCTAGGGATCATACTTTCACTAGTGAATAAATATATTCTCTTTATGATACTACTCTAAACTACTCTCCGGTTGGACACTCTAATCCATGGTAGGGCTATAACAGCACACCTCAAAGTTTGCTTTCCCCATCTAGATAACCCCACACTATCACCTTGAGCACTAGATGGGTCCAACAAACACCACAATTTCATAAAGACATTCAACTCCAAATATAACTCATAACAAGTATTTGTAATCTCTAGCCTAAGTGCCACCATGGTGTGCACCCTGTCAACTTCACACACATGGGGAGAGCAGAGATCTATTAAAGCACTTGAGTAGCAAGGCAGATCTATAGATTACAAGCTCATGATCTCAATAAGATCATGCATAGAGAGAGAGATGAACACATAGCTACCGGTAGAACCCTTAGCCTCGAGGAAGAACTACTCCCTCATCATCATGGGAATCAGCAACGGTGATGGAGATGGTGGTGGAGATCGATGGAGATGGCTCCGGGGGCACTTCCCTGTCCCGGCAGGGTGCCGGAACAGAGACTTTCTGTCCCCTGAATCTCCCCTTCGGTGGCAGCGGCATTGCGGAACTTTTCGTGGCTGGAGGCTTGATGATTTAGGGTTTTTGCATCGGGAGACATCTTATAGGCGAAGAGGTAAGGTCGGTGGGCGGCCAGGGGGACCACACCACCTGGTGGCGCGGCCAGGGCTAGTCAGGCCACCCTGTGGCCCATCTCCGTCTCATCTTCTGGCTCCATGAGTCTTCCAGTAAAATATCGACTTTGGCTTTTGTCCGGTCCAATTTCGAGAATATTGATTTTCTAACTTTTCTGGAACCAAAAATAGCAGAAAATAGGCAACTGGCACTGTGGCATCTTGTTAATAGGTTAGTCCAGGAAAGTGTATAAAAAGTACTCCAAAGCTAGAACAAAACATAAGAACGTAGATAAAACCAAGCATGGAACATCAAAAATTATGGATACGTTAGCAACATATCAACATCCCCAAGCTTAACTCCTGCTCGTCCTTGAGTAGGTAAGTCATAAAAAGAAAGAATAATTTTTGAGGTGACATGCACCATCATAAACTTGATCAAAGTATTTGTAAAACATTGATAGCTGGGATCATAGTACTTCAATCATAACATGAAAGACAAAGTTCTAACAATAAGGCAAAGCAACTATGTTGCAACATGAAAAGACACAAACAAAAGATTCATGAATAACAATGCTTTGCAAGACGTTTGTTTGTTTCACATAAAGAAAACATAGCATAGTGGCATTCAGCTTGTCCCTCATAGAGTAGCAAACATAAATGCATAGGACACCTTCAAAGTTCATAAGGGTGACTAGATACAAATAGTTTAAAACAAGCAATATCAAAGCTATGCATCAATCAACAAGTCTTGGGACAATGCACATAGAACTAAGAATGGCCACTATGCTTTCAAAGTAGGTGCATAAAGATAGAAGGTGGAGACTCAACATAAAAGTAAAAGAAAGGCCTTTATAGAAGGAAGTAGGGATTCAAGTTTCATAAAGAGCTTCCAAAAATTATGGTACTTTTTAGCTTTCAGCTCTCATTGCCCCTATCATAAGCATCTTGAAGTGATTAAGGTTAAAGTGAACAAACTATGGTGTATATGCTTGACAAAGTATAAGTTGGAAATCTCATGTCCCTTGAATACGAGGGCCGCTCTTCATGCTACTCAAGGTCAGTGGGCGGCCAGGGGGGCCCACACCACCTGGTGGCACGGCCAGGGATAGCCCGCGCCACCATATGGTGCAGTCACCCTGTGGCCCATCTCCGTCTCGTCTTCTGGCTCCGTGAGTCTTCCGGTAAAATATCAACTTTGGCTTTTGTCCGGTCCAATTCTGAGAATATTGATTTTCTGACTTTCCTGGAACCAAAAACAGCAGAAAATAGGCAACTGGCACTGTGGCATATTGTTAATAGGTTAGTCTAGGAAAGAGTATAAAAAGTACTCCAAAGCTAGAACAAAACATAAGAAAGTAGATAAAACCAAGCATGGAACATCAAAAATTATGAATACGTTAGCAACATATTAGTTAACCATGAGATTTGGAATGGGACGAAGAAGTCAGCTGTATCTTCTTCCTCTCGCATGAATCCGGATGGCTAGGTCGTGGCTATTATCCTCGTAGCATGCATTTATTGGTAATTCGTAGAGGATATGCAACATATGGGTGGGAGCCCTCAATGTCTGACGATAGTTCTGGCATCTGACGGTCTGTACTAACCATTTCCATAATTCAAGATGTGGGCATGGCGTACACCAACAGGACATGCAGGGTCGTGAAGGGGGCAGTGATTGGCTTGGATCTTAGACTAGGCCCCATACCAAGGAAATATGGATGAGCCTATAACTCGGATGTGCAACAAAGCTAAGGTCTCTCATGAGTAAAGCAATGCACCTCTGCAGAGTGTAAAAACTGTGACATGTTACTCCATGTTCCGGGAAGGAGCTACAAACGCGGTAGGAAAGGAACCTCATGAAGGTTCTGGTCAACCTGTGAAGGCTGTCGGACATAGTTTTCAGAATAAAAGCAACCTTTGAAGAAATGTTTGCAAAAACTTGCATTCCCTATGACCTATGGTATGTGGCGGTAGAGATAGTGCATCATACACTCATTTTTAGTGAACTTGTTGTGTATGCTCGTACTCAACCGTACCTTCTTATCCCTTGCTAGGTTCTAAGCCATTCAAGATGACATCAACATCAATTTCTGCTCAAGAAACCATCATCGGCAACTCAAGTTCTTCAATAAAGTCTATGAAGTCAAAATATACATCAGCCGAAGTGAAGACAAAGTCTCTGTTTAGATAGTAGTAGATACTCTAGCCATAAAACCTACTTCTATAGAGCATTGCATTAGTAGCAATTGCAAGCCAAATAGTTTCAGTGTTAGTCTTATTAGCCAGATAGTTCTGAATTATTATTTCTGGTTCTTCCTTATAAGAAGTTCTTTCTCTCTCTTTAACCTAGAGTGTTCTCTAGATCTTCTGTAAAGAGTCGAGTTGTAAATCTATAGTCATGTCTTGGACCTGCTGTGTTTCTGTTGTACCACTCTGAGGGATGTAATACTAGTGAATGGTGTTTCATTGGTGTTATGTCAATGACTATAGTGTACTACATCATGTAGTGGTATGCTGGGTCACCGCACGCGGCGACCGCTCCCGTGGTGTGAGATGAGGGCGAGTTCCCCTATAGTTCTTGGGTTGCACCGTGGTGGTCTTCTCTGGCGGCAGTCGGTCCCATGGACAAAGGTCCGGTGCAGTGCCGGTAGGGAGGAGGGGCGTAGGCGCCTGCTCTATGGTGGTAGAGTGGTTTTGTGGCGTGATGGAGCGGGTATGTGGCTTCCCTGCCCAGATCTGGGCCCCTAGGGCCCCATCTAGGCTTGGATGGGCTGGCCCGATGGTTGCTCCACTCCTAGGAAGATGGCGGCAGCGACGCTGCAGGTACTTGGGACTTCGATGTCGTTCCCTTCCTATTGCAGCAGGTGATTGGGGCTTCATGGGCACATTCCGGAATGGGCCCGGCCGGGCCAGCCGAGGCCTGGTGTGCCCCTGATACCCTGTCCGGTCGTCTACCACCTCTTAGTGGTGGAGGTTGGTCCCTTGATGTCTATGCACTTCTATTCTTATAGACAGTTGTTGGGCCTCCAAGTGCAGAGGTTTGTAGAACAGCAACAAGTTTTCCCTTAAGTGGATCACCCAAGGTTTATCGAACTCAGGGAGGAAGTGGTCAAAGATATCCCTCTCAAGCAACCCTGCAATCAAGATAAAAGAAGTCTCTTGTGTCCCCAACACACCCAATACACTTGTCAGGTGTATAGGTGCACTAGTTCGGCGAAGAGATAGTGAAATACAAGTGGTATGGATAATTATAAGTGGTAACGGTGCCAAAAAATACTTTGATAGTGTGGAAGAGACTAAAGGCAAACTGAAATAAAGATGGCAACAAGCAAACATGTAACGGATCTAGTTGCAAACGGTGTTTCAATGCTTAGAAACAAGGCCTAGGGATCATACTTTCACTAGTGAACACTCTCATATAAATATCTTCTCTTCATGATACTACTCTGAACTACTCTCCGGTTGGACACTCTAATCCATGGTAGGGCTATAACAGCACTCCTCAAAGTTCGCTTTCCCCATCTAGATAACCCCACACTGTCACCTTGAGCTCTAGATGGTTCCAACAAACACCACAATTTCATAGAGACATCCAACTCCAAATATAACTCATAACAAGTAATTGTAATCTCTAGCCTAAGTGCCACCATGGTGTGCATGCTGTCACTTTCACACACTTGGGGAGAGCAGAGATCTATTAAAGCACTTGAGTAGCAATGTAGATATACTTGATTACAAAGATCATGATCAAAATATGATCATGCATAGAGAGAGAGATGAACACATAGCTACCGGTCGAACTCTTAGCCTCGAGGAAGAATTACTCCCTCATCATCATGGGAATCAGCAACGGCAATGGAGATGGTGGTGGAGATCGATGGAGATGGCTCCGAGGGCACTTCCCCATCCCGGCAGGGTGCTAGAATAGAGACTTTCTGTCCCCTGAATCTCCCCTTCAGTGGCGGCGGCGCTGTGGAATTTTTTGGGGCTGGAGGCTTGATTTAGGGTTTTTGTCCCATGGGCTTCTTATAGGCGAAGGGGCAAGGTCGATGGCCGGCAAGGGGGCCCACACCATGCCCTGGTGCAGCCTAGGGCTACCCGCGCCAAGGGGTGGTGTGGCCGCCCTGCCCCTCTTTCTCGTCTTCTGGCTCCGTGAGTCCTCCGGTAAAATATCAACTTTGGCTTTTGTCCCGTCCAATTCTGAGAATATTCATTTTCTAACTTTTCTAGAACCAAAAACAGCAGAAAATAGGCAACTGGCACTGTGGCATCTTGTTAATAGGTTAGTCCAAGAAAGTGTATAAAAGTACTCCAAAGTGTGGACAAAACATAAGAAAGTAAATATAAAACAAGCATGTAACATCAAAAATTATAGATACGTCAGCAACGTATCATCCCTCCCGCACGACATTGACGTTGCGGTCCCTCATCATGTGACGGAGTCGTCCTCCGTCTTGCTGGACACTCTCCAAGGTCCCCGAAGATACGACGGTGATGCATCTGAGAGCATGGTGGCGCATGCTCGTAGGCGGTTAGGTTGGTGGTGGTGCTCCGGTGTGCCTCGGGGCCCCTTTGTGAAGGAAATATGCCCTGAGAGGCAATAATAAAGTTGTTATTATGTATTCCTTGTATATGATAGATGTTTATTTTGCATGCTATAATTGTATTGATAGGAAACATCAATACATGTGTGTTTAATAAACAAAAAGGGTTCCTAGTTATGCCTCTCTTATAGACTAGCTTGTTGATTAACAAGATGATCAAGGTTTCCTGATCATGGATATTGGATGTTGTTAATAACAAGGTCACAACATTTGTGAAATGATGTGATGAACATTCATCCGAAGTATAGCATTACGATCAAGTCATTATGTTTATATTGCTATAACATCATACGAAGTAATCTTTATCCTTAGACCATGAGATCATGTTAATTGCTAACACCGGAAGAGTATCTTGATAACATCAAACATCACACCGTAACAGGGTGACTATAAAGATGGGTTCAGTACTACGAAGGTGTTATGTTGAGGCTCATGGATCAAGAGTGGAATTTGTCAATCCAGATGACGGATAGATATACTCTGGGCCCTCTCGGTGATATCACATTAGGATAGCTTCCAAGCAAGTGATGTGATCACTAGAATGTTATATCACGGGAACGAGAAAAGAGTGCACGTCGGTAACGAGATCAAACTAGGTATGGAGATACCGATGATCGAATCTTGGACATGTAATATATCGAGAGATAAAGGGATTTAGTTACAAGCGTTAAAGGTTCTCATGATCACATGAGTCATCGTTGAATGTGTAGGAGTCAGTACGGATCTCCAGGTCCCGCTGCTGATTATTGATCGGAGAAGGGTCTCGATCATGTCTGCATTATTCACGAACCGTAGGGTGGCACACTTAAGAGTTACCGGACACCATTTTGGAGCACATATGTTTCAAACGAAAGAATTGCAAAGCGCAGGAATTGTTTCAATAGAAACCGGAAATTGTTTCGGGTGAAATTGCAGAAGGTGGTTCTGCATGTGATATTGAAATATTGCAAGGGGCTATATGTGAATGTTTGTTAATTAAAGTAATTAACAAAATTCTGAATAAATTTAATAAAAAGAAATTTGGAGAAATTTAATGCATTTAAAGTGGAGACTTTAAAAGGGAATGTGAAGATGCATTTTAATGTGGAGGGTTTACCACCACATGAATGGGGGAGGTGAGGGGTCACCCCCATGCGCCGGCCATGGAGAGAGGGGGCACCCCCTCCTCCTATAAAAGGCCACCCATTACCTCCTTCATCCTCACACCTCCTTGTGAAGGATCTCTCTCCCTCTCTAGAATTATTCCCCATGGTCTCGGATTAGCGAGATACATGTTCCCGGTGGCATTTCGTCTGGAAGGAGTTGCTGCTTCCGCTGGATCGCTGGAGCGAGGAGGTGGAGGTTGTCCGGTGGCTTGAACGTGTGTACGAGTGCGGATGCGCTGCTGAGTTGCGGCGCTCGGACTTCCTCACGATCTTGAGATCGGCAAGTGTACGACTACATCAACCACGAGTTCCTACTCATTAACAAAGCTCGTTGTCTTCGAGGGTAAGTTCTCCATAGATGTATGTCCACCCGTTGCTCTGTATCTAGTAGATAGATCTTGGCGTATAGTTCTCATCGTAGCAAAAATTTTGTTTTCTATGCTGCGGACCCAACACTTTGTTGGGAGGGGATCCGGAGAAATCTTTGTCGGCTCAGCCAACACTGTCGCGGTGCCGCTTTCAAGTTGTGCCTTTCCTTCTTGGAGGGCATCGCGGAGATCCTCCTTCCAATGTGTCCTGCGTGCCAAGGGAAACCCTAGGCCCAACACACTGGTCCGAGTAGCTGCACCGTGCGGCGGCGCCTCCCTCCGCGAGGGTGCTACTTGGTACAGGGTGCATCGGGGGGCCTGGGCGTGGTGTGACATAGCAGGTGGGCGCAACGTTCTCCGATCATCATAGTTTAGTCGATTCACTGTTATCTGTGTTTCTTTTCTTTTTGGGCATGTCCTTTTGTTGTCGCCTAATGAGTCTAAAATGAGACGTATCTAAGTATATAAATTATTCATATTCTCACTCATTACATGCTACATCTATCTACAACTATGCCTATTATGTATTGATTCTTAGTTTTCTTTTATTTCCACATGAACTTTGCACATTAGTAGTTTTATTAGGAAATTATTAATTTTTCTTGTCTCTGACTTGTGTGTAGGTATTATGATGGATTATGGATAAATAAAGGTAAAAGGAATCAAGAGGATGCAATATGGAGGAGCTACAGGCACCAGACTTAGCCATTTAAGGGGTGGAAAAGTGGATTTTTTCATCAACTCCAAATAAAGATCCAAGGACATGGTGTTGTAACCCTTGTCCATACGAATCCAACGAGCCGAAGAGCACCCAAATCGGAGTTCGTATGAAAAAATGACGGCCAAAATACGAAAGCATACCGCGCCATTAACGACCACTTGTACGGGCGGGTACGGTCGTACCGTTCGCCCGTACCACCGGTCTGGACGCACAGAAACTGCGTTTCTAGACACGTTTCTTCACAGAATCCGCCCCGGTTTGTTCCTAGACCTTCCTTAGATCATAAGGAACGTATTGGGGACTATTGGGAGCTCCCTAGGCCTATATAAAGAGGTAAGGAGCCAAGGGAGAAGGACACCTCTCCATAGACATCCACGGCAGAGCCCTGCCGCCGTGCCATCTTCATAGCCGCCACACCTCCAAGATCCAGATCTCCATCTACACTCCCCACACCATTCAAGAAAGAGGAAGAAGAGAAGGAGGTCATCGTCATCACCACCACCACGCATCGAGCGCCGACTCCATCACCATCTCCATATCCATCGACGCCTCCATCTCCCTCTATCTTGTATTTAGTATTTGTTAGATTGAACATGATGATGATCTTCATGAATTCTTTTTTGTGTTATTGTTCATCTATGATTGAGTAATTGATTCGGTTCTAGATTGAGGTATGATTTAGTATGTAATCCTAGACTTTGTGGCTTGATCTATTATATTACTCTCTCCCCTAGTGACAAGGAGGAGATAGATGAGTTCATGTGATCTTTTGGTCTGGAGTGTATTATTGACAACGACAACGACGCAGAATTGTGTGACAACCCAGAATTATTGGGGATCATTTATTTATCTAAATATGTATCTTGTGTAATTCTAATAAATGTCTACATAGTTGCCCCTCTAGTACTAGTGAAACCGAAAGCCTAGACACCGCCTTACTCTAGTCAATTCTACATCTACAACCCCCTTCGTTTACTTTCAACATCTACAACCCCCTTCGTTTACTTTCAGTATTACTTTACTTTGTTCTTATTTAGCTCCTTATTCTTAGTTACTTCAAACCTCTCTCGAATCATTGCCATTCCAGTAACCTATAGAGTAGACTATTTCCAAACAATGTTTTGGGTGCGAACGTGGTCACATTGACAACGTGGCTGCGAGGTTGCGTTGTTTCTATCCTGCAAAGCTCCTTTGGGATCAATCTTTCTAATAAATAGTTACCGCTACAAGTATTACAATAACTCTGTTATTAAATAAATAGGACTAACTACTTTCCACTAAAGAATTAAGGCCTTAATGTATTTTTTTTGAAGAAAGGCAAAAGATTTGCCTTGATTCATTAATAGAGAAAGAGAGAGGTTCCAAGTTTAAAGTACAAGCCACACACGCACAAAACACTCACTCTCGTGTCATCAAAGTACCCAAATGCTTTGCACCTGCGAGGATCCAAGGTTTAGCTTCTAACTTAATCCTAGCGAACACGTGGGAAGACATGGTGCATTTCTTATTGAATGTTCTCGCATTTGTTTCCTTCCAAACTTCCCAAGCGATGAGCTTGACTAGCGATGCCATCACCTTCCTCCGTCCACCACCATCGGGTAGGATCATGAAAGTCCACCAAGACAGTACGTCATCAAAATGCCCCCAAGCCGAAGGGTCCATGATCGGTAGCCCAATCCAATCATTTGTCAAAGTCCAAATCCGCTTGGTGTAGCGGCATTGAAAAAGAAGGTGAGGCGCCGTTTCATCCGCACAACGGCAAAGGGGGCACCTCCTGCCATTTGACCACCCTCGATGATCAAGCCTGTCCGCCGTCCAAACATGGTTTTGAATGATGAGCCATGCGAAAAGCTTACACTTAGGAGGAGCTCAATTCTTCCATATGATAGAGTCCATTGAGGAGAGAATTGCCCTAAAAAATTGCGCATTGTATGCGGAGGAGCAAGAGTATTCACCGTTAGCGGTAAGCTTCCAACGAATCGAGTTTGGAGTGCCCTTAACCAAAAATAATTGCGAAGTGATTGACCAAAGCTTTATGA
Source organism: Avena sativa (assembly GCA_916181665.1). Taxonomy (NCBI): domain Eukaryota; kingdom Viridiplantae; phylum Streptophyta; class Magnoliopsida; order Poales; family Poaceae; genus Avena; species Avena sativa. The sequence continues at coordinate 69,154,156 of OV702292.1, forward strand.
ATTCTTAATGTATTTTACTTATTGTTTGAAGATGTTTGCTTGGTGTAGAATATGTTGGCAACGCGCGCGAGACAAGTTTGGCATTTGCCTATTTCCAGCGGCCCAAATGAAAATTGATTGACTTGTTTTTTTCCTACTTTCTTCTGCTGACATGTTTATTTTTCCTTTTCCTTGTTTATTACTCGATCAAAAGAACTTGTTCACGACATGTTCAGTACTAAGGCCCCCGACTCATAAAAACGCCTCGAGCACGGCCATTTCCGGTTTGCCTCGGCCATTTCCGTAAGTAAACAGGATCAAATTTAGATTTCAGGGCGTAAACTCTGTATTGCCTATATCCTTTTTTTTTTCCAGGAATTCACATATTATTCAAGATACAGATCCTAGAGACTTCAATATGGCTGAGCCTGCTGAAATTCAGCTGCCGTTTGCAGGTCAGTCCTTGCGAAACATCTTTTGATTCTGCAATTGCTAGACTTCATGGTAGAACAGCTCTAAATTGAACCGAGCATCTCAAAAATTGCATGGAGATAAAACATACTACTACATGGCAACGCAATTAAAAAAATGCACCAGCCGGGAATCGAACCCGGGTCTGTACCGTGGCAGGGTACTATTCTACCACTAGACCACTGGTGCTTACGTTTTATAATCTGAAGACAACCTTATTATCATAACTGGTATCTAGACAATTACTTCGACATTTTTCCCTATTTGACAATTCAGAACACAGGGCCAAAATTTCAGGTTTGGCATTACATGTCCGTGCATATAACCAGACGAATTGATAACAGGTGGTGAATTCACCAGTGATGCAAAGTGTGACAGCCGAATAAGAAGCCAAACACCCCAAAAAGGAAACAGACCACACGTAATTAAGCATCCATCCATCCATCGATGTACTGTACTCCTTTAGTTAGTTAGCCCTGCATTCTAGTACCAGCAGCAGCAGCTCCAGTCCAACCTGATCCTCACTGCGAGCGACTAGTACGATACGATAGAGCTCTACGCATCCTGCCGAGGTGTGGTCGTCCTTTGAACGAGGACGGTAACTATCAAGGACAGAGCTCCTCCGGCTGGCCCGCCGTCGCCGGGCCAAGAACTAGAAAAGGTTGAGGTCGCACGACAAATCAAACATCCCTTCTTATCAGTCCGCTTCACTTTTGCGTGTCATGTCCAATGCAGTCGCAACCGCCGTCTCCGCCATTCACGGCAGCTGCCGGCGGTCCGCAGCTCCCGTAGCCTCGAGCTTGGACACCCTCCACGGCGCCGGATCATCAGTTGTTGAACGCGTGTAGTCGGCTGTTGCTGGTCGTGTTCGGTTTGGGGCACACTCGAGCCATGCGCGTACGCCCACCCGTGCGCAGCTGTGTTCCTCGGGGTTTTGAGTTTAAGGCCGAATTTTAGTATTTTCAGTCGAATGGTCTTCAGACTTGTTGCAAATGAAGAGCGCACAGTTGTTCTTCGTGCATGCACTGTCGATCTACTTGAGAAAAGAAGAGGAGCTACGAGACAGCAAATGAAGAACCCACAAGGACGACCTCGCTCTGTCTGAAAACGCAATGGGAAACCTAAAAAATGACGGCCACGGCACACGACAAGTGCCGCGGATGCGTTGTCGAGCTGGGTCATGGTGCATATGGTGGCCTTGCAGGTCACTGAGATAGCGCCTGAGCTTCGGAATGTCGTGCACAAGGTTTGCTGCTATGAAATGCCAAGCCAAGGTCGAATGGCATATACACTCTTTAGCCTGACTGAAAATCAAGAAGTAGCGGAGTAGTAGTATATTGGAAGAAACTGAATTTGACAAAATAAGCTGCGGAAGTCTTGACGGCATGAGACAAGGAGATCGTGCATCCAAATCTAACATTCATCCAAACAGAAACACACCTCATCAAGTCACAAGGTTGATGCACCGATCCATCCTATCTTTACTCCCTCCGTTTCAAAATATAAGATGTTTTAGCTTTGTGAAAGAAGTGTATCTAGACGCTTTTTAGTGTGTAGGTTCACTAAATCTAGATAAATCTACACACTAAAATGAGTCTAGATACATTCCATTTACAAAGCTAAAACATCTTATATTTTGAAACGGAGGGAGTACTACTAGTAGTACTGTAGATTGTCCAAAAAAAACAGTACTCCCTCTGTGTCAAAATATAAGACATTTTAGCTTTATGAATGAAGTGTATATAGATCTCTTTTAGTGTCTAGGTTCATTTAAATTTAGAGCGAACCTAGATACTAAAAGGGGTCTAGATACCCTACTTTCATAAAGCTAAAACATCTTATATTTTGAAACGGAGGGAGTACTAGTAGTAGTGTAGATCATTATTTGCTATCCGTCGGACCTAATACTCCACTTAACATATCGAGCGGATCGCCTTGCCATCGACGTTGTAGCGTATGGATTTGTGCTTGACCATCCGGATCCCGCAGTCGTCAGCCGTGTCGCTAGGCACCAACTCCACGCCCGTGAGCACAGCAAACTGCTCCTTAAGATAGGGGTACTCATCGTAGACATGGAAGAGCCTGGCGGTGCAGAACCTGCCGGAATCGACGCGCACAAGGTCGGAATTGAGCAGCATCCAGTTCTCAGGGTTCGTAGCAAGGTCCTCTTTCCAAACTTGACACAGGGTGGGCGCCGCTGCCCCATCTGCAGCCGCCGCCGCTAGGTCTGAAGCACACAGGAACTGGTTCTCTCGTCCGCGGGAGAAGCCGAGCCAGCGGCCGAGCTCGGGGACGTACTCGGCGGGGCCGCGGAACGGGAGCTCCCAGCTGCCCACTTTGCTCCACGCGCAGCTGGTGGTGCTGAAGGAGTAGGTGCTGCCGATGCGGCCCCTGGCGGACACCCAGATGCTGTCGCCGACCACCGTGGAGGAGGCGATCTTGGTGTCGCCGGAAGGCTCGTATCCGGGGGCTTCCACGTAGGGGGGCAGTGGAAGGGTGTGCCAGTACCACCCTGGGAAACCAAAGACGCCGGCGGGAGGTTCGCCGTGGATGAGGGCTTGGAAGCAGGGCTGGTGGTAACTCCGCCGGATCAGATCAGGCTCGTAGGGGCACCTGTCGATGACGTACAGGGCGTCGCCGAGCATGATCGCGATGGAGTTAGCCCTGCTGCATCCCTGCTCGGGCCTGGGCATGCTGCAGAGCTTGTTCTGGCAAATGTCGTGGACCAGGACGTTGCTGTCGTGGTCCACGCTGAGGATCTTGTCCCTGCTACTGCCGTAGGGCATGAACATGATCCTCCCGCCACCTTCCCTGCGGGTGTAAAGACTGTGTGTGAATGCAGGCTTAGGCAGCTCAGCTTCTACCGGCGATGGCGATGTCGGCGGCAGAGGCAGCGGGCGTCCCTTGGTCTGTCTCCTTGGGTGGAAGAGGCTCGAGGGTTTGATGCCGTGCACCGTGAATGTGGCATTCTTGTAGTTCTCCACTGCCAGATTAACGAACTGGCGTTTCATCGTCTCTCTCGCGCGCCCTGCCGAGAAGAGTCTCAACTTGTTCAGCTTATATTGTCTCTGTGAGCTGAGATTGCTCCCCTTCTGATCTTCTACTGCTACGTGTGCACAGCTGGCGGTTGGTTTTGGCACCTTCATTCTGGAAAGAGAAAGAGATCATAAATGTCCATCCTCTCCAGTTCTGCTCGTACTTGAAAATTAGGTGCGGAGAGAAAAAAATACGTACCAGATTTGCGCGACTCCAGATCGATCGAGGGTATCCCTGTGCGCGGTGATACATCTCGGGATCCAGATTGCTGTGATATTGCGGTGATACGCTTGCCGACCCTTGCCGGAGCTTCCCGGTACGGATCTATGGATAGATGAAAACCGGTTTGGAGGAAGCACCAGAGCGGCGGCGGCCCGACCTAGCTAGATCGTATCGTTTCTTTAGATGGAGAGGGCGGCCTCGAATCAAGTTTTTTTTTCTTCTAATGAAGGGTTCGATCGGAATACTCCCTCCTGGTTTATAAGGACCATAATGCTGCGATGATGTCAGACTCATATTGTCAGGGTTTTTCAGCGACTCGTCGATTCTTTTCCCCAAGGAGCACAACGTTCCTCGAATCAAGTTTTTTTTTTCTTCTAATGAAGGGTTCGATCGGAAACTCCCTCCGGGTTTATAAGGACCATAATGCTGCCAGACTCATATTGTCGGGTATTTTTTTAGCGACTCGTCGATTTTTTTCCCGTGGATCACAACATTCCTCGAAACAGCCTTTCGTCCCGTCATATTAATATAGCAATCACACAGTACAACTTCGGGACCATTGCTGGGGCAAAATAGCACAATCAAAGCCCATGACAAAGAGAAGAAAAGAAGAGCCCGGCCGGACCCTGGAAGGGCCCGTAAAGTCACCATCGTCACGCTTCTGCACGTAGGCCACCACACCGCTACCCTCTTGCTCGGCACCGTAGGTCCAGGAGGGCCCGCGAAGCTCCCGCCACCGTGCTGCAGCAAGGGTGGTGTCGACGTCGTCACCTATGTACGAACCGCTCGTAGCTTAACCGGAGGCAGCGAGGCCGAGACTGACCTACCCTGACCCAGATTGGGCCCAAAGGGCCTAGATCTAGGCCTGCAGGGCACCATCGGCTGAGCTCGATCCAGCCACCATCGACATCAACTAGAGGCTCTACCGCGACGCCAACCATCCAGCGGCAGCAGGGAACCGCGTCGGGCTGCCGCCGGAGCTGGGAGCACCAACCGAAGTCTAGCCTCCCCATGCGAGGATGCCTCCAAGAGGAGAAGGGCAGGGGGACGCCGCTGCTGGCGTCGCCCGGGCCATGCCGGCCTAGGCACGCCGGAAATGGCGGGGGAGAGGGGGTTCTAGAGGAGCAGCAGCCGACGGTGCGACCAGACACCCGTGCGGGGGGCGCCTAGTCCCGAGAGCTCAGGAGGTTTCTTTTTTTCATCCGGTCTCGGTCCTCCTCGCTCATTGGCTCTCGGTCTATGCGGGGACCACAACATTGGCGATATATTTACAATTGTCGAATTTTTCTTATGTATATAGAAGTTTGCCACAATCCTGTGTAGTCATTGTTGGAATCATTTATATAAGTGGCCTAGCCCACTAATTATTTTATAGTCTAATAAATTCTTGAAAATCCCAAAGGTCCATTTGGCCTATTCATGCATGGCAAGCGGTGGTACAAATGTTTAGTCCGGCATTGCTAGTTGAAAAGAGGTTGCACCATCTTATAAGAGGGCTATTCCACATGTTGTATGAGCATGAGAAGAAGAGAACTTCCTTCGCACTCCTCCTCGCCTTGCCTCGACACGTCACGACGCGCCGCGGGTCGAGACGAGAGCTTCTCTATCTTTTTGTCGCGCATGAATGGATCATAATCTGAATAGTTGCTCAAAAGATGAAACAAATTCGTCGGTGGGTTTTAATTGGATCGCTCTACCTGGCTGCCTATTCGATTCACCTTCTACCTCCTCGTTGCATCTCCCTTCGTTGCCTGTTCACCTCACCGTTGTGCCTATATAAGAGAGAGGTCGCTCCTCTCCAGAGCTGTGTGTACATAGTACCATCCTCTATCTTCTTGTCCACAAGAGTTGACGAGTGGTTAACTTATCAATGCCCATCGTTGATGGACTTAGATTCGAGGATTAGGGAGCACTGGAGGCGTCAATTGGCTAGCAAACAAGCACATAGGGAGATGCGAGGTTTTACCCAGGATTAGGCCTCGAAGAGGACCCTACTCCTGCTTGTTTACTCTTGAGTATTGGGGAGTCGAAAGTTATAAGGGTGCACAGTTGCAATCTGACGAGGTCTATGCTAGGGTTGTGGATTGTCCTCCTCACTGCCCCTCCTAGCCTTTATATATAGGGCTAGGTCACGGGATAGCAGACCGAGTCGGTTACAGATTATGGTTTTCCCTTTAAGTTTCTAGCTATTCTTTATCGTGTTCTCCAAAGCGCTGTATTCCTTTGGGCCACCCGAATCTTTATTGGGCTTCGTTTACACTATGGACTCCTCTTAGGCTAGACCGTATGCTAACTTTGAGTACCCGTAGGCTATGCCTATGTCAAGGGTATTCTCAACACTACAATATAAACTCTTGTATTTGAGTATCTCAATGAAAATTCTTGATGCACTCATCACTTTAATCAGGAGATACAGTAGTTAAGAGTATCAATAGCTTTATGGAGTACAGATGGTCAAGCAAGCAAACGAAAACTCTTAACTACAGCAACAATGCATCCGTGTTCAGCTCTGGACTGTGTTTTTCTCTCCCGTTGCAACTCAATATTGATATGTTTCCAAGTATTCAATAAAGTACATGTATTTTGCATTGTAGCTTTGTCCCCTTCTGATGCAACACGCGGACATTTTTCCTAGTTTGATTAATATAAAAACTTTTAGAGAAAAAGTGAAACGTAAACTGGAGTCAACTTATTTTTGTACAACTCTCGCCCCCGTGTCCTTCCTAGAGGCTACACAAGGGGAACCCTAGAAATCTGTTGCCGGTAGCCCATCAAAGCGCCCCCCCCTCGCTGCCGCTATGAGGCTCCGTCGGGCAAAGCCCAGGTGGGGATGGAGGCGGTGGGGTCTCTCACGCAAGCGGTGGTTCCCCTGCAACGACGACAGCGACATGGCTTCGTCCTGGATTTGGTGGTGCGGTGTTGCGGGCTCCTTGCGGCTGGCGGCTCGATGGTGACGGTGGTGGGGGCTCGGTCCTCCGCTTGGGGTGGTGCCTCAGCTGGATGGCAACTCCGACGCGTTCCTGGACCTTAGGGCTTGGGAGGGCCAGCGGGGTGGCATCCATGACAACGAGGCATGGCCTCCTGGTAGCGGCGGTTCGCAGGCATCGTGGTGGTGTCGGTGACCAGCTAGGTGGCGGCAACGGGCTGGAACTCCACCGTCCAGTCCGTCCGATGGTGGTGGAACGACGATCAACGCATCTCCTTCGTCGGCATCGGTCTTTGGCTCTTCTCTCAACAATACTACAGCTAGGGTTAGCTCAAGACTGTCCCTTTCTGGCAGATTTCAGGGCAGACAGACATGCCAGGGTGAAAGTCGTGCTTGATGCTGATGAGGGCGACGCCTACAGGCACCGTCTCCTCCTTGGGGGCGTCGTCATGGCATTGCCCATGCTACCCCACATCGAGCGGCGGGGGGAACCCTTGATTCGGTTCACCGGATTGGACAACAGCGGCACCACCATGTTGTCCCCTTCTTAGAGGCATTGTCTAGCTCACTCTTGGAGTCCAGGGAGCGGCAAGACGGAGTCTAGGTTGGCGGCCGCTGTGAGCATGGGCTTTCGGGGCGCAATGTACATCGTTCGCGACACTTCTCGGTCGACTTCCTCTCGAGCGGTCCGGTCCCGCCGCTCACTCGCCACCTAGCGCACATGGGCGGGCGGTGCGTTGGCTATGCCATCTTTGTGGCGTATGTCTTCCGAAGCTCCTCCTTCGATCGCGACGCAGCCCGGGAGCTCGGTGTTCCTCCTTTCCATTCTTGGCGGGAGACGTTGCAAGGAGAGTCGCCGATGTTTGGTCTTAGTGGGTTGAGTTGTAGGTCATGTGGCATTGTGTTTGTATCGGTGTAGCCTTCATGGCGTTGTATCGGTCATTCATGGCATTGTACCGGTTGTCTAGGCTTTTCTTCTATATGAATAATACACCTTCCAGGTATATTCTAAAAGAAGAAGAAAAAGGACGGTCTAACCTTAAACCGTGAAAACTCAGATTATCGGGAAGCGACTCGATTCTGGAACCGGAAAGAACCGCATGTGCATTCAAAGTTCAATACTTCCTCCGTCCTAAAATAAGTGACTTGAGTTTGTCTAGATTCGCACGTATCTGTATACTAAAACATGCTAGATACATCTAAATTTAGACTTATGATAACATGTACGAGTACACGAAACATATACACTCCCTCCGCTTCAAAATATAAGATGTTTTAGCTTTATAAATAAAGCATATCTAGTCCACTTTTAGTACGTAGGTTCATCTAGATTTAGAGCGAACCTACGCACTAAAAGAGTCTAGATACACTTCATTCACAAAACTAAAACATTTTATATTTTGAAACGGAGGGAGTAGTAACTAGCATCCACCGCCCACTCTCGGATTTCCAGTAAGGTCGACAACCGTCCCGACAGGGAATTTAGGGACTCCACACAGATCGTTATAGGACGCATCGAAGACACGCAGATTCACAAGCTGGGTGGCGTCAGGCACGAGCCCGCTGAAGCCATTGTGATCCAAGTGCGCCTCCGCAAGGTTCACCATGCCGGGGATGAACAAGTCCATGCGCCCGTTGATCTTACTATAATCGCCGTTCTGCGTCTGGACACCGATGTCAAGGTAGCTTATTTTGCTGTTAGCCCCAAATCCGGTGTGCACGCTACCCTCCAAGTGGTTCCGCGCCAGAGACAATCTCTCGAGGTCCGGGAACAAGGTGACGTTGCCGAAGAAGTTGGGGAAATGGTATTTTAAGGACGCGTTGTTGGCCGAGAAGCTCCGTAGGCGGGAGCAGGGCGCGACGTCCGCCTGCTCGATCGACGCCACCGTCAGGTCGTTGTTGTCGAGGACGATTGTCTCGAGGGCAGGCAGGCCGGCGAAGAAGCCGTCGTGGAGCCCGAAGAAGGAGTTGGAGCCGAGATCGATGGTGCGGAGATGCTGCAGAGGCGTCGGCAGCCCGGGGAGCTTGCCCGAGATCCCGTTGAAGCTGAGGTCGAGGTTGGACAGGAACGTGTGCTTGCTTAGATCCTCGCCGTGGAGGCCGGCGTGGCTGGCGACGATGGAGGTGACGCGGCCAGCTTGGTTGCAGCTCACGCCCCCCCCCCCCCCCCCCCCCCCCAGGTGCCGTCGCACGGGTCGGAGGATTTCACGCCCCACCCGATCGACTTGGCCATGGCTTGCATGGCCGCAGCGTCTATGGGGTGGGCAGCCGACGGCGCGCAGACTGCGCCCCAGGGGACGCCACCGCACAGGACCACGGCAAGGACAAGCACTCGTATCGTCCACATCTCCTACACAGTTGGATGGAGATCTCAAGCCAGGATCCGATCAACACGATCTAGTTGCATGCGCCATATTTATAGTACGCCAGCGCAATGGCAAATACTCATTCATGACGCCGAGATATCGTGGCGTGTGATCTGCAATCAATAAGTCTAGACAACCCATATCATATCTTTTCGCTAATTACATTTATGGCTATAAAAACGAAATGGAGTGGTAAAATCTAACCAGATCTGATCTGATGGTAAATCTAAATATTTACTACTCCCTCCGTCCCGGTTTAAAGGACACAATTTGCAAACCATGCAATCCCAAAATACTTAGCACAAAAGCATTTAATCTCTGTAATTACTCCTGTATGAAAGCAATAAAATGCTTGCATGCACATGTGTGAACAAATGTGAACACTTTCCTAATTTTTTTTCTCCTTATGCATGTTCTACTCCATACTATTAAATGGACCAATTAGATGACACCTAGGGTCCAGAGAATTGCAAATTGTGTCCTTTAAACCGGGACAGAGGGAGTACTGAAAGTTTATAGTGACAGAAACTAAATGGAGTAATAATCTGTAAAGTATTGTAGGAGTAATTTAAATGTCAAAGCAAAAGTTTCAGCTCGGTAACCTACTCTTTTTAGACGGAAGCCTTGAAGTGAGCCCGGTTTTGAATTAACAAAGCCAAACCGGCTAGGAGTTACACCATTAGTTACAACACGCGCGCCCAAGGCGCTCAGCACAACACACAACCAAAGACAACACAGAAAACGCCACGCTGGAGCGCCAGCTAGATCCAAGATGAGGGAGTTTTGTCTTCTCTTGCACTGGAGTGATCACGACCAACTCCACACCAACAAACCTCCACCACACTAAGACAACAGCCCACAGGGGACTCGACGACGGGGCATCAACCTAGCAGAAGTTGAGGAGCCAAAGGAGGAGGGGTCTTGCGGCGATGCCTCCAAGAAGGTGAATGACGCAAGAACGCGACATCGTCGACGGCAGGGACCAAGGTCCTGCAAAGCTTTCACCCAGACCCGGAGCGACCACCCCCGGAGCTCGGGCTACGACCAGACCCCGACAACCATCTTCCCCTGGCACATGGGCGGGCACAGGCTATTTGCAATGGGTATTCAAAGTCAAAAAAATCCAATGCAAAACCTGAAGGCTGAAAAGTTGTTCAATGCAGCAGTACAAACACAAAGATTGGCAAATTGTTTAATATAAATAGAAGGATTCAAGAATTTTACATAAAGATAATGTCTCAAAATAGTAGAGAAATTACATGACAAAGTGTCCAATACTAAACAGAAGGTTCAAGAATTTTCCACTACAATGATATTGTCTCAAAATACTAGAGAAAGTTAACAACAGATAAACTCATAGCACAACTTTGCGGTTCTCCAAGGCTTGGAAACGTGATATGATTGCATCATCCTTGACTTGGAAAAAGAATTTCTTCTCAAGATATGTAACCAAGCAATCATTCAAGTATTGGCTTCCCATCTTGTTCCTCAGTTTATTTTTCACATAGTTCATTGAAGAAAAAACTCTCTCAACAGTTGCGGTTGCAACAGGAAGAACAAGAACCAATTTAAGAAGCTTGTAAACAAGATTATATGTCAGGTTCTTCTTTGTCTCGACAAGTTTAATAGAGAGATCCGCAATATTTTTTACTTCCCTGAACCTTTCATCTCTACGCATGTCAGCAATGAAGTTTGTGAGTTGAAAGGGAAGGTGCACTAGTTCCATCATCGAGAAATCTTTGGGATAAAAATGAGCAAGTTTAACCAACTTTTCTTTGTCAGAAGCAGAAAATGAGCCATTTGGATTGAAGGAAGCCATGCAAACAAGTAACTCTGTATTTACCTCATCAAATATGTCATTGAACTCTCGAATTTGTCTATCGATGACACCCAAGAACATATCCACATGGAAGCGATGCAAATTTTTGATATTTTTGAAGAACCATGCAGATCTTCCAACTGGCTTATAAAAAGCATCCATGTCAACAACTTTGACTCTATACTTCACACAGAAAGAATTTACCTCTCCAAGAAAATCTCTCCATCCACTATCATGTCGCAGGTTATCAAGCTCTTGTTGTGTGTATACAATAAGACCCATAGCATTTACAATATCTTGGTTCCTCCTTTGCAAGGATCTGCTCAAGTCATCTGTGATGCCAAATATTGCCAACATCAGTTTTGCCATGAAAATAAATTCATAAGAATCAAATGATGTTAACATAGTTTGTGCTGCAATAGCCTCCGTGCCGCTGTACTCTTGTCCAATTTTTATAAGAACTTTTCGGATTGAAGGATACATGGCCATAACATGTGACACCGTCTTATAGTGAGAATTCCACCGAGTATCACAAGGCCTTGCCAAACACATCTCTTGTTTCAAACCTTGACCAGATTCAATTTCACCCAAATGCAATGCTTCAATAATACGCTCAGCTTGCGCTAATCGAAGCATCCTTATCTTTTGCAAGACATTCCAAGAACATTTAACAAATATCCAAGTTGTTGAAAGAACCATCCACAATCGTCACATTGCTTAGCAACAGCAACAAGAGTTAGTTCACTACAGGAATGGCGCGGTGCGCCGACGGCCGGCCCATACGCCGACGGCCAATTGTTGGGGCCGTCGGCGTAGCACCGTGCCAGGCCAGCCCCGCTTCTGAGCCCTCGGCGTAGCCTCGCTGTCGGCGTAGCCACCGATACCCCGACGGTGGCCCTCGGCGTACGCAGGCCTTCGGCGTACGGGGTGTCCACGTGGCACTTGCCGGCCTGGCTGGGACGGATCCCTAACGGCGCCATCAATACGCCAAGGGTGACCATCGGCGTACCGCCGTACGTTTTTTTATTCATACGCCGAAGGTCACCGTCGGCGTACCACCGTCACCATTAGGAAACCCTCAAGAACTTGCATGTGGCCCTTGCACATGCATGGAGGTGTGGTGTTGTGTTGAAACATGCAAAACCTAGTCCCCGGGTTGCATGAATGTGTCTCCCTTCACATGCATGTGCTGTAACCTAAAAGGGAAGATTCTGGACTTATATAAGGGGGAAACTCCCTGTTCCGGTGAAACCGGGTAGGATACTGCCGCACCTTGTGAACCAACATGTTTTTACATCATCATATGACCTAAACAAACACAAAACAAGAGAGAGCTACGCCGGGCTACCCCTGTCAGAGGAACGTCTAGGGGGGTAGACGATCCGAGGCCCACAGATCAGGGTTCCGCGGCAAACCGCGCTCCGGGTCGTAGGAAACCCTCAAGAACTTGCATGTGGCCCTTGCACATGCATGGAGGTGTGGTGTTGTGTTGAAACATGCAAAACCTAGTCCCCGGGTTGCATGAATGTGTCCCCCTTCGCATGCATGCGCTGTAACCTAAAAGGGAAGGTGTAGACTTATATAAGGGGGAAACTCCCCGTTCTGGTGAAACCCGGTAGGATACTGCCACACCTTGTGAACCAACATGGTTTTACATCATCATATGACCTAAACAAACACAAAACAAGAGAGAGCTACGCCGGGCTACCCCTGCCAGAGGAACGTCTAGGGGGTAGACGATCTGAGGCCCACAGATCAGGGTTCCGCGGCAAACCGCGCTCCGGGTCGTAGGAAACCCTCAAGAACTTGCATGTGGACCTTGCACATGCATGGAGGTGTGGTGTTGTGTTGAAACATGCAAAACCTAGTCCCCGGGTTGCATGAATGTGCCCCCCTTCGCATGCATGCGCTGTAACCTAAAAGGGAAAGTTCTGGACTTATATAAGGGGGAACTCCCCGTTCTGGTGAAACCGGGTAGGATACTGCCGCACCTTGTGAACCAACATGGTTTTACATCATAATATGACCTAAACAAACACAAAACAAGAGAGAGCTACGCCGGGCTACCCCTTTCAGAGGAACGTCTAGGGGGGTAGACGATCTGAGGCCCACAGATCAGGGTTCCGCGGCAAACCGCGCTCCGGGTCGTAGGAAACCCTCAAGAACTTGCATGTGGCCCTTGCACATGCATGGAGGTGTGGTGTTGTGTTGAAACATGCAAAACCTAGTCCTCGGGTTGCATGAATGTGTCCCCCTTCGCATGCATGCGCTGTAACCTAAAAGGGAAGGTTCTGGACTTATATAAGGGGAAACTCCCCGTTCCGGTGAAATCGGGTAGGATACTGCCGCACCTTGTGAACCAACATGGTTTTACATCATCATATGACCTAAACAAACACAAAACAAGAGAGAGCTACGTCGAGCTACCCTTGTCAGAGGAACGTCTAGGGGGTAGACGATCCGAGGCCCATAGGTCAGGGTTCCGCGGCAAACCGCGCTCTGGGTCGTAGGAAACCCTCAAGAACTTGCATGTGGCCCTTGCACATGCATGGAGGTGTGGTGTTGTGTTGAAACATGCAAAACCTAGTCCCCGGGTTGCATGAATATGTCCCCCTTCGCATGCATGCATTGTAACCTAAAAGGGAAGGTTTTGGACTTATATAAGGGGGAAACTCCCTGTTCCGGTAAAATCGGGTAGGATACTGCCGCACCTTGTGAACCAACATGGTTTTACATCATCATATGACCTAAACAAACACAAAACAAGAGAGAGCTACGCCGGGCTACCCCTGTTAGAGGAACGTCTAGGGGGGTAGACGATCCGAGACCCACAGATCAGGGTTCTGCGGAAAACCGCGCTCCGGGTCGTAGGAAACCCTCAAGAACTTGCATGTGGCTCTTGCACATGCATGGAAGGTTCTAGACTTATATAGTAATAATATAATATAGTATAGTAATAATATAATATAGTAATAATATAATATAGTATAGTAATAATATAAAAAAGTATAAAGTATATACTAATACTAGAAAATTAAAAAACGTCTAGGGGTAGAATATAAAAAAGTATATAGTAATAATGTAGTAATAATATAGTAATAATATAATATAGTAATAATATAATATAGTATAGTAATAATATAAAAAAGATAAAGTATATACTAATATAGAAAATAAAAAAAACGTCTAAGGGGATAGAATATAAAAAAGTATATAGTAATAATATAGTAATAATATAAAAAAGTATAAAGTATATACTAATACTAGAAAATTAAAAAAAAACTAGCTACGCCGACAGCAGCCCTCGTTGTATCCTGGCCATCGGCGTAACGTTATCCCATTTTTTTGCCCGCGGCCCACCTGGGCCACTCACCCCCGACCTGTCCCCAATCCGCCACCAGCCGCTGCTCCTCGAGCCTGACCCCGCCGCCGCCCCTCCTCCTCCCGACCCCGCCGCCACCCCTCCTCCTCCCGACCCTGCCGCCGCCCCTCCTCCCCGAGCCCCTCCTCCTCCCCGAGCTCCTCCTCCTCCTCCCGACCCTGCCGCCGCCGCCACCCCCTCCTCCTCCCGACCCCGCCGCCGCCACCGCCCCTCCTCCTCCCGACCCCGCCGCCACCCCTCCTCCTCCCGACCCCGCCGCCGTCGCCATCCCTCCTCCTCCCGACCCCTCCGCCACCCCTCCTCCTCCCGACCCTGCCGCCGCCCCTCCTCCCCGAGCCCCTCCTCCTCCCCGAGCCCCTCCTCCCCGAGCTCCTCTCAGAGCCCCTCCTCCTCCTCGAGCTCGCGGTCGCCGCCCCTCCTAGTCCCGGAGCTCGCCCCTCCTCCTCCCCGAGCTTGCCCCCTCCCTACGCCGCCTCGCTGCATCGCCCCTCCCCCCTCCCTATCCCGTCCCTCCGTCGAGCCATCGCCGGAGCTCCGGTCTCTCGCAGGTACATCGAGAATTTTAAAGATTAGAGCTAAATCCTACACTTGGCTAAAATAGATGAAATTTGCTAAATAGATGTTGCATATTTAACCATTTGTTCATGTTTTTTGCAGTTACCGGAGGGTGAGCGGGGGGTGTTTCGACGGCAGGGTCCCGGATCATCTTCGACGATTTGATCACGCTTCGAGGGTGAGAATCCGTTCGCCTCTCTTGTACCTAGGTTTATTTTCGTGTCTAGATCACCAAGTCTGTCGCGTCACCTAGGCGTCATCCCGACCGTAAGCGTTACGCGACTTAATATGCATTAGTGGTCTCGCATATTTTGAACCGTAACGCATACGGCTTTTATTCGGCAGTCGGCGGATTCATAGTTGGGTATGGTTCTCCCTGGCTCTACCTCGATTCGAGACAGGATTTCGGTGACGCCTCCTCGTTGTTCTCCGGATGCACATCCTCTTGGCTTTTTGTCGAGACGTGTATCAGGAGAGCAGCAGGGAGGTGCTGCCGAAATTCTGCTTGGGTCGGGGTAGAGCCAGGGAGAACTTACCCAATCTACGGATCCGACGGCTGGTTAGGACCCTCTTTTCCTATTAGACATGTAGGTTGATGAATGCGTAAAAATATGAAGCATTTAATCTCCTGTTTGATATAAAATGTTATATTTGTTGTTTGGCTCCCAACAAAGCAGAAGAGGATGGCTGATAATGGGTGGATGTACAGTGGCCGTATTAGTGCGACTAATAAAACAGACGATTGGGTACGGAACACTCATTTATTAGTGAATGAGTTAGCGCGTGGTTCGAAGGCAATGGTTCGGGCACTTTGTCCCTGCGCTCATTACACTAAGCGTCATCGTCAGGGAAAGGATGACATGTATAAACACCTTCTGCAATATGGGTACATGTCTAACTATGTCACGCAAGTCGACTTTGCTCGGTACGAACGTGACAGGGGTGAGGTGATGCGTCAGCGGCTCAATGGCAATGAGCACGATGGGATTAGAAACTTTCTAGATGATCTCATCGATGCTGACCAGCCGGATTCGCCACCTCGACGGGAGGAACCACCAGAACCAGAGGAACCACCAGAACCAGAGGAACCGCTAGAACCAGAGGAACCAGAGCCAACCGCGAAGGCCTTCCTTGATATGATGGCCACGGCTAAGAGGCCTCTGTACGAGGGTGCAAAGATTTCTCAGCTCGATGCCATCTCTCAGTGTCTAGCCGACAAGTGCCAGTACTCCGCCACCCGTTCTCACTTTGAAGCTAATCTGAGAACATGTGGTAACATGTTTCTCGAAGGGCATTGTCTGCCTAAAACCTTTTACGAAACGAAGAAACTCATGAAGGAGCTGAACATGGATTATGAAAAGATAGATTGTTGTCCAAAAGGTTGCCTTTTGTTTTGGAAACAGTTTGCGGATGACAAGTACTGCTCCATTTGTGGGGCCTCTAGGTATGATGAGGTAAAGGGAAAGGATGGTCAGATGATTCAGTCGAATGTCGCTCTAAAGATTCTTCGGTATCTCCCATTCATAAAAAGAATCCAGCGGCTTTACTTGAGCGAGGAGACTGCCAAACAGATGACGTGGCACAAGGGGAAGAGATATGAGGACGAGCACGGACAGAAGAAGATGGGACATCCGTATGATGGTAAGGCATGGAAGAACTTCGATGACAAATACCCCCGGTGGGCAGAAGAGGCTCGGAATGTCAGAATTGCGATAGCAACAGATGGCTTCAACCCATATGGTTTGTCGACGGCCGCGTACAGCTGTTGGCCGGTGTTTGTTATTCCGCTCAATCCCCCCCCCCCGGAGTATTAATGCAACGGAAGACCATGTTTCTGTCGTTGATCATTCCAGGGCCCGAGTACCCGGGGAAAAATTTGAGTGTCTACATGCAACCGATTGTGGATGATTTGAACCACTCCTGGATACACGGGACGTTGACATACGACCGAGCATCAAAGAGAAACTTCTTGATGAAAGTTTGGTTGCAGTATACCATGCATGACATGCCCGGGTACGCCCTAACATGCGGATGGTGTACAGCTAGTAAGTGGCCATGCCCAGTGTGCAGGCACCGACTTGAGTTTCTTTGGCTAAAGTCGGGTCGCAAGTATGTTGCGTTTGACACGAATCGACAGTACCTCAAAAGAAAGCATCCGTTCAGAGAAGACAAGAAGAACTTCAAGAAGGGCAAAGTTGTGAATGAAGTAAAAGAGGTACCAAAGTTTGATGGTTCAGTCGTTGATGCCGAGCTACGTGCTCTCGTGCCTGCGGCGCCGGGAATTGGCCATCTATTTGCGGGATATGGTGTAACGCACAACTGGACTCATGTGGCATCCTTAACGAATCTTGTGTATTACAAGGACCTTGAACTTCCCCATAACATCGATGTGATGCACACCGAAAAGAATGTCGGGGAGTCCCTTTTTCACACAGTACTGAACATTCCTGGAAAGTCAAAGGATAATGTCAAGGCTAGAGTCGATGTTGAGAAGCTTTGTGATAGGAAGAGATTACACATGCAGCCTCCTACTGTCCGTCGAAAGAATTGGTTCAAGCCGCATGCCTACTACTGCCTTGATAATGTCCAAAAGAAGGAGTCATTCAGGTGGCTCAAATATGTCGTGATGTTCCCTGATGCTTATTGTTCGAATATAAGTAAGGGAGTCAATCTTTCGACGGGACAAGTCACCGGGCTCAAGAGTCACGACTATCATATATGGATTGAGCGGCTGATGCCGGTGATGGTTCGAGGGTATCTCCCCGAGAAAGTCTGGCGAGTGCTTGCGGAGTTGAGCCATTTCTTCCGCACGCTCTGTGCTAAGCAGATATGTCCTCTGGTTATTGAGAAGCTGCAAGTTCAGGTGCCGGAGTTGCTATGCAATTTGGAGATGATCTTTCCGCCAGGCTTCTTTACTCCGATGGCACATCTCATTGTGCACCTCGCAAACGAGGCACTCTTGGGGGTCCCGGTGCAATTTCGTTGGCAGTTTTGTATTGAGAGAGAGTTTAAGTATATTCGAAAGATAACTGGAAACAAAGCCAAGATTGAAGCATGCATAGCTGAAGCAACATGCCTTCGGGAGATGGCAGACGCCGCGACAACCTACTGGCCCGATGATGTTCCCACTATGCATAGCCTGGTCTCTCATTACAATGTCGACCTGCCCAAGAATGACCCCAATCTCAAACTATTCCAATTTCCCGGTGGCAAGGCCGGTAAAGGACTAAAATATAGCTTGCCGAAGGAAGAGAAGGATTGCATAATGCTCTATGTGCTTATGAACATGAAGGAAGTGGTCGATTTCATTAGGTAAAATGGTAAACAAGTTCTTATTTTCTCGGTCTAATGCTCTATGCAGCTAGTAACTCGGTCTAATGCTTATTTTCTCCTTAGCGACTTCACGGATGAACAGTGGTCGGGACCGACGGATCCCTCTCCCATGGAGTTGGACACTCTACTGAAAGAGGGTGCTCCTGGAAATAAAAAAACTTTGTGTCCTGGTTCATGGAAAAAGTAATTTCTAACCTGTCCCTCTTACCTTGCAATATGTGACTTGTCCCTCTTATTCCACGTAACTAATGAACAAAACAAACCTGTAGGGAGCTAATCCCAATGTTGAGATGTCAAATGAGCTGAAATGTGTTTCCCAAGGTTGTAACCGTGACGTCATGAAGTATGAGAAGTATGATGTGAATGGGTTTCGCTTCCATACAGAGACGCACCAAAATGGGCGACCGAATGCAAAAACGGTAAATATTGGGGTCTTCACCAGAGGAGCCGATTCCCTTGATTACTACGGAAGGTTAGAGAATGTATACGAGCTGACCTTCAATTGTACGAACGTACAACTCAATCTTGTTGTGTTCAAGTGCCACTGGTTCGACCCAAGGGGTGGACTGAGAAGTACCCCTTCCATTGGGTTGGTTGAAGTTAGGCCTTCAACCACCTATAGCGGAGCCGACGTCTTTGTTGTTGCTCACCAAGCCAACCAAGTTTATTATTTGCCCTACCCATGCCAGAAAGCAGAACTCCAGGGCTGGGAAGTCGTGTTCCAGGTATCGCCACATGGTAACCTACCGATTCCCTCCGAGGATGATTACAACAACATTAACCCTGTAACGTACGAGGGAATTTTTTATCAAGAGCAAGAGGACGTCGGGCATTTTGATTTAGAACCGGTTGATCTTGAGGACCTTGGGAACGATGCAGAAACTCGGGGTGAGTCAGTGGTGAATCTACATGATATAGATATGCTCGAGAAGTTTCATACAGAGAATGACAACGATGATGAGCCTCCATCCTTCAATGAGAATCCAACTTTCTACTCAAAAGATAGTGATAGTGATAGTGAGAATGGGAATGAGAATCAGAATGATAGTGAGTATTTATTATGTCTTTGTGCTTAATTGTTTTCTTAATTGCATTATGCCTTTATGCTTTGTGTATACATTTTATTATGTCTTTGTGCTTAACTGTTTTCTCTTATTCAATGCAGGTGATTGAAAAATATGAGCAGCGGCAAGGCAAGCTCTTCGTCCTTGCTTAATGCGCTGAAACAGCGCAAGAAAAAAGCTACATGGAGTGGGAGACAGCCAAATCCCAATCCTCGTTACCCCGATCTTGCTGGTGCGAGAGGAGGACGAGGTCGAGGTCGAGGTCGAGGAGGACGACGAGGATGAGGTGGCAGGGGAGGAGGCGTGGACTTTGACCCACCACCCCCGCTTCTGGCGACGTGGCTCCTGAGTTCTTCCTGACAGAGCAGCCTTTTGGGAACGAGGCGGAGCCAGAGACCGAGAGGGAGGCGAAGACCGAGACGGAGTCTAGAGACGAGGCGGAGGCGGAGTCTGACACTAGCTACGAGTTGGTGCCGCCGAAGAAATTGCGGAATCGTGGGGAATCGGGAGTCCCTGAGGAGAGGTTAGAGCCTAGGACCCAGGAGGCGAAAGCCCTTATTATTCCAGATGACCTTGAGTAAGTGTACTAATTTTGCAATTTAAAACATGTAATTTCATATTGGTCATAAATAATTTGGCATGTGTACTAATGTTTATTATTGTGCAGCAATTGGACATTTCCTCCGGGGACCAAGCCTCGCCTTCCTAACAGCCTGGTTGGAGCTCTGATTAGGAAGTTCTGGCCGGGCTATCACATTTCCCCCGATGGTGTCAGGAGGCTAGCTACTACTTGGGCGGATTAATATTCAAACTGGACAGAATACGGATTTAGGGCTTGTGCCTCCCATGCCGGGGCAGCCGCCATGCATGCCATCAAGGGACAGTTTCGCTAGGACATACTACACATCGACACCGGTAAGTTCTTTGCTAGCCCACTGGTTATCGCTTTACTTTGCCTCGCAAGTTGCTAACATGTAGGCAACATGTAGGGAACGGGAGCTTCTGGGAGCTAGCACTTTAGCCATGCCTCGCCGGATGGGCGTCAGATCACACTGCTTCATGACAATGGTCCTTCTCCTGGCCATTCTGCTGGTGGTTCTCCCAATACTCACCCCGACACTTCTCCTACTACCTCGCGAGATGGTTCTTCTGCTGCTTCTACTGGACGCCACCCTCGCCGGAGGTCGCCTCTTTTCACCAGGGGAGATCTCGGGTACACCCCGTCTCCTCCAGAGTTGTAGGGTTTTATTGTCTATGCATGTGTGACGATGTTGATACATGTATGAATGATGTGATCATGTTGATACATGTATGAATGATGTGATCATGTTGATACATGTTTGAATGATGTGATTTTGTTTGATACATGTATGAATGATGTGATTTTGTTTGATTTTTGTGTGAAATACATGTTCAATATTGCTATGAATAATATTGCAAGAAATAAAACTGCAGCGAAACAGGGAAAAAATCTGGGTTGGGCCTACGCCGAGGGCCATGTCGTCGGCGTAGTGCCTCCTCTGTGCCAAATGGTACACGATACGCCGAGGGCCTAACCGTCGGCGTAGCTGTCTGCCTGGCACGGCCAGCGCCTGCCACGTGCTACAGCTATGCCGAGGGCCTAACTGTCGACGTATGCCTAGGCCTACGCCGAGGGCCGCGACCGTCGGCCCAGCTGCCTGCCTGGGGCGCCCACAGTCTGCCACGTGCCAAGCTACGCCGAGGGCCATGCCGTCGGCGTACCGACTGCGCCGTTAGCAGACGGTGTAACGGCAGGCTCGCCTTTTGCCGACGGCTACTACGCCGAGGGGCCTGCGACGATCGTCGGCAAAGCTTACGCTGAGGGCTAGACCATACGCCGACGGCTTTTTTTGCTCCGCCGAGGGAGAGGTTCGCCGAGGAGGCTACACCGACGGCAGCCCTCGGCGTAGCGTAGGCCGACGGTCTAGCTGCCTACGCCGAGGGCTTTTAGCCGTCGGCCTAGCCGGCGCATCCTATAGTGGTTGAAGCTGGTGGGCAGAGCAATGAACATAATATGCTGAAGGAGACTCATCCATAATTAGCTTCTTCAAACCATTGACATGACCCTTCATGTTGCTAGCTGTATCGTACCCTTGCCCACGAACCATGGAAAAGCTGAAAGAATGATATATAAGTAGATCTCCAATTGCTTTTTTAAGTGTCAAAGATGTGGTGTCTTCAACTTCAACAATACCAAGAAACCTCTCCACTACCCTTCCTTTCTTATCAACATACCGAATACAAAGAGCTAGCTGTTCTATTTGACATACATAACTAGATTCATCGGCAAGTATTGTGAAACAATCACCATCAAGATCTGCCAACATGAGTCTAGTGGTTTCCTTAGCACAAGAACCAATGAGCTGCTTTTTTATCTTTGGGTCTATCATTTGACATTTCTGCGGTGCATTGTTTAGAACCACCTTGTCAACTTCTCTGAAATTATTTGCTAGCCACTTCAAGAGCTCAAGAAGATTGACCATATTTAAAGAATCTTTTCTTTCATTATGTCCACGGAAGGCCAACCCTTGCTGCACATGAAACCTCAAGCACTTGATTGAATATGTCAAATGTGATATATATAGTGCCTTATATTCTTTAGTGTTTGCAGCTAGGACCTCTTGAATCGACGACTTGGGTTGTGTAAAATAATACTATTTCTCTTGAGCACTATTGTGAGAACTAGTTATCTCACCAACATGTTTCTCGAGTCTTCGTCTCATGTTCCAGTTTCTAAATCCTCCATTAACAAAACTATCACCACCAGCAGTAGTTTGATCTTTGAATAAATAGCAGATAAAGCAAAAGGCGGCATCCTTTTCCACACTATACTCAAGCCAGTCAAATTCATCAAACCATGCAGCTACGAAGCGACGCATACCTCCAATCTCTCTAGCCGGGAAATTATGCTTCCTAGGTTGACATGGACCCAGTGCAATATACCCCCTTCTGATTGAATCTCGTTCATTTATATCATATCTTGAGATGGGAATCCTCTTCCCAGGATCATGTGAAAGTAAATCCAAATCATAGACTGCTTCATCTTCATCATTCAATTCTTCCTCTTCAATGATTGGAGGGTTTATTTCTGGTTCTGTGCTTGTGTGTATCTCCGGTTGAGTAAACTACCACAAGCCGCAACTCAACAGAAGATGTATTGCTTCTAATTTGAGGTCCAGATTCAACAACAGCACATGATGGTTCTGGTGTAGAGATGGACTCAGTCTTCTTTGACCTTGAAGCTCTCTCCCACAATGTCTTCAAATCAACATTGTTCCTCTTCATCTCTTTATTATCAGTGTGTTGTCAATGAAAATTCAGTACAACAACAACCTACATCAGAATCGGATACATGAGTAACAAATTTAATAACTAATCTAATTTTTCATGGAGGTAACTGATCTACATCAGACAACAATTGTTGATTTACTAGTTTGGATACCGGAAAAGAATCAGCAAGGATTAAGATCCCTAACCTGCAGCGTGAAGTCTGAACCTTTCAGTATCTCGCCTCTGAACTCTGAAGTAGCAGCCAGAACCCCACGTCGGAATCCCCTTCTTGCTCCGGCCTCCCAGCTCCCGTTGCTTGCTCCGGCCTTCCGCTGCGATTGATCCTGTCGCGGTGCTGGCGCTCTGTAGCCGCCACGATGGTCAAGATCTTGTCGATGGAGCCTCACGCTGGATAGGAACCGCTGAGTATACGGTAGGTAGTAAATCTGCTGCTGCGTTTGGGCTTGGCCCTTGGCCTAGATGGTTCTACGGGCCAGGAAGACTGACACGTGAGGGTATTTCTGATTTTGGCTAGGTGAGTTGTCGAGTAGCTGGGTATCTATCATACACATAGTCACCTATACGTATACATGTATATGTAGTAAAAAAAATAGCCAGAAAAAAATGGGTATTCAGCTGAATACCCATGAATCTATTTGTGCCCGCCAATGCCCTAGCATTGGGAAAAGCCCACCGGTAACAGCTACAACCGGACGCCCATCTAGCAGAGCCCCCCAAGGCGCGAGAGAGGACATCAGCTACCGCAACCATACCGTGTAAATGTAGCCAAGCCAACGGTATGCGAGGACTGAGACACCAGCGAGAGGACACAGGGTGCTCCACAGGACACTGCCACAGAGACTAGCCCGAAGCGAGACCACCTAGGGAACAGCCTTGGGGCGAACGGACGGAATCCACCAAGCTAGCCCGGGGGATCAGCATCGGGATGCCTTCAACAAGGGAGCGACACCCGGAGGTGACGCCGTACCAATCTTAGCCTAGGCCAAGTGCAGCTTTCGCCGAGATCCAACCGGACCACAATCCGGACGACGACACGAGGACGCAGAGTAGACCCGGCCGAACTCACAACCGCACCACCGATCCACCTCAGGGTCGGAGGGAGAACACGTTGCATACCCCGACAAGCGTGCGCCGGCCCCGGGAACCCCACCCAGAACCGGCAAGAACGACACCCGGCAATTGACGCACAACAGCAACCAACCCGAAAACGGAGCGTCGAGAGCTAGGTGGGGAGACAGGTACGGTGACCGGGCCCAACCCAACTCAGACCTAGGTCCACGAGCCTAGATCCGCCACCAACTCGGGCTCGCCAGACCTAGATCTAGGCCCGCAGGTCCAGATCTAGATCTGGTCACCGTCGTTAGATCTCTGCCTCCCGGCGGTGGGGCGCCACCCAAGCGACCACCCACCCCACTCCGGCGGAGGGGACACCGCCCAGGCACCCTCCCACCTCCCAGCAACCACGGCGGGGCTCCGGGCCCGGCCGGCTGAACCCGAGGCAGTTCCCTGCGGCCCGAACAGGATGGTGGCTGCGGACCGCACCGCACGCGACGGGGCGGCCGCCACCCGCGAGCCCTCCCCCAACCAGCGGTGCTAGTCCGAAGGAGAGAACCATACCCGCCGACGATGCCGGGGTGGCCCTGCATGGCCGGCTTCCTCCATCAGCATGTACTCCCCTTTTACGAAAATGCAACTCTACATATATGTGGATGTTTCGGGCTTATCCTCGACATCCATTCGTGCTTTGAGATTCGTGCAGACTCTTCTTGTGAATTGCAGAGGACACCCCGTGGTATCTCTCTTTCATGACAGTAAGTCCCTGCGCATTAACTATATAGCCATCGTCCTTTTTATATGCGATCAATTTAGGACGAACAACTATCTTTGGTTTTGACAAGTTAAGTACATAATTAGAACAGTACTAGGCACATATAAGCAATAATTAACATGGATATATTCTTGATCTGGGGCAAATACATAAAATTAAGCATGAATACATTCTCCGCTTTAACCTTTAGGGAAAATGAAAGGAACCAGAATGAAAATGTAAACTTTTCTATTAGGGGCTTGTTGACCGGTGAAGGTTGCTTGAGTTTAGTCTCACCTCACCTACGGAAGGAGGCCACACTCACCTTATAAGGGAGAGATTCCTTCCTCCTTTCAGTCGAGACTTTTAGGATGGAGTGAGCTCTCTTCTTATAGTTGAACCGTGTGCGCATAAACGTCCAGAACATAGGCTGACTGCTAGGCTAGGCCAAGTGGATGCTGACATCTGGTATCAGAGCTAGAGATTGCCATGCCTTTCTAAGGGATTTCTTAGGGGATGGGATGTTAGGGGCCTGTTGACCGGTGAAGGTTGCTTGAGTTTAGTCACACCTCTCCTTTGGAAGAAGGCCAAGTGGACGTTGATACCTGGTATCAGATCTAGTGTGCGCACTGCTATTAGGTGTGTGGCGATCTGCATCGCTCCTGTTTAGGAGGATGGGATGTCGGTACTCGAACGGGTGACACAGTTAGAGATGGTCCCGTGGAGGCTACACTAGTTTAGTCTCACCTCGCTTACGGAAGGAGGCTACACCCAACTTATAAGAAAGAGATTTCTTCCTCCCTTCAGTCGAGACTTTTGGGATGAAATGAGCTCTCTTCTTATTGTTGTTGGGCCGTGTGTGCACATAACGTCTAGAAGGTAGAGACGTTAACATTTTCATAATCAAAGCTCCATCTCGAGAGACTCGCAGCAAAATTAAGAGATGAATTACTCCGAAATATTGGTGATAAATAATAATTTCCATCATTCCTTATTAGAATTGTAATTAATAACAAACTGGTAGGGGAAAGGAATCAAATCAGATCAGGAAAAGCAAATCAGATCAGGAAGAACAAATCAATTGAGAAATCCATGACCCATCCCGAACAAATCCTCAACAGAAATTCCCATTCCCATTGTAGAGAAGTAAAAATTAAGAAGGTGATAATGAGCACGGATCCCGTCTATCTGAAGGACACAACCTTCACGTCGTCGTCCTTCCGTCGATTTTAAGAAGACCGGTGTGGGGGATAGTGGCGGAGGTCGTTTTGGATTTCGAGGTCGTGGCCTCCATGCTCATGGCAGCCGGTGTGGTGGGCGGGCTCGAGGCAGCAGCATGGCCGGGGAGGCCGGATCCGGCGCGGTAGGATAGTGTGGTGGGCAAGCTCGAGGCGGCAATGGAGCGGGGTTTTTCCCGAGGTAGCGATGGAGCAGTTCATGTGGATGAGGTGGCCGAGAAGAGAGATAGCTCGGGACGTGAAGAAAAGGAATTGGACCTGTCCACTTTCGTTTCTATAAGGTGAGAAGGTGTACTCTTCTAGGATGTACATGTAAAAGTGCAAACTCGAATCTTGAAGCTACCTTAACCATAGGATAAGCTGGGGACACCCTCCTATGGGAAGAAAAACTGTGTTCCCCCTTTTAGCTGTGTGTACATGCTACCATCGTTTATCTTCTTGTCCACAACAGTATTCTTGACACTACAATATCAACTCTTGTATTTGAGTATCTCAATGAAAGTTCTTGATGTACTTATCACATTAATTAGAAGATACAGTTGTTAAGAGTATCAATAGCTTTATGGAGTACAAATGATCAAGTAAGCAAAAAAACTCTTAACTACAACAACAATGCATCATTGTTTAGCTCTGCACCCCTTCCAATGTTGGCCAAGTGGAAACGTTACTTCATGATCCAAGAACACATAAGAAAAACTAAACAAGCACACTACAGAATATGCAAATAAATTTAGTGGTAATCCAATTCAGTTAAGCATGCATCTTAAACTACAGAACACAGTACTCCTTGGAGCACTTACATTTTTTACCACTCCAAGACAACCGAAGAAACGGAATTACAAAAAAGGCACTTGGAGTACAAGCACTACTACAAGGAGTACTAAGAGAAGCTTGTGCTACTCCTCTCTTCTTCCAGACCAAAAATTCTATGATTATTAAACTAAGTAGTAGGAAAAATACTTTGCAGCTCATGATTAACAATGTGCTACTCCTATTCTGAAACATAGCAAAGTGCAAATGTTTTGCAGCTCATGATTAAGCTAAGCAAATTTCAGCTGTCGCAACTCATGATTAAACCGAGAAAAGTTATTGGAGTACTGATTATTAAAGCAATAATTACTGACTATTAAATCAATAATTATAGAACAGATAATAGGAGAATAGGAGCTCGATTTCTGTAGTTGTAGATTTCAGAATAGGAGTAGTTACCGTCAACAAGCGGTCTGAACTATCCCGTCCACGCCTAGTGGATCTTCCGCCTTCTCCACACACGACTATCTCCCAGAACTCGTGGTTTGGCATAGGAGGCGCTGAAGAACGAGTGGGGCTCTTGATGTGCGGCAGTGGCTTGTGGCATATCATCACTTGGTCCATTGAGTTGAGACCAGTGTGTAAGTTTCCTCCATGACCATAAGAGCCATAACTTAAGATCTAAACTTTCCTAGGTGTGGATCTAGTTGTTAATACCGTTGGACCTGTCCAAAGCGAGAATGAGTGCATCGTCTTGTAGGCGGCGATGTCAACTAAAGCAGATCAAGAAATGCTATCCCTGAGAATAAGTGCACAAGTTTTGCGATACATCCATTTAACTTTCTGATATCATAAAATTAACTGAAAAGGCAATTGACCCACTTAAATTTTTGTGAACAGATGATGTCTACGCATGCTTCTATTCTTGTAGACAATGTTGGGCCTACAAGTGTAGAGGTTTGTAGAACAGTAGCAAGTTTCCCTTAAGTGGACCACCCAAGGTTTATCAAACTCGGGGAGGAAGTGGTCAAATGTATCCCTCTCAAGCAACCCTGCAATCAAGATACAAGAAGTCTATTGTGTCCCCAACACACCCAATACACTTGTCAGGTGTATAGGTGCACTAGTTCGGCGAAGAGATGGTAAAATACAAGTAATATGGATGATTATAAGTGGTAATTGCAATCTGAAATAAGAGTGACAACAAGCAAACATGTAACAAGATTGATTGTAAACGGTGTTTCAATCCTTAGAAACAAGGCTTAGGGATCATACTTTTACTAGTGAACACTCTCATATAAATATCTTCTCTTTATTATGCTACCATGAACTACTCTCTGGTTGGACGATGTAGGGCTATAACAACACACCTTAAAGTTCGCATTCCCCATCTAGATAACCCCTCACTATCACCTTGAGCGCTAGATGGTTCCAACAAACACCACAATCTCATAGAGACATCCAACTCAAATTATACTCATGATAAGTATTTCTATAACCTTAGCCTAAGTGCCACATGGTGTGCACACTATCAACTTCACACACGTGGGGATAAGCAGAGATTAATTAAAGCACTTGAGTAGCAGAATAGATATACTTATTCAACTATATTACAAAGCTCATGATCTCAATAAGATCACGCATAGAGAGAGATGAACACATAGCTACCTGTAGAGCCCTTAGCCTCGAGAGAGAACTACTCCCTCCTCATCATAGGAGTCAGCAACAGCGATGGAGATGGTGATGGAGTCGATGGAGATGGCTCCGAGGGCACTTCCCTGTCCCGGCAGGGTGCCAGAACAGAGACTTCTGTCCCCCGAATCTCCTCTTCGGTGGCGGCGGCGTGGCGGAACGTTTCGTGGAATTCTGATCCTGTGCCTAGGGTTTTCATCTCGGGGGGAATATATAGGCGAAGGGGCAAGGTCGATGGAGGCCCGGTAGGCATAGGGATGCTTGATACGTCGTAAACAAAATTATAGATACGTTTACGATGTATCAAGCATCCCCAAGCTTAACTCTAGCTCATTCTCGAGTAGGTAAGTGATAAAAAGAATAATTTTTGAGGTGACATGCACCGTCACAATCTTGATCAAGGTATTCATAAAGCATTGATAGCTGGGATCAAAGTACTCTAAACATAAGCATGAAAGATAGAGTTCTAACAATAAGACATAACAACTATGTTGTAACATGAAAAGGTACAAACAAAAGATCATGAATAACAATGCATTGAAAGATGTTTGTTTGTTTCACATATAGAAAACATAATAAAAGTGGTATTCAGCTTGTCCCTCATGGTATAGCAAAATATAAATGCATAGGACACCTTCAAAGTTCATAAGGGTGACTAGATACAAATAATTTAAGAACAAGCAATATCAAAGTTATAAATCAATCATAAAGTTTTGGAACAATTCACATTAAACTAAGAATGACCATTGTGCTCTCTCAATTGGTGCATTGATACGTCCAAAAAGTATCTACTTTCCCGAACACTTTTCCTATTGTTTTTCCTCTAAACTTGTGTGATTTTGATACAACTAACATGGACTGACGCTGTTTTCAACAGAATTACCTTGGTGTATAGTTTTTATGCAGAAAATCAACTATCAGGAAAAATCCAGGAAAATATGCCAAAAATCCTATTTCACGAGAGGACTCACGGAGCCAGAAGACGAGACGGAGGAGGGCCATGAGGGGCCCACACCACCTGGCCGCGTGGGCCAGGCCAAGCCACGCCTGGGGGTGGTGTGGCCGCCTCGGTCACCCCCTCGGCCTCTCTCTTCGCCTATAAGTTGCCTCTTGACCTAAAAAGCCAGGAGGGTTTGGCATTTTTCCAGAAAGAGTTCCGCTACGCCGCCACCACCAGATTCCGCAAATCAGAACCATAAAATCCGTTCTAGCACCCTGCCGGGATGGGGAATTGGAGGAGATCATCGTCGTCATCATCACCATCGCTTCTCCATCGACCATCCATGATTCCCCCATCTATGAGTGAGTAATCCCCCGCTGTAGGATATGGGGATGGTAGGGATTGGATGAGATCGTTCATGTAATGGCATTAGATTGTTAGGCCACGGTGCCTAGTATCTATTATTAGTGATTTTTGACTTTGGTGCAACTTGTTATGCTTAATGCTTGTCACTAGGGCCCGAGTGCCATGATTTCAGATCTGATCATGTTATTGATTCATGATGATATTATTGTTTGCGATCTTACCTGCAAGTTGTATACACATATTGTTGTCCGGAACCAAAGGCCCCGAAGTGACAATAATCAGGATAATCGGAGGGAATGGCTTTGATGTGAGGATCACATGTGTTCACGGAGTGTTAATGCCTTGCTCCGGTGCTCTATTAAAAGGAGCACCTTAATTGCCAGTAGTTCTCTTGAGGCCCTGCTGCAAACGGGCTGGCAGGATAAAAGATGTTGTGCAAGTTCTCATTGCAAGCACGTATGACTATATATGGAACACATGCCTATGATTATCTAGTACTTGGATGCTTTATCTTATTTATCTGCAAATAACCTATGTCTTGATTGCTATATGAATTGTCTTGTCCATGCAACGCCTGTCCATCCATCCCTATGCCTACCGCGCTTTAATCCTGCTGTTTACTGCAATTGTGACCACTGTCTTTACTTTTACTACTGCTATTACTTTGTTATTGCTACTACAAAACTGTTGCTACTGATAAACTGCTGTGAGCAAGAATGTTTCCAGATGCAGCTGAATTGACAACTCAGTTGTTAAGGCTTATAAATATTCTTTGGCTCCCCTTGTGTCGAATCAATAAATTGGGTTTCACTTTCCTCGAAAATACTGCGATACACCCCCTATACTTGTGTGTCATCAAGACTATTTTCTAGCGCCGTTGCCGGGTAGCATAGCTCTATTTATCAAGTTCACTTGGAATCACTATTGTTCGCTGCCCTCCATTCATCATGGGTAATCTCGTGATGGAAAGGTTCCTATATTACCATCCTCTACAAGAAGAGGTACGGTTCTGAATACCTCTGTTGCTCTTGATTCACCATCTCTTATGAGTAAGCTCCTTACACCACCACATACACATGCTACACACACTACTACTGCTGAATCTAAAACTTCTGATACTTATGATGTTGCTTCTATTGTGCTTGATAAAAGTGGTTCATTAGGTCCTTTCCTAGATTCTACGATTGCTAGAACTGTAGGTGGAAATACTGAAACTCCTAATGAAGATACTACTACACCTATCAGTTCACCTGAGTCTAGAGAGAGCTATGATATTGAAGACGGATATATAGAAATGACTGATGAATTTATTAAAGAATGCCAAAACACCCATGGTAGGAGTGCTATTAAGAGTCTTCTTGAGAAACATACTGTTAGACCTAAATTATCTCCTAATGCTAAGTTTGCTACATCTCCCATAAACATTAAAGATAAGGATTATGATTTCTCTCTTGATTTATCTTACATAACTATTATTGAGAAAGAACCTTTTTGTGTGACTAAGAATGAAAGTGCGGTAGCACATATGACTGAGCTTTCTACCATGAGTGGCTTATTTTCTGATGATATTAAGATGCGCACCTACTTTGTTGCTAAAATTTTCCCTTTTTCACTGAAAGGAGAAGCTAAGGCTTGGTTTAATAATTTACCTCCTAGATCTATTGATAGCCCTGATTACTTGATTAGTACCTTCCTTCAGAAATATTTCCCTCCTAGTGCTAGACATGCCATTTTTCAGGAACTTTTCGATTTTAAATAGGGAGAAAAAAGATATTGCCTGAATCATGGGCAAGGTTTTGTGCTTTGATTCATGCACATGCTAGATGTCCATTACCTAAAAATGAGCTTATTGATATATATTATAATGGACTAACTGAAGAATCTAGGACATACCTGGATAGTTGTGTTGATTGTGTTTTTAGGAATAGAACTCCCAAGGAAGCTGAGGAATTAATGGCTAAAATAAGCAAGAATTATGAAGACTGGACTTCATCTGAGCCAACTACACCTAAAACAACTACACCTGAGTTAACTATGACTGAGCCAACACCAACACCAACACCAACATCAAAGAAGAGGGGAGTTATTGAACTAAATGATGAAGTGATGAAGTGATGTGCTCGTCGTCCGACGTAGAGCTCGTTGGGAACCCCAAGAGGAAGGTATGATGAGCACAGCAGTAAGTTTTCCCTCAGTTATGAAACCAAGGTTTAATCAAACCAGTAGTAGCAAGGAAACACCCCAAAGGTGTTACTAGCTGAGCTTTGGCAGTGCGCACTACCGGTGCTAGTAGCAACGTGGAGACCTGCACAACACAGCCACAGACCTTTGTCCCCAACTTGCGATGAGGTTGCCAATATCACCGTGTTTTGCGGAAAACAAAGGATTAAACGTATCGAATGGAAAGAAGTAAAAGTTTGCAAAAAGTAAACACAAAGCAGTAAACAGTTGTAGATTGTATGTAAAGAAAAAGGACCGGGATCCATAGTTCACTAGAGGTGGCTCTCCTTAGATAGAAAACATGTTGGGTGAACAAATTACAGCGGGGAAATTGACAAACATCGAGAAAGCAATACATGCATATACTAATCATCTTGACTCCTTTGAGACTTGATTGGGCATTACAACATAATAAATAGACCGCCATCCAACTGCATCTATGACTAATAATCCACCTTCAGGTTATCATCCGACCCCCCTCCAGTATTAAGTTGCAAGCAACAGATTATTGCTTTACGAACTGTGTGTAAAGTAAACAATACGATTGTTCTATGAACAAAAGGATTGTTGTTTTCTCCCTAGTAGCAACATCACATCTAGTACCTTAGAGATTTCTGTCACTTCCCCAGATTACCAGAGGCATGAACCCACTATCGAGCATAAATACTAACTCTTGGAGTTGCTAGCATCTACTTGGCCAAGATAGCTACTAACAACGGAAAGCATGCAAGATCACAAATAACAAAGACATGATAGAATCAATAATCAATCTGAAATAGCATCTCAATATCCATCGGATCCCCGCAAACACAACATGTATGAATTACAAATAGATGATCTTGATCATGAACGGAGCTCACAAGATCTAAACATGAAAGCACAAAGGAGGAGAACCAGCCATCTAGCTACTACATGGATCCGTAGTCCAAGGATGAACTACTCACGCATCACACCGGAGGCTTGCATGGTGATGAAGAAGGCCTCCAGGGTGAATTCCCCTCTCCAGCAGGGTGCCGGGAAGAGCTTCAGATCCCTCCCGATCTAGGGATGGAGATGACGGCGGCTACAGACTCTTTCATGGATTTTTGATCGGGTACTTAGGGTTTTCGTCCCGAGGGCAATATATAGGCGGAAGGAGAGGCCGAGGGGGTGCCGGGAGCGGCCACACCACCCCCTGGCGCGGGCCAAGCCTGGCCGTGCGGCCAGGTGGTGTGGTGGCTCCCTGGCCCTTCTCCATCTCGTATTCTGGCACTTGATCCCTTCCGGAAAAATAGGCACTTTGGCTTTTGTCCCGTCCAATTCCGAGAATATTCATTTTCTGACTTTCCTGGAACCAAAAATAGCAGAAAACAGGCAGCTGGCACTATGGCTCTTGTTAATAGGTTAGTCCAAGAAATCATATGAAAAGTACTCCAAAGTTGGAACAAAACACAAGAAAGTGGATAAAACCAAGCATGGAACGTCAAAAATTATAGATACATTTGCAATGTATCAACATCCCCAAGCTTAACTCCTGCTCGTCCTCGAGTAGGTAAGTGATAAAAAGAAAGAATAATTTTTGAGGTGACATGCACCATCAAAGACTTGATCAAAGTATTTGCAAAACATTCAAAGCTGGGATCATAGTACTTCAATCATAACATGAAAGACAAAGTTCTAGCAATAAGCAAAGAAACTATGATGCAACATGAAAAGGCACAAACAAAAGATTCATGAATAACAATGCTTTGCAAGACGTTTGTTTGTTTCACATAAAGAAAACATAGCATAAAAGTATTCAGCTTGTCCCTCAATAGAGTAGCAAATATAAATGCATAGAACACCTTCAAAGTTCATAAGAGTGACTAGATATAATAGTTTAAAACAAGCAATATCAAGTTATGCATCAATCAACTAGTCTTGGGACAATGCACATAGAACTAAGAATGGCCACTATGCTCTCAAAGTAGGTGCATAAAGGTAGAATATGGAGACTCAATATAATGGTGGAAGAAAGGCCTTTATAAAAGGAAGTAGGGATTCAAGTCTCATAAAGAGCTTCCAAAAATTATGGTACTTAATAGCTTTCAGCTCTCATTGCCCCTATCATAAGCATCTTGAAGTGATTAAGGTTAAAGTGAACAAACTATGGTGTACATGCTTAACGAAGTATATGTCAAAAATCTCATGTCCCTTGTATACGAGGGCCGCTCCTCATGCTACTCAAGTTTAGTCACTGGTAAGTTCTTGTCATCGTAAGTACATGTGTATCATTGAGAACCGTCAACGGGGTACCCCTTGCCCGATGATACGGAAGAATCACCATATTAAAATGACAAGGCAAGTAGACAATGAGCATCTCAGCATTCTTCTTATTTACCATGGGAATATGGTGCTTTTTTCTCTCTTTCCTCTTTTCATAGTATCTCTTTTTTTCTCTTTTTTCTCAATATAGGACTCTTTTTTTATAAGAAGAATGCTTCATAGACAGCTCATTATGGTTACGCTGCAGGTTTCCACCATGTCAGCATGGATTAGACCAGCGGCCCAGGCGTTTCTCTAACACATATACATAACTCCATGGACTTACAAGCTCCCCTTTCATTTCACACCGACGACATCCATATACAAAAGAGCATGATATCAACTAGGTACAACTACCAAGTGCAATGTTGAAAGCATTCCCCATGAAAGCATGGTTCTGCTAATTCCCAACAAATAAGTGCAAGCATATACAACATAGACGACACAATGGTTCAAGTTTATTAAGGGCAAGTAAAGTAAAGTGTGCCATCAAGTTCGTGAGAGCTTTAATCACTAGTTTTCTCATAACAAGTTTAATTTGGAAGGTAAACAAAAGCATCAATATACTTGGAACAGCATAAGCTAGTAGGTAGGTATGGTGGACTCTTTGGAATAACTTGGTTTAGGGAGTTGGATGCATGAGTGGAACTCATACTTGGTTGTGGAGGCTATCAAAAGACTGGGAGCGACAAACTAAGAGAGCAATAATGGCCATAATCATGCAGAGCGACAAAACATCAATGATCAAAGCATAAAGTGATACTACAAGTTGAAAACTAAAGGATCATAAAGGCTATGGTGACTTGTAACAGTCATAACATGGTGTGAGCATGCGCCAAGTCAACCCAAATAAAGCATCAAAGGAGAATACCACTATACTATGCTTTAATATGCTAAAACAACGCATGATTCATCCAAGGCACATTAAGCAATCTCAATTGTTTATAACAAGTAATGCTACAGCAAAGAATACTAAGCATAAATCCAAAACAATATCAAGCATGGGATGACAAAGCATAGGCCACAGTCAAAAACAAGCTCCTTTTACCACATAAGTATGAACTTTCCTACTCTTTTCCAAACCAAACCAAACCATTTGCAAACCAATGTATGAAAGAGAGGGTCCAACCAATTTATTCAGAAAACTAAGGAAACCAAGAAAACTAGAAACCAAAACGAAAACGAAAAAGAAGACGCTCCAAGAACAACACAAATGTGCATGAAACAATAAAAATGAAGCGTTTGGAAGAAACCTGGGATTTTTATTGATGAAGAAGGGGATGCCTCGGGCATCCCCAAGCTTTGACGCTTGTACTTCTTGGATATTTCTTGGGGTGACACGCGTGGCATCCCCAATCTTGAGCTTTAGCCCATCCTTCATCTCATTACTCATTCCTTCCATACACCTGAAAATTTTCCTTCATACAAAACTTCACACAATCTCATTAGCAACATTAATGCACTTAAGATAAATAAGTCTTAAGGTTCAGTTCTAACACCAAATAAACTTCCATTAGAACACTATCTACTGTAGCACTTCCTTCAAAAAGCTCAATTCCCCAAAAGAACTCAAAAAGGAACCCACAAGAAGCAAATGCAGAAAATGGCAGAAATCTGTCAAAACAGACCAGCGGGTAAAGACGAATTTTTTCGAAGATCTTATGTTGCTCAAATCAAAAAGTATTGAATTAACAAAAGTTATATAACAACCTGGGTCAGAAGCACAAAAAATTACAGCTCAATCCGACATACAGAGCTCTCTCACGAATTTTACGGTGAAGCACAAAAATCTGTTTTGGGACAGCAACTTTCCCAATCATTACTTCACTCTCATTAGAGGTTACTCTTGGCACAAAAAGCAAATAAAAATGATAAGGAGAGGTTATTACTGAGGTAATAACTTCCAAGACTCATCTAAAACTTTCGGGTTATCTCCCAATAAGTACTTTTCTTTAACGCCTTTAAGTTAGGCATAAGAAGCAAAGAAAGAATCAAGTGTTCTCAAATGAAGAAGCATTAAGACCAAATTTTGTTTTCATAGGAGAAGAAAAAGAAATCTTTTCTATCTTTTTAGAGAAGTGCTCTATACCTTTATTGAGTGGGAGTTGATATTTAATGGTGCCTTCTTTCATATCAATGATGGCACCAACAGTTCTAAGAAAAGGTCTTCCCAAAGTAATAGGACAAGAAGCATTGTATTCAACATCCAAAACATAGAAATCAACGGGGACATAGGAATCGTTAACCATAATAAGAACATCATTAAGACTCCCCATGAGTTTCTTTTTAGCACTATCATCAAGTGGGACATTCAAATAGCAATCTTCAAGAGGAGGCAAATCAAGCATATCATAAATCCTTCTAGGCATAATAGAAACACTACTATCAAGATCACATAAAGCTTTGAAATCAAAGTCATTCACTTTCATATTAATGATGGGTTCCAAACCATCCTCTTGTTTTACAGGAATAGAAGCTTTATTTTTCATCTTTTCTTCCTTAATCTTTATGAGAGCATCGGTAATGTGTTTTGTAAAGGCCATGTTCATAGCACTTGCATTAGGACTTTTAGAAAGCTTTTGTAGGAACTTAATAACTTCAGAGATGTTGCAACCATGAAGATCAAAATCAAATTTCTCATCTAAAGTAGTAGAACTATTACTAGCCTCAACACTAGTGGTGGTGATAGTAGAAACACTAATGTTTCTAGCAATTTCATCTTCTCTTTCCCACTTAGCATGTAATTCAGCTAATAGTCTAACATTTTCATCAATTCTTACTTGTATGGCATTAGTAGCTACAAAGGGATTATCATTAGTTTCAAGTTTAGCAGCCATTTTATTCAAAGAAGATTGAGTTTCAGCCAAAGATGCTATATTTCTTTCAGCATTAGAGAGTTTTTCCTCAATAGTTTTGTTGAAAGCAGTTTGTTTACTAAACTCTTTAAGCATAACTTCAAGTTCAGAGGGACCACTCTTATTATTGTTGTAAGAATTTCCATAAGCATTACCATTGTTGGGAGGATATGGCTTATAATTGTTGTTACCAAAATTGTTCCTATAAGCATTGTTACCGTAAGCATTGTTGCCAAAATTATTATTTCTTATAAAGTTCACATCAGCTTGCTCTTCTTGAGCAACCAAAGAGGCTAAAGGAACATTATTTAGATCAATATGGGCTTTCCCATTAACAAGCATAGACATAATAATATCAATTTTATCACTCAAGGAGAAGGTTTTCTCAACAGAATTTACCTTCCTACCTTGTGGAGCTCTCTCAGTATGCCATTCAGAATAATTAACCATCATATTGTCCAGAAGTTTTGTTGCAGCACCCAAAGGGATGGTCATAAAGGTACCTCTAGCAGCAGAATCCAATAGGTTCCTTGAAGAATAGTTCAATCCTGCATAAAAAGTTTGGATGATCATCCAAGCAGTCAGTCCATGAGTGGGACAATTCTTTACCAAAGATTTCATTCTTTCCCAAGCTTGAGCAACATGCTCATTATCAAGTTGTTTAAACTTCATTATTTAACTTCTCATAGATATAATCTTAGCAGGAGGATAGTATTTTCCAATAAAAGCATCTTTGCACTTAGTCCAAGAATCAATATTATTCCTAGTTAAGGAATTCAACCACTCTTTAGATTTTCCTCTCAAAGAGAAAGGAAACAATTTCAGCTTAATAATATCACCATCTATATCACTATGCTTTTGCATCTCACAAAGTTCTACAAAGTTATTTAGATGGGAAGCAACATCTTCATTACCAATACCAGAAAATTGTTCTCTCATAACAAGATTGAGCAAAGCAGGTTTTATCTCAAAGAAAGTATTTTCAGCCACAGGTGAAGCAATAGGTGTGCTCATAAAATCATTGTTGTTGGTGCTAGTGAAGTCACACAACTTAGTGTTTTCAAGAGTAGTCATTTTTTTGGGTTTCCAAATAAGAAGGCAAACTAGTAAAACTTTTTTTTGTGTGTTTTTGAAGAACAAAACAAGCAAACAAAGCAAAAAGAAACTAAGCAAAACAAAAACAACAAAGTAAAGAGATTGGTTATGAGGGACTCCCCTTGTGAAGATGTCCTTGACTCCCCGGCAACGGCCCCAGAAAATATCTTGATGTGCTCGTCGTTCGACGTAGAGCTCGTTGGGAACCCCAAGAGGAAGGTATGATGAGCACAGTAGTAAGTTTTCCCTCAGTTATGAAACCAAGGTTTAATCGAACCAGTAGGAGCAAGGAAACACCCCAAAGGTGTTACTAGCTGAGCTTTGGCAGGGCGCACTACCAGTGCTAGTAGCAACGTGGAGACCTGCACAACACAACCACAGAACTTTGTCCCCAACTTCCGATGAGGTTGTCAATCTCACCGTGTTTTGCGGAAAACAAAGGATTAAACGTATCGAATGTAAAGAAGTAATAGTTTGCAGAAAGTAAACACAAAGCAGTAAAAGATTGTAGATTGAATATAAAAGACAAGGACCGGGATCCATAGTTCACTAGAGGTGGCTCTCATTAAGATAGATAACATGCTGGGTAAACAAATTACAGCGGGGCAATTGACAAACACCGAGAAAGCAATACATGCATATACTAATCATCTTGACTCCTTTGAGACTTGATTGGGCATTACAACATAATACATAGACCGCCATCCAATTGCATCTATGACTAATAATCCACCTTCAGGTTATCATCCAAACCCCCTCCAGTATTAAGTTGCAAGCAACAGATTATTGCTTTATGAACTACGTGTAAAGTAAACAATAAGATTGTTCTATGAACAAAAGGATTATTGTTTTCTCCCTAGTAGCAACATCACATCTAGTACCTTAGAGATTTCTATCACTTCCCCAGATTACCAGAGGCATGAACCCACTATCGAGCATAAATACTAACTCTTGGAGTTGCTAGCATCTACTTGGCCAAGATAGCTACTAATAACGGAAAGCATGCAAGATCACAAATAACAAAGACATGATAGAATCAATAATCAATCTGAAATAGCATCTCAATATCCATCGGATCCCCGCAAACACAACATGTATGAATTACAAATAGATGATCTTGATCATGAACGGAGCTCACAAGATCTAAACATGAAAGCACAAAGGAGGAGAACCAGCCATCTAGCTACTACATGGATCCGTAGTCCAAGGATGAACTACTCACGCATCACACCGGAGGCTTGCATGGTGATGAAGAAGGCCTCCAAGGTGAATTCCCCTCTCCGGCAGGGTGCCGGAAGAGCTTCAGATCCCTCCCGGTCTAGGGATGGAGATGACGGCGGCTACAGACTCTTTCGTGGATTTTTGATCGGGTACTTAGGGTTTTCGTCCCGAGGGCAATATATAGGCGGAAGGAGAGGCAGAGGGGGTGCCGGGAGCGGCCACACCACCCCTGGCGCGGGCCAGGCCTGGCCACGTGGCCAGGTGGTGTGGTGGCTCCCTGGCCTTCTGTCTCGTATTCTGGCACTTGATCCCTTCCAGAAAAATAGGCACTTTGGCTTTTGTCCCGTCCAATTCCGAGAATATTCATTTTCTGACTTTCCTGGAACCAAAAATAGCAGAAAACAGGTAGCTGGCACTGTGGCTCTTGTTAATAGGTTAGTCCAAGAAATCATATGAAAAGTACTCCAAAGTTGGAACAAAACACAAGAAAGTGGATAAAACCAAGCATGGAACATCAAAAATTATAGATACATTTGCAATGTATCATGAAGGAAGCTAAGAAATGTCTTAAGAAGAAGGGTATTAAAGCTAAAGATGTGAAGAATTTACCTCTATAGAAGAACTATGTAAGCCAATCTCCCACTCATCCACTATTGAGGTACACTCTCTCCAACATTTTGATGAAGGTGATATTCCTTACTCTAAACCTCCTGACCAATGCTTGGAAAAATTTGATGTTTTTATTGTTAAGCAAGATTATTTTAATAAAAGGGTGCAAAACCATCTAATGGAAAACTCTAGAGCTATTATTGAGTTGAATGATATTGTGGAAAGAACCTCTAATGATGTTAAAATGCTTGTTAAACATTTCCAAATGGTTCAAACTCAAATTGACCACCTTATTAAAGTGCAAAAATATTTGCTAGTTAATGCTTCTAAGGAAAAACAAGCTTATGAAATTAGAACTAGAAGTGGTGCTGCCACCCAAGATCCTCTATATCCTGAGAGGCATCCTAAAAGAATTGAGCAAGATTATCAACAAATTGAAAATAGTGGTACTTCTCCTAAGAAAAGGAAAAAGAAACATAAAACTATTGTAGAATCTTTTGAACATCCTAATAGTATATCTGCCTCTGATGCTGAAACTGAAAGTGGTAATGAGAAAAATGATGCTCCTGATAAAGAAAATGTTGAAGAAGAACCGAAAAGACACACTAAGAATACTAAATACACTAAAGAAGATTTTGTTGCTAAGAAACATGGTAGTGAAAGAGAGCCTTGGGTCCAAAAACCTATGCCTTTCCCTGATAAGAAACACAAGTCAAAGGAAGATGAACACTATAATAAGTTTGTGAGTGGATGAAACCTTTATTTTTGCAAATACCTTTGACTGATGCTATTAAATTGCCTCCTTATTCAAAGTATATGAAGGATATTGTCTCTAATAAAATGAAGATCCCTAATGAAGAAATTTCTACTTTGCTTACCAATTATTCCTTTAATGGTAAGGTTCCAAAGAAACTTGGAGACCCAGGGATTCCAACTATTCCATGTTCTATTAAAAATAGCTATGTTAGAACTGCTTTGTGTGATTTGGGAGCAGGAGTTAGTGTTATGCCTTTTTCTCTCTATAAGAGACTTCAATTGGAAAAACTAATACCAACTGATATATCTTTGCAAATGGCTGATAAATCTACTACTATTCCTATTGGTATATGTGAGGATGTACCTGTTCAAGTGGCTCATAATTGCTTGATATTAACTGACTTTGTTGTGCTTGAAATGTCTGAAGATGATAATATGTCTATTATTCTTAGGAGACCTTTTCTTAATACTCTAGGAGCTGTTATCAATTGTAATCAAGGAAAGGTAACTTTTAATGTTAATGACAAGGAGCATACTGTCTATTTCCCCAAGAAGATTGATAGAACCTATGGTTTAAATTCAATTGAACATGTTGAGGGCATCCAAGTTGGAGAAATATATTGTCCCATACCGCGAGAAAAATATGAAACTATTATGATTGGGACCATTGGTATCAAGGTTGAGGTAACATAATCATTAGTGGAATACAAAGTTTTGTTTCATATAAAATTGTTTTGGTAGCAAGACCTGATCAACCTTGTTAACAAAGGGATTTTAAATGAACAAAACAATGTTTTCACCATGATTATCTTTGTTTACTTTTATTTTACCCATGCTTGTTTTGCTTTCACTTAGTTCATTTTTTTGTTGCTAGTTGCTTGCTTATTAGAGTGTCTTAGAACTTCTGAAGTTTTAGCTTTGTTTTGTTTTTGCATCATTCCAAAGTCATCTTTCTGTCAGAAAATCATTCATCAATACCTGAAAATTGCTCAAAAATAAAGTGTCTCGAAAAATTCCATAAAATTCATATTAATTTTGTACATGAAAAAAGGGACAGAGAAGTGCCTGGAGTGACCCAGGGGGGCCACCAGGCAGGCACACTGATACATTGCAAACGTATCTAAAATTTTTGATGTTCCATGCTTGGTTTTATCCACTTTCTTGTGTTTTGTTCCAACTTTGGAGTAATTTTCATATGATTTGTTGGACTAACCTATTAACAAGAGCCACAGTGCCAGCTGCCTATTTTCTGCTGTTTTTGGTTCCAAGAAAGTCAGAAAATGAATATTCTCGGAATTGGACGGGACAAAAGCCAAAGTGCCTATTTTTCCGGAAGGGATCAAGTGCCAGAATATGAAACGGAGAGGGGCCAGGGGGCACCACACCACCTGGCTGTGCGGCGCAGCCTGGCCCATGCCAGGGGGTGGTGAGGCCAGCCCTGGCACCCCCTCGGCCTCCCCTTCCGACTATATATTGCCCTCAGGACGAAAACCCTAAGTGCCCGATCAAAAATCCATGAAAGAGTTTGTAGCCGCCGTCATCTCCATCCCTAGATCGGGAGGGATCTAAAGCTCTTCCCGGCACCCTACCGGAGAGGGGAATTCACCCTAGAGGCATTCTTCATCACCATGCAAGCCTCCGGTGTGATGCGTGAGTAGTTCATCCTTGCACTACGGATCCATGTAGTAGCTAGATGGCTGGTTCTCCTCCTTTGTGCTTTCATGTCTAGATCTTGTGAGCTCCGTTCATGATCAAGATCATCTATTTGTATTCATACATGTTGTGTTTGCAGGGATCCGATGGATATTGAGATGTTATTTCAGATTGATTATTAATTTTATCATGTCTTTGTTATTTGTGATCTTGCATGCTTTCCGTTGTTAGTAGCTATCTTGGCCAAGTAGATGTTAGCAACTCCAAGAGTTAGTATTTATGCTCGATAGTGGGTTCATGCCTCTGGTAATCTAGGGAAGTGACAGAAA
Organism: Avena sativa; assembly: GCA_916181665.1. NCBI lineage: Eukaryota > Viridiplantae > Streptophyta > Magnoliopsida > Poales > Poaceae > Avena > Avena sativa. The sequence continues at coordinate 69,196,435 of OV702292.1, forward strand.
TCTCTAAGGTACTAGATGTGTTGTTGCTACTAGGGAGAAAACAACAATCCTTTGTTCATAGAACAATCGTATTGTTTACTTTACACGCAGTTCGGAAAGCAATAATCTGATGCTTGCAACTTAATACTGGAGGGGGGTCGGATGATAAACTGAAGGTGGATTATTAGTCATAGATGCAGTTGGATGGCGGTCTATGTATTATGTTGTAATGCCCAATCAAGTCTCAAAGGAGTCAAGATGATTAGTATATGCATGTATTGCTTTCTCGGTGTTTGTCAATTGCCCCGCTGTAATTTGTTCACCCAGCATGTTCCACCTCTAGTGAACTATGGATCCCGGTCCTTTACTTTACATACAATCTATAAACTGTTTCTGCTTTGTGTTTACTTTCTGCAAACTTTTACTTCTTTCCATTCGATACGTTTAATCCTTTGTTTCCGCAAAACACGGTGAGATTGACAACCTCATCGCAAGTTGGGGACAAAGTTCTGTGGTTGTGTTGTGCAGGTCTCCATGTTGCTACTAGCACCGGTAGTGCGCCCTGCCAAATCTCAGCTAGTAACACCTTTGGGGTGTTTCCTTGCTCCTACTGGTTCGATTAAACCTTGGTTTCATAACTGAGGGAAACTTGCTGTTGTGCTCATCATACCTTCCTCTTGGGGTTCCCAACGAGCTCTACATGAACACCGCACCAGCACTTTTCTGGGCGCCGTGCACTGAGGCATCACACACCACCTGGTGGCACAGCCACCCCAGGGGCGCGCCTGGCCATGGTGTGGGCCACCCCTGGCCCTCCACTCACTCTCTCACTTGCCACTGCCTTCTCTCTCCCAAGAAAACATCAGTTCATTGCTCGAAATCGCGTTCTTGCTGTTCTTGTCCACGATTTTTTGATCTCCTTGCTCAGCCCACCTTTGCTGCTGAAATTTGGAGCATTTGTTCTCTGGTATGTGACTCTCCCGCTTGTCCAAGTAGATTTGTGTTTAGTGGATTATATCTTGAGTATTTTGCTGCTATAGGTGACAGGTTATGAGAGCTTGTAAGCTTGTTCAATGCTTAGAAAAATTGTTTTGATGCATGTTTAGGCCTCTCACAAGTCCCTATGAGTAGTTCCCTTCATTATGTATTCACTTTGCAATCACTTGTATGATGGTTGTCTAAAAATTTCAGAAAAGGAGATGAATGAACACCAACTCAACCAACATGAATTGAGGGTGCCTGTAGTTATGAAGGTTCACCGTGAGGAGGAAGTCTTTCCCTCTGCCTATCCATGACCCGAATTCATGAGAGCTGCAGGGATTTCTCAAGATTTCCATACTTTGATTACTAATGCAGGATTGGAGCATTTTGTGGGAGACGAACCTACCCAATATGTGAAACTAACTATGTCTGTGGTGCAGGATTTCCGATTTAGTTGCTCCTTGCCTAACCCCATGGTCCACTACAAAATTTACAATGTAGTTGTCAATCTCCCTTTTGATGACTTTTGTGTAGCTATTAAAGTACCACATTGGGGTTCGTGTGGAAGGATTAGAGAGCGACCTACACCACTCATGGACTTGTACGTGGAAATTTGCCAAGGGAGAAGCTTCTCAAAGGAGAATGGTAAAATTCGTAATATTCATCTCCCGTTTATTCGATACTTTGCCTACTTTATTGCCAAATGTGTTCTCGCTAGGAAAACTGCTAATAAATTATCCTCATATGATCTAGCCTTCATCTCAGCTGCTTTAAAACGAGATAGGACTTATAATTTGGGTGGCTTGATAGCTTTTCGTCTTGCTGCTAACCACGAGAAAGGTGGAATTTGTGGAGGCCTCATCGCTTCTCGTTTAATAGCTTTGCATGGTGTAGTGCCTCATCATCTAGACCTACAGTTTCCCATAGAGAGGCTTGACCTTAATTCCATGATACCGCATAAATTCGTTTTTCTTGGGATAATTTGAGTGATTTATCTGATGAAATAGCCTTCCTCAAGGCTGGTTGGAGAAGGGGTAAGTTCGAGCGTGTTGTTCTTTTTCCTGCGCCTATTTTGTTTAACCTTGATACCAGGGAAGGTGGTCACTCACCAAGGAAGAGCTTGATACATATCTGGGGGAGATCTCCCAACGGGAGTAGGATACTGGAAGGGAGGCTTTAGATGATTCGGTCCAGCCCTCGAATGATGGGGAGTCTTCGTACCAGCAGCCCACCTATGATTGGGGAGCTTCTTCTTTTACACAAGGGCCTAACTATGATCATTCCTACGATGACCCGCCAGCTTGGAGTTCCTACCCGCGTTGGGGTTGATACCCACTTAGGCCAAAAGCCTAAGCTTGGGGGAGGTACACCGACATCACACTCATCTACATATAATGTTTAGTCGGTACTTTGTATATCCATGTTTCATTCTCTTTTTAGTTTTCATTCTTTCTTTACTTTTGCTTTCCAAAACACAAAAAGACCAAAAATATTTTCGTTGTTTCTCTTTGTTGTCTTCTTTGTCTTTTTAGCCTTGGTTTGCTTCTTGCTTTTTTGCTTTGTTTGGACCATTCAAAAAACCCAAAAAGATTTTGCTTTGCTTGTTCCTCCTTTTTGCTCTTGCCTTTAAAAATCAAAGCAAAAATATTTTGTATTCTTCTGTGGTTTTGTGAAGTTCGTTGCAGGGTTCAGCAGTCCTCAATGGAGTTGGGTTTCATGTTATTATTCAAGCCACAAAAGTGAAGGGAAATAATGAAGATTAATGACAACTTGAGGTGTGGTAAGAGGCTGGTAACGAACTCTACTTCTTTTCATTTTTGTACATATACTCATCATTGTGGGCATGCTTAGTCTGTTCATGTAAGGTGTATGTTATTTATGGATGCTTAGTAGTTCTTTCTTTCCTATGATTAGCTCCAGCTTGCTAATGGTTTGTAGCATGTCATATGAATGTTTGCTTGCATTGTTCTATTCATAACTTGGCATGACACTGTGGTATCTTTCTCTGAATGTTTCACTTGAATTGACTTGGCACATGCTCACACATGCATAAGACTGAAACAATCAGTTAAGCCTCAATGAATTATTTTGCCTCAGGGGTCTTAAATCACTTTCATGCCATAATTAGTCATGTTTTGTTGCAAGCATAATTATGACAGTTATTGCTCTCTCGTTTGTCGCTCCCTTACTATTGCTAGCCGTCACTTGCACTGAGTATGAGCTCTACTCGTGTTTCCAACTCCCCAAAACCAATATTGCCAAAAGTGTCCACCATACCTACCTATTATCATCACTTGCTATTCCATGCATATTTAGTATGCCTTGTTTTCTTCCGAATAAAATGTTTGCTTGTTATGATAAAATTAGTTAGTAAAGCTCTCACGAACTTGACGGCACACTTTACTTTCTTGCACTTAATAATCTTGAACCATTGCATCCATCTTTGTTGCGTATATGCTTGCGCTTTATAAGTTGAAGTTAGCAGAACTATGTATCATGGGGAACGCTTTCAACATTGCACTTATTATTCCGTTGATATCATGATTCTTTTGCTTATGGATCCCGGCAGTGTGAAATAAAAGGGAAACTTGTAGGATCATGGAGTTTGTATGTGTGTTAGAGAAACACCTGGGCCTCTAGCCTAAGCCATGCCTAATCATGGTGGAAACTTGCAGCACAACCATAATGAGCACTCTATGAAGCATCCTCAATAAAAACCTATGCAAATAGCAAATAAAAAGATCGCTGAGATGCTAATTGTCTGCTTGCCTTGTCATTTTGATTATGGGATAGCTCATGTATCATGTGCAAGGGGTACCCCATTGGCGGTTCTTTATGATACATATGTACTTACAATGACAAGAGCTTACTTGTGACTGAAGTTGAGTAGCATGAGGTTCGGTACTCGTAAGTAAGGGGCATGAGATTTCAACTTATAACTTGTCAAGCATATCCTCTTAGTTGTGTCACTTTAACCTTAACCATTTAAAGATGCTTATGATAGGGGCAATGAGAGCTCAAAGCTAATGAGTACCATACTTTCAGCATTTGGAAGCCTTTCAAACTTTTCAAAACCTTTTCACTTCCTTGTTGAGTCACCGCTTATTCTATGAGCACTATCTTGAGAGCATAGTTGTCATTCTTAGTGTGATGTGCTGTCTCAAAACTTGATTAATTGTGTCATGACTTTGATGCTTGTATCTTTGATATCTTTACTTCTAGTCTTCACTTGAACTTCAGAGGTGCCTCGGCATTTATGTTTGCTCTACAATCAAAGGCAAGCGAGATACCACTCTATCATACCTTTTTATGAGCATTGCAATGTTGCTTATGTTTATGTTTCATGCTACTTACTATTTTTGAGTTGGAATCTCTTCATAGCTTGCAATAACTATTGAGTAACCTTACTTACATGCTCCTTGTTATGAATTGACCAAGTACTTGATCATATGCTGAGAATATATACATCTTATGAAACAAATGTGTTTGTGAAAGTTTCTTTTATCGCACTCAGTTTTCAACTGAGTTGCATAAGGACAAGCAATACTAAGCTTGGGGGAGTTGATACGTCCAAAACGTATCTACTTTCTCGAACACTTTTGCTATTATTTTTCCTCTAAACTTGTGTGATTTGGATACAACTAACATGGACTAACGTTGTTTTCAGTAGAATTACCTCGGTGTCTAGTTTTTGTGCAGAAAATCAACTATCAGAAAAAATCCGGGAAAATATGCCAAAAATCCTATCTCACCAGAGGACTCACGGAGCCAGAAGACGAGACGGAGGAGGGCCACGAGGGACCCACACCACCTAGCCGCGCGGGCCAGGCCAGGCCGCGCCTAGGGTGGTGTGGCCGCCTCGGTCACCCCCTCGGCCTCCCTCTTCGCCTATAATTTGCCTCTTGACCTAAAAACCCAGGGGGGTCGACGTTTTTCCAGAAAGAGTTCCGCTACGCCGCCACCACCAGATTCCGCAAATCAGAACCAGAAACTCCGTTCTAGCACCCTACTAGGACGGGGAATTGGAGGAGATCATCGCCGTCATCATCACCATCGCTTCTCCATTGACCATCCATGATTCCCCCATCTATGAGTGAGTAATACCCCGCTGTAGGCTATGGGGATGGTAGGGATTGGATGAGATCGTTCATGTAATGGCATCAGATTGTTAGGGCATGGTGCCTAGTATCTATTATTAGTGCTTTTTGACTTTGTTGCAACTTGTTTTGCTTAATGCTTGTCACTAGGGCTCGAGTGCCATGATTTCAGATCTGAATATGTTATTGATTCATGATGATAGTATTGTTTGCGATCTTACCTGCAAGTTGTATACACATATTGTTGTGCGGAACCAAAGGCCCCGAAATGACAGTAATCGGGATAACCAGAGGGAATGGCTTTGATGTGAGGATCACATGTGTTCACGGAGTGTTAATGCTTTGCTTCAGTGCTCTATTAAAAGGAGCACCTTAATTGCCAGTAGTTCCCTTGAGGCCTTGCTGCAAACGGGCTGGCAGGACAAAAAATGTTGTGCAAGTTCTCATTATGAGCACGTATGACTATATATGGAACACATGCCTATGATTATCTAGTACTTGGATGCTTTATCTTATTTATCTGCAAATTCCCTATGTCTTGATTGCTATATGAATTGTCTTGTCCATGCAATGCCCGTCCATCCATCCCTATGCCTACCGCGCTTTAATCCTACTATTTACTGCAATTGTTACCACTATCTTTACTTTTACTACTGCTATTACTTTGCTATTGCTACTACAAAACTGTTGCTACTGATAAACTGTTGTGAGCAAGATTGTTTCCAGGTGCAGCTGAATTGACAACTCAGTTGTTAAGGCTTATAAATATTCTTTGGCTCCCCTTGTGTCGAATCAATAAATTGGGTTTCACTTCCCTCGAAAATACGGCGATACACCCCCTATATTTGTGGGTCATCATGCATAAATATAGAAGATGGAGACTCAACATAAAAGTAAAAGAAAGGCCCTTCACAGTGGGAAGCAGAGATTCAAGTTTCATAAAGAGCTTCCAAAAATTATGGTACTTATTAGCTTTCAGCTCTCATTGCCCCTATCATAAGCATCTAGAGGTGATTAAGGTTAAAGTGACACAAATATGAAGATATGCTTGACAAGTTATAAGTTAAAAATCTCATGCCCCGTGCTTACGAGTACCGAACCTCATGTTACTCAACTTCAGTCACAAGTAAGTTCTTGTCATTGTAAATACATGTGTATCATGGAGAACCGCCAACGGGGTACCCCTTGCCCCATGACACATGAGCTTTCCCATATCAAAATGACAAGGCAATAGACAATGAGCATCTCAGCGATCTTTTTATTTGCCATTTGCGTAGGTTTTTATTGAGAATGCTTCACAGAATGATCACTATGGTTATGCTGCAAGTTTCCACCATGATTAGGCATGGCTTAGGCTAGCCGCTCAGGCGTTTCTCTAACACACATATAAACTCCATGAGCTTACAAGCTCCCCTTTTATTTCACACCGCCGGGATCCATAAACAAAAGAACATGATATCAATTGAATAATAAGTGCAATGTTGAAAGCGTTCCCCATGGTACATGGTTATGCTAATTTACAACTTATAAAGCACAAGCATATAAGGAACATAGATGGAATTTATAGTGGACTCTTTGGAATAACTTGGTTTCTTGGGAGTTGGATGCATGGGTAGAACATACTCAGTACAAGTGGAGGCTAGCAAAAGACTGGGAGCGACCAACTAAGAGAGCAATAATAGCCATAATCATGCAAAGCGACAAAACATTATTAATTAAAGCATAAAGTGATATTGCAAGTCAAAAACTAAATGATCATAGAGGCTATGGTGACTGGTTCATAGTCTTAACATGGTGTAAGCATGTGGCAAGTCAACCCAAATAAAGTATCAAAGGAGAATACCATAATATTATGCTTTTGTATGCTAAAATAACGCATGATTCTTTCAAGGCACATTAAGCAATCTCAATTATTTGAAACAAGTCATGCTACAACAATAATCACTAAGCATATGGTCAAAGCAACAGCTATCATGGCACGATAAAGGCTAAGTCACAGTTAAAACAAGCTTCCTTTTGTACCACTATAAGCATGAAACTTCCTACTCTTTTCCAACACCAATCGACTTATTTGAAACAACTCTCAAAGATAATAATAAATAAAGACCATAGAGCATGTATCACCCATCTACAAAGAAGAACTAAAAAGTTCTAAGCCAAAAGAATAAGAAAACTAAAGCTAAACGCAGTGCTAGCAAAGGAGAACACTTAGAGAACAATAAGAGTGAAAACTAGAGTGTTCTAGGCAATGAATAACGGGGTGTGTATCTCTCCAAAAGAAGTGTGTTGGGATCCAACAAACTTATTGCGACAAAGAAAGCAAAAGAAAACTAAAAACAAAGACGCTCCAAGAACAACACATAGTGCATAAGGTAATAAAAATAAAGTGTCTTGAAAGAAGACCTGAGATTATTGATGAAGAAGGGGATGCCAGAAAATAGCTTGATGTCTATGCACGCTTCTATTCTTGTAGACAGTGTTGGGCCTCCAAGTGTAGAGGTTTGTAGAATAGCATCAAGTTTAACTTAAGTGGATCACCCAAGGTTTATCGAACTCAGGGAGGAAGTGGTCAAAGGTATCCCTCTCAAGCAACCCTGCAATCAAGATACAAGAAGTCTCTTGTGTCCCCAACACACCCAATACACTTGTCAGGTGTATAAGTGCACTAGTTCAGCGAAGAGATAGCAAAATACAAGTAATATGGATGATTATAAGTGGTAATTGCAATCTGAAATAAGAGTGGCAGCAAGCAAACTTGTAACAGGACTGATTGTAAACGGTGTTTCAATGCTTAGAAACAAGGCCTAGGGATCATACTTTCACTAGTGAACACTCTCATATAAATATCTTCTCTTCATTATGCTACCATAAACTACTCTCCGGTTGGACGATGTAGGGCTATAATAGCACACCTTAAAGTTTGCATTCCCCATCTAGATAACCCCTCACTATCACCTTGAGCACTAGATGGTTCCAACAAACACCACAATCTCATAGAAACATTCAACTCAAATTATACTCATGATAAGTATTTTTGTAACCTTAGCCTAAGTGCCACACGGTGTGCACACTATCAACTTCACACACATGGGGATAAGCAGAGATTAATTAAAGCACTTGAGTAGCAGAATAGATCTACTTATTCAACTAGATTACAAAGCTCATGATCTCAATAAGATCACGCATAGAGAGAGAGAGATGAACACATAGCTACTTGTAGAGCCCTTAGCCTCGAGAGAGAACTACTCCCTCCTCATCATGGGAGTCAGTAACAATGATGGAGATGGCGGTGGAGTCGATGGAGATGGCTCCGGGGGCACTTCCCCATCCCGGCAGGGTGCCGGAACAGAGACTTCTGTCCCCTGAATCTCCTCTTCGGTGGCGGCGGCGCTGCGGAACTTTTCATAGAATTCTGATCATGTGCCTAGGGTTTTCATCACGGGGAGAATATATAGGCGAAGGGGCAAGGTCGGTGGAGGCCCGAGGGGCCCACACCACCTGGTGGCGCGCCTTGGGGGACCCATGCCACCATAGGGTGTGGCCAGCCCCTGGCCCTCCTCCGTCTCTGCTTTGGACTCTGTCTCGTGTTGGAAAAAATAGGAACTTCGGCTTTTGTTTCGTCCGATTCCGAGAATATTTCTTTTCTAGTTTTTCTGAAACAAAAAACAGCAGAAAACAGGCACCTGGCACTGCGGCATCTTGTTAATAGGTTAGTTTCAGAAAATATATAAAAATACCTCAAAGTATAAAAAAATATAACAAAGTTGATATAAAATAAGCTTGGATATGGACAATTATAGATATCGTTTACGACTTATCAACAGACAACATATATTGATGTTTGTGCTGATATGGACAATTCATGGAGAGCCAAAGTTTACCATGAAGAAGAAAAAGCTCAAGGAGTTCCAGCTATGACAACTGCCCAGCATATATCCTGGAGTGAGCAATGGTATTAATTCACATTCCTATCATACAACACCTTAATTTGGCTTGTCTTCAGTTGAGATATTTTCCCATGGTTAGGACCTTAGAAAGGAGAGCATAAATCATACCATTAGTTACTCAGGTTAATACGAGCTGACCATTGCTCACTAACACAAATACGTTGTATGATGCCAACTTCCTCGGCTTTTCAATTTTAGGTTATCGTATGATTTAAGTGGAAAAAAATCTTTATTTTGGCCATGGATGAAGCGTGATTTTGATCTATTCAACATAACGGTGTGCGACATATATCAGATGATACCAAGGTGTGTTCCCTAGCTTTTTGCCAGGTGCATCTTCTGGAATGTTACTCATGTCTAATTTTTGGAGAATAAATAATCAAGATTAGTGAAAGCATAAATAAATTAAACTTCAAGAAAGAACAAAGAATTGTGTACCGACATTATGCCCAGTATCCGCTCTACATGATAATGCATATAAGCCTATCAATTGCACATCTGCGAAACAAATGCCTGCCAAAGGTATGCAACATACAAATGTAAGTAAGAATAGACCGAATATAACCAATCTATATAATAGAGGAAAGCAACAAACCTAAATAATAAAAAAGTATCTGACCTCTTGTTGCGCATATAGATGGAGGAGGCTAGTGAGTTCATCCATGCTCTTATCGACTGAACCGAAGACCATGTTATGCAATAATTGTACTATGTGATTCATGAAATGCATGCCGATGACCATGGTTTCTAACTTGACAATATGGATCTAAATTCTTCCTTGGCAACCTGTATAAGTAAACATAGAGTCAATTAAGTTTAGTATAGGACATACATGTTGATATAAGTACACCCTACGGGTGATTACACTTGGCCTATCTGGTTTCGCTTAGCTAGAAACCCACACGATGGTCTGCTAAGATCCATGAAGCTCATGATGATTCGTGAAGAGCTAGGCCCATCGAGACTTCGACTCCCTGACAAACACGACAAGGCTAAATAGAAACCTTTAGGGCTACGCCCTCAATCCTCTAATTGACTCAGACGGATCTCGAGACCTAACCTCCCCATATAAAGGCTAGGAGGGACCATCAGGGAGGGCATTCAAAACCCTAGCACACACACACCCGTCAGATCCAATATGCGCACCATAGCCATATCAGTGCCCTGCTTGTAACCTTCGGATCCTCCATTAATTAAGAACAGATAAGCAGGACTAGGGTTTTACCTCTGAGGGCATGAACCTGGGTAAACCTTGTGTCCCCTTGTTTGTCTGTAAGCCAATGAAGTTTCCAGAGTACGCTCTCTTTCCTGAAACTCAAGTCCATAAATTATGGAAATTTGACGTGATCACCCCACATTAGGGTATGCCACGGGGAGTGCAGTGCAACACCATTCACACGATGCAATTAAATGGTGCTCTTTCTTTCCTTTGAGAGCCATCTCACCTACCATAAAGAACCTAGCAACAGTTGTGTCTGGCTCCTTCATGTCTCTGCCTGCTCCACTATCTTCTCCTTAAATAGTAGATATAGTAAACTCAGGTCCTTGAATAAATAAACTTGACTGGAAAAAATATATAAATCAGATGGAAGAAGGAGATAATCGAAGGATGGAACATGAAGAAATTACCTAGGGTTTGGGGATTTTTGTAACCAACATCATGGAGGTGAGGGAATCCCCAGCGGCCACCCCATCTCCTATCGACCTCCAATTTTTCCCCTCTAGAGTCGTTGGGAGAGAGAACAGAGGGAGGGGCAAGGGACGACCATGTCATGGACGAAAAATCCCAGAGGAGAAGAGGTAGGAGGAGGGTGGAAGGCATAGTGAATACCATAGAGCACGAGAGAGAGATGAAGAGAAGCCGCCGCCTGTGACTCCTCCCAGTGATGGCAGCAATGCAAGGTTGCGGGATGAGTAGTGGCATGCAGTTCCTCTCCCGGCCATGGAGACGAGGTGATGTGGTAGTGCGAACAATGACTGGTGCTTCCTCTCGGTGATGGCAGTGCAAAGAACTAGACTAGGAGACAACATGGTGGTGGTGGCGGCGGTGGCTCGTCCATGGAGTCGAGCGGCAGGGGATTGGGAGAGGTGAGATGCGAGAGAGTATTTGAGGAGGCGGATAAGATTTCACTGTCGCTGCTCTATCTACCTGAGCGACGCGCGAGTCGTTGCCCCTGCCCAGACGATCCACACCCGATTGAGACCCACTTAAAAAATTACAGCGAAGGCCGACATGTGGGTCCGGAATATCCGGGCAGGAAAAGAACACAGCTGGGATGAGAGGGGAGCACGCTTGGGTACGAATGGGAGTGCGCGTAGAAAACCAGGAAAACGTTGTTGACAAGGGCAAAATGGTCTTACCGCAAATCGATGGCTTGGATGTGCTCCTAGAGGGCGATTGGATGGCTGAAATGCTCTGATTGTTGTGGTAACAGCCGGGGGTGTCCCTATTATACTTTTAGATTACTAGGAAACGTGCCCGTGGTTGCAAAGGGAGAAAAATTGCGTCATGAATGCACATAATGTAAGCCCTTGTTGGTACAATGCAACATATAAATAGACATCATCTCGGATAGTTTATACGTTATGAGCTCCAAATACAAAAAATATGTCCAAACCAACACCAAAAGCAATCCACTATGGCCAATACTATGATGATTGAAAGTCGAATGCACAAATGTTCTAAAAGAATTCAACATCTAGGGCTACACTTAGATCAATTAGAAACTATCATTTTGTCAAAAGCCCTCATTATGTGCCTTATACCTAGGTAGATTGCCCAAAGAAGAGCCATATATGAGAGTCTAACTGCAACTGAGAGGCTTAAGTCCAACAAATGGTATATAGAATATTAAAATAATGTGTTCCAAACATATATGTGGGGGTTGACGCGGGCTAAGAACGATAGAGAGGGGAAGGATATGAAGGGGTTCCATAGCAGAAAAGTTCCTAACGACGAGAACACCGTAGCCAAGATCTATCTATGTAGATGTAAGTAGCGAGAGGGATTCGGTGCTCCTCCGAACGGGGAGCGCAAGCAGATGGGCACGCACTGCGTACCCGATGTGAGCGCACCGCTAGAATGAGGAGCGGTGAAGCCACAAACCAAGGTCTCCACCATAAAAAAGAACCTCGTCCTGACATCGGCGAAGAAGTCGGTCAACAAGATGACAGGGAAGAAGGCATCGCTGGCCGCCATCAATGCCTTGATTGGCGTGTCTGCACCTGGAGGCACGGTTGCACCCAAGGAATTTGGGATCGGTTCCTCAAGGTAAGCATCCCCCTCTTTTCGTGATGAGGTGCGAAAAATAAGCTAGATTCAAAAAAATTGTGCATGCAAATTGCAACGATGCCTTGGAGGGTTCGTTCGTGCAAATGCTCAACACCACAATAGTTGACCTCCACACCTCGCCCCTTGCGGACTACCTAGACGATGACGGGACCATGGAGGATGGTGGCTAGGAGGAAGAGGATGGAGAAGCGGACGAGGGCGACGATGGCGAGGTAGGAGATGATGGTGAGGTGCAAGAGATAGAGGAGGAAGTGTTCGAAGGGGCGGTGGCCAAGGGGAAGTCCATGAGCACATCGAACTACATGAAATTTGAAGATGGAATTTTGATCAAGGCATGGGAGAGTGTGTCCCTCGATGCCATCACCGACACCGATCAAACTAGCAAGCGTTATTGGCAACGCATCGAGGACACATTCTTCAAATTGATGCCTCCTTTTTCTTCAACGCTGGCTTGCTTGTATAGATCACTCCAAGGTCATTGGGATACAATAAAAAATGCATGTAGCAGATGGTCCCGATGCTATGAAGCGGTGAGTAATGCTCCACTGAGTGGCACCACTATAGATGATTGGATGAGTTCTTTGCATTGACCAAATTTGCAATGTTTGTTATGGCTTTTTACATTTCCAATTTACATTGCTTGCATTGTATTGAACATGTAGAACACATTTCTCAAGATAGATACAAGGACATGTCGACTTCCAAGGGCAAGGCATTTACGCTTGGGCATTGCTACAAGATGCTTGAGCATGTTGACAAATGGAAGTTGAGAGATCTTGAAGCCCCACCATCAAGGTATCAACTAGTCAAGTTGGATGACGATGAGGAGGATGACAAGCTCACGCTCAAGAGGAACAAGACAAGCAAGTGAGGTGGAGTATACTCCGTGAAGGTTCTATAAGCAAGGATGAAGTGGAGGAGAGGAGAGAAAATGCCGATGAGAAGCATGCCATGGCCAAGATCATTGCGTCGGAGAATGAGATCATGATGAGGGACCCCTCCGGCATGGATGCTTTCACGCGTGAGTGGTGGGATGATGTGCGGATGGAGATCTTGGAGCGAAGGAGGGAAGCTGCCCATGTGAGGCGTGAAGCACCGCCTATTGGGGGTGGTGCGGATCCAGCGAGAGGTGACGGCGAGGCTACGGCTAGTGGTGGCGGCAGTGGTCGTGTTGATGATCCGGCGAGCCAAGTCACGGCTTCATCTTCGCGTCGGTGGTGATCTTTCTTCTGGCTTGATGGTTGGCGACATTTGTTGTATGATTGTGTAATTTGAAGACCAGATCGGCGGTATTGAACTATCGGATGTGTCGCATATTGTCGCAGGTTTATGAAACAATGCAAAAACCCTCTATTCCGGTTTAGTTTTGCGGATTCAACCGCTTTGTGGCAGACGAGATCCCGCAAAAGGGAAACTTATGCCGTTTCCCTTTTGCGGGATCTGGTCTGCGTGACGCCATTTCAGCCTGCATAGCGGGTTTGCCGTGCACTGCAAACGGGTCTTTTTAGGTTTGCGGATGCGAGGTCTGCTAGAGTTGCTCTTAACCAAGTCACGGGCCGCTTCAGGATACGCTTCAGCTTCTTCTTGTGCCGCCTAGCGTCCAGCTAGCATTTATTTTGCGGGGAAAGTACTCGAGATTTTTATTTCAGACTCATATGATTACAATCTGCCAGCACCAGCTGTAACACAGCCTCCGGAGTATGACGTAACCAACATTTGGTACACCCTCCGGTTCTACCCAAATTGTCTAAGCTATGTGCTATCCTATTTTGGTCTTGAGTAATCTTGAAAAGCTTGACTTCATGGAGACTGATCAGTCATTTCACTTCCTCATACAGATGTCCATAGATAGAGGTGTTTCGCCTCTTAACTTGCAAAGCCATAAAAAGGTGCACAAAAAGAGGATAGTGAGCCAAAAAAATACACACATTAAACTTGTCATCCATCAACACCTGTGTTGCCAACTGATCTACTTTTTGGTGGATGACCATTCCATGAGAGTGAACTACAAATAGTAGCAAATAATCCTCTATCCCATCAAAGGATATGCACAATCATATACTCCATCTGTTTTAAAATATAAGATGTTTTAGCTTTATGAAAGGAGTGTATCTAGATCCTTTTTAGTGTGTAGTTCACTTCAAACCTATATAAACCTACACACTAAAATGAGACTAAATACAGTCCTTGTACAAAACTAAAATATCTTATATTTTAACCCAAACACTAAAAAGTGAACGGTGGCTCGTTTGTTAGAGCGAGCCATCGATTACTGACTGTCAGATCTGCTCCTTCTCGGTCGATCACACGCGCCTCTTGCGCACCGTCCCGACAGCAACCCACCTGGGCGGCCCACCTAGCACATGTCGTTTTGAGGGTGGAGGCTGAATCACGGGAGTTCCGCTGGTCTCTCTCCCCATTCCCTGTTCCGCCGTCTCCCCATTCCCCATCTTTCTCCACCGATTTTCTACGGTGTCGATTTTGGCGGCGGCGAGCCAGAAGCGTGCGGAAGAGATAGACGAGCAGGTGGAAAGTGAAGAGGGCGCATGAGGGAGTAGAGATCGTCGGCAAAGCCACGCGCGATTGGAGGGAGATCCTAGGCGGAGGGAGAGGCACGGGGGTGCGTAGAGATCGGCGCGGAGGAGCTCTACGGCGAAGAAGGAGGATTGCGACAGGGCTTCGAGTTCGGCGTCGTAGAGCGCGGCGGGCTCCGTGGATTTCGGCAAGCGGCGACGGCTACATCGTGGTTCATGAGGTTAGTCAATGTACTCAAATTCCCCCTGATAGGAGCCATTTTTTGGGAATCCATTCCTTAGGAACGTGAAGACACGTTTTTTAGTCCTACTTTGTTGTGTGGATTTAGTATCTACATGAGATCCCTTGTTCTAGTTTTCCCCGGTGGTTATTTCAGCTTCTCGTGGGGGAGTCTATTTGTGTATGCACAGTTCGATTTAATAGGAACACAATGAAATCAGATGAGGGGCAAAGCATGTACACATCAGATGCGTGTAGAGCTTCTCATGTTTTTAGGCTGAGAGGCACTTCATTTTCATCATGTTTTTTTGCTGGTTTGCTTGCTTAAGATATGGAAGAAGGCTTACCACTACGCATCAAGTCATATAGATTAGGCAATTTAGGGTGGGTGGGGGAGGGGGGTAATTAAGGTGTTTTTCTTCATCAGTCATCACAGGTAAGTTCATATGTATAGTGGTTAATGAAGTTGTTTTTTTGCAATAGGGACTAGCTGAGTTTTGCCGAGAATAACCAAGGAACCGTGCTATACTTAAGACAGTTCCCATTTGTTTCTTGTACGACACACACTATATCAAACCATCCGCTAGAGGCATCTTAGTGTAGCACACTGCCAGATTTTGAATCGTATATGGATAGGATAGAAAGAGTCGAACGTGAGGTAGTTCCGTTAACCAAGTTTGCTCTATACATGATGTACTTAAGTTTCATTAAAATAGACTAAGTTGTTTTTTCATCAGCAACCTTAAGTTGGTTATTGGTTGTAACTAAGTTGATTATTCAAAAATGATTAACTTGTATTTACAATAGAGCTAAGTTTGTTTTTTTAGCAACAAGACTTTTATAGTTGACTACTAATTGATTTTGGCATTATGGTTAAGTTGTTTTCATAATCTAGATAAGTTTGCTTTTAGAAATACGACCTTTTTAGTTGGCTACTGACAGGACATCGCACAACTTATGTTTAATATTACCAGGTGTGAATGTTCTCATGTGTACTGGTAAGACGTGTAGATCCCCTATGGTTTTAGCATTTTTCTAAGTGCCATAGGCAATTCACTTCAAGGTGTTTATGTTATGCCACATCTGTCTTTTTGCCTAATTTGTTACTGAACACGACCTTTGGTAGTGCTGGTTCTTTTCTTTTTGAATGTAGTCAATCAGACTGATCACAATTGCTTCCTTATATGTGCAGGGAAGTTTGTCTAATGTTATAACTAAGTTGCTTTTCTCAGCATGCCTGTGTTCACTAATATATTAATTAAGTTGCTTTTTGTTTTTTGGCTAAGTTGTTTTTCCATCATCTAACCTAAGTTTTTGACTTTACAAATAAATTCCCATTATTAGTACTTTGATTTAATTAAGTTTCTTTTGCTCTAAAATGTACTCATCATCAGGTGAATCACGAAGGAATAAAGGGAGGTGATGGCGCGGCTACACGAGCTAGTGTTCGGACCGGAGTGGTTGGAACTGCTGATTAGCTTCACGCTCTCCTATGGAAGTTGGTTCTCTCCTGTTGTAAGATCTCCTGATTCCAATATTTTTTTAGCGGTGTGCAGTCCGCTATTGTTGTACTGAGGGTGATGGTGATGGCTATGTCTTTGTCCTCTTTATTTTCTCTCTGAAGGTGAGGTATACACGGCGGCCTGCGTGTGGACTGTGGAGGAGGAGCTGGAGGGCGGCCACAAGGGACTACCTGCAAGCCGACATGGAGGCTCTAGGTCCTGAATCTCTTGCACTAGTACCTCCTGGGCTTCGCCAAGGATATGAACTCGCTCATGGACTGGGTGTGCCTGCACTTGCCGAGCGAGTTGTGGCAGAGCATGATGCAAACCGTGGATAAGGCATGGCACCAGGCACCAGGGGGCCGTCGATGCGCAGCAGATCCATGCTGCCCTACGAGTTCAGGTTCAAGTACCCTCTTGGTCTCGTGAGGTAGCAACTTTGATCTGATTGCCGTGCTGATACGTGCCATGGACTTAAGTTGCTTATGCCACTTAATTAAGTTGATTAGACATATTAGTCTAAGTTGTATATCCTATTTTAACTTTGGTTTCTCATATATCCATGAACGTAGTGGACTTGTTCTGTTTATCCTCTCGTTTTTCTCAATTAAGTTGTTTGGCAACATTCTAAAGTTGCTTGTACCACTTAATTAAGTTGATATGCATCTTAGCCTAAGTTGCGTACCGATCATTATGTAAGTTTTTTCTCATTACAACTTTATTAAAATACCATTGAGATTGACCAATCCAGGTTGCCTCAATGCTTTTTCCTGCTACATATTCTTTACTAAATTTTATTGCGATCGTTCTCCAATTAAAATGTTGATGTTTCAAGTTTCAGAGGGAGGGGTGGGGTACTCTTTATAGAGTTACATGTAGACTTATGTAGAGTGTCATGATGGTGTTATTAGTTGATTTTTGAATCCCTGCAACCAACTTGTTACATGATTTTTATCTAGTTGTTCTTGCTCTGGCCTAACTTGCAGTAGGGATCGTGTATAGTTGTATGATGATGTCTGATTAGTTTCTTTTTGAGTCCCTACAACCAATTTAAGTGCAGATCCGTGGCTCCATATCTTAACTAAGTTAGTTCCATAGCTTGTCTTAGGGGGTTAGTTTAGCTCACTAATTTTTTGTGGGGTGTGGGGGCTTAATTTAAGGTGTTATTGATTTGTCAAATTTTGTTAAGTCGTTATTTTACAGCTTACAGTTAAGTTGGTTTTGCATATAATACTAGTTGTTTATTTGTGTACCATTATTCTCTACTTCTGTTGCTTCACATATGCGCTAAGAGACTAGACATAATGTCGATTCATCAGTGTTCTTTCTTACCAAGTTGCTACATACATCACATTGTTGCTTCACAACATACACTTAATTGTTTTATCATATCTGATTGAGAGAATTTTTAATGGTCGTTTATAG
This sequence comes from Avena sativa, assembly GCA_916181665.1. Classification (NCBI taxonomy): domain Eukaryota; kingdom Viridiplantae; phylum Streptophyta; class Magnoliopsida; order Poales; family Poaceae; genus Avena; species Avena sativa. The sequence goes on from OV702292.1 coordinate 69,214,412, forward strand.
TTTGCATATAAGCAGTTTTGTTGTCCAACCGATGCTGAAATTTAACTCATGTCTCATACACTTGCAACTTAAGGATTTATTGAGAACCATTTCCGTTACTAAGCCATACGAGAAACTAATCGCACATCCACATTCAACTTAGGGATAGCTAGAAGCAACTCTTTGCACACAAAAATGCAACTTAGGAATATACTGATATAGTTACGTTTACTTTTTACAATTCATGCTTTTTAATTGTTTATTTATTAAATTTCATTAAGTTGCTCCTGTTAGCATGCTAAGTTGTTTCAGTCATCTGCCTAAGTTGGTTCTAGGATAATTATATATTAATTTCCATCATCACTTCCCTACTGTGTGATTAATTTTGGTTAACCAAGCAATGTCCTCCTAAGTCCTGACCTGAATAATTGCTTTTCTAGCGGACAAGCTTTCAGTCTAGTACGAAAAAATTGGCTAAAGATAATACCAATCGCGCCCACCTGTGGCTACCAGAAGTTGATACAGCATCAGGGAGTCGTACAACGCCTCTTCCACAAACTAGTCAAGAGGTACATGCATAAGGATAAGCATTAATATTTTGGGAATTACCAACTGTTGATTTTTATAACAACCTTTGTTCCAAATAGATTCTTTTTTCATTTGAGCAACTTTCATAAGTTGGATACACGTTTAATTAATTTGCATTTATATGCATGTCTAAGTTGGCTGCTGAAATTAGTTCAGTTGATTTCAGCCACCTCATGCTTTCAGTTTGTACCACGTACACACAGCTTACCTAGGTTTTCTTTTCCCCTTGAGCAATGTCCGTAAGTTGGATACTGCTTTAATTAAGTTGCATTTAGAAACAAGCCTAAGTTGACTACTTAAAGCTATTAAGTTGCTTTTTTGTACATCATGCCTTCAGTTTGTACTCAACCTACTTAGGTTTTATTTTCCCTCTAAACAACCTACATAAGTTGGTTACCGGTTTAATTAAGTTGCATTTAGAAGCATGCTTTAGGTTGGTAATGAAGGTTATTAAGTTGTTTTTTCTGTTCATCATGCTTCCAGTTTGTACTACATATCCTACCTAGGGTTTGTTTTCGTTCAGCATCATGCATAAGCTGTTTACTTGTGTAATTTAAGTTGTCTTTGATAGGATGCTCAAGTTCGATACTTAAAGTAATTATGTTTTTTTCTAGATTGTTGCAACTAGAACTAGTGCGTGGGGCATCAGCATGATCAACAAAGCAAATATTGTCTCCTATATCAAAGCTACGACACTATGTTCAGAGTAAAACAGAAATGTTGGTCTACCTTGCGTCTACTACTGCAATCTTGATCTGCAGATAAAAGAAATGTTTTGGTGTGTGTTTAACTTCTAGGTGTCCTTGTTCGGTGAACCATTTTTGACCTTTTGCTTGTGCTTCCATATACCCCTGAATTACATAATATGTTGGAAACCTCGGTCACCTAAGTTTGTAGAACATCTGGTTCATACTATCTTTTATCACCAGGTTCCATGTACAATATTTCGTCCTCTTCTATTATTTGCTATAACATGCATCTTTCTTGTATGTACAACTGAACTAGGTTGCTTCATTGCATAGGCTATTCCATTTGTTTTTTGATGTACCATTTTTAAAGATGGACATATTAGTTTAAGTTGCTTTTTTTCCATACATGTAATTTATTTTTAAAATATGTTAAGTTGTGTTTGTTACAATTTGTAAATTGCTTTTTGCCAATGTTTTTACTAAGTTTATTACATGGAGGTAGCTAACTTGATTTCTCTTTTTTGGTGTAATTTTCCTGGTTCTTGTTGCAACAAACCTATATTTCAAGTGTGTTCTAGCATAATCAGAGAAGTTAAAGAAGAATGTTCATCCTAAGTTCAGAATACTATGTAGAAACAAAAAAGGGTCTACTTATATCTGCTAGCTTAAACTGTGGCTAAGATAGCTTTTTTGCAGTACTGGGATTTTTGAAACATCAGCTTGGTTTCGACGAGAATAATCTAGGTTGCATCAGGTTTGTTAATGCAAAACATAACTTGCTATGGAACACGATGTGTCAGATTTGGTTTGAGTTGTATCTATTATACAACCAAGTTGTTCCATATTGTATGACATAGTTGCTTTCTAAAAAATATCACCATACTGTTGTTTTTCATGCCACTATGAGTGTTGCTGGTGTGTTCGTACCTGGTTTGGAGAAAGTCAAGGTTGTTGCATATAAACTTTTACTTGCCTTGAATCCGATCTGAAGAAAGTTGAAAGGGTTTCTAATGGAGATCTGAAGTGATCTGAAGAAGGGGTTCTCTCCAGAGAGAGAGAGGGGTGGATGTCACGTGGCCTCCAAGGGGTTGGTTGGCACGTTCAGATGGGACCGAGGCTTGGACTGCTCGCCTAGGAGAGGAACATGGCCGGGCCCGCGTGGGATTAGGTGGGGCTCGTTTCCGTTTTCGGTGTTAGTGGCGCGGCTAGTACTTTCCTTATTTGGGCGGTGGCTGGTTTGTACTAACCAGCCACTGGTTGCTGCCTAGATGTGCCCTATTTTAAAAAGGAGGGAGAATTGCATGAAACTGAATTTGACAAAAGAAGCAGCGGCACAGAAAGAGTCAAGGGTGCATCGATCCCAAGCTAACATATTACCCCCAAACACAAAAACACCTCAAGTCAGAAGGTTGATGCACCCATCCATCCTAGCTAATACTCCACTCAAGATATCAAGTGGATCAGATTGCCATCTTGACCAAACTTGTAGCATATAGATTTATGCTTGACCATCTGGATCCCGCCGTCAGCCGTGTCGCTACGCGTCAACTCCACGCCCGTGAGCACAGCAAAATTCTCCTTCGTCATAAAGGGGTATCCATCGTAGCCATGGAAGAGCCTGGCGATGCAGAACCTGCCGGAATCGACACGCACGAGGTGGGAGCTCAGCAACGGCACCCAGCTCTCAGGGAGGTTTGTGGCGAGGTCTTCTTTCCAATCGTGGCACAGGGTGGGCGCTGCCCCATTCGCAGCCGCCACCGAGAGGTCTGAAGCACACAATAACAGCGGGTTCTCGTCTCGTTCAGGGGAGAAGCCGAGCCATAGGCCGAGCTCGGGGACGTACTGAGCGGTGTCATGGAACGGGAGCTCCCAGCTGCCAACCTTGCTCCACGTGCGGCTGGTGGTGCTGAAGGAGTAGGTGCCGATGCCACCACCGGCGGACACCCAGATGCTGTCGCCGACCACCGTGGAGGAGGCGATCTTGGACTCCCATCTAGGCTCGTACCCAGAGACCTCCACATAGGGGGGCAGCGGGAGAGTGTGCCAGTGCCACCCCGAAACTCGACCACGTCTGCGGGAGGTTTGCCATGGATCAGAGCTTGGAAACATGGATCGTAGTAAGGCCGCTGGAACTGATTAGGCTTGTAAGGGTTCCTGATGATGAGGTACAGGGCGTCGCCGAGGGTGATGGCAATGGAGTCACGGATCCACCGTTTGACGTTGAGGCTGGGCATGCTGGAGAGCTTGTTCTGGCCGATGTCATGAACCAGGAAGTTGCCTTCGTGGTCCACGCCGAGGATCTTGTCCCTGCTACTGCCGTAGGGCATGAACGTAGTCCACCCGCCATCTCCCATCGGGGTGGAAAGACTGACTGTACATGCAGGCTTAGGCAACTCAGCTTTCACCAGCGATGTCGGCGGCGGCAGTAGTGGGCGTCCCATGATCTGTTTCTTCTTTGGGTGGAAGAGGCTCGAAGTTCTGATGCGATGCATCGTGAAGGTGGGATTCAGCATACGGTCCCCTCGGAACGTTAAGATTGCAAAGTAATATGTTACTTGATCTTATTAAGTAAAGAAGTTTACTTGATATTTCTGAATGACTTCAAAGTCATAAGATGGAAATGAAACTTAATGGAGACGTAAAAGCTCGATTTGTCAAAAAATATGGACAAATTCAAGGAGTTGACTACAAATGTAGCGTTGCTTGAGTCTATTGGATTTACACTAGCAATATATGGATATTGAAGTCTCGTAGCTGGAATTCTCAATTTGATGATGATCAAAGAATTTTGGAATGTCCCAAGATTATCGAGAGGACCTGCATTTGAGTGGGAGCTCATTATCTTGGCCAAATCTTAATATGTAAGAGACATATTTTGAGTGGGAGCTAAGTAGCTTGGACAAATCTTAATATGTAGTAGACATGTTTTGAGTGGGAGCTAAGCGAAATCCCTGGATCTCAAATATGAATGCCATATTTGATTGGGAGCGTGAAAACATTCTGGGATATGTGGATGACATATATGAATGATTTGATTGGTGTTAATAACATTTAAGTAGATAAATAAGGATGAAGTTGAAGTTATTAAACAATGAGATATATCGAGATAGATTGGTAAGTTTAATAAAAATCAAATGTCGAATGCTTTTTGACTTGATTTTGAAGATGTTCAGAATGTCCTAAGCAAGATTCTGAAAAAGTTCAGAATGGAACAAGGTAAGAAAGAAGTTCTTACTATATGAAGCATTGCCTTAGTATTACAATGATGGTTCCAAAGGAAGAAAGAGATGTGTTTCATCTCCTATGCCTCATCCATAGGTTCTTCCATACAACCATATTGTATACTCGATGTAATGTGACCCGAAGTTCTGGTTGGAAGGACAAGCTCTTAACTGTAAGAACATGTCTTGAAGTGATTCTTGAGTTAATCACTGAACCAGAATTAAGTTTGTACTTAAATGGTAAGCAAAGTAAGTGGCATAGTTGCATTTCATGCACTGGGATCTACATAGATATAGAAGTACAAAGGCTCCATCTGATGTGATGTATATTGTTATGGCGGGGCTAGTTCGCTTTTAACGTAGAATGATGTGTCCCAGGACACAGTGCCCATGAAAGAGCCCTCGAGGTTGATCTAAAGTCACTGTAGGCTCCTGGAATCTGGCCTCGTTCTGCTGCCATAACTACCGTATATACACAAAGGATCGCAAAGTGTGTTTTGAAGTTTAGATGACAACAGTGAAAACGACCGTCATTATAAACACTAGAAACAAAGTCTCACTTTGTCGCCAAACGAACTTATACCCATTATGTGATAATGGTATGAATGTCAAAGTTAGGAAGACATTAAAAATTTGCAAAGACATAATGATCTGGTAAAACAGAACATGGACAGGACGTTTTCCATAAGCATGCATGATCGATAAACGCATATGTGATATGGTTTATGATGAGTAAAATGCAAGCTAGATTATTTGTACTCTAGTGCAAGTGGGAGACTGAAGGAGATATGCCCTAGAGGCAAATAATAAATAGGTTTTTATTGTCATATCTCAATTAGTTCATAATAGTTTCATACTGTGCTATAACTGTATTAATATGAAACGTTAATACACGTGTGGTATATAAACAAACCAAGTCTCTAGTTACCTCTAGCAAACTAGTTCATTGGTCATGAGGATGATCTAGGGTTTTGAGATCATGGGCATTTATGCCAATTGACAATGTGGTCACGTCATTAGTTGAATGATGTGATAGACAAACAACCCAACCAGTTGTATCTTAATGATAAACTAAGGAAACCTCGCAACCTAATCCTTAGACTGTGAGGTAATGTAAATCACCATTCTGGAGGGAGCTTAGATGGTTATCAAATATCACTCCATGACTGGGTGATCGAAAATGTGCCACTCAGGTTTCCCAAAGGGGCGTGTAGAGGAGTACATATCAAGACCAGGATTTGCCCATCCATGTAACGGACAAATACATTAGTGGCCATCTCGGTGACGTTGCATTAACGAAGCTTGCAAGCGTGTGACTAGGTCACGGAATGCAACAACATGGAAACGAGAAAACAAGTTCATCGGTAACGAGATCGAACAAAGGTATGGAGATACCGTAGATCAAATCTCGGGTGAACTAGGTATCAAGTGGCAAAGGGAATGGGAAACGACTATTTACGGTTCAAACAACACTCTCATCGTGGAATGCACAGGGATCATTATGGGCATCATGGTCCCGCTATTGATCATTGATGGAGATCATGTCTGTGCCATTCCCGAGCCGTGGGGAAATACACTTAAGGGTACGATGAGCTAGAGATCCTCTGTAAGTTGGAATCACCATATGAAAGAGAAAAGGAAACCGGAAAAGTTCCGTGAGAGAACCGGAATCGTTCCGGGAAAGAACTAAAGTCGTTCTAAGGAAATCGAAATGGGAACCGAAAGGTGTTTCGGGTCAAATCGGGTTTTGTAATATGTATTTACATATTAAATATAATATTAAAATCTAATTTTAAGGGGTATTCCACTAATGGGCCAAACTTCTTAGGGAAAAAGGGCTCATGAGGGAAAACCGAAGGAGGGAAGGGCCAAGGGCCAAGGCCCAGGCGCCTCAAGGGGGCCCACTGGGACAGCCTAGGGCTGTGCGCGGGGTGGGGGTCACCCCTTGCCGGCTGGCCCATGAGGCCCATGCGCCTTCCCCTTCTCCCTTGTTTAGTCCCACATGGGAAACCCAAAGAAGGGCACACCCCCTCCCCCTATATAAAGGGACGCCCATGGGTGGGAATAGACACAGCAATATTTGGAGAAGTCCTTTGGTTGACTTTCTCCTTCCCTCTCTCTCTCTCGTCTCCATGCATTGGCATGGTCCCAAGTAAGGACTATCCATGCAAGAGACACTGCACCTGCAGCACGTTGTTGCACTGCAGGGATTCCAAGCCGGAGATCTACTTCCGCACTCTCGGCAGGGATCAAGGAGTCGGAGGTCGTCATCGTACACCGTATGTGTATGAAACTGCGAGGGGACTCACTTGAGGCACCTTGGATGTCGGGAGCTGGAGCTGCTGCACGATGAAGAAGGAGCAAGGGGTGACCTGCGAGGAGCTTCGCGACCTTGAGGTCGGCTACGGGTTCGACTACTTCAACCACGTTCCCCTCGAAATGTTAACCGCGTACGGTCTACAAGGTTATGTATTCTTTACGCTCCGGTCGTTACCGCATTACTACATAGATAGATCTTGGCAGTATTAGGCAGTTCTAATGTAGGAAATTTTTGTTTTCTGCTGCGGAACCCTTCATCAGCATGGAAAATAGTCTTGAATCTGTGCAACCAAACAATTGGGCCAATTTTCAGGAAACATGAATGCAGAAAGCCAAACAAAATGCCCAAGTTGTCCCAAGCCCAATCTCCCCTGATACAGCACCTAGCGGGTCAAGTAGGGAAAACGGGAAATTTGGCCCCGACCAACCAAACACGCCCATTAGAACCAGGGGCGTGCATGTTCGATGGAGCTTTTCTCCACGCGGTCAGGACCAATGATCCACGGCGGCGGTTGGCGACATGTAGGCCTATATTGCGCAACAATGGAAGGACCCCATGATCGTCGTCGTAGGATGTACTAGCGATGGCCTTGCCGGCTGCGGCAAGAAGGCCACGGGTGTTGTGGTCGCTATTCGAGATGGTCCACTGTGTGGGATTGATGGCCGTGATTGGAGATACAAGGTGAGCCAAAGTTTGCACGCTTCCTGCCATGGCGTAGCTGTGCGTACTGATTCATACAAATTAATTGGTCTATACGAGGTTCTGTAAAGGACTACATATCAATGTTGGAAATATGCCCTAGAGACAAATAGTAGTAAGGACTATTATCATATTTCATATAGTTTATGATTAAGTTTTATATCATGCTATAACTGTATTGAGTGGAAACATCAATACACGTGTGATATCTAAATAACCAGGGGTTCCCAGTGAAACTCTAGTCACTGGTTCATTGGTCAACAGATGATCATGTGGCATTTATGCCAGTTGGAAATGAGGTCATCTCATTATGAGAATGAGATGATGAACCAATACCCAACCTAAACATCGTGACCCGATTATGTCACGAAGTTCAAGTTATGATGATTAGAAATGGATCCTCGTAGACTATTCCTTAGATTGTGAGGCTATATCAATCACTGTCTCCCGAGAGTGCTTAGATATCATCAAACGCCACTCGGTAATACAGTGGTTATAAAGGTGTGTTCAGGTACTCGGAGGAAACCGTAGAGGCAATATATGTCAAGAGCGGGATTTGTCCGTCCATGTGACGGGAAGATACTCAAGGGCCCACTCGGAGAAGTTATATCCAATAGCTGCGCGGCGTGTGATTTGATCACAGGGATATCACGTGTCGGAACGAGTCAAGTAGCATTGTTCAGTAACGAGATTGAACACGACATGGTGATGTCATTGATCAGATCTCGAGCAATGCAAGTATCGAGTGACAAAGGGAATAAGACACGACTGTCCCGGTTCAAACGACGAAAGATCTCCGTGGAACGCACAGGGGTCACATGGCCATCTAGGTCCCTCTGTCAATCATTGGTGCGGGAGTGTCCCGACCATGTCTGGAGTGTTCCCGAACCGTGGGGTATCATGCTTAAGGGCTTGATGATGCTTAAAGAGTGTTTATAGGATCGGTGGAATCGTCGAAGAAATAGTAGGGAGAAAACCGGAAGGGTTTCCGTAAGTCCGGAGGATGTCCGAAGTGGAGGTGGAAGGTGTTCCATAGCCACAGAGGTTAAATAATAAGTGAATGAATGTTAAATACTGATTTAATCATTTATTCATAATTATTTAATAAAGAGAAAATCAATTAAAATGGTCAAAGGCTTAATGGGCCAATTTCTGGAGGGAGAGGGCCCATTAGGGGAAAGGAGAGAGGGAGAAGGGGCAAGGGAGAGGCCGGCTGGGCCTAGCCCCCCCGCGTGGGGCCCACTAGGGTGGCCGGCAGCCACCCCTCCCCCTCCTCTCCTTTAGTCCCACCCCGGGACTTTGAGGGAGTTAGTACCTCCCCTCGCCCTATATATAGTGGGGGTATTTGGCCAAATAAAACACACCAATAATCAATAAAGGTCTTCTCACTTTTGGGAGGACCTCCAGTTGATATTTTCTCTCTCCCTCTCTCTCTCTCTCGTGACCGTGGTCCCAAGTTTGGAATGCGCGAGCGAGAGACATCTTCATCGCGGAGCGCCGTCGCGCTGCGGGATTCGGATTCGGGAGCTCTACTTCCACAACTGTTGCTGGATCGGGGAAGCGGGAGACATCGTCAGGCACCGGACGTGTGTAACTCCCCGCGAGGTGTTGCACTTGAGGCACTCAAGTCTTTGGAGCCAAGGAGCGCAAGGACTTCATCACGACCTTGAGGTCGGCTTCGGCTCGTCTACATCAACCACGCTCTCCTGAGCGTTGACAACGCTTTTCGGTCTTCAAGGGTAAGTTCGCGAAAAGCCCCTCCCATTACTATATTACTAATAGATAGGTCCTGGTAGCTTCAGGGGTTCAGGGGCGTAAAGTAAAATTTATTGTTTTTATACGCGGAACCCCTACAGTGGTATCAGAGCTAGATCTATGCGTAGTAATGCTAGTACGGGTAGAACACACGAGATGTAGCATGTGGGCGTTGATATTTTAGTTGTTACCCTCCCACATGTACTTGTGTATACCGTAGTAATGCTTGATGAAGGGGCCCCCCACCGACTTTACGCGTTCATTCGCGAGACTGGTCCATGCTTGACATATGGCTTGTACCGTATAAAGTGGCTTAGGGGGGTGTCTGTCTCTCTCGCATTAGTTGGTATACCATTTGCAACGGAGGGCCCCGAAATGGGTGTAGTAGAGACAACTACTTGATCAACGTTGTGCTGAAAGTTCATAGGTAAGAATGGTTCTTGTACGAAAGCCCATTCAGCCACGTAAAACATGCAAAGATAAAGTAGAGGCGTCTAACTTTGTTTTGCAGGGGGGCGTTGCTTTGGTGATATGGTTGTGGCAAAGGTAAAGTGATTACCTTTTGTTACATAGTAGTAGATAGTCACGAAGGTGACAAACTATCACGCCGAAATGACACCGGTACCCTGGTGTCTACGGCACCGGAACCCTGGCGCCAGAACCCAGTGACGGCGGATGGAGATCACGACGTGAAGGACCATATCACATAGCATTTACATTCAATGTTATTGTTTGTATGTCTTATTGTGTGCTAGTATTAGATACTCGACGGTAGCCTAATAAGATGATCCCTGTTAAAATTACCAACGATTGTGTTCCCCCTTAGTGTGCACCACCAAGAAAGTTCTTCGGTATGAGGCGACCGAGGGTTACAGGCCTGGGTGTCAGATATATCTATGTTTGCATATAGTGGGTGTAAGCCATGTTGCACAGCGAATACACTAAGGTTGAGTTGGCGAGCCTAGCATGTGCAAATATGGCCTCGGAACGCGGATGGTCGAAAGATCGAGCACGAGTTGCATGAATGATGTGATCGACATTTAGCGTCCACCCTTAAACCCACATTGATGGCCGTGATGATCGGGGGAGATGTGGTTGATAGGGGTCGTGTTATCACTAGGAACCCTTTTTGGGGATAGGTGTTTCTGAGTGGAGTTATTATTAACTCATTTAATTATAAACTTAGTCTAAATTCCTTTTGCAATTGTAAATGTAGATGGGTCTTTTTGTGTTGATAATTGATTGGTTAAAAGGAGAGAAGCTCATATTAGATGGATCGAACTTCTCCATATGGGTTGCACGTCTCCACGTCCTCCTTAGCGAGAACGACGTGGTCGACTACATACTCGACGGGATGGATTTGGATCAACCCGCTGACCTAAAGACCCCAGAGGAGCGGAAAGACCGCTATCTCCGTCGTGAGATGGCCTCCTTCATTTCAGTTACCATGCGTTTCAGAATGGTGGATGAGCTGTGGCCTTTCGTGGGTGATGTCGACCCTCGTTCGGTGATGCTACAGCTTAGGACTCATTTCGTGGAACAAGTACGCATATGGGAGCATGAGCTGATGGGAGACTTCCTCTCCATTAAGATGGAGGAGAACTCATCACTGAACGGCCACTTAGAGCGCATGCATGATGTGTACATGAGGCCTGCATACTTCCTGGATAGCTGGATGACGGGCTCTTTCGCAAACATTGTTGTGTTGCGGTCGCTGCCACCAAGCTACCAAGCACAAGTCAGGACTTGCGTAATGAGGGGCGACGCGGAATCAATGGAGTTCCACCGGTTCGTGACACATCTCAGGAATGTGTTGGTTGAACCAGATGTCGCTCAGGTCATCAATGACAAAGGTATATATTTGATATACAGTTTTATAAATGTTATAATCTTGCAAACATGTTTACAGTGTTAAGTATATCTGATACTTGTTCTGTTTTGATGAAAACAGGTCCTTCTGCATGAGAGGTGCTTGCTGGAGAGGAGGTGACGTTGCGTGTTGATGGCGAGCATGATGATGACGGCTGATGACACTCTCTCTCGACATTTATCATTTAGTTTATGTTTTAGGACGATTTTTATAATCAAGAGATTGTGAACTTCTTTAGTGTGTCTCACACTTCGTGAGATGGTCATTCATATGAGTTTGTAACAAACAATTATTCCACTTTTATGAATGATTTCTATTCGTGTTCATATCTTGTTTGATTATGTGAATTATCCTTGTTGTTTGAAACTAATTGATAATGCATGAACATTTGTAAAATAGTAAAATTGCCTTAAAATACCCAACTTAAATGATATGTTCATTATGAATGAAAAACCATTGTTTAAATTCAAACTTATGCTGAAATTATGTGAAAGTCATTCGATTTCTTATCACATATAAATCATGCCTAAGTTCGGCAAAATAACTTGAACACCGTGTATTACTTGAATACAAAGTGTTTAATGAATTGTTAAAAGTTGATACATATTCGATGTATTGTGTTTTAACCACAATGGTAATTATCATTAAATGATTGTTTAAATGTGTAAAGTAGTTTACCAAAGAAAACATGAATATGAAACTATTTGATATGATCAAAGTGTTTCATCAACAAAGGGTATAAAGATAAAAGAGAATCTAATTACTACGATTTGATCATTAGTAATGAAATTCAACTTTATAAGAATGGCATAAAAGAAATTGTGGAATGCGAAGCGTTTTGAAACGTCAAAATGCAAAGCATCACAATGTGATATTAGATATCAAATGGGTTGAATAGAGGGCACTAAATAAATCGTTGTAGAGTAGATATAGAGACCATTAGTTAGAAATAGTTAGCACTCAATTAGAATATAGTGAACCATTTGAATCCGTGAAAGTTTTGGGGTTATTCGATATAACCAAAACAATAGCGAATAAGTCCTTGTAGAGTATTCATTGGAAACCTTGAATACGAAACCCATAGCTGAAACCAAAAGGAAAGCAAGATTCATATTGCTTGAATTTTGGTGCATTCTTGAGAAAGCTCACTTTCAGTGATGTTTCTCAATTATGGAGCAAATGGAAAATAGTTAAAAACACAATGAGGATTCAAAACCCTGCATCAAAGTGTTGAGAAGCATAACGGACAACGTTCCTGAACGATTCTCTTCACAGAAGGAAAGAATTAATGCTATTGATCATTGTGTCTTCCCCGCTAGTGTTTTCACTACATAAAGTAGGATTCAAAATGTAATCCATATCTTGTATGGAGACATTTGTGAATCATTTGTCATGATTCTTGGAATATTACATACCTACGAACTACTAAGGAAATAATGGTAAACTAAATTATGAGAAATCCTAGAAGCAAAATTCACTTGAGATTAGAAAGCAATTCGTTGCTGAATCTCACAAGTAAAAGGAATTACTTGAACTTTTCCAAATGACTGCTAAGCCATAGTGGAAAAGGGGGTGAATGACAAAAGCACAATTTGTCAAGTATTGGATAAATTCAAATGAATTTGATTCAAATGTGCTAAATGTCTAGTGGATTTAAGACTAGTAAAATACTAGTATCTCATAGTAAAATCTTCAAGTTTGATATTTGATCAAAGTTTTTGAAGTTGTTCAAAATAGTGAGTAGATATGCAATCTGCATAAAATTGAGTGGGAGCTATGAAAGTCTTCCTAAAACGATATGTGATTAACATATTTTTGAGTGGGAGCTTTTAGGAGTAATTATAAAGCATGTTAAGAATGAAAGGCACAAATACTTATAAATAATGATTTATAATATGTAGAAGTTGATAATAACTGTATTATGATATTATGTAGTATTCCTTGAGGGATTCTGAAAAGGGTTTCAGAATAGAAGTTAATTAAGGAACTGGTCCTTAATAACTCAAATTAGGAATAGCATTAAGTTTAACACCAATGGTTGAAAGAAAGAAAAGGATGATCATCATCCACTATGTTAAGACATAGGTTCTGTCTTAGCAAACCATGATGATAACTTAGCGTAAACGTTTGAAAGTGATTAAGTTCGAATCACAGAACATTGAGCTGAGTTTTGTCCGCAGTGTCTAGTAGAGAACTGTAGACATATTTTCCAAGTCCATAAAGGATGACATATCTTAAAACATAAAGGGTTATGTTATGAGGGAATATGTAGGAAACTCCTGTAGATACCGATCAAAGTCAAGTAGGAAGCGAGGTGAACAAAGACATCGAAAGTTACACAGAGTGCACTAGTGTTTCGATGAATACATTTATAATAATAGATAAGGGTACCATCTAAAGTGTTGTATAATGTTATGGCGGGGCTAGTTCACTTTTAACGTAGAATGATGTGTCTCAGGGCACAGTGCCCATAAGAAAGCCCTCGAGGTTGATCTAACGTCACTGTAGGATCCTGGAATCAGGCTTCGTTCTGCTGCCATAACGACGATGCATACACAAAGATGTTATCATGTGATGATAAAGTATTAATGTCAATCAAGGTGACATTAGTAAGTTGCAAAGGATTTGGGACTAGAAAGTACATACCCAAGACTCAACCTCTTCCATGAGCAAGCATGTTCAGGGTACCGGGTATATGGTGCCAATGATTGAGGACAAATGCAGCTAGTGTATTTGTACTCTAGTGCAAGTGGGAGACTGTTGGAAATATGCCCTAGAGACAAATAGTAGTAAGGACTATTATCATATTTCATATAGTTTATGATTAAGTTTTATATAATGCTATAACTGTATTGAGTGGAAACATCAATACACGTGTGATATGTAAACAACCAGGGGTTCCCAGTGAAACTCTAGTCACTGGTTCATTGGTCAACAGATGATCATGTTTCCTGATCATGTGGCATTTATGCCAGTTGGAAATGAGGTCATCTCATTATGAGAATGAGATGATGAACCAATACCCAACCTAAACATCGTGACCCGATCATGTCACAAAGTTCAAGTTACGATGATTAGAAATGGATCCTCGTAGACTATTCCTTAGACCGTGAGGCTATATCAATCACTGTCTCCCGAGAGTGCTTAGATATCATTAAACGCCACTCGGTAATACAGTGGTTATAAAGGTGTGTTCAGGTACTCGGAGGAAACCGTAGAGGCAATATATGTCAAGAGCGGGATTTGTCCGTCCATGTGACGGGAAGATACTCAAGGGCCCACTCAGAGAAGTTATATCCAATATCTGCGCAGCGTGTGATTTGATCATAGGGATATCACGTGTCGGAACGAGTCAAGTAGCATTGTTCAGTAACGAGATTGAACACGACATGGTGATGTCATTGATCAGATCTCGGGCAATGCAAGTATCGAGTGACAAAGGGAATAAGACACGACTATCCCGGTTCAAACGACGAAAGATCTCCGTGGAACGCACATGGGTCACATGGCCATCTAGGTCCCTCTGTCAATCATTAGTGCGGGAGTGTCCCGACCATGTCTGGAGTGTTCCCGAACCGTGGGGTATCATGCTTAAGGGCTTGATGATGCTTAAAGAGTGTTTATAGGATCGGTGGAATCGTCGAAGAAATAGTAGGGAGAAAACCGGAAGGGTTTCCGTAAGTCCGGAGGATGTCCGAAGTGGAGGTGGAAGGTGTTCCATAGCCACAGAGGTTAAATAATAAGTGAATGAATGTTAAATACTGATTTAATCATTTATTCATAATTATTTAATAAAGAGAAAATCAATTAAAATGGTCAAAGGCTTAATGGGCCAATTTCTGGAGGGAGAGGGCCCATTAGGGGAAAGGAGAGAGGGAGAAGGGGCAAGGGGGAGGCCGGCTGGGCCTAGCCCCCCCGCGCAGGGCCCACTAGGGTGGCCGGCAGCCACCCCTCCCCCTCCTCTCCTTTAGTCCCACCCTAGGACTTTGAGGGAGGTAGTACCTCCCCTCCCCCTATATATAGTGGGGGTATTTGGCCAAATAAAATACACCAATAATCAATAAAGGTCTTCTCACTTTTGGGAGGACCTCCAGTTGATATTTTCTCTCTCCCCCTCTCTCTCTCGTGACCATGGTCCCAAGTCTAGACTGCGCGAGCGAGAGACATCTTCACCGCGGAGCACCGTCGCGCTGCAGGATTTGGATCCGGGAGCTCTACTTCCGCAACTGCTGCTGGATCAGGGAAGCGGGAGTCATCGTCAGGCACCAGACGTGTGTAACTCCCCACGAGGTGTCGCACTTGAGGCACTCAAGTCGTTGGAGCTAAGGAGCGCAAGGGCTTCATCACGACCTTGAGGTTGGCTTCAGCTCGTCTACGTCAACCACGCTCTCCTGAGCGTTGACAACGCTTTTCGGTCTTCAAGGGTAAGTTCGCGAAAAGCCCCTCCCATTACTGTATTACTAATAGATAGGTCCTGGCAGCTTCAGGGGTGCAGGGCGACTAGATTTTTTCTTCCTCGAGTGAGCGTCCTCGCCGAGCCCATATCCTGGCTTCAGAGCCGTCTGATCAAGATGCATACATCCGTCTGATTTAAATGCATGCCAGTACCACCGCGTACCACCATCGCTAAGAACACCGTAGATATTGTTGACCGCCGCTTGCACCATATCACCACCGGTTGGTAGCACCAGCACCCACGGATGGCAGCACCGTCGACCGCCACTTATAGCATGTCGACTCCGACTGGTAGCACTTTCAGCCAAGGCCAACAACAACATCGTCGACTACTACTGGTAGCACTGCCAACCGCCGCAGGTAGCACCATCGACCATCACATGTAACACCCTGACTACCGATTGCATCACTACCTCCTATGGCTGACATGTAGGGTTTTGCGCATGAAAACAATATTTTTTTCCTACGCCAAGAACCCTAATTCCAGGATCTATCTATTAGTAATGCAGTAACGGGAGGGGATTTTCGCGAACTTACCCTTGAAGACTGAAAAGCGTTGTCAACGCTCTGGAGAGCGTGGTTGATGTAGTCGTACCAACGCCGACCTCGGGGTCGTGTTAAAGTCCTACGGCTTCGACGACTTCTAGCGCCCCAAGTGTTGCACCTCTGAGGGAGTTACATACGCCCGGTGTCTGACAATGACTCTCGCTCCTCTGATCCAGTAGTAGTTGTGGAAGTAGACCTTCTGGATCCGAATCCCGCAGCACGACAGCGCTCCGCAGTGAAGAAGTCTCCTACTCGCGCGATCCATACTTGGGACCAAGGTCACAAGAGAGTGAGAGAAAGAATATCAACTTAAGGTCTCCCCAAAAGAGAGGGAACCTTTATTGATCATTGGTGTATTTATTTTGTCAAAATACCTCACAATATATAGGAAAAAAAACCACATAGCTAATTAGCTTAGCCATGTGGGACTAAACAAATGAGAGGGGAGGAGGGGGCTGGCCGCGCCAGCCAGGGCCCAAGTGGGACCCATGCGGGGTCCCTTGGCCTAGCCGACCACCCCTCTCTCTCTTTCCCTTTGGTCTTTCCCTACGGAATTAGGCCCAATTAGGTATTTGACCTTTTATTTTTTTCTTCTTTTATTAAATAATTATAAACAAATGATTAAATTAATATTTAACATTTAGTTACATATTATTAAATACCCGTGTCTATGGAACTCCTTCCACCTCCACTCCGGACAACCTCCGAACTTACTGAAACTCTTCCGGTTCTCTCTCTTTCTTTTCTTCAGTGATTCTGCTGATACCAAAACAATCTCCGAGCATCATCAAGCCCTTAAGCGTGATACCCCACGGTTCTGAAACACTCTAGACATGGTCGAGACTTTCTTGTACCAATGATCATCCACGGGACCTGGATGCTCATGATGACCCATGTGCATTCCACGAATCTTTCGTCGCTGAACCATGAACATCATGTCATATTCCTTTTGTATCTTTGATACTTGTATTGTCCAAGATCTGATCAATGACATCACCATGTCGTGTTCAATCTCGTTACCAAAAAATGTTATTTAAGTAATTCCGACAAGTGATATCCCCGTGATCAAATCACACGTTGCGCAGCTATTGGATATAATTTCTCCGAGTGGGCCCTCGTAGTATCTTTCCATCATGCGGGTGGACAAATTCCGCTCTTGATGCATAATGCCTCTACATATTTCTCCGAATACCTGAACACACCTTTATGATCAGTGCTCACGCGAGTGACATTTGATGCTATCTAAGTATTCTCGGGTGACAGTGATTGATATGGTCTCACGGTCTAAGAAATAGGACACTAGGTCGTTTCTAATTATCGTAACTTGAACTTTGTGACATGATGGGGTCACGATGCTTAGGTTGGGTATAAATCATCATCTCATTCTCGTAATGAAGTGACTCCATTGTCAACTAGCATAAATGCCACATGATTAGGAAACCTTGATCATCCGTTGACCAATGAACCAGTGATTAGAGTTTCACTAGGGACCACTGGTTGTTTGTATATCACATGTGTATTGGTGTTTCCTATCAATATAGTTATAGCATGACATAAAAACTTAATCATAAACCTAATGAAATATTATAATAATCCATATTATTATTTGTCTCTAGGGCATATTTCCAACATGGCAGCACCGCCACCAATTGCCGTAGCAGCACACCGACCACCACTTGTAGAACCACCGCCCCCACCACCTGCAACACCCTACTTTCAGCTAGCAACAACGACGCCACTCCTCGCAGCATCGATGCACCACCACCCCATGGCTAGCAGCAGCATCGGTCACCACTAGCAGCAGCTCCGACCTCCATAACAACACCTCTGGCCCGACTGTTCGCAACTATCTTTCACCGGGCAGTATTCGATTTTTCTCTAGTGCATATCCATGATCGTAAGGTCGCTAGAGAGATGGAGTTGGACCAACGGCCAAGAGAGGGAGGAGATACGAGGAGAGGGATGGATGGGACGGCGACAACGCAACGGCGGAGCGACTGCTAGGGATGGTGGCCTGAGTAGTCCATGTGGATCGAAGCTTCTATTGGGCCACATAGAGATAAAAAAAATCTACGCGATTCTCCTAAGATCTAACGAGGTAGAAGGCCACGAGGATTATCACTAGACGCGCATGTTCGGAATTGGTGAAGCGTGTCAAGACAGTGAAGTCCTCGACCCCGTCCGATCCCACGAACACGTAGGAGTGCTGATCGTGCAACACCTCTACCTGTATCCACAAGTAAAAGAAGGAGCTCTAACGACAGACTTCTAGGTTTGTAACAACAACAAGGACTAGAATTGAGGCTAGGATTTCCAACACGTGGAATGGTCTAACCGTTTTGTGGCGTTCCACTGCTTCATATATAGGGGAGTAAGTGTTAACCCAACAAACACTTGTGTGCCACTTACTGAAACCCTAAACTAGTTAGCGTGAGTCCAACACGCTAACCCATTCCTGGTCCGACTCAAGTCCAACCTTTATAAATCACTATCGGTCGGATCACATCCAACTCGCTCATGCTCTTAAGTGTATGACCCACAATCTTGTGGTCACCCGAACATGATTGGAGTCTGACTCGCAACCGATCAGTCGGCAATGGCTCTTTGTAGAACATGCCAACTCCCAAATATCAGAGTCATAGCAACAAACCTTTTCAATATGACTTTTGTCCAAGTTTCTTTTGCCTGACGATATACCTTGTCAAACTATGGGCAAGTTACTGTCATCCATTTAATAGCTCAACTCTCTTCTCGATCCGTAATATGTGATTCATCCTACTAACTCTTAATCGACTGTCTCGGTTAATAGTTAACTGAGTCACGGATGGACATGCTTCCGAATCATATCATGCCCTAGAGAATATCTTTCCAGTCGGAGGGATAAAATCCCATCTTGGCCATCCACGTCTTGCAACTTGATTCTCAGTCGGACCCTAAACTCAAACTTTATAACTGCCTAGTTACAAAACAACATTTGACGGAACCTAAGCCGTCCGTTCCACATCTTGGACCATGCAACTACCTCATCTCTAAGGATTCGATTGTTCGAGTCGATGCACATGACATTACTCGTGTTGGCTCGAACTTGGGCCAGCCCGACTCGCCTAAATCTTTGGCCGAGTCCTTGGTAGATGGATTGGCATCTCCATGCCCATGATGAGTGGACATCGTAGTTTGCTAACTCCCACATTAGTCTAGGTTAAGAGTCCAACTTAATTCACGACTAAGGACAAGCAGTAAAGAACGACACCAAACATACGGCTTCACAACTAAATTACATATTTAGTCACAACTGTTATCATTCATTACAGGATGATTTATGCAATTTATGCTTGTGAACACACTTAGAAAATATATTATACATGATTGACTCTACGACATTGTACCAACATCCTTTTTTTAAGGTGAAACAGTAGGGAAAGTCTCCACTGCAATTTTTTTCTATTATATAAATATAGTGATTTGTACCAACATCCTCGTGTGCATGATAGAAGAAGGGAAGTGGAAAAGGAACAGGGTGGCACACGCACGAGCAAGAGGACGCACGCGTCCAATCCTTTCGGCAAGATTGAAGCATTACTACACCAAGTTACTCTCAAAGATGTCAATATGGCGTGTTGCCTACCGTTAATGCGTGTGCACGACCGCCAAACATGAGAGAGGGATACATCATCGGGAACCACACACAACACATGCATGGGAGAACCACAATGATTTGCGGCTGAAATCACATCGTACACGCGAGCATACGTGGGGACATTCACCAGATAGAATTCTCATCTCTTTTATCCCGACATTCTGCGTTTCAAACGTAGAAAACCCAGGTAAGACAAACTTACACAAATTTCACCGATTCTCTTTCTCCTCCTGCCCTCTTCACACATCGTTAGATTCAATCAAATTACTTCAGATAAAGCACCTCATGATTTTTATCTACGCATAACCAGTTACGTGTGCGTGGCACATTTATTATCAGATGCTTATGTTATGATTTATTGTCATGTGGTATTTATGTTTATCAAGATAAATTACTGCCATTTTGAATCAAGAACCTAGGTGCCATACTAGCATTGAGCTCTCGCACCTTGCACCCGATATGTCTCACACGGAGAAATCGCCATGTTAGTGTTACCTAGTTTTTGCTTGTCTCGTATGGGAGGATGTGTTTTAAGACCACAATATCACTGGCGTCGACCCAGCGAGGCGGAAGTGTAATTTTTGTAGAGACTATATCGCTATAACGCCATCATATGTGCTTGTCTAGTGCATGAAGGATCAACTTTAGACTTCATTTTCGCCAACTTCGGTCGGTGAACTAAGATGCAAATAAATTTGAAATGAGACTATACGGTACAATGCCACCTTGTATGCCTGTCTTTCTCAAGGAAGGGTGCATTTACGATGTTAGGACATCCCTAAGGGGATATTCCAAATCACTGTCAACCATCCAAAGTGTTCATTTTTATCAACGAACAAAAAGCACATCCTAGTGAGACCTTCCAAATCATTGTCATCCCTCCATTCGTTCGAACACATTTGAGATAGGTTTGCAAGGCCTCATATCCATCCACGTGACCCACCCGTTTGTATCACAAAGCCACCAACCCACCCCACCGATTATACCTCTCTCATTTGTCCACTGTTTCACCTAGCCATGTCCATCGGGTGGACGAATGAGAGGTGTATTTTGGGGGAAGTGGTACTTGTTCATCTCCCATATAGTCTGCACACCTCTCAAATGGACAATGTCATATCCATTTAAGAATTTACACTTTAAGATGCCCTTAATGTTACATATGTGGATCTGGAGAAGTAGAAGTACCTATATCCGAAACAAGACTATTGATTGTTACACCACCACCTTGTATGCTTATTTTACACGCAACATGATGCAACATCATTAGACGCAGGGTCGGTCCTGAGATTTCTGGGGCCCGGAGCAAAACCTGCATATGGGGCCCTTACCACCAATATCGTAATTATTACGAGTATATGTATATATTAAATTCTATGGCATTTAAAGTGCATCAAAAACATCATTGGCATTTGAACAATTATACATTTTGTGTTAAAAAACTTCTAACATACTTAGGTACAAACCACACTAATGAGTGTATATCAATATCATTCTTAGATTATAATATCGACCCTGCCTAAAATTTTAAATTATCTGGTGAAGATAAGTGAAAACTAGGGGAGCCCAGCTCCCGAGCACACAATATTCGGAAACTTAATTTTTCATATTATTTTTCACTAAGAAAATCTGAAAGAAAATATAGATGCCTAGATTGATATCTAGTGTGTACAAATTATGTTTTAATCTATGACCTAGACAAGAAAGACAAATGTGATGACCAAAAGCGATTTTGTTAAAAAGCTATGTTTTAACAAATTTTTGCATTAGTAGAAATTAAGTCTATGCATTTGTGTAAAAATCCGTTGGCGGTGTTCCAAAAATTAAGTTTACTTATATGTGTAAGATATCACCTAGGAATATTCACCTTTTGCAACAATTAGAGCAATCAACCCAGGATGTAAGAGAAAATGCGTTGATGTTGTGCTTTATCCCTAGACCCTAGGAAGGTCAATGTCGCCATGGATGCAGCGGCCCCATCACACTAAGTACCTATATTAGATTTTTTAGGGGAAGTACCTAATTTAGATTTATCCCACAACTTGATCCTTACTAGAAGGGCCCAAGGTAAATAAAAACAAGGCCACGTTCCATCCCACTTGGAAGCAGCGTATGTGACCCTTCATCCCTGCTTGTAGAAGGATAGAGAGAGATTGGTGGAATATGATCGATGTATTATTGAGCCTCATAAGCGAGTATATATAGGCGTACAAGGATTAATTTGGAGTACAAGACAAGTTAGGCTAGAATCCTAACTATCCTAAATTACCACAATAATTGTATACGTACAATACTCTAACATCCCCCGCAGTCGCAGCGATAGCGTCGTGAATAACTGGAACGTCGCGGACTGTCAGACTGGAGATAAACCGAAGTAGCATCCAGTAGGCTGACATCCCCCGCAGTCGTAGCGGAAACGTCGTGGAGACGACGCGTCGATCGGAATCGATGGCGGCGTTGTCGGTGAAATCCCGGACGATGACGACAAAGAGGATCCGAGGAGGACGGCCGCGGTAGCCTTCCAAAGAAGGCATAGCAGCCATCCGCGGTGCGCGGCAGCCTACCGTGAGGCCGCGACAGCCTGCCGAGGCAGACAGAACAACGAAGGGGGCATGCGCACGGGCGCGGTGTAGATCCTCGATGTCGATGGTCGGAGTAGAGGCACGATGGTGACGATTGCGGTGGGCAACTCAATCCTATCTAAGATCGGTAAACCAAAAAAGAAAACCGATCAAGAGATCGAAAAAAACCCTACAAGGCAGCCGATCACGGATCGACGGATAAACCCTGTGTACGGGTTGCGCAGCCCCCGGCGGAGATCATGAAGATCGACCTCCCGGGAGACGGCACGACGGAAGCGTGTTGCTCGGCTAGCGCGGCGCCATGGCGGGCGATGGCGCTAGGGTTTGGGAAGTGGCGGCGGCTAGGTCAAGGATCTTGTCGCTCTGACACCATGTAGAAGGATAGAGAGAGAGATTGACGGAATATGATCGATGTATTATTGAGCCTCATGGACGAGTATATATAGACGTACAAGGATCAACTTGGAGTACAAGACAAGTTAGACTAGAATCTTAACTATCCTAAACTATCATAATAACCGTATACGTACAATACTCTAACACTGCTGAAACCCACGAGGGAAAAACCTCTCACAGATGTTCTAATGGTGTCACAACAGCTCCTCCCTCGCCACATGTACTAGGTACCTAGCTAGGGTCCCTTGGCATCGGGGGCCCGGGGCGGCCGCCCCTCCCGTCCCCCCTTAGACGTACACCATTTTTTTAAACAAGACTAGCAGAGTGCTACTCAAAATTCTAATAATCACCCTCTAGATCCAACTGCCGCTCACCCCTGCCTTCGGCTGACACTCTAGCACTATGGACACAATGGATCTTCATCTCTCCTAAGATTTCTCTGAATAGTCTTGTCTCGATAAAAGTCCTCTAGCTCCAATTCCGTCTTCGTAGTTATCTATAGTAACCTCTTCTTTCGAGTATTTGTGAGCAAAGTCCTTAGGTTGGTCTAGCGATGTTGACGTGATTGCCTGCTGAGATCGGGGTGGGTGCCAGTACCGATATGCTAGGCGTGATTGCCAATCTCCGTGCTACTATTTTAGTGGTTGCAATTTCTTAAAGTTATCCATAGTTGGCGGAAGTTATGGCGGTGTGACGACAATAAGTTCTGCTATGGTTTCAGAGAGAATTTTGAGACCCATTTTCCTTTTGTTTATGGTTTTTCTCGCTAGGTTTTGTTATCATTATCTTGTTCTATTCGTTTCCTTTGTTTAATATAAGCCATAATTTTTCTGAGACGAGACTGTATCGCTTTTTCTGAGACAAGACTATATCGCTGATTAGTAAGTGTAATTAAAGGGCATATAAAACTGCTGTAAAAGAGGCGTTTAAAATGACAATCTTGCACTTTTCTCGCGCATGTGGCTGCCGCCCACCCACTCTCGCACCCGACCCCAACATTTCGGCCCAGCGGAGTCGAGGGACCAAAAACTAAACGAAAGCCAACCCAAAACTACCCGAGGCCCCCCTCGTCGTCCTCGGCTCCACCAATTACGCTCGCGTCAAAGAAAAAAGAGGAGAGGGGCACACATCTCCGTCTCCGCCCTCCCCTCCCCTCTCCCCCTCTTCTTCCGCGTCCTCCCTCCCTCCCGATCTGCGTCGCGGCAGCGGCGACCCATGATCTGACCGCATTGCCGCCGCGGAACCCGATGGAGGCGCTCAACGAGCTCTGCGACCTGGTGACAGCGTACCCGGATCTCCTCCTCGCCGACAAGCTCACCTGGCTCTCCTCCCGCTGCGCGCCGGCCCCCTCGTCGTCCTCGACGCAGCGCGCCTCGCGGGCGCACCTCCACTCCCTCGTCGCCCTCGCGCGCCTCCTCCCCGCTGGCGCCGCGGGCAGGCCGCTCCCGCCCCCGCTCCTCGCCTTCCTCACCTCCCACGCCTTCCTCTCGCCGGCCTTCTGGCCGCAGTCCTTCGCGCCCGCGCCGTACCTATCCAAGCTCCTCCCCCTCCTCGCGGCGGCACCAGCCTCCCCCGTCCTCTCGTCCGCCCTATCCGGCGCGCTCCTGGCCGCGCTCAACGTCGCTGACCCCGCTTCCGCACCGCTCGCCCGCGCGTTCCTCTCCGCCGCGGCCGCCAACCCCCCGCCGCTCCTCCCCGCCGATGCCGCGCCCGTCGGCCAGCGGCTGCTCCTCGAGTTCGCTGGCACCGATGAGGCACCGCCCAGGGCCAAGGGGAAGGGAGAGGACGCGGCGGGAGATGCAAATGGAGGGATCAAGGACGTGGTGCAGAGGTTCGAGGGGGAGGCGATCGAGGCACTAGAGCGGAAGGATGTCGCCTTCAGGCTCATCCTTCAGATGCTGGGGGGCGAGGGGGGCCTGGATGGCGACAAGGTTCCTAAGGTCAGGAATGCCGCCGCATGGCAGGTCCGTTCGCTCACAGATTTTCTCAAGGTGAGGTGGTGTCTTCTCTCTGTTCGATCCTATGTGTGTTCCTGTGTATATCGCGTTTTTGCATGCTCACCCGTTGGTGCCTGTACTCGGATCTGCTTGTGGTCTGATCATGCTTGAGGCCATGGTTGGCAGATTAGGAAGCGGGACTGGAGGGAGCAGGGTGCACAGCTTAGAGCAAGGATAAACACCAAATTATTGTGTTGCCAAGCTGCAGTGGTGGTTCTGGTCCGCAGCGTTTCGGTGTCCGTCATGGAAGCCGATAGCAAGTTTTCCAAGGATATGCTTCAGCAGACACTTGCTTGGTTCATCGAAGCCACCAAGTCATGTATCCTCTCATCCTGGCGAAAACTGAAGATTTGCGAGGAGCTATTTTGCACACTGCTCAATGGGATCAGCCAGATAACGGTCTCGCGTGGGGGGCAGCTCCTGCCGGTTCTGCTGATTCCGTTGAAACCGCTTGTTGTGAGCACATGTTCGCAGGTATGTCTATTTCATGCTTTTATCTTTGTGGATGTCTCTAATGTGAAATCTATCATTCCGTTGCAGGCTGACATGACGGGCTGTAGCCCTGGCGCTTTGTTTGAAGCAGTGGTGAAGTTGAGCTGTGAGATTATAGAGTTCGGCTGGACAAAGGATAGGGCTCTGGTTGACACATTCATTATGCGTTTAGCTGCATATGTTCGTGAACGGAATGATTATGAGGAGGAGGTATTCTGATTTTTTTTTCTGTTACCACTTGAAATTTCATGCTCTAGTAAGATTTGTTGCAACCCAGGTGGCCTTCAGTTGGACACTGCAACCACAGTTTTGTACTATACATTAGACAGTACTGCGCAAGCCAATCTTACTTGATGTTACTTTACCGAAACATAATTACTACTGTATATTTTTAATTGATGTCGATCAGCATCTGTAAGTCACATATAATGATTTATTATTATATAACAAGTTACTATGCCAACACATTGAAAAATTGAGAACTGAAAGGTATTTTTTCGACCTTATTACCTCAGCAAACAGCTAGAAGATTATGCATTTGGTTCTCTTAGTCTGCCATACAATCTACATAGATTTCAAGATTCCACGACGCATCATTATTCATCAGTACTTTTTTATAACTGCGTTTTTTCTGTAGTTAAGTTAGACTGGACATTATTGATGCTATCTTCTTTTTATGAGGCCATGGCCTTCTTTATGTTGTTGTGGCAGACACATGATCATAGTGGACCTATGAGTTTTCACTTCATCTTTCCATGTGCTCCTCCAATCCAAAAATTAGTATTCTTTCTTTACTTAGCATGTTCTCCAGAATTTGTCATTTTGAAAAGTAACTGTATATTTTTACTATAAAAGGGATTCTGATCATGAATATTCTAGTCTTATTTTCTTTTGGAAAGTTGTCAATCTAGATATTGAGCTTTTGGCTGCAACTCTTTTTACTGAACCGGAGGGATTAATAATATTTGAACCAGATAAGCTTCTATTCTGATAACCTGGATTCTCTTAATTCACTAAGATGAAAAATTCCTCAGTCAGGTTTGCCTCCATGACTAATGATATAGTTAAATATGACTATCCGGCTAGCTTCCATGATTCATGATATAGTTAACTATGAAAGGGTCTGTTTGCAGTAAAACTCTCATCACTTATTTCATAGACAATGATTGATTGTTTTGTTTCATTTTTCTTCCAAAGTTTTGGCTCATGGGTGTTTTAGTGCTGTAAGCACATAAATAGATAACCATATAGCATTGTGCCGATTTAATCCAACCACAGGAATCTGAAATCACCCATTTATTTATTTGAACCTAGTAAACGCATGCTGCATTTTTGGGTACATAGTGAAACTTGCAGCGTTGTCACCTGATGTACTGGTAGGTTATATCCATATTATCAGAATAATTCCAAGAAGTAAGCAGGCCAAGCTACATGGTTTTTGTTTTCTATTTTACTAGCTGAATCTTTTGCGTTAGATCCAGCACATTTTGAAACATCTCTTAGTATGTAGAGTCACACATACATGACGTGGCAGATTACAATCAACATAGTTCCTGTTAGTCTGTTACTTTATTTACTGTTGGGGGTTGTATCATTCTGAAATTTAAATTCATGGAACTGATTGGAGAATGTGTTCTATAGAAAAATTAAGCTTCCCTGCTGCTGAAAGTCTTCCTTCATGGGAGTTATCTTATGCTGGTTAATTTTAGCGACCAAAGATATGCATGGCAGTAGCATGATTAACTGTCAATTGCTGTATTTTTACTGTACTGTGAATCTATTGCAGGATGGGAAAGGAAAAGACGCAGTTCCGCTGATGCGACTTAATGTAGTACGCCTTCTGGCTGAGTTGTGTGTATGCTTGAAAAGATGGGAAGTTGTAGACATGATTTTGCCCCTTTTCATCGAACATCTAGAAGAGGGTGATGCTTCATCTCCAAGTTTATTGCGCCTACGAGTATGTAATTTTGTTTTGTTTCTTACTCATTAGCATACTTTACCATGCGCCAGTTTTGATATTATTGGTTTCAAGTATAAACAAAAGCATCTTTGGTAATCAATTTGTTTAAACTACTGCAGTTGTTAGATGCAATATCCCGTGTGGCATGCTTGGGTTTTGAAAAATCATATCGTGAGAGCATTGTCTTGATGACAAGAAGCTACTTGGATAAAGTTAAAGCTGCAGGAGCCACAGAGAACAACAACACATTGCCATCAGAAGCAACAACTGAGCGAACAGAGGTCTGTGATGAGTCCAATAAATTTTACATTATATGCTATCATACAAAGTTGTAATTATGATTCATGGTCCATGCTAACCGTGTCAACAAAATTCTAGACTCTTCCTGCAGGTTTCTTACTTGTTGCTTCCAACCTTACTAGCACAAAACTCAGATCTGATTATCGTCATAGGCTGTTATCCCTTTGCTCTGATGTGGGGCTAGCCGCTGAATCTAAAAGTGGGGGGTACGATGCTTTCTTAGTCTCTATCATTCTTATTATCATATTCTTTAAACTAAAATAGTATCTTGTTTTCTTGTATATTCGAGTCTGTAACTTAGACAGCTCTCGAGTTCAGGGTAGAAAACAGACTTTTGCGAGAGTTTAGAGTTGACAAATTGGATTTTTCAAGTTAAATAACATCTATTTTGGAGGCTGTATAGCTTAGATTGTGATATACTCCCTCCGTTCCTAAATATAAGATGTTTTAGCAAGCCAAATTGACTTGCCAAAATGTCTTATTTTTAGTAACAGAGGAAGTACTTAACTTAACCATTGTATGAATGAGCAGTTATGAGCTTGTGTCTCTGTGTTCATTTGGCTTTTGTATAAGTTTGATTTTTTTTTGTTTTCTGGCTTAAAACTTATACTACCTCCGCCCAGAAATAAGTGACTTGCATTTGTCTAGATTCACATGTATCTAGACGCGTTTTAATGTATATATACATACGAATCTAGACAAATGCAAGTCACTTATTTCTGGACGGAGGGAGTATTTCTTTTCCTAGATTCTCTATATTGAGTATATAGACTGCCCATAGGTATTTTCTTTGTAAAATATTTTTGTGTGCTATATTAATTTTAGTGAGACAGGAGCTGTAAGGACCCTCACCCCTTGAAAATAGAAAAGAATCTGAAGAAAAATGTCTAGACCTTGTAGCTTTCTGAGTGAGGTAAATCCATCTACTAATTTCTAATACTTTCTTTGTGTCACCTGATGCTCTATAGGATATTTCTTTCTTTTCATGAATCCTCTTCATTCATTTTACACAGTTTTACTTCATCTTTTATGCCCGTCTCACTTAAGTTAACTGCAGTGCTTAATGTTATATTGCCATTACTGTAGGAGTGGTGCGGATTTGATGGGTCCGTTGCTTCCTGCAGTTGCTGAAATATGTTCAGATTTTGATCCAGTGTCCGCTGTTGAGCCATCTCTATCGAAGTTGTTTCGCAACCTGTGGTTCTATATTGTCTTGTTTGGGTTAGCTCCTCCGATACAAAACAACCAGGCACCTACAAAACCCGTTTCTGCTCCATTAAACACAACGGATAGCGTCGGCTCTGTAGTCCTTCAAGCTGTTGCTGGACCTTACATGTGGAATAGCCAATGGTGTGTAGCAGTGCAACGTATTGCACAAGGAACTCCGCCGCTGGTAAGTTTTTTAGGACCATAGAGCTGGGAAAACATTATGGTTCTTGCGCAGTTAGGAGTCTGAACCTGTTTGAATTCGTTTCCTGCTACTTAGCATAGCTTCTTATGGAAGGGGAGAGATGGGGTTCGTATATTGTATACTCTATATACAAGTCTTTATTCTCCGCTATTATTGTTCGCTTTCAACATTGATATTTAATCAGGCATATGGATAATATTGTTTTATGTCTCGAAGGACTATGTGGGAGTTTCAGGGTATAAATTGGGATCAGTTACTTTAACCGTAAAGTTGTAATTAAGACGGTTCTTGTCTAGATTCTTTGCAATCTGAGAAAATAACTCCACTGCTTTTCAGTAAAAAAGGGCCTGTTTTATTGTATTTTGTGGATACTAAGAATATTTGGTATGATTCATGGGATTGTATAAATTAAAATGTTATATAATACTTGCTGATCAAAATTCAGAATTACTTAGTGACTTCGTTCCTTTCATGTATGCTTTTCACATTTCAGGTTGTCAGTTCAGTGAAATTTCTTGAAGATGAGCTAGAGTTAAATGCTCTGCATAATCCAGGTAGTCATCGTGGCAATGGTAATGAAAAGGCTGCTGTTGGACAGAGAACTGCACTTTCTGCTGCTTTGGGAGGTCGAGTTGACGTAGCAGCAATGAGTACAATTTCAGGTCAATGTTTATTCTCTGTTGAGTGCTTTATTACAGCTTATGCAGATTGTTATTTGATTACAGAAAATGCAAATTGTTCTACATCATATTTAACCCTGGAACTCTAGGAAGGAGTGTGTTGCATTGTAGGTAACTAAACACGCAGCACTGTCCCATTAGGTCCCTAAACTTCAAATACACTAGTCCATCATCAGAATGTGCAGGCTCACCATAGCTCTCGTGTAGTTTGAGAGCAGTATATCAGGTGCACGCCCATGCACATTCCTCCACATTATGTCAGACGATCCAGATGCCATGGCTCGCACACCTCGCTGTCCCACAACTGGAGTATTGGATGCAAACGTTCAAGGAGCTGAGAAATGCTTCCACATCTGCATACTTGGATGATTTAATTATCTTATGGATTTGTGTTAGGCTTTTACTAGTGAGACCTACTAGAACGATTTTTGCATTTTTTGGACCTAAGTGTCAGAACAGTAAAAGAATTGTGATCTATAGTGCAATTTATTTTGCAACTATTATTACAAAGTGGGTCTTACAGAAATTACCTGCAGAACCAACTTCTCATCTCATAATTTTATTTATCAGCGCAATAGGTACATCCTGCTATGTTCTGTTTGCCACTTGCGCGATTTACACTTCCAACCACTGCTTCTTGCTATTGTTTTGCTGTGCCCAGGGAAAAATATTCAACTATTTTTTTTTACAACAACTGAATTATTGGATTCATGTACCGCTGACTTTATTTACATGAGTGGTACACAAGGGAAATGGAATTTTATCGAAGTACCCCACTAATTTGTTTATATTATTTTTATTGAAAGTACCCCACTAATTTGTTTACATTATCTTTTCAGGAGTTAAAGCTACATATCTCCTTGCAGTTGCTTTCTTGGAGATATTGCGTTTTAGCTGCAACGGTGGCGTACTTTCAGCTACCTCTACGTTGAATAAATCAAGTAGTACGTTAAGCTGTGTGTTTGAGTATCTGCTTACTCCCAACTTGACACCAGCAGTATCCCAGTGTTTGATGGCAGTTGTGCATAGAGCTTTTGAGACAATGTTGTCATGGATGGTATGTTTCATACTCACAATTTGTTGAGAATATGTCCTTGTTTGTTCTCTGGTCTTTGTATCCCGCCATATGCTATGTGCTTTATTATTTTGTGTTAATTCGATTTACTCCTCATCTCGTGGCAAGTGTCAACTCGGATCTTTAAGTACCAAAGCTACACAGCTTTGTGCTGTGAAGAATCACACATTCTAAATCCCACTGTTGCATTCTTGAAAGCTTTTACCACACACTTGCATTTCCTTATGTTTTCAACTGCATGTCGTCATATCTAGGATTCTTGTTCAGACAATCAAAGTTGTTAGAAAAGATGCACAAACGGCTGCTTTGTTTGATCTGAATCCTACACGGAAAAAACCTGATGCATTGGCAGTATGATTGACACATCAAACTTTACTTGCATCTAGTGTCCAATATTGAAATCGGTTGTAGGTGTTACATCATACATTAGGAATCTGAGTTGCATTTTTTAGTATAACATAGAGTTATTATGTCCTGCATTCATCGAATTTGCGTTGTAGTTATTCTGATGAATTATGTTACTGTTATTTTATTAGAGCAGATGATACATTTGTAACTTGTAGTGTCTCTTATCTTCCCAGGAGGATCGTATATCTGACATAGGTGCAAAAGCTGATGTGAGAGAATCTGCTCTTTCATTTCATGCTTGCTTCCTTATAAAGAGCATGTCACAGAGGGATGAACCTGTTCGTGATGTGAGTGTTAAGTTGTTAACTCAGCTAAAGGACAAATTTCCACAGGTTAGGTGCTTCGATTTGTCTTCTAATGTTTTTAGCTATGTTGTTTTGAGACACACTGATGGCACTAGAAAGCTGAACTTTCAGGTCCTTTGGAACTCCTCATGCTTGGATTTACTTCTAATATCTGTTCATAACGAGTTGACTTCTGGTCCTGTGAGTGATCCTGCTTGGGTTGCCACTGTACGCTCACTATATCAGAAGATTGCTAGGGAATGGATAACAAGTGCTCTTTCGTATGCTCCATGTACCACTCAAGGCCTAATACAGGTTCAGTCAATATAAATATTATTTGACCTTTTTCGAGCACCACTGTTCTTAATTTGCATCAAGCCGATGCATGATTTGTTGTTAGGACATGGTCAGTGCCATGCAAATGTTAAGGTTGTGGACCACTTGCTGGGTTAAAGTTGAGGTTTAGAATTTTATATATCCTCTTTTACTTTGAATGGAAAATCATTTTTTACTCCATTAGACATCCTGTTTAGGATGCTTTTCAGTTTTCACACTGCTTTGGTAAACAATCTTTTGTTCTTGAAGCATTTAAGTGTGCAGGTTATAGTCATCTTCTCCTGCCGCCTATTTTATCTACTCTCTCTCTTGCCTAGTATATATTATTATCCTCTGACCTTCCTTTGTTTCTAATCTCAAAGTTTGCATACTCGATTTTAGTTTCTCAGTAGTAAAAGAATTATTTTAGGGCCGGCTATGGTTTTAGTTTCTCAGTAGTAATTTTTTTATTTTAGAGCTCAGCATTTAGTCACAACACTTCAATTCTACGTCAGCCTTTCTTGAATTGTTTACGGCACAAACTTTGTGCCAGTGGCACCATTATCCTGGCATATAACGTTCATACTCTTTGTTTTGTTTTTCACCCTATTTGTGATATATTAATTGGTATTAATTGTAATTGTATTGTTAGGAAAATTTTTGCAAGCCGAGTGGTGCACAAAGAACACAACATACAGCAGATGTTGTTTCACTTTTATCCGAGATACGTATTTGTACTGGAAAGAATGATTGGAATGGTATCAGGACTGCTAATGTTCCAGCAGTTATGGATTCTGCTGCTGCTGCATCAGGAGCGAGAAAAGATGCACCTGAAATCACCCTTGAAGTACTGTCAACTGCAGTAGTGAGTGCAACTGCGAAATGTAACCATGCAGGGGAGATTGCCGGTATGAGAAGGCTGTTCAGTACTATGGGCGGCATAAACATGGGTGTGTCTCCTCAGTCTGGGCAGGCCCCACAGTCATTTGATGAAGTTTTTCTGTCCAAATTTGTTCATCTTCTTCAGGAATTTGTTGTTACGGCGGAGAAACAACCAATAGATAATTCGTTATTTCGTGAAACTTGTTCTCAGGCTACAGCATTACTTCTTGATCATATGGTAATATGTTTGCACCTAGGTTATTTGTTATTTCCTCAACTCTTGGCTTTGAGTGTATTCTAATGTGTAACACACAGGTATCTGATAACAATAGAACAAGTCTGGAAGGGTTTTCTCAGCTTATACGACTTCTATGCTGGTGCCCTGCTTATATTTCTACTTCTGATGCAATGGAGACTGGGATTTATATCTGGACGTGGCTAGTTTCCGCAGCACCTTCTTTGGGTCCTCTTGTGCTCGCAGAACTTGTTGATGCATGGCTGTGGACAATAGATACAAAACGTGGCTTGTTTGCATCTGATATGAAGTACTGTGGCCCTGATGCAAAATTGAGGCCGCATCTCATTCCTGGTGAGCCTGAGGCACCACCAGAAAAGGACCCAGTTGAAGCAATAGTTGCCCATAGGCTCTGGCTCGGCTTCTTTATTGATCGGTTTGAGGTTATCACCAAACTTTCTTTGTTTATCTTGTGATATTTTTAACAGACCTTCCCTTTGCCTGCCTAAGATATTTTTAACATTTCTTCTAGCGAGTAATTTATCTGGTGTAGAACTTCTATATCTGACACCACTCAGTATCAAACTATAAATAGTCTAAATGGTTCCAGCTCTCCTGTTGGAAGAAGCATATATTGATAATACCACAAGTAGTATCTAGATTTACATTAATACTCTAAGACATGCTTCAAACTGATCAGCATTGGACTAGATTACAGACCTGTCTGATGCACATTTTGAAGATAAGGTTGTCCATAGGGAAACGATGTTGTGTTTTTGGCCTGGCGGCACTTTTGGTGGCCTGTACATGTGTTGCATTTCTAAACCACAACTTGGCAAGAAATTCTGTACTATCATTTAATGCCCTAATACCTTTTCATGTGGAACTAGAATGTTAATATTCCATAAGCAATATGTTGTTTGTGCTCTATATAATCAATACTAGAAAATGTTGTTATACTATGTCTTGATACCATCTTTATATTTGCTGACAGTAATAGAACTTTGATGATATCTTTTATCCTCAGTTTCTAATTGAGGTTAACTTGCATTTTGTTTGTCCAAAATTAGAGTCACCTTGATGTTCTATAGGGTGTGATTAAGATGCATTATTGACTCTTTGCCTAATATTTTGATTGGTTGCTAGTTCACATACTTACGTTCTCTTTTTGTGTTCTTTAATCATGTACCTTATGTGGGTGTTTTTTAAACAGGTGGTTCGCCATGATAGCATTGAGCAACTTCTACTTTTAGGCCGTATGTTGCAAGGGACGATGAAGTCTCCAACTCATTTTTCTCACCATCCCGCTGCTACTGGCACTTTCTTTACTGCGATGCTCCTTGGTGTGAAGTTTTGCTCTTGCCAGTCTCAGTTTAACTTGCAAAAATGTATTATGGGGCTTCAGTTGTTAGAGGACAGAGTATACCGGTAATAATCATTTCATTATACAGTTTCATTGTCTTGCTATATTGCTCTTCATTATGTTTTAGGATATTTCTGCTGCAATATATCATTTGTTGCTTTCTACATCTTTCAATCATTTTTGGTGCAAGCAATATTTATGTCTTGTTACGAGGAAGATGGCAGTGTCAATTAGGGTAGGGGAAGGGTGGGAAGCAGTGCCTGGTGGGGAGAGAGGGTGCAACTGATAGAGAGAAAGATAGATTGAGAAAGACAAGGACTGGATGTCACGTAGGACCCTCAAGTTGACTAGATGCCACAATGCTTAATATTGTTAATTAAGTGAGATTACGAGCAAGCGCACAAACATTAGCAAGTCAGGGAGTCGAGAAGATGATTTATGAGTTATAGGAGCAAAGTAATACAATTTGATAAGCTAGAGCTGCAATGTAGTTTAATCATGGTAAAGCAAAACATGCGTTACTGAGTCTATGGAAAATCTTGAATTGGAGTGATAGTTTATAGTATCAGAGTCTATATATATTATCTTAGTACTTTGGCAGTTTGGTCCCAAGGTGTATAGTACTACTACAGGTACTATACAGTTGCTAAAATTGCTTAGAGTTACATTTGATACGTCAACACAAAACCTCTATCAAGTTCAAATCATTTTATTTCGAACATTCGGTTAGGATAATCCGTCAGTTGAGTTGTTGTGGACTTAGATCCACAATGGGATAACTACCGTGCTGAAGATAGCCAGACGGGCGTGGCTGCGAGGGATTGGGTAGACATAGGTTGAGAAGAGAGAATTGCTAGGGAGAGATTAGATTGATTGTTCTTGCTTGTCCCAAACGTGGATACATGCCATCCTTATATAATGGATGTTCAGGCCCTTGATCTCTCCTAATGCGAGTAGATCTAGATCTTTCCTAATACAATTGGACTCTTTCCTAATTCTATACTTTCCTAAAGGACTCTTGCTTCTCCTGCTCCATTACAACCATCCTGATCTTCTTGCCGTCCGGCTGGCCGCATCGATCTTCTTAGCGTCCACAACATGAGTACTCTATGTGTTCTGTTTACATCTTAGTTAAACCTATTTATGTAATATGCTAAATTTGTTTTTATGCTCCCATTCTTATGTAATGATATGCAATTTTGCATCTTCTCTGTTTTCTTTCCCCCATCATGTTATGTTGCTAATACAGTTTGCTTGTCCTGTCTTTTCTTGCAGTGCTGCTTTGGGATGGTTTGCTTATGCACATGAATATTATGAATCTCCAAACAAAAGTTTTGCTCAGAGAGAGGCCCAATCTGTTTCAGTATTTGTCCATAGTCTACAAAATGAGCGGCCCACCAGTTCTACTGATTCTGGTCCGAAGACACAGGGACGTGAGGGCGAACTTAACACAGTACGATTTGACCCAGATGCTTCTCTCTCTCTCTCTCTCTGCCTTCCCCACCTCAAGAACATAAAATGCATATCTGAGTTATCTTGTGCTTGTGATATAGAAAAGGATAACTACAGGTTGCAGGTAGATAAGTCCAGGGCATCTTGGGTCTGTTTCATAGTGAAATCAATGGGATGGAGAGAGGAGAGCTGCTGGGAGGAAGAGAGGGAGAAGTTCGGCAGGAGGGCACGGGGGCAGGGAGAGATAGAGATGGAGATAGATGGACTCCAGTTTAATTCTTTTCTTACTTAAATCAAACCAGTTAGTCTAATTATAGGAGTTCCTTACAGTTGTGGACCAATTGAATATTGAATGCAACTAGTGCATATCATTGATTCGTGAATGTGGCTTTGATAGATAACATTATGCATGGGCCTAACTTGCTGCTATCCGTAATGCAT
Organism: Avena sativa; assembly: GCA_916181665.1. Taxonomy (NCBI): domain Eukaryota; kingdom Viridiplantae; phylum Streptophyta; class Magnoliopsida; order Poales; family Poaceae; genus Avena; species Avena sativa. The sequence goes on from OV702292.1 coordinate 69,250,441, forward strand.
GTTCCACTTAAGGGTGATCTGGCACTCACTTCATTTATCTATCTGAAAAGCTTAACATTTCTCTCCCTGTTGTTTTTTTTCCTTTGGTTGCAGGCGGATCAGATCCACCCGGTGTGGGGCTCTGTGGATAACATTGTAACTGCACGAGAAAAGCGTAAACAATTACTTTTGGTGCTTTCTCAGAATGAGGCAGACAGGCTTGAAGTTTGGGCACAACCAATAAACACAAAGTAATTAGTACTACTGCGATATTATACTATCTTTTGTTTCTTATTTGTGTTGTGAGTTCGAACTCACATGTATTGCATATTATATCTGCGCAGAGATACATCGACATTTCGTGGCAAAATTAGCTCAGATAAATGGATTGATCACACCAGAACTGCTTTTGCTGTTGATCCTCGAATTGCAATTTCTATGACTTTGAGGTTTCCCACAAACCCAGCAATGCAATCCGAAATTACTCAATTAGTACAGGTATGGTTCTTGCATATAGCTGTTACCTTTTCAGATATAGTTTTTTTTTTCGAGAATGCATTGGGTACTTTCTGTCTTCACATTCAAGTTCTGTTTCGAAATATCTCCATTTTTCATCTACTACCTCTGTCCTGAAATATGTTTTGGTAGGCTATTTTAGAACGGAGGTAGTACATTCTAGGCATCTGGTGGTGCATTTTTTGACTTAATGTTAACTGAAGATGTCACATCCAAGTTCTGTTTCGAAGTATTTATGTGCTTGATTCTGTATTGAGCATCTTTTAATCACTCCAACCTTTCGGTTTCACTGACAAGGGTGACACATGGTGCTGTATCTTATCATTCTTTCGTCTCTGCAGACACACATACTGGAGCTCCGTACAATTCCTGAAGCATTACCCTTTTTCATCACTCCCAAGGCAGTGGACGAAAATTCTGCACTGTTACAGCAACTTCCGCACTGGGCTCCGTGTTCTGTTACGCAAGCATTGGAGTTTTTTACCTCTCCTTATAAAGGACACCCCCGTGTTATGGCATATGTCCTTCGTGTCATGGAGACTTACCCACCTGAGACTGTCACCTTTTTTATGCCACAGTTGGTACAGTCCCTCAGATACGACGACGGGGTGAGGATTTCTTCTATGTGTATTTACTCTATCTGTGAGACCAAGAAAAAGTACTAATCATCCAATCTGCATCTTTTGATTTATCATTCGTTGAATCCATATAGCCTTCTTAAAAATAATCAGGTGCATCTCTCATCTCCCCCCGCCTTTTATCTTTTCAGAAATTAGTTGAAGGATACTTGCTTGGAGCTGCTCGAAGAAGTAATATATTTGCTCACATCTTAATATGGCATCTACAGGTGAAATTTATTTAGTTTGTATTTTTTGTATTTAGTATCAGATCCTGTGTTTCTTCAAATGAAGATATGGTCTTTTATCTCTATTCTCTAACATATTCCTACTGCAAAATTCTTCTCTGACTTGCTTGTTCTCCTCTGAACTTGAAATCACAGGGGGAAGGTGAGGAAGCTGACGAAGAAAAGGAAGCAGTGGCTCCAAAGGTACGACACCTTTTCAAGTTTTCTATAGCTGGGCTTCTTCCTTTCCTTGCCCTTTTTGTTTTCAAAGTATCCTGTTGCATTACCCAAAATAAATACTGGTTTGCTCCAATACACCACTTTTCTGAAAGTTCCTCGTAACAGTTGCTGCTCCATAAATCATAAGCTGGAGGGACAGCAAGATCATCAAAGTAAATTATGGTTATGCTTGTTTGATAAGGCACCTGATTTTTTTTATGAAGGGCATATGCTTGTTTACTCTAAACTCATGCGCTTGATGAAATTTAACTTCCATCATTCTTGAAGTTAAAGCCATTGATACTGGTGAATAAATGATGGATTGAACAATTAAGTTGTGCAATGCTACTGTGTATGGAAAGAAATCTATATTACATTCAGACTCACGGTAGGCATGAATATAAGATTCTATGTCTGTTTGTCAGTTGCCCTTTTAGTCTGATACCTTTTTGACTAAAATATTGGCTTTGTTATTCTTACCTTGTAACCTAGTCGTAGTGATGTGTGCTGTTTTACCAAAGTATTCCAGCATTTGATTGTTAATTCATGTTGCGAGCTTTAAGGTCATGTGTCTAATGTTACTTTTCCTTTTTTTTCAGATCAGTAGTGCATTCCAATCCTTGCTTCCTGTTGTTAGGGAGAAAATTGTTGATGGTTTCACTCAGGAAGCTCGGGACATGTTTGAAAGAGAGTTCGATTTTTTTGACAAGGTCACCTCGATTTCTGGTGTTCTTTTCCCTCTTCCCAAGGAAGAGCGAAGAGCGGGTATTAAAAGGTAGTCACAGAAAAATCATTCTTGTGTTCTGTTGAAGAACTAATAACAACTAATACAACTTTGTTTTCTCATCTGAAATTTGTTCTCCTGAACTGGTCACTGTGAATTCTTCGTGCAGGGAGCTGGAGAAGATTACTATTCCAGGTGATAACCTATATCTACCTACTGCCACAAACAAGTTAGTAAGGGGCATACAACTGGACAGCGGTATTCCTCTCCAGTCTGCCGCAAAAGTTCCAATAATGATTACTTTTAACGTGGTTGATCGTGACGGGAGCCCAAATGATGTAAAGCCACAGGCTTGCATTTTTAAGGTAATTTTTTTTGTTGCAGTACAGTCTGCACAAATATTTTTTTCTCATTGGTGTAACCTACATATCTGAGGCATGTGCATTTATCTTATATAGAAATATAAACTCAGCGCACATTTTTTTTCTATAGAAGGACAATGAGATTTCTGACTTCATCTCAAGGCTTTAAACCGCTGTATTCGTGCCTTCGCAGCAAGGATCTGAAAAAGTTCTGGTAGATATTTAAATCGTGTCATAAGCGGATGATATACATAATTTAAAAAACCAGAGTTCAGGGCTTAGTTCATAGTTACCACTTCAGACTCCAGAGGACAACCGGTTGTCGGGAATGGTCTTCTGATACGTGATCAGAGGCTCCCGCAGGAACTTTACAGTGTTATTACATTCTGTTTCTGATACAAAAACATACAGCTTGAAGTTAGGAAACAAAGAGTGCTAAATCTGTTGAGGTACATCGATTCTGGTAGGAACCTTGCTTGACCTGAGAAGCATATTCACCTCTACAAAACCGGGTGGGTGATTTTCGAATTGGGAACATATAAGTTATCAATGAAAGTCCTGTCACATTTCAGCGACATCTTCAGTGCTGATAATCTTTATTGTTAAGTTCATTTCATTGTTACTTGAGTGCTTCTATGTGCATACCTGCTTCTCCCGTAAATGAAAACGAAATTTCTCTAGAAAGAGATACAATGGCGTATACACACACACAGACCCCACTCACACCACCACATGTCCACACCATATGCGTGCACGTCCTACTGAAACACGCACTTTCTGGATACAGTTGTACAAAATATATTTTTATGCTTGATGGCAGCTCTTTTGTACTGCTGTCTTGGTTTTGTTAACTAACTAAAGCTAGCTATCAACGTCACTCATTCTCACGTTTGTTTTGTGGGCAACAGACTAACATGAACCATACACTGTAGCCATTATCGTGTACAGAAAGTACTTCCGTCAAGTGCAAACTAACTACAAGCAAGGTCGAGTTCATTTTATTTAACTTTTAGCTCAGGACTTTTACCTATCATTTGAACGGCGAAAAGGTTGTGTGTCTGTCTGACATCTTTTAGATAATGTTGTAACTGTTGATCACTGTGCCTGTTAATCTTCTAGTTCCCCTGTCATTGGCAGCTGACACAAGCACCTTTCTATGCTATGACAGGTTGGTGATGATTGTAGACAGGATGTGCTGGCCCTCCAAGTTATTGCCCTATTAAGGGACATATTTGAAGCCGTCGGATTAAACCTGTATCTCTTTCCCTATGGTGTTTTGCCCACTGGCCCAGAGCGAGGCATAATTGAGGTAAGCATGTAACCCAATTGTTTCATTATTTTTGTACCTATAAGGACTATGGAATCACCACTTACTGATCTTGGACAATTGTGTAACTAAACGCTTTTTCCTAATCAAGTATTCTGTGAGCTGGACACTGTCAAATTGTAGTCCTTGATCAAACATCCTAGTAACTTGGTATCTTGAAAGAGAACATGATAGTGCAAGCTGCTTTAAATTGACCAGTTAACATTATTATGCGTTTGTTTTTATGTTATACTGTATATTAACTTAATAAAAAATATAAATATAAACACGTCAGATCAAATGATTTGTTGTTTTGGACATTGCACAGACTTGAATTAGTTTTGGCCATTAACATTTGTAAAACTATGACAAAAAAGTATGATACTCCCACTAAATCAGCGACACTTACTATGGATCGAAGGGGAGTCGAATCTTAATATCACAATTATGAGTGAATTCTGGTGAGAACAGGGTGTCACTCTGTTGGCAAGGAGAGCGAGTGCGCTCCCAGTCCACCTGAGTTCGAGTACCAGACTCCGCAGGTGCTCAGGTTGTTTCTTCTATCAAATTATGCCACCAAAGGCTAGTCCTGGTTGGTCTCATTTTTTTTATGAGTGAATTCTGGTGATCTTATTCTTGTGTGGTTAATCTCTGTATGTTTATGTTTTAGTGGTCAGATTTGGGAAAACGTTGATTACACCATGTACCACAATGAGTCCCTCATGTGCTTGTGAACACCAATGTAGCAGTTTTATGAAACTTTAGCAACGAATTATGTCAACAAGGAGTAGTTTTTACGACTAATCAGTGTATATCATTGTACACTCCTGTATTTATGTGTATTTATATTTAATTATGGTTTGATAAAACATTTGCCTTCATGCAGAAAGAGTTATTACCTGCTTTCCTGTATGATTAGTATATCTTAATCTGAGCATGCTGTAGGTGGTCCCAAATACTCGGAGTAGAAATCAAATGGGTGAAACAACTGATGGTGGTTTATTAGAGATATTTCAGCAAGATTATGGCCCTGTAGGGTCACCTTCTTTTGAAGCTGCACGAGAAATGTTTATGATTAGTAGCGCTGGATATGCTGTTGCCAGCCTGCTTCTTCAACCGAAGGATCGGCATAATGGCAATCTTCTCTTCGATAGGTTTTTTACTTAGTCCCGTATCTTCGATTGACCGAGTGAAGCTGGAATTGCCACTTAACAATCACCTTGCTTATGCAGCTATGGGAGGCTAGTTCATATTGATTTTGGATTTATTTTGGAGATTTCACCCGGGGGTAACATGGGGTTTGAGAGTGCACACTTCAAGCTAAGCCATGAGATGACCCAATTGCTCGATCCATCTGGAACTATGAAGAGCGACACCTGGAATCAGTTTCTCAGGTATGTATTTTTTTCCAGTTGTAGTGAAACGTAAGATCGACTCTTTAATACATGTGTTTGCCATTGATGCAATTTTGATACACTTATTTCACACCATCCAGTACAAAATGTGGGTGAGAGTGCTAGAGAAAAAATAACAGAAAATGTCGAGACCTTTCGTAGATAAAATTATGCATATGAATGTGGGGGCAAAAAAAGTTGAGACATTTCATAGATATAAATTAGGGCTGGAACAAAAAGTGTTGGGGGACCTTTTGCATATAAAGTTATGCATACTGTTCCTTATATTTTGTCTTTATTACATATCGAGGGAGAGGGTGACCTTCATATGCAAACCTTCTGTGGATGTTTGGGAGACAATACTGAACTTTTTTACAGACCCTAGTTTGTATGAATCAGTGGACTGCACTGACCTTCACGTTGAACTGTGTTGTTCTGATTAAAAAATATTTTTTATTCAGATTGTGTGTCAAAGGATACCTAGCAGGAAGGAGACATATGAATGGCATTGTAACTACAGTGCAGTTGATGGTGGACAGTGGACTCCCTTGCTTTAGCAGGGGAGAACCTATTGCTAATCTTCGGAAGCGGTTTCATCCAGAGATGAACGAGCGCGAGGCAGCTAATTTTATGGTACGCACATGTGTTGATGCCTACAACAAGTGGACTACCGCAGGGTATGACTTGATTCAGTACTTGCAGCAAGGTATCGAGAAATAGTTCATTTCTCATTTTGTAAATGGTATGGTCGTGTACATCAATTGTATGTAGCACTAACTCCAGAATGTAGAGTTGAAGTATTGAGCAGTTCCATTGTTCCGAGAGAACTGAGAATGCATGTTTTTCCCTACTGAAAGACAGGCTATCTAGTAAAGCCTAATAGATCACCACTTCACCAGGCCATTTTGTAATAGAGCAACAGATGCAATTCTTTGTTGTTTGCTAGCCATGTGTTTTTTTTTTCTTTATGAGATTGTGCATTAGCACTTAGCAGTCCTTTTTTTTCTGAGATGGATGTGGTGTGGCATTTTTTCAAGATGGTAAGGAAGACGATCTTCTCGTATACACCTACCGCTCCATGTCATATAGAGATGTTAAGGAAGAAATATAGATTGCTTTGTGTTGGTGGCATTATGTACTTTTGGGGCATGACCGCATGGGCCTTTTTCTTTCTTTCTTTTCACTACATCGATGCAAATGGGACAGAAGCTGCTAATTGGCCTACTGCTTCCACTTGCTGGCACTTTGCGGCGACGAGTTTTTTTTGTACCGTCACTTGTTTATTTTTGTTCATTATAAGTAAAGCAGTGTTACTGGAGTACAAACAAACTATTATGTATTGAATAATAATCTATTGAAAGTTGACAGAGAGAAGTTGCTGTTTTGGCTTGCATGTTCATGTAAACCTCTTATGAAAAATGCATAAAAAATAATTTTTAAAATGTCAAAAAACATCTAATTTTTTTTTGCTTGTACATGCACATTCTATGTTTGTCCACAAGTTTTTGGGAAGGAACAACATTTTATGTGGCTCGTGTAAAGATAAAAGAAATGTTTGTGTCGGAACATTGAAATTTATCTTTTTTACACAGGGTACAAAAAATGTTTATTTTTTCAGATAACTTGTGTGTGGATATAGAATGTTTAGATATACATTGAAATATTTGTTTCTGAACCTTTTGATATGTTTAAATAATGGGTTCACGTACACCCGGCCCGAGTTTGAACCTTGCAAATGAGTGGATCGGTACCCTCGGGTTCTTGAATGTTGTGGTTCGGTGGCCCCATCTACTCGTACCAAATTGGAATGTGCATATTGCTGCAGAATATATCCACAGATACATGGCGTAGGAACTTGGTTAAAAACTGAATTCTCTCTAAGTTTGACCAAACGTATATGCAAATATATGGAGGTAAACAAATACCAAATAAGTTCAATACCTATATTTAAGTATTGCAAATATTGATAGGGTCACACTATTCGGTCTATGAACTTAGTTAAAAAGTCGATTCTTTCTAAGTACTCCCTCTGTCCCGGTTTAAAGGGCCTACGCGTATACCTAGATCATTAATTTGACCAATAAAATATTAATTATTCACAAAATTATATCATTAGAATATTAAGATTTTATACTTTCTAATGGTATAACATTTTCTTAAAATAATTTATATTTTATTGGCCAAATAAATGGCCTAGGTATACGCGCATGCCCTTTAAACCGGGACGGAGGGAGTACATGGCATATATTTTTAAGTTTGACCAAATACATATAAGACATAACAATCTGGACAATATCAATACATATATTTTCTAGAAAGTATTTATTCATTATTGTAGTTATTCTACACCCCTCCGTTTCTTCTCAACAATACATGAATTTTATGTCACAATATTTTTTTCTTATGTCGGAAATGAAGAAGATTGCAATGAAATAGACGTGATGTAATTTTTTCTGTTTACATAACATAAAAATGTGACAAAAAACTATATCTATGTTGAATAAGCATATAAAAGAGAATATCAATTAGACATGCTATTCAGCACACAGTGTGCAAAAAAGTTATTTTGCATCCGGTTGTTTTGCTGTTACATCAAAATTTACATTTGGTACACAGATAGTTACATAAAATTTAAGAGGAATTTCGTCATGTTAACTAGGTTTTTCTTATTGCAAAAAATCATGTGTTTTCTTATGAAAAAACGGCGTAAGAATGGTGATACACTAGTAGAAAAAGGACCTCTAGTCCCGGTTCTGAACGGCCTCTAGTCCCGGTTGTCCAACCGGGACTACAAAATTAGGACTAGAGGTCCCGACCTTTAGTCCCGATTGTTCCACAGACCGCGACTAAAGGCCCTCCACGTGGCGGCACTATGTCGTGGGTGGCGACACTATTTCGCCGTTAGTGGTAGCACTATGCTTTCGGGGTGGCATCACAAATGTTGTGGCGCTTAATCTACAAATAGTCAAGATGCACTGATTATAAACTGCAAGATGGTGCGAGAAGGACACCACTACGACGAGCTTCTCAAAGATGTCCATAGGATCCCGTCATCAGACATCTTCGAGGAGCTCGCCATAAAGGAACTCCCATATATATGAAATTATAAACTACAAGATGGTGCGAGAGGGACACCACTACGACGAGCTTCTCAAAGATATCTATAGGATCCCGTCCTCAGACATCTTTGAGGAGCTCACCATAGAGACACTGCCATATATGTGAAATTTGTTAGCTCCCAGGCATATTGATCTAATGAGAAATGTTATGTTTTTGCTAGTGTGTCTTCTTATGAAGCTTTTTTGAATTAATCCTATTTTTATTATAATTTATTATTATTTTTTACTATGGTACATATATATGTCTATGCATAATGATGAATTTATTTGTTTATATCCATCCAGAATTTGAAGATACAGTGGTTACAAATTCCTCTACTTCTAGAGCATGAAATGAGCTAAACTAGCAATGACAAATGAAATAATGGAGTTGCTAACCTTTTAGAACCCTTGGATAGATGGGGCGTCACCAAATCTTGATAAATCGTGTGAAAAAATAGGGATGAATGATGACCCACAAGTATAGGGAGTGTATCACAGTATTTTCGAGGGAAGTGAAACCCAATTTATTGATTCGACACAAGGAGAGCCAAAGAATATTTATAAGCCTTAACAACTGAGTTGTCAATTTAGCTGCACCTGAAAACAATCTTGCTCACAACAGTTTATCAGTAGCAACAGTTTTGTAGTAGGAATAGTAAAGTAACAACAGTAGTAAAGCAAAGACAGTAGTAACAAAAGCAGTAAACAGTGGGATTCGAGTGTGGTAGGCATAGGGATGGATGGACGGGCGTTGTATGAACAAGATAATTCACATAGCAATCAGAACATAGGGCAATTGCAGATAAATAAGATAAAGCATCCAAGTACTAGACAATCCTAGACATGTGTTCCATATATAGTCATACATGCTCGCAATGAGAACTTGCACAACATCTTTTGTCCTGCCAGCCCGTTTGCAGCGGGGCCTCTAGGGAACTACTGGCAATTAAGGTGCTCCTTTTAATAGAGCACCAGAGCAAAGCATTAACATTCCGTGAACACATGTGATCCTCACATCAAAGCCATTCCCTTCCGGTTATCCCGATTTCTGTCACTTCGGGGCCATAGGTTCCGGACAACAACGTGTGTATACAACTTGCAGATAAGACCAAGAACAATACTATCATAATGAATCAATAACATGTTCAGATCTGAAATCATGGCACTCGGGCCCTAGTGACAAGCATTAAGCACAACAAGTCGCAACAAAGTCATAAAGCACTAATAAAAGATACTAGGCACCATGCCCTAACAATCTGATGCCATTACATGAACGATCTCATCCAATCCCTACCATCCCCATAGCCTACAACGGGGGATTACTCACTCATAGATGGGGGAAACATGGACGGTTGATGGAGAAGTGATGGCGATGATGATGGCGATGATCTCCTCAAATTCCCCGCCCCGGCAGGGTGCCAGAACGGAGGTTCTGGTGCTGTTTCGTGGAATCTGGTGGTGGCGGCGGAGCGGAACTCCTTCTGAAAAAACGTCGAACCCCCCGAAGTTTTTAGGTCAGAAGGCTCCTTATAGGCGAAGAGAGAGGCCGAGGGGGTGCCTGGGGCCCCACACCACCCCCTGGCGCGGCCTGGCCTGGCCCGTGCCACCAAAGATTATTGCAAAGTTTACTCCAAACTAAAACCCACAAATCTTTCTACTTCTAGAGCATGAAATGAGCTAAACTACCAATAAAAGATGAAATGATGAAGTTGTTAACCTTTTAGAACCCTTGGATAGATGGGGCGCCGCCAAATCTTGACAAATCGTGTGAAAAAATGGAGATGAACTCGAGCTCAGTGAGGAAACAGAGAGGAGAAAGCAACAATTTTGAAAATGGAGTATGGCTCGGGGCAGAGAAGATGATATAGAAAGGACTTTAGTCCTAGTTGGTGTCTCCAACCGGGACTAAAGATCCATCTTTAGTTCTGGTTGGAGACAACAACCAGGACTAAGCGGACTCGCGCCGTCCCCAACCTGCCGCAAACCTTTTAGTCCTAGTTGGTATCTCCAACCTAGAGGTGACCGTACCCTGCGACGGTTTCTAGCCGTTGGAACCGGTACATTAGCCCCGAGCCCAAACATGACCGGGACTAATGCTCCAGACGAAAGGCCTGTTTTCTACTAGTGATACACAATATTTAATAGGGTTTTAGTTCATATGTTTTTTCTTATGGATGCCTTATGATCATACGAACGATGTTGTAGGAATCCTACCGAATAACTCCAACGTAGGACTTTTAAATATTTGAAAGAAATGCAAAAAGCTTACACCTCATGAAATTTTTCTACATGCTCGCGTGAACCTAGTTCATCTCTCTTTAAATTCCCGTAGACGGAGCATCATCCAAAGAGCTAATTTTGCAAGTTTGATACATGATTGTCTCAACCAAACAATGAAACAAATATGAGGTGAGCTCCAATTTTGTTACATACAGTACTACATATCTCACTCCAATTACATGTTTCTTGTTTTTAGAATTCACTCCACAGTTACATGTGTGATACCATTATTGAACCAAAAATCCTAAAATTTGTGATTGACGTGCTATTTGGTCGTCAGAAAGTTGCTGGTTACGAAGCTAGCGAAAAAGTTCATATATTTCAGTAATTCACCATGTAAAACCTCAGTCCGTAGGAACACCAAATAAATCTTCGATGTAGAAAGTACAAGACATTGATTGAATAAGAGGAGATATCTCCAGCCTTTAATTTAGTAGAAACTGCAGATAACAAGCACATTGTAATTGTGCCAGCGCGGTGGCGGCTACCGAGTAGGCCAACACTGCATGCACATACAAGTGACAACTAGGTAGGTCAGTTCCCCACCTCCTTCAACATACGCAGTGTTACAAGTCCTTCGAACCCTAACCCTATCGATCGTATGCGTAGTACTAAATGCTAATGTAGCTCCAATGTTTTGAGATCAACAACTGCAGCACATCCTTTTTAATCAGTGCACATTTCTTACAAAAAGACGAAAGTACCAATCCTAAACTTATGTATGTACAAGGGATCCCTAAATACAAATACATACTTAATCACGCTGGTAACTTTGCACATGCATGCATGTATATTCAGAGTAGTAGTGAGAACGTCCTATAATTCACAGAGGATTGATCTGCTCAAAACTAACGCTACACCCCCAATTCTGAAAGTAAATTAAGAAAGAACCAGCTGCTTACTACGTGAAGTATTTATTAGCGGATCATTCAAGCTGTGGTGGCGAGGATGCATGCACAGGCATGCATGCAGCTGCATCCACGGCCGGAGGATGGATGGATGGAGCGCTTGCTTTCAAAAACGGAAGCGCCCGTGCGCGCCGCCGTGGCCGTGGGACGCGAGCACCATCGGCGGCCGCGGCGGCAGCGGTGGCAGCGCGGTGCGCTTGACGAACCGGCCCTTCATCCGCGGCCGCTTCTCGGCGTTGAGCTTGCGGACCTCGTACCGGATCTTCTTGGCGAACAGCCGCGTCCGCCGCTTCTCGCGGTACCGCGACACCCGGGCCTCCCGCTCGCCGCCCGTCACCGGCGTCACCGCCGCGCCCAGCCCGAATCCCCGGCTACCCGCCTGTCCATGGAAAACAACAGATCTTAATTATTACCGTGAAGTACTTAGACAACAAATTAAGGTATGCAGAAATGATGGCATCATCAGAACTGTCGGAAGAACAAGGGAGGGGCTTGATTATTACCGTGAAGTCCAGCCAGGAATCACTGGGATCGAAGTGAGGACGCTCGCCGTGGAACCACGGGGAGCCGCCGTCACGGGCCCACGACTCGATGACCCCCTCGTAGTCGAGCTTAAGTATCATCTCCGAGTCCGACCGCTTCCTTTTCCTGTCCCCATCGTGTTGTTCCGGCGCCGGTTCCGCGGTCTGATCATCGAAATCCATGTGGAAGCAGTCAAGGTTCATATGGGGCTTCTCTTCGTCCAAGAACCGGAGGTCGTCGAAGCCTTCTTCGACTCCTCCCATGAGCAGGCTCTCCATGTCAGCGGCGAAGCTGGCGAGCTCCATGTCCGGCACGACGTCGTACCCGGAGAACCCGTCCGCCATGCCGGAGGCGCATTCCGAGGACGGCTGATCGGCGAGCGACGTGAAGTAGCACGTGGTGGGCTTCTGCTCGATCATCTCCGCCCCCTCGTCTGCCGGCACGGGGTTGTAGAGCTCGGCGAGCATGGGGTCGAACACGGGCACTTGGTACAGTAGGTCCTCGTCGTAGACCTCCTCCTCCCCGCGGACGTCGCCGTTTTCCCCCACTATGCCGGACCCGGAATCCTCCGCCTCGATATCGGGCACCGCCGCCGCGGCCACCGTGGGGGCGGGCGCGTCGTGCTTGCTCATCATCCCGGGCTTCGACCGCGGCGTGCGCGGACGGCGCTTGAGCCCATGTACCCACGCGGGCTCGTCCGGGTCGACGCGCGGAAGGGAGGAGGATGAGGTGGACGACGAGGCCGAGGGGAGGCGCACCCGGTGGTGGCGCCGCGCGAGCGGGTTGGCCGAGTGGACGGAGGCGTCGCAGGCCTGGCACAGGTAGGCATCGTCCGCGGCGCAGTGCCACCGCGCCCGCCGCCGCAGGCAGCCGTCGCAGGCGCGGGCCGTGCGCGCCCCGAGCGCCGCCGCGCCGGCGTTCGTCATCGCGTCGAACACAATTACACGAGCAACTGACGAACTCGCGCTGTACTGAAGCCCTGCCGCGCTAGTAGTGGAGTTAAGCGAGCGCTTAACTCATAACAGTGCAGGGTTGAGCCCCGAGGCCCTTTTCCTCCATTAAATCCTGAGCCCGGATCGCGACCTCGGGCCCACGTTTCAGCGCCCGTGGGCTCATGTAAGGTTGATTCGGGCAAAAGAGGGGCAGTGGGCCCGACAGGGACTTTTCGACTACGTGGGCTCATGAGAGTGGGCTGGAGGAGCGGGGGGACCCACGGAAGGAGGTTATCTCGAACCTGATTGGCTGGCCGGGCGCGCGGAATCCGGAGAGGCGGAATGCTATTGGGCGGGCTGTCACGCCGTTTGGATTTCCAGTGGGGCCCTCGAGGGATGGGCGAGCTGCAGCTTGTGGATGGTGATAATCTCCGGTGACTGGAAATCCAACCAGAGCAGAATATCTGTATGCATAGCAACGTTCATTATTTTTTTCCTAATGAATGATCAACTTCGCTTGAAATAATTTCAAACATACTTCTATCAGATTATCTCCAATTTGTCAAGTCCATTAGAGGATTGAAGAAAGCGTTGGAAAGATGGAAGGAAAGACACAAGGATATGGAGTCATGGAAAGGAGAGCGATGGCATGTACACATGACTTTGTGAGTAGCATCAATAGGGGTTATAGGTGTACAGTGTACTAGTCTATTTGAAGGATCAGAGATATGGACTAAAGGGAGGGGGAACGAGTAGACGACTACACATTTTAAGAAAATAGTTTATTTTAGGGATAATATGTGGATAAATGAAGATCTCCAAAAACACAACTACGTGAAATCTTACATGACAAAATTATGTTAGCAACCAAGTAAACAAGACAGAACGTTAGAAGTAACCAAGCACAATTAAAGGCGAGGAACACTGACGGACCTAGGAATTTGTGAGAGCCTAGGAACACGACAAGCTAAAATACTTCACTTTGGTCTAGCAAGAAACAAGAATATCACATATTTGGATAAACATCATGTGAATATGTTCACTAATTTCATAGATGTACAAAAACATGAAATATGATAACAAATTGAGTGCTCAATACTTGCCACACGATGACACAACTAAACTTTTGTCAAGTGGGCAACGTAAGTCCAATCTCCAAATTGCAATGTTAGACCGAACGCCCATGTGCATGTGCACTTCCCATAGAGAATCCACACGATACAAATATTATTAATTATATAACATTCTATTGAAATGTAAACATATTCGGGCCACTAGAGCAACCAATATATGTTAACTAGGCCTAGGCCAATGTCCTCTCGGATCTTTCATGGCTTGAAAATGTTTAACAACAACAAACATCATCATCATCATGAATTTTCTTAAAGATCTCCCGCTCCGTTAAATAATCATCAAGTTATTGAACATACAATATTCATCTTGTTGTCCAAGTTAATTGTCGAGGATGTTCTTTTAGTTGATGTCGTTCACACCAACAATAAAAGCCAACTCAATGAGTTTGTTAGCAATGGAAAAAACAAATGTTTGTCGCTTTACAAGAATGAAAACCCACATTCCTTTGAACAAGAAGAATGTAAGGTTGAAGTTCATCTCTTATGATTGCACGATCACAACTAAAGAAACACCCATAATAAGATCTGCTTATGCTAGCAAGCTTGTCAAGATTAAACTTGGTGAAAGATTTTTTTTTGGTTTGAGACATTACAAGGCCACTATTATTTCTGAAGATGCTTCATTAAAGCAATGATTCATCTTGGTGTATATCTTGTTGATTGCACAATATAATATTTCAACTTGAAAGAAATTAATATTGGTGTAAGTCATACCATCAAGCCATGAACCACCCCTAACATGCATTCATTCATTAATATTGGGTACTAGAATAACCTTGGATGCACAAAAGTGGTGGACTTCATCTAAATAAATCCTCCCAACCAATTTCTCTCATAGAGGACAAATGAGCTTTGACATCACCGACTAGTGCATTAGCACTAACATTGTTTTTATCTTTTCTTTCTGAGAGATGTGGCTGCTCATTTTCATCATAAGATGCAATATGAAAACAAATTTGAACTTCTTATCAAACATGTCACTTGAGATGGTCTATGCCCATCACCATTTACCTCATGAGGCACACATAATACAGACTTCCACATTTGAGTCAAACGAAACAAAGTTGTATGATGTGAATCCCATCTAGAATATCTAGATCTAGATGATTTTTTTGTTCAAACATCTTCTAATAAAAATTGGGCTGGTCTTAAGAGTATCTAAAATATTTTGAAGATGTTCTTCCATCGATGCTTCCATCCTTTTGCAAGATGCACTTGTTGTGTTCACACAAAGGATATATATTCAAACATATCACAAATGGAGGAGTAAAAACTAGAAATAGAGACAACCACATCAAATGGTGGGAAAAATCAACGACCATAGAAAACATGATGCTTCTCATCAAGAATTTTCGTTTGCAAACCGTTGAATTCTATTCACTTATTTAAATCCCCATCATATCCTTGCCCTCATAGCCTATGAATTCATAAATTATAATTGTGAAGAATGCCATGAAGTGCTACATTTAGTGTTGCTGATGTAGTCTCTCAACATGATATATAGAAATAAATTGCTCTACAATGTTCCCTTCATTATTTTTACATGCCTACCACAAACATAATTGTGGCAACTACCAAAGTTCAATATAAGTATGTGCTTGTTGGCTCGTGTATTAACAAGCTCGTTAGGGAACCCCAAGAGGAAGGTATGATGAGCACATCAGCAAGTTTTCCCTCAATTATGAAACCAAGGTTTAATCAAACTAGTAGGAGCAAGAAAACACCCCAAAGGTGTTGCTAGCTGAGCCTTGGCAGGGCGTACTACCGGTGCTAGTAGCAACTTGGAGACCTGCACAACACAACCACAGAACTCTGTCCCCAACTTGCGATGAGGTTGTCAATCTCACCGGTTTTGCTGAAAACAAAGGATTAAACGTATCGAATGGGAGGAAGTAATAGTTTGCAGAAAGTAAACACAAAGCAGTAAACATTTTATAGATTGTATGTAAAAGAAAGGACCGGGGTCCATAGTTCACTAGAGGTGGATCTCCTTAAGATAGATAACATGCTGGGTGAACAAATTACAGCGGGGCAATTGACAAACATCGAGAAAGCAATACATGTATATACTAATCATCTTGACTCCTTTGAGATTCGATTGGGCATTACAACATTATACATAGACCGTCATCCAACTGCATCTATGACTAATAATCCACCTTCAGGTTATCATCCGAACCCCCTCTAGTATTAAGTTGCAAGCAACAGATTATTGCTTTACGAATTGCGTGTAAAGTAAACAATACGATTGTTCTATGAACAAAGGATTGTTGTTTTATCCCTAGTAGCAACAACACATCTAGTACCTTAGAGATTTCTGTCACTTCCCTAGATTATCAGAGGCATAACCCACTATCGAGCATAAATATTAACCCTTGGAGTTGCTAGCATCTACTTGGCCAAGATAGCTACTAACAATAGAAAGCATGCAAGATCACAAATAACAAAGACATGATAGAATCAATAATCAATCTGAAATAGCATCTCAATATCCATCGGATCCCCGCAAACACAACATGCAGAATTACAAATAGATGATCTTGATCATGAACGGAGCTCACAAGATCTAAACATGAAAGCACAAAGGAGGAGAACCAGCCATCTAGCTACTACATGGACCTGTAGTCCAAAGATGAACTACTCACGCATCACACCGGAGGCTTGCATGGTGATGAAGAAGGCCTCTATGGTGAATTCCCCTCTCCGACAGGGTGCCGGGAAGAGCTTCAGATCCCTCCCGATCTAGGGATGGAGATGACGGCGGCTACAGACTCTTTCGTGGATTTTTGATCGGGTACTTAGGGTTTTCATCTCGAGGGCAATATATAGGCGGAAGGAGAGGCCGAGGGGGTGCTGGGGTCGGCCAGACCACCCTCTAGCACGGGCCAGGCCTGGCCGCGCGGCCAGGTGGTGTGGCCGGCCCCTAGCCCTTATCCGTCTTGTATTCTGGCATCTGATGACTTCCGTAAAAATAGGCACTTTGGCTTTTGTCCCGTCTAATTCCGAGAATATTCATTTTCTGACTTTCCTGGAACCAAAAATAGCAGAAAACAGGCAGCTGGCACTGTGGCTCTTGTTAATAGGTTAGTCCAAGAAATCATATGAAAAGTACTCCAAAGTGTGGACAAAACACAATAAAGTGGATAAAACCAAGCATGGAACATCAAAAATTATAGATACATTTGCAATGTATCAACATCCCCAAGCTTAACTCCTGCTCGTCCTCGAGTAGGTAAGTGATAAAAAGAAAGAATAATTTTTGAGGTGACATGCACCATCAAAGACTTGATCAAAGTATTTATAAAACATTCAAAGCTGGGATCATAGTACTTCAATCATAGCATGAAAGACAAAGTTCTAGCAATAAGACAAAGAAACTATGATGTAACATGAAAAGGCACAAACAAAAGATTCATGAATAACAATGCTTTGTAAGACGTTTGTTTGTTTCACATAAAGAAAACATAGCATAATAGTATTCAGCTTGTCCCTCATAGAGTAGCAAATATAAATGCATAGGACACCTTCAAAGTTCATAAGAGTGACTAGATACAAATAGTTTAAAACAAGCAATATCAAGTTATGCATCAATCAACTAGTCTTGGGACAATGCACATAGAACTAAGAATGGCCACTATGCTCTCAAAGTAGGTGCATAAAGGTAGAATGTGGAGACTCAATATAATGGTGGAAGAAAGGCCTTCATAAAAGGAAGTAGGGATTCAAGTCTCATAATGAGCTTCCAAAAATTATGGTACATATAGCTTTCAGCTCTCATTGCCCCTATCATAAGCATCTTGAAGTGATTAAGGTTAAAGTGAACAAACTATGGTATACATGCTTGACGAAGTATAAGTTAGAAATCTCATGTCCCTTGAATACGAGGGCCGCTCCTCATGCTACTCAAGTTTAGTCATCAGTAAGTTCTTGTCATTGTAAGTACATGTATATCATAGAGAACCGCCAACGGGGTACCCCTTGCCCGATGATACGGAAGAATCCCCATATCAAAATGACAAGGCAAGCAGACAACGAGCATCTCAGCATTCTTCTTATTTACCATGGGAATGTGGTGTTTTTCTCTCTTTCCTCTTTTCATAATCTCTTTTTTTCTTTTTCTCTTTTTTCTCAATATAGGACTCTTTTTATATAAGAAGAATGCTTCATAGACAGCTCATTATGGTTACGCTGCAGGTTTCCACCATGTCAGCATGGATTAAACCAGCGGCCCAGGCGTTTCTCTAACACATATACATAACTCCATGGACTTACAAGCTCCCCTTTCATTTCACACCGACGACATCCATATACAAAAGAGCATGATATCAACTAGGTACAAGTACCAAGTGCAATGTTGAAAGCGTTCCCCATGACAACATGGTTCTGCTAATTCCCAACAAATAAGTGCAAGCATATACAAAATAGATGACACAGTGGTTCAAGTTTATTAAGGGCAAGAAAAGTAAAGTGTGCCATCAAGTTCGTGAGAGCTTTAATCACTAGTTTTCTCATAACAAGTTTAATTCGGAAGGTAAACAAAAGCATGCATATACTTGGAATAGCATATGCTAATAGGTAGGTATGGTGGACTCTTTGTAATAACTTGGTTTAAGGAGTTGGATGCATGAGTGGAACTCATACTTGGTTGTGGAGGCTAGCAAAAGACTGGGGGCGACAAACTAAGAGAGAAATAATGGCCATAATTATGCAGAGCGACAAAACATCATTGATCAAAGCATAAAGTGATACTACAAGTTGAAAACTAAAGGATCATAAAGGCTTATGGTTACTTGGGATAGTCATAACATGGTGTGAGCATGCACCAAGTTAACCCAAATAAAGCATCAAAGGAGAATACCACAATACTATGCTTTAATATGCTAAAACAACGCATGATTCGTCCAAGGCACATTAAGCAATCTCAATTGTTTTTAACAAGTCATGCCACATCAAAGAATACTAGGCATAAAGCCAAAACAATATCAAGCATGGCATGACAAAGCATAGACCACAGTAAAAAACGAGCTCTCTTTACCACATAAGCATGAACTTTCCTACTCTTTTCCAAACCAAACCAAACTATTTGAAAACCAATATATGAAAGAGGGGGTCCAACCAATTTATTAAGAAAACCAAGCAAACGAAAAACCAAAACAAAAATGAAAAAGAAGACGCTCCAAGAACAACACAACTGTGCATGAAACAATAAAAATGAATCGTTTGGAAGAAACCTGGGATTTTTATTGATGAAGAGGGGGATGCCTTGGGCATCCCCAAGCTTTGACGCTTGTACTTCTTGGATATTTCTTGGGGTGACACGCGTGGCATCCCCAAGCTTGAGCTTTAGTCAATCCTTCATCTCATTACTCATTCCTTCCATACACCTGAAATTTTTCCTTCATACAAAACTTCACACAATCTTTATTAGCAACATTAGTGCACTCAAGATAATAAGTCTTAAGGTTCAGTTACAACACCAATAAACTTCCATTAGAACACTATCTACTGAAGCACTTCCCTCAAAAAGCTCAATTCCCCAAAAAGAACTCAAAAAGGAACTAACAAGAAGCAAATGCAGAAAATGGCAGAAATCTGTTAAAACAGACCAGCTGGTAAAGACGATTTTTTTCGAAGACCTTCTGTTGCTCAAATCAAAAAGTGTTGAACTAACGAAAGTTAGATAACAACCTGGGGCAGAAGCACACAAATTCACGCCTCAAAAAGACGTTCAGAGATTTTACACGAATTTTTACGGTGAAGCACAGAAATCTGTTTCGGGACAACAACTTTCCCAATCATTACTTCTCTCTCATTAGAGGTTACTCTTGGCACAAAAAGCAAATAAAAAGGATAAAGAGCGGTTATTACTGAATTAATAACTTCCAAGACTCATCTAAAACTTTTAGGTTATCTCCCAATAAGTACTTTTCTTTAACGCCTTTAAGTTAGGCATAAGAAGCAAGAAAAAGAATCAAATGTTCTCAAATGAAGAAGCATTAAGACCAAATTTTGTTTTCATAGGAGAGGCAAAAGAAATCTTCTCTCTCTTCTTAGGGAAGTGTTCTATACCTTTCTTGAGTGAGAGTTGATATTTAATGGTGCCTTCTTTCATATCAATAATGGCACCAACAGTTCTAAGAAAAGG
Source organism: Avena sativa (assembly GCA_916181665.1). Lineage (NCBI taxonomy): Eukaryota > Viridiplantae > Streptophyta > Magnoliopsida > Poales > Poaceae > Avena > Avena sativa. The sequence goes on from OV702292.1 coordinate 69,270,806, forward strand.
TCTTCCCAAAGTAATAGGACAAGAAGCATTGCATTCAACATCCAAAACATAGAAATCAACGGGGACATAGGCATTGTTAACCATAATAAGAACATCATTAAAACTCCCCATGAGTTTATTTTTAGCATTATCATCAAGTGGGACATTCAAATAACAATCTTCAAGTGGAGGCAAATCAAGCATATCATAAATCCTTCTAGGCATAATAGAAACACTACCATCAAGATCACATAAAGCTTTAAAATCAAAGTCATTCACTTTCATATTAATGATGGGTTCCCAACCATCTTCTTGTTTTATAGGAATAGAAGCTTTATGTTTCATCTTTTCTTCTTTAATATTTATGAGAGCATCAGTAATGTGTTTTGTAAAGGCCATGTTCATAGCACTAGCATTAGGACTTTTAGCAAGCTTTTGTAGGAACTTAATAACTTCAGAGATGTTGCAACCATCAAGATCAAAATCAAAATTATCATCTAGAGTAGTAGAACTATTACTAGCCTCAACACTAGTGGTGGTAATAGTAGAAACACTAATGTTTCTAGCAATTTCATCTTCTCTTTCCCACTTAGCATGTAATTCAGCTAATAGTCTAACATTTTCATCAATTCTTACTTGTATAGCATTAGTAGTTGCAAAGGAATTATCATTAGTTTTAGGTTTAGCAGCTATTTTATTCAAAGAAGATTGAGCTTCAGCCAAAGATGCTATATTTCTTTCAGCATTAGAGAGTTTTTCCTCAATAGTTTTATTAAAAGCAGTTTGTTTACTAATAAAGTCCTTAAGCATAACTTCAAGTTTAGAGGGATCACTCCTATTATTGTTGTAGGAACTTCCATAAGCATTACCATTGTTGGGAGGATATGGCTTATAATTGTTGTTACCAAAATTATTCCTATAAGCATTATTGCCAAAATTGTTATTTCTTATGAAGTTCACATCAACTTGATCTTCTTGAGCAACCAAAGAAGCTAAAGGAACATTATTTGGATCAATATGGGCTTTCCCATTAACAAGCATAGACATAATAATATCAATCTTATCACTCAAGGAGGAGGTTTCCTCAACAGAATTTACCTTCTTACCTTGTGGAGCTCTTTCAGTATGCCATTCGGAATAGTTAACCATCATATTATCCAGAAGTTTTGTTGCAGCACCCAAAGTAATGGTCATAAAGGTACCTCCAGCAGCAGAATCCAATAGGTTCCTTGAAGAGTAGTTCAATCCTGCATAAAAAGTTTGGATGATCATCCAAGCAGTCAGTCCATGAGTGGGACAATTCTTAACCAAAGATTTCATTCTTTCCCAAGCTTGAGCAACATGTTCATTATCAGATTGTTTAAACTTCATTATTTCACTTCTCATAGATATAATCTTAGCAGGAGGATAGTATTTTCCAATGAAAGCATCTTTGCACTTAGTCCAAGAATCAATACTATTCCTAGTTAAGGAATTCAACCATTCTTTAGCTTTTCCTCTCAAAGAGAAAGGAAACAATTTCAGCTTAATAATATCACCATCTACATCCCTATGCTTTTGCATCTCACAAAGTTCAACAAAGTTATTTAGATGGGCAGCAACATCTTCATTACCAATACCAGAAAATTGTTCTCTCATAACAAGATTGAGTAAAGCAAGTTTTATCTCAAAGAAAGTATCTTCAGGCACAGATGGAGAAGTAGGTGTGCTCATAAAATCATCATTGTTGGTGCTAGTGAAGTCACACAACTTAGTGTTTTCAAGAGTAGTCATTTTTTGTGTGTTTTCAAATAAGAAAGCAAACTAGTAAAACTATTTTTTTTTGTGTTTTTGATAAAGAAAAAAGCAAACAAAGCAAAAAGAAATTAAGCAAAACAAAAATAACAAAGTAAAGAGATTGGTTATGAGGGACTCCCCTTGTGAAGATGTCCTTGACTCCCCAGCAACGGCGCCATAAAAGTTTGCTTGTTGGCTCGTGTATTAACAAGCTCGTTGGGGAACCCCAAGAGGAAGGTATGATGAGCACAGCAGCAAGTTTTCCCTCAGTTATGAAACCAAGGTTTAATCGAACCAGTAGGAGCAAGGAAACACCCCAAAGGTGTTGCTAGCTGAGCCTTGGCAGGACGCACTACCGGTGCTAGTAGCAACATGGAGACCTGCACAACACAACCACAGAACTCTGTCCCCAACTTGCGACGAGGTTCTCAATCTCACCGGTTTTGCTGAAAACAAAGGATTAAACGTATCGAATGGGAGGAAGTAATAGTTTGCAGAAAGTAAACACAAAGCAGTAAACAGTTTATAGATTGTATGTAAAAGAAAGGACCGGGGTCCATAGTTCACTAGAGGTGACTCTCCTTAAGATAGATAACATGCTGGGTGAACAAATTACAGCGGGACAATTGACAAACATCGAGAAAGCAATACATGCATATACTAATCATCTTGACTCCTTTGAGATTCGATTGGGCATTACAACATTATACATAGACCGTCATCCAACTGCATCTATGACTAATAATCCACCTTTAGGTTATCATCCGAACCCCCTCCAGTATTAAGTTGCAAGCAATAGATTATTGCTTTACAAATTGCGTGTAAAGTAAACAATACAATTGTTCTATGAACAAAGGATTGTTGTTTTCTCCCTAGTAGCAACATCACATCTAGTACCTTAGAGATTTCTGTCACTTCCCTAGATTACCAGAGGCATGAACCCACTATCGAGCATAAATACTAACTCTTGGAGTTGCTAGCATCTACTTGGCCAAGATAGCTACTAACAACGGAAAGCATGCAAGATCACAAATAACAAAGTCATGATAGAATCAATAATCAATCTGAAATAGCATCTGAATATCCATCGGATCCCCACAAACACAACATGCAGAATTACAAATAGATGATCTTGATCATGAATGGAGCTCACAAGATCTAAACATGAAAGCATAAAGGAGGAGAACCAGCCATCTAGCTACTACATGGACCCGTAGTCCAAAGATGAACTACTCACGCATCACACCGGAGGCTTGCATGGTGATGAAGAAGGCCTCTAGGGTGAATTCCCCTCTCTGGCAGGGTGCCGGGAAGAGCTTTAGATCCCTCCCGATCTAGGGATGGAGATGACGGTGGCTACAGACTCTTTCATGGATTTTTGATCGGGTACTTAGGGTTTTCGTCCTAGGGGCAATATATAGGAGGAAGGAGAGGCCGAGGGGGTGCTGGGGTCGGCCAGACCATCCCCTGGCGTGGGCCAGGCCTGGACGCGTAGCCAGGTGGTGTGGCCGGCCCCCAGCCCTTCTCCGTCTCGTATTCTGGCATCTGATGACTTCCGGAAAAATAGGCACTTTGGCTTTTGTCCAATCCAATTCCGAGAATATTCATTTTCTGACTTTCCTGGAACCAAAAATAGCAGAAAACAGGCATCTGGCACTGTGGCTCTTGTTAATAGGTTAATCCAAGAAATCATATGAAAAGTACTCCAAAGTGTGGACAAAACACAAGAAAGTGGATAAAACCAAGCATGGAACATCAAAAATTATAGATACATTTGTAATGTATCAGTATGGGACAACTATTAAATAATGGGTAAGTATAACATTTAGCTATTTTTTACCTCAACATGACTAAGGACAAAGAATTTCTCTCGACCAATTTGGCGAAAAAGCATGTTGAAAATTCTCCCACCATGGTCAAAATCATATCTCACTTTCTCATTGTTAGTGCTATGACAATCTACCATCTCATGGAAGTTACCCTTGTTCAGTGAAGTGTAAGTTATATCATAGCCACGAAAAGCCAAAGCTCGAGCAATGAGATATATTGCACACCCAAAATAAGAGGTCAAACATATTTTTATTTTGTATAGTACTTCTGACTCTTGTGGTTCCCTAGTTAATGCAAAGTCTTTGCATTTGTTTCTTAAGAACATCAAAATGTTGGTGTATCCATGGATTCTGGGGACCCTCGAATCCTATACTAAGTGGACCGCGACCCGCCAGCAACGAGAAGTCCCTCGACGGGAGCACAACCGAAGGAGTTCCTAGAACCCCAACAACAGTGTCCGCAGGGAGCAATACCCCACATGGCACGCGATCTAAAAAGAGGCTAGATCGATGGGACAAGACCCACCTCCCTGGCAAGGCACCGTGTACTGCATCCTACGTGACTATGCCTTAGAACCACACCACCACCTTATGACATGCACATAGCTCTATGCCGCGTGCTGCCGACACTTGTGGTGTCCCCTTGCCATTATAAAGGGTGGCCCGTATCAGTCGAAGGAGGGGAGATTAACTAAGGAAAGATATAGGTAGCTTAGAAGGGAAGGAATCACAATACCCTTCCCTAGGAACAACATCTGTAACTAGTTCATCATCCATAGTATACACCATAGTTGCAGGACATAAGGTTTCACACAATGCGGTCTGAACTTGGGTAAAAAACATGTGTGATTATATGTGATTGTGTGTTCTTCGCGTTCGTTGACCGATCTTGCTATTCATTGCACCCCTGGACAAACTAAAAAAGGGAGTGCATATCCTCGGTACCAAAATCTAGGACACGACATCTAGCGCGCCAGGTAGGGGCGCACTCGTAGCATGCCCGGTTGGAACCACCACCATAATGACAAGGGGATCAGAAGGAGTCGCCAGAGGCACGGCGAGAGTTAATTCTTGGGTCGGTCATGCAATAATAAGCCAAGCGCCTCCGACGAGGGGTAACCTCGGCAATGTCCATGGTGAAGGACTTAGGGTTTCGCGGAAAAGAGAACGCTGGGGATTTCGTCGGATATCAAGAAAACAATGGAGTCAAAGTCGCCTGAATATTGAGTAATCGCACTATTACAAGTTGCCTGGGAGATTTTCTGGTGTCTATTGTCTAGATCTAAAGTTCGGTGTAACGTCTATTGTATTGTGTTTTTCCTCCTCGTTGGCCCCTCCTAGCCTTTATATATGAGGGGCCTAGGTCTCGGGTACCAATACGAGTAGGTTACAAGCTAGAGTTTGTATATAATCTAGTCTTGTACTTTCCTTGTCTTATATCGCTAGAAGTCTGTGTCCTTGTATACTTCATATCAACCAAACCGTTGTGGGCTTCATGGATTTGGAAAATCTTCGGGTGAGGCTTCCGTTCGGCCGCACCATATATACCAATAATAAGCACCCGAAGGGTTATGCCCATGTCAGTACCCCCCAGGCTATGTTCGGATGCTTGCGTCCGAGCATAGGCTCAAAGTCCTTTTTAATATGCTCGGAAGGTGAACTCGAAGATTTCTTTGGATGGTGAACTTGTCGATGTCTTGTTTGGCTTATGCAATGGATGACGTTGTCTTCTTCTTCAAGTTATGTTAGCATTTTCATCGGGTACTCCTGATGGGAGTAACCTTTGAGGCTATACTCGGGTAGACTCAAAGTTATGCTTCTTCATTGTAGATATTCTTCCGTCGAATCCTGTTTGGAGGATTTCTGTTTTTCTATCGGGTGCATGGTCAGTGCTCCCGATGGGAGTAGCCCCCGAGGCTATGTTCAGGTGTTCACACCAGAGCATAGGCTCAGAGATCTTCTTCATCCGAAAATTTCTCCGTGTAGATAAAATAGTTGCCCTGGAAAAAGACATGTAGATTGTGTAAAGTTTGTGTATGTATCACCCGAAAGTATAGCTTATTGTAATTTGGAATCTTTATATATTTTGCCCGATGGCTATGGCGGTTGCGCCCCTCGCGAGACCTTCTCATTAGCCTGATTCCCTTTGGGCCGGATTAGCTACTCGGGTCAAAACGTGTTTTGACGTATTTCATGGCAGAGCCGAAGAATTTTTAAGTTTGCACTGAGTAGCGAAAACCCCGAGTATCGGAGTATGATTATGTAATAATTTTTTCCGACTGAGCCCTCGAGTATCGGGTGGAATAGAGTAATGAAAATAGGTCTCAGTTAAGAGAACTTAGCTTTATTGATATCGGGCGCACGGAGTTGATGTTCATCCGAGGAATTTCTCGACTCGGGTCTTGATTTTTATCGGGTGCACGATCAGTTGACGTGAGTGACGTTTATTCGACTCCTTGGGAGGACCCAAAAAATAGCTCGATGTAGTCGATATCCTTGCAAAAAATATAGAGAATTATGAAGTACTTGCATCTTGTAAAGGATATTGCTTTTTGATTTGTCATAACATTTTATGGTGCCATTGGACTCGACACTTTTGCACCATAACGCGAGACATTTTCGTTATCCTGACGCCCTTAGTCTCGGTACCTTGCCGACCTGTCAGTTGGGCTGCAACTGGATCGGAGTTCAAGGATTCGATGCTCATGCAGAATCAGCTATTCGGGAAGTCACGTATGAGGTGCTCGAGTGCATGAAGTCGATGACACTTAGGTTACTCCATGGAGTGCAGCCCCCGAGTTAGAGTGCGATTAAAATAATAAAGAAATCAACTCGAGGTAAAGAACTTAGCTTTGTTGGTAGTTGTCGTGGATGAATTTGATGTGGTTGGAGGAGCTAGAGACGACAACGGCAATGGGTCGCCGCATCTGAAGATTTTATAGCGGGTTGCCACAGCCGAAGATTTTTCAGATCGTCGCAGCCAATGAATTTAGTGGGTCATCGTAGAATCGACGAAGCTCTCGAGCGTAGAGTCGATGTGGTGTTGAGGTGTTCCCGTTGACCATGCACACTTGGTGGCGTGTTATGCGTGGGCTGGTGACGTTGTCTTCTGCTCCAAAGGATGCTCTAGTAATATTCTGAGATTGTAGTTTTGGGTAAATCTTCGCCATCCTTATTCCGAAGTCGACGTTTTCGCTGCTTTCTTCGGGTTCTGAATTTGCTGGGTTCGCTTCATGTGGTGGGGTTGGCTTGTGACCTGATCCGAAGGAGAGATTGCCGTAAAGACCATCAAGGTCCCCCAGATCCGTTTCAATTTGCTCGCTTTCTTCGCCTGCTTCAATCTGTGCTATGGCGTCCATGGAGGACCCGACAAAAGATGCTAGTACCAGCGTAGGTGTAGGTTTTTCCACCGACGGTTATGATGTGATCAGAGCCGAAGGGTGTGATTCTTGCGGGTCTTCTACTTGGAAGTGGAAGCTTCCGATGATTAGATCGGATCTGCCGTTGAAATCGGCGGGTACCAATACAGGGGTGGGCGGGTGTGGATCTTCTTTTGTCGGGTTGATGCTTGGTGGAGAGCGATCCGCCAAATCCATGGTTCCAATGTTCGGGTTTCCCACAGACGGCGCCAATTGATGAGGGGTAACCTCGGCAATGTCCATGGTGAAGGACTTAGGGTTTCACAAGAAAGAGAACGCTGGGGATTTCGTCGGATATCAGGAAAACAATAGAGTCAAAGTCGCCTGAATATTGAGTAATCGCACTATTACAAGTTGCCTGGGAGATTTTCTGGTGTCTATTGTCTAGATCTAAAGTTGGGTGTAACATCTATTGTATTGTGTTTTTTCCTCCTCGTTGGCCCCTCCTAGCCTTTATATATGAGGGGGCTAGGTCTCGGGTACCAATACGAGTAGGTTACAAGCTAGAGTTTGTATCTAATCTATTCTTGTACTTTCCTTGTCTTATATCGCTAGAAGTATGTGTCCTTGTATACTTCATATCAGCCAAACCATCATGGGCTTCATGGATATTGGCAAATCTTCGGGTGAGGCTTCCGTTGGGCCGCACCATATATACCAATAATAGGCACCCGAAGGGTTATGCCCATGTCAGCCTCCGACTCCAAGCAAAAGACATCGCACGCCTCACGCAACTTGGTCGGAGGGCACTACCATGCCCACGACCGCATGTTCAAACAAGTGACCCCCTGTCGGTCGAGGTTTCGACCTATCGATTCAAGGGGAAAAGCCATGACTACCATTTAAGGCGTGCTTTCCCCCACTCTACTCCACCCATGTCGGGGATGGCTCTAGCAAGGCGGAAGTAGCAGACCTTGAGGACCACCAACCTCTTCAGTCTCACACAAGGGCCCGAAGAGGGCCTTCGCTAATACATTTAGCATTTCGTCATCGCCCTTAGCACCAACCTCGAAGTGATACCTGAGTTGGCCATCGAAGCTTTCTATCACGGTGTGCGTAGCAGCCACTGAGGTAGTAAATGAATGCCAAGATCATTGAAACCGTACTAGACCTACTCATTCTCGCTGACCGGTGAGCCTGTGCCGAGAAGGAAGAGCAAGTCTTTGTCTAGGAAGAAGCAGTCACGCCCTGGGCCCAGCCTAGAACCAGCAAAGACAAAAACAGAAACCAGAACTCTGAGGGTGTGCCTCGGAGACCAAGTGCATGAGGGTCGTCCTCCTCACTTATCTAAAGAAAGAAGGAAGAATAGTCATCCTTGCTGGATCGACACCCCACTCGAAGGAATTATTCAGAAGCCAACGGGGCATAACGTACCCGCACCACCCGTGGCCTGCGGTCCATGGAACCTCCCTGGGACCACAGGGTGAGGGATGCTCCCTCAGGGGACACATTGCATAATGTACTACACATTGAATTTCAATTTTAGCATGAACATGTTTCACTCAAAGTCATAACCAGTACTTGGTTGCCATGGCCACCAGTATCTTACCTCGCGGGTGGAGCATATGTGTCATACTCCCCGGTTTCTTCATGATTTTAATAGAGATCACCCAAGTCTCATAGACTGCGAAGTTTAATACTTGGGATCATATAAGTGTGCTCTTTCAAGAATGACATGTAGGAAAGAATCTTTGCTAGTTATAAGCCAATAGAAACACATTAAGACATGTCACCAACCCGCCTTACAGATTTTTAAGAGTTATGCATCTTCACACAAAGAGGGTTACCAATACTCTCCTTATTTAAACCACTAATTTGTTCTTCACAGGTCCTAATTCATGGGGTTTCCGATCACATAGGTTGGGTTACCACTATGGTGTAACATACATGGGTCTCAACCCCATTTACCTTGATGCACTTTCTATCACATTTCGTGATAGTTCCTTTGTAAAAGGATCTGTCAGGTTTTTGTCTGTTTGAATATATGTAACAGTTATTACTTCAGAGTTTCTCAATTTCCTGCCATATTTCAAATGTATCTTCACGTGTCTTGATGACTACGTGTTATCCTTAGAATGTTTCACTTCAACAATAACAATTTGGTCATCACATTTCAAAAGGATTGTCAGCCAGGTTTTTCAACCATGAGCAAGTCCTCCATCAAGAGCTCATGCATCCATTATGACTCAATAGTGACTGTGTCTGAAGCAGTAGTTTCCGCTTCCATGGTTGACCTCGTCAAGATGGTCTGTCTATGAGATCTCCATGACACTGCAGCACCTCCAAGGGTAAATACATACCCACTTGTGGCATAAAGTTCATCAACATCATATATCCAGTTCGAATCACTATATCCTTCAAGCATAGTAGGGTACCACATATATTGTACATGACCCTTTCAAGTGCATGCCAATGATCATTACCTGGGTTAGACATGAACCTACTCAATTTTCTCACAACAAGAGAGATATTAGGTCTGGTAGCGCTTGCTAAGTACATGAGATAACCAATAATTTGAGAGTCTATCAACTAATATATTGGTTCTTTCTTATTCTTTCATAATGGCATACTGGGATAATAAGGTGTTGGAGAAGTCTTGCTATCAATAAATCCAATTCAAGACCTTCTCAACATAATGAGATAATGTTAAAATAATCCCATTCATGTTTTAATAAGCTTGATGTTCGAATCACATCATATTCTCCTAAATCTTTCAAATAAAAGCTATATGATAGGAAATACTTGACCTTGTTTATCACTTTCATGTTTGTAACAAAGACCAGAATGTCATCCACATACAAACATAATATAACACCTTTGTCCCCACCGTACCATGGCGATAGTAAACACACCTATCAGCCTTATTAATGACAAAGTTAGCATAAAGTAGAATTCTATCAAACTTATCATGCTATTTCTTAGGTGCTTGTTTCAGGCCATATAAAGATTTTAACAACCTGAACATATTTGCCTCTTCACCCTTTACCACAAATCCACCTGGCTGATCCATTTTGATCTCCTCTCACTACAAGAAAATTTGGCTTTTACAACGGACAATTTTCTTGGTTGAAGGCCCATTTTTAGTGCCGGAAAAGTCTTTCACGATGGATGGCCTCTATGGTAAAAGCCCCGTCACAAAAGAATCTATCATTTTTTTTTTCTAACCGTGTCGGATCTCACATTTCAGCCACGGAAATTTGTGTCATCATAGATCGCTTTCGCCAGCCCTGTTGTTTGACGATGTCATGTGAACTACCACGTGGAAAACACCGTTAACGACTCATTAAAGGTCATAAAGCCATGATGGAATTCAAGGCCCGCTAATTATTAAGTGGGCCGGCCCATTAAAAAATCCCAAAAATAAGAAGGCACGTTACTGTTTCGGTCTGCCAGAGGCCTACACGGATTGATGGGCTCCCACCACTTTGCAGCCTAGCTACGGCCTTTTAACTTTCTGGTTCATTACTGTTTCTTATTGCTGGCGACCTGCTCTGCTCAGTGGGGGCCCATCATATTGCATCCCAGCTGCGGCGTTTTAACTTTCTGGCCTGTCACCACTTTGGCTTCCGTACGACCGACGCTGCTCACTAGGGTCCCATCACGTTGTAGCCCGAATATGGACTGCTAATTTTCGGGTCCGTTACTATTTCAGCCTACTCACGTCCTGTGCTGCTTCAGGATAGTCTTTTATTGTGCGGCCCAACGAAGGCACGCTATACATACAATTCGATACTGCTCGGCCTGTTGTGTGACTGGCCAATTTCTTTAGGACTTTACTATACAACCTAGTTAGGGCTACCAGTTTTAGTATCCACTACTGTTTTGGCCCATAAAAGGCCCATCAATTCGATTAAACCCCATAACTCAGCTAGACCCGTAACTGTTAATCCTGTTTTCAGACCATTGTTGTTCATGGTAACCCTGGGAGGCCCATTTACGTATTCTACAATTACGGCACATTTATTATTTTGAACGACCCGTTAATATTTCATCCTGCTAATGCTCGAGTAGGGAACACCATATTACATCAACTAGAAAATTTTGAAATTTATTACATACCAGAATTTCGACAGAAACTAGATAAAGCATTATAGAGACATCGTCAGACAAGGGTTGGAAAAGGGTTGCTGCTACGGATCTTACATCGCCATGCATGTAACAACTGGCTTACCATGACATCTGCATAAGAGCTTATCAAGTAGACGGTTAGTCCATTCGTTTCAATCGTTCAGTTCTTGTATCTCTTCGCATGTAATGGTGATTATTGCATCTGTTTCTTCTGTTTCTTGTTTAATTAAATCAATTGTTTCAAGTGCGGTTGTAACACCTTTTTATGCTGGAAAACTGAAACTGTGGACATAGTGGGCCGATGCAAGCAATAACCACCGTCACTGCTGCTTTGTGAAATGACCTCCACACTTAGCATAAGAGTCCTCCCTTCTGACTACATAGCTTCATGTGCAGACTAAAATAAAGACAACAAGTTAGCACAACATACCACCTCGGCCATCTTATATGTAAAATATTCCTAATGCATCATTGGCCTGACATAACGAAGCAATCAATCAATATTGTGTCTCGTACATCTCTTTCCAGAACAACAGGAATATTGGACGTCTTGGACCGAAGAGAGCATGTGCTAGAATGATAACCACTCTGTGGAACAAACACTATAAATTATTTGCAGGCTCAAACTAAGACATATTAAGTTAGAGCAGCAAAGCAGGCGAAAAACACCATGTTTGTTGTCAAATAATTTCAAAATTGGCATTGTCCCAGTATAACAAATCAAGCAATCAACATATGTGTCTCATGTAGACTAACTAAACTAATGGCAAAGAATGTAGTGAATCAAGCGACTAGACACTTTTCCTCGTAAACTAATCATATCACTGCACAACGGAAATATAGAAAATATAATAAGAAGGGGTGGCTATGATTCATTGAGCTGCTTAGAACTGGTTAGGACAATATGCATTAACCTGTAAAACAAAAATAGCATTTAAAAATAGTCTATAGTGTGAACTAGCAAGATCATTATGCAGTTCAAGAACTTATGGTTGCACCTCCAACTAGAGAAGGTGTCACTATTTTAATAATCGGCGAACTAAGATAGTGCCTCAAAAAAGCAATAGATCAAGTGTGCATCTAAAATAGACTAGTAGGATCATTTGAGAGAAACAAGATATCAAAAACTATTGTGCTTTTCAGTAGATAGATCATTCAAATATTTGATCATCTGGCCAGTAAAAAAATAAGAAAAACAAAGAGACGAGTCATTTGCTGCTAAAACAGTAGTTAGATGCAACCGAAAAGTAGCACAGAACCTTCTTTGTAATGCCTACAACTATTTTATTTCCAACAATTGATAGTATCGTTGGATATATACCCAGCCAATTAAGAAAATCCAGTAGACAAACAAGCAAATGGTACAAGGTTAATGAAGTATTTAAACAATGTATGGCTGGTATGAAGTGGTAGATCAAATTAAGCAGAATGTGCGTTCTTCTGATAGAATCATTTGGTGTAGCATATAGAGTAGTTAGCTAGAAAATGAAGCAATCATACACCATGTGCATCATATAAACTGCCAGATTATTTGAAATTAGATATCCAACATATATAATGTCAAGTAAAAGTGTATAGCTACGTTATGCACACTATATCCATAGGAACCATGACAGACTATCGCATTGTTTCGATCACAAGTCAACTAAAAAATTCAAAGGACTCATAACCAATTGAACCATCTGGTGCCTAATATTAAACTAGCAAGATCATCTAACCATGTATAGATGAAATCCAGCAGACATGAGTCAGAACATGTGCACACATGTTTTATGTTTCTTAGTAATCGAATAATGTCTTTGTCACAAAAATTGCCATCGTCTAAGTTAAGCAAATCATGACATCACTTTAATCATGAGGAAAGTAAACAATTAAATTAGCAATAGAATCTTTTTGTGTATCGTGGAGTATCTAGTGAGATAATGAATTAAGCACCAGGTGCACGATATAGACTTCTAGATCATATTAAGATGGTTATAGTAGATATATATATATAGTAACTGGGTATCATAAAAGCTTAATTATGATTTTTATATCCAGGGAGGACATTGCTACTTCTCTTAATCAAAAAGTACATGTTATACAAAATATTACCTTTTACTAGGCTAGTCATTTTGGGAGTATAAACGGTTGTATCATGCAACCAATGTGACAACATATATTACATGATACTAGCTATGACACGCTCACTATGAGTAGTCTAGCTAGTATTATACATTAGTATCATACATTTGATTCATCTATGACAGTACCCACAATGTTGATAGAGTAACTTGGACTAGTATTATATATATTTTTACTAGTCTAAGTTACTCTCCACGAAGAACATGGTCATGGTGGGGAGTAACTTAGACTAGTCTCATACGTATAATACTAGACTATGTTACTACCACTAAAGTGCATATAAGCTCTTAAATAAAGGTTAAAATATTATAATAGACTATAAATTAGCATAAAAGTTGATATATTTAAATCACCACCACCTAATCATGGTCTAGTTAACACATATATAGATAGATAGATAGATATGATCATGAGTCAAATATAGTAAATAATAGATCATCGCCATGATTGAGTGAGCAAATTGAATTATAAATCGAGAGATTTATATTGGTATTTGTGCAGTCCCGTTAAAGGTTACATTGTTCTAATCATTGACCAACTCATGCGGTGCAAACACTAGACAATGTTACATAGCAGAAAAATATAGCATAAAATAGATATACTTAAATCACCTCCACCTAATAATGGTCTAGTTAATGTATATATAGATAGATATGTGAACATGCATTAAGTATAGTAAAAATAGATCATCACCATGATTGAGTGAGCGCATTAAATTATAAATCGAGGGATTTACATTTGGTCTTTGTGCAGTCTTGTTAAGGTCATCTTGTTCTAATCATTAGCCCACTCATGTGGTGCCGCATACAAACAAGCATCTGACACTAAGCACATCTTAGTAAAAACAAAGGACTTACTATTTCTCTTTGTGTGGTGCCGTTGGAGGATATCCTATTGTCAGTTCATTCGTTGAAGACATCCACCGCATCTAGTACTTGGATAGACGATGCATCTACTTTATTGTTTCTCCTCTGCATATAGGTTCATGCCACTCATTAACATATATGTGTGCATTCAGCAATAGAAAGCAATAAGTACTTACAAGATTGTAGGGGTGATTCACTCTATGATTATCCATGTTCCCCGAGAGAGGAAATAATATCAGATAGTGGTTGTTATTGTTCACAAAGAACTAGATAAAAATTATAGTATAATCACTAGTGAACACATAGAGCAGGGAATGACAGAATATAAAACAACATTTTAATGACATAAAGTTTGCCATTAACGAAAAAAAAGAATGCGGTTACAGTCCTCCTTATCACGAACAAGAGAGAAATTACAATGGTTTAACTTGTAAAATAGGGTTACAAACATATATGTAAAGTGCCATAAAATTTGCCATGATCTACAGAGTAGGAAGTTACTGTACTAACATTATCACGAACAAGATCGACATTATAATGGTATACCTCGTGAACTTATAGATCAGGGAATGCATCCACATATGCGAAGTGACTTAAAATGCCATGAACTACATAATAGAAGGTAGATACTACTGTTATAGAAATTATAATTGAGAAACTTAAATTTATAGAGCAGTGCATGCAGATAACCATGTTCGGTGCCTTAAAACTTGCCATGTCCGTGTTATGTTGTATCTTACTGGAAATAAGATAGAAACTATAATGGCATAACTTGTAGAGGGAATGCAAAACTAACAAGTTAAATAACATAAAGTTTGCGATGAACCACGTAAGAGAAGGCAGTTACTATCGTTGCTTACTACTCCCTTCGTTCTAAAATATAAGATGTTCTAAATTTTGTGAAACGAGTGTATGTAGACACCTTTTTGTGTGTAGATTCGGAGTGAACTTACACACTGAAAGGCATCTAAATACATTTGTTTTACAAAAGCTAAAACATCTTATATTTTGGAACGAAGCGACTACAAACCATATTGAAATTAAAATAGCATAACATGCGAACTTGCAGAGCAGGGAACGTTAAACTATATGTTGAGTGGCATAAAACTACCAATGAACTCCACAATTACATGCAGCCAGTATTGTAGCAACAGACAAATCAAATACACATTATGATGACATAACTTGCGATCTTGTAGAGCATGTAGGCAGCTTTAGATGTCCAGTGAATTAACATTTTCCATGAACAACATAATACCAAAGAACTCTAATGATGCCAATTTTGTACTACCAAAATTGGTTATATGTTTAGAGTAATTATTGGTCAAAGAAAAAACACACAAAAAGGAGGACGCCTTATTCTTTAAAACGGAAGGAGTAGCTTAATGTCAGTATTTTTAACATAGACTACACATAATTTATTAAGGAGGGTAAGATATCAATTAAGCCACTATTGAGGTAGGAATTAACCACCAATATAGAAATGTAGTTCACTATCGCAGGCTTAAACCTGCTATATTGAAACAAACAAGCGGATATGGTTTACCTAGGTCACGGTATCATCTACGCATACATGACATCTTTGCGGGCCATGTCAATGACACCGAGGGTGCCCCGGTAGCGGTGAGTCGCGCTAAAGCAGAAAGTTCACGGTGGTATCAACGAAGCAGATCTATGGAGGTCGTTGATAGGTGTGGCTTGCTTGACAAGATGGTCGGTGAAGGAGATCCGATGCAGTGCACGACGTCGTCGGTGAAGCAGATATGTCGCAACAGATTATGGAGTCGGCGCGCTGCACAAGAGCGTCGATGAAGCAGATCTGTGGAGGTCATTGATGGGTCTGGCTTGCTGGACAAGATGGCTAGTGAAGGATATCCGGTGTAGTGCACGACATCGTCGGTGAAGCAGATCTGGTGTAGTGAACTATTAAGTCCATGAAGCAGATCGATTGCAGCGCACATCAGCGTAGGTGAAGCAGGTAAGGTGTTGTGGATGAGGGAATCAACAAACTAACAAGGTGGTGTGGAAGAGGGTGTCAGCAAACTAGGTTTGGTAAGGTGGACATCGGCGGATCCAATAGACTGGTGAGTATATCGTTTCGAGGTATGGCGTGTAGGCCGGCGAAGCACTGCGGGGATGTTCCGGTGAGGTGGTGCAGGAGCCGTAGGTGGAATGGGGGGGTTGGGGTTGCGTGTAGGCTGGCAAAGTGCGGAGGTTTTTTTTGGTGTGGTGTTGTAGGAGATGTAGGTGAGATGGGGGGTTGGTGGCATGTAGGCCGGCGAAGTGCGGTGGGGATGCTCCGGTGTGGTGGTGTAGGAGTCAGAGGTAAGATAGGTGTTAGGGTTTTCCGGAGGATCTACAGGGGAAATGGCATCGGTGGAAGGTGGACTACCCAGTTTCAGAGCTATGGGGATTGGTGAGAGAAAAATACAAACGATACCCACGCACAAACATTAGTATTTAGGCCATTGTCAGGGGTTAAAAGGGAATTTCGTACTACTAAAACTTGGGAAGTGACCACGCAAAATATTTTGGTGGAGGTGAGACGGGAGGATTTGACGCTCTGTGATTTTGAATTTAGCTATACGGCAAAAGATATAGAAAAAATAATATCCTATCCTAGGAGTAGCTATAGTCCAAGGACTAGAAAATATAGTTTACTGTAATGAGTATTTCTGGACCCATTTTTGCAAAAATAGGGTCTCTGCCTTTGACTTAATTAAGTACTAGTACCTCTCACTCTAATAAGGCCTTAGCACAGAACTAGTAGTATCTAGTAGTACTACTAGGTAAAATGCTTAAGATACAACCTCTCCAATGGATTATCTCTTGAGTACTCATCCTCATCAGTAACTACAGTTTGCTTATGATATTGTGCTAAGAGACTCCCATTGTTGTGACGAAAGGCCTGAACACGTTATGTTCAAGCACCATGCACAAATATAAGTCACGCCCATAAAACTCATCCATAAATAAATTCTATAGGAGTACGTGTGCTAATTGTGTTGGCGATTTAATATGCTTCCTAAGTGGCGAGATCGGGGGAAACTGCATGCCATTCATCTCCACAACCGCTCATGTATGCATCTCCCCATCTTCATAGCGGTTCCTTTCATCTTCCCGATCCCATTCTTTTTATGTCATTTTCTCACTCGGCTGGACCTCTCCAAAACAAAAGAAGGCGTCAACGTCCATGGAGCGACCGTTCCACCAGAAGTACTCCTTCCTGGACCCCGTAAACACCACAAAACTTCAAGTGTCATATACCAACACAGTGCCGGCGGTGAACGATTACATCGAGAAAATCCAAACGCCCCTAGAGGAAGCGGATGACAAGATTATTGGCCTCGACATTGATTACACCAACAAGCAAGCATCAACGCATAAGGCTACCATTGTCTAGATGTGCTTGGGCACGAATTGCCTTATGTACCAGATCTACAAGGATGACAAGCCATGCCCCAAGCTAGCATACTTCCTCGCCAACCCTAATATTTCCTTTGTAGGCGTCGATATCAGCAACGACAATATCAGGCTTAGGCATTCTAAAGTGCAAGTGACGAACTTCGTGGACATCCAGAAGAGGCGTAAGCCTACCAGCTCTATGAATGAGAAGGATTCTTTGGCTGACTATGTCGTGGCCCTCATAGACAACCATTACGAAGCCATGAAGAATCACAAGAAGGATGTGGACCACACGCAGTGGGAGAACATGCCCCTGACCGAAGAGGAGATCCAGTATGCAAGCCTTGATGCTTACACAACCTACGAGGTATACAGGCCTATAGTGAACTTACAGAGGGGTCAACAAACTTTCGAAATGTTCAACAAAGAAGGGCAAGCGAAAGCAGACCAAAAGAGAAGAATAAGGCGAGGGCGAAGAATGGTACACCATGTGACCTATGAGTGTTAGATCGTGTATATCTTTATCCACAAATGCTAGATCGTGTGATAATTAATGTTACATACAACTATAATTTAATGCATGTATATACTGTAGGAGTATCATGCATGGGGCCAAGGCAAGAATTAAGCTAGGGGTGGGGGAAAACATGGTAATCATCCATTAGGGGGCAAACATACTGGTTTTCACTAAAATTAGTCTCGACATCAAGATTATTATATATAGAAAATATGTTGTGTAGTATGGTATGGGGTGGCAAGGCCCATGATAGTCACCCTAACTCCGCCACTATGTACTTCCTTCCAAAATATGTATGTGTGTGTGTACTTCTATATTACTGTAGATCACTACCTTGTTGTTCCTAGATATAGTATGCATGCTATATCGTGTGATTGATGTACTGATATATGTATGTACAAGTATGCTGCTATGCAGGTATGTACTCCCTTACAAAATAAATAGGGTTTTCTATTTTAATGCCCTCACTTCATTAATTGTACTCAGTTTTCTCCAGCCGCTTAGTTTTTCCTTATTTTCCCCTCCCTCTATTTTGAAACCCTCACAGGCGCTTGGACGGGAGGATGCCATCAGGTCAAAGGCTTTACCGTTACATTCTAACCGGTGAAACCGTGTTGTGGCGGGTCGTGCGTTGAGCGTTACGTTACGTCGCCTCGACAATTACATGCTGACAGGTGGCGCCAGGATACACAGCGGACCAGCCATCCATCTCTCGCTGATTATGGGGGACGTGGTGTGGGACCATGTGGGGCACGTTTGGTGCTTACGTGCGCCCTGTCGCCTAAATTGGAAGTTTTCTTTTTTGTTATTTTTATGATTGGTCTTTTTAAGAGCGTCTTTTCCCCTCTATCTCGCTAATAGTTGTGTCTTTTTTTATCAAAAAAGATAGCGAATCTAGAGCAGCTTCTCTCTTCATTCATTTTTCCTTTTGTCCCTTGTTTTTCCCCAATCTGGTAGCAAATCTAACCAGCACCATAAATAAATTCAGTAAACAGAGCAGATGTAGATAAAGCAGCTAATATAGGTTATATAGTACGGTACTTAACGAGGTTCGACAATTAGGCTGCTGAGCAGCAATAGCGGACAAGTTCAACACAGACAAGATAAAAGAAGCTGCTTTATAGCAGAAGTAGCACAAGATCAGTGGCCTCTTATGGCCTCCGCCTCCTCCACTTCTTGATGCCTAGTCCCTTGACCTTGGATGCCTTGGGCTTGATCGGGGGCATATGACCCTCCGCGATAGCCACCTTCTAGAGGTTGCGGAGGTGAAGGTTGAGCGTTTGGTGCTTGGCTCTGAAGTTGTGGATGTTCAGGGACTTGCTGCAGGTCCTGTTGGAAAAAACAGTAGAGTGCAATAAGGACATGATTGAGATACTTTGATTATCGAGATTGATTATTTGCATAAATTAACCGATTGAGATCCCGTGATTATTCCCCAAATCTCAAACCAAATCGAATATTGATCCCAACTACAAATAGGGATGTTCAAATACGAAAAGGGGGATTCATCGAAATACGAGATCTAACACAAGAGGATTAGCTACTATAAAAATATGAATAGCCGGACCCTAATAACATACGACCTAGCATCCAACAATGGGAATGAGGGAAGGACAAGGGAAGGGGAGAAAACCCTGGTTACCTCCGACCATGGGTCGGCGATACTGGTGTCGTAGGGGTTCTCTGGCTTTATGTAATCAACCTCCTCGTAGGGGTCCCAACCGAGCGGGATCTGCCTGAGACCAGTGGGGGCCTCTTTGCCGGCGGCTACGGCGGATGCAGGGACAAGGACAGCGGCTTCCTTCGATGCCTAGACAGAGGCCTGTACGGGGACAGGGGCCTCCTCGCTGGCGGCCTTGGAGGCACCGATGGCCACGACGCCGTTCTTCTCCATCGCCGGCGTGGTTGGGGTTTTCTTGGGGGTTTGCAGAAGGTGATGGGACAATGGAGACGGTTGAGTGAGCGAGTGAGTGATGAGTGAGAGCGAGGAGGCCTCTATTAAAGGAGAAGGGAAGCAACGTTTCGTTGCACCGTGTACGCTACTGCACCGTGGATGGCCACACGTGTCCGCTACCGTCCCGTGCACCGCACACGCATACCGTGAGTCAGGTTTTTCCCTCGTGTCTAACCCTGGCGACTCAGTTGTGCTTAGTTTTTCCCTCAAGTGTAACACTAGCAGTTTGGTTGTACTCAGTTTTTCCCTCCAGTACTAACACAATCGTGTGCAATATACTCAGTTTCACCCTCCGGTGGATGGTCAACAGAGAGTCAACGAATAGGTTTTAGCTAGCTAATTGAGTCATTTTATGCATAACAAATTCTAAAAGATCAAAACATAGTGGCATCTACCCAGGGAGTCTTATTATGTGACCTGCCACCATATGAAATGTATATAAATCAATTTTTAACCTAAATCATCACTTCTCAAATCACCTACTATCTATGAAGGTTCGTGGCTTTCTACTCAAGCCTCTTCCCAAAACATAGTTTGTCTGAATGAGCCAATAATTGTCAAACTGGTGTATATTTGAATTGCAAATAGTTTGATGTATGCCAAGATGTATTTTATTGTATAAAAGACGCATTTTCCATTTTTTAAATCTTTTTCTATTTTCTATTTGAATCCCTTTGTCAGTCTTGCCCTTGGTTTCTACTCAGTTTTGCCTTTGGTTCTTAAGTTCTACTCAGTTTTCCCCTCTCTTAGTATCAATCTCTCACACCTGTGCTCATCTTCGCTGCTATGCCCTGATTGGTTGACATAGTTGTCATGCGGATCGTGCCCACCAACCGTTGATCCTCTGTGATCTAGCGGACAGGATAACCCCTATATCTGTTGGGGGGCACCCCTCTATCCATGCAAAATAACGAGTTTGCCACCGGTACTTTAACTCCATAAACAAATGAACTTGAATATAATTTGAAGGGAATGTGTTCAAAGGTGTATAATTTGTGCATTACATTCCACTCTATGAAAATGATAATCGCTCAAGATTTTCTTAGCACAATATTATCACATATTAAGTGTGATTTCAAAGAGTTCAAATGTGTATAATTTTCGTATATGCAAGTTTATACATTACATTCCACTCTATGAAAATGGGGGGAGAAAATGATAAACTCTCAATATTTTGCTAGCACATAATTATCTCGTTATTAAGTGCGATTGCATAGTGTTCAAAGGTTTAAATTTTTCGTATACGCAAGTTTATGCATTATATTTCACTCCATGGAAATGATAAATGATCAGGATTTTATTAGCACAATATTATCATGACCTAAGTGCGATTTCAAAGAGTCCAAAGGTGTATAATTTTCATATAGGGTAGTGTATGCATTACCCACAATATGAAAATGATAATCTCTCAAGATTTTCTTAGCACAACATTACCACGTATTAAGTACGATTTCAAAGAGTTCAAAGGTGTATAATTTTCGTATATGCAAATTTATGCATTACATTCCACTCTATGAAAATAATAATCTCTCAAGATTTTCTTAGCACAACATTATCACGTATTAAATGCAATTTCAAAGAGTTCAAAGGTGTATAAACTCCGTATATGCAAGTTTATGCATTACATTCCACTCTCTGAAAATGGGGGAGAAAATAATAACCTCTCAAAATTTTATTAGCACATCATTATCACGTATTAAGTGCGATTTAAAAGTGTTCAAAGGTTTATAATTTTCACATACGCAAGTTTGTGCATTACATTCCACTCTATGAAAATGATAATCTCTCAAGATTTTCTTAGCACGACATTATCACGTATTAAGTGCCAGTTCAAAGGTGTATAATTTTCGTATACACAAGTTTATGCATTATATTTCACTCCATGAAAATGATAAATGATCAGGATTTTATTAGCACAACATTATCATGTCCTAAGTGTGATTTAAAAGAGTTCAAAGGTGTATAATTTTTGTATAATTTTCATATGTGCATTACATTTCAGTATATGAAAATGAAGCTAGCCAAAGGGCGCGGGCGCGGGGCTGGCTCGGGGTCCCATCTTGCAATGTCAACCTGGTTAAGCTGTTGGTCCGACGCTCACGTGGATAAGCTATGGGTCCGGTGCTCACGTGGATAAGCTGTGGGTCCGATGCTGATCTGGATAACTTGAGAGAGGTGTCCACTACGGGAACCGACTGAACATGGTCCCACTTGTCAACATGTAATGGCAAGGGTACACTATAGGACCCGACAGAACACGACCCTACTCGTCAGCACGTAACGGCGAGGGTTCACTACGGGACCTGACTGAACGCGGCCCCACTTGTCAGCTGATGACTCACAAGTATAGGGGGTGTATCGCAGTATTTTCGATAAGTAAGAGTGTCGAACCCAATGAGGAGCAGAAGGTGTTGGCGAGTGGCTTGGAGCAGGAATTCTCTGTAAATACTTAGCAAACGGATTTTTAGGGGTTTCGATAATGCAGATAAATAAAGTGCGAGTAAAATAAAAGATAATAAGAATAAATGCAGCAAGTGGCCCAATCCTTTCTTTAGCAAAGGACAAGCCGGTTGTATTACTTAAGATGACCAAACGTTCTTAAGGACACACGGGAATATCGTCAAGTGCTTTCGCTTCATATAGTTGATTAATCTTCTTTAGTTTGCTAAGTGTTGTGTGGGTGAACCTGTGCTAATGTACCCGATGAAGTCCAGCTTGATGGCAGTGTTGATGCCGACGATCTCCCCTCTCCGGGAAGGAATTCCCTCGCCAGAATTCTGTCTGTCAGAGAGATCTTTCTCTCTCTGTAGTTTTTCGCCCCGCAGAGGCAGCGGAATCTTTCTGTGGTCGCTCCCCCGGTATTAGGGTTCTGTGGGGATAATATACGCCAAAGGGGAGAGCCTGGAGTGGGCCAGGTGGCCACACCACCTATTGGCGTGTCCTACGGCTGCCCGTGCCAGGGGTGGTATGGGCCCCCTGTGGCCCATCTCCACTCCCCTTCTGGCACTCTTCGTCTTCTAGAAAAATAGAATTTTCCATGTATTTTCCCGGATTTTCGGATCTTCGCGAATTTCGCCTCCAAACAACCTCTTTTCCATCAGAATCCTGACTGCAGCGGTCCATGCTCCAAAAGTCATCAACCATGCAAAAATAGATGAAATAATATAAGTATCATCTCTTAATATGAAAAATGGACGTATCAACTCCCCCCAAGCTTAGACTTCGCTTGTCCCCAAGCGAAAACTGAGCTCAATAAACATGACCTCAGGTTTATGGAGTGAAGAGTAGATAAAAGAATACGAACAAGAAGCATCACATTCATCAATACATAAATCATAATAGAAGACAACTCACTATTATATAACTTATCTTGCAATAAGTAAAGGAAACACCATAAAGATACATAAAGTAAATAACAATTGGTAATGGCAAACTTAGCTCTTGGTCGAAGAATAGTTGACAATTTGCAGGAGTTCACACATTAAGGGTTTTCAATGATAGCTTTCAAAGTAATAAACACTAAGATAAGAGCAATGTGCAAAACAAGGAACATAAGAAACATGATTGAATAAATCATCATATGAATGAATGAAACACAACAATCAAAATACTTGCTGAGATAGAAGGGAATAGGTTTACTGACTCAACTAAAAAGTAAAAGATAGGCCCTTTGTAGAGGGAAGCAGGGATTTCAAGTTTCATAAAGAGCTTCCAAAAATTATGGTACTTATTAGCTTTCAGCTCTCATTGCCCCTATCATAGGCATCTTTAGGTGATTAAGGTTAAAGTGATCAAATATGAGGATATGCTTGACAAGTTGTAAGTTGAAAATCTCATGTCCCTTGAATACGAGGGCCGCTCCTCATGCAAGTTTAGTTACCGGTAAGTTCTTGTCATAGTAAGTATATGTGTATCATAGAGAACCGCCAACGGGGTACCCCTTACCCGATGATACGGAAGAATCCCCATATCAAAATGACAAGTCAAGAAGACAACGAGCATCTCAGCAATCTTCTTATTTACCATGGGAAAATGGTGTTTTTTTCTCTCTTTCCTCTTTTCTCATATCTTTTTTTTATCTTTTCTCAATCTCTATCTCTTTTTTTTATAAGAAGAATACTTCATAGATTGCTCATTATGGTTACGCTGCAGGTTTCCACCACGATTAGGCATGGATTAGACCAGCGTCCCAGGCATTTCTCTGACACACATACATAACTCCATGGACTTACAAGCTCCCCTTTCATTTCACACCGACGACATCCATAAACAAAAGAGCATGATGTCAACTAGGTACAATGTACAAGTGCAATGTTGAAAGCGTTTCCCATGACAGCATGGTTCTGCTAATTCACAACTTACAAAGCGCAAGCATATACGCAACATAGATGGGCACAATGGTTCAAGTTTATTAAGTGCAAGAAAGTAAAGTGTGCCATCAAGTTCGTAAGAGATTTAATCACTAGTTTTCACATATCAAGTTTAATTCGGAAGGTAGAGAAAAACATGAATTTACTTGGAATAGCAATAGTGCTAATAGGTAGGTATGGTGGACACAAATGGCATAGGTTTTGGTTTAAGGATTGGATGCACGAGAAGCTTTCCCTCTCAGTACAAGTTTTTGGCTAGCAAGGCTGGGTAGCAAGCATAAGAGTTGAAGGAAACAAACAAACATACAAGTGATAAAAACAAACATGCAATCTTCCTTGGAAGCACAAAAGATCTTAACTAGAGAATACTAAACTTATGAGCAAATCAAGAAAGAAAGATGATGAAATGATAATTCTTTAGAGTACTTTTTATCTTTTTCATTCAATTCTCAAAAATAGTGTTGCTACTAACCGAGCCAGGTTGGCCAAAACCAACTAAATTAACTCAATGGTCCCAAAGTGATACCAATACTAACAACAAGATCAATCATATAACAGAAATTGAAAACTAATATAAGATATGCAAAAGACTAAATGAAAGAACTTCTCATTAATATTCCATAACGGCAACTCACACCAAGGGATACATAGATATCTAACGAGAGGGGAGGACACTTCCATAATGCAAACCATCCTACATGATAACTTCTCTATTCATGATATGATTCTACTAAAAAGGTAAAAAGATAGAAGATAGTGATGTGGTACCGCGACACTCCCCCAAGCTTGGAACAAACCAAGGGGATGTCAAAACCTGATGATGAATTACTCCTTCGGTGGTGGTAGTATTCTCTCATCATCGTACGACTTCCAAGGTAAGGGCTCCCCATCAACAAAAGACATCCTGGTCTCCATCATCCTGAAACTAGCAGCAGCACTTATGCGTTTAAATCTAACCTCATACTCACAATTTTGGTTTTGCACGTCATAGAGTTGTGCTTGCAGTTGGTTGTTCGTTCGGTGGAGTGAGAGAATTTCATCCTCAAGCTTAGCAGCCTCCTTTTGGTGCTCGGCGATGAGTTCGGAACAAATCTTATGGATGATATCCACTTCGCGTTTCGCCATCTTCCTGTACCTAAAGACTTCTTGCTCCAATGCTTCCATCCTGTCCTCTAGATTTCCTTCACCTTTAGGGCCTTGAACCTCTTTTATCTGTACCTTCCTATCTTTGAGCAACAACTCCTTGGGATGAATCTTCAACTCGCGCATGTATGGGTTGATGATGTTCGCGGAGGGATCTCCCTTGGCTGATCCAGGGGAGGACATTGTGGCTCCAAAACTGGGATTCTACCTATCAGAAACAGATCGAAATGAAAACACGATGAGAACACGATATACAAACCTCGGGGGATTCGGGGGATTATATATTACGAATTTTTACAACAAAAGGAAGGTACTGGGAGAAAACGGGTCGGAGACGGAGTCCGAGGTGGCCACACCACCTGCTGGCGTGGCCAGGGGTGGTGTGAGCCACCTTGGCTCCATTTCCGTCCCTCTTTCATTTCGTTGCTTTCCTTGTTGGATAAAAACTCCAAAAATATAACTGGACAGAATTTACGCGGAACTTTTCTTACCAGAACTGTTACCTATTCGAAAACGGACTCTACGGGTCTCTGAATTTGGTCTTTGATAAATTTTTCCGGAGTTACTACTTGAATAGCATCAATATCTTCATTGTAATAATCTCCAGCAATATAGTGCTTGAGTGGCTGACCATTCACCACTTGTGTAGTGTTATCTTTTAAAGAAGAAATTTTTATTGCACCTGAACGATATACTTCTTCGATAACAAAAGGTCCTTCCCATTTTGAAAGTAGTTTCCCTGCAAAAAATCTGAGATGAGACCTATACGATAGAACCTTCTCACCAACATGGAAGTCTCTCTTAAGAATTCTCCTGTCATGCCATCTTTTAACTTTTTCCTTAAAGAGTCTAGCATTCTCATATGCTTCACTCCTCCATTCATCCAACGAACTTAAGTCAAATAATCTTTTCTCACCAGCAAGTTTGTAGTCTCTATTAAGTTCTTTCACTACCCAATAAGCTTTGTGTTCTAATTCTAAAGGCAGGTGGCAAGCTTTCCCATAAACCATTTTGTAAGGAGACATTCCCATAGGATTTTTATAGGCAGTCCTATAAGCCCATAAAGCATCGTTCAACTTTTTGGCCCAATTTTTTCTAGATCTATTAACAGTCTTTTGAAAGATGGATTTAATTTCTCTATTTGATAACTCTACTTGTCCACTAGTTTGGGATGATAAGCTGAAGCAATTCTATGATTAACATCATATTTAGCAAGGGTCTTTCTAAAACCACCATGAATTAAATGAGAACCTCCATCAGTCATAAGATACATAGGCACTCCAAACCTAGGAAAGATAATATCCTTAAGCATTTTTAAAGAGGTCACCCCTTCAGCACTTTTTGTAGGTATGGCTTCTACCCACTTAGTAACATAGTCAACAACAACAAGAATATGGGTATAACCTTTTGAAGGGGGAAAAGGACCCATAAAGTCGAATCCCCAACAATCAAATGGTTCAATAACTAGAGAGTAATTCATAGGCATCTCATTGCATCTAGAAATGTTACCAACTCGTTGGCATTCATCACATGATAAGACAAATTTTCTTGCATCTTTAAAAAGGGTAGGCCGGTAAAAACGTGATTGTAGCACCTTCTGTGTTGTTCTATCTCCCGCATGATATCCTCCATAGGCACTACCATGAAATTTCCGCAATATTTCCTTTCGTTCATATTCTGGAACACATCTTCGCATAATACCATCTACTCCTTTATATAAATGTGGGTCATCCCAAAAATAATGCCTCAAATCGTAAAAGAACTTCCTTCTTTGCCGAGCTGTAAAAGTTGGAGGCAAATACTTGGAGACAATAAAGTTAGCATAATCAGCATACCAAGGGCTCCCTCGCGAGCTTACCCCTACTACAGCCAATTGTTCATTTGGGAAACTATCATTAACAGGCATAGGATCAAAAGAGATGTTTTCCAATCGAGATAAATCATCAGCAACAGGATTTTCAGCACCTTTCCTATCTACAATATGTAGGTCAAACTCTTGAAAGAGCAGCACCCATCTAATAAGCCTAGGCTTAACATCTTTCTTCGTCATAAGGAACTTAATAGCAGCATGATCAGTATGAATGGTAACTTTTGAGTCAACAATATAAGGTCTAAACTTATCACAAGCAAAGACAATAGCTAATAATTCTTTTTTAGTAGTAGCATAATTCTTTTGAGCAGCATCAAGAGTCTTACTAGCATAATGGATAACATTTAACTTTTTATCTATTCGTTGCCCAAGGACATTACCTATAGCAAAATCACTAGCGTCACACATGATTTCAAAGGGTAAGCTCCAATCATGTGGTTGAACAATAGGAGCAGTAGTTAAAGCCTTCTTTAGAGTTTCAAAAGCTTCCTTACAATCATCATCAAAAACAAAGGGTACATCCTTTTGAAGAAGGTTAGTAAGGGGTTTTGATATCTTAGAGAAATCTTTAATAAACCTTCTATAGAAACCAGCACAACCAAGGATACTACGAATACCTTTGATGTCTCTTGGACAGGGCATTTTCTCAATTGCCTCAACTTTAGCTCTATCAACTTCTATGCCTCTTTCAGAAATCTTATGTCCAAGGACAATCCCTTCATTGACCATGAACTGGCATTTCTCCTAATTAAGAACAAGATTAGTTTCTTCACATCTCTGCAAAACTTTATCAAGGTTGTGCAGACAATTATCAAAAGAAGTTCCACAGACAGAAAAATCATCCATGAATACTTCCACAATTTCCTCACAAAAACCATGAAAGATAGCAGACATGCATCTTTGAAAAGTAGCAGGAGCATTACACAAACCAAAAGGCATACGTCTATAAGCATAGGTTCCATAAGGGCATGTAAAAGTAGTTTTTTCTTGATCTTGTTGTTTAACAGCAATTTGAGAAAACCGAGAGTATCCATCAAGAAAACAAAAATGGGTCTTTTTAGACAACCTTTCTAACATTTGATCAATAAAAGGAAGTGGGTAATGATCTTTCTTAGTAACTTTGTTAACTTTTCTGAAATCAATGCACATCCTATAACCCACTACTATTCTTTGGGGAATAAGCTCATCATTATCATTAGGCACAATGGTAATTCCCCCTTTTTTAGGGACACAATGAACAGGACTAACCCATTCACTATCAATAATAGGATAAATAATACCAGCATCAAGGAGTTTTAATACCTCGTTTCTTACCACTTCCTTCATCTTAGGATTTAAACGATGTTGATGTTCTACCACTGGCTTTGCATTTGGTTCTATATTGATAGCATGCTGACATGTAGTAGGAGAAATCCCTTTAAATCATCCAGAGTATAGCCCATCGCTCCTCGGTGTTTCTTCAATACCTCCAATAATCTTTCCTCTTCCTTCCCTGAAAGTTTAGAACTAATAATAACAGGATATATTTTATTATCATCAATGTAAGCATATTTAAGATCATCAGGTAAAGGTTTTAGATCAAAAACCGGATCCGTTTTAGGTGGCAATGTGGTACCCAAATCTTCCACATGCAAGTTATCTTAAGCATCTTTGGTTGACGACGGAGAATCTCGTCAATCTCATTTATTTCTTCCATGAAGATTTCACTTTCGTGGTCTTCCATAAATTGCTGCAAAACATTGTTAGGAGCAAGAGAGATAGAAGCAAGTTGTTCAACTCTATAATCCTCATTAGGGGCTTCATTTTCACAAGGAACTTTAGTAAATTTCGAAAAATTAAACTCATAAGATTCCCCATCAAATTTAGTTAAAATTTTCTCCCTTTTATAGTCTATAATGGCTCCACAAGTGTTCAAGAAAGGTCTACCAAAAATGATAGGATAGGTTTTGTTGGGTCCGCAGCATAGAAAACAAAAATTTTCCTACGGTGTGAACTACACGCCAAGATCTATCTACTTGATACAAAGCAACAGGTGGACATACATCCAACGAGAACTTACCCTCATAGACAACGAGCTTTGTTAACGAGTAGGAACTCGTGGTTGATGTAGTCGTACACTTGCCGATCTCAAGATCGTGATGAAGTCCAGCAGGTCCGGCTCCAGCACGTCCATCAGATCCAGCTCCAGCACCACCAAGTCCAACACCGCAAAGCAGCGGTGCATCCATGATCGCACACACGTCCGGTACCCCGACAACCTCCGTCCCTCGCTCCAGCAAAGCAGCGGAAGCAGCAACTCCTTTCTAGATAAAGCCACCTGGAACATGTATCTCGCTAATCTGAGACCATGGGGGAATAATACTAGAGGGGGAGAGAGATCCTTCACAAGGAGGTGTGAGTATGAAGGTGTGAGAGGGGGGGCTTTTATAGGAGGAGGGGAGGGTACCCCTCCCCATGGCCGGCACCCCAAGGGGTGACCCCTCACCTTCTCATTCATGTGGTGGTAACTCCCTCCACATAAATTTGCCCCTTCACATTCTCTTTTAAAGTCTCCACTTTAAATGCATTAAATTTCTCCAAATTTAATGCTCTCTCATTTAATAAAACTCTTTTATTATTTTTATTCGGAATTTTGTTAATTACTTTAATTAACAAACATTCACATAAAAACCCCTGCAACATTTCAATATTACATGCAGAACCAATTTCAGCAATTTCACCCGAAACAGTTTCGGTGTCTATTGAAATAATTCCAGCGCTTTCTTAAATCTTTATCTGAAACATATTTGCTCCAAATGGTGTCGGTATCCCTTAAGTGTGTCACCCTACGGTTCACGAATAATGCAGACATGATCGAGACCCCTCTCCGATCAATAATCAGCAGCGGGACCTGGAGATCCATACTGACTCCTACACATTCAACGATGACTTCTGTGATCGTGAGAACCTTTAACGCTAGTAACTAAATCCCTTTGTCCCGCGATACATTACATGTCCAAGATTCGATCATTGGTATCTCCATACCTAGTTTGATCTCGTTACCGACATGTACTCTTTTCTCGTTCCCGTGATATAATATTCTAGTGATCACATCACTTGCTTGCAAGCTATTTCAATGTGATATCACCGAGAGGGCCCAGAGAATATCTATCCGTCATCTGGATTGACAAATTCCACTCTTGATCCATGAGCCTCAACATAACACCTTCGTAGTACTGAACCCATCTTTATAGTCACCCTGTTACGGTGTGACGTTTGATGTTATCAAGATACTCTTTCAGTGTTAGCAATTAACATGATCTCATGGTCTAAGGATAAAGATTACTTCGTATGATGTTATAGCAATATAAACATAATGACTTGATCGTAATGCTATACTTCGGATGAATGTTCATCACATCATTCCACCAATGGTGTGACCTTGTTATTAACAACATCCAATGTCCATGATCAGGAAACCTTGATCATCTTGTTAATCAACAAGCTAGTCTATAAGAGAGGCATGACTAGGAACCCTTTTTGTTTATTAAACACACATGTATTGATTTTCCGAATCAATACAATTCTAGCATGTAAAATAAACATTTATCATAAACATGGAATAAGATAATAACCACTTTATTATTGCCTCTCGGGCATATTCCCTTCAGTCTCCCACTTGCACTAGAGTCAATAATCTAGTTTGAAAAACTTTGCGCATTGAACACCTATGGCTTTCTGATGTTGCATATACGCTATTGCTAGTGGTTAACATAATCTCCGAATGTGACAGTTTCAGATCCGTGTGTATTTGCATGTCTTTGCGTCTCTACGCATCACTCATTCTCAAATGAGATGGCATTGTATAAATTTGGTCCTTTGGTGAGACCTTTAGTTCGTTCGGCTCAAAATATGTTGATATTATTGTCACACAATATATCTTCATAGTATTAGCCCACTTTGAACCACACCTAGTTTGATAACAAACTACTTAACACAAATGCCCTCCTTTGCTGCTACTATAGCAGCTATATACTTAGCCTTTTGTTGTAGTATCCGTCACAATATCTCAACTTTGGAACTCATCCAAATCCATCATGGAACATCCTTTCCATTATATTGTGCCACCCATAGTCTAAATTGAGATAAATTTAATTTGTATCTTGTGACAAAACTAGTATCAATGTAACACTTTACAATGAACTACCTTTAACTATTTGTCACTTATACATGATATATTCTTAGTTCTTCCAAAGCTCATAAGAATATCTTTACTATTGTCCAATGATCATCTTATGAATCATTCTGGTATATGCTCATAACATTTAGAGCATAGGACATTCTGGATATATACATATCATGGTATAATCGATCAGAATCTTCATGTGATTTTACTCACCAAGTGTTGAAACACTTGAATCTGAATACAATTCTTTCCATGCAGCAAGAACCTTTCTTGTTGTTTCAATATTGAACCCTTTCAATATCTCATATTGAACCCTTTCAATATCTTATATATGTATGTCTGGCACAACCATATTAGCGCCTTAATCTATCCATATAGATATTGATGCCTAATATTCTAGGTTTGCCCAAGTCTTTCATCGAAATCTTATTTTAATGAAATCCTTAACTTGTGTCAATTCAAGATACATCATTTCCAATCAACAATATGTCCTCTACATAATGTATTAGAAATATGTCTCAGCGCTCCCACTTAATTTCTTGCAAATGCAAGCATCTTCATCATCTCCGATGAATTAAAACTCTTTTAACAGTTTCATCATGGTGAAGATTCCAACTCCGCTATGCTTACTTCAACTATTGAAGTTTACATGCCCTTTTAGCACCCTTTGAATTAACAAAACCCTTCGGACCATGTCATGTACATGTCCTAGGTTACCGTTCTATTAGAAGAACCTTGTTTTGTTTATTCAACTACCATATACCAAATTATATGTAGTGGTTGCTACATTAATCTGTCAAGACTATATATCGCTATGAAAGATCATATCTTGTCATAGTCAACTCCTTGAACATTGTCGTAAACTTCTTTCCGACATGTCAACTATTTCGTAGATGTCAAACATCCATGTCTATTTCTTTATAGATCCAAACATGACCGATAGGCTTCACGCCTTTCTGGAGGGTCTTCCAAGTTCAGAAACTTGATTTCTCGTGTATGGATACTATCACGGATTCTATGACTTCTAGTCATTTTATGGAGTCAGGGCCCATCATCGCTTCTTTGTATGTAGTCGGTTCATCATTGTCAAAACAATAACGACTTGCTTATCAAATCTTACTATTTGATTCTTACCGACCCACATGGTTCTATAGGAACTTTAATCTCCGAGATCACACCTTTTGTAATCACGAGAGCCATGAGCATTGTGGACGCCACCGGGACACTTTCCGGCGCTGCGCTACTTAGCACATATAGCCAAGGTTCAACAACCTTATCAAAGTTCTATTGTCCTCCCACTTAACTTTTCACGAACAATTCCTTCTCAAGAAATTTGATGTTCCAAGTAACAAACTCTTTTGTCCTTGGTGTTATGGAGAAATTCCCAACAAATTCTTTGGGATAACCTATAAAGACGTGCTTATCCGACTTTGGTTGTAAACATTTTACTTATGCATAGCATACCAAAATTTAAGAAAAGACAATTCGGGTTTCATCCCAAACCATAACTCATATGGTGTCATTTCAATGGATCACGATGATGCTCTTTTCAGTGTAAAAGCGGTAGTCTCTAAAGCTTCAATCCTTAAAACATAATGGCAGTTTTATAAATGACACCCTTGATCTTACCATGTCAAACATGGTTTGATTTTATCTCTCGAATATGCCATACTCCTATGGTTTATCGGGAAACACAAATCATGGAACAATTCCTCAAGTCTTAGGTGTTTTTGCTAAACATGTAACTCAAATATCTTCCTTTATGATCGAATCATAAACTCTTTATTTTCTTGTTACAATGATTTTCCACTTCATCTTGAAAGTCTTTGAACAATTTTCAAATGTTCCATACTTCTTCCTTATTAAGTAAATATACAGATATATTCACTCAAATTTTCGGAGAAAGCATATGAAGCAAAAAGATCCATCGCATATGGCTACACATAATGGACTATGCACATCAGTATGCACAATTTCCAATAAGCTAGTCATCCGTTCCTCTCTGGCCTATGGACGGAGTTTCAATTATCTCGAGGAAAGTCTCACATGCGTCAACTGATCAAAATCAAAGGCTCCAAAATTCCATCAACATGGAGTTTCTTCATGTTTTCTTTCAAATATAATTTAAACAGCGATGTCACTTCATAAGTGATCTTTCAATCATTTGTCTTGCGACATTTTAGCAATAGTGTTTATGGATGTGATTTCTCCAACTAGACTTGTAAAAGTTCATCCATCCTTTATGGAATACAGTAATTATTTGAACAGCCATTGTTCTCATGATACCGGAACAAAATAACAATTATTTAAACAAATCTTGAAGGCTTGGTTTGATGACAACGAAAAACACGATAACACTTTATTTTTTTTCGATGAACATCATCACTCATTCTCTTGCTGGTTACTTAGGCCATTGTAGTTCATGAATTGCTTTGTCCTGTATGACACTTCATACCAACCAATTCGGTATCCAATACCGGTATCCAATACCTAAGAACCACATTGTTTAACAAGCAAGGAATATAGCCATAACATGTATATCTTCTATATACCTAAGTTGGACATCTCCAACCTTTTATTTTCTACCAAATATTTTATAGATTCTCTTTCAGCAATTCCTTTTCTTTTAAAAGAATCTATCAACATCAATAGTGGTGTCATCAACATGACACATGGTACAAAGCGTATATAGTCAAATACTAATACCTTTGGACTTGCACTTTGAAGTGGATCACAATCATCAAATGTTTGGTGTTCTTTCAAAAATCCATTCTTTAGTAATCTATTAGTGTAGTAAACATTTTACTTACATCTTCTATTCATCCTTATCATGACAACTTTCATGATCAAGCTACTATAGCTTATAAGGAAGAATCACGAGTATAATATCAGTTCCCAAAACCTTTTTGGTAGATTCGGATGCCTAGCATCTCCATCCTTCACAAATTCTCATACAATATGAGAACATGTATCTTGCTAAATTATACTCTATCATAATGCAACCAAAAAACATTGTTTCAGATATCACAATATCTTTCACACATGATGGTTTCTGAAACAATTTTCAGCTCCAATATAATCTTGATATTAAAACAACTTTTTGAATATCAATAATTATGGAGGCAAACATGATACTTTAGATACTAACATTGGAATTCTTACTCTCTATTTAATACTACTTATTAAACTTCATGGAGTAAATAGAGTTTGCTGAAAGTTTGCAATAGGACTTATAAACTTTAAATTGACATACAAAACAATACGATACCAGTTCGTAAAGTAAATATCCAAAATTCTATAGTTCTATTATCTCAATTAAAACTAAGCATAAGGTAGTGAACAGATGCCAATGACTACAACAAATTATGCAAATTCACTTCGATTTAGTTTATGACAAATTGAGTTCGACTAATCCAAATTAGAAATGAACTCCCACTCAAAAACGACATCCCTCGTGCCTTTTTGGTGATTACATTAACCAAATCCACTACACCAAGTCCGATCATCACGTGAGTCGGTGTAGCTTCAAAGGCGAGCATCAATATGGTCATCACATCAACTATGTGACTCATGCTTAACCTTTCGGTCCGTGTTCCGAGGCCATGTCTGTACATGCTAGGCTCGCCAAGTAAGAACCTTAGTATTCGCGTGTGTAAAACTGTCTTACACTCGTTGCATGAAAGCGTAGAGTTGAGAACACCCGATCATCACGTGATGTCTCGAAACACGATCCATAGAACGGTGCATACTTAAGGAAGAACACATTTTTATCTTGATATCTAAAAGAGGGATCATCTTACAATGCTACAGAAAGCGCCAAACTAGCAGTATAAGATGCTAACATCTAATGTGTAAAGTGAGATGATATGGTCCATGCATTTGATCTCTATCATTTGCATCGTGGTATGATCTCTATCATTCCTTTGTGTGTAAGGCCAAGGTCTATGGAACTTACACGTTGAGTGTGTTGTAAGAGTATCTATCATACATCTACTTACAACAATACCATATCAATACACTAGCCCAGCAACGATCTAAACTAGACGCCTCTAATTTATCAATTGCAAGTTTTACGTGGCTTAGGGCTTTCGGAGATAGAACCGTTCTTACCTACGAACATGAACCATGACGAGGATAACCAAATTATTAGCAACTCGTTTAAAATCAAATATTGACTATAGTAGGAGAGACAGACACCCGCCAGCCACTTATGCAAAACAAGTTGCATGTCAGTCGTGGAACCGGTCTCATGTACGATGACATGTAAGGTTGGTCCGGGCCGCTTCATCCCACTATGCCACCAATATCGAAAATACATAGAAGATGCAATAACATGATCATCATCGCCCACATATCAACATATGTGTACTACCCGTGCTAAGCACCTACGCATAGATCGGGCTCTGATACCACTGTTGGGTCCGCAGCATAGAAAACAAAAAATTTCCTACGGTGTGAACTACACGCCAAGATCTATCTACTAGATACAAAGCAACGGGTGGACATACATCCAACGAGAACTTACCCTCGTAGACAACGAGCTTTGTTAACGAGTAGGAACTCGTGGATGATGTAGTCGTACACTTGTCGATCTCAAGATCGTGATGAAGTCCAGCAGGTCCGGCTCCAGCACGTCCATCAGATCCAGCTCCAGCACCACCAAGTCCAGCACCGCAAAGAAGCGGTGCATCCGTGATCGCACACACGTCCGGTACCCCGACAACCTCCGTCCCTCGCTCCAGCAAAGCAGTAGAAGCACCAACTCCTTTCCAGATAAAGCCACCGGGAACATGTATCTCGCTAATCCGAGACCATGGGGGAATAATACTAGAGGGGGAGAGAGATCCTTCATAAGGAGGTGTGAGTATGAAGGTGTGAGAGGGGGCCTTTTATAGGAGGAGGGGAGGGTACCCCTCCCCATGGCCGGCGCCCCAAGGGGTGACCCCTCACCTTCTCATTCATGTGGTGGTAACTCCCTCCACATAAATTTGCCCCTTCACATTCTCTTTTAAAGTCTCCACTTTAAATGCATTAAATTTCTCCAAATTTAATGCTCTCTCATTTAATAAAACTCTTTTATTATTTTTATTCAGAATTTTGTTAATTACTTTAATTAACAAACATTCACATAAAACCCCCTGCAACATTTCAATATTACATGCAGAACCAATTTCAGAAATTTCACCCGAAACAGTTTTGGTGTCTATTGAAATAATTCCAGCGCTTTCTTAAATCTTTATCTGAAACATATTTGCTCCAAATGGTGTCGGTATCCCTTAAGTGTGTCACCCTACGGTTCGTGAATAATGCAGACATGATCGAGACCCCTCTCCGATCAATAATCAGCAGCGGGACCTAGAGATCCATACTGACTCCTACACATTCAACGATGACTTCTGTGATCGTGAGAACCTTTAACGCTAGTAACTAAATCCCTTTGTCCCGCGATATATTACATGTCCGAGATTCGATCATTGGTATCTCCATACCTAGTTTGATCTCGTTACCGACATGTACTCTTTTCTTGTTCCCGTGATATAACATTCTAGTGATCACATCACTTGCTTGCAAGCTATTTCAATGTGATATCACCGAGAGGGCCCAGAGAATATCTATCCGTCATCTGGATTGACAAATTCCACTCTTGATCCATGAGCCTCAACATAACACCTTCGTAGTACTGAACCCATATTTATAGTCACCCTGTTACGGTGTGACGTTTGATGTTATCAAGATACTCTTCCGGTGTTAGCAATTAACATGATCTCATGGTCTAAGGATAAAGATTACTTCGTATGATGTTATAGCAATATAAACATAATGACTTGGTCGTAATGCTATACTTTAGATGAATGTTCATCACATCATTCCACCAATGGTGTGACCTTGTTATTAACAACATCCAATGTCCATGATCAGGAAACCTTGATCATCTTGTTAATCAACAAGCTAGTCTATAAGAGAGGCATGACTAGGAACCCTTTTTGTTTATTAAACACACATGTATTGATGTTTCTGAATCAATACAATTCTAGCATGTAAAATAAACATTTATCATAAACATGGAATAAGATAATAACCACTTTTTTATTGCCTCTCGGGCATATTCCCTTCAGGTTTTACTAGCAGCTGAACCAAGTACTAGAAAATCAGCAGGATATTTAATCTTACCACAAAGAACTTCCACATCTCTTACAATACCAATTGGAGAGATGGTCTCTACATTAGCAAGGTGAATAACCACATCAATCTCTTCTAGTTCACAAGGACTAATTTCATGCATAATTTCTGTCGTTGTGTTGGGAACGGCAGTACCTGGGGAGGTTAGATAGAGGTCTGGGGACTAGTAGGGAAGCTATCGACGGCGTCCGCAGGCGGGATTGGATACAAGCGAGCGTAGTAGGACGCAAGAAGTACCCAGGTTCGGGGCCCTCGTGGTGAGGTAAAGCCCCTACTCCTGCCTGATCTGTCTATGTGGGATATACGAACTACAAGTGCTCCTTGAGTTGTATTTTTAGCTACTGCCTTAAATGCACTCAGACCAACCCTTTCTACTGAGGCCCTGCCTCTCCTTATATAGGAAGAGAGGCAAGGGTCTCGCTGGCTAGTCCGACTGGCGGGCCCCATAGGCGGGTCCCAACCGAATAGTCATCTACAGTGTCCAGCATGGCTTGTCCTTTCGATGTATGAGCGGTATGGCTGTCGT
Organism: Avena sativa; assembly: GCA_916181665.1. Classification (NCBI taxonomy): domain Eukaryota; kingdom Viridiplantae; phylum Streptophyta; class Magnoliopsida; order Poales; family Poaceae; genus Avena; species Avena sativa. The sequence goes on from OV702292.1 coordinate 69,308,997, forward strand.
AGGCACAGTGGATGGCGTGCAAGCCCGTCGTTAGCACAGGCCACTGTTCCAGTGTCACCCACGCAAAGTCTTCGGCATGGGCAGGTGGTTGCCCGTCTTGTCATCATACAGGGCGTACCATGCACTGATACGCACGTCGTCCTGTCTCTCTGATTGGATCCGGCTACGTCATCGTATCCAGCTGCCTCTTTATGATTCGGCTACTGGGTGTTAGCCGGCCCATCCTATCCTGTCCGGCTGCATCTGGTCAGCCGGACGCGATCCGACTGTCCTGTTTCTTATTCGAGTGGGGTACCCAGGGATCATCCCCCTGACAATTTCTTTATAAAGCTCGTAAGGAATAGCACTTGAACTTGCACCAATATCACATAAACCATAATAGCAATGATCACCAATTCTAACAGAAAGCACAGGGACACTAGTCTTTTTAGTTCTATTTGGATGTGAGACGATATTTGAAGCATCCTTATAGAAGACAACGTGTCCTTCTTCTACACTTTTAGTGACTAGGTCTTTCACAATTGCTACTACAGGTTTAATGTTTATTTGTTCATCAGGTTTTACAGTTCTCTTTGTACTTTTATTAATTACACTAGTTATCATAGGGTGCTCCTTTACCTTATCCGGGAAGGGTATTTTCTCGATATAAGGTTCCGGTAAGATGTGATCAATAGTGCAAAATTCAGTACTTCTAATGGGAACATAATCAACAATATCTTTATATGGTGCATGATACTTGTTCCATTCCTTTTTCGGAATTTCAATATAAGAGGCAAAAGCCTTAAAACAATTTGCAATAACTTGAGAATCAAGACCATAAGCATTACTAATATTCTGAAAATCATCAGTTCCCATAAAAGATTCAATGCATTCATAATCATAATTTATACCTGACTTCTTCCTTTATCATTCTCCCATGCTTCAGCATTGTCTTGAATACGGTCTAAAAGATCCCATTTAGCTTCTTCTTCCATGCGTGTAAATGATCCAGCACAAGAGGCATCCAATAAATCCTTATCATGAAGAGAAAACCTTGCATAAAAGTTATTGATGATAATATTGTGAGGGAGCTCATTAATAGGACATTTGAGCATTAGTAACTTCAATATCCCCCAAGATTGAGCTGTACTCTCTCCATCAAGAGGCCAAAAGTTGTATATTTGATTCCGATCTTTATGAATCTCACTAGGAGGATAAAATTTAAAATAAAAGAGAGGTACTACTTTCTCCCATTCAAGAGCTTGACCATTCTTCAGTAGCTTATACCATTCCTCAGCTCTTCCTTTTAGTGATAATGAGAATAACTTCTTCTTGACTTGATCTGTTGTAATACCTGCACACTTGAACAACCCGCATAATTCGTGTATAAAGAGCAAATGATCACCGGGATGGACAGTTCCATCTCCAACATAATAGTTATCCATAACATGATCAATAATTCTTGTAGGTATTTTAAAAGTATCATTCTTAGTAGGTGGTGGTTCATCTACTAACTTAGCAGTGGTAGTAGCATTACGAAATAAGAAACTCAGCGAATTATCCATATTGAAATAGAGCAACTATAAAAAGTAAATAATACTCACTATAGAAGTTTCCTTTACAAGTTCCACTCTCCAATAGCGCTTCACTCCCCGGCAATGGCAACAGAAAATAGTCTTGATGACCCACAAGTATAGGGGGTGTATTGCAGTATTTTCGATAAGTAAGAGTGTCGAACCTAACGAGGAGCAAAAGGTGTTGGCAGGTGGCTTGGAGCAGGAATTCTCTGTAAATACTTAGCAAACAGATTTTTAGGGGTTTTTGATAATGCAGATAAATAAAGTGCGAGTAAAATAAAAGACAATAAGAATAAATGCAACAAGTGGCCCAATCCTTTCTTTAGCAAAGGACAAGCCGGTTGTATTACTTAAGATGATCAAACGTTCTCGAGGACACACGGAAATATCGTCAAGTGCTTTCGCTTCATATAGTTGATTAATCTTTTTTAGTTTGCTAAGTGTTGTGTGGGTGAACCTGTGCTAATGTACCGACCTTCCTAGGACTAATACATACTTGTGATTATACCCCTTGCAAGCATCCGCAAGTACAATAAAGTAATTAAGGTATAAACCTAACCACAGCTTTAAACTCTAAGACCCTGATATCCCTTGTGCAAAGGTTTCCTAACGGAGATTCAGGTTTCTGGCACTTCGGCAACCCCTATGATTAGTAGCCAAATACACAATGCATTACCCTAGGCCCATATAGGTGAAGTGTCATGTAGTCTACGTTCACATGGCACCACTAGAAGAAATACACCACAACTTAAATATCAAACTATTGAATCTTTCTCAACATAGTTCCACTACAAACAACATGACTTCTCCCATGTCCTCAAGAACTAAACGAACTACTCACAAGAAATCATATGGGTCAAGATCATAGATGAAATAATGATATGTAACAATCTGAACATAAACGATAATTCAATGGTTCACTCAATAGCATGAACTACAAGGAGTAATCAACACCGGGAAAGTTTCCCCTAAGAACTATGCAAGATTCAACCCGATTGTTACAACGGTATGGAGTGGTGATGATTGTGCTGGTGGAGATGATGATCCCGATGAAGTCCACCTTGATGGTGGTGTTAATGGTGATGATCTCCCCTCTTCGGGAAGGAATTCCCCCGGCAGAATTCTGTCTACCGGAGAGATCTTTCTCTCTCTGTAGTTTTCCGCCCTGTAGAGGCGGTGGAATCTTTCTGTGGTCGCTCCCCCGGTATTAGGGTTCCGTGGTGATAATATACGCCAGAGGGGAGAGCCTGGAGTGGGCCAGGGTGGCCACACCACCTGCTGGCGCGGCCTAGGGCTGCCCGCGCCAGGGGTGGTGTGGGCCCCCTGTGGCCCATCTCCACTCCCTCTTCTGGCAATCTTCGTCTTCTGTAAAAATAGAATTTTCCATGTATTTTCCCGGATTTTCTGATCTTCGCGAATTTTGCCTCCAAACAGCCCCTTTTTATCAGAATTCTGACTGCAGCGGTCAATGCTCTAAAAGTCATCAACCATGCAAAAACAGATTAAATAACATAAGTATCATCTCTTAATATGAAATATATAAATAAATAACAGTAAATTTTGATATAGAATAGTGATGCAAAATGGATGTATCATCAGCACGTAATGGCAAGGCTAACGGACGGCGAGTTTCAGACCATGTGAGAGTTTCGTACAAGAAGATGGGAAAAAGTGAGGAAAAACTAAGCGGCTGGGAAAAACTGAGTACAACTAACGAACCGAGGATACGAAAATAGAAATCCCAAATAAATATGTATGTGTACAACATACCTCAGTTGATCGAGAATTTAATTGCAGAAAATGTGTCAATATACATCCAGCATGAAATCTTTGTGGTATACAAGTGGTGATTGTTGTGAGTCGAACGAAACTAGATTGATATTGTGAATTTTGATAAGGAGTTCTACATTTTTCTAGTATGGAGTAGTAAATTTGAAGTAGTTTGAGTTGGTACAAACTCACTGGTTACATTTATGTAAGAAAAACAATGTCTAGCCAGTTACGTATATATAGTCATGCATACATGCTTCAAAGCAGAAAAATGAAAAGAGCTTCATGCAAAATCAGTCTTCATAATTCAGGGCTTGTAGATCTCTTGGGGCTTGTGATCAAGATATATGATTCATACCGCCATATCCCCATAAATTCAAGTCTCTGACATATCTTAATCTTAAAACAAACAGATAAAATTTTATTAACAAAGTCGATGACAACTACAAATAGATCTAGATCTAATGTGTTGGGGTAGCGCCTCGGCTGGTTACCATCGGGTCTTCGTTGGGTACAACAACCTCCTGGGCATTAGTCACCACAAACTGGTCCCTTTCGGTGGAAGCTCTCTTCTCGGTTATCGCTGCTACTTCAGAGGCTATTGTCTCGTGTGTGCTTCTTATAAATCAGTCAATGGCACTCTCAAACATCATCCTGGCCGGCGGTTGGGGGAATACGTGTGTTTGGAGGCTCGCGTACAAAATTAAGGCTACCTGCTGACCTCTTCTGGTAGGCATCACCATTGTAGACGAGGACCCCCCCCTCCCGCCTAGGACACTCGATGTGCATTGGTCGGATCACCACCTGCCTGGCTTCGTTTGGACGGAGGTCTGCAGGGCCATGTGCTTCGTCGGATTATGGAGCTAGACTGTTAGTGTTTTCCCTTATATAAAGAATCAATGTTAATGAGGTCGCAAATTGCAGGACACACATGTTAAAGAGATTTTTCTGGCCAGTTTATGAGGCGTGTTTGACCATTCAACCACATTTAAGGTCGCTGAGGTGGCATGCCATAAACATGGATAACAATGAATACTACTCCCTCCTCAGTTTATTACTCTTGCATGTCTATCTACGTCGGCAATTTAACGTATACTACTTTATATCACATCTTATGTTGGTCAAATTGTCGACCTAGATAGACGTGCAAGCTTAATAAACTAAGGAGGGAGTATATAAACAGTGTGTCGTACAATACTTGTATAGTTTTAAAATATTGGTCAATGCAAAATAAATAAATAGTAGTAGTACTTCCAAAATATTGGAGTACTATTCTTTTATGTCTTTATTTTTGACACTGGTCACATATGATTATATTTTCGGAAAAAACTTTACAGATGCACAAGATACAGACTTAACTTATGTCCATTACCCGCAACAAAAAAACTAATGTTCATGATATATTTCCCATTTTTTGGAAACTCAAAAGTATGAAAAATATCAGAATGGTGCGGCGCAACTAGTTGTAGGATATTCATGCTAAACAGGCCAAAGTCTCGTGATTAAAGTGAATACTGGAACCAGAGAGTTTGCCGTGGAATCCAAGGAATGGCCGCAGTTTTATTTATTTTCACTTCGGAGTGCTAGGAGTGTAGGTATAGGCATGGTAGCACGCCACCCCCATTGAATTATCTTGTCAATCAATAGTCATGGAAGTTTCATTTTACTAGTGGTAGAGACTTTCTTTTTAATTCCACTTATACTACGTAAGGATAGAGGATGAATGTGCACCTGAAAAATGGAAGCAGTAGAACTATGAAAGGGAGACTCATACAAAATCATCTTGTAACCGCAAGATGAACTTTTGTCGATTAACGAATGTATGTCAAGTATAAATATACAAACCTACTATGTACTACTAGTACTAGCAAAAACTCATCGTTCCTATTACGGAAAGGATATGATTTCTTCCAACCAAACTAGTACTAGTACTACAGTAGTGAATATTCCCTGAGAGTACATCCACCGGACTATCATCAGAAGTTAAGACTTCATGCAAAATCCACCCTTCCTAGTATAAAAACAAACTTTGTGCAACTAAACCAATTAACAGCAGCTTACAACCATACTAAAATTCAACGTGAATGAAGAAACACAACTGCTTTGACGTTGCAGGACCAACCAGGTACTTTAGCAGCGCCGCCAGGTAAGACGTGATCTCCTGAAATGCGACATCGCCTGGCTTGGCAGAGCTCGACACCTCGAGATCCACTGTCACGGTGTCGGTCCTCCTATGGTCCGCCCATGAGGACAGCGACGGGCCCTCCACCCACATCCTCACCCTATACAGCGGCCAGTAGGACGATGCGGCCCTAAGGCACACCGTAGACACGAGGGAGATCGTGTCTAGTGCGCCAATGGTCAGGACGAACACGACATCCTCCTACTCCCTGATGAGGATGAGCCAGCGAGATGCCTTGCCCACTAGCGGTACCAGCTCATGGAATACTTTGGTGGTGGCATACTGGATCTTATGCACTTGGATCGAGTGGACCAACGTGAGGTGGACGGCAAGCGCTAGCGGCGGGGCAGCAAAGTCACAATCGGTCTCCATGCAAGTGCAAGGGGCGAACCGGCACGTGATTTTGTGCTTGTGGAGTTTGTAGTATGAAAGCAAGCTCGTGTAGCCTTGTGGGAGCACTCGGCCTAGCCGCTGATAGGACGGCATCTCATCGTAGGCTCGTTAGTGAATCCACCGCTAGGGTGCTCGCACTTATGGAACGAGGTAATCTTCCGGGCGCAACAGTGGCAGACTATATGAACACCCACACACTAGAGAAATGGAAGTTCGGAAAATAAAATAGTGTCACGGACGAACCGACAAAAGAAAAATAAATGGATTCTGAGGGAGAAAGGGAGCGACCTTGTAGACCCGTCGGGGCTTGAGGGGCTGGGAGCAGGAAGAACAGTGGAGCACGGTGGCTTCCATATTCAGAGTGATCGCTCCAAGCATTGTGATTTGGGAGGGGGAAATGTGGACTCTTTGATCCAGAATCGAGTCGTGCCCATCTTTATACCACCGCGGATAATCAAAAGTTGTGCAACTCATTTTTGTTTCAATATTTTGATAGGGAACATCAGCATAAAGTATGATGTATATATGACCATGACCTTGGTCGCTCTGCTTGAAGTTCAAGAATGTTCTGACCCGTTTTTATTTTCAGATAGTTGTCCAAACTCATTTTTATTTCTTTGTGGAAAGTAGTACAGTTAGGAAGATGTCGTGCATATTATTTTATTATTAGTATTATTTTTGTTTGATTGTTTTTAAAACAAGGTTAAATTTGTCTACATGCAAATTACTATCAAGAAGTTGAATCTTTCAAAAAACCACTATGATTTTTGATATACTGACTGCCTGGTGGATACCTTCAAAACATATTTGTAGAACTTGGGGAACAATCTACCACTTACTTTTAGGTTCAAATTTTACCTAACATTGAAAAATTGGCTTAAATTTATTTAAGAGGGCGAAGTTACCTAGGAATATTTAGAACCCATAAAACTTGGTAGTAAGTGAAATATGGTCAACACTTTGTCTGGGAACTTGGCTTGTGGTATTGTGAGCCATATTGTTCGTGCTTGCTTTAATTTTAAGAAAAACATTCTTTTCACTTCGAATATTAAAAATGGTCTTTTTTCCTAAAAGTTGGAAACTCCCACTATTGCTACCATTATTATTCACCGTGCCAGGATGCAACCATCTACTAAATATGAGAACATTATCATATAAAGTATGACGTCCATAGAGCCATTTATCCTTGTCCTTCGGCCTAGAGCCTAAGAATATTCATACATAGTAGGCCATATGAAGCAACTTGTTTTTTTAAAAGTTGTGAACGCTCATGTTTATCATTTTCATGGCAAGGTGTATAGATCATAGGATGTCATGCGATGTCTTTTTTTATTGTTTTTAAATCAAGGTCAATTTGTCTACATATAAATTTTTAGCAAGAAGTTGAATCTTTTAACAAATTCCTTAGTTTTTGATATATTGATAACCTAGTAGGTACCTTCAAAAGATACTTATATAACTTTAAGAGAAATATACCACTTACTCGTAGTTCCAATTTTAGCTGACATTGACAAATGGGCTTAAATTTGTTTAGCTCTGTGAAGTTAGCTAGGAAGCTTGCAAACTCATAAAATTTGGTAATCGTAAGTGAAACATGGTCTAAACTTTGTTTAAAAACTGGGCTTGTGGCATTCCTAGCCATATTCACTTTGCTTGCTCTTAAGAAAATAAATATTTACTCACCAATGTTTTTTCTATTTATTGTCTGCAAAGCAAATAATAGTGGCACACTAAATAAATCATGGGAAAACAATTATGCATTAAAATTTTATGAATAAATAGGGTGATTTTGTGAGAGCTGTAATAATCCAAACATAAACTAATCGTCCGACGGTTTGAAAAAACTCTTCGGATGAAAGGTAAAACTCAGAAATGTTTTTTGTATTTATTGTTTGCAAAAGAAATACTAGTGACACACTAAATAAATCACGGGAAAAAATACATTAAAATTTTATGAATAAAGTAATGTGCTTTTGTGAGAGTTGTAATAAACCAAACACAAATTGATCGTCCGATAGTTTGAAAAAAAATTCTTCGATGGACATCTGGTTATGTGAATGAAGGGTCTAACTCGGAAGATTTTTCTATTTACTATCCGTCAAAACAAATACTAGTGGCAGATAAAATAAATTACAGAAAAAGTTATACGTTTAAATTTTATGAATAAATTAGGGTGCTTTTGTGAGAGCTATAACAAACCAAACATAAATTAATCGTCTGATAGTTTGAAAAAAACTCTTCAACGGACATCTGGTTATTTGAATGTAAGGTCAAACCTTATGTACAAACAAATTATGTTTAAAAACAAGTTTATTACAAACAAATAAAGCATTAACAAATTAAATGTTGGATGGATAAATAATTAATAGAAAATACATATTGTTCGCCTCCGTCCTCAAAAGATGTACTTCTAGATTTCAAAATGTGTCCGTGAAAGAGTGGTCATACAACATTTAGTCTAACTGATTTAATTGACACATGAAAGTCTAGCAATTGGATGCATGCAACCATATTCATTTAATTGCATTCTCTCAATGGTTTCTTCTCTAATGGTTGGAAACTCCCATTTATTTTAACAGGGGAAAACTCCTAGTGGCAATATTGATTACCTTGGTCATTCGACTGGAAATCCAAGAATGTTTATACTCATACTTATTTTTAAAAAATTCTCAAAACTCATGTTTATTTCTTCATGGAAAGTAAAAGGGTAGCATTTAGAGAATAGAGAACAAAGAAATTATTATTACAGGTGGATCGCTACTCCGACAGCTATCCCTACATTAGATTAACTAGAGTAGAGGAGCTCGTGTCTATTTCATTCTATTCAACCTCCCGTATATTGTATCCCTAGTTCCCCATTCCCCTACGTCTATGCCAAGCGCCTCCGCTCCCCTCCTCCACCATGCCGCTTTCCTATCCTTTTCACCGCACAGTTTGAGAGTGCTTGTTCTTCTATCGTCCCTCCTGCCGCCATTGATCTTCCCTCTTTTTCAGAAAACCAAATCAAGTTGTCATCCCAACTTCCACCAGCTACCTTGCAATAGCAAGACCGAGCAAGGAAAGTGGCGATTCTGAGCTGTTCTAGGAGGTTTTTACCCAAGGCCCGCTTGAAGAACTCATAACCAGATGCAACGTTATCACCGCCACAAGCCTCACTGGTTCATACAAACATCTTCTTAACTTGGAAATATAGTGCAATTTTACATGCTTCTCAGTCATTTGGCCTCCGCTGTGTTCTTCATTCTCACCCGACTAAGAAACCATGTGAATTCAATGAGTACTTCAAGGACAAGGGCACGATATGCAAGCTGATGCCGCTAGACAGGTTCTCTTCCAATGTTGTGTTGTCGAATTGTATGGGTAAGCAGTGGGTAGGTGCCAACGGAGACTGGATCGCCACCGTTGGGTGCTACTACAAGTAGGATCTTATCAATGTGTACACTCATCAACGCATTCCTCTCCCACAAGTCAAGGAGTTTGTACCCACCAATGATCCGTTTACATTCATGCATAATGATCACCCTATTCTCCTCTAGAAGATTGCTATTTTTGAGATCCCATAGCTGTTGTGGATTATTTATATTTCTCTCTTGTTGCTATATTTGACTGTTCAATTCCTACCCTTGATGTCAATGATTATGCATGGACAGTTCTTGAGAACCAGTGCTATTTCAGATATAGCGATGTAGTTATCCACCAGGGTATCGTGTTTGCAATCACTGAGAGGGGCAGTGTTTATGTCTAGAATCATCTATATTTTAGTAAGTTTGATCCACTCCTAATGTATATATTAGCTTCAGTTTTAATGGATGTAAACTAGTTTTGGCTTATTTGGTAGTCATTTCTTTTTCAAGGTCCTCTTCTGCTCCGGTCACCACCCGGTGAGAATATCAGGGTGGGCAACCTTGATAACATAGATCACGACGACTACGAACTTGGTTTATGGTTCTTAGAAATATCTACAAATGAATCTCGCCTTATCCTTATCCATACCAAGGGAGTTACTTATGAGGAGTTTTATGGCGGTACTTGTAATGGTCATGGCAATCATGTTGTTGATCATAGTGTTGATCGCTGTGGTCGCATTTTTGGAACCTATGTTACTAGGTTTGGCTGCAAGGTGTACTTAAAGGACACTGCTTACTTGTATCCACCTAAGCCATGGATAGTGATTGATGATCTGGGAGCATATTCTGTTTTCCTTGGATTGAACTATCCAATTAACATTGCAGTACACGGTGTAGATGTTGCCCCGGGATATCCGACGATAAGCAACTGTGTCTACACCTCCCACCATGCAGCTGGACTTGGATATACATTGTTTCCTGAAGTATGCCACTTCAGTCTGAATACTAAAGAATCAGTTGTTGGTTTCTCAACCAACGTTGACTGTAAATCTTCGGAGACTCTATTATGCTTCATCCTGTGATTCACCAATGCCCGAGATTGGAACCTTGATACCGCAAGTACTATTAATACTATGTAATAGGATAGCTCAGTTGGTATCGAGCCTTTTAAACTATTTCTTTTGTCTGGTTTGTATCTCTAGCTGAAGCAATCGGTGCGCGATCAATGTGCATGGTACGGAGTTTTGGGAGGGTTCAATGCACAATTCCTTCACGTCTAGGAACAGGGTGGCGCCAGGCATCATCCAGAAGGAAGAGGATTTCATGTTGGTGTACCTGGATATTTATGAGATCACCCAGGGCCTGCATTAGTCAATATGTATCCATCGAGAGGGAGAATTCTCAATTGATCCTTCTGCTACCCAAGAATTTAGTTATCCCACTCTGCAAATACGAGGGATTTTAGTGTGTTGGAGGGTGGATTTTTGCTGCAAAGTAGTACTAGTTCTTGTACTTTGGAGTATTTGTACCATAAACTGGTAGTACTTATTTAGATTAAGGGAAGAATATGATCTTGATTTGCCTTTATTCTGTTGTTGCTATTACTATAGTATTTTATAGAACTAATACTGATATATTGGTACTTGTTTAGATCAAGTGCAGTAGATAGCCTTGCTTTTCTTTTGTAACTTGGCCTTGTTATAAACTCATAATCTAGATGGGGCTTGGGAATTTTGGGTTGCATATGGAGGTCATACACATGCATTGATGTGAGAAAGAGGTATACAGACAAAAGCAGACTTGATCATCAGTTCTATTTGCTCCAATGATTGAGTGTGTTCGGACAAAAGGGCAAACTGAGCGTGCGCCAAGGTTTATATAGCTGAAACAAGAATTGGTTCTCTCTGTAACGCTATTGAATTTCATTGTCTGTATTGCTAAATCGGTCACTATGAAATGCTGCTGAATTTTTCAAGTGCCACTAAATATGAACCGAGAATCCATCGATATTTTTCTGTCTTATTCTTTATCACTGAATATGTCAAAAGTTTTGTCTAGTACTTGTTCAGATTGAACGATCCAGTGTAGAATATAGTCTCTCTTTCCTTTTGAATCAGATCTTGCTACATCTATTGAATTTCAATGAATGCATTGCTGAATCTATCAATTCTTTTGGTCATTATCTATGTATTGTTAATCGGTCACTTTGAAATGTTGCTGAATATGTCAAGTGTTGCTAAATATGAACTAAGAATTCGTCGATATTTTTTTGGCCTTATTATGTACTGCTTAATCTTTCAAATGCTACTGAATCTGTCAAATGTTCTGTCGTTACTATTAGTATAATATTTTGTTAAAATAATAGTGATGTACTAGTACTTGTGTAGATCAAGTGCAGCAGATTGTCTTGCTTTTCTTTTGAAACTTAGCATTGTCACAATCTAGATGAGTCCTTTGAATTTCGGGTTGCATATGGGGGTCGCACAGACATTGCTGTGAGAAGGCGGTATTCACACAGAAGAAGACTTGGTCGTGAGTTTTGTTTGCTCCAATTATCGAGTGTATTTAGAGAAAAGTGCAAACTGATCTTGCGCAAAGGTTTTTTGAGCTGGAACAAGAACTGATTCTCTTTATACTACTATTGAATTTTAAGCAGAAAAGCTATTGAATATCTTAAATGTTATGTCGTTGATATTACTAAAGCATTATGTGGAACTAATACTGATGTACTGATACTTGTTTAAATCAAGGGAAGTAGATAATCTTGCTTTTATTTTAAAACATGACCTTGTCACAATCTAGATGAGACTTAGGCATTTCGGGTTGCATATGGGGGTCACACAAGCATTGATGTGAAAAGAAGGTACTCAAAAGCAGACGTGATCGTCAGTTTTGTTTGCTCCAATGGTCGAGTGTGTCTAGAGAATAGGAAAAACTGATCGTGCGACAAGGTTTTAGAGTTGAAACAAGAATTGGTTCTCTTTGTACTGCTATTGAATTTTAGTGTCTGTATTGCGGAATGGTCACTTTGAAATGGTGCTGAATCAGTCAAATGCTACTGAATATGACTACGAATCTATTGATATTTTTTTATCTTATTCTGTCAAAATAATTATCGTTTTTTCCTCCCTCTATGAGTTCTTTGTTTCAAATCCAGCCGAGCCACATCACAATGCAATTTTGTTGACGGAGATAAGAAATCTAGCTCATTCGGCCTCTCTTTAGCCCAGAACATGGGCCAAAAGGTATTAACCCATTATTTCTAACACATATGACTCAATAAACTGGATTTTACATTTCATGGTAGCCTACACATTTTCTAAAGTTTTGTGCTTCCCCATCGGCATGTTCCACTTATCATTTGTATGATCCATATTTAAAAGATGAACTAAAGCCTGCAATACTTGCAATGATGGTTAATTATCTAATTGCCCTGTCATGAATCATCCAAAACCATTTTAGGGGTCCTAGATGTACTTCAGAAAGACTCGGCGAATTGGCTACTCTAGAAATTGAAAATGATATTCCAGGAATATTGTTGTTGAAAGAACCGAGTAAAGGTTATGTATCATGTTATGTATCATCAATGCTAGAAAAATTGCACGTTTCCTCTGAAAATACAAGTAATTCAAAGTTTAAAAAATACGTAATATATGGTGTGATTCTTCAAACAATTTCGCTACCACTATGATAATACGGAACACTTGTTTCCATTATGCTTTTCACATATGTAGGGCCACATTTTATATTTCGCACAGGGCCTCTTATTTCTCGGATCGCCTTTGTAAACAAATAACTAAAATATAATAGAATCTCCAACCAAGAGGTTTGAGGTATTAGTAGTAGGGATCACTTAGTACTATGGGCTTTTTGTGGATAAAACTTTTATGGGAGGAAAATTGGAGACAACGTATATTAAAGTGGTTATTCTTTCTGTCTAGGTACTCCCTCTGTTATTATTCGCTAATGTATACTATTCTGGCTCTTTCAAAAAGTGACGAAGTTTGCCGACTGGAGTAGTAGATAACTAGCGCTAGTCTAATCAGTTTCCTGGTGATGCTCACAGGACAGTGATGTTAACACAGCGAGCGAAGTACAGTACGCGCTGTGGAACATACTGCACAAGTGCACCGGCCGGATATACATGGAGTAGTACGCAAGAGCCGACGTGTCAAGACAATGCGGCTACTCCGGCTACCGCCGCATACACATTTTCACCCCCGGCCACTACGCGGATCAGCCCGCCAGATCACGGCCGACGGCGACCGGCGGGCCCCCGCTCGCTCGGCCTCGACGTGGCCGCGTCCGTCCCGCGGGCTCCTTGTGGCGCGCGGGCACCAGAGACCACGACCGCGCATGGCCCGTAGCAGCTAGCTACCCAGCCCGCTCCTCCAGCCCGGCCCCACCCGCCATGTACCGCCGGAGCCAACCTGCGGCCGCCTGTCGATTCGGCACAGCACGTCTCCATCAATTGACCACCTACGGCAGTGACGCTACTACAATCCGGTCTCTCTCTTTCTGGCAGTTTCCTGCGATCCTGTGGGCTACCCTCCGCCTCCTCGGCGATCCACAGGTTCGGCCGCGCCGTCGCCGTCGAAATGCAGGGTCGCCGTCGCTGGCACTTGCTGGTGCCGTAGGGTCGGCCTCGGCAGCCAGAATGCAGTGGGGGTGGGGGACGCCAGAAACGGTGTGAAATTCTGTAGCTCGGGAGAGGTTGCGGGTAGCTCTGGATATGCGCGGTGCTTGGAGACAATCCGGGGGACGTGCCAGCGTACAGCGACTGATCGTGCTGGAGACAAGCGGGTTTACTGTGCGGGGCATGTGGGTTTCGACAGGTAATACGGTACGGGTGGATTACCGTTCGGATAAAGCTACCAGGTAGTAAAATTGAAAAGAAAAAGTACTGTAGGAGATAAAGCTAGTTGGGACGTAAATGTGGATTTCGACAGGTAATACGGCACTGGGCTGATCACTGTTCAGATAAAGCTCAGTTAACTGGGATTCTTGGGAACTCTACGAAATCTTTTCCCCTTACCCACTACTCTAGTAGTAGTATATCTTTTACACTTCTTTTTTTTTGCAGGTGATATCTTTTACACTTTCTAATGTTCTCAAGCAAGAAATGGTCTTTTAGTTTGAAAATTTCAGCTTTTCCATGTTTTAGCTGGCAATTCTTCTAGAAAGGTTTGGACATTCAACTTGAGCTCAGAACCGTCATCAACGCAGAACCCAAAATACAAAAGATACTGTCCAGAATCTAGATAAATTGTTTTTGAATACCTCAATATTACTAACTTGTTTCTTTTTATTTCTAGCTTTTGCACGACTGTCTCTCCAGTCACACTCCTTGACCGTATCTTGCGACATAGGAGTTTGAGCTTCAAAGAAAGAGCCGATGTGCTTTCATTTACCAACAAGGCAGTTACCAATACAACAGCTTACAGAATGACTCAAGCCCCAACACCTCATCCGCCACCACATAATCCCTCGCGCACAGAACTAGAAACCTTATCTACAGAGAACAACATATCAAGGCACCTAAAGGCCATTGTGAAATGAGTCAGCTATAACTTCAGTCATGATCCTATGCAGTAATTCTTGAGACCAAAACCCAGAGGACTTCCTTTTCAGTACTGATCAAGTGACGGTACTTTTACATCTTTACTTAAGACTGGTTTAGAGCGTATGTGATAGTGTCCGGTTGCCAGCATCCAGGAGGATCTCATCATGTGCAGGTGTTATGCTGTGCAGATATCTCAAGTTAGCCATGCTCAGGATCTCAAATTCAAACCGATAATGTGATGCACACTTACCTCAGATAGCTCAAAGCTGACATTCTATACAGCAACGTAAACACAAGGAGATGCAATCCAATAGTGTAGAAGAATATAAATGTCCGTGCAAATCTGTGAATACAAATAGAACACATGCTATATCAATTTCTTGTTTCAGTCTGTTTCATAGATACTACATCATCATGCAATACAAAATATTGGTTAATTTTATGCATTCTCATCCATGAAGGGCTAGAATTGATCAATAGTGACCAGTTAAAGTTTAGGCATGAGTATAACCACCAAACATATAAAACCTAAACAAAGATACTGAGAAATTATAATTTCCAGAAGAAGTTGGAACCAAATTAACTACGCACATATCATTACCAGCAATCCCTATGTCACCGGTATTGTACTTATTCAATTATAATTCCAATCATTTTGTGATTTTTGACACAATTTGAAACATCAAAACAATCTAGGAATGGTCAAATAATAAATTTGGTATTGTATAGCTCTGCTGTTTCTCCAGCAATTAACTAGTTACCATCAAAGATCAAATACAGCACAAAAAAAGGGAAAACCTGAACTGCACACCCCACAGAAAATGATAGTATCATACTTGTTACCAAGGAGAAAACGGCCACTGCTGAGAGTGATTTTATCTCTTATACCAAGTTCCTTGTATCTTTGGTCCTTTTCCTGGATATATAGTAAATAAAAAAACTGAGCAGTGTGCAATACCATAGATAACAAATGTTACTGATGGTGTGTTAAATATGTCTACCTTCCTCGAGAAAGCGGCAAAAGGATTTATGTCATCCTCGTACATTTTCTTGTACTTTGTTTCAACATCTGAGGAACCACTTTCAATATCTTCTGCATACTGCAAGGCACATAATAACAAAGATCAAATGCCAGACAACGTAAAGCATCTGAATCCTTCTCATGAGGATTTATGTTAAACCTTCTTTGGTCCTCTAGAAGCAATCTTCTCGTGACTGTAGTCCTGGACATATCGAATCTTTCCGTACAATTGAACATTATCAGCTTTTGTTTTTTCCAATTCTACAGCTAGCATTTCATACTTCTCCTTTAATCTCCTCAGTTCCTGGGATACAAAAAATGACAATAGAGGGTAAGTGGTGATACATTTACATATTTCACTAAGAAAAGAGGCATCATGTCATAAAAATAAAATCCCAAGAGAAGCATAACAGATCCACAGCTTTGAAGAAAATCAGGGAAAATGACCCTCTTGTATCATTATCCATTCATTCAAGTTAAAGGCTGTTTCCGACATTCCTAAATAAAGGATCACTAGGCAAACCACATCATTCACAGGCTACCAAACCCTGTCGAGACTAGAAGCCTGTGATATGATGGTGTGTTTCTGCTGTTTCCCGTATAATTCAACTGAGAACTACACAGCCAGTCGTACTTGAAACACAACGACAAACATTTTATAAATTGCTTGAAACATACCTCCTCGGTTTCACGCAGTCGCGTACGGAAACGGTCCCTCTGGTTGCAAATGACCTTGAGCATGGAACTTTGATCTTGGTCCGGTGATGCATGCCTTGGATCAGTACCCTGTAAATAAATGGAAAGAAACAAGTAAAGCTACATGTGGATGTAGTAACCATCGGATTAATACGACTCAAAATAAAACGTTTACTGTTTGCTGCAACATGAGTATAAAGTGCATTAAAATCACATGTGTGTTAGTAAAATCGGGTATTAGAGTTTTTTTCCTGGGAAACTACATTATATATTGAAACATATAAAGAGTGTTTAATTAAGAGTTTTTTGTTTGGAGGAGAAAGAGTATTTTACCAAGAAATGGTTAACAAGACCACTGCTGACAAGTGGGGTCATATAAGCAAACCTAGATTTTAGACAGACAGTAAATTCAACAAACGATTGTATCTAGATATGAAAATCATGGTGTAAAAAAGACCATCTTTTGATAATTAATCAATGGTCCGGTGTTAATTTAAAGTTGATCAAACTAGGTTTCTCGATGTATTGTCTACAGCTGAATTATGCAGGCGGTTTGCACTTTGCAGCTTATCAAGGTAATGCAGAATCATAGTGACATGGTTCATCATGAGTGCACCCAAACTAGAAATTTACCTCTGATACATCATTTGAGCCTATTTCTTGAAGATCCCAATCATTCAGAAGTGAACTCCTCCTATCAGTTGAACTGCAGCCCTGCACCAAAGTTAGCGAACATATCAGCTACATATGTGCTTCAGAAAACAAAAGGAAGCATAAACGATTATTTGGTTTCTTATGTATCTACATTCTTCTTATAACATAGTGCCACTGTTCAAACTGTTGCACTAATTAAGGTACCCATAGTATAAACATTAAATTCATTAGGCATACACCTTCAGAGGACAATAGGATAATTGGTAATATGTGAAATATCACAAGAGCAAGGAGAGCAACCTTTAGTATGTCATCCTCAAGTTTCAGAATCAATTTTTGCTGCTCTTCGACCTTTGAAGCTAGTTCAGCGACCTTTTTTTCAGCTTCCTCAAGAAGACTTGACTTCTCTGATATTTTAACCTTCAAGAGATACACGAAATTTATAAGACAGATCCAGCAGAGAAGATAGCAAGTGCATGTGAGAAATAAGAGTGTACGAAGAAGAATCTCCCAAAGCCCCAAACCAGTATGCAGCACCTAACCTAAATACCAACCTTCAGTTGTGTTAGTTCATGCTCCATTTTGCGGTTCTTGTCAAGAAGCAAAGCTTCCAGCTTGCTCATTTCTTCACCGTTAGTTGCTAACTCCCAGTCTTCAGCTTCAATTGAGTTGTACCCAACAGCCTAGTGGAAAAAAATATTGGTTTCAGCAAGCATGAGGAAAGAAAATCGAAAGATAGTGGGGGTAATATGGAGGGATAACAAAATGATCTCAAGCATATCATTCTATGATCACCAACAATATGATGTGGGCAAATTTAGTATAACATGCAACACAGAAAAGTTGATCCCATGTACCATGATCAATTCAAATTGCACTAAAGATAAAGAAAAAATGCTATGAGTTCAAGTTCAGATTCAGCTGATTATGGACGGCAAACTGT
Organism: Avena sativa; assembly: GCA_916181665.1. Classification (NCBI taxonomy): domain Eukaryota; kingdom Viridiplantae; phylum Streptophyta; class Magnoliopsida; order Poales; family Poaceae; genus Avena; species Avena sativa. The sequence continues at coordinate 69,327,122 of OV702292.1, forward strand.
TACAGGTCAGAGCTAAAGTACGTATCAGAGGTAGATGGATTAATAAAAACGTGTTTATCCAGAGGGCTTTATTTGTCCCAACCTGCAAAATCTGAACCTTTTTCTTGAGATCATCAACCAGTCTAGCCGTAGGCCTTTCTTGAAGTTCTTTCTTCAACTCCGTTATGGTAGTTTCCTACAAAGGGAAATAATTAGCAAAACAACAAAGAAATGAAGTATAGTTGCATAGATACAAATCATATCAAGAGCATATATATGGTCCACCGATTTAGGATTGGTAAAATGGCTCAGACATAGTGGAAAAAGCAACGTATTATTATCTTCATTCTGTTTATCCATGTGTGTGATTTTTTCAGGTTCAGATGCAAACCTAGTGGCTGTAGCCAAGTCTACTAAACTCACCTATGACAACAACTGGATAGTTATAGAAGCAAACAAATGAACATAATAAACTACTCCCTCTGTCCCAAATTAATTGGCTCAACTTTGTCTAGATACGCATGTATCTACACGCGTAGTATATAGGCAAAGCTGAGTCAATTAATTTGGGACGGAGGAAGTACATCCTATGAACAGAGGGAGTATATTGGAAAAATGGATTGTAAGTAAATAGACAGGTAGATGATACATATAAGAATACTACTCTGCCCTTCAGATGATGGAAAAGAATAAACAGGGGGCTCTCTAAAGAAGAGAATGGTTTGAGATCCTTCCCGAATTTTAGTTACGAATACACATACACGTGTAGCTTGGCAACAAGTAGTCAACATTAAGAGTGGATAGTTGGTATTAAACCATTGAATTTTGACACAGCAATGCACTTCTAATGACTGAGTACCTTCTCACTGAGTAAAGCAGTTAACTTCTTGAGTTCATTCACATGCATTTCTTTCTCACTTGATAAAGTACTTTCGATGTTACGCAGTTCTGCATTCAACTCTGATATAATCTTCTCCTTGGCATTCAAGGAACTCTCAAGTATATCATTTGGGTCCATGAGATCACTGCGTAATTACACAATTCAAATAACAAGTTAATATGAAGTTCTGGATAATCATAAAAGCCCATCTACAACAATAGGGATAGTGCTGAAAGTCACTAGCATCACCAGTATATGAATTATGAATGAATACAAATAAGCAAATACACACTTTGCATATCTGTTCAGACGCGGGTAAAATGTAAACAAAATTACCTATTATTGCTTGTGTCTTCATTTGTTGTCTGCAACTGAGATCGTAAATCCCCCTGCATGCAAAATAAAAAATAAAATGGTATGTTAGAGATAGCCAGTAATAGATGTGCAAATTTCGGTAAACACATGGAATGCCAGTTACCAGTTCAACGTATTCACCGACTGAGGGTTACTTAATGATAATTTACATAGTTTAGGAGAAGTTTCATATTAGCATATTAAAAAATGTCAGATACTGTAAGAATATGAAGAGTGTAAGACTCTTGAATTTACAACAAATGTCAGGAAAGGAAAAATACAAATTAGGCCATTTTCAATATGTTCTGGATCAACTGCCAGGAAAAAACTATGGGCAACGACGGCCAATTGTCAACACCTCATTCTCTCCTCTCCTCTTCCTGCATATCTACTCTTTCTAGCCCCTCCTCTCCAAAAGGCCAGCAGAACAAAATAGTAGGTATGAAGATATCTTGTTAACAGGTGAAGGCTCAAGAACAACAACTCCCTACATTCCCAAATCAAACCATACTTTGGACAAAACCTACCCCACTTGCCAAAACAAAACCTACTTTGCATGACCACGAAGCCACATGCCCTAGAACTACAGATACACGAATAAAGAATCATTGTACTCTAGGACTTGACAGGAAAGAGATCATTTTTCCTTCCTATCATCGCCTCCAAGTTGTGCTGGTCAACGGGCTCCTAGGTTGCATCATCTGTTCAGCCGACAGCTTCTGCAACAATGCCTCCCTCCTCATAAGTCTAATATTGTTGCTTTCCTCAGAGGACTCCTCAACACAAACAACCTTCAAGTCTAAAGTCCTGCATCCACCTTCAAGTCTCGATCACTCCAACTCATCTCCTGGATTTCCTCATTTAACTATAATCGAGCCAGAACAAATACATGGACCCCTACCAGGAAGGTGGCTCCAATCCCACAATGGGCACATGGGAGTCACTTGACAAAGGCAACTCGAAGGATTTAGGAAATGAATATATTAGCAATTTTGTAAGGTGCTCCCACTATGTTAACCATGAAATGTTCCTTGAAAACTGTTGACTCTATCGCCATAAATTTGCTGCAATAGAATGAGAGAATGTGCATAGAACTCATGCCACAAATCCCGGCTGACATAGTGGGAGCATCACAACCATATGAGTGCAATGGATTTTTCCAAAGCTAGAATGCCAAAGTTACCTTTTCTCTCTCAAGGCTAACTAATCGTGATTGAGCGCGTTCAACTTCATCCATCAGAAGGCTCACTTCAGCTTCCTTCGCTGTCCGGTCCTCCTCTGAAAAAATATAATATTTCATTAGTACCTTCGTAATTATTGTACCATAAGCATAAAGATCGTCAGGGTAACACAAATAAAGAAAGAAAGAAAGAAAGAAAGAAAACCTGATTGAGTACGAAGCTCAAACAATTGGCTTTGTGCCGATTCATGAAGCTTCTGCATATTCTTGACACTTTCTGTAGCTTGCCTTAGTTGGTCCTGCAATGACCGTTCCCTACAACCATGACAAACTAGTTGAAAATCTACAGTATGGATCATGATGTACCATCTGGCCTTTGATGCCAGGCAAATTCTTGAAATCAAGAAGCTTAAATTCAAATTGTGATGATAGCCAGACAAATGTTTTCTTAATTGCTAGTATTATTTATCATACCTATCTTTCAGGGCCTCAAGAGTTTTCTGACTATCTTCTGCCAAACTTCGATGTTTCATTTCAACCATCTCTCTCACTTTTTCTTCCATCTAAAAATCATAAATATTAGAAAGTTAAAGGGGTCTGGAATTTGAGAAATAGGAAATGTGTCATGCCAAAAAATAGTTGCTCAATATACATAAACTAGAAGAACTATTTCACCTGCAAGTGTGATGCCACTTGGATTATTTCCAAAATATTTTGACAAATAGTGTTATGTTAAGATAAGAAAACATTATTAATGGCCCTGTATAGATACAGACAGGCCATACTACCATTGCTGTTAGTTTAGGTCAAATTTGAAGTTTTAACCTATTGCATCGATGTAAAAGATGTGCTTAAGTTTTCTATTAAAAAAAGTAGGTCTCTGAAACTTCACAAACTTTCTAAAGTGTCAAGAAATCAATCCAGCCATTCGAGTACTACCTCTGTTCGGGATTATAGGTCCGGAGAGCTTTTTTATATTGTTTGAGATTATAAGGGCTATCTCATTTATTAGTCTCTCTCATCCAATGCATGTTCTCCTTATTCTCTCACTTCTCATGCATGTAAGACTATTGGTGCATGCATAGATTAATAAGAGAGAGTTATGAAGTGTCTTGGTATTAGCAACTTGGCCCTTAGGACTAATAATCCCAAACAGAGGTAGTATAGCAATCAGATGGATACAGGAAGTCAAGATGATTTAATAAAGCACCAGTATGAAGGAACTGATATTTTTCAATTGTGACATGGACACCATTCGTACAAAACAACAAAAACCGAAGTAGAGCAGGAAACCGAGTGGCCTTTGAACAGACCTGTTGTTCTAGTTGGCGGTTTCGCTCCTCAAGTCGCCTAATCGTCGCCTGTTGGTTCTTTAGGTGGGCAGCTTCCGCACGGTATTCTTCGAGCTCGAGTTTCATCTTCCGATTTTCAGTCTCCAGTTCAGATAGTTTCTGGTCTTGATCCTGAATGCATCAAGAACATTAGCAGCAAACCTTGGTGAAAACTGAAACTACTAGGTAATGGCTGAACCCCATCTACCACATTCGAACCAGATACTAGTCAAGAAAAGCAACAAACAAAATTAAAGACATCAGGCTTTGTTAGAGGATACTGCAGTGCCATACCATGTTTTTCCAAATTTGCCAACTCTGATCTGCACTTATGTTAACACTTGGCTGCTACCTTTAAGTTGGAAAAAAGTTGGAACAAACTAACTCAAGTCTATATTTGCAGTTTGACAGCTTCCCACCTATAGTTTAATTGGTGCAAGTTGGCACCTGATATTGCAAAAGTTCTACATATACAGAGAGTAACGATAGAATCGTACAAGTAATTTGGCAAAAAAAATCAGTTATTATAAGAAATTTTGATATAGGAAACTACATGTCTACAATTGTACTAGTTGGTGCCAAGAACGAATGTCGATATGATGGCAAGTGATTACATAGCACAAATCAGAGTTAGAATGATACTAAATATTGGTCACAACTTGCACTATTAGAAAAGTCAGGACAGCCGAGAGGCAGTTTCCTCTATAAATGCCTCAAAAAAATTCTGGAATAAAGCAGCTACAATACAGATTAAGTTTGAATGACATACGGCCATAGAAGCAAGAGCTGGATATGGATCAGGGGCTTCATATAGCTTCTGATAGATGTTGAGAAACGCATTTTCTCCAAATTTTGCTCTCTTTGTGAGATTGTCAACTTCCTCTTGATAACTCTTGAGCAATGAGTTGAACAAACTAAGCTTGTCATCTGAAGATGCCTTCTTGAAATCCCGAGTGTTCTCAGCAAGTCTACGTCGGTTCTTCTGGCTCGTCTCTTGATTCTCTGCGATCTTCAAACCCTGCTCATCCAAACCACCTCTTTCTTTCTCCAAATCGAAGTCTAGATTGTACAAAAATCAAGTGTCAGATTATCCACCATGGATGGCGGAAAAAATTACATGAAGACATCGTCCTACATTCCACATAAAAGAACAAGGAAGAAACCATATGTTCTCTAGGGTGCATGAGCATTCACACTTGCAAACTCTTTCTGCATTATAACTTTCTAAACCGCCAAACGGAAACGGCGGTAACAGTCAAGCAGAATGTTAGCTCACAGCTAATCTCCTAACTTGGTAAGGATGCAAATAATTTCAGAAGAAAGCAAAAGTTCATTGCATCTGTGATCAATCACCAACTACTTGTCCAAATGAATGAAGCTATACAGCTTTTGTTTCGTTTTTTGCAGAGTGGATATATAGCATTGCCTATGCACAAAAACTGATCTCTCCCGATCAGCACAGAAACTAATCTATGACAATAAAAGCTTGCCGAGCTTAAGGCAAATTTAAGTTTGAAATAAAGACACTGTAACTGTTCGGTCTGCCTGGCACGAGCATGTCATGCAGTTTGAGGCCAACGGAGGAAGTGCAAGCAAAAAAAATGCTAGCAGGTTTGAATGTGAGTGGACAACGCAAGCATTTCAAGGCAACTAAGATCTCCCAAGTCCCGATTAGTAGAAAACCGGACCAAATTCTCCACCTACGAGGCAGTACAGGTGCACGCAACCGGGAATCGCGATTCTCCGCAGCTTAAGCCCGCGAACCAATCTAGCATGCCTTCGGGGCTCACCAATTCGGACCAGCATCACCATCTAGTCAAACAAAGGGCGGGTGAGATCGACGGCGGACCTTTCCAGAAGCTGCAGACGACGGCGAGCGGCGACGCGGAGGAGGACGGGGGCGGAGGAGGGGGCGGCGGCGGCGAGCGGTCGCGCTCCGACGCGGCCGCCTGGGCCGGCGAGGGGTCCATGGGACCAGTCGGGGATCTGGGCGCCTGGATCTGGCGGGATCCGGTGGCGCGGCGGGCGCGGCGACGACGCGCGGGGCGGTACGTATACGTGTGATCTGCTTTACGAGTGGTTTTTCGCCCAGTAGTAGTTGTCGCTGCGATGGTGCGTCTGCTCGCTCTCCTCTTCCCTGTGGGGATGGCGAACTGGCCAGAGGGAGGAAACTTTTGAGTGACGTCCGTGACGTGTGTTTTTTCTCTTGCTGTTTGGTAATCTCTCTTCGTCTTCATGGGACGTTATCTATAACTAATAATAAAGAACGGATTGTTTCTTTCGGTCCAACGTTTTTTGCCAGCAGAGCACGAGACGCGTCGCCCGTGAGGTGGAAATCTCGGCCATGGCGGGTACCAGGGGAGGACGTCGTGCAGGGGATGACGTTGTGCGGACGTGGCTACACCGCGCTTGGGATCGCGGTCTGCGTCGCCCACGAGCCAGGGCTGCTCGCCGTCCCGCATCGCTTGATGCTATTTCGAAATTTTCCTCTTATTATTTCCGAAATTGGACCTGATGAAATTGGATCTGATAAGATTCATGGTCCTTGGATTTCCAACCAGATCGATCCATGGAGGCTGCATACAACGTCGCTTCCAGATTCCGGAAGCAACAACCTCCAGCCAGGTCAAACCACCTTCTGATTCTGGTATAGACATCAAGTCTGCAACTGAATCGGTCACCACGAGTTAGCTATTATTTTGCCCACTGAACTAAGTCTACATCTGCCAATCGGAACCTATGTATTTCAAGTGTGATGTTCCACGTCTGAAGTAATTTGCATGGATAGTTGTTGTCCATTGTAACCCCTCTTCTTTGCTGATGTCTAATTCTTTCTTCGTTGTGATTTGCTTGCATATGGGAGGCCTGAACCTGACCTCGAGCTGTGAAAATTCAGAAGAAACTGCACTGCATACGCTGGCCTTCTGCTAAATACTGACTTACTGAGAGACAGATATAAGATCGGTGAATGCCACTTGCCAATTCTAATAATTCACCGGCCTGGCCTTCTGTTTATTTCCACGGCACTAAGCTAATATATTTTCATCCCTCTCCCAGTTCTTGCTGGATCCAAGAAAGCCTAAGTCGGTTAGCCATCGTTGGGAGCTCTTGATCTGGCTTATGTGCAGGACGTGTCTCAATTGTTTTCGTTTGATAACTGGAACAGCGTCGGCCGGAGGTGGAAAGTCCTCTATGTGTAGGGATGCGAGTCTGAGAACCAACCAGCTAAGTCCTTCTCCCCAGCCCGCCGCTCCATGCCCAGAGGGAGACGAGGTCGATAGCTTAAATCTTGGTGCGGCGTAGGTCGAGCTCACACGTCGGCCTCCTCGCGGAGGCGGTGCCACGCAGTCGAGCACACGGGCGGGGGCTTCTTGTGCATGGCGAAGGCGCCCGTCACGCGCGCGAGCTCACAGCTCCCACTATGTGCAATTCTAATTTATTGATAAATAACCTACCGAAACATCTTAATATGAATGAAAACAGTGCATATTTATTATGAAAATTTGTGTCAAATGCATAGATGTCGCCAGTGGCCGGTGTTGGTGCGTGCATCCACAATGATGGTGTTAGGTAAGCGTTAGCGGTGACTTTCATCCCACCTCGCTAGCAGGAGGGTCTATGCGCAGCTTATAAGGGGAAGTAGCCATCCTTCCATCAGGTCGGTCTTTTAGGATGAAGAGGGCTCTTTGCTTGTCAGCAAGACTGGATGCGCCAAACGCTTGAAATGCGACACGAGTGTGTGGAGGGTCCGAGACACTGATAGCTGACAAAGAGAAGTGTTGACATGGATGGTTTGCTGGAGTGTTTAAGTATTTGTTTCTCCCGGTGCAACGCACGGACACTTTTGCTAGTAATAAGCTCAAAAAAGGATTTTGTACAACTCCTCGAAACAGGCTTTCGCCCCGTTTTATAAATAAAGCATAATTGCCAATACACGGTACAAGGAACTTGCTAGGCCATAGTAGCATAACCAAGCCCAAAAGAAACGAAAGAGAACAAAAGAGAAAGAGATGTCAACAACGACCGATCGATGAAACGAAAATGGCCTTTACCGCTGCGCCCTCTGTAAAGGTCCCACCGCGCTCCTCGCAATCCGATCCGCCGTGTACCAAGCAGCACCTTCATCAAGGGATGCGACGACGACGTCGCTGCCGCCCGGACTGGTCCTAGGGTTTCCCCCGGTACACAGAGGGGGTAGGGCGGGGGTATCCGACGCCCTTCAGGAAGGAAAGGCGACACCCACAGATGACACCGTGTCAGTGCCGGACAGGGCCGGCAGAGATTTCGCCCACCCCCAAACCACCGCCTAGACGGTCCGTAGTGCTCCACCAAGCCCACCGTAAACCAGCACACGCCACCACGGAAAAGGCGCCATCTTCAACATCTCACTGTGAGCCTTGGCGCGAGGCCTCGAGTCCCGAGCAAGGGGACAGTGGTACCGGTGGTAGTAGCAACGCAGCCGCGCGGGAGGGAACTACCTCCACCGCCGTGGCAGTAGCCGACCGGACGCGGCAATAGGGGCACACCAGGTATCGGGCCTGGCCGGGCCCATTGGGCCCGCAAAGTCTCCGTCGCCACGTTGCAGCAAGAGCAGCCGCGAGCGCTACCACCAACCAGACCCTTTGTCGCCCTTCCTCCACCTCCAGGGAGCCGCACAGGGGCTTCCGGGGGCAGGCCCATCCCAACCCAGATGGGGCCCAAACGGGCCCAGATCTGGGCCAAGCTGAGCCGCACCCTAGGCGCCACCGTCAACTGCCCCGCCGCCAGTGCCGAACGCGCGAGATAGCGCCGCCGAACCGGCCGCACCGCCGCACCTCAGCTCACCCCGCCCGTGAAAACCACGCCGCCGGGCAGAACCGTCGCCGCCCAAGAGCACCGCTGTCGTCTAGGGCCCCGCGCCCCCTTTCGCCGCCGGGGAAAAGCCATTCCGCCGCCGCCGGTCGTGCGCGAGCAACGCCCGCCGGCCACGCCGGCGGCGGCGGCCGAAGAGAAGGGAGGAGGCGGGCTGGGGTGGGGTGAAGGGGAGGAGGCCGCTCGTCGCCCGCGGGGTGCGAGCGAGCGAGCTTTTTTCTGTTGTCTGACCCTCAGGATTTTGTACAACTAAGTTGCCCAAAGCAAATCATATTTTCTTCGCCCATTTAATACTTTTTACGATTTCCAGAAAATGTGAAATAATTCATGGATACTCGGTCGTATACTCACTCCGTCCCAAAACATAAGATGTTTTAGCATTTTTTTCTAAAACACGTGTATTTAGACACCATTTAGTACGCAAGTTCAGAGCAAAATGAGTTAATTTACATATTAAAATACATCTAGAGACATGTGTTTTAGAAAAATATTAAAACATCGAGTATGTATATAAAAATCCATCCAACGATTGATACTTTATGACCTAGACAATATTCAAATAAACGGTGGTCAGCATTTCTACCTGCTCCGACTGATCCCGCTGAAGATTTTACGAGAGATTTTGGAAACTGTCGTGACGCTTTGGTGATAAAAGTCACCGGTGCTCGAGTTAAAAGAACACACTATATAATTTTTTCTTTCTTTTTATAGGTCACAAGAAGTTGTATTTTGTTATATGTTTTTTGCATATACGCACCATATAGCATGACTGGCATCCATTTATTATTTCACATGTTTTAAACTATGGAAGAAACATAATTATTTTCCCGTTTAAGCTTTGCAAATTGTAACATAATTAAGAATTTAATATTGGTGAAAAAATAAGCTAAAAAAATTGAATTATCGCTATCTTGTGTAGTTTGCTTCTAGGGCATCTTTAACTTTCGTGTTAAAGAATATCTTACCAAAAGTCAGGTGAACAAGGGTTGTTTGAATTTTAGGGATTAAGAGCATTAAGAAGAAGTTCCAAATGAATCTAATCTTTTGAGAGAAAAAAAAAATCTACTACTATGGAAGAAGCTTAGTGCCAATTCATATGGTTTCCAATTTAGAGTTCAAAATAACTTGCCACCACAATCATGCATTTTTCGTATTCTTGTGTATTTTAGATCTAGCGAATGTAAAAGGCTATAGTCAATACATGCATTAATTAAAATTTGCTTGGTCTAATCTTGGGAGGCTGAGCAAATGTCTGTGTAGAGAAGGCTCAAATACTTATTTTTGCAGAGAAGGGGCATGGTAGGGTACGGTAGTAGCGGTGTGGTATGAGACATTTTTTTTATGTTCTTATATACAGACGGAGCAAATCATCAAGGTTTTCAGAGATACAATCATATATATATATATATATATATATATATATATATATATATATATATATATATATATATATATATATATATATATATATATAGAAAGAGAGAGAAACTCTATTCAGCACCCAGGGTGCACAATAATTATTTTGCACCCCACATATTTTTATGTTCTCACATATAGCAATTTATGTTTTGTATACTAATAATTATGTTCATGTTCATTAGAAACGTAAAAAAATCGACATAAAAATATGATTTATGAGTCATTATAGTGTAAAATACATAGAAAATATGCATTTTATACGCATGTAAACGAATTTTTTTACAACATGTCTAAATTTTTTTACGTTCTTCTTGACTTCCTAATATATATGGTTTTATAGGGTTTCTATAAAAATAATTTCCTTACGACATGTCTAAAAATAATTTTATAGGGTATAGAAACTATTAAACCCCTGGTGTAGAATAAGTAATTCTACACCCGGGTCTAACCGCTGAGCCGGACCGGACTGGTCCACCGAACCTGCCGCGCTCGAACCCAGTTTCCTCCGTGTCCCAACATCTAAAGTAATTTTCTTATGTTTTTACATCGACAGTTTCTATCTTTTCTAGTCGTGGGGTAGGTAGCTAGGTGACCTTCCTCAAATCAGTTTGTGCGTGCGGTTCGGGAATTTCCACGAGTGGAGGCAGGGTGCGGCCGGCGAGCGACTGCGCTTGGGCATGGGGGCCGGCGGCTGCAGTTGGAACTCCGGTGGTCGTTTTGGGCGGCAGCAGGGCATTGTGGCGAGCGGCGGGTGTCCTCGGCAGAGGCGACCACGCGGGCGTACGACCTCCGCTCCTCCCTGGCCACCGGAGGAACTACCTCGAGCTCTGCTGGCCCGATCCATCCGCTACCGTATGCGGCGTATCCAGCGCGACTCGCCACCAGCACTTCTCCGGCCGCTTCTACTACATCTAGCGCCGACTGCCCCACCCCCTACCATCTTCCCCGTCGCCGGCGTCCGGCGAGCTCCGCATCCCACCATCCTCGGCGCGAATGAGCCCCACATCCCTCCATCCCCGCATAAGCTACCCGGTGATCGACGGCAAGGTTTGTGGCGGTTGTTCCTTACTTCTTTTAATCAGATTTTTTGGCTGAAACCATACTCCGTTTAGGTAGATTTGGGTAGCTGGTAGTCTGCAGAGTCTGGTACTCAGTTTTAAGTTGAAGTATCTGATTTAAAATTTGTTTTACAACGATTTGGGAAGCTCGTTTTTCCATGATGTTGGTTAATAGTGTCACCTTTGTTAGTTTTCCCAACAACGATCGGGAAGACTAGGATTAAAACATGTCTAGATTTACTCCAGGCAATTACACCTTTGCTTGCTTTTTTCTGAAATTGTTTGGTGCGCACAACATTGAGACTGCATGTAGATGTTCACTTCGAGTTCTTGTTGCTTTAATTATCGATGCAAATTAGGGGAAGCTTCAATCTGCGTTTTCCTTGGAAAAATGCAAGAAACAACTACTGTATAGTTCGATGACATTGCATCTGTATTACTAATTTTCCATTATATCTTGCATGATGAACAGAGATCCTTTGCTGACATCAATTACAGCACATGTCGTGGTGAGAAGCAGCTCGCATTCTTGGTCTCTCTCAAAAACTCCTCAAAGGCGTCGGCACGAAGTATCAGCAGTTGCGCCGGAATTTCTAATTAGGTTTCAGCTTTTGCAATAACAAATTGTTGTTTACAGATTTCTATGTTGTTACGTGTGTTAATGTCAATAGTTTTGCACCGTATGACTGCCATAGATATCCGTTTAATTACTTCCATTAGGTGATTCATCTACACTATTATCTCCATGGTTTTCTATTAGTTGCATACCCATTCTGCTATTTGGCCATTTCCATTTTATCATGTTGGGAATAGATCAATAGCTACAAGAGAGACAACGCTTCTGAAGTTTTGCGCCCTATCCATCCTCTCCAATCTGGTGGTCGATTAAGTATCAACCTTTCCGTTTCATGTATGGCTGGGTGCGCTGGGTTCTTAGGTTTCTCCTACTGCAAAACTTATTAGGCCCTGAGAGCTAAGATGGCTAGTAATTCTGTTTAATAGCAAAATTTATTAGGGCTCCCTCGAGATAACATACAACATATTAGTTGGATGATTCATGTAGTCATGAAGACATGTTGTACATCATTAGGATAAATCGTATAAAATAGAAAGAGCTAGTGAGCTGCTAACACGAGAGCAGAATTTTGAATACAGTTTCCCTCGTTTGAGATGCATATATGATTGCTATGCCTAAGAGCAAAGATTGCTAGTAACATTCTTCTCGCATTCTCTCCATGCCCCTTCCTCTATTTCATTGAGATAAAATGGATTCAATGTCTGGTAAGCACACCTATCAATATGCATATGTGAGTGAACAAGGGTACTGTAATAAGTAATATGGTTAATGTCCTTTTCTACTAATTAGTTGTCCATCATGTGTTGCTATAGACTGTGGTAATATAGACTTTCTGGAGTCAGAATTTGTGATAGAAAGGAGGCAGGGCTACCAACACCTTACGTGGCTGCAGTGCCGAGAGCGTGTGGGAGGCCAAAACAAACAGGTTCACGGCAAGCTTCTAAAACCTTACTAGATAGAGAGGTGCTGCTATAAGAATTAAGAAAACAAAAGCTGAAGCCTGAAGGTTATTACACAAATTCAGTCTCTTTATACCTTGTTTCAGTTAAAGTGTATATCGAGTTTGATCTGTTTGTTTATGATCAGACAAGTATAATACTTCGTGTACGTCAATCTATTGCACTTCACCTCATTCAAACAGATGAACACACAATGAATTACGTTTCTTTCAGCATACGCGGATCATCAGTGTGACAATGCAATAAGTTTATCTGCATACACATTCACCCAAAAAACTATCTTGTGCATGTGGTATATATACTAACAAGAACCAGCGATGCCCTTAGTGTAAATTCCGCTGTACTTGGTCTTTAGAAATGGATAATAAATGTGAAAATAAAGAAGTATGCTTGTCGGGAAATCCTTCTACTAATTAGTCTTTTTTTAGCAAAAGGAATATTTTCCTTGGCGATATGTTTTCTGTGAAAGCTCAGCACGTGGAGAAGTTATATGTATGGCCCTTTTTTGCTTGTTGTTTGCTGGCCGACGGTACTTCTTAGCATGTGATGCATTATTTACTCCCAAAATATAATACAAGGTTCAACCATTTATCACCCAAAGGAAATATTATTTGTCAAGTTTCCAGTTCTACTGGGCTTGCTGATTTTTTGGCACATTCTTAAAACAATCTTATATTGTTAATTGGTTACTGATTGTTTAGCTATATGGACTGATAACTAGCCCCATTCACTGACTGTATCACTGACATTGCCTATGGTCATGTACCTGAATAATAATCATAGGGTTGTCCAGCTAACGATATAATGTAACTCTCCTGGACATAACATAATCTATTTTGTCAGTTGTCACATCAGATTTTTTTACAAGGCTTACCCTATTGATTTCCTTCTTTCTCGTAGCTTGTTGGTTACTGCTAGCAATTTGCAGAACTGCAACCATGATATTTAGAATCTCGCGTCGTTTATTTTGGTTAGTACTCCAATTACAAATACAATTGCTTCCTAGTGTTGATTTACGTTGCTGCAAACCTAGCATCTCCACATGTTTGTTATGGAAATCCAAGTTCCTTTATAAGGTTTCCGGTCATGTAGACCATGGTCTGTGCATTTGTCTTAGAATTACTACCCTGATTTATGGTGCAATTTAGATCTATTCTTCCCTTTTTCTTGGAATAATGTGTTTGTCTAGGTCCACTTATAAGCATTTGCCTAATTTGTTGCACATTCGTATTATACTGATGATCTTTGACTGCAATATTGTCACGTAATATGATTTGTCTTTACTCTTTCATAGTTGCCAACTAAGTACTGACTAGCTATTTAGCTTCACTTCTAAGAGAAACATGAAAAGTTTGCATCGCCTTCTGCATGTATCCAAGGAATAATCTCATATCCATTATGGAATGAATTGTTTGTTGACTTATCTTTTCCTTATCGTACATTTGGCACATATAACAATAATCTTATTTTTTTAATATCTACTTTCTGATGGAGCTTGCAGATTTAACATCCATTTGGTATATTTTTTGCAACAAACGGGGAACAAGAAAGGTCATGATGGTGATGAGGCATTCTCTTTCAGAACTGATCAGAAGAAAGTGACTAAAAGGCTTGACACTACAGTGCGCCAGCCCCTGCAAGGCGCTGATGTGGTGCCCTTCAGCACCATGCTGACTATTAAGATGGACATGAACCATCAAAGCGTTGTGGATGTACATCGAGTCATGTACTACATGTTTGAAGATTAGCTCCTTTGTTTTCTACAAGAATTTTAATTAGACCATGTTGATATTTATTCTGTGGGCACATGGAGTTATGCCCACATGTATCTATTTTACATACCTTTGAACCAATGTCATAAGAGTTGTTAGTAGTTCATTGGGATGCCCTGGTGAATTTTACAACGTGTAAAACATAGAATAATCTTATGTCATGTAATCAGGAAATTTCATCAAGAATAATCTTACGATTGTGTATTCACGCGATGCAATTAGGCATTATCATAGGTCAGGGCATCAGTTTTTGTCATTAAATTGATCAATGTTAATTAAAAACGGCTTCACTGCGCTGGAGTAAGAAATGCAGCATAATCTGCTTACCTTGGTTGTGGTTTTCTCACGGTTGGTGGCTGCTTTTTACAACAGTGGTGCCCATGCTCCATACCTCTCAAAATTGGTTTGCACGCTAGCATCTATTGTTATGGAAAGAGTTGAGGGATTGCTAATTAATGGATATATGGAAACTCCTATTTGACTCTGCAAGTTTAAATACCATGCATGCAGAATTAAGGGTCCATAATTATTTCCTTGTAGAATACTTTCAATAATCTAGGTATGTGGCGTACGTGATGTGACATACCCTATAAAATAAACTTTCTAGTTAGTGTACCTATTATTTTAAATTATTATTAAGACGTATTTTGGATTCATCCTTGGTTTGTGATATTTATTTCTTATGAGTAACATACATGCATTATCTTGCGTACATATATACCTAGAAATATATTGGGTATGTTCGTACCTAGAATTTTTTTCGATATATCTTTAGTATGTATATACCTAGAAATATTGTCTATATATCTTTGGACATGTACATACCTAGAAATTACGTCGGTACATCTTGGGTATGTATATACCTAGAAATTACGTCGATAGATCTTAGGTATGTACATACCTAGAAATTTCATCAGTATATCTTACATACCTAGAAATTTTGTCTGTATATCTTGGGTATATACATACCTAGAATTTTCGTCTTTATATCTTTGGTATGTACATAACTAGAATTTCCGTCGGTACGTCTTGGGTATGTACATACCTAGAAATTTCGACGGTATATCTTGGGTATGTACATACCTAGAATTTTCTTCGGTATATCTTGGATATGTACATATCTAGAAATTTTCTCGGTTATCTTGGGTATGTACATACCTAGAAATTCCATCGGTATATCTTGGGTAGTATGTACATACCTAGAATTTGCTTCAGTATAACTTGGGTATGTACCTAGAATTTTTGTCGATATATCTTTGGCATGTGTATAGCTGAAATATCGTCGGTATATCTTGAACATGTATATATCTAGAATTTTTGTCTTTATATCTTGCATATGTACATACCTAGAAATTACGTGGATACATCTTGGGTATATACATATCTAGAAATTTCGTTGGAATATCTTGGCTATCTACATACCTAGAAATTTGGTCAGTATATCTTGGGATGCCTACTAGGCTAGCTGTGCATACCCGCACCACCGTAGGATTAGTCTAACGAGAGCACAAATAGATTAACGATTGTATTATAGAGCTAGTAGAAAACTAACTACCGTTGTATCAGGAGCATGGTATCGGGTTTACAAGAAAACAATGCATGCATCCATAAGCACAAATCCTTTCATCGTCCTTGTCATTTGCCATGGCGTGTGTCCTTTACTTTTCACACCCGCCAACATACAAACCAAGAACTAGTGTCCTCTCCAACATATATATATAAAGAGAGCACATTCTTGTTCTGTTAACACAAATCGAGCATATTTTTGTTCATCTGGCACAAATCTATCGAGAGCGTCAGGTAGGTATGAGATTTGATATTTTCCATCGCATATGGGTTTGAGCATATCCTTTCCGTTTTAAATTTTTTCTAACAAATCCTTATGGGCATAGGTTCCACTCATCCGACAACACCGGCCTGAGTGGCTCGAAGCTGTCTGTTTTAAAAAAAAATCTAACTAATATTTATGGGCGTAGGTTCCACTCATCCGACAGCATCGGCTTGAGTGGCTCGAAGCCATCCGCAACGTCATAGACGATGAAGTGGCAGGGCCATCTATCAAAGTCAAGCAAACCAGCAATATACCAGAAGGCGACGACAAAGGGAAGACCGTTGTCATCATCGACATCTCCGACGATAACGATCCATGAATCGTCGCATTCTGTGCTACGAGGGGAATCGCGCCCCTCATATATGTTTCAATTTCCCATTTAAATTCAGTCTTTAGTTCTCCTTGTTTATCGTCGTCCACATGGCTCCAACCGGCCTAGGAAATCACCTCTCAGCATCCCACCGTTGTAATAAATAGCACTACTACTACTATCAATTGTTGGTTTACCATCTAATACTAAATACGCACTTGTTGGTATTTATATACGTTGGTCTCTAATAATTATGTGCATTTTGTATTGGTCAATAATGTCTCCAGTAGGATATGTATCACTCCATGATCACATCACTTAGGGATGAAAAATTCTTGGAAAGAGACAAAAATATATATGAAATATTCCATCTGAAATATATTATATATCTGTCGAACAAACGTGTGAATGTAAAATTCATTATTGGTTGTCGGAGAAAAGTAAAATATTGGCTGAGTTGCCTATAATGCGCGTAGAATGTGCATGGTGGCATTGAAGTGATTAGGCAGATCGAACTGTTCGGTTGAGTCCATATCATTTTCTCAACATCCTAGGAAGTATCACGTTAGTGACTACTTTTATGTTCACGGCTTGTTACACATCCTCAGTGTTTTTAACTTTTTATCTTAGTGGCTTCGTCAAGCTATCAAGTTTTCACTTTCAAATCATTGTTATTACTATATTTTTTAGGACATTTTGCTTTCACCACATATTCAATATGCTCACGCCAAACACACAAAATTAGGAGTTTTAAATAAAGAATATATACTATCACGATGCTAGCGTCACACGAGACCTCCAAGTTTGGTGTAGCCGGATGGTCTACGTGCACGAGAGGTACAACAACGTCGTACAGTGATACCACATTCTACATGTCGAACCAACCAGACCAAAAAAATCGGCAATGAGAAGACACATATTCTTGTGGAGAAGTTTTCTATCCCACAGATTCACTTTGCGTTCATATATATTGCCATGCAGCTGCCTCACGGGAACCATGATAGAAGCGCGTGGAAAACCATAAACACGTGGCTGTGGTATCGTGTCGCGAGAACGAAGATAAAAAAGCATAGGAATCCACAAACATATTGTTATGGCATCCATTAATATAAGTTTTTTTTTTTTTGCAAAACCACATACGTGTGATTGCCACATAAAAAATTTGCAAACCACATACATGTGATTGTGGTCCAAGACGCTAAGGAAATTGCATATCATAGCATGTGTTTGTGGAGTGAAATACACAAAGTAAAAATACAAATGACATTTCATATGTCCTAGCTATTTGGATGGATGGCAAAGAATGCCGTTAGCAGAATAACACCAGTAAAGCGACTGACATGACAATGCATGCGTGAGCAAGTAGCATGGTGGGTAGAAAATTACGATTAGACAACCAGATGAGTATGACAGAGACAAAATAATATTTTCTTGATTGTTAAAAGGACATATGGTGGAATCAGGAATGTGAGTTTGAATTGTCAGTTCAGCAATGGAAACTGATAGTAATAAACTGAAGTTCATATGTGTCCCATTTGACTTGCAGAAAAACGAACAGTTGTTTGTTCGTTCTATAAATGCAGGCGAAGAAACACTGAGCGCAAAAGAACAGTTCAGACACTAAAAGATAGTGAGATGCGTTCTTGGTTCAAGTATAAAAGGTATGGCCGCAAGTAGGATCGAGCTAGAAAACAGGGGTTGTACTCAGGTACATGCTCCTGGCAATAGAAGAAATGTCAAGAGATCAACTCAAACACCAGTGCAGACCATCTGCAAAGGAACAACTCTCCAGGTCCTGGAGACAGGGATCACAACAATAGAAAATAAAAAAACGACAACTAAGAAATTACAAAAAAGGCGTTTAGGCACCAGCATCTTCAATCATTAACAAGCCAATGAAAATTGCTAATACAGCAGTACTAATAATGTGCTGCAACACAGGAAATAGTTTGAAATCTGCTAATGGCTAATAACGCAGTTCCTGAAGCGACGATGTCCACATGATGCCCTCATGACTGTAGTCCACTAGGTACTTCAGCTCGACACGCTTCGCATAGCACGATCCTACTACTTCTTATGATTCACATAGTGCAACCAACCCTAGTACATCTTATGATCCGAATAATACAGGTAGCTGCGAAATGGACTCTTGAAATAAACTTTGAGCAGACTTGCGGGCAAGTTAGTGCCCCTCCTCAGGCTTCGAGGCCTCCTTGATCTCATCACCACCCTCGTCCTGGAAAAGAAGAGATAGACATCATCAGTATCAAGTTTGTGTACACTAATAATGGGTTTTGTACACTAAGAATGATGTTGGAATGGGGGCAAATACCGCGTTATCAGAGGTCCAGAGAGTCAAGTTGTCACGGAGAAGCTGCATGATCAAAGTGCTGTCCTTGTAGGACTCCTCACCAAGGGAGTCCAGCTCAGCAATAGCTTCATCAAATGCCTAATAAGAGAATAAATTAAGACATGAAATTACATCATTCAAGTTTAGTTATTTAGCAGATACATTCACAGGACGGCCCTTTCCTGTGCCATTAATGATTTAGATTCTTTGGCTTAGTTCTAAGAGAGTTGAGTCCGGAAAAAGAGTGAAGACTGCAGACCATGTTAGTAGCAGTCACTGTTTAGTGTTCATATAATTCTTAAATAATGATCAAATATAAAAAAAGAACCCATTTATCAATTTCAACAGAGATCAAAGTCATATTACTTTCTTGGAAATGAGAATGGACACTCAGGTAAGGCAGGATCAAATAACAGAAATTAACAGATAATGCAGAATACCTCTCAGAATGAAGTGAACTGTGAACCTTATGCATATAAAACAGAGAAAACTAACCTGCTTGGCAAGGTTGCAAGCGCGGTCTGGCGAGTTCAGGATTTCATAGTAGAACACTGAGAAGTTGAGTGCAAGTCCAAGCCTTATCGGGTGAGTGGTAGGCAAGTCAGCAAGTGCAATGTCCTAAATCAGCAATTATGAATGTCAGAATATGGATTCAATTGAACAGCACATCATACACGAGCAAAGAATAACCAGCAAAGCATATAAGACCCATTATGTAATCCACATACCCTGTTATCTTTTTATATTTGTAGAGAAGATGATTCGATGAAATTGTCAGGAAAGATACCACATGTATATACTTCCCAGAGAAAATGAAGATATAACAATGTAAAAAAATGAAGTACATAGTTACGTACAGAATTAGAGAACATTCCATGAAACCAACCTGGGCTGCCTTGTATGCTACAAGAGTGTTCTCGGCTGCTTCTTTCCTCTCAGCTCCCGCCTTAAACTCCGCAAGGTACCTATGGATTTCCAATCAGAGAATAAACATTAAATTGCAGAAGACGAATGAATTGCTGACTTGCATAAATATCAACATTGACAGAAATAAATACCTGTGGTAATCACCCTTCATTTTCAGGTAGAACACCTTGGACTCTGCTGCAGTTGCAGAGGGGACGAGGTGGGAATCCAGAAGCTTGAGGATGCCATCACAGATCTTGCTCAGCTCAGTCTCAATCCTGGTACGGTACTCCTTGATTGAAGCCACATAAGCTTCGTTGCCACGGCTCTCCTCCTTCTGCTCAATGGATGAGATGATCCTCCAGGAAGCCCTCCGGGCACCAATCACATTCTTGTAAGCCACAGAGAGCAGGTTGCGCTCCTCAACAGTGAGCTCGCCAACATCAGCAGTCTTGGCCACCTTCTCCATGAATTCTACCATCTCCTCGTAACGCTCAGCCTGCTCGGCGAGCTTGGCCATGTAAACATTCTCCTCACGGGTTGCCTCAGCAGCCATCTTCCCTCTCGTTAGTTACAGGAACTTGACAAGTACCTGAAAAATTACTGTATTAAAAACATTGCTGATTTCGATGGTAGTTGAAAAGGTTTGCAGTACAACAAGCTGCACCACTTGGCAACATACAAAAGAATATGCGCCCTAGTCTGAAAAACAGGCAACAGTTAGAAAACTAGCTTGTAGGAGTACTTTTCAACCCAACCAAGGAATCATTTTGGAGTGGAAGCATCTAACTATTCTACTCCATCATCAAAATGACCTTAGGATATTCTCCTTTTATTACCATTATTATAACGATTTTCCAGCCTTCAACAGGACAAATATAATCTAACAGGACAAAATTCAGGTCACAGAAACACAGCATGCCATAGAATATCAATCAGCAAACTAGCAGTTGAATTAAGAACGGCAGTAGCACACAGCAACTATACCCATTTCTTGACAATACGGCTAGATCTAGAGTAGCACTCGAGGCAAGTCGAGTCGCATGAACCGAGAATACGCTGGATCTACAGACCTACGGGGAACAGCGGCACATGCGCATTACCATAGCAATGATCTCTGATCTCGGCAGATCTGAACACCTGCTAAAATCTCCCAATCGATCTCTACTGATATTACCACAAATAAGTGAAAAGCGCTCAACAAAACCCTACTTCAAGTCGAAAAAACTACGGTTCTACGGAACCCTATACCTGCAAATCAGATCTGACATCAAACCCTAATTAATCTAGCAATCTAACCCTAGATCTAGCACGATCCAGCCTAAAATCGACGCCGCCGTACGAAATAAAAGCGAAACGGCCACGGAAACGAATCTGTCGAAGAACAAGAGGGGGGAAACTTCACCTCGGATTCCCGCAACCGGAAACAATAATCGGGTGCGCGCACCAGCAACAACCGCAAAGGGAAAGAGAAAGGTAGAGGAGGGAGAGGGCCGTGGCGAGGGGGAGAGGAGGGCGATACCTTTTCCTCGGGCGCTTCGCTTCTCTCACGGGCTTCGGCTCTCGTCTGCGGATCCGATCTCGGGGGGTCTGTGCGCTGTTGTATGTAGGTTCGTGGGAGGGGGGGATAGGAAGGAGTGGGCGAGGGCGGGGGTGGGGATAGAAAAATAGGGGGGCGGGCGGGCGATGGACGGATGGGTGCGGCCCCTCGAGAACCTCGCCTCGCTGCGGGGGCAGCCGTCCAATCGTGGGCCGACGCGTCGCGGCCGCACGGCGCCACGAGGGCTGGCGGGGGCGCGGTCAAAGCGGGAGTCCGCGCGAGGGGGGAGCGGGGGTGGCCGGGCGCGTGGGACGTGTTCACTGGACCGGTGAGGGACAGGGGGAGGTACGTGGCGGCGTGTCACTGGACCGGCCGCGTCCGGAGCTTTTGACCTCACGGACGAAGGTGTGCACCGATCACGCCCTCGTGGTCACATCACATGGTTTGCTACGCCTTCGCGTCGCACCCCAACAAATACACCAAACCACCCACTAGGCAGGGTCGGATCCAAAATGGTGTCCGGGATCCTATTTTCTTTTGGACATGTCTATGCCTACCCTAGTTAATTTTTTCATGCCAAAATGGACAAGAGAAACCTTGGTCAAAATTGCACAATAATAAACTTCACCGAAACCAAATCACACTGGCACACGGTATCAAGCGAGATCCCGCCAATACAGGGTTTCTAATTTATTTGAATTTCTAGTTCGGACTTTGGATCTAAAATTTTGAACTAAATAAACCAAAACGAACTAGAAGCCTTTCTAATTTTTTTGGAATTTCTAGTTCAGATTTTGAATCTAAAATTTTGAACTAAAAAACCCCAAAGGAACTAGAAGCGGGACATTATCCCCGCTTAAAGTATCTCTTACAGAAGAACCCGTAAAATATCATCCCTTAAAAATAACATTGTAGCATACGGTATCAAGGGAGAGATCCCGCCAATATAGTGTTTCTAGTTTAGATTTTGGGTCTACCTCCCCCACCCCCCACACACACACCAAAAAAAAGAACTCGAAGCGGAACTCTAACCAAGATCAGTTTGCACATTTGGGAGACTTTTTTTCAAGACTACGCGAAAGTCGTACCTTAATTTTATAGAAGACAAAAATTATATGTACAAGAATGGATTCGTCCGCTAACAGACAGACCACAACTCCAAACAAAACAAAAGTCTACTCTCTCTTTCTCTCTCTGAACGCTAAACCTCCTACTCCCTTCGCCCTCCTCCGAACAACTCTCAGCAATCTGAATTCCTCGATGATCTTAGCTGCTAAGTCGCTTGAAATGTGTTGTTGCCTCACTAATACCTGAGCATTACGGTTTTTCCAGAGCGCATGTCCTGCTAAGAAAACCAGCATGTTGAAACTTCTCCAGCCCTCCTTCCTTACCCTACTCTGTTCTTACCGTCCACCACTCTCCGATGGTGTCAACTTGGGAGGGTATCCTGAAAGGGATATCAAGAGATTGTTCACACGAAACCACATTGTATGATGATGTGATGTGCCATGTCCTTGTAAGTAGACGAAGCGGGGGAGGTCTCACTCTACATGCCATGTCTAAAGCGTATGTCCGCAGTTCAAATCATGTGCTACGCTGCCAGCCACATGAATAGCTCGCTCTTGGGGGTGGAAAACTCCTCCATATGGCTTCAGCAAGCTCGTATCTCTCGTTTCCATGCGAAAGCATGCCATAGGCAGATTTGGTCAAGTATAGACCGCGGCTCAACTATGGCCAACAGAGACTGTCAGGGCTAGTTGTGTCTCTCTCAACGTGTTCATTGCAATGCACAGAGCAACACACTCCCTAGGTCATCGTGTAGCAAGGTTTTCTGAGAGATTTGTGATCCAATGGTAGTCTTGCATCGCTTGCTTGCTCCACGATCTTAGAGTTGCACACCCTTGTATTTATTATGAACATAAGGCCTAGGGCAAAACCTGAAGCTGCACTACCATCAATCCACCTACCATGTCAGAACAAGGTTCTCTTACCATCTCCAACTTTGATGCGCACTAGGATGTCAAAAGCGCTTCTAGATTCGTTATCCTTCTACATCGGAAGCCCTTGTCACGATTTTTTCAAGTATGTTATCTTTAACCATTCACATCTGATTCTTAGAGCTAAACCATGCCTCCCTAGGTTCTTGATGTTGTGACCTTGTATCGATAAAGATTCTAAGTCCCTATGATTAACATGCTAGTCCCTAGATCAATAGCTAGCACTGACAGTCGATGAAATATCATGTAAAACACAAGTCATTATTACACGAATAATCCAGAGTTTACTTTATTACATCCTTGCATAGCTTATAGCAGCTAAAAAAGCGGAAACTTAAATAAAACTTGACTCCATCAACGCCTCGGGCTTTTTGAGTGTAGACCCATGAATCCTACACACCTTTCAATCTTCAAATCTGCACATGAAACATGCAGCTAGACAAGTTGATCGATCGTTTGAATGTATTGGAAAATTACACTAAGGAAGGAATTTTGACTATCTCTACATGCAAGGCTAGGAGAAGACTTGAGGTTTATTTGCATAAAGCCAATTTTCTTAAGTTAAAAAGAAGAGAGGAAAAAAATTATCCTACTTTGTAAATATTTACTTAGAAAATATAGGGTCGAGTGGAACACAAGGATATTACGCACCAAGTGTCCAATCCCCAACCTAACACTTGGATATTACACACCAAGTCCTAAAATCCCACTCGTGAGCGATATTACACACGTTGTAGGGTTTTGTAAAACTTAAGTTTGAAAAGAGAGAGGAAGATCCTTTAGAGGCTCCATCCTTCAGATATCCAAGTTGTTATTTTCCGTGAACTTGGCTGATTGATCAGGTTGATTCTCTCTAGAGTTTGTGCAATTTACCAACAATCCACGATCAAATTCTTTTACAAACAATGGTGAAGCCTTCCCTTAGTAGCCCCTCTACCTTCCGGATCCGCCTGTGCCAAAGTATCCTCCAAATGATGGTACCCGTGTGAGGTTTCCCACTAAGTACTAAGTCAAGACGGATCCCATATGTATTGTGGTTGCACTTGAAGCTTCTGACTTTTGGAGCATGGCAGACTTTTTTATTCCTGGGAGGCCATCCTCCATAAAAATTCCACTCGTTCTCCCGACAACCAATCTGCCTAGAAGAAAACTTAGTTTTTATTTTGAAGTAGACTTGAGAGGAAAAGGTTCGCTCAAGGGAGCTTTTATACTTAGAAAAACTTCGGTCTTTCAACCCCCAATGGTATTTTATATATAGCATAGCACAAGCAATACTTAGAAAAATTTAGGGATAACCTATTAGGAAGGGGGAAATCCTAAGTATAGAGCTACTCATGACATACTACAAAATAGCATCCCACTTGTAAAATATTTCTAAGTACTTCTACTAAAAACATCCTACACATGCATATTGAAGAACAAAACATGCATAGTAGCAAAACTGGGACAAAATATGAACAAGAGGTGTAACTTTCCTTGATCTGAACAACACTCTTAGCAACAATACTCCTCAATGCACTCCGATCAATCTAACGAAAACACAAACATAGATCTATTCACGGTTTGCACAAAAACAATGCTACACTTATAAATATGCATGCATGCAACATGGTAGTAGTGAAGGGTTATTTTAATTCAACCAAGAAAATTATTCAAGAGCTATAACATGTTAAGGATGTCATTGGTATTGATTTTCCACAGATTTCAACTAATTTCGATTATTAATTCTCTAAATATGCTCATAAAGGGGTCCATACTTCCAATCTACCACGAGAGAGATCTATGATTTAAAAACAAAATATTCCAATGCAAAACTGTAGCACTCATAATTATGAATCCAACGTAACAAGAATCAACTTAAACGGAGCTATAGTTATTTTTCTATGAATTTTGCAAGGTGTCAAGATATTCTGTGTTTTTTAAACTACTGCGATTAATCTCGGCCATTAGATCTTGGTCTGGTGGTTATCGTGGCGCGCGGAACCTAGGCTTCTCCCCTGGCTCGGAGTCGGCTCCAGCTGTATCTCGGCACGGCTCCCAGCTTGGTATAGAAATATACATGTATGTATACCAGGACTGCAATGTACTACAAATACCTGTAACATAATTATGTGGCGCATATATTTATATTTCTATGGCGAATATATTTCTATGGCGCATAACATATGGATGCCCCACTGATAGGATTCTATGGCGTATATGAAAGAATGTGCCATATAAATTTGAGGATTCGGTGGTGCATGTGGATATGCGCTACAAAAATAAAATTTAGTGGCGAGGTAACAATGGCGTATCTGATATGCACCATGGAATCTGAAAAATATGCACCATTGCTAGCTAGTTTCCTAGTAGCCCGGAGTCTCCAGCCTAAGCATGGGCTTGCGCCTTGGAACTAGGTCTCAGACCATGTACCCCTCTATTATGACTAAACTACCCCTAACTCGTGGCTGGCTATATATATGCCCCACCTCTGTATATAAACTATGGAATGAATTCAAAGCTAAGATAAGATAGAGCTTTGCTCATCTCTCCCTCCTCATGGAGAAGAACGCCATGTGGATAATAAGGACTCTCTAATTGGAGTCAGTCAAGGCGCTCTCCTAGTTCTTCATACCTCCCATGTATGGATTCTAGTAGCATATGGGTCTCTCCCATGTTGGATTCTACTTGGAGATACTCTATTCTTATATGTGATTCTATCAATAGCTAGCCAATCTCTCTCAAGTAATTCTACCTTTGGGTCTCTCCCGTGTGATTCTATTGGTTTGGTGGTTCGGGCTAAAGAGAGTAAATTGTATTGTATCGAGTCTAGTGTGTGTTTGTATCTGATACATTGCAATTGTATCTATAATTTTTGATGTTCCATGCTTGGTTTTATCTACTTTCTTATGTTTTGTCCAATTTTGGAGTACTTTTCATATGATTTTCTGGACTAACCTATTAACAAGAACCACAGTGCCAATTGCATGTGTTTCCGTTGTTTTTGGTTCCATGAAGTCAGAAAATGAATATTCTCGGAATTGGACGGGACAAAATCCAAAGTCAATATTTCACCGGGGGAACACGGAGCCAGAAGAGGACACGAAGAGGGGCTAGGGGCCAGCCACACCATAGGGTGGCGCGGGTCCCCCTTGGCCGCGCCACCAGGTGGTGTGGGCCCCTCCGGCCTCCACCGACCTTGCCCTTTCACCTATAAAATCCTCCCAAGGCAAAAACCCTAGATGGTCAATCAGAAATCCACGAAAAGTTCCGTAGCGCCGCCGCCACCGAAGGGGAGATTCGGGGGACGGAAAGTCTTTGTTCTGGCACCCTACCGGGACGGGGAAGTGCCCCCGGAGTCATCTCCATCGATCTCCACCACCATATCCATCACCATTGTTGATTCCCACGATGAGGAGGGAGTAGTTCTCTCTCGAGGCTAAGGGTTCTGCCAGTAGCTATGTGTTAATCTCTCTCTCTATGCATGATCTTATTGAGATCATGAGCTTGTAATCTATAGATCTACCTTGCTACTTAAGTGCTTTAATAGATATCTGCTCTCCCCATGTGTGTGAAAGTGACAGCGTGCACACCATGGTGGCACTTAGGCTAGAGATTACAAATACTTGTTATGAGTTATATTTGGAGTTGGATGTCTTTATGAAATTGTGGTGTTTGTTGGACTCATCTAGTACTCAAGGTGACAGTGGGGGGTTTTCTAGATGGGAAAGATGAACTTTGAGGTGTGCTGTTATAGCCCTACCGTTGATTAGAGTATCCAACCGGAGAGTAGTTAAGAGTAGTATCGTAAAGAGAAGATATTTATATGAGAGTGTTCACTAGTGAAAGTATGATCCCTAGGCCTTGTTTCTAAGCATTGAAACTTCGTTTGATACTAGATCTGTTATATGTTTGCTTGCTTTCAGCTTTATTTCAGTTTTCCTTTAGTCTTTTCCCACATCAACCACACGCCATCAAGCTATTTTCTATCACTGTTACCACTTATAATTATCCATACCACTTGTATTTTACTATCTCTTCGCCGAACTAGTGCACCTATACACCTGACAAGTGTACTGGGTGTGTTGGGGACACAAGAGACTTCTTGTATCTTGATTGCAAGGTTGCTTGAGAGGGGATACCTTTGACCACTTCCTCCTTGAGTTCGATAAACCTTGGGTGTTCCACTTAAGGGAAAACTTGCTGATGTTCTACAAACCTCTGCACTTGGAGGCCCAACAACTGTCTACAAAAATAGAAGTGCGTAGACATCAAGCTATTTTTTGGCGCCGTTGCCGGGGAGGTAAGGTAAAAGGTATTCACACCCGAGGATTAAAGAAGAAGAACCTCTCATGGCAAACGCCTATTTTCTGGCGCCGTTGCCGGGGAGGTAAGGTAAAAGGTACTCACATCCTCCGGTGTGAGTGCTCGAAGTTATTTCCTTTAGATTCTGCAATTTTGTCTTTTTGTTTCTTGTTTTCACTAGTTAGGCTTAATGGAAAACAACAACAAAATTAGAGAGCTTTATAGTATTTATCTTGAGTTAGGACATGAAGTGTTTGAAGAGAAAATTAAAAAACCTATGGAACTTTATTTGCATGCTAATAGCAATGTTGTTAGTATGAATTCTTTGGACACTATTATTGCTAATGCTATGGAAAAGTCTAAGCTTGGGGAAGCTAGTTTTTATGAAAATGATCTTTTTAGTTCCCCAGCTTTGGAAGATATCTATTCTATTGCTTATGATGATACCAAACCTCCAATATATGATGATTACAATGATGAATATGATATTTTCAGTCCACCTACTATTGAGGAGAAAATTAATGATTACAATATGCCTCCTATATTTGATGATTATAGTGATGAGAATAATAATGATAGCTATTTTTTTGAATTTGCTCCCACTACAATTAATAAGAATGACTATGTTTATGAGGGGAGTATTAATTCTTTTATGCATGTGGCTCATGATAAGAATGTTTCATGTGATAGTTATATTGTTAATTTTATTCATGTTGCTACTGAAAGTTATTATGAGAGAGGGAAACATGGTTCTATGCATCTCAATAATATTAAGTTTCCCCTCTTTATGTTGAAAGTCTTGAAGTTGCACTTGTTTTGCTTTTCTATTGCTTTGTGCTTTCATGATTTGTTTCTTTACAAGATTCCTATGCATAGGAAGTGGGTTAGACTTAAATGTGCTTTGAATTTGCTTCTTGATGCTCTCTTTTACCTCAATTCATATTTCTTATGTGAGCATCTTCTCAAACTATCATGCCTAACTTAAAGGCGTTAAAGAAAAGTACTTATTGGGAGAAAACCTAAAAGTTTTAGATGAGTCTTGGAAGTTATTATTTCAGTAATAACCGCTCCTTATCCTTTTTATTTGCTTTTTGTGCCAAGAGTAACCTCTAATGAGAGAGAAGTAATGATTGGGAAAGTTGCTTTCCCGAAACAGATTTCTCTGCTTCACCGTAAAAATTCGTGTAAAATATCTAAACATCTTTTTGAGGCATGAATTTTTGTGCTTCTGACCCAGGTTGTTATCTAACTTTCGTTAGTTCAACACTTTTTGATTTGAGCAACAGAAGGTCTTCGAAAAAATTCGTCTTTACTTGCTGGTCTGTTTTGACAGATTTTGTTGGTTCCTTTGAGTTCTTTTGGGGAATTGAGCTTTTTGAGGGAAGTGCTACAGTAGCTAGTGTTCTAATAGAAGTTTATTTGGTGTTAAAACTGAACCTTAAGACTTATTATCTTGAGTGCACTAATGTTGCTAATAAAGATTGTGTGAAGTTTTGTATGAAGGAAAAATTTCAGGTGTATGGAAGGAATGAGTAATGAGATGAAGGATGGACTAAACCTCAAGCTTGGGGATGCCACACGTGTCACCCCAAGAAATATCCAAGAAGTACAAGCGTCAAAGCTTGGGGATGCCCAAGGCATCCCCTTCTTCATCAATAAAAATCCTAGGTTTCTTCCAAACGCTTCATTTTTATTGTTTCATGCACAGTTGTGTTGTTCTTGGAGCGTCTTCTTTTTCGTTTTCATTTTGGTTTTTCGTTTGCTTTGGTTTGCTTAGTTTGCTGAATAAATTGGTTGGACCCCCTCTTTCATACATTGGTTTGCAAATAGTTTGGTTTGGTTTGGAAAAGAGTAGGAAAGTTCATGCTTATGTGGTAAAAAGAGCTCGTTTTTTACTGTGGCCTATGCTTTGTCATGCCATGCTTGATATTGTTTTGGATTTATGCTTAGTATTATTTGCTGTAGCATGACTTGTTATAAACAATTGAGATTGCTTAATGTGCCTTGGATGAATCATGCGTTGTTTTAGCATATTAAAGCATAGTATAGCGGTATTCTCCTTTGATGCTTTATTTGGGTTGACTTGGCGCATGCTCACACCATGTTATGACTATCTCAAGTCACCATAGCCTTTATGATCCTTTAGTTTTCAACTTTTAGTATCACTTTATGCTTTGATCAATGATGTTTTCTCGCTCTGCATGATTATGGCCATTATTGCTCTCTTAGCTTGTCGCTCCTAGTCTTTTGCTAGCCTCCACAACCAAGTATGAGTTCCACTCATGCATCCAACTCCCTAAACCAAGTTATTCCAAAGAGTCCACCATACCTACTTATTAGCATTTGCTATTCCCAGTATATTCATGTTTTTATCTACCTCCCAAATTAAACTTGTTTTGTGAAAATTAGTGATTAAAGCTCTCACGAACTTGATGGCACACTTTACTTTTCTTGCATTTAATAAACTTGAACCATTGGGTCCATCTTTGTTGCGTATATGCTTGCGCTTTATAAGTTGAAATTAGCAGAACCATGTATCATGGGGAACGCTTTCAACATTGCACTTGTACTTTGTACCTCGTTGATATCATGTTCTTTTGCTTATGGATCCCGGCGGTGTGAAATAAAAGTGGAACTTGTAAGATCATGGAGTTTGTATGTGTGTTAGAGAAACGTCTGGGCCGCTAGCCTAAGCCATGCCTAATCGTGGTGGAAACTTGCAGCATAACCATAATGAGCACCCTATGAAGCATCCTCAATAAAAACCTATGCAAATAGCAAATAAAAAGATCGATGAGATGCTCATTGTCTGCTTGCCTTGTCATTTTGATTATGGGATAGCTCCTGTATCATGTGCAAGGGATGCCCTGTTGGCGGTTCTTTATGATACAAATGTACTTGCAATGACAAGAGCTTACTTGTGACTAAAGTTGAGTAGCATGAGGTTCGGTCTTCGTAAGTAAGGGGCATGAGATTTCGGCTTATAACTTGTCAAGCATATCCTCTTAGTTATGTCACTTTAACCTTAATCACCTTAAAGATGCTTATGATAGGGGCAATGAGAGCTGAAAGCTAATAAGTACCATAATTTTTGGAAGCTCTTTATGAAACTTGAATCTCTGCTTCCTTCTATGAAGGCCTTTCTTTTACTTTTATGTTGAGTCTCCACCTTATATCTTTATGCACCTACTTTGAGAGCATAGTGGACATTCTTAGTTCTATGTGCATTGTCCCAAGACTAGTTGATTGATGTATAACTTGATATTGCTTATTTTAAACTATTTGTATCTAGTCACTCTTATGAACTTTGAAGGTGTCCTATGCATTTATGTTTGCTACTCTATGAGGGACAAGCTGAATGCCACTATGCTATGTTTTCTTTATGTGAAACAAACAAACGTCTTGCAAAGCATTATTATTCATGAATCTTGTGTTTGTGCCTTCTCATGTTGCAACATAGTTGCTTTGTCTTATTGTTAGAACTTTATCTTTCATGCTATGTTGAAGTACTATGATCCCAGCTATCAATGTTTTACAAATACTTTGATCAAGTTTATGATGGTGCATGTCACCTCAAAAATTATTCTTTCTTTTTATCACTTACCTACTCGAGGACGAGCAAGAGTTAAGCTTGGGGATGTTGATACATTGCAAATGTATCTATAATTTTTGATGTTCCATGCTTGGTTTTATCTACTTTCTTATGTTTTGTTCCAACTTTGGAGTACTTTTCATATGATTTCTTGGACTAACCTATTAACAAGAGCCACAGTGCTAGTTGCCTGTTTTCCATTGTTTTTGGTTCCAGGAAGTCAGAAAATGAATATTCTCGGAATTGGACGGGACAAAAGCCAAAGTCAATATTTCACCGGGGGGAACACGGAGCCAGAAGACGAGACGGAGAGGGGACAGGGGCCAGCCACACCATAGGGTGGCATGGGTCCCCCTTGGCCGCGCCACCAGGTGGTGTGGGCCCCTCCGGCCTCCATCGACCTTGCCCTTTCGCCTATAAAATCCTCCCAAGGCAAAAACCCTAGATGGTCAATCAGAAATCCACGAAAAGTTCTGCAGCGCTGCCGCCACCGAAGGGAAGATTCGGGGGACGGAAAGTCTCTGTTCCGGCACCCTGTCGGGATAGGGAAGTGCCCCCTAAGCCATCTCCATCGATCTCCACCACCATATCCATCACCATTGCTGATTCCCATGATGAGGAGTGAGTAGTTCTCTCTCGAGGCTAAGGGTTCTACCGGTAGCTATGTGTTCATCTCTCTCTCTATGCATGATCTTATTGAGATCATGAGCTTGTAATCTATAGATCTACCTTGCTACTCAAGTGCTTTAATAGATCTCTGCTCTCCCCATGTGTGTGAAAGTGACAGCGTGCACACCATGGTGGCACTTAGGCTAGAGATTACAAATACTTGTTATGAGTTATATTTGGAGTTGGATGTCTTTATGAAATTGTGGTGTTTGTTGGACTCATCTAGTACTCAAGGTGACAGTGTGGGGTTTTCTAGATGGGAAAGATGAACTTTGAGGTGTGTTGTTATAGCCCTACCGTTGATTAGAGTATCCAACCGGAGAGTAGTTAAGAGTAGTATCATAAATAGAAGATATTTATATGAGAGTGTTCACTAGTGAAAGTATGATCCCTAGGCCTTGTTTCTAAGCATTGAAACTTCGTTTGCTACTAGATCTGTTACATGTTTGCTTGCTTTCATCTTTATTTCAGTTTTCCTTTAGTCTTTTCCCACATCAACCACACGCCATCAAGCTATTTTCTATCACCGTTACCACTTATAATTATCCATACCACTTGTATTTCACTATCTCTTCGCTGAACTAGTGCACCTATACACCTGACAAGTGTATTGGGTGTGTTGGGGACACAAGAGACTTCTTGTATCTTGATTGCAGGGTTGCTTGAGAGGGAATACCTTTGACCACTTACTCCCTGAGTTCGATAAACCTTAGGTGATCCACTTAAGGGAAAACTTGCTGCTGTTCTACAAACCTCTACACTTGGAGGCCCAACAACTGTCTACAAGAATAGAAGTGTGTAGACATCAGTATCGATTTCCCCTTGCATGTTCATCCTGTTCTTAGCTCCCTCCCCCAAATCCCCTCGAATCTATGAAGACCGGGCCACAATAGTGGTTATGAGCCACACCAAAACTAGAGTAGAAGTAAATACTAAAATGATGAATGTAATGGGAGAGTTATAATGCTATGACTACCAAGTAAAGTGGTCTCTAGGTGTGTTGATCAACATCTATGGGTTTCATATTATACGTGTGGAAGTCCCTCAAATACCATTATCTCTCACTGCACGAGTGGCATAAGACAACTCAATTATCCTGCCTCCATTACACGCCAACCACGTGCAATGAAATATATTAAGACCACAAAGATCGGAACCAAAGGCATTAAGTTATGTGGACAATCGTGATCCTACGTATATGCACGTATCAAGAGATATCAAACTAAAGGGGTTCGTAGCAGAAAACATTAATTTTTCTAACTAAAGCAACACCAATGGTAAGATCTATCTATGAGTTAATGTAGTAATGGGAGAGATTCAGTGACATACCCTTATAGACCGAAAGTGTTTAACATTTCACAAGAAACATGGATGATGTAGTTGTACTTGTAGTCGACCTCAAGATTGCTTTGGTCCTTGCACGATGTCCAAGTGCCACAGCTAGCAGCACCTCCGTGGTTTTGCACATGTCTGATGCTCAACAACGACTCATGTTTTGTCTGATGCAGAAGTATACCTTCTAGAACTAGGATCTTGCAGCGCGACGGCGTGCCAGAGTGGTGTCATCTTCCACGCATGCAGTTCTTCTTGGAACTGCAAGCACGAGAGACAACGAGAGAGAGGAAAAAGGCCTTAGGAATTTCCCAATTATTTATTGTTATTTTCCCTCTCCCTGGACCCCTCTTTATATAAGAGAAGAGTTGGGACCCCCACTTTCCAGCTAGCAATGTGGTACTAAAGGAGGAGGGGGCGCCATGGGTAGGAGGCCAGATGGGTGGGCCACTCCCCACCCCGCGTGCGGCCCATGGCTGGCCGATAGCTCCAAATTTCATCACTTTTTACCATTGGTTTTCCTCTAGTTTATTGCCAGATTTCCCTGAAGATTGCTCTTTTCACTAACGTTAATGTCACAATTAGCGAATCCTTGGTTTCTTTGTGATGGTTTTCAGGCAATGAACATTTATTGAAGATCTAATAGCATTGATGGGCTAAATACACCAGAATAAGCAAATCCTCAATTGGAGCCACTTTCATTGGAGGCGTCAGCACGCATAACGACCACTAATACGGTCGGGACGCGCCCGTACCGGCCGCCCGTACTACCCATCGACGCCTTCCTTATATCAATATAAGCAACTTTTGTAAGGGGAGAGACGAGAAGAACCACATAATAGAAGTTACAGCCACCACAAGCCATCTAGAGGGGGAGATCAGATCTAAAAGAGGAGAAGAACTTCACCTTGTTCTCTGACGATCTTCAACCTCAAAACCACACACTACACCATTATTCCATCGTTACTTAGAGAGAGAGAGATTGGCACTTGTAAGATCAGGGTTTGATACTTTGATCTACCTACGGTTTGTATTTGATTGGATCTTTAATCGCTATTATGGTTTGCTACAATAACTTGGAGATGATTTCTATTTGCAATACAATTATGCCTTTTTTGTCTCCGTCTCTGATACATTGCAAATGTATCTATAATTTTTGATGTTCCATGCTTGGTTTTATCTACTTTCTTATGTTTTGTTCCAACTTTGGAGTAATTTTCATATGATTTCTTAGACTAACCTATTAACAAGATGCCACAGTGCCAGTTGCCTGTTTTCTGCTATTTTTGGTTCCAGGAAGTCAGAAAATGAATATTCTCGGAATTGGACGGGACAAAAGCCAAAGTTACTATTTTCCCGGAAGACTCACGGAGCCAGAAGGAGAGTCGAAGAGGAGCCACAGGGTGGCCACCCCCCTTGGCGCGGGCCAGCCTAGGCCGCGCCAGGGCATGGTGTGGGCCCCCTGGCTGGCCATCGACCTTGCCTCTTTCGCCTATAAGAGCCTCCCGAGGCAGAAACCCTAAAGAGTCAATCAGAAATCCACGAAAAGTTCCGCAGCACCGCCGCCACTGAAGGGAGATTCGGGGGACAGAAAGTCTCTGTTCCGGCACCCTGCCGGGACGGGGAAGTGCCCCCGGAGCCATCTCCATCGATCTCCACCGCCATCTCCATCACCATTGCTAATTCCCATGATGAGGAGGGAGTAGTTCTCTCTCGAGGCTAAAGGGTTCTACCGGTAGCTATGTGTTCATCTCTCTTTCTATGCATGATCATATTGTGATCATGAGCTTTGTAATCAAGTAGATCTACCTTGCTACTCAAGTGCTTTATTAGATCTCTGCTCTCCCCATGTGTGTGAAAGTGATAGCGTGCACACCATGGTGGCACTTAGGCTAGAGATTACAAATACTTGTTATGAGTTATATTTGGAGTTGGATGTCTCTATGAAATTGTGGTGTTTGTTGGACTCATCTAGTACTCAAGGTGAAAGTGTGGGGTTTCTAGATGGGAAAGATGAACTTTGAGGTGTGCTGTTATAGCCCTACCATCGATTAGAGTGTTCAACCGGAGAGTAGTTAAGAGTAGTATCATGAAGATAATATATTTATATGAGAGTGTTCACTAGTGAAAGTATGATCCCTAGGCCTTGTTTCTAAGCATTCAAACACCGTTTGCAACTAGATCTGTTACATGTTTGCTTGCTTCCTTCTTTATTTCAGTTTTACTCTAGTCTTTTCCACGCCTTCAAGCTATTTTATAGCACCGTTGTCTTATATCCATGCCACTTGTATTTTACTATCTCTTCGCCGAACTAGTGCACCTATACACCTGACAAGTGTATTGGGTGTGTTGGAGACACAAGAGACTTCTTGTATCTTGATTGCAGGGTTGCTTGAGAGGGGATACCTTTGACCACTTCCTCCCTGAGTTTGATAAACCTTGGGTGTTCCACTTAAGGGAAAACTTGCTGCTGTTCTACAAACCTCTGCACTTGGAGGCCCAACAACTATCTACAAGAATAGAAGTGCGTAGACATCAGTCTCATGTCTGAGTAAATCTCCATAGGCGTGGGAGATGTAGGGGATTGGTGAGATGTGATGTGCCTCTTTTAATTTCATCCATTTGTGATTGTTGTAATGTTTATTTAAACAATGAGAATGAATATCTATGTTTGTCTAATGCGTGTTATCTAATTTAAGGGCCCAGGTAATATGATCCAAAGATCTCGTAGGTATGAACTTGTATGCTAGTAATTCGGCGACCCCCGAGTGACACGGCCGATATCAAAGAAGAGCTAGCACTACTCGAGGACAACAAGGAACCATCAAGATTAATGCCTTGATCCGGTCGAAAGACCTTAATTAATGTTCTAACCATGGCTATGGTAATAGGCAGATGGATCATTGGGATTGGGAATAATTGGCTATGAGGACTCCTAGTTGGTATATGGGTTGCTTGCCTACTCACTTATAAATA
This sequence comes from Avena sativa, assembly GCA_916181665.1. NCBI lineage: Eukaryota > Viridiplantae > Streptophyta > Magnoliopsida > Poales > Poaceae > Avena > Avena sativa. Next base: position 69,363,269 of record OV702292.1, read on the forward strand.
AGAATTACCATTATCACTTATTCCGCTTATTCCATTTGGCACTTTCACTTCACCATGAACTGATTCTCTCCGTGCCTAACTTCTCATCTACAAGACCTTTACACACCTTTCGTATCTTTACTTCCATGCAATTTACTTATTTTCTAAACCAATTCCTCTATCTTTTACTCACCACTTCCAACGTCAATATTTGCAGTCAATTCACTCAAGACCTGTGACACCTTGGGTGCGACAGAAACATCGCATAATAACACTTTCCTATGCTCCTCATTGGGATCGATATAAAATTGGAATTAATACTTCCGCGAAAACATTCTCTGGCGAACCTGTGCACTTGCAGGCTATCAAGATATTTTCGAGCGCCATTGCCGGGGAGCTAAGCACTAATTTGTTTCTTGACAACAACAATTGTTGATACCATTCATGATCTCTGTTGAAAACAGAGGTACCACTCGATCAGGAAAAACCTATTTACCTCCATATATTGATCGTGTTCCGATCGAAAGACGATTATAATTGATTGAAAGATTTACTAATTCGCGTAGTGTAGACATGAACGACTTGATTCAGTTGATGGCAGATTTGACCATCAATGGAGGGGCCGAACTTGAGATACCTTTGGGAGAGTATGGGAATCCATCTAGGCACTTGAGGAAAATGCCTATTCTTTATCCTAAACTTGAAGGCTAAGAATTTGAAATATATCCTGAGCTAATATATATGATGAAAGAAATTGCTTTCGCGGGAAAAGAAGAGGAAGACCCTAGTGACCACTTAACAAGGGTACACGACCTTTGTGTTACTCTTAAACCAACAAGTTTACCAATAGAGTTTGTACTTCTTAAACTCTTTCGTTGGTCTTTGAAAAATAATTCTTTAGCCTGGTTACAATCACTGCCTAATCATACTATAAAAAGCTGGGAAGATTGCATCCTAGAATTCATGCATAAATATTGTTCATTTACTAAAATCATGCAAATCAAACGTAGCATAACTATTTTTTGCAAACAATTGGAGAGACCATTTATCAAGCATGGAATAGATATTATGCAATGATTATGAAAGTTACAAATCATGGTTTTCACGAGAGTCTAGTTATCCAATATTTTTATAATAGGCTTAATGATGAAACAAAAGATATGATTGATCTATCTGCAGGAGGAGCAATATGCAACTTTGATTTTAAACCAAGGAAATTTCAATATTATTTCTACTAACGTTGTTACTAGGCGTGGTACAGAAACTCAGGAACCACAAGGGACACCTTGGTATCAAGAATAGCAAGCTCGAAAAGCAAGAGAGACTCAGGAGATGAGTCAAGAAGAAGAGGATCTAGTAGACCCCCAGGATGATATTGATTATGAGGCCCAAAAAAGGGAAAATAAAGCTTCTAGCACTCAAGAAGAAGAGGAAGCGGGGGATAAGCATAAACCATATGATTCAGATGCTGAGACTGCCGATTCAAGGGAAGAGACCGATCTCAGAAAGGAACAAGAAGATCAAGTTATTATCCCGCGTGAGGAACACGCCAATAAGCAAAAATCAGCTGCAAGGAAAATCAAAAAGAACGCTAAACCGATGACAAAGGTAAAAGAAAAGGTAATACCTACCAAAAAGAAAATTCCTTACCCTAACCGAGTTCATTACGAACTAGATAAAGCTATTTATGATTCTTTTGCTGAGACACTAGGTAGCTAACGTTTATTCCTTTAACTAATGCTATTCAAGTTCCTACTTATAGAAAAATTATGCGAGATATACTCAATAGAAAAAAGAAAGTAACCAAGACTGTAGCAGTTGTCACAAGCTTTGGTGATAAACTTCCTGCTAAGCTTGGGGATCCAGGGTTACCAACCATATCATGTGCAATAGGGAAAACTAATATATTCAATGCTCTTTCTGATTTAGGAGTAGGTGTTAGTGTAATGCCTTATTCCTTATTTAGGAAATTGAATCTTGGATAATGCTCTCCTACCTAAATAACACTACAAATGGTGGATAAGACAACTAAAGAACCTGTCAGAATGATCGAAGATGTTTTACTTAGAATAGATCAACATGTTATACCCACTGATTTCATTATTCTTGATGTTCCCGAGGATGACAAACTATCTATCATTCTTGGAAGACCTTTTCTTAGTACAGCTGGAGCTAATGTAGATTGCTCCAGTGGTAAGATTGTCTTCAATATATATGATAATCAGATCGTTCGATACTTTCCTAAGAAACAGGAGCACAATGGAAAATACATTCCACCACCTAAACATGATCAAGCAGCAAAAACTAAAGAAAAGGCACTGCTTGAGATGAATGGTGATGATATGAAGTTTGATTAGTCAAATCTCCAGAATTAAACACTTAATGGGAGTCAACCCATTCTTAATAAATCAAGTTTAAGATTTTATTTTATTAATTATGATTACTACTTTATTATTTGTATTATTTAATAAGTTTGTTTTGAGTTTTTAGTTCTTTCAGAGAGTTTACCTTAATAAAGTTGAGAAGCAAGGGAAAAATGAAGAAAAGAAAAGGGGTTCAGTACAGATAACGAGCATTGGTACGACCGTGGTACGACCATACCGCGCGCCCGTACCGAACATCGACGAAACATACCACGGCGTCCGAATAGATAACGACTAGTGGTACGTCCAGGGTACAACCATACCGTGCGCTCGTACTAGGTCGACCAGGTTTGATCTCGAACCCTAATGTTGATCCAACGGTGACGACCATCGGTACGGGCGGGCTGCACCCGTACCACCTGCCCGTACTGCATGCGGCGCCAGGTAAAGGCCGACGGCGGCTGGCTCGCAACCAACCTTTTTCTTCTTCTTCTTCCTCTTTCTTCCTTGTTCTTTCTCTTTCCAAAACAAACCCTAGCCTCCTAAAACCTTTGATTCTTCATTGTTTTCGAGTTTTTGAGTTGGGGAATCTTCACATCAGTAAGTTTCTCGTCCGATCCATACTCTATTTTCTGAAATCCATGGTTGAATTCATCACATTGGTTATTTAGATGAGTTCATCATATTTTGAGATTATTATTGATTCCTCATGTTAGGATTTGTAACTTCTACCTGTTATCGTTTGTTTATATGATAGAAACTTGATGCCTATAGTTTTCTTCAAAAATTTCGCAGCACAATGCATAACATTGGGAGGATGTTCTGCTCGGGCAAGGGCTCGGGTACGGCAGGACCCTCGGGCTCCGCCAAGCCGTTGGATTCGAAGAAGAGACACTTGGAGGTGGATAGCTTGAGGGCTGCCATGAGCCAAGACTAAGAGAAGGTGAGCAACCGCAAGGTTTTGCCCACCAAGTGGTTAGACCGTCAGTTCCTCTCCTGCCAGGGTCTTCTGGAGGACTTTGAGCAGATGACTGTTCAAGCTGGCATAGTCGACTTCTCCTACCTCTCCGTCGACACCTACAAACTCACCACGTTCGAGTTTCTTTCATCGTTCCACGATGATCTCGAGACCCAGGAGCAAAATTGCACTATAAGTTTTGTGCTCAATGAGCAACTCCACAACTTGACCTTCTATGAATTTTGCAATAGTTTCGGATTCTCCCACGAGGGATAACTCGACATCAATGACAATGTGCACATAGAGGCAATGCAGTCTTGGGGAAAATTTCTGTCCGTAGGAACAACGATTATTTGTGCAAGAAGAGCGCCACTATCCAGAATCCTACTATACGTTATTTTCATACCTTCCTTGTTAATTCTTTATTTGGGAAAGGCGATGTTGGAGCAATGGAAGGCCCTGAAATGAGTGTGATTCATATGATGGAGTATAAGGTAAACTTGGGGGCTTTGCTCATCCAACACTTTGACCGCCAAAGGTCAGCTTCCTCGGGGGACATTCGTTGTGGCGGGTTGATCACACAGATCGCCTATACAAACGAATTTGTCCTACCACAGGAAAGAGATGTGGCTGGCAGTAAGGACATGGATGGCATTCATATGTCTAGCACCAAGTTCATGGGTGTCTATAGGCCAGAGCGTTCCCTCCGTGCTTACCACTTTTATTTTGTACCTAACGGTGATGTCCACCAAATCTTACTTCCTTTTGTCCAAGCTTTTGGTTTGCCAGGTAAACAGAGTTGGGTCCTCACTGAGGAGGAGTTCTATCAGGCACTGATCCTCTCAGGAAGGACCGCATGTTGGAAATATGCCCTAGAGAGATATAGTAGTAAGGACTATTATCATATTTCATATAGTTTATGATTAAGTTTTATATCATGCTATAACTGTGTTGAGTGGAAACATCAATACACGTGTGATATACAAACAACCAAGGGTTCCCAGTAAAACTCTAGTCACTGGTTCATTGGTCAATAGATGATCATGTTTCCTGATCATGTGGCATTTATGCTAGTTGGAAATGATGTCATCTCATTCGGAGAATGAGATGATGAACCAATACCCAACCTAAACATCATGACCCGATCATGTCACGAAGTTCAAGTTACGATGATTAGAAATGGATCCTCGTAGACTATTCCTTAGACCGTGAGGCTATATCAATCACTGTCTCCCGAGGGTGCTTAGATATCATCAAACGCCATCTGGTAATACGGTGGTTATAAAGGTGTGTTCAGGTATTCAGAGGAAACCATAGAGGCAATATATGTCAAGAGCGGGATTTGTCCGTCCATGTGACGGGAAGATACTCAAGGGCCCACTCGGAGAAGTTATATCCAATAGCTGCGCAACATGTGATTAGATCACGGGGATATCACTTGTCGGAACGAGTTAAGTAGCATTGTTCAGTAACGAGATTCAACACGACATGGTGATGTCATTGATCGAATCTTGGGAAATGCAAGTATCGAATGACAAAGGGAATAAGACACGACTGTCCCGGTTCAAACGATGAAAGATCTTCGTGGAACGCACAGGGGTCACATGGCCATCCAGGTCCCTCTGTTGATCATTGGTGCAGGAGTGTCCTGACCATGTATGGAGTGTTCCCAAACTGTAGGGTATCATGCTTAAGGGCTTGATGATGCCTAGAGAGTGTTTATAGGATCGGTAGAATCACCGAAGAAAAGAAGGGAGAAAACCGGAAGGGTTTCGGTAAGTCCGGAGGATGTCCGGAGTGGAGGTGGAAGGTGTTCCATGGCCACGGAGATTATATAATGTGTGAATGAATGTTAAATATTGATTTAATCATTTATTCATAATTATTTAATAAAGAGAAAATAAATTAAAAGGTCAAAGGCTTGATGGGCCAATTCCCGGAGGGGAGAGGGCCCATTAGGGAAAGGCAAGAAGGAGAAGGGGCCAAGGGGGTGGCCGACGCCCTAGTGGGCCAGCCCTCCCGCATGGGGCCCATGGGGGTGGCCGGCGGTGCCACCCCTCCCCCCTCCTCTCCTTTAGTCCCACCCCGGGACTTGAGGGGAGGTAGTACCTCCCCTCCCCCTATATATAGTGGGGTATATTGGCCTAGAAAATACACCCAATAATCAATAAAGGTCTCCCCACTTTTGGGAGGACCTATAATTGATATTTTCTCTCTCCCCCTCTCTCTCATGACCGTGGTCCCAAGTCGGGACTGCGCGAGCGAGAGACATCTTCACCGCAGAGCGCCGTCGCGCTGCGGGATTCAGATCCAGGAGCTCTACTTCCGCAACTGCTGCTGGATCGGGGAAGCAGGAGTCATCGTCAGGCACCGGACGTGTGTAACTCCCACGAGGTGTCACACTTGAGGCACTCAAGTCGTTGGAGCCAGAAGGAGCGCAAGGACTTCATCACGACCTTGAGGTCGGCTTCGGCTCGTCTACATCAACCACGCTCGCCTGAGCGTTGACAACGCTTTTCGGTCTTCAAGGGTAAGTTCGCGAAAATCCCCTCCCGTTACTGTATTACTAATAGATAGTTCCTGGCAGCTTCAGGGGTTCAGGGGCGTAGAGTAAAATTTATTGTTTTTATGCGCGGAACCCTACAGTGGTATCAGAGCTAGATCTATGCGTAGTAATGCTAGTACGGGTAGAACACACGAGATGTAGCGTGTGGGCGTTTATCTTTTAGTTGTTACCCTCCCACGTGTACTTGTGTATACCACAGTAATGCTTGATGAAGCGGCCCCCAACCGACTTTACGCGTTCATTCGCGAGACTGGTCCACGCTTGACATACGGCTTGTACCGTATAAAGTGGCTTAGGGGGGTGTCTGTCTCTCTCGCATTAGTTGGTATACCATTTGCAACGGAGGGCCCCGAAAGGGGCGTAGTAGAGACAACTACTTGATCAATGTTGTGATGAAAGTTCGTAGGTAAGAACGGTTCTTGTGCGAAAACCCATTCAGCCACGTAAAACATGCAAAGATAAAGTAGAGGCGTCTAACTTTGTTTTGCAGGGAGGGCGTTGCTTTGTGATATGGTTGTGTCAAAGGTAAAGTAATTACATTTTGTTACATAGTAGTAGATAGTCACGAAGGTGATGAACTACCACGCCGGAATGACACCGGTACCCTGGTGTCTACGGCGCCGGAACCCTGGCACCGGAACCCGGTGACGACGGATGGAGATCACAACGTGAAGGACCATATCACATAGCATTTACATTCAATGTTATTGTTTGTATGTCTTATTGTGTGCTAGTATTAGATACTTGACGGTAGCCTAATAAGATGATCCCTGTTAAAATAACCAACGATTGTGTTCCCCCTTAGTGTGCACCACCAAGAAAGTTCTTCGGTATGAGGCAGGCCGTGATGATCGGGTGTCAGACATATCTATGTTCGCTTACAATGGGTGCAAGCCATGTTGCACATCGAATACACTAAGGTTGAGTTGGCGAGCCTAGCACGCCATAGAAGCGTGGCCTTGGAACGCGGATGGTCGAAAGATCGAGCACGAGTCGCATGAATTATGTGACTAACGTTTAGCGTCCACCCTTGAACCCACATTGATGGCCGTGATGATCGGGGGAGATGTGGCTGATAGAGGTCGTGTTATCACTAGGAACCCGCTTTGGGGATAGGTGTTTCTGGGTGGAGTTATTATTAACTCATTTAATTATAAACTTAGTCTAAATTCCTTTTGCAATTATAAATGTAGAAAATGGTTTCTTCCGAGATTACCTTTCCTATCAACGATTGGTTAAAAGGAGAGAAGCTCAAGTTAGATGGATCCAACTTTTCTGCATGGGTCATACGCCTATTTGATCTCCTTGGGGAGAACGATGTAGCTGACTACATGATCTGCGAGATGTTTTTGGAGCCACCCTATTCTCATGAGACCCAGGAGCAGCGGGACCTGCGTTATCATCGTCGAGTGATAGCCACATTTATATCAGTGACCATGCACCTCGGAATGGAGGATGGGCTATGGCCAATGGTGGGGAGTCTCAAGCCCTGAATGGTCATGGCACATATGAGAGCACATTTCGTGGAACAAGTGCGCATGTGGGAGTATGAGCTAATGGGGACTTCCTCTCCATAAAGATGGAGGAGGGCTCCTCACTGGATAAGCACTTATTGCGCCTCTACTATGCGTATATGAGTCTGGCATACTACCTGGACAACTGGTACTCAAGCTCATATGCGATGGGAGTTGTGCTGCGGTCGCTTCCACCAAGCTTCCAAGCACAAGTCAGGATCTGCGTTATGAGAGGCGACACAGAAACACTGGATTTCCTTGAGTTCATATCACATTTTAGAAATGTGATAGATGAACCCAACGCCGGAGAGGTCATCGACGACCAAGGTATATATTTGATATACAGTTTTATAAATGTTATAATCTTGTAAACACATTTGCAGTGTTAAGTATATCTAATACTTGTTCTATTTTGGTGAAAATAGGTCCTTCTGCATAGAGGTGCTTGCTGGAGAGGAGGTGACGTTGCGTGTTGATGGCAAGCATGATGATGACGGCCAACGACACTCTCCCTCGACATTTATCACTTAGTTTGTGTTTAGGATGATTATTGTAATCAAGAGAGATTTGAACTTCTTTAGTGTGTCTCACACTTCGTGAGACGGTTATTCATATGAGTTTGTAACAAACAGTTGTTCTGCTTTTATGAATGATTTCTATTCGTGTTCATATCTTGTTTGATTATGTGTGAATTATCCTCGTTGTTTGAAACTAATTGATAATGCATGAACATTTGTAAAATATTAAAATGCCTTGTTTAAAATACCCAACTTAATGATATTTCATTAATGAATGAAACCATTGTTTAAATTCAAAGTTATGTGATAATATGTGAAAGTCATTCGATTTCTTATCACATATAAATCATGCCTAAGTTCGGCAAAATAACTTGAACACCATGTATTACTTGAATACAAAGTGTTTAATGAATTGCTAAAAGTATATACATATCCGATGTATTGAGTTTTAACGGAAAATGGTAATTATTATTAAGTGATTGTTTAAATGTGTAAAGTAAGTTTACCAAAGGAAACATGAATATGAAACTATTTCATTTGATCAAAGTGTTTCATCAACAAAGGGTATAAATATAAAAGAGAATCCAATTACTATGAATTGATCAATAGTAATGAAATTCGAATTTATAAGAATGGCATGAAAGAAATTGTGGAATGCAAAGTGTTTTGAAACGTCAAAATACAAAGCATCACAATATGATATTAGATATCAAAAAAGGGGTTGAATAGAAGGCACCAAATAAATCGTTGTAGTATATATGTAGAGACCATTAGTTAGAAATAGTTAACACTCAGTTAGAATTGGTGAACCATTTGAATTCATGAAAGTTTTGGGGTTATTCGATATAACCAAAACAATAGCGAATAAGTCCTTATAGAGTATTCATTGGAAACTTTGAATACGAAACTCATAGCTGAAACCAAAAGGAAAGCAAAACTTGTATTGCTTGGACTTTGGTGCATTCTTGTGAAAGCCCACTATTAGTGATGTTTATCAATTATGGAGCAAATGGAAATTAGTGTAAAACACGACGAGGATTCAAAACCCTGCATCAGAGTGTTGAGAAGCGCAACGGACATGATTCCTGAATGATTCTCTTCATAGAAGGAAAGAATCAATGATTCTGATCATTGTGTTTTTCCCTCCACTATTGTTTTTCACTATAAAATTAGGATTCAAAATGTAAATCCATATCTTGTATGGAGACACTTGTGAATCACTTGTCATGATTTTTTGGAATATGACATACCTACAAACTACAAAGGAAATAATGGTAAACTAGAATTATGAGAAAAATTTCCTTGAAGTTAGAAAGCAATTCGTTGCTGAATCTCACAAGTAAAAGGAGTTACTTGGAATTTTCCCAAATGACTGCAAATCCATTGTAGGAAAAAGGGGGTAAATGACTAAAGCACAATTTGTCAGGCATTGGACAAATTCAAATGAATTTGATTCATGTGTGCTAAATGTCTATTGGATCTAAAACTAGTAAAGTACTAGTATCTCATAATAAATCTCCAAGTTTGATAATTGATCAAAGGATTTTGAAGTTGTTCAAAATAGTAAGGAGATATGCAATTTGCATAAAATTGAGTGGGAGCTATGCAAGTCTTCCTTAAACAATATGTGATTGACATGTTTTTAAGTGGGAGCAACATAAGACTCAAATTCAAATATGTAGGAACATTGTTTGAGTAAGAGTACTCACTCGTACCCAAATATGTTAGCAACATAGTTTGAGTGGGAGCTTATAGGAGTAATTCTTAAAGTAAGTTAAGGATGAAAGTGCAAATACTTATATATAATGATTTATAAGATGTAGAAGTTGATAATAAGTGTATTATGATATTATGTAGTATTCCTTATGGGATTCTGAAAAAGGTTTCAGGATAGAAGTTAATTAAGGAACTAGTCCTTAATAACTCAAATTAGGAATAGCATTAAGTTTAACATCAATGGTTGAAAGAAAGAAAAGGATGATCGTCACCCACTATGTTGAGACATAGGTTCTATCTTAGTAAACCATGATGGTAACTTAACATAATATGTGATCTAAATAAGGACCGTTTAAAAGTGATTAAGTTCGAATCACAGAACGTTGAGCTAAGTTTGTCCGCAGTGTCTATTAGAGAACTGTGGATATATTTTCCAAATCCATAAAGGATAACATTTCTTAAAACATAAAGGGTTATGTTATAAGGGAATATGTTGGAAACTCCTGTAGATACCAATTAAAGTCAAGTAGGAAGCGAGATGAACAAAACATCGAAAGTTGCACAGAGTGCACTAGTGTTTCGATAAATACATTTATAATAATAGATAAGGGTACCATATAAAGTGTTGTATAATGTTATGGCGGGGCTAGTTCGCTTTTAACGTAGAATGATGTGTCCCAGGGCACAGTGCCCATGAGAAAGCCCTCGAGGTTGATCTAACGTCACTGTAGGCTCCTGGAATTAGGCCTCGTTCTGCTGCCATAGCGATGATGCATACACACAGATGCTATCATGTGATGATAGAGTATTAATGTCAATCAAGGTGACATTAGTAAGTTGCAAAGGATTTGGGACTGTAAAGTATAGACCCAAGACTCAACCTCTTCCATGAGCAAGCATGTTCAGGGTACCGGATATATGGTGCCAATGATTGAGAACAAATGCAGCTAGTGTATTTGTACTCTAGTGCAAGTGGGAGACTGTTGGAAATATGCCCTAGATACAAATAGTAGTAAGGACTATTATCATATTTCATATAGTTTATGATTAAGTTTTATATCATGCTATAACTGTGTTGAGTGGAAACATCAATACACGTGTGATATACAAACAACCAGGGGTTCCCAGTGAAACTCTAGTCACTGGTTCATTGATCAACATATGATCATGTTTCCTGATCATGTGGCATTTATGCCAGTTGGAAATGAGGTCATCTCATTCGGAGAATGAGATGATGAACCAATACCCAACCTAAACATCATGACCTGATCATGTCACGAAGTTCAAGTTATGATGATTAGAAATGGATCCTCGTAGACTATTCCTTAGACCGTGAGGCTATATCAATCACTGTCTCCCGAGGGTGCTTAGATATCATCAAACGCCATCTGGTAATACGGTGGTTATAAAGGTGTGTTCAGGTATTCAGAGGAAACCATAGAGGCAATATATGTCAAGAGCGGGATTTGTCCGTCCATGTGACGGGAAGATACTCAAGGGCCCACTCGGAGAAGTTATATCCAATAGCTGTGCAACATGTGATTAGATCACGGGGATATCACTTGTCGGAACGAGTTAAGTAGCATTGTTCAGTAACGAGATTGAACACGACATGGTGATGTCATTGATCGAATCTCGGGCAATGCAAGTATTGAATGACAAAGGGAATAAGACACGACTGTCCTGGTTCAAACAACAAAAGATCTTCGTGGAACGCATAGGGGTCACATGGCCATCCAGGTCCCTCTGTTGATCATTGGTGCGGGAGTGTCCTGACCATGTATGGAGTGTTCCCGAACCATAGGGTATCACGCTTAAGGGATTGATGATGCTTAGAGAGTGTTTATAGGATCGGTAGAATCACCGAAGAAAAGAAGGGAGAAAACCGGAAGGGTTTCGGTAAGTCCGGAGGATGTCCGGAGTGGAGGTGGAAGGTGTTCCATGGCCACAGAGATTAGATAATGTGTGAATGAATGTTAAATATTGATTTAATCATTTATTCTTAATTATTTAATAAAGAGAAAATAAATTAAAAGGTCAAAGGCTTAATGGGCCAATTCCCGGAGGGGAGAGGGCCCATTAGGGAAAGGCAAGAAGGAGAAGGGGCCAAGGGGGTGGCCGGCGCCCTAGTGGGCCAGCCCCCCCCCGCGTGGGGCCCATGGGGGTGGCTGGCGGTGCCACCCCTCCCCCCTCCTCTCCTTTAGTCCCACCCCGGGACTTGAGGGGAGGTAGTACCTCCCCTCCCCCTATATATAGTGGGGTATATTGGCCTAGAAAATACACCCAATAATCAATAAAGGTCTCCCCACTTTTGGGAGGACCTCTAATTGATATTTTCTCTCTCCCTCTCTCTCTCTCGTGACCGTGGTCCCAAGTCTGGACTGCGCGAGCGAGGGACATCTTCACCGCAGAGCGCCGTCGCGCTGCGAGATTCGGATCCGGGAGCTCTACTTCCACAACTGATGCTGGATCGGGGAAGCGGGAGTCATCGTCAGGCACCGGACGTGTGTAACTCCCACGAGGTGTCACACTTGAGGCACTCAAGTCGTTGGAGCCAGAAGGAGCGCAAGGACTTCATCACGGCCTTGAGGTCGGCTTCAGCTCGTCTACATCAACCACGCTCGCCTGAGCGTTGACAATGCTTTTCGGTCTTCAAGGGTAAGTTCGCGAAAAGCCCCTCCCGTTACTGTATTACTAATAGATAGGTCCTGTCAGCTTCAGTGGTTCAGGGGCGTAGAGTAAAATTTATTGTTTTTATGCACGGAACCCCTACACTGCGCCACCAGGTGGCCATCCCAACTGGGAAAACACAGCAGCTGGCCAACAACAGCAAGATGAAGAAGGAGGAGGCTGGAATGGCGCAGGGTGGGACGACTATGGTCAACAACACCATCTCCAGTAGTCTTTCCACCAACATCAACAACAAGGTATGCCTCCACCATAGCCGGGATTCGGCTATGTCCCGAGGAGTGTTTTTGACCAGGTGATGACCCATAAGTATAGGGGATCGTAACAATCTTCAAGGGAAGTAAAACCCAATTTATTGATTCGACACAAGGGGAGCCAAAGAATATTTATAAGCCTTAATAACTGAGTTGTCAATTCAGCTGCACCTAGAAACAATCTTGCTCGCAGTAGTTTATCAGTAGCAACCGTTTTGTAATAGCAACACCAAAGTAATAGCAGTAGTAACAATTGCAGTAAACAGTAGGATTAAAGTGCGGTATGCATAGGGATGGATGGACAGACATTGCATGGACAAGACAATTCATGTAGCAATCAAGATATAGGGAATTTGTAGATAAATAAGGTAAATCATCCAAGTACTAAATACTCATTGGCATGTGTTCCATATATAGTCATACGTGCTCGCGATGAGAACTTGCACAACATCTTTTGTCCTGCCAGCCTGTTGCAGCGGGGCCTCAAGGGAATCTACTGGAAATTAAGGTGCTCATTTTAATAGAGCACCGGAGCAAAGCATTAACACTCTGTGAACACATGTGATCCTCATATCATAGTAATCCCCTCCGGCTATCCCGATTCTTGTCTCTTCGAGGCCTTTGGTTCCGGACAATAATATGTGTATACAACTTGCAGGTAAGATCATAAACAATAATATCCTCATGAATCAATAACATGATCAGATCTAAAATCATGGCACTCGGGCTCTAGTGACAAGCATTAAGCATAACAAGTTGCAACAATGTCAAAAAGCACTAACAATAGATACTAGGCACCAGGCCCTAACAATCTGATGTAATTACATGAATGATCTCATCCAATCCCTACCATCCCCATAGCCTACAACAGGGGATTACTCACTCATGGATGGGGGAATCATGGATGGTTGATGGTGAAGCGATGGTGATGATGATGGCGATGATCTCCTCCAATTCCCCGTTCCGGAAGGGTACCAGAATGGAGTTTCTAGTTTTGAACAGTGGTAACTGGTGGTGGCGGCACAACGGAACTCTATCTGGAAAAACGTCGAACCCACCTCTATTTTTAGGTCAGAGGGCTTATATAGGCAAAAGGAGAGGTCGAGGCAGAGTCCGAGGCGGCCACACCACCCCTTGGCGTGGCCTGGCCTGGCCCGTGCGGCCAGGTGGTGTGGGCCCCTCGTGGTCCTTCTTCGTCTCATCTTCTGGCTCCATGAGTCTTCTGGTAAAATAGGAGTTTTGTGATATTTTCTGGGATTTTTCCTGAAAGTTGATTTCCTGCACAAAAACGAGACACCAAAGCAATTCTACTGAAAACAGTGTTAGTCCGCATTAGTTGTATCCAAATCACACAAATTAGAGAAGAAACAATAGCAAAAGTGTTCAGGAAAGTAGATACGTTTTGGAAGTATCAACTCCCCCCAAGCTTAGCTTATTGCTTGTCCTCAAGCAATTCAGTTGAAAACTGAGTGCGATAAAAGAAACTTTCACGAACACATTTGCTTCATAAGATGTATATATTCCCAGCATATGATCAAATACTTAGGCAATTCATAATAAAGAGTATGCAAATAATTTACCCAGTAGTTATGCAAGCTATGAAGAGATTCGAACCTATTAATAATAAGCAACATGACACATAAGCATATGCAGGATTGTAGTGCTCATAAGAAGATATGATAAAGTGGTATCTCGCTTGCCTTTCTTTGGGGCAAAACATAAATTCCAAGGCACCTCTGAAGTTTAAGTGAAGACTAGAAATAAAAATATCAAAGATACAAGTGTCAAAGTTATGTCATAATTAACCGTGTTTTGGGACAAGCACATTACACTAAGAATGACATCTATGCTCTCGGGAAGGTTCTCAAAGAATAAATGATGACTCAACATAAAAGTGAAAGAAAATATTTGAAAAGTTTGAAAGGCTTCCAAATGTTGAAAGTATGGTACTCATTAGCTTTGAGCTCTCATTGCCCCTATCATAAGCATCTTTAAGTGATTAAGGTTAAAGTGAACAAATATGAGGATATGTTTGACAAGTTATAAGCTGAAAATCTCATGCCCATTGCTTATGAGTACCGTTCCTCATGCTACTCAACTTTAGTCACACGTAAGTTCTTGTCGTTGTAAGTACATATGTATCATAGAGAACCGCCAACGGGCTACCCCTTGCCCGATGATACAAAAGCTTTCCCATATCAAAATGACAAGGCAAGCATACAATGAGCATCTCAGAGATCCTTTTATTTGCTATTTGCATAGGGTTTTCCCTTTTTCTCCTTTCTTTTCTTTTTTTAGGATGCTTCACAGATTGCTCACTATGGTTATGCTGCACGTTTCCACCATGATTAGGCATGGCTTAGACTAGCCGCCCAGGCATTTCGCTAACACATATACGAACTCCATGAGCCTTACAAGCTCCCCTTTCATTTCACACCGCCGGGATCCATAAGCAAAAGAACATGATATCAACTAAATAAAGTGCAATGTTGAAAGCGTTCCCCATGATAACATGGTTCTGCTAATTAACAACTTACAAAGCGCAAGCATATACACAACATAGATGGGCACAATGGTTCAAGTTTATTAAGTGCAAGAAAGTAAAGTGTGCCATCAAGTTCGTGAGAGCTTTAATCACTAATTTTCACATAACAAGCAAACATTTTTATTGGAAGAAAACAAAGCATAATAAATATGCAAGGAATAGCAATAATGCTAATATGTAGATATGGTGGACTCTTTTTGACAACTTTGGTTTTAGGGAGTTGGATGCACGAGTAAAGCTTATACTCAACACAAGTGAAGGCTAGCAATAGAAAGGGAGCGACAATCGAGAGAGCAGTAACTGTCATAATCATGCTTGCGACAAAACAAAATTAATATTTGCATAAAAGTGACACAAGAACTCTGAGGCAGAATAAATCATCGAGGCTTTACTGACTTTTTGTTTAGTCATATGCATGCATGAGCATGTGCCAAGTCGATTCAAATAGAACATTCATAGGAGGACACCACAATGTCATACAAAGTTATGAATAGAACAATGCGAGCAAACATTTATATGACATGTTACGAACTATAATGGATTGGAACTGATCATAAGAAGGCAAAGACTACTAAGTATCCATTAAATAACATACATCTTACATAAACAGACTAAGCATGCTGACAATGATGAGTATATGTACAAAAATGAAAACAAATAGAGTTCGTACCAGCCTCTTACCACACCTCGAGTTGTCATAAGTCATCATTGGCTTTCACTTGTGTGACTTGAATAATAAGATAAAACCAAGCTCCAAGGAATCAATGAGGACCGCTGAACCCTGCAATAAACTTTACAAAACTATAGAAGAACAACAAATATTTTTGGGTTTTCGATTTTTAAAGGCAAGAATCGAAGGGAAGAGCAAGCAAAGTGAAATCTTTTTGGGTTTTTCGAATAATCAAAACAAAGCTAAAAATGAAGAAGCAAACCAAGGCTAAAAGATAAAGAAGCAACCAAAGAGAAATAACGAAAATATTTTTGGTCCTTTTGTGTTTTGGAAAGCATAAATAAAGCAAGAACAGAAACTAAAAAGAAAACGAAACATGAATATGCAAAGTACCAACTGAACATGATATGTAGATGAGTGTGATGTCGGTATACCTCTGATGTCTACGCACTTCTATTCTTGTAGATAGTTGTTGGGCCTCCAAGTGCAGAGGTTTGTAGAACAGCAGCAAGTTTCCCTTAAGTGGACCACCCAAGGTTTATCGAACTCAGGGAGGAAGTGGTCAAAGGTATCCCTCTCAAGCAACCCTGCAATCAAGATACAAGAAGTCTCTTGTGTCCCCAACACACCCAATACACTTGTCAGGTGTATAGGTGCACTAGTTTGGCGAAGAGATAGTGAAATACAAGTGGTATGGATATAAGACAACAGTGCCAGAAAAGAGCTTGACGGGAGGAAAAGACTAAAGGCAAAAAGATGGAAGCAAGCAAACATGTAATAGATCTAGTTGCAAACGGTGTTTCAATGTTTAGAAACAAGGCCTAGGGATCATACTTTCGCTAGTGAACACTCTCATATAAATATCTTCTCTTTATGATACTACTCTGAACTACACTCCGGTTGGACACTCTAATCCATGGTAGGGCTATAACAGCACACCTCAAAGTCCGCCTTCCCCATCTAGATAACCCCACACTGTCACCTTGAGCGCTAGATGGTTCCAACAAACACCACAATTTCATAGAGACATCCAACTCCAAATATAACTCATAACAAGTATTTATGTAACCTTAGCCAAAGTGCCACACGGTGTGCACACTGTCAACTTCACACACGTGGGGATAAGCAGAGATTCATTAAAGCACTTGAGTAGCAGAATAAATCTATAGATTACAAAGCTCATGATCTCAATAAGATCATGCATAGAGAGAGAGATGAACACATAGCTACCGGTAGAGCCCTTAGCCTCGAGGAAGAACTACTCCCTCATCATCATGGGAATCAGCAACGTCGATGGAGATGGTGGTGGAGATCGATGGAGATGGATCCGGGGGCACTTCCCCGTCCCGGCAGGGTGCCGGAACAGAGACTTTCTATCCCCCGAATCTCCCTTCGGTGGCAGCGGCGCTGCGGAACTTTTCATGGCTGGAGGCTGGATTATTTAGGGTTTTCTCATCGAGAGGCTTCTTATAGGCGAAGGGGCGATGTCAGAGGGTGGACTAGGGGCCCACACCACCTGGTGGCGTAGTCAGGGGGACCCACACCACCACATGGTGTGGCCAGCCCCTGGCCCCTCTCCGTCTCGTCTTCTGGCTTTGTGAGTCTTCCGGTAAAATATCGACTTTGGCTTTTGTCCCGTCCAATTCCGAGAATATTCATTTTCTGGCTTTTCTAGAACCAAAACCAAAAGAAAACATGCAACTGGCACTGTGGCATCTTTTTAATAGGTTAGTCCCAGAAAATGCATAAAAGTATCTCAAAGTATGAAGAAAACATGAGAAAGTAGATATAAAACAAGCATGGAACATCAAAAATTATAGATACGTTTACGACGTATGAGCACCCCCAAGCTTAACTCCTGCTCGTCCTCAAGTAGGTAAGTGATAAAAAGAATAATTTTTGAGGTGACATGCACCATCACAATCAATATCAAACCATTCGCAAGCATTGAAAGATGGGATCAAAGTACTCTAACATAGACATGAAAGATATAGTTCTAACAATAAGACCTAGCAACTATGTTGTAACATGAAAAGGTACACACAAAAGATTCATGAATAACAATGCATTAAAGGGCGTTTGTTTGTTTCACATATATAAAACATAGCATAGTGGCATTCAACTTGTCCCTCATGGAGCAGCAAAACATAAATGCATAGGACACCTTCAAAGTTCATAAGGGTGACTAGATACAAATAGTTCAAGAACAAGCAATATCAAAGTTATGAATCAATCAACAAGTCTTGGGACAATGCACATTAAACTAAGAATGGCCACTATGCTCTATCAATAGGTGCATAAAGATATAAGATGGAGACTCGACATAAAAGTAAAAGAAAGGCCTTCATAGAAGGAAGCGGGGATTCAAGTCTCATAAAGTGCTTCCAAAAATTATGGTACTTATTAGCTTTCAGCTCTCATTGCCCCTATCATAAGCATCTTGAAGTGATTAAGGTTAAACTAAACAAACTATGGAGTATATGCTTGACAAAGTATAAGTTGGAAATCTCATGTCCCTTGAATACGAGGGCCGCTCCTCATGCTACTCAAGTTACCGGTAAGTTCTTGTCATAGTAAGTACATGTGTACCATAGAGAACCGCCAACGGGGTACCCCTTGCCCGATGATAAGGAAGAATCCCCATATCAAAATGACAAGGCAAGCAGACAATAAGCATCTCAGCAATCTTCTTATTTACCATGGGAAATGGTGCTTTTTTCTCTATTTCCTCTTTTCTCGTCTCTTTTTTTCTTTTCTTTTTTCAATCTCTATCTCTTTTTTTATAAGAAGAATGCTTCATAGATTGCTCATTATGGTTGTGCTGCAGGTTTCCACCGTGATTAGGCATGGATTAGACCAGCAGCCTAGGCGTTTCTCTAACACACATACATAACTCCATGGACTTACAAGCTCCCCTTTGATTTCACACTGACGACATCCATAAACAAAAGAGCATGATATCAACTGGGTACAATGTACAACTGCAATGTTGAAAGCGTTCCCCATGACAACATGGTTCTGCTAATTCCCAACGTATAAGTGCAAGCATATACAACATAGATGACACAATGGTTCAAGTTTATTATGGGCAAGAAAAGTAAAGTGTGCCATCAAGTTCGTGAGAGCTTTAATCACTAATTTTCACATAACAAGTTTAATTCGGAAGGTAGGTAAAAACATGAATATACTTGGAATAGCAAATGCTAATAGGTAGGTATGGTGGACTCTTTGGAATAACTCGGTTTTATTTGGAGTTGGATGCATCAGTGGAACTTATACTTGGTATGGAGGCTAGCAAAAGACTGGGAGCGACCAACTAAGAGAGCAATAATGACCATAATCATGCAAAGCGACAAAACATTATTAATTAAAGCATAAAGTGATATTACAAGACGAAAACTAAAGGATCATAGAGGCTATGGTGACTTGGGATAGTCTTAAATTGGTGTGAGCATGTGCCAAGTCAACCCAAATAAAGCATCAAAAGAGAATACCACAATAATATGCTTTAATATGCTAAAAGAACGCATGATTCTTTCAAGGCACATTAAGGAATCTCAATTGTTTATAACATGTCATGTTACAACAAAAATCACTAAGCATAAAGCCAAAACAATATCAAGCATGACATGACAAAGCATAGGCCACAGTAAAAAAGCAAGCTCCTTTTTACCACTTAAGCATGAACTTTCCTACTCTTGTCCAATCCAAACCAACTTATTTGAAAACTAAAGCATGAATGAGGGGGAGCAACCAATTTATTCAAGCAAACTAAGCAAACCAAGCAAACGAAAACCAAAAACAAAAATGAAAACGCTCCAAGAACAACACAACTGTGCATGAAACAATAAAAATGAAGTGTCTAGAAAGACCTGAGATTTTTATTGATGAAGAAGGGGATGCCTTGGGTATCCCCAAGCTTTGACGCTTATACCTCTTGAATATTTCTTCGGGTGACACGGGGTGGCATCCCCAAGCTTGAGCTTTTGTCCATTCTTCATCTCATTACATCATTCTTCCCTTACACCTGAAATTTTTCCTTCACACAATCTTCATTAGCAACATTAGTGTACTCAAGATAATAAGTTTTTTTGGTTCAGTTCCAACACAAGTAAAACTTCCATTAAAACACAAGCTACTGTATCACTTCCTTTAAAAAGTTCAAAAGATCAAAGAGAACTCAAAGAGAAAGAGATTAAGAGGCAAATGCAAATAATGGCAGAAATCTGTCAAAACAGACCAACAGGTAAAAACCGATTTTTTCGAAGACCTTATGTTGCTCAAATCGAAAAGTGTTGAACTAACAAAAGTTTGATAACAACCCGGGGCAGAAGCACAAAACTTTACAGCTCAACCCTACATACAGCAATTTTTCACGAATTTTTATAGTGAAGCACAAAAACCTGTTTCGAGGCAACAACTTTCCCAAGTCTTACTTCTCTCTCATTAGAGGTTAATCTTGGCACAAAAGCCACACAAAAAGGATAAGGAGAGGTTATTACTGAAGCAATAACTTCCAAGACTCAACAAAAAGACTCCTAAATAAATTTGGGTTATCTTTCAATAAGTGCTTTTCTTTAACGCCTTTGAGCTAGGCACGATAATTTCGATGATGCTCACATAAAAAATATGAATTGAAGTAAAAGAGAGCATCAAGAAGCAAATATAAAGCACATTTAAGTCTAACCCACTTCCTATTAAAAATAATCTTGTAAAGAAACAAGTAATGAAAGCACAAAGCAACAAGCATAGGAAAAAGCAAAACAAGTGCAACTTCAAAATTTTCAACATAAAGAGGGGAAACTTAATATTGTTGAGACACATAAAACCATGTTTCCCTCTCTCATAACAACTTTCAGTAGCATAATGAATAAAATTAACAATATAACTATCACATGAAACATTCTTATCATGAGCCACATGCATAAAAGAATATATACTCCCCACATAAACATAGTCATTCTTATTAATTGTAGTGGGAGCTGTCAGGGGGATGATCCCCGGGTACCCCACCCGAATAAGAAACAGGACAGTCAGATCTCTTCCGGCTGACCAGATGCAGCCGGACAGGGTAGAATGGACCGGCTACCACCCAGTAGCCGGACCACGAAGAGGCAGCCGGATACGGCGACGTAGCTGGATCCAATCAGAGAGACAGGACGACGTGCGTATCAGTGCACGATACGTCCTGTACGATGACGAGACGGGCAACCATCCGCCCATACCGAAGACTTTGCGTGGCTGACGCGGGAACATTGGCCTGTGCTGACGACGGGCTCGCACGACGTCCACTGTCCCTACGACAGCCATACCGCTCATACACCAAAGGGACATACCATACCGGGTACTGTAGATGACTAGTCGGCTGGGACCCGCCTGTGGGGCCCGCCAGTCGGACTAGCCAGTGAGACCCTTGCCTCTCTTCCTATATAAGTAGAGGCAGGGCCTCAGTAGAGAGGGTTGGTCTCAGTTCATTTAGAGCAGTAGCTAAAGAATACAACTCGAGGAGCACTTGTAGCTCGTATATTCCCCATAGTCAGATCAGGCATGAGTAGGGGCTTTACCTCACCACGAGGGCCCCGAACCTGGGTACTTCTTGCGTCCCACTACGCTCGCTCGTACCCAATCTCGCCTGCGGACGCCGTCGATAGCTTTCCTGCTAGTCCCCACACCTCTATCTAACCTTTTTAGGTACTGCCGTTCCCAATACAATAACAGTTGGCGCCCACCGTGGGGCATGATGGCTTCGACCGGAGTCACGTTCCGCACGGGACCCCGCACTTCAGCCGGTGAGCGCGTGGCCTCTGTCCTGGTGCTCACGCTCGGCAAGTTTGACTGCGTCATCGACAATGCCTCCTGCTTCACCGGAACTTCCTTCCTAGCAAACGACACCGGTCTGCTATTCGGCGATCTCCCCGTCTACATCGCCACCGTCCCGGAGCATTTCCCTAGGGAAATCGTCTCTGTCGCGGGGCCGCCATGCTCAAGCGGCGGCACCTCCGCCGCACCTCGCGGCGTGGAGGTCATGATGGCCGGATCCAGCTCGCACCCCCGCTAGCCGCGGGAGCAAGGCGTGGACGAGGTCGGAACTTCTGCTCCCCCGCAGCCTCGGAACCTGGTGGAGGATGCCATTGATCGGCTCCTGACGCCAGTTAACCTCAGGGACAACCCGGAGGAGGCGGAGGCCAACTTCACCATGGAGAGACAGATCCTCCTCCAGGAGGCCATGGAGCTGGCAGCAGCCCACAAGCAACTGGAGATCGCTAGACGCGAGTACGACCGCGTGCACGGCCTCACTCCGGCTACCGTGGAGCCGAGCCAGCGCGGCCAGGTACGACATCGGGGCGGTGAGCTAGGCGGCAGGATGGAGAAGGACGGAGAACCGGATCCCGCGCCTGCTCCTACACGGCCCACCTACAGCATGCCCATCAAGAACTTGCGCGCGGCGCGAGCCGCAGCAGAAGAACTACCCAGCCTGGAGGGCGAGGAGCGAGCCTGCCAGCACGCTCGCATCCAGGATCTCCTCCGCGTCGCGGACGAGCAGGCCGGCGCCAACCGGCAGACGCAAGAGGACCTTAGCTACTCCAGAGGAAGCAGGCTACCCGCCAACAGCAGGGGCGCACCGCGCGACACCCAGCAGGCGTCCTCCCCTCAGCCAGCGTCGTAGCTCCGGCAACAGGGGCCAACCACGCCAGGAGCAGACGGTCAATAGCAACCCGCCACCTCGCCCACCACCATCCGGAGCACCCAGACCAGCCGGTTCCCGCCTCTCGGGCCGGGTGAGCGCGCCCAACCCGGATTATCCGGATGCCCGCAACCGCATCGAGCTGCTCGCTCAAGCGCGCGTCACGGAGGAGGAAGATTCTATCGGATCAGTTTGTTTCGGACCCCGCATCCGAAACGAGCCGTTTCCGGATAAATTCTCCCTGCCCAGGGACACCCCCAAGTACGACAGCAGCATGAAGCCGGAAGATTGGCTAACCGACTACGCTACGGCAGTCGGCATCGCCCACGGGAATAAGCACAGTCGTGCGCTACGTCCCTCTCATGCTAACCGGATCGGCAAGGACATGGCTCAATAGCCTTGCGCCCAACAGCATCAATGCCTGGCCCAACTTCGAGAAGGTGTTCGTCTGCAACTTCAACGACACGTACAAGCGCCCAGGGCGCCCGCGCGACCTGGCCTTGTGTGTCCAGGGCGACCGCCAGACCGACCACGAGTACCTCTCCAAGTGGACGGAGCTCCGCAACACTTGCGAGGGCATCCTGGAGAGCCAAGCCATCAGTTTCTTCATCGAAGGATGCTGAGAGGGCACCATGCTTCACCACCGGCTACTGTGTGACGAGCCGAAGACCATGGCGGAGCTCATGACGGTTGCGGACCAGTACGCCATGGCGGATGCTGCCATGAAGAAGCCCCTCCGAGTAAACGCGGATGGCCGTCCGACTCCCACGGAGCCGGCTCGCGATCGTCCGAGCAATCCGGCTGGTGAAGCCGGATCCTCCAGACGCCACGGCAACGACAACCGGTTCCACGGGGACCGCCAGGACATGCAACAGAAGCCTCACTACCACGTGCGGCAGGTCAATGCTGTAGAGGGTGCGCCCGACGCACCGGCTAACGACACAAGAAGGCAGAAGCCCCGGCTCACCTTCGACCAGATGATTGACGGCCCGTGCAAGTGGCATAGCGGTCCCTTCAAACCGGCTACGCACACCACCCGGAACTACAGCTGGACCCGCCAGCTAAAGGACCAGGGCAACCAGCCTCGTCTCCCGCCTCCCCCACCAGGTGGACCCCCACCACCGGCTAGGGGAGCCAGTAATGATGGTAACGGCGGCAACGGCGGCAACAACAACAACGGCTACCCCCAGCCGCACGCCGCCTACCACATCTTCGAGACGGAGCAGGACAACAAGCACAACCGCAGGCGACGCTCCAAGGAGGTCAATGCCATCGTCTCTCCGATCCCCCAATACCTGAACTGGTTGGAAACCCCCATCACCTGGAGCCGGGCAGATCAGCCTGAGCATCTGCCGACTCCCGGGGGCTACGCCATGGTGCTCGACCCCCTCATCGTCTCCAACACGCGCACCTGCCGATTCTCGCGCGTCCTCATCGACGGAGGCAGCAGCCTCAACCTCCTCTACCAGTCCTCGCTGGAGAAGCTGTGCATTCGCGAAAGCGACCTGCGCCCGACTACCATGACGTTCCACGGCGTACTGCCGGGGCTAGCCTGCGCTCCGCTGGAAAAAATCCAGCTGGACGTCATCTTCGGGACTGAGGAGAACTTCCGCCGCGAACCAATCTGGTTCGAGGTGGTAAATTTGATGAGCTCCTACCATGTTCTCCTCGGGCGCCCCGTCCTCGCCAAGTTCATGGCCATCCCCCACTACGCGTACCTCAAGACAAAGATGCCAGGACCCCACGGCGTGATCACCGTCGCCGGCTGCTTCAGGCGATCGATGGAGTGTGCCTCAGCCGGCTCCAAACTGGCAGAGGCCCTCATCATAGCCGAGGAAAAGCACGCGATCATGCGCAATGTGGCCATGGCCCAGCAGGACATCCCGGCTAGCAGCAAACCGGCTGGAGAAGGAGCCTTCCAACCGGCAAAGACGAAGAGGATCCTGCTCGACCCCTCCGACCCGACTAAGTTTGTCACCATTGGTGCCGGCTTAGACAGCAAATAGGAAGGCGCGCTCGTCGACTTCCTCCGTGAGAATCGGGACATCTTTGCATGGTCTCCCAGAGACATGCCGGGTGTGCCGAGGGAGTTCGCCGAGCACTCACTTCATGTGCGCCCAGATGCCAAGCCGGTCAAGCAACCTCTGCGCCGGTTCGCAGAGGAGAAGAGAAAGATAATCGGTGACGAGATCACCCATCTCCTTGCAGCCGGGTTCATCATGGAAGTGTACCATCTGGACTGGCTAGCGAACCCGGTCTTGGTGTTGAAGAAGAACAAGACCTGGCGCATGTGTATCGACTACACCAGCCTGAACAAGGCGTGCCCGAAAGACCCCTTCGCCTTGCCCCGTATCGATCAAGTCATCGATTCCACGGCCGGCTACGATTTGTTGTCTTTTTAGATTGTTATTCCGGGTACAATCAGATCCGGCTAAACCCGGCTGACCAGATTAAGACATCATTTATCACCCCCTACGGGGCTTTCTGCTATGTAACCATGCCTTTCGGCCTAAAGAACGCAGGCGCCACCTATCAGCGATGTATGCAGAAATGCTTGCACTCGCAGATAGGCCGAAACGTGCACGCTTACGTTGATGACGTAGTCATCAAAACCAAGGAGAAGCGCACCCTCCTCGAAGATTTGAGGGAGACATTCGGCAACCTCCGCCAATACCAGATGAAGCTGAACCCGGAAAAGTGCGTCTTCGGAGTACCATCCGGCCAGCTACTCGGTTTCCTCGTATCCCAACGAGGCATCGAGGCAAATCCGAAGAAGATCGCGGCCATCGAGAGGATGCAGCCGCCCAAGAACCTGCTTGGAGTCCAGAAGTTCACCGGATGCCTGGCTTCCCTCAGTCGTTTCATCAGCCGGCTGGGGGAGAAGGCACTTCCGTTGTACCAGCTGATGAAAAAGACGGACAAGTTCTCCTGGACTTCGCAAGTCGACACCGCTTTTCACGATCTCAAGCGCATGCTGTCCACAGCGCCAGTTCTAGCCACGCCGGCTAGCAAGGAGCCGATGTTGCTCTATATAGCAGCCACCAGCCGGGTCATCAGCGTAGTCCTGGTGGTGGAGCGCCCCGAGGAAGGCAAGGCTCAGCCGGTTCAGAGACCCTTCTACTACCTCAGCGAGGTTCTCTCCCTCTTCAAGCAGAACTACACCCGCTACCAAAAGATGTGCTACGGCGTGTACCTGGCATGCAAGAAGCTCAAGCACTACTTCCAGGGGCATCCGATCAAGGTCGTGTGCACTGCACCCCTTTCGGAAATCATTGGCAACAAGGACGCCACCGGCCGAGTCGCCAAATGGGCCATCGAGCTCGCCGCCTACTCCATCCAGTACGAGCCCCGACTCACGATCAAGCACAAGCGTTGGCGGACTTCCTCGTCGACTGGGCCGAGACCCAGTATCTCCCACCAGTGTCGGATTCAGACCACTGGCGGATGCACTTCGACGGGTCGAAGATGCTCGGGGGCTTGGGAGCCGGCATCGTGCTCACCTCGCCCAAGGGAGATCGGCTGGAGTACGTGTTGCAGATCCACTTCAAGGCCTCCAACAACGTAGCCGAATACGAGGCACTGGCGCACGGGCTCCAGCTGGCCAAGGAAATCGACGTCAACCGAATCCTGTGCTTCGGCGATTCGGACTTGGTGGTGCAACAGGTGTCCGGGGAATGGGACGCCAGAGATGCCAACATGGCCCTCTACTGGTTCCACATCCATAAGCTCAGCTCCTCCTTCGACGGGTGCGAATTTCATCATGTCCCCCGCACCAACAACGAGGCAGCCGACGCGCTCTCCAAGATAGGGTCCACCAGGCAGGCCATCCCACCAGGGGTCTCCCTGGAGCACCTGCGCAAGCCATCCATCAACCCGTCGCCGGAATCAGACTCCATTGTCTGGGCGGGAAGCGTTCCGGCGGCCGGGGCAGCGGAAGCGGAGCCGACAGAACCGCCAAAGAAGAAAACTCGCGCCAACTCCGGCCAGGCGGTGCCCTCCGGCTCGCAGGACCCGGGGGCTGCCGACTCGCCCGGTGGCTCGGGGGCTGCCGTCCCGGATATCCCACCCGGACAGCCCACCGACACCCGTCAGCCGGAGGACAGGAGCGTCCTCGTCATCCGGGAAGTGCCATCTTGGGCACAACCCTTCATGAACTACATCGCCAACAGCGAACTCCCGGAGTGGAGGCCAGGCAAATCCGACGCCGCACGCATACATACACTATCATAAACGGCGAGCTGTACAAGCGCAGTGTATCCGGTATCTTCCAAAGATGTGTCGATGTAGACACAGGCTACCGGCTACTCAAGGACATCCACTAGGGCGAGTGTGGGCACCACTCTTCGTCAAGGGCGATAGTCGCCAAGGCGTTTCGCCATGGCTTCTATTGGCCCACCGCCCTCGAGGATGCCGAGCAGCTGGTCCGCGCGTGCAATGGGTGCCAACGCTTTGGGCAGCTCAGGCACATGCCAACCTCGGTGCTCAAGACCATACCGATCACCTGGCCCTTCGCGGTTTGGGGCCTCGACATGGTCGGGCCCTTCAAGCGAGCTCGCGCGGGAATGACCCACCTGCTGGTAGCGGTGGACAAGTTCACAAAGTGGATCGAGGCCAAGCCTATCCGGAAGCTGGATGGGGCGACGGTTGTTACCTTCTTCACCGACATCATCAACCGCTTCGGCTACCCCAATAGCATCATCACCGACAATGGCACGAACTTCGCCAAGGGGGCCTTCGCCCGGTTCTGCAGCAACAAGGGCATACGGCTAGACCTCGCCTCCGTTGCACATCTGCAGTCCAACGGGCAAGTCGAATGAGCAAACGGCTTGGTGCTAGCCGACATCAAACCACGTCTCATCGAGCCGTTGGAGCGGTCACCCGGATGCTGGATCGAAGAACTTCCGGTTGTGCTGTGGAGCCTCCGCACCACACCGAACAGGTCAACCGGCTACACGCCATTCTTCCTGGTCTACGGATCGGACGCCGTCCTCTCTGCCGACATTGAATTCGACTCCCCCCGCAAGCTCCTCTATGACGAGCAGGCCAACAAGGAGGCGCGGGAGGACGGGGTGGATCTCCTGGAGGAGGCCCGCGAGCTAGCCCTCTCCAGATCTGCCCTGTACCAGCAGCGACTACGCCGCTACCATTCCAGCCGGATTCGCCCAGTCGCATTCCGCGAGGGTGACCTGGTGCTCCGGCTGGTGCAAGACACGAAGGGCATGCACAAGCTATCACCACCCTGGGAGGGCCCCTTCATCATCAGCCGAGCGCTGCCCAACGACTCCTACTACCTCATCGACGCACAGCAGCCGCGCAAGAACAAGATGGACAAATCGGACGAGGAGACCGAACGTCCTTGGAACGCGGCCCTGCTGCGCCCGTTTTACACCTAGTCGCTAGGCAGTGTATGTATCCCGAAAACCTCATGAATGAAAATGCGGACTCCCACGAGAATCTCGGGGGCTCCTTCTAGAAATGTGTGCGTACCTGTTCTTCGATTCAAATTTTTCGGCTCCGGTGGCCCCTACCCGGGGGCTCGCCGGCTGGCCCGGCCTGCTAAGCCAACAAACCGGCAGAGTAGTGTGCGACGATGTCAGAGGCCCACTCTTCGTCTCAGCTACAGACCGCAACCCGGCTGTCCGGCTAGCAAGAGCAAAAGCCCGAGGCATCTCACATGAAAAACGGGGAAGAGGCGTGACAGATCGGGCGTCCCGGCCCCGCAACTAGCTCAAACCAATCCAGCTGCTAAGCCGCTAGTACCGTGCGTAATGTACTGTCAGCTCCCTTCGATTCCGGCTACAGACCGCAACCCGGCTGCCTGGCAAGGACGCAGCAAAAACAGCAGAACACACGCGAAGGCGACTAAGTGTCTATAAAGCAGCAAGCCAGTTTTTGAAAAACAAGCCGATTTCCGGCTATAATTTGACAGACTAACCTATTAACCTGTGAAGATGTATGTGTATGCATATGTGCGTTCTTGTCCGACTACTCCGAGTAGGAATTCAGGAGAAGGAAAGAAGATTCGAAGCCCTTGCCTTCATCAAGCACTCAGAATCTCGGGGGCTACACCCACTGGGTGCGCTCGCGCGCCCCCAGTGGAATCTTGTAGTTCCTGACCGACTAAGGGCGTTTAGCCGGCCATTCGGAGCCCAGGTGAGGGCAAGGGCGGGAGAAAGAAAAGACAAGAAAGATTCGAAGCACCTGGCTATGCCAGCTACTCCGAATCTCGGGGGCTACACCCAGTGGGTGCGCTCGCGCGCCCCCACTGGAATGTTAGTTCCCCCGGCTGAAGGCGTCCAGCCGACGAAAGCAGCCGACTGGGACGAGGCCAGTCGGATAAAGTCAGAAGAGTAAAAAACAAGGAAGATTCGAAGCACCTGGCTACGCTAGCTACTCCGAATCTCGGGGGCTACACCCAGCGGGTGCGCTGGCGTGCCCCCGCTGGAGGTGTAGTTCGTCCGGCTACAAGTGTGTAGCCGGACGAGGTTAGCCGGGCGAAGTGAGCCGACAAAATATCAAAAGAAAATTCAATACATAAGTTAAGGAAGACTCAAGAATTCAATATTACCAAGCAAAAGGGAGACGAAGCTCCCAAGTGTTACCCGACATCAAAGACAGCCGGTACAGACATACAAGTTTCACGATAATCTAAGACAAGACAAATACACCCGGCATCCCGGGGCGACAGCTAAATGGCAGGGCCTTTGCCGTGGGGGAGTTCCTGGCCGACAGATGCTGGAGGCGGGGGAGGAGCCGCAGTGCTCGTTCCGGCTCCGGTGCTGGCAGGCGGCGGCACCGAGGACTCCGCATCCAGAGTGTCGGGGGACTCCGAGTTGGTGAGCACCTCGTCCGAATCCACGTAGTCGGCGATCTTGATGGCGGACCCGCGAAGCTCCGGATGGGCTTGGCGGATGGCGGCAAGATCGGCTCCGGCGCGTAAGCCCCCGTCGATCTTCTCGACACGAGCATCCTTGTACCAGGAAAGCATCAGCGCCAGGGCCATCTCCGCTCCACCCCGCGCCGCCAGATCCCGCAGCCGGTCCACCGCAGCCGGCACCTCTCCCACCTTCGCCGCCAGCTGCGCCATCGTCTCCGGAACCGGAGCCTCCGGCCACATAAAGGAGAAGATGTCCCGTGCCGCCTGATGAAGCTTCGCGGCCTCCTCGCCAAGAAGGACGACGAGCTCCTGAGCCGTCGGCTGCGCTCCCGACCAGTTCTCTTGCAGCCGGTTGTAGGCCAGCAGGTCTATGCCGGGGTAAAAGGCTGTCAGAAAAGAGGAGTCAAATCCGGCTACCGGATCCGGAAAGAAAAGACGACGGAAGAAAGAACTCACCTTTGGCAGTGTGGCCGACTTGCATCAGCTCCTCCACCAGCGCCTTCTCCTTGACCGCTAGCCGTTTTATCTCCTTCTCTTGGTCCTTGTTCTGGGCCTCGAGAAGGGAGAAGGCTTCGGCCCGGCTAGCGAGTGAGGCGTCGCGCTCCTTGACGGTAGCCTCCAAGCCATCTACTCACGCGTGCCAGTCCTTGTTCTGCAAGCGCAGTGTGGAGTTGGACTTGCTCAGCCGGTCGTTCGCTTTCTTCAAGCGATCGATCTCGCGCTGAGCGCACACGAGGATAGCTGCAACGAAGTCGACTATTAAAAAAAAGGGGGGGGGGAGAGCCAGACGGATGAAGCGAACTTACTCTGGGAGGTCGCGTTGGCAGCAACAAGCTTCTGCTCCAGGGTCCGGTTCCCACCGGCTGTGGCCTCAAGCAGCCGAATCTCCTTCACCGCCAGCTCGAGCGTGGCGGCAAGATCCGACAGCGAAGCGGCGGAAGAGGCGTCGTTGTCCACGGCGTTGACGGCCAATGACTCCTTCACCACAAGCACCGTTGTTTGCCACTCCTCCCCAAGCTCCTCGTCGGAGTCGTCGTTGCCAGTAGCCCCCCGCGCGCCCGCGGAGGAACCTTCCAGCTGGGAGCGATTCGCTTCCGGCTGGGGACCCTCAGGCTGGGAGGGGGCAGCCGGCTCAGCTTGAGGAGGAGAAGGAGGCTGCGCCTCAGAGGAAGGGGAGGCGCCGGTTGGATCCGTCGGGGCGCGAGGCGGTGACCCGACTGGTGTCCGAGCCAGGCTCGCGGCATCGAAAGAAACTAGTGCGCTAATGGGAAAGAGGAAAAGACAATAGCAAAACAGGCTAAAGTCAGAAAATCAAGGACGAGGACAAACAAACAGAAAACACCGAGGGATGGGGGAGAAAAACGTACCTCGGCATGACCGGGGGCGGCCCTTTCTTCCGGCAAAGACGGCTTGGCGGCAGGGCGCTAGTCCGGCCCCTCTTCGGAGCCGGCTCCTCCGCCGCAGGCCGGCGGGAGCCGGAATGGCTGGAGCCGCTCCCGCCTGCTTCGCCGTCCGTCACGGAGCGCGTCACCGGCTCCGCAGTCGGCCCGACCTCCTCCTCCTCGTGCACCTCCGCGTGCGGGTCGGCGATCGGCTCGTCGTTCCGGCTGGGGAAGGCATCGCCATCCCCATCCGATTCCTCGCCGGATCGCCGAGCACGTGGCTCGGGCAAGTCCGGCGCGAACACCTCGAGAGGAGCGTCGCCCTCCTCGCGAAGGATGCAGGCGAAGATCTGGCGAATGCAAAAGGTCAGCTAGACAGAACAAGGAGATGACACAGAGGGAATAAGCAAAAATTCCGGCTACAAGAACTTACCCGCGGCGCGCAGTTCTCCCGGCTGTAGGGCGCCAGGCTGAACTTCCAGTTCTCCGGCAGCCGCTCCTTGCTGATCATCCACAACCACTCCTTCAAGTTGTGGTAGCGGGGATCGCGGCACGACAGCCGGGTCGGGTCCAGCCGGCCGGAGTAGAAGCACATCTTGTGCGCCCGCTGCTGCAGCGGCATCATCAGTCGGGACATCCAGCTAAGAGTGATGTCCCGACCGGTTAACTGGCAGGTGAGGAGGGAGCGCATGCGTGCCAACATCGCGTCCGTCTCCGCCTTGTCGTCGTAGATCTTCAGGTCCTAGTGCTGCTGGCTGGACTCGACGTCTTGGAAGGCCGGCAGGTTTATCCGGTCAATGTTGGTGACGTTCTTGACATAAAAATACGACTGCTGCCACAGCCGTACCATGTCCTGGAGCAAGAACTTCGGGTAGCCGGATTGGGCACGGGAGTATATGGAGGCGCCGCCGCAGACGACTAGCGGGCCCTTCGTGTACTGCACCTGCGGCCGAACTCGGAAGAGCTAGCAGAAGAGCCCGAGATCCGGTTGGATCCCGAGGTAGCTCTCGCAGAACGCCATGAAGTGCGCCAGTGTTCCGATGGCGTTGGCGCCGAGGTGGTGGAGGCGGAGGTCGAAGAAGGCCAGAAAAGTTAGAAAGAAGGGGTGGAGCGGCAGCGCAAACCCGCGCGCCAGGTGCGAGAGGAAGATAACACGCTCCCCCTCCGCCGGATGCGGTGACACTTCCCCCACCGGTGCCAACCGCACCGCCACCTCCTCCGCCGGCGGGAGGACGCGGGTCGCGCGATACTTTGCGATCTGATCCTCAGTGACAGAGGAGCCGCACCAGGCTCCGCGGTCAGCGGCCATTTCTGGCTGAGGAGAAGGAACGGCAACGGAGGAGTGACGATGGCCCGTAGCGTCGACGATGGCCCGTAGCGTCGACGACGACGAGCGGGCGACGCAGAAGGCAAGAGCGCAGGAGCAGCAGCACGCGAGAAGGAGAGAAAGATTGCAGC
The DNA here is from genome assembly GCA_916181665.1 of Avena sativa. Taxonomy (NCBI): domain Eukaryota; kingdom Viridiplantae; phylum Streptophyta; class Magnoliopsida; order Poales; family Poaceae; genus Avena; species Avena sativa. Next base: position 69,395,442 of record OV702292.1, read on the forward strand.
GGGGGAGCGAAGGAAAAGAACTGCCTCCCCCGCGGCGTCCCTTTAAAGGGTCAGAAGGGCAACCGCCGGCAGGGCCACGTGGCGCGCATCCGGGCAACCCACATCCCAACCGCCGCCTAGATGCCGTGCGCCAGGACGGGATGCACAGAAGATCCTGGAGCGAGAACCGAAGCGCCGGACAGCAGTTCCCCGAGGCGACGTGCGACGGGACATTACGCTGCCCGCCGCAGAGCAATGATGGCGCATGCGCGCGTGCCCGGCGTCAGCACTGACGTCACGGGAAGCGCAACCGCCAGGCTCAGCCGGATCAAAATTCGAAAAGCAAGAAGGAGCGCGCGCACATTTCGCTCGAGGGCGGAATCCACACGTCGCTCGGGGGCTAGTGTCTGGGGGATGATCCCCGGGTACCCCACCCGAATAAGAAACAAGACAGTCGGATCTCTTCCGGCTGACCAGATGCAGCCGAACAGGGTAGGATGGACCGGCTACCACCCAGTAGCCGGACCACGAAGAGGCAACCGGATACGACGACGTAGCCGGATCCAATCAGAGAGACAGGATGACGTGCGTATCAGTGCACGGTACGTCCTGTACAATGACGAGACGGGCAACCACCCGCCCATACCGAAGACTTTGCGTGGCTGACGCGGGAACAGTGGCCTGTGCTGACGAGGGGCTCGCACGACGTCCACTGTGCCTACGACAACCATACCGCTCATACACCGAAGGGACATACCATACCGGGTACTGTAGATGACTAGTCGGCTGGGACCCGCCTGTGGGGCCCGCCCGTCGGACTAGTCAGTGAGACCCTTGCCTTCTTCCTATATAAGTAGAGGCAGGGCCTCAGTAGAGAGGGTTGGTCTCAGTTCATTTAGAGCAGTAGCTAAAGAATACAGCTCGAGGAGCACTTGTAGCTCGTATATTCCCCATAGTTAGATCAGGCAGGAGTAGGGGCTTTACCTCACCATGAGGGCCCCGAACCTGGGTACTTCTTGCGTCCCGCTACGCTCGCTCGTACCCAATCTCGCCTACGGATGCCGTCGATAGCTTTCCTGCTAGTCCCCACACCTCTATCTAACCTTTTTAGGTACTGCCGTTCCTAATACAACGACAGGAGCAAATTCAATAAAATAGCTATCATTATTATTCTTATCACCATAATCATCAAATATAGGAGGCATATTGTAATCATAATTAATTTTCTCCTCAATAGTAGGTGGACTGAAAATATCATATTCATCATTGCAATCATCATATATTGGAGGTATAGTATCATCATTGTTATCTTCCAAAGTGTGTTCATTTGTAAACATATCATCATTGGAAGGAACATGGATAACACTAATAGTAGAACAATTATTAATATCATCATTTTCAGAATTTGTACCAAAGAGATTTTCAATATCAAAAGTAGTGTGTTTTTCCCAATCATGATCACTACTATAGGTAATAGGCATAGGAACATCATCGAGTTCAGACTCATCAAAAATATAATAGGAGCAACATGCTTAGGGGAAGATACCGTTTCCTCTCTCCTTTTACTCCTCCTCTTCTTCCTTTTCTTCTTCTATTTAGGAGGGAGAGGCTTGAAAGGAAGCTTCTCCATATACCCTGGTTTATTGTTAGAGACAATAGAAGAAACTTTGGAGGATTCCTTCTTTTCATTAATAAGATCAAAACACATATTAGTCCTGTCATATTTTGGTAAAATCTCATCTTTTATAATATTTTGTATGTAAGTATTTGTGTGGAAATTATCAACACAATAAAGATGACAACCACGTAGGACATTATTCGTACCAAAAGCACTCATATCTACCAAAGAAGTTTTTCTTGATAACTCTTCACGCCCCAAAACTAATGTAAGTTCATCATGCTTATTAGGAGTGATCATGTCATCACAATACAAACTTGCAGTACTCATTGTATTATAAGGTCTATTATTATGTCCTGAGCATTGAAAATTGAAATGACCCACTTCAAAGCAAAGTTCACAAATAAAAGGATAGAGGGCACAAACTTTTTTACCAAGATCATTTAGAGCCCTATACCACGTTCTAGTTTTTTCATTCCTATGGGTGATACAATATTCTTCTTCAATTTGATTATTCTCACATGTTCTATGTATTCCACAAAAATTAACATGCTTATAAGAAATAGTACTTTCAGAGTTTTGAGCATGTTTATCGCTATCGTTAATAACAACTTCATTTTCCATGCAATCTTTAAAAGGCTCATGATACATGTCCCATTTTTCTTTAGGAGCATTAATATGAGAAGCAAAGGCTCTACAACAATCAACAAGAATTTTAGGATCAAGACCATATTTAGCACTAAGCTCTTGAAAATCAGCAGTTTCAGCGAAAGACTTAATACAATCATACTCATAGTTTATACCTGGTTCTTTACCTTTGTCGTTATCCCAATCTTCCGTATTGCTTTGAATTGTTTCAAGAAGATCCTACTTAGCTTTGACCTCCTTACTTGTGAAGGATCCCTCTAAACAGGTATCTAGATAGTCCTTGTAATGTCCTGAAAGCCTTGCATAAAAATTATTAATAACAATATTACTAGGGAGCTCATGAATGGGACATTTGAGCATTAGTGACTTAAATCTCCCCCATGCTTGGGCAATACTTTCTCCATCATGAGGATGAAAATTATAAATGTAATTCCTATCTTTATGAACTTCACGAGGAGGATAAAACTTAGAGTAAAAGAGAGATTCAAGTTCCCTCCACTCCGAATGATGAGGATTGTCTAGTAGCTCATACCACTCCCTTGCTTTGCCCTTAAGTGATAAAGAGAATAGATTCCTCTTAACTTGGTTCATTGAAATACCTGCACACTTGAACAACCCGCATAATTCATGTATAAATAGTAAACGATCACCATGATGGACAATTCCATCTCCAAAATAACATTTATTCATAATACGTTCAGCAATTTTTATAGGTATTTTAAAAGGCATGCTTTCCGTATGTGGATTTAAAATATCACAAGTATCATTAGAATTACCACATATGGGATATAAAGTATCATCAGAGCAAATTTTCTTCTTTAAAGCTGGGGAACTAAAAAGATCATTTTCATAAAAACTTACCTCCCCAAGCTTAGACGTTTCCATAGCATTAGTAACAAAGGTGTTCAGAAGATTCATACTAATAACATTGCTATTAGCATGCAAAGAAAGTTCCATGGGTTTTTTAATTTTCTTTTTAGACCATTCATGTTCTACCTTAGGAAAAATACTATAAAGCTCTCTAATTTTGTTGTTGTTTTCCGTTAAGACTAACTACTGATAATAAAAACAAGAAACAAAAAGATATGATTGCAGAATCTAAAGGAAATAACTTCGAGCACTCACACCGGAGGATTGAGTACCTTTTACCTACCTCCCTGACAACGGTGCCAAAAAATAGCTTGATGTCTACGCACTTCTATTCTTGTAGATAGTTGTTGGGCCTCCAAGTGTAGAGGTTTGTAGAACAACAACAAGTTTCCCTTAAGTGGATCACCCAAGGTTTATCAAACTTAGGGAGTAAGTGGTCAAAGGTATCCCTCTCAAGCAACCCTGCAATCAAGATACAAGAAGTCTCTTGTGTCCCCAACACACCCAATATACTTGGCAGGTGTATAGGTGCACTAGTTTGGCGAAGAGATAGTGAAATACAAGTGGTATGGATATAAGACAATGGTGCCAGAGAAGAGCTTGACGGGAGGAAAAGACTAAATGCAAAAAGATGGAAGCAAGCAAACATGTAACAGATCTAGTTGCAAATGGTGTTTTAATGATTAGAAACAAGGCCTAGGGATCATACTTTCGCTAGTGAACACTCTCATATAAATATCTTCTCTTTATGATACTACTCTGAACCACTCTCCGGTTGGACACTCTAATCCATGGTAGGGCTAAAACAACACACCTCAAAGTCCGCCTTCCCCATCTAGATAACCCCACATTGTCACCTTGAGCGCTAGATGGTTCCAAAAAACACCACAATTTCATAGAGACATCTAACTCCAAATATAACTCATAACAAGTATTTATGTAACCTTAGCCAAAGTGCCACACGGTGTGCACACTGTCAACTTCACACAAATGGGGATAAGCAGAGATTCATTAAAGCACTTGAGTAGCAGAATAGATCTATAGATTACAAAGCTCATGATCTTAATAAGATCATGCATAGAGAGAGATGAACACATAGCTACCGGTAGAGCCCTTAGCCTCGAGGAAGAACTACTCCCTCATCATCATGGGAATCAGCAACATCAATGGAGATGGTGGTGGAGATCGATGCAGATGGCTCCGGGGCACTTCTTCATCCCGGCAAGGTGCCGGAACAGAGACTTTCTGTCCCCTAAATCTCCCCTTCGGTGGTGGCGGCGATGTGGAACTTTTCGTGGTCGGAGGCTGGATTATTTAGGGTTTTCTCATCGGGAGGCTTCTTATAGGCGAAGGGGCGATGTCAGAGGGTGGACCAGGGGCCCACGCCACCTGGTGGCGTGGCCAGGGGACCCGCGCCACCACATGGTGTGGCCAGCCTCTAGCCCCTCTCCGTCTTGTCTTCCGGCTCCGTGAGTCTTCCGGTAAAATATCGACTTTGGCTTTTGTCCCGTCCAATTCCGAGAATATTCATTTGCTGGCTTTTCTGGAACCAAAAACAGAAGCAAACAGGCAACTGACACTCTGGCATCTTGTTAATAGGTTAGTCCTAGAAAATGCATAAAAGTATCGCAAAGTATGAACAAAACATAAGAAAGTAGATATAAAACAAGCATGGAACATCAAAAATTATAGATACGTTTACGACGTATCAACCTCCCACAAGCTTAGGATTTTGGCCTAAGTGGGTATCAATCCCAAGCTGGCCATGAATGAGCGCCTCCATAATATGGCGAAGAAGTGCCTTCATCCTGGTACGAACTCGAGGATGCCCTAGTGTAGTGCGTAGAGTAGTCATAAGAGGGCACATCCCCCTGGTGCTGCCACACGGGCACCAAGCAAGCGAAGCTACTCATCCACCTCCTCCTTGTAACGCGACCACAACATCCTACAAATACTAAACAAAGTGGACTGTGGCAAAGGAATTTCCCTCTCGTCTCCGTCAGTAAACAACATCCTGTAAACTAAACTCTCGGTACTAGAGTTAGTAGTAACAAAGTGATGTGTTTTCATAGAAGCAAGATCAAGCCTTTGTGGTGTCAACATAGTATCATTAGGATCAAGAGAAAGGTCCAAGGCAGCAACCATGCGTGTGGCAATAATGCCCCCATAAATGGGTCCTCTAGCAGCTAAGCGGCGGGCTATGTGGAACCAAGATTATACTTTGTTTCATTATTAAGAGAAACAGTAAGAAAAGCTAAATGCTAATTAGAAATATTACTAGTGTTCTCCCTACCAAGAATGCTAGTCGAAAGATAATAAGCAAAATATCTAAGAGTTGGGAGTTGAATGTTCCTTATCTTCCCGCGCTGAGCTGTGCGGTCATCATCATTTGTCACACTTCGGTAGACCTCCAGCAAATTAGTTGGTCGACCCTGGATATTCTTCACTATCCCAGTCATGCCTATGCCTATAATGCTGCAAAATCTTTCCAATGGCATGGTAATAGGCATATTATAAATTTTGAATGAAACAGTTGACCGATAAGGGGTGTTAGCGAAAGTGAAACTTTCAACGAAAGTTTTGGCGAGCACGGCATATTGCTCACTCTCTTCTAGCATGTAAGTGGTTAGACCAACCCTCTGAACAAGAAGTAGGAAATCATCAAGGATCCCTGCAGCTTGCAGAAGGGCACAACAAGGGAAGGTGGATGGACGAGCATCTCCCTCATCTCCTTCATTTCCAAAGCGTGGTGCAATAAGATCTTCATTATATGATGGCCTAAATTGCGATGCTGATCTTGAAGGCCTTGCCCTCCTGGGTGTGTATCTCTCAAATACTTCCCCAAAAGTATGATTGTTCATCTCTCCTTTTTCTGAAATTTTACACAACCATCTTACAAGTGATTGCAAAGTGATTATATAATGAAAGGAACTACTTATAGGGACTTGTAAGAGGCCTAAACATGCATCAAAACAATTTCTCTAAGCATAGAACTAGCATGCAAGCTCACATAACCTGTCACCTACAGTAGCAAAATACTTAAGATATAAACCACTAATCACAATTCTACTTGGACAAGCGGAGGAGTCACATACCGGAGAACAAATGCTCCAAATCTCAGCAGCAAAGATGGGCTGAGCAAGGAGATCGAAAATTACGAGCAATAACAACAAGAACACGGGTTTGAGCAATGAACTGGTGTTTTCTCGGGAGAGAGAAAGTATTGGCAGGAAGGAGAATAACTGGAGGGCCAGGGGTGGCCCACACCATGGCCAAGCGCGCCCCTGGTGTGGCCGCGCCACCAGGTGGTGTGCCTGTCTGGTGGGCCCCCTGGGTTACTCCAGGTACTTCTTTGTCCCTCTTTTGACGTAAAAATTTAATATGAATTTTCTGGAATTTTTCGAGAAACTTTATTTTTGAGCAATTTTCAAGTATCGATGAATGATTTTCTAGCAGAAAGATAATATTGGAATGATGCAATAACAAAACAAAACCTAAACTTCAGAAGTTCTAAGACACTCTAATATGCAAGCAACTAACAAAATAGAAAATAAACTAAATGAAAGCAAAAATTAAAATGGATAAAATAAAAGTAAGCAAGGATAATCATGGTGAAAGCATTGTTTTGTTCATTAAAATCCCTTTGTTAACAAGGTTGGTCAGGTCTTGTTACCAAAACAATTTTATATGAAACACAACTTTGCATTTCACTAAATGATTATGTTACCTAAACCTTGATAGCAATGGTACCAATCATAATAATTTCATAGTTTTCTTGTGGTATGGGACAATATATTTCTCTAACTTGGATGCCCTCAATATTTTCAATTGAATTTAAGCCATAAGTCCTATCAATCTTCTTAGGGAAATAGACAATATGCTCCTTGTCATTAACATTAAAAGTTACCTTTCCTTGATTACAATTAATGACAACTCCTGCAGTATTAAGAAAAGGTCTCCCAAGAATAATAGACATATTATCATCTTTAGGCATTTCAAGCACAACAAAGTCAGTTAATATCAAGCAATTATGAGCCACTTGAACAGGAACATCCTCACATATACCAACAGGAATAGTGGTAGATTTATCAGCCATTTGCAAAGATATATCAGTTGGTATTAATTTCTCCAATTCAAATCTTTTGTAGAGAGAAATAGGTATAACACTAACTCCTGGTCCCAAATCACACAAGGTAGTTCTAACATAATTATTTTTAATAGAGCATGGAATAGTTGGAATCCCTGTGTCTCCAAGTTTCTTTGGAACCTTGCAATTAAAGGAATAATTAGCAAGCAAAGTAGAAATTTCCTCATTAGGGATTTTCCTTTTATTAGAGACAATATCCTTCATATACTTTGAATACGGAGGTAATTTAATAGCATCAGTTAAAGGAATTTGCAAAAATAAAGGTTTCCTCGTCTTCCTTTGATTTGTGTTTCTTATCAGGAAAAGGCATTGGTTTTGGACCCAAAGCTCTCTTTCACTCCATGTTTTTTAGCAACAAAATCTTCCTTAGTGTACTTAGTATTCTTAGTGTGCCTTTCAGGTTCTTCTTCAATTTCTTCTTTATCGGGAGCATCATTTTTCTCATTACCACTCTCAGTTTTAGCATCAGAGACAGATATACTATTAGGATCTTTAGCAATTTCAGAAGATTCTACAACTGTTTTATGTTTCTTTTTCTTTCTCTTAGGAGAAGTACCACTATTTTCAATTTGTTGGGAATCCTGCTCAATTCTTTTAGGATGCCCCTCGGGATATAGAGGATCCTGAGTGGTAGCACCACTTCTAGTTCTAATTTCATAAGCATGTTTTTCTTTAGAAACATTAACTAGCAAATATTTTTGTACCTTAATAAGCTAATCAATTTGAGTTTGAACCATTTGGAAATGTTTAGCAAGCATTTTAAAATCATTGGAGGTTCTTTCCACAATATCCCTCAACTCAATAATAACTCTAGAGTTTTCCATCAAATTATTCTGCACTCTTTTATTAAAATTATCTTGCTTAACAACAAAGATATCAAATTCTTCTAAGCATTGATCATGAGGTTTATAATAAGGAATATCACCTTCATAAAAATGTTGGAGAGAGTGTACCTCAATAGTGGATGAGTGGGAGATTGGCTTACATAACTCTTCTATAGGAGGTAAATTCTTCACATTTTCATATTTAATAAGATATTGAAGGTGGCGACATCCGAATCATGTGCGTGTGCACTGATCCGTGGATAGGCTGTGCGGTTTTGGGGCTACTTTTGCTTGTGTTCGAGCCGCCGCGCCTAGGCACTCTAGCTTCTCTTGGCTAGTGGCAATAGTGAGAGTGACCTTGGGACGAGGTCGAAAGAAGCAGTTAGGTGTTTGCTAGATCTTTTTGGGGAATTGGCGATATGGTTATCGTTTTTTGCTCAGTGTTTTGTTTTGGCGGTTCCGGTTTGTATGATCTTTGTAATGGCTCTGGCCAAACTTTTGTGGTTCTAGTAATGAATAAAGACTGTGTGCATCGCTTGATGTAGAGGCTGGGGCTATGCTCCACATTTCGAAAAAAAATCTTATCTGCTCATTTGAGTTTGAATGCCTCCTTTTTGAAGGCAATCCATTTGAAGTAGTACCAGTTCTTGAGGAGGACCATCAAAGATACATTACTAAAAGAAATGAAGGATCTCTCTTTGAGCTACATGGACTTAAAACTTGAACAAGGTTCAGTTAGAACTTAAAGCCATAGTGGTAAGGGAATTAACTGGTGATGACCCACAAGTATAGGGGGTGTATTGCAGTATTTTCGAGGGAAGTAAAACCCAATTTATTGATTCAACACAAGGGGAGCCAAAGTATATTTATAAGCCTTAACAACTGAGTTGTCAATTTAGCTGCACCTGGAAATAATCTTGCTTGCAGTAGTTTATCAGTAGCAATAGTTTTGTAATAGAAACAGCAAAGTAATAGCAGTAGTAAAAGAAAAGACAGTAGTAACAATTGCAGTAAATAGTAGGATTAAAGCGTAGTAGGCATAGGGATGGATGGACGGGCGTTGCATGGACAAGACAATTCATGTAGCAATCAAGATATAGGGCATTTGCATATAAATAAGGTAAAGCATCCAAGTACTAAATAATCATAGGCATGTGTTCCATATATAGTCATACATGCTCGCAAAGAGAACTTGCACAAAATCTTTTATCCTGCCAGCCCGTTGTAGTAGGGCCTCAAGGGAATCTACTGGCAATTAAGGTGCTCCTTTTAATAGAGCACCGGAGTAAAGCATTAACACTCCATGAACACATGTGATCCTCATATCATAGCTATCCCCTTCGGTTATCCCGATTCTTATCACTTCGGGGCCTTTGGTTCTGGACAATAATATGTGTATACAACTTGCAGGTAAGATCATAAACAATGATATCCTCATGAATCAACAACATGTTCAGATCTGAAATCATGGCACTCGGGCCCTAGTGATAAGCATTAAGCATAACAAGTTGCAACAATGTCAAAAAGCACTAACAATAGATACTAGGCACCATGCCCTAACAATCTGATGCAATTACATGAACAATCTCATCCAATCCCTACCATCCCCATAGCCTATAGCGGGGGATTACTCACTCATGGATGGTTGATGGTTGATGGAGAAGTGATGGTGATGATGATGGCGATGATCTCCTCCAATTCCCTGTTCTGGCAAGGTGCTAGAACGGAGTTTCTGGTTCCGAATCGCAGTATCTGGTGGTGGCAGCGCATCGGAACTCTATCTGGAAAAACGTTGAACCCCCCTCTGTTTTTAGGTCAGAGGGCTTATATAGGCGAAAGGAGAGGTTAAGGCGGAGTTCGAGGCGGCCACACCACCCCCTGGCGTGGCTTGGCCTGGCCCGCGCGGCCAGGTGGTGTGGACCCCTCGTGGCCCTTCTCCGTCTCATCTTCTGGCTCCATGAGTCTTCTGGTAAAATAGGTGTTTTGCGATATTTTCCTGGATTTTTCCTGAAAGTTGATTTCCTGCACAAAAACAAGACACCAAAGCAATTCTACTGAAAACAGCGTTAGTCTGCATTAGTTGTACCCAAATCACACAAATTAGAGAAGAAACAATAGCAAAAGTGTTCGGGAAAGTAGATATGTTTTGGACGTATCACCAGGTGGTGCATCGCATTGACAACATAGAGAACGCATTGTATGATTCGAACACCAACATAGTCAACCTCACTCAAGACTTAACATCTTTCATGACCGACTTTCCAAACCTTACTCGAACTTCCCGCATCAGCAGCCGCCACCTGATGATAGCGACAACTAATTTTAGTTAGGCAAAAGCCTAAGCTTGGGGAGGTTAAATTCCTCCCACCTTTTTGCATTCATATTTTCTTTCTTATTTTTATTTGTTTGTTTTTGTTCCCATGCATGTTTACTTTCATTTTTGCATCTGATAAAACAAAACCCAAAAATATTAGACTAGTCTCTAGCTTTATTTGTGCAAATTTCTCTCGGCTCTTGTTGATTCTTTCTGCTGGTTACTCACTTCTAGTGATCGAGCTATGAGACGAACGCAAAGAGTTGACTCAAGTAAAAGACGAACGAGCAAGAGAAGGGACCACATTCCTATTTTTCCCTCTTCCTATAAGCTTGTTCATGAACATTTTATGTCCGTTTGGTTGCACTTGATTTCAATTCCATGCTTAGTTCGTTATCTTTTAGAATTTGAGCTCAAAGGTTTTTGTCACCTCTTTGGTTAAGACTTTCGACAATTAAATCAGTTTGAAAAAAACTCTTGGGATTCTATTCCAAACTTTTTAGAACAAGAGAAAGTGTCCATCGACAACTTTGGTGCCATATTTTGTCTTAAAGGCTTAATCTTAGTAGTGCTCAACCCCACAAACTAATCGTTGACTTGACAATACCTTCTGAAAAAGAATTGCTTGATGGAACGAACTTTTTAGAGTAGGAGAGGGAGATGCCAAAATTTGTATTGACTTGATATAAAAAAGGGAAGAGAAAAAGAAAAGAAGAAATCAAAAGTACTTTGTTTCAAATACACACCTTTGGGATGCCAACAACTCCGCTAGCTTTTGAATGATCTATGGTATATAATCCCGGATTTCGGCTTTGAGTTGATGGCATGAGTGGCATACGTGTTGCTATATGGGCAAAATTATTGGTATTCCCAATAGGTTGTGTAGGAGTTTACAAAAGAAATATTCGTTGATCCTTGAGAAGGAAAAAAGAAAAGATCCATTATCAAAATATGAGCTGAAACACTTTCGATACTTTTTTGATTATTGGCATCACCTCACTACCTAAAATGTGCAATTAGAGTTCTTGATAAACAAGGAAAACAAGAGGTATTTGATAGCCATGATTATCGAAGTGGGTGATTAATGAAAAAGCTCTAAGTTTATCCTTATTTTGACATCTACATGTGCATCCTTAATTTTGACTTAAGCAGTATGGCTTAAAAACATTTTTACTCTCACAACAAGAGAGGCACTAAAAGAAATTGATTTGCAAAGCCTCGCCAAATTTTTAACAATCTCATTTGAGTTATAAGAACTATTAGCTAGCGAATTACTTGTGTTTAGCGATCAAGCTTAAGTGCAACTATTTCGATATATTATGCTCGTGTTCAAGGTTGCAGGATTTGAGACGATGGAATATGATACAACCTCGAACTTGTAAGTCTTTATATTGATTCAATTCTTCGCTATTATTCATTATAGCTTTGTCACTCGAGGGCGAGTAACCGCTAAGCTTGGGGATGTTGATAGCTCCAAAGTTCATCACTTTTTACCATTGGTTTTCCTCTTGTTTATTGCTGGATTTCCTTGAAGATTGCCCTTTTCACTAACGTAAATGTCACAATTAGCGAAACCTTGGTTTCTTGTGATGGTTTTCAGGCAATGAACATTTATTGAAGATCTAATAGCATTTATGGGCTAATTACACCAGAATAAGCAAATCCCTAATTGGAGCCACTTTCATTGGAGGCGTTAGCACGCATAATGACCACTAGTATGGTCAGGGCGCGCCCATACCGTCCGCCCGTACTACCCACCGGCGCCTTCCTTACATCAATACAAGCAACTTTCGTAAAGGGGGAGAGACGGGAAGAACCACAAAACAAAAGTTACAGCCGCCGCAAGCCATCTAGAGGGGGAGATCAGATCTGAAAGAGGATAAGAACTTCACCTCGTTCTACGACGATCTTCAACCTCAAAACCATGCACTCCACCATCATTCCATCATTACTTAGAGAGAGAGAGAGAATTTGGCACTTGTAAGATTAGGGTTTGATACTTTGATCTACCTATGGTTTGTATTTGATTGGATCTTTAATCGCTATTGTGGTTTGCTACAATAACTTGGAGATGATTTCTATTTGCAATACAATTATGCCTTTTTGTCTCCCTCTCATGTTTGAGTAAATCCCCATAGGCGTGGGAGATGTAGGGGATTGGTGAGATGTGATGTGCCTCTTTTAATTCCATCCATTTGTGATTATTGCAATGTTTATTTAAAAAGTGAGAATGAATATCTATGTTTGTCTAATGCGTGTTATCTAATTTAAGAACCCAGGTAACATGATCCAAAGATCTCATAGGTATGAACTTGTATGCTAGTAATTTGGCGACCCCCGAGTGAAATGGCTGATATCAAAGAAGAGCTATCACTACTCGAGGACAACAAGGAACCATCAAGATGAAAGCCTTGATCCAGTCGAAAGACCTTAATTAATGTGCTGACCATGGCTGTGGTAATAGGCAAATGGATCATTGGGATTGGGAAGAATTTGCTATAAGGACTCCTAGTCAGTATATGGGTTGCTTGCCTACTCACTTATAAATGTGTAACATCTCAAAAATATTAAATAAGAATATCAATTTCCAATCATCAAAAATTAGGGTTAACAAAAGCTTTTACTATAAACACTATATGAATGCATGTGTGTTTATTAATGATGTATGAAATCTTGTTATGCCATGTTTGTTTGTTATATATGTTGAGAAATAGTTTAAGGATCAAAGCAATATCATCTAGGTAAAATCCAAACCAAATCAAATCAAAAGAAAATCAAATGGTGAAGCATATGACCTAATGGTCATTTTTGCCAAAGTTAACACCTAGCCCACTTTGGGCATCTCTAGTAAATGATTTCAAACATAAAAAATTCTATTTCTTTTCTCACCTTGCTAGACCAAGTAAAAATGAACACAAGGGAACTTACAAAACTTACAGAAACAAATTCTTTTAGAGGATATTTCAAAATTGAATCCATCATAGACATCAAGATAGCCATTTTTCAAAAACCACTCAAAGTTTCTCCACTTGGCAAACCTTTGCAACCAGAGACACTCAAGCATATGACCAACACACCCACCAAAAAGAATTTGAAAATTCAAATGTTTATTTCATGCGGCCATTTAATCAAACACTTAGCAGGCATAGTACAAATATACCAACTATACACTGTTGTGATCAATCTAGTGATCATATTTGTACTCGACACAACTCCACTACTAGCCCACGATCATCCCTAGTACCAGCCCATGCAATTGAGCCTCTCTCACTCGCCCAAATGACTAGTGCCAGCCCATACCTGAGCATGCCATGCCGTCCAGGCATGGACACGATGATTCAAGCCGCGCCACCCTCGCCCATGATGTCTAGAAGATAGCCATGACCTCACCGCACCCGCTAGTGTACGCATCGGCCAACGACAGCCAGTGGAGAAGCCAGCGCAGCCGCACCCATTTACCTCTATGCCATGCCGAGCGCACGTGAGAGCGCCGAGCCGCCCCGTGCAACCACGCAACACCTCGCTCTCCCCTTGCGCCCCTGCAATCGCCACGACGCTAGCGACCGCCCAGACATGCCCGCCTATCCCCGCGTGCCCCGTGACCACCGTACGCCATGACGAACAACCGCGATACCCGAGCAGAGCATGGACGTCTCCCGTCCGACTAAGACTGCGCCTCACTGTGCCACTATGCGCATGATGATTGCCGTAGAGCACCGTGTCGACCTATGCCCTCAACCATGCCGACGTGCCCTGTAGCAATGTCGCCGACGAGCCCGAGCCATGTCGCAATGCTCCTCTCGCCGGGGTATAATAGACCCCTCCCCTGCCTCAAAACACACACCATTCGACTCACCTCTCCCCTAGAAACCCCTCTGACCATCCACGGAGCAAGGCGAGCACTGCATCGCCGGAATTTCACCGGAGCCCGCCGCCGCAGTGAATGAAAGGAACCAGTGATTGGAGCCACCGTAGGAGCTACCACGCCCACCATTCGAACCGTCATCGTCTACCAGCTCGTTCGCCCGCACCGCCGTACCCAGCTAGAGTCCTGGTAAGCCTCCGACGACCCCCGCCATAGAGTTAGGGTTAAAATCCCCCGTGCGTTGTTCGACGAAGACGACGACGACTAGCCGTTGATCGCGCTCTAATCAGGAGGCCGAGATTTGCTCATACCGCTTTGTCTTAGAGTAGCCACTGACAGGTGGGGCCAATGCCAGTGCAGCCCATTGTGCACACACCGCGTAGTTGGGCCGACCGAGGAACTTTCCCGTGCGTTGCCCACGAATTCAAATTTAGTTTTTTCATTTTATTCCAAAACCCCATTCTTTCAGTGACTTCAAAATTAAATTCAGGGTGATTTATTGAACCAAATTGCATGATTCAAATTTTGTTAGAAAGGTAATGAAAATATCTAAACACTCCCATTGGATTCAAACACTTTGGAATTATAGATCACCCACCTCAAAAATGGCAATGCAGAGACTTTTCCAACTTCAAATATTTTTCTAAAATCAACCATAAATTCTTTTGAGTTGATTCGAATTCTCAAAAATCACATTTGCCATGATCTATCTGAATATGTAAAAATATTTAGCTTTACATGAAGTAGTCTTGGGCTAGTATTAAAAGAATGGTTATATAGTCATTTCTAGTCATATTAATATTATTAAATAGCAACATTAAACTTTGTAACTTATGACATCCACTTTAAATCACATTCTCAAGTATTGGAATATGTGGTGATGACATGTGTCAACATGATCCAATATTTTATAATTGGAGAATATTAAACCTTAAGTATTTTTCAATGAGTAGAAATTGCATTTCTAAAATAGATAATTAAGATTAGGTCACTAATTCAGTAGTGATTGAGATGATGCTAGATCATCTAGTGTGAACCTTTGTGTGCTAGATAGAAGTAGCTAAGTATTGTCTGGTGATTGTGTACCTCGTATTTATTTATAGACGCTAGTACCAACCCGGGGTATGAGGAGGAAGACTTCTACGATGAAGAAGAGGAGAACTTCGACAACTGCACCAACCAAGGCAAGCTAAACTATGCAAGCCCACTATGCAAGCTAGTCATATGCAAGCTAGCATATGCAAGATATATTATGCCTGATATTGTGATGCAACCTTGATTATACCAATCCCAAGTTTTACCTGCAAGCTTTATCTTTTCTTCCCTTTACCAAAGTTTCCTAAATAGTTAATTAATTGGTGATTAGTGGAAAAATAGGAAAGATGCCATCAAGAGCATAAAACTAGACTTAGGTAGTTACACTTGGTTAGTACCCTTCAATAGTGACACCCTCATTGATAGATGCTAGTGCTAAGCTAATATGGATCCCTTTAGATGGGAATACTTGGAGAAAATGATTATGAAAACCTTGGGATGATGAGTCATTCTATTGAAATGTTTTGACATGTGTTATGAAACACAATGAGTTGAAGAGGATACTAAATGAAGCATGTGCCCTAACTTTGATAAAAACTGATGGTTGGGTTCGGATGCGATACCATTCCAACTTTACCGTACAACCACAATACCTGAGTTGGGTAGGGATTAACTAGAAATTTATGTGTCTTAGTATGGGTTCCCTCGCAGAAAGAGGTTGAGATGAGGCTACCTCGTGAATATGAATGTCCACCTATGCAGTTCCCAGGATGGCAGATGGCCATGGCTAGGAGGCCAAGCTCATAGGAGAGGTGCCTATACTAGGGTGTGTAATTGAAAGGTTAGGATTGATTATCCGCATACCAAGTATGATGATTCAGGGTTATCCTTGACGGATGTATCGAATGTTGTGGTGAAAGTGTACCACCTCTGTAGAGTGTCAAACTATTTGAATAGCCGCGTCTGCGATCATGGACAGTTCGATGGCCATATTGTTCCGTTGTCAGATGTTTTCAAAAACGACTTGTGACTTGAAATATGACTTTGACTTGACCACACAGGGTTGTGGACATGAAACTAGGTTCCCACTTGAGTAACCTAGATAACTAAAATAGGTATTTACTACTAAGTACTTCTGAAATAAAACTACCTTATTGCAAATAAGCCTAGAGCTTAGGATTCCAACTAGAATTATCTTACTTACATCAGTGATAGTTTGCGAGTATTTTAAAAGTACTCGTGGCTTTGTCCCTGGATATTTCCATGGCCAGATTATGAAGAGGACTATCTGAAGGACGGACAACAGGATGTCTATGATAACTAGGACCATCTCCCATCGCCAGCATTGCTTGTGACAATTAAGATGGATCCGCTACTATGCTATTTTCCACTACTTTGATGTGTATTAAGACTTGATCATGTGATCAACTATTTGTAAGACTATTATGGTTTGTAATGGATGATGTATTGTGCTATCAACTTTGTTATGTCTCGCAAAAATGGTAATCCTAGGATTGCGATGTACGACATAACAGGCATCTGGACTTAAAAATCCGGGTGTTCACAAGTTGGTATCAGAGCCATCCTGACCATAGGAGACCCTAGTTATAATGGACGTCTGAAAACCTTAGTTTCAAAACAAAGAAAGTGAGTATTTATGAAAACCTATTCTCACTCTTATCCTTGAGATTCTTTCCAAAAGAGAGTCATATGTTCCTCAATGTTTTTGCAATACTACATAAAATTTGACACACTTGATCACCTCACTAACTTACTCATCCTAATTTCTTATAGATGGAAGTCACGTACAGCAAATTCTACCAGCTAGGCAACAGAGGGGAGCTCATCTTCGAGAGGGATTTGGGCCAGCTCGCGGGGTTTCTTGGGTGCCCGCACCCGGAGTTCTTTAGAGCGCAGCTTGATGACCAGCCCACCGGAGAACTACAATGGTTGATCGTTGCTGATCTGAGAGGCAAAATGGAGCCACCTACCTCGGAGAAGATCCAGTTCACCTTGAGGGAGAACAACTGGTTGGATGGGCTAGCTAGAGCCATGTAGGAGGCACTTGCCCGTCTATGTGGTCAGAACATCAACCAGATCGTTGGCACCCGCTTCGCTCACTATGCAAGGTGTGACTCCATGGGATAGCCCTTGGCCATGCCAGGACATCCGGAGCTGAAGCATCATGTGGATCTGATACATTGCAAATGTATCTATAATTTTTGATGTTCCATGCTTGGTTTTATCCACTTTCTTGTGTTTTCTCCACACTTTGGAGTACTTTTCATATGATTTCTTGGACTAAACTATTAACAAGAGCCACAGTGCCAGCTGTCTATTTTCTGCTGTTTTTGGTTCCAGGAAAGTCAGAAAATGAATATTCTCGGAATTGGACGGGACAAAAGCCAAAACTCCTATTTCACCAGAAGACTCCCGGAGCCAGAATATGAGACGTAGAGGGGCTGGGGCCTAGCCACACCACATGGCCGTGCGGGCTGGGCCTGGCCATGCCAGGGGGTGGTCTAGCCGCCCCAAACACCCCCTCGGTCTCCCTCTTCGCCTATAAGAAGCCTTCTGACCTAAAAACTCCAGGGGGGTCGACGTTTTTCTAGAAGGAGTTCTGCTCCACCGCCACCACCAGATTCCACGAAACAGCACCAGAAACTCCGTTCTAGCACCCTGTCGGGACGGGGAATTGGAGGAGATCATAACCATCATCATCACCATCGCTTCTCCATCGGCCATCCATGTTTCCCCCATCTATGAGTGAGTAATCCCCCACTGTAGGCTATGGGGATGGTAGGGATTGGATGAGATCGTTCATGTAATGGCATCATATTGTTAGGGCATGGTGCCTAGTATCTTCTATTAGTGCTTTATGACTTTGTTGTGACTTGTTATACTTAATGCTTGTCACTAGGGCCCGAGTGCCATGATTTTAGATCTGAACATGTTATTGATTCACTATGATAATATTGTTTATGGTCTTATCTGCAAGTTGTATACACACGTTGTTGTCCGAAACCAATGGCCCCGAAGTGATAGAAATCGGGATAACCGGAGGGAATGGCTTTGATGTGAGGATCACATGTGTTCACAGAGTGTTAATGCTTTGCTCCGGTGCTCTATTAAAAGGAGCACCTTAATTGCCAATAGTTCCCTTGAGGTCCCGCTGCAAACGGGATGGCAGGACAAAAGATGTTGTGCAAGTTCTCATTGCTAGCACGTATGACTATATATGGAACACATGCCTAGGATTATCTAGTACTTGTATGCTTTAACTTATTTATCTGCAATTGCCCTATGTTCTGATTGCTATGTGAATTGTCTTGTCCATGCAACGCCCGTCCATCCATCCCTATGCCTACCGCACTCGAATCCTACTGTTTACTGCTATTGTTACTGCTGTCTTTACTTTACTACTGCTATTACTTTACTATTCCTACTACAAAACTGTTGCTACTGATAAACTGCTATGAGAAAGATTGTTTCCAGGTGCAACTGAATTGACAACTCAGTTGTTAAGGCTTATAAATATTCTTTGGCTCCCCTTGTGTCGAATCAATAAATTGGGTTTCACTTCGCTCGAAAATACTGCGATACACCCCCTATACTTGTGGGTCATCAAGACTATTTTCTGGCGCCGTTGCCGGGGAGCATAGCTTTATTTATCAAGTTCACTTGGATTCTCTATTGTTCGCTGCTATCCATCCCTCATGGGTAAGTCTCGTGATGGCAAGGTCCCTATTTTACCATCCACTACAAGAAGAGGTATGGTTCTGAACACCTCTGCTGCTCTTGATTCACCATATATTATAAGTAAGCTCGTTACACCACCACATACACATGTTACACACACTGCTACTACTGCTGAATCTGAAACTTATGATGCTTATGATGCTGTTTCTAGTGTGCTTGATAAGAGTGGTTCATTAGGTCCTTTCCTAGATGCTATGATTTCTAGAACTATAGCTGGAAATACCGAAACTCCTAATGAAGACACTACCACACCTGTTAGCACCTGAGTCTAGTGAAAGTTATGATCTTGAAGATGGTTATGTTGAGATGACCGAAGAATTTATTAAAGAATGTAAAAACACCCATGATAGGAGCGCTGCTAAGAGTCTCCTTGAGAGGCGTACTATTAGACCCAAATTGTCTCCTATTGCTAAGTTTGATGCTTCTCCCATAAACATTATAGATAAAGATTATGATTTCTCTCTCGATCTATCTTACATAGCTATTGTTGAGAAATAACCTTTTTGTGGGACTAAGAATGAAAGTGCGGTAGCACATATGAATGAACTTTCTACCATGAGTGGCTTGTTTTCTGATGATATTAAGATGTGTACTTACTTTGTTGCTAAGATTTCCCCTTCTCACTGAAAGGAGAAGCTAAAACTTGGTTTAGTACTTTACCTTATGGATCTATTGATAACCCTGATTTCTTGATTAGTACCTTCCTGCAAAAATATTTTCCTCCTAGTGCTAGACATGCTATTTTGCAGGAACTTTTTGATTTTAAACAGGGAGAAAAAGAGATATTGCCTGAATCTTGGGCAAGGTTTTGTGCTTTGATTCATGCATAGGCTGGAAGTCCATTACCTAAGAATGAGCTTCTTGATATATTTTATAATGGACTAACCGAGGAATCTAGGACATACCTAGATAGTTATGCTGATTGTGTTTTCAGGAATAGGACTCCCAAGGAAGCTGAGGAATTAATGGCTAAAATAAGTAAGAACTATGAAGATTGGACTCCTCCTAAACAAGCTATACCTGAAGTAATTGTACCTGAACCTACTATTCCGGTGCCTATTCCAACATCAAAGAAGAGGGGAGTTATTGAATTAAATGATGAAATGATGAAGGAAGCTAAGAAATGTCTTAAGGAGAAGGGAATTAAAGCTGGAGATGTCAAGAATTTACCTCCTATAGAAGAATTATGTAAGCCTATTCCCTACTCATCCACTATCGAGGTACACTCTCTCCAAGACTTTGATGAAGGTGATATCCCTTACTCTAAACCTTCTGATCAATGCTTAGAAGAATTCGATATCTTTATTGTTAAGCAAGATAATTTTAATAAAAGGGTGCAAAATCATCTAATGGAAAACACTAGAGCTATTGTTGAGTTGAAGGATATTGTGGAAAGAACCTCTAATGATGTTAAAATGATTGTTAAACACTTTCAAATGGTTCAAACTCAAATAGACCAACTCATTAAAGTGTAGAAAGACTTGCTAATTAATGCTGCTAAAGAAAAACATGCTTATGAAATTAGAACTAGAAGTGGTGCTGCTACCCATGATCCTCTTTATCCTGAGGGTCATCCCAAAAGAATTGAGCAGGATTCTCAACAAGCTGAAAATAGTGTCTCTACTCGTAAGAAAAGGAAAAAGAAACATAAAACTATTGTAGAACCCTCAGAACCTGCTATAGATCCTAATAGTATATCTGTCTCTGATGCTGAAACTGAAAGTGGTAATGAAGAAAACGAAGTTCCTAATGAAGAAAAAGTTGAAGAAGAACCTGAAAACCACATTAAAAATACTAAATACACCAAAGAAGATTTTATTGCTTAGAAACATGGTAGTGAAAGAGAGCCTTGGGTCCAAAAACCTATGCCTTTCTCTGATAAGAAACACAAGTCAAAGGAAGATGAACACTATAATAAGTTTTGTGAGTGGATGAAACCTTTATTCTTGCAAATTCCTTTGACTGATGGTATTAAATTGCCTCCTTACTCAAAGTATATGAAGGATATTGTCTCGAATAAAAGGAAGATCCCTAATGAAGAAATTTCTACTTTGCTTGCTAATTATTCCTTCAATGGTAAGGTTCCTAAGAAACTTGGAGACCCAGGGATTGCAACTATCCCTTGCTCTATTAAGAATAGTTATGTTAGAACTAATTTGTGTGATTTGGGAGATGGAGTTAGTGTTATGCCTTTCTCTCTCTATAAGAGGCTTTAACTAGAAAAGTTAATAGCAACTAATATATCTTTACAAATGGCTGATAAATCTACCACTATTCCTGTTGGTATATGTGAGGATGTACCTGTTCAAGTGGCTCATAATTGCTTGATATTAACTGATTTTGTTGTGCTTGAAATGCCTGAAGATGATAATATGTCTATTATTCTTGGGAGACCTTTTCTTAATACTACAGGAGCTGTTATTAATTGTAATCAAGGAAAGGTGACTTTCAATGTTAATGACAAGGAACATACTGTCTATTTCCCCAAGAAGATTGAAAGGACTTATGGTTTGAATTCAATTGAACATGTTGAGCTCATTCAAGTTAGAGAAATATATTGTCCCATACCAAGAGAAAAATTTGAAAGTATTATGATTGGGACCATTGCTATCAAGGTTGAGGTAACATAATCATTAGTGGAATACAAAGTTTTGTCTCATATGAAATTGATTTGGTAACGAGACCTGATCAACCTTGTTAACAAAAGGATTTCATTGAACAAAACAATGTTTTCACCATATCTCCGCTTACTTCTATTCTATCCATTTTAGTTTTTTGCTTATGCCTAACTTAAAGGCGTTAAAGAAAAGTACTTATTAGGAGATAACCCAGAAGTTTTAGTTGAGTCTTGGAAGTTATTACTTCAGTAATAACCGCTCT
Organism: Avena sativa; assembly: GCA_916181665.1. NCBI lineage: Eukaryota > Viridiplantae > Streptophyta > Magnoliopsida > Poales > Poaceae > Avena > Avena sativa. The sequence goes on from OV702292.1 coordinate 69,417,381, forward strand.
TTATCCTTTTTATTTTCTTTTTTGTGCCAAGAGTAACCTCTAATGAGAGAGAAGTAATGATTAGGAAAGTTGCTGTCCCGAAACAGATTTCTGTGCTTCACCGTAAGAATTCGTGTAAAATCTCTGTACGTCCTTTTAAGGCGTGAATGTTTGTGCTTCTTCCCCAGGTTGTTATATAACTTTCGTTAGTTCAACACTTTTTGATTTGAGCAACAGAAGGTCTTCGAAAAAAATTCGTCTTTACCTGCTGGTCTGTTTTGACAGATTTCTGCCATTTTCTGCATTCGCTTCTTGTTGGTTCCTTTTTTAGTTCTTTTGGGGAATTGAGCTTTTTGAGGGAAGTACTACAGTAGCTAGTATTCTAATAGAGGTTTATTTGGTGTTAGAACTGAACCTTAAGACCTATTATCTTGAGTGCACTAATGTTGCTAATAAAGATTGTGTGAAGTTTTGTATGAAGGAAAAATTTCAGGTGTATGGAAGGAATGAGTAATGAGATGAAGGATGGACTAAAGCTCAAGCTTGGGTATGCCACGCATGTCACCCCAAGAAATATCCAAGAAGTACAAGCGTCAAAGCTTGGGTATGCCCAAGGCATCCCCTTCTTCATCAATAAAAATCCCAGGTTTCTTCCAAACGCTTCATTTTTATTGTTTCATGCACAGTTGTGTTGTTCTTGGAGCGTCTTCTTTTTCGTTTTTCGTTTGCTTGGTTTTCTTAGTTTTCTGAATAAATTGGTTGGACCCCCCTCTTTCATACATTGGTTTTCAAATAGTTTGGTTTGGATTGGAAAAGAGTAGGAAAGTTCATGCTTATGTGGTAAAAAGAGCTCATTTTTGACTGTGGCCTATGCCCTGTCATGCCATACTTGATATTGTTTTGGCTTTATGCTAAGTATTCTTTGTTGTAGAATGACTTGTTATAAACAATTGAGATTGCTTAATGTGCCTTGGATGAATCATGCGTTGTTTTAGCATATTAAAGCATAGTATAGTGGTATTCTCCTTTGATGCTTTATTTGGGTTGACTTGGCACATGCTCACACCATGTTATGACTATCTCAAGTCACCATAGCCTTTATGATCCTTTAGTTTTCAACTTGTAGAATCACTTTATGCTTTGATTAATGATGTTTTGTCGCTCTGCATGATTATGGCCATTATTGCTCTCTTGTTTGTCACTCCCTTACTATTGCTAGCCTTCACTTTCACTGAGTATGTTTTACTCATGTTTCCAACTCCCTAAACCAAATATTGCCAAAGTTTCCACCATACCTACCTATTAGCATCATTTGCTACTTCTGCGCATATTCAATATGCCTTGTTTTCTTCCGAATAAAATGTTTGCTTGTTATGAGAAAGTTAGTTAGTAAAGCTCTCACGAACTTGATGGCACACTTTATTTTCTTGCATTTAATAAACCTGAACCATTGCATCCTTCTTTGTTGCGTATATGCTTGCGCTTTATAAGTTGAAGTTGGCATAACCATGTATCATGGGGAACGCTTTCAACATTGCATTGGTACTTAGTACATCGTTCATATCATGTTCTTTTGCTTATGGATCCCGGCGGTGTGAAATAAAAGTGGAACTTGTAAGATCATGGAGTTTGTATGTATGTTAGAGAAACGCCTAGGCCGCTAACCTAAGCCATGCCTAATCATGGTGGAAACTTGCAGCATAACCATAATGAGCATTCTATGAAGCATCCTCAATAAAAATCTATGCACATAGTAAATAAAAAGGCCGCTGAGATGCTCTTTGTCTGCTTGCCTTGTCATTTTGATTATGGGATAGCTCCTGTATCATGTGCAAGGGGTACCCGTTGGCGGTTCTCTATGATACGTATATACTTACAATGACAAGAGCTTACTCGTGACTGAAGTTGAGTAGCATGAGGATCGGTCTTCGTAAGTAAGGGGCATGATACTTTGATTTATAACTTGTCAAGCATATCCTCTTAGTTGTGTCACTTTAACCTTAACCATTTAAAGATGCTTATGATAGGGGCAATGAGAGCTAAAAGCTACAAGTAGCATACTTTTTGGAAGCTCTTTATGAGACTTGAATCCCTACTTCCTTCTATGAAGGCCTTTCTTACACTTATATATTGAGTCTCCACCTTCTATCTTTATGCACCTACTTTGAGAGCATAGTGACCATTCTTAGTTCTATGTGCATTGTCCCAAGACTTGTTGATTGATGCATACCTTGATATTGCTTGTTTTAAACTATTTGTATCTAGTCACTCTTATGAACTTTGAAGGTGTCATATGCATTTATACTTGCTACTCTAGGAGGGACAAGCTGAATACTATTATGCTATGTTTTCTTTATGTGAAACAAACAAATGTCTTGCAAAGCATTGTTATTCATGAATCTTTTGTTTGTGCCTTTTCATGTTGCATCATAGTTTCTTTGTCTTATTGCTATAACTTTGTCTTTCATGTTATGATTGAAGTACTATGATCCCAGCTTTAAATGTTTTACAAATACTTTGATCGAGTTTATGATGGTGCATGTCACCTCAAAAATTATTCTTTCTTTTTATCACTTACCTACTCGAGGACGAGCAAGAGTTAAGCTTGGGGATGTTGATACATTGCAAATGTACCTATAATTTTTGATGTTCCATGCTTGATTTTATCCACTTTCTTGTGTTTTGTCCACACTTTGGAGTACTTTTCATACGATTTCTTGGACTAACCTATTAACAAGAGCCACAGTGCCAGCTGCCTGTTTTCTGCTGTTTTTGGTTCCAGGAAAGTCAAAAAATGAATATTCTCGGAATTGGACGGGACAAAAGCCAAAACTCCTATTTCACCAGAAGACTGCTCGAGCCAGAATATGAAACGGAGAGGGGCTGGGGCCCAGCCACACCACCTGGCCGCGCCAGGGGGTGGTCTGGCCGCCCCCAGACACCCCCTCGGTCTCCCTCTTCGCCTATAAGAAGCCTTTTGACCTAGAAACTCTGGTGGGGGGGGGGGGGGTTCGACGTTTTTCTAGAAGGAGTTCCGCTCCGCCGCCACCACCAGATTCCACGAAACAGCACCAGAAACTCCGTTCTAGCACCCTGTCGGGACGGGGAATTGGAGGAGATCATCGCCATCATCATCACCATCGCTTCTCCATCGACCATCCATGTTTCCCCATCTATGAGTGAGTAATCCCCCGCTGTAGGCTATGGGGATGGTAGGGATTGGATGAGGTCGTTCATGTAATGGCATCAGATTGTTAGGGCATGGTGCCTTGTATCTTATTTTAGTGCTTTATGACTTTGTTGCGACTTGTTATGCTTAATGCTTGTCACTAGGGCCCGAGTGCCATGATTTTAGATCTGAACATGTTATTGATTCATTATGATAGTATTGTTTATGGTCTTATCTGCAAGTTGTATACACACGTTGTTGTCCGAAACCAATGGCCCCGAAGTGACAGAAATCGGGATAACCAGAGGGAATGGCTTTGATGTGAGGATCACATGTATTCACAGAGTGTTAATGCTTTGCTCCGGTGCTCTATTAAAAGGAGCACCTTAATTGCCAGTAGTTCCCTTGAGGCCCCGCTGCAAACGGGCTGGCAGGACAAAAGATGTTCTGCAAGTTCTCATTGCGAGCACGTATGACTATATATGGAACACATGCCTAGGATTATCTAGTACTTGGATGCTTTATCTTATTTATCTGCAATTGCCCTATGTTCTGATTGCTATGTGAATTGTCTTGTCCATGCAACGCCCCTCCATCCATCCCTATGCCTACCGCACTCGAATCCTACTGTTTACTACTATTGTTACTGCTGTCTTTACTTTACTACTGCTGTTACTTTACTATTCCTACTACAAAACTGTTGCTACTAATAAACTGCTGTGAGCAAGATTGTTTCCAGGTGCAACTGAATTGACAACTCAGTTATTAAGGCTTATAAATATTCTTTGGCTCCCCTTGTGTCGAATCAATAAATTGGGTTTCACTTCCCTTGAAAATACTGTGATACACCCCCTATACTTGTGGGTCATCAGGATCACCTCGACTTCATGCTGCATGAGACCTAGAAGGAGTTGGACAACGCCCGTGCCTACGACAACCAGCAGCACATTGTTGCAACAGAGAAGAACCAAACCCTCGCCCTCCTAGCTAAAGAGCACAAGTCACTTCGTCGCCAGCGTGACAAGAAGGACCGCATCATCGCTCGCCTCCGCTAGAAGGTGGCAACCCTCGAGGAAACCATCCATGACCAGGAGATTCAGCTCGAGGAGAAGGAATACGAAGGTGAAGATATTCATGGGGATATCACTTCGTAGCTCAGTGACGATGACGACTATCTGGAGGACATCAACATGGAGTTCCACACCGACGAGGAGGACGCCGATTTCCTGGATGACAAAGGCCCACCAGTTCTGATGATGAGTAGTAGCACTATCGCACTATCTTAGTTGTGAGTTTGTATCCGGTCCCGATGTATCTAGCATGCCAGAATGGTTCTTAAAACCATCTACGTAGTAGTTGTGGTGTGTTGCTTGTACTGTGTTGCTTGGAATGAATGAATGAAAAGGAGTTGTGGTTTTCAAACCTTAGCCATACTCAAAGTTTAAAGCTTTTGAAACATATCCATGAACCATAGAAATTTCCCTCTTATCTTACGATCTATCTCAATCTTAAGATGACTCGCGGCAACCCCGGTGGAAGCAACTCATCCCAGGATCCGATGGTCCAGATTATGCAAATGCTTGTATCAGACCGAGAAGCCGGTAGAGCCGAGCGTTAGGAAATCAGGATAGCCCAGATGGCCCACAACAACCAAGGCCATGGAAATCAGGATCACCATGGATCTAAGCCCAAGAACTTCCAAAACACCAATCCGCCTATGTTTACCAAATATGAAGAGCCCTTAGATGCTGATGAGTGGCTGCAATCTATGGAGAACAACTTAGAAGTTGCAGGAGTAGATGCTGCTAAGAAAGTACTATTTGCCACCCACTATCTGGCAGGTTATTGAAGATCATGGTGGAATAGCACCCGTATAATGCACGGAGGACAAATGATGACTTGGGAGGAGTTCAAGCTCAAGTTCAGCAGGACCCATGTGCCCCCAGGTTTGATCAAGAGGATGAGGGATGAATTTAGGGAACTAAAGCAAGGAAGAATGGCTGTGGTAGAGTACCATGATAGATTTCTGTCTCTAGCTAGGTATGCCCCCAATGAGATCGACATTAAATCAAAGAAGAAGGAAAGATTCATGAATGGTCTGCATGATGAGATGTAGACAGTGTTAGTCAACATTCCCTTTGACAATCTAGAAGCTCTAGTGGATTCTGCTATCTAGATGGAAGGAAAGATCAATCAAGCCAGTGAGAACCGTAAGTGTCGTATGATGCACCAGCCTGGACCCCACCATACACCGAAGTATCGCCCCAGCTCATCTACATGATTTGCACCAAGAAACAATAGGCCACCTATGTCCCGTCCGAACTTTCCCAATCATGGAGGAGGAAACCCGAGGCCCGGAGGCCAGAAAAACAACACCGGTAACCCCCATAACTTCAACCATGCACCGCTAAGGTCCACCACCACCAAGAACAACAACAACAATACTGCCCCAAGGACTAGAAGCAATGCTATGCCTATTGCCGGGAAGGACAAGTCAATGATAACCTGCTTTGAATGTGGAATCACGGGTCACTACTCCAATGAGTGCCCCAAGAAGCTTGCTGCAGCCACCAATGTCACTGCACCTGCCCGGCAGCAACGCCGTGTTCAGCCTGGAAAGAGGTTTGCCCCAGGCAACCCACACAACCGTACCAGCCGTCTGTTCCACATGAATACGGAAGAAGCCCAGGAAGCGCCAGATGTCATGTTGGGTATGTTTTCTGTTAACTCAGTACTTGCAAGAGTGTTGTTTGATTCTGGAGCATCGCACTTGTTTGTTACAGAAGAATTTGCATGCACTAATAAGATTCAACCCACAAATTTGAAGCATGTTATGATAGTTCAAATACCCGGGTCAACTACCAAAGCTAGAAAAATTTGCAAGGCCATGATACGTCCAAAACGTATCTACTTTCCTGAACACTTTTGCTATAGTTTCTTCTCTAATTTGTGTGATTCGGATACAACTAATGCGGACAAACATTGTTTTCAGCAGAATTGTCGTGGAAATGGCCACGGCAGTCGCTGCCATAGGCAGCGATTGAGAGTTTCGTGAGGAAGAGTTGGCGGCCATCTGCGATGCGAGATGGGGGCAGATGCACAAGGTTTTACCCAGGTTCGTCCCCCAGAAGGTAAAGACCTACTCCTACTAGATTAGATTATGAGAGAGCGAGTTACAGGGGTGGCGAGCTCGGCGGCTAGGCGGCGAGTCGCTTGAGGGGGTGTATGATGGAACGTATGTCTCTACGATACCCTAGGGAGGATATATATGAAGCACCTCACCAGGTTTTACAAGCTGTCCCTGAACAAGATAAGGATCCGGGGCTTTTGACCTAATCCGACTGGGCTTCTGTTACGCTTCTGGGATCCCAGTCGCCAGTCGATGGGCTTCAGATTCTAGTCGATGTCTTCCAGGCGTACTCGCGGGCCTTCTGGCCCACTCGGAACCTACTGCTGAGCATACCCCCTTCGGCATATCCCCATCAATAGTCCCCGAGGCCATCGTTGATGCAGGCGTGGGAGTCCTTTGGTGCTTGAAGTAGGCGAGCCCAATTTGGGCATCCAGTCGAATCGGCGATGGATTCTATTAATGCCTAGGAGAATTTCCCCACAACCCCACTCGTCACTTTAATGAACATCATTGCTGCCTAGTCGTCGCTTCGGCGAGAAGAGAGAGTGGCGAGTGGCGAGTGGACCACAGGAGTTTGGCAGTAACTACGGCACAATTACCGTGGGTAACGGCTATCCCGAATTTGGCGGGTGACTTTTCCCATATAAGGGGAGTGATGGATCAGCTTCGCAATCCTGCTTCGCATTCTTCATCCTTCCTCATTTGCTCTTCCTTTCTGCTTCCTCCCGACCCATTCTCCTCGCGTCGCGCGATTCCACTTTTCACTCAATGGCGCCTCCCAAAGGCTCGTGGGGAAAATCCAAGTGCACCACAGCCCAGCTGAAATCCTTCGAGGATGCCGGGGTGCTCCACAAGGGGAATTGGCGAGTTTCCCCCTCTTCCGAGACCGAGCCAAAACCGCGACCCGGCGAGTTCATCTGCTTCACCAGCCATCTCGAGAGGGGCTTAGGGTTCCCCACTTTGCTCTTCTTCCGCCGTTTTTGCGCGTACTACGCGATCAAGCCCTCAGATCTTGGTCCGCATAGCATCGAGTAGCTGGCGATCTTCGTCGCCTTCTGCGAGTGCTACCTCGGCTGCAGGCCATACTTCCCGCTATGGCTGGAGCTCTTCCACGGCCGCATCGGGCGCGAGGCGTCCGACGGCTTGATGCTGGCCGCAGGCGGGGTCACCTTCCAGTTAAAGCCAAAGGCCAACTTCGTCAAGCTCCTCCTGCCGAAGAAGGCCGCCAGCGAGTGGAAGAAAATCTAGTTCTACGTCAAAGAAGCTACTCCCTCCGGCAAGGTCTCCCTTCCCGAATTCGTCGCCGAGAGGAGCGAGCCCTGCCGACTAGCGCCAAAGAAGCTCCCTGAAGATCAGCGGATGGCCATCGCGGAAATGATGGATTAGATCTAGAAGCTGAAGGACCAGGGGTTGATTCCGATCAACCTCTACAATTGTTGGCTCGGGCGGCACCCGGTTCCGCTGGCGGCTCGTCCACGCTAGATGTACAAGTACAGCGGGAAACATGATCCATCTCGCACCAGTACAGAGTTGTGGGAGGCCGAAGATTACAAGGCCGCCCTGAATAAGATCACCGACGCGGAGTTCACGGGCGCAGTGGTCGGAGTCGCCCCGTATACTCCCGTGAAGAACGAAGCCCCTACAGTAAGTCTTCCTTCCAATCGCTGCATTCGTATTCCAATTTCATTCTTTTCGCTTGGCCTGTTTTGACTCGTAGTGGTTCTCAGCTTTTTCAGGTATTAGAGGGTTGGATCCCTCCGCTTGATGAAGAAGTTCCCCAGGAACTGGAGGAAGATTCCGAGGGGGATCCTTCTGATAGCGACGGGGAAGAAGAAGAAGTCGCTCCCCCAGCGCCCGTGGCCCGCAAGACCCGAATGCAGAAACATCGAGAGGTCGAAGCGAGCCGCAGCCTGGACAAGTTCAAAGAAGGCGACGAGGTCGCCCAGGAGCAGACGTCCCGGCGCACCGCTACGCCATCGAAGCCCCCACGCCGGCCCAAGTCGCCAGCAAAAAGGCCTGCATCACCGGTCAGGTCATCGGTGGTGTTCGGGTCGGACGACGACTCCGATAGCGAAGGGTCTCCTGAAGTCTCGCACAAGGTCCCGAGGGCCGCAATCCCGACGAAGGGGTTGGAGAGCGAGGACGCGGAGGTGGTGGTAGAGGGTCCCCTGGCTTCGATCACGCCGTCGGCCTCGAGAGTCCCAAGCCAAGAAGCGACCAACGTAGCGCCGCCCAAGTCGCCACTGCCGTCAAAGGCAGCGGCGTCGGAGCCGGAGATCCCGGCAACGGCGGCTTCATCGTCAAGGAAGCCCTCGGGTTCGTGGGCTTCGGACGTATTTGAGCGGGGGCTCAGTCGCAAGCTGGGTCCCGAGTTGGACAAGCCTGCCCATATCAGTATCGGGCTTCGCGTTCTTCTAGTCGCCAAGTAAGTTATACTTCCTTGTCCCGATTTGCTTTGCTTCTTTCGTATTGTGGTTGTGCTGATTAGAAGGGCTCATGTAGGTCTGGGGCTAAGAATATTGGTCGCCCTTCGGTTGCCAAAATTCCCCCGGCCACTGTTGCGGGGGAGGGTGATCTACCCAAGAAGAGGAAGGCCTCCGAGGATGTCACGTCTGCTGAAGTCGCGAAGAAACAGAAGGGGGGTGCTAACGATGCCGCGACCGGGGGAAGCGCCGCGGAGCCAGCTGCTGTGCCGCTCGTCGAAGAGGGGTCGACGACACGATCAGAGCCAGCACCAGCTGCGTCTGTGCCAGAGGTGTCGGTCCCGGCGGCCAGCGCCCTTGCCAGGGCATCGGCGATGTTCCCTCGCTTTATGGCGAGGGGCTTTCCAGGTGGCGCGGATGCGCAATCTCCGCAGTTCCTGGAGATCGTGGATGGAGATTGAGGCCTGCCGACTGACACTGCCGAACTTCACAAGATGCTCGACGCTGCTATTCAGGTATGTTCAGTCCCCAAATTCCTAGTCGCTGAATTTCAGCGGCTAGGAATTGTCTTTATTTTCCTGTATTCTCCAGTCCCCGAGTTCCTAGTCGCTGAATTTCAGCGGCTAGGAACTGGTCTTAAGTTTTTCTTCCTTCTCCAGTCCCCGAGTTCCTAGTCGCTGAATTTCAGCGGCTGGGAACTGGTCTTAAGTTTTTCTTCCTTCTCCAGTCCCCGAAGTCCTAGTCGCTAAATTTGAGCGGCTGGGAACTGGTCTTAAGTTTTTCTTCCTTCTCCAGTCCCCGAGTTCCTAGTCGCTGAATTTCAGCGGCTGGGAACTGGTCTTAATTTTTTCTTCCCAATGCTGAGCTGGTCTCTTTGTATTGCAGGGGTTACAGCGGGAGTCGACTGATCGGCAGGCTGCGCGAGAGCGCCTGGAGCGTGATTTGCACGAGGCACAAGAGGTGAACCGGCGGCTTCAGGAGAGGATTGGTGAGTGTTTGAGGTTGTTCTTCTTTGCTTGTTATCAGCTGGTTTTGTTCAGTACTCTGACATCTCCACTTGCAGATGGTTTCCCGGACGAGGTCTCCAAGGCCCGTGAGGGGTATGTCCCACTCGCCGAACTGGATGCGGCGAATGAGCGAGTGGCCTCCCTAGTCAAGGAGTTGGAGGATTTTAAGGCGGCCTCAATTTCTTTGGAAGAACGTGCAAAGGCTGCCGCCACCGCTGCTGAGGAGGAACGCAAGGCCACGGACTCCATTATCGTGGGGCTGCATAACGACCAAGCCGCTTTGGAGAAGCACGTCAAGGAGAATTGCCGCAAGCTTCTTGGTGAGTTTCTGTCATTTTTCCTCATCCTTTTGTCGGTTCTCCGCTTTTAGGGGTTTCATTGTTTCACTGACATCTGACTTTCCAGTTGTGGTAGGCCAAAGCAACCCGGTGGTGCAGACGTATACCGCTTCGCAGTGCGTGACTGCCGTGGTGAATGCTGCCATGGCCTCGACGTTGTGTGTCCAGGCGGCCCTCCATGGCATGTCTCCCACCGAAGTCATCCCTGGGAGGCTCACGGAGGTGTGGCGCTATCTGGATGAGGTGCCCGCGGTTGTGGAGTGGATGACGCGCTCCGCGTTCAGGCGCGGGGCCGCCACAGCGTTGAGCTTGGGCCTCGCGCACTTCCCGGACGACTTCGATCTGGACGATATCACGAGTGGCTATCCTTCGGCGACCGGCATAGTGGAGATGTCGGAGGTGCTGAAGCTGACTGCAAAGCCCACTCCTTATGCCGATCGTGTCTTGGCGATGGGGGATCTTCTGCCGTACCAGGAGACGGTGCTGGCACCTGGTGACCCCGAGCCGGAGCACCGCGACATGAAGTCGGAGCAGCCCTTCCGGTCGTCATTGGCGAAGTCACTGACCTTGTACCCAGCAAACCCGTGGCAGCCCTTCGTGCGTGTCAAGGGTGGTGGCGCTTCTTCTTCATCAGGGCCTGTGGAGTAAGCAAATGTAATAGTTGTAACAGATGCCAAGTGGCGAACATTGTATGATGTTTCTGTAATCCGTGTCGCAGGGACTTGGTAGACTTGTGTTATGATTAAGGGGGTGATTTGTTCAACATTTTGAGCGAGTCCCCGAGCGCGTCCACCCTTTAATGGGGTATAACTCGATTGTGTATTTCTATGTGTTTGATTTGTTTTCGCGTTTGTTTTTATCCCTCGCGTCTCCTGAGCGGTGAGTCCCTGAGCGCGAGTGGGGTTCGTTTTGTGAACGAGTCCCCGAGCATTGTGCTAGACCGTATTGGTCATGATCCTGTTGCAGGTTGTGAATGCGTTGTTTGTAACGCGTCTCCTCCCCTGGCCCGGAGAGGCAGTCACTTGGCGAGCCCTAGGCAGCTCTCTTACTAGGTGTGTTCCCGAGCCGCGTGGGGTTCCCATTTTGCGGAGTCCCCGTGCGTGGTACTTAACCGTTCGAGTTGCTTTGCTCGAGGTGGGGGGGGGGGGACAGGTCGCTGTGGGAAGCGTGTATTGGATGTCTTGGCCCGATGGGCCAGTCGGGCTAGGCGACTCCAATGGCGGCTCCGGGTTAGCGTTTTTCGTGGACGACACAAGGCCCGAATACTTCTGGTGCCCTTGTGCCGCACTACTTTGCCGTGCCGGTCGCTCGACCAGAGGTTGACTTCCGTGAATGGCGTATTACTTGCGTGTACGAGTGCGAGTGGCACAAGAATATGGCGAGTGGGCACAATTTGTGCGATCCGACTGAATTTCATTTATATATTCTGACAGAGTACATTGTGTGGTTCTAGGTGTAGAACTTTCGGAGGAGGTTGACATTCCATGGCCTCCCGACCTCCAACTGGCCATCACCCCGTATGTCGATGAGGTAGTAGGCATTGTTGCCAAGGACTCGGCCTATGGCGAATGGCCCTTCCCATGGAGGGGAGAGCTTGTGCATGCCCTTCTTGTCCTGGGCCAATTGTAGGACCAGGTCACCTTCTTGGAAGGTGCGAGTTCGCACTCGACGGCTGTGATAACGGTGAAGTCCTTGCTGGTATATGGCGGTGCGGGAGCAAGCCAGGTCGCGTGCTTCGTCAAGTTGATCGACGCTATCTTGGCGGGCGGTTTTGTTGGCCGCCTCGACGTAGTTGGCGACTCGAGGGGAGTCGTGCTCCAGGTCTGTTGGCATTACGGCCTCGGCGCCATACACCATGAAGAAAGGCGTGAACCCGGTTGATCGGTTGACGGAGGTGCGGATCCCCCATATCACAGAGGGGAGCTCGTCGACCACATCCTAGGGTGTGCTCGAGGGGCACCTGCAGTCGCGGCTTGAGACCATGGAGGATGCTCTGGTTGGCGCACTCTGCTTGGCCATTTGACTCCGGGTGAGCGACTGATGCGAGGTCGAGTCGTATGCCGTGCTCCTCACAGAATTCCGCCATGGCCCCCTTGGCGAAGTTGGTGCCGTTGTTCGTGATGATGCTGTGTGGGTAGCCGTACCGGTAGATGAGTTCGCGAAGGAACTTGGTAGCTGTCTTGCCGTCGCACTTCTTGATCGGTTTGGCCTCCACCCATTTGGTGAACTTGTCAACTGCGACCAGTAGGTGAGTGAAGCCAGATGGGGCCTTATTGAACGGGCCGACCATGTCCATGCCCCATTCGGCAAATGGCCATGTGATGGGGATTGTCTTGAGTGCCGAACCGGGAAGGTGCGTCTGGTTGGCGTACTTCTGGCATCCAACGCATCTTTGGACGACGTCGGTGGCATCGGCGTGTGCGGTGAGCCAGTAGAAACCGTGCCGCATGGCCTTGGCGACTAGCGACTTGGCGCCGGCGTGATGGCCGCAGTCACCGGCGTGAATGTCCTGGAGGATCTTGCGGCCTTCTTCTGGCTGTACGCAGCGCTAGAACACGCCGGTCACGCTGCGCTTGTGGAGCTCGCCGTTAATGATGACGAAGGATTTGCAGCGGCGCACGATCATTCGTGCCTCTGTCTTGTTGCTCGGTAGGAGTTTGTGTTCCAGGAAGGCGACATATGGTGCTGTCCAGTTGCTAGGTTCCACAACCATGGCGACTAAGGCCGATTCTGGTTGTAGTGGGATCCCGACGTCGATCTCCTTTGGTGGGCTGATGGAGGGGTTGTGGATGATGTCGAGGAAGACGCCTACTGGTGGTGCCTGTTGAGCCGATCCGATGCGGGAAAGGGCGTCTGCCTCCTCGTTTTTACGCCTGTCAATCCACTCGACAGAATAGCCGTCGAAGTGTTCTCCCAACTGGTCGACGGCTTGCTGGTATGCTATCATTGTTGGGGAAATAGCGTCACATGTCCCGGCCACTTGGCCGGCGACTAGGTCGGAGTCGCCGTAGCATCGCAGGCGATTGATGTTCATCTCCTTGGCTGCTCTCATACCTTGGAGGAGGGCCTCGTATTCCGCCATGTTGTTGGTGCAGGGTTTGAAGTTGAGGTGGAGCACGTAGCGGAGCTTGTCTCCTTTGGGGGAGGTAAGTATGACCCCAGCCCCCACGCTGTCGGCGTTCTTGGAGCCGTCGAAGTGGATCGACCAGTAGTGGAGGTATGGGAGCTTCTCTGGCTGTTGTGCTTCTTCCCAGTCGGCGAGGAAATCAGCCAGGGCTTGCGACTTGATCGCTTTTCGGGGCTCGTACTTGATGTTGTGGACACCGATCTCGACGGCCCACTTGGCGACTCACCCAGTCGCCTTGCGATTGTGTATGATGTCTTGTAGGGGTGAGGAGGATACCATCGTGATTGGGTGCTCCTGGAAGTAGTGCGGGAGTCGCCGCTGTGCTCGGAACACCGCGTACACCAGTTTTTGGTATTGCGGGTAGCGCTGTCGTGAGTCTGTTAAGACTTCACTGATGTAGTATACTGGGTGCTGTATGGGGTGCTCCTTGCCCTCTTCTGGTCGTTCGACGACCATCACGGTGCTGACAACCCGATTGGAGGCCGCGACGTAGACGAGCATTGGCTCTCTGTCGAGTGGCGCGGCGAGTAGTGGTGCCGCGAGTAGCACTTCTTTGAGTGCTTTCAGCGTGTTGTCGGCCTCTGCGTCCCATTGGAACGTTGGGTTCTTGCGCATCAGGCGGTATAGGGGCATTGCCTTCTCGCCTAGCCGAGGGATGAAGCGACTGAGAGCCGCGACTCGCCCTGCCAACTTTTGGACGTCGCGCAGGCACTCGGGTTTCCCGAGTCGCGCGATGGTGTTGATCTTTGTGGGGTTGGCCTCAATGCCTCGCTTGGAGACTACGTACCCCAGGAGTTGTCCGGTGGGTACGCCGAAGGTGCATTTTCCGGGGTTCAGCTTGATGCTGTACCTCCGCAGATTTGCGAAGGTTTCTGCTAGGTCGGCGAGCAGATCGTCCTGGCGGGTGGATTTTACCACCACATCGTCGATGTAGACATGGATGTTGCGGCCAATTTGGCTCGCTAGACACTCCTGCATACACCTCTGGTATGTGGCGCCTGCGTTCTTGAGGCCAAACGTCATGGCCGTGTAGCAGAACACGCTGAACGGCGTGATGAACACCGTCTTCTCCTCGTCTTCGACCGCCATCTTGATCTGGTTGTACCTAGAGTAGGCGTCGAGAAAACACAGCGACTCCGATCCCGCGGTCAAGTCGATTATCTGATCGATGCGCGGTAGGACGAACTCCTCCTTCGGGCAGGCGCTGTTGAGATTGGTGTAGTCGATACACATTCTCCAGGTGTTGTTCTTTTTGAGAACCAGGACTGGGTTTGCCAGCCACTTGGAGTACTTGATTGGCCAGATGAAGCCTGCGGCTAGCAGGCGCTGGACTTCCTCGGCGATTGCTCGATGGCGCTCTTCATTGAAGGGCCGTAGCGACTGCTTGACTAGTCGCACTTTGGGGTCTGCATTGAGTTTGTGCTCAGCAAGTTCCCTTGGGACACCTGGCATGTCAGATGGCTTCCATGCGAAGATGTCGCGGTTCTCACGGAGGAACTCGATGAGCGCGCTTTCCTATGCGGGGCTCATGTGCGCCCCGATGGTGACCGTCTGGCTGGAGTCACCTGGGACGAGCTCGACGGTGCGGGTGTGCGTGGTCGCCTCGAACGTGGAGTTCGCAGCGATTGGTTTCTTCAGGATGGTGGGATCGTCCTTGTTGATGTTGCCCGCGTATTTCGCGAGCTCCTCCGCGTGGTCAGTCTCCGCGGTGATGACGGCGTCGGCGAGCTCGGCGCCTTTTTCTTCGCATTCCACGGCCATATCGCGGTCGCCATGGACGGTGATGATGCCGCTCGGCCCAGGGAGCTTCATCATGTTGTAGGCGTAGTGTGGGGTCGCCATGAACTTTGCGAATTCCTGGCGGCCCAGGACGCAGTGGTAGGGACTACGGAAGTTCACCAGCTCGAAGACGATTCTCTCCGTGCGGTAGTTTGCCAGGGTGCCGAAGGTGACTGGCAGGTCACCTTTCCGATCGGGTACGCCTTCCGACTAGGGACGATGTCGTGGAAGGTCGTCAGTGTTTGCTCGATGGCTGCTTCTGGGAGCTGGAGCCTTTTGAAGGTGTCGAGGTACAAGATGTTGATGGAGCTCCCACCGTCCATCAGCGTCTTGGGCAGCCAGTAGTCGGCCACCTTTGGCCTGACCACCAGGATGACTCGCCCTAGATATTCGATTCTTGGCGCGTGGTCCTGGCGACTCCAAGTGATGCTCTGCTCGGACCAATTTAGGAAGCGGGGGATGTCGACTTGCGTCACCGCATTGACGGTGACCACGCGTGTGAGTACCTTCTTCTCACGCTTGGTGCCAAGCCCAGTGAAGGTATGTAGCGACCCGACGGCGGTTTCGAAGACGCCGCCGTTCCCGTTGTCCCATGGTTGGTTATTGTTGGGGTCCTCTCGCGCGCGTCTCGCCTTCTCGATCTCTTTGAGAGAGTGGCAGTCGGCGGTGGTGTGGGTGGCGGGTTTTCCCTTCCTGCTGTGATAGATGCAGGGCTGATTGAGCAGGGCAGCAGGGTCGAATTTCGGCCTCGTCGCGTTGTTGGCGCGGTAATTCCCGTTCTCGCTGTAGTTTCCTCCGTCGCGGTGGTAGTTCTTGGAGTCGCGTTGGCCATAGCCGGTGTTGGCGACGAAAACGACTCGCCCATCAGTCTGGCACTTGCCGGTGATGCGGGTGTTGCTGTAGCGCATGTCGCGTAGGCGCCCACTGTCGTGGATGCTAGTGCGCCGTCTTCCTCCCAACTCGTCGTCGGAGTCTTGGTTGGGGTCTTCCTCCGCGTAGCGCTTGGCAATCTCGAGGAGGTCGGGGATGTTGTCAAGCATCCGGTAGACCCTCTTGATCTTGGCGACTAGAGGTTTGTACCGACACGCGTTCTTGAAGCAATGTATCGCCGTGTCTGGGTGGATGCCGGAGGCGTTTATCCATAGTTCTTGCCACCTTTGGATCCACCGGCGGGTCGACTCGCGTTGTCCCTGGATGCATCGCTCCAGGTCCTCGATGGTGGTGGCGTGGGTGTAGGAGCCCTCGAAGTGCCTGACGAAGGTGTCCCGCATTTCTTCCCAGGAATCGATGCTGTCGGCGGGTAGCGTGTTGATCCATTGCCGAGTCGCACCCTCCATCATCAGTGGGAGGTAGCGAGCAGCGAGCAGGTCGGTGTGGCCTGCGATCCCCATTGCCATGAGATATGTGTCTAGCCAAACGGTGGGGTCGTACGTTGGGTCGTACTTCTCAATCTCCTTAGGGGACTTGAAGTTGGCGGGGTATTTTTCTCCACGGATCATGGGTCCAAAGCATTGTGGCCCGACTCGGCTGAGCGAGCCTCTTGGCTCCGGGTCGCCGCGGTTGGCGAGGGTGTGTCGCAGATCGTAGGGCTGGCGTGACCGCCACGCCTGATTGTTGATGATGTACGTTCGGGCATCGAGTGGTTGCCCGTTTGCGGCGACGGTGTTGTTCGCAGGTCGCGGCTTGTTGGTCGACAAAGCGAGGTTGGCGGCCCGTGGTTGGTTCGCCAGGGGTTGGGGTGATGGGCAAACTATTGCGTTAGCCACTGTGGGGTGGCTGCTGGATGCCGCCTGCTTGCTGATGAGCGGGAATACATCCGCCCCCGCGGGTCGACTCCCGTGGCCTGTTGCTCGACGGCCCTGACGAGTAGTGCTTTGGCGTACTGGATCTGTAGCGCGCCATCGCCTTGGACATCGAGGTTGGTGATCGCAACGTCGGCCGCGACGACGTTGTCCATCGAGGTGGAGTATAATGGTAATCCGTTGGCGTCTCGGGCTTGAGGTGAGATGATGATCCGAGGTTGGTCTGGTGGGGGCGCACGGCCCATGGGTGGTGGAGGGGCCCCGGTCGCTGTTGCCCCGGGTGGTGGTTTCGTGGGGTTGCCTCCTCCTGGGGGCGCGTTATCGCCATGTTCGCGCTCGGCGGCGCGTGTGGGGTCGCCCTCGTCGTTGAAGTTCAGGACGCGACCCTGAACATCGGGGTTCAGGCGGGTCCTGATGCGGCGCTGGTGATAGAGTGACAGCTCCTTTGCCGTCTCTCGTTCGAGGCGGTATTTCTCGCGCTCAGCGAGTTCATTGCGCTGCGCCTCCTGGAGGCGCAGGCGGGCTTGTTCCACCTCTGTGGCCGTCGCGGTTGGCAAAATCAGCATGGAGAACGGATCTGGCGGGGCGGCCGTGCTACCCGCCATGTAGATCGCGTTGAAGCGATTGGATCTGGCGTGAAAATCCTCGGGGGATTCCGATCCGGAGTGAGAGTCGAAGATCCCCAGGATGGAGGGATCCTCAAAATCCTCGGGGTTGGAGACTCGCGTGATGGAGTCCTCTCGCGACACGGCGGTGATGGATCTGTTAGCCGATACAGGGGTCATGGAGTCGGCTCGTCCTTTAGGGCGTCGTCGTTGGTGGCGATGTTGGTCTCGACCGCGTCGCTAGCGGCCGAGTCGTACTCGGTGACGAGGCCCCTGATGGAGCGGACCTGCTCCTCCGAGAGCAGATCGCGGTGTGGAGGCGACCCGCTGACGATCATCGTCGCGGCTGGATCAACGGCGCCGGTGAAGCCGACGAAGAGGTTGATGGAGCCGATCGGCATCACCGCGGCGTGCGTGACCGGGCGCGACGCCGGGATGTAGCTGTTGGGCAGGATCTGCAAGATCTTGCCGATGGCGATCATGCGACCTATGGCGAGTGGCCGCTGGATCGGCGAATAGGGTCTCGCCGTAGAACTCAGGCCAGTCCCACTATGCCCCATGGTGGGCGCCACTGTTGTGGAAATGGCCACGGCAGTCGCTGCCATAGGCAGTGATTGAGAGTTTCGTGAGGAAGAGTTGGCGGCCATCTGCGGTGCGAGATGGGGGCAGATGCACAAGGTTTTACCCAGGTTCGCCCATCCGGAGGGTAAAGACCTACTCCTGCTAGATTAGATTATGAGAGAGCGAGTTACAGGGGTGGCGAGC
The DNA here is from genome assembly GCA_916181665.1 of Avena sativa. Taxonomy (NCBI): domain Eukaryota; kingdom Viridiplantae; phylum Streptophyta; class Magnoliopsida; order Poales; family Poaceae; genus Avena; species Avena sativa. The sequence goes on from OV702292.1 coordinate 69,435,505, forward strand.
TCGGCGGCTAGGCGGCGAGTCGCTTGAGGGGGTGTATGATGGAACGTACGTCTCTACGATACCCTAGGGAGGTTTATATATGAAGCACCTCACCAGGCTTTACAAGCTGTCCCCGAACAAGATAAGGATCCGGGGCTTTTGACCTAATCCGACTGGGCTTCTGTTACGCTTCTGGGCTCCCAATCGCCAGTCGATGGGCTTCAGAGTCCAGTCGTTGTCCTCCAGGCGTACTCACGGGCCTTCTGGCCCACTCGAAACCTACTGTTGAGCATACCCCCTTCGGCATATCCCCATCAAGAATTGCTTTGGTGTCTCGTTTTTGTGCAGGAAATCAACTTTCAGGAAAAATCCTGGAAAATACCGCAAAACCCCTATTTTACCAGAAGACGAGACGGAATGGGGCCACGAGGGGCCCACACCACCTGGGCGCGCGGGCCAGCCCTAGCCGCGCCAGGGGGTGGTGTGGCCGCCTCGGTCTCCGCCTCGACCTCTCCTTTCGCCTATATAAGCCCTCTGACCTAAAAATAAAGGGGGGTTCGACGTTTTTCCAGATAGAGTTCCGCTGCAGCACCACCACTAGAAACCGCGATTTGGAACCAGAAACTCTGTTCTAGCACCCTGCCGGGACGGGGAATTGGAGGAGATCATTGCCACCATCATCACCAACGCTTCTCCATCAACCATCCATGATTCCCCCATCCATGAGTGAGTAATCCCCCGCAGTAGGCTATGGGGATGGTAGGGATTGGATGAGATCGTTCATGTAGTGACATTAGATTGTTAGGGCATGGTGCCTAGTATCTATTGTTAGTGCTTTTTGACTTTGTTGCAACTTGTTATGCTTAATGCTTGTCACTAGGGCCTGAGTGTCATGATTTCAGATATGAATATGTTATTGATTCATGATGATAGTATTGTTTATGATCTTACCTGCAAGTTGTATACACACATTATTGTCTGGAACCCGAGGCCTCGAAGTGACAGAAATCGGGATAACTGGAGGGGATGGCTATGATGTGAGGATCACGTGTGTTCACAGAGTGTTAATGCTTTGCTCCGGTGCTCTATTAAAAGGAGCACCTTAATTGCCAGTAGATTCCCTTGAGGCCCTGCTGCAACGGGCTGGCAGGACAAAAGATGTTGTGCAAGTTCTCATTGTGAGAACGTATGACTATATATGGAACACATGCCTATGATTATTTAGTACTTGGATGCTTTATCTTATTTATCTGCAAATGCCCTATATCTTGATTGCTATATGAATTGTCTTATCCATGCAACGCCCGTCCATCCATCCCTATGCCTACCGTGATTTAATCCTACTATTTACTTCAATTGTTAATATTGTCTTTATTTTACTACTGCTATTACTTTGTTATTGCTATTACAAAACTGTTGCTACTGATAAAGTATTGCGAGCAAGATTGTTTCTAGGTGCAGCTGAATTGACAACTCAATTGTTAAGGCTTATAAATATTCTTTGGCTCCCCTTGTGTCGAATCAATAAATTGGGTTTTACTTCCCTCGGAGACAGTTGCGATCCCCTATACTTGTGGGTCATCAAGACTATTTTCTAGCACTATTGCCGGGGAGCATAGCTCTATTTATCAAGTTCACTTGGAATCATTATTGTTCGCTGCTATCCATTCCTCATGGGTAAAACTCGTGATGGAAAATTTCATATATAACCATTCACTACAAGGAGAGGTACAATTATGAACACCTCTGTTGCTCTTGATTCACCATCCGTGATGAGTAAGCTCCTTACACCACCACCACATACACATGCTACACATATTGCTACTTCTGATGAATCTGAAATTGCTTCTGATACTTATGATGCTACTTCTACTGTGCTTGATAAGAGTGGTTCATTAGGTCCTTTCCTAGATGCTACGATTGCTAGAACTATAGATGGAAACATTGAAAGTCCTAATGAAGATATTGCTACACCTGTTAGTTCACCTGAGTCTAGAGAGAGCTATGATCTTGATGACGGTTATATTGAAATGACTGATGAATTTATTGAAGAATGTCAAAACACTCATGGTAAAAGTGTTATTAAGTGTCTTCTCGAGAGACGTACTGTTAGACCTAAATTATCTCCTCATAGACATTAAAGATAAGGATTATGATTTCTCTGTTGATTTATCTTACATAACCATTGTTGAGAAAGAAACTTTTTGCGGGACTAAAAATGAAAGTGTTGTAGCACATATGACTAAGCTTTCTACCATGAGTGGCTTATTTTCTGATTATATTAAGATGCACACCTACTTTGTTGCTAAATTTTCCCTTTTTCACCGAAAGGAGAAGCTAAAACTTGGTTTAATAATTTACCTCCTGGATCTATTGATAGACCTGATTGCTTGATTGATACCTTCTTTCAGAAATATTTCCCTCCTAGTGCTCGACATGCCATTTTGCAGGAACCTTTTGATTTTAAACAGGGAGAAGGGGAGAAATTGCTTGAATCATGGGCAAGGTTTTGTGCTTTAATTCACGCACATCCTGGATGTCCATTTCCTAAAAACGAGCTCCTTTATATACATTATAATGAACTTACTGATGAATCTAGGACTTACCTGGATAGTTTTGCTGATTGTGTTTTCAGGAAGTGAACTCCCGAAGAAGCTGAGGAATTAATGGCTAAAAATAAGCAAAAATTATGATGACTAGACACCTTAGTCAACTACACCTGAGCAAATTGTGCCTAGGCCAACACCAACACCAATGAAGAGGGGAGTGATTGAACTAAATGATGAAGTGATGAAGGAAGCTAAGAAATGTCTCAAGGAGAAGGGTATTAAATCTGAAGATGTGAAGAATCTACCTCCTATAGAAGAGTTATGTAAGCCAATCTCCCACTCATACACTATTGAGGTACACTCTCTCCAACATTTTGATGAAGGTGATATTCCTTATTTTAAACCTCTTGATCAATGCTTAGAAGAATTTGATATCTTTGTTGTTAAGCAAGATAATTTTAATAAGATAGTGCAGAATCATTTAATGGAAAACTCTAGAGTTATTAATGAGTTGAGAGATATTGTGGAAAGAACCTCCAATGATGTTAAAATGCTTGTTAAACATTTCTAAATGGTTCAAACTCAAATTGATCAGCTTACTAAAGTACAAAAAGATTTGATAGTTAATGCTTCTAAAGAAAAACATGCTTATGAAATTAGAACTAGGAGTGGAGCCCTCACTCAGGATCCTTTATATCCTGAAGGACATCCTAAAAGAATTGAGCAGGATTCTCAACACACTGAAAATAGAGGTTCTTCTTCTAAGAGAAAGAAAAAGAAACATAAAACGGTTGTAGAATCTTCTGAACCTGCTAAAGATCCTAATAGTATATCTGCCTCTGATGCTGAAACTGAGAGTGGTAATGAGAAAAATGATGCTCCTGATAAAGAAGAAACTGAAGAAGAACCTGAAAAGCACACTAAGAATACTAAGTACACTAAGGAAGATTTTGTTGCTAATAAACATGGTAGTGAAAGAGAGCCCATGGTTCAAAAACCAATGCCTTTTCCTGATAAGAAACACAAGTCAAAGGAAGACGAACATTATAATAAGTTTTATGAGTGGATGAAACCTTTATTTTGCAAATTCCTTTGACTGATGCTATTAAATTGCCTCCTTATTCAAAGTATATGAAGGATATTGTCTCTAATAAAAAGAAGATCCCTAATGAGGAAATTTCTACTTTGCTTGCTAATTATTCCTTTAATGGTAAGGTTCCAAAGAAACTAGGAGACCCAGGGATTCCAACTATTCCATGTTCTATTAAAAAAATTATGTTAGAACTGCTTTGTGTGATTTGGGAGCAGGAGTTAGTGTTATGCCTTTTTCTCTCTATAAGAGACTTTAATTAGATAAATCAATACCAACTGATATATCTTTGCAAATGGCTGATAAATTTACTAATATTTCTGTTGGTATATGTGAGGATGTTCCTGTTCAAGTGGCTCATAATTGCTTGATATTAACTGACTTTGTTGTGCTTGAAATGCCTGAAGATGATAATATGTCTATTATTCTTGGGAGACCTTTCCTTAATACTACAGGAGCTGTCATTAATTGTAATCAAGGAAAGGTAACTTTTAATATTAATGACAAGGAGCATATTATCTATTTCCCCAAGAAGATTGATAAGACTTATGGCCTAAATTCAATTGAAAATATTGAGGGTATCCAAGTTGGAGAAATATATTGTCCCATACTAAGAGAAAACTATGAAATCATTATGATCGGGTCTATTACTATCAGGGTTGAGGTAACATAATCATTTAGTGGAATACAAAGTTTTTTTTCATATAAAATTGTTTTGGTAACAAGACCTGGTCAACCTTGTAAACAAAGGGATTTTAATGAACAAAACAATGTTTCACCATGATTATCCTTGCTTACTTTTATTTTATCCATTTTTAATTCTTGCTTTCACTTAGTTTACTTTTCTATTGCTAGTTGCTTGCATATTAGAGTGTCTTAGAACTTCTGAAGTTTTAGTTTTGTTTTATGTTTGCATCATTCCAAAATCATTTTTTTCTGCCAGAAAATCATTCATCAATACCTGAAAATTGCCAAAAATAAAGTGTCTCGAAAAATTCCAAAAAATTCATATTAATTTTTTTACATCAAAAGAGGGGCAGAGAAGTACCTGGAGTGACCCAGGGGGGCCCACCAGTCAGGCACACCACCTGGTGGTGTGGCCACACCATGGGCGCGCCTGGCCATGGTGTGGGCCACCCCTGGCCCTCCACTTATTCTCCCACCTACCACTTCTCTCTCTCTCTCTCCCGAGAAAATATCAGTTCATTGCTCAAACTCGTGTTCCTGCTATTCTTGCTCGCGATTTTCGATCTCCTTGCTCAGCCCATCTTTGCTGCTGAGATTTGGAGCATTTGTTCTCTGGTATGTGACTCCTCCGCTTGTCCAAGTAGATTTGTGATTGCTAGATTATATCTTGAGTATTTTGCTACCGTAGGTGACAGGTTATGTGATCTTGAATGCTTGTTCTATGATTATATAAATTGTTTGATGCATGTTTAGCCCTCTTGCAAGTCCCTATAAGTAGTTCCTTTCATTATGTAATCACTTTGCAATTATTATTTGTGATGGTTGTCTAAAATTTTAGAAAAGGAGATGAATGAACATCAACTCAACCAACATGAATTAAGGGTGCTCGAGGTTATGAAAGTTCACCATGAGGAAGAAGTTTGCCCTTCTATTTATCCATGCCCCGAATTCATGAGGGTTGCAGGGATTTCTCAAGATTTCCATACTCTAATTTCTAATGCAGGATTGGAGCATTTTATGGGAGATGAACCTTACCAATATGTGAAACTAACTATGTTTGTGGTGCAGGATTTTCGATTTACTTGGTCCTTTCCTAACCACATGGTTCATTACAAAATTTACAATATAGCTGTCTACCTCCCTTTTGATGATTTTTGTGCAGCTATTAAAGTACCACAGTGGGGTTCGTGTGAAAGGATTAGAGAGCGGCCTATACCACTCGTGGACTTGTATGCAAAGATTTTCCAAGGGAGCAGCTTCTCAAAGGAGAGTGGTAAAATTCGTAATATTCATCTCCCGTCTATTCGATACTTTGCCTACTTTATTGCCAAGTGCGTTCTTGCTAGGAAAACTGCTAGTAAATTATCCTCATATGATCTAGCCTTTATCTCAGCTGCCTTGAAACAAGATAGGACTTATAACTTGGGTGCTTTGATAGCTTTCCGTCTTGCTGCTAACTGCGAGAAAGGTGGAATTTGTGGAGGCCTCATTGCCTCTCGTTTATTAGCTTTTCATGGTGTAGCTCCTCATCATTCAGACTTACAGTTTCCCATAGAAAGGCTTGATCTTAATTCCATGATACAACATAAATTTGTTTCTTCTTGGGCTAATTTGAGGGATTTATCTTATGAAATTACCTTCCTCAAGAATGGATGGAGAGGAGGTAAGACCGAGCGAGTGGTTCTTTTGCGTGCGCCTATTTTGTTTAACCTTGATACCAGGGTAGGATGGTCACTCACTAAGGAAGAGCTCGATACATATCTGGAGGAGCTCTCCCAGCAAGAGCAGGATGCTGGAAGGGAGGTTGCTGATGATTTGATCCAGCCCTCCAACGAGGGGGAGTCTTTGTACCAGCAGCCTGCCTATGATTGGGGAGTTTCTTGTTCTTCGCAAGGGCCTAACTATGATCATTCTTATGATGACCCACCGGCTTGGAGTTCCTACCCACGTTGGGGTTGATACCTACTTAGGCCAAAAGCCTAAGCTTGGGGAGGTATACCGACATCACACTCATCTACATATCATGTCCTGTCGGTACTTTGCATATCCATGTTTCGTTTCCTTTTTAGTTTTTTGTTCTCGCTTTATTTCTGCTTTCCAAAACACAAAAAGACCAAAAATATTTTTGTTATTTCTTTTTGTTTGCTTCTTTATCTTTTAGCCTTGGTTTGCTTCATCCTTCTTAGCTTTGATTTGATCATTCGAAAAACCTAAAAATATTTTGCTTTGTTTGCTCTTCCCTTCAGTTCTTGTCTTTAAAAATCAAAAACCCAAAAATATTTGTTCTTCTTCTCTGGTTTTGTAAAGTTCGTTGCAGGGTTCAGCGGTCCTCAGTGACTCCTTGAAGTTTGGTTTTATCTTATTATTCAAGTCACACAAGTGAAGGGTAGTGATGATGTATGACAACTCGAGGTGTGGAAAGAGGCTGGTATGAACTCTATTTGTTTTCATTTTTGTACATATACTCATCATTGTGGGCATGCTTAGTCTGTTCATGTAAGGTGTATGATATTTAATGGATGCTTAGTAGTTCTTGCTCTCTTATGATCAGTTCCAATCCACTAATAGTTTGTAGCATATCATATAAATGTTTGCTTGCATTGTTCTATTCATAACTTGGTGTGACATTGTGGTATCCTCCTATGAATAATTTGAATTGACTTGGCACATGCCCACGCATGCATATGACTAAACAAAAGGTGAGTTATGCCTCGATGATTTATTTTGCCTCAGAGTTCTTGTGTCACTTTTATGCCACAATTAATTTTGTTTTGTCGCAAGCATGATTATGACAGTTACTACTCTCTCGATTGTCGCTCCCTTTCTATTGCTAGCCTTCACTTGCGCTGAGTATACGTTTTACTTGTGCATCCAACTCCCCAAAACTAAAATTGTCAAAAAGAGTCCACCATATCTATCTATTAGCATCTTTGCTATTCCTTGCATATTATTATGCTTTGTTTTCTTCCAATAAAAATGTTTGCTTGTCATGTGAAAATTAGTTAGTAAAGCTCTCACAAACTTGATGGCACACTTTACTTTCTTGCACTTAATAAACTTGAACCATTGCGTCCATCTATGTTGCGTATATGCTTGCACTTTATAAGCTGAGAATTAGAAGAACCATGTTGTCATGGGGAACGCTTTCAACATTGCACTTATTATTCAGTTGATATCATGTTCTTTTGTTTATGGATCCCGGCGGTGTGAAATAAAAGGGGAACTTGTAAGCTCATGGAGTTTGTATATGTGTTAGAGAAATGCCTAGGCAGCTAGCCTAAGCCATGCCTAATCATAGTGGAAACTTGCAGCATAACCATAGTGAGCATTCTGTGAAGCATCCTCAATAAAAACCTATGCAAATAGCAAATAAAAAGATCGTTGAGATGCTCATTGTTTGTTGCCTTGTCATTTTGATATGGGATAGCTCCTATATCATGGGGCAAGGGGTAACCGTTGGCGGTTCTCCATGATACACATGTACTTACAATGACAAGAAGTTACTTGTGACTAAAGTTGAGTAGCATGAGGTCCGGTACTCGTAGGCAAGGGGCATGATGTTTTCGGCTTATAACTTGTCAAGCATATCCTCATATTTGTTCACTTTAACCTTAATCACCTAAATATGCTTATGATAGGGGAATGAGATCTCAAAGCTAATAAGTACCATACTTTCAACATTTGGAAGCCTTTCAAACTTTTCAAAATCTTTTCTTTCATTTTTATGTAGAGTCAACATTTATTCTTTGAGCACCTTCCCGAGAGCATAGCTGTCATTCTTAGTGTAATGTGCTTGTCCCAGAACACGGTTAATTGTGACATAACTTTGGCGCTTGTAATCTTTGATATTTTTACTTCTAGTCTTCACTTAAACTTCAGAGGTGCCTTGGCATTTATGTTTTGCTCCAAAAAGAAAGGCAAGCGAGATACCACTTTATCATATCTTCTTATGAGCATTAGAATCCTGCATATGCTTATGTGTCATGTTGTTTATTATTATTGGGTTGGAATCTCTTCACAGCTTGCATGACTACTGGGTAAACTTATTTGCATACTCTTTATTATGAATTGCCTAAGTATTTGATAATATGCTGAGAATATATACACCCTGTGAAGCAAATGTGTTCATGATAGTTTCTTTTACTGCACTCAGTTTTCAACTGAATTGCTTGAGGACAAGCAATAAGCTAAACTTGGGGGAGTTGATACGTCCAAAACGTATCTACTTTCCCGAACACTTTTGCTATTGTTTCTTCTCTAATTTGTGTGATTCGGATACAACTAATGTGGACTAACGCTATTTTCAGCAGAATTGCTTTGGAGTCTCGTTTTTGTGCAGGAAATCAACTTTTAGGAAAATTCTCAGAAAATATCGCAAAACCCCTATTTTACCAGAAGACTCACGAAGCCAGAAGACGAGACGGAGTGGGTCCACGAGGGGCCCACACCACCTGGCCACATGGGCCAGGCCGCGCCAGGGGGTGGTGTGGCCGCCTCGGTCTCCGCCTCGACCTCTTCTTTCGCCTATATAAGCCCTCTAACCTAAAAACAAAGGGGGTTCGAAGTTTTTCCAAATAGAGTTCTGCTGCGCCGCCACCACTAGATTCCGCGATTCGGAACCAGAAACTCCGTTCTTACACCATGTCGGGATATGGAATTGGAGGAGATCATCGCCACCATCATCACCAACGCTTCTCCATCAACCATGCATGATTCCCCCATCCATGAGTGAGTAATCCCTCGTAGTAGGCTATGGGGATGGTAGGGATTGGATGAGATCGTTCATGTAATGGCATCAGATTGTTAGGGCATGGTGCCTAGTATCTATTGTTAGTGCTTTTTGATTTTGTTGCAACTTGTTATGCTTAATGCTTGTCACTAGGGCCCGAGTGTCATGATTTCAGATCTGAACATGTTATTTATTCATGATGATAGTGTTGTTTATGATCTTACCTTAAAGTTGTATACACACATTACTGTACAGAACCTGAGGCCCCGAAGTGATAGAAATCGGGATAACTGGAGGGGATGGCTATGAGGTGAGGATCACGTGTGTTCATGGAGTGTTAATGCTTTGCTCCTGTGCTCTATTAAAAGGAGCACCTTAATTGCCACTAGATTCCCTTGAGGCCTCGCTGCAATGGGCTGGCAGGACAAAAGATGTTGTGCAAGTTCTCATTGCGAGCACGTATGACTATATATGGAACACATGCCTATGATTATTTAGTACTTGGATGCTTTATCTTATTTATCTACAAATGCCCTATATCTTGATTGTTATATGAATTGTCTTGTCCATGCAATGCCCGTCCATCCATCTTGATTATTTAGTACTTGGATGCTTTAATCCTACTGTTTACTTCAATTGTTACTATTGTCTTTATTTTACTAGTGCTATTACTTTGTTATTGCTATTACAAAACTATTGCTACTGATAAACTACTGCGAGCAAGATTGTTTCCAGGTGCAGCTAAATTGACAACTCAGTTGTTAAGGCTTATAAATATTCTTTGGCTCCCCTTATGTCGAATCAATAAATTGGGGTTTACTTCCCTCGAAGACTGTTGCGATCCCCTATACTTGTGGGTCATCAGGCCGTACTTAACAGAATACATGGAATTGATTTTTATGCGAATTTAATAGTACTTGGAACAAAACTTTGGAAGTAGTACTAGGAATATATTGGATGTCAAAACTTCAAGGATTAATAGACTGTGCCAAGAAAGCCATAACCATGACCAATAGCACTGGAGTATCAGTAGAGCATGTGTCTGAGACGTTGCCCCGTCAATTCAAGTGCAACAAGAGTTTAGCCCAATCAACCATATACCAAGTCAGAGTAGTCTGTGAATACCCCGATGTGTTCCCAGATGAATTACCCGGTATGCCCCCAGATCAAGATATTGAGTTTACCATTGAACTAGTTCCTGGAACTTGACCCGTAGCTCAGAGACCCTATAGTATGAACCCAGCTGAATTAGTGGAGATAAAGAAGCAACTTGATGACATGTTGGGAAATGTCTGATACAACCAAGTGCATCGCCGTGGAGGTCACCTATTTTGTTTGTGGATAAGAAAGATGGTGCCAACCATTTGTGTACGGATTACCGAAAGCCGAATGACGTCACCATCAAGAAAAAGTACCCACTGCCGAAGATAGAAGTTCTGTTTGACCAGCTAACTGGTGCCACAGTGTTTTCTAAGATTGATCTTAGAACTGGTTATCATTAACTTAATATCCGCGCAACGGATATCCCAAAGACTGATTTCACTACCCGATATGGATTGTATGAGTACAATGTCATGTCATTTGGATTGACCAATGCCCCCGCTTATTTCATGAATCTCATGAATAAGATTTTTATGAACTTCTTGGATAAGTTTGTCATTGTTTTTACCGATGACATTCTAATCTACTCCAAGACGGAAGAGGACCATGAACAACACCTAAGAACCATCCTTGAAACCCTTAGAGAGAATCAGTTGTATGCCAAGTTTAGCAAATGTGAGTTCTGGTTAAAGGAAGTAGGATTCCTAGGACATATCTTGTCGGCAGGAGGAGTTGCCGTCGACCCCGCCAAGATTAAGGATGTTGAAGAATGGAAAGCCCCAATCACTCAAACCAAAGTCCGTGCATTTCTTGGATTAGCAGGATATTACCGCAAGTTCGTTGAAGGATTTTCAAGAATCACAAGGCCAATGACCCAGTTGTTGAAGAAAGACAAGAAGTTTGAATGGATAAACAAGTGAAGCAAGTTTTCAAGATCTCAAGAAGAGATCAATTTCAGCCCCAATTTTGATCATGCCGGATATCATCAAGCCTTTTGACATATATTGTGATACATCCAAGATTGGTCTCGGATGTGTGTTGATGCAGGAAGGCAAAGTAATATCATATCTGTCTAGACAACCGAAGCAACATGAGAAGAATTATCCCACCCATGACTTAGAACTGGCAGCCACAATTTTAGCCTTGAAGACATGGCATCATTACCTCATGGGTAACCGCTGTGAGATTTATTCGGATCACAAGAGTTTGAAGTATATTTTCACCTAGAAGGAGCTGAATATGAGACAATGGAGATGGATTTTATCAAGGATTATGACCTTGACATTCACTACCACCCCGACAAGGCCAATGTGGTAGCGGATGCCCTTAGTAGACTGCCATGTAGATTAAACACCATGATTAAGAAAGATCAGCCAAGTTTGCATGAGGAGTTGGAGAATTTTAGAATAGGGCTAGTTAGCGAAGGAATTCTAGCCAGTATCGAACTTCAACCCACTTTGACCAGTCAGATAAAGGAAGCTCAAAAAGGAAACACCAGTATTGATGGAATTAAGCATCGTATCGGTACAGGGAAGGTACCTGGATTCACTGAAGATGAAGAAGGAGTTCTGTGGTATAAGGGACGCATATGTGTGCCAGCAGATTCAGAGTTGAAGCAAGTCATTTTGCAAGAAGCCCATGCTACTCTTTATTCTATTCATCCGGGAGGAACGAAGATGTATCATGATTTGAAGGAGCAATTTTTGTGGCACAAAATGAAGAGAGAAGTCGTAAGCTATATCGCCAAGTGTGATATCTGTCAGAGAGTCAAAGAGGAACACCAGTGACCCGCAGGACTATTGCAGCCATTGCAAATTCCAGAATGGAAATGAGATTCTGTTGGAATGGATTTCATCACCGATTTGCCTACATCTAGTAGAGGAAATGATTATAGACTGTCCAAAGTAGCTCATTTCATACCCGTCAAGACCACTTATCAAAGCTCGAAGCTAGCAGAGTTGTACATTGCTAGAATAGTCAGTCTGCACGGACCCCCCAAGACAATTGTTTCAGATCGAGGAACCCAATTTACCTCAAGGTTTTTGAAGAAAGTCCAAGAAGGATTAGGAACCAAACTGAACTTCAACACAGCTTATCACCCATAGACCGATGGACAGACAGAAAGAGTAAACCAGATACTAGAAGATATGCTGAGAGCCTATGTATTAGAATATGGATCTAAATGGGAAGATTGTCTACCTTTCACAGAATTCTCATACAACAACAATTATCAAGCCAGTTTGCAAATGGCCCCATTTGAGTTTTTGTATGGAAGGAAGTGCCATACCCCCCTGAATTGGTCGCAAGTAGGAGAGAGTTAGAAATTCGGACTAGACATCCTACGATAAGCCGAAGAGAAGGTTCACAAGATCCTTGAACACTTCAAGACCGCTCAATCCAGACAGAAGAGTTACGCTGACAAAAGACGTCGAGACCTGACCTTCAATATCGGATACTTTGTGTATCTCAAAGTATCACCCTTGAAAGGAATGCGGTGTTTTCAATTCAAAGGGAAGCTTGCACCCAGATATATCGGACCCTTCAAGATTTTAAGTCGCCGAGGAGAAGTATCTTATCAGATAGAACTGTCTGAAGAGATGTCAGCCGTACATAATGTGTTTCATATCTCGTTACTTCGAAAATGCTTAGAAGTTCCGGAGAAGACTGAAGTTTTCAAGAACATCGATCACAGAGCCGTGTATATCAACAAGGATTTAACTTATCGTGAAGTACCCATTCGTATTTTGGAAGAAGCCTTCAGAACCACCCAGACCAGGAGTATCAAGTTTCTCAAAATACAGTGGAGCAACCATACTAAAGAAGAAGCCACCTAGGAGCGAGAAGATTATATTAGGACCGATTTTCCAAATCTCTTTAGTTCCTAGTTTTTCTTGAATCTCGGGACGAGATTCTGTTTAAGGAGGGAAGGTTTGACATCTCAAAAATATTAAATAAGAATATCAATTTCCAATCATCAAAAATTAGGGTTAACAAAAGATTTTACTATAAACACTATATGAATGCATGTGTGTTTATTAATGATGTATGAATGCTCTTTATGCCATGTTTTTTTGTTATATATGTTGAGAAATAGTTTAAGGATCAAAGCAATATCATCTAGGTCAAATCCAAACCAAATCAAATCAAAAGAAAATCAAATGGTGAAGCATATGACCTAATGGTCATTTTTGCCAAAGTTAACACCTAGCCCACTTTGGGCATCTCTAGTAAATGATTTCAAATAGAAACAATTCTATTTATTTTCTCACCTTGCTATACCAAGTAAAAATGAACACAGGGGAACTTGTAAAACTTACAAAAACAAATTCAAATTCTTTTAGAGGACATTTCAAAATTGAATCCATCATAGACATTAAGATAGCCATTTTTCAAAAACCACTCAAAGTTTCTCCACTTGGCAAACCTTTCCAACTAGAGACACTCAAGCATATGACCAACACACCCACCAAAAAGATTTTGAAAATTCAAATGTTTATTTCAGGCGGCCATTTAATCAAACACTTAGCAGGCACAATACAGATATACCAACTATACACTATTGTGATCAATCTGGTGATCATCTTTGTACTCGACACAGCTCCACTACTAGCCCACGATCACCCCCAGTACCAGCCCGTGCAATTGAGCCTCTCTCACTAGCCCAATTGACCAGTGCCAGCATGTACCCGAGCATGCCATGCCGACCGGACATGGACACGACGATTCAAGCCGCGCCTCCCTCGCCCATGATGTCTAGAAGATAGCCATGACCTCACCGCACCCTCTAGTGTACGCCTCGGCCAACGACAACTAGTGGAGAAGCCAGCGCAGCCGCGCCCATTTACCTCTCTGCCATGCTGAGCGCATGCGAGAGCACCGAGCCGCCCCGTGCAACCACATCGCGCCTTGCTCTCCCATTGCGCCCCTGCAATCGCCACGACGCTAGCGACCGCCCAGACATGCCCGCCTATCCCTGCGTGCCCCGTGACCACCGTACGCCGTGACGAACAGCCGCAGTACCCGAGCAGAGCATGGACGTCTCCCGTCCAATTAAGACCGCGCCTCGCCATGCCACTATGCGCATGACAATCATTGCAAAGCACCGCGTTGACCTACGCCCTCAGCCATGCCGATAGCGCACTGTAGCAACATCGTCGATGAGCCCGAGCCATGCCGCAATGCTCCTCTCGATAGGGTATAAATAGACCCCTCCCCTGCCTCAAAACGCACACATTCGACTCAACTCTCCCCGAGAAACCCCTCTGACCATCCATGGAGCAAGGCGAGCACTGCATCGCCAAAATTTCATCGAAGCCCGCCGCCACAGTGAAGGAAGGGAACCATCGATTGGAGCCGCCCTAGGAGCTGCTGCGACCACCATTCGACTGCCATTGTCTACCAGCTCGTTCGCCCGCACCACCGTACCTAGCTGGAGCCCTGGTAAGCCTCCAATGACCCCCGCCGTAGAGTTAGGGTTAAAATCCCCCGCGCGCCGTTCGATGAAGACGATGACGACCAGCCGTTGATCGCGCTCTAATCGTGCAGCCCAGATTTGCTGATACCGCTTCGTGTTAGAGTAGCCACTGACAGGTGGGGCCAACGCCAGTGAAGCCCGTTGTGCGCGCATCGCGTAGTTGGGCTGGCCCAGTAACGTTCCCGCGCGTTGCCCACGAATTCAAATTTAGATTTTTCCTTTTATTCCAAAACCCCATTTTGTCAGTGACTTCAAAATTAAATTTAGGGAGATTTACTAAACCAAATTGCATGATTGAAATTTTTTTAGAAAGGTAATGAAAATATCTAAACACTCCCATTGGATTCAAACACTTTGGAATTATAGATCACCCATCACAAAAATGGCAACGCAGAGACTTTTCCAACTTCAAACATTTTTCTAAAATCAACCATAAATGCTTTTGAGTTGATTCCAATTCTCAAAAATCACATTTACCATGATCTATCTGAATATGTAAAAATATTTAGCTTTACATGAAGTAGTCTTGGGCTAGTATTAAAACAATGGTTATATAGTCATTTCTAGTCATATTAATATTATTAAATAGCAACATTAAACTTTGTAACTTATGCCATCAACTTTAAATCGCATTTCCAAGTATTGGAATATGTGGTGATGACATGTCTCAACATGATCCCATATTTTATAATTGGAGAATATTAAATCTTAAGTATTTTTCAATGAGTAGAAATTGCATTTCTAAAATAAGAAAATTAAGATTAGGTCACTAATTCAGGTAGTGATTGAGATGATGTTAGACCATCTAGTGTGAACCTTTGTGTGCTAAATAGAAGTAGCTAAGTATTGTCTGGTGATTGTGTACCTCATATTTATTTATAGACGCTAGTACCAACCCAGGGTATGAGGAGGAAGACTTCTACGACGAAGAACAGGAGAACTTCGACAACTGCACCAACCAAGGCAAGCTAAACTATGCAAGCCCATGCAAGCTAGCATATGCAAGATATATTATGCTTGATATTGTGACGCAACCTTGATTATACCAATCCCAAGTTTTACCTGCAAGCTTTATCTTTTCTTCCCTTTACCAAAGTTTCCTAAATAGTTAATTAATTGGTGATTAGTGGAAAAATAGGAAAGATGCCATCAAGAGCATAGAACTAGACTTAGGTAGTGACACTTGGTTAGTACCCTTCAATAGTGACACCCTCATTGATAAATGCTAGTGCTAAGCTAATATGGATCCCTTTAGATGGGAACACTTGGAGAAAATTATTATGAAAACCTTGGGATGATGAGTCATTCTATTGAAATGTTTTAATATGTTTTATGAAACACAATGAGTTAAAGAGGATACTGAATGAAGCATGTGCCCTGATTTTGATAAAACTGATGGTTGGGCTCGGATGCGATACCAAATTCCAACTTTACCGTACAACCACAATACCTGAGTTGGGTAGGGCTTAACTAGAAGTTTATGTGTCTTAGTATGGGTTCCCTCGTGGAAAGAGGTTGAGATGAGGCTACCTCATGAATATGAATGTCCACCTATGCAGTTCCCGAGATGGCAGATGGCCATGGCTGGGAGGCCAAGCTCATAGGGGAGGTGCCTATACTAGGGTGTGTAATTGAAAGGTTAGGATTGATTATCCGCATACCAAGTATGATGATTCAGGGTTATCCTTGACAGATGTATCGAATGTTGTTGAAAGTGTACCACCTCTAAAGAGTGTCAAACTATTCGAATAGCCGCGTCTGTGATCATGGACAGTTGGATGGCGATACTGTTCCGTTGTCAGATGTTTTCACAAAGACTTGTGACTTGAAATATGACTTTGAGTTGACCACACAGGGTTGTGGACATGAAACTAGGTTCCCACTTGAGTAATCTAGATAACTAAAATAGGCCTTTACTACTAAGTACTTCTAAAATAAAACTAGCTTATTGCAAATAAGCCTCGAGCTTAGGATTCCTACTAGAATTGTCTTACTTACATTAGTGATAGTTTACGAGTACTTTAAAAGTAATCATGGCTTTGTCCCTGGCTATTTACATGGCTAGACTGTGAAGAGGACTATTCGGAGGATGGACAACAGGATGTCTACGATAACTAGGATCATCTCCCATCGTCAGCATTGCCTGTGACAATGAAGATGGAGCCTCTACTATGTTATTTTTCGCTGCTTTGATGTGTATTAAGACTTGATCATGTGATCAACTATTTGTAAGACTATTATGGTTTGTAATGGATGATGTATTGTGCTATCAACTCTATTATGTCTCGCAAAATGGTAATTCTGGGATTACGATGTACGGCATAACATGCATCTGGACTTAAAAATCCGGGTGTTCACAAAATAAGAATTATCATTATCACTTATTCTGCTTATTCCATTCAGACCTTTCACTATCACCATGAACTGATTCTCTCCGCACCTAACTTCTCATATGCAGGACCTTTACACACCTTTCGCATCTTTACTTCCATGCAATTTACTTATTTCCTAAACCAATTCCTCTATCTTTTACTCACCACTTCCACCATCAACATTTGCAGTCAATTCACTCAAGACCTGTGACACCTTGGGTGCGACAGAAACATCGCATAAAAACACTTTCCTAGGCTCCTCGTTGGGATCGATATAAAAACTGGAATTAATACTTCTACGAAAACATTCTTTGTCGAACCTATGCACTTGTAGGCTATCATTGGCCGTGCGGGTGGATGATGACTGCAAAAGCACATACCATTTGTAGCTAGTTTCGAAATAAAGATATCGATCCCATAGGGAGCAGTAGGCAAAATACTAAAATGCTTTTAACTATAACTAAACGAAGTACTTAAGAAATAACTTTAAGATGCAAGGAAGATAAAGCTGTTTTTGGGTTTTGGTTGAACAAGGTAATTTAAAGTAAGCAAAACTTAATGTAGAAAGTAAGAATCACGTGTGTAATAGAACTTTGGAACTACAATAGGGAAAAAGGCGCTCTCAGGGATTAGTGGATCCACCACTAGCAATTTAGACTAAGTAACCGAGAGTATTGTAACGGATATTCTCATAGTGTGTATGTATGTGGGAGGAGCTCCATATATGGACGATTTGCCAGCAACCGCTGCACACATCGTCCTCATAACCATAGCAGATAGTAACCAACAACCATCGCATTACCGTGCTATTAAGGGATTTCTCCCGTGCCATGGACATGGCATGATGAGTTCTCCTTGGTTCCCCAAGTTAGTACGTAAAGAATGAAAACAACTTTATAGTCACAGTAAGCGCTATCATCCCTCCGTTTACTAACAAGTAATCCCCTCCATCGAGTCCCCATAAGAGACAAATATTAAGAAGGTACACTTCTCCTTAATACCAAGATGAAGACAATTAACACATACACATAATGATGTATAACATAATAATCTCTATATCTTAGTCATATTCTAGGGTTTCTCCATCTCCCCAAGAACTAAAGATCTACTCAGACATGGAGGCAATCAACATCATGGCAATGGTAATGGAAACAATCATAGGTGAATAGTACTTGTATAAATCCACAACAAGTATAGGAATTACAACAAGATCTAGACAATATGTAGATGGGATGGATGAGAATGGTGGTGATGCAGTGGTGGTTGATGAAGATCGATGCCTTAGTCTCCCAAATCTGCACAGGGTGAAGATGGATCCCTGGCGGACTAGTTCCCCCTCTAGATGCCTTCTGGAGGTGAGGTTTTCGCGATTTCTGGGTGTTCTACATGTCGTCTTTGCGAACCAATTGCACGGGGTGAAACTATTTGACGAGGTGGAGGCGGCGCCAGCTATACGGCGGGAATATTTCCTCCGCCCGTATAGTTTGTCGTTATACTCTCTGTCTCCTTTGTTCGCTTCTGGTTTTCTTTTGGTATTATTAATATTTTCCAAATAAGCGATTTACATTATTTTTGACTCCTTTTCTCCACAGTGAAACTACTTCAAGAATTGTGTCCATTGGATCCATCATTTGTCCTGATCCTGGTGAAAACAGACATAAAATGTGCGCGCGAATGCCATAAAATACCAAGATCCTACATCTACAATGCAAAATAATAATATAAAACATGATGCAAATATGCACTCATCAGTGGACAAGGCGGCTACCCCCCACATCAGCCCTTCCCTCCGAGAAGTGGCCCATTAGGGAGGTTTTGTCCCAAAATCATTTTAAATACTATTTTTTAATCATTAATTCCAATAGTCAATATTAAAAATATTTAACATTTCCTCATGATCAAAAACTCCTTTTCGATCATTCCGAACTACCTCAGACTTTACCCGAAACCATTCTGGTTTTCTATCTTCTCTCTTCTGGTGATCCCAGTGATTCCAAAACGATATCCGTGCGTTGCAAAACTCTTAATTGTGTTACCCTATGGTTCGGGAACATCATAGACATATTTGAGACACCTCTCATATCAATGATCCTTAGCGGGATTAAGGATGGCGATGGAGCGGGTTTGGATGGATATATAAAACCAAATCCAAATCCAAATCCAGTAACCTCACTCTAACCCGCCCACGAAGATATCCATGGGCATGGATGTCGCCCTAGATCCAAACCCAACGGAGATCAATATATCCATGGATATCCATTGGTTTACACGTCATATACATAATCATAACAACATTTAGCATAAACTGTGACATTATAGCAAATTTCGACAACATTTTAGCAAATATTACATGGATAATACATAGGAATATCAAAGCAACAATATTTCAATCACATAGTACTTAAAATATGTCAAATATCACACAATAAAACCATAAAGTACATAGATGTCTCATAACAATCTCACTAACATTTGGGTCCCACGTGCTAGCTGGGTATCCATTGGATATCCATGGAGCAAAACCTCTACCCATGTCCTCCCCATGAATTAGCGGATATCTGCCCATAAAATTCATGGGTGTAATTAGCCTTACATACCATTACCCGTCGGGTCAGATATCCGTGGATACCTGGATCCGTGGATAAAATTGCCATCTTTAAGCGGGATCTCCATACCCATAATGACCCATGCATTCCACGATGTTTATTGTTGTTTGAACTATAAACATTAAGTCCAATTTCTTTTTTTACTTTGATACATGAATCGTATGAGATCTGATCATCGGTATCAACATACCTTGTTCAATCTCGTTACTGACAAATCCACCTAACTTGTTCACATGATATAGCATCCTCATGACCTAGTCATATGGTGCAGCTTCTCGGATGCAATCTCACCGAGTGGGCCCAGTGTATCTTCCCTTCATAGGGGAGAACAAATCCCGATCTTGATGCATACGGTTCAACATATCCCTTTGGAATACCTGATATACACCTTTATGATCACCCTGTTACGGTGTGACGGTTGATGTAGTCAGGGCGACCTTGGGTGATAGTGATTACATATGATCTCGCTGTCTAAGGAGAAGGTAACTTCGTTTCCTAATTATTGCAACGATGAATTATGCGACTTGATCATGTTGCAATACTTATGCTAGGTAAGCTTGTCCATCACATCACTCACTAATGATATGACTTCATTGTCAATTGGCATAAATGCTCCATGATCAGGAAACCTTGATCATCATTTTCCCAATGAACTGGTTGAATAGAGGCTACTAGGGACCTTGGTTTGTTTACATACCACATGTGTACCAATGTGTCCTAATTGATACAATTATAGCATGGTATGAAAATATTATGAACTAACTGAGATATGATAATAAACACCATTTATTATTTGCCTCTAGGGAATATCCTTCATAAACATGTCACTAGTAAGGTCAAATGATTCACACAAAATACCAATCTAATACATGTTTAGACTCGGGGAGTTGGATGTCCCCAACTGCACTAATGGATTGGACACCTCCAATCACTAAGACATAACACATGATTAGAACCACACAAGCAATAACTCAACCATAGATAATGGACCATAACACCAATAACATATACTCAAGTAACATTAAAAGGGGGTTCAAGCCATAGTACAACCCATAAAGGAAACCATGATAGGAAAGGAAGGAGTAGTAGTGGTCATGATGGAGATGGCATGACATTGACGACGGTGCATGTGGAGCATATTGGTGGTGGCTCATCAGTGTCTTCCTCTATGTCTTCCTTTAAGTTGAGATGGATCTTGAGGTGGCTTGGCAATGGTGGAGATGAAAGTGGAGATATTGATGTAGGCTATGGCGGAAGGGATCCGTCATGGAGATGGTGTGTGGCGGATGTGGTGATCTCTTCTCCACCCTCTCTGCGGCGGCTAGAGTTTTCCCTACTTTGAATAGGCTTTTGGTGGCTCGTGAGGTGGTTCTGGGAAGATCCATAGCGAATATGCCCTTCGGGCCTTCACAAAGGCAGTTCCATTTGAAGTTCTAGAGCCATCGGAGGGTGGTACCAACACAAGGTACATACATGCTATGCCCATACTATTAGGAATGATGCCCTAGAGGCTCACATTTCGCCTTGTATTTGTAACCCGGAATCCGACTTAGAGCCAGTTTGTCCTTAGTCGTTTGAGGTTGGGAGGGAAACCCACTTCCGAGACTAATTTGTAAGCGGAAGATGACAATGTTTCACGTGTCATGAGCATGGAGATGCTATCCACCTAGAATTGGCTAGTCAGAAGAGGTACGATAGCCGCACTGATCCAAAGGTTAGTAGGACGTGACCACACTGATGACTACAAGTGCACATATCGTTTCTAGCTAGTTTCGAAATAAAGATATCGATCCCACGGGGAGCAGGAGTCTAAAGTCTAATAACTCTTGAAATAAATATTACAATAGAAATGCTAGATAAAGTTCTAAGTGACAAGATAAAATGCGAGTATTGTGTAAAAAGGTGTTTTTGGGTTTTAAGTATAAGAGTGATACGCCGTAAACGTATCTATAATTTTTTACGCTCCATGCTTATTTTATATCAACTTTCTTATGTTTTATTTACACTTTGAGGTATTTTTATACATTTTCTGGGACCTATTAACAAGATGCCGCGGTGCCAGTTGCTTGTTTTCTGTTGTTTTTGGTTTCAGAAAAGCTAGTAAGGAAATATTCTCGGAATTGTACGGGACAAAAGCCAAAGTCAATATTTTACCAGAAGGAACACGGAGTCCGAAGGGCGGCCGAAGTGGGGCCACGAGGTGGCCACACCTAGGGATGGCATGGCCACCCCCTAGGGCGCGTCGCCCATGGTGTGGGCCCCTCGGGCGGCCACCGACCTTGCCCTTTCGCCTATAAACGTACCCCGATGTAGAAACCCTAAAGCCCCTATCAAAAATTCCACGAAATAGTCTGTAGTCTCCACCATCTCCATCCTAGATCGTGGGGGATCTGAAGCTCTTCTCGGCACCCTGCCGGAGGGGAGAGATCATCCCGGAGGCCTTCTTCATCACCATGCCAGCCTCTAGAGTGATGCGTGAGTAGTTCGTCCTTGGACTATGGGTCCATACAGTAGCTAGATGGTTGGTTCTCCTCCTTTGTGCTATCATGTTTAGATCTTGTGAGATCCGTTCATGATCAAGATCATCTATTTGTAATCCTATATGTTGTGTTTGCGGGGTTCCGATGGATGAGATACTATGTCAGATTGATTATTGATTCTATCATGTCTATGTTATTTGTGATCTTGCATGCTCTCTGTTGCTTGTAGCTATCTTGGCCAAGTAGATGCTTGTAACTCCAAGAGGGAGTATTTATGCTCGATAGTAGGTTCATGCCTCTAGTAATATGGGGAAGTGACAGAAATCTTAAGGCTGTAGATGTGCTGTTGCTACTAGGGAGAAAACAACAATCCTTTGTCAATGGGGCAATTGTATTGTTTAATTTACACACTTTGCTTAATGCAATTATCTGTTGCTTGCAACTTAATACTAGAAGGGGTTCGGATGATAACCTCAAGGTGGATTATTAGTCATGGATGCAGTTGGATTACGGTCTATGTATTATGTTGTAGTGCCCAATCAAATCTTGTAGGGGTCAAGATGTCTAGTATATGCATTGTTATGCTTTCTCAATCTGTCAATTGCCCCGCTGTAATTTGTTCACCCAACATGTTATTTATCTGAAGGAGAAACACCTCTAGTGAACTGTGGACCCCAGTCCATCCTTTACCATTGATATACCATATACTGTTTATGGTTTACTGTTTACTTTCTGCAAGCAATTACTATGTTCCACACTATACGTTTAATCCTTTGTTTTCAGCAAAACTGGTGAGATTGACAACCTCACTGTAAGTTGGGGCAAAGTTCTGTGGTTGTGTTTTCCAGGATTCCAAGTTGCTAGCAACACCTTGGAGTTGTTTCCTTACTCCTACTGGTTCGATAACCTTGGTTTCATAACTGAGGGAAACTTGCTGTTGTGCTCATCATACCTTCCTCTTGGGGTTCCCAACGAGCTCTACATATCTTGAGCCATCAAGCACTTTTCTGGCGCCGTTGCCGAGGAGTTAAGGATAACTTCAATCTCTTCCTCCTCATCAATCACTTTTTAGGGAGAAAGAAGATTCTTGCAAGGGGAGTCTCTCACAACAAATCTCTTTAATTTGTTTTTGTTTTGCTTAGTTTATTTTGCTTTGTTTTGCTTGTTTCTTTATCAAAAACACACAAAAATAGTTGTACTGGTTTGCTTCTTTTTATCAAAAACACATTTTTTTGATTTCTTTCTGTAGTTGTCACCTCGTTCTTATCTCACCATGTTGATCCCTAAGTTCACCCTGAAAGACCTTTCAATAGGTAGTGGCTCTATAATTGGGAAAGATAATATTCAAGAATTCTTTAATCATGTTAGCAATCATGAGGATATTGTGGATAGATCCTTAGTATAACTTGCTCCAAATTATGAAATTGCTGCAGCTTCTTTAGTTCAGATGTTGGAGGCTAGGTTTGTTAACCTTAACCCCATGATGCAAGTAATGTTTCTTAAACTTAAAGATAATGAGGATACTGAAAAGAGAGATTTTATTTTAGAAACTTTGCTTAAAGAATTCAATGATGTTGTTAAGGAAGCTAGAAAGGTCTTTGATCGTTTTAATATGCTAGGCTCATGTGTAGATGTTATTGGTACACTAGAAAATTTGGAAAAAACCAAACCCAAAAATAGAGAGGAAATTAAAATACCAATACCTTTTAAACTTGTAGGAATGCATGAATCATTAGAAAAGAATTTTGATTGGATTGTTCCTAAAAACCCGTTTGATGAAAATAGTGAACCCAAGAGTATTGAGAGAGGATCATCTAGAACTTATTTGGATTAGATACCTTGCCTCGTTGAAGATATTTCAGGTATTGATCTTAATGCTTATTCATTCGAAAATACTTGAATCTTGCTCCTATGCCTAGCTGGAAGGCGTTAAAGAAAAGCACTATTGGAAGATAACCCAAATTATTTTTACTTTCAGTAAGTTATTCTTTTGTTGAGTCTTGGAAGTTATTCCTTCAGTAATAACCTCTCCTTATCCTTTTTGTGTGGTTTTTGTGCCAAGAATAACCTCTAATGAGAGAGAAGACTTGAGAAAGTTGCTGTCCCGAAACAGATTTTTGTACTTCACTGTAAAAAATCGTGAAAAATCACTGTATGTCGGATTGAGCTGTAATTTTCTGTGCTTATGCCCTAGGTTTTTGTCTAACTTTCGTTAGTTTAGCACTTTTTGATTTGATCAACATAAGGTCTTCCAAAAAATAGGTTTTTACCTACTGCTCTGTTTTGATAGATTTCTGCCATTATTTGCATTTGCCTCTTAATCTCTTTATCTTTGAGTTCTCTTTGATCACTTGAGCTTTTAGAAGTAATTGCTACAGTAGCTTGTGTTTTAATGGAAGTTTTACTTGTGTTGAAACTAAACCCAAAGACTTATTATCTTGAATACACTAATGTTGCTAATGAAGATTGTGTGAAGGTTTGTATGAAGGAAATTTCCAAGTGTAGGGAAGAATAATGTGATGAGATGAAGTATGGACAAAAGTTCAAGCTTGGGGATGCCACCCGTGTCACCCCAAGAAATATTCAATAGGTACAAGCATCAAAGCTTGGGGATTCCCAAGGCATCCCCTTCTTTATCAATAAAAATCTCAGGTTTTCTTCCAAAACACTTTGTTTTTATTATTTCATGCACAATTGTGTTGTTCTTGGAGCGTCTTTGTTTTTGTTTTTAGTTTTCTTTTTTTTGGTTTGCTTAAATAAATTGGTTGGACCACCGCATTCATATGTTGTTTCAAATAAGTTGATTGGTGTTGGAAAAGAGTAGGAAGCTTCGTGCTTATAAGTGGTACGAAAGGAGCTTGTTTTGACTGTGGCCTAGACTTTATCATGTCATGTTTGATGTTGCTTTGACATTATGCTTAGTGATTATTGTTGTAGCATGACTTGTTCCAAACAATTGATATTGCTTAATGTTCCTTGAAAGAATCATGCGTTGTTTTAGCATACAAAAGCATAATATTGTGGTATTCTCCTTTGATGCTTTATTTGAGTTGACTTGGCACATGCATACACCATGTTAAGACTATGAACCAGTCACCTTAGATTCTATGATCATTTAGTTTTTTACTTGTAATATCACTTTATACTTTAATTAATAATTTTTTGTCGCTTTGCATGATTATGGCCATTATTGCTCTCTTAGTTGGTTGCTCCCAGTATTTTGCTAGACTCCACATGTACCAAGTATGAGTTCTATGAAGGAAATATGCCCTGAGAGGCAATAATAAAGTTGTTATTGTGTATTCCTTATATATGATAGATGTTTATTTTGCAAGCTAGAATTGTATTGATCAGAAACATCAATACATGTGTGTTTAATAAACAAAAACGGTTCCTACTTATGCCTCTCTTATAGACTAGCTTGTTGATTAACAAGATGATCAAGGTTTCCTGATCATGGACATTGGATGTTGTTAATAACAAGGTCACAGCATTTGTGAAATGATGTGATGAACATTCATCAGAAGTATAGTATTACGATCAAGTCATTATGTTTACATTGATATAACATCATACGAAGTAATCTTTATCCTTGGACCATGAGATCATGTTAATTGCTAACACCGGAAGAGTATCTTGATAACATCAAACGTCACGCCATAATAGGGTGACTATAAAGATGGGTTCAGTGCTTCGAAGGTGTTATGTTGAGGCTCATGGATGAAGAGTGGAATTTGTCAATCCCGATGACGGATAGATATACTCTGGGCCCTCTCGGTGATATCACATTAAGATAGCTTGCAAGCAAGTGATGTGATCACTAGAATGTTATATCACGGGAACGAGAAAAGAGTGCATGTCGGTAACGAGATCAAACTAGGTATTTGGATATCGATGATCAAATCTCGGACATGTATTATATCAAGAGACAAAGGGATTAAATTACAAGCGTTAAAGGTTCTCATGATCACAGAAGTCATCGTTGAATATGCAGGAGTCAGTATGGACCTCCAGGTCCCGCTTCTGATTATTGATCTGAGAGGAGTCTCAATCATGTCTGCATTATTCGCGAACCGTAGGGTGACACTCTTAAGAGTTACCGGACACCATTTTGGAGCACATATATTTCAGACGAAAGAATTGCAAAGCGCAGGAATTGTTTCGATAGAAACCGGAAATAGTTTCGGGTGAAATTGCAGAAAGTGGTTCTGCATGTGATATTGAAATATTGCAAGGGGTTATATGTGAATGTTTGTTAATTAAAGTAATTAACAAAATTCTGAATAAATTTAATAAAAGAGTTTTATTAAATGAGAGAGCATTAAACTTAGAGAATTTAATGCATTTAAAGTGGGGACTTTAAAAGGGATTGTGAAGAGGCATTTTAATGTGGAGGGGTTACCACCACATGAATGGGGGAGGTGAGGAGTCACCCCCATGCGCTGGCCATGGAGAGAGGGGCACCCCCTCCTCCTATAAAAGGCCCCCCTCTTCCTCCTTCTTCCACACACCTCCTCGTGAAGGATCTCTCTTCCCCTCTAGAATTATTTCCCCATGGTCTCGGATTAGCGAGATACATGTTCCCGATGGCATTTCGTCTGGAAGGAGTTGCTGCTTCCGCTAGATCGCTGGAGCGAGGAGGTGGAGGTTGTCCGGTGGCTTGAACGTGTGTGCGAGTACGTATGCGCTGCTGAGTTGCGGCGCTCGGACTTCCTCATGATCTTGAGATCGTCAAGTGTACGACTACATCAACCACGAGTTCCTACTCGTTAACAAAACTCGTTGTCTTCGAGGGTAAGTTCTCGATGGATGTATGTCCACCCGTTGCTCTGTACCTAGTAGATAGATCTTGGCATGTAGTTCTCATCGTAGGAATTTTTTTGTTTTCTATGCTGCAGACCCAACATTCTACTATTTCATCCAACCTCCATGAAAACCAATTTATTCCAAAGAGTCCACTATAAATTCCTATGCATGGTGTGTTACACCATTCCAAGTATATTCATGTTTTTATCTACCTTCCAAATTAAACTTGTTATGTGAAAATTAGTGATTAAAGCTTTCACAAACTTGATGGCACACTTTATTTTCTTGCACTTAATAAACTTGAACCATTGTGTCCATCTATGTTGCTTTAATGCTTGCACTTTATAAGTTGTGAATTGGCAGAACCATGATACCATGGGGAACGCTTTCAACATTGCACTTATTATTCAGTTGATATCATGTTCTTTTGTTTATGGATCCCGGCGGTGTGAAATAAAAGGGAGCTTGTAAGCTCATGGAGTTTGTATGTGTGTTAGAGAAACGCTTGTGCGACTAGCCTAAGCCAGGCCTAATCATGGTCGAAACTTGCAGCATAACCATAGTGAGCATTCTGTGAAGCATCCTCAATAAAAACCTATGCAAATAGCAAATAAAAAGATCGCTGGGATGCTCATTGTCTGTTGCCTTGTCATTTTGATATGGGAAAGCTCCTGTGTCATGGGGCAAGGGGTACCCCGTTGGCGGTTCTCCATGATACAGATATACTTACAATGACAAGAACTTACTTGTGACTAAAGTTGAGTAGCATGAGGTTCGGTACTCGTAAGCAAGGGGCATGAGATTTTCAACTTATAACTTGTCAATTATATCCTCATATTTGTGTCACTTTAACCTTAATCACCTCAAGATGCTTATGATAGGGGCAATGAGAGCTGAAAGCTAATAAGTACCATAATTTTTGGAATCTCTTTATGAAGCTTGAAATCCCTGCTACCCTCTGTGAAGGGGCTTTGTTTTTTACTTTTATGTTGAGTCTCCATCTTCTATCCTTATGCACCAATTGAGAGAGCATAGTGGTCATTCTTAGTTTAATGTACATTGTCCCAAAACTTGTTGATTGATTCATAACTTTGATATTGCTTGTTCTGAAATTATTTGTATCTAGTCACCCTTATGAACTTTGAAGGTGTCCTATGCATCTATGTTTTGCTATACCATGAGGGACAAGCTGAATAACACTCTTATTATGTTTTCTATATGTGAAACAAACAAACATCTTTCGATGCATTGTTATCCATGATCTTTTGTTTGTACCTTTTCATGTTACAACATGGTTGCTATGTCTTATTATTAGAACTCTATCTTTCATGCTTATGTTTAGAGTACTTTGATCCCAGCTATCAATGCTTTACAAATACCTTGACCAAGATTGTGATAGTGCATGTCACCTCAAAAATTATTATTTTTATCACTTATCTACTCGAGGACGAGTAGGAGTTAAGCTTGGGGATGCTTGATACGTCGTAAACGTATCTATAGTTTTTGATGCTCCATGCTTATTTTATCAACTTTCTTATGTTTTGTTAACACTTTGAGGTATTTTTATACATTTTCTGGAACTAACCTATTAACAAGATGCCGCAGTGCCAGTTGCCTGTTTTCTACTATAAAAGTACCCCGATGCAGAAACCCTAAAGCCCCGATTAAAATTCCACAAAAAGTCTGTAGCCGCCGCCATATCCATCCCTAGATCTTGGGGATCCGAAGCTCTTCCCGGCACCCTACCGGAGGAGAGAGATCATCCTGGTGGCCTTCTTCATCACCATGCCAGCCTCCGGAGTGATGTGTGAGTAGTTCGTCCTTGGACTATGGGTCCATACAGTAGCTAGATGGTTGGTTCTCCTCCTTTGTGCTATCATGTTTAGATCTTGTGAGCTCCGTTCATGATCAAGATCATCTATTTGTAATCCTATATGTTGTGTTTGCGGGGATCCGATGGATATTGAGATACTATGTCAGATTGATTATTGATTCTATAATGTCTATGTTATTTGTGATCTTGCATGCTCTCCGTTGCTAGTAGCTATCTTGGCCAAGTAGATGCTTGTAACTCCAAGAGGGAGTATTTATGCTCGATAGTAGGTTCATGCCTCTAGTAATCTGGGGAAGTGACAGAAATCTCTAAGGTTGTAGATGTGATATTGCTACTAGGGAGAAAACAACAATCCTTTGTCCATGGGCAATTATATTGTTTACTTTACACACTTTGCTTAATACAATTATCTGTTGCTTGCAACTTCATACTAGAAGGGGTTCGGATGATAACCTGAAGGTGGATTATTAGTCATAGATGCAGTTGGATTACGTTCTATGCATTATATTGTAATGACCAATCAAATCTCGTAGGAGTCAAGATGTCTAGTATGTGAATTGTTATGCTTTCTCAATCTTTCAATTGCCCCGCTGTAATTTGTTCACCCAACATGCTATTTATCTTAAGAGAAACACCTCTAGTGAATTGTGGACCCCAATACATTCCTTTACCATTGATATACCATCTATTGTTTACAGTTTACTGTTTACTTTCTGCAAGCAATTACTATCTTCCACACTATACATTTAATCCTTTGTTTTTAGCAAAACCGGTGAGATTGACAACCTCATTGTAAGTTGGGGCAAAGTTCTGTGGTTGTGCTGTGTAGGATTCCAAGTTGCTAGCAACACCTGGAGTTGTTTCCTTACTCCTACTGGTTCTATAGCTTGGTTTCATAACTGAGAGAAACTTGCTGCTGTGCTCATCATACCTTACTCTTGGGGTTCCCAACGAGCTCTACATATCTTGAGCCATAAAAGAGCAATAATAAAGTAAAGTAAAACAACTAAGTACAGAAAGTAAGTATCGCGTATGTAAGAGAAATTTGAACTGCAGTGGGGGAAAAGCGTTCTCAGGGAGTAGCAGATACACCACTAGCATTATAACGATCTAAGATAAAGATTATCATCATGAACATTCTCATTTATGTATGTGTGGGAGGAACTCCATAATTGGACAAATCGACAGCAACCGCTGCTCACATCATCCTCATAACCACAACAGTCAGCAATCGACATCAATCGAATTACTACGCTATTAAGGGACATAATCTCGTAGGACGTATCCTATGGTATGGATAGTGTTCTGTGATTTTCCTCGGTTTCCCAAGTTGATACGTAAGGGGTGCCAACAACTTTGTAGTCACTGTAAGTGCTAGCACACCTCCGTCTACCAACAAGTAGTTTCCTCCATCAAGTCCCCACAAGAGGAAAATATTGAGAGGTCGATTTCTCTCAACATCAAGATGTAGAAAATCTAACACATGGTCATAGCGATGAATATCATAATAGACTTTATCTTATTTCAATCTCATACTAGTGTTTCTCCATCTCCCCAACTAATGATCTATTCAGACATGGAGGCAATCAACATCATAGCAATGGTAACGGAAAGAATCATAGATGAATAGTACTTGTATAAATCCACAACGAGTATGGGAATTACAACAAGATCTAGACAAGATGTAGATGGGATGGATGGAGATGGTGGTGATGCAGCGGTGGATGATGAAGATCGATTCCTTAGCCTCCTAGATCTGCACAGGGCGAAGATGGATCCTTGATGGATGAGTTCCCCCTCCAGATGCCTTCTAGAGGTGAGGTTTCTGTGATTTCTAGGTGTTTTGTATGTCGTCTCCTCAAACCAATTGCACGGGGTGAAACTATTTGACGAGGTGGAGGCAGCGCCAACTATATGGCCAGAGCTATACGGCCGGAAAATTTGCTTTGGTCGTATAATTGGTCGTTGGACTCTCTGCCTCCCTTGTTCGCTTCTGGTTTTCTTCTGGTATTATTAATATTTCCCAAATAAGCGATTTACGTTGTTTTGACTCCTTTTCTCCATAGTACAACTGCTCCAAGAATTGTATCCATCATCTGTCCTAATCCTGGTGAAAACAAACATAAACTATGCGCGCGAGCGCCGTAAAATACCAAGATCCTACATCTACAATGCAAAATAATAATGTAAAACATGATGCAAATATGCACTCTGGTACATTGCAAATGTATCTATAATTTTTGATGTTCCATGCTTGGTTTTATCTACTTTATTATGTTTTGTCCACACTTTGGAGTACTTTTCATATGATTTTTTGGACTAACCTATTAACAAGAGCCACAGTGCCAGCTGCCTGTTTTCTGCTGTTTTTGGTTCTAGGAAAGTCAGAAAATGAATATTCTCGAAATTGGACGGGACAAAAGACAAAGTCAGTTTTTCACCGAGGGACACCTGGAGCAAGAATACGAGACAGAGAGGGGCTGGGGCCCGGCCACACCACCTGGCCGCACGGCCAGGCCTGGCCCACGCCAGGGGGTGGTCTGGCCGCCCCAGGCACCCCCTCGGCCTCTCCTTCCGCCTATATATTGCCCCTGATATGGAAACCATAAGTACCTGATCAAAAATCCACAAAAGAGTCTGTAGCCGCCGTCATCCCCATCCCTAGATCTGGAGGGATCTGAAGCTCTTCCCGGCACCCTGCCGGAGAGGGGAATTCACCCTGGAGGCCTTCTTCATCATCATGCAAGCCTCCGGTGTGATGCGTGAGTAGTTCATCTCTGGACTACGGGTCCATGTAGTAGCTAGATGGCTGGTTATCCTCCTTTGTGCTATCATGTTTAGATCTTGTGAGCTCCGTTCATGATCAAGATCATCTATTTGTAATTCTGCATGTTGTGTTTGCGGGGATCCGATGGATATTGAGATGCTATTTCAGATTGATTATTGATTCTATCATGTCTTTGTTATTTGTGATCTTGCATGCTTTCTGTTGTTAGTAGCTATATTGGCCAAGTAGATGCTAGCAACTCCAAGAGTTAGTATTTATGCTCGATAGTGGGTTCATGCCTTTGGTAATCCGGGGAAGTGACAGAAATCTCTAAGGTATTAGATGTGCTTTTGCTACTAGGGAGAAAACAACAATCCTTTGTTCATAGAACAATCGTATTGTTTACTTTACACGCAATTCATAATGCAATTATCCGTTGCTTGCAACTTAATACTAGAGGGGGTTCGGATGATAACCTGAAGGTGGATTATTTGTCATAGATGCAGTTGGATGGCGGTCTATGTATAATGTTGTAATGCCCAATCGAATCTCAAAGGAGTCAAGATGAGTAGTATATGCTTGTATGCTTTCTCGATGTTTGTCAATTGCCCTACTGTAATTTGTTCACCCAACATGTCATCTATCTTAAGGAGAGCCAACTCTAGTGAACTATGGACCCGTGTCCTTTCTTTTACTTTCAATCTACAATCAACTGTTTTCTGCTTTGTGTTTACTTTCTGCAAACTATTACTTTCTTCCACTCGATACATTTAATCCTTTGTTTTCAGCAAAACCGGTGAGATTGACAACCTCATCGCAAGTTGGGGACAGAGTTCTATGGTTGTGTTGTACAGGTCTCCACGTTGCTGCTGGCACCGGTAGTGCGCCCTGCCAAAGTTCAGCTAGCAACACATTTGGGGTGTTTCCTTGCTCCTACTGGTTCGATTAAACCTTGGTTTCATACTGAGGGAAAACTTGCTGTTGTGCTCATCATACCTTCCTCTTGGGGTTCCCCAACGAGCTAGATATATTTTGGGCCATCAAGCTACTTTTCTGGCGCCGTTGCCGGGGAGTCAAGGACATCTTCACAAGGGGAGTCCCCCATAACCAATCTCTTTACTTTGTTGTTTTTGTTTTGCTTACTTTACTTTTTCTTTGTTTGCTTGTTTCTTTATAAAAAACACAAAAAAATTAGTTCTACTAGTTTGCTTTTGTTATTAAAAACACAAAAAAAATTAGTTCCTATCTTAAGTTTCCTTTATGTCTAGAATTGCTCCAATCACTATGTCACCTGAGGAAATGATTTTCACTTTTAAACAAGGAATTGAAGAGAGTTTCAAAGAAGCTTGGTCTAGAATCTCTGATCCACATGAAAAAACTGAGCCTAAAATGACTCAAAGCTTGTTCCTTAGCAGTTTTTACCTTGGAATTGCTCTTTTCTATAGATATGCTTTAGATGCTGTTGTGGGAGGAGATTTCCTCCAATGCAATGAGGATGATGCTATTAATGCCATAAAGAAATTGGTCTTTACTTACAACTTGCCTAGCAAAACTGATACTTCTTTCATAAACATATTTTCTAGATTGAATACTCTTGAGACCAGCACTGCTAGTTTGAAAGATTGCTATAATACGCTTAGGGAACATCACAACTATGTTCCAATAAATTCTGAACCCTCAGAATGGCTTCCCACAGTAAAGATTGCTATAAACAATGAAACTTTTCATGCTCGCTGTGATATCATGTCTGAATTTTGTCTTATGCCCAGAGATATTTATGAATTCTTGAATCTTTGGGGGCTTTCTGAAGGAGGAGAAGAAAATTTTGTTGCTAATAATGCCACAATATTACCCATTGGAATAGCTGAAGGAGTGTTTACAAAGATCCTAGGGAAAATGGTTTCTACTGATTATCTTGTTATTGAATGTGTAGGAAAAGGACAAATCACACTTGGAAGATCCCTATTGAAACTCCTTGGAGCAATAATACATGTGTAAAAGGGCACCATGCTCTTTGTTTCTCCACCAAGTATTCACAAGTTCCCCAAGGTTAAGAATAAAAGTAAGAGAGGTAAGGGCAAGAAATTAGGTTTTAATGCTTCTTCATTTGAGAACACTTGATTCTTTTTCTTTCTTCTTATGCCTAACTTAAAGGCGTTAAAGAAAAGTACTTATTGGGAGATAACTCAAAAGTTTTAGATGAGTCTTGGAAGTTATTACTTCAGTAATAACTGCTCCTTAATGATTGGAAAAGTTGTTGTCCCGAAACAGATTTATGTGCTTCACCGTAAAAATTCGTGTAAAATCTCTGTACGTCATTTTGAGGCGTGAATTTTTGTGCTTCTTCCCCAGGTTGTTATATAACTTTATTTAGTTCAACACTTTTTTATTTGAGCAACAAAAGGTCTTCGAAAAAAATCTTCTTTACCTACTGGTCTATTTTGACAGATTTCTGCCATTTTCTGCATTTGCTTCTTGTTGGTTCCTTTTTTAGTGCTTTTGGGGAATGGAGCTTTTTGAGGGAAGTGCTACAATAGCTAGTGTTTTAATGGAAGTTTTTATTGGTGTTGTAACTGAACCTAAAGACTTATTATCTTGAGTGCACTAATGTTGCTAATAAAGATTGTGTGAAGTTTTGTATGAAGGAAAAATTTCAGGAGTATGGAAGGAATGAGTAATGAGATGAAGAATGGACTAAAGCTCAAGATTGGGGATGCCACACGTGTCACCCCAAGAAATATCCAAGAAGTACAAGCGTTAAATCTTGGGGATGCACTAGGCATCCCCCTCTTCATCAATAAAAATCCCAGGTTTCTTCCAAACGCTTCATTTTTATTGTTTCATGCATAGTTGTGTTGTTCTTGGAGCGTCTTCCTTTTTCATTTTCTTTTTGGTTTTTCGTTTGCTTGGTTTTCTTAGTTTTCTGAATAAATTGGTTGGACCCCCTCTTTCATACATTGGTTTTCAAATAGTTTGGTTTGGATTGGAAAATAGTAGGAAAGTTCATGCTTAAGTGGTAAAGAGAGATTGTTTTTGACTGTGGCCTATGCTTTGTCATGCCATGCTCGATATTGTTTTGGATTTATGCTTAGTATTATTTGTTGTAGCATGACTTGTTATAAACAATTAAGATTGCTTAATGTGCCTTGGAATAATCATGCATTGTTTTAGCATATTAAAGCATAGTATTGTGGTATTCTCCTTTGATGCTTTATTTGGGTTGACTTGGCGCATGCTCACACCATGTTATGCCTATCCCAAGTCACCATAGCCTATATGATCCTTTAGTTTTCAACTTGTAGTATCACTTTATGCTTTGATCAATGATGTTTTGTCGCTCTGCATGATTATGGCCATTATTGCTCTCTTAGTTTGTCGCTCCATGTCTTTTGCTAGCCTCCGTAACCAAGTATGAGTTCCACTCATGCACCCAACTCCAAAAACCAAGTTATTCCAAAGAGTCCACCATACCTACCTACTAGCATATGATATTCCAAGTATATTCATGTTTTTATCTACCTTCCAAATTAAACTTGTTATGAGAAAACTAGTGATTAAAGCTCCCACGAACTTGATGGCACACTTTACTTTTCTTGCCCTTAATAAACTTGAACCATTGTGTCATCTATGTTGTATATGCTTGCACTTATTTGTTGGGGATTAGCAGAACCATGCTGTCATGGGGAACGCTTTCAACATTGTACTGGTACTTTGTACCTGGTTGATATCATGCTCTTTTGTCTATGGATGTCGTCGGTGTGAAATGAAAGGGGACCTTGTAAGTCCATGGAGTTATGTATATGTGTTAGAGAAACGCATGGGCCGCTGGTCTAATCCATGCTGACATGGTGGAAACCTATAGCGTAACCATAATGAGCAGTCTATGGAGCATTCTTCTTATAAAAAAAGAGTCAGATATTGAGAAAAATGAGAAAAAAAAGAGATTATGAAAAGTGAAAAGAGAGAAAAAAGCACCATATTCCCATGGTAAATAAGAAGATTGCTGAGATGCTCATTGTCTGCTTGCCTTGTCATTTTGATATGGGGATTCTTCCGTATCATCGGGCAAGGGGTACCCCGTTGGCGGTTCTCTATGATACACATGTACTTACAATGACAAGAACTTACCGGTGACTAAACTTGAGTAGCATGAGGAGCGGCCCTCGTATTCAAGGGACATGAGATTTCCAACTTATACTTCGTCAAGCATATACACCATAGTTTGTTCACTTTAACCTTAATCACTTCAAGATGCTTATGATAGGGGCAATGCAAGCTGAAAGCTAAAAAGTACCATAATTTTTTGAAGGTCTTTATGAAACTTGAATGCCTACTTCCTTCTATGAAGGCCTTTCTTCCACTTATATATTGCGTCTCCACCTTCTACCTTTATGCACCTACTTTGAGAGCATAGTGGCCATTCTTAGTTCTATGTGCATTGTCCCACGACTTGTTGATTAATCCATAGCTTTGATATTGCTTGTTTTAAACTATTTGTATCTAGTCACTCTTATGAACTTTGAAGGTGTCCTATGCATTTATGTTTGCTACTCTATGAGGGACAAGCTGAATACTATTATGCTATGTTTTATTTATGTGAAACAAACAAACGCCTTGCAAAGCATTGTTATTCATTAATCTTTTGTTTGTGCCTTTTCATGTTGCAACATAGTTTCTTTGTCTTATTGCTAGAACTTTGTCTTTCATGTTATGATTGAAGTACTATGATCCCAGCTTTGAATGTTTTACAAATACTTTGCTCAAGTTTATGATGGTGCATGTCACCTAAAAAATTATTCTTTCTTTTTATCACTTACCTAATCAAGGCCGAGCAGGAGTTAAGCTTAAGGATGTTAATACATTGCAAATGTATCTATAATTTTTGATGTTCCATGCTTGGTTTTATCTACTTTCTTATGTTTTTTCCACACTTTGGAGTACTTTTCATATGATTTCTTGGACTAACCTATTAACAAGAGCCACAGTGCCAACTGCCTGTTTTCTGCTATTTTTGGTTCCAGGAAAGTTAGAAAATGAATATGCTCGGAATTGGACGGGACAAAAGCCAAAGTCAGTTTTTCACCAAGGGACACCTGGAGCCAGAATACGAGACAGAGAGGGGTTGGGGCCCGGCCACACCACCTGGCCACGCGGCCAGGCCTGGCCCGCGCCAGGGGGTGGTATGGCCGCCCCAGGCACCCCCTCGGCTTCTCCTTCCGCCTATATATTGCCCCTGATACTGAAACCCTAAGTACCCGATCAAAAATCCACGAAAGAGTCTGTAGCCGCCGTCATTTCCATCCCTAGATCGGGAGGGATCTGAAGCTCTTCTCGGCACCCTGCCGGAGAGGGGAATTCACCCTGGAGGCCTTCTTCATCATCATGCAAGCCTCCGGTGTGATGCGTGAGTAGTTCATCTCTGGACTACGGGTCCATGTAGTAGCTAGATGGCTGGTTCTCCTCCTTTGTGCTATCATGTTTAGATCTTGTGAGCTCCGTTCATGATCAAGATCATCTATTTGTAATTCTGCATGTTGTGTTTGCGGGGATCCGATAGATATTGAGATGCTATTTCAGATTGATTATTGATTCTATCATGTCTTTGTTATTTGTGATCTTGCATGCTTTCTATTGTTAGTAGCTATCTTGGCCAAGTAGATGCTAGCAACTCCAAGAGTTAGTATTTATGCTCGATAGTGGGTTCATGCGTCTGGTAATCCGCGGAAGTGACAGAAATCTCTAAGGTACTAGATGTGCTTTTGCTACTAGGGAGAAAACAACAATCCTTTGTTCATAGAAAAATCGTATTGTTTACTTTACACGCAATTCGTAATGCAATTATCTGTTGCTTGCAACTTAATACTAGAGGGGGTTCGGATGATAACCTGAAGGTGGATTATTGGTCATAGATGCAGTTGGATGGCGGTCTATGTATAATGTTGTAATGCCCAATCGAATCTCAAAGGAGTCAAGATGAGTAGTATATGCTTGTATGCTTTCTCTATGTTTGTCAATTGCCCCGCTGTAATTTGTTCACCCAACATGTCATCTATCTTAAGGAGAGCCACCTCTAGTGAACTATGGAACCCGGTCCTTTCTTTTACTTTCAATCTACAATCAACTGTTTTCTGCTTTGTGTTTACTTTCTACAAACTATTACTTTCTTCCACTCGATACGTTTAATCCTTTGTTTTCAGCAAAACCGGTGAGATTGACAACCTCATCGCAAGTTGGGGACAGAGTTCTATGGTTGTGTTGTACAGGTCTCCACGTTGCTGCTGGCACCGGTAGTGCGCCCTGCCAAAGTTCAGCTAGCAACACCTCTGGGGTATTTCCTTGCTCCTACTGGTTCGATTAAACGTTGGTTTCATACTGAGGGAAAACTTGCTGTTGTGCTCATCATACCTTCTTCTTCGGGTTCCCCAACAAGCTCGATATATTTTGGGCCATCACACTCATCAACTTTCCCAAGCTTAGATTCTTGCTCATCCCGAGCAAGTTTTAGCTTAATGGATGTGCTCCTCATATTCATGAAGCTGAGTCGATAAAATAAATGAGGCAGTTGCAACATGTGGTTATCATGTATGATACATGTGAATAAGTTCATGAATACTACCTTACTCAAACCATCAGAATAGTATTAGTATGCTTCTACACCTTAGTGATCAACAGTTCATAAAAGATGAATCTCAACATAATGTAAAAGTATCCAGTTCGACCGAATGAGTTAGCGAGGTAGTCCCAAGTGTTTTAGGATCAATGTATTCACTTGAGATTCAGAATCTCAAAAGTGTCTCTTTGTCATACTACAATACAGTGGTATATGCCTACTTGCTCTTTGCACACTCGCCCTTTTTCTTCTTCCTTTTCTTTTCTTTTATATATATGCTCACACTTTTTAAGTGCTATGCAAAGGAGCTAGCCATACATTCCACTTCATGTAGGAATTCAAAGTTTAATGATCTCAATTACCAAATTCCAATTGTATATGAAGCATTCTTATGACTTGAAGATTCTACCTCGACTTGTTCTCACTCTATTTTGATAGCACTTTCATTTTCCTTTGTTCAAGGTTTCTTCAACTTAACTATATAAATATTTTTTCTTAAATCAAACCGTATACTTACAGCATATTGACCAAATTAACTTTAGGTGTTCCATTAATACCAATGGTGTGGAAGACTCCTATTTCTATCACCAAGTGCAAGTAAAATTATACTTAAGCCATTCATATATCAATAAAGCAAACACAAACTCAATATTGCTCCATATATAATAATAAACTCGGAATTTCATAAAAGGGATCGACTATTCCTGAAGGGAATTCTAATGATGCAAACTTTATTGCTAGTTTGAACTAATGCGAAAATAGTAATAAAAACTTATAGGATAGATTACAAGGTCTTAAAGATCTCCCCAAGCTTAGAATCAAGCCAGGCGGGATCAAATAATCCATTGCGATTATTTGATACCGTGATTGTTGTAGATCACTATGGTGCCATGGCACGCGATATCTTCTCCTCACGGGCCATCTTGAGGCGGAGGGATTGATTGACAACTTCTAATTCCTTAACACGCAACTTGTAGAAAATATTATTCCTCTCCAGCACCTTCACTTGTTCTTTAATGAACTCATTGTTATCCTGAAGTGTTTGTAGCGCCTTAAGACTCATAGAAAAACCTGCTTCGGTTGTCCGCTTGATATCTTCATCTAGTTTATCAAGATAAAGTCATAGCAATCGAAGGTGTTTGGGTGTCCCTGGCTTCTCCTCGTCCAACTCTTCAATCTTCAGCTCTAGGGCCTTCAAATCCCTCTTCCGACACCCATGGTCGGCATCGAGGAACTCTATATGGATGGTCTTAATCTCCTTGCCTTGCTCGCTATTGCTCCTGATCTCCATAGGAGCTTTTCTTCTTGACCTCGATCCCTTGATTGAGAGTCCTCACGTGTGAATAAGAGGTAGATTGGTTTCTGGAGATTGTGGTTAGAGAGAGAGACAATGGTAGTATATAAGGAGGGTCAGAGATCAGTAAAACTCGCGAGAAACATCAAATTGTCGCCCAAGAAAAGAATCTGAACAAAATAGGGAAAGAAATCACGGATTTGGAAGCTTCCTGCCGCGTAACGACCAACTATACGGGCACGACTCGTATAGCTCTGGCCATATAGTTGGTTCCGGGCAGATATTTCCAAATATATTGAGTCTAGGTCGATTAAATCACGACTCGAAACTGACAATAATGTTTTTATATATATAATAAATGAAATATCAAATGAAAAAGTATCTGAGAGTTTAACGACCAACTATACGGCCGGAATTTTGGCTCCGGTCGTATAGTTGTGACCGTATAGATACAGACACCAAATATCAGAAGTGTCTGAGAGTTTAACGACTAACTATACAG
This sequence comes from Avena sativa, assembly GCA_916181665.1. Taxonomy (NCBI): domain Eukaryota; kingdom Viridiplantae; phylum Streptophyta; class Magnoliopsida; order Poales; family Poaceae; genus Avena; species Avena sativa. Next base: position 69,475,385 of record OV702292.1, read on the forward strand.
CCGGAATTTTGGCTACAGTCGTATAGTTGTGACCATATAGATACATACACCAAAAAGCAAAACCATCTGAGAGTTTAACGACCAACTATATGACCGGAATTTTTGGCTCCGGTCGTATAATTGCGACCGTGTAGGCTCAGATAGCGAAAACAATTTCACCAAGATGATACAGAGAGTTTAACGACCAACTATACGGCGGGAGCTTCCTCTCCGGTCATATAGCTCCACCCGTATAGTTAGTAAAACCCCTCTAAAAATTTAGAAAAACACAAGGAATTCAAACGCAGAATTTTCAAAAGTAAAAATTGTGAAAACAAATCACTTATTTGGGTAAGAACACTTACCTTGCACTTACCATTGTTTATCCGGGGATGAAAAGTTCCTCCCACAACAAAGACTTCTTCTCTCTTGGAGGAATTGACCTTAATTCATTGAATAATTCTCGTAAACGAAAATCACCAGGACCAAAGTTCCTCTCAATAAGATTGGTGTCTTGTTGGGTAATCATGGACACTGCATCCAACATCTTTATTTCTTGCCTCAGCATAATCTGCAACTCAAATTCTTGAAGTGAAAGAATCCAACGGATCAGTCTTGGCTTATGGTATTTCCTCTCAAGGAGTTCTTTTAAGCCATCACGATCCATGTGAACTCTTACCTTTGCATCAACTATATAGGAACGAAATTTATCACAAGAGAAAAATACAACAAAAAGTTCCTTTTCTTCCTTAGGGTAATTCTTTTGAGCATCATTAAGAGTTCTACTAGCATGATGTATAATATTAAATCTATGACCAATATGTTGTCCCAGAGTTACTCCTACAACATCATCACTAGCTTCACATATTAAGTCAAAGGTTATATCCCAGATAGGTGGTTTAATAATAGGAGCACGAGATAAAGCATTTTTGAGTCTATCAAAGGCTTCAAGACACTTATCATCAAAATTAAATCTTATTCCCTTTTGCAGGAGGTTAGTCAAAGGTTTAGATATTCCAGAGAAATTTCTAATGAACCTTCTATAAAAACCCACATGACCAAGAAAACTTCTTATACCTTTAATATCCCTAGGTTGTGGCATTCTCTCTATTTCCTCAACCTTAGCTCTATCAACTTCAATTCCCTTACCTGATACCTTGTGTCCAAGGACTATGCCTTCTTTGACCATAAAATGGCATTTCTCCCAGTTTAGAACAAGATTAGTTTCTTCACAATGCTGCAAAACTCTTTTGAGATTATCCAAGCAACTAGTAAACGAAGTTCCATAGATAGAAAAGTCATCCATAAATACTTCCATTATAAGTTTTATAAAATCCACAAAAATAGCAGTCATACATCATTGAAAAGTAGCTGGAGCATTACATAAACCAAAAGGCATATGCCGGTAAGCATGTAAACCGTAAGGACTAATGAAAGTTGTTTTAAGTTGGTCATCAGGATGAACAGCTATTTGAGAAAAACCATAGTATTCATCCAAGTAGCAAAAATGAGTATGGTTTGCTAACCTTTCTAAAGTTTGATCTATGAACGATAATGGATAGTGATCTTTCCTAGTCTATTTATTTAATTTTCTGGAGTCTATGCACATCCTATGCCCAATGATACTTCTAGTAGGTATCAATTCAATGTTTTCATTAGGAACAATAGTAAAACCACCCTTCTTAGGGACACAGTGAACAAGACTTACCCATTCGCTTTCTTTAACAGGGTATATTATACCCGTGTCCAGTAGACGTACAATTTCTTTTCTTACCACTACCTTCATTTCAGGCTTCAATCTTCTATTAAATTCTGCAACTGGTTTAGCACCTTCTTCCATGAATATTCGATGAACGGCTATCATGGGCCTAATGCCCTTCAAGTCATCCATTGAGTACCCAAAGGCCTGGCGATGCTCCTTAAGTATCTTCATGAGTTCTTCTTCTTCTCCTGAAAGTGTAACACTAATAATAACAGGAAATTTATTTGTATCATCTAAAAACCTGTATTTAAGATTTTCTAGTAGAGTCTTCAATTCTAGGGGTCGAAGTTCTTCGTCCCCTCTCTTTTTTGGCTCTTAAAAAGCCTCATCGGTTGGAGGTCCCATTATGGGAAGTGAATCGAATTCATCTTCTAGTTCTTCCAGGGACTTGTCCTCCATAACTATTTCTTCATAATTTGGATGTACATTTATTTCTTCTTCTTGATTTCCTAAGAAAAGAGCCACCAGTTTCTCAATAGTTCTCTCTTCCTCTTCTTCTCGTATTTGTGGAGGCCTGTCTTTAAATTTGGAAAAAATGGAATTTATTTTCCGTTCCCCCAAGCTTAAGAGACACAATCTCCTTCCTTAAATTAACATAGGCACCTATAACACCCAAAAAGTTCCTTCCGAATATAATTGGGCAAAGAGTGTCAGCTGGCATATCAACAACTACAAAATCAATAGGAAAGTTTTTGTTGCCAATTGTGACAGTTGCATCTTCAACTACTCCCATTGGAATTCTAAGGTTTTTATTGGCTAACATAATTGTCATATCAATATTTTCAATTATAGCCAGTTCTATTTCTTCTTTTATTTCAAAGTAGAAATCATAAGATATAACATTAACTTTGGTGCCAAGATCACATAAACCGTAATGCGAGGTTTCTTTAAATATGCAGGGAAGAATAGGCTTACCCACATATTTTACCTCTGTTTTACCTTCAAATAATATGGAAGTCTCTTCATCAAGTTCAACTATGTTACAATGTGCGTACATATCCATAATTGCTTCCTTGGTTACCTCTTCATCTTTGATTTCTTCCAGATGTTCCATGATTTCTAGTATACTTTCCTCCTCCTTCTTCTCCTGTACTGCTTTGACCTGTTCATATTCAAAAATATGCTTTTGTGCAGTGTTAGGGAAAGGCATTTCAAATATTGGTTCTAGGGAGGCCAGTGTTGCTTTATCTTCTCTTCTATTTTCAGGTTCGGGTGGTGGATCATACTTGACTAGACCCTCCTTTGGAGCTTTGATATGTTCTGTAAAAGCTTTAACAACTTGCAGCACAAGATCTGAATCCAAATAAAGTTCTTTAGATAATTCTTTAACATGGCCCTTTTTATTATAGTCATGAATACAATCATGCTCTATTTCTACGCCTCCTTCACTTCCTAGACCAAAATTCCATGAAACTATATGATCACGAATTCTATTAAGTAAAGCCCAAGCTTTAGGTATAGGAAGATTCATAAAGGCTCCTTCCATGAAAGAGTCTAGTTCAATTTTATTAGGTTCAATTAGACCGCCATAAAAGATATGTAGTAAATACCATTCAGGCAAATCATGATGAGGAAATAGACGTAATTGAAGGGTTCCGTAGCAGAAAACAAAAAAATTCTATCTACTCGAACACTAATACCAGGATCTATACTATGTAGACATAAGTAACGGAGAAGGAATACAATATTCATACCTTTGCAAACAGAGGCATGCCTTACACAGGAATGCGTATATTGATGAAGACGAGCAACACCCCAAGTGTGGTGCCTCCGAAGTACTACACACGTCCGGTGTAGGCGGTGTCTCCCGGGCTCCGATCCAGCCGAGCAGCGGAAAAAAAAGATGACGGACCGAAGATCACACGACGGTAGTGTGAAGGTGGAGAACTCAAATCCCTCGAGGTCCTCCCCAATATTACGGAGAAGTCCTCAGAGGAATATGAGAGAGAGAATGAGAGAATTGGATGCACCCAAAGGGCTGGGGGGAGACCCCTATATATAGTAGGAGGGGGGCTCACCGCCTAGGGGCTAGGCGGTGTGGGACTAAACCCCACACCCGCCGGCCACCTAGGGGCTGCCGCCGGCCCTAGGTGGGCCCCACTTGGGTGGCCCACCAAGCCAAGGCTGGCCGGCCCCCTCCCCTTAGGCACCTTGCCCTCTTGGGCCTCCCTTCGGGTGAGGCCCATTAGCATTAGGAAGCCTTTAATAATAAAATAAAAATATATTTAATATTAATTCTCCAATTAACATTCAAATACATATATTATCATATTCCTTTACTTCGGAACCCCTTCCGATCACCATCGGATGTTACCCGGAACTATTCCGGTTTCTCTCTCTCTATTTCTCCTACGGTACCTCATCTATCCCTAAGCACCCCCACCCTTAAGCGTGACATCCTTCGGTTCAGGAACACTCCGGACATGATTGAGAATCCTCCCACATCAATGATCATCAGCGGCACCTGGATGCCCATGATGACCCCCGTGCATTCCACGAATCTTATCGCTCGAACCGTGAATAGTCGTTTCCCATTCCCTTTGCCACTTGATACCTAGTTCATCCGAGACTTGATCTTCGGTATCTCCATACCTTAGTTCGATCTCGTTGCCAATGAACTTGTTTACTCGTTCCCATGTCGTTGCATTCTGTGACCCAGTCACACGCTTGCTGTCGTGGTGGTGTCACGGCAGATGCCTGGTATAGGCTAAAGTTGGGGCTGAATGGACGATGGAGGAATCCAGGGAGGGATGATGAAGTGAAGACCTCATACGGAAGAACTCAGAGAGACACGATATACCCAGGTTCGAGGCTCTCCTAGTGAGATGACACCTCTACTCCTGCATCTAATCTCATATATCTTGCCATGCTTGTGGCTACAATGGTGCTCCTTGAGCTGTACTCTTATGCCTCTCATGGAGAGAGCAGAGGAAGAAGAAACCATGCTCCTAGTGAGCAGAGGGAGAGGAGCCCTCCAGGGGGCCTCTCCTGTAATGTTACCCCTGGTGCTCCTTATAAAGGGGAGCCCAGGGGACAAGGTATGTCATCTAAAGTACTCCTATGAGCTGTCTTGTGGGGCTTGCCTAGTCACCTTGTCCTTTGTTGAGTCATTGGTCTTATCCCTTCGGCATATTCCTTAGCATCTTTAGGAGATGCTTGGCATATTCCCTAGCATCTCCCAAGATGCCCAGCATATTCCTTAACATCTTGGACCAAAGGGGGCCAGTCTGAGCCAAGGGCGTCCCAAGACTGGCACCTGACGTAGGCTTGACTTGACTTGGCAGCGTGTCGATGTAGAGGTTGCTGGTAGGTCTAGGTATGAGAGAAACGACACCCGGGACAAAGTAATTCGGCCCGGGGAAGTGAAATTCGGCCATGGGTGGAAATAATTCGGCATGGGGGGAAAATGGGGCCCACCTGGGCTATGAACAGTACCCCTGCCGGATCATTCTTCTCCCAGCTGGGTTAGGCTGTAATTCGGCCCAGCCAGATTTAAATAGAAAAGAGCCCAGCCGAGGCTTCCTTAGTTCGGCCCAGGCGGGGTGGCGAAGTGGAGGCCCAGTTGGGTTGATGGTTGCTGGAGGCTGAAGTTAACCCGGGGTGGGCCGGGATGTCTGCCAGATCGGCCCACCCGGAGTTACGTCGGCGGGGCGAGGGAGCGGTGAGATAGTCCCTGCGGTGGGCCGGATTAGGCCCACCCAGGGGAAGCGGGCGGCGACGATGGAGCGATGAGACAGTCCCCGCGGTGGGCCGGATTAGGCCCACCCGGGGGAAGCGGGCAGCGACGATGGAGCGGTGGCTCGGCGTAGAAGGTTCGGTGGGGGAGCGAAGCGACGCCGGGGTTGGTGGGTCGGCCGGGTCGACGGGGATGCCTACCCATCCGGGTTAGGGGGAGCTCGGTGAGATGTATGGTGGGATGGCTGAGGCCAAGTCTGGTGAATCTCGGCCCAACCAGGATGTTTTCTTTCTGCTTCTTGTTGGATTTCTGGATCAGGCCAAATCAGAGTATGTCGGCCCAACGACTTCCTTTGCTCGTTTTTACCTATTCTTCTCTCTATTTCTTCATCTCATATGTCTATTTTTTCTATACACCTTCATTGAGTCTCTTCATAGCTTAACTCTGGGGTATCCGGGGTTACACCCCCGACATTAGTCCCCGAGGCTATGTGGGATGCGCAGAATCGCGCATAGGCTTCCTATAAAATATCTCCAGAGTTGTTTACCGACATATAGTCCTTTTCATATATCCCTGACCTCTGGTCTTAACCCTTTTGAGTAAGTCATTTGGCTTCTGGCCGAATTTGGCTCTGGCCTTAACCCTTTTGAGTAACTCTTTTGGCTTCTGGCCTGATTCGGCTCTGGCCTTAACCCATTTGGGTAAGTCATTTGGCTTCTGGCCGAATTTGGCTCTGGCCTTAACCCGTTTGGGTAAGTCATTTGGCTTCTGGCCGAATTTGGCTCTGGCCTTAACCCTTTTGGGTAAGTCTTTTGGCTTCTGGCCTGATTCGGCTCTGGCCTTAACCCTTTTGGGTAAGTCATTTGGCTTCTGGCCGAATTTGGCTCTGTCCTTAACCCTTTTGAGTAACTCTTTTGGCTTCTGGCCTGATTCGGCTCTGGCCTTAACCCTTTTGGGTACGTCTTTTGGCTTCTGGCCTGATTTGGCTCTGGCCTTAACCCTTTTGGGTAAGTCTTCTGGCTTCTGGCCTCATTCGGCTCTGGCCTTAACCCTTTTGGGTAAGTCATTTGGCTTCTAGCCTAATTCGGCTCTGGCCTTAACCCTTTTGGGTAAGTCTTTTGGCTTCTGGCCTGATTCGGCTCTAGCCTTAACCCTTTTGGGTAAGTCTTCTGGCTTCTGGCCTGATTCGGCTCTGGCCTTAACCTTTTTGGGTAAGTCTACTAGCTTCTGGCCTGATTCGGCTCTGGCCTTAACCCTTTTGGGTAAGTCTTTTGGCTTCTAGCCTGATTCAGCTCTGGCCTTATGAATTGTAATCCGACTTATCCCATCCGAGATATAATTGCTGAGTTATATGACTCAAAATTGACACGAGTCTCTGTTTTGAGTTACTTGACCCAAAATCTGCGTTTCAAGATTCCAATCCGAGTTACAAGATTCCAATCCGAGTCTCATGACTCAAATCCGAGTTACAAGATTCCAATCCGAGTCTCATGACTCAAATCCGAGTTACAAGATTCCAATCCGAGTCTCATGACTCAAATCCGAGTTACCTGATGGGAGTTTGAGTTGCTTGACTCGAATCTGACATAGGTCTTAGATCCGAGTTATTTGGTTGAGATATGATATGGCCTTATGATTGGCTGGCAAACCGCCAAAGATTTGGATCCAAGATATTGATCCGAGATATGATTTAGAATTATGATATGACTTCATGATATCATGGCATATTTCCATTGATATGGATCCGAGATTTGATATGATGAATGAATGATATGCTGGCACATGCTGCCCAAGATATGGAACAAATTGATTTGAGGTATAAGATAACCTGGTAAGCTGGGCTAAAATCCAAGTTACCCTGTAACTAGGAAACTGAAACGAATCCAAATTACCCCTGTAGTTAGGCAAACTGAAGTAAAATCCGAGTTACCTTGTAACTAGGAAACCTGTAGTTAGGCAAATTGAAGTAAAATCCGAGTTACCACGTAACTAGGAAAATCGAAGTAAAGTCCGAGTTACGTGTAACCTGGAAACCTGAAATTAGGCAAACTGAAGTAAAATCCGAGTTACTATGTAACTAGGAAAACCGAAGTAAAATCCGAGTTACCATGTAACCTGGAAACCTGTAACTAGGCAAACTAAAGTTAAATCCGAGTTACTTTGTAACTAGGAAAGCCGAAGTAAAATTCGAGTTACCATGTAACCTGGAAACCTGTAACTAGGCAAACTGAAGTTAAATCCGAGTTACCAGGTAACCTGGCATGGTGATGCACACACCCATCCGAGTTACGGAATGACCTGGCAAGCTGAAAACAGCGATCCGAGTTAAATATGAGTTACCAGGTAATCCGGCTGACTGAGTCAAATCCGAGTTACAGGGCAACCTGGCAAGATAAAGTATAACTCTAGTTACTATGCAACTTGGTGGGTCGAGTTAAATCCGAGTTAAGAATGACTTGGTGAGCTATTTTTTAGTCCAAGGCAGCTTGTAGACGCAAAGCAGTGGATACATACGAGATCATGGCATATCTTAAGTCTTTTCTGAGTTATTGTTCTATGCACGGAGACACCGAGTCCCCGAGCTACTTTTTCTACCCTTAGGTGGCTTCAAAAGGCATGCAAGCTAGTCCCCGGGTTGAGTTATCTCATCCCTGGGGTGAACAACTTGGTGATAGTCCCCGAGTGATATCCAGGGTATTTCATGTGCAAGTTGGTTGAGTTATCTAGTTGAGTCACTCCCAAAGGGTTAGCTACAACTTACTGTACTGCTGGTGAAGAGGTTGAGGAGGAGGTTGAGACACCCCAACAAGGGAGGCTCGTATGCTAGCTCCCCTGCTCTCTGTACGTTGAGGAAGAGGATGCAGAGAACTTTGATCGATGGTGAAGTAGAGCTTGATGAAGATGTTCCCGTCTAGATGGTAACCCAACCAGCACCGCTTATCAGCCCCACGGTGGGCGCCAACTGTCGTGGTGGTGTCACGGCAGATGTCTGGTATAGGCTAAAGTTGGGGCCGAATGGACGATGGAGGAATCCGGGAAGGGATGATGAAGTGAAGACCTCATACGGAAGAACTCAGAGATACACGATATACCCAGGTTCGAGGCTCTCTTAGTGAGATTACACCTCTACTCCTGCATCTAATCTCATATATCTTGCCATGCTTGTGGCTACAATGGTGCTCCTTGAGCTGTACTCTTATGCCTCTCATGGAGAGAGCAGAGGAAGAAGAAACCATGCTCCTAGTGAGCAGAGGGAGAGGAGCCCTCCAAGGGGCCTCTCCTGTAACGTTACCCCTGGTGCTCCTTATAAAGGGGAGCCCAGGGGACAAGGTATGTCATCTAAAGTACTCCTATGAGCTGTCTTGTGGGGCTTGCCTAGTCACCTTGTCCTTTGTTCAGTCATTGGTCTTATCCCTTCGGCATATTCCTTAGCATCTTTAGGAGATGCTTGGCATATTCCCTAGCATCTCCCAAGATGCCCAGCATATTCCTTAACATCTTGGACCAAAGGGGGCCAGTCTGAGCCAGGGGCGTCCCAAGACTGGCACCTGACGTAGGCTTGACTTGACTTGGCAGCATGTCGATGTAGAGGTTGCTGGTAGGTCCAGGTATGAGAGAAACGACGCCCGGGACGAAGTAATTCGGCCTGGGGAAGTGAAATTCAGCCATGGGTGGAAATAATTCGGCATGGGGGAAAAATGGGGCCCACCTGGGCTATGAACAGTACCCCTGCCGGATCATTCTTCTCCCAGCTGGGTTAGGCTGTAATTCGGCCCAGCCAGATTTAAATAGAAAAGAGCCCAGCCAAGGCTTCCTTAGTTCGGCCCAGGCGGGGTGGCGAAGTGGAGGCCCAGTTGGGTTGACGGTTGCTAGAGGCTGAAGTTAACCCGGGGTGGGCCGGGATGTCTGCCAGATCGGCCCACCCGGAGTTACGTCGGCGGGGCGAGGGAGCGGTGAGACAGTCCCCGCGGTGGGCCGGATTAGGCCCACCCGGGGGAAGCGGGCGGCGACGATGGAGCGATGAGACAGTCCCCGCGGTGGGCCGGATTAGGCCCACCCGGGGGAAGCGGGCGGCGACGATGGAGCGGTGGCTCGGCGTAGAAGGTTCGGTGGGGGAGCGAAGCGACGTGGGGTTGGTGGGCCGGCCGGGTCGACAGGGATGCCGACCCATCCAGGTTAGGGGGAGCTCGGTGAGATGTATGGTGGGCTGGCTGAGGCCGAGTCTGGTGAATCTCGGCCCAGCCAGGATGTTTTCTTTCTGCTTCTTGTTGGATTTCTGGATCAGGCCAAATCAGAGTATGTCGGCCCAACGACTTCCTTTGCTCTTTTTTACCTATTCTTCTCTCTATTTCTTCATCTCATATGTCTATTTTTTCTATACACCTTCATTTAGTCTCTTCATAGCTTAACTCTGGGGTATCCGGGGTTACACCCCCGACACTTGCAAGCTTCATTAATGCAACGCCACCGAGGTTGCCACATATGTATCTATCTGTTACATGGACTGGCAAATCCTGGTCTTGATATGTACTCCTCTACGCGCTCCTTCGGGAAACCTGAGTGGCACCTTTTCGATCACCCAGTCACGGTATGATACTTGATAACCATCTAAGCTCCCTACAAAACGGTGATTTGCATTATCTCACAGTCTAAGGACCAGGTTGCGAGGTTTCATGCGTTTTATCATCAATGGTGAACTTTGTAACTAGATCTCATTGAGATACAACTATTGGGTGTTTGTCTATCACGTCATTCAACCAATGACGTGACCTCATTGTCAATTGGCATAAATTCCCATGATCTTGAAACCCAGATCATCCTCATGACCAATGAACTAGTTCGCTAGAGGTAACTAGAGACACGGTTTGTTTACATACCACACGTGTCTTAACGTTTCGTATTAACACAGTTATAACACAGTATGAAACGTATTATGAACATATAGGAGATATATCAAACAATACACTTTATTATTTGCCTCTAGGGCATAACTCCTTCAGTCTCCCACTTGCACTAGAGTACAATATAATCTAGTTTACAATAGGCAGGAACCTAACACCAATGGCATCCCGGTGTTGTTCGTGCTTGGCTTGTATGAGAACTTTAGTCAATGGATCTGCCACATTTAGATCCGTGTGTACATTGCAAATCTTGATTTCACCTTCATCAACGTTCTGCCAAATGACGTGAAATCGTAGCTTGATGTGTTTGGCTGTGGAATGAGTTCTTGGTTCCTTTGCATTTGCAATAGCTCCCATGTTATCACAATAGATTGTCACGGGATCTTGTGCACTCGAAACAACTCCCAGTTCAATGACGAAATTCCTTAGCCAAATAGCCTCATTCACCGCATCAGCAGCAGCAATGTATTCTGACTCCATTGTAGATTGTGCAACTACCGGTTGCTTCTTGCTCTTCCAGCTTACCGCCCCACCATTCACCAAAAACACAAATCCTGTCTAAGACTTCGAGTCATCAGGATCTGAGTGCCAGCTTGCATCCACGTAACTAGTTATGTTTAGAGCTTCATCATTGCCTCCATAGACTAGGACCATGTCCTTTATTTTCCTGAGATACCTTAGGATATTTTTCACAGCTGTCTAGTGATCCATTCCTGGATTACTTTGGTATCGGCTCGCCAAACTGAGAGCCAATGCCACATCAGGTCGAGTACTTAGCATTGCATACATGATAGAACCTATGGTTGAGGCATAGGGGATGTAAGACATCCTTTCTCTATCGGTGTCTGTTACCGGACATTGAGATAAACTCAGTATGCTACCTTTTGTTATAGGTGCCAAACCTCTTTTGGCATCCTCCATTTTGAACCTCTTCAAAATCTTCTCAAGGTAAGTACTTTGACTTAATGCAATTAGGCGTCTTGATCTATCTCTATAGATTTTGATGCCTAATATGTATGCAGCTTCACCTAGATCCTTCATGGAAAATTGACTACTCAAATATGATTTCACGCTTCTCATAAGATCCACGTCATTTCCCATGAGTAATATGTCATCCACATATACTACTAGGAATACAATTGAGCTCCCACTCGCTTTCTTGTAAATGCAGAACTCTTGTTGATTTTGGACAAATCCAAAACTCTTGATCACTTGATCAAAACGTTGGTTCCAGCTCCGAGATGCCTTCTTCAATCTATAAATGGACCGCTGAAGCTTGCACACCTTTCCAGCATCCTTAGGATCAACAAAACCTTCCGGTTGCATCATATACAACTCTTCATCAATGTGACCATTGAGAAATGCGGTCTTGACATCCATCTGCCAAATTTCATAGTCGAAATGGGCAGCAATTGCTAGTAAAATCCGGATAGCCTTAAGCATCACTATGGGAGAGTAAGTCTCATCGTAGTCGACTCCTTGAATTTGTCGAAACCCCTTTGCGGCAAGTCGAGCTTTGTGAATGGTCACATTACCATCCGCATCTCTCTTTTTCTTAAAGATCCATTTATTTTCCATGGCCTTGCGACCTTCGGGAAGATCTACCAAGGTCCAAACTTGGTTCTCATACATGGATCCTATTTCGGATTTCATGGCTTCTAGCCATTTGTCGGAATCGGCACTATCCATTGCTTCTTTGTAGTTTGCAGGTTCTTCCTGTTCATCTAGGATGACAGACATCACAAGACTACTGTACCAATCAGGAGTGGCACGAACTCTTGTAGACCTACGAACCTCAAGAGTCTCGACGTCGTTGTTTTGATCATCATCATTGGGATCTTCCTCCATGTTGGAGATCGGTTTTGGAACAGCTTCCGTTGCACTACTCGGAATTTGGAGAGAAGGGTCAACAACTTCATCTAACTCAATTTTCCTTCCACTAATTCCTTTGGTGAGGAACTCTTTCTAGAGAAAGGTGCCGGCTTTCACGACAGACATTTTGCCTTCAACCTTGTTGTAGAAATATACCCAATTGTTTCCCTTGGGTACCCCACAAAGATGCATTTTTCTGATTTAGGTTCGAGTTTGTCAGGCTGTAGTTTCTTGACGTAAGCCTCCGATCCCCAAACTTTCAGAAATGACAATGTTGGCTTCTTGCCATACAATATCTCATATGGGGTTGTCTCCACAGATTTGGACGGTGCTCGGTTTTAAGTAAAAGCAGTGGTTTCTAACGCATATCGCCAAAATGATACAGACAAATCAGTCAAAGACATCATGGACCGCACACTATCTAATAGAGTACGGTTACGTCGTTCCGACACACCATTTCGCTATGGTGTTCCAGCTGGTGTAAGTTGTGGGATTATCCCACAGTCCTTTAAGTGCATGTTAAACTCATAACTCAAATACTCGCCTCCTCGATCCGATCGAAGATGCTTGATTCTCTTGTTAAGTTGATTCTCTACTTCCTTCTGAAATTCCTTGAACTTTTCAAAGGTTTCAGACTTGTGTTTCATTAAGTAGATATATCCATATCTACTCAAATCGTTAGTAAAGGTAACAAAATAACGATAACCATTGCGTGTTGAGACACTCATTGGTCCACATACATCCGTATGTATGATTCCCAGTAGGTCTGCAGCTCTCTCCATCATGCTGGAGAAGGGTGTCCTAGTCATCTTGCCCATAAGGCATGGCTCACATGTATCAAGAGATTCTAAATCTAATGATCCAAGAAGTCCTTCTGAATGAAGCTTCAAGTCCTTCTGAATGAAGCTTCTTCATGCGCTTTACGCCAATGTGACCAAGATGGTAATGCCAGATAAACATGGAATTATCATCATTATGCTTACAAAGTTTAGCATCAATATTATGGATGTGAGTATTGCAATCAAGATCTAGTAAGAATAAACCATTACTCACAGGCGCATGAACATAAAAGACGTCATCCATATAAATAGAACAACCACTTGTTCCAGATTTAAATGAATAATGACCTTGCAACAAGTAAGATCCACTTACAATATTCATACTCAATGCGGGTACATAGTAGCATTTATTCAAAACTAGAATCAATCTTGACGGCAAATGTAGAGATAACGTGCCGACGGCCACCACATCGACTTTCGTGCCATTGCCGACACACATCGTCACCTCGTCCTTTCCAAGCCGCCTCTTACTCCGCAGCTCTTGTTGGGAGTTACATATGTGAGCAACAGAACCGGTATCAAATACCCAGGTGTTGCTCCTGGCGTTGGTAAGGAACACATCTATAACATGTATATCACATATACCTTTATCTTTGGCGGCAATCTTGTTGGAAATATGCCCTAGATACAAATAGTAGTAAGGACTATTATCATATTTCATATAGTTTATGATTAAGTTTTATATCATGCTATAACTGTATTGAGTGGAAACATCAATACATGTGTGATATACAAACAACCAGGGGTTCCTAGTGAAACTCTAGTCACTGGTTCATTGGTCAACAGATGATCATGTTTCCTGATCATGTGGCATTTATGCCAGTTGGAAATGAGGTCATCTCATTCGGAGAATCAGATGATGAACCAATACCCCACCTAAACATCGTGACCTGATCATGTCACAAAGTTCAAGTTACGATGATTAGAAATGGATCCTCGTAGACTATTTCTTAGACCGTGAGGCTATATCAATCACTGTCTCCTGAGAGTGCTTAGATAGCATCAAATGCCATCTGGTAAAATGGTGGTTATAAAGGTGTGTTCAGGTATTCGGAGGAAACCGAAGAGGCAATATATGTCAAGAGCAGGATTTGTCCGTCCATGTGACGGAAAGATACTAAAGGGCCCACTCGGAGAAGTTATATCCAATAGATGCGCAACGTGTGATTAGATCACGGGGATATCACTTGTCGGAATGAGTTAAGTAGCATTGTTCAGTAACGAGATTGAACCCGACATGGTGATGTCATTGATCAGATCTCGGGCAATGCAACTATCGAATGACAAAGGGAATAAGACATGACTGTCCCGGTTCAAACGACGAAAGATCTTCGTGGAACACACAGGGGTCACATGGCCATCCAGGTCCCTCTGTCGATCATTGGTGCGGGAGTGTCTCGACCATGTCTGGAGTGTTCCTGAACCATGGGGTATCATGCTTAAGGGCTTGATGATGCTTAGAGAGTGTTTATAGGATCAGTAGAATCGCCGAAGAAGAGAAGGGAGAAAACCGGAAGGGTTTCGGTAAGTCCGGAGGATGTCCGGAGTGGAGGTGGAAGGTGTTCCATGGCCACGGAGATTGAATAATATGTGAATGAATGTTAAATGTTGATTTAATAATTTATTCATAATTATTTAATAAAGAGAAAAATCAATTAAATGGTCAAAGGCTTAATGGGCCAATTCCCGGAGGGGATAGGGCCCATTAGGGAAAGGCAAGAGGGGAGAAGGGGCCATGGGGTGGCCGGTGGCCCTATTGGGCCAGCCCCCCACGTGGGGCCCATGAGGGGGTGGCCGGCAGCGCCTCCCCCTTCCTCCTCCTCCTCTCCTTTAGTCCCACCCCGGGACTTTGGGGGAGGTAGTACCTCCCCTCCCCTATATAAAGTGGGGTATTTGGCCGAGAAAAATACAACCAATAACCAATAAAGGTCTCCCCACTTTTGGGAGGACCTCCAATTCATATTTTATCTCTCCCCCTCTCTCTCTCGTGACCGTGGTCCCAAGTCTGGACTGCGCGAGCGAGAGACATCTTCACCGCGGAGCGCCGTCATGCTGCGGGATTCGGATCCGGGAGCTCTACTTCCGCAACTGCTGCTGGATCGGGGAAGCGGGAGTCATCGTCAGGCACCGTACGTGTGTAACTCCCCGCGAGGTGTCGCACTTGAGCCACTCAAGTCGTTGGAGCCAGAAGGAGCGCAAGGACTTCATCACGACCTTGAGGTCGGCTTCGGCTTGTCTACATCAACCACGCTCTCCTGAGCGTTGACAACGCTTTTCGGTCTTCAAGAGTAAGTTCGCGAAAAGCCCCTCCCGTTACTCTATTACTAATGGATAGGTCCTGGAAACTTCAGGGGTTCAAAGGCATAGAATAAAATTTATTGTTTTTATGTGCGGAACCCCTACAGTGGTATCAGAGCTAGATCTATGCGTAGTAATGCTAGTACGGGTAGAACACACGAGATGTATCGTGTGGGCGTTGATCTTTAAGTTGCTACCCTCCCACGTGTACTTGAGTATACCGCAGTAATGCTTGATGAAGCGGCCCCCAACCGACTTTACGCGTTCATTCGCGAGATTGGTCCACGCTTGACATACGGCTTGTACTGTATAGAGTGGCTTAGGAGGGTGTCTGTCTCTCTCGCATTAGTTGGTATACCATTTGCAACAGAGGGCCCGGAAAGGAGTGTAGTATAGACAACTACTTGATCAGCGTTGTGCTGAAAGTTCGTAGGTAAGAACGGTTCTTGTGTTAAAGCCCATTCAGCCACGTAAAACATGCAAAGATAAACTAGTGGCGTCTAACTTTGTTTTGCAGGGGGGCGTTGCTTTGTGATATGGTTGTGG
Source organism: Avena sativa (assembly GCA_916181665.1). Classification (NCBI taxonomy): domain Eukaryota; kingdom Viridiplantae; phylum Streptophyta; class Magnoliopsida; order Poales; family Poaceae; genus Avena; species Avena sativa. The sequence continues at coordinate 69,491,258 of OV702292.1, forward strand.
CAAAGATAAAGTGATTACCTTTTGTTACATAGTAGTAGATAGTCACGGAGGTGACGAACTACCACACCGGAATGACACCGGTACCCTAGTGTCTACAGCGCCGGAACCCTGGCACCGGAACCCGGTGACAGCGGATGGAGATCATGACATGAAGGACCATATCACATAGCATTTACATTCAATGTTATTGTTTGTATGTCTTATTGTGTGCTAGTATTAGATACTCGACGGTAGCCTAATAAGATGATCCCTGTTAAAATAACCAACGATTCCCCCTTAGTGTGAACCATCAAGAAAGTTCTTCGGTATGAGGCGATCCAGGGTTACAAGCCTGGGTGTCAGACATATCTACGTTCACATACAGTGGGTGTAAGACATGTTGCACAGCGAAAACACTACGGTTGAGTTGGCGAGCCTAGCATGTACAGACATGGCCTCGGAACGCGGATGGTCGAAAGATCGAGCACGAGTGGCATGAATGATGTGACCGACGTTTAGCGTCCACCCTTGAACCCACATTGATGGCCGTGATGATCGGGGGAGATGTGGCTGATAGGGGTCGTGTTATCACTAGGAACCCTCACTAGGGATAGGTGTTTCTGAGTGGAGTTATTATTAACTCATTTAATTATAAACTTAGTCTAAATTCCTTTTGCAATTATAAATGTAGATGGGCTCTTTCGTGTTGAAAATTGAATGGTTAGAAGGAGAGAAGCTCAGATTAGATGGATCGAACTTCTCCATTTGGGTTGCCAGTCTCCATGTTCTCCTTAGCGAGAACGACATGGTCGACTACATACTCAACGGGATGGATTTGTATCCGTCCATAGACCTTGAGACCCTAGAGGAGCGGAAAGACCGTTGTCTCTGTCGGGAGATGGCCTCCTATATTTCAGTTGTGATGCATTTCGGAATGGTGGACGAGCTGTGGCCTTTCGTGGGTGATGTCAACCCTCGTTCGGTGATGCTACAGCTTAGGACACATTTCGTGGATCAGACACGCATTTGGGAGCATGAGTTGATGGGAGACTTACTCTCCATTAAGTTGGAGGAGAACTCGTCACTGGACAGCCACTTGCAGCACATGAATGATGTGTACATGAGGCCAGCATACTTCCTGGACGTCCGGATTTCATGCTCTTTTGCAAATGTTGCTGTGCTGCGGTCGCTGCCACCAAGCTACCAAGCATAAGTCAAGACTTGTGTAATGAGGGGCAACACGGAAATGGAGTTCCACCGGTTCATGACACATCTCAGGAATGTGTTGGTTGAACCAGATGTCGCTCAGGTCGTCAACGACAAAGGTATATATTTGATATACAGTTTTATAAATGTTATAATCTTGCAAACACATTGCAATGTTAACTATATCTGATACTTGTTCTATTTTATTGAAAATAGGTCCTTCTGCATGAGAGGTGCTTGCTGGAGAGGAGGTGACATTGCGTGTTGGTGGCGAGCATGATGATGATGGCCGACGACACTCTCCCTCAACATTTATCATTTAGTTTGTGTTTTAGGATGATTAATGTAATCAAGAGATTGTGAACTTCTTTAGTGTGTCTGACACTTCGTGAGACGGTTATTCATATGAGTTTGTAACAAATAGTTGTTCTGCTTTTATGAATGATTTCTATTCATGTTCATATCTTGTTTGATTATGTGTGAATTATCCTTGTTGTTTGAAACTAATTGATAATGTATGAACATTTATAAATCATTAAAATGCCTTGTTTAAAATACCCAACTTAATGATATATTCATTAATGAATGAAACCATTGTTTAAATTCAAAGTTATAATGATAATATGTGAAAGTCATTTGATTTCTTTTCACATATAAATCATGCCTAAGTTCGGCAAAATAACTTGAACACCATGTATTACTTGAATACAAAGTGTTTAATGAATTGTTAAAAGTTAATACATATCCGATGTATTGGGTTTTAACGAAAATGGTAATTATCATTAAATGATTGTTTAAATGTGTAAAGTAAGTTTACCAAAGGAAACATGAATATGAAACTATTTGATTTGATCAAGGTGTTTCATCAACAAAAAGGGTATAAATATAAAAGAGAATCTAATTACTACGATTTGATCAATAGTAATGAAATTCAACTTTATAAGAATGGCATGAAAGAAATTGTGAAATGAAAAGTGTTTTGAAAACGTCAAAATGCAAGGCATCACAATGTGATATTAGATATCAAAGGGGGTTGAATAGAAGGCACCAAATAAATCGTTGTAGTATAGATGTAGAGACCAATAGTTAAGAAATAGTTAGCACTCAATTAGAATTGGTAAACCATTAGAATTCGTGAAAGTTTTGGGGTTATTCGATATAACCAAAACAATAGCGGATAAGTCATTGTAGTGTATTCATTGGAAACTTTGAATACGAAACCCATAGCTCAAACCAAAAGGAAAGCAAGATTCGTATTGCTTGGATTTTGGTGCATTCTTGAGAAAGCCCACTATTAGTGATGTTTCTCAATTATGAAGCAAATGGAAATTAGTGTAAAACACGATGAGGATTCAACACCCAGCATCAGAGTGTTGAGAAGCGCGACGGACAACGTTCTTGAACGATTCTCTTCACGGAAGGAAAGAATCAATGATTTTGATCATTGTGTTTTTCCCTCCACTATTAAGTAGGATTCGAAATGTAAATCCATATCTAGTATGGAGACGTTTGTGAATCACTTGTCATAATTCTTGGAATATGACGTACCTACAAACTACAAAGGAAATAATGGTAAACTAGAATTATGAGAAATCCTAAAAGGAAAATTCCCTTGAGATTAGAAAGCAATTCGTTGCTGAATCTCACAAGTAAAAGGGGTTACTTGAAATTTCCCAAATGACTGCAAAGCCATAGTGGAAAAAGGGGGTGAATGACTAATGCACAATTTGTCAAGTATTGGATGAATTCAAATGAATTTGATTCATGTGTGATGGATGTCTAGTGGATTTAAAACTAGTAAAGTACTAGTATCTCATAGTAAATCTCCAAGTTTGATATTTGATCAAAGGATTTTGAAGTTATTCAAAATAGTAAAGGAGATATGCAATTTGCATAAAATTGAGTGGGAGCTATGAAAGTCTTCCTAAAACAATATGTGATTGACATATTTTTAAGTGGGAGAAATATGAGTCTCAAACTCAAATATGTAGGAACATATTTTGAGTGGGAGCTCATAGGAGTAATTCTTAAGCGTGTTAAGAATGAAAGGCACAAATACTTATAAATAATGATTTATAAGATGTAGAAGTTGATAATAGGTGTATTATGATATTATGTAGTATTCCTGAAGGGATTTTGAAAAGTGTTTCAGAATAGAAGTTAATTAAGGAACTAGTCCTTAATAACTCCAATTAGGAATAGCATTTAGTTTAACATCAATGGTTGAAAGAAAGAAAAGGATGATCGTCATCCACTATGTTGAGACATAGGTTCTATCTTAGAAACCATGATGATAACTTAGCATAATATGTAATCCAAACAAAGAACGTTTGAAAGTGATTAAGTTCGAATCACAGAACGTTTGAGCTAAGTTTGTCTGCAGTGTCTAGTAGAGAACTGTGGATATATTTTCCAAATTCATAAAGGATGACATATCTTAAATCATAAAGAGTTATGTTATAAGGGAATATGTTGGAAACTCCTGTAGATACCAATTAAAAGTCAAGTAGGAAGCGAGGTGAACAAAACATCGAAAGTTGCACAGAGTGCACTAGTGTTTCGATGAATACATTTATAATAATAGATAAGGGTACCATCTAAAGTGTTGTATAATGTTATGGCGGGGCTAGTTCGCTTTTAATTTAGAATGATGTGTCCCAGGGCACAGTGCCCATGAGAAAGCCCTCGAGGTTGATCTAACGTCACTGTAGGCTCCTAGAATCAGGCCTCATTCTGCTGCCCTAGCGATGATGCATACACACAGATGCTATCATGTGATGATAAAGTATTAATTTCAATCAAGGTGACATTAGTAAGTTGCAAAGGATTTGGGACTGTAAAGTACAGACCCAAGACTCAACCTCTTCCATGAGCAAGCATGTTCAGGGTACCGGGTATATGGTGCAAATGATTTAGAACAAATGCAGCTAGTGTATTTGTACTCTAGTGCAAGTGGGAGACTGTTGGAAATATGCCCTAGAGACAAATAGTAGTAAGCACTATTATCATATTTCATATAGTTTATGATTAAGTTTTATATCATGCTATAACTGTATTGAGTGGAAACATCAATACAGGTGTGATATACAAACAACCAGGGGTTCCCAGTGAAACTCTAGTCACTGGTTCATTCGTCAACAAATGATCATGTTTCCTGATCATGTGGCATTTATAGCAGTTGGAAATGAGGTCATCTCATTCGGAGAATGAGACGATGAACCAATACCCAACCTAAACATCATGACCCGATCATGTCATGAAGTTCAAGTTACGATGATTAGAAATGGATCCTCATAGACTATTCCTTAGACCGTGAGGCTATATCAATCACTGTCTCCCGAGAGTGCTTAGATAGCATCAAACGCCATCTGGTAAAACGGTGGTTATAAAGGTGTGTTCAGGTATTCATAGGAAACCGTAGAGGCAATATATGTCAAGAGCGGGATTTGTCCGTCCATGTGACAGAAAGATACTCAAGGGCCCACTCGGAGAAGTTATATCCAATAGATACGCAGCGTGTGATTAGATCACGGGGATATCACTTTTCGGAACGAGTTAAGTAGCATTGTTCAGTAACGAGATTGAACCTGACATGGTGATGTCATTGATTAGATCTCGGGCAATGCAAGTATTGAATGACAAAGGGAATAAGACACGACTGTCCTGGTTCAAATGACGAAAGATCTTCGTGGAACGCACAGGGGTCACATGGCCATACAGGTCCCTCTGTCGATCATTGGTGCGGGAGTGTCTCGACCATGTCTGGAGTGTTCCCGAACCGTGGGGTATCACGCTTAAGGGCTTGATGATGCTTAGAGAGTGTTTATAGGATCGGTAGAATCGCCGAAGAAGAGAAGGGAGAAAACCGGAAGGGTTTCGGTAAGTCAGGAGGATGTCCAGAGTGGAGGTGGAAGGTGTTCCATGGCCACGGAGATTGAATAATATGTGAATGAATGTTAAATGTTGATTTAATCATTTATTCATAATTATTTATAAAGAGAAAAATCAATTAAATGGTCAAAGGCTTAATGGGCCAATTCCCGGAGGGGATAGGGCCCATTAGGGAAAAGCAAGAGGGGAGAACGGGCCATGGGGTTGCCGGTGGCCCTATTGGGCCAGCCCCCACGTGGGGCCCATGAGGGGGTGGCTGGCGGCGCCTCCCCCCTCCTCCTCCTCTCCTTTAGTCCCACCCCGGGACTTTGGGGGAGGTAGTACCTCCCCTCCCCCTATATAAAGTGGGGTATTTGGCCTAGAAAAATACAACCAATAATCAATAAAGGTCTCCCCACTTTTGGGAGGACCTCCAATTGATATTTTCTCTCTCCCCTCTCTCTCTCGTGACCGTGATCCGAAGTCTGGACTGTGCGAGCGAGAGACATCTTCACCGCAGAGCGCCGTCACGCTGCGGGATTCGGATCCGGGAGCTCTACTTCCGCAACTGCTGCTGGATCGGGGAAGTGGGAGTCATCGTCAGGCACCGGACGTGTGTAACTCCCCGCGAGGTGTCGCACTTGAGGCACTCAAGTCATTGGAGCCAGAAGGAGTGCAAGGACTTCATCACAACCTTGAGGTCGGCTTCGGCTCGTCTACATCAACCACGCTCTCCTGAGCGTTGACAACGCTTTTCGGTCTTCAAGGGTAAGTTCAAGAAAAGCCCCTCCCGTTACTCTATTACTAATAGATAGGTCCTAGCAACTTCAGGGGTTCAGGGGCATAGAGTAAAATTTATTGTTTTTATGCGCGGAACCCCTACAGTGGTATCAGAGCTAGATCTATGCGTAGTAATGCTAGTACGGGTAGAACACACGAGATGTAGCATGTGGGCATTGATCTTTTAGTTGTTACCCTCCCACGTGTACTTGAGTATACCGCAGTAATGCTTGATGAAGCGGCCCCCAACCGACTTTACACGTTCATTCGTGAGACTGGTCCACGCTTGACATACGGCTTGTACTGTATAAAGTGGCTTAGGGGGGTGTCTGTCTCTCTCGCATTAGTTGGTATACCATTTGCAACGAAGGGCCCCGAAAGGAGTGTAGTATAGACAACTACTTGAACAGCGTTGTGCTGAAAGTTCGTAGGTAAGAACGGTTCTTGTGCGAAAGCCCATTCAGCCACGTAAAACATGCAAAGATAAACTAGTGGTGTCTAACATGCGAAAGCCCATTGAGGTCGGCTTCGGCTCGTCTGCATCAACCACGCTCTCCTGAGCGTTGACAACGCTTTTCGGTCTTCAAGGGTAAGTTCGCGAAAAGCCCCTCCCGTTACTATATTACTAATAGATAGGTCCTAGCAGCTTCAGGGGTTCAGGGGCATAGAATAAAATTTATTGTTTTTATGCGCGGAACCCCTACAAATCTTGCCGGCTTTCTTGTCCTCAATGTACTAATAGATAGTTCATCACAAAACTCTTATAGCTAGGGGCAGCGAGTGCAGCACCCTATCTATAGCGATCTCCTCCGGGATTTTGCAATCCAGGGCGTTTAAGCGCTTAACGTAGCCAGACATTTTGACCACATGCTCACTAATAGTGCTGTGCTCTTCCATTTTAGCAGAGAAGAAGTGATCGGAAGCATCATACCTCTCTACACGAGCCTATGGATCAAAGACAGCCTTGAGATCCTCAATGATTTCAAAGGCATTCATCCTCTCAAAATGCTTTTGAAGCTCCGGCTCCATGGCATAGAGCATTCCACTCTGGATGAGGGAGAAATCGTCCGCCTTGGACTGCCAGACATTCTTTTCATCCTGGGAGGCGGAATCTGTAGGCTTAGACGGAAGCTCAGCCTCGATGACATAAATTAACTTATAGGGGACTAGGAGGATCCTAAGATTGCGGAACCATGCGGTGAAGTTGGTTCCATTAGTTTTCAGCTTGTCCTTCTCGAGGAAAGTGCTAGGGTTGAAGGTGGGTGGGCGAGACATCTACAAATGATTTGCAAAGTATTTAGACTATGTTCATAATAATGAGTTTAAGTTTTAACTAAAAGAACTCCCACTCAAATGAACATCCCTCTATTCATTTCAGTGATCACATGATCCCAATCCGCTGCACCTCCCCCGATCATCATGGCCATCAGTGCAGTTTCAAAGGTGGACATTCCCCAATGTTGATCACATCAACCATGTGATTCATGCTCGACCTTTCGGTCTCTTGTATTCCGAGGCCATGTATACACATGCTAGGCTCGCCAGTTCTAACTCGTGTGTATTCACAGTGCAACATGGCTTACACCCACTGTATGCGAACATAGATATGTCTGACACCTAGGCCTGTAACCCTGGATCGCCTCATACCGAAGAACTTTCTTGGTGGTGCACACACAAGGGGAATACAATAACTGGAATACTATGAGGGATTATCTTATTATGCTACCGTCTAGTAAGTATACTAGCACAATAAGTAATACTTCAAAAGTAAAGCATTATGACATGGTTACAGCATTATGATCATCATCAACTGCCTTAAAGTTTCACAAACTTGTCAATGCCATGTTATAACACTTGCCCCTATGCAATAATGAAGATAGACGCCTCTATATTAACTATTGCATGTTTTACACGGCTTTAGGGCTTTCGCAGTAGAATCCCTTCCCACCTACGAACGTCGAGCCACAACATGGATTCAATGATTGCCATTCTTCTTCCCTTTTCAGGGCCCTCCAGTGTCAATGCCATATCAACTACTATAGAGATACAAACACCCCCCTAAGCCACTTTGATTTGTGGACCAGTCTCGTGAATCACCACGTGAGGTCGGTTGGGGGCCGCTTCATCAAACAGTGCCGCGATATGAACAATAACACTAAAGAGGGTAAAACTAGAGAATCAATGCCCACATATTGCTATATGTTCTATCTGTACGAGATGTCTACCCATAGACCCGCTCTGATACCACTGAAGGGTTCCGTAGCAGAAAACAAAAAAATTCTATCTACTCGAACACTAATACCAGGATCTATACTATGTAGACATAAGTAACGGAGAAGGAATACAATATTCATACCTTTGCAAACAGAGGCACGCCTTACGCAGGAAGGCGTATATTGATGAAGACGAGCAACACCCCAAGTGTGGTGCCTCCGAAGTACTACACACATCCGGTGTAGGCGGCGTCTCCCGGGCTCCGATCTAGCCGAGCAGCGGAAAAAAAAGATGACGGACCGAAGATCACACGACGGTAGTGTGAAGGTGGAGAACTCAAATCCCTCGAGGTCCTCCCCAATATTACGGAGAAGTCCTTAGAGGAATATGAGAGAGAATGAGAGAATTGGATGCACCCAAAGGGGTGGGGGGAGACCCCTATATATAGTAGGAGGGGGGCTCACCACCTAGGGGCTAGGCGGTGTGGGACTAAACCCCACACCCGCCAACCACCTAGGGGCTGCCGCCGGCCCTAGGTGCACCCCACTTGGGTGGCCCACTAAGCCAAGGCTGGCCGGCCCCCTCCCTTTAGGCGCCTTGCCCTCTTGGGCCTCCCTTCGGATGAGGCCCATTAGCATTAGGAAGCCTTTAATAATAAAATAAAAAATATATTTAATATTAATTCTCCAATTAACATTCAAATACATATATTATCATATTCCTTTACTTCGGAACTCCTTCCGAACCCCTTCCAATCACCATCGGATGTTACCCAGAACTATTCCGGTTTCTCTCTCTCTATTTCTCCTACGGTACCTCATCTATCCCTAAGCGCCCCTACCCTTAAGCGTGACATCCTTCGGTTCGGGAACACTCCGGACATGATTGAGAATCCTCTCACATCAATGATCATCAGCGGGACCTGGATGCCCATGATGACCCCCGTGCATTCCACGAATCTTATCGCTCGAACCGTGAATAGTCGTTTCCCATTCCCTTTGCCACTTGATACCTAGTTCATTCGAGACTTGATCTTTGGTATCTCCATACCTTAGTTCGATCTTGTTGCCAATGAACTTGTTTACTCGTTCCCATGTCGTTGCATTCCGTGCCCCAATCACACGCTTGCAAGCTTCGTTAATGCAACGTCACCGAGATGGCCACATATGTATCTATCCATTACATGGACTGGCAAATCCTGGTCTTGATATGTACTCCTCTACACGCTCCTTCGGGAAACCTGAGTGGCGCCTTTTCGATCACCTAGTCATGGTATGATACTTGATAACCATCTAAGCTCCCTCCAAAACGGTGATTTGCATTATCTCACAGTCTAAGGATCAGGTTGCGAGGTTTCATGCGTTTTATCATCAATGGTGAACTTTGTAACTAGATCTCATTGAGATACAACTATCGGATGTTTGTCTATCACATCATTCAACCAATGATGTGACCTCATTGTCAATTGGCATAAATTCCCATGATCTTGAAACCCAGATCATCCTCATGACTAATGAACTAGTTCCCTAGAGGTAACTAGAGACACGGTTTGTTTACATACCACACGTGTCTTAACGTTTCATATTAACACAGTTATAGCACAGTATGAAATGTATTATGAACATATAGGATATATATCAAACAATACACTTTATTATTTGCCTCTAGGGCATAACTCCTTCAGTCTCCCACTTGCACTAGAGTACAAATTAATTTAGTTTACAATAGGTAGGAACCTAACACTAATGGCATCCCGGTGTTGTTCGTGCTTGGCTTGTATGAGAGCTTTAGTCAACGGATATGCCACATTCAGATCCGTGTGTACTTTGCAAATCTTGATTTCACCTTTATCAACGTTCTGCCGGATGACGTGAAATCGTAGCTTGATGTGTTTGGCTGTGGAATGAGTTCTTGGTTCCTTTGCATTTGCAATAGCTCCCGTCTTATCACAATAGATTGTCACGGAATCTTGTGCACTTAGAACAACTCCTAGTTCAATGACGAAATTCCTTAGCCAAATAGCCTCATTCGCCACATCAGCAGTAGCGATGTATTCTGACTCCATTGTAGATTGTGCAACTACCTGTTGATTCTTGCTCTTCCAGCTTACCGCCCCACCATTCACCAAAAACACAAATCCTGTCTGAGACTTCGAGTCACCAGGTTCTGAGTGCCCGCTTCCATCCACATAACCAGTTACATTTAGAGCTTCATCATTGCCTCCATAGACTAGGACCATATCCTTTGTTTTCCTGAGATACCTTAGGATATTTTTCATAGCTGTCCAGTGATCACTTCCTAGATTACTTTGGTATCGGCTCGCCAAACTGAGAGCCAATGCCACATCAGGTCGAGTACTTAGCATTGCATACATGATAGAACCTATGGCTGAGGCATAGGGGATGTAAGACATCCTTTCTCTATCGGCGTCCGTTACCGGACATTGAGATAAACTCAGTATGCTACCTTTTGTTATAGGTGCCAAACCTCTTTTGGCATCCTCCATTTTGAACCTCTTCAAAATCTTCTCAAGGTAAGTACTTTGACTTAATGCAATTAGGCGTCTTGATCTATCTCTATAGATTTTGATGCCTAATATGTACGCAGCTTCACCTAGATCCTTCATGGAAAATTGACTACTCAAATATGCTTTCACGCTTCTCATAAGATCCACGTCGTTTCCCATGAGTAATATGTCATCCACATATACTACTAGGAATACAACTGAGCTCCCACTCGCTTTCTTGTAAACGCAGAACTCTTGTTGATTTTGGACAAATCCAAAACTCTTGATCACTTGATCAAAACGTTGGTTCCAGCTCCGACATGCCTGCTTTAATCCATAAATGGACCGCTGAAGCTTGCACACCTTTCTAGCATCCTTAGGATCAACAAAACCTTCCGGTTGTATCATATACAACTCTTCATCAATGTGACCATTGAGAAATGCGGTCTTGACATCCATCTGCCAAATTTCATAGTCGAAATGGGCAGCAATTGCTAGTAAAATCCGGATAGCCTTAAGCATCACTACGGGAGAGTAAGTCTCATCGTAGTCGACTCCTTGAATTTGTCAAAACCCCTTTGCGGCAAGTCAAGCTTTGTGAATGGTCACATTACCATCCGCATCTGTCTTTTTCTTAAAGATCCATTTATTTTCCACGGCCTTGCGACCTTCGGGAAGATCTACCAAGGTCCAAACTTGGTTCTCATACATGGATCCTATTTCGGATTTCATGGCTTCTAGTAATTTCTCGGAATCAGCACTATCCATTGCTTCTTTGTAGTTTGCAGGTTCTTCCTGTTCATCTAGGATGGCAGACATCACAAGAATATTGTACCAATCAGGAGTGGCACGAACTCTTGTAGACCTGTGAACCTCAAGAGTCTCAACATCGTTGTTTTGATCATCATCATTGGGATCTTCCTCCATGTTGGAGAGCGGTTTCGGAACAGCTTCTGTTGCGCTACTCGGAATTTGGAGAGAAGGGTCAACAACTTCATCTAACTCAATTTTCCTTCCACTAATTCCTTTGGCGAGAAACTCTTTCTCGAGAAAGGTGTCGGCTTGCGCGACAAACGTTTTGCCTTCGGCCTTGTTGTAGAAAGTATACCCAATTGTTTCCCTTGGGTACCCCTCAAAGATGCATTTTTCCGATTTAGGTTCAAGTTTGTCAGGCTGTAGTTTCTTGACGTAAGCCTCACAACCCCAAACTTTCAGAAATGACAACGTTGGCTTCTTGCCATACCATATCTCATATGGGGTTGTCTCCACGGATTTGGACGATGCTCGGTTCAAAATAAAAGCAGCGGTTTCTAACGCATATCCCCAAAATGATACGGACAAATCAGTCAAAGACATCATGGACCGCACACTATCTAATAGAGTACGGTTACGTCGTTCTAACACACCATTTCGCTGTGGTGTTCCGGCTGGCGCAAGTTGTGGGATTATCCCACAGTCCTTTAAGTGCATGTTAAACTCATAACTCAAATACTCGCCTCCTCAATCCGATCGAAGACGCTTGATTCTCTTATTAAGTTGATTCTCTACTTCCTTCTAAAATTCCTTGAACTTTTCAAAGGTTTCAGACTTGTGTTTCATTAAGTATATATATCCATATCTACTCAAATCATTAGTAAAGGTAACAAAATAACGATAACCATTGTGCGTTGAGACACCCATTGGTCCACATACATCCGTATGTATGATTCCCAGTAGGTCTGCAGCTCTCTCCATCGTGCCGGAGAAGGGTGTCCTAGTCATCTTGCCAAGTAGTAGTGGCTTCAGGTGATAGAGATATATACCATGAGAGAGCTGTACTTGTCAAAGTCTGACTAAAAAGTTTAACCCTTACCTCATCAGCGGTATATTTCGTCAATAGAAAAGTGGCACATATATCTTTAAAACATGCAATATGCTCATATGGATCAGGATCTTCTTCATCTCCAGAAAATTGCTTCTTATATAGAATACTAAGTAGTAGAGGATTTATTTCAAAACCCATTGTCTTCTCATTGGAGTTATCTCTTTTATAATTATCATAGGGCTTCCCAAAGTGGTTGAGTGGGTTATTGTTGGGTTCGCAGCATAGAAAACAAAAAAATTCCTACGATGAGAACTACACGCCAAGATCTATCTACTAGGTACAAAGCAACGGGTGGACATACATCCAACGAGAACTTACCCTCGAAGACAACGAGTTTTGTTAACGAGTAGGAACTCGTGGTTGATGTAGTCGTACACTTGCCAATCTCAAGATCGTGAGGAAGTCTGAGCGCCGCAACTCAGCAGAGCATCCGTACTCGTACACATGTTCAAGCCACCGGACAACCTCCACCTCCTCGCTCCAGCGATCCAGCGAAAGCAGCAACTCCTTCTAGACGAAATGCCACTGGGAACATGTATCTCGCTAATCCGAGACCATGGGGGAATAATTCTAGAGGGGGAGAGAGATCCTTCACAAGGAGGTGTGTGGAAGAAGAAGGAGGAGGAGGGCCTTTTATAGGAGGAGGGGGTGCCCCTCCTCTCCATGGCCGGCGCATGGGGGGTGACCCCTCACCTCCCCCATTCATGTGGTGGTAACCCCTCCACATTAAAATGCCTCTTCACATTCCCTTTTAAAGTCCCCACTTTAAATGCATTAAAATTCTCCAAGTTTAATGCTCTCTCATTTAATAAAACTCTTTTATTAAATTTATTCAGAATTTTGTTAATTACTTTAATTAACAAACATTCACATATAACCCCTTGCAATATTTCAATATCACATGTAGAACCACTTTCTGCAATTTCACCCGAAACAATTTCCGGTTTCTATCGAAACAATTCCTGCGCTTTGCAATTCTTTCGTCTGAAACATATGTGCTCCAAAATGGTGTCCGGTAACTCTTAAGTGTGTCACCCTACGGTTCGCGAATAATGCAGACATGATTGAGACTCCTCTCAGATCAATAGTCAGAAGCGGGACCTGGAGATCCATACTGACTCCTGCATATTCAACGATGACTTCTGTGATCGTGAGAACCTTTAACGCTTGTAATTTAATCCCTTTGTCTCATGATATAATACATGTCTGAGATTCGATCATCGGTATCCAAATACCTAGTTTGATCTCGTTACCGACATGCACTCTTTTCTTGTTCCTGTGATATAACATTCTAGTGATCACATCACTTGCTTGCAAGCTATCTCAATGTGATATCACCGAGAGGGCCTAGAGTATATCTATCCATCATTGGGATTGACAAATTCCACTCTTGATCCATGAGCCTCAATATAACACCTTCGTAGTACTGAACCCATCTTTATAGTCACCCTGTTACGGTGTGACGTTTGATGTTATCAAGATACTCTTTCGGTGTTAGCAATTAACATGATCTCATGGTCTAAGGATAAAGATTACTTCGTATGATGTTATAGCAATATAAACATAATAACTTGATTGTAATGCTATACTTCGGATGAATGTTCATCACATAATTCCACCAATGTTGTGACCTTGTTATTAACAACATCCAGTGTCCATGATCAGGAAACCTTGATCATCTTGTTAATCAACAAGCTAGTCTATAAGAGAGGCATAACTAGGAACCCTTTTTGTTTATTAAACACACATGTATTAATGTTTCTGATCAATACAATTCTAGCATACAAAATAAACATCTATCATATATAAGGAATACATAATAACAACTTTATTATTGCCTCTCATGACATATTTCCTTCAGTTAGCACTAGTCATATGCTCAAACTCCATTATGTTGGTGGAAACCTGTAACTCAAAATAAAATTTAGCAAGACAAAAATAAATAAGCAAAAACTAAAAGACCTACAGCGCTTAGCTCCCCGGCAATAGCGCTAGAAAATAGCTTGCTGACTGCAAGTGCACAGATCGTTTGTAGCTAGTTTCGAAATAAAGATATCGATCCCACAGGGAGTAGGAGTCTGAAGTCTAATAACTCTTAAAATAAATATTATAAAGAAGTGCTAGATAAAGTTCTAAGTGACAAGATAAAATACGAGTATTGTGTAGAAAGGTGTTTTGGGTTTTAAGTATAAGAGCAATAATAAAGTAAAGTAAAACAACTGAGTACAGAAAGTAAGTATCGCGTATATAAGAGAAATTGGAACTGCAGTGGGGGAAAATCGTTCTCATGGAGTAGCGGATACACCACTAGCATTATAAGGATCTAAGATAAAGATTATCATCATGAACATTGTCAACTATGCATGTGTGGGAGGAACTCCGTAATTGGACAAATAGGCAGCAACCGCTACTCACATCATCCTCATAACCACAATAGTCAGCAATCGACATTAATCGAATTACTGTGCTATTAAGGGATGTAATCCCGTAGGGCGTATCCCATGTCATGGATATTGTTCCGTGAGTTTCCTCGGTTTCCCAAGTTGATACGTAAGGGGTGCCAACGGCTTTATAGTCACTGTAAGTGCTAGCACACCTCCGTCTACCAACAAGTACTTTCCTCCATCAAGTCCCCACGAGAGGGACATATTGAGAGGTCGATTTCTCTCAACATCAAGATGTAGAAAATCTAACACATGGTCACAGTGATGAATATCATAATAGACTTTATCTTATTTCAATCTCATACTAGGGTTTCTCCATATCCCCAAGAACTAATGATCTTCTTAGACATGGAGGTAATCAACATCATAGCAATGGTAATGGAAACAATCATAGATGAATAGTACTTGTATAAATCCACAACGAGTACGGGAATTACAACAAGATCTAGACAAGATGTAGATGGGATGGATGGAGATGGTGGTGATGCAGCGGTGGATGATGAAGATTGATGCCTTAGCCTCCTGGATCTGCGCAGGGCGAAGATGGATCCTTGGTGGATGAGTTCCCCCTCCAGATGCCTTCCGAAGGTGAGATTTCTGCGATTTCTAGGTGTTTTGTATGTCGTATCCTTGAACCAATTGCACGGGGTGAAACTATTTGACAAGGTGGAGGTGGCGCCAACTATACGTCCGGAGCTATATGGCCGGAAAATTTGCTCTGGTCGTATAGTTGGTCATTGAACTCTTTGCCTCCCTTGTTCGCTTATGGTTTTATTAATATTTCCCAAATAAGCGATTTACATTGTTTTTGACTCCTTTTCTCCACAGTACAACTGCTCCAAGAATTGTATCCATTGGATCTATCATCTGTCCTGATCCTGGTGAAAACCGTGCGAGCACCGTAAAATACCAAGATCCTACATCTACAATGCAAAATAATAATGTTAAACATGATGCAAATATGCACTCATCACACACCATCATACGCTCTAACTAACACAATAAAATCCTTAGGCCTGAGGGGATTGCACGATCCGAGTTGTTGAAAAGCTGGCTTTGACTCCAGCTAACGCTCACCATAACTGGAAGTCATAAGGGTGGTCTTGGGCCGACTTTGAAGCAAGCTGCAAGACATGGATCAGCCAAGACAGAATTTTCCCCTCCATCTTGGAGATATATTCTCTAGCCCCTCTCGTGTGATATGATTCAGAAGCATGGTCATGCGCTACTCAATCAAGTGTTGATCGAGGTAGTCCGACTTAGTGAAGCCGGAGGGAATCAGTTATCACTACAACAAGAAGAGAGTAAACTAGCAATGGGATGATGGAATCTCCCCTGCGGTTTATCACCAATATCGTGACACAAAGGGACTCGGATAGATCTTCACACTTGTGGAAACCGGGAGTCAGCAAGTCTTGCTAGAGGCTGCTACCGATTATCAGCTCTAGTCAGACAGTCACTGAGCTACTGCTCTGACTGAATGATTATTGAGTTATGTATGGCTTACGGTAAGCCTACGGGATCACACACTTAAGAGAGTGAGGCTAGTAGGATGATGATCCGACTATCACAAGCCGGCAAGTTGGACTTGTTCGGACAGGGACATGTGTCACTGGGTTGGCCCCACTTTGACTAGGGTTAGGGACTAGGATCGAGGGACACAAGTGTTGTGTGCCCTCACCTACTCGCCTATATAAAGGAAGGTGGGTGGCGGTGGACAAGACAATCCAATCTAGTGCTGCTTCCTAAGGTTTCGCTAGACTTGGCAATTTCACCCTCCTGTCCGGCAACGTCAAGACCGAGACTAGCATCTCACTTCCTATTGTTCCACCTTGTACGTGTGTGACAATAGAGGCACCACACCCACGGTGTTGGTCATTGAAGTCGGAGGCTAAAGGAGGAGGAGTACGGAGCCGGTGACGAGGTGGTCCTAGGATCGAGAAGTCCGCCAGAGGCAAACGAGACAAGGGGAACATACGACACCACCACGACGTACTTCCTCAGCTTCCGTGATGATTGCAAGTGCACAGATCAATTGTAGCTAGTTTCTAATTTAAGATATCGAACCCACATAGAGCTATTGGTAAAGGTCTTTATGCCCCTCATCACTATCTAACAAAGGATACTTCTAAGATGCCTTTAATCTGAAGTACAGGGTGTTTTAAAGGTTTTTGGTTGTTTGCAGAAAAGTAATTAAAATGAGTAAAAGGAAACAAGTAACAAGATTATATGAAAACGTGGATGAACTCAGTAGGGCTAAAATGTTCTCGGGGATGTAGGATACACCACTAGCATGGTGTTGTTAATTATTAGTAATCAAGATAACATACTTCTCGTGTCATGAGATGTGTGGAGAGAGCTCCATAATAAGATGTTCACTAGAAGGCTCATAGGAAGCCACTTTGTTGAGCCAAGAGTGAGGTCACCTCTAAATAGCCACTGCGATGTCTGAGAGCAGTCACCCATACGAACCACCGCAATTAAGGGTTTCCCGTGGATATCGTAATTAGCTTAGGGAGTCCCTCTTTAATCCTCCCTTGACCGTGTAGGTTAGCTGGCGTTAATCTGTCATGGGGCCTGTCGTGGTGGTGTCACGGCAGATGCCATGGATAGGCTAAAGGTGGGGACTGATACACGCTAGGGGAATCCAGGGAGGAATAGTGGAGTGATTCTCCACACAGAAGTTTGTATTGCTATATCTGCCAGATTACAAGTGCTCCTTGAGCTGTATTGGCGAGAGGAGGAAGAAGGAGCTCTCTTACTCTTGCCTGCTATTTTTCCCTAGAACTCTAGATCAACTAGCCCTATGGAATCACCAAACCAACTAGAGCTCAACCAACCCCTTCTACCATAGACCTAGCCCCCCTTATATAGAGGAAGTTCGGTCCCTGCCTAGGGCATACGTGGAGGCATATTCCTAAGAATATGCCCCCTCCCAAAGTGGTAACCCGACCGGGGTGCTTTTCCCCTGCGTCACACATGCTTTAGCGACGTAAGCCTCTGCGGCGCCCGCGCCAGCCGACATGGGCGTCGTCACCCTTGTCGGCCACGACCCGGTGGTCCTGCCCTTGCTTTCTCCGCTCATGCAGTGCGTACCGGACCTTCTTTTTGACTAGAGAGATTCCTTCCTTCTCCCAGAAGCTAAGCAAGGACCCGGATCATAGTAGATCCGGCCACACCTGTTCCTGCATATAAGTTAGACAAGCACTTCCGACTTACTCCTTAAGTCGGATGAGACAATGTCAGGCGACCCCCCCCCCCTGGTCCGGGTTACTCCGTGATCCGTCCTGCCTTGAGGTGACCCGGCCAACATCCGCTTTGACCTTGCCGAACCTCGGCTAACTCGGCCTTTATACCCCGGAGTGACCCTACCCGGGGGTATCCCCCCAACATTAGTCCCCGAAGCTGGTGCGGTCTTAGATGCCTTGGCCGCTAAGGCCACATCAGGTTCATTTATGTTCGAGCCTCGGATGTTTAATTCCGGGTTAGCTCCTTATCTCGGATTATATGGATTTACGTTCCCTTCGCACGTTCCAAGTTTTCACTTGCCGGCCGGGTCACCACTTTGGCTCGGATCCCACGGTTATCATGGTTTGATCCGGGCCCTGTTTCCTTCTCTCATACGCCAACCCACGTGGAGGCTAATCATTACCTCGTCTTATTTTAAGGGCCTGCACAGTAACCGCCGCAGTAATTGTCAGTTATCACTGTGCGTGGGTCACGTCATGCCTGCCTCCTCGTTTACCGCATCAGCGCGTCGTGTCATGGGATTGCTTCTACTCTATGGCCTCCTGTGTGGCTTTTCTCCGATTGGCTGATGCAGGTGATACACGGCCACACCGTGTGGCTCGTCGGCGCTTCGTGATCCCGCTCATCCATCTCTGGGGGTGGTTAAATAGTGGATGGGCACACCCCTTAGCATTTTTCCACTTCTGTGCCCCTCTGCCCGTTGCCTTTCTCCTTCGTCTTCCTAGCGACCGCGCCGCCGCCGGTGCTTCTAGCAGCAGCGCCACCGCCATACCTTCCCCGTGCCTCTGCATCGCAGCCACCACTGCGCAACTTCTTCGCCACGGGTCCACGCCAATCCAGGCCTCAGATCCCCGCCGCCGCTAGCTCCGGCGAGGATAGTGGATACGAGATGACGGAGGAGGAGCTCGTCGTCGCCGAGCAGGAGATGGAGGAGGACGCCGGCACGGCGGACCGCGACGCGTGGGCCGGATCATGGGTCTGTCAAGATGACCTTGACTGGCTCTACCGGACCAGGCGCATTCCCGCCGGCGTCACCGCTCGTCTCCCCTCCTCCGAACTGGCCCCCTCACCCAATCCGGGTGAGTTTGTTGTATTCCTGTCCCACTTCCAACGGGGATTTGGTCTTTCGGTGAGCGATTTCTTCCGGGATTGGGTTAGGACCTATCACTTGCAGCCGCACCATCTCCCAGCCAACGCTATCACCTCTCTTTCTACCTTTGCCTCTACGATCGAAGGCTACACCAGACTATGGCCCACGAAGGAGCTGTGGATTCGGTTCTTTGGCCTTCGTCGCAACGTCGTCCCCAATATCCACATAGAGTCGGAGGATAAGCAGCTCACCCAATTCGGAGCTGCCTCCATCTCACCCCGGAGACTTTCCGTCTTTCCCCGGGTTACTGGGCTTGACTCCTGCAAAGGATGGGCCTGGACCTTCTTCTACGTCCGGAATGAGGGTACCAAAGATTTGATTCGGTTGCTGCCCTACGCTCCGGGTCTACCTGACACGGATTTCTAGGAGGAGGTCCCCAAGAAGCCTACTGCTCTGGCCAACCAAGTTAACAAGAGGTTTGCGGAGCTGAAGAAACTCGGATTGCGCAACGAGGATGCTATGATCACGTTCGTGCACAACCGAATCTCTCCGCTCCAGAAGCGCACCCACAAGTTGTGCCACATGAGTTTCGGCCGCGACCCCAACCGAACCTCCTCCTTCGATTTGAGCAACACGGAGATCTTTCACCGGGTTAAGGCTCTTTTCACCACCCACAAGGATTTCTCCGCCGAATGGACATGGGGAATCGAGCACTACTGTCGTGACAGGCTCCCTCCCGCGGTAAGCTTCGCGGGGCAAACTTATCTCGGATCAAGTATGTGTCGGTTTTTGTTGTATATTTGACTCTGCTCTTCGTGCTTTTTCTCAGCTGTTCCTTCAGCAAACTCTCGAGGATGGTACGGACCCGACCCTTAAGTGGGCGCCGGACCGAGAACTCCCGGATGAGGAGGAGCCGGACCAGGAGATGTTCCTCCCTATGACCGACGCTACCAAACGACCCAGCGGTAAATTCTCTTCTCTTAGAGATTGGCCCGATGATGAGAATGACTCGGATGTCGATGTGATTGAACCTATTGAGGTTGTCCCTCTTTCTTTTGCCTTTCTGGCATCAGCTAACCCCGGTGGGCATATCCACGAGGATCCTCCACTTGCTACGGGCGAGCCGGTTCCGGTGGCGTCGAAGAAGAAGCGCAGAGCCGCATCAAGTTCTTCCTCCAAACCTTCTCAGCCCACAAAAAGGCAAAAGAAGACCGGAGACAAGACTGCCTCCAAGCGGGCAGGCAAAGCCCTGGCACGGAGGGCCCGGAAACCCAAGGAGGCCGAAACCTCGGATGCGTAAGTCATTTTCATTGCGTAACTCACTTTTCCTTGCATCGTGGTAATTTCTCTCCTGACATTATTCTCTTTTTCAGGCCTCCGGTGGAGGTCCCTCAGAGCGGATCAAGCATCTCTTCACCCCTTCGGTCCGGCCCTTCTCCTCCTCGTGACGACGAGTCACGCCCGCTGAGCCCTATTCTGGAGGGTTCTACGGGTGCTCTGGGTTCCGCAATGCCTCATCGAGAGGAACGTGACCTCGGAGCAGGAGGGGTCGGTCCAGCCAAGGCGACGGCGTCCATCACTTCAGCATCGCCGCAACCAGCAACCACCGAGTCTATCACAGCACCAGCACCAGCAGCAGCTCCAGTACCAGCGACCGAGCCAGCACCTGTCCTGGCACCACGGAAACCAACATCAGCTCCAAGTCCAGCTACAAGAGCTCTAGTGCCAAGTTCTTCTGCCTCGTCCGAGTCATCTCAGCCTCGGCGAGGAACTATTTCAGCAACTTCTAAAGGGAAATCCACCGTGGTTACTTCTTCCTAGCAAGTTAAGGGCAAAAAGGCTCCGGATACTGCCAAGTCTGCATCCGTCGAGGCCGGGCAGCGAACCCTATCATCGATGCTTCCGAAGAAATCACCAGCAGTGACGGATGTTCCTGCCGAGCCAACTGATGCACAGCACATGGTTCTGCACACCAGCCCAGCTCTTGCCCTAGTTGAGAGGAAAGAAGCTCATGCGAAGGGCTTGGTGGCACCCCATATGCCCACCGGCGAGCGGTACCCTCCGAGCCTTATCGAGTTCGTCATGAACTGGAACAAGGCTGAGTTCGTCCACAACGACGATCTCCCAGAAAAGTTCGGCCCCGCAGAATTTTCCGCCCAGATGAATACTGCCGCTAAGGCAATTAACCTCGCGGGGCGAATGATGGAGGTATGTCGTTTCTCCTTTACATGTTGTAGATAATAACCATTAGTCCCCGAGCCTCTGGTGGAGTAGCTTGTTACTCGGCCGGATGCTCATTAGAAAACTAACGTAGCTGCATGTAAACTTCGAATCTGCACACACCTAGAGCCGGGTTAAGTTCCACTTGGCCCAGATCTTCTACACTTCGAATATGCACACACCTAGATCCGGGTTAAGTTCCACTTGGCCCGGATCTTGTACACTTCGAATATGCACACACCTAGAGCCAGGTTAAGTTCCACTTGGCCCGGATCTTGTACACTTCGAATATGCACACACTTAGAGCTGGGTTAAGTTCCACTTGGCACGGATCTTGTACACCTCGAATATGCACACACCTAGAGCCGGGTTAAGTTCCGCTTGGCCTGGATCTTGTACACTTCGAATATGCACACACCTAGAGCCGGGTTAAGTTCCGCTTGGCCTGGATCTTGTACACCTCGAATATGCACACACCTAGAGCCGGGTTAAGTTCCGCTTGGCCCGGATCTTGTACACCTCAAATATGCACACACCTAGATCCGGGTTAAGTTCCGCTTGGCCCGGATCTTGTACACCTCGAATATGCACTAAGCTAATTTTACACTTCTATACTTTTTTCAGGTAACCACCAATCACCGGAGCGCTGAATTCCAACGCCTGCTTGATACCCACAAGATGCTACGCGCAAAACATGTTGCACTTGGTGCAGAACATGAAAAGAGGGGTAATTTTCTCCCTCGGCACCCCTCCGTTTTTCTTCACTTTCTTCCGCCGGACTAATCTCCTCATTCGGTTTCTGCAGCTGGGGTGGAGGCTGAGGACAAGATTATGCGAAAGAACTTGGAGGAAATCCGGGGTATGTCCTCTTTTGTTCGACCTCATAGTGTTTTCCATTTCTTCTTCTCCTTGGCTCGGCAAACATTCACTCCTCGGCTCTGACGGGTCAACATACTGTTTCAGCATCGCTTGAGGATAGTGTGCCCGTTCCTGATATGATGCTGCATTTTCTCGAACAAGCAGGGCAGCATCAAGCCGAGCTGAAGAAAAAGGATGATGAGCTTGCTCTCCTCCGGACTAAGGACGACGAGATTGCCAAGCTCAAGGCTAAGATGGAGAAGATGAAGGGCCCAGCACAAAACCGAGCTCCAAAAGGTTGGCCAGAACTTCACAGAAGAGCGTGAGCATCTTACTCTCCAGATCTCCAAGGACCAGGACCTACTCAGAGAATCCGACCTCCAGCTTGGGTCGGCAAACGCTGAGCTTGAGCAACTTCACAAAAGACGCGATGCCTGCATCAAGGAGTTAACCCGGATCCATAGCCATATTTCTCGTAAGTTCTTTTCCCTTGTCCGACATAATCCTCTGGGTTATCTCATATGTCTTTTCTTTACCTTCTTCATTTGCCTTGTTTCCAGACCACTTTCCAGAGGGTACTCCTATTGCAAGCGCTGCTGTTGCCAAATTTCGCCGAGAGAGGGCTACTCCCGTCGTTCCTGACGGTGAGAGCATTCCCTTAGACATGGAGGACCTATTGGTCAGCCTGTCAGCTCGCGCGGAAACTATCAAGAATTATGGCAAGGATATCCTCGACGTTGCAGTTCGCATTTTCAATACATTCTGGCCCGGAGAGAGTAGCCCGGAGACCATCGCGACTCTCGTCGAGAAGTTAATGGAGATTGAGACCCAGCTTGACCTCTGGAGAGAGTCCGCTGGTCGTGCCGCAGCAGATACCATCCTTCACCACATTCTCACATGGTACGAGAAGATCGACCTCAGCCTCCTTACACGCCTGTGCACCGGATCCAGATGGACCGATGATCCGGAGTGGGTAGCTCGGCGCCAGGCTTGCGCCTACAGCCTCGTCGAATATTCTCCTATTCATGACTGGGTTGAAGGACCGAGCTTCCTGGAATCCGCTGGGGACGAGCACAATGAGAACATTGAAGATGGGTCGGATGAGGGCGGATAAGATGATGCTTCAGATATTGAAGACAGCGACGACGACGCCGAACTTCCTCCTCCTGCTGCTCCTTAGTTCCAAAAAACTTGAAAATTTATCAGATCCCCGGTATGCCGGGTGCAATTGTATGCTGGATATGTGATATTTTGCTACTACATCTCTATGCCGGATTAACTTGGGCGCAGTCCCCGAGTTCCATTTTCTTGTTCGTCCAATTCTCTGGCTTGGTCCGTGTCTACCTTGATTCGGTTTTACGACTTACGAATCCGAGCTTCAAAAATTGTTTTAACAATACTTAGAAACTTTTAGGCTTAGCTCAAAATAATTCAACATAATAACTTAAAAATAAATACAGGGTTAGTCCGAAAAAACAAACGTTAGCTCGAATAAATTCGTTTCCTTAGTGGTTTTTTATGTGCTACGCAATTCCAAACTTGTTCCCTTGCTTGTCATGAAGCCAATTCTTGTTGGACAGCAGCAAGTCGAAGGGTTGGGTTTTTGGTGCTCACACATTACTAATCCGGGTTAAGTAAAACGACTTATTCCAGCTACCGCATAAAAAGTAACAACAAACGTTATTAAGGTAGTCCCCGAGTTACTGCTCGAGGCGCTGCTATTTCATTGATAAGCTCATTACTGACATACATACCGACATATGAGACGACTCGGATACATACACTTCTTAGCTAAGTGTATAAAGGACGAAGTAGTGCTACATTTTACGGTCGCTTGGATTCCTCTCCGGACCTGTCCGCCTTGTTCTTTTCCTATGGCTTTGCATCTATGAGATAGTAAGAACCATTGTGCAATGCTTTGCTCACAATGAATGGCCCTTCCCATGAGGGGGATAATTTATGCATGCCAGTAGTACATTGTACCAACCGGAGCACCAGATCGCCTTCCCAAAAGACTCGGGGGCATACTTTCCAGCTATGATAGCGTCGGAGATTTTGCTGATATATGGCGGATCTGGACAGTGCCAGTTCTCTCGCTTCTTCCAGCAGATCAACATCATTTTGTCGGGCTTCTTGCACTTCGGCTTCTGTGTATTGGGTGAACCTAGGCGAATCATGCTCTATGTCGGCTGGTAATATAGCTTCTGCCCCATATACCAGAAAAAATGGCGTATAGCCTGTTGATCGATTCGGAGTTGTTCTTAAGCTCCACAGTACCGCTGGTAGTTCTTCTATCCAGCACCCCGCTGATCTTTGCAGCGGCTCAATGAGCCGGGGTTTTATCCCGGATAATACTAATCCGTTGGATCTTTCCACTTGTCCGTTCGATGCGGGGTGGGCTACCGAGGCGACATCGAGTCGGATCTTCTTATCTTGGCAGAAGCGCGCACATGCTCCTTCCGCAAAATTTGTTCCATTATCGGTTATAATACTGTGTGGATAACCGTATCTCAAGATGATGTCTTTGAGAAATGTTACGGCCGTAGCTCCATCACATTTTCTTATAGGTTTCACTTCAATCCATTTTGTAAACTTGTCCACCATGACCAAAATGTGTGTCATGTTTCCTCTCGCCGGTTTGAACGGGCCAACCATATCCAAGCACCATACTGCAAATGGCCACGTAATTGGTATGGTCTTGAGTTCCGACATAGGCATATGTGTCTTGGTGGCGTACCTTTGACAACCATTGCATTTTCTCACCAGATCTTCTGCTTGTTCCAAGGCACTTGGCCAGTAGAATCCATGCCGAAACGCCTTTGCCACCAAGGCTCGGGATGAGGCGTGATGCCCACATTCTCCTTGGTGTATATCTCGGAGGATGTCAAGCCCTTCTTCCGGGTCAACGCATTGCTGGAGGACATTGGTTACACTCCGTTTGTACAACTCGGAATTGATGATCGTGTATGCTTTTGCTCTCCTCTGAGTTTGCCTGGCTAACACCTCCTCAGCGGGTAACGTTCCGTCTTTCAGGAATTGGAATATAGGCAGTGCCCAAGCTGGTATCGCTCGTGGAGGGAACATCTCCTCATCAATTTCCATCTGATCCGCCGGCATGACTTCAGCCGGATCACGCTGAACAGTCCTTGGGTCTAGCGAGGTAGTCCCCGGGTTTGCTGAGGTAGTCCCCGGGTTTGCTGATGCAGTCCCCGGGTCTCGCGTACTACCTCCCGTGTCAATGTCCATGGGCTTAGCTCCGGATTCCGTATTTTCTGGGACATAGATCGAATCAGTTCCTGGGGACGGCCTGATAGATGGTTTTCTGAGGTGTTCCAATGCTACACCCGGTGGAATTGCCTGTCTGGTCGATCCAAGCTTCGACAACATGTCGGCAGCCTCGTTTTCCACTCGAGGTACATGGTGAAATTCACACCCCTCGAAGTAACCAGATATCTTCTACACGTGAAATTTGTATAGTGCCATGTTTGGATCCAGGGCGTCCCACACTCCGGACACCTGCTGCACCACCAGATCCGAGTCACCAAAGCATATTATCCGACGTATGCCAATCTCCTTTGCCACTTTGAGCCCATGCACAAGAGCCTCATACTCAGCGACATTGTTCGATGCCGCGAAATGGATCTGCAATACGTACTTTAGCTGGTCCTTCTTTGGCGAGGTAAGCACAACCCCGGCGCCTAGCCCGGTTTTGGTTTTTGACCCGTCAAAGTGCATCCTCCAGTAATTCGGATCTGGTGGCGGTGGTTCGTATTGAACCTCGGCCCAATCCACAAAAAAGTCCGCCACAGCCTGAGATTTGATCGCTTCTCTTCTGTCGTATTGAGGCGCATAAGGGGCTAACTCAATTGCCCATTTTGCAATTCTGCCACTCACATCCTTGTTACCCATTATCTCGGATATGGGAGCTTCACATATTACTTTGATGGGGTGCTCCTCAAAGTAATGCTTTAACTTCTTTGCCGCCATATAGACACCGTATGCCACCTTTTGAAAGTGCGGGTAGTTCTGTTTTGAGGCAGACAATACCTCGCTCAGGTAATATACTGGCCTCTGCACCGACTTACCCTCTTCATTGCGCGCCACTACAATTACTGCACTTACAACTCGGTTGGTTGCGGCTATGTAGAGCAACATTGGCTCCTTTGATAGTGGAGAGGCTAACACTAGCGCAGTGGCCAACATCTTTTTCAAGTGGGCAAAGGCTTCATCGGCCTGTGGCGTCCAAATGAATTTACCCGACTTTTTCATGAGTTGGTAGAGAGGCAGTGCCTTTTCTCCCAACCGACAAACAAACCGACTCAACGATGCCAGGCATCCAGTGAACTTCTGGACATCATTAAGACACTTCGTCAGCTCCATTCGTTCGATGGCTTGGATCTTAGTTGGATTAACTTCGATACCTCGGCTGGAGACGAGAAATCCAAGTAATTTTCTAGCCGGGACACCGAAGGTACATTTTTCCGGGTCAAGCTTCATCCGGAACTTTCTCAAGTTCGCGAATGTTTGCCTTATGTCGTCAAGGAGCGTCGTGCTTTCCTTGGTCTTGATAACCACATCATCCACGTATACTTGTACGTTTTGACCTATTTGGTCGTGCAAACATTTTTGCATACATCTTTGGTACGTTGCACCTGCATTACGTAAACCGAACGGCATAGTGCGATAGCAGTAAGCCCCGTACGGGGTAATAAACGCAGTCTTTATTTGATCATCTGGGTTCAGAGGTATCTGGTGGAAGCCAGAATATGCATCAATGAATGACAACAGTTCGCATCCCGCGGTTGAGTCTATGACCTGATCTATCCTCGGCAGTGGAAATGGATCTTTTGGACACGCCTTGTTCAGGTTCATGTAATCGATACACATACGCCAAACCACTGCCATGTTCGGATCGTCCTTCTTCTTTTCGACCAGCACCGGATTAGAGAGCCAATCCGGATATAGTACCTCCATGATAAATCCTGCTGCTAGTAACCGAGCTATCTCGTCTCCAATGACTTTTCTCCTATCCTCGGCGAAGCGGCGGAGAGGTTGTTTTACCGGCCTTGCTCCGGGTCTTACGTTCAAAGAGTGCTCGACCAACTCCCTCGGAACACCTTGCAAGTCCTATGTAGACCAAGCAAAAATATCCCGATTCTCACGGAGG
Organism: Avena sativa; assembly: GCA_916181665.1. NCBI lineage: Eukaryota > Viridiplantae > Streptophyta > Magnoliopsida > Poales > Poaceae > Avena > Avena sativa. The sequence continues at coordinate 69,518,705 of OV702292.1, forward strand.
AAGTTGACGAGCTCGTTTTCCTATTTGTTAGTTAACCCTGCACCAATTGTTACGGTGCGCTCCGGGAACATGTTATCAACTGGAACCTTCTTGGTGTCCTTTGTGGCTTGAAATGAAACGATGCCATGCGGGTTACTTAATGCCGGCATATATTGCTGCGCGGACTAAGCTAATGCAGCCACCTCTTGGATTTTTATTTTCTCTTGCGCAATCACGAGTGACTCGGCTTGGTTAGACCCGGTTGAAGCACACTCAATGGAACGTCGGAAATCCCCAGCAATGGTAATCACTCCATTTGGCCCGGGCAACTTCATCTTCAGATAACTGATGTGACAGCTTGCCATGAATTTGTTCAATGCTGGTCTTCCGAGTAACGCATGATATGCACTTTCCAAGTTCACCACTTCAAACTCCAGATTTTCAGTTCGGCAGTTATCCCTTGTGCCGAATAGCACGTCGACCCGGATTTTGCCTATGGGCTCACAAGAAATGTCTGGTACAATGCCATGGAAAGTTGTTCTCGTAGCCTGGAGCATGTTCTCCGAGATGCCCAACTTGCGCATCGTATCCGCATACATGATGTTAATGCTACTGCCATTATCAATCAAAACCTTGGAGAACCTCACATTGATGTTCGGTCCAATGAATGTCGGATCTAGCACTAGCGCATATGAACCTGGACTCGGCATAAGTTTAGGATGATCTTTGATGTTCCAGGTGATTTCCTAGTCCGACCAAGGCATGTACCTCGTCCCTGCTGGCATGACCGCATTGACCTCCATATGTCGGTGCTGCAAGCTCTTTCTATCTGTTTCCTCAGTCGTGAACACACAATAACTCTGGTGATGTTCCCTGTACTCATTCCTTCCCTCGTTTCCGGGGTACCTTTGATCCGGTTGTTGCTGATTTTCCACCTGATGCACTACATCCCTTCTCTCATTGTTGTCATATCTCAGCGGAGGGGGAGGCAACATTAGCTGCTGCGCGTTTGCCCTGGAGAGCAATTGCTGCCGGGGTAACTCCTGCCGAGGTTAATCATTCCGGGGTGCCTGAGCATTCCCCGAACCACCTTGCTCTATCTTACGCATCCACTCACATTGCCTCGTCGTGTGAACCGCCGGGCTACTTGGATTTGGCGTGTGAAACTTACATGGCTGGTCCAACATCGACTCATAGGTATACCTCGGACGGTCTTTCTTTTCCTGTCACTGTTTCTTTTGCTCTGGAGTCCATGTTTTCTTGCCATCATTTCTAGGAGTCCATTGCCCTCCCGTTCTCTGGTGTTGGTTGCTCCCTGCTCCGGGTTGATCTTGATTCACAACTGCAACTTGTTGCGAACCGTAGCGATGATCCGGTCTATCATCTCTCCTTTTTCCTCTGTAATCGTTCCTCCAGGATGACCCAGCTCCATCCCTCTGATAGTATTCCTCGTTTGACTCATTTGACGCGAGCCTAGGTTGAGTCGGATTGCCCAAAGCATACGAATCAGCAATCCGGATCATCTCTGCCAGCGTAATTGGCATTTTCCTTTGCAACTTCATCCACAGCTCGCTTCCATATCTGCACCCTTGCGCAAACCACGCTATGGCCTGTGACTCTATGACACCCTCACACGAGTTTATCACGGTACACCACCGGGTCAAGAATTCACGATCCGTCTCGTTAGGTCTTTGCTTGCACATTGCTAGGGTCTGTGGTCTATTCGGCCTCTGATATGTACTTAAGAAGTTGCTGATAAACATTTCTTCAAAATCTATCCAGCAGTTGATGCTTCCGGGTGGTAAATTATTCAGCCATACTCTGGCCGGGCCTTCCAACATCTGGGGTACATAACGTACAGCCCATCTCAGGTTGCCAGTTGCAATTTTCACCGCCGTAGCATAGTTTATCAGCCAATCCTCCGGCTTGGTACTGTCTTCATACGTCTTCGTGCCTCTGGGTAACTGGAAGTTTGGTACCAGCGGTTCCTTCATGATCCGGGGTCCAAAGCACGCTGGACCCAGAGGACCTTGACATTCGATCTGTTCCGACCTATACAGGCGATCCAGTTTTAACCTGGCGTCATCCGGCATTAAATCCCTGCTTCCCAATCTTGACCCTATCACATGATAGTCTGGTCTGGGGTACCCTGCGTTCACCATCTCCAAATCACCGTCGTTGTATCGGTTTTTCTCTCGTTGTGCACCTTTCTGCTACATACCTCGGCCGGCGCTTTGCTCTTGCCCTGGTATATTCCGCTGCTGCGGTTGTCCTGCTCCTGCGGAGTTGCGTTGTCCGGCATTGCTGTTGGCGGTGTTCCCTTGACCGGCATTGCCTTGGTCGTGATTACGTCGGCCAGCTTCACCTCGGCTCACACTCCGTCGATCATCACCTTTCCGCATCTCTTTTTCTTTTCCCGCACGCGTCGGGTCGTACGGGGCGATCTGTTTGTTCCGTCTGGCCGAGGTTACTACCTCTTCTCTCCTTGGACCACCATGAGGCGATGATGCGGCTCCAGCGGACTTCTCCGGGTTACCCATCACCGAATGGACGATTTTGGAAGCTCCAGCTCTCTCCGGGTTAGCTCTCAGCAGCTCTTCGTTCTGTCTGTTCGCGATCCGAACCAGCTCATTAACCCTATCTTGCTGTCTTTGACGGGCCTCACTCGTCAGACCCTCTAACTCGGACGCAGACGCATCTGCTGCTCTGAGGTTCTTCGCCGGGGTACTATACTTCGGCAACCCCACAGACAGATAGTTTTCCGACCCTTCTGCTCCATCATCACCTTCTCTGTTCATCTCACTTATGAGATTTCTCCCTTTATTTTTACCGTATCAACTTTGTTTGCCTTTGCGTACTCACGCAGCGTCATGTTCAACAACTGCTGAGCCGCGGCTATTTTCTTTGCGCCCTCTAGTATCTTTTGCCTAGTTTCCTCTAGCTCGGCATGTGCCTGAGCCGGATCTACCACTGCTGCTACCGGGTTAGCCAAGCTATCCATAGCTTCTCTCAGTACGTTCTCAGGCCTCTCTAGTGGAGGTCCTCTACCTTTCCTCGGTGCCTTAGGTGTTACCTCCGGGTATGGCGCTGGGTCCTTGCTTGCGCCTGCACCTGGCGCAGTCATCATCACCTCCGCATGGTCCGGGGAGTGAGCGATACGCGCCCCGCGAGCCACAGTGAGGGGTGGTTCCCCCGCATCGACGACGCGACGCGGATGAACGCATGAGACGTCCACAGCAACGTAGACCTTGTGCGCACCGAGCTTGACGAAGAGGCCGTTGCACGGAAGTGGGCACGTGCCGAAGCAGCCAGCATTGTCGCTGACGAAATCCAGCGCTCTAAAGCGCTGAATGAGCCCGGAGACGACGCGTTCGCCGGTGCCGATGAGGTTTCCCGTCCAGATCTTCACCCCTGCTAGCGCCGCTAGCCCCACGGTGGGCGCCAACTGTCGTGGTGGTGTCACGGCAGATGCCATGGCTAGGCTAAAGGTGGGGACTGATACACGCTAGGGGAATCCAGGGAGGGATAGTGGAGTGATTCTCCACACAGAAGTTTGTATTGCTATATCTGCCAGATTACAAGTGCTCCTTGAGCTGTATTGGCGAGAGGAGGAAGAAGGAGCTCTCTTACTCTTGCCTGCTATTTTTCCCTAGAACTCTAGATCAACTAGCCCTATGGAATCACCAAACCAACTAGAGCTCAACCAACCCCTTCTACCATAGACCTAGCCCCCCTTATATAGAGGAAGTTTGGTCCCTGCCTAGGGCATACGTGGAGGCATATTCCTAAGAATATGCCCCCTCCCAAAGTGGTAACCCGACCGGGGTGCTTTTCCCCCGCGTCACACATGCTTTAGCGACGTAAGCCTCTGCGGCGCCCGCGTCAGCCGACATGGGCGTCGTCACCCTTGTCGGCCACGACCCGGTGGTCCTTCCCTTGCTTTCTCCGCTCATGCAGTGCGTACCGGACCTTCTTTTTGACCAGAGAGATTCCTTCCTTCTCCCAGAAGCTAAGCGAGGACCCGAATCATAGTAGATCCGGCCACACATGTTCCTGCATATAAGTTAGACAAGCACTTCCAACTTACTCCTTAAGTCGGATGAGACAATGTCAAGCGACCCCCCCCCTCCTGGTCCGGGTTACTCCGTGATCCGGCCTGCCTTGAGGTGACCCGGCCAACATCCGCTTTGACCTTGCCGAACCTCGGCTAACTCGGCCTTTATACCCCGGAGTGACCCTACCCGGGGGTATCCCCCCAACAGGGCCATTCCAAGTACGATCCCAAAACACGTCTAAAGGATTTCTCCCTACCTTTAGTCCTAAGAGCAAATGATATGTGACCGACTACACATACCATCTAAAGAGAGAGATCAAACACAAATCATAAACCTATCATAGACCGGCAAGTCATATGGAAACAAGAATAGATCATCTTTATTACAAATTCATAATGGTGCTAGGGTTTCTCCATCTCCCCAAGAACGAAGGAACTACTCACACATGGAAGCAATCAACAACATCGTCATAATCAAATGGATGGATAAAAAGTACGGAGATAGATCTAATGCAAACCACAAATGAATCTGGAATTACAACAAGATCTAATAGATGAGAGATGGGGGTAATGGTGGTGATGGAGATGCCGCGGTTGATGATGAAGGGCATGATGTGTTGTCCTCCAATGATCCGTGAAGCAGCTAGGATTTTTCCCTAGCCAAGTTCCTCCTTCAGATCCCTTTCAGATGTGGTTTTTCGGGGTTTCTGGTGGCTATGAATGTCGGATCCTCCTCTCGTCTTTGCCATAAGAAAGTATTTGACGAGGCGATCACGCTAACACCTAGTACAGGCAGACGGTACGGGCGGGCTCCGCCTGTACCACCGGTCATTATCGGTACTGATTGCTTCTCCTCGCTTGGTATTCTCCCAGGTGCGAAGGTAAATCCATAAAATGACTTTTATCACTTAGAAATATCATATTATAACACAATATGATAGTTCCAATTGATATGTTCATATAAGACTTAGTGGATCTTGTTAAAATAAGAACAAAATGGTGCGTGCAAACACAATGAAATACAAAGATCTCTACCCTATTTATGCAAAAATAAAAGGTAAATATTTTTCAATTTTGGACTCATCATTCCGCACCTGCACATCGAGAGGTAAAAGATATTACCTTTGACCTTGGTCGGATCTTGGAGTGGCTCGTTGGAGTCCTTGCCGGAGCAAAAAAGTTTTTGTTTTTGGCCTGACTTTGTGCGTTTCCCAACACGTACCAACTAACATTAAAACTTCTGAACTTCAGTATTTTGTCCGCTGTTTCTTTATACGAACTTCTATTGAGGTGTTCTTTGGTTTGTTGAATTTGTATATACGAGAGCTACAATACCATGGTCTTGGATCTTTAGTTTATGTTGATGGGAAAAATATCACTTTTCCCACTCCTCATATGTCTAAGTTAGGTGTGTGTAACTCCTCCATATTGCATTCTTTTGACTTATTTCCTCGGGCTTTATTCTTTTGTTCTCCTTTGAACCTAGACACAAACCAAAGCCAAGAAAAAACTAATGAAATCCTACTAAAACTACTAGCTGTGCAAAGCTCACTTTAAGATAGACACAATTAGTAATCATGCATAATAGGCATAGTGATAGCTAGATGGAGCATGAGATGGGTGATTATATAAACAAAAGGTATGCTTAAAAGTGCGACAAAATGCACTGATCACATATCAATAGTAGCGGTCTAGTATTGTACAAAATGAAACAAGAGATAAACGAGGCAGCGTATAGGCTTCCATCCCCTCACCGACGACGTCGTCGGTTCACTCCACCTCGGTTGGACCTGGGGCCCTAGAGGTGTAGAGACCATGGCCTCTCGTCGGTATGGTGAGGTGGCGGCTATCTTGAGGTGGGAATAAGGTCCTCCCCACGCAATCCACGCTCCGATGGAGCGTCTAGTACTGCAGGAGGGCACGTGGAGTCGTGTGTCCGGCTGATCTTTTGGGATTCTGTCATTTTTATATTTGTTGGTATGGTTTGAGATCACTCTCTTATGATTTACGGTTATTATCTTTAACGATGGTTGCTTTCCTGGTGCACTAGTCTTTTGGGGCCTTAGCACGATGACTTTTCGTGTGTCTACTACAACAATTTTACCACGACAAGATTTGCCAGGCTTCGGTGATGGAGGGGCGAGAACGCTGACGCGCCTTCAACTCTTGCTATTGGTTGTTGTCTTTGCTAGGTGGTTTTAGGACCTCGAATCAGGCTTTCGCCCCATTATATTAATATAGCAACCACACGATACAACAAACATACTGGGGCCGTAGCACAACCAAGCCCAACCGAAAATAAAGAGAACAAAAAAGAAACAACTACCAACATTGGTAGATCGATGAAAAGAAGACGACCCTCTACTGCTATGCCCTCCAGAAAGGTCGCACCGTGTTCCTGACATTCCGAACCGCCGTGTACCAAGCAACACCTTTAGCAAGGAGGGTGACGATGACGTCACTGCTACCCGAACTAGTCCTAGGGTTTCCTCCAATACACGGAGGCGGGTGGGGAGGAGGTACCCAATGCCCTTCATGAAGGAAAGGTGACACCCAGAGGCATCACCGCGTCAGTGTCGGACGAAGCCGACAGGGATTTCGCCCACCCCCAAAGAACCACCCCCGGACGGTTCGAAGTGCTCCACCCAACCCACCACCAACTAGCATGCGCCACCACGGAAAAGGCGCCTTCATCATCTCACTGTGGGCATCAGCACAAGGCCTCGAGTCCTGAGCAAGGGGACAATGGTACTAGGGGTAGTAGCATCGCAGCCGCGCGGGAGGGAACTACCTCCACCACCATGGCAGTAGCCGACCAGACGCGGCAATAGGGGCACACCAGGTCTCGGGCCCGGCCGGACCAAGATAGGTCTGCAAAGCCCCCGTCGCCACGTTGCAGCAAGAGCAGCCGCGCGAGCGCCACCACCGTTCTAGATGAGTTGTCGCCCCTCCTCCACCTACAGGAGCCACACAACGGCAGGCCCCTTCCAACCCAGATGGGCCATGCCGGACCATAGCGCAGTGCTGCCCTGCCGCCAACGCCGACGCTGCTGTGCCTCCGCCCACCCCTCTCCTGGTTCTATGCCAGGTCGTTGGAACGCTGGCGGCCGAGAGGCACCGTCGTCGGAAACTCCCTCCCAAGCCAGAGCTCCGTGTGCGCGAGAAGAAGAGGTGCTGCCGCCGGCCCGCACGGGCACCGCCCGGCGGCGCTTGCCGACGGTGGCACGGGGAGGGGGAGGCGAGAGGAGTGGCTTTTTTCACAGAGAGGGCCGTTGTTCCACAGCCTACAACCTACCACGACTAGACTGGAGTGCACCGGTTCTAGGACCTATCTATAAATTTTATTACGTTTGAAACTCTGTAAAATTTCGCAAAGAAAAAGACATATGCAGCGATAAGAGAACATTACGTTGTGACAAACTGTTTACGACTGGCTGAAGATGCATTTTGTTTAGAAAACAGATTAGGCCCAAGAAGAGTTTCTGGGTGGCAATAATGTGCAGCGTCTTACGCCACCAGCTCATCGACAGTTTAGCTGGCTGGGCTTTAGCGTTGTCACTGGGCCTGCTATGCTCCCATTGCTACATCAGCTGCGTGCGTGCTGCGATTGCCAAGTGCCGGAAAAAGGAAGACGTATGAGGATCCTTCAGAGGATATCCGGCAGGAGCTCGTCCATAGTCCAGACTGTTTTCTGTGGTGCTTCTCAACGAGGCACGGCAGGAGCTCGTCGTCTAGCCGTACCTGCTTCTGATAATAGTCTCCAATCCTGCGCACCGTTGTCATATCATATTAGATCATGTTGGCGCGCGTTGCCGCGCCCGTCTATTTTGACAATGTAATGATGGGAGTTTGCATAGTTTATGGAGGTAGAAAGCAAGAAATTTAACTTAACACGTCAGATATCAGATCAGAATGGTCATACTTATAACAGGCTTTTGTTGACAAAAACATCAATGTTTCCTAACTTTGTCTGATGTAAATAAAAAAACCTTCTTATCAAATGGCTTAATATCCTACAAGAACTCGAGATCAGACTTAGGATCTCCTCGAGATCCATTCATACTGGCAGATCTAACCATTTTAATAAGGATGTCAAGGATGTATAGCAGTTACCATTCCAATAATTGTACAACCAACGCTCCAGATATCAACCATCATCTCACATAAAAGTTGCAAAGATCTCTTTATATGCAGCAAGTCCTGCTGTCAGAGAAAGAAAGAAAGAAAATAATCCATTTCAATACGGATGGCAATGATGTATGACATTTAACATTCAATAGTTGTACCAATACTCCAGATATCAACCTTCATCTCACAAGCTGGAAAGAAGTCTTTATATGCAACAATTTCTATTGTCAAAGAAACAAAGAAAATGACCCTCAGTCCCAAGTAGATAACAACTAAATAATCTGGCCACTAACATTCGATCACCATGCATACATAGGGTTGTAGCGTGTAGTAGTACCACTAAGATAAAAATCAAACGAAGCAATATAAATAGGCATTGTAAAGATAAATAACTTAATCAATCATATAGAACAAACCTTTTTGAAACAAAAATACCTTCGTAGAATACCAGTTCACACGCTACGAGGTTACATACATGTGACATGGATTCTACACTCGGAGCCACCTGGATCCACAAAATGCTTGGCTTATTAGCATTAGCTCATATTTTTTGTTGGAAGGCGGTATGTCATGATTACAATATTATTGGAATTATGGTAGGAGAAAGAAATGATTTTTTTGATATACTTCACATTTTCTTGGGTTAGAATCAGATTGTTACCTGGAGGCTATGATTCAGCTAAGTATCTACTACAATCTACGGTTATTTTATTTGCTGTTAGTACCAAATTTTGTAAAGCCAGAGCATGTCACCGATCCTTTTTGTTCTTCTCTGCACACAGAAGAAAAGCCAATGATCAGTTGAATCTTGTAACCAGCAGCCACATGCCTCAAGAAGCAACAAACAAGCCTTAAGCACTTCATGAACATAGAACGGAATGAATACACGGTTTGAGAGATTAACTGAACAATTTTTTGGATTTACATGCATATATAAACAAAACAGGTTGGAACATGGAGTTACAAAGTGAAGTAAGCAAAGAAGATACATGAAGTGAAAATTAATACTCATCTAATCCCAGAGGGTGGGAGCATCAGCATGAACTAAGGAAGAAGGAAATAGCTGCAGGTTAGAGCGACATATGCAGTTGAAGAAGAGGATCCCCTACCTTACTGACTGCTTGACATGTTGCTCCCGCTGACAGCGGGAGCTCGTCCTCCCCTCTGTGACGCTCACCAATGGTTCACAAAGGGGAACCATAGTACACGCCTGACATGATGGAGGTCAAGGAGAGTTGGCGGCAAAGGAGGAGTGTCGTGAGGTGGCCAGGATGATGGTGCCAGAGGCAGTGGGCTAGGAGGAGGAGGAGGCACTGTCGTTTTTCAATGGACGACGTCGAGTGGGAGTTTCGCTGCATCATGTCGGCTTCTCGGTGACCTGAAAAAACGTGGCCAGGGCAACCAAAACGGGATGCCATGAGCGAGCGGAAGAGGCGAGGTTTTCCGAACTGATGTGGGGACATTGTCGGAGGAAATGGTGTCGGCCGCCACAATCGACATGGTCTCTTTTTCTTGTCCAAAATTTGGAGGCGGAGTGTGGAACAGAAGCGGCACGACTTCGCGGAGATGTACTTGGAGAATCGGTCCGCCCGCCGTCGCCATAGGAGTATAGGACATAGCCATGACCTCCCTCCCTTACCTCAGGTTGCCGTAGGCCGTGACCGGAAGGGGTTGTGGTGCGGGGAGCGGGGGTACTGGTGGTTAGTGCTCGGATGGGAGAAGCAAGGGTTGGTAGATGGGGATCCAGGCCGCGTCGGGGGCGAAGCCAGGTAGGGACGGCGCCAAATCGGGGGAAGGGCAACATAGCCAAGGGGATGAGAAGGCGACATTCGCTGGTAGATGATGAGACATCCATAATAGGTGGGCTTTGTACAGGCCAAGTCAACCATGTGACACCAATTTGTTTTAGAGAGGAGCGTCCCCTAGGGACATCCAGCCCATGCAGAATCAAGTGTCTAGGGACACGGATCAGCCTAATCGGATGAAGAGAAGCATCTACGGCTAAAATTATTCAGAATGTGCGATCAGACGGTCGCAGAGGCTGAGGGCATGAGAGGGCTCACTCTTGTCCCAGTTTTAATGTCCCTAATGCATCGCTATAAAGTAGCGTAACGGTAGGCAAATAATCGGCCGGTTTCTGCTTCTTATTGGAAAAAGAAAATGTTACACCGTATTTTCGTTTGGTGTAACAGATGATGTGCTTTTCTTGTTTTTATGAGAAGATTTTTTAACAACAAAAAATAAATGAGTTGGTTAATCTATTACTAAGATCTTTCAGGCGCAACTAAAATCTTACTTTCCTTTCTAAAAAAAAAATCTTTCTTTCCATTCCATGATATTTATATTTTCTTGTGCCGCGGGGTTCCCGGGGAGTTTACTTTGTGCGTGGGCCAAGTCAAAAGGTAGGGCCTTGACGAAGCTCCGTTGATTCAGTGGTCAATTCTGGCGTCAAGCCTGCCTGACCTGCACACATGCATAACACGAAGCTTCGCGCCTCAAATTTACAAAAACAGTAAACGAACACATGCAAGATCAACTATATTGTCTTGTTTTCTCAACGTTTGGTTGTTTTCGTAATAGTGTCAAATACTCCCTTCCTCAATAAGGTGCCCTCGTTTTACATGTTTTTTTCTTTGATCAAGAATTATTCTAAATATATAAACAATCGTTGAAAAGTATTTTTTAATACAAATCCTACGGTACTAATTATGCACAATATAATCAAGATATTGTTGATCAATTTTTTGGGTCAAACTTTGTCTTGAAATATGCGTGCGACTTATTACTTCAAAGAGAGGTAGTATGTGTATACACTACGGTAGAACTTGGATTAAGTGTAATGTTAGGTGTTTAAGTTGGACACTTGAAACTTGGCCTATTACATCATGGCATTGGGAGTAGTCAAAATAGACTAGAAGCAAGTTGTAGGTTAGAGACAAGATCAAGTTTTGAGGACGGTCCGGCGCCCGTGGCAGGGACGCTGGACCGGCGCAGCGATATAGATCTGAAGTGTCTATGTATACAGTGGCGGGCTTGTCGTCAACGGTACTATGATGAGTAACTGGGGAGGAGCAGCAGTAAAGCATGCCCCGTAGATGTAGGCGTTTATCGCTGAACCACGTTACCAAAGATCGTCTCCCATCTACTTTCTACAATGATTTAATCACGAATTATGCTAACAAGTGGTATCAGAGACATGTTATAGATTGGTTTCATGGTGCAGATGGTCTAGTGGAAGGTGAGGTGATGGAGGTTCTGGTGAGTGACAGCCTTCTATCGAGCGGAGGCCGAAGCGAGAATCCATCCGCCCAAGTTTGTCGACGATGACAAGGGGTGCAGCGTGCAGGGGTGTCCCCCTTGCTACGGTACGCGTTGTGGATGACGGCGGAACACCATCAGCAAAGGAAGTCATTGATCGTGGGAGTGACAACGTGAGGCAGCCATGTCATCGAAGCAGTTCCAATCGGAAAGCACCGTCAGTTGGATGGCTTGGTGCCCAAGTTGGGAGAGATCGTACCGACTAATGCGACGCAACGTGTTCGAGCGATCAGACCATCTGGTTCAACCGGAGAGGCCGACTCGACGAGAAGAGACCAGGTGCAGTTTAATAAGGACCCGTGTTCTGATGTCATCATGGTTTTGGTCTCTGATGCACGTACAACAAGCGTGCTCGTGTTGACTCTAAGATTCGGAATATCTCATAGAGTCCTACAAGGTTTCGATTTGACATTGGCGTGGACAGACTTATTTTTGGGTGCGCACAAGGGAACAAAGGAAGACCGAGTTAGATGATACAAGGCGTGACTTGGAGCTCAGAACAGTCACGTGGGGTCGGATTAAAGGTGGAGATATATCCCAACTATCTCTAAGGACAAATAAAATGAGGGCTACAGAGTGCAACAGAAAGAGCTCACGAGTTGCCTAGCCATAGATCTTGAACACATAATTTCAAAAGCGAGGCGGCGCGCGTGAAGAAGCTTTTCTGAACCAAAAGGAGAGACTCGGGTCGATTCGGTCACTTTGACCTAGGCAATCTAATCGGCGGCTACTCGTGGGACAGCAACGGGAGGACAAGATGTCTTCCACAACCAGGTTCGAGGTGACGAAGTTCGATGGTATGAACTACTTATTGCTATTGCATTCAAGGTTCAAGGATTTGCTGGTGCATCAAGGACTCCTGAGGGCAATCAATGCTGATGCAGTGAAGTCTGCCAAGATGGATGGAGGTGACTGGGCTGAGATGCAAATCAGGGCCGCTGGTACTATATGGCTGAGTCTAGCTGATCAGGTCCTGTATCATCTGACAGACGAGGAGTCACCGAGTGTAATCTAGAAGACAATGGAGAATCAGTTCCTGGACAAGATCGCATCCAATCAGTTGTATCTAAAGCAGGAATTGTATGGCATGAGATATGAAGTTTCCGTATACAGTGGCGGGCTTGTCGTTGACGGTACTATGATGAGTAACTAGGGAGGAACGCATGTAAAGCATGCCCCGTAGATGTAGGCATTTATCATTGAACTGTGTTACCAAAGATCATCCCCCGTCTACTTTCTACAATGATTTAATCGTGAATTATGCAAACAAGTGGTATCAGAGACATGTTATAGATTGGTTTGATGGTGCAGATGATCTAGTGGAAGGTGAGGTGATGGAGGTTCTGGTGAGTGACGGGCTTCGGTCGAGCGGATGCCGAAGTGAGACTCCAGCCGCCCAAGTTTGTCGACAACAACAAGGGGTGCATGGGTGTCCCCCTTGCTAAGGTACACGTTGTGGATGACGATGGAACACCATCAGCAAAGGAACGAATTGATCGCGGGAGTGATAACGTGAGGTAGCCTTGTCATCGAAGTAGTTCCAATTGGAAAGCACCGTCGGTTGGATGGCTTGGTGCACACGTTGGTAGAGATCGTATGGACTAATGCGACGCAACAGGTTCGAGCGGTCAGACCGTCCGGTTCAACCAGAGAGGCCGACTCAATGAGAAGAGACCATGTGCAGTTTAACAAGGACCCATGTTCTGATGTTATCATGGTTTTGGTCTCTGATGCACATACAACAAGCGTGCGCATGTTGACTCTAAGATTTGGAATATCTGGTAGAGTACTACATGGTTTCGATCTGACATTGGCGTGGATAGACTTATTTTTGGTTGCGCATAAGGGAACAAAGCAAGACCCAGTTGGATGATACAAGGCGTGAGTTGGAGCTCAGGAAAGTCACCTGGGATCGGATTAAAGGTGGAGATAGATCTCAACTATCTCTGAGGTTAAATAAAATGAGGGCTACCGAGTGCAACAAAAAGAGCTCACGAGTTGCTAGCCATAGATCTTGAGCACATAATTTCAAAAGCGAGGCGACGCGTGCGAGGAAGCTTTTCTAAACCAAAAGGAGAGACTCGGGTCAATTCGGTCACTTTGACCTAGGCGATCTGATCGGTGGCTACTCGTGGGAGAGCAGCGGGAGGAGGAGATGTCTTCCACAACCAGGTTCGAGGTGACGAAGTTCGATGGTACGAATAACTTTTTTGCTATTGCATTTAAGGGTCAAGGATTTGCTGGCGCATCATGGACTCCTGAGGACAATTAAGGTTGATGCGGTGCAGTCTGCCATGATGGATGTAGGTGAATGGACTGAGATGCAAATCAGGGCCGCTAGTACTATATGGCTGAGTCTAGCTGATCAGGTCCTGTATCATGTGATGGACGAGGAGTCACCGAGTGTAATCTAGAAGACATTGGAGGCTCAGTTCCTAGACAAGACTGCGTCCAATAAGTTGTATCTAAAGCAAGGAATTATATGGCATGAGATATGAAGTTATACAGTGGCGGGCTTGTGGTCGACAGTACTATGATGAGTAACTAGGGATGAGCGCCCATAAATCATGCCCCATAGATGTAGGCATTTATCGCAGAATTTGTGTTACCAAAGATCGTCTCCCGTCTACTTTCTACAATGATTTAATCATAAATTATGCTAACAAGTGGTATGACATGTTATAGATTGGTTTCATGGTGCAGATGATCTAGTGGAAGGTGAGATGGTGGGGGTTCTGGTGGGTGGCGGGCGGAGGCCAAAGTGATACGGGAGCCGCCCAAGTTTGTCTATGATGACAAGGGGGGTATGGGGGCATCCCCCTTGCTACGCATTGTTAATGGCGGTGGAATACCATCATCAAAGGATGGAATTGATCGCATGAGTGACGACGCGATGCGGCCATGTCGTCAAAGCAGTTCCGATCGGCAAGCACCGTCGATTATGGCTTGGCGCGCAAGTTGGGAGAGATCGTACCGACTAATGCGACGCAACGGGTTCGAGCGGTCAGGCCGACCGGTTCAACCGAAGTGGCCAACTCGATGAGAAGAGACCATGTGCAGTTTGACAAGGACCTGTGTTCTCATGCTGTCATGGTTTTGGTCTCTGATGCACGTACAAGAAGCGTGCACATGTTGACTCTAAGATTCGGAATATCTAGTAGAGTCCTACATAGTTTCGATCCTACATTGGTATGGACAAAATTATTTTTGGGTGCTCACAAGGGAACGAAGGAAGACCGAGTTGGATGACGCAAGGTGTGGCTTGGAGCTCAAGAAAGTCACGTAGGGTCGGATTGAAGGTGAAGATAGATCCGACCAATCTCTGAGGTCATTAAAAGGAAGGCTATGGGGTGCAACGGAAAGATCTCCTGAGTTGCCTAGCCCTAAATCTTGAGCACGAAATTTCAAAACCGAGGTGGTGCGTGTTAGAAAGCTTTGTTGAACCGAAAGGAGAGACTCGGGTCGATTCGGTCGCTTTGACCTAGGTGATCTGATCAATGGCTATCCGTGGCAAAGAAGTGGGAGGATGAGATGTCTTCCACAACCAGGTTCGAGGTGACATAGTTTGATGGTACAAACAACTTTTCACTATGGCAGTCAAGGGTCAAGGATTTGCTGCCGCAGCAGGGACTCCTGAGGACAATCAAAGCTGATGCGGTGAAGCCTACCAAGATGGATGCTGATGACTGCACTGAGATGCAAATCAGGGCCGCTGGTACTATACGACTAAGTCTAACGCTGATTAGATCATGTATCATGTGATGGACAATGAGTAACCAAGTGTAATCTAGAAGATATTGGAGGATCAGTTCCTGGACAAGACCACACCCAATAAGTTGAATCCGAAGGAGGAATTGTATGGCATGAGGATGCAAGAAGGGTCGGACCTTACTGAACACATCAATTCCTTCAAACATGTGGTCTCGGATTTGGAACGTATTGGGGACAAGGTGGAGGACGAGGATAGGGCTTTGGTCATGCTTACTTCGTTGCCGATGTCCTACAAGATCTTGGTTATTACTCTAACATATGACAAGTCAAGCATCACTTCAAGAGAAAAGAAAATTGTCCTACAAGATCTTGGTTATTACTCAAACTGTGCTGCTATCTTATGGTCAAGAAAACTTCCGATGACGGTACTTCTACCGATTCTAGTGATGAACAAGGGCTGATGGTCAAAGGAAATCATGGTGGGAAATCTGGCAAGAATATGAAGGTAAAGCGACAATGTTTTCATTGTAAGGATTGAGGTCACATCAGGAAGCATTGTCCAACATACAACAAGATTAATGGAGCTGCAAATATTGATGTTAAGTCCGTAACTAATTTTGATAGTGAAATCCCTGTCTTAGTAAGTGAATTGTTCGATGAAGTGTGGATGCTGTATTCATGAAGCTCTTATCATGTGACGTCTAACAAGGAGTGGTTTGCTACATATAAGTCTGGTGGTTTTGTAGTAGTCTATCAAATCAATGGTGTGTCTCAGCGTATTATGGCCATTCAAGATATCAAGATCAAGACTAAAGAAGGTGACAAACTGGTGCTCCGGGATGTTAGATATGTGTTGAGGGGTCGAAGGAATCTAATTTCACTTCGGGAACTCCATGGCAACGGTTATGTCTACCGTGTTGACAGGGACAAGTTGACCATGAGAGTCAAGAAGAATAAGAAGCTAGCGTTGAAAGGTAGAAGGACTAAGAATAACATGTACAAGGTGTATGTGAGCATTGTTCTAGGTGGAGCTGGAGATGAGAAACATTAAGCAGCAGGATCAATCTAGGCAACCGATTCCGATGAAGATTCGGACGCTGGAAGTGAGTAACAGGAAAAACCAAGTTTAACATACACAGGTGTTTGCGCAAAGATGACGGTTTCAAGTTGGTGACATATTCGCCAAGGTGAATATTGTTGTAATAACGTTAGATGTGTGTATAGGCTACAACTGGCGTGGAAGGTAAGGTGTTTGAGTCAGACACTTGTAACCTGACCTATTATATAAAGGCATCGGGAGTAGTCAAAATAGACTAGACGCAAGTTGTAGGTTAGACACAAGATCGAGTTTTTAGGACGGTCTGACACCATGGCAAGGGCGCTGGGCCGATGTGGCATTGCAGATCTGAAGTATCTATATAATGTAGCGGGCTTGTCACCAACGGTACTATGATTAGTACCTCGGGAGGAGAGCCTGTAAAGCATGTCTCGCAGATATAGACGTTTATGGCCGAACCGTGTTATCAAATATCATCTTCCATCTACTTTCTACAATGATCTAATCACGTATTTTGCTAACAATTGCACTGTATCAAACCTATTTTCGCCTTCGGTGCGCACTAGGGGTGTGTTTATTGCAGCCTAAATATATCCCTACCCAAAATTTTAGCTAGCCACAATTTTGGTGAATATTTGATTAGTTATGAATTGGCAAATACTGACAAGAAGATCGTGAACCATTACGTTCACTCTTTATTTTGGTGTCCAAATCTAAGCAAATGAATATCTTTGTACTTACAACCTTGAATTTCATTAGAATCAATCCCTAATATAAATATATCTATCTCTATCTCTCCTAAAGTCTAGTCCATGAATTAAATTTTTGTTTAGACTAAGAAATCACCACATATTTATGTTCGGAAGCTTTTTTTTGCGGAACTGGTAATCATCAGTAGTAGTACACAGAGCATCAAAAGTAAGAAAAATAAATAGGTCTTTGGACCACCTAACGACAACTACTGACATAGCACGAGCGGAATGCACGCGCCGTCTTCGCCCCTCCATTCCTGGAGCTAGACAAAGCTTGTCGTAGTAGAGCTTGTTATAGGAGAAAGACGGAAGACACGAGTGCAGCTCTCTCCCCCCTCACGTCGCCCCCTCCTGGCGACCGAGAGGGCCAAACCCTAACCCTGCCGCCACCTCCTCCCCCTCCATCCTTCTCCCTCCTCGTCGCCCCCGGAGGTCCGCCGGCCTAAGTGGGCGGCGCCGGTGATGGGGGCGGCGGGGATCTAGACTCCCGGCCCCAGCGCGACGGTAGGGAGGACAACGCCGGCTGATAGCCCAAAATATCTCGAGCTCGTTGGGGAACCCCAAGGGGAAGGTATGATGAGCACAACAGCAAGTTTTTCCTTAGTTATGAAACCAAGATTTAATCGAACCAATAGGAGCAAGGAAACACCCCAAAGGTGTTGCTAGCTGAGCCTTGGCAGAGCGCACTACCGGTGCCAGAAACAACGTGGAAACCTGCACAACACAACCACAGAACTCTGTCCCCAACTTGCGATGAGGTTGTCAATCTCACCGTGTTTTGCTAAAAACAAAGGATTAAACATATCGAATGGAAGGAAGTAATAGTTTGCAGAAAGTAAACACAAAGCAATAAATAGTAGATTGTATGTAAAAGAAAAGACCGGGATCCATAGTTCACTAGAGGTGGCTCTCCTTAAGATAGATAACATGCTGGGTGAACAAATTACAGCGGGGCAATTGACAAACATCGAGAAAGCAATACATGCATATACTAATCATCTTGACTCCTTCGGAACTTGATTGGGCATTACAACATTATACATAGACCGCCATCCAACTACATCTATGACTAATAATCCACCTTCAGGTTATCATCCGAACCCCCTCCAGTATTAAGTTGCAAGCAACCGATTATTGCTTAACAAACTGCGTGTAAAGTAAACAATACGATTGTTCTATGAACAAAGGATTGTTGTTTTCTCCCTAGTAGCAACAGAAAATCTAGTACCTTAGAGATTTCTGTCACTTCCCCAGATTACCAGAGGCATGAACCCACTGTCGAGCATAAATACTAACTCTTGGAGTTGCTAGCATCTACTTGGCCAAGATAGCTACTAACAACAGAAAGCATGCAAGATCACAAATAACAAAGACATGATAGAATTAATAATCAATCTGAAATAGCATCTCAATATCCATCGGATCCCTGCAAACACAACATGCAGAATTACAAATAGATGATCTTGATCATGAACGGAGCTCACAAGATCTAAACATGAAAGCACAAAGGAAGAGAACCAGCCATCTAGCTACTACATGGATCTGTAGTCCAAGGATGAACTACTCACGCATCACACCGGAGGCTTGTATGGTGATGAAGAAGGCCTCCAGGGTGAATTCCCCTCTCCGGCAGGGTGCCGGGAAGAGCTTTAGATCTCTCCCGATCTAGGGATGGACATTACGGCGGCTACAAACTCTTTCGTGGATTTTTGATCGGGCACTTAGGGTTTTCGTCCCGAGGGCATCTTATAGGTGGAAGGGGAGGCCGAGGGGGTGCCGGAGGCGGCCAGACCACCCCCTGGCGCGGGCCACATGGCCAGGTGGTGTGGTGGCCCCCTGGACCCTCTCCGTCTCGTACTCTGGCATCTGATGACTTCCGGAAAAATAGGCACTTTGGCTTTTGTCCCGTCCAATTCCGAGAATATTCATTTTCTGACTTTCCTGGAACCAAAAACAGCAGAAAACAAGCAGCTGGCACTGTGGCTCTTGTTAATAGGTTAGTCCAAGAAATCATATGAAAAGTACTCCAAAGTCTAGACAAAACACAAGAAAGTGGATAAAACCAAGCATGGAACATCAAAAATTATAGATACATTTGCAATGTATCACGGGTCTCAAGAGTGTTCAATCTAGCAAATATGTTTATAAAGGAAGAATCAGATTTGCTAGGCAAGTTGTAAGTAAAGACCAACTTTTTTATGGCATTAACAGCATCATCCTCATTGCATTGGAGGAAATCTCCTCCCACTACAACATCCAAAGCATATCTATAAAAAAGAGCAATTTCAAGGTAAAAATTGCTAAGAAACAAGCTTTGAGTCATTTTAGGTTTGGTTTTTTCATATAGATCAGAGATTCTAGACCAAGCTTATTTAAAACTCTCTTCAATTCCTTGTTTAAAAGTGAAAATCATTTCCTCAGGTGACAAAGTGATTGGAGCAAAGCTATACATAATGGCAACTTAAGATAGGAACTATTTTTTTGTGTGTTTTTAATAAACAAAGCAAATTAGTACAACTAATTTTTTTGTGTTTTTGATAAAGAAACAAGCAAACAAAGCAGAAAGTAAACTAAGCAAAACAAAAACAACAAAGTAGAGAGATTGGTTATGAGGGACTCCTCATGTGAAGATGTCCTTGACTCCCCAGCAATGGCGCTAGAAAAAGTCCTTGATGGCCCAAAATATCTCCAGCTCGTTGGGGAACCCCAAGAGGAAGGTATGATGAGCACAACAACAAGTTTTCCCTCAGTTATGAAACCAAGGTTATCGAACCAGTAGGAGCAAGGAAACACCTCCAAGGTGTTTCTAGGTGGACTTTGGCAGGCCGCACTACCGGCGCCAGTAGCAACGTGGAAACCTGCACAACACAACCATAGAACTTTTCCCCAACTTATAGTGAGGTTGTCAATCTCACCGGTTTTGCTGAAAACAAAGGATTAAACGTATTGTGTGGAAGAAAGTAATTGCTTGCAGAAAGTAAACAGAAAGCAGTAAACAGTTGTAAATTGATGGTAAAAGAAAGGACTGGGGTCCATAGTTCACTAGTGGTGGCTCTCCTTAAGATAGATGACATGTTGGGTGAACAAATTATAGCGGACAATTGACAAACATCAAGAAATTGTACAAGCATATACTAAACATCTTGACTCCTTTGAGATTTGATTGGGCATTACAACATTATACATATACCATAATCCAACTACATCACTAATAATCCACCTTCAGGTTATCATCCGAAACCCCTCCAGTATTAAGTTGCAAGCAACAGATAATTGCATTACACACTGCGTGTAAAGTAAACAATACGATTGTTCTATGAACAAATGATTGTTGTTTTCTCCCTAGTAGCAACAACATATCTAGTACCTTAGAGATTTCTATCACTTCCCCAGATTACTAGAGGCATGAACCAACTATCGAGAATAAATACTAACTCTTGGAGGTTCTAGTATCTACTTGGCCAAGATAGCTACTAACAACGTGTAACACCCTCAAATCGGCCCTATGCAAGTTTTAGCCCTTTCCGCCAAACCCGCATAGAAACGATTCAAGGACGCCACCAAGCACTTTCGTGCGGGTGGAAAAACGAAGTAATACCATTACAGAACAGTCCTCGATGGGACCCACAGAACAGATATATATATATATATATACAACACGACTCCATGAGTCAAGAATACCGATTTACGGTACAAAGATCCAAATCACCTTGAAAACGATAGAGCGTCCGACTATGGACAAGATGCAAATGGGGCTAAGAGCCCTGAAGAATAACCAATGGCATCCATAACCCTACCCAGGCCAAGCCGGAAGGGTAACCCTGCTAACGACGTCGATCTCGAACCTGCTAAAACAAAAGGGTGCGGACAAAGGGCAAAGGAAAAAGAGGAGCGTCAGTACTGAGGCCAGTACATGGCGAGGCTAGAATTCAGCGATCCTCGCCTACACAGGTATGGTGGACTGAAGCGGCAGCGCAGCAGGACTAAACAACCTATAGAGACTCAGTAAAACTGGCGGCTATTAGAGAGGGGTAAGAAAGACTTATTCGGATCCAACCTGATACTAACACCAAACATACCCATCCTGGTATTCCCCCTCGAGACCAAACGAGGAAGTCAAACCGAGGAACTCACACAGTTGGCAGTTTTATTCATTCGATTATAGTTGAAGCACTTACTAGTCAGATATAGATAGCATGAGTTATCCGGATAGCATAAGTAGTGTCCAGTTTTTAATCACCATTCCGTTGTAGTCGGAACATTTACTAGTTAGATATAATTGTCCTAAGGAATCCCAAACCCAACAGTTGTTGACACTTTTATCACATTCCATTGGAGTTGCAATACTTACTAGGCAGGTATAGCATGTCACAAAACAACCCAGATCCACCAGCCGTTGGCATTTTTAATATCCATTCCATTATAGTTGAATCTGATTACTAGTCATATATTAAGTCAAGTTTATAGCACTACTTTAGTTATGCTTGTCTATGATCGAGATACTGTGCTCCAAGTTGTCCATAACCGCGAACACGGCTTTCAGAAAGTTTTACCCTGCAGGGGTGCACAAATAGCAACACACACTCGATCAACCTCGGAAAAACCAACTCAAAACCTAACGAGGCATTCACGACAAAGCGATCACAGGATTCCGAAATATTTCAGGGGGCCACCCCACTAAGCTACCCGCAACGAAGTTGGCCGGCTCCGGAACGGACCCAGGGTTTGTGACAATGGCTGTAAACGACTAGGAACCCGAAAGTGTGACTGGGCTTGTCGATACCGCGAAAACATTCCACATTCCAAAACAGTACAGGTGCTCCACGCACAATCGTAAATAAAGCACTAAAACATGACATAGATACAGGATAGTAATAAAGCCCCAAACTACTTTGTGGCCCCAAGAAATATAAATGAATCAAGCTCTGGCTTAGGGGGGTCCATAAGGCCTCCCGGATGTGGATAGTGCGAAAAATCAAGGAACAAATATCAAGTACTCGGGGTCCTACGGGACACAAGTGAGCGTGGAAGAACCAAAATAACATCTATTGCCCACCGATGCCTCTGCATTAGTTATATCTAGCATTTTAATAGTTGTATTTAAAGTCATGATCATCTCCACCATAAACATCTGCCAGCATTCCAACAACTGTGGTACTTGACAGAACGAGACCACACCTAAGCAAGCAACTACGACTCGCAAGGCCAGCTATCTACCAAACACAGGTAATAGTTGGTGTCCAAGGCAATATAGAGGCTGCATGGGATATAACTGGTGTACGGAAACTAAAGCATCGCGACACGGATAGCAATAGATCAACAAGAGGAAATAAAGACTATAAATGCAAAATAGGTAGAAAGGGGAAGAATGCTCGCCTAGGAAACACTGCCGAAGAATCATATCCGGAGAACTTGTCGGTACTCGCATCCACTTATCGGCCTAATCCGCGAAGAAGCAAACACTAGCAGAAACACCGGATACAATATTTAATACTACGGCAGAAGATCTGGCATGCTTATGATATGATGCATGGCATGGCACAGATACGGTGCAACTAGTCAAAATTAAGCGGAACCGGGGTCCCGGCAATTAATCAATAGGTTCGAGTTATTTAACTACCCCGCAATTTAAATGTTGTATTAACAAGGCAAATCATGGCATCGGTTCGCTACGCAATTTAAATAGGGGCCATATGAGACTAGAATAGCCTGCATATGCGCTCCATATTTAAGTATGAGGTGAATCGGCATAATGCCTCCAAACCACATGATATGCATGCGAGATGAACAATTAATATGCAACAAGTTTTATATATAGCATTTATAAAATAGGGGCTCAGGAAAAGGTTCACACATCTGGGTTCAGAAGATCTTGGGTTCCGGGGGTTCGGGGTCTGGGTCTCAGGGTCCAGGGTTCGACGAGGAACGGGATCGGAGAGGAAGAAGATAGCTCCAGGGTTCAGTTGTGGCGTTCCATGAAGAAGACCTTGTCGAACCGTGGAGTCGATCTTGCCGTCGATGGCGAACTTGAATGGATCAGGTATCAGTGGTCTTCGGGTCCGTGTAGACGGTCATGGCGTCCGGGATGAAAAACTTGGCGTTCCGATGGATCGGTCTTCGGGCTCCGTGTCGATGGTCTTGTCGTCCAAGATGGAGAACTCGGCATTCCGTCTTGGCGACGTTGGCGTCTGGGGATCTCGGTGTTTCGGAGCCGGGTCTTGGCGTGGCTTGGCGGTTCCATGTAGGAGGTCTTGGTGCTCCGGTCCGGTGTCGACCTCCAGGTATCGCGGGTCCTCGACGTGGTTTCTCTCGGGTTCAAGCGCCGGTGGTCCCTCTCGTGGCTCCATGTACATCCTTCAGGATCATCGGTGTTTCGTGAGGAAGAACTTGAAGTCCGTGATGGAGATCTTGTCGGGGTTCTCGGCTTCGGTGGTCGAGGATGAACTTGTTCGGTGCCCGGCTCGATCTTGTTTGTCGGTATGCGGTTCTCGTATTGCTCAACATCACCGCATCAGTGGTCTGTGGCACACTGCCTCCATCTTCACACACATGTCACAGCAACAACACATCACTGCACCACATACTCACCCATCCTCGTAATCACCTCCCCTTGCTGTCAGGTCATGGCGGGAGCGACGAGCTCGAGGGCAACAAGATGGGCGAGGCAGAAGCTCTAGGAGGCACTGCCCTTGATGTTTGGTGGCCGGAACGAGAACGTCCTCACGCGGGGCAGGGGCGACGGCGTCGACACTTCTGCAGGGGCCCGCGATCGCGTGCTGCGGAGGGAGCAGAGGCGGCCAGGGGCTGCGAGACGCGAGCAGCGTGGCGGCCCTGTGCGGTAGAGCTCGAAGGGTAGGGTCGAGGGCAACGTCGGAGCGGTGGCCGGACGCGTGAAGCTTGGTGAGAGGAGCTCCGCCGGGGACGGGCTCGCGAGGAGGGCCTCGATGGGGATGCGAGGCGAGCTCGAGGGGCTGTGGTGGAGGCCGGACCAGGCGGCGACGCGGCTCCTGGCGGCAGGGACCGAGGTCGAGGATGGCGGCGGTTGGTGGTCACAGGGCTCGCGTCCAGGGCGTCGCAGGGCGAGGACCGGCCCGGCGGCCGTGGCGGCGATGCTGGAGCGCCAGGTCGGGGCGAGATCGACGGCGACGAGGTGCCCGCGGCCGAGGGAGGCGGGTCTGCTGCAGGGGCGACCGCGGCGGCTGCTGACGAGGTGAGAGGTGGGGGTTGGAGTGGCGGAGGACGGCGGTCCGGCGGAGAGGAGGAGACCTGGGGCGGCGGTCGTCGAGGTGGAGATCAACGGGAGGAGGCGGGGAGAGGAAGGTTGGGGATAGACGCGTCGCGCGGGCGACGGCAGGGTGCAGAGGAAAGGGCAAGGTGGTGGGCCAGACTCGCGAGCGGAGATCCCAAGGCGCGGTAGTCGGTAGCGGGGTGAGGCTCGCGTGCGACGTGGGGCTGGGGCACGCAGAACGCGTCGCGCGGTTGGTGGCCAGAAACAGACAAGGGGAGCGGGGCCGCGAGCGTTGCGTGCTGCGCGCGCTGCTGAGTGCGGGCTGGCGTGCAGGAGCGGTCAGATGCGTGTGTGGGGTGGGATGGAGGGGTGGCGGCTGGGTGGTGGAGGGAGTGTTAGGGTTTGGTTGAAGGTGGGGTGGTAGGTGGTCTAGTCGGTTGGGCCTTTGGGCCCGGCCGGCTGGACTGCCTCCCTCACATAAAAAAAATAGTTTTATTTTTATTTAAATTTTAAAACATTTTTATAAATAGTTTTTAGGCAAACAAAAGGCCCGAAAACGACTGGAGGTTTAATTTGAAATTTAAGGAGGGGGCTTTCGGAAAACAAAATTAGGCTTTTAGAAAATAGTTTTAGATAAACATATGCATGATGATGACGATGCTCTAATGCAATGTGGCATGATGACATGAGCATGCGGTCATGATGATGTGCAAAACGAAAACAACACGCGTTTTTCTAGTAGTGGTTTTAGCGGGATGCCACAATTCGACACCACTCACAATGGATCTCGCCCTCGAGATCCGCCTCATGGTACCGGGGAGAAGGCCGACGATCTGAATCTGCTCGATGCATGTAGATCCTCGCGACACCACTAACAAAGATTCCTTCTTCGTCTTGAATCGGCGACACCACCAACAAGGGGTCGTTGCTCGCGTTCCTTGAGAGAACACTCCGAAGAAACAAAGACGAAGATAAAGGTCTCTAAAGATAAGGCCACATTTAACTTCCGTGGAAGGAGTGAAAATTGCATTGACCCTCCAATTCAATGTACAAAGCGAATGATAAGAGTAGTGGTATGGTAGCTACTCCATCCTGCACTCAAAGCATTACTCCGTACATGAACAAAAGAACCGCGCAACCAACTCTCGGAATTCAGACTGAAGATCTTTACAAGCGATGTTCGGAGAACAAAGGAATGATGCAGGCTCTTCATCGGATCTGGCGTAGATGAGGTCGTCGCGTTGGAAACCACCGGAAGGCACAAGGAGGAACAAAGGGAAGTCCAACAGATGAAGGATTCCTCAGATAGCACGAAGACTGGATGTAGAAGCACCGTTACCAAAGGAGAAGCGAAACCCTGAAAGTACGACGGAAACCCACCCACGAGAATTCCTGGACTCGGAGAAAAGATAAGAGAGCAGATCCAAAACACGCAGAGGTAAGAGGAGAATAGCAGAGGGGTAAGGAGTAAAACAGACCTAATCAGATCTATCCAACCGATTTTGCAAAATAGTTTTGACTCTCTACTTCGGCCGTTAGCTAGGTTATCCTACATGCTAGACTTGTGGGGTATCGCAACTGCTGAGCTCTGATACCACTCTGTAACACCCTCAAATCGGCCCTATGCAAGTTTTAGCCCTTTCCACCAAACCCGCATAGAAACGATTCAAAGACACCCACCAAGCACTTTCGTGCGGGTGGAAAAACGAAGTAATACCATTACACAACAGTCCTCGATGGGACCCACAAAACAAATATATATACAACACGACTCCATGAGTCAAGAATACCGATTTACGGTACAAAGATCCAAATCACCTTGAAAACGATAGAGCGCCCGACTATGGACAAGATGCAAATGGGGCTAAGAGCCCTGACGAATAACCAATGGCGTCCATAACCCTGCCTAGGCCAAGCCGAAAGGGTAACCCTACTAACGACGTCGATCTCGAACCTGCTAAAACAAAAGGGGTGCCGGCAAAGGGCAAAGGAAAAAGAGGAGCGTCAGTACTGAGGCCAATACATGGCGAGGCTAGAATTCGGTGGTCCTCGCCTACACAGGTATGGTGGACTGAAGAGGCAGCACAGCAGCACTAAACAACCTATAGAGACTCAGTAAAACTGGCGGCTATTAGAGAGGGGTAAGAAAGACTTATTCGGATCCAACCTGATACTAACACCAAACATACCCATCCTGATATTCCCCCTCGAGACCAAACGAGGAAGTCAAACCTAGGAACTCACACAGTTGGCGGTTTTATTCATTCGATTATAGTTGAAGCACTTACTAGTCAGATATAGATAGCATGAGTTATCCGGATAGCATAAGTAGTGGGCAGTTTTTAATCATCATTCCGTTGTAGTCAGAGCATTTACTAGTCAGATATAATTATCCTGAGGAATCCCAAACCCAACAGTTGTTGACACTTTTATCACATTCCATTGGAGTTGCAATACTTACTAGGCAGGTATAGCATGTCACAAAACAACCCAGATCCACCAGTTGTTGGCATTTTTAATATCCATTCCGTTATAGTTGAATCTGATTACTAGTCATATATTAAGTCAAGTTTATAGCACTACTTTAGTTATGCTTGTCTATGATCGAGATACTGTGCTCCAAGTCGTCCATAACCGCGAACACGGCTTTCAGAAAGTTTTACCCTGCAGGGGTGCACAAATAGCAACACACACTCGATCAACCTCGGAAAAACCAACTCAAAACCCAACGAGGCATTCACGACAAAGCGATCACAGGATTCAGAAATATTTCAGGGGGCCACCCCACTAAGCTACCCGCAACAAAGTTTGTTGGAATTATGCCCTAGAGGCAATAATAAAGATGTTATTATTATAATTCTTGTTCATGATAAAGTTTATATTCCATGCTAGAATTGTATTAAGCGGAAAATTTAATACTTGTGTGGTTTGTGAACAACACCGTGTCCCTAGTACGCCTCTATGGACTAGCTCATTGATCAATGATGGTTAAGGTTTCCTAACCATAGACATGAGTTGTCAATTGATAATGAGATCATATCATTGGAGAATGATATGGTGGATAGACCCAAACTAAGCGAAGCAATTAGATCGTGTCATCGTGTTCGTCTTTGCGAAGTTTTTCTTATGTCAAATATTGTATTCCTTAGACCATGAGATAATACAACTCCCTGGTATCGGAAGAAAGCTTTGAGGTCATCAAATGTCATCCTATGAGAGGGTGATCATAAAGGTGTCTCTCAGGTGATCGGAAAGTATCTGTTGGGTTGTATGTATCGAGATGGAATTTGTCCCTCCCAAGTCGGAGAGATATACTTCGGGCCCACTCGGTAATCGATATCAACACCGCTTGCAAGCATGTGGTTAAGGAGTTAATCACAAAGTGATATCGGATTACGGAACGAGTAAAGTACTTGCTGTGAACGAGATTGAACTAGGTATGACGATACCGACGATCGAATCTCGGGCAAGTAAAATATCGCGAGACGAAGGGAATATATATATGGGATTGATTGAATCCTGGCATCGTGGTTCATCCGATATGATCATCGATGAATGTGTGGGAGTCAATATGGGTGCCCAGACCCCGCTGTTGATTATTGATAGAAGATCATGTCTGCATATTCTCGAACCCGCAGGGTCACACACTTAACGTGTCTCGACGCTAGGATAGATTGGATACTTGGTTTATGAATTTTTGTTCGGAGTATCGGATGAGATCCGGGACATCACGAGAGGTTCCGGAGTGGTCCGGAGAATAAGATTCATATAAGGCAGTGCAGTTTTTGGAGTTCGGAATTGTTCCGGATTAATCGGTATTGTACCGGAAGCTTCTAGAACCTTCCGGAAGGGGGCCAACGTGGTCCCACCTTCCGGAAGGGGGCATGGGCCTATGAGGGAGTGTCCTGGCCGCATTGGGCCAGGGGCACAAGGCCCCATAGGGCCCAGCCGATTCTAGATAAGTTTAAACTCGTTTAAACTAGAGATAGAATTTCTAGATAAGGGATAAGTTTAAATCGTTTAAACTAGAGATAGGGTTTCTGGATAAGGGAAAGTTTAAATCGTTTAAACTAGAGATAGACTTGGAGGATGGGCAAGGGCTGGCCGCACCCCCCCTCTATATATAGAGGGCTGGTGCGCCCCCTCCCCCCAACTCAACCACACATCTCCCTCCAAGCCCTAGTAGCCCTGCTGCCTTCCTCTCTCCCTCCCGACTGTTTGCAGGCGAAGCCCTGCTGCAGAAATTCTCTACCAAACACACCACGCCGTCGTGTTGTAGATCCAATCCATCTCTCCACCATACTTGCTGGTCCAAGGAAGGAGGAGACGTCGAGGTGCTGCACGTGTGCATCTCACGGAGGCACCGCCACTTGTGGTGCTAGATCGGATCGGATCGCGAGGAGGAGAAGCGAGTACGACTACATCACCCACGTTCCGACGAACGTTCCGCTGTGTGAATCTTCAAGGGTATGAAGATCTAATCCAATCTCTCTCGTTGTTTGCATCTCCTAGATTAGATCTTGGCTTTCCCTCTGTTCGCTTCCGTAGAAAATTTTGATTTACTATGCCGCAAAACCCTTCAGTGGTATCAGAGCTAGATCTATGCGTAGATGTGATTCACGAGTAGAACGCAACATCGTTGTTGCGGGCGTTGATGTTTTCTGTTGCAAGCCTCTTGTTTGTGTTCTTCTTATGACGCGGGATAGTGAGATTGAAGCGGTCCAGGCCAACCTTACGCGACGTCGTTCGCGAGACCGGCTCCGCACTTGACGTGTGGCTTGTACCACACATGCGGCTGGTGGATGTCAGTTTCTCTCACTATAGTTGTCATGGGATTAACACCGGAGTTTGGCAACCATAATATCACCGTTGTGGCTTTCCGTAGGTAAGAATCGTTCTTAGCATCTACTCCCATAAGCCACGTAAAACATGCAACAACAAAGTAGAGGCGTCTAACTTGTTTTTGCAGGGAGTGTTTTCTATGATATGGTATGGCCCAAGATGTGATGTGTATAATGTATGCGATGATCATGTTTTGTAATGTTTCACGACTTGCATGTCGATGAGTACACAACCGGCAGGAGCCATATGGTTGTCTTTATAATTGTGTATGACCTGCGAGTCAACTTCTTATACGCCATGTAATAGCTTTACTTTATCGCTAAGTAGTTAGCAATAGTTGTAGTTGCTATTCGTGGTGGAGGCAATCATGGTGGAGTGATGGAGATCATGCCGGAACGCACAAGATGGAGATCATTGCGCGAAGATTGGCTATACCATGTCACATAAAGTTATATGCATGTGATGTTTATCCTTTTATGTATCTTATTATGCTTAGATCGCGACGGTAGCATTATAAGATGATTCCTCACTTAAAGATCAAGATAAAAACTGTGTTCTCCCCAAGTATGCACCGTTGCGAAAGTTCGTCGTGTCCAAGCATCACGTGATGATTGGGTGCTATAGACTCTACGCTCACATACAACGGGTGCAAGCCAGTTTTGCACACGCGGAAATACTTGGGTCTAACTTGACGAGCCTAGCATGTACAGACATGGCCTCGGAACGCAAGAACCGAAAGGTTAAGCATGAGTCATATGAATGATATGATCGACACTTCGTTGTCCACCATTGAAACCACATCTCTTCTCGTGATGATCGGATTAGGTGTGGTGAATTTGGATCGTGTTCACTAAACAACTTGAGGGATGTTGAATTTAGTGGGAGTTCATCTAGTAATTTGATTAAGTTGAACTATTTATCATGAACATAGTCTAAATTGTACTTGCAAATACTGTAGATCACATGGCCAAGTCCAACTTCAACTTCAACGTTTTTGCTGAGAAAGAAAAGCTTAGAAACAATGGGTCTAACTTCACCAACTGGTTCCGCAATCTAAGAATCATTCTGTCTGGCGGACAAAAGGACTATGTCCTTGAGAAAGCGTTAGGTAACCCCCCTGCTGCAACTGCGCCGGCTGATGAGAAAGCTGTCTATCAGTCGCGCAAAGATGATTACGGTGTGATTAAGAGCACCATGTTGTTTGCTATGGAACCGGAACTTCAAAATCATTTTGAAAACTATCCCGGGCCCTTTGAGATTCTCGAAGAGTTGAAAACCATGTTTCAGACTCAGGCCCGTTATGAGAGATATGAGATCTCTGAGAAGTTCTTTAACTGCAAGATGGAGGAAGGGAGTTCCGTTAGTGAGCATGCCATTAAGATGTCGGGCTACACTCAACGCCTTGAGCAACTGGACTGCAAGATTCCAGAGGAGCTCAAGATTGACAGGGTTCTGCAATCACTCCCTCCCAGCTACAAAAGTTTTGTAGTGACTCATAATCAGATTGGTTCCACTGATACGATCACCGAGCTCTTCGCAAAGCTGAAGGCTGTGGAGGTGGACATCAAGAAGGATAATCATGTGTTGATGGTCAACAAGCCCTCCTTTAAGAAAGGTAAAGGCGCAAAGAAGCCCTTCAAGAAAAGCGGCGGCAAGCGCGTTGCCCTTGCTGAGAAGAAGCTCAAGTCTGGACCCAAGCCAGAAACTGAGTGCTTCTATTGCAAGGACAAGGGTCACTGGAAGCGCAACTGTCCGAAGTACTTAGCGGACAAGAAGGCTGGCACCATCAAAGGTATATTTGATATACATGTTATTGATGTTTTCCTTACTAGCCCTCGTTGTAGTGCCTGGGTATTTGATACTGGTTCGGTTGCTAATATTTGTAACTCGAAACAGGAGCTACGGAATAGACGGCGGCTTGCGAGGGATGAGGTGACGATGCGCGTTGGCAACGGATCAAGAGTTGATGTGATGGCCGTCGGCACGCTCTCCTTAGTTTTACCTTCGGGATTAGTTTTAAACCTTAATAAATGTTATTATGTGCCTGCGTTGAGCATGAACATTATTTCTGGATCGTGTTTATTGCAAGACGGTTATTCATTTAAATCGGAGAATAATGGTTGTTCTATTTATATGAGTAACATCTTTTATGGTCATGCACCTCTTGTGAATGGTTTATTTCTTCTAAATCTCGAAAGGGATGAAACACACATCCATAACATTGAGGCTAAGAGATGCAAAGTAGATAGTGATAATACTACTTATTTGTGGCACTGTCGTCTAGGTCATATTGGTGTAAAGCGCATGAAGAAACTCCATTCTGATGGACTTTTGGAGTCTCTTGATTTTGAATCATTTGACACATGCGAACCATGCCTCATGGGCAAGATGATCAAAACCCCGTTCTCCGGTATGATGGAGCAAGCAACGGACTTGTTGGAAATCATACATACCGATGTATGCGGATCGATGAGTGTTTCGACGCGCGGTGGATATCGCTATTTTCTCACTTTTACCGATGACTTAAGTAGATATGGGTATATCTATTTAATGAAACATAAATCTGAAACGTTTGAAAAGTTCAAAGAATTTCAGAATGAAGTGGAGAACCATCGTAACAGAAAGATTAAGTTTCTATGATCCGATCGTGGGGGCGAATATTTAAGTTATGATTTTCTCACGCATCTCAAAGCAAGTGGAATCGTTTCACAACTCATGCCACCCGGAACACCACAGCGCAATGGTGTGTCTGAACGCCGGAATCGAACCCTGTTAGATATGGTCCGATCGATGATGTCTCTTACTGATTTGCCGTTATCATTTTGGGGTTATGCATTAGAAACCGCTGCATTCACTTTAAATAGGGCTCCATCTAAATCCGTTGAGACGACACCGTATGAACTATGGTTTGGTGCTAAACCTAAGTTGTCGTTTCTTAAAGTTTGGGGATGCGAAGCTTACGTCAAGAAGTTGATGCCGGACAAGCTCGAACCCAAAGCGGAGAAATGCGTCTTCATAGGATACCCTAAGGAAACTATTGGGTATACCTTCTATCACAGAACCGAAGGCAAAGTGTTTGTCGCAAAGAACGATTCCTTTCTTGAGAAGGAGTTTCTCTCGAAAGAAGTGAGTGGGAGGAAAGTAGAGCTAGACAAGGTTATTGAACCTTCTCTTGAATTGGAGAGTAGCGCAGCACCTGAAATTGTTCCAGTGCCGCCTGCACCAACAATAGAGGAAGCTAATGACAAGGATCATGAAGCTTCGGACGATGCTGCTACTGAACGTCGCAGGTCGACAAGGTCGCGTGCCCCTCCTGAGTGGTACGGCAACCCTGTCTTGACTGTCTTGTTAGTAGAAGACAGTGAACCTACGAACTATGAGGAAGCGATGATGAGCCCAGACTCTGAGAAATGGCTAGAAGCCATGAAATCCGAATTGGGATCCATGAGCAAAAACCAAGTATGGACTTTGGTGGACCCTCCTAGCGATCGAAAGGCCGTTGAGTGCAAATGGATCTTCAAGAAGAAAACGGACGCGGATGGTAATGTTACCGTCTATAAAGCACGGCTTGTTGCGAAAGGTTTTCGACAAGTTCAAGGTGTTGACTACGATGAGACTTTCTCTCCCGTAGCGAT
Source organism: Avena sativa (assembly GCA_916181665.1). Lineage (NCBI taxonomy): Eukaryota > Viridiplantae > Streptophyta > Magnoliopsida > Poales > Poaceae > Avena > Avena sativa. Next base: position 69,551,409 of record OV702292.1, read on the forward strand.
GTTTAAGTCCATTCGGATTTTATTAGCAATTGTTGCGTTTCATGATTATGAAATATGGCAAATGGATGTCAAGACTACTTTCCTCAATGGCAACATTGATGAAGAGTTGTATATGATGCAACCCGAAGGTTTTGTCGATCCTAAGGATGCTGATAAAGTATGCAAACTTCAGCGTTCCATTTATGGACTGAAGCAAGCATCTCGGAGTTGGAACCTTCGTTTTGATCAAGTGATCAAGAGCTTTGGATTTGTTCCAAATTGCTACGAAGCTTGCATCTACAAGAAAGTGAGTGGGAGCTCGGTGACGTTTCTGGTACTATATGTGGATGACATATTGATTATTGGAAATGACATCAACATGCTTAATGATGTGAAGAGTTATTTGAACAAGTGTTTTTCAATGAAAGACCTAGGTGAAGCTGCTTATATATTGGGCATCAAAATCTATAGAGATAGATAAAGACGCCTGATAGCTTTAAGCCAGAGTACATACCTAGACAAAGTTCTAAAAAGGTTCAGAATGGATAAGGCATTGAAAGGTTCAGTGCCTATGTTGTCAGGTAAGATATTGAGCAAGGCTCAGTGTCTAGCTACGGTAAATGATAGGGAAGCTATGAGCAAAGTGCCTTATGCCTCGGCCATAGGTTCCATCATGTATGCCATGCTGTGTACTAGACCGGATGTGTCCAATGCTCTTAGTTTGACGAGCAGATATCAAAGTGATCCAGGAGTGGAACACTGGACAGCCGTGAAGAACATCCTAAGGTACCTAAATAGGACTAAAGAAATGTTCTTAGTCTATGGGGGTGATGAACAGCTTGTCGTAAAAGGTTACGTCGATGCTAGTTTCGACACCGACAAGGATGATTGTAAATCTCAGACAGGATACATGTATATTTTGAATGGAGGAGCTGTGAGCTGGAGAAGCTGCAAGCAAAGCGTGATCGCGGGATCTACAGTAGAAGCGGAATACATGGCTGCTGCAGAAGCGTCAAGTGAAGAAGTTTGGATCAGAAACTTCATCACTGAGCTTGGCGTGGTTCCAAGTGCATTGGACCCACTGGAGATATTGTGTGACAACACTGGCGCCATAGCACTCGCTAAGGAACCATGATATCATCCAAAGACCAAGCATATCAACCGCAAGTTTCATATAATCCGAGATTATATAGCAGATGGAGATCTGAAGATTAGCAAAGTACATACAGATCTTAATGTCGCAGATCCATTGACTAAACCTCTTCCACGTGTAAAACATGATCAGCACCTCAGTGCCATGGGTGTGAGATTGTTGCCAGATGTAAACTAGATTATTGACTCTAGTGCAAGTGGGAGACTGTTGGAATTATGCCCTAGAGGCAATAATAAAGATGTTACTATTATAATTCTTGTTCATGATAAAGTTTATATTCCATGCTAGAATTGTATTAAGCGGAAACTTTAATACTTGTGTGGTTTGTTAACAACACCGTGTCCCTAGTACGCCTCTATGGACTAGCTCATTGATCAATGATGGTTATGGTTTCCTAACCATAGACATGAGTTGTCAATTGATAATGAGATCATATCATTGGAGAATGATATGGTGGATAGACCCAAACTAAGCGAAGCAATTAGATCGTGTCATCGTGTTCGTCTTTGCGAAGTTTTTCTTATGTCAAATATTGTATTCCTTAGACCATGAGATAATACAACTCCCTGGTATCGGAAGAAAGCTTTGAGGTCATCAAACGTCATCCTATGAGAGGGTGATCATAAAGGTGTCTCTCAGGTGATCGGAAAGTATCTGTTGGGTTGTATGTATCGAGATGGAATTTGTCCCTCCCAAGTCGGAGAGATATACTTCAGGCCCACTCGGTAATCGATATCAACACCGCTTGCAAGCATGTGGTTAAGGAGTTAATCACAAAGTGATATCGGATTACGGAACGAGTAAAGTACTTGCTGTGAACGAGATTGAACTAGGTATGACGATACCGACGATCGAATCTCGGGCAAGTAAAATATCGCGAGACGAAGGGAATATATATATATGGGATTGATTGAATCCTGGCATCGTGGTTCATCCGATATGATCATCGATGAATGTGTGGGAGTCAATATGGGTGCCCAGACCCCGCTGTTGATTATTGATAGAAGATCATGTCTGCATATTCTCGAACCCGCAGGGTCACACACTTAACGTGTCTCGACGCTAGGATAGATTGGATACTTGGTTTATGAATTTTTGTTCGGAGTCTTGGATGGGATCCGGGACATCACGAGAGGTTCCGGAGTGGTCCGGAGAATAAGATTCATATAAGGCAGTGCAGTTTTTGGAGTTCGGAATTGTTCCGGATTAATCGGTATTGTACTAGAAGCTTCTAGAACCTTCCGGAAGGGGGCCAACATGGTCCCACCTTCCGGAAGGGGGCATGGGCCTATGAGGGAGTGTCCTGGCCGCATTGGGCCAGGGGCACAAGGCCCCATAGGGCCCAGCCGATTCTAGATAAGTTTAAACTCGTTTAAACTAGAGATAGAATTTCTAGATAAGGGATAAGTTTAAATCGTTTAAACTAGAGATAGGGTTTCTGGATAAGGGAAAGTTTAAATCGTTTAAACTAGAGATAGACTTGGAGGATGGGCAAGGGCTGGCCGCACCCCCCCTCTATATATAGAGGGCTGGTGCGCCCCCTCCCCCCAACTCAACCACACATCTCCCTCCAAGCCCTAGTAGCCCTGCTGCCTTCCTCTCTCCCTCCCGACTGTTTGCAGGCGAAGCCCTGCTGCAGAAATTCTCCACCAAATACACCACGCCGTCGTGTTGTAGATCCAATCCATCTCTCCACCATACTTGCTGGTCCAAGGAAGGAGGAGACGTCGAGGTGCTGCACGTGTGCATCTCACGGAGGCACCGCCACTTGTGGTGCTAGATCGGATCGGATCGCGGGGAGGAGAAGCGAGTACGACTACATCACCCACGTTCCGACGAACGTTCCGCTGTGCGAATCTTCAAGGGTATGAAGATCTAATCCAATCTCTCTCGTTGTTTGCATCTCCTAGATTAGATCTTGGCTTTCCCTCTGTTCGCTTCCGTAGAAAATTTTGATTTACTATGCCGCGAAACCCTTCAAAGTTGGACGGCTCCGGAACGGACCTAGGGTTTGTGACAATGGCTCTAAACGACTGGGAACCCGAAAGTGTGACTGGGCTTGTCGATACCACAAAAACATTCCACGTTCCAAAACAGTACAGGTGCTCCACGCACAATCGTAAATAAAGCAGTAAAACATGGCATAGGTACAGGATAGTAATAAAGCCCCAAACTACTTTGTGGCCCCAAGAAATAGAAATGAATCAAGCTCTGGCTCAGGAGGGTCCATAAGGCCTCCCGGATGTGGATAGTGCGAAAAATCAAGGAACAAGTATCAAGTACTCGGGGTCCTACGGGACACAAGTGAGCGTGGAAGAACCAAAATAACATCTATTGCCCACCGATGCCTCTGCATTAGTTATATATAGCATTTTAATAGTTGTATTTAAAGTCATGATCATCTCCACCATAAACATCTGCCAGCATTCCAACAATTGTGGTAGTTGACAGCACGAGACTGCACCTGAGCAAGCAACTACGACTCGCAAGGCCAGCTATCTTCCAAACACAGGTAATAGGAGGTGTCCAAGGCAATATAGAGGCTGCACGGGATATAACTGGTGTACGGAAACTAAAGCATCACGACACGGATAGCAATAGATCAACAGGAGGAAATAAAGACTATAAATGCAAAATAGGTAGAAAGGGGAAGAATGCTCGCATGGGAAACACTGTCGAATAATCATATCCGGAGAACTTGTCGGTACTCGCATCCACTCATCGGCCTAATCCGCGAAGAAGCAAACACTAGCAGAAATACCGGATACAATATTTAATACTCTCATCCACTCATCGGCCTATTCCATCTTGGCCCTTGTGTCTCGAAGGACCCCGAGTACTTGATTCCTGTTCCTTGACTATTCGCACTATCCACATCCGGGAGGCCTTATGGACCCCCCTGAGTCAGAGCTTGATTCATTCTTATTTCTTGGGGCCACAAAGTAGTTTGGGGCTTTATTACTATCCTGTACTTATGCCATGCTTTACTGCTTTATTTAAGATTGTGCGAGGAGCACCTGTACTGTTTTGGATGCGGAGTGTTTTCGCGGTATCGACAAGCCCAGTCACATTTTCGGGTTCCCAGTCGTTTACAACCATTGACGCAAACCTTGGGTCCGTCTCGGAGCCGGCCAACTTCGTAGCGGGTAGCTTAATGGGGTGGCCCCCTGAAATATTTCTGAATCCTGTGATCGCTTTGTCGTGAATGCCTTGTTGGGTTTTGAGTTGGTTTTTCCGAGGTTGATCGAGTGTGTGTTGCTATTTGTGCACCCCTGTAGGGTAAATCTTTCTGAAAGCCGTGTCCGCGGTTATGGACGACTTGGAGCACAGTTTCTCGATCATAGACAAGTATAACTAAAGTACCGCTTTTAATTTGACTAAGTACTTGACTAGTAAATAGTGCAATACTCATGGAATGGTTAATAAAACTGCCAACGGATGGGTTGTTTGTCCGCTTTCTCGTTGGTAAGCGAGAAGAAGGATGGATCTGTTAATGATACTGTTATAACCGTTGTTACTAATTAACGAACATCCGTCCATCATTGGTTATGCGGATGGTTAGCGAGTATCTATAGACTTGTTAGTTATTATCTTTTGCTGCAATTGCGTCACCCCAGGTTTATGTCCCCTTTAGAGGCATTAAGACTTGCTGAGTACCCCTAGGGTCTCACACGATAAATTGTTTGATTCAGATGAACAGGTGTATTCGCAAGATGGATACTGGATGGAGGAGACGGATGATGTTGGCAACGATCACTCGGTGTAGAGATTCCGGGAACAGGATCCGTGAGATCTGTGGGCGGGATGTGTTTATTTATGTGGCATCTTATGCCGATTCACTTCTTATCTGTACTCGGATCTTGTTTTCCGCTTCCGCCTGATACTCTGATGTTTGATGTATGAGGAGCTATCCTAAAATATTATCTCTATCTAGGATATTTGGATCTTGCCGTATGGCGTTGCAATATTTCTATTTCTTTTAGATGGAATGGCTCTGTGAACAGTTCTATGGTGGCTTGCATACATACTCATTTGTGTATGTAGTTGATCCCTTCGCCTGCCGATTACGCCGCTCGTTCTTGTCCCGATATTCTGGAAGTGGTTAGGACGGCCGAAAGGTCTACCTGTGAGTGGCTCCTGTGCCCCACCGTACTATTTTAACCACTTTCGCCCATCCAGGCATGTAACTAAGAGTGTAATTCACCGAGGTAGTTACACATTGGAAGACCTAGATCGGCTCTCTATCCCTAATTGCCTGCTCGATCCGTTCTCCGAGAACCGGCCGGCGGTGTGGGGATCGCTGCGTCGGATCTAATAAAGGAGGTGGTCCTTTGGTTTCTTTCGCACGAAGACAAAGATCTGCTTGATGTCTGCCCTCGTTGATCTGGTCTGGAGAGGCGGGTTCCGGAAGGCTCCGCCGGCGAACTCCCATGGGCGTATCATGCCTGGAGATTGCTGGATCGAAAGGTATTCGGTCGTGCGTACCTTTTTTTTCTGGCCATTTGGTTTCAGCGGGAGCGTTGCGAAGCTCTGTTGTTTGTTCCCACCAAGTGCCATTCTTTGAGCCATGGTGAAGTCAGATGCGGAGAATGTCAGGAAAGCGGAAATATGAGGGTAGCGATGGTGATTTTAGTTCTTGTGGTGACGGTGAACTGGCTGCGTTATCTGGGACTCGTTGCAGTGACTGCGGGTGCGGGAAGACAACACAGAGGGAGTTTCCAGTCTTACCTTGCAGGGTGAAAATCCAAGGTCTGGCCTTAACTGGTTGTGCCTGGCAATGACCTTATTGAAGACATTGTTTTGTGAGCGAGGACTTTCTCCAGAGTGAAAACCTATGATCTTTGATCGGGCAACGACGACGCTTGGACACTGTTTCCTTTTTGAAGGCGTTGTTATTGGAGTGGAGGACTACCGGTGTTATTCGGATGGTGTCACTGTCATTGCTTTGAGGATTAGTTCTTTGTAGCGGGACTTTTCTTTCTTGTAATTCTTTTTTCTTTTTTCTGGGCTGTGTACTTCCGTAGGGCCGCTAGGGCATTGCGTTGTTGCAGAGGCTGGGTGTAATTGGTATCACTATGATATTAATATATACTCTTTTCCAAAAAAAAAGTAGAAAGACGGAAATTCGGCGTGTTAAGGTCCTAAAAGACCAACGCACCAGAGAATCAACCATCTCCAATGATGACAAACGTAAATCGGAAGAGACTGACCTGAAACTAAACCAGCGAACATGAAAACCGACCAGAACCTAGAATATCTGCGAACACATGATTCCAAGCATCCTCCGTCAGCACTAGACGTACCACCGGAGCGAGGATAGGATGGCGAGGACCTTACTCTGACATCAGGATGTCGCCGCCACTTCACCATCCCTAAGAAAACACTAAAACTTTTAAAAGAAAAACAGAAACCCTCCCGCTGGCGAGGGGCCGTGGTACGCCACACGTCAAGGCCCCCAAAGGCTGCTGGAGGCGAGACGGACCGACAACTTCACCGGCAATGGGAGCGAAAACCCTAGATGGGTTCTGGATGGATCGCCTATTTTTCTCCCGTGGAGCCCGTACCGGTTGAATCTCTTGATTTTATGTTCGGAAGTTTGACCTGGATGTCCAATGTTCGATATGTTCTCAATTTTTTGAAACTCAACAAAGTTTATGTAACTTCGTAAGCCATTCTATTTTACTCCATATATGTTACATACAAGAATTTTCTGTGGACAATGCCCTATAAGAAACAAGCGGAACTTTTGTGGAACATGTATGCAACAAATGCTAGATAAGGGACATGTATAAAACCTAAAACCAAATTTTGGATGCTCAAGCATTTGCAGAATCCATGCAAATATTTATTTGGAATTAACAGAAACCATATTGAAACTGCTCACATGATTACCAGACAAGTGACACAAAAATCATCACGATGGGAGCAAAGAGTAAGCAGCTCAGACGATACAAAAAAAAAATGAAAGGTGCGAATTAAAAACTAGCTAGTAGTTTTTTTAAGCAAAGTGATTTTTTTAATATTCTAGAAATAGAATAAAACTATCTTGGGAAAAATCCTAAAGATGATTTTGGCTGCCACTACTCTGGAAGCGTGCATTTCAGCCTGTGCGAGTGCGATCGGTGGACGCAAAAGAAAAAGACATCGCTGGTGCCGTAATAACCACGACGAAATACACCAGGGAGCACTACTCCCTCCGTTTCTAGCTTGGTGACACGCCGATCCGCCGACCACGACCAGTCTGGGTCTCCCTCGGCTCGGTTTCAGTTGCGAGTTGCGACTCCACCTCGGAATCGATCCTCGTAAGATGCCTATATAGGGAACCCCGATTCCGCCCCACAGTTGCTCTCCAAATTCATCTCCGCCTCCTCTCCACCCCCGCACAGCAGATTAATTCCCGGCGGCACACCCTATACATAGACGGCACCCCCCGCGCGGATGCGCACCTCGCATCTCCTCGCCGCGCGCGCGCTATATTTTTTCGGGAGGCCATTCCGCCGCGTGCGTTCCTGCGTGTCCTCCGCCCCCACCACCACCACCACCATCCGTTAACGGTTGTGCCGCGCCTTCGGTGCCTGCCTGCCCGCCAGCCCGAGGAGAGAGAGACAGAGAGAGATTGGACGAGGGACCTGATCGACGGACGGACGGACGGACTCGGCGACCGGCGCGAAGGAGGAGGGGTGATTAATTACTCTTTGTTTTTCTTTGAGAAACAACGAGGAGGGGTGGGCGGTTAATTTGATCGATGGTGATGGGGTTCAGGACCAAGCTGCTGCCGTGGTCTTCGTCGGCGGCGGGGGCGGGCGCGCAGGCCGACGCGATGTGCGACGCGGCGGCGGCCGTGGTGGCGGCGCGGCAGGGCATGGAGACGCCGCTCACGGCGGTGGCCGAGGCCTTCGAGGAGCTGGCGCGCGGGATGGAGGCCGACGGAGGGGAGATCCGACTCGCGCCCTTCGGCGACACCTGCGCGCTCGTATCCGTCCTCTTCAACTCCCTCGGCATCGCGTTCAAGTTCGCGGAGAGCGAGTACGTCACCAAGGTAAAAATAAATAAAAACCGATCTCGCTCCGATCAAATCTCTCTCTCTTTTTTTTTCAATTCTTGCGGCAAAACTGCTTCGATCTTCTAGTATTCTTCGGGACCAAGTATATGGAGATTCCATGCGGCGACGAGACGGGAAAATCGGAGTACCCTTTCCGTTCATTCAAAGAAAAAAAAAGGAGATACTAGTAGTATAATCGTACAAGCGACGCACTCTCTCTTGTGTTTTGACTTTAATTGCTTGCTACCATGTTAACCCGTTGGAGGATCTTCCACGGTCCCTCAAAATTGTTCGAATATTCGTTCCCGTTTCCGTTGCAAATTAAAGAGGAATCAACCACACAAAAGTAGGATTCTTCTCCAGGAAAGAAATGCAATTTGAACATGTTGATTCAACTGTAGTCGACCGCCTACTTTTTTTGTTTTCATTCTAGAAATGTAACCGAATCTGCCCTCCCCGTGTGAACCATCCATCCAGGTGAACGACCTCATCGGGGCGTCCAAGGAGTACGCCACGCTGAACGACATCCTGGACAAGGACGTGGAGCACGACTGCGTCAAGAAGCAGGGCAGCCATTCCCGGAACCTGCGCAGGGTCAGGCTCGGCCTGGGCCTCATCAAGGCGCTCTTCGAGCAGTTCCTCGCCACAGAGTACGTCTCGTCTCCTTCCATTCCAGTTCCAGCCAGCTAACCACTGTTTGTCGCTTGCTACCTCCTCTGCTAGCTGGCTGCTGCCTTGCAACAAAAATCAATGGTGGTTTTCATCAGTTGCTAGAATTATTGCTCTGCCAACGGACGACAGCCTTACAATCTCCTGGCGTTTTTGTTTCTTTGCAGGGGCTCGTTGTATGATGCTGCTACGACAGCTTACGGCCAGGTTTGCGCGCCGTTTCATAGCTGGGCAATTAGGAAGGCGGTTGGTGCTGGCATGTACACTCTGCCCACCAGGGAGCAGTTGATACTGAGGTTGAATGAAACTGGTACGCAGATTATAAACACCCATCAACATCAGAATAATGCTTATCTATCCTCAAGTACATGGTACCTTAATTAATGTTTATTCAGTGATACTTGCTTGATTCTTTCTTCAGATAATATTTGTCCTGAAGTAGCTGTCTATCCTGAAGCACCTTAATACAGTAGTATTACTACTTAATTCCTTCTTCTTCAGCCAGCTACCAATATAACATCCATCACCATCAGGATACCTACCTATCCTGAAGTACTACATAGTACCTTAATGTTCATTCAGTGATAATTACTTGATTCTTTCTTCAGATAATATTTATCCTGAACTGCTTGTCTATCCTCAAGCACCTTAATAATACTATTCAGTGATGCCACTTAATTCCTTCTTCAGATGTTATGTCGGTAGACCTTTAACAATTTTTTTTTGCTTATCTGCAGATTCCTCCGTGCAGAAGGAGATGAGGAGATACATTGATGCTTCCAGTCCTATTATAGAGTACATTGATAGCCTTTTCCTCTCTAGGAACATTGTCCTAGATTGGTGAACTGAGCCGAGGATCATAATGGCAGCTCTCTTGACGAGCTGTCTATTGGTGTCATTGTTTTATTATTTTTCTCATAGCTCTTTTAGCCTGGGTGGGTGGTGGACGGCTCTCCCTTTGCACTGTCTCTTGTACTGTACGATTATATGGAATTTCTAATTCTAAAAAGGGGAGACGATTCTTTCTAGTACCATCATGCTTCCTAGGCTAGCTTCCAGTTGAGATGTGAGTCTCCTAAATCCACCACTAGGTGTGAGTTTGAACTATCCAGTTTAGTTTCGAATCTTCAGAGTGCTCGAGAGATTTAGCTCATGAGTGTTTGTAAGGAATGGTTTGAAGCATCTTGATTAGGTAAAAAATTGTTTAGAGCATCTCCAATAGCTTATTACTAAGAGAAGAGAGAATTATCCAAGCCTATCTATCCATTCTTTTGTCCCTGTATTCTATAAAAATCTTAACAAATTATCCAAGCCTATCTATCCATTCTTATTACTAGGTTTGAGTTTGAACTATCCATTTCAGTTTCAAATCTTAGAGTGCTCGAGAGATTTTAGCGCCGAATGTTTGTAAGGAATGGTTTGAAGCATCTTGATTAGGTAAAAAAATGTTTAGAGCATCTCTAACAGCTTATAACTAACAGAAGATAGAATTATCTAAGCCTACCAGTGATATAGCATCTCCGGTAACTTGTTGCCAAGGCTCATTGCTCAGACAACAAAGTAATAAGAGAATGGAGCCTAGAAAGAGGTGATATCCATGTTAAGGGACTCATTGATTCACATTATTCTAAGAACATAGGAATAAGAAACAATGCCAGGCCCAATTTAACCCTATATGATCTAATATGCGCAAAATTTGTCTGATTACATTCATTAGAAGAACAAATGATTCTTACCAAGAGGCTGATGACCTATTTGGTTCGAAGCAATTTCATAGGAATTTTGTAGGATTCCAACCCATAGGAATATTTCCTATGGAAGCCTTTTGGACTATAAGGATTCCAACCCATAGGAATATTTCCTATGGAAGCCTTTTGGACTATATGACCGAGGTCAAAAAAATTCCAGGTTATCCATTATTTTGTCCTTGTATTCCATAAATATCTTAACATGAGCTCAAACCCACTTAACTATATTTTCTATGTACACTCTCCTCAATCCTGCAAACTTTATGTGTTTGTTTCCCGTGCACAATTCAAAGGCCTCCCTTACAAAATCCTTGTGTATTTAAATGCCCTAGGTATTTACAGTAAATGTCATCTCAAATGTGTGTTTTTTCCTCAAAATCCATAGTGGCTTTCAGTGGATATGATATTTCATATGAAAATATAGTGCACAAGATTTCTTAGCAAAAGTTCATATAGGATTTAATCCTACAAACAAACAATCGCAATAGGAGAAATTTCTAAGGATTTGAATCCTCTGAAATTCATATAGAAATCATTTGAATCAAATAGAGACCACAACGTTCTCGTGGTCTTCCATTCTTGTTTCATCTATAACATGTTCTTTCTTTGGGGATGCCATGGTATTCCATATGTGAGTATGTTCAGTTTATTGCCCGATGTTTTAGCTCTAAACCATGGTCACATTACTATAAAAAAATATGACTTTTTCAGGTGAACCAACAAGAGTTAAGGGAGGAGGAGCTATGGTGAATTTAGGGAATTCATCCAAATAAGAATTCAGTAAGGAATTTCGGATCAAACTAATCAACCCTAGGTGGACTGAATCCCGTTGTGAAATCTTCCTTGACCAACCGATGAGGCTAGAGCCAACATATTTTCCTTGGGTGCCAAACCCCTTCTTTTCCTCCATCCGACACCACCAAAAAACTTACCACGCCATAACAAATTTAGTGTCTATCACGGGCGTTGAGACATCCCCCGTGGGCTAGTGGTAGCTGTGCACATCGCACAAGGGACATGTCCCAGGTTCGATTTCTCACCACCCAACCTTAATGACAATACCGGGTGAAATCCTCCCCTGGTCTTGTTATTTGTGTATCACTGGCGTTATGCCTCTATTATTTTCATTCAACAACTGCTAAATTCTAATGTAGAGTCCTTGATATAGTGTTGAATATTTTTGTCAAGTGTCAAAGATATCTGGATTTGGTCTCTTGTCGATTGAAGGACTATGGCATGGTGGTGGTTGCCTAGGTGGAAGTCCAATTAGTAAACAAAATTTACCACGAATTCCATTTAAAAAAGGTTATATTATTGTCTTTTTTTACTTCAACTTTCCTAGATTTACTTTTCTCTACTTCTCTTATTCAACTTCCAATTTTATGATCCAGCAGACTCTTCTTGTGAACTTTGATTTAAAAATATAAATATATTGATTATTCTTATTCTTCTACTTTTTTATTTTATCCCTCTTGTTATTCTATTTAGCCGACTTTCCCCAAAAGCATATTCAAGGATATGTTTGTCCTTTCCATAGTTTTTCATGAATCTTATTACACCTCCGACGATGCGTTGGATCCTAGCTAGAGAGGCAATCAAGAGGGTCAGTATTGAGGTACCCACCAACCCTACTTAGTTGAAACAAATCAAGAAGTTTTCCACAAAGTGATAATTTGGAATGTTAGCTCATTTGATTGGACTAACTTGGTTGAAGGATCGATACCTAAAGCTCACCCACTTGCATCACAAATCCTCGTGAAAGGAGAAGTAACAAATGCACCCTCTCAAAATGCAAACAGAACCTTGAATGAAATTTGCATAGGTAGAGTTTACGATGGGCATTGCACCGGTCCACCATATTTGACTACTTGGACCATAACATGTTAGAAACACCACTGACTAACGTTACCATGGGCAGCACATGAAATTAGTACTCCCTTCGTTCACCTTGCGTCCTAGGAAAATAGTGCATACCAACGTGAGCATCTTGTGAGCAAAATTAGAGAGGGGTTGGACGAAATCGCCCCTGCTAGAGTCCCATGCCCACCGCGCTGCCATAAAACCGTGCATGCATCCATTGGTGGGGGACAGGAAGACGAGGCTGTTTTAATGTTTCGGAAGACGAGGCTGCTTTAATGCTTCGGGAGACGGAGGGACTAATGCGCGGGACGCAAGGTAAATGGGAATTTTTGGGAAAAAGTACAATGCAAGGTATAGGTGAACGGAGGGAGTATAGTGAAACAAGAGATAACCGAATTTAGACGTGGATACAATAAAATCCTATTAGTTGCAAAACACGACGATGAGACGTGTTCCCAACAATATTGTTCGAAATAATGGCTTCTATTTGTTACATGATCGAACCTCTTAATATCCAAAACACATCCATCGCCATTTTTTCCGTCAACACTTTCCAAGACAAATTACACATATAATTTAAAGTAGCTGAAAATTCAAGTAAATCCAAATAATACTAGTCATCCGACATTGGAAGTAAAAAAGTACAGTAAAAAAATGGAAAACAAAAATGATTTATATTCAAACGCAAATGCTTAAAGAAAAAAATCTTATCTGATCTTCTTCCCGGCTCCGCACACGGCTTCCCCGCTCCGGGCTCTCCACGTCGTGACCTCGGTACCTCTACCTCACATCCCCGCGCGCGCACAGTCGCGCAAAGCCACTGCCGCCTCCAGGCCTCATGTCTCTCCTCACCTCCCCTACGCCGTTCGGCACGGCCACGGCCACCGCCTCCGCTCGTCGTCGCGTCCCTGCCGCCGGCCCGCTACTGGGCCGCCGCGCAGCCCTGCACGTGGCGCTGGCGCGCCGGACCGGCGTCTCGTCCCGCACGCAGCGGCGCCTCGAGGAGCGCGGCGGCAAGAAGCGCCGTGGCGGCGTCGAGACCCCCGACGAGGACGAGGGCTCCGCCCCGGGGTGGGAGGGCGTGGAGTGGGAGGGGGAGCCTCTGGGGTTCGAGGTGTCGACGGAGCCGATGCCGTACCTGCCGGACCCGAAGCAGGTCGACTTCTGGGAGGGACCCCAGTGGGATCTCCTCGGCTTCTTCGTGCAGTACATGTGGGGTTTCGGCGTCGTCTTCTCCGTGAGCACCTCCTCCTCCATTACTTCGCGCTCTAGGCTGTTCTGTGGTGTAGGATCTGAATAGTTTCTCAAAAGAAAATATTTAGTTCTCAGTTTTTCCTAAGATATCTTCGCCAGAGAAATTTGGTTTGCAGTTGAGTAACTCTAAGTTGAAATGTTTTTCAAATAAGAAAGTGGAAGGCAGCATGAAACAATCCCTTCGATTTGATGATCCGAGGAAGCCGGATTTCCATGTTGGTGCTAAATGATCTGAGTTGTTATCCACATAGGAACCAGAAGACAGTTTCCTTTCAGTGTCTAGAACTCTAGTGGAGTACATGATTTTTTTTTTGCAGTCACAGACTATAAAATAGATATATAATATACCACCTATTCGTTAAATTACGTTGATGAGTAAACCTCTCTAATGTTTGATTACTGGCATTATGAAACACATCAACTTAACCACCTATCATTGCAGAATGCAGAGGTCCTCTCAGTTGTAGAAGAAACTCTGCATGTCACACCCATCCTCAAATTAATCCAACCATGTTAACTCTCATGCAAGTGAAAATTACAGATGCTTGCGGATACTTGCTTAACATCAGCCAATTTTTGTTGCGTACTTATGCAGCTGGTTGCTTGTGGTGTCGCCGTGGCTACATACAACGATGGGGCAACAGACTTCAGAGACACTCCTTCTTTCAAGGAATCCATAACACAGGAGTTCCCCGAAGAGGCAGAATCATCCGGCCCTGATGTGTTTGAAGGTAATCCAACTGAGGTTGCACCAGCTCTTGAGTAGGACTACCGAGGTGACATCCTGGAAAGAACTGAAGGCTCTCTCTTTGAGCTATAGGGCTCTGCAGCAGCCAGTATAACTTGTACAAGATCCAGTCCAAAACTCGAAACCATAGTTGTAAGGAAAATAGATGGTGATCACCATGTACTGAATTTTCTCTTGGATAATTCTGCGTCAAATAAGAATATGTAGATGGTTTATTAGTGGTGATGAAATTCATCCATCCTTTTTATGCTTCTTATTATTTTATTTTACTTCGGTACTGGAATCGTTTGCCTACATGTCTTTTGTCTAAGAAGCACTTTTTTGTGTGCTTTCTGCTATTCACAATAAATGTACTCCTGTATATATTCTCAACATATTCTATAAATCTTGTTCTGCTCTGTACTAGACTTCCACTTGAATTATTCTATGTTAAAATCAGAAAATAAATTACCAGTGGCCAGTAAGGATTTAATTTTCCCTTCAATCAATGGTTAACAGTTATTCAATTCTGCTTTATTTTCTATGCTTATTTAATTTTCCCTTCAATCAATGGTTAACAGTTATTCAAAGTTAGCCTGTACGACTTGTACAAGATTCGAGCTGAAACTTGAAACCATAATATAGAAACATAGCCGGTGATCATCACCGGAAGTTTCTCTTGGATAATCCTAAACCAAAAATTGCAAGTAGTGGTAAAATTTTGCTATACAGTCATGCCTTTTCATGTAATCAGAAGGTTTGCAACCATACCAGCCTCCAGCTTTGCATGATATGATGTTAAAGAACTAATCTAAAATTCACTTAGAGCTCGTTTGGCTCCCATCATTTTATTTCATTTGGTAGAAATGAAATGAAATGACATTGACGATATCATTTCATTTTTCAATTCCACAGAAATGACAGAGTACCAAAAGGAATTAAGGTTAGGCATAAAATAAAAATCATGGAATTTGCAAATGAATTCCGTAACCAATTATGTGGCAGCCAAATAGGTTTATTCTTGAAATCACAAAAGAATTCCTTGATTCCAGCCCTAGATGATAGGAGCCAAACGAGCTCTTAACATACCGGTTGAAGGAAGAATTTTTTACTGTGCATCGTATTGCATTTCTTTTGGATGTTCATATGTGTAAACTAAAATTGTTCCCTCGGGTAGTTTGAAAAGAAAATACGAAGTGTTTAGTACCATAAAGTTCATTTGGAAGAGTGTAAGGCTCAGCCGACTGATTTTGTAGGTACATGATCCAATGGTAACAGGATATTTGCGCATTTTATAGATTGTGTGGAGCTTTATTTTTTAAAATGTGTTGGGTAGTTGATCAAACGTTTGTACCCAACTTCTGATTCTGAAACGCACTTCGAGCAGGAGCCCATTTCTACCTTAAACTGCACACGACACAACTTGTTTTGCGCACATATAGATATAGATAGACCTGATAATGTGCAACTTGATTGACTGGTACTTAACTCGTGTCGACTGGGGGTTTAGCAGATCCATTATCAGGTTTTTCATGTGCCTGAATGTTTGAGCACGCGTATTATTTGAGGAGGCAAAGTTTGTATGATTTCTGTCGCCGTTGTACTGCTGTTAAAGTACACATATTATTTTGTCCAAGTGCATCGACAACTTTTTGCATATATCCCCATACAGAAGTGCTGCTGTTATGACCGGTTTGTCCTATAGCAGGAGGAAACCCATTAGTGGGCCTAAATTAGGGGTTAGTCTATTTATCCTTTTCATTAGCTTATTTATACTGTTGTAAACGTACGTGAGAAGGGATCGTTATTACCGACTCCTTGAGGAGTCGGTCTTCCCTGCCCTAGCCGTCGCTCCTTCCCTTGCGCCGCCTTCCTCCAACCTCGCGACGGCGGCCAGCCGCCGGCGCCGCCTTCCTCTCCCTCGTCCAGCACACTTCCACCTCTACAATCTACGTAACCAGCCTGGTAGGGTCACCGATCCTATCAATTTGGTATCAGCTAGCTCAGGCTCGATGTCTTCGGGATTGCCCACCGCCTCCGCCGCGATCGCCACCTCTGGCGCGCCCGCCCCCATGGAGTCGCCGCCGGCCACTTCGGGACCGGCCGCTGCGGGCCAGACCGCGCCGCCCTCCGAACCCGCCCCTCTCCTCTCGCAGCAGGAGGTCTCAACGGCCATCCGCGACCTAACCTGGGCGATCGCGAACCTTCGGACCTTCCTCCAGGAGTTCACTGCACCGTCACAGCCGGGACAGGGGTTCTCTACGCCGCCACCACCGCCGTCCGCCGCGCCCTTCACACCGCCCCCACCACCGCCGCCGACAGCCGTCACCTCGCAGCAGGGGGTCCCGATCACGCAGATCAAGTTCCGACCATCGCCGTCGTAGCTACCGGCTTGGCTCGACCAGTCTACGTACAAGACGGTGCCCGCCCAGCCGACCGCGCCTTCGCCGGCCGCCGCCTTCGGCGGATTCACTGGGTACGGCGAGCCGTATACATCCATGGCGCCGACCTACTCGTCCCCCGCGGCGCTGGGTCGCTCCGAGGGAGCCTATGCCGCTGTTCCGCACGTCCAGCAGCCACCCCGCTTCACCAAGCTGGAGTTCGCCACCTACGACGGCACCGTCGACCCCCTGAACTGGCTTAACCAGTGCGGACAGTTTTTCAGGGGGCAGCGGACACTGGCGTCCGACCGCACGTGGATTGCCTCCTACCACCTCCGCGGCGCCGCCCAGACGTGGTACTATGCCCTCGAGCAGGACGAGGGCAGGATGCCTCCGTGGGAGCGTTTCCGCGACCTTTGCCTCCTCTGGTTCGGGCCCCCGATACGCGGGAGCCGGCTGGCCGAGCTCGGCCGCCTTCCCTTCACCTCCTCGGTCCAGGACTTCGCCGACCGCTTCCAGACGTTGGCATGCCATGCGCCTGGCGTGACGGCTCACCAGCGCGCTGAGCTCTTCATTGGCGGACTGCCGGACCACATTCGCGTCGACGTGGAGCTGCGCGATCCCCAGGACCTGCAGTCGGTTATGTACTACGCCCGCGCCTTCAAGCAGCGCGCGCGGGCCATGCAGCAGGCCTTCCCGGCCAGCGACGTTCGGCCGGCCGTCCGCCCTCCACCGACACCACTAGGCCAGGCGCTCACGACCGTGACTCATGCGGGACACTCCAATCCAGCCGCGACGCGGCCTTTCCGTCGGCTGACCACGGCCGAACAGCTCGAGCGCCGTCGTAAAGGGCTGTGCTTCAACTGCAGCGAGTTCTATGTACCGGGCCACGTTTTCCACGCCTGTTCTACTTGGAGACCGTAGACGACGTTGCGGCTGATGTCGTCGCAGCTGGGCTGGCAGACGCGGCCGTCTCCAAGTCCGACGCCGTTCCGGGCTGAGTTCCGCCAGCAGTTTCCAGCTATCCAGCTCGAGGACGAGCTGTTTGAGAAGGCGGGGAGAGATGTTATGACCAGTTTGGCCTATAACAGGAGGAAGCCCATTAGTGGGCCTAAATTAGGTGCTTAGCCCATTTATCCTTTTCATTAGCTTATTTATACTGCTCTAAACGTACTTGAGAAGGGAGCAATAAATAGATCGTTATTGCCGACTCCTTGAGGAGTCGGTCTTTCCTGTCCTAGCCGTCGCTCCTTCCTTGCGCCGCCTTCCTCCAACCCCGCGACGGCGGCGAGCCGCCGGCGCCGCCTTCCTCTCCCTCGTCCAGCACACTTCCACCCCTACAATCTACGTAACCGGCCTGGTAGGGTCACAAATCGTATCAGCTACATTTGACAACAACAATAAAACCTTCTCAGATCCAGCTTGAATAGCTCCTAACCTAGACCTCCTGGAATCACCCGAACCAACAGTACATGACTCAACTGCCGCCCCTGGAGCCCCAAACTACCAATGCCCATGAGATGAGTGGTGGCACTGAGCTTGTCTCTGCGATTGGGAACACATAAAGCACGCAGTAAACATAAGGTCTTCATGAGCAGAGTAGAAAAGACTCGTGCAGCCATTCTCGATCGTACCACAAGAACCCTGGGACGCGCTGCGCTTAGTTGGGTGGGGAGTGCCCCTAACATGAACACATTGGCCAGTGTTTTGGATCTCCGTAATTTTATTTACCCCGATGCCTTCCACTCTTACATTACTCAATAAGCAGATAAGCAAAGACAGCATCTTTAGAAACTTTGTCTATTCCTATATCTCATAACTATTATGAACTGTATGCACTTGTTTTCTGGAGGAGCCAAAAAGGATGAAGGTGAGCTGTGGAGATGAAGTCGTGTGTATATATAGAGTTATTATAGACATAGCACGATATAGGCTGACAAGAAGAAGCCGTTGGTGTTCATGAGGAGCTTTGGGATGTTATGGTTGTATAACATGGTAGGTGGTCTGACAAGACACATGCATTGGTATTTGGTGACCAGCGCCGGGAATGGAATAGGAATACGCGCAATCACACATAGACAGTGGACACATAAAGCAGGCAGTGAACACTGAATCCTCATTTGAGTCCTTCCGCAGCTTCTTCAAGTTTTAAGCTTTCCATGATCCGAAAGCAAAAGGACTTGTAGCTCTGCACACAAGATGTATGGCTGCCGGTAGTAGCGCTGCACGAGAAAGCTAGCAGCAGGGCCAGCCGCGAGACGTCTGTGGCCTCGGTGGTCGCGTCGGGGTCAGCAGACGGCGGCGCGCGAAGTCGAGACGCATGTGTAGCGCATGCCAGGGAATGACCAGCGGGCACGGTTCGTATACACTATACACAGATCGGTTCAGCTGGTCTATCTTATCTGCTCATTTGAGTTTGAATGCGTCCTTTTTGAAGGAAATCCAACTGAAGTACTAGTACCAGTTCTTGAGGAGGACCGTCAATGATACATCACTGAAAGAAATGAAGGATCTGTCTTTGAGCTACATGGACTTAAAACTTGAACAAGGTTCAGTTAGAACTTAAAACCATAGTGGTAAGGGAATTAGCTGGTCATCACCATGCACTGAATTTTCTGTTTGACAGTTCGACTTTGAAACCATAATATGTACTCCCTCCGTCCTAAAATAAGTGACTTGAGTTTGTCTAGATTTAAATGTATCTAGACACGTTTTAGTATATAGATACATGTAAATTTAGACAAACCCAAATCATTTATTTTGGGACGGAGAGTAGATGATTAATTAGTGGTGATGAAATGCAGCCATCCTTTTCATGCTTGTTATTATTTTATTTTACTTTGGTACTGCATGTCTGTTTAAGAAGCAATAATTTGTGGTTTCTGCCATTCACCTACTAAATGTATATTCTCAACATATTTCACAACTCTCATTCTGCTGTGTAAGAACTCCCTCTTGAATTACTATAACTAGATTTAGGGGTGCACCTTGACGCACGACCCCGTGAAAATTGCACTAATTTATATTTTGCATAACGGTGATAAAAATCAAGTATATTTCGCAACCATAAATAAGCAGCAGTAAACGAAGAACACATATATATTACTAAGTACTATTCTATCACAAAGTACAGAAGCAAGGGAAGGAACAGCACAAACAATATCTACATAAGGGCATTGTCGCAGAAAGGCCGTTAGAGGACACAACACGGCTGCTAGAAAATGGAGACTTCATAACTGCTTGCATCACCCAAAG
The DNA here is from genome assembly GCA_916181665.1 of Avena sativa. Lineage (NCBI taxonomy): Eukaryota > Viridiplantae > Streptophyta > Magnoliopsida > Poales > Poaceae > Avena > Avena sativa. The sequence goes on from OV702292.1 coordinate 69,571,477, forward strand.
TCCATGCCATTGCAAATGAAAATATAAATGAACCAACGGTTAAATGTGAGGCAAATTAAAGAAATGGTAAAGAATCGAAGGCTAACTCATGTTAGGGGGGGGCGTCAAGGTGGGCGTTCCCCAAATTTAAAAACCTCTATATTCACCATGCATGAAAAAATAAAATTCTCTCATGAGTAAGGAAGCGGTAAGTGTAGACAACACAGGACTTTGTCATTCGAGAAAGCTGCAGCTCATCCAACGGCCTGGAATGACGCATGTTCCTGGTGTACACCTAGTAGAGAGTAAAGTCTCTAGCATAATATAAAACTTAATCATAAACTTTATGAAATTGATCATAATCCATATTATTATTTATCTCTAGAGTACAAATAAACTAGCTGCATTTGTTACTAATCATTGGCACCATACATCCCGGCACCTTTGATCATGCTTGCTTATGGAAGAGGTTGAGTCTTGGGTCTGGACTTTATAGCCCCAAATCCTTTGCAACTTATTAATGTCACCTTGATTGATATTAATATTTTATCATCACATGATAACATCTTTGTGTATGCATTGTAGTCATGGCAACATAGTGACGTCGGTTTTCAGGAGCCAACATGATGTTAGATCAGCCATAACAAGCTTTCTCATGGGCACTGTGCCCTGGGACAGACATTATGCATAAAGACGAATTAATCCCGCCACAACAATATACATCACGTTAGATTGTATCCTTATATTTTATTATAAATGCAATCATCGAAACACTAGTACACCATGTGCAACTTTCGATGTTTTATCACCTCGCTTCCTACTTGATTTCAGTCGGGATTATTGATGTAGGGATTTCCAATCTTCTAATGTTATCACATGCCCTTATAACATAAACCTTTATGTTTTAAGATATGTCATCCTTCGTAGATTTGAAAACATGTCTACAGTTCTTATCAGACACTATGGACAAACTTAGCTAAACATTCCGTGATTCAGACTTAATCAATTTTCAAACGTTCGTTTCCCGGATCATATATTATGTTAAGTTGTCATCATGGTTTCTAGAACAGAACCTATATCTCAACATAGTGGATGACGGTCATCCTTTTCTTTCTTTCAACCATTGATGTATAAGTTAGTGCTATTCCTAATCCAAATGATCAAAGACCACTCCTTGACCAATTCTTGTTCCGAAACTCTTTTAGGAATACGACATAATATTGTAATATACTTAGTTTCAACTTCTAATCCCTATAAATTATTATTTATCGGCACTTGCGCTTTTATTCTTAATGTGTTATACACATTTAAGAATCAATCATTAAGCTCCCACTCATAAATATGTTCCTAACATATCCTGGTGCGAAACTTACATTGCTCCCACTCAAAATGTGTCTCCTACACATTTGAGTATGAGACATTCATTGCTCCCACTCAATTTTATTCAAATTGCATATCCTCTCATTATTTTGAATAACTCAAAATCCTTTGATCAATTATCAAACTAAGAATTTTATTACGAGATGCTAGTACCTTACTAGTATTAAATCCACTACACTTTTAGCACTTCTGAATCAAATTGTTTTTGAATTTGTCTAATACAATATTCATGACAAATCGTGCCTTTGTCATTCACCTTTTCCACCATGACCTTGCAGTCTTTTGGAAAATTCAAGTAACTCTTTACTTGGTAAGATTTAACAATGAATTGCTTTCTAATCTTAAGTGAATTGCGCCTCTAGGATTTCACATAATTTTAGTTTACCATCATTTCCTTCGCAGTTCATCGGTATGCCATATTCCATTAATATGACAAATGATTCACAAATGTATCCATACAAAATGTGGGGTAAATTTTTGAATCCTACTTTATGTAGTAAAAACACTAGTGGGAAAACACAATGATCATTATCATTGATTCTTTCCTTTATGAAGAGAATCATTCAGGAACACTTTTCATTGCGCTTCTCAACATTCTGATGCAGGGGTTTTAAATCCTCATCGTGTTTTTCACTATCTTCCATAAACTGCACAGTCAAGAACATAAACTTTCTCGAAAAAGCACCAAAATTCAAGCAACACTAGTTTTTCCTTTCTTTTGGTTTTAGCCATGGATTTCGTATTCAAAGTTTCCAATGAATACTCTACAAGGACTTATTCGCTATTGTTTTGGTGATATCGAATAACTCCAAAACTTCCACAACGATCCATACACGATATGGCGCCGATCTCATGAATTCAGATGGTTCACTATATATACTAATGGAGTGTTCACTATTTCTAACTAATGTTCTTTACATTTACACTACAACGATTTACTCGGTGCCATATATTCACCTACTTGATAACTAATATCACATTGCAATACTTTGCATTTCGACGTATCAAATGCATTATATTTTACAATTTCTTATGCCAATCTTATAACGTCGAATTTCATTACTATTGATCGAATCATGGTAATTGGATTCTATTTTATCTTTAATACCCCTTCGTGCTGAAATACTTTGATCATATCAAAATAGTTTCGTGCTAATGTTTCCTTTGGTAAACCTTTTACAAAGTTCAAACAATTTACCAAATGATAATCACCACTTCGTTGAAATACGATACATCGAATATGTATTTTCTTGCAACAATTTATCAAACACTTTGCATTCATGCAGTACATGGTGTTTAAGTTATCTTGCCGAACTTGGACATGATTCATATGTGATAAGAAATCAAATGACTTTCACCTATTATCAACATAACTTTGAACTTATACAATGGTTTCATTCAAAATGAATATATCATTAAGTTGGGTATTTTCAATATTTTTCAAATGTTCATGCATTATCAATTAGTTACACAACAAGGATAATTCACACATAATCGAACAACAGATGAATGCAAATATAAATCATTCATAGAAGCAGAATAACTGTTTATTACAAACTCATATGAATAATTGTCTCATGAAGTATGAGACACACTAAAGAAGTTCACAATCCATCGATTACAATAATCATCCAAAACAATGAACTAAATAATAAATGTCGAGGGAGAGTATCGTTGGCCATCATCATCATGCTCGCCATCAACACGCAACGTCACCTCCTCTTCAGCAAGCAGCTCTCATGCAGAAGGATCTATTTTCACCAAAACAGAATAAGTATCAAATACTTTAACACTGCAATAAGTGTTTGTAAGATTATACCATTTATAAAATTGTATATCAAATATATACCTTCGTCGTCGATGACCTCTCCGGTGATAGGTTTGATGTCTACGCACTTCTATTCTTGTAGAAAATTGTTGGGCCTCCAAGTGTAGAGGTTTGTAGAACAGCAGCAAGTTTTTCCTTAAGTGGATCACCCAAGGTTTATCGAACTCAGGGAGGAAGTGGTCAAAGGTATCCCCTCTCAAGCAACCCTGCAATCAAGATACAAGAAGTCTCTTGTGTCCCCAACATACCCAATACACTTGTCAGGTGTATAGGTGCACTAGTTCGACGAAGAGATAGTAAAATACAAGTGGTATGGATAATTATAAGTGGTAACGGTGCTAGAAAATAGCTTGATGGCGTGGAAAAGACTAAAGGCAAACTGAAATAAAGATGCAAGCAAGCAAACATGTAACATATCTAATTGCAAACGGTGTATCAATGCTTAGAAACAAGGCCTAGGGATCATACTTTCACTAGTGAACACTCTCATATAAATATCTTCTCTTTATGATACTACTCTTAACTACTCTTTGGTTGGACACTCTAATCGATGGTAGGGCTATAACAGCATACCTCAAAGTAAGCCTTTCCCATCTAGAAAACCCTACACTATCACCTTGAGCACTAGATGGTTCCAACAAACACCACAATTTCATAAAGACATCCAACTCCAAATATAACTCATAACAAGTATTTGTAATATCTAGCCTAAGTGCCACCATGGTGTGCACGCTGTCACTTTCACACACATGGGGAGAGCAGAGATCTATTAAAGCACTTGAGTAGCAAGGTAGATCTATAGATTACAAGCTCATGATCTCAATAAGATCATGCATAAAGAGAGACATGAACACATAGCTACCGGTAGAACCCTTAGCCTCGAGAGAGAACTACTCCCTCCTCATCATGGGAATCAGCAATGGTGATGGAGATGGTGGTGGAGATTGATGGAGATGGCTCCGGGGGCACTTCCCCGTCCCGGCATGGTGCCGGAACAGAGACTTTCTGTCCCCTGAATCTCCCCTTCGGTGGCAGCGGCGCTACGGAACTTTTTGTGGCTGGAGGCTTGACTATTTAGGGTTTATGCATTGGGAGGCATCTTATAGGCGAAGAGGCAAGGTCGGGCGGCGGCCAGGGGGCCCACACCACCTGGTGGCACGGCCAGGGCTAGCCCGCTCCACCATATGGTGTGGCCAGGCCTTGGCCCTCCTCCGTCTCGTTTTCTGGCTCCATGTCCCCCTCGGTAAAATATTGACTTTGGCTTTTGTCCCGTCCAATTCCGAGAATATTCAATTTCTGACTTTCCTGGAACCAAAAATAGCGGAAAACAAGCAACTGACACTGTGGCATCTTGTTAATAGGTTAGTCCAAGAAATCATATGAAAATTACTCCAAAGTGTGGACAAAACACAAGAAAGTAGATAAAACCAAGCATGGAACATCAAAAATTATAGATACATTTGCAATGTATCAACATCCCCAAGCTTAACTCCTGCTCGTCCTCGAGTAGGTAAGTGATAAAAAGAAAGAATAATTTTTGAGGTGACATGCACCATCATAATCTTGATCACAGTATTTGTAAAACATTCAAAACCGGGATCATAGTACTTCAATCATAACATGAAAGACAAAGTTCTAGCAATAAGACAAAGAAACTATGATGCAACATGAAAAGGCACAAACAAAAGATTCATGAATAACAATGCTTTGCAAGACGTTTGTTTGTTTCACATAAAGAAAACATAGCATAGTATCATTCAGCTTGTCCCTCATAGAGTAGCAAATATAAATGCATAGGACACCTTCAAAGTTCATAAGAGTGACTAGATACAAATAGTTTAAAACAAGCAATATCAAAACTATGCATCAATCAACAAGTCTTGGGACAATGCACATAGAATTAAGAATGGCCACTATGCTCTCAAAGTAGGTGCATAAAGATAGAAAGTGGAGACTCAATGTATATGTGGAAGAAAGGCCTTCATAGAAGGAAGCAGAGATTCAAGTTTCATAAAGAGCTTCCAAAAATTATGGTACTTATAGCTTTCAGCTCTCATTGCCCCTATCATAAGCATCTTTAAGTGATTAAGGTTAAAGTGAACAAACTATGGTGTACATGCTTGACGAAGTATAAGTCGGAAATCTCATGTCCCTTGAATACGAGGGCCACTCCTCATGCTACTCAAGTTTAGTCACCGGTAAGTTCTTGTCACTGTAAGTACATGTGTATCATAGAGAACCGCCAACAGGGTACCCCTTCCCCAATGATACGGAAGAATCTCCATATCAAAATTACAAGGCAAGCAGACAACGAGCATCTCAACAATCTTCTTATTTACCATGGGAATATGGTGCTTTTTTTCTCTCTTTCCTCTTTTCATAATCTCTTTTTTTTCTCTTTTTCTCTTTTTTTCAACATGACTCTTTTTTTTATAAGAAGAATGTTTCATAGACAGCTCATTATGGTTACGCTGCAGGTTTCCACCATCTCAGCATGGATTAGACCAGCAACCCAGGCTTTTGTCTAACACATATACATAACTCCATGGACTTACAAGCTCCCCTTTCATTTCACACCGACGACATCCATATACAAAAGAGCATGATATCAACTAGGTACAAGTACCAAGTACAATGTTGAAAGTGTTTCCCATGACAACATGGTTCTGCTAATTCCCAACAAATAAGTGCAACCTTATACAACATAGATGACACAATGGTTCAAGTTTATTAAGGGCAAGAAAAGTAAGGTGTGCCATCAAGTTCGTGAGAGCTTTAATCACTAGTTTTCTCATAACAAGTTTAATTCGGAAGATAGATAAAAACATAAATATACTTGGAATAGCAAATGCTAATAGATAGGTATGGTGGACTCTTTGGAATAACTTGGTTTTATTTGGAGTTGGATGCATGAGTGGAACTCATACTTTGTTATGGAGGCTATCAAAAGACTGGGAGCGACAAACTAAGAGAGCAATCATGGCCATAATCATGCAAAGCGACAAAACATCATTAATGAAAGCATAAAGTGATATTACAAGTCGAAAACTAAAGGATCATACAGGCTTTGGTGACTTGGGATAGTCATAACATGGTGTGAGCATGCGCCAAGTCAACCCAAATAAAGCATCAAAGGAGAATACCACAATACTTATGCTTTAATATGCTAAAACAACGCATGATTCTTTCAAGGCACATTAAGCAGTCTCAATTGTTTATAACATGTCATGCTACAGCAAAAATCACTAAGCATAAAGCCAAAACAATATCAAGCATGACATGATAAAGTCTAAGCCATAGTCAAAAACAAACTCCTTTTATACCACTAAAGCATGAACTTTTCCTACTCTTTTCCAATCCAAACCAACTTATTTGAAAGAACTCACAAAGATAATAATAAATAAAGATCAGTGAGCTTGTCTCACAAATCCAAAGAGAAAAACTAAAAAGTTCAAAGCTGAAAGCACAAGAAAACTAAGGCTAAACCCAGTGGTAGCAAAAGAGAACACTCACAAAACAAAAGAATGAAAACTAGAGTGTTCTAAACAATGAAAGCGGAGTGTGTCTCTCTCCAAAAGAAGTGTGTTGGGATCCAAACAACTTATTCAAGAAAACTAAGAAAACCAAGCAAACAAAAACCAAAAAAGGAAAACAAAGACGCTCCAAGAACAACACAACTATGCATGAAATAATAAAAACGAAGTGTTTGGAAGAACCTGAGATTTTTATTGATAAAGAAGGGGATGCCTTGGGAATCCCCAAGCTTTGATGCTTGTACTTCTTGGATATTTTTTGGGGTGACACGCGTGGCATCCCCAAGCTTGAGATTTAGTCCATTCTTCATCTCATTACTCACTCCTTCCATACACCTAAATTTTTTCCTTCATACAAAACTTCACACAATCTTCATTAGCAACATTAGTGCACTCAAAATAATAAGTCTTTGGATCCAGCTTCAACACCAATAAAACTTACATTACAACACAAGCTACTGTATCACTTCCCTCAAAAAGCTCAATTCCCCAAAAGAACTTAAAAAGGAACCAACAAGAAGCAAATGCAAATAATGGCAGAAATCTATCAAAACAGACTAGCAGGTAAAGATGATTTTTTTCGAAAACCTTCTGTTGCTCAAATCAAAAAGTGTTGAGCTAACAAAAGTTAGATAACAACCTGCGGCAGAAGCACAAAAATTCATGTCTCAAACTGACGTACATAGATTTTACACAAATTTTTACAGTAAAGCACAAAAATCTGTTTCGGGACAACAACTTTTCCAAGCATTACTTCTCTCTCATTAGAGGTTACTCTTGGCACAAAAAGCAAATAAAAAGGATAAGGAGCGGTTATTACAGAGATAATAACTTCCGAGTACTTTTCTTTAAAACTTTTGGGTTATCTCCTAATAAGTACTTTTCTTTAACGCCTTTAAGTTAGGCATGATAGTTTGAGAAGATGCTCACATAGCAAATATGAATTGAAGTAAAAGAGAGCAATAAAGAAGCAAATTCAAAACACATTTAAGTCTAACCCACTTCCTATGCATAGGAATCCTGTAAAGAAACAAGTCATAAAAGCACAAAGCAATAAGCATAGTAAAGCAAAACAAGTGCAACTTCAAGACTTTCAACATAAAGAGGGGAAACTTAATATTGTTGAGATAGATAAAACCATGTTTCCCTCTCTCATAATAAATTTCAGTAGCAACATGAATAAAATTAACAATATAACTATCGCATAAAACATTCTTATCATGAGCCACATGCAAAAAATGATTATTACTCTCCACATAAGCATTGTCATTCTTATTAATTGTGGTGGGAGCAAATTCAACAAAATAGCTATCATTATTATTCTCATCACCATAATTATCAAATATAGGAGGCATGTTGTAATCATAATTAATTTTCTCCTCAATAGTAGGTGGACTAAAAATATCATACTTATCATTGTAATCATCATATATTGGAGGCATAGTATCATCATAAGCAATAGAATATCTATCTTCCCAAGCTGGGGAACTAAAAAGATCATTTTCATAAAAACTAGCTTCCCCAAGCTTAGACTTTTCCATAGCATTAGCAATAATGGTATCCAAAGAATTCATACTAACAATATTGCTATTAGCATGCAAATAAAGTTCCATAGGTTTTTAAATTTTCTCTTCAAACACTTCATGTCCTAACTCAAGATAAATAATATAAAGCTCTCTAATTTTTTGTTGTTTTCTATTAAGCCTAACTAGTGAAAACAAGAAACAAGAAGACCAAATTGCAGAATCTAAAGGAAATAACTTTGAGCACTCACACCTAAGGATGTGAGTACCTTTTACCTTACCTCCCCGGCAACAGCGCCAGAAAATAGCTTGATGTCTACGCACTTCTATTCTTATAGACAATTGTTGGGCCTCCAAGTGTAGAGGTTTGTAGAACAATAGCAAGTTTTCCCTTAAGTGGATCACCCAAGGTTTATCGAACTCAGGGAGGAAGTGGTCAAAGGTATCCCCTCTCAAAAAACCCTACAATCAAGATACAAGAAGTCTCTTGTGTCCCCAACACACCCAATACACTTGTCAGGTGTATAGGTGCACTAGTTCGGCGAAGAGATAGTGAAATACAAGTGGTATGGATAATTATAAGTGGTAACGGTGCTAGAAAATAGCTTGATGGCATGGAAAAGACTAAAGGCAAACTGAAATAAAGATGCAAGCAAGCAAACATGTAACAGATCTAATTGCAAACGGTGTATCAATGCTTAGAAACAAGACCTAGGGATCATACTTTCACTAGTGAACACTCTCATATAAATATCTTCTCTTTATGATACTACTCTTAACTACTCTCCGGTTGGACACTCTAATCGATGGTAGGGCTATAACATCATACCTCAAAGTAACCCTTCCCATCTAGAAAACCCCACACTATCACCTTGAGCACTAGATGGTTCCAACAAACACCACAATTTCATAAAGACATCCAACTCCAAATATAACTCATAACAAGTATTTGTAATATCTAGCCTAAGTGCCACCATGGTGTGCATGCTGTCACTTTCACACACATGGGGAGAGCAGAGATCAATTAAAGCACTTGAGTAGCAAGGTAGATCTATAGATTACAAGCTCATGATCTCAATAAGATCATGCATAGAGAGAGACATGAACACATAGCTACCGGTAGAACCCTTAGCCTCGAGAGAGAACTACTCCCTCCTTATCATGGGAAACAGCAATGGTGATGGAGATGGTGGTGGAGATCGATGGAGATGGCTCCGGGGGTACTTCCCTGTCTCGGCAGGGTGCCGGAACAGAGACTTTCTGTCCCCCGAATCTCCCCTTCGGTGGCGGCGGCGCTGCGGAACTTTTCGTGGCTAGAGGCTTGACTATTTAGGGTTAATGCATTGGGAGGCATCTTATAGGTGAAGAGGCAATGTCAGTGGATGGCCAGGGGACCCACACCACCTAGTGGCGTGGCTAGGGCTAGCCTGCGCCATCATATAGTGGGCAGGCCTTGGCCCTTCATCATCTCGTCTTCTGGCTCTGTCTCCCCCTCGGTAAAATATTGACTTTGGCTTTTGTCCCGTCCAATTCCGAGAATATTCATTTTCTGACTTTCCTGGAACCAAAAACAGCAGAAAAACAAGCAACTGGCACTGTGACATCTTGTTAATAGGTTAGTCCAAGAAATCATATGAAAATTACTCCAAAGTATGGACAAAACACAAGAAAGTAGATAAAACCAAGCATGGAACATCAAAAATTATAGATACATTTGCAATGTATCAAGGTTCAACCTTTACGTTCTTGAAACGTAATACGAACTCCTGGAAATACATTGTTTCCGTATCACCACTCATAATGCTACACCGGACATGTCCTTCATAGCTAGGAGGCAGTGATCGAAGTAGTACACCTATCGCAAATGACTCGGTCATCCAATGGTCCATAAAGTTAACCAGTCTCATGTGTGCATCAAGCATGCGCCCAAAGTGACTTTTCAGACAAGTGTGGTCCTCCATCTTTATGGAAAGGAAATCTCCAAGCAGCTCATGCTTCCACATGCGCACATGGCTTATGAACTCTGCTCTCAGTTGATCCACCATCGCGTATGGGTTAAGATCACCCATGAGAGGATGCAGTTCATCCAGCATCCCGTAACACATTATTATTTGAATGAAAGTGGACATCTCGTGACGATAGTAGCATTCTATCCTCTCTCATGGGGCCTCATAGTCATCAGGCTCGTTGAAATCCATCATGCGGTGTATGTGATCTACCACATTATTCTTAGTAAGGAGATCATTCAGACGCACAAGCCACCCATGGATGTTTGATCCATCATGTCTAAGTTTTTCACCAACTATCCACTGATCAACGTCAAAGTAAGATTCACGGTGAGCCATCTCTACATTTATAATTGCAAAAGGAATATGGACTAAGTTTATAATTATATGAGTTAAAGAAAGAACTCCACTAGAAACTCCTATCCCCCAAAAGGGTTTTAGTGATTACACGATCCTTATTTGCTACACCGCCCCCGATCGTCACGGCCGATGATATAGTTTTAAAGGTGGATGCCGAAACATCGATCACATCATTCACGTGACTCGTGCTCGAGCTTTCGACCATCCGTGTTCCGAGGCCATGTCTACACATGCTAGGCTCGCCAACTCAACCTTAGTGTATCCGTTGTGCAACATGGATTACACCCACCCGTATGTGAAGGCATATATGTCTGACACCTGATCATCATGGCCTGCCTCATAACGGAGAACTTTCTTGGTGGTGCACACTAAGGGAGAACACTTACATTGGTATTTTGATTAGGGATCATCTTATATGGCTACTGCCGAGTATCTAATACTAGCACATAATAAGATGTACAAACAATAAACATTGAATGTAAGTGTGATGCGATATGGTCCTTCATGCTATGATCTCCATCTCATGCCACCGGATTTCGGCGCCAGGGTTCCGACACCGTAGGCACTAGGGTACCAGTGCCGACGACGTGGTAGTCCATCATCTCCATGATCATGACTACTACTTAGCAACAAAAAGTAATTGACTTTACCTTGGCTACTACCATATCACATCACAATGCCCCCTGCAAAACAAAGTTAGACGCTTGTACTTTATCTTTGCATGTTTTATATGGAAGATAGGACTTTTGTACAAGAACCGTTCTTACCTACAAACTTCCACCACAACGCTGATCAAGTAATTGTCTATACTACACCCATTTCGGGGCCCTCCTTTGTAAATGGTATACAAACTAATGCGAGAGAGACATACACCCTCCAAATCCACTTTATACGGTACAAGCCGTATGTCAAGCATGGAGCGGTCTCGCGAATGAACGCGTAAAGTCAGTCGGGGGCCGCTTCATCAAGCATTATGTGGCGACCCCGGATTTAACATTCGAGATCACCCATTATGCAAACCACCACGATCCCATGATCAGTGCATCATGGAGCATAACCGACATAGTATCAAAGTACACATCCATTACAGTACGAATATAACAAGTATTACATAAATAGTCTTATGTAACTGCCACGATGGGCACAAATAGTTAAAAGCAGCGGAACTTCGAAATGCGGAAGACCCGAGTCAAGCCAAAGCCCATCAGGTGCCTAACTCGGAGTAAAGCCCTAGTTCGTGAAGTCGTCGTCATAACCTCCATCGTCTCCACCATCCTGCTCATAGTCTGGCCAAGTAGATAGCCAGGGACAATGCCAGTGAGTACTTTTGAATGTACTCACAAACCACCATACAAGAGGTTAAACAAAAGAGTATGCATTATGGTTGTGGATAGGAGGACTCCAATGGGGTTCTTTTCGAAAGTAGCTTCTCTTGTAGATATAGCATCTACTCACTAAGAAGCGCGTTGTAAAACCATTTAAGAAAATAGTTGCTTTAAAAGAACCCATTGGAGCCCTTGAAAGATATCCCTCCCTGCTTCAGGTCTCGGAAGTGGTCTCTCATCTTTTTGATCAAACATGGAGGGATGTGGCGCTTGCAAAACCTTTCGTTGAAGTCCTCCCAGGTAATGGCTTGTCCTCCTGGCAGAATGTCTTTGACGCTAATCCACCAGGTCCTTGCTTGTCCCGTGATAAAGTGGGTGGCCAGGGTTACTTTCTCATCATCTCCTACACGGGTAACTTCCAGGTTGTTCTCAACGGTGCGGAGCCAGTCATCGGCATCAAGCAGGTTGGTGCACTTGGTGAACACGGGTGGGTTGGTGTTCTGGAAGTCCTTGAGCCTCGATCTGCACTCTCCATTCCCACCTTCACCCTCGTTGTCGTGGGTGTTCCTAGCTGCTGCTTCCACAAGCTGTTGGAGTGCGACAATGTTGGCTTGACGCTCAGCGTTAGCGGCTTGGCGGTCTTCCATGAACATGTGCAGAAGCTGCGCCCATGGTTGGTGGGGGTGGAGGGGGCGGACCGCGGGGGCGCACCATCCTGAAGGTATACGATTAGGATGGGATTGCAAGAAGTGGTGGTTCTCAATCGAAACCTCAGGGTACAGAAGGTAAACAACATGACAAGCATACATGCATAAGAGGTAACGAACGCTTAGGAAATTAAGCAAGCACAAGTTCAACAACAAAATAACCAAGTTCATGCGTCACATCTCGATGCTAGATAGTAATACCACGAGTTTGACGGTACAAGCAAGTACAAGACAAACAAATCGCCACTCAAAAGGGGGACACGGTGATAATCTCACTTGCTCTCATAAGCTAGCGCACGACCTACTCCTCATCGTGACATGCGGTGGTATCCTCCTCGATGATAACATCAGTGTCATCATCCTCAGGCTCAAACACACGCTCCTCCAGATCCTCTTCCTCCTCGTCCATAAAGTAAACCAGTCTCATGTGTGCATCAAGCATGCCCCCAAAGAGACTTTTCAGACAAGTGTGTTCCTCCATCTATATGGAAAGGAAATCTCCAAGCAGCTCGTGCTTCCACATGCGCACATGGCTTATGAACTCTTCTCTCAGTTGATCCACCATCGTGTATGGGTTAAGATCACCCATGAGAGGATGCAGTTCATCACCATCCCGTAATGCATTATTATTTGAATGAAAGTGGACATCTCTTGGCGATAGTAGCGTTCTGCCCGCTCTCATGGGGCCTCAAAGTTACCAGGCTCATTGAAATCCATCATGCAGCGTATGTGATCTACCATATTATTCTTAGTAAGGAGATCATTCAGACGCACAAGACACCCATGGAAGTTTGATCCATCAAGTCTAAGTTTTTCACCAACTATCCACGAATCAATGTCAAAGTAAGCTTCACGGTGATCCATCTCTACATTTATAATTGCAAAAGGAATCTGGACTAAGTTTATAACTATATGAGTTAAAGCAAGAACTCCACTAGAAACTCCTATCCCCCAAAAGGGTTTTATTGATTACATGATCCTTATTTGCTACACCGCTCCCGATCTTCATGGCCGGCGATATAGTTTTAAAGGTGGACGCCGAAACATCGATCACATGATTCACACGACTCGTGCTTGATCTTTCGACCATCCGTGTTCCGAGGCCATGTCTACACATGCTAGGCTCGCCAACTCAACCTTAGTGTATCTATTGTGCAGCATGGCTTACACCCACCCGTATGTGAACACATATATGTCTGACACCCAATCATCACAGCCTGCCTCATAACGGAGAACTTTCTTGGTGGTGCAAACTAAGGGAGAACACTTACATTGGTATTTTGATTAGGGATCATCTTATCAGGCTACCGTCAAGTATCTAATACTAGCACACAATAAGATGTACAAACAATAAACATTGAATGTAAGTGTGATGCGATATGGTCCTTCATGCTGTGATCTCCATCTCACGTCTCCGGATTTTGGCGCCAGCGTTCCGGCGCCGTAGGCCTAGTGCCTGCGGCGTGGTAGTCCATCATGTCCATGATCATTACTACTCCTTAGCAACAAAAAGTAATTGACTTTACCTTGGCTACTACCATATCACATCACAATGCCCCCTGCAAAACAAAGTTAGTCACTTCTACTTTATCTTTGCATGTTTTATGTGGCAGATAGGACTTTCGTACAAGAACCATTCTTACCTATGAACTTCCACCACAACGCTGATCAAGTAGTTGTCTATACTACACCCATTTCAGGGTCCTACTTTAAAAATGGTATACAAACTAATGCAAGAGAGACAGACACCCTTCAAATCCACTTTATATGGTACAAGCCGTATGTCAAGCATGGAGCAGTCTCGCGAATGAACGCGTAAAGTCGGTCAGGGGCCGCTTCATCAAGCATTATGTGGCGACCCCGGATTTAACATCCGAGATTACACATTATGCAAACCACCACGATCCCATGATCAGTGCATCATGGAGCATAACCGACATAGTATCAAAGTACACATCCATTACAGTACGAATACAACAAGTCTTACATAAATAGTCTTACGTAATTGCCACGATGGGCACAAATAGATAAAAGCAGCGGAACTTCTAAACGCGGAAGACCCGAGTCAAGCCAAAGCCCATCAGGTGCCTGACTTGGAGTAACGCCCTGGTTCGTGAAGTCGTCATCATAACCTCCGTCGTCTCCACCATCCTGCTCATAGTCTGTCCAAGTAGATAGCTAGAGACAATGCTAGTGAGTACTTTTGAATGTACTCGCAAACCACCATACAAGAGGATAAAAAAAGAGTATGCATTATGGCTGTGGATAGGAGGGCTCTAATGTGGTTCTTTTCGAAAGTAGCTTCTCTTGTAGATATAGCATCTACTCAATAAGAAGCGCGTTGTAAAACCATTTAAGAAAATAGTTGCTCGAAAAGAACCCCATTGGAGCCCTTCAAAGACATTCCTCCTTTCTTTAGGTCTCGAAATTGGTCTCTCATCATTTTGACCAAACTTGGAGGGATGTGGCGCTTGCGGAACCTTTCCTTGAAGTCCTCCCAGGTAATGGCTTGTCCTACTGGCAGAATGTCTTTGACGCTAATCCACTAGGTCCTTGTTTGTCCCGCGAGAGAGTGGGTGGCTAGGGTTACTTTCTCATCATCTCCTACACGGGCAACTTCTAGGTTGTTCTCAATGGTGCGGAGCCAGTCATCGGCATCAAGCGGGTTGGTGCACTTGGTGAACACGGGTGGGTTGGTGTTATGGAAGTCCTTGATCCTCGATCTCTGCTCTCCATTCCCACCTTCACCCTCGTTGTCGTGGGCGTTCCCAGCTGCTGCTTGCACAAGCTGTTGGAGTGTGGCAATGTTGGCTTGGCACTCAGCGTTAGCGGCTTGGCGGTCTTCCATGAACATGTGCAGAAGTTGCGCCATGGTTGGCGGGGGTGGAGGGGGCGGACCATGGGGGCGCACCATCCTGAAGGTATACGGTTAGGATGGGATTGCAAGAAGTGGTGGTTCTCAACCGAAACCTCAGGGTACAGAAGGTAAACAACACGACAAGCATACGTGCATAAGAGGTAACGGCCGCTTAGGAAATTAAGCAAGCACAAGTCCAACAACAAAATAACCAAGTTCATGCATCACATCTCGATGCTAGATAGTAATACCACGAGTTCGACGGTACAAGCAAGTACAAGAAAAACAAATCACCACTCAAAAGGGGGACACGACGATAATGTCACTTGCTCTCATAAGCTATATCACAACCTACTCCTCGTCGTGACGTGCGGTGGTATCATCCTCAATGATAACCTCAGTGTCATCATCCTTGGGCTCAAACAGACTCTCCTCCAGATCCTCTTCCTCCTCATCCATCTGATCATCATCCTCTATGTCACTCTATGGCTCCATGTCAAAGTCCTCCTTGTGTGCAACATCATTATCAGTCTCGTTGAACAAGTCATCATTGTCCTTCTTGAGTTTAGCGCATTCCTCCTCTAGCTCCTCTATCTTGGCCTCCATGGTCACTAGGAGTTCCTTCCGTTCCTTTGTCGTCTTCATGAGGCGCTTGTTCCTAGCAACAACGGCCTGCTTGTTTAGTTTGGTTTGGGCGTGCTCCAACTTTTCCACTCACAGGTCCTCTTCACCGGTGAGTAACTCCAACGTCTTGTTATCCAAGCACATGCGAACATCATCCATAGCCTACTGTGTCTTCCTCAAGAGATAATCCATGTTCTGGATGTGCTCCCCAAAGTTTAAGTGCTGCGGGGTCATGGCTGTGTAACCCTGGGGATGGCGCCTCCCAAAGAAGTAGAAGCTACTAGCCTCCAACAGCTCACGGTGGTGATAGGTGAGGCGTGCCAGTGCCTCTTGAGCCTCTCAAAGCACACCATCGCCCCAATCATTCTCCATCACTTGGACCTTATTCTCCTTGGAATACGGGGGCACTACGCCACCTCTCATGGTGCATTCCACCAACCAATTCATCTCTCCCTCGACGAACTTGGGGATGTGAGCACCCTTGATCTCAGGCATCGGGCGGCCCACATGCTTGGTCAAATCCCTAAGCTCAGCCTCGAACAACTGAAGTGGTAAGTCCAATCCTACCTGATGGTACTTGGTGAAGACAACAGCCATCTACACAATTTTAGATAGATTTAAGTTAGTGAACAGTGTGCAAAATTTTAAGTATGCAAAGCTTGAATTTAATGCAAGTAGTTTTCAAAATAGAGGGGAGGAGACATAAGCATTGTTTTTGCAAATACCAAGCTCCTTACTTTATAAAGAAAATAGTTTTTGGTTCGGGTCAAGCTAACTAGGGGTGCCTAAAGTCAGGATGGCTCTGATACCAAGTCTGTGGCGACCCCGGATAAAACATCTGAGATTACCCATTATGCAAACCACCACAATCCCATGATCAGTGCATCGTGGAGCATAACCAACATAGTATCAAAGTACACATCCATTACAGTACGAATACAAGAAGTCTTACATAAATAGTCTTACATAACTACCACAATGGGCACAAATAGATAAAATCAGCGGAACTTCTAAACACGGAAGACATCAGGTGCCTGACTTGAAGGAATGCCCTAGTTCACGAAGTCGTTGTCATAACCTCCGTCGTCTCCACCATCCTGCTCATAGTTTGGCCAAGTAGATAGCCAGGGACAATGCCAGTGAGTAATTTTGAATCTACTCACAAACCACCATACAAGAGGATAAACAAAAGAGTATGCATTATGGCTGTGGATATGAGGGCTCCAATGGGGTTCTTTTTGAAAGTAGCTTCTCTTGTAGATATAGCATCTACTCACTAAGAAGCGCGTTGTAAAACCATTTAAGAAAACAGTTGCTAAAACTTGAGCTACTAGGAGGGGTTCACCCATTTCTTTTCTCTCGATCATCCCATGACCAACACCTCCTTCATCTCAGACCATCCCACGGTCCAACATTGATACCTTCTGACCATCCCATGGTCAAAACCTTTTTCGAAAACTTTTTGTAAAACAAAACCACACCGCTCTATACTAGTTTGTCCAACCGTCCATAACCGCAGACACGGCTATTTGAATAGATTTACACTCTGCAGAGGTTGTACACTTTACCCACAAGATTCCATACATCCGCCGCGAACAGTCGCGGATCGTCATACACCAGTATGCGGGGTTCGGATAATCGAACAAGACCCTTGGGAGATCTACTCTAATATAAGCGCCTACCCTGAGAGTTGTCCCCCCCTCAACACCGGGATGTCGGGTACCGAGGACCAACCGGAGCACATTTTACACTGCACAAAGTGGGCGCTTTCAATGAGGGGCTCCCAGTAATGCTTGGCTGCCCACAGACAATTCGTTCCTTCTCCAAGTCGATGTCTCACATGGACCTTTACAGGAGAAGGCCTAGCCTCCGAGGATCGAGATCCCTTGTAGTAGTTGTGACGAAGCTTATATTAGAGCAGACCACCCTTAGATCAAGCCCCTGCCCATTAGGAGTAATGTGGTTGCACATGTAAGTTGTTATAGCTAACCTGCAATGAACCAGGTGTGTTTTTCGAAAACATTTCTCCTTCTCCTCCTCTTCCTTGACGTCACCACTTGGAAACCAAAACCTTTCTCTTTTTAAGATCTCTCGGGAAGTCACACTTGCTGAGGTTTTAATTCAAAACTTTTGTAAAACCTTTTTGTTCTCGAGTTCCCAACCTAGAGTTTTCTATAGGCTAAACATGGGTCTCCAAAGGGGTTGTGGCATAACAAACCACCTTAAACTACAGGGGAAGAGTAGCTATATACAAGGGATGTACTTAAACAGTACCATAAGTATAAGTTTGGAGGAGCCAAACCAATACACATAATAAAGATATATATATATAATGAATAAACCAATGCATTAGTAAAAGTAGGTAAAACAAGATGCATAAAGTAAGGGTAGGACAAGTCTCATGAACTTGTAGGTGGCTTTCCTTGGTTGGCAGCTTGTTCCTGATGTTCTTCCTCAAAGTCCTCCCAAACTCCTTCCTCAAACTCGTCCTCGTCCATATCTATCGTCGCAAAGGAAAATATGTTGGAGATATGCCCTAGAGGCAATAATAAATATAGTTATTATTATATCTTTGTGTTTATGATAAATGTTTATATTCATGCTATAATAGTATTAACAAGGAAACATTAATACTTGTGTGAATTGTAAACTTAAATTGAAGTCCCTAGTATAGCCTCTATACTTCACTAGCTTGTTGGTTAATAGATGATTGTGGTTTCCCTATCATGAACATTGAGATGTTATTAACAACAAGATCATATCGTTAGGAGAATGATATGGTGGACATACTCCTATAGATAAGCGTAGCATAAAGATCAAGTCATTTCAATAGTTCAATTGCTATATGCTTTCTGATACATAGTAACCTAATTCCTTCGACCATGAGATCATGCATATCACCTTTACTGGATGGATGCTTTGATGTCATCAAACACCACACCGTAACAGGGTGGCTATAAAGGTGGTATTGAGTGTTCGGAAAGTATTGGTTGAAACACATGGATCAAGAGTGGGATTTGTCCATCCATATGACGGATAGATATTCTCTGGGCCCTCTCGGTGAAATGTCATCCAATTAGCTTGCAAGCATGTGACTGGGTCACAAGGGATCACATATCACGGGAACGAGAAAAGAGTACTTATCAGTAACGAGGTTGAACTAGGTATGCAGAGATACCGAAGATCATAACCTCGGATAAGTAACATATCGTGAGACAAAGGGAAATTGGTATCGTATGTAAGTGGTTCATTCGATCGCAAAGTAATCGTAGAAATATGTGGGAGCCATATGAATTTCCAGATTCCTCTATTGGTTATTGTTCGGAGAAGTGTCTCGATCATGTCCGCATAATTCACGAACCGTAGGGAGACACACTTAAGGATTCGACGTTGTTTGAGTAGTTATGGTATTATGAGAAAGAGACCGAATGTTGTTCGGAGTCTCGGATGGGATCCGGGATATCACGAGGTGATCCGGAATGGTCCGGAGAATAAGATTCATATAAGGAAAGTCCCGTTTCGGAGTTGGGGAATGGTTCCGGTGTTTTCATCGGGAACATTCTAGAAGGTCCCGGAATGTCCGGCACTCCGGGGGGGAAGGGGTACATGAATGTGTCATTGCATGTTGGAATGATTGCATCATGTACTAAGTGTTCTCGCTGTCCGAAATAAAGGGTTAATTCAAATCCTAATTGGAAAAGTCAAACTGCCAGTTTTCGGTCAAACTGCCAGTTTCGGAAAGTGGAGAAAGAGGAGGAGAGGTGGAGGCCGAGTTGGAGGAGGGTTCCTCCCCTAGGCCGGCGCACCTCCCTAGGCCGAGTTGGGGAGGAACTCCTCCCCATGGCGCCGGCCCTCCCACCTATAAAAGGAGGGGCAGGGCCTCCTCCTCTATACACAACACAAGTTTCCTATCCTCTAAACTAAACCCTAGATCTAGACCCCGGTTTAGAGCTATTCGGTTTAGAGCCTTCTAATTGGTTTAGAGCCCTCTAATTGGTGTGTCTAATTACTAGACCACTAATAGCCTCTCTCATAAGCTCCACCATACTCGCACCGGCTTAAGGCGAAGCCCTGCGGGATCTCCCCTCTACCTCCGGTACCACGCCGTTGTGCTGCCGGAATCGCGAGGAGAGTGCTACAACCTCCGCTGCCTGCTGGAACAAGGGAGAGGAAGGTCTTCGTCGAGTACCGAACGTGTGACCGACTGCGGGAGCGCTGCTGGAACGTGGCGCTGGAAGGATCGTCTACGCGATCTTGAGATCGGAAAGAGTACGACTACATCACCCACGAGAATCTGCTCTCGTTAAACACTTTGGAATCTTCGAGGGTGAGTTATTCCATCGACTCGTTGCTACAATCTAGTAGATAGATCTTGGCTTGTTTGTTTGTATGCGATAGAAAATTTTTGTTTTCCATGCTGCGAACCCCTACAGTGGTATCAGAGCCGTGTCTATATGTAGATCTGTTGCACGAGTAGAACACAATGGTCATTGTGGGCGTTGATGCTTTTATTGTAGATTGCTTTTTGTGTACTTTGCATCTTGCGGTATGTTGGGATGAAGCGGCCCGGGCTAACCTTACATGACATCGTTCATGAGACTTGCTCCACGCTTAACATGCAACTTGTATTGCATAAGTGGCTTTGCGGGTGCCTGTTTCTCCTAGCATAGTAAAGATCCAATTTACAACGGGTAATCAACAATGCTAGTATCAATGTTGTGGTTCTTGTTCGTAGGTTAGAACGACACTTATGGAAAGCCCCAAACCACGTAAAATATGCAAAGAAAGTAGAAGCGTCTAACTTTGTTTTGCAGGGGTGTGCAGTGATGTGATATGGCCATGATTGTGATTATATTTGATGTATGCAATGTTCCTTATTGTAAGTTGGCAACCGGCAGGAGCCATATGGTTGTCTTTAATTTCTGTTAAGACCTGCGTGTCTATTCAAAATAGTTGTAATAGTTGAAGCTGGTGGACGACAACCATGAAGAAGCGTCATTGACCTTGATGCTATGCCGGTGATGATGGAGATCATATTCGTGCTTGAAGATGGAGATCGGAAGCACAAAGAAGAAAGGCCATATCATATCACATATTATGAATTGCATGTGATGTTAATCCTTTATGCATCTTGTATTGCTTAGTAGACGACGGTAGCATTATAAGATGATCCCTCATGCACATAAATTTCAAGTTCTAAAGTGTTCACCCTTAGTATGCACCGTTGCCAAAGCTTGTTGCTTCGAAGCACCACGTGATGATCGGGTGTCTTTGATTCCGCGGGTGAATACAACGTAAGCAAGCCAGATTTGCTTATGCGGTAGCTAAGGTTTGATCTTGACGAGCCTAGCATGTACAGACATGGCCTCAGGAACACGGATCGCCGAAAGGCAAAGCATGAATCATATAGTAGATATGATGAACATGATGATTGTTCGCCATTAAAACTATATCGGCTCTCGTGATGATCGGTGTTGATATAGTAGATTTGGTTCGTGTGATCACTAAAACAATGTGAGGGATGTTGTTTTGAGTGGGAGTTCACCTAGTTTAATTTCATTAATTAATTTGAACTCAATTTGTCATAAACTTAGTCTAAACTATTGCAAATATGTTGTAGATCAATGGCAGCCCCTACCATCAATTTTAATGCGTTCCTAGAGAAAGAAAAGTTGAAAAACAATGGAAGCAACTTCGCGGATTGGTTCCGCAATTTGAGGATTGTCCTCACAGCTGGTAATTTGACCTATGTGCTGGATGCACCGCTAGGTGACCCACCTGCAGCTGATGCTACCGATGAAGTAAAGAATGTTTACCTCGCTCGGAAGAATCAGTACTCCATAGTTCAGTGTGCTATCTTGTATGGTTTAGAATCGGAGCTTCAGAAAAGGTTTGAAGAGTCAGATCCATATGATATTGTCGAGGATCTCAAATTAATTTTTGAGACTCATGCGGCAATTGAAAGTTATGAAGCTTCTGAAAAGTTCTTTAACTGCAAGATGGAAGAGGGTAGCTCCGTCAGTGAGCATGTGCTTAAAATGTCTGGGCACGCGAATAAACTTCAAAGCTTGGGTATAGTGATTCCTAATACTTTGGGAGTTTACCGCATCCTCCAATCACTACCACCAAGTTACAAGAACTTTGTGATGAACTACAACATGCAGAACATGAACAAAGAGTTGCCAGAACTATTTGCTATGTTAAAATCTGCAGAAGTGGAGATCAAGAAAGAGCACCAAGTGTTGATGGTCAATAAGACCACCAAATTCAAGAAAGGCAAGTCTAAGCAAAAGGGACACTTCAAGAAGGGTGGTAAGAAAGTTACCATGCCAACGAAGAAGACCAAGGCTGGACCTAAGCCTGAAACTGAGTGCTTTTACTGCAAGGGAGAAGGTCACTGGAAGCGGAATTGCCCAAAGTACTTGGCGGATTTGAAGAACGGCAACATCAAGAAGAAAGGTATATTTGATATACATGTTATTGATGTGTATCTCACTAGTATTCGTAGTAGTGCCTGGGTATTTGATACTGGTTCGGTTGCTCATATTTGTAACTCGAAACAGGAGCTGCAGAATAAACGGAAGCTAGCGAAGAACGAGGTGTCGATGCGTGTGGGAAACGGATCAAAGGTTGATGTGATCGCGGTCGGCACGCTACCTCTTCATCTACCATCGGGATTAGTTTTATACTTAAATAATTGTTATTTGGTGCCTGCGTTGAGCATGAACATTATATCAGGATCTTGTTTATTGCGAGACGGTTACTTGTTTAAATCAGAGAATAATGGTTGTTCGATTTATATGAGTAATATGTTTTACGCACATGCACCTTTGATAGATGGTCTATTCTTATTGAATCTCGATAGTAGAAATACACATCTTAATAACATTGAAGCTAAACGTTTGAAATCAAGCGATAATTCGACCTATATGTGGCACTGTCGTCTTGGTCACATTGGAGTGAAGCGTATGAAGAAACTCCATTCCGATGGACTTCTTGAATCACTTGATTTTGAATCACTTGAAAGATGCGAGGCATGTCTGATGGGTAAAATGACTAAGACTCCATTTTCTGGTATAATGGAGCGAGCTACAGACTTATTGGAAATCATACATACCGATGTGTGTGGTCCAATGAGTGTAGCATCGCGCAGTGGTTATCGTTATGTTCTTACCTTCACGGATGACTTGAGTAGATATGGGTATATCTATTTCATGAAACATAAGTCCGAAACTTTCGAGAAGTTTAAGGAGTTTCAAAGTGAGGTAGAGAATCAACGTAACAAGAAGATTAAATTTCTACGTTCTGATCGTGGAGGTGAATATCTAAATTACGAGTTTGGCGAGCATTTAAAGAAGTGCGGAATACTTTCACAATTGACACCGCCGGGAACACCACAGCGTAATGGTGTGTCTGAACGTCGTAATCGAACTCTCTTAGATATGGTTCGTTCTATGATGTCACTTACAGATTTACCGCTAACATTTTGGGGTTATGCATTAGAAACAGCCGCATTCACTTTAAATAGGGCACCATCTAAATCCATTGAAACGACACCGTATGAATTATGGTTTGGGAAGAAACCTAAACTGTCGTTCCTTAAAGTTTGGGGATGCGAAGCCTATGTAAAGAAGTTACAGCCGGACAAGCTTGAACCCAAAGCGGAAAAATGCGTCTTCATAGGATACCCGAAGGAAACTATTGGGTATACCTTCTATCATAGATCCGAAGGCAAAATCTTTGTTGCCAAGAATGGATCCTTTCTAGAGAAGGAATTTCTCTCGAAAGAAGTGACTGGAAGGAAAGTAGAACTCGACGAGGTTGTCGAACCTTCTCTCGAAATTGCGAGTAGCGCAGCACCGGAAGAAGTTCCTGTGGTGCCTGCACCAATAAGAGAGGAAGCTAATGATAGTGATCATGAAACCTCGGTTGAAGTTGCTACAGAGCCTCGGAGGTCAACGAGAACTCGTACCACTCCAGATTGGTATGATTCCGTTATGAATGTCATGTTGGTGGACAACACCGATGACCCCGAGACATATGAGGAAGCGATGATGAGCCCAGATTCCAATAAATGGCAAGAAGCCATGAAATCCGAGATTGGATCCATGTACGAAAACCAAGTATGGACTTTGGTGGACTTACCGGATGGCCGGAAGGCTGTCGAGAACAAATGGATTTTCAAGAAGAAAACAGATGCTGATGGTAATGTTACTGTCTATAAAGCTCGACTTGTCGCAAAAGGGTTTCGACAAATTCAAGGAGTTGACTACGATGAGACTTTCTCACCGGTAGCGAAGCTAAAGTCTGTGAGGATTATGTTAGCAATCGCTGCATATTATGATTATGAGATATGGCAGATGGATGTCAAAACAGCATTCCTCAATGGAGACATTGATGAAGAGTTGTATATGATACAACCCAAAGGTTTTGTCGATCCTAAAGATGCTAACAAGGTATGCAAGCTTCAACGGTCCATCTATGGATTGAAGCAGGCATCCCGAAGTTGGAATCAACGTTTTGATAAGGTAATCAAAAGTTTTGGTTTTATACAAACTTATGGAGAAGCTTGTATTTACAAGAAAGTGAGTGGGAGCTCTGTAGCATTCTTAATACTATATGTGGATGACATATTGTTGATTGGGAATGATGTAGACCTTCTTAATAGTGTCAAAGAGTATTTGAATAATAGTTTTTCAATGAAGGATCTTGGCGAAGCAGCTTACATATTAGGCATAAAGATTTATAGAGATAGATCGAAACGCCAAATATCATTGTCGCAAAGTACATATTTGGACAAAGTTCTAAAGAGGTTTTGAATGGAAGATAGCAAGAAAGGGTTCTTGCCCATGTTGCCCAATACGACCTTGAGTAAAACTCAAAGTCCGACATCGGCAGAAGATAGAGAAAGGATGAGTAAGACTCCCTATGCCTCAGCCATAGGATCTCTAATGTATGCCATGCTATGTACTAGACCCGACATTGCATATGCTGTTAGTTTAACTAGCAGATATCAAAGTGATCCAGGAGTGGATCATTGGACAGCGGTCAAAAACATCCTTAAGTACTTGAGAAGAACTAAGGATATGGTTCTTTCTTATGGAGGTGATGAACAGCTCGTTGTTAATGGTTACACCGATGCTAGTTGGAACACTGATCCGGATGATTCTAAATCACAATCTGGATACGTATTTATTTTGAATGGTGCAGCAGTTAGCTGGAGGAGTGCAAAGCAAAGCGTTGTGGCGAGATCTTCAACTGAATCGGAATACATGGCTGCTTCGGAGGCTTCACAAGAAGCGATATGGATGAAAGAGTTCATTACAGAGCTGGGTGTGGTTCCTAGTGCGCTGGACCCAATGTCTATCTACTGTGATAACATGGGCGCCATAGCCAATGCGCAAGAACCAAGGTCACACAAGAAGCTGAAGCATATCAAGCTACGTTTTCACGCTATTCGAGAACATATCCAGGATGGGGATATAAAGATTTGCAAAGTACACACAGATCTGAATGTGGCGGATCCGTTGACTAAACCTCTCCCGAGGGCAAAACATGACCAACACCAAACTGCCATGGGTGTTCGGTATATTACCATGTAATCTAGATTAGATGACTCTAGTGCAAGTGGGAGACTGTTGGAGATATGCCCTAGAGGCAATAATAAATATAGTTATTATTATATCTTTGTGTTTATGATAAATGTTTATATTCATGCTATAATAGTATTAACAAGGAAACATTAATACTTGTGTGAATTGTAAACTTAAATTGAAGTCCCTAGTATAGCCTCTATACTTCACTAGCTTGTTGGTTAATAGATGATTGTGGTTTCCCTATCATGAACATTGAGATGTTATTAACAACAAGATCATATCGTTAGGAGAATGATATGGTGGACATACTCCTATAGATAAGCGTAGCATAAAGATCAAGTCATTTCAATAGTTCAATTGCTATATGCTTTCTGATACATAGTAACCTAATTCCTTCGACCATGAGATCATGCATATCACCTTTACTGGATGGATGCTTTGATGTCATCAAACACCACACCGTAACAGGGTGGCTATAAAGGTGGTATTGAGTGTTCGGAAAGTATTGGTTGAAACACATGGATCAAGAGTGGGATTTGTCCATCCATATGACGGATAGATATTCTCTGGGCCCTCTCGGTGAAATGTCATCCAATTAGCTTGCAAGCATGTGACTGGGTCACAAGGGATCACATATCACGGGAACGAGAAAAGAGTACTTATCAGTAACGAGGTTGAACTAGGTATGCAGAGATACCGAAGATCATAACCTCGGATAAGTAACATATCGTGAGACAAAGGGAAATTGGTATCGTATGTAAGTGGTTCATTCGATCGCAAAGTAATCGTAGAAATATGTGGGAGCCATATGAATTTCCAGATTCCTCTATTGGTTATTGTTCGGAGAAGTGTCTCGATCATGTCCGCATAATTCACGAACCGTAGGGAGACACACTTAAGGATTCGACGTTGTTTGAGTAGTTATGGTATTATGAGAAAGAGACCGAATGTTGTTCGGAGTCTCGGATGGGATCCGGGATATCACGAGGTGATCCGGAATGGTCCGGAGAATAAGATTCATATAAGGAAAGTCCCGTTTCGGAGTTGGGGAATGGTTCCGGTGTTTTCATCGGGAACATTCTAGAAGGTCCCGGAATGTCCGGCACTCCGGGGGGGGAAGGGGTACATGAATGTGTCATTGCATGTTGGAATGATTGCATCATGTACTAAGTGTTCTCGCTGTCCGAAATAAAGGGTTAATTCAAATCCTAATTGGAAAAGTCAAACTGCCAGTTTTCGGTCAAACTGCCAGTTTCGGAAAGTGGAGAAAGAGGAGGAGAGGTGGAGGCCGAGTTGGAGGAGGGTTCCTCCCCTAGGCCGGCGCACCTCCCTAGGCCGAGTTGGGGAGGAACTCCTCCCCATGGCGCCGGCCCTCCCACCTATAAAAGGAGGGGCAGGGCCTCCTCCTCTATACACAACACAAGTTTCCTATCCTCTAAACTAAACCCTAGATCTAGACCCCGGTTTAGAGCTATTCGGTTTAGAGCCTTCTAATTGGTTTAGAGCCCTCTAATTGGTGTGTCTAATTACTAGACCACTAATAGCCTCTCTCATAAGCTCCACCATACTCGCACCGGCTTAAGGCGAAGCCCTGCGGGATCTCCCCTCTACCTCCGGTACCACGCCGTTGTGCTGCCGGAATCGCGAGGAGAGTGCTACAACCTCCGCTGCCTGCTGGAACAAGGGAGAGGAAGGTCTTCGTCGAGTACCGAACGTGTGACCGACTGCGGGAGCGCTGCTGGAACGTGGCGCTGGAAGGATCGTCTACGCGATCTTGAGATCGGAAAGAGTACGACTACATCACCCACGAGAATCTGCTCTCGTTAAACACTTTGGAATCTTCGAGGGTGAGTTATTCCATCGACTCGTTGCTACAATCTAGTAGATAGATCTTGGCTTGTTTGTTTGTATGCGATAGAAAATTTTTGTTTTCCATGCTGCGAACCCCTACAAGTTCCAGTGGGATTCCGGAGCTCTGGCGGTCCTTTTCCAGCGAAACCGTAGTCGGTGGGGCCCGCGGGTCTACCCCTGTAGCTTTCTTTGTACGAGTTTCAGACAACGCGCTTTTTTGTTGGTTTAGATTTTCTTAGGTCATATCTATATGGAAAACAAAGGTTGGGACCTTATAGCACATGCTATCACCCGGTATTCCCGCAACGGGACTATTACCCTACACGTCTAGGAATCTATTAAGTGTTATCGCACGCGGGTCTACCCCTGTAGCTTTCTTAGTACGAGGTTCAGACAACCCGCTTTTTTGTTGGTTTAGCTTTGTTTAGATCATATATACATGGAAAACAAATGTTGGGACCTTATAGCACATGCTAGCCACCCGGTATACCCGCAGCGGGACTGTTACCCCTACACGTCAAGGAATCTACTAAGTGTTATCGCACGCATGTGAAGAAGGTCAGACCGGGGATATAGACATTACATCCAAGGACCTTCCACCACACTAGGATACATATACTAGGTCCACGTGCAAGTTCCAGTGGGATTCCGGAGCTCCGACAGTCCTTTTCTAGCGAAACCCTAGTCGGTGGGGCCCGCGGGTCTACCCCTTTAGCGTTCTTAGTACGAGGTTCAGACAACGCGCTTTTTTATTGGTTTAGCTTTTTTTAGGGGCGGAGAGGAGTCGGCAATGGCGGGGTTCGATGCGGTCCACGACGGGGACTCGAACGAGGGGCGGCGAGGGTGGCTTCGACTGCTGTGTGTGTCGCGGACATCCACGAGGCGGCTCGGTGCTCTCGAACGTACTCGTTGCTCCGGCGACCCTGGCAACAGAGGAAAAACGAGTTAGGTCAGCGTCTGTGCAGCGAGCGCGGCAGAGGAAAGAAGCAGAGCAGATGGGTTAGCCTTGACAGCAACCTTCACCGCTTCTCTGACGGAGCCACGGCGGTGCGACGGTGGTGAGAGCAGCAGAGGCCGAGCAGGGCTCGGCTCCGCTCTAGGGATGGAGTGGTGGTTGGTGGGGAGTGGAAAGGCATGGAGTTCTGAGGCTGGGGCGGCCTGGTTCCTTCAAACGCGAGAGAGGGCGCCCACGATGCGCCGGGTGTAGGGGCCGTGGCGAGAGGGATGCAGGGCTGGGGTTGGCTGCGTGCGGCGGCGGGGGTGCGTCTCTGCATGAGAGAGGGCAGCGGGGCGCATTTATCTGTAGCGCGTGGCCTCGGGAGCGTGCGAGGTGGTGATGGGGTGGTGCACACGAGGTGCTTGGCGTGCTGTCACGCTCGACAGGTCACGGGGCATACGGGATGCAACGCGGTGGTGTGGGGTGGTTGAGAGGGAGAGGAGGGGTCTCCCTCAACGCGGGGATGGCGTCGTTTTTGTACCAGCGAGCGGGAAACAGCGGCACCCGCGACGTGTTTGTGACGACGTGGCTAGCTCGGGTTGGGGGTAGCTAGGGCTGTGGGTGAGCGAGGGTGATGTGTGGGGTGGTGCCTGGGGAAGGGGCGCGCGGCAGCGCAGGCCCAGACGTGGCAGGGGAGAAGCATGCACGGCCAGGGACGGGTCGAGTGGGATTCACCCGATCATGCTGGCTGCCTCACTCCAACGAGTCTTGGGAGTGCTAGGGTGGTGTGGGGTGGTACATGGGGGATTGTTGGCACGTTGGTGTCATGCCAGGACCACGTGCTAGTGTGCATGAAGGGTGGAGATGGAGAGAGAGAGGTTTAGGTGATCTATGGCAAGCTAGCTTGGATGGTCACTTTAGTTGCTTGTAACTTCGGGCTCGTGTCACCAATGGCAGAGGGAGAACCTTGGGGATGTAGAGGGATGCTGGGTGAAGGAGTACAACCCAAGGTTGCTTCCTGGAATCAACTCAGGTGCTTGCAAGGTTCCTCCAAAATCGGCCAAAAATAAGGTGACCATTCCTTATGTGGCAACTAGTGAAGAAAACACTCACATGCAAGTGGCTTATGATTGTGGTTTAACTAGGGTTAAGGGGAGGTTTTCAAGTACTCATGGCAGGGTAGCTCAAGGTCTTCTTGCATGGTCAAAAGAGTGATGGGTTTGCTCATACCATAGTTCCAAAAATGGAACATGACAAGATAATTAGGACTTAGCCAATAAGGAAGGGATTTTCTTTAGCTTCCAAGAAATCAAACCAAGCTGATCTTAGTGGATACCCAAACATTGATTTAATAACCTAGGCATGTAAACTAGCAAGCATCATCAAAGGAAAGATACCATGGCAACACACATGATCATGCATTTAAAAAAGATAAGCAAACAATTATTAAAAGTTTTATTTCCCCCTAATTCTAGACTCCTCCTCTAAGCAACAAGGATGCAAAAGATGGGATGTTACACATTACCGCGGTAGACACAAGTACACGTGGGAGGGTAACAACTAAAAGATCAGCGCCCACACGCTACAACTCATTTGTTCTACCTGTACTAGCAATGCTACGCATAGATCTAGCTCTGATACCACTTTAGGGGTTCACGCATTAAAACAATAAATTTTCCCTACGCCAATAACCCTAATGCCAGGACCTATCTATTAGTAATGCAGTAACGGGAGGGGCTTTTCGCAAACTTACCCTTGAAGATCGAAAAGCGTTGTCAACTCTCGGAAGAGTGTTGTTGATGTAGATGAACTGAAGCCGACCTCGGGGTCAGGTTGAAGTCCTGGCGGCTCGTGTGGCTCCAACGACTTCTAGTGCCCCAAGGGTTGCACCTCCAAGGGAGTTACACATGTTCGGTGCCTGGCGATGACTCCCGCTCCTCCGATCCAGTAGCAGTTGCAGAAGTAGAGCTTCTAGATCCGAATCCCACAACACGACGGTGTTCCGTGGCGAAGAAGACTCCTACTCGCACGATCCAGACTTGGGACCACAGTCACAGGAGGGAGAGAGAGAGAATCAACTAGAGGTCTCCCCAAAAGAGAGGAAACCTCTTATTGATTATAGTGTATATATTTGTCAAAATACCTCTCTTTATATAGGGGAACCCCCCGCCCCCCACACATAGACAATTGCCTTAGCCATGTGGGACTAAACAAAGGAGAGGGGAGAGGGGGGATTGGCCTGTCGGCCAAGGCCCTAGTGGGCCCCACACGGGGTGCCCAAGGCCCAGCCGGCCACCCCTCCTCCTTCTTCCTTTGGTCTTTCCCACATGGGCCCTTTTCCCTAGGGATTTTGGCCTAATTAGGTATTTCAACCATTTTAATTCTTTTTTCTTTTATTGAATAAATATAAATGAATGATTAAATCAATACTCAACATTCACTTACATGTTATTAAATCCCCGTGGCTATGGAACTCCTTCCACCCCACTCCGGACATCCTCCGGATTTACCAAAACCCTTCCGGTTTTCTCTCTCTCTTTTCTCCGATGATTCTGATCATACCAACACACTCTCTGAGCATCATCAAGCCCTTAAGCGTGATACCCCATTGTTCGGGAACACTCCAGACATGGTCAGGACCTTCCCATACCAATGATCATCAGAGGGACCTGGATGGCCATATTGACCCCTGTGCATTCCATGAATCTTTTGTAGTTAAACCATGAACGCCGTGTCATATTCCTTTTGTATCTTGATACTTGCATTGTTCGAAATATGATCAATGACATCACCATGCCATGTTCAATCTCGTTACCAATAAATACAATTTGACTCGTTCCGACAAGTGATATCCCTGTGATCAAATCACATGATGCGCATCTATTGGATATAACTTCTCTGAGTGGGCCCTCGAGTATCTTTTCCGTCACGCGGATGGACAAATCCCGCTCTTGACGCATGTAGCATCCCAATTGTCTAACAATTGCAATGCTACTAGCCTAGTCTATATAATTGCTACTTCCTACATATAATTGTTGCATCATAATTATATCATGCTCATGTCATCATGCCACCTTGCATTTGAGCATCATATAAACCCCCTTCTCATTTGGTTCTTCTCTCATATGCATGAGTAATTGTATTTGGTTCTTGATAATGCTTGATGCCCAAGTTGAGTTGGGGGCATATCTTTTATTCAACTCCATCACCTTTCTTTGTCACCACCTTATAATTCCACCATCCTAATTACCCATGAGCTTTTACTTTCTCTTGACATTTAATCTAGCTCATGTGAGTTGGGATGGATCCAACTCTATTCTTTTGGCTTGGCCTAGATCCATATATTTTGGAATGCATGTGAATAAATGCCATGTGAATTATCTATTGTTTTGACAAGAAGGAGACATGGCATTTAATGACTATGCATGGGCCATGCAAGATCACCACCATCTTTGATCCTTTGGTTTCTATTTGTTTTTGGAGTGGATCATGTTCTCTTGGAATCATATCTAGTAAGCTCTATTCTTTTGCTTTTACCATCACACCCTCACTATCTTGTCTCTTTTATTCTTGCATGCCTACTTTTGCATGAACGTGCAACTTAGATCATCTCTTCCTTTCTTTCTTCCTTGTGATCCCTAGACCCTAATCTCTCTTCCTCATCTCTAGCTTAAACCCTCTCTTCTATCTAATCTAGACCTAGATCTCTCTCTCTCTCCTAAAAAACCCTAGCCATCTCAAGCCTCACCATCTACACCCATGCATGAGATCATGTGAGGGTAGGGTTCTTTTTGGCCTTAGCCTCGGCCCTCCCCCTATCTTGCTGGAAGAGGAGACCAGCTCTAGGCCTCCACCACGTCTACCCCCTCTCTTTTCCTCTCTCTAGCGACAGGGCCACAAGGAGAGAAGGGAAAACCCTCCCCCCGAGTCTATCCTCTTTCTCGTTTGGGTAAAGTATGCCATGTGCTCCCTCCCTCCTTCTCCTCACCTAACCAGCCACCCAGCAAGGTCCCAGATAAAGATCTGAATGCCAAAACCATCTCCACCCCCTCTCCTTCCTTCTCCATCGAGCGGCCAGCCATGGAAAGCCCTTGCCAAAAACCCTACTGCTAGATCCGTCTACCCCTTCCCCTCGTCGGCCTGGGAGGTTACAGCATGCCAAGGTCCACCAGCGCCTCCCACTGCCTCCTCTGCTTCAACCTGTTCCAGCCACGCGTCGCCAGAGCCCCTGCACCTTGCCGGAGCAACCTAGCGCCACTGTGAACCGAAGCTAGACGGAGCTCGTCGTCCGCGAGCCCAGCGCAAAATCTCCACCACCTCCGCGCGTTCCAACCACTCCGGCGACACCGCGGTGAGCCCCTGCGTCCCCTAGACACGACCCTCCTCTACCTCCTGCACCGTAGCTCCGCCGCACTCCGTCGAACGCTCTGCGCGCCGCCGCGTGCCGCGCTCTGGCAGACAGCTGCAGCCTCACAGCAGACCCCTCTGCTCCCCTATTCCTCGTCGAAGCCCGGCCAACATAGCCCTCCTTCGGAGATGCTTCCTGCACGTAAAACGTAGATCGTTGTCCCCTCTACATTTTTCGTTTTTGGAGCAACGCGTTTCACCTAGCGGATTCGTCGCCACCATCGTTGGAAAACGACCGGATCCGCCGCCGGCACGACCCTTTTTCCGTCAGCGAGCAACAACAGCCGGCACCGTTTAGCACTTTGCCCCTGCCCTTTTTCCCGCCTCAACCCGCAGCCCCGCCGCCCCACCTGGCAGTCGCCCGCCATTTTTACGGAAAGGTACCTCAGCATCCACCACGTGTCCAGCCCCGGCTAGCGCGCACACGTGTGGCCCTGGAACCCCTTTAGCCCCACCTGTCATGCTCTGTGGCTAGTTAGCTCCTCGGTGCAAAAAGTCCAGAGAAACACCCGTTGTCCCACCGCGCTGACTCAGCAGCCGACCCCACCCGTCACTGACTTGGGTTAGATTCTTCTGGGTACAAAAAGTCTTTTCGTTTCTCTCTTTAATAAAAACCATTTCTGAAAATGCATACATATAAATTCAAATCTGTTTTTCATAACTTTTAAATTATAAATCCAAATAAAACAAATGATATATGTTTTGGAATCAGAAAAATCTGAGGAATTCAAATATGCTATTCAAAATATTAATTGGACACTTTAAATTTTCGAGATGATTAAAATTACAATAAAATGCCCCTTTTCTTAATAAATTAATAACTTTAAATCTATAACTCCAAATTTGACAAATAATATGTCTAAATCGATCAGCGCGACGAGACCGTTCCAACTATGCATTCCATGTTCTGAATTGCAGCATGCATCATATAAATAATAAGTATACAGCAACTTAAATGGGAATAAAAAATGACTAAAACTCCATAAAATGCTTTATTCTTGTATTCCACATCTCACCCATGCCATGCTACACTATTGCCATGCAAATTGTGCATCATTCATCATGGCATGCTTGTTTGCTTGTCGCATTTTAAATCATATGCTTGTGCACTTTATTTATGTTGGCCCTTGTTTGTTTGGTTCTTCTTCGAATAGACGCCGAGCAAGGGATATATCAGGAATCCCAGGAGCACTACCCAGATCCGTCTCTCGCTTCAACTGAGCTGCCAGGCAAGCACTACCACATGCTTGCATACATATAGTACCCATTGCCTCTATCTTATTCTTGCATCATTGAGTCGCGATTGCATTAAATTGAATCCCAAGTATTGCACAGCCTTTATTTTTAAGCCCCACCGAAGCTTGTTCCTCCATCCCATGAGCCATTACTAAAGGAGTTGTTTGAGCCATGCAAGTCGTAGAAAAGCATGTGTAGGGTATGTGAGTGTCTGATGGATAATGAGGTACCTAAACAACTTAACCTGAGTAGTAATGGGATAACTAATGAAAGTGGCACCGGTGAGCAATATCTGCTATTTGGTTTTTCATGCTCACTTGTGTCCCGTAGGACCCCGAGTACTTGATTCCTGTTCCTTGACTATTCGCACTATCCACATCCGGGAGGCCTTATGGACCCCCCTGAGCCAGAGCTTGATTCATTCTTATTTCTTGGGGCCACAAAGTAGTTTGGGGCTTTATTACTATCCTGTACTTATGCCATGCTTTACTGCTTTATTTAAGATTGTGCGTGGAGCACCTGTACTGTTTTGGACCGTGGCACGTTTTTGCTGTATCGACAAGCTCAGTCACACTTTCGGGTTCCCAGTCGTTTACCGCTGTCCACACAAACCCTGGGTCCTTTCCGGAGCCGGCCAACTTCGTTGCGGGTAGCTTAGTGGGGTGGCCCCCTGAAATGTTTCTGAATCCTGTGATCGCTTTGTCGTGAATGCCTCGTTGGGTTTTGAGTTGGTTTTTCCGAGGTTGATCGAGTATGTGTTGCTATTTGTGCACCCCTGCAGGGTAAATCTTTCTGAAAGCCGTGTCCGCGGTTATGGACGACTTGGAGCACAGTTTCTCGATCATAGACAAGTATAACTAAAGTACCGCTTTTAATTTGACTAAGTACCTGACTAGTAAATAGTGCAATACTCATGGAATGGTTAATAAAACTGCCAACGAATGGGTTGTTCGTCCGCTTTCTCGTTGGTAAGCGAGAAGGAGGATGGATCTGTTAATTATACTGTTATAACTGTTGTTCTCTGTTAATGGACATCCGTCTATCATTGGTTAGGCGGATGGTTAGCGAGTTTCTATAGACTTTTTAGTTATTATCTTTTGCTGCAATTGCGTCACCCCAGGTATATGTCCCCTTTAGAGGCATAAAGACTTGCTGAGTACCCCTAGGGTCTCACACGATAAATTGTTTGATTTAGATGAACAGGTGTACTCGCAAGATGGATACTGGGTGGAGGAGACGGATGATGTTGGCAACGATCACTCGGTGTAGAGATTCTGGGAACGGGGATCCGTGAGATCTGTGGGCGGGATGTGTTTAATTATGTGGCATCTTATGCCGATTTGCTTCTTATCCGTACTCGGATCTTGTTTTCCGCTTCCGCCTGATACTCTGATGTTTGATGTATGAGGAGCTATCCTAAAATATTATTTCTATGTAGGATATTTGGATCTTGCCGTATGGGGTTGCAATATTTCTATTTCTTTTAGATGGAATGGCTCTATGAACCGTTGTATGGTGGCTTGCATACATACTCACTTGTGTATGTAGTTGATCCCTTCGCCTGCCAATTATGCCGCTCATTCTTGTCCCGATGTTCTGAAAGTGGTTAGGACGGCTGAAAGGTCTACCTGTGAATGGCCCCTGGGCCCCACCATACTATTTTAACCACTTTGGCTCATCCAGGCATGTAACTAAGAGCGTAATTCACCGAGGTAGTTACAATTGGTATCAAAGCCATCCCGCCCTTCAGGGTCTCAGCCAAATGGTCGTTGTCAGTCTAGCAAATATTTTTGGTAGCTATGTATACTAGGGAAAAACAAAACGTGAGAGTAGGACTGCTTCCATTTTTTTTCTTACCCACCCACCCACCCTTTTCTGGTAAGGAAGTGTAACGTTTTCAATCCTCTTCTAAAATTCAAACTAGGATTCACGTGTTCTGGGTTCCGTAGTACCATAGGTTGTGTGTGTGTGTGTGTGAATTCCTTGTCTATCGGTTGCATCCAACATGTTATCACTATCTGCCTTTTGGTTATCAACTGTTGGTACATTCCATACCGACAGGCTTTTGTAAACCCACGCGATCTATCTAATTCGTTGTAACCGACGCGATCTGTCTTACTCTTTGTTATCCGACGTTATCTTGTTGGGGTGTTCGTTTCCGTAGTTACTAATCTTTAGGTTCATCTTAAGAAGAAGGTGTTGGGATATGTGTTTTACTGATTCATGTGCGGAGTAATGATTTAGGTGCGGGATGGAGTAGCTACCATACCACTACTCTTATCATTCGCTCATGTACATTAAATTGGTGAATTAATGCAATTTCACTCATTCCCCGGACGTAGAAGTGGCCTTTATCCCTCGATACTTTACTTCCGTCCTTGTTTTCCAGAGTGCTCTCTCGGAGAACATAAGCAATAATGTCTTGTTGGTGATCTCGTCTTTTCTACACGGAGCAAATCTTCAATTATCTGGTGGAAACCAATGCAAAATCTTCTCTGTCTTCTTCTTTATACCGGGGCTCGACATTCCCAAACAAGATGGAGGAAAATATCTATCTCGTTGTTTCATCAATTCTTTTTCTGTGGTAAAGACAATTAGGGTTGATGCCATCAGTCGCAAATCCATTGCATTAGCCTCAAGGTTAAAGAAAGCAATAAGTATCTCTACAATAAACTCCAGATCCTCTATATTCTTTTCTTCTCGGGATTCCACCATAATCTAGCATCACCTCTATGTCTGGAAGTTATATCCACGCACCTCAATTGCGTGATATTTTGGTCCATACCGGCGCAATAAGAAGCTCATCCGAGAAGTCCTCAATTCAAATCCTTCCGTTGATATCAAGGAACTTTATTGTTTGAAGGCAATAATGTTTCCCCAATCTTCATTCCTTAAATCTTTGGGAAGATAAATGCTATTTCCATAGTGGTTGATAACCTCTCCAAAGTAGTTCTTTTCTTCCGGCGAGACAAAGATTCATCTTCTCTTGTATCTGTAAATCTTAAACCTTAATGGTGTGTCATTTCTTTCTTCCTGATACATCGTCCTTTCTATTTCTTTCACAAGTGGTTCTATTCTTTTATCAGGTTTCTCGAGAAAACCGGAGCTATGTTCATCCTATCCTTCTTGTCTCACGACAATCTTCTAGTTCCTTCTTCCTCTTGTTTCTATACCAAAACGCAAGACTCGCAACAAGTCTAGCAAGTTTTTGCAAGGTGCAGTGGTCGCACCATTCCGTGCTTATCCTTTTGGGAACGTGAAGGTTACCTTCGTTCCGAACACTCGCCTCTTCTTGTGTGTTTTCTTTCTTTTTCCTAGGAATCTCGGGGCGAGATTCTTGTTTAGTGGGGGAGAGTTGTAGCATCCCAATTGTCTAACAATTGCAATGCTACTAGCCTAGTCTATATAATTGCTACTTCCTACATATAATTGTTGCATCATAATTATATCATGCTCATGTCATCATGCCACCTTGCATTTGAGCATCATATAAAACCCCTTCTCATTTGGTTCTTCTCTCATATGCATGAGTAATTGTATTTTGGCTCTTGATATATTGTATTTGGTTCTTGATAATGCTTGATGCCCAAGTTGAGTTGGGAGCATATATTTTATTCAACTCCATCACCTTTCTTTGTCACCACCTTATAATTCCACCATCCTAATTACCCATGAGCTTTTACTTTCTCTTGACATTTAATCTAGCTCATGTGAGTTGGGATGGATCCAACTCTATTCTTTTGGCTTGGCCTAGATCCATATATTTTGGAATGCATGTGAATAAATGCCATGTGAATTATCTATTGTTTTGACAAGGAGACATGGCATTTAATGACTATGCATGGGCCATGCAAGATCACCACCATCTTTGATCCTTTGGTTTCTATTTGTTTTTGGAGTGGATCATGTTCTCTTGGAATCATATCTAGTAAGCTCTATTCTTTTGCTTTTACCATCACACCCTCACTATCTTGTCTCTTTTATTCTTGCATGCCTACTTTTGCATGAACATGCAACTTAGAGCATCTCTTCCTTTCTTTTTCCTTGTGATCCCTAGACCCCAATCTCTCTTCCTCATCTCTAGCTTAAACCCTCTTCTATCTAATCTAGACCTAGCTCTCTCTCTCTCTCCCCCTAAAAAACCCTAGCCATCTCAAGCCTCACCATCTACACCCATGCATGAGATCATGTGAGGGTAGGGTTCTTTTGGCCTTAGCCTCGTCCCTCCCCCTATCTTGCTGGAAGAGGAGACCAGCTCCAGGCCTCCACCACGTCTACCCCCTCTCTTTTCCTCTCTCTAGCGATAGGGCCACAAGGAGAGAAGGGAAAACCCTCCCCCGAGTCTATCCTCTTTCTCGTTTGGGTAAAGTATGCCATGTGCTCCCTCCCTCCTTCTCCTCACCTAACCAGCCACCCAGCAAGGTCCCAGATAAAGATCTGAACGCCAAAACCATCTCCACCCCCTCTCCTTCCTTCTCCATCGAGCGGCCAGCCATGGCAAGCCCTTTCCAAAAACCCTACTGCTAGATCCGTCTACCCCTTCCCCTCGTCGGCCTAGGAGGTTACAGCACGCCAAGGTCCACCAGCGCCTCCCTCTGCCTCCTCTGCTTCAACCCATTCCAGCCACGCGTCGCCAGAGCCCCTACACCTCACCGGAGTAACCTAGCGCCGCTGTGAACCGAAGCTAGACGGAGCTCGTCGTCCGCGAGCCCAGCGCAAGATCTCCACCACCTCCGTGCGTTCCAACCACTCCGGTGACACCGCGGTGAGCCCCTGCGTCCCCTAGACACGACCCTCCTCTCCCTCCTACACCGTAGCTCCGCCGCACTCCGTCGAACCCTCTGCATGCCACCGTGTGCCGCGCTCTGACAGACAGCAGCAGCCTCACAGCAGACCCCTCTGCTCCCCTGTTCCTCGTCGAAGCCCGGCCAACATAGCCCTCCTTCGGAGATGCTTCCTGCACATAAAACGTAGATCGTTGTCCCCTCTACATTTTTCGTTTTTGGAGCAACGCGTTTCGCCCAGCGGATTCATCGCCACCGTCATCGGAAAATGACCGGATCCGCCGCCGGCACGACCCTTTTTCCGTCAGCGAGCAACAACAGTCGGCGCCGTTTTGCACTTTGCCCCCTGCCCTTTTTCCCGCCTCAACCCGCAGCCCCGCAGCCCCACCTGGCAGTCGCCCGCCGTTTTTACGGAAAGGTACCTCAGCTTTCTGGAAAACACCACCGTGCTACCCCGGATCCACCACGTGTCCAGCCCCGGCTGGCGCGCACACGTGTGGCCCTGGAACCCCTTTAGCCCACCTGTCATGCTCTGTGGCTAGTTAGCTCCTCGGTGCAAAAAGTCCAGAGAAACACCCGCTGTCCCACCGCGCTGACTCAGCAGCCGACCCCACCCGTCACTGACTTGGGTTAGATTCTTCTGGGTACAAAAAGTCTTTTCGTTTATCTGTTTAATAAAAACCATTTCTGAAAATGCATACACATAAATTCAAATCTGTTTTTCATAACTTTTAAATTATAAATCCAAATAAAACAAATGATATATGTTTTGGAATCAGAAAAATCTGAGGAATTCAAATATGCTATTCAAAATATTAATTGAACACTTTAAATTTTCGAGATGATTAAAATTACAATAAAATGCCCCTTTTATTAATAAATTAATAACTTTAAATCTATAACTCCAAATTTGACAAATAATATGTCTAAATCGATCAGCGCGACGAGCCCGTTCCAACTATGCATTCCATGTTCTGAATTGCAGCATGCATCATATAAATAATAAGTATACAGCAACTTAAATGGGAATAAAAAATGACTAAAACTCCATAAAATGCTTTATTCTTGTATTCCACATCTCACCCATGCCATGCTACACTATTGCCATGCAAATTGTGCATCATTCATTATGGCATGCTTTTTTGCTTGTCGCATTTTAAATCATATGCTTGTGCACTTTATTTATGTTGGCCCTTGTTTGTTTGGTTCTTCTTCGAATAGACGCACTACCCAGATCCGTCTCTCGCTTCAACTGAGCTACCAGGCAAGCACTACCACATGCTTGCATACATATAGTACCCATTGCCTCTATCTTATTCTTGTATCATTGAGTCGCGATTGCATTAAATTGAATCCCAAGTATTGCACAACCTTTATTTTTAAGCCCCACCGAAGCTTGTTCCTCCATCCCATGAGCCATTACTACAGGAGTTGTTTGAGCCATGCGAGTCGTAGAAAAGCATGTGTAGGGTATGTGAGTGTCTAATGGATAATGAGGTACCTAAACAACTTAACCTGAATAGTAATGGGATAACTAATGAAAGTGGCACCGGTGAGCAATATCTGCTATTTGGTTTTTCATGCTCACTTGTGTCCCGTAGGACCCCGAGTACTTGATTCCTGTTCCTTGACTATTCGCACTATCCACATCCGGGAGGCCTTATGGACCCCCATGAGCCAGAGCTTGATTCATTCTTATTTCTTGGGGCCACAAAGTAGCTTGGGGATTTATTACTATACTGTACTTATGCCATGCTTTACTTCTTTATTTAACATTGTGCGTGGAGCACCTGTACTGTTTTGGACCGTGACACGTTTTCGCTGTATCGACAAGCCCAGTCACACTTTCGGGGTCCCAGTCGTTTACCGCCGTCCACACAAACCCTGGGTCCGTTCCGGAGCCGGCCAACTTCGTTGCGGGTAGCTTAGTGGGGTGGCCCCCTGAAATGTTTCTGAATCCTGTGATCGCTTTGTCGTGAATGCCTCGTTGGGTTTTGAGTTGG
This sequence comes from Avena sativa, assembly GCA_916181665.1. NCBI lineage: Eukaryota > Viridiplantae > Streptophyta > Magnoliopsida > Poales > Poaceae > Avena > Avena sativa. The sequence continues at coordinate 69,612,413 of OV702292.1, forward strand.
TTTTTCCGAGGTTGATCGAGTGTGTGTTGCTATTTGTGCACCCCTGCAGGGTAAATCTTTCTGAAAGCCGTGTCCGCGGTTATGGACGACTTGGAGCACAGTTTCTCGATCATAGACAAGTATAACTAAAGTACCGCTTTTAATTTGACTAAGTACCTGACTAGTAAATAGTGCAATACTCATGGAATGGTTAATAAAACTGCCAACGGATGGGATGTTCGTCCGCTTTCTCGTTGGTAAGCGAGAAGGAGGATGGATCTGTTAATTATACTGTTATAACTGTTGTTGTTTATTAACGGAAATCCGTCTATCATTGGTTAGGCGGATGGTTAGCGAGTTTCTATAGACTTTTTAGTTATTATCTTTTGCTGCAATTGCGTCACCCCAGGTATATGTCCCCTTTAGAGGCATAAAGACTTGTTGAGTACCCCTAGGGTCTCACACGATAAATTGTTTGATTCAGATGAACAGGTGTACTCGCAAGATGGATACTGGGTGGAGGAGATGGATGATGTTGGCAACGATTACTCGGTGTAGAGATTCCGGGAACAAGGATCCGTGAGATCTGTGGGCGGGATGTGTTTAATTATGTGGTATCTTATGCCGATTTGCTTCTTATCCGTACTCGGATCTTGTTTTCCGCTTCCATCTGATACTCTGCTGTTTGATGTATGAGGAGCTATCCTAAAATATTATTTCTATCTAGGATATTTGGATCTTGCCGTATGGCGTTGCAATATTTCTATTTCTTTTAGATGAAATGGCTCTGTGAACCGTTGTATGGTGGCTTGCATACATACTCACTTGTGTATGTAGTTGATCCCTCCGCCTGCCGATTACGCCGCTCGTTCTTGTCCCGATGTTCTAAAAGTGGTTAGGACGGCCGAAAGGTCTACCTGTGAGTGGCCCCTGGGCCCCATCGTACTATTTTAACCACTTTCGCTCATCCAGACATGTAACTAAGAGCGTAATTCACCGAGATAGTTACAACGCATAATGCCTCAACTATTGCTCTGAATACCTGAACACACCTTTATAATCACCTTGTCACCAGATGATGTTTGATGCTATCTGAGTATCCTCGAGTAACAGTGATTGATATGGTCTCACGGTCTAAGAAATGGGACACTAGATCTTTTCTAATCATCATAACTTGAACTTCGTGACATGATGGGTATAACTCATCATCTCGTTCTTTCAATGAGGTGACTCCATTGTCAATTGGCATAAACGCCACATGATCAGGAAACCTTGATCATCTGTTGACCAATGAACCGGTGACTAGAGCTTCACCGGGCACTCCTGGTTGTTTATATATCACACGTGTATTGACGTTTCCTTTCAATACAGTTATAGCATCATATAAAACTTAATCATAAACTTTATGAAATATGATAATAATCCATATTATTATTTGTCTCTAGGGCATATTTCCAACAGTTTGACATTGATAGAGTTGTGTTCAAGATAGATCACCTTCATGTATGATCTTTGGTGCTTTTAAAGGATGAAACAAATAGTGACTTCAATTGCTGGATTGCATGGAGACCCAAAATTTTATGATTTACCAATTTGTAAAGTGAGGGGAAAAGATGTTACAGTTTAACATAACCAATTAGCTTTCTAGAAATAAATGTGTACTAAACAAAAAGGTATAATATCAAGGAATCTACTTTATTTATTTTTTGTGGCAAGGATGCAACATCAGTAATTCAACCTTGAAATCCATCATAAATTGTAAAAGCGATCTACCATGTAACCAACATATAAAAAATGTTTACATTGATTGATAAGATAGATATATAATTCAAAATAAACCAGAGTTGGTTACAGGCTACCATGTTGAAGTTGTTGCTTCAGCCAGCAAATTCTTGAGGTCAATATGATTATATTCAGCCCATTTCTCAATTCATCGTGTATCCTACTGAAATAACTGGCTCTTGGAAAGAACTAACAAGCTTACCTCATGAAGACATGCATCAATTAATAATAACCATGGAGCACTGAACACCAACCGAAAGAAAGAGCTTATGCTTGGAGGCTTCTTGATTATATAGTGACTTGCCTGGAACTGTACATAGCATGAAAACCTTACCATGAGATTTTAATTCCCGGTTATGTTCATTGGAAAATACAAATCAGAATCCCTAATCTAGCATAGCAACAAAAGCAAACATGTAGATATCAGTTCTGAATAGAAAGAAAAGGCAAACATCACTTACTCATATACAACAGCGTAGACATGTGCCTCAATGATCGAAGAAAAAACATGTATTAAAAGAGGAAATTCGCCAAAAATAATCATCAATGAATGTATGCTAGACTTGCAGATCAGTACAACAAACATATGCTTCACCTTGTGGTAATATAACCGTAATTCAACTACTCTTTTTATTCCAGCAATGCAATTTGAACCTGGCACATCATCTCTACAGCAATCTTCAGGGGAGAAAGAGTCTTATACTCACAAAAAAGAGGAATACTAATTAAATATAGGTACAAAATATGAGAATGATTTCCAAGCAATGATATATCTAGAACTTTGGGAGAGACAAAGATGTGAGAACATGTAGATCAGCATGCACCAATTGCGACACGTAATATGGGGACATGACCAGCGGCAGGGCATTGGAGGAGTGAATAATGGGGCGTCACTAGACACTGCGGTCGGTGACGGTTGAGCATGGCATCGATTTTCTTCAAGGGAAACCAGCCATTCTTCATTATGATCACCTATTTACTTCATATATAAAATATACTACACACCTATATATAACAAATCTGATACCTAGAAACTATATATAACCAATCATGATTCGGTTATAAGTCATGTAGTTTGTTATGATAGAAACAAATTAGGGAAGCATACAATATTGGTGGATATACTGTACTTTATCTAGTAGAAATATTGAAGGAGATATGCCCTAGAGGAAAATCATAAAGGGGTTTATTATTGAAGGGAATATGTCCTGAGGGGCAATAAAAAAGTTGTTATTATATGTATTCCAAGTATATGATAGATGTTTATTTTGCGTGCTATAATTGTATTAATATGGAAACATTAATACATGTGTGTTTAATAAACAAATAGAAGGTTCCTAGTTATGCCTCTCTTTGAACTAGCTCGTTAATTAACAAAATGATCAAAGTTTCCTGATCAAGGACATTGGATGTCGTTAATAACGAGGTCAGAACATTTGTGAAATGATGTGATGAACATTCATCCGAAGTATAGCATTACGATCAAAGTCACTGTGTTTATATTGCTATAACATCATACAAAGTAATCCTAGTCCTTAAACCATGAGATCATGTTAATTACTAACACCACAAGAGTATCTTGATAACATCGAATGTCACACCGTAAAAGGGTGACTATAAAGGTGGGTTCAGTGCTACGAAGGTGTTATGTAGAGGCTCATGGATCAAGAGTGGGATTTGTACATCTCGATGACGGATAGATATACTCTGGGCCCTCTCGGTGATATCACATTAAGAATAGCTTGCAAGCAAGTGATGTGATCACTAGAATGTTATATCACAGGAACGAGAAAAGAGTGCATGTCGGTAACGAGATCAAACTAGGTATTTGGATACCGATGATTGAATCTCGGACATGTAATATATCGCGAGAAAAAGGGATTAAGTTACTAGCGTTAAAGGTTCTCACGATCATAGAAGTCATCATTGAATGTGTAGGAGTCAGAACGGATCTCCATGTCCCGCTTCTGATTATTGATCTGAGAGGGGTCTCGATCATATCTACATTATTCACGAACCGTAGGGTGACACACTTAAGGGTTGCCAAACACAATTTGGAGCAAATATGTTCTAGACGAAAGAATTGCAAAGCGCTGGAATTATTTCAATGGACACCGAAATTGTTTCGGGTGAAATTGCTAAAACTGGTTCTGCATGTGATATTAAAATATTGCAGGGAGTTTTATGTGAATGTTTGTTAATTAAAGTAATTAACAAAATTCTAAATAAAATAAATAAAAGAGTTTTATTAAATGAGAGTTGCATTAAATTTGGTGGAAATTTAATGCATGTGATTGGGTGTGTGAGTGGAGGCATGTTTATGTGAGTGGAGCTTCCACCACATGAATGGCGAAGAGGTGTGGGCACCCTCCTTGGGTGCCGGCCATGGGAAGGGGGAGAGCCCCCTCTCCTATAAAAGTCCCCCTCTCCTCACAAAGCACACCTCCTCGTGAAGGATCTCTCTCTCCCCCTCTAGATATATTCCCCTAGGGTCTCGTATTAGCGAGATACATGTTCCCGGTGGCATTTCGTCTAGAAGGAGTTGCTGCTTCCACTGATTCGCTGGAGCGAGGAGGTGGAGGTTGTTCAGTGGACTGAACGTGTGTGCGAGGACGGATGCGCTGCTGATTTGCGGCGCTAGGACTTCCACACGATCTTGAGATCAGCAAGCGTTCGACTACATCATCCACGAGTTCCATCTCGTTAACAAAGCTTTGTTGTCTTCGAGGGTAAGTTCTCTATGGATGTATATCCACCTATTGCTTGTATCTAGTAGATATATCTTGGTGTATAATATTTACCATCGTAGGATTTTTGTTTTGTTTTCTATGCTGCGAACCCAACAGTGGTATCGGAGCCTGATCTATGCGTAGGTACTTTGCATGGGTAATACACATATGTTTATATGTGGGCGATGATGATCATGTTATTACTTCTTTCATTTATTTTGGATATTGGTGGCATAGTGGGATGAAGCGGCCCGGAATAACTTTACATGTCCTCGCACATGAGACCAGTTCCACGATTGACATGCAACTAGTTTTGCATAAGTGGATAGCGGGTGTTTGTCTCTCCTACTATAGTCAATATCTGATTTACAACGAGTTGCTAATAACTTAGTTATAATCGTTGTGGTTCCATGTTGATACCTTCGGTCCGGATTACGGATATAGTATAGCTTCTTTTTCCCTAGTGGATCTAGGTTATCGAATCCTCGGGAAGCAGATGCATAGTGGATAACGGACCTTTGGAAGTTTCAGAATTACTTTTGTGTTTTTACCAGACCAAGAGTTTGCGTCTTTTTTTTGTTGTCGATGATGGAGAGAGAGGGCCTAGGGTGTTCGGTTTCACCTGTAGCTATGCAAAACATATGATGGGAATAAAAGATAAAAATAAAGTATGCATGTAATTGTTAGAGCAAGATAAATTATATGTGGGAAGTGCATCCATAACTGCTATTGCCTCCGCAACCGCTTATACAATAACCTACTAGTATCATCCATAGAAGAAAGAGAACTAATGATATGCATAGTGATGTCACCGTTAATCCCAAGTAAATCCCTCACATACAGCCATACTACCCCTTTCACTGGGGGTTCCCAACCTGCATATCAGTCATTACTCATACTCCCTATACCTGGCTCAACCCTCGGGGTCTTGGGTACCTGACAAGTCCTTAGATTGAGGAAAGAGAGGATACCGTAATCATCATGTCATACAAACTAATACGTGATCCCATCTATGATAAATAACATGCATAAATGCTACATGGCTAGGCCAAAGCCCTTAGCCCAAGGATAATTACTCACACATAGAGATGAGATCAACAATCACAAACATTGTAATGATAATCATGAGATTGATAACAATAGTCTTACAATGTCACCAATCGAAGAAGAGATCTACAATTACAAATGGTGGAATATGGCTATGGAGATGGAGAAGGGTTTTGAGATCTGGAGGCAGGTGGTGATCTAGGGCAGGGACTTTTGGGCGAGGATGGCTTGTTTTCTCATCGCTCGAGGCTTCTTTATATAGGGGTCCCTTCACAAAAGTTGTTCTGTTTGACCTAACGGTGGCAACGCCAACTATACGACCGGAACTATACAGCCAGAATTTTGTTCCGGTCATATAGTTGGTCGTTAAAGCGTCTGCCTCCGCTTCACGACTCCTGATTTCTTCTGGTTGTTGGAAATCTCGTATCTTTGACTTTAATGTAGTGATTCCTATCTTCAAACGACATTATTTGCGCAGGAAAAAATAGAAAGAAAGGATTGCGTACCCCTTTAAATATTAGGCATTAGTGATAGGATTTAGAGAGATATTTCATCAAAATATGAATAATATCTAGTTTAAATGTGGACGTGGATGGCTATATTTCAGAGCCATCAACCTCCCCAAGCTTAAACTTGATCGTCCCCGAGCAACAAAACCAAAATCAAAAAGGAACTCAACATTTAAACTGAAATAACAAGATGGTGATCTTACTCATGATTGGTAGTCTCATGTTTCCTCCACTTCATAAATCTGGAAAACTTCAGCATAGATAGAGTAATGGCAAGCATATCACACGGGTCTTATGCATCCTTATAGCGCAGCAAAATTATTGTTAACATGGTTGATTCAAATGAGTAAACTTTATTCCATGTCATGTAATCCACTCATAGGCTTGCCTTTGAACAATAAAGTATAATCATGTAAATTGAGAGTGTGAGAGTTGTCATGAAAAGCATATACACTAGAGTATCTCAATTCTCCCACCTTAATAAATCAAGTCTTTTCAAGCACTACTTTTCTATTCATTGTCCTTCAAGAATTTCAGTTCTTGAGTAATTGAGAGCATGCCAAAGATTTTTATTAGTTTATAGGGATGTGATGGATACTCGTGGAATCACTAAGATTTTTGTTCCTTTTCCATAATGATTACGGGAGTGCCAAGAATCTTACCCACTAGAGCATTGCTGCTACATGTGTTTAATTAAATCATAGCCGAAATCTAGGAGTTTCCTCCATGAAGATCATTCGTAGGATAGTGGAGTTGTTGGCATCGCATGAAGTTTGACATGCATAAAGCTATATCATTCTTATGATTAACAAGTCAAACTTTGGCATGCTCACAAAAACCAGCTAAACATTAATTCAATCGAATAAATCTTTTTAAAGAGAGCTATCAAGTCAATCAACATTTTCAGTGGTGTTGAGTGTCTCTAGAAATAAGCCTTCAAGACTAACCACTACAACACCCAAGCCTTCAATTGTGAGACTTTTTCTTATTACAATTGTTTAGCAATTTTTAGAAAAGACTTGGTTAATTACTAGAGCTAGAACAAAACGTACCCAACTAAATACCCATGCAAACGAAAATCTTACTACAATACAAAGACTCACTCCACCAATATAGTCTCTCAACATTTACTACTAACTAGCATGGGTTTCTCAAACTTCAAAAGTGGGGAGTCATAAGGCATACCTCTGATATTTGGTTCCACTTCTCTCTTCCCTTTTTATTTGCTTCGTGGAAACTCGAGTCAATCACTCTCCTACAAATACATGAAAACCTTGAGGCGGAAAGAAAAGAGGGGAAAATAAGGAAAAATTAAGAAATATTTTTGTAGTTTTAAGAGAGGGAGTTTAAAGAATAAAAATTGGCGGCAAAGCTCGGCTAGAAAATCTCAAAATCAAAGTAGAAAGAACTAAAAATAAGGTGTTGGGGAAGCCAACACGAGTGCTTATAAACTCAAACTAAAAACACAACCTCGAAATAAATAAAAGCAAATGAACGCCAAATAAAGATATATGAGGAAACTTCCCCAAGCTTAGGCTTTTGCAAGCCCTTCAAATCATTGTGGTGGCAGGAAAAACTCATTACTCCAGTTCACGAATTGAGTTGAGAGGTTACTAGTTGTTCCGTGGAGGTTCAAAGAGAGGCTATACATCCTCTCCACAGTCCCTCCAAGTTCTTGGAAATCTTAGTATGTGGCGAACCGGGTTTGTGGTGCTCCTCTTGATAAGGAACTTATTGCTCCTCCTCTTGGTCCTCATCCTCCTCCGGAACCTCCTCCTCGGGTTGGTGTTGCTCAGCCTACAAGTCAGATAGCAAACATCCTTCCTCGATAGAGAAAATACCATTAGGCATAGGAGCGGGGTGGAGACGCCCAGCTCCAGCAATATGCATGTAATAAACACCACCTCTCCTAGTGAGCATTCCACAAGCTTTTAAGGTAGAGAAACCAACATGTCGCTCACCTAGCATAGGTTGAAACTCACCTAGGTCCATGCCTAGGGTAGTGGCAAGCACGGTGATGACGCCTTCACATGTGATTGTTCCTTGGCTTTGGGAGGCTTGGTGCTCCAGGTAGCGCACAAGGATGGCGCCCAAGTTGAGTGACAAGTCTCAGTTGATGTAAGCAGCCTTTGCAAGGACTAAGATATCCTCCTCGTTGAGTCTCGTGAACTCATTACATGCCTGCAGGTGTTAGCAATAACATAGAACAAAAAGCGAATTGCAAGATGTTGAATATTGTTCCTCTTGCTCACTCTAGTAGTGAAACTCATTCCATTGTAATATTGTTCAGGGGAAGGGTCTAAGCTAGTAAAGGATGCGCGTAAGGCATTAACATCATTGTTTGGCAAATTAAAACATGCGCACCATTCATATAATGTTAAATTGTAGTCATTGTTCATAAGTCGGAAAGAAATTGTGTCCCCTCCTTGCCATTGTCTAACGGTGCTTTGCAATGAACTTAGGAATTCAATAGTTAAGCGGCGATAAGTAGGCACATCATTGTACACAAAGTTTTGCAGGCTAGCTCTATTACAAAGTAAATTGAAGTCATCAAAAATACCGAGTTGGTTCAATATAATGGGGCAAGCCCACTTGGTGGCCTTCACTTCCCGGTTCTTGATCATGTCAAAGTGATCGCATTGGAGCTTATTCTGAACTGTATCCCCATGCGTTCTTGAGTGACAGCCGAGAAGCGCTAGCGGTGGCACGAGCACGAGTTTGGGTCCTTATGTTCATCATCTAAAACATTGAAGAAAGAGAAAAATAAAACTTTTTGATCCAACAATAGTAAGTACAACATATTCCTCATCATACCACACTAAAGATTCTCCTCAAAATAATAATTTAGGCAAGAAAATCATGGAAATTGGTTCATAGTAGGTTTCACCCTAGATTGATAATGACAATAGATAGAAGATGAATTTGCAAAAAAGTAATTGGAGGATCGGAGGAGAAACATACCATAGATCACTTGTGTGTGAGGAAATCGAACGGAATTATGTAGAGATGAAGATCTCTTGAGGTTTTGAGAGAGTTTGAAGGTAGAAGAGAGAAAAAGGATTGAAGTTTTGGAGTTAGAGGTACCTTCCCGTGCGATTTTGTGGTCGGACGCAACTATACGGGCGCAACTATACTGCCGGAACAATGCGTTCCCGCCGTATAGTTGGCCTTCTGTCAAAATTTTAGGGTTTCCCCCTAGCGGCGCAGCTATACGGCTGGAACTATACGGCCGGAACAATATGTTCTCGCCTAATAGTTTATCATCAAACTGTCTGTCCCTGGGAAAAGAAAATATACAAAGGCATCGATATCTATACAACCGGAACTATACGGTTGGAATTTATATTCCTGCCGTATAGTTGGTCGTTAAACTGTCAGTACATTGGAAAAGAATTTATACGGAGGCACTGATATCTATACGACCGGAATTTTTATTCCCGTCGTATAGTTGGTAGTTAAACTGTCAGTACATATGAAAGAAAAATTGTTGGTGGCAAAGATATCTATATGACCGGAACTATACAGCCAAAAAATGTATTCCCGTCGTATAGTTGGTCGTTAAACTCTCTGTATACATGAAAAAAATTCCGTTTCTTCGAAAATTATTTCTTATCCTGTAACTTAGTGATATACCTTGTTTTTAACAGAAAATTGACAGTAAATATTATCGACCAACAACAACATGAATAAAGCAGGATTTTTAGTACTACTAAACTTCTTCTCCTCAATTGGAGTTTTCTAGCACTCTTTATTGAATATAAACTTAAATTAAAACTTAAAAACTTTACACAAACCTTTATTTCACATGGGTTACCTCCCATGAAACGCTCTTTTATGGTCAATAGCGTGAACTTAATGTTGCTCACTTAGGCCAGATGAGTGGAACACCCACTCCAAAGTAGTTGGCATTCAAAGTGATGGCATCCTTTTCATCATGTTTGGCTTTCTTCTTCCTGGGGAAATGAATAACAAAAGGATCCCGCGAAGGCAATTGAAGCTTCACGTTTCCTTCATGTAGATTAATCAAAGCCTTAATAGTTCTTAAGAAAGGACGGCCTAATATAATAGGAGCAGTAGCATTTTCAAGCATGTCAACAATAACGAAATCAAATAAGAGCGGGACAACCTTTAATGTATACTAAAATATTCTCCTTAATTCTTACAACTTGCTTGTAGGTAGAATCTTCTAGATGCAATTTTAACTCAGTGATTTCAAAAGAGTCAAGATTTAACTTGTTAAAAAGACTATTTGGAATTGTTGAGATGCTTGCACCTAGATCACAAAGTACAGCTATCTCATTGGTTCCAATTTTAATCTTAATAGTAGGCTCAAATATGTCATCAAGCTTCACAGGTAATTTTTCAGCAATTTGCTTATATTCTTCCTCAAGCTCACGTACCTTTATTGCTACCTGATTAACAAAGTGTTGGCACAAAGCTTCCTCACTACCTTCACTTACCGGAATCTTAACATTGATCCTTTTTACGAGATCTTCAATGGTGTAGCTTGGTGGAGGAGCATTACTATAATCAAGTTCTCTAGGCTCCTCCCTTTGGATTCACATCATTTTGAGGTCTTCAACGGGATTGGGCTCAGCTTTACCTACAAATTTGGCTAGAATGAGAGTTTGACACTCGGTTAACTTACCTAGCTATGCCTCAACGATCCTCGTTCTTTCTTGGAGGGCCTGCAAATCATTTATCAAACTAACAGCTTGGTTAGATAATTTACCAAGCATAGCATCATGGTTCTCCGTTGATTTAACAATAATATTGTTGTGTTCATTTTGTGAGTCTATAAAAGACTTTTGTGTTTCTTGGAGACTACCATTACTAGTTCCCATATTATTATTAGAGTTACCTGCATGACTAGAATAATGTTTCTAAAAATTCGGATTATAATTCTTATTCCAAGTATGGTTATAATCATTACGATCTGTAAAGTCTATTTCTTCAATATTTGTTTCAGGGATAGCTCTTACCTAGGTTTTCTTACCCTTTACGGCTAGTATGAGCTCATCCAGCTTAGCATTGAGTTCTTTATTTTCTTGTGGTGAGACAGAGTTCACCTTCTTCGTGTTCGATCTATCCACATGCCATTGGGCATGGTTGTCTTGCATATTGTCTAGCAGTTGCTTTGCTTCGGCAATATGTGAAGGGAATATGCCCGAGAGGCAATAATAAAGTGGTTATTATCTTATTCCATGTTTATGATAAATGTTTATTTTGCATGCTATAATTGTATTGATCAGAAACATCAATACATGTGTGTTTAATAAACAAAAAAGGGTTCCTAATTATGCCTCTCTTATAGACTAGCTCGTTGATTAACAAGATGATCAAGGTTTCCTGATCATGGACATTGGATGTTGTTAATAACGAGGTCACAACATTGGTGGAATGATGTGATGAACATTCATCCGAAGTATAGCATTACGATCAAGTCATTATGTTTATATTGCTATAACATCATACGAAGTAATCTTTATCCTTGGACCATGAGATCATGTTAATTTCTAACACCAGAAGAGTATCTTGATAACATCAAACGTCACACCGTAATAGGGTGACTATAAAGATGGGTTTAGTGCTACGAAGGTGTTATGTTGAGGCTCATGGATCAAGAGTGGAATTTGTCAATCCCGATGACGGACAGATATACTCTGGGCCCTCTCGGTGATATCACATTAAGATAGCTTGCAAGCAAGTGATGTGATCACTAGAATGTTATATCACGGGAACGAGAAAAGAGTGCATGTCGGCAATGAGATCAAACTAGGTATGGAGATACCGATGATCGAATCTCGGACATGTAATATATCGCGAGACAAAGGGATTTAGTTACAAGCGTTAAAGGTTCTCACGATCACAGAAGTCATCGTTGAATATGCAGGAGTCAGTATGGATCTCCAGGTCCCGCTTCTGATTATTAATCTCAGAGGAGTCTTAATCATGTCTGCATTATTCGTGAACCGTAGGGTGACACACTTAAGGGATACCGACACCATTTGGAGCAAATATGTTTCAGATAAAGATTTAAGAAAACGCTGGAATTATTTCAATAGACACTGAAACTGTTTCGGGTAAAATTGCTGAAATTGGTTCTGCATGTAATATTGAAATGTTGCAGGGGGTTTTATGTGAATGTTTGTTAATTAAAGTAATTAAAAAAATTCTGAATAAAAATAATAAAAGAGTTTTATTAAATGAGAGAGCATTAAATTTGGAGAAATTTAATGCATTTAAAGTGGAGACTTTAAAAGAGAATGTGAAGAGGCACTTTAATGTGGAGGGGTTACCACCACATGAATGGAGGAGGTGAAGAGTCACCCCCTCCATGCGTCGGCCATGAAGGAGGGGCACCCCCCCTCCTCCTATAAAAGGTCACCCCCTCCTCACTTCTCACACACACCTCCTTGTGAAGGATCTCTCTCCCCTCTAGTATTATTCCCCATGGTCTCGGATTAGCGAGATACATGTTCCTGGTGGCTTTATCTAGAAAGGAGTTGCTGCTTCCGCTGCTTTCTTGGAGCGAGGGACGGAGGTTGTCGGGTACCGGACGTGTGTGCGATCACGGATGCACCGCTGCTTTGCGGTACTGGACTTGGTGGTGCCGAAGCTGGATCTAAAGGACGTGCTGGAGCCGGACCCGGACTTCCTCACGATCTTGAGGTCGGCAAGTGTACGACTACATCAACCACGAGTTCCTACTCGTTAACAAAACTCGTTGTCTTCGATGGTAAGTTCTCGATGGATGGATGTCCACCTGTTGCTTTGTACCTAGTATATAGATCTTGGCGTGTAGTTCTCATCGTAGGAAACTTTTTGTTTTCTATGCTATGGACCCAACAGTGGTATCAGAGCCTGATCTATACGTAGGTGCTTTGCACGGGTAGTACACATATGTTTATATGTGGGCGATGATGATCATGTTATTGCATCTTCTATGTATTTTGGATATTGGTGGCATAGTGGGATGAAGCGGCCCGGACCAACCTTACATGTCATCGTACATGAGACCGGTTCCACGACTGACATGCAACTTGTTTTGCATAAGTGGCTGGCGGGTGTCTGTCTTTCCTACTATAGTCAATATCTGATTTACAACGAGTTGCTAATAACTTGGTTATCCTTGTTGTGGTTCCATGTTTGTAGGTAAGAACGGTTCTATCTTCGAAAGCCCTAAGCCACATAAAACTTGCAATTGATAAATTAGAGGCGTCTAGTTTAGATCATTGCTGGGCTAGTGTCATGATATGGTAAAGTTGTAAGTTGATGTATAGTTGATACTCTTACAACACACCTAACGTGTAAGTTCCATAGACCTTGGCCTTACACACAAAGGAATGATAGAGATCATACCATGATGCATATGATAGATATCAAATGCATGGACCATATCATCTCACTTTACACATTAGATGTTTGCATCTTATATTGCTAGTTTGGCGTTTTAGTAGCATTTTAAGATGATCCCTCATTTAGATATCAAGATAAAAATGTGTTCTTCCTTAAGTATGCACCGTTTTATGGATCGTGTTTCGAGACATCACGTGATGATCGGGTGTACTCGACTCTACGCTTTCATACTCGACTCTACGCATCGGGGTCAACGTCTTTATACGCATCATATCACATATTTCAGTGAAAGTATTCAAGTGCATACTTGCGTCTTCAATAGTAGAGCCTCCAAATTGATTCTGTTGAGCCAAACTTAAATAATGGGGCTTAATTTCATAGTCATCAGCAACAATTGTTGGCTGAGTAATAGGAGTACACAAATAATCATTGTTGGGAGTAGTAAACTCCCCAAACTTCTTTTTAGCCATATTTCCTATGTTTTGGGGTTTTCTTAAACAGAGAATTATAATAGTAAAAGCAAGAATTAAAGGCTAACTATTTATTTTGGTTTATCAAATAAAGACTGAAAGCAAACTAAAAAAATTAAAAACAAGAATTGAAAATAGCAAGGTTCCTAAACCTCACCAGGGTAGCTATTGCTTCCCCGGAAACGGCGCAAGAAAAAGGGTTGATACCTTCGATCCGGATTACGGATATAGTATAGCTTCTTTTTCCATAGTAGACCTAGGTTATCGAATCCTCGGGAAGCATATGCATAGTGAAGTTACTTTAACAGACCTTCGAGAGTTTTAGAATTCATTTTGTGTTTATATCGGACCAAGAGTTTGCGTCTTTTTGTTGTTGTCGATGATGGAGAGAGAGGGCCTAGGGCGTTCGGTTTCACCTGTAGCTCTGCAAAACATCTGATGGGAATAAAAGATAAAAATAAAGTATGCATGTAATTGTTAGAGCAAGATAAATTATATGTGGGTAGTGCATCCATAATTGCTATTGCCTCCGCAACCGCTTATAGTAATAACCTACTAGTCTCATCCATAGAAGAAATAGAACTAATGATATGCATAGTGATGTCACCATTAATCCCAAGTAAATCCCTCACATACAGCCGTACTACCCCTTCTGTCACCGGGGTTCCCAACCTGCATATCAGTCATTACTCATACTCCCTATACCTGGCTCAACCCCTGGGGTCTTGGGTACCTGACAAGTCCTTAGATTGAGGCAAGAGAGGATACAATAATCATTATGTCATACAAACTAACACATGATCCTATCTATGATAAATAACATGCACAAACGCTACATGGCTAGGCCAAAGCCCTTAGCCCAAGGAGAATTACTCACACATAGAGATGAGATCAACAATCACAAACATTGTAATGAAAATCATGAGATTGATAGCAATAGTCTTACGATGTCACCAATCTAAGAAGAGATCTACTATTACAAGTGGTGGAATATGGCTATGGAGATGAAGAAGGGTTTTGAGATCTGGAGGCGGCAGGTGATCTGGAGCAGAGACTTTTGGGCAAGGATGGCTTGTTTTCTCGTCGCCCGAGGCTTCTTTATATAGGGGTCCCTTCACGAAAGTTGTTCTGTTTGACCTAACGGTGGCGGCACCAACTATACGACCAGAACTATATGGCCAGAATTTTATTCTAGTCGTATAGTTGGTCGTTAAAGCGTCTGCCTCCGCTTCACGGCTCCTAGTTTCTTCTGGTTGTTGGAAATCTCGTATCTTTGACTTTAATGTAGTGATTCCCATCTTCAAATGACATTATCTGCGCACGAAAAAATAGAAAGAAAGGATTTCATACCCCTTTGAATATTAGGCATTAATGGCAGGTTTTAGAGAGATATTTCATCAAAAATATGAATAATATCAAGTTTAAATGTGGACGTGGATGACTATATTTCACAGCCATCACATGTTCGTAGGTAAGACCGGTTCTATCTTCGAAAGCCTAAGCCATGTAAAACTTGCAATGGATAAATTAGAAGCGTCTAGTTTATATTGTTGCTGGGCTAGTGTCATGATATGGTAATATTGTAAGTTGATGTATAGTTGATACTCTTACAACACACCTAAGATGTAAGTTCCATAGACCTTAGCCTTACATACAAAGGAATGATAGAGATCATACCACGATGCACATGATAGTGATCAAATGCATGGACCATATCATTCCACTTTACACATATGATGTTTGCATCTTATATTGCTAGTTTGGCGTTTTAGTAGCATTATAAGATGATCCCTCATTTAGATATCAAGATAAAAATGTGTTCTCCCTTAAGTATGTATCGTTTATGTTTCGCCGCTTCAAGACATCATGTGATGATCGGGTGTACTTGAATCCACGATCATATTTCGGGTGTAAGTCAGTTTTACACACGCGAGTACTAAGGTTCTTACTTGGCGAGTCTAGCATGTACAAACATGGCCTCGAAACACGGACTGAAAGGTTAATCATGAGTCATATAATTGATATGATGCCCATATTGATGCTCGCCTTTGAAGCTACACCGACTCACGTGATGATCAGACTTGGTGTAGTGGATTTGGTTCATGTAATCACCAAAAAGACACGAGGGATGTTGTTTTTGAGTGGGAGTTCATTTGTAATTTGGATTAGTTGAACTCGATCTATCATAAACTTGGTCTAAACTTTATAAATTTTGTTGTAGATGACACCACCTGCTTTTAATTTCAATGTGTTCATGAAGAAAGAGAAACTTGCAACAAACGGTAGCAACTTTACCGACTGGACCATGAATTTGAGAATTCTCCTCAATGCTGCACACAAGCTATATGTGCTAGAAGCGCCGCTAGGCCCCCCACCAGCTCTTGATGCCCCTGACGAGTAAAAGAACGTCTATCTGACTCATCAGGAGGACCATAAATTAGTTCATTGCGGCATACTGTATGGGCTAGAGCCAGAACTTCGAAAGTGTTTCGAAAATGGCAATGCCTTTGATACCATGGGTGAATTGAAAATGATTTTCGATACCCATGCTGCCGTAGAGAGTTATAATGCTTCTAAAAAGTTCTTTAGCTGCATGCTGGAAGAGAACAGCTCCGTTAGCGAGCACGTACTCAAAATGTCTGGGTACGCCAATAGGCTTGTGTCCTTGGGAATAACGATTCCCATTGACTTAGGCATACATCATGTTTTCCAATCTCTCCCACCTAGCTACAAGAGATTCGTGATGAACTACAATATGCAGGGCATGGAGAAGTGTCTCCCTGAGCTTCTGTCAATGCTTAAGACTGCAGATGTGAAGATCAAGAAAGAACATCAAGTGTTGATGATCAATAAGACCATCGGTTTCAAGAAAGACAAGAAGGGTAAGCAGAAGGGAACAAGGGTACACTAATTCCTATTCCTGCTAAACATACATTAGATCTGTACCTTATATATGTTTTCTTGCTTATTCGTTTGAACTGAGTGAAGTGTGCAAATAGAAAGAACGAAATTGGCAGTAGTGACTTGGAGTTTAGAAGCTGGTATACCATCTGTTGCTAGTTACATAATTAATGAATTGGTGCTGTTTTGCTTGCTTGTGCTGAATCTGAAAGTAGTATGGTAGGATGCTATATTCGTCACAAATCTTTTGATTTGCGTGTATGTGCATAGAGCTTGATTTGTACTGTACGTGCATAGATTAGATAAGATAGTTGCACGTGTTTAACTCTCTTGTTTTTGAATGTTTGCTGGTACTTGTAAACACATCAGTGCATGTTCAGAATAAAGATCCTTTGAACTAGCAGCCCAAACGCATGTCCGCTAGTTCTTGATACATGGTGGTTTTGTGTACTCTCTGGAGGAAGCTATCTGATAGAATGGTTCATTGTCGTTTGTAGATAATACCCTTGGCTGGAATTGTCAAAAATTAGGGAAG
The DNA here is from genome assembly GCA_916181665.1 of Avena sativa. Taxonomy (NCBI): domain Eukaryota; kingdom Viridiplantae; phylum Streptophyta; class Magnoliopsida; order Poales; family Poaceae; genus Avena; species Avena sativa. Next base: position 69,629,724 of record OV702292.1, read on the forward strand.
GAAATCAGTTTTCTATAACAGAGAATCAGGTTCAGACTTTGCCACAATTGCAGTGTCTTCTCGTGTATTTTTTTGTGCGCTCATCCAGCTGATGTATTGGCATCTCTGTCTTGCAAACTTGTATGTTTATTTAGTGCAAAGGTTGATTTTTTGTTAACTTGAGCCATTATCATGTTGTAGGTGTAAAGTACTATTTTTATTGTTTGATCTCAATCCTCTTACATCCCCAAAACTCGAGAACTAGAGCGGATTTGAAAATGTGGGGATTGGATGAAGTGGAGGGATTCATCAAATCCCCTCCAGTCCCCAAACCCCTAGAGGGTCAAGGCCTGAGTTGGTTTGGCTTACCAGGGTGGTGCTAGAGCTTTGATTCAGTGGAGGGGTGGTGGGAAAACTGAAGTATATGCAAATGTATCTCTCTATCCAGTGCGACGAAATCAAGACAAGATGCTTTCGTTTTGATGAATGCTGGTTCTGTAGATTGTCTAGTGCTCTGTGCTCACGGCCAGCCGGAGTATGTCATCATGGTTTGTCGCTTCCCCCGGAGATTATTGTTGTATCTGTGTTATGTAAAGACCTGAATGGGAAAAACACCAACGCATTCAGAGAGCCCTTGTTCAAGTTGCTGAACCATCGAGACTGACATTTCACTCTTTATCATATTATACACATCATCAAACATACATTATGATGGTGACTTTGACCTTCTCTTTGTGTCCTGCAAGTTTCTGTCTCATAATCCACCCATGTAAATGTAAAATACAAATACAAAGATGCAGATGTGCACACACACACAAATCAGATTCTCAAGTCTCAGCGACTGGGAGTACAAACTGTTTCTTTTACAACTAAATTAAAGCATTGAAAATTATCTCTTAGAGAAAAATGTGCCATATCTCATCCGCTAACTAGTACTCCTTTTGTGTATAGATTCAGAGTGAACCTGTAGAATAAAAGACATCTAGATACATTCGTTTCACCAAGATAAAATGTCTTATATTTCGGAGGGAGTAGTACAGAGTACTACATATGAGTACAGCCTGTCATTCTTCAAAAAATATCTCTGGAGAGAATGTGCCATATCTAATCCGCTTAACCACCATTTCTTGCTCGTCTTTCTTCTTCGGATATTTCGAAGGATGAGGTGATTCCTCAAGGGCATCACAGGAGTTGCATTGCTCATCTCCTCTCAGAACTATCTTGTGCAAGTTCGGAGATCGCTCCAACACAGATCCTATGAATGTAAATTGTTGTTCCAGTGATCTAAAGCCAGCGAATTCTAGTTCTTTCAGAAGCCTGTTCTCGGAGCCCTCGAAGCGCATTTCCCACTGAGGTGTCCTTCTGTCAAGGGGGGAGTCGAGTCTGGCATCACCTACCTCGCATGCATGTTCCCATACCTGCATATTTGTGTGATCAGTTCATTACATATGGTTTGAACAAGTTTCTGGTAAAATTTGTGAAAACTAAAGCACCAAATGTGGAAGGAAAGAAATACAGAAAAAAAAAATCACCTCGATATGTAATATTTCGATAGATGGTGCTGCGATAAGAAAGGCCATCATCCATAAAATGTCAAATTCAACAAAGATACCACGTATTGACAGTTTCGTTAGTTTGTTGAAAGCAATGAAGAGTTCCTCGATTTCAGGTTGCAACCATATCTGATCACAGGATAAAATAAAGTGAATAGTCTGCAAGCACAGAAAATGTACCATCGAGCGAAAATACAACAGTACTTACATTCTCTCCTTGGAAATTTAAATTCGCTCTGATCACACTCTGCACCACATGAAAGTTCCAATTCCCCAAGAGATGGGACATAACCAAATGTCACTGGGGCATACTCACCTACCCAAGTATCCCATGAGAACTTCTCTAATTTCGGAAGGCAGACAACCTCGATTATCTCAAAGCAACACTTGTGGATGTCTAGAACACAGAGGTTTGAGTTTGGTGCATCAATCTTAAAAAGAGAGTTCTCACCAGTCTGACAATTTAAAAGTGTTAGATGCTTCAGTTGCTTGCAGCAGTCAAACACGACATGGTGCATGTCCAGTTTGTCAAAGTCTGCATTATGTAGAAAGAGCTTTGTGAGGCAATGTGGCACACTAGGGTAGGCACTGAAAAAAGCATCTATTTCTTGAGCCCGATGCAGCATATCCTCCTCACTACATTCCAAAATACTAGTCTCGTCAAGAATGGAGAGATCCAAATCTTTCAACAAACCGCTGTCGACTGCATCACCTATCAATGAGCCAACTTCGCACAAGTAAGTGTTGACTAAATAGAGCTTAAGGTGCAGACTTGAGATGCTGGATTCTCTCTGCTGATCAGCCAAGAAACTCCTGGCTGCATTGGTCAAAGACACCATAGCTTTCTCCATATCGTTTGCCTTGATAGGGTCAGGGCATGGAACAGATAGGAAATCAATCAATACTGAGCTCAGGGAGCAGCCAGGGCAGATGCCTCCACCGCGTAGAGAGCACACATGTCCTTGCAGCCACACGTAAACTGACTCTGCCAAAGATAGACAGTAAAATATCATCAGTCAGCGTGCTGAGCATATCTTCGTCCTGCAGTTGCTGCAACATAAAATTATGGATCCGTTATTAAGCTGCCAAATAACTCAATTCAGAAATCACAGACAGAAAATAGCTACAAGAGTGGCAAGAGTGTAAACTGTTGGATAAAGCTGAATGGCTCCTGAGCACACATGCATCTGCGCAACCTGGTGCCGTTCAGTTTCATCAATTTTATGTACTCCCTCTGTCCCAAAATAAATGACTTGAGTTTGTCTAGATTTGGATTATCTAGACACGGAATCTAGACAAACCCAAGTCAGTTATTTTGGGACGGAGGGAGTATTTATTATGTCTGTCTAAAATAGGGTATATTGAGCCCTAATATTTAATGCAAACATAGAGCCTACCCACTGCAGACCTAACCCGGTCAGTAACCTCTGCTCTGAGAATGAAGAGCTACGTGTATGCTGAAACGAAAATCAAATCTCCACCGGTTTATATCACAGAAAGGCTCGAAACATCCACATCCCTGTACTGTCTAGATTTACAGTAGTAGAACGAGTTCAAGATACAGCTATCTATACAGCCGAATATCAATAGAACTGGAAACAACAAAAGTTGAACAATGCGATCAACATGTGATACAAGAAGAGAAGAGACTTACTTGGCTCTGGGAATTGTTGTTATCGTTATTTGTCTCCATGGAGAAATCCAATGACCTCTCTGCACCTTGAGATCTTTTTTTCGTTTGATGAATCTTTCAGACGATTACTAGAGGCGATGGACTCCCTTCAGAAAAACCCAACGTTTCTAAGAGCCGCACCGGAAGCAGCAGGCCCTCCCAGTCCGAAAGGGAGGGGTTCTAATCCGGCTCGAACTAGACGAACTCCCTGTTATTATTCCTAAGTAATAATTTAACTGTACAGCCGAGCAAATCCGAATTGGTTCTTGCTCCGGATGATGTCGAATCCTGTACTGCCGCTGCCGCTATTGATCCGGTCATATAACTCGGCAATCGGCAGTCAGAGGAAGGAAGGAAGGGAAATCTGGCGCCGGCAAACCCGCTGAATCGCCGATTCCAAGTACGATATAGGATGGCAGACGGTGGTTCCTGGAAAATCGCCCGCGCGCGCGAGTCAGAGGCGGATTCGAATTGAATCGGATCGGTCTATGAATTTGAATGGAATCCGGGATCAATCAATTGGATGAAGAGCAGAGGAGCTGGCGTGCGTACCTTAAAGTAGCCGGCGGCGAGGGCGCTGCTCGCCGTGGGTGGGTGACCTGGCAATTCGCCCGCGCGCGCGCGCGAGTTCAGAGGCGGATTTGAATCGAAATCGGTCTAAGAATTGGAATCGAATCCTGGATCAATCAATTGGACCAGGAACAGATGAACTGACGTGCGTAGCTTACTTTGGAGAGGAAGGAGGATGAGCAGCCCTTGGCGGCGCCTCAGAGAGGATGGAGGAGGATGAGGGGACGGCGGCTTGTTCGCCAGCGAGGCTGCGCCTCCCCGGTTGGCTTCCCCGCCGACCGGGACTGTTACGTCGCCGGCGGCTGTGAGGCCTCCTCCTCTTCTCCCGTGGCGGCTGGAGAGTGATGGGGAAGTCGCGTAGAGGAGGAAGAAGAGAGGGGCGGCGGGCGGCAGGCGGCCGAGAATTGGGTGAGAGCCCTAGCTGAATTTCGGTTTTATATCTCCTCCCCCTGGCTCCTCTGTTCTTGAGGTGGCGCGGCCGTCGTCTGGGTCAAGATTGGGCCTTACTCCTTTTTTGAAAAAAAAATTAAAAATCGAATCGTCGGCACGATACGATGCCCGTTCTTCCACGATCGTCATTCGGTGAAGTTGCGGCCACGCGCGGGAATTATCGCTGCCAGGTTCCAATAATTCCGTTGGTAACCCGCGAGCGCGGACGACACGAATGGACGCTAGTAATCGCCGCCATATTTATCGTCAAATGAATTCTGTTGGATTCGATTCGCGGCGAATGCACTGCTCAGGAGGAGGTCCATGCATGCACGCGTGGATTGATCGATGCGAAATCAGTTGCCATGGCGGGATTATTACCTTTTTCTCTCGCGCTCGCGCTCTGTCGCCGGCGACGGCGACGGCGAGGCCGCCTGCCCGTTCGCCGACAGCTTCAGACAACAATTGTTCCTGCTTGGAAATATAAGCCGCCGATGAGGGTGCTGTTGGCCTGTGGCCGCGGTGGCCCTACTCCGGCCGGCAGCGCCAGAACGACACGGCGCGGCGCGGAACAGAGTCCCGGGAGGCGGGAGGAGGCGCAGACTTCTGCGGGGGCCGTTCGATTACTCTTGGACGGTCTGGATTATCCTGGACGGAACTTGGACATTGATCAAATGTTCATGTTTCCCGACTCGATTCTCTGTGTCAAATTATGTTTATTTCCTGTTAAATCCCTTATATAAATTGAGATTGCGTCTCTTCAACTACTTACTCAAGTACTATTTTACTAGACATTATAGAAAAACAATGAGATCATGTGCAGAACCGGGAAAAGATTCATAACAAATAGTCAAATACCGGAAGACTTTCAGAAAAACTCCAGGCCCCTGCCACTCCCCTCACGGGCGATCCGGGTGCCGGAACGAGCCACCATGAACTACTCCTCCCCGCCCCTCCTTCCCCGCCGTCGTCGCGCGTCGGTGGCGGCGGGCCTCCTTCTCCTGCTCGTGTGGTGAGCTGAGCACGACAGCTCTGCCTTGCGGTGGTGCGGGGCGTCGCAGCGCATGGCATGACGTGGACTAGGGCTGGCACAAGCGTGTGGTTTCGAGGCATGATGTGTCCTAGGGTTGGGCGCAAGCGCGCGGTTTCAAGGCAGGGCGCAAGCGCGCGGAGAGCCAGTGAGGCGCACAAGCGCGCGTGCGCGCCATCGCGCAAGGAGCTGCGGTGGCGATGGGATCTTGCGGGCGGGCTGATCTAGGCTCGGGTTCTGGTGGGCCGGCTCCATGGTGGCGGTCCGTAGGCGGGGGGCTGAGTGGATCCAGGTGGCGGCAAGTTGATGGCCCCGGATCCCGACGATGGCGGCCGATACTAGGACACCTTGCGACTGTTTGGTCGGGAGGCCTAGAGTCAACGCAGGTGTGGCCTCTCCGTCTAGGCAGCAAGTGGTCGGTGGTGGGCAACAAGGCTCCCATGCCCAGGTTGTTTTGCTACTACCTTCCTTGTGGAGGTGTCGGCTAAGATGCTACTCCAAGCGAAAGGTGTTCAGTGTCCTTCTAGGTTCTGGCCGGTAGAGCAGAGGACTGAAAATCCTCTTTAGTTTAGCGCGTTGGACTCCAAAACCTTGTTGCGCTTGCTACTTTGCGTCGACTCTGGTTGGCGCTGATGACGGTGGTGCCTCGTGAGTCGTGTTCCTTATTGAAGGCGTCATCGAGGAGTTTCATCTACCGACGATGTGAGTTTTTTTGCGATCTCCCAAAGGTGTCCGATCTTTCGATGAGATGGTGATAAGTCGATTTGGGTGGAGTTCGGGCTTGACGATCCGGCTACACGTGCGAGCACGAGCGCCAATGCAATCGCTAGGCCAATCTCCTGAAGGTTACTGATCTTGCACGATCACCCTGACTAGCGAGGGTCTTAATTCCACCTGAAATCGAGAACAAGTAAGAACTAATATTGCAATCAAGATATTGCGGATAAAGATGAAAGCTTTATTAAAAATCGTGGGATCCTGAATAGGTGCGAAGAACAAGAGGTCTATACGACACTGAAGCCTTGGCGAAGTTGCAATGTGGCTAACTTCTAGTCTAAACAAAATCCAAGTCTAAAGTGATGGCTATGGGGGGTATTTAAGGAGGAAAAGGTGGGGTTTCGGCCAGCCATAGGTATGGTGGCCGAATCCAACCCTAAAAGCCTTTTCCTCCCCTCAAACGGACTCTAAAAAGTGGTTACTAAAATTCCTGCCAAAATAACATGGGCCTGTCCTAAAATAAAGGTAACGCAGCACCATATTAAGCTATGAACGAATCTGTGAAGTAATATTCTTGAATATTTCGTCCAAGGCTTCTATCTTTATTATGGTGGCTTCAAAGTTTGGAAAGCTCCAGTTGTGGCGTTCTCTTCAATCCTCATATGCTTGTTGCCATCTCCATGCATGATTATGCTCCAATGCTTGTCCCTCTCGTCCATGCTAGGTCTATCATTTGTAAGAGTAACAAATATATCTGATTTATGCAGCATCATATTCTCATGTATGTGAAGAATAGCTCCAAGAAACGAAAGTACCTGATAGTTAAGTTGCTTGGCACGGGCTCGAGTGATAGATCCTTGTATCTGTGTAACTGTAGGTATAGCGGGTGTATCAATAGATGTGATGTCCACATCACTTGAGCTTCTTTGAAACGGGCGATGGTGATAGCTATGCCACTACCTACATTCATGTTTCTTTCGACAGTTCACCCGCGCCAAAAAAAATAGAGCTCAGAAAAATTTATAAACAATAAATTTGTGAATGTAGGAGTTGAACTCAAGACCTGCAAGACAAGACAAAAGGATTCAACCATCTAGGCTAAGACAACCTTCTATCTAATATACATGCACACCGTATATAAATAGAAGCCTATCACTTAGATGCTACACTTCGTACTGTAACGTTTTACGCCAAGGCGCTACCGAAGTTGCTACTGGGACCCGCGTGCCATGCTGGCAAGGGTGTAGCGCATTTGCATAGGCGCTACACTATGTAGTGTAAAGCCTTTCCGTTAGGCGCTATACAAAAGGGTTAATTGAGTAAAATAGTTTTGCCACAAGTTCAGTTTGCAAATTCTTTTGAACTTGGGTCAATTTTGTCTATACTGTCTATTTAATCCAGCCACTTTACCATTTAATCCAGCCACTTTTGAGAGATACGCCTGTGGATTTTAATGATTAGGCAAGTCCGGACACCCCCCATGATTGCAAATTTATAGACCATCCGCCGGGTAGCACAGTCCATATTTTATAGATTGTTAAAGTGCGTTGGGTAGTTGCACGTTTGTTCATGTAACTTGTAATTTTGAAACGCGCATTGGGCAGGTGCACATTTTCTCTATCTTAAAATTTGACACAACACAATTTTTGTGCAGCTATAGATAGACCTAACAATGTGCAGTTCGATCGGCTGACACTTATATCTAATGTGGACTACGGGATTGGAAATCCGTTATCAGTTGTTTCCGTGTCCTTGCATATTTGAGCACGCATATCACTCAACAAGAGGCAAGTTTGTATGATTTGTTTCACGGTTGTACTGCTGTAAAAGTACACGTCAATTCGCCCAGGTACATCGGTGGTTTCTGCAACCATCTTCACATTCAACTGCAGAATTTGACAACAAGAGCAATACGCCAATACCTCGCCAGGTCCTGTTCGAACAGTTCCTCACCTAAACCTCTGTGAGTTACTCGTATCAACTCATATTCATGAACGCCCTTGGGGATTTGCACATGACACAACCGCTGCCTGCTGGAGCCCCAGTCGGCCAGTGCCCATAAGACGAGTGACGGGACTGAAATCTGCATACAAAACCTAGGAACGCATAAATCAGCGAACACTAAATCGTCTTGTTCCCGTGAGTCCTTTCCTATCTTTTGGCTTAAGGTTTTCGTGACCCTGAGGAAGAAAGAATTGTGAGGCCTTTGGAGCTCTTATCACCAGAACGTTCCTAAGCATTGCGCTCTGCTGAGTTCCGAGCACTTCGGTCATGCATGTACACATAGACCACTGGTTGTGATCCATGTAATTTTTTCTGTCCCGATGCCTTCCATTCTCAAAGCTTCACATCACTCCTTAAGCAGATAACAAGTGTGACGACTTTGGACGCTTTGTCGATACCTATATCTCATAACTATTAGCATGAACCGTATATACTTTTTTTGGGAGGATTCAAGAGTATGATGGTGAGCTGAGGAGAAGAAAGCGCGTGTATATATAGACATACATAACACGATATAGGCTGACAAGAGGAAAGGTTGGTGCTGATGAGGAGCTACGGGATGTTATGATAGTATAACATGGTAGGTGGACTGACACGAGACATACATTATATTGTTGAGGAGCGCCCGGACACAGAATGCGGGCGGTGAATGATGAAACCTCATACTTCTATTCCTTCTACAACTTGTTCAAGTTCAAAGTTTCCACGATTCAACAGCAAAAAGACTTTGTAGCACAATAATGCTGACCGGATTGCTATCAGACAGATAAATGCAGGAAAGAATTAGGGGAGCTCATGCACAATAATGCTGACCGGATTGCTATCAGACAGATTTCGGACCACATGAACGAGCTCCTATATCGCGAGGAAATGCTGTGGATGCAAAGATCACGTATTAATTGGCTCAAAGAGGGAGATCAAAATACTAAATACTTTCATCAGAAGGCGGTGTGGCGGGCGCGAAAGAACAAGATTAAGAAACTAAAAGATGATGATGGTGTATGGAGGGATGCACCGACGGACATGGAACGGATGGCTACCTCATACTTTAAGGAGTTGTTTACTCGCGATCCTAACCTCAATTTCCATGATCTGCTTAACTTACTGCAGGAACGAGTAACGGGTGAGATGAATGATCAGCTGTGCATGGAATTCTTGGATGAAGAAATTGGGGACGCTCTGTTCCAAATTGGGCCTTTAAAGGCCCCTGGTATTGATGGTTTTCAAGCAAGGTTCTACCAAAGGAACTGGGATACCCTCAAGTTTGAGGTAATTAATGCGGTAAAACTTTTCTTCATTACAAGGAATATGCCTGCTGAAGTTAACGATACGGCCATTGTGCTAATCCCAAAAACTGAACACCCAGAGACACTCAAGGATTTTCGGCCTATCAGTTTGTGCTCAGTACTCTATAAGATCATTGCTAAATGCCTCGTAAATAGACTCAGACCGGTTTTGGGTGACATCATATCCATTAATCAGAGTGCCTTTGTGCCGGGACGCCTTATCACAGACAACGCCCTCGTGGATTTTGAATGCATTCATTTTATTGAGCATAATACTAACCCGACGCCTACAAGTTGGACCTGTCAAAAGCATATGATAGGGTGGACTGGGAATTTTTGAGGAAAGCGATGGAAAGATTGGGTTTTGCTCGCAGATGGGTGGATTGGATCATATCATGCGTCACCACTGTGAGATACTCTGTGAAATTCAATGGAACCCTTCTGGACTCGTTTTCCCCTTCTCGAGGTCTTCGACAAGGTGATCCCCTTTCCCCCTTTCTCTTTCTTTTTGTGGCTGACGGCCTTTCAGCTTTTTTGCAAAGAGAGATACGGCCATTAAAGGTGTGTCGGCAAGCTCCAGGTGTATCCCATCTGTTATTTGCAGATGATACCCTTCTATTCTTCCGGGCTAATGTGGAGGAGGCTACACGTGTACAGGCGGTGCTGAATGTTTATGCCACTAGTACGGGCCAGCTGATTAACCCAAGTAAGTGTTCCATTTTATTCGGTGCATCATGCGAGGAAGGGACGAAGAGCGGAGTCAAGAGGATCCTTCAGGTTACCCAAGAAACTTTTGACGCCAAGTACCTGGGGCTACCTACACCAGAGGGCAAGATGAATAAAGGAAAGTTTAAAAGCTTGCAAGAAAAATTAATTAAAAGGCTTATCCAGTAGGCAGAAAACTATCTGTCACAAGGAGGAAAGGAAGTTCTTATTAAAGCCATAGCACAAGCAATACCGGTGTACATCATGGGCATTTTTAAACTCCCGTTTGGCTTGTTGGAGGAGCTCACAAAATTAATCAGAGACTTCTGGTGGGGAGCAGAGAATGGGAAAAGGAAAACTCACTGGATATCATGGGATAGCATGTTGCGCCCTAAGGATCAGGGAGGAATCGGGTTCAAGGACATGAGGATTTTTAACCAGGCGTTGCTGGCGCGACAAGCATGGCGCCTCTTGCAGCAGCCACACACGCTCTGTGCCCAAGTTCTCAAGGCAAAATATTTCCCCCGGGGCTTGCTTACAAACACAGTGTTCACTGGTAATGCATCCCCAACATGGAGGGCGATCGAGTATGGCCTGGAGCTGCTGAAAAAAGGTTGTATCTGGCGAATCGGTAATGGAACGAGCATCCGCGCTTGGCGGGAACCTTGGATACCTCGTGAATCATTCCTCAGGCCAATCTCCAAGCAAGGAAGATGCAGACTGAGATGGGTCAGCGATTTTTTAAACTATGACGGATCGTGGAATGAGCAGCTGGTGCGCAGGTGGTTTCTGCCCATCGATATACATGACATCTTAATAATCCGCACCTCTAACAGGAATGATGTGGACTTCATTGCATGGAATCCAGAAAAAACGGAAATATTTACGGTGAGAAGTGCGTACTGCCTGGCCTTTGAGGAGCAGCAGCGGCTGGAAGGACGCCAAGCGACGAGTAGCCACCCCATTAGGTACTAGCCCCGACTGGAAACTAGTCTGGCAATGCTCCGTACCTCCTAAAGTACGTATTTTCTCTTGGAAGCTTGCAAGCAATGCGCTAGCCACACAAGAGAATATGGCACGCCGTGGCATGGATACCACGCCTATCTGCACCATCTGTTGTACTGAACGTGAAACAACCTATCATGCCATGATTAAGTGCCCACATGCAAGAGGGTTGTGGGAAGCCATGCGTGAGAGTTGGGATTTGCCACCAGATGAACTGCTATTTGAGCACAACCCTGACTGGTTCATGCATGCACTCAAGTACTCTGAAGCAAGACAAAGGGCGCCGTTTCTGATGGTCCTATGGCGAGTCTGGCATATACATAATGAGCTCACGCACCAGAAACAACCAGCGCCGGTGGCAGCGTCGAAGCGTTTCTTGGAAAGTTACATGCAGTCTTTAATACTAATCGAGCAGAACGGGGTGGCGGATATTAGAAAAGGCAAAGAGGTAATTGACCCTGTGAGAGGTTTTAGCAACAAGAAAAACCGGGTAGATGAGCGACCACAGGTAAAGCAGAAGTGGCGACCGCCGGATGCGGGGACAACTAAACTAAATGTAGACGGAGCCTTCACGCAGGATGGCAAGGCCGGGGCGGGCATGATCCTAAGGGACTCTGATGGCCAGGTTATTTTTGCAGCTTGCAGGCAACTGAGGCACTGTGCCGACGCCCTCGAAGCGGAACTTGCGGCTATGGAGGAAGGACTAGGACTAGCTCTGAGCTGGACGACAGGAGCTATCATCCTTGAGTCAGACAGCACAGAAGCGATAAAGCTAGTCTCGGAAGGACAGCCGAATTTGTCCCGCTATGCCATGCGTATTAATGTAATTCGTGAGAGGATTAGGGAAAGAGATGTAGTAGTTTTAAAAGTTAGCCGTGACGCGAACGGTGCTAGTCATGGTCTAACTGCGCTACGAAGAGTCCAAGAGAGAACTGCTGTTTGGCTCTGAAACTCACCGCCAGATATCGCTGAGGCGATCAAAGCGGATTGTATTCTTCCTAATTAATTTATATATCTTTTTCCCCGAAAAAAAGACTTTGTAGCTCCACACACAGGATGCATGGCTGCTGGTAGCAGCGCTGCACGAGAACGTTAGTAGTAGAGCGAGCAAATTTTGTAAAGTGGACCGTTCGGAAGTTAGGGTTAGTCACTGTCTCGCTAATTTTGCAAGGACAAAGCGGAGAACTGTTGTTTGGCTTGGGTCTGGCCCTGATGCTGCTGGAGCATGAGCTGCTTCCTAACCAGGGGCGGAGGGGGGGGGGGGGGGGGGTGAGCAGGGGCTAGACCCTCCCAAGGATCGGCCCCCCTCAAGAAATTGTAGCAGTCGCCTGTACCAATGTGCAGTCTATGAGGCAGTCATCGTCTCAGTTTTCTGCAATTATCAGAGACTAGCGAAAGTACCCGTGCGTTGCACCGGAAGAAACAAAATACTCAACCGCTCCAACAAACCATTCAGGTTGACACATCTCCTTGTTATCATCATGGTTAGCGAAATCCTGAATTAATAATACTCGTGTGACACTGGGTTCCCTTGGCTTCTCGCTTGCTTGAGGAGTACTCTTCTTTAGTGCTCCCACATGCTCCTCCTCTAATTATGCACATCATATAGCTGGGCCACGGTAAATCATTTATTCATGCCCACAATCCCTTAGATTTAAGCATGTGGCTAGTTGCTTGTTGATTCCCGAGTTGCCTTCCGATACCTCAGACAACTTGTGAAGGTATATAAGTGGGAGAGGCTTGTTGTAATTGAGCAGGTGGACAAAATATGTGTCGTACCATGTCTTAATTAAAGATGACTGTCGAAGTAAGATGTGTACAATTGATGTTGGGCCATGGCTTATGTGTACATCGACATTGAGTCTGGCTGCTTGGGGTCTTGGGCGGGCCGTTTTGCTGCCGGTTAGCATCGTGTGGTGGCTCTCTCATCAAGCAGTGCTGGCAGTCGTCGTCTCTGTTTGTGTAAAGTGCCACACACTTTACTGCACTGACCGGTATCTCCTATCCCTGCCTGTATCAGAAAATAAAGTGCAGGTACCTATCTCAGTTATCTGAAACGGTTGTTCTTTTCAGATTTTCATCTACTTACGTACGACAGTCTCTACTGTGATCCTACGGGCAAGCACCATCTCCAATATGCAGGAATTTACCCGCAACACCACACCTAGCTTGAGGTTTGAATGCATCAGAAGTTCAGGAACTTGCCTTGCTGTCCCATCGTGCACGAGAGCAACGCTATTGCACAACATAAGGCGCCAGCGGGCGCTGGCAGCCACTACTCTCGCATGAACTTGACGCGGGAACGGAGCAGCAGGGAGCGACGGCGCACGGTCAGCCTCCATGACGTCTAGCAGCTAGCAGAGCTGACCCTCGAGCTGCTCTACACATGACGACGCCAGCAGTAGTGGAAGTAGAAGATCGAGACTCCACGGCTAGGGCTCGAGGTCTGTGCCTCTCCTCGACGCCTATGTCCTGGCCACCGCAGACAGAATTGGAACGCAAGGAGAAGACCTGGAGTCTCGGATGGCGAGAGTTGGCCGGCACAACACGGCCACCGACATCAATCTCGGACGGCGGGAATCGGGCGGCAAGGCCAGTAAAAACGCATCCTTTTGCTACTGCTCGAGCCCTCGCGGAGCCACCATGATAGCCAAGATAACCACAAATCAAATCAAAAAGCGGGCAGAACCCTTGCCTTGCTCGAGAAGGGAATCCCTCGTTTCGCCTTGTACGATGGGGACGGACGAAATTATGCCCCCACAAACTTCCTCTCCATCGGATCCTCTACGAAGAAATTCTCAAAAAATAGGATTGATTTGTTCCTCTATCGAGCAGTATATATATGGGGTAGAGCGATACGTAGACCTGGACTCTTTTGGGAGGGAGGCCCCGAGAGCAGACCTGACCTGACACGCTAGGTGAAGCACAAAATCGACGATTGCGGCTGATCCTTTTGACGTACAAAATAAAGGTTTAGTTTGATTTTCATGACTTACCAATTGCGCCCGGCTGTTTTTCTCACGTACGCAAGGACAGTTCAGATCCGGTCGATTCGTATCGGGATGGACCTAGCCGACCTAGTAAGGCTTCGATCCTTTTTTTTTACACGGCAAGATACCAATCGATTTTTTTTACTTACCAGTGGTGGCGTTGGTGGTATTATATATTTTGGTGGGAGGATAAAAAAGTCCAAAAAAGTGTAGAACCGGAAAAAATAATCCGTCCTTTATTATTAGGTATATAGATCTAGCTGCCGCATGGGGCAAGCCCAAAGAGCATTGTACTAGTTAACGGGCCATACTACCTTGGATGCGTGCTTGTAGGCAGGTACGTGAGGTCTCGCCCTTCGACCTGACGCTCGATCGAGGCCTCAACCGATTTCCACGATGATATGTCTGTTCGTCTCTCTCGACCTCTAGGCGATGATGGTCTCAATTCAGGAGCCAAGCGATGCCGGGATGGCCTCGGCTAATCTCCATTGTTATCGCGGACGGTGACACCACCATCTAATCCAGTAAACTCATAGTCACCGCCGGATCGAATTTTCAAGGTATGTGTACTACAACTGATCTCCTTGTCTAATTACGCCTACTTGTGTTCAGACAATAGCTATATAGATATAATGCCTCTTTTCTTTCAGTTTAAACTTCTGCAGTTTACTAATGATGTGAAAGAATAAGATCGGTTTTTTCTAAGCCACCGGATTCAATCTCTAAAAATCTTGTTGAAATTTCAGACTCGGCTGTTGTAGGTCAGCTCCTAAGAGATTTTTTAACTCACAAACATCCTGTAGATTATCACAAATCTAAATTAATCGAGAGTTGTTAAACATGTATGAATGACTATTCGTGTATGTGTCAATATTTGGAAGCTGCAGCATCAATGAAAAAGACTTCTGCTATGCGTGTTATGTGAGGCTTGATATATAAACTGTATATATTATAAAGTGTATGTGATGATAGTCTCCCCGCCCCCCCTATGGTCAAATCCTGGCTCCGCCCTGCTTGTAACCCCGTCTTCTTAATAAAGTTTCGTTTTACCCGGATTTTTTTTTGTTGAAGTTTAAGATTTCCATGATCCAACAGCTAAAAGACTTTGTAGCTCCGCACACAGGATGCACGAGAAAGTTATTAGTAGAGCGAGCCGCGAGGCATCCGGCCGGCCTCCCTATATAGGACGCAGCATCCGTGGCATTGATGGTCGCATCGTGGTTAGCGGGAACAAAGCCGAGTCGCATGGAGTAGCAAGTGGGAGTGGTTCGTATAAGCGGATCATCTCTTGGCGCACGCCACTGCAAGTTTGCTTGCCAAATTGCAGTAAGTGCAGCTGGAATCAGAGAAAGTTTGGCTCTCATCACAAAAAGAAGTACACGCATCAATCATACAATCCTGATAAGCACAAGTCAGTTCCTCGCACGGATGAACACAAGAAACAAGAGAGCACTCACTGGGATGAGAAACTAGAAGCATTACGTACCTATCGTTGGTCCAAAGGCCTCTGTTCCATGTGTGTTGAAAAGTGGAGCAGAGCGTTGGTACGCATTGTGCTTAGTTGGGTGGGGAGTGCCCCTATCATGAATGCATTGGACGGTGTTTTTATCTCCCTAATTTTATTTATCCCGATGCCTTCCATTCTCAGATCACTTCTTAAGCACATAAGCAAATTAAGATAACAACTTTGGAAACTTAGAGCATCTCCCCCCCCCCCCCCCCCCAAAGGTCCCCTAAGCGTGCTATGGGCGCCGGCACAAAAAGAACCCTCCCAGTCCAAATCCCAAAACTGAAAAGGCACCGTCGCAGCCCAACTAATCATCCGGCACCCCTAGGCCAAACCCAACCCAGGGGGGCTATCGGGGGTGCCGAATGAGCCTGAAAAGTTGGCGGGCCAGCCCTATCGGTGGGACACCAAAGTTTCTCCACTTTCCCCCTCCATATCTCCATTCCCCCTCCTCGGCGTCCACTCCCACCATTTCCCCCGCCCCTCCCAACCGAACCAGATCCAACTCGCGCTGCCGCCACCATGGCGCCAAAGAAGTACCAAGCTCCCCGCGCGTCGGCCTCCGGGAATAAGGGGAAGGCCGGAAAGGAGCGGCCAGAGGGGTTGTCGAACGTGGAGTGCGCTTTCGACATGCAGCGTCGACATGTGAAGAACACAAGCCGCCGGCTGAAGGAGAAGAACTCGAGGCTGCGCAGGGTAGCGGAGGATCAGGTAGCCGCGGCGACGCAGGTAGCCGCGACGCAGGTAGTGGTGGCACAGAGGGCCACGTCCATGGCGACGACGTGGACTTACAGCGTTGGCCTGCACATCCCCAGGAGGCAAAGCAACGCCTCTTCCCCATCGCCATCTAGCGCGTCGCCGTCCGCCCAGACGATGTTCCATGAAAGTCAAGGGAACATGTCGCCGCTTCTCGCGCGCTTCACGCCGTGCTTCAGTGACTTCGACCCACTCGGTGGTTTCGACCCCAACTCCTTCACCACAGACAGCTCGCCGACCCACCGTCGCCATTCCATCAACGGTGGTGTGCCCCCATCGCGTGTTGGTTTCAACTAGTTCGCCACAGGAAGTAGCAACCAGCGCGTCCCCGGACGATGAGGTGAAGGCGTGGTGCGGTGATCAGTGCACCCTAATCTTGTCCGAGAGCCTGGTGACACCGATCGCCAACCAAGATAGCACCCTGACTCCGGCGACTAAGACACCGGCCACGATCGGCACCCAGACCAGCACCCCACTCTGGCAACTGCGACCCCAACCCCAATCGGCACCCGGGCCAGCACCGCCGTTCCACCGCGGGCTACCCGGAGGTGCCTCCTACCGCGTCAGATGATCTCGCCGTTTGATTTCCGTTCGCATGTTTATTTTGATTGCTAGATTTGCATTGGGGCGATTTGCTGAGATTTATTCGTCGAGACTATGATGTATCTGGTGGCGGCTAAGAGCCGGTGAGCCTCGATAGGAGGTACCTGCGTCGGCGGCTGGGCGCCCCCCCATAAGGCCAACCGCCGGACATCGTGGGGGAGGGGGGGGGGAGGGGGGTGGGGGCAGTGGAGATGCTCTTAGTCTATTCCTATATCTCTACATTTAGACCGGTCTCCGGACTACAAATCCTGGCGGGCACTTGCACCAGCCGCATGCAAGCGCTGAAAGACCTCCCGCATGTGTTATGACCAAAAATAGAAAAAAGTTTAGTGCTTAACATAACAGACAAAATAGATGATGTCATCACAATTAATACGAAATCTGAAAATTCAAAATGATTTGTAGCTTGAACCGTGTATCCGATTTATGATCCGTTTTCAACGTTGGACTAGTCGCGCGAGATCTTCAAAAGTAGATCCCATATTGATATATTTTGATAATATTTTTTTTGACCTAAAAGTTATTCATCCGTAACATATAAGTTATCCAGCTGTACAATGTATGTTATCCACCAGGTAACACATAAGTTATCCACCCTACGAACTATGTGTTTGAGTTTTTGTATGGGTGCGAAAAATATAAATGTGAACTCCTCTGATTTAGAATCCGTTTTCACCGGATCGACAGGGACGAATGATATCCTAACACCTAAGCTACCGTTTCCAAATCAAGTAAGTCTATCACATATTTAATTAACTAAAATGAAGATGATCAGAGCTCAAAAATATAATGGTTACAAAGAGAAATAAAATTATCCTGAAAATTGTACAAAGTTATCCATAGAGATAAACAAAAGTTATCCATGATATTGTATAATAATTACCCACTAATAACACGAGGGTTATCCATGCTTCATCATGTAAGTTACCCACCCAATAACATGTAAGTTATTCGTCACTATAAAAGTTTATATACAAATAGAGTATAAGTTATTCTGGCAGCTCGGGTACATCGTCCGTCACCGCCATGTCATCCACTAACCACCCTAACTTATTCACCCATCACCCTAAGTTGTAGTGAACAAACATAACACGTAACCATTAGTCTAGCGGCCCGGCTTCATCGCCCGTCGCCGCTATCGTGACGTATGGATGACGAAGTCTCGAAGGTGTTAGGGTACCGAACTTTCATCGCTCGTCGATGTTTACGCATCGAAGGTGAAGAAGTCTTGACAACCTAACACCTAGACTACCGCGTACCAATTAAACTAGCTCGTAGCTCATAGTCATAACTTAACTAGAATACACGGGACAACCGAGATTCCATGAGATGGAAAATACGAAAACTACTCATATGAGAAATGAGAGAATGCCTCGACCCAACCTGTTTATATGGTGGATAACTTATATGTAACAGGGTGGATAACTTACTTATTATGACATGGATAATTCACGTGTTAGGGGTGAATAACTTTTTGGTCCAATTTTTTTCCGTCGAAACATATCAACATGGGATCTAGTTTTGAAGATCTCGTCGCGACTAGCCTGACGGTGAAAATGAACTTTCAATCGGATACACGGTTTGAGATACAAAACTTTTTAAATATCCGGTTTTCTGCATTAAATACTAATGCAAGTAGTTAGTGCATGCATGCAGTAATAGTTTGAATCGCCCGCCAAGTTTTGGCATTTGTCGACCGGAGGCTAGATTTTATGAACTATATGCACTTGTTTTTGGAGTAGTAAAAAGGATGAAGATTAATTGTGGAGATGAAGTCGTGTGTATATATAGAGTTATAGACATAACACAATATAGACTGACAAGAAGCGTTGGTGTTCATGTGGAGCTAGGAGATGTTACGGTTGTATAGCATGGTACGTACGTGGATTGACAAGACACATGCATTGGTATTTGGTGACCAGCGTCGGGAATGAAATACACACAATCATATACAGGCATTGAACACTGAATCCTCATTTGAGTCCTTCCACAGCTTTAAGTTTTAAGCGCCTTTCCATGATCCGAAAGCAAAAATTCTTTGTAGCTCCGCACACAAGATCAAGATGAGCCACGAGGCGTCCGTGGCCGGTGGTCGTGTCGGGGTCAGCAGGCGGCGGCGCGCGAAGTTGAGGCGCAGGTGTATAGCCAGCAGGCACCGTTCGATCGTATACACAGTATACACGGATCAGTTCTCGGTCCCCGTGGCTGGTCTATCTTATATGCTCATCTGAGTTTGACTGCCTCCCGTTTGAAGGCAGTCCCACCTAAGTACTCCCTCCGTTTTAGAATATAAATATAAGATGTTTTAGTTTTGTGAAACAAATATATCTAGACTTTTATTAGTATCTAGGTTCACTCTCGAATCAGGCTTTCGTCCCGCTTTATAAATAAAGCAAAATCCAGATCCATACAAGCATCCACACACCACAACACCGGCCGAGGCCAAAAGAAAAGAGAAAACAGGTGCACGTCCGTTGAGGCCATGCAACACAACAAAGCACAAAGATAAAAGATAAAATATGGGATAACAACAACACTCTATCCGCTGCAGTGCGTAGCCATCGTCACGTGCGGATC
Source organism: Avena sativa (assembly GCA_916181665.1). NCBI lineage: Eukaryota > Viridiplantae > Streptophyta > Magnoliopsida > Poales > Poaceae > Avena > Avena sativa. The sequence continues at coordinate 69,649,107 of OV702292.1, forward strand.
GGGGCCGAGAAGGGGGAGCCGCCATCCTCAGGGCCCGCAGAGTGTCATAGAGAGTCTCTCGGTCATGCCGTCTCACCAGCGGGGACCATTGCTGAAGGAAGGCGAGAAGAGAAAAAATAGAGTCGGAAACATGGGTGGGATAAACCCGCTCAATCATCATCTTGTTCCTCACGTTCCACAGGATCCAAGCTAGGGTTGCGAACACTAGCCAGAAGAGGCGGCGTCTCCTTCCGGCATGGTTCGCCTCGGCTTGCAGGAACTCACCGAGCTCCTGGACCTGCCAAACTGGCCCCAGCGCTTCCCGGACAAAACCCCAAAGAAATTGCGTCGCCATGCAAGAGAACATAATATGGGCATCTAGGTTCACTCAGGTTTGTAGTGAATATACACACTAAAACAAGTCTAGATACAATTTATTCACAAACCTAAAACATCTTATATTTTGAAACAGAGGGAGTAGTACCAGTTCTTGAGTAGGACTGTCAATGATACATCACTGAAAGAAATGAAGGACCTCTCTTTGAGCTACAGGGATCTCCAGATAGAGCCGGTAAAACTTGAATAAGGTTTAGTTTGAACTTAAAACTGTCAAGCTTCATGCACTAACCAACTATTCCAAAAGACCAATCTAATGGAAAGAGTTAGGCAGTCCACTTATACAGTTCAACACCCTCCCCTCACGTGTGACGGGAAGATAAATCAACACGTGTAAACAGAGAAGTATGGCTCAAGAGGCCGATACGCAGACAGAGGGGGGCAACCGCAATTTATAGAATAAATTGTGAAAACCAGGACTCGAACTCGAGACCTTAGGCTCTGATACCATGTCAAGCTTCATGCACTAACCAACTATTTCAAAAGACCGATCTAATGGAAAGAGTTAGGCAGTCCACTTATACAGTTCAACAAAAACCATAGTGGTAAGTAATTTATTAGATGGTCAAATGGTCATTACCATGCACTGAATTTTCTGTTTTGTTTGATAGTTCGACTTTGAAATCAGCATATGTATATGATTTATCAGTGGTACTGAAATTCAGCCATCCTTTTCATGCTTGTTATTATTTTATTTTATTTTACTTCTGTACTGCATGTCTGTCTGTCTAAGAACCAATAGTTTGTGGTTTCTGCCATTCACCTACTAAATGAATATTCTAAACATATTTCACAAATTTCATTCTATTGCGTTATAACTCCCTCTTGAATTGTTATATGTTGGAGTTACAAAATAAATTATCAACGGTTAGAGTGATGATTTAGTTCAATCAGTGGTTAACAATTATTCAATTTCACTTTATGTTTTATGCTTATTTGTTCTGTGTGAACCTTTTACACACATACCAGTCGAAGTTAGCCAGCAAGACTTGTAGAAGATTCAAATTGGAATTTGAAACCATAGTTATAATAAACTAGCCAGTAGTCATCTCGTAATGAACATGCCCTTCCATAAGCCTTCACTGATTTTTTTATTTAAATTTGTAGATTGTTTGTGGTGATAAAATTTACCACTATTTTCATCTTGTACTCAAAGGATTGCAGCCACATCGATCTCCTTTTACCTTAAAAATACCAAGTGATACAGTAATAAAGCACTACGGGAACAAACGTAGACGCCGAGGGGGACCCTCGGCATAGCTCTAGCAATGCCCATGGCCGCAAAAAACCCTCGGTATAGCCAAACAGTCGGCATAGACGAGCAACGCCGAGGGGGACCGTCGGCGTAGGAATACCCTCGGCATAGGTAGAACAATGCTGTGGGCAACATCGGTACAGGCTGAGCACAGGTCATGTTCGTGCACTGGGGACAACCGTTGGACGGATAGTTCACGGCGTATGGCAATGCCGAGGGGTTTACCATCGGCGTAGCTCTACCCAGAGAAATCTAACGGCGCATAGCAAAGCCGAGGGGGTGAACGTCGGTGTTGCCACGAGCATGCACCTGTGACACAGCAGTACCTACGCCGAGGGGTTTCACAAGATTCATATAGTGTCAGTCAATTAAAGGAAGACATTTTTATTATGTTACTTATTGAATTTCGCTTGAATTTAAATATGAAGAAATCTGAATTGTGTTCCCCTTGGGTTATCTGAAAGGAAAATGTAAATTGTTAGTATCGATAAAATTTATATGAAAGTGTCTAAGGCCCGGTCAACTGCAAATTTTTAGGTATATGATTTAATGCAATGGGAATTTGGACACGTTATACAGTGTATGGTGCTTAAAATTTTGAATTTGCATTGGGTAGTTGCACATTCCTAGGCAACTTATGATTTTGAAATGTGTATTGGGAATGGCCCCGTGCTGGTCTACCTTAAATTGTACACGACTTTTTTTCGGATACAGATTTTTTCGATAAAGGGAATATATTAATACCATGAAGATACCAATTACACATGGCCTCTGTAATGACGAAATGTCCTAAGGACTTTAGGGATGCACACAGCTCTTCAACAAAAAGAGGAAAAACAAAAGATCCCGCTACAATGATTAAAACCTTGTAGCCGCAACATAAATCCCTGCCAAGACAACACCCGGAGTCCAAATTCTCCAAAAGCGACGCCTCCAAGAAAGAAATAGTGTACATGCATCGTCGCCCCCCGATCAGAGATCATTGATTTTCACCCTCGAGATAGTTTGTTCTCTCAAGACAGTGCCTCCAACAAGGCCATTGCCAGACACAACTAGTTAAGTTCAGACCTTGGATTTTCATCCTAAAAGATAAGCTCTATGCCGCACGACCAGAAATAGGGGTGCACATGACTGAAACTAATCCAACCCATCAATCTACATGCATGAATCACCCAATAAAGATCTCTGGCGGAGTCTTTCGGAACACATCACTAGCTAGATCAATCATCAGGCAGAATACCGCCTTGATGCGAGAAGAACCCTATGATCGCCTTCTTTATTAGGCGATCGGTATACCCCCACACGCCGCTGGCCGCCAGCTTCAAATAGCAGGCCAGAGATCACAACAGGCACTGCCACCGCCACCCACACCTCGCCGAGGTGAAGTGTTGAGCCGCACTGATGCCCCCGAACCAGCCGCCATACCGCCTTCACAACACGGCAGCTGCTAAGGTCGCGAAAGAAGTCCGGGACCTTCGCCCAAATGTCCATCTCTGCCGGACGAGTCACGCCGTCCAAGTCCACTGCGAGACTCCGTCCGAAGATCCCGCAACACGAGGAGGATGGGGCCCCTATCGGCACCAGCCGCGCTAGCAGATGTGAGCCCACTACCACCGTCAGCTGCATGGCCTTTGACCGGCTGCATCCTTCAACAGTGGTAGGGGATTGATGACGGAGTGGAAGGGGACGACAACAACTAGGGTTCCTCCCGAGGGACCCCTCCTGGGAGCGACGCGAGCGTTTTTCAATGGTCAGACACACTTTGTGTATTTTCTAACTCTATCAGCAGAGGTTTAGGACAATATCTACTTAAGATTGAGATTCAGTTACAACGTTTGACAACAAGAGAAATACCTCACCGGATCCATCTTAGGTAGATCATATCCTAAAGCTCCGCTAATTACATCTATCAACTTATAATTCATGAAACACAACATTGTGGAACGACACTGATGTACAGTAGCCGAGGGATCACCTGCTAGAACCCTAACCTACCGGTCCCAACGAGAGGATGGCCAAGACCGTACTGCCCATTAAGACTTTTTTATGGAGAAAACGGAAGGGAAACTGTAAAAAGAGATACAAACACGACCACAAATGCGTGTCTGATTTATAAGAAAAAACAGAGAGAAAAACCAAGCGGCATAGTTTTTCAGTTGGCAAAACTGCACACACGACCATTAATCCTGTCACCCAAGTGACACGACCGAACACCCATAACGTACGCAATCATGGGTGTTCGGTCGTGTCACTTGGGTGACATAGCTCATGCAGAACTCGAGCCACCACCTCAGGTAGGACTGCCACAGGCGTGATCCAAGTAATTTTTTTTATCCTGATGCCTTCCATTCTCAAAGGTTCACCTTAATCCTAAATAGATAAGCACTTTGTTTTTTGATTAGTCAAGAGCATGAATGTGACCTTAAGAGTGAAGGCAGACATGGAGTATATAATATGGATAGCGCACCATATGGACCATCAAGATGATGCATATTGGTGTTAATGATGAGCTAAGCGATGTTATGGTTGTATAGTACGGTGGGTGGACTGACAAGGACTCCATCCCACACAGGTAAGGAATAAATAAAGCATTCAGTTAACGTGAATCCCCATTCTGATTCCTACAACTTCCCCGAGTTAAAGATTTTCATGATCCGAAAGCAAAAGGACTCTGTAGCTGCTGGTGCACAAGAACGCCTATACGTGTGACGCTGCATCATATGTTGGAGTTCATCTCGCAATTCCTCTTCTTATTCTCTCCCACAACTCTCTTATACTCAATCTCACATTGTCTCTCAAGAACACACACGCACACAACAAAGGAAGAAGGAAAGGCTTCCATGTAGCCAATTGTACACAAAATTGATTCCGGCAGAATCCAATAGTTGTTTGCTTCAAACCACCATATACAATTACATTAATATTTTCCTTGCTTCCATGTGAAAAGAATTGTGCTTCCATGCCAGAAGAATTTTGCTTTTTAGGCATAAACTAGCAAGGTGGCCCTCGCAAATGCGAGGGCATCATATTTAATTATTCAAAATATCATTTAATCTTTTGTATTAGAAAAAATACTTCTTATTAAATGTGAAAGGTTGGACTTTATTTTTATATGAATTGGTCCAAATTATGTGTCTATACCATACATTTTTTATAGAAACTCTGCAACCACATTAGACGGTACTACTACGATGCTATACATTTTGAAACTCCACTTATGACATGTAATTGTATTCGGAAAACAAAAGTACAACCATCATTTTATATATAATAACATTGAGAAAATGAAACGAAATGAAAATATTGAGTATACGCTCAACTTCTTAGTTTTCTTATCAAGAATTGTTGTAGCAAACATTTCTTTAAAATTTTATGTTAGAACAAAAGTCTGGAAATAAGTGTCGCGGATTTGTCTAGACACGCTTGTATACACAAAGTAAAATGCAAATCTATGACACTTATTTCCAAATGGGAGGAGTAATATTTTACAGATATACCTATCATTGGCAGGAAAATAAGAAGATATCAATTTCGATAAACCCATATATAATTCAAAATCTTTCGTGCAACAGAGTCTGTTAATTCTTGTATTTTGTGCAAACATAAACAAATTATTATAAAATGTTAAAAAATGTAGGAGTCAACAGTGTAATGCAAAGATCTTACTGAACCAAGTGCGGACGACTATTTAGTGTATAGTGTGTATGCTCTAAATAAATTCCGCTCACTCATTTTACATGCAGTCAACAAATTTTTGTACTTCAAGAAGTGAGCCTAACTCACTTAGTTACGGAAGTGGATGCACAACCTAGCCACCCAGGTTCCTAACGGCTCCAGATTTAGGTTCTTATTGTTTTAAAAACAAAATCGATGTAGGGGCTTTCCCTACCGTATTCCTTTAAAAAAACCTTTCCATAATTTACATATGTCGATTTGATAAAAAAATATTATGCCAACAACACGTTGAGTTACATCGTAGCAGCACAAGATCAATTACATAAATCTAGCTAGTAAAGTCTGTATGGGCTTAATAAGAGGAGGTTTGCAAAAAAATGTTCTTTGTGTTAGATATTACAAAACATATGTTCACGTTCTCCGCAAATGAATGATAATTCATATTTTTTAACAATTGGATCTATAAATAGTGGTTTTCTTATCCATTTATTTTTCACTTTAACATTCTTACAAATTTATCTTCGCCCTCCCTACTGTTCTTTGTATCAATTTTTTCGTCAATATATGTGTTATGTGTTCTATGGTATCTCATTATTTTTTTCCTACAGATATACCAATACACCAAACATCACATGATTGCCAAAAAGGTTGTCATGTTGATTATAGATCCCTCAAATATGTCCGACTCTATTTATTCAGAGCGAGTTATTATCCAGTGACCTCTCGGTGCATTCAATATTGATTTTTTTAAAAACTTGTGGAACACAATAACATGATCAAATGATTTTACACAACTATAGGTTTGAAGTTTTGCTTACGACTATATAAGTAGATTAAAAAACGCTTTACCTCCAGATATGATTGGTTGGAGTATACCTAGATTTATCCCATGACATGGTCGCTTCTATAATTTTTTGTGCAGTGGTGCGCCCACATCTTCACTCATGAAGCTTGTTTTTATCTCTCACTAACTCTTTAGTTTGTACATATATATAGTTTTAAACCTTGATGACACCGCTCAACTAAACACTGTTTCTAGATCATGTAAATCTATAAGATAATAAGCAAAGACAAAATTCATGTTCAAATAATAACAAAAGCGATGATAAAATTCAGACGTTTGTATACATAGTTGTAGTTTCGAAACGTAAACATGTTTATACATTACTCGCAGATAATTGCGTCACCTCTTAGAACCTCCAATACCGATGGAGTTCCGTCTATTTTTTTCAAAGTTTTTTTGTTGTAAAAGAAAACGACAACATGATCAGTAATAAATACCTAATCTATAGAGTAGTTCAAAGTACCAAGAAACCCTGACCTGCTTGCCATTGTTAATCTGCCACGGCCGTGCAGCGCGTGCGCCCTGGTCGAACCACCATGCATGCGGCTTCTCTCATGCCAATGGAGATGCATGCAGCACTCCAGGAACCACCGTGCGCACATCTAGAAATTAATTTTTGTGGCCACAAAGTTCCATCAGGCCGGCCACGCTGATGGATACTTTCCAAGTTCCGGGACTTCCAGCAGTTCAAGCTGTATGGAAGCGCATCACATTAGAGTTTAGCGAGAGTGCAAGCATACCAAACTACTCCCTCCGTTTCAAAATATAAGATATTTTAGATTTGTGAAAGAAGTGTATCTAGACCTCTTTTAGTGTGTAGGTTCACTTCAAATCTGGATAAACCTACACACTAAAAGAGGTCTAGATACACTCCCTTCACAAAGCTAAAACATCTTATATTTTAGAACGGAGGAAGTACAAAGGAATATGGATGTGATCTACCACTACTGGGACATGTTGTGGATCTCACCGAGATTTGGCCAGTGCTTCCGTGCGGGTGTCACATGAGAAAAGGAAGACGTACGGAGTCTTCCGCCCCACCTTGTACCGTTGGGAGACGTCCGTATGTAGCTCAATTCGGCCGTTGCTGCTGGGGGTGAGAACGGGTAGACGAAGGCTTCTGCCCTACCTTGCACTGCTGGAAGAGGTCGGGGGGTATCGCCGGTTTGCTGAGTTTGGCCGCTACTGCCGTGTGGCGGCGCATGAAGTGGTGGAAGACGGAGACTTCGGCCGGCCGTGTGGCGGCGCATGAGAAGGGGAAGACGGAGTCCCCTATCTTTGCACCAAAAGTTCGGTTGGAGATACGTCTCCGAAGTTAAATCCAGCACGTACATTCAGTCCGTTCAGATCCGGCTAGTGTGGTTAAATCTTCGCCGTAAATTATAGATCCTACCATCACAGTAATTAGGATGATGTGGATCAACCTGATGTCTCGAAAAACAACCTTATATTGCTTTTAGTATATAATAATAGAAGATTACACAAATCAAGAGCAAGTTTGAAAGACTAGCTTTTTAGGCACGATGCAAATGCTTCCGTCAGAGATAAATATGCTTCGGACGTCTTGATGGTGTGCATTACAATTAGCACCGGACAATTATAGAAAACTAGCATCGGACGTGCTTCTCAGAAGCCATTACAAGGAAGCAGCATAAATGGATCACGAATCAGTCGTCCTATGTTTGAGAAAATTACATCCAAAAATTAGCAAATCAGTCGTATAATTACCGGCAAAAATTAGTAAACTGAAGCGTGTTAAGAGGATTCAAACTTTACCCACGTTGGTCTCCGTATCGTACAGCAAGCGTGCTTCTAATCCTATGGCTGCCGACTGGTCCGATCGGAAACACTAATCAGTCGTCCGACTCCAATGCCTAGTGGTTCCATCAAAAGAAAAGGAAAGAACTTTGCAGCTTGTACGACTTGATATTACCAAACAAGATATTACCAAACAACTACACTTGATTGTGTGGTGCGTGTACAAATTGACTGTCTCATCTCAACCCAGTAATTCTTTTTATCCAGATGTCTTCCATTCTCAAAGGTTCACCTTAATCCTAAGTAGATAATAAGCACTTTGTTTTGTGATTAGTCAAGAGGGCGAATGTGACCTGAAGAAGAGCGAAGGCAGTCATGCAGTATATATAGATAGCGCACCATATGGACCATCAATAAGATGCATATTGGTGTTCATGAAGAGCTAAGAGAAGTTATCGGTTGTATAGTACGGTGGGTGGACTGACAAGACACTTGACATTGGTGACAAGTGTCAGGACTCCATCCCCACACAGGCAGGGAACACATAAATCATGCAGTTAATAATGAATCTAAATTCTTAGTCTTTGCACAACTTCTCCAAGTTAAAGTTTTTCATGATCCGAAAGGAAAAGTATTCCGTAGCTCCGCTCGCATGATGCATGGTCACTGGCAGTTGAGTTGCACAGGAATTCCAACATCAGCGCGAGGCGTCCATTTATACGTGTATGTTGGAGTTCCATCTCGCAACCCCTCTTCTTATTCTCTCTCACCACTCTCTTGAACTCAATCTCATATTGTCTCTCAAGAACACACACGCACACAACCAAGGAAGAATGAAAGGCATTCTTGCCTTGGTAAACACAAAGGATACATTTTTTGCTCGGCCCTCTCGCGACTCCTTTTTCTGGTTCAGTTTCTTAACTTAAATAGACAGCACAAGATAGCACCCCACGTCCACACCGGCCACTAACTGCATGAATTAGGCAACCAGCTAGCCATGCATGACGTCTTCCTCCTAGATTCTCTCTAGGAACCACACACGACAAGGCTAGCATCCACATGCACATTGCTATGAAGCTAACAACTCCATGCATATGCACTAATTAATCACTTAGATGACCACCCATCTACCCTCATTTAAACAGCATTTCTCCTCGCTATATTGATATAGCAACCACACGATACGATTGCAGGGGAAGCACACAATTAAGCCCAAGCGAAAAAGAGAGAAAGAAAAGAGAAAAAAAATGCCAAACACTAGCAGATCGTGTAAACGAAGGTGACCCTCGACCGCTATGCCCCCAGCTTTGTCGTACCATGCTCCTAGCTCTATGAAGCGGCGCGTACCAAGCAACACCTTTAAGAAGGGAGGCGACGGTGACGAAGTTGTTAGCCGGACTGGTCGTAGGAGTTTCTCTCGGTACTCGGAGGGGAGTGGGGAAGGGGTACCCCGACACCCTTCAGGAAGGACCGGCGACACCCGTAGACATCACTGCGTCGGCCCCGGTCGAGTCGAAAAGGATATCTCCCGACCCCAAAAACCACTTCCTGAGACCGCTTTGTAGATCTCCGCCCAACTTGCTGCACCAGCATGCGCCACCATGATCAAAAAGCCACCCTTGTCGTCTCACTATCATGAACAACACAAGGCCTAGAAATCTGGTGTGGCGGCACCGTAGTTGCGCTGGAGGGGACTGCCTCCATCACCTTCGCGGTAGCCGGCCAGATGTGGCAATAGGGGCACACCAGGCCCCTCGGGCCCGGTCGGGCTCATCTCTGGCCCGCAAAGCCCCCGTCGCTACGCTGCAGCAGGCCGACCACAACGCCACCACCACCAAGTATCCCGCCGGATCCCCATCTCAACCTCTAGGAAACTTCACAGTAGTGCAACCTCTGGCCCGCCCGGTCCCAGATGGGGCCGGAAGTAAGTGATTCATGTGTGAGGATAGTAGAGAACGCGACAGATCTAGGATCAGTGCTATGATGTGAAATTTTGTTTGCATTTCAATAGCTCTACATTGAAGAGAAACAACCACCTGAGTTCGACAAGCCTTGGAATGGCACTGTCCGCGGAGGCGGGGACTATCATGCAAATTGTTAAGATCCCATGTAATTTATTTTGAAATCCATTTTTAGTCATGAACAGAGAGGTTCCTGAGATCATGGTAATAATATTTAATCATTATCTGTAGTAGACTAAGATACAGATCTGGACGAAGAGAGTGGTTCTTTGACTGAGATTTTTTTTCGAAATGGGGAGCGAAGCTCTGGCCTCTGCATCAAGTGATGCACACAGCCTTTCTTACTGAATAGTTTCACGAAACAAAGTCTTACAATCAAGGTTCATTTAAAGTCGAGACTAGTATGAGTCATCTAAACAATAATAGCAGACATACGCTATCCATTCTTAATTCTATCAGTATGCCGCCACCCTGGAAATAGCAGTCCTGAGCAACCATTAGCAGATGGTTGCATCCAGTATCCATGAGTCCCCTCTGGTCCTCCGGGAGCAGAAGTGACCAAAGTTGAATCCAATGCGTCGCCAACTGAATAACCTGCAGAAAATTTGTGCTCTTTTGTTTATTAAAGACAATGTTATTTTTGGACGTCGAAATGGACCAACGTAAAGCTGATACACCAATATGTAATCTAGCTTTATCCTTCTTGTCTACTCCATTAAGCCAATTCTCAAACATATTGGTAATATTGGATGGTGGAGGCATATTGTAAGAAAAGTAAACCATACGCCAAATTATACGTGCAAAAGAACATAAAAATAAAAAGATGTTCAACGGACTCCATTGAGTCACAAAAACAACACTTTTTACATCCATTTCATTTCCGTTTGGCAAGGTTATCTTTAGTTAATAGAACTTTATTCTCTAGGAATCACATGAAAATCTTTATCTTCAAAGGATTTTTTAACTTCGACAAGTAAGTATGTAAGAATCTTGTATGGCCATTCATTTGGTCAAGATATAAAGATTTAACAGTAAAACTACCGGTTGAAGTTAGTTTCCAAATAAAACGATCAGGAGTATCATTAAGGTGAACCATCATTAAACTTAGGCAAAATCTTAGCCATTGTGTCTACTTGTTATATTTCAAGCTCCGTCTAAAACCAATATTAAGAGGAGTTTGACCAAAGACAGTTGCCACCGGGACATTTTTCCTTTGCACAATATTATATATAAGGATGGATATTGGTGCGCTAACGATCTGTCACCCAACCATACATCCTCCTAGAAGCGTACAGTTTCGCCATTGCCAATTTTAAAAAGGCCATTGGAGAAGAACATATCCTTCACCATCATAAGACCTTTCCAAAAGGGGAAATTTGTAGGTTTGGCCTCTACTTGAGATAAAGTTTTATCATATAAGTACTTGTTCATAAGTATTTGGTGCCACATTCCATCTTCGGCGAGGAGCTTAAAAAGCCACTTACTAAGTAGACATCTATTCTTTCTTTCAAGGACATCAATTCCCAAGCCTCCATGGTCTTTAGGTCGACATATCATATTCCATTTAGATAGTCTATATTTCCTTTTAAGACCATCGCTTTGCCAGAAAAATCTAGATCGAAAAAGGTCTAATCTTTTCTTGACCCTCTTAGGTATTTCAAGAAAAGAAAGCATGAACATCGGTAAACTCGTCAACACGGAATTAACTAAGACAAGTCGGTCCCCATAGGAAAGTAGTTTGCCTTGCCAGCATCCTGGCTTAGAACCAAAATAACTATCCACTGGGTGCCATTCCACATTTCTTAATTTCCTGTAATGAATTGGTACACAAAGATACCGAAAGGGGAGGCATCCCGATTCGTAACCAAAAATCTGCGTATACTCATGTTCCTCCTCCTTTGCTTTACCAAAACAGAAAATTTCACTCTTATGAAAGTTAATCTTCAGCCCCGATAATTGCTTAAAGATGGTGAGTATTAGTTTCATATTTATAGCCTTCTCTAAGTCATGTTCCATAAATAGTATGGTATCATCCGCCTACCGTAAAATGGAAACCCCGCCCTCGACAAGATGAGGAACAAGACTACCAACTTGGCCATTGCCTTTGCACGGGCAATAAGAATAGCCAATATGTCAGCAACAATATTGAAAAGAATTGGGGACAAAGGATCACCCTATCTCAAACCTTTTTGTGTCTGGAAATAATGGCAAATATCATCATTTACCCTTATTCCAACACTACCACCTTGCACATAGTGCTTTATCCATTCACACCATTGTGGATCAAAACCCTTCTTGCACAAGACTTGTTGTAAGAAAGGCCATTTAACTTGATCATATGCCTTTTCAAAATCAATTTTGAAAATAACACCATCCAATTTTTTTCGATGGAGCTCATGAATAGTTTTGTGGAGGAAAACCAACCCTTCAAGGATATGTCGTCCTAACATAAAGGCAGTCTGTGTTGGGCTAATCACTTTATGTGCCAACTTCGAAATACGATTTGTATCTACTTTTGTAAAAATCTTGAAGCTAACGTTTAGAAGACAAATTGGTCTATATTATTGAATTTGGACCGCATTCTACTTCTTAGGTAAAAGAGTGATTACCCTGAAATTCAATTTGGAAAGGCGTCATTCTCCCGCATACAACTGCCTAAAAAGTCCATGAGGTCATTTTTTATAACATCCCAAAAAGTTTTATAAAACTCCACAGGGAACCCATCTGGTGCTAGAGCTTTATTAAGCTCCATCTGAGAAATAGCTTCAAAAACTTCTTTCTCAGCAAAATCAGCTGTAAGGATAGTATTCTCATCAGCTGAAATTTGTGGGATGTCATCAGTTTGATCCGCTCTCAAAGAGAACGTACTATGTGTTGACTGCCCAAAGAGCTTCTTATATATTCCGTGATATAAACTTTTAGATTCTGTTCATCAACAATGGTTCCTTCATCTTGTTCAAGTTGAAAAATCTTTTTCTTTCTGTGTTTGGCATTTACAATAAGATGAAAATATTTTGTATTATTTACACCTTCTTGAACGTGTTTGACCTTAGCACGCTGGTCCCACTTGGTCTCCTCATCACGCCTATGTTTATTCACATGGTCGTTTGCATATTTAAGCTTACCTTTTTCTAAACCATTTAGTGGAGTAGTTTCTGCTTTAATATCCAACTCATCAATTATGAATAATAATCTTTGTTTTTCTTCTTTATATTTACCACTTAGATTCTTGGCCCAACCTTTCAAAAAACGGCGCAAGTGTCTAATTTTGTTTTGCCAAACCTGAATGGTGGTATCCCCATGTAGTACCGAATCCCATTTCTTTTTTATCATGTCATAGAACCCATCCTGACTTAACCAGGAAAGTGCACACAAAAAATTGGCTTTATTACCAATATGTGCATGGTGGTTAGAATCAATTAACAACGGTGTGTGGTCAGAATCCGATCGTGTTAAAGCCTCAGCAGATACCAAAGGAAATTTTTGTTCCTACTCCACACTTGCAAGAATCCAGCCAACTTTTCATAAGTTGGAATATCCCTGCGATTAGCCCAAGTAAATTGTCTGCCTGAGAGTACAATTACTCGAAGGTCTAGACTTTCGATAATAGCGTTAAACATAAACGGCCATCGAGGATTAAAATTGTTATTACTTTTTTCTTCCTACCTGCTTAAGATATTGAAATCACCACCTAACATCATAGGAAATGGTTCCTTCTCACACATACGTATCAATTCTAATAAGAAACCATGTTTGTGAGAGTCTTGCGCTGCCCCATAAACCGGCAAGAAAACCCACTCAAAACCATCAAGCTTAGATTTCAAATGGAGTTTAACACAAAAATCTTCAGTTTCAACATTTGTAACTCGCAGCGATTCATTGTTAATTCCAACTAAGATTCCACCAGATCGCCCATGTGGTGGTAGGCAGAACCACATAAAATTTCTACCAGCTGCCAGGTGATTTAAAAAGGTCACCGTAAAGTTAGACCTACCCGTTTTGAATAACACGATAAAATCTAGACGGTAATCCCTTATATCCTCGTGAACATCTACTGCAGTCTGCCGCAACATCTCGGTAGGTTGTCGTGGCAGCTCGACAGGCTGCCGTGGATCATGGGCAGGCTGCCGCTTGGGCCATCAGCGAGTGTTGATGCGTGCATCACGGGCGTAGCCAACATGGCACACTTAAACATATTCTGCATGTCGTTCATCGACGCTGCAGTAGATGCAAAGGGAACAAAATTATGATTATGATGATTATCATAGGATAACAAAGCATCCAAATTAGGTGAACAAAGATGAGCAATATTTTTACTAATTGTACCTTTAGGCAAAAAAATCATCAGTCCTACTATTTGACACAATTATAGCAGGGGCTGATCTCGCACTCCTATCATCCTCATGGACTGAGTACGAAGTTGTAAAAGAGCCAAAACTGATACCATGTCATTCCAGAGCAGCTTGATTATGTGAGGGTGCAGCATCCTCAATCATAGCATCACCATTTTGTTCATTAGGGGAAGCATTTGCATTCCTATCAGCCCCTCCATCTCCATGATTCTGCATCTCCGCAATTCTGGACGAAGAGAGTGGTTCCTTTGATGGTATTAGTTTTCTTTGACTGAGATACTGAACTGTTTCCCAATTCTGGACAAAGAGAGTGGTTCCTTTCCTATGCCTCGAACTCAAGTGGGATTATCTAGGTTGGACTACGGTTTCGCGTCGACGGCGGCTAACGGATGAGGAGCTGCGGCGAAGTTTCTAGGAGGAGATGGGCTTTCCGACGAAGGAGTCAAGGTTCTGGGAGACGGTCGGCTCGCCGTCGGGCGCTGTCTCGCCGCCGCGGTCTTCTCCGGGTTCCCTGCCGAGGACGGCTATGGGGAACGGTGCACGGTGGTGTCTGCGACGACCTCTTTCCACCTCACCTGCTCAGCCGAAGCCCTGGCGCGGGCCGCTTCCTCGCCGCCGGTCATCGGCGCCGCCGCTGCTGGGGCGGCTGATCGAGGAGGCGCTCGACCGTCCTAGGGCAGAGTGGGCGGTCCGCTCGGTGGGCCCCACGGCTGACAACGGAGGCGGGCCTTCTTTGGCCGATACGGGCCTGGACCGACCGGTCGAGGCTGAATCCGACTCGGCCTCGGAGCGGGACCGCTTCTCGTGGTTTGCTATAGCGCGGCATTTTAGGGCGGCCTGGTCTCGGTCTGTCACCGATCGATCGACACCGCCTCGATACGTCGCCTCGGCCTCGCCTCGAGCGGCGTCCTCTACTGCGCCGTTGCCCCTCTCGGTCACGTGGCAAACTTCCTCGCCTCAGGCTGCGCTCCCTGCCGCGCCGCTGCTCTCCCCGGACTCGCGGACTTCTTCTCCATCGCGGCGGTCGTACGCGGCGGTCCTCGCGTCGCCGCTAGCTGCCATGGCGGGACTGAACCCTAGGGGCCCCCACGCGGCGGCGTCGGCTCCTAGACCTCCTGCCGTGGGTGCGCCCCCGCCTCGGGGTCCCTCTGCCGCGTCTGCTCTGGCGATGGCCGTGCCTCGCCCGGATCTGACGCCTGCGAGTGCACCGGTCCAGGCCTTCGCGGGGCATCCGTCTGCGGCCACGTCTTCTTTTGCCGGGCCACCGGTCTTCCCGCCCGGGGTTCAGTTCTGGCCGTCGGATGCATACTTTGCTGCTGCTCAGATACCCGATTCAACCTCTTCAGGCACCGTACAGGGGCCCAACTCCGGTGGCTTTTACTAGAGGTCCGCCCCATGGCCTTGCTGGAAGCATTTCTGGAGTGGCTCCGACCTCTAGTATGTATGGGGTTCCCCATACAACACCCTTGGGTGGGGGACCGCAATTTGGGTCGGCTACTGGTTCTGGGGTGAATGCCGCGCCGAAGAGGAGGAAGAAGAAGCCTTCTGGGGTTTCTCAGCCGCCGATGCAGCCTGGATCTTTTGGTAATGGGTCTTTTGCAGCTATGCCATCGCAGTTTATGAGTCATCAACAGGGTGGTTCCTCGCAGTTTCCTGGTTCTGGGGCCCAGCAACAGTATCAACCTGTGGTGCAGCAGTATCAGCCTGTGGTGCAGCAGTTTGCTTCTCATGCAGGGGGCTTGGAGACCACGGCTGTTCCGAGCCCTGTGGTGGCCCCAAAGAAGCCTAAGAAGGCTGTCAGATGTTGGAAGTGTGCCTCTAATTCACATGCCACCAAGGACTGTAAGGCCGTCCATTACTGTTACATTTGTGATGTTGCTTCTCACCCAACATTGCGTTGTCCTGTGCTTAAGCAACCTAGACCGACTGCTTACATGGTTGGGTGTGGTCATGATAAGACGTTATTTGCACAAATCCCTGATAGTGTGGTTCGCGATGATATGGGGCCCAGTGAGATTCCCATTGCTTTGGTCCAGGTTTCAGGTGAGGCGGTCACTGCGGACGTGGTCCAGCTACAGATTGCTCGTAGATGCCAGGTCAGGCCAAACTAGAAGTGGGAAGTTGTGCCGCATGGGAACAATGCTTTTCTGGTCAGTTTTCCTTCTTTCGAGGACTTGGATATGGTGGATGGGAGTCAGTTTTCCATACCGTTGGGCAAGACTCAGCTAGCTGTTTCTGCTTACAAGACTCAGGAAGTGCCACACAAATGTGAATTACATCAAGTTTGGCTGCATGTGGAAGGGGTTCCGCATTCCCTTCGCACTTTTCTTGGTTTGTGGGCGGTTGGATCTCTTTTGGGTACACCTCTGGATGTGGATTTATTGTCTTTGCGGAGGAGGGGTGTTGTTCGCATTCTGGTTGGTATGTTCAATATTACGGTGTTTAAGAGGCAGGATGCTTTGGGTTCCTTTCTTACTTCTGATGTTGTGGTTAAGTTGAAGGGGTATGAACTGAGGTTCAGGATGGAGCCTGCAGGGTATGTTCCGGAGCCAGATTTTTCACCTTTCTTGTGGAGACAGCCACATGATGACTCTAGGGGTGATGGTATGGGGAACAACGGTGACGACGTGATGGACACCTCAGACACTGCTGCTCCGCCCCAGGGGGACGGATCTTCTTCTGGAAATCCCTCCAGCCAGGGGGTCCTTCCTCTTCCTCGACACGGCAGATTCTGCCGACAGTTTACGCGGTTACTCCATTTAATGCTTCTCCTTCGACTCCGCGTGGAAAGGAACTTCTGGATGCTTTGCCGTTGGATTCTCCGCTACGTGGGAGTGGCTTGTCTGCTGGCTCGCCGCGGGTTTCGCCTGCCCAGTTACAGGAGGCTCTTCGGTCGGTCAAGGGGTCTTCTCCCGTCGTGGTCGCACCGGCTAGGTGTAGGCCGAACGTCTTGGGTCCGTCCATCCCTAGGACGGAGCCGATGTTGGAGGAGGTCTCTGCGGAGGAGGTGGCCGATGGGCTGGCCCAGGCGGGACAGCCCGTTGTCTCCTCCCCCATCACGGACAGCCACGTGGTGGACCGGGGGTCAGGGCTGGCGGCCACGACTTTGGGGGCTCCTGGAGAGGCGGTGGCGGGCTCGGGGGCCCAGGCGGGGCACCCGACGATCGAGGCCCAGGTGGGGCAGCACGTGTGCGGGGACTTGGCCCAGGAGGGGTCGGGTTCCCCGCCCCTTGCGTCACTTGGCAGCCCAGGCGGGGCTGTAGGTGGCCATCTTGTGCCTCCGATGATGGAGGTACCGGCGCGCAGGAGCTCCAAACATGGTACTGATGCACTCGGGGTGTCGGTCACGGATGAGGATTCGTTGGCCAAGGCCATGCGAAGGAAGGCTGAGAAGAATCTGGATTCTCATGGTATATCTCATTCCACCCCATCTTTGCTTTCTTTTTCAACCTCTATTATTGTTGATAAGCTTGCCAATATTGGTATTAGCATGGGTAGATCTGTAAAGGAAATTAATTTTTCGAGTTCAGTTCTGAGACATATGGAGGTTGACCGTCTAACAGTTACTCCTAAGGTCCCAGTTATTCCCGACTCTTTATCAACGGAGGAGGAGGAGTTGCATGCCATAGTAGATGGTCAACTCCTCGCTCACTTAGTTGGTGAAGTGTCAGACGTGGTTTATGATGAGGCTGAGCTGGGCGCATTATATGAGCTAAAAGCTTCTGGCCGAAAATCTAAAAACCTGAAGTCTCGTAAACGGACTCGTGTATCCAAATCTACTATTGTTTTTCCATGAATGGCATGTTCTCGAATAGCAGAGGTCTTCGTGACTTGGCTAAACATTTGTTTTTTGCCGATTATGTGAGAGATTATAAGTTGAATTTTTTGGGTATTTCTGAGACTGGGAGACGGGATTTCTCACTTGCCCAACTCAATCGTCTTTCTGGTGGAGTGGACTTTATGTGGGTATCCCGCCCTCCACGAGGTAGATCTGGGGGAATTCTTTTAGGCGTCAGAGATGATACTATGGAAGTCTTAGCTAGTTCGAACCGAGACTTTTTTATTAAGCTCCATATTCGTAACAAAGCTGATGATTTCATATGGTCTCTAGTCGCTATTTATGGGGCTGCCCAGGATGTTTACAAGCCTGACTTTTTGCGTGAGTTGGTTAATCTGGCTAAGGATAACCCATACCCTATTCTTATAGCGGGAGATTTTAACTTGCTACGATTCCCTCATGAGAAAAGTCGGGGTTGATTCGATGAACATTGGCCTTTCATGTTTAATGCTGTCATTGACAGTTTGAACTTGAGAGAGGTTATGATGTTAGGACAAAAATATACCTGGGCTAATAGTCTTCTAGAGCCTACATATGAAAAGCTGGATAGAGTGCTTATGGATACTGAATGGAAAGATAAATTCCCTATGGTAACTGTTCGCGCTTTAGAGCGTATTGAGGCTCTGTCTGATCATGCTCCTTTACTACTCTCTGTTGGAACACCATTACAAAAGACCAAACACAGTTTCAAATTCGAACTTGGATGGTTGGATCGTGATGGTTTCTATGAGTTAGTTAAGAATATTTGGGAGAAAACTGTTAGTGGTCAGACGCTGATACAACGATGGAATACTAAAATGCGCGCCTTGCGCAAGTATCTTCGTGGTTGGGCTAGACACACTGCTGGAATCCTAAAAAAGGAGAAATTACGACTTACATCTATTATTAATGATTTAGAAGCTACTGCGGAAGTAAGGCTCTTGACTGCACAAGAGATTGTGATTAAAACACAATCGAATGCAGACATAGCAAAACTACTCCGTGAGGAGGAACTCAAATGGTATCAACGCTCTAAAGCAAAGTTTATTCTTGAAGGAGACGCGAATACAAGATACTTTCATGCTGTTGCCAATGGCAAGCATAAAAAGAAACTTATTCACTCTCTTGTTCAGGATGAAGGTACCATTGAGGGTCAGGAGCAACTGAAATCCTATATTACTACTTACTACAAGTCTCTGTTTGGGGCATCGCATGAGAATTCGTTCTCGTTGGATGAGTCCCAAACAGCTGATATTCCTAAGGTTTTTGTTGAGGAGAACAACTTTCTAACCGCCCCCTATACGGAGGAGGAGGTCAAGATAGCGGTTATTCAAATGGAACATAATAAGGCGCCAGGACCCGATGGCTTTCCAGCGGAATTCTACCAAAAATTCTGGGAAGTCATTAAGGGGGATCTAATGCACCTTTTTGAGTTTTTACATGCTGGTCAGTTAGACATTTTTAGTCTTAATTTTGGCAACATTATTTTATTACCTAAGGTTAATAATGCGTAAATAATACAACAATATCGTCCTATCTGCCTTCTTAACGTTAGTTTTAAAATCTTCACAAAATTTGCTACGATTAGATTAAATTCTGTTGCTGATCATGTTGTACACCCATCTCAAACTGCTTTTATGCAAGGAAGAAACATCCTAGACGGTGTAGTAATCCTGCATAAAACAATCCATGAACTACACTCCAAGAAATTAAATGGGGTATTGTTCAAGATTGACTTTGAGAAGGCTTATGACAAAGTTAATTGGTCTTTTCTTCAGCAAACACTCTGAGTGAAAGGTTTTTCAAAGGAGTGGTGTGCTCTCATTCAGTCTTTTGTGTCTGGAAGTAGTGTTGCTATAGATGTCAATGGCGACACTGGCAAATATTTCCAAACAAAAAAAGGACTAAGGCAAGGGGATCCTCTATCGCCTATACTATTTAACATAGTGGCTGATATGTTGGCATTCCTCATTGAGAGAGCCAAGGCTGATGGCCAAGTTGAAGGTTTAGTTCCCCATCTGGTTAATGGAGGTCTATCTATTCTTCAATACGCAGACGATACAATTTTATTTATGGAACATGATCTAGAGAAAGCCGAGAATCTAAAGTTAATTCTATCAGTATTTGAGCAACTCTCTGGATTAAAAATTAATTTTCATAAAAGTGAATTGTATTGTTTTGGCGACGCCATTAATGATGCCCAACTATATGCTGATCTCTTCGGCTGTGATCTAGGGTTGTTTCCTATCAACTATCTGGGAATACCGATCCACTATCGGCGTCTCACGATTGCGGAATGGAAACTTGTTGAGGAAAGACTACATAAGCGTTTAAATAGTTGGAAAGACAAGTTACTATCCCTTGGTGGAAGACTAGTTCTCATAAATTCAGTACTCACCAATATGGTACTGTACATGATTTCGTTCTTCCTATTGCCGAAAGGGGTCTTGAAGAAAGTGGACTATTTCCGATCAAGATTCTTTTGGCAAGGGGATAGTGAAAAAAAAGAAATATCGACTGGCCAAATGGAATGTGGTTTGCCGACCTAAAGAGTATGGTGGACTGGGCATACATGATATGCAAGTCAAAAACACCACACTATTGAGTAAATGGTTATTTAAACTACTTACTAAAGAGGGTGTATGGCAAACCATGTTGTGGAGGAAGTATGTTGGATCAAAAGCGGTGTCTCAGATGGTTTGGAAACCGGGAGATTCACATTTTTGGGCGGGGCTCATGGCTTCCAAAAAACACTTCTTTCGTTTTGGTACTTTTAATATTAGGGATGGTTCACAGATTCGTTTCTGGGAAGATAAATGGCCAAATTACTCTTCGAGAACAATATCCAGCTCTTTACTCGATCGTTAGACATAAAGGAGACACAGTTTCCATGGTAATAGAAAATAATACTCCTAATGTGACTTTCAGAAGAAGTCTAATCGGCCCTAGACTACTATCGTGGAACAATCTTTTAGTTCGATTAACCACGGTACAGTTGTCGGAGGGGGTGGACGAGTTCAAATGGAATTTACTAGAGAGTGGTAAATTTTCTGTGGATTCGATATACAGAGCTTTGATTCAACCTGATATTCCAGTCGATAATAATAGTAAAATTTGGAAGATGAAAATACCCCTTAAAAAAATATTTGCATGGTATCTTCGTAAAGGGGTAATTCTCACAAGAGACAATCTTGCTAAGAGGAATTGGCACGGAAGTACATAGTGTGTTTTTTGTCACCAAGACGAGACAATTAAACATCTATTTTTCCAATGCAAATTTGCTCGCTCTATATGGTCAATCATCCAAATGGCCTCGGGTTTATCGCCCCCTCGATCGGTTGCCAATGTCTTTGGCAACTGGTTATATGGATACATGATAAATATGGAACTGTGTTTAGGGTGGGAGCGCTTGCCATTATTTGGTTGCTTTGGCTGTGTAGGAACAACAAGATTTTTAATAACACCGTGTCTTCTTCTTTGCAGGTCATTTATCGAGCTACGGCTATTCTCCGATCATGGACTACTCTCCAGCGTATGGACCTCCGCCACTTATTTGTGGAGGGGTGTACGCGATTGGAAGACACGGCGAGGGATATTTTGTCCCGACATGGATGGCAGCGTGATCTTCGTATAGATCAACATTAGATGGAGACGCTTTTTCTTATCACTATGATTTGTAATCTTGTTTTACCTTTGGACCTAACGTGTGTGGTTGAACGGCTGTGTGCATCCTAGTTATGCAGAGGCCGGGTGTAAACATTGCTTTAAGTAATATATGCGCCCATTTCCAAAAAAAAGTGGGATTATGGCAGTCATGAAGTTATTTACTTGTATTTGCAGGCTGTTTAACAAGATATAATCTCTTCATTATGCATTTGAGGAAATATTCGTCTTGTTTGATCATTAACATAATGACATACACCAACTTAGCCACACATTGTTGGAAAATGCAGACATCCTCTCAGTATGTAGAGGCAAGTCCACCCATGTTTCCTATCATGTAAGTGGAAATTTGTATTTGGATTCTTGCTTAACACCTCCCAATTAATGTAATACTTGTGCAGTTGGTTGCTCGCGGTGTTGTCGTGGTTACATAGAAGGATATTGAAACAAACTTCATAAACACACCTTCTTTCAAGGAATCCCAAACACATGAGTTACCCCAAGAGGTAGAATCATCTGGATCTAATGTGATTGAAGGTAATCCAATAGATGTGGTTTAAAATTAGTTCGTCATTACTGCTCTAAAAGTACTTATCTCATTTCGTCATATATGTTGTTTGTGTAGCCATCTCCACATTCAACCGCAGAACTTGATAATGAGAACAAAACCTTGCCAGATCCAACTCGAATAGCTCCTTACCTGAACTTCCACGAATTACTCGTACAAACTCATGATTCATGAACAACTTAGGGGAGACATCGCTGATGTACAGTGCATGACACTACCGCTGTCTTCTTGCACCCAAACCTCGTGAGAACTTCCTACCTTTCCCAACTTAGGTTTAACATTTTCATGAAGCTGGGAAAAAGACTCAAGTAACCTTCTCCCAGTATTTGCCTCCGTAGCTCCTAGAACTAGGTTCTTCGAGAGGACTGCACACAATTGGGTTGTACCAAACATACTCTCTGGCAGATTACCTCTAGCATGCTCTAGCAATTGGCTACGATTGCCTCTGACATGGTTGTTTCCGTTTTTGGTACGCTCTAGCATGCTCTAGTGCTATCGGGATCTCAACCGGTGGGAAGATTGCTCGTAAGCTAACACATCCCGGTTGGGACTGTCCTGGTCATGTACACATTGACAACAAGTTCAACCCCCTGTAATTATTTTTATCCCGATGCTTTCCATTCTTAAAGGTTCACCTTAATGCTAAGCAGTGGCGGAGCTACAGCCCGGCATGCCCGGGCGGCTGCCCGGGCTCCTGCTACTAATCTCCTTTGAGGTGTACAGGGAAGGTTAGCTTAAATAAGGTTTTGTTTGGGCAAATCATGGTCAAGATAGCCTCATATGAACGTTGCCCGGGCTGATGTAGTGGGCTGGCTCCGCCACTGATGCTAAGTAGATAAGCAAAGACAACAACATTTGGCATATATGTTTGTCGCAATGTATGCAGTTTGTTTTGTGATTAGTCAAGACGGTGAATGTGAGACATGCAATATATATAGAAGGATCACTATACGGACTAAGAAGAAGATGCATATTGGTGTTCATGATGAGCTAAGAGATTTTATGGTTGTATAGTACGGCAAGTGGACTGACATGACACTTGGCATTGGTGAAGAATTCCATTCCCGCACAGACATGGAACACGTGAAGCACACAGTAGACACTGAATAACCATTCTAGTCCTTCCACAGCTTCTGAGAAGACTTGCGCGGGTCTATGCCTCCTGGGTTGCTCGCGTGAGCGAATCTGGAGGCCCTGCAAAACCTAGCAAAGAAGCTCTAGATCATGTGCCCCCTTAGCCGCTGTAGATGTCGGTAGTGGTAGCGGCGCCCGACCGTCGAAGGTGGCACATGGAGGGGCAGTGGATCACTGTGAGATGGCACAACATAGGTGTAGGACGCGTGGCAACATGCATGTCGTGCGGTGGTGGAGAGGATCCCGGCCGTTTTGACCTAATGTGGCGTGGGCTTGACCTTGGCCTGATCTTGGCCGAAGGGCCGTGACACTAACGACATCCCTCATCGGAAACAGAAGTGGTACGGCCCACGATTAGAATATAATGGCACGTGGTGACAAAGCCGAGAGGTATCGGTGGCGATCGCACATGCTTGTTGATGGACGTGCACAGGGTGGTGGTGCCGTCTGGCGTCATGGCGGCATCGATGGCAGGCCTCGCAAGGTCATTGCATTGATCTCTTCTGAAGATGGGTTGGCGGAAGACGGCGGCAACAAAAGATTGTTGTGTGTGCTACGGATCAGCTGGACCAGTTTGTGCTCCTGACCCACCGTGGGGAGGTTTTGGGACCTCCGGTATGTTGATGATGTGTTGGTGTGCGGTTAGAGAGGTGGCTTCGATAGATTTTTGTATTTTCTTTGTAAGGTTTCTTTGAATAATAAATAAAGCAGGCTGTGTGCATCTTTTTGATGCAGAGACCGGGCGTAACACCTCCATTTCGAAAAAAAAAACGTGGTGACAAAGCCTGCCAGAAATGGGCTGCTTCTGAGGAGCCAACGTGGTCAACGGTTCTTTTCTAATATCCATTTCCAATTTAAGTGAAACAGAGAAAAATTGAGCTTGGTTTCCAATACGGGCTTCTATGCAAAATGGATGACTCCAACAAACCATTGCTTATGATGTTCCATGGACTTTACATACAACCATGTGATCCAGAGTAAGACCTAACACTCACTCTCTCCCCTACATCTTGACGAAGCGAGGCGGTGGCACTCGTGGTGCCCTAGTTGTGTCCCACACCGTATTCCGGCGCGATACAATGCACCTTCCATGTAAAGACACGACGGCTCCTTCGCTTTCTTTCCTCTTCGGTCAGATCTGGCCCGTGAGGCGACAATGAAGAAGAAGACCGCATGCGGTGTGCAGAACTAGCGGGTGTCGAGCACAACTGACTTCCTCTCTAATCGGCTCATTCGTGTGGTGGAGGCATCCGACACTGACGTGGATGGATCCTCCATCCGACGGCGCATCGATCGAGGCCGGTGTTGTTGATGAGGAACTGCCTAGACAAGTGGATGAAGAAAAACTCACGCCGACTTGAAGGTACAAATGTTTGTGTGACCTGCCATCAACAACATTTTTTGGTAGCTAGCATTACCCTAGCTTTTGTTGTTTGTTCAGCTTTATTGTGAGTGTTTATTAAAATTTTATGTTCAGGTTATTGTAATGTTTCTATTTAGGCTAATCTCAATACTCTTTGTAGAACAATCTGATTTTGATTGTCGTTGTTCTGTTTAGGTTTACATATTTGTGTTAAGATTTAGTGTTGTGTCTAGATATTTTTTGTTTAGGTTTATTGTGAGTGTCGAGTTGACATAATTTTGTTTAGGTTTAGTGTTGTGTTCAGATAATTATGTTTAGGTTTAGTGTGAGTGTTATTTACATAATTTATTCTAGGTTTAGTGGTGTGTTCATATAATTCTGTTTAGGTTTATTCTAAGTGTGTTGTTTACTTAATTCTGTTTCGGTTTATTGTGAGTCTTCGTTATCCTTTGTTATTTTCGGTGACTCGGCTAGAATTCCTATAAAATCATGACTATGTTTAGGTGAAGGTGCATAAAACCTTAACATCACGAAATCCAACAATTGTTCTTATAATTATTTCTTCTATGATGTTAAATGATGGATCAACTAACTTCGTTCTTTATTTATATACAGATATGGATATCAACCTATTCCCATTCAAAATCTACCATGCATATGGACCTATCGCTATTGTGATGTTTTGACGCACTACATTTTTTTTTTGAAGTGTCTTATGCAGTGCGAATGAAATGTCACATCGGTGTTGATATATACTAGGGATTCAGTGTCATAACCAATAAATACTGAGGCGGGTGTTGGCTTCCATGGAAGCAAGTATTGTTGTCAAGAATCCTATGGGGGAGCTAACTTATCAATATCTTGCGACAAGAGCTAGCTCAAATAATAGGTATCGTATTGTTTCAATCTATCTACATTCCGTTTGTTTATATTTAAATATAGATACTACTGTTGTAATGTGTCAACATTCATTTTGTTTATATCCTATGATGTTGTAGGTTCCGCGGATAAGCAAATTCGTCGGTGTGTATATCCTTCTCTCAAAAGGTTGAGATGAGGCAAGGCATATAGACTACCGTTGACACGAGGAAATCGTTCCGCCCTTTTCCCGAGGAAATGATAAATTTCTTTGGATTTTCCTTCTCCCAAAAAGTTGTAATGTTGTTTCTATTATGGTAGAAAAAATTATGACATTAGTCTTATTCTGAATGAAACCTATTACCATTTAATGCTTGTGTTGTTATCATTTTAATATGCTGTCAAATACATTTCATATTACAGACACATGAAAAAATCTCACCACAAATGATAGGAATTATAATAGTCGTAACTGATGAGCACAACCTTAAGGAAAAGGACAAAACCCATATGCAACTTGCTATTTCATGGAGTGGCGTAGCTACGACATTGTCCCCCTCCTTGGAGGTGTTGTCCTAGTTGCTTGAGGAGTCCCAAGACGGCTGTTGAAGTCAAGGTTGGCACTACTTGGAGCGTGGTCCTCTAGGGCACAATGTACATTGATGCAACATCTTAGGGCATCTCCACCGGCCCGACCGAAACGGTTCGTTTCTGTCCGTTTGGGTCGGGCCACAGTAGTTCTAGGGTTGCGGTCTGGCCTATCCGGCCAGCCACGCCCAGCGGCGTGACCCAAATGTCTGCGCCTGGCCAGCGGAGGCATGGCAGTTTTTTTCCTGAATTTGAAACCGAGACATTTCGCGCGTAAACTGACAAACTGACAGAGTTCATACTTAATTATACAAAATATTACATTCAAAATATTAGAAAGGAAAAACTGGCCCTAGCCCTAGCTACTGTGATCTCCCAGCCGCCCCGTCCATCTATGAATCGATGTCGATGTACTCGGACGCCGTCCAGAGATGTGGCGGCGGCAGCCTCTGAATCGCTGCATCGGTTGCGTCTGAACCGGTGCCGCGTTTGCCTGCGACTAGGTGCTGCGCAGCTATCGCTGGCGGGTGGGCCAGTAGCACGCGCGGGGAGGACACGCCCTCGACCCGCCCGTGTCCAGGCCGACGCAACGGCCACGCAAATTAGGTGCATGGATGGGTCGAGTCGGGCGTGTCAGGCCGGATGGGTCATGCCGCTGCGACGCCGCGCACGTCGCGCGCGTCCACGCGGATACGTTCGGACGCGCTGGGACGGGTTGTTTCGAGCCGGTGGAGATGCCACGCCCGGTCAGGTCCTACTGTTGTGTCCCACTACTTTTTCTAGGGATTGTATTGATATTGTAAGGGGTGATTACATCGTGAGCCTAGGGCTGTTTATATAGTACTAGAAGAATTGGGGGGCAAGAAGCCTAATAGAGATAGAATTGGATTACAAATTTAAAGTACCAAATATAGTCCAAACCGTGACATACCCTAACACCCCCCCCCCCCCCCCCCCGCAGTCGGATCGATAGTGACGAGAACAGCCGGAGCGTTGCGGACGGTCTGACTGGAGCATAATCCGAAGGCACGAACTGTAGAGGATGTCGATGTCGATGTAGCCAAAAGTAGGGTGCTGTAGTCTTGGTCGATGATGTCGTTGGTGATGTAGTCGCCGTTGATGAAATTGATGATGTTTATGTTGTCGTGGTGTTGTGGTCGATGTCGTCGTTGAGCCTGGAGAATTCGCCGTAGTAGTTGACGTAGATGTAGTTGGATCCGGAGTAGTCGGGGTAGGCGACACGCCTTGCCGAGCTTGCCAAACTCAGGAGCGCGCCGGGGACGAAGGCACGCATCGGTGTTGCCAATACCGGACGTGCGAAGACAGGGACCATCACGAGCCATGCGAGCCAGAGCCGGAGGGAGCAGCAAAGAAATTCTCCGTGAACGGTCGGTGAAGTTGTCCGCCGATTTGTCGGAGTAGATGAAGTAGTTGCAAAAAGAAAATTGATTAAGTAAAAAATAATTAATTAGACCGCGACTCTGGCAGCGAGGTCGTGGTGGACGAAGACGAAGAGGTAGTTGTTGATGGAGATTTGCTATAGCGGTAGTTGATTTCGGGGATTTAGACCATATTTTCCGCTTGTGTGAGCGCGGCGTCGCTCGTGGAGAAGAACTTGTTGGCGTTGACGATGACCATGATTGGTGATGGCGGCGACGATGTGGCGATGTTGTTGGTGTAGAAGATTGTCGGCGATGATGATCACGTGTGATGAAGATGCAACCCTTTTGTTGACGGCGAGGCGCGTACTCAGGGACGTGCGTCCCGGTAGATGTTGGCGAAGACGGGTCGGCGTGGAGACGACATGAGGACGGAGCAGCCGACACAGCGCGTGAAGGCGTCCCTTGGGGCGTCGCGCGGAGCCTCCTTGTCACGATCGTTGACGATGATTTGCCACAGTTGAGTCGATGCCGAGGTTGAAGTAGAGGCGCGCGATGACGACATGCGGCTGTGGACGATGCTTTTGGTGGCTAAAAGAAAATTAGATCTAATAGGAAAAAGAAATTTGCTAAAACTACTAAACCGATCTAGAGAATTGGAAGAAAAACTAGCTACGAGATTTGGTGCCCCCGGCAGAGATCATGGAGCTCGATCTCGCCGGGGGCGGCGCGCGGAAGCAGTGGCTAAACTCTAGGCGGAGCGAACCGCTCTGATACCATGAAAGATTGCGGAAGTAGAGATTGTATTGATATTGTAAGAAGTGATTACATGGTGAGCCCTTAGACTCTTTATATAGTACTAGAAGACTTGGGGGGCAAGAAGCCTAATAGAGATAGAATTAGATTACAAACTTAAACTACCAAATATAGTCCAAACCGTGACATACTCTAACAGTGAAGGGTGGGATGTACGTTTACATTTGCCATTGTGGAGTTGGGGTTGTGCTTCCGGTTTGTCTTACATCGTTTATGGAGCGGTCTAGTAGGGGTTAGGCACTTGCATTTGTTTTTTATCCGATTTCTCTCATAAACTGGATCAATCTTTTTTCTGTTCAAAAAATTTAGCACCTCTCCTACTAATATAAAAAAAATCATTTCACAACTTCATCAAGTTTAACCTTTCATGATACGAAAGCAAAATCACTTTGTAGCTCCGCTCGCACCATGCATATATGGCTTCTGATAGTTGCGCGGCACGAGAAAGCTAGCAGCAGCGGATGGCATCCCTAGCTGGTGGTCATCTTGTACTGAATATTCTCTTGTATAATCCTTCACTATAACTTTATTATATATATAAACTAGCATGGTGGCCCTCGCAAATGCGAGGGCACCACTATTATTTGTTTTTATAGAAGAGCATCATCTTTAGTGTCTCAAATTTTATGAGAAAATGTCTTCTTAAATTGAAAGACATAACACTGTATGATTGAAAGTAATGCATTATACAACCACCATTTGTATATATAAACTAAATAGTTATCACATCCATAGAAGAGATCTTTAATCATATTTAACTTATGGGTGGAAGACTATTAGGATATTCCAAAATAATACATTAATAAACATATGTGCATGACTTAAATGGGTACATATAATTGGAGTTTAGACCGTGAGATAGCGTGTAGTTTTTATGTGATCTTAGATTACTAAGCAATGCTAACACTCATACTCTTAAATAATTAGGGTTTACTTGAGAAATGATCTCACGATATTTAGACCATTTGAGGGAATATAAAATATATTTTTGTTAATAAGGCTGAAAATTAATCGTCCTTTCTTACGTAAAAGGAGTTTTTATCATTAAATATCATGAATTTTAGTTCTACTTTTATCTGAGATTTTTACCTCTTGTCCCTTCATTTTCCACAAAAATACACAATATTCTCGTGTTGATTTGAAATGCATGATGTCTTACAAATGGTCATTCTAAAGTTTACAAGTGGACCATTAGTTATGTTATTACATATGTAAGGAAATACATTTTATCTTAGATTAATCAATCTAACTTTATTTCTAAGGTTTCAATAAATGTTTTCCATACCAATAAAAATAGCATAACTCTTATTTTGCAATAGATGCAATATAATGATTAACCATTTTTAACCTATTATCCAGTCAAGTCATTATGTGCTCTATCTCACTTGTATTTGTCGTGTCATATAACATGACTACACTATAATGGACGACATAGTTCTGGCATCTTAATCAACTGCTTTTTTCTACATGATTGCAAATTCATATGATTATCCTAATAAATTTTATGGATGAGGAAGCACATAAACTTCCTCGTGATTTTTAATTTATGTAATAGTTTATTTAATCACTTACATGGGTAAACCATAAGAACTCATTATAAATAATTTTCAAAAGGTTATACTAAAAACAAATTTACTTCCACTTGACTGTTATTTATGCAAATACTTTCTAAGATTTATAATCCTCAGCATTAAAAATCATGATCCCTAGGGATTTTTAAAAACTTAAAAATATTCAACTACCTTGAAATAATCTTGAATAAAAACTATAGCATATATATTTGGTATTCTGGAGCACATATTATCATTGTACTCTATCCGCAACAACCTGATTTGTGGTACTGATACTTATGCAGTAGTATCATTTCTCTAACTCAAGTAATGAGATGCTTGATAACTGACCACTGATTATCCACATCAATGCACATCTTTAACTTGGTATAACTATGTTTCTCTTACTCCAGTTTTGCCAATGGATTATGGTTGACTGTGTCCTAGAGCTTTTATCAATTTTCTGTAAGAAAAAAATTACTTTGAGTATGCGACTACATGGAGTAATAACCAATATGTGTTTTCATGAGTTTGTATTCTCATTGGAGTATGTGAGGATGTTATTCTTATTATATTACTATGAAAGTTATGTGACTTCTCTCATAAAATTAAAATGTACGGACAATTTGTCTTTTTGCGAGGATTGTGCCTCTAGAATCGATGTTTCTTTGACAACTTAGGTCCTACTCTATGAAGTCACTCGCATTTTCAAAACATGTGAGGTTAATTATACTGATCTAATTTATTTTTATAATTTTATATGTACTTAGTGATATATAGGATGTAAGTACGTATAAATCATTGTAATCTTATAGCCTCTCATGTTTTCTTTTTTATCCCCGGTCAATTTTGAAGTGAGCATCACATGTACCGCCTCGATCTTTTTCTAAGTATAGTATGCCTTTATAAGCTAAAATAGTCTATCAAAATATACTACTCCCTCCATAAAAAATAAGTGACTTAAATTTATCTAGATTATGCATTTTAGTGTGTAGATACATACGAATCTACACAAAGCCAAAGCCAACTGATTTGTTTCAGGACGAAGGGAGTACATTCTGAGACACGTACCGACCTGTTTGGAAGTTTCTTTCTACTTCACCTATCTAATTTTGAGTTAGGTTCCTACACAATGAATCCGGTACTAAGCTAGCTGACCGATCGTAAGGTGGTGGATCTAATTCTGCTCGTAGATGGTACACCAAGTAGCTAGCTAATCCGCGTACTAAGCAAGCCGATCGATTATAGGTGGTGGATCTGAGTTACCTAGCTAGCTAGCTACCTAGTTTCAGATGGAATCGATCATTTTTTTTGGTTGCAGCAGCCTTTGCCTTTCTCTTATATGACCTGGATGGATACGGACATATGACTCTGCGTGAGCTTCATTTTTTTTACGTTATCTCCGTTCACTGGCTTCAACTTGACACGGAAGACACGGACGCAAGTTTAAAAAAAACATATTGCTTTTAGTATATACATGTCACTTCTAATATGTTACGTAATCTATAACTCTAATTAAATCACAGCCATGAATTGTACATCTAAGGGTCTAAATAATTTTGATGATGTGGATCAACGTGGTGCCTCGAAAAACACCCTATATTGCTTTTAGTATATAATAGATTATTTGTGGTGCTATTCACTTGTATTTTCATCTTGTACTAAAAAAAAATTCGGCTTCAATTTTTTTGCAACCATATCGGTCTCCATTTTCCTTCAAAAGACCAAGTGCTACACTAATATAGAAGGATTCCCAAATTTTGTTTAGCAAGTCAGTCAAAGGAAGAACATTTTGTTTTGTTTTCTGTATTATTGAATTTCACTCAGATGTTCATTGTCTTCCCTTAGGTAAGCCGAAAGCAAAATGTAAATTAGTAGTGGTGAGAAATTCATTTGGCAGTGTCTAAGGTATGTGATCCAACGCTAATTTTCAATTTTCAAGGTATGTGATCCAACGCTAATTGGGTATTTGTACACTTTATGGAGAGTATGCAGAATTTTTAACTTATGTTCGGTAGTTGCACATTCATACACAACTTCTGATTTTGAAAAGCGTGTTGGGCTGCCCCGTTTCCACGTTAAATTGTACACGGCACATTATTTTGTGCAGCTATGGATAATAAAGCTGAAAATCAAGAAAGTATAACTTTTTTGTGAGGTACTTAAGTAACTTCTGACTAGAGCGAGACTAGCAAATCCGTTATCAGTTTATTTGGCTTGCCTGAATATTTGTGCATGCATATCACTCGAGGAAGCAAGTTTGTATGAATCCGGTCATCTTTCTACCAATGTAGAAGTTCACGTGAGGAGTACGCAAACAGCGCCCCCGCTCCTCGGTCGCTCCAGTGCGACCCGGGGGCGGAAACCCTAACTCCCCTGAATCCCTCCTCCCTGTTCTCCGCCGGCGTGAGCCACCAAGTAAAGCCTGTGCGGTGCCGACGATGGCTGGTTCTCCTCTCCCCTACACGTGAAGGTTCGAGATGGACGGAGCCCTCCCTAGCAGCGACGCGACTCAGCTAGATCAGTCGAGACCTGGCAACGACGGTCGGCAGACGACATCATGGACTGCCTCACGCATCTTGAGGCGACGATAGTTACTTGAGCTCGCGGCTACTGCAGCTTCTTAACGACAGTGGCCCATCTGCCGCTCTTGCAACACTCACGCGGTGGCGGCTCAATTTGGGGTGGCAGGGTGGCATGGTGGCAGCACCGAAGCAGCGGGGAGACGCGACGGTGGCAGCTAGGATGTGCGCCGTTGGCCCACATCTGGGCTCTGCACGCCCCATTTAGGCCCGGGCAAGCTTGCCTTTCAGGATGATGTTTCCCTCTAGAGATGCTGGTTGTGGCACAACTCGAGCAATAGTGTAGTGGCAATGGTGGCCTTTGTGCTACAACATGGTGGGAGGGGGGCTTTATGAGCCCGATCTATTACCAGCCATGCTTGTTTGGGCCTGGTGGGTCCATGCGGCCCTATCTGGCCGGCAACCCCTTACGACGGTCGAGGACGGCTCTCCTCCAGGTGCCCATGCTGCTGCCGCCCTCTGGTTCCTACCTAGCTACTTCCTGTGCTTCACAGGTCTTGCGACAAACCTTGCTACATGGACACGAGTCTACGGATGCCAGGGCAGCGGCACCAGAAGGTGGACTGCATGGGTGTCTCAACGGTGGGGCTACGTGGCGGCGGTGATAGCTCATCTCTTTGGACCATGAGGGTTGCAAGGAGTGGGCGTCGGGGGATCCTGGAGGTGGCGGCGCCTCCGCGTGGTCAGCGCCCAGATCACATGTAGGAATCTCTGCTCGGGGAATGGTGGTGTTCAGATGTACCAAATGTGGCAAAAGTTTTTCCGGGCGAAATCCTAGCACTCCGGCGTCGACGACAGTGACTCCTACGGGTGTCATGACCCTCTTGAGGGCGTTGTTATGGCTACTCTTCGTCTCATTAGGGCTGCGGGTGAAAACCATATACCCTTGTGGTCTTGGCGGGAGCAATGCTTGTTGTGTTGTTACTTTCTTCGAGGCGTTGTTGTGGAGCTCCGGTCTCTTTAGTTTCGACGTCTTTGGTGGCAAGCTAGATGATTTTTAGGATTCATAATTTATCTTTCATCTGCTTGTAAGGGGAATTCTTCATCACTATGTATCGGTTCGGCTGGTTGGATTTATTTATAAAGTTGGGCGAAAGGATGCTTCGAGGAGAAGTCCATCCGTGATTTCGTCAAAATACATCATCAATATCTGTAGTAATCTCCACATTCAACCCCAATATTTGACAAGTATAATGTGACCTGGCAGATCCATCTACAATAGTTCCTAGCCTAAACCTCTGCGAAATACTTGTACTAATTCATTATTCCTGAATACCCCAAGGGGAGACCCGACGACACCGCGGGAAAATACAACCCTCAACCACTAGAGTCCCAACCTGCCATGTCTCACGAGAATAACACCAGGATAGGAATTCACATACAGATACAGATGGAACCATAAAGCAGGCAATGAAAACCAAATCCTCTTATTGCATCTACTTCTTCAAAAGATCGAGGCTTTTCATGATCCGGAAAAAGAAGATTTAGAAGAAGCACTAACACAGGAACTGCTTGTTGCACTGCGCTCAGTTGCGTGATAAGTGTCTTGGTCATGTACAAGTTGAGCACAATTTTCCATCTGTGTAATTTAATTTATCCTGATGTCTTCCATTCTCAAAGTTTCTGAAGTGCTCCTTCAGATGAGGAAAGGCAACGACTTCTGGCAACACTGTCTGTTTCTATATTTCATAGCTACCGGTGTGAGTGTTGTGTGTGTGTGACACCATGGTGTCCGGACATCATACCTGTATTTTGTACATACCTAGAGTGTACGTATCTAAATTTTACATATCTAAAGTTTACATACCTAAGATATACCTATCCAAGTTATATATACCTAAGGTATCACATACCTAATGTGTACATACCTAAGTTATATATATATATATATATATATATATATATATATATATATATATATATATATACATGTATGCTGCGTACATACACCTTAGGTATGTAATATGTTAGGTATATGTAACTTAGGCAATGGCGAAGCCATGTTGGAGCTGTGTAGTCAAGCGACTATACAGGAATTTGGCAAATCTAATACCCCAGCTATGCGTACTGTACAATTTAACACACCAATTCTTCATTTCGATCACATAGGCCCACTTGTCATCTGGTTTGGGTACCGTTTGCATGTAGCAAAACAAAGGAAAGGAAGTCTTAACTAACCTGCCTGATTCCCATGATCTTTAATTCCTCAAAATCCTCTCGTCCGCTCTATCTCACCGTGTCTCCTCCAAATCCCCAATTCTGGCCCTCCTAATCCCTAATGTCTAATTAAGCACCACGCCATGGCCCATGGGAAGGAGCACACCAAGCACTCAGGCTCTGGCTCTGCTGATTACTAATCAGACCATCGCTGGTCAGGCTCGGCCACTCCGGCGCATGGCCGTGAGCCCGTGACAAACTAGGCGACGCTGCGACGGACGGCAGATTCGTGATCAGGGCGGTGGCAATACGAATTGGGTGCGCCGAGATGAGGCCCTTCCGTTTGTTTTTGTAAGTTCTATTTTGCTCCCCTTCCAATTTCCTGAATATTCCGTTAGTTTAGATACAGAGAATTGAGAATTGGCGTGAATTTGATGTATTCTAATAGGAGCAATAGGAAGTACACAATTGTTTTCCTAATTTTCTTTATACATTTCAAATTTCGTTTTACTTATAGCAAT
Source organism: Avena sativa (assembly GCA_916181665.1). Taxonomy (NCBI): domain Eukaryota; kingdom Viridiplantae; phylum Streptophyta; class Magnoliopsida; order Poales; family Poaceae; genus Avena; species Avena sativa. The sequence continues at coordinate 69,684,323 of OV702292.1, forward strand.
ATTGTTTTGTCAGGACTTAATTTTGGTAAATGGATAGATTTGCGAAGAAATGGCAGTCCAAGTCGAATGGTGCAAATTCTTCAGAGAGATCAACTGCAATTGTGGGTGAATAGACTCCGGTTGATGCTAGAGCTGCTTTGGAAAGAGTTTTACTTAACAACAATGCAAGGCCACACTCAGCCGAAGATAAAGAAGAAGTTGACATATCTAAACTTCCAGCAGATCCTGCAAAACGAAAGCCAATTTCTCAGTACAAGACATCAAAAGTTCGTGATGATGTGCGGCGAGCTTACCTCCGTAAGGGTCCATTCCAACCTGTAGGACATGATTTCCCTCAAACAGATTTTAGTGGAATTAAGCGTCGTTTTAATGAAGATTGGTTCAAGACATACAAGCCTTGGCTAGAGTATAGTATAAAGGAAGATGCAGCATTTTGTCTTTGCTGCTACTTGTTTCAAAATGAAAGCCTAGGACGTGGTGGTGGAGATGTTTTTTCAACCAAGGGGTGGAAAAGTTGGAATAACCTTAAGAGATTGGATACTCATGTTGGTGGCCCTTCGAGCTCTCATAATTAAAACATGAAGAGTTGTGATGATCTAATGAACCAGAAGCAATCCATTGCAGCTATTGTACGCAAGCAAACACAGAAATCTAAGATAGAGTATAAAACCCGGCTAATTGCATCAATAGATATTGCAAGGTTGCTTCTTACTCTTGGATTGCCATTTCGAGGTCATGATGAAAGCGAGTCTTCTCTGAGGAAAGGAAATTTTCTCACTTTTTATGAGTGGTATGCTGCACGTTGTCCTGATGTTGCTGCTGTTGCTTTAAAGAATGCTCCCAAGAATTTAAGGTTGGTTTCTTCTACCATCCAGAAATATATTGTGGAAGCTTGTGCTATAGAAACAATCAGAATAATCATAGAAGATTTAGGAGATGAGTACTTTGCTATATTGGTTGATGAATCTCGTGATGTATCTCATAAGGAACAGATGGCTCTTGCTATAAGATATGTTGATAAAAGGGGGTTTGTAGTGGAGCGTATTATTGGACTTTCTCATGTTACCCAAACAACTTCGCTTGCCCTCCAACAAGCGATTTATTCAGTACTTGAAGATCATAACCTTAGCCCATCTCGAATCCGTGGCCAAGCATATGATGGAGCTAGCAATATGTAGGGGCATTTGAATGGATTGAAAACTTTAGTAATGGAAGACTCCAGGTCTGCTCATAGTATACACTGTTTTGCTCATCAACTTCCGTTGACACTGGTTGCCGTTGCGAAAAATCATGAAGATGTGGTGTGGCTTTTTGAGTGGATGAGCGTTGTTCTATCCATAGTAGGAAACTCTTTTAAGAACAGGGATTTGCTTAGAGAAAAATTAGCCAAACAAGTTGAGAAAGCACTTCAGATGGGTGAACTTGAAATAGGGAGAGGTTTGAATCAAGAACTTGGACTTAAAAGGCCTGACGATACTCGATGGGGTTCACATTTCAGTTCTCTTAAGAATATGATTGTTATGTTTCCCTCGGTAATTGAAGTTATTGATGATAATGCACAAAATTCCGGTAAAGCTCTTGATAGGATTAAAGCAAAAGGAGTTATGGATGGTATTCAGACATTTGACATTCTTTTTATGATCCACTTGATGAAGCTTATACTCGGTATTACTAATGAACTGAACCTTGCCTTGCGAAGGAAGGATCAGGACATTGTGAATGCTGTGTCATTTCTAGCTACAACAAAAAGAAGGCTGCAAGAAATGAGAAACCAAGGCTGGGAAGATATTTTTGCAAAGGTGAATGATTTCTATCTTAAACATGGTATTCAGCTTCCAGATATGAATGCGATGCATATTCCTCGGGGATCAATATCAAAGCGGAAAGTTCAGAAAGATGGTATATCAAATAAGAGTTACTACAAGAGTGTCACGTATGCTGTTATTGATCTATTGCGTGTTGAGCTGAATGACCGCTTTAGCCAGAACAGCATGACCTTGCTTCTTGGCATGGCTTGTTTGGACCCTTCTGATTCATTCTCTAACTTTGAAAAAGATAAAGTACTGGCAATGGCTCGATTATATCCTGATGATTTTGAAAGTGAGAGCAAGATGGAAGATCTTAGCGTCCAACTTGACAACTTTCTTGAAAATGTTCGTGATGATTCAAGACTCTCCAATTTAAAAGGGGTTAGTGATATTTCCAGAAAACTAGTTGAGACAAAGAAGCATACTAGTTTTCCTCTGGTATTTATTTTAGTGAAGCTAGCATTGATTTTGTCGGTCGCGACGGCAACAGTTGAGAGAGCGTTTTCTGCAATGAAACTTATCAAAACTGATTTGCGCAATAGAATAGGAGATGATTTTTTGTATCATTGTTTAATTACGTATGTGGAAACTGATGTTTTCTAGTCAATTGATACCGATGCTATTATGCATACCTATCAAGCTATGCATGATTGCAAAGGGATTCTACCATAAATATACAATAAAGTGTGATCATTTGTGCTCCTGTTTAATTGTCTATATCGGTGCTATCTCTATCTTTTTGACATATTTTTAAAGCTTGACAACACAAGGTTTTGATCCTGGCACCGCCACTGAACTTAGGTACGTATATCTTAGGTATGTGATACCTAGGTATGTATAACTTAGTATATATACCATCAGGTATGCGTGGTTCAAAGGAAAAATACACGTATTACGTATGGTGTCTGGACACCATGGTGTAACTACTTCTTACTCCTGGGTGTAACACACCCACGTCTCATATACTACCTTACGGAAGTATTTGTAATACTTTATCTGTTTGAGTACGTTCATATACTATATCTAAGATACTTTCAAACAAGTTAGGTGAAAAAATTACAAGTGCACCCATAGTTTGCACTATATATGTAAATACCATCATATTTGTACGTATAAAAGGAATATGTGAATAAAAATTATATACTACCAAAAAATAGTACACATACTTCCTAAATATTCTTATATACTTCATACTATACGTACATACTATTTGGTATGGTAGATACTGTCTAGATAGTCTGAAACACACACCCAAGAGTAGTATGAATATGTCATACTATATATATATTATATAGGAAAATAGTGGGCTGTCCGTGGTGGCCACAGTGCATGGAGTATCCACCGTCGGATTAGATTAAGAGAGCACATGGCGTCAATGGAACAAACGGCAACACTGGACAGATGCTCTAACTCGATTTTTTCCAAGAGCACGACGAAAACACATGCATGCCGCACGGACGGAGAGTCTCAATATTTCAACACACATGCATGCTCCTTGGAGAGTCTTAATTTTTCCAACACACATGCATGCCCTTGTTCAGCGGTAAACTACTTGTATGCATTGTGTCGCAACGGTTGGTTTTTTTTTCTTGGACGTACAAGGAACGGGCCAATACTTGATAGTATCTTGAATCTTATTACCTGCATGCATGCTACTCTTCTATCTGTGGCTCAAAACGACTGATCTTGTTTCCTCTAGGCACTTAAAAACTCAGAAGGAATCCATGGCTAAACTGCAAACTACCCAAGCTTGATTTTTTTAGAGAAGTTGCTGCAAGTGCTTAAATTTAAAACGAGGCGAGTTGTTTCTATTTATTTACACAGGTTATTTATGTCCAAGTATCTACTACTCGCGAAACATGCGAGACCCTGCCGTGCATATTCCATCCATGTTTACTCTCGGGCGCATGCACCATGGCCGTGTGAAGACATGCAAAAGTACCAGCATGTGCAGGTTGTCCACCGTCCACGACCATATTCCATCCATGTTTACTCACACCATGGCCGTGTGAAGACATGTAGAAGTACCAGCATGTGCAGGTTATTCACCGTCCACGGCCATGCAACGCAAGGTGACAACACCTTCCTGGCTACGGACGAGACAACTCCGTTAATTGCACAGCAAAACGGAACTGGCATGATTGCATCAAGGGAGCAGATAAACCCCAAATCGGACGGTGTGCATGGTATGGTTGCGGCCACCATGGGCAGGAAATCCGTGTTGTATATATATATATATAACACCTAGGGTGCAGAATAGTTATTTTGCACCCAACATATTTTTATGTTCTCACATATAGAAATTTATGTTTTGCATACTAATAATTATGTTTATGTTCATCAGAAACATAAAAAAATCGACATAAAAATATGATTTACGAGTCATTATAGTGTAAAAACATAGAAAATACACATTTATGTCGTATTTTTATATGGCATGTAACGAATTTTTTTACGACATGTCTAAATTTTCTTATGTTGTTCTCAACTTCTGAGGTAAGAGAAAATTTACGTGACGTAAAATTTTTATACGGTTTGTAATATAGAGGGTGGGTGTACAATAACTATTCTACACCCTGGGGGGGTCAAATAGCACCACTCTCTCTATATATCTATCTATATATATATATGTATATATATACGACGCAGATTTGCTACACACAGGTATAGCTGTGCATAGGCCTATGACCGTTCGATATAGAGATCATATGCATGTGCTCTTATAGATGCTTGTGGCTGGTTGTTTCTTTGCTAAACGGCGTGTCTAACGGTTGCTAGTTGACTATGCATGCATGGAATGCTAGGGTTTTTGACAAATCCTAAAACTTTTAGAGTGTTGTTTGGCCTAGAAAATTTTAGAAGCTAAAAGGGGAATATAATGAGAACAAGGCTTATAATGAGTTTGCATGCAAATGCTTCATGGCAAAGTTGTTGTGCTAGTATGGAAACACTATGTATCCGGCTGGAAAGTGTACAACCTTATTGGCTAACCCTAAAATTTTAGAGTGTTGATTGAATCTAGTTTCGTTTTAGCCTTTGTTACGTCGATGCACAGAACAAGCTTTGTTTTTGTTTCTTTTCGCTGTTTCTTAACCTATGCGTGTGCTGACCGTACGACGGACGTCCAGTGTAGTAAAAAGGAAAATGTGGCGTCATGTGATGCTACTACCGATTCGGTAGAGGGGCTAGCACTTGGTGGCTTCAAAAAATGTTGTCGCTGTTGGTGTGGATTGTTTAGAATAAAGTAATGATGTAAAAGTTTAGACTGATCTAGACGTTTACTCTATGCCTTGTATGCACCACGTTTACAATATTGTAAAAACAGGATCATTTTAATTGAGAAAAATGCAACAAAGAAAATGTTTTCATTCTATAGATTGTATTGACTCCTTGTATAGTTTGTGCTGGTCCTTATTGAAATGCATTAGACCATAGTCAGGTGTGAAAAAATAATTATAAGTTCATTTAGTTTGGATGTAAAAATATGATTATGGGATAAGAACAAAAGAATAAGATCTGTTATTAAATCTAGGCAGATATAGTAACAATATTTTGGACGTTGCGGGAAAGGTTTCATAATTTTTTAAGTAATATAGACATCTCAAATTAGTTACAGAACGTTCGATTTAGTACTGTTTTATTACTTGTCGACATAATTTTATTCTGTGCTTCACTGTTTCCCTAAGTTTCATACCGTACCGAAAGCCTAGATCGGTGTAACAAGGACAATTATTCTTAGACGGTACAAAAATAAGCTCGCAAAAAAGGTAATGGTTTTGTTGAGAACTGTATAGTTGGATCCTTGCAAAGTTTTGCATAGTTAGACAAGGAGAAAAGGTAAAACAGGTTTGAGTAAGTCCCTATGTGGAAACGTTTACTTATATAGGACGTGGCCAAAGTTTATGTTGCGTCAACTGTTTGTAGTTTGTTAGAGCATGTTTGAGATAAACAACAAGTTAAGGACATTGAAAGAAATCTAAAACACGATTATAAAACAAATAGTTTGCATAGATATCATTTTCCATAACGAGGACACACACTACTCTTTAAGATTGAACCACCAATATCCCATTGTGGCACTTGCGGGCCAGGTAACATGCAAGTTTTTTGCTAAATAGAAACTGAACTAAGGATAAAGATACGACATGCAGGATTGAAACGAACAATACAGTGAAAATGCGCATGGGAATCTATGCTTAGCTAAATCACTCTTCATCGTCAGAGATCTCAATGACCTCCTTCCGTTTCTCCTTGTTGCCTCCATCGAGTGGGATCACTTGATCCTTCTTGGCAATGGCCCCATCTTTATTGTCGACGTCATGAACGGCCTCAAGCGAAGCGTCGACACATTCGTTCTGCTTCTTGTTCTCCTCGAATGCACGCATCTTGTCCTCCCTCTCCCACTGGTAGCATATGGACTCGCTACGTGCGAGCAAGTAGTCCTCGTTGTCGCTCTCAGCCTCGTAGCCGGTGAGGGTCGACTGTCCTTCACAGAATTCCTTGTCGCCACGACGGGTGTCTTCAACTTCAGTTGGGAGGTTGTAGTCGAGCTCCTCGTTGCTGTCCGTCCACTCAAATGACGAGTCGCTGACGGGCTCGACGACGGGTAGTAGGGTGGGCTGGTTGCCCGGCATCGGGATATCAACGATAGGCGCGGTGGCTGCTAGGATAGGCATATGCTGATGAATTCGCAGCTAGACGAGGATATGATATGCCGGCACGAATGTCTTTCACCGAGCGGCTTTTGCGACCGACCCATGAGCCGTTTCCGCTGCTCATACTCGCTATACATGAAATGAAACCATGGGAAACAAAAAATTAAAAAGTTGGTACGAAGTGAGTAAGAAAGTCATAAAAGAAATTTCTTGTGATTAGGGGAAACAATGGTACATACCAAAAATAGTAGGCCGACGACAGCGGCCGATTCCACCTTGTCTATCCAATAATCAAGGAAATGGCGATGAAGGAATAACTAAGACGGTTGTGGCTAAATGAGTAACTAGTAGGCTCGTTTTTGGTTGTTGCTACTTTAACTAAAAGCAAGAACGGTTAGGGTTTGTGTGCATGCAACTTTTCTGTAGGTGCTAATTTGATGAAAGGCTGAATAAGACTTGTTTGGCTTAGGGTTTTGTGCATGCAGCTATTAGCCTCGTTTTTGGTTGTTGCTACGTTAACTAAAAGGAATAACGGCTAGGGTCTGTGTGCATGCAACTATTCTGAAGGTGCTAATTTGTTGAAAGAATGAATATAAGGCTTATTTGGCTTAGGGTTTTGTGCATGTAGCTAGTAGCCTCGTTTTTGGTTGTTGCTACTTTGACTAAAAGGAATAATGGCTAGGGTCTAACGCATGCAACTATTCTGAAGGTGCTTGATGAAAGAAGGAATATAAGGCTTATTTGGCTTAGGGTTTTGTGCATGTAGCTAATTTGGCTTAGGGTAGTAACGACGTTAGACATGTTATATGGGGTTCAAGTCTTTTGGGTATGGTAACATGTGTTTCCTATATCAAAAGTGGAGAGAATCAACGGTGGATACCCTATGCGCAGCTATGTCCGTGTTTAGCTGGCTATTTCCCATATATATATACCAGTTATTTTAACTATATATATACATATATATATCATATAGGAAAAATCCTTCTTACTCCTGGGTGTAGTTATACCCACGCCTCATATACTCCATACGCAAGTGTATATGATACTTTATGAGTTGAAGTATGTTCATATAGTATATCTAACATACTTCCAATCAAGGTACCTGAAAAAATTACAAATTGACCCATAGTTTGTACTATATATTCAAAATACATTCGTATTTGTACGTAAAAAGGAAGTATGTGAAAAAATCATACATACTATCAAAAAAGTAGTACATATACTACCTAATTAGTATTATATACTCCATACTACGCGTTCATACCTTCCGGTATGATAGATACTGTTTAGATAGTGTGAAACACATGTAGGTGTAACTACATCCGGGTGTAGTATGAATATACAAAGTACGATATCAGGCAGACAAGGTGATGCATTTGTTTCCACGAGGAGCTAAGGGATGTTACGATAGTATAGTATGGTAGGTGGACTGACAAGATATATGCATTGGTGACCATCGCTAGGACCGAAATTCGCGCGCAAACATGAAATATGTAAAGCTGTCCGTGAATACAACATTGTCATTCAAGTCCTTCCACAAGTTCTTCAAGTTTAAGAAAAGAAGACTTGAAACTTGAAACCATAGTTGTGAGGAAATTAGCTGGTGATCACCATGTACTGAATTTTCTGTTGGGTGATGAAATTCAGCCATGTTTTTTACTACTTATTATCATTTTTCTTTATTTTATTTCATTACTCAAATGGTCTGCGTACATATTTCTTTAAGAAGCAAAATTGTGCGTTTTCTCTCATCTACCTACAAAACGTATACTCTGAACGTAACTCACAAATCTCACTCTGCTTTGTAATGAACTTCCTGATAAATTATTCTATTTTAAAATTAGAAATCAAATATCGATTATAAGTAATGATTTAGTTTTACCAACGATTAATAATTGTTCATCCTACTATATTATGTATGACTATTTCTTGTTTGTGAACCTTTTACTCGTATATCAATTGAAGTTAGCAGGTAAGACTTGTAAAAATTAAAGCTGAAAGTATAAGAAAACTAGCAGCTGATCTTTTGTGTACTGAAGTTTCTCTTGGATGATACTTGGCTGAAAATTTTGAAATATGCATGTTATTGGTGGTTGTAAAATCCAGCTATATTTTCATGCCTTTTTCTTGTACCCGAGCAGTTCACTACCCTATTGGTATCCTTTTTTCCTTCAAAAGAGAAACAAACAACTTTGCGTGATACAATAATAAGTGATACAATAATAAAGAAGTACTCCCTCTATTTTAAAATATAAGATGTTTTAGCTTTGTGAAATGAATATATCTAGACTCTTTTAGTGTCTAGGTTCAATTCGAATTATACACTAAAAAACATCTAGATACATTTGCTTCATAAAACTAAAACATCTTATATATTGAAATGGAGGGAGTAGCCCATAATACATTTAGCATATCGGTCTACGGAAGGAAATTTTACTGTATGAATCTGGTCAACGTTGTATCAGTTTAAAAGTTCACGTGTCATTTTGTGCAAATACTTTTGACATTTTCTTCTGTCGACAACAAGAATAGGACCTCATGCCAGATTCACCTTGAATACTTCCGAACCCAAACCGCGGTGAATTACGAGTATCAACCTGTGACTCATGAACACCCAAGGAGGGATGACGACATGACACTAATGTACAATACATGACACTGCCTCTGCCCGTTGGAGCCCCAACCTACCAATGCTCATGAAACGAGTGCCTGGGCTGTACTTAATACTTTTGTTCCTTGCTGCCGTTTGAAAGCTTTAAGTTCATGCTTTTCATGACCCTGAGGAACAGAAGACCCAGGAGGTCTTTGCATTTCCTATTATAGGAAACTTTGGGAGCACTATGCTCAAATGATTAGGCATAGCCCCGATCATGTACACATGGGCAACGAGTTCTGACCTCAGTAATTTAGTTTGACCCAATGCCTTCCATTCTCAAAAGCTTTGCCTTACGCACTTAAGCAAATAAGCAAAGGCAACAATGGTACACACTTCTATCTCCTAACTATCATGGGAATGGCGGATGTAAGATCAAATCTGAGGGGGGGGGGGGGGGGGGGGGTGCCAGGCTCAATTTTCATAGCTTAAATATCATGTATAATTTTTTTTTAAACATAGAATTAGACTAATTGCCACATGACCAAAGAATATGTATTTGTTAGGGGGTGCCATGGCACCCATTGCACCCCCACTGGATACGCCCCTAAAGTATACATTTTTTTTTGGCCAGGAGTCATGGTGGTGAAGGTGAACTGATGAGAGAGAGAGAGACATATGTCTATATATAGAGAAAGCTAAGAGATATTACGTGGTACTCCCTCCATCCCAAAATATAAGATCGTCTAAGAACAGGTCAAAAGTCAAATCTTACTAACTTTGACCAAATATTTAGGAAAAAATATGTACATCTACAATATGATTATAAATATATCAATATTGATGTGGTATTGTAAATATTTATATTTTTGTAAATAATCTTGGTAAAACTTAGAAAACGTTGACTTTTTGACTAAATCTTAGGTACCTTATATTTTAGCATGGAGAGAGTATAACTTGGTAGGTGGACTAACAAGACATTATTAAGGGACCATATCTCTGCTGCGTCAACTCTTTCCGGCTACGTCGAATGCGTGCGCCGCACCTACTAAGGGACCTTCATCTTCCGAGTCGCCAGAGAGGGTCGCATGCCACGCTGCATGGACTCACCACTAGGCGTCTCTTCTCCCCGGGAAAATCGGTTCGCCTTTGTCAACCTTTAAAAAAGTGACTCGCAATGACCAAGTAGTGGAGACGAGGACTCGCAAACCGAACCTCGGGTCGTCCATGAAAGAGCTAATCAAGAGCTATCATTGGAGTCGCCTTGCTCGACTGGCCTTCCGGACCAAGACAAATGGCAGTGCTACACAAACAGCACCATGTCCTCCTCAACCTTAGACAGTACGACTTGCACGGCCAAGTACTGCGGACGAGGACTCGCAAACCGAGCCTCGTATCGTCCACGAAAAACGCTAAGCCGAGAGCCATCTTTGGAATCGCCATGCGACTGGCCCCCCGGGTCAAGATGAGAGACTCGCTAACAAAAACAGCGCAATCAACGTCATCACGGACTCGCCACACTCGGGGACTCTCCCCTCGCGGACTCGCTCACCGCGAACTCTCCCCACACGGACTCGCCATGCTCGGCAACAACCACTACTATTTTCAGAATATGCATCTCTAAAGATCCTCAAGTCGCCTCTACAAGCCAACTCGAGCCTCGGGGACTACTCCTAGGCATACTGCGTGTGCGCGTGGTTCCACGACCACGTCTCGCTACGCTCGGGGACTGGCCACCACGGACTCGCCCTTGCTTACTCGCCATGCTCGGGGACTCGCCCTCGCGTACTCGACACGCTCGGGGACTCACCACCGTGGACTCGCCCTCGCGTACTCTCCATGCTCGGGGACTCGCCAGCACGGACTCGCCCTCGCGTACTCGCCATGCTCGGGGACTCGTCACCGCGGACTCGTCCTTGCGTACTTGCCACGCTCGGGGACTCGCCAGCACGGACTCGCCCTCGTGTACTCGCCACGCTCGGGGACTCTCCACTGCGGACTCGTCCTCGCGTACTCGCCACGCTCGGGGACTCGCCGCCACGGACTCACCCTCGCGTACTCGCCACCGCGGACTCGCCCTCGCGTACTCTCCATGCTCGGGGACTCGCCACCACGGACTCGCCCTTGCATACTGAACACGCTCGGGGACTCTCCACCGCGGACTCGCCCTCGTGTACTCAACACGCTCGGGGACTCGCCCCACGTGGACTCGTCTCGCGTATTCCCCTGCAATGACTCGACGACTTCACCATCAATGATTTGGTGGCCTCCACGTCCTCTACGACAGCAAATTGACAAGGCGCCGGCCATAATTCTCTAAGGGGCGACACCGTCCAATGATGACTCGCCCGACGCGTCGACTCGCCTTGGCGATTGGGCTACTTCATGAGCTATTTCTCTATTTCAGGAGCTCGCCAAGGACTCACCATTGACTCCACCCTGGAATCACCTACGTCGATTCGGTGGCTTGAAGTTATCGCCAAGTCCCTGACGCGCTCGGGGACTACTGATGGGGGAATACCAATCGGGGTATGCCCATGAAGCGGATTCACCAGCTAGAGCGAGCCGACTGAAGCCTAATCCTAGGCGGATCGACTCGCCAAATACGACGACTGGCGCATACTGGACCCAGACGACACACCGACTGGAGGCCCAAGATGGCGACTCCAATATAAAGCCCACCAAAACACTTGTAAACCCTAACTGGCTACATATATAAAGCCACCAGGGGCGCCCCTTTGCGCGAGATCTCTCCCACATCATATTAGACCTAATCTCTCCCCCCGCCTCCGGCAGCTCCAGGTAAACCAATCTATGATCATATACTGGATTGACAGCAGGACGTAGCGATCCTCCATCGAGGGGACGTGAACCTGGATACATCGTGTGCCAATCTCTCTCCCGGATTCTCCTACGTCGCCTTGACCTTTCCTCTATGTAAGCTACCCTGTAGCATCTGCCGTGGTCAATTTCACGACAGTGATGAGCCCCGAAAAGGGAGTTCGCACACAGGCATGTAATGGTGTACACATAAAGCAGGTAAAGGACACCAAATCCTCATTCGAGTCCTTCCACGGCTGCTTGAATATTAAAATTTTCATGTTGTGAAAGTAAGAGGATTTCGTAGCCTCATTCACAAGATGCATGCCTGCTGTGTAGCTAAGCTGCATGAGAAAGATGGCAGCAGCTCTTTAGTAGGACTATCCAGAAGACATCACAAAAACAAATGATGGTCTCTCTGAGCTACTCCATATGACTCTGAAGGTAGCCAATAGAACTTGTTCAAGATCCATTTGAAGCTTGAAACTACAAACTTGTTCAAGATCCAATTGAAGCTTGAAACCATGGTTGTGAGTAAACTAGCTGGTGATCATCATGTACCAACATTTCACTCGATAATCCTACGTCCAAAGCAGAATATGTAGATGGTTAATTAATGGAGATGAAATCTAGTCATGCCTTTTATGCTTGCTATTATTTTATTTTCTTCTATATTGAATTTCACTCAGATGTTCATACGAAGATATCCGAAGTGTCTTCCATTTGTTAATCCGAAAGAAAAATGTAAATTGTTAGTGGTGACAAATTTATTAAAATTATTAGTGATGATAAATTAGTTAGGAAGTCTCTAAGACCCGGTCCATTCTGTTTTTATATGTATAAGATCCAACGCTTATTGGGTATTTGCACACTTTATGGAGTGTATGTAGCTTTAAATTCTTTTTTAGATAATAGGCAGCATACAACCACCCGATATTAACTTAATAAAGCCACAAACATAGTTTTACAACGATATAACTGTTAGGGCAATAGATCTTGTATTACCAGAGGGCCAAAGGCCAGAATATATAGTACATGTACATGTGCAAATATACATGAAACCCCCTAACATATGGATAAAATACAATACACAAATATACTCTAACACCCCCCCTCAAACTCATGGTGGATCCACAACACTGAGTTTGCAGAGTAAGAAATCATGCTGAGCACGAGTTTGCGCCTTTGTAAAGAAATCTGCCAACTGCAAGTCTGAAGGCACATAATGGAGCACAACAACCTGATCCTACACCTGAGCACGTGTATAAAAAGCATCAACACCAATATGCTTGGTCAGCTCATGCTTGACCGGATCACGTGCAATACTGATAGCACCTGTACTGTCTGACAAAAGTGGAGTGGGCGTCGTAACAGAGACACCAAAATCTGCAAGCAACCACCGTAACCAGGTCACTTCAGCAGTCACCGAAGCCATAGCCCGCAACTCAGCCTCAACACTCGAACGGGAAACCACTACCTGTTTCTTCGTCTTCCAAGCAACAAGCGAACCACCAAGAAACACACAGTAAGCAGAAAGTGAACGACGATCTGTAGGATCATTCGCCCACGTAGCATCCGAGTAGCACTGAAGCTGGAGAGAGCTAGAACGAGGGAAGAAAAGGCGACGAGTAATCGTGTCACGAAGATAACGGAGGACACGAAGGAGATGACCATAGTGAACAGTGGTAGGAGCTGAGACAAACTGACTCAGAATATGAACAGGATAAGAGATATCAGGACGGGTGACAACAAGATAAACGAGACTCCCAACAAGATGGCGATAACGAGTGGGATCGGGAAGAGGATCACCATCCGTAGAACGAAGCTTAACATGAAGCTCCATAGGAGTCTCAACGGTGCGCTCATCCGCAAGAGCAGCCCGAGCAAGAAGATCCTGAATATACTTTTCCTGAGAGATAGAAAACCCATCAGAAGAGGATGAAACCTCAATCCCAAGAAAATAGCGAAGAGGATCAAGATCAGTCATAAGAAACTGATCACGCAGGCGAGCCTTGACAAAGGCAATATACTCAGGATCATCACCAGTAATGATCATATCATCAACATAGAGAAGCAGAAGAGTGCGTCCATGAGGAGAAGTGTGAACAAAAAACGCTGGATCATGAGAACTAGGAGAGAAACCAGCAGCAGTCACCACAGAGGCAAAGCGCTCAAACCAGGCACGAGGGGCCTGTTTAAGGCCATAAAGAGAACGTCGAAGACGACAAACCATCCCATCAGAAACAGAATACCCAGGAGGAGGCTGCATATAAACCTCCTCACTCAACTTGCCATTAAGAAAAGCATTTTGAACATCAAGCTGGGACACAGACCAGCGTCGAACAGAAGCAACGGCAAGAAGAGTACGCACAGTGGTTATATGTGCCACAGGAGCAAAAGTCTCATCATAGTCACGACCATGTTCCTGCTGAAAACCACGAGCCACAAGACGCGCTTTATAACGCTCAAGAGATCCATTAGAGCGGGTCTTAATTTTATAGACCCACTTACATGTGATAGGACGAACACCAGGAGGGGGAGAGACAAGATCCCATGTGCCTGTGCGCTCAAGCGCAGCAATCTCCTCAGCCATGGCAAGCTGCCATTCAGGATGACACACAGCATCCCGATAAGAAGTCGGCTCGGAAACTACAGAAAGACCATACTGACTAGGAGAGTAACGGTCTAGAGCACGACGCTGACGAACAGGTCGTGAGGAAGGAAGCTCATCTGCGGAAGATGACTCATTAGAAGAGGATGAAGAAGGAGGCGCGGAGGAAGGATCCGAAACTGGAGACCGAGGAGAACTAGGGGAACTAGACGGAGGAGAGGATGGCGCCGAAGACAAAGGAGGCGCAGCAGAAGGAGGAGATGGAGGAGAAGATACAGCGGAAGGTATACCAGGAAAAAGAAGAAAAGAGAGATCATCCGTTAGGTAAGTACCAGAGGTGGGGCGAGGATAGAAAGGACGCGTTTCATCGAACGTGACATCACGAGAGATGCGCATACGACGACCAACGGGGTCCCAACAGCGATAGCCCTTATGCTCATCACTGTAGCCAAGAAAAACACACTCAACAGACTAAGCGGTTAGTTTGGTGCGTTCACGAGGAGGGAGAAGGACATAGCAAACGCAGCCAAATAAACGAAGAGCCGAGTAATCTGGACAGGATCCAGAGAGACGCTCGAGAGGAATGCCACCCTGAAGAGCAGCTGAAGGCTGGATATGAATGAGGTAAGTCGACGTAGTGACAGCCTCGGCCTAGAAATGCGGCGGAAGAGAGGAAGCAATCATCATAGCGCGGGTAGTCTCAAGAATATGACGATGCTTACGCTCGGCGACACCATTTTGAGCATGGGTGCCGGGACACGAGAACTGAGCAAGGGTGCCCTGCTCAGCAAGGATACCACGCAGGTGCTGAGAGATATACTCTCCTGCAGAATCAGCACAAAAAACACGAATAGGTGTGGAATACTGGGTACGAACCATAGCCACAAAACGCTGATAAATAGCAAGCACCTCGCTGCGAGAGCGCATAAAAAATACCCAGGTGTACCGTGAAAAATCATCAATAAACAAAATATAGTATCGATGGCCTCCTTTTGAAGCAAAGGGAGACGGACCCCACACATCTGAATGAACTAAATCAAAAGGTCGCTGAGATACAGACACACTAGTAGGATAGGGAAGCTGAATCTGTTTACCTAACCTACAACCTTGACACGAATGAAGCGACGACACATCTCCCGAGACAAGCCCCAGAAGCTCACGACGAACTAAGGATGATAAACGGAAACCGCAAAGATGGCCTAGCCGATGATGCCACTGCTGAAAAGAGCCAGTGACAGACGCAGCAACCGCAGGAGAAGTAGCAGAAGAAGTGTCGGCAGAAGGAACGCGAAGCCAGTCTAACTCCCAGAGCCCCGGATACTCAATGCTCCGAGGGCCAGCTCCAACCAGAGCCTGCGTACGACGGTCCTGAACAGCACAAGAATCAGCATCAAGAATGACCCTACAACCAGAATCAGTAAGCTGACTAGCAGAGAAAAGATTCATCTTAAGACTGGGAACATGATAAACATCAGGAACAGAGAAGGAAGAAGTAGAGAGGGTGCCTCGACTGGAAACAGGAAGATAGGTACCATCAGCCGTAATAACACGGACAGGAGAAATAAGAGAGCGAAGAGCAGAAAGAATAGAAGATGCAGAAGTCATATGAAAAGAAGTTCCAGAATCCAGATACCACGGGGATGACGTACCTGACTGTGTAGAAGATGATGGTCGCGTAGTGCCAGAAGAACTAGTCACAGAACCAGCAGAACCCGTCGAGGAGGAGCCTGTAGCAGCGAGCAGACTACGAAGACCACGGAGAATGTCCTGATCAGACAGAGCACCAGCAGGAGGTCTAGAAGCACCAGTAGAAGGTCCAGAGGCAACAGTAGAAGATCCTGAAGACCCAGATTGTCGACGAGCAAGATACTGCTGACGTAAGCATGGGTCCCTCGTCCAGCAACCAGAGATGTCGTGGCCAGGCTTGCCACAGTGAACACAGGGAGGACGAGAACCACGAGGCTGCTGAGACTGACACTGACCCTGGGCCGGTGGAGTGGAGAGTAGTGGCGGCGCGAAGGACCGCGACGAAGCCGGCGGCACAGGGGGACCATGAGCAGCAAGCACAGACGGAACCTCAAGAAGACCAGCACCACGAAGACGAGTCTCCTCAGCACGAAGCTCAGCCAGTACCTCAGAGAGCGGAACACGACCACGGGCAAGCAGCTGGGCACGACGGCTCAAACTCCATGCGGAGCCGTGACAAGAACTCAAAGACGCGCTGAAACTCCAGATCCGCGCGCACAATCAGACAGCAGGGACAGGTATTAAACACCGCTGTACGAAGAGAGTCAAGCTGACGCCAAATAGCAGCACTCTGAGTGTAGAAATCATCAATAGTAGAATCACCCTGCTTGAGCTCATGCTCCTGACGAACCATAGACAGATAAAGAGCATCTCCAGATGGCTGATAGCGCTGACGAAGAAAAGCCCACTGATCAGCAGCAGTGGGAAGACCCATGAACTCAGAAGCATACTGAGGCAGAACACTGTAAGTGAGAACAGCAGCAGCACGAGCATCCTCATCGATCCACTGAGTGTAGTCGGCCAGATCTAGTCGGTAGGCCGTAGTAGCAGCAGGATGCGCCTGAACCTGGCGCGCTCATAGTCAGCCCGAGCAGAATCATCAGCACTCTGGGCTGCATCCTTGACCGCCTGAGTAGCATCGGGGGCAAGGGCAACGGGCGGCGGAGGGCCGGAACGGCGGCGACGGGGCCGAGGCGGCGGCGGCAGCGGCGGCGACCAGCGGCGGCGGCGAGTAGAGAGAGGAAAAAAAGGCCTTACGGCTCTGATACCATGTTAGGGCAATAGATCTTGTATTACCAGAGGGCCAAAGGCCAGAATATATAGTACATGTACAGGTGCAAATATACAGGAAACCCCCTAACATATAGGGAAAATAGAATACACAAATATACTCTAACAATAACCACCAGAAACACATGCTCGTAGACAGGGGAACCTTACTGCCAACACTTAACAACCAAGGCAAAGTATACACGACACATAGAACAACCATGTAGCAATACAACAAAAGAGATCGACGTTAAGAAGTAATCTCAAGACACTAGTTGGTAAGGGGTGGGCTTCTTGTGCTGCTGGAGGAGAATAAGTATGTCGATGAAGCTTGCGTAGCAACTCCAGGAGCAGGTTCATCGCCTCCAGGTCCTTAAGAGGAAGCGGAGGGCGCCACAGCTGCAAAAAGATGAAAGCTTTGAACAGTCTGCGGGTTGTTTAGGAAAGATTTTCTCAATGCTAAATTTATTTATAATATTCCATAGCGCGTAGCTTTGGGCAACAAACACAATCCAGATGCAACAACTAGCTTTCTTGGAGAACTGGGAGAGAATATGGAAGAACTCCTCAAAAGAGTTAGGGTTCCACATCACGTTGATCATCTTTCGCAACCCGCTCCAACAGAATCTAGCCAACACACAAGTGAAATAGATGGGGGAGACAGATTCCACTTGCCCATAGAGGCATCACTTGCCATCTGAGGGGCCATGTCGTGCAAGGATGAGCTCACTAGCAGGGAAGCGCCCTCTGGCCAGCTGCCAAGTAAAGATTTTGATTTTTAGGGGGATCTTAGCAGACCAGATGATCTTATATGTAGGGTTGTTTTGACCCTGAATCATTTTCCTGTACATGGGGAGACAGTATACGACTTAGAGGGATCCAGGGCCCAACTCACCTTGTCTCGCTCCACTACCATAGAGACCTGACCAAGCTCTTGGGTCAAGCAGTTCCACAATTGTAATTCTTCAGGGCTGAAAGAACGTCTGAAGTTTAGCACCTAGCCCTAGGGTGACAGTGCCTAGTCCACCTTAATAGACGGGTGATCACAAATAGCAAAGAGTCTAGGAAATCTAAATTCTAGGGGGGGGGGCTCACTAAATCACCAGTCAGTCCAGAAGCAAACCCTTACACTGTCACCAATTTCAAACTTGGAGCCCAAATGAAACAAGTGTTTGATTATATTCATATTTCTCTAGAACTGAGAGATACCATGGCACTACAGGTTTAGGAAGTTGTCCGCATTGCGGTACTTAGCGAGGAGAATTGTGTGCCACAGATTCTTGCTTTCCTCAGGATTCATCAATCTCCAATCCCACTTGAGCATGAGGGCAACGTTCAGGATTCTAGAATTGAGCACCCCAGGCCCACCCAGATCCTTGGGCTTGCTGATGTCCGGCCAGTTAACCCAATGATATTTCCTTTTGCCCCCCACCCCTCCCACAAGAACCTAGAAAAGTGTTTGCCAAATTGGTCATAGGTACCTTCTGCTAGGAGGAAGAGGCCCATGGAGAAGATTGGGAGACTAGACAGAGAGTAGTTTGTGATTGTGAGTCTGGCAGCGGAGGACATGAACCTCCCCTTCTAGGGCTCCACTCTCTTCCCAACCACGTTCACCAGCCCCTCCCTATCGTCCATGGTCAGATTTCTATCGGCCATGGGAAAACCTAAGTAGGTGAAAGTAAAAGCACCGGTCCTACATTTAAGGATCCTTACCACTCTGGCTTGTTCCTCACTGTCAACCCCCATAACTAACACTTGACTTTTCAAGAAATTTATTTTCAAACCTGAGAGAAGCTCAAAGCAAATCGGGATAAACTTGAGATTATGGAGGCCCACATCGCCCAGATCCAAAACAAGAATGGTATCATAGGCATACTGCAGGTGGGACACTCCCCCTGGAATCAGATGCTGCACCACACCACGAATATGACGCGAAATGCACGCTGCATTAAGGATCGTGGCTAAAGCATCAGCCATAAAGTCGAATAGGAGATGTGAGATTGGGTCCCCTTGCAGCACCCCTCTCCTATTTCGAAAAAGGGCCAATATTACCATTGATGTTAATAGCCTCCTGACCGTCCATAACCAGCTACATGAGAAGGTGAACATTGCCTGAATTGAACCCCTCCCGATCAAGACATCACGAAGAAAAGGCCATCTCACTCTATCATAGGCCTTCTCAAAGTCTAACTTGAGGATCACACCAGCATAATTCTAGACTTTAGTCTACTCTTGGATGGTAATTTGCTAAAAAATTAAAATATGCAAATTGTTGGTGGCGGTTGATGGCCCAAAATATATCGAACTCGTTGGGGAACCCCAAGAGAAAGGTATGATGAGCACATCAACATGTTTTTCCCTAGTACGAAACCAAGGTTATCAATCCAGTAGGAGCCAGGAAACACCCTAAAGGTGTTGCTAGCCGAACGTTGGCAGGACGCACTACCGGTACCAGCAGCAACGTGGATACCTGCACAACACAACCACAGAACTTTGCCCCCAACTTGCGATGAGGTTGTCAATCTCACCGGTTTTGCTGAAAACAAAGGATTAAACTATCGAATGGAAGGAAGTAATAGATTGTAGAAAGTAAACACAAAGCAGTAAACAGTTTGTAGATTGTATATAAAAGAAAGGACCGGGGTCCATAGTTCACTAGAGGTGGCTCTCCTTAAGATAGATAACATGCTGCGTGAATAAATTACAACGGGGCAATTGACAAACATCGAGAAAGCATACAAGCATATACTAATCATCTTGACTCCTTTAAGACTTGATTGGGCATTACAACATTATACATAGACCGTCATCCAACTGCATCTATGACTAATAATCCACCTTCAGGTTATCATCCGAACCCTCTCTAGTATTAAGTTGCAAGCAACAGATTATTGCATTACGAATTGCGTGTAAAGTAAACAATACGATTGTTCTATGAACAAAGGATTGTTGTTTTCTTCCTAGTAGCAACAACACATCTAGTACCTTAGATATTTCTGTCACTTCCCCAGTTTACTAGAGGCATGGACCCACTATCGAGCATAAATACTAACTCTTGGAGTTGCTAGCATCTACTTGGCCAAGATAGCTACTAACAATGGAAAGCATGCAAAATCACAAATAACAAAGACATGATAGAATCAATAAATAGCATCTCAATATCCATCGGATCCCCGCAAACACAACATGTAGAATTACAAATAGATGATCTTGATCATGAACGGAGCTCACAAGATCTAGACATGAAAGCACAAAGGAGGAGAACCAGCCATCTAGCTACTACATGGACCCGTAGTCCAGAGATGAACTACTCACGCATCACACCGGAGGATTGCATGATGATGATGAAGGCCTCCAGGGTGAATTCCCCTCTCCGGCAGGGTGCCGATAAGAGCTTCAGATCCCTCCCGATCTAGGGATGGAGACGACGGCGGCTACAGACTCTTTCGTGGATTTTTGATCGGGTACTTAGGGTTTCTGTATCGGAGGCAACTTATAGGCGGAAGGAGAGGCCGAGGGGGTGCCTGGGCTGGCCACACCACCCCTTGGCGCGGGATAGGCCTGGCCGCGTGGCCAGGTGGTGTGGCCGCCCTCCGACCCTTCTCCGTCTCGTATTCTGGCTCCGTGTGTCCCCTGGTAAAATAATGACTTTGACTTTTGTCCTGTCCAATTCCGAGAATATTCTTTTTCCGACTTCCTGGAATCAAAAACAGCAGAAACAGGCAGCTGACACTGTGGCTCTTGTTAATAGGTTAGTCCAAGAAATCATATGAAAAGTACTCTAAAATGTGGACAAAACAAAAGAAAGTAGATAAAAACAAGCATGAAACATCAAAAATCATAGATACATTTGCAATGTATCAACATCTCCAAGCTTAACTCCTGCTCGTCCTCGAGTAGATAAGTGATAAAAAGAAATAATAAGTTTTTAGGTGACATGCACCATCATAAACTTACCATCTGATGATTCATGGACTACTACACTGGTATAGGACTCTTCTGCACCGTTCAGGGATCAACCCGTGGGGCCCCAATCAACCATTGCCCATGAGAGGAGTACGGGGAGTATACTTCCCACTGAGTCAGGGAACACATGAAGCAAGCATTGAACACCAAATGATTCTGGTTCCTTCGGACCGTTCCATAACTTAACTTTAAGTTTTTCATGACTCGGTAGAAAAGGAGACAGCATCGCAGCCCCCAGGACTTGAAATCTCTTCAGCAGTGCGCTTTGTTAGGTAGTTTGTGTCCCTGTTATGTTCAAATTGGCAGCAGTCCTTAATCAAAGAAGCCTTTACTATCCTGATTTCTTCCATTCTCAAAGCAGTGCGTTACTCCTTAGTCCTTAAGCAAAGAAACAACGGCTTCAATGTTGGCATATCTGTCTGTTCCTATATCTGATAACTATCGGTGTGAACGCTATACAATTTTTTTTTGCCAGGATCGGGGAGGGTGGACGTGAGCTGAGTAGCCACGGAGATGGTACGTGTGTGTGTATATGATATATACAGACCGAGAATCATATGGACCGACAAGAAATATATATGCGTTGGTGTTTATAGCATGGTAGGTGGACGTTCAAAACAGATCCATGCGTACGTAGGGTTACAGAGGAGTCGCCCCCTCATGGGGACCGAGGGGGGCAAACCCTATCCCCGCCGCCACCTCCTCTCCCTCCATCCTTCTCCCTCCTCGTTGCCCCCGGAGGTCCGGCGGCCTAAGTGCGCGGCGCCGGTGATGGGGGCGGCGGGGATCTGGCCTCCCGGCCCCATCGCGGCGGTAGGGAGGAGAACGCCGGCGCTGGACGGGGCCCCCTCGCCATCGACGTCTTCGCGGCTCCGGCCGGCGGTGGCTTCGTGGGAGCTTGGATCTGGAGGCGGCGGCCTCTACCGGCGTGGAGCGGGTGGCGATCTGGTGGAAGAGGTGCCGGCGATGGGATTTCGTTGGAAGACCTAGATCGGCTCTCTATCCCTAATTGCCTGCTCGATCCGTTCTCTAGGAACCGGCCGACGGTGTGGGGATCGCTGCGTCAGATCTAATAAAGGAGGTGGTCCTTTGGTTTATTTCGCACGAAGACGAAGATCTGCTTGATGTCTGCCCTCGTTGATCTGGTCTGGAGAGGCGGGTTCCGGAAGGCTCCGCCGGCGAACTCCCATGGGCCTATCATGCTTGGAGATTGCTGGATCGAAAGGTATTCGGTCGTGCGCACCTTGTTTTTCTGGCCGTTTGGTTTCAGCGGGAGCGTTGGGAAGCTCTGTTGTTTGTTTCCACCAAGTGTCATTCTTTAAGCCATGGTGAAGTCAGATACGGAGAATGTCAGGAAAGCGGAAATATGAGGGTAGCGATGGTGGTTTTAGTTCTTGTGGCGACGGAGAACTGGCTGCGTGATCTGGGACTCGTTGCAGTGACTGCTGGTGCAGGAAGACAACACAGAGGAGTTCCTAGTCTTACCTTGCAGGGTGAAAATCCAAGGTCTGGCCTTAATGGTTGTGCCTGACAATGACTTTGTTGAAGGCATTGTTTTGTGAGCGAGGACTTTCTCTAGGGTGAAAAGCTATATTGTTGGATCGGGCAATGACGACGCTTGGGCACTGTTTTCTTCTTGAAGGCGTTGTTATTGGAGTGGAGGACTACCGGTGTTGT
Source organism: Avena sativa (assembly GCA_916181665.1). Taxonomy (NCBI): domain Eukaryota; kingdom Viridiplantae; phylum Streptophyta; class Magnoliopsida; order Poales; family Poaceae; genus Avena; species Avena sativa. The sequence continues at coordinate 69,707,249 of OV702292.1, forward strand.
TCGGATGGTATCAGTCTTATTGCTTTGATGATTAGTTCTCTGTAGCGGGACTTTTATTTTTTGTAATTTTTTTCTTTTTTCTAGGCTGTGTGCATCCGTAGGTTCGCTAGGGCATGCGTTGTTGCATAGGCTGGGTATAATTGGTATCCCTGTGATATTAATATATACTCTTTGTCAAAAAAAAAAGGTGGACTGACATGACATATGCATTGGTGACGAGCGATCGGTAACAGAATTACGACAGGCGACAGGGAAAAAAAAGATAGGCAGTGACCACAGAACCCACGTTCTAGTCTGTCCACAGGTGCTTCAAGTTTAAGATTTGAATTTCAGTTCATGCTCTGAAAGTTGGATGACTTTGTAGGACTGCTTGTAGTCGGGCTGCATGAGAAAAGGACACGGATGACAGTTTCAGCATGTGCTGCCCGCGCGCGGCCGGTCCTCATATCTTATGATCTGACTATGAACGACTCCTGCTCACACGTACGCGTCAGATTAATGAACAACTTTGTCATACGTGGCTGTTTACGATGTAGAGTAGTATTCATGCATGGTCATGACTCATGACACATGCGAGCAACCTCATTTCCTCGCTCCTAGCACTGTTTCATTTTTTTAGGGTAAGTTTTTCGTTGTTAAATTATATACTGCGCTGACCCTCCTAGCACTGTTTTATTTTTTTTAGGGTAAGTTTTTTGTTGTTAAATTATATACTGCGCTGACCGCTGAGTCTACTTTCTACCTAATCAGCCTTGCAAAAATAGCCACGGAAACTGAAGAAAGCATTTTTTGTAGTGAACACCTCCTTTGAGTACTTTCCCAGCTTTAGGTTTATGGTTTCCGTGACTTCGACGAAAACAGACTTACATGGCCTTTGAAGCTGATATGGAGATGCTGGCGCTTTTTTCCTTCTGACGGACTGCATTAAACTGCGACGAGCGTGTCCTGTTCATGCACAAATTGACCATACTTTCTGATATCGGGTATTTTCTTCTATCTGATGTCTTCCATCCTCAAAAAGATTCACATTACTCCTTCAACAGATCTGGCAGGCGACGACTTTGGCAAGTACGTCCGCTCCTATTTATCTCATAGCTATCAGTGTAAAGTGTGAACGGTATACATTTCTTTTTGCGAGGTCTCGAGAGACTCAAGGTGAGATGAGTGAAGAATAGGCGTGCCTATGAGTGTGTGTATATAGACGCGACACGAGATGGACTGACTAGAAGACGCATCAGTGTTCGTAAGGAGCTAACAGATGTCATGGCATTGTAGTATGGTAGGTGGACTGACAAGATTCATACATTGGTGACGAGCCCTGTGACTGGAATTCTTACATGGACAGGCAACGCATAAAGCACAACAGGGAACACATAAAGCACAGTAGTCAGTGAACAACGAATCCTCATTCAAGTCCTCCCACAACTTCGTCAAGTTTAAGAAATAAAAGGATCTCTCTTTGAGCTATAGAGCTATGCAGGTAGCCAGGAAAACGTATACAAGCTTCAGTTCAATCTTGAAACCATAGTGGTGAACAGATTGGCTGGTCATAACCATGTCCTGAATATTTTCTTGAATAACACACTTAAAATAAAATGGTAGAAAGCAGAAAAGCATCTCTGAATTTCATCACCACTAATTAACCTCTCGTAAATCATGACTTTTTTTTTTTCGAAATGGGGAGCGGAGCCTCGGCCTCTGCATCAATCGATGGACACAGCGTTTCTCGTAAATCATGACTATCAACAATAGGGTTGAATAAGAAAGGCCATTTTGCCAAAGTACTTCGATTTAACTACAACCTTTTACAAGAAGAGGAAAGACCTCATCTGCTCACCAAATAGCTCGTGTAGATCCTATAGTACCATCTGATGATTCATGAACTACCGCACTGGTAGACGACTCTGCTATACAGTCGAGGGCTCAACCCCTGGAACCCCAGTCTACCATTCCCCACGAGACACGAGAGGAGTACTAGGACTCTACTTCCTGGTTCCTTCGGCTCCTTCCATAACTTAAGTTAAAAGCTTTTGATGACTCGGTATAAAAAAAGAAACATCATTGCAGCCTCTAGGACTTGGAAATTGGCATGCAGCATGTTTAGTTGAGTGGTTTGTGTCCCTGTCATGTTCAAATTGGCAACAAGTCCTGTTTGCGGTAACTTTTTCTATCCTGATTCCTTCCATTCTCAAAGCTGTGCATTGTTCTTCATAGTACTTAACCAAAGAAGCAAAGGCTTCAGCGTTGGCATATATGTCTGTTCCTATATCCGATAACTATCGGTGTGAATGCTATACAATTTTGTTTTGTGAGGATCGGGGAGGTTGGATGTGAGCTGAGTAGCCAAGGAGATGCGCGTATGCATGTGTATATACAGACCGAGCACCATATGGACTGACACGAAGATATGCATAGGTGTTTATGAGCTAAGAGATGTTATAGTTGTATATAGCATGCTAGGTGGACTGACAAGACACATGTATCGGTGACGAATGACCAGAAACGGAATTATGACAAGCGACAGAGAAAAAAGACAGGCAGTAACCATGGAACCCTCGTTCTAGTCCATCTGAAAGTTGGATGACTTTGTTCCTCCGATCCGCTCACACGATGCATGATTGCTTGTAGTTGGGCTGCACAGGAGAACACTAGCAACTGCGTAAAGGCATCTCCAACAGATGCTCTAAACTTTGGCGCTGCAAAACCGCTTTGCAGCACGTTGTATCCAGTTTTAGCGTGCACGGACGTCTCTAGCTTTTCCAGATGCCCTAAAATACAGCACGGAGCAGGCAGTGCTTTACCAGAGGCTGGAAAATAGGCTCCAAAATTTTACAAAGAATATCCTGCACATACTTTAAGAAAAGCAATCGGGTCCTTTAGTCTCAATTACACATAGGGGGGGGGGGGCAGCCGTGGTGGTGGAGCTTGCACGGGTGAGGCCCAGTACATGCCAGCCGTGGTGGTGGAGCGCGCGGGGCGGCGGAGGGGAGGCCGGTGGATGGATGGCCAGGGGATGCCAGGGGCGATGGACGGGCAGCAATGGGCTGGCAGGCAGGGGATAGCGGCGGGCCGCTGAAAAGAGGGCAGGCAGGGGATGGAAGAGCCGACAACAAGGCGGCGTCTCACGGCATCAGAGCGCAGTGTCCACACTGTCGTCGGCGGCGCGGGCGGCGGAGGGGTTGGTCGGTGTGGACGAGAAAGGCGATGTCATGGTCGCCCGACTGCACGAGCGGGAGGGCTAGTGGCCGGCGGGGTCGGACCTCCTCGTCGAGTGGGTCTCGGGAGGCAGTAGTGGGCCAATGTCGACGACCAGCTTCTACGAGTGGGTGAAATTTCCGTTGGCAGTTGGGCTTCGCGCGTGCTCTAGATTTTACAGTGTGCATTAGCCCGCGCCCTCTATACCCTTTTGGATAGAGCATTCTAGTGCCTGCTACAAACTTTTTTGGGCGCACTATTTTATAGGCTACGTTGTAGCACGTTTTTCGCCTCCGGCACGCTAAAATAGCTGTTTTTAGCGCATGGGGCATTTTTACAGCCTCTGTTGGAGGTGCCTGAGGCGTGCACCACTGCGTCATGTTTCCATACTGCGGATTGGTTACCACCGCGCGTAAGTGATCCGAGCAGGAGGATAGCGCGTGGAGCTATCATCCTCAGTTCGTGGTTGCTCTTTTTCTGTGTTTGGTCCAACAATTATAGCTAGACATGAAACCTCTCCGAACCAGGTGGCCGCAAAGGATTTTTGAGGAAGAGTACTCCTTGACGTTCCGACAGTCAACACATGGACAACACATAAAACTATTCTCTGTGTTTGCCTTAGCCATATTGATAAATTTATCAACGCCTTTAATGTACTCGGAAGTGCGTCAGTCACCGTACATCCATCCCCCGGTTTATCTGTATCATATAATTGAGTTTATCAAAAACCATTACAGAACATCATGAATGGTGAAATGACCACTTTACATCGACACATGCACTTTATCAATAACAGATGAAAGGATAAGGTTGCTAACCTCGATCGAGGAGGAAAGAAAGAGGAGAAAGCTTACGTGTGGTTGGGACACCTCATATCATTTTTGTTTTGTGTGAAATCAAGTGGCATCATTCTCTCAGACATTTCATCGAACACCTCATGTGCATAGAAAAAAACATACTAGCACACACATCTCACACCTTCCACCAAGAAAAAACAGAGGAGGGAGGGCTGCCTGGGTGGTGTATTTATTATAGGTAGACTATTCGTCCCGGTTTATAACACAATCCGGGACTAAAGGTGTTGCGCTAGACCAAACTAGGACTAAAGATATGCGGCAGACCACGTGTCTGATGCAACAATGCCCCCTAGCTCCCGTGCGACGCTCCGGCCGCTCAAACCGGGACAAATGCTAGCATTACTCCCGGTTCGTGGCGCGACCGGGAACAAAACTCTAGGGTGCTCCTGAACGAAAGGCTTTTTTTCTACTAGTGTTTGCAGGTTATACCAATGTACTCATTCCATTTTGCCGAAGTATTTGGATTCAACTTCAACCTTTTACAGAAAAAGAAAGACCTCACCGGATATAGCTTATGTAGATCCTATCCTAAACCTCTGTGATTTAATGTGCCTACACAGACATATGATTGGACGAGACATGTTTTAATGAATCTATTTGTAAGAGTTCACATGTAATTCCATGCAAATGCTTTGGTAGTTTTCACAGTCATCTCGGTTCAACTGCCAGATTTGATGAAAAGATGCAGGCCACATGCCCGATTCAGTTTTAAATAATTCCTAACCTAAACCGAAACACCTCGCTCTGTGAATTATGCGTATCAACTTGTGATTCATGAACATACTAGCGGAGATGATGCTTATGTAGAGTACATGATTCAACTGTTGGCTACAGGAGCCCAAACCTACCAATGCTGTCGAGACTGTGCTTCCCATGGTGACAAGGAACGCATAAAGCATAATGTCAACTTCACTCATGATCTTGCCCCCAGTACGAGATCATTCAGGAAGACTTCGCATAATTGATTAATGAGTTCCCCGGTCATGTACACATGGACAAGAGGTTCCATTCAGCGTAACTCTTTTTGACCCGATGTCTCCCATTCTCAAAGCTTTGCCTTAACCCTTAAAAATATAAGCAAATGCTACAACATTGTCATATCTGCTAACTATTGGTGGGAAACTGGGAATTGTATAGGATCTTTTTTACCAAGAGTCAAGATGGGCATTGTGAGCCGTGGAGCAAAGGAGAAGCGTATGTGTATATATATAAACAAAGCATGATATGGACTGATAAGAAGATGCATCGGTGTCTATGACGAGCTAGATGTTACTGTAGTATATCATGGTAGGTGGAGTGAAAAGAAATATGCATCAATGACCAGCACTAGAAATGGAATTCCCACACAACGTGGAAAACATAAAGCAGGCAGTGGACAACAAATCCTCATTTTAGTCCTTCCAGGGCTGCTTCAACTTTAAGTTTTTATTGTTCTAAAAGTAAGAGAACTTTATAGATCAGTTTACAAGATGTGGTTGATGATTGTTGTTCTGCACCAGAAAGCAACCAGCAGCTCTCGAGTAGAACCATCAGACAACACATTATGAAGTGAAGGTCTCTCTGAGTTATAGGATTTTGAGGTTAGGAAGTAAAACCTGTACTCCTACATGATTCAGTTCAAACTTGAAAACCATAGCGGTGACGAAACTACGGTGATCACAATGTACTGAGACTTTCACTTCGATGATCCTACATCCAAATCAGAACATGTAGTTAGTTAATTAGCTAGCGGTGACGAAGTTCAGCTATGCTTTTTTATGTTTGTTATTAATTTATTTTGTTTCTCCACTCGATTGATTTGCCTATATTTTTTTCGAAATGGAGGAAGATCGACCCGGCCTTTACATTCAAAGGATGCACACAACCTTTTTATTAGATTATTCACAATACCTTATATGAGAAATTACAAAGATCAGACCGCAGCCACCAACCTAGCGACAACTCACAACTCCCACAACCATGATGAAGGGGTGTCCATGAACATGGACAATACGCTGACATCACGCTGACATCACGCAAATGTGCATCATCTAAAAACCGAAAGCCTCGACAACTCATCCAACGACGAGCAAGTGGCACAACAGGTCCGACAGACCCTCGTCACATACAAATACACGCTACAGAAGTACTCGTAGCAGCCGTCTTTCGCATATCCATCTTCAGGAGAAATCACTGCAATGACCTTGCGATGCCTGCCGTGAATGCCACCATGATGCCAAAAAGCTCCACCATCCTGCGCGAATCAAAAATGCATGCACGGTCGATATCGAGCCCCCTCGGCAGCATGCCGCCATCCGACGCAGCTCCACCATCCTGAAAGTGGATTCTCAATATAGACCACATATGTTTTTATGCACTATACTGGACTTTTTATCGAATTAGAAAATGAAATTCTACTAGGCAGTAATTATTCAATTCAATAAATGGTTAACAATGATCTAATTCTGCTTTTATTCTTTTATGCTTATTTTGGTAATGTAATTTTTTTGCACGCATAGTCAAAGTTAACCTGTTAGAATTAGTTCAGATATATATATACCTGATAATGTGCAACTTGGTTGTCAACTTAAATAATTTCAGCTAGGGACAAGCAAACTTTATGTCAATCAAGGATGCAAGTGTTTATGATTTTTGCAGGTGGAGAGTCTTTCCCCATGGCTCCACTCAGCTTGTCCCCCGCATCGCCTCCCTGGTGACACGGGCTGCGCGCCTACCCTTCCCCAGTCCCCACCCTCCCTCACTCCGTCCCTTCCCCTCGCCGCCCTCGGCACGCACCATCCTGACAAAGCTCAGGAGGTGACGGCGACGATGGGAGTTTTTCCCTGCTTGCGTGTGGCGGAAGGTGATCGGCCTAGGAGCATTGGCGTCGAAGGAAGTTACAGCTGCAGCGAAGGAGGGAACCTGGTGTCGGCTTGGGCATGCTACTGGCCGTGACCACATTGTGGTCCCCGACAGTGGCGCATGTGGGCACTGCGGCTGGCTACCGTGCACCCATCTAGGCCGGATAGGCTTGAGCACGTTGCTGGGCTGGCAAAGGAGGGGAAAGCGATGATCCTTAGCGGCATCTCTAGCGTGTTGGTCTAAAGCATCTGGGAGCAGAGGTGCAAACAACGGCGGCAAGGGCTTGTACTGGGCTCGATCTGGGTTTAGAGGGCCGCCTGTCACGTACAGGCGCTCGACGAGGGCATCCAGATCGCTCTGGCTCCACAGCTATCATGTACGGGCACTTGACGAGGGCATTTAGATAGCGCGGACGGGGCTGGCCGTCGTGTTGGACCTCCTCCAGGGTTAGTCGTGGTCAGAGCTGCTACTCCGGTGGAGGCACGAACTATGCTTTGACCTATCTTGACCATCTCAGTCTCAGATCCGGTGAACTTGGGGTGCTGCTTCGGTGGTGGGCATGAAGGAGATATGTCCTAGAGGCAAATAATAAATAGGTTTTCATTGTCATATCTCAATTAGTTCATAATAGTTTCATACTGTGCTATAACTGTATTAATACGAAACGTTAATACACGTGTGGTATGTAAATAAACCAAGTCTCTAGTTGTAACACCCTCAAATCGGTCCTATGCAAGTTTTAGCGCTTCCCGCCAAACTCGCATAGAAACGATTCAAGGACGCCCACCAGGCACTTTCGTGCGGGTGGAAAACGAAGTAATACCATTACACAACAGTCCTCGATGGGACCCTCATAACAGATATATATATACAACACGACTCCAAGAGTCAAGAATACAGATATACAATACAAAGACCCAAATCACCTTGAAAACAATAGAGCGTCCGACTACGGACAAGATGCAAATGGGGCTAAGAGCCCTGAAGAATAACCAATGGCGTCCATAACCCTGCCCAGGCCAAACCGGAAGGGTAACCCTGCTAACGGCGTCGAACTTAACCTGCTAAAACAAAAGGGGTGCCGACAAAGGGCAAAGGAAAAAAGAGGAGCGCCAGTACTGAGGCCAGTACACGGCGAGGCTAGAATTCGGCGGCTCTCGCCTACATAGGTATGGTGGGCTGAAGCGGCAGCGCAGCGGCACTAACAACCTATAGAGACTCGATACAACTGGCGGTTATTAGAGAGGGGTAAGAAAGACCTATTTGGATCCTACCTGAAGCTAACACCAAACATACCCATCCTGGTATTCCCCCTCGAGACCAAACGAGGAAGTTAAACCGAGGAACTCACACAGTTGGCAGTTTTATTCATTCCATTATAGTTGAAGCACTTACTAATCAGATATAGATAGCATGAGTCATCCTGAAGCATAAGTAGTGGACAATTTTAATTAACCATTCCGTGGTAGTTGGAACATTTACTAGTCAGATATAATTGTCCTGAGGAATCCCGAAAACCCAGCAATTGTTGGCACTTTTATCACATTCCATTGGAGTTGCAATATTTACTAGGCAGGTATATCAGAACACGATACGACCAAGATCCACCAGTTGTTGGCATTTTTAATATCCATTCCGTTATAATTGAGCTGATTACTAGTCACATATTAAGTCAAATTTATAGCACTACTTTAGTTATTCTTGTCTATGATCAAGATACTGTGCTCCAAGTCGTCCATAACCGCGGACACGGCTTTCAGAAAGTTTTATCTTGCAGGGGTGCACAAATAGCAACACACACTCGATCAACCTCGGAAAAACCAACTCAAAACCCAATGAGGTTTTCACGACAAAGCAATCACAGGATTCATAAAATATTTCAGGGGGTCACCCCACTAAGCTACCCGCAACGAAGTTGGCCAGCTCCAGAATGGACCCAGGGTTTGCAACGACGGCTGTAAACGACTGGGAATCCAAAAGTTTGACTGGTCTTATCGATACCGCGAAAACGTGGCGTGATCCAAAACAGTACAGGTGCTCCACGCACAATCTTAAATAAAGCAGTAAAGCATGGTATAGGTACAGGATAGTAATAAAGCCCAAACTACTTGTGGCCCCAAGAAATAGAAATGAATCAAGCTCTGGCTCAGGGGGGTCCATAAGGCCTCCCGGATATGGATAGTGCGAAAAATCAAGGAACAGGTATTAAGTACTCGGGGTCCTACAGGACACAAGTGAGCGTGGAAGAACCAAATAACATCTATTGCCCACCGATGCCTCTGCATTAGTTATATCTAGCATTTTAATAGTTGTATTTAAAGTCATGATCATCTCCACCATTAAGCATCTCCACCATAAACATCTGCCAGCATACCAACAACTGTGATACTCGACAACACAAGATCGCACCTAAGCAAGCAACTACGACTCGCAAGGCCAGCTATCTACCAAACATCAGGTATTAGGAGGTGTCCATGGCAATATAGAGGCTGCACGGAATATCACTGGTGCACGGAAACTAAAGCATCACGGCACGGATAGCAATAGATCAACAGGAGGAAATAAAGACTATAAATGCAAAATAGGTAAAAGGGGGAGAGATGCTCGCCTGGGAAACACTGCCGAAGGTTCATATCCGGAGAACTTGTCGATACTCGCATCAACTCATCGGCCTAATCCGCGAAGAAGCAAACACTAGAAGAAACAACGGATGCAATATTTAATACTACGGCAGAAGATCCGGCATGCTTATGATATGATGCAGATGCGGTGCAATTAGGCAATATTAAGCGGAATCAGGGTCCCGGCAATTAATTAGATGGTTCAAGTTATTTAGAACCCCCGCAATTTTATATGTTGCATTAACACGGCAAAACATAGCATCGGTTCGCTACACTAATTTAAATGGAGTCCGGAATAAGACAAAAGCATCCCGCATATAGACTCCATATTAAATTATGAGGTGAATCGGCATAATGCCCCCAAACCACAGATAGCCATGCACGCATGAAGAATTAATTATGCGACAGTTGATAATATCATATTATAAAAATAGGGGCTTAGGATCACACATCTGGGTTCGGAAGATCTTGGGTTCCGGGGGTTCGGGGTTCGACAGGGTTCGACGGGGGAGCGGTTCGACGGGAACGTTCTCGGACAACAGAAGGAGAGCTTGGCGTTCCAGGAAGGACTTGGTTCAGCGTCGGCGGCTCATCGGATTTGCCCCGGTCGGTGTCGATCTTGTCGTCGCGAAGATCTTGTCGGGTCCGCGTATCGGGTCGGTCTTGGCGTTGGGGGTGAAGTACTTGTCGTTCCCGTGTGGCGATCTTGGCGGTCATCGGGTCCGAGAAGAAGATCTTGTCGGGTCCTCGATTAACGTTGTCAGTCTTGGGTTCGGCGCCGGTAGATCTTGCATAGCTCCTCGGGTCTAGACTCGTGTCGGACTTGTCGTCGGCCGAACTTGGCACCTTGGCGGTTACTTCTCGTGGCGTCGGTCTTGTGGTTTCCATGGAGGCGAACTCGGTGTACCGCGATGTAGCTCTTCGGTTCCGACTTCGATGGTGGGTGAAGGACTTGGTATCGCGCATGACGATCTTGCCGAAACGGAGACACCTATAGGACGGATATCCTGCTTAGGGCACACTTGCACCAACCTCTTCACTGCACGGCACCTAGTCAGACTTAGTCACATGCATCATCGAAACACCAGTACCACACCTCTTCGCCTCACGAGTTGCAACCGTGTAGAAGCAGCAGCAACAACAGGATACAGAGACCAGAGGGGTCGCGGAAGACGGGGTCGAACTGGAGGTGCGGTCTCCGGCGATGGGGCTCGGGGGTCGCGGCAGAACGCAGGAGGAGGGGGCGGTCGGCGAGCTCGGAGAGGCATGAAGAGGCGGCCTTGCGGTTGCTGCGTGAGCGGAGGAGGGCGACGCGGCTATGAACCGGATCTGAGCCGCCCAACTTCGTTGCGGGTAGCTTAGTGGGGTGGCCCCCTGAAAATAATATAATTATTTTATTTAACACAACAAGACTTTTAGAACCTGTTTTTAGACGAAACAAAATATTCCGGAGACCCGGGTTTTTAATTTGAAATAAAGACGGGGCGATTAGAAAACAAAACCAGACTTTTCGAAAATAGTTTTTAAACAAACCATGCATGATGATGACGATGCTCAAATGCAATGTGGCATGATGACATGAGCATGCAATCATGATGTTGCAATGCACAAAAACACAGCGATTTTTTAGTAGTGGTTTTTGCGGGATGCCACACTAGTTACCTCTAGCGAACTAGTTCATTGGTCATGAGGATGATCTAGAGTTTCGAGATCATGGGCATTTATGCCAATTGACAATGAGGTCACATCATTAGTTGAATGATATGATAGACAAACAACCCAACCAGTTGTATCTTAATGAGATCTTGTTACAAAGTTCACCATTAATGATAAACTAAGGAAACCTCGCAACCTGATCCTTAGACTGTGAGATAATGCAAATTACCGTTCTGGAGGGAGCTTAGATGGTTATCAAGTATCATACCATGACTGGGTGATCGAAAAGGTGCCACCCAGGTTTCCCAAAGGGGCGTGTAGAGGAGTACATATCAAGACCAGGATTTGCCCATCCATGTAACGGACAGATACATTTGTGGCCACCTCGGTGATGTTGCATTAACAAAGCTTGTAAGCATGTGACTAGATCACGGAATGCAACGATACGGAAACAAGAGAACAAGTTTATCGGTAACAAGATCGAACGATGGTATGGAGATACCGTAGATCAAATCTCCGGTGAACTAGGTAGCAAGTGGCAAAGGGAATGGGAAACGACTGTTTATGGTTCAAACAACATTATCATCATGGAATGCACAGGGGTCATTACGGACATCCCGGTCCCGCTATTGATCATTGATAGAGATCATGTCTGTGCGATTCCCAAGCCGTGGGGAAATACACTTAAGGGTACGATGAGCTAGAGTTCCTTTGTAAGTTGGAATCACCATATGAAAGAGAAGGAAATCGGAAAAGTTCCGTGAGAGAACCGAAATCGTTCCAGGAAAGTTCTGAAGTTGTTCAGAGGAAATCAAAAAGGAACCGAAAGGTGTTTAGGGTCAAGTCAGATTTTTTAATATGTATTTACATGTTAATTAATATTAAATATAATATTAAAATCTAATTTGAAGGCTTATTCCACTAATGGGCCAAACTTCCTAGGAAAAAAGGGCCCATGAGGCAAAACCGAAGGAGGGAAGGGAAAAGGGCCAAAGGGCCAAGGCCTAGCCGCCTCAAGGGTCCCACCCAGCCAGCCTAGGGTTGTCCGCGGGGTGGGGCCCACCCCCAGCTGGCTGGCCCATGAGGCCCATGCGCCTCCCCCTCTCTCCCTCGAATAGTCCCACATGGAAAACCCAAAGGGGAGGGCACACCTCCCCCTATATAAAGGGGTGCCCATGGGTGGGATTAAACACACATTTTTGAGATGTTCTCTAAGGCATTTTCCTTAGAGAATTCATCCCTCTCTCTCTCTACATAGTTGTCTCCACGCGTTGGTACGGTCCCAAGAAAGGACTATTTGCGCAAGAGACAACGCGCCTACAGCACGCTGTTGCGCTACAAGGATTCCAAGCCGAAGATCTACTTCCACACTCCCGGCAGGAATCAAGGAGCCGGAGGTCGTCGTCGTACACCGTATGTGTACGAAACCACGAGGGGCCTCACTTGAGGCACCTTGGATGTCATGAGCCGGAGCTATTGCACGATGAAGAAGGAGTAAGGGGTGACCTATGAGGAGCATCGCAACTACTTCAACCATGTTCCCCTCGGAACGTTAACGGCGTACGGTCTATAAGGGTATGTATTATATATGCTCCGGTCATTACTGCATTACTACATAGATAGATCTGGGCGTTAGGGAGTTCCAACGTAGGAATTGTTTTGTTTTCTGCTACGGAACCCTTCAGGGAAATGTTCTTCTCCTTCGATGGCGAGTTGCTTCTTGAGGTGGTAGTCCATGCACGCAGCTTTGCTGCTCATCTTCGTATCGCTCGGGGCGGTTAGTGGCCCGGGTAAATACCCTACTCAATGCTTCCGATGCTGTCCACGATGACACATGTAGACGCCATTTCAGTCCTTTGAGGCATGATCTTGGGCCTGACCGTTCTTCCCCTCAACGCTAGGGGAAACCCTAGGTATGCTTGTTGGACCGGGCAACAGTGACGCTTCAACGTTGTTCTCCTTCATCAGACATTGTTTAGGCTGCGAGGGGTGTCCCCAACATGGCATTCGGATATGATGATCTCGCCGGTGTTGGCTACTACTCAAGGTGTGAGTCTCAGACGCACTGTACACCATCGTTAACTTCCTCTAGTCGCCTCCTCCTAAAGTTTGGCCAGACACCGCCACTCGATCTCTTCATCTTGTAGGCGCATTAGTGTATGTTGGTCTGGGCAACTTCAGTGTTTGGTCATGCTTTGGTGGCAGTTGGCGTTGGTGTGATGCGGTTGGAGGCTCGGTGCCCTATCTCCTCGCCATTCCTGGCTAGGGTTGCGCAAGGCGGGCTTTTTTGAGAGTAAGGCGAGCTTGTAGTCATTATGTAGGAGTGTGATGTAAGCCGAAATGCGAGTGTGGTGTTGTAGATATTCTATGGCGTCCTTATCAGCCTAATATAAAGACACACACATCAATTGCAGGTTCTCTGAAAAAAAAATGTTTTTTTCAGGTTGTACCAATGTACTCATGCCATTTTTCCGAAGTACTTCGATTCAACTTGTGACCTTTTACAGAAGTGGAAAAGACCTCACTAGGCTTTCCTTCAGCAAACACTCCGTATGAAAGGTTTTTTAGAGGAGTGGCGTTCTCTCATTCAGTCTTTCGTGTCTGGAGGTAGTGTAGCCATCAATGTTAATGATGACACTGGCAATTACTTCCAGACTAAGAAGGGCTTGAGGCAAGGGGATCTACTATCGCTAATACTATTTAATATAGTGGCAGATATGTTGGCTATCCTTATTGAGAGGGCTAAGGCTGAGGGCCAAATTGAAGGATTAGTCCCACATCTTGTCAATGGAGGACTGTCTATCCTCCAATATGCTGATGATACAATATTATTTATGGAACATGATTTGGAGAAAGCTAAGAACCTGAAGTTAATACTTTCAGCCTTCGAGCAACTATCTGGAGTAAAAATTAATTTTCATAAGAGTGATTTGTATTGTTTTGGCGAGGCCCAAAACGAGGCACACCTGTATGATGAACTTTTCGGCTGTGGACAGGGGCAATTTCCAATCAACTATTTGGGTATTCCGATACACCATCGGTGTCTCACTATTGCTGAATGGAAACTCGTTGAGGAAATACTCCAAAAACATCTTAATAGTTGGAAAGGCAAACTACTATCCCTTGGGGGAAGACTTGTACTCATAAATTCAGTACTCACCAACATGGTACTTTATATGATCTCGTTTTTCCAGCTACCGAAAGGTGTCTTGAATAAAATAGATTATTTTCGATCAAGATTTTTTTGGCAGGGGGATAGTGAAAAGGAGAAGTATTGACTGACCAAATGGAATGTGGTTTTCCGACCAAAAGAATACGGTGGACTTGGTACATATGATTTACAAGTAAAGAACACCGCCCTTCTAGGTATATGGCTATTTAAGCTACTCGCCAAAGAAGGAGTCTAGCAAACTATCATATGGAAGAAATATGTTCGATCCAAAGCTGTGTCTCAAGTGGTATGGAAACCTGGTGATTCACACTTTTGGGCTGGACTAATAGCGTCTAAAAAACATTTTTTCCATTTTGGTGTTTTTGATATTATGGATGGATCTCTACTTAGATTATGGAAGATAAGTGGCTTGGGCATACTTCTCTTCGGGAACAATACCCGACACTATATTCGATTGTTAGAAACAAAGGGGAGACGCTTTCCAAAGTTCTAGAAACTACTCCTCCTAATGTGTCTTTCAGAAGAAGCCTCATTGGTCCTCGACTAGCATCATGAAACAATCTATTATTACGATTATCCACGATTTACCTGTCGGACGTGTGGACGAGTTCATATGGAAATTACTCGAGAGTGGTAATTTTTAGTGAACTCAATGTATAGAGCCTTGATTCAACCTGATATTTCGGTCGATGATAATAGTAAAATTTGGAAAATGAAAATACCTCTGAAAACAAAGATATTTGCTTCATATCTACGTAAAGGGGTAATTCTTACTAAAGATAATCTTGTTAAGAGGAATTGTCATGGAAGTAAACAATGTGTGTCTTGCCATCATGATGAGACGATCAAACACCTATTTTTCAATGCAAATTTACTCGTCATATATGGTCAATCATCCAAGTAGCCTCTGGTTTATCCTCCCCACGTTCGGTAGCCAATGATTTGGTAACTGGTTGTATGGGATAGATGATGAATACATGACCTTATTTAGGGTGGGAGCGCTTACCATTATTTGGTCAATGTGGCTATGTAGAAATGACATGATTTTTAATTCTAACGTGTCTTCAACGCTAAAGGTTATTCATCAGGCTATGGCTATTTTTTGATCATGGATTATTCTCCAATGTTTCGACTTCCGCGATTTGTTTGTGGAAGAGTGTACACGATTAGAGGATACGACGAGGGATATTTTCCCGACATGGATGGCCGCGTGATCTACGGATTGAGTTACCTTAGCGGCTTGTCCTGGACAATCTTCGAGACATTTGTTTTTTCTCGTTTGGACCGTTTTGTACCTGTGTGGTTTGATCGGATGTGTACATCCTAACTATTCAGAAGCTGGGTGTAAAATATTATGAAAGTAATAAAGCGTCCATTTTCCAAAAAAAAGATATAGCTTATGTGGATCCTATCCTAAACCTCCGTGAATTACGCGTATAGTCTGATGATTCACGGACTACTGCACTGGTATACGACTCTTCTGTACAGTTGAGGGCTCAACCACATGAGCCCCAATCTACCATTGCCCAAGAGAGGAGTACGGGAACTAAAACATCCCACTGAGACAGAGAACACATGAAGCAAGCATTGAACACCAGATGATCCTGGTTCCTTCGGACCATTCCATAACATTTTTTTGCGGGGTAAAGAGATTGTATTAAATGATAATGGTTGTGTTACAATCCCTCAAAAGGGTATCCAGAATATCCGTTGGCCCAGACCCTAACCATACTGTAGTACGGTCATTTAATCTACCAAATTTAGCTAACTCATGACTCGTTATGTTCTGTGAACGAGGTACCTTTAAGAATCCCGCAAATCGTTCCGAACTCAAAATGTCTTTGGCTTCAGTAATGAGAAACCCCTGTTCAGACATGTCCCGTTCCTTCGCAGCGACTAGTCGAACAATTTCAGAGCTATCTGTTTCTATCGTCACCTGGTCCTAGCTCCATTCCAAAGCCAGCGACGCTCCTTCCATCAGAGCTCGCAACTCTGCCTCCAGCGGGGAAGAGCATCCTCGTAATGCTTTACATGAAGACAATACAATTGAGCCATCATGTTTCCTGATGATCATACCAGCCCTGCTATACCATCCTATTGCATGAAGGAACCATCCACATTTAATTTTAAGAACCCCACAGGTGGTTTAGACCAGGTGGTGGGAGCCGGTAGTATTGAAACCGAGGATGCATGCTCTACCGGCAGTTTTCCTTTCAAAATTTCCTCCGTCGATAATTTACTACAATTGATCAGAGAGTTCAGGTAGCTACACAAAAATCTCTTAGATCCTTCAATGGCCGGCTTTGGTTTATTATGTGTAATCTCATTTCTGAGAAACCAGATTCGGCAGATCATCATCAGAACTTTGTCACATGTTTCCTTGGGTAGCGACAGTAGTAATTCCTCCAGCCAGCTTTCTCGTGAGCCTGGTAGTCTATCTGTTCTTGGAGTACCCCACACCTTTTCCATGGCTAGCCACAATTCCGCGGTGTAAGGGCATTTGAATAGCATGTGCGCTACATCTTCTAGTTCTCTCCCACATACCTCACATATTCACCGCTGCTTAGCCATCTCTGTAGCTAGTGCATCGTTCATAGCCCTCCAAGCGAAAATACGCACCTTCTCAGGGACTTGACTTCTCCACATTTTCTGCCATACCTCCTTGTTACCCATAGGTGCATTGCTCGTCGCAGCATCATCTTGTTCCTGCTGTTTAAGTTCCAGTCCTAACTTATAGGCACTGCGTACAGTGAAGACGCCGGACTTCTCTGGGTTCCAAGCAAGGAAATCTGTATCTCGTCGAGGTGATGTTTTAATTCCATAACTTAACTTTATGTTTTCCATGACTCAATAGAAAAGAAGGAGACAGCATTGCAACCCCTAGAACTTGGAATCCCTTCGGCCGTACGCTTAGTTGGGTTGTCCGTGTCACTTTCATGTTCAAATTGGCTACAGTATCTGATCCCTGTAACTTTTTGGTATCCTGATTCCTTCCATTCTCAAAGCTGCGCATTACTCCTTAGTCCTTAAGCAAAGAAGCAAAGGCTTCAACGTTGGCATATCTGTGTGCTTCCATATCTGATAACTATCGCCGTGAATCCTATAAGATTTTGTTTTCCGAGGATCGGGACCGAGATGCGCCTATGTGTGTGTTTGTACAGACCGACCGAGCACCATATGGACTGAACTGACAAGCAGATATGCGTTGGTATTTATCAGGAACTAAAAGGTGTTACGGTTGTATAACATATATGCATTGGTGACGAGCGCTGGAAACGGAATTACGACAGGCGACAGGAAACAAAAATGACAGGCAGTGACCATGGATCCCTCGTTCTAGTATGTCCACAGCTGCTTCAAGTTTAAGATTTTAAATTCATCCTCTCCAAGTTGGATAACTTTGTAGCTCCGCTCACATGATGCATGAATGCTTGTAGCTGGGCTGCACGAGAGAACGCTAGCAGCTGCGCAAGGAGTACACCACTGCATCATGCTTCCACATCTGCCACCATTTCCTGCTCCTGACAGCGGATTGGTTACGATCGCAACGTAAGTGATTCAAGCACGGTTCATGTTCGTTTTTTTTTCTCAGAGAAGGACACGGATCAGCACGTGCTACATGCGGCCGATCTATCTTATGATCTGACTTTGAATGGCCCCTGTTACTAGTCGGTCAGAGATTTTCTTTGTCACAATTCATCTGCCACCCACACAAGATACAAGGGCATCTCTAACCTATCTCCTAAAATCGGTTAGAGGAGTAAAACTACGCAGCGACGGCACCTAACCGAACTCCTTAACGGTCAGAGGAGTAAAATTATACTCATCGGAGGAGTAGAAGTGGCGGCCGACTCCTAAATTTACTCTTCCGAGGCTAATTCCGAGAAAACCTCCCGCCTCCCGACCTTCTCTTCCCGCCCTCCGCCGTTCTTTCCTACCAGCCTCCCCGCTGACGCTGATGTCGCCGACTCCGCCCGCAATCGACGTGCAGCTCTCCGGCGCACCTTCTCCGACCATCCCCGGAGCTGGAGACGCCGCAACGCCGCCGCAATCGGGGATCTCCGCCGCGGCCGCGGGTGCGAAAAGATTGGGGGCCAACAACATGGTCTGGCCAGGCGGCACGGTCGTCAAGGCCTCCGGTAAGGCCAGCGGCAAGCGCGTGGAGGCTCCCGAGGTGGCGCCGCGTCCTCCCCTTGCTCCTGTGGCCAGCCGGCGACCGAGCAAGCCGACTCCGGCCAAAGTGGCACTCGCAAAGGTGGCGGCCAAGAAGAAGAGGAAGAAGGCCGAGGCGGCGCTGCCGAAGGCTGCAACTTCCTCTTTGACGCGCAAGGCCTTGGCGGCGAACCGTCCCCGAAGCCGGCCACCGTGGGAGGCCGTTGTCAATGCCGACGAGCGCGAGGTGTTCGATGGATCGCCGGCAAGGTAAAAAATCTCTTGGTGGTATTTTGGTTCAAACAAGGTCGACAGCTTCTTTTTGGTGATATTGATCCATGTTTATGGTAGAGTCTACTTTTTAATGAACTCTATGCATGTTTTATTTCGATGTGTTCGAATCGATGAACTATGTCTATGTATGTCGGTTAAGTGGTGCGTTGCTTGTGTTTGAATTTTCCGTATGTTTGAATTGTTTATTTGAACTATATGTAAAATGTTTGAATGCATATGTCGAGTGGTGGAAAAGAATGGGGCAACAAAAATTACTTTTCTAAATTTAGGGGATCAGTTCGGCGCCAAGTTTACTCCTCTAACCGATTGAGGATCGGTTAGAGATGCTCTAAGAGACTACTCTAGCTAAGCTACCTCCACCGCACAAGTTGTATTCTTCACATGTTGCTTTTACTTTGCCCGCCACTTGCCACGAAAAAAGGGTTTTAGCCTTGAAGACTATCTATTCCGTTCTAACTAGAGTAGTCTTAGAGCAAGTATAATAGGGTACAGTGAGATGGCTATAAGAGATAAAATAGTATAGTTTGAATAATATGAAGAAGAGAAGAGGAGAGAATGTAAGCGGGCTATAAGTTAAGAGTCAGCTCTAGCATATGCTCCTAAGCATTTTATGAGAGTGACATGTGGGCATGTATTGATTAAGTAGTAAACTTTTATAGCCAACTATGTACATATAGGCTATAGAACTGGCTATAGATGACATGTCACTTTCTTATAGCCAATAACCGGCTATATTATTGAACTTGCTCTTTTCTTAGAGCAACCAACAGGAGCACTGTCTTTCCTATTAGAAGAAGAGAATTGGCCGGTTTGGAAGGGAAACCGGCCAAAACCTCAAACAGACGTATACACACACGAATCCGATTAAAAGGAGAACAGGACCCAAAAAAGACCCCAAGCGGCACAGTTTTTAGGAAACACCAGCAAAACCATACGAGGCCACACTACCTAGATAGACTAGGTCAGGAGCACTGATGAACGACACCAGCACAACGACAACAGCGGGCTCTACGAAAAGCCTAGTCCACCTAAAGAGGAAGGCAGAGCCAAAGGAAACAGCTAGGCCTCTCAGGCTTCATGGCGATAGGCAGGCCGCAGGGAACTCGCCAGTGGTACTCGCATGCCGACAGGTCCCGAAGGCGTTGACTCAGCCGACATCACTAGCAACCCAAAATGGCTCCACACACTCTAAAAAATGACGCCTCCAAGGAGGTAACGACATCCAAAAGATGTCGTCGTTATCCAATCTGGCAAGCCAGATTGGGCTTTCACCCCGGAGTGGTGGACGGAGGATGTTGGGGCTCCACGACAACGCCCCCAAGAGGGAGAACGGCGCCCTCAAGCGTCGCCGCTGTCGGCACCAACCAAGTCGGGCTAGACTTTCATCCGGAGCACCCGACCATCACCTCCAATGGACTATCACCCAGATGGTCCATGCCACCCGACGAGCAAGATCGCCGGCGAGAGAGACGACGCCCCCGCCCACGGAGCCATGCCCCACCGCCCGCGTGGCCAAGGCAGAGCAGCACCACCACCTCGATCCGGAGCCACCGCTCCGGCCTCCTCGCGCAGCAGCGCAGCACCTCATGCCGAACTACCGCTGACCACGAGACGCTGGGTCCAGCGCCTCGCCCACCCGAAGCGCCGCCGCCGTCCGAACTCCATGGCACACCTCTGCCATGGACCTGCAGAAGCTGGACGGGGCCACCGCGCCCCAGCAAGACTGACACACGCGCAGGCCGTCCACAACCGCCACGACTCCGATGGGACTGGGCTGGGCGCGGCGCCCACGACCCCCGGCCTCCACACGACCACCGCATAGAGGAACAGCCTGGCCGACTGAGTTAGACCCACTCCTCATTTTAGCCAGAATTGCTCTCTGACACCCATCCCACCGGGAGTTCATCGCAGCATCAGGACGTGGATCGAGGTGCTGAAAACCTATCCAACTGAGTATAAACCAAACCTCATGCGCAAAGGGGAAATTAACGAGTAGATGATCAATCCCTTCTTGTGATTGGTTGCAAAGCGTGCACACAGGGGGGGATGATGCCTAGCCAATCTGTGTAACGTCTAGCACCGATTACGCAGCGCAAACCATATGAACAATATGAATTTGAGTGGTCCCAGGGTTTCCAAACCGTGCCAGCCCATCCACGGCTGATACGACCCTCAGACACAACTCTATATGCAGATCTGCAAGAGTGCTCGCTGGAGGACGTCCAGTTCCAGGTCCACTTGTCACAACCTACTCTCAAAGGTTGCTCTCTCTCGATGAGTTGCCAAATGTTCAGATATTGCAATATTGCCGCTACACATACGTAACATGTCAGATTTTGAGTCCATGTGTTGCCTATCCTGGCATCAACTACGAAACGACTCTGAAGTGCCCTCGGTTTGACAAAAGCACATAGATCCGGAGCTAAATCGTGAATACTCTGGTTCTGTAGCCACGGGTCTGACCAGAACAGCATGCTCTTTCCATCATATATCTCCACCTTGACTGAGGACGAGAAGATTGCTCTAGCTTCATCCGACACCACTAAACCAAGTTGTGACCAAGGAACATCATCTGAAGTTTTGGACTCCCACAACCATTTGGAGCGAAAGTTTGAGGTGTGCTTCGGTGTCCCCCCCCCCCCCCTCTCAAAAAAACCTTAAGTTTGCATTGCCAAGTTTTATTTTTGGCCGATCGGAACCTATATCTAGACTATGTGTACCTTCGTATCTAGACTATCTAGATTTTATGTGATGTACATGTAGTCTTTGTGTCTTCTATAGACTAGCAAACTTGTACCCCTCGTGATACCCCCTCGCGTCACTCCCCGGGGCGACACCAGGGGAGACTCCCGTCGCCGCCAAAACCCCCTCGACAGGACCTCGCCGGGGTGGCGACGGGAAATCGCTGCCGTTGCCGCCGGACCTCGCCGTGGTGGCGATGGGCCTAGCCACCTCGGTGGCTGGGGGGCAGTGCGTCAGAGGCGAAAGCCGGAGCTGCTGGGTCAGCGACGGCGGAGGCTGAAGCGCTGCGACCTGGGCGGCGTCCCTTGGTCGGGGTGGAGGCGGCGGTTCCCCGTGGTGGCGATCTGGTGGAGGAGGTGCTGGTGTTGGGATTCCGTTTGGAAGACTTAGATTGGCCCTCTAACCCTAATTGCCGGCGGGATCCAAGCGTGGCCATGGACCTCCTGGCCATGGTGGGCGCGAGCCGGAGCGGCAAAGTGTGGTCGCGGGGCACGCATAGAGATGGGTTCGATCTGGACCTTTATCCGATCTGGTACTTGTCTCTAGCATTTCCTTGCCTTCTCCTTCGCTATTCTGATCGGCAGCGTGGGGGCCTGCTGGTATGCTTGAATAATAGAGGCGGTCCTAGGGTTCCTCTCGCACGAAGATGAAGATCTGTTGTTGTTGCTTGCCCTTGTTGATTTGGTCAGAATAGTGAGTTCCGGAAGGCTCCGCCGGTGAACTCCCATGGACGAATAATGCCTGGAGATTGCCGGATTGGAAGGATTCGGTCGTGCGCACCCATGTTTTACTCTAGCCGTTTGGGTTCAGAGGGAGCACTTCGAAGGTCAGTTGGATGTTAATATCATGGGGCATGTTCTCGTTTCATGGTGCTAACGGAAAATATCATGGAGACTGAGTTCTGAGGACTGACAATGGTGGTTCGACTCTGGGTGGTGATGAAGAATTGGCTTGGTGACTTGTGACTTGGAGTAGTGGCATGCAAGTGGAGACGAATGCACAAGAGAGATTCACAGTCCTACCTATCAGGGTGAAAACCCAAGGTCTGGCCTTAATTGGTTGTGCCTGATAATGGCCTTGTTGAAGGCATTGTTTTGAGAGCATGGACTTTCTTTTTTGGTTGTGTGCATCCGTATGGCCGCTAGGGCAATGTGTTGTTGCAGAGGCTGTGTGTAATTGGTATCTTCTGATATTAATATATGATCCTTAACAAAAAAAATCTGTACCTCCGTATAGGTGTACTCGGTCGAGCTAGGCATACTCCACATTCTTATAGGATGATCCCACCTCCCGTAATCGCGATCTATGCCATGCTTCGAAATTTTATTGCTGCTGCTATATACCTCCCGATTTCCGCCTCTGGTAGACATGTGAGTATACGTGTACGGTGAGTATACGTCTAAGAGGACCATACGGCTTTGACTGGGTTCATAAGGTCTATGAAACGAATAGTATCAAGTTTTTGTTGTTCCGGTTTGAAAAGGAGGGGGACACCGAAGCAGTCCACCATATTCCCGTGGTGTGAGAAAGCGGAGACGCCGACGGCCGAACAACTATGCTGACGGCCATTTGTCGGGGCCATCAGCGTAGAGGCCTCCCCAGGCCAGCTGCCCACTCCGGCCGTCGACGGAGCTCCCCCCGTCGGCGTAGCCAAAGGTGCCCTCGGCGAAGAGGGGTTGTCGGCGTAGCAGATCCGGCTGTGCCGACGGTGGCCCTCGGCGTACTCCCGACCCTCGGCGTAGCCCTAGTTCGGACACGGCGATGAGAACGGCGTTAGATAGGCAGGATGTGCCGACGGCCAGGCCGTCGGCGTAGACCTCAGGATGTCTGCACGGAGTTGGTTGGCCGGGGGAGACGCTACGCCGACGGCTAAGCCATCGGCACAACCTCCCTATTTTTCATTCATTCTCTTTTAGCCATATATTTGATACTAATTTATATATTACTCCGACTATAGTCATTTGTACCATCCCAATAGCAGTCTCCATCTACGTAATTGTAGGAATCCCATGAAAACTTGTGTGTTGTCCTAAAATACCTGAACAGGTGGGGTGAAAGACAGTTCGCGCGCATGCGATAACAGTTCGAAGGTCAGACCAGGGATCTAGACATTGCATTCCTGGACCTTCCACCACACTTGGAAAAATATACTAGGTCCATGTGCAAGTTCCAGTGGGATTCCGGAGCTCCGGCGGTCCTTTTCCAACGAAACCCTAGTCGGTGGGGCCCGCGGGTCTATCCCTGTAGCTTTCTTAGTACGAGGTTCAGACAACGCGCTTTTTTGTCCGTTTAGCTTTGTTTAGGTCATATCTACATGGAAAACAAAGGTTGGGACCTTATAGCACATGCTATCCCCCCGGTATACCCGCAGCGGGACTATTACCCCTACACGTCCAGGAATCTACTAAGTGTTATCGCACGCGGGTCTACCCCTGTAGCTTTCTTAGTACGAGGTTCAGACAACGCGCTTTTTTGTTGGTTTAGCTTTGTTTAGGTCATATCTACATGGAAAACAAAGGTTGGGACCTTATAGCACATGCTAGCCACCCGGTATACCCGCTGCGGGACTGTTACCCCTACACGTCCAGGAATCTACTAAGTGTTATCGCACGCATGTGAAGAAGGTCAGACCGGGGATCTAGACATTACATCCATGGACCTTCCACCACACTTGGACACATATACTAGGTCCACGTGCCAGTTCCAGTGGGATTCCGGAGCTCCGGCGGTCCTTTTCCAGCGAAACCCTAGTCGGTGGGGCCCGCGGGTCTACCCCTGTAGCCTTCTTAGTACGAGGTTCAGACAACGTGTTTTTTTGTTGGTTTAGCTTTGTTTAGGCCATATCTACATGGAAAACAAAGGTTGGGACCTTATAGCACATGCTAGCCCCCGGTATACCCGCAGCGGGACTGTTACCCCTACACGTCAAGGAATCTACTAAGTGTTATCGCACGCATGTAAAGAAGGTCAGACCGGGGATCTAGACATTACATCCATGGACCTTCCACCACACTTGGACACATATACTAGGTCCACGTGCCAGTTCCAGTAGGATTCCGGAGCTCCAGCGGTCCTTTTCCAGCGAAACCCTAGTCGGTGGGGCCCGCGGGTCTACCCCTGTAGCTTTCTTAGTACGAGGATCAGACAACGCGCTTTTTTGTTGGTTTAGCTTTGTTTAGGTCATATCTACATGGAAAACAAAGGTTGAGACCTTATAGCACATGCTAGCCCCCCGGTATACCCGTAGCGAGACTGTTACCCCTACACGTCAAGGAATCTACTAAGTGTTATCGCACACATGTGAAGAAGGTCAGACCGGGGATCTAGACATTGCATCCATGGACCTTCCACCACACTTGGACACATATACTAGGTCCACGTGCAAGTTCCAGTGGGATTCCGGAGCTCCGGCGGTCCTTTTCCAGCGAAACCGTAGTCGGTGGGGCTCGCGGGTCTACCCCTGTAGCTTTCTTTGTACGAGGTTCAGACAACGCGCTTTTTTGATGGTTTAGATTTGTTTAGGTCATATCTACATGGAAAACAAAGGTTGGGACCTTATAGCACATGCTATCCCCCGGTATACCCGCAACGGGACTATTACCCCTACACGTCTAGGAATCTATTAAGTGTTATCGCACGCGGGTCTACCCCTGTAGCTTTCTTAGTACGAGGTTCAGACAACCCGCTTTTTTGTTGGTTTAGCTTTGTTTAGATGATATCTACATGGAAAACAAATGTTGGGGCCTTATAGCACATGCTAGCCACCCGGTATACCGCAGCGGGACTGTTACCCCTACACGTCAAGGAATCTACTAAGTGTTATCGCACGCATGTGAAGAAGGTCAGACCGGGGATATAGACATTACATCCATGGACCTTCCACCACACTTGGATACATATACTAGGTCCACGTGCAAGTTCCAGTAGGATTCCGGAGCTCCGGCAGTCCTTTTCTAGCGAAACCCTAGTCGGTGGGGCCCGCGGGTCTACCCCTGTAGCCTTCTTAGTACGAGGTTCAGACAACGCGCTTTTTTGTTGGTTTAGCTTTGTTTAGATCATATCTACATGGAAAACAAATGTTGGGACCTTATAGCACAAGCTAGCCCCCCGGTATACCCACAGCAGGACTATTACCCCTACATCTCCAGGAATCTACTAAGTGTTATCGCACGCATGTGCAGAAGGTCAGACCGGGGATCTAGACATTGCATCCATGGACCTTCCACCACAATTGGACACATATACTAGGTCCATGTGCAAGTTCCAGTGGGATTCCGATGCTCCGGCGGTCCTTTTCCAGCGAAACCCTAGTCGGTGGGGCCCGCGGGTCTACCCCTGTAGCTTTCTTAGTACGAGGTTCAGACAACGCTTTTTTTGTTGGTTTAGCTTTGTTTAGGTCATATCTACATGGAAAACAAAGGTTGGGACCTTATAGCACATGCTAGCCCCCCGGTATACCCGCAGCGGGACTGTTACCCCTACACGTCCAGGAATCTACTAAGTGTTATCGCACGCATGTGAAGAAGGTTAGACCGGGGATCTAGACATTACATCCATGGACCTTCCACCACACTTGGACACATATACTAGGTCCACGTGCAAGTTCCAGTGGGATTTCGGAGCTCCGGTGGTCCTTTTCCAGCGAAACCCTAGTCGGTGGGGCCTGCGGGTCTACCCCTGTAGCTTTCTTAGTACGAGGTTCAGACAACGCGCTTTTTTGTTGGTTTAGCTTTGTTTAGGTCATATCTACATGGAAAACAAAGGTTGGGACCTTATAGCACATGCTATCCCCCGGTATACCCGCAGCGGGACTATTACCCCTACACGTCTAGGAATCTATTATGTGTTATCGCACGCAGGTCTACCCGTGTAGCTTTCTTAGTACGAGGCTCAGACAACATGCTTTTTTGTTGGTTTAGCTTTGTTTGGATCATATCTACATGGAAAACAAAGGTTGGCACTGATATCACATGCTAGCCACCCGGTATACCCGCAGCGGGACTGTTACCCCTACACGTCAAGGAATCTACTAAGTGTTATCGCACGCATGTGAAGAAGGTCAGACCGGGGATCTAGACATTACATCCATGGACCTTCCACCACACTTGGACACATATACTAGGTCCACGTGCAAGTTCCAGTGGGATTCAGGAGCTCCGGCGGTCCTTTTCTAGCGAAACGCTAGTCGGTGGGGCCGCGGGTCTGCCCGTGTAGCTTTCTTAGTACGAGGTTCAGACAACGCGCTTTTTTGTTGGTTTAGCTTTTTTTAGGTCATATCTACATGGAAAACAAAGGTTGTGACCTTATAGCACATGCTAGCCCCAGGTATACCCGCAGCGGGACTGTTACCCCTACACGTCCAGGAATCTACTAAGTGTTATCGCACGCATGTGAAGAAGGTCAGACCGGGGATCTAGACATTACATCCATGGACCTTCCACCACACTTGGACACATATACTAGGTCCACGTGCCAGTTCCAGTGGGATTCCGGAGCTCCGGCGGTCCTTTTCCAGCGAAACCCTAGTCGGTGGGGCCCGCGGGTCTACCCCTGTAGCCTTCTTAGTACGAGGTTCAGACAACGTGTTTTTTTGTTGGTTTAGCTTTGTTTAGGCCATATCTACATGGAAAACAAAGGTTGGGACCTTATAGCACATGCTAGCCCCCGGTATACCCGCAGCGGGACTGTTACCCCTACACGTCAAGGAATCTACTAAGTGTTATCGCACGCATGTAAAGAAGGTCAGACCGGGGATCTAGACATTACATCCATGGACCTTCCACCACACTTGGACACATATACTAGGTCCACGTGCCAGTTCCAGTAGGATTCCGGAGCTCCAGCGGTCCTTTTCCAGCGAAACCGTAGTCGGTGGGGCCGCGGGTCTACCCCTGTAGCTTTCTTTGTACGAGGTTTAGACAACGCGCTTTTTTGTTGGTTTAGATTTGTTTAGGTCATATCTACATGGAAAACAAAGGTTGGGACCTTATAGCACATGCTATCCCCCGGTATACCCGCAGCGGGACTATTACCCCTACACGTCTTGGAATCTATTAAGTGTTATCGCACGCGGGTCTACCCCTGTAGCTTTCTTAGTACGAGGTTCAGACAACCCGCTTTTTTGTTGGTTTAGCTTTGGTTAGATCATATCTACATGGAAAACAAATGTTGGGACCTTATAGCACATGCTAGCCACCCGGTATACCCGCAGCGGGACTGTTACCCCTACACGTCAAGGAATCTACTAAGTGTTATCGCACGCATGTGCAGAAGGTCAGACCAGGGATATAGACATTACATCCATGGACCTTCCACCACACTTGGATACATATACTAGGTCCACGTGCAAGTTCCAGTGGGATTCCGGAACTCCGGAAGTCCTTTTCTAGCGAAACCCTAGTCGGTGGGGCCCGCAGGTCTACCCCTGTAGCGTTCTTAGTACGAGGTTCAGACAACGCGCTTTTTTATTGGTTTAGCTTTTTTTAGGTCATATCTACATGGAAAAAAAAGGTTGGGTCCTTATAGCACATGCTAGCCCCCGGTATACCCGCAGCGGGACTGTTACCCCTACACGTCCAGGAATCTACTAAGTGTTATCGCACGCATGTGTAGAAGGTCAGCCCGGGGATCTAGACATTACATCCAGGGACCTTCCACCACACTTGGACACATATACTAGGTCCACGTGCAAGTTCCAGTGGGATTCCGGAGCTTCGGCGGTCCTTTTCCAGCGAAACCCTAGTCGGTGGGGCCCGCGGGTCTACCCCTGTAGCTTTCTTAGTACGAGGTTCAGACAACGCGCTTTTTTGTTGGTTTAGCTTTGTTTAGGTCATATCTACATGGAAAACAAAGGTTGGGACCTTATAGCACATGCTAGCCCCCCGGTATACCCGCAGCGGGACTGTTACCTCTACACGACTAGGAATCTACTAAGTGTTGTCGCACGCATGTGAAGAAAGTCAGACCGGGGATCTAGACATTACATCCATGGACCTTCCACCACACTTGGACACATATACTAGGTCGACGTGCAAGTTCCAGTGGGATTCCGGAGCACCGGTGGTCCTTTTCCAGCGAAACCCTAGGCGGTGGGGCCCGCGTGTCTACCCTTGTAGCTTTCTTAGTACGAGGTTCAGACAACGCGCTTTTTTGTGGGTTTAGCTTTGTTTAGGTCATATCTACATGGAAAACAAAGGTTGGGACCTTATAGCACATGCTAGCCCCCCGGTCTACCCGCAATGGGACTGTAACCCCTACACGTCAAGGAATCTACTAAGTGTTATCACACGCATGTGAAGAAGGTCAGACCGGGAATCTAGACATTACATCCATGGACCTTCCACCACACTTGGACACATATACTAGGTCCACGTGCCAGTTCTAGTAGGATTCCGGAGCTCCAGCGGTCCTTTTCCAGCGAAACCCTAGTCGGTGGGGCCCGCGGGTCTACCCCTGTAGCTTTCTGTGTACGAGGTTCAGACAACACGCTTTTTTGTTGGTTTAGCTTTGTTTATGTCATATCTACATGGAAAACAAAGGTTGGGACCTTATAGCACATGCTAGCCCCCCGGTATACCCGCAGCGGGACTGTTACTCCTACACGTCCAGGAATCTACTAAGTGTTATCGCACGCATGTGAAGAAGGTCAGACCGGGGATCTAGACATTACATCCATGGACCTTCCACCACACTTGGACACATATACTAGGTCCACGTGCAAGTTCCAGTGGGATTCCGGAGCTCCGGCGGTCCTTTTCTAGCGAACCCCTAGTCAGTGGGGCCCGCGGGTCTACCCCTGTAGCTTTCTTAGTACGAGGTTCAGACAACCCGCTTTTTTGTTGGTTTAGCTTTATTTAGGTCATATCTACATGGAAAACAAAGGTTGGGACCTTATAGCACATGCTAGCCCCCCGGTATACCCGTAGCGGGACTGTTACCCCTACACGTCAAGGAATCTACTAAGTGTTATCGCACGCATGTGAAGAAGGTAAGATCGGGGATCTAGACATTGCATCCATGGACCTTCCACCACACTTGGACACATATACTAGGTCCACGTGCAAGTTCTGTTGGAGATATGCCCTAGAGGCAATAATAAATATAGTTATTATTATATCTTTGTGTTTATGATAAATGTTTATATTCATGCTATAATAGTATTAACAAGGAAACATTAATACTTGTGTGAATTGTAAACTTAAATTGAAGTCCCTAGTATAGCCTCTATACTTCACTAGCTTGTTGGTTAATAGATGATTGTGGTTTCCCTATCATGAACATTGAGATGTTATTAACAACAAGATCATATCGTTAGGAGAATGATATGGTGGACATACTCCTATAGATAAGCGTAGCATAAAGATCAAGTCATTTCAATAGTTCAATTGCTATATGCTTTCTGATACATAGTAACCTAATTCCTTTGACCATGAGATCATGCATATCACCTTTACTGGATGGATGCTTTGATGTCATCAAACACCACACCGTAACAGGGTGGCTATAAAGGTGGTATTGAGTGTTCGGAAAGTATTGGTTGAAACACATGGATCAAGAGTGGGATTTGTCCATCCATATGACGGATAGATATTCTCTGGGCCCTCTCGGTGAAATGTCATCCAATTAGCTTGCAAGCATGTGACTGGGTCACAAGGGATCACATATCACGGGAACGAGAAAAGAGTACTTATCAGTAACGAGGTTGAACTAGGTATGCAGAGATACCGAAGATCATAACCTCGGATAAGTAACATATCGTGAGACAAAGGGAAATTGGTATCGTATGTAAGTGGTTCATTCGATCGCAAAGTAATCGTAGAAATATGTGGGAGCCATATGAATTTCCAGATTCCTCTATTGGTTATTGTTCGGAGAAGTGTCTCGATCATGTCCGCATAATTCACGAACCGTAGGGAGACACACTTAAGGATTCGACGTTGTTTGAGTAGTTATGGTATTATGAGAAAGAGACCGAATGTTGTTCGGAGTCTCGGATGGGATCCGGGATATCACGAGGTGATCCGGAATGGTCCGGAGAATAAGATTCATATAAGGAAAGTCCCGTTTCGGAGTTGGGGAATGGTTCCGGTGTTTTCATCGGGAACATTCTAGAAGGTCCCGGAATGTCCGGCACTCCGGAGGGGGAAGGGTACATGAGTGTGTCATTACATATTGGAATGATTGCATCATGTACTAAGTATTCTTGCTGTCCCAAATAAAGGATTTATTTAAATCCTAAATTGAAAAGTCAAACGGCTAGTTTGAAAGTCAAACGGCAGTTTTTGGGAAGTGGGAAAAGAGGAGGAGAGGTGGAGGCCGAGTTGGAGGAGGGTTCCTCCCCTTGGCCGGCGCACCTCCCTAGGCCGAGTTGGGGAGGAACTCCTCCCCTTGGCCGGCCAGCCCTCCCACCTATATAAGGAGGGGCAGGGCTCCCCTCCTAGACACACAAGTTTCCTATCCTCTAAACTAAACCCTAGATCTAGACCCCGGTTTAGAGCTATTCGGTTTAGAGCCTTCTAATTGGTTTAGAGCCCTCTAATTGGTGTGTCTAATTACTAGACCACTAATAGCCTCTCTCATAAGCTCCACCATACTCGCACCGGCTTAAGGCGAAGCCCTGCGGGATCTCCCCTCTACCTCCGGTACCACGCCGTTGTGCTGCCGGAATCGCGAGGAGAGTGCTACAACCTCCGCTGCCTGCTGGA
Organism: Avena sativa; assembly: GCA_916181665.1. Lineage (NCBI taxonomy): Eukaryota > Viridiplantae > Streptophyta > Magnoliopsida > Poales > Poaceae > Avena > Avena sativa. The sequence goes on from OV702292.1 coordinate 69,738,483, forward strand.
ACAAGGGAGAGGAAGGTCTTCGTCGAGTACCGAACGTGTGACCGACTGCGGGAGCGCTGCTGGAACGTGGCGCTGGAAGGATCGTCTACGCGATCTTGAGATCGGAAAGAGTACGACTACATCACCCACGAGAATCTGCTCTCGTTAAACACTTTGGAATCTTCGAGGGTGAGTTATTCCATCGACTCGTTGCTACAATCTAGTAGATAGATCTTGGCTTGTTTGTTTGTATGCGATAGAAAATTTTTGTTTTCCATGCTGCGAACCCCTACAGTGGTATCAGAGCCGTGTCTATATGTAGATCTGTTGCACGAGTAGAACACAATGGTCATTGTGGGCGTTGATGCTTTTATTGTAGATTGCTTTTTGTGTACTTTGCATCTTGCGGTATGTTGGGATGAAGCGGCCCGGGCTAACCTTACATGACATCGTTCATGAGACTTGCTCCACGCTTAACATGCAACTTGTATTGCATAAGTGGCTTTGCGGGTGCCTGTTTCTCCTAGCATAGTAAAGATCCAATTTACAACGGGTAATCAACAATGCTAGTATCAATGTTGTGGTTCTTGTTCGTAGGTTAGAACGACACTTATGGAAAGCCCCAAACCACGTAAAATATGCAAAGAAAGTAGAAGCGTCTAACTTTGTTTTGCAGGGGTGTGCAGTGATGTGATATGGCCATGATTGTGATTATATTTGATGTATGCAATGTTCCTTATTGTAAGTTGGCAACCGGCAGGAGCCATATGGTTGTCTTTAATTTCTGTTAAGACCTGCGTGTCTATTCAAAATAGTTGTAATAGTTGAAGCTGGTGGACGACAACCATGAAGAAGCGTCATTGACCTTGATGCTATGCCGGTGATGATGGAGATCATATTCGTGCTTGAAGATGGAGATCGGAAGCACAAAGAAGAAAGGCCATATCATATCACATATTATGAATTGCATGTGATGTTAATCCTTTATGCATCTTGTATTGCTTAGTAGACGACGGTAGCATTATAAGATGATCCCTCATGCACATAAATTTCAAGTTCTAAAGTGTTCACCCTTAGTATGCACCGTTGCCAAAGCTTGTTGCTTCGAAGCACCACGTGATGATCGGGTGTCTTTGATTCCGCGGGTGAATACAACGTAAGCAAGCCAGATTTGCTTATGCGGTAGCTAAGGTTTGATCTTGACGAGCCTAGCATGTACAGACATGGCCTCAGGAACACGGATCGCCGAAAGGCAAAGCATGAATCATATAGTAGATATGATGAACATGATGATTGTTCGCCATTAAAACTATATCGGCTCTCGTGATGATCGGTGTTGATATAGTAGATTTGGTTCGTGTGATCACTAAAACAATGTGAGGGATGTTGTTTTGAGTGGGAGTTCACCTAGTTTAATTTCATTAATTAATTTGAACTCAATTTGTCATAAACTTAGTCTAAACTATTGCAAATATGTTGTAGATCAATGGCAGCCCCTACCATCAATTTTAATGCGTTCCTAGAGAAAGAAAAGTTGAAAAACAATGGAAGCAACTTCGCGGATTGGTTCCGCAATTTGAGGATTGTCCTCACAGCTGGTAATTTGACCTATGTGCTGGATGCACCGCTAGGTGACCCACCTGCAGCTGATGCTACCGATGAAGTAAAGAATGTTTACCTCGCTCGGAAGAATCAGTACTCCATAGTTCAGTGTGCTATCTTGTATGGTTTAGAATCGGAGCTTCAGAAAAGGTTTGAAGAGTCAGATCCATATGATATTGTCGAGGATCTCAAATTAATTTTTGAGACTCATGCGGCAATTGAAAGTTATGAAGCTTCTGAAAAGTTCTTTAACTGCAAGATGGAAGAGGGTAGCTCCGTCAGTGAGCATGTGCTTAAAATGTCTGGGCACGCGAATAAACTTCAAAGCTTGGGTATAGTGATTCCTAATACTTTGGGAGTTTACCGCATCCTCCAATCACTACCACCAAGTTACAAGAACTTTGTGATGAACTACAACATGCAGAACATGAACAAAGAGTTGCCAGAACTATTTGCTATGTTAAAATCTGCAGAAGTGGAGATCAAGAAAGAGCACCAAGTGTTGATGGTCAATAAGACCACCAAATTCAAGAAAGGCAAGTCTAAGCAAAAGGGACACTTCAAGAAGGGTGGTAAGAAAGTTACCATGCCAACGAAGAAGACCAAGGCTGGACCTAAGCCTGAAACTGAGTGCTTTTACTGCAAGGGAGAAGGTCACTGGAAGCGGAATTGCCCAAAGTACTTGGCGGATTTGAAGAACGGCAACATCAAGAAGAAAGGTATATTTGATATACATGTTATTGATGTGTATCTCACTAGTATTCGTAGTAGTGCCTGGGTATTTGATACTGGTTCGGTTGCTCATATTTGTAACTCGAAACAGGAGCTGCAGAATAAACGGAAGCTAGCGAAGAACGAGGTGTCGATGCGTGTGGGAAACGGATCAAAGGTTGATGTGATCGCGGTCGGCACGCTACCTCTTCATCTACCATCGGGATTAGTTTTATACTTAAATAATTGTTATTTGGTGCCTGCGTTGAGCATGAACATTATATCAGGATCTTGTTTATTGCGAGACGGTTACTTGTTTAAATCAGAGAATAATGGTTGTTCGATTTATATGAGTAATATGTTTTACGCACATGCACCTTTGATAGATGGTCTATTCTTATTGAATCTCGATAGTAGAAATACACATCTTAATAACATTGAAGCTAAACGTTTGAAATCAAGCGATAATTCGACCTATATGTGGCACTGTCGTCTTGGTCACATTGGAGTGAAGCGTATGAAGAAACTCCATTCCGATGGACTTCTTGAATCACTTGATTTTGAATCACTTGAAAGATGCGAGGCATGTCTGATGGGTAAAATGACTAAGACTCCATTTTCTGGTATAATGGAGCGAGCTACAGACTTATTGGAAATCATACATACCGATGTGTGTGGTCCAATGAGTGTAGCATCGCGCAGTGGTTATCGTTATGTTCTTACCTTCACGGATGACTTGAGTAGATATGGGTATATCTATTTCATGAAACATAAGTCCGAAACTTTCGAGAAGTTTAAGGAGTTTCAAAGTGAGGTAGAGAATCAACGTAACAAGAAGATTAAATTTCTACGTTCTGATCGTGGAGGTGAATATCTAAGTTACGAGTTTGGCGAGCATTTAAAGAAGTGCGGAATACTTTCACAATTGACACCGCCGGGAACACCACAGCGTAATGGTGTGTCTGAACGTCGTAATCGAACTCTCTTAGATATGGTTCGTTCTATGATGTCACTTACAGATTTACCGCTAACATTTTGGGGTTATGCATTAGAAACAGCCGCATTCACTTTAAATAGGGCACCATCTAAATCCGTTGAAACGACACCGTATGAATTATGGTTTGGGAAGAAACCTAAATTGTCGTTCCTTAAAGTTTGGGGATGCGAAGCCTATGTAAAGAAGTTACAGCCGGACAAGCTTGAACCCAAAGCGGAAAAATGCGTCTTCATAGGATACCCGAAGGAAACTATTGGGTATACCTTCTGTCATAGATCCGAAGGCAAAATCTTCGTTGCCAAGAATGGATCCTTTCTAGAGAAGGAATTTCTCTCGAAAGAAGTGACTGGAAGGAAAGTAGAACTCGACGAGGTTGTCGAACCTTCTCTCGAAATTGCGAGTAGCGCAGCACCGGAAGAAGTTCCTGTGGTGCCTGCACCAATAAGAGAGGAAGCTAATGATAGTGATCATGAAACCTCGGTTGAAGTTGCTACAGAGCCTCGGAGGTCAACGAGAACTCGTACCACTCCAGATTGGTATGATTCCGTTATGAATGTCATGTTGGTGGACAACACCGATGACCCCGAGACATATGAGGAAGCGATGATGAGCCCAGATTCCAATAAATGGCAAGAAGCCATGAAATCCGAGATTGGATCCATGTACGAAAACCAAGTATGGACTTTGGTGGACTTACCGGATGGCCGGAAGGCTGTCGAGAACAAATGGATTTTCAAGAAGAAAACAGATGCTGATGGTAATGTTACTGTCTATAAAGCTCGACTTGTCGCAAAAGGGTTTCGACAAATTCAAGGAGTTGACTACGATGAGACTTTCTCACCGGTAGCGAAGCTAAAGTCTGTGAGGATTATGTTAGCAATCGCTGCATATTATGATTATGAGATATGGCAGATGGATGTCAAAACAGCATTCCTCAATGGAGACATTGATGAAGAGTTGTATATGATACAACCCAAAGGTTTTGTCGATCCTAAAGACGCTAACAAGGTATGCAAGCTTCAACGGTCCATCTATGGATTGAAGCAGGCATCCCGAAGTTGGAATCAACGTTTTGATAAGGTAATCAAAAGTTTTGGTTTTATACAAACTTATGGAGAAGCTTGTATTTACAAGAAAGTGAGTGGGAGCTCTGTAGCATTCTTAATACTGTATGTGGATGACATATTGTTGATTGGGAATGATGTAGACCTTCTTAATAGTGTCAAAGAGTATTTGAATAATAGTTTTTCAATGAAGGATCTTGGCGAAGCAGCTTACATATTAGGCATAAAGATTTATAGAGATAGATCGAAACGCCAAATATCATTGTCACAAAGTACATATTTGGACAAAGTTCTAAAGAGGTTTGGAATGGAAGATAGCAAGAAAGGGTTCTTGCCCATGTTGCCCAATACGACCTTGAGTAAAACTCAAAGTCCGACATCGGCAGAAGATAGAGAAAGGATGAGTAAGACTCCCTATGCCTCAGCCATAGGATCTCTAATGTATGCCATGCTATGTACTAGACCCGACATTGCATATGCTGTTAGTTTAACTAGCAGATATCAAAGTGATCCAGGAGTGGATCATTGGACAGCGGTCAAAAACATCCTTAAGTACTTGAGAAGAACTAAGGATATGGTTCTTTCTTATGGAGGTGATGAACAGCTCGTTGTTAATGGTTACACCGATGCTAGTTGGAACACTGATCCGGATGATTCTAAATCACAATCTGGATACGTATTTATTTTGAATGGTGCAGCAGTTAGCTGGAGGAGTGCAAAGCAAAGCGTTGTGGCGAGATCTTCAACTGAATCGGAATACATGGCTGCTTCGGAGGCTTCACAAGAAGCGATATGGATGAAAGAGTTCATTACAGAGCTGGGTGTGGTTCCTAGTGCGCTGGACCCAATGTCTATCTACTGTGATAACATGGGCGCCATAGCCAATGCGCAAAAACCAAGGTCACACAAGAAGCTGAAGCATATCAAGCTACGTTTTCACGCTATTCGAGAACATATCCAGGATGGGGATATAAAGATTTGCAAAGTACACACAGATCTGAATGTGGCGGATCCGTTGACTAAACCTCTCCCGAGGGCAAAACATGACCAACACCAAACTGCCATGGGTGTTCGGTATATTACCATGTAATCTAGATTAGATGACTCTAGTGCAAGTGGGAGACTGTTGGAGATATGCCCTAGAGGCAATAATAAATATAGTTATTATTATATCTTTGTGTTTATGATAAATGTTTATATTCATGCTATAATAGTATTAACAAGGAAACATTAATACTTGTGTGAATTGTAAACTTAAATTGAAGTCCCTAGTATAGCCTCTATACTTCACTAGCTTGTTGGTTAATAGATGATTGTGGTTTCCCTATCATGAACATTGAGATGTTATTAACAACAAGATCATATCGTTAGGAGAATGATATGGTGGACATACTCCTATAGATAAGCGTAGCATAAAGATCAAGTCATTTCAATAGTTCAATTGCTATATGCTTTCTGATACATAGTAACCTAATTCCTTTGACCATGAGATCATGCATATCACCTTTACTGGATGGATGCTTTGATGTCATCAAACACCACACCGTAACAGGGTGGCTATAAAGGTGGTATTGAGTGTTCGGAAAGTATTGGTTGAAACACATGGATCAAGAGTGGGATTTGTCCATCCATATGACGGATAGATATTCTCTGGGCCCTCTCGGTGAAATGTCATCCAATTAGCTTGCAAGCATGTGACTGGGTCACAAGGGATCACATATCACGGGAACGAGAAAAGAGTACTTATCAGTAACGAGGTTGAACTAGGTATGCAGAGATACCGAAGATCATAACCTCGGATAAGTAACATATCGTGAGACAAAGGGAAATTGGTATCGTATGTAAGTGGTTCATTCGATCGCAAAGTAATCGTAGAAATATGTGGGAGCCATATGAATTTCCAGATTCCTCTATTGGTTATTGTTCGGAGAAGTGTCTCGATCATGTCCGCATAATTCACGAACCGTAGGGAGACACACTTAAGGATTCGACGTTGTTTGAGTAGTTATGGTATTATGAGAAAGAGACCGAATGTTGTTCGGAGTCTCGGATGGGATCCGGGATATCACGAGGTGATCCGGAATGGTCCGGAGAATAAGATTCATATAAGGAAAGTCCCGTTTCGGAGTTGGGGAATGGTTCCGGTGTTTTCATCGGGAACATTCTAGAAGGTCCCGGAATGTCCGGCACTCCGGAGGGGGAAGGGTACATGAGTGTGTCATTACATATTGGAATGATTGCATCATGTACTAAGTATTCTTGCTGTCCCAAATAAAGGATTTATTTAAATCCTAAATTGAAAAGTCAAACGGCTAGTTTGAAAGTCAAACGGCAGTTTTTGGGAAGTGGGAAAAGAGGAGGAGAGGTGGAGGCCGAGTTGGAGGAGGGTTCCTCCCCTTGGCCGGCGCACCTCCCTAGGCCGAGTTGGGGAGGAACTCCTCCCCTTGGCCGGCCAGCCCTCCCACCTATATAAGGAGGGGCAGGGCTCCCCTCCTAGACACACAAGTTTCCTATCCTCTAAACTAAACCCTAGATCTAGACCCCGGTTTAGAGCTATTCGGTTTAGAGCCTTCTAATTGGTTTAGAGCCCTCTAATTGGTGTGTCTAATTACTAGACCACTAATAGCCTCTCTCATAAGCTCCACCATACTCGCACCGGCTTAAGGCGAAGCCCTGCGGGATCTCCCCTCTACCTCCGGTACCACGCCGTTGTGCTGCCGGAATCGCGAGGAGAGTGCTACAACCTCCGCTGCCTGCTGGAACAAGGGAGAGGAAGGTCTTCGTCGAGTACCGAACGTGTGACCGACTGCGGGAGCGCTGCTGGAACGTGGCGCTGGAAGGATCGTCTACGCGATCTTGAGATCGGAAAGAGTACGACTACATCACCCACGAGAATCTGCTCTCGTTAAACACTTTGGAATCTTCGAGGGTGAGTTATTCCATCGACTCGTTGCTACAATCTAGTAGATAGATCTTGGCTTGTTTGTTTGTATGCGATAGAAAATTTTTGTTTTCCATGCTGCGAACCCCTACAAGTTCCAGTGGGATTCCGGAGCTCTGGCGGTCCTTTTCCAGCGAAACCGTAGTCGGTGGGGCCCGCGGGTCTACCCCTGTAGCTTTCTTTGTACGAGTTTCAGACAACGCGCTTTTTTGTTGGTTTAGATTTTCTTAGGTCATATCTATATGGAAAACAAAGGTTGGGACCTTATAGCACATGCTATCACCCGGTATTCCCGCAACGGGACTATTACCCTACACGTCTAGGAATCTATTAAGTGTTATCGCACGCGGGTCTACCCCTGTAGCTTTCTTAGTACGAGGTTTAGACAACCCGCTTTTTTGTTGGTTTAGCTTTGTTTAGATCATATATACATGGAAAACAAATGTTGGGACCTTATAGCACATGCTAGCCACCCGGTATACCCGCAGCGGGACTGTTACCCCTACACGTCAAGGAATCTACTAAGTGTTATCGCACGCATGTGAAGAAGGTCAGACCGGGGATATAGACATTACATCCAAGGACCTTCCACCACACTAGGATACATATACTAGGTCCACGTGCAAGTTCCAGTGGGATTCCGGAGCTCCGACAGTCCTTTTCTAGCGAAACCCTAGTCGGTGGGGCCCGCGGGTCTACCCCTTTAGCGTTCTTAGTACGAGGTTCAGACAACGCGCTTTTTTATTGGTTTAGCTTTTTTTAGGTCATATCTACATGGAAAAAAAAGGTTGGGTTCTTATAGCACATGCTAGCCCCCGGTATACCCGCAGCGGGACTGTTACCCCTACACGTCCAGGAATCTACTAAGTGTTATCGCACGCATGTGAAGAAGGTCAGCCCGGGGATCTAGACATTACATCCATGGACCTTCCACCACCCTTGGACACATATACTAGGTCCACGTGCAAGTTCCAGTAGGATTCCGGAGCTTCGGCGGTCCTTTTCCAGCGAAACCCTAGTCGGTGGGGCCCGCGGGTCTACCCCTGTAGCTTTCTTAGTACGAGGTTCAGACAACGCGCTTTTTTGTTGGTTTAGCTTTGTTTAGGTCATATCTACATGGAAAACAAAGGTTGGGACCTTATAGCACATGCTAGCCCCCCGGTATACCCGCAGCGGGACTGTTACCTCTACACGACTAGGAATCTACTAAGTGTTGTCGCACGCATGTGAAGAAGGTCAGACCGGGGATCTAGACATTACATCCATGGACCTTCCACCACACTTGGACACATATACTAGGTCCACTTGCAAGTTCCAGTGGGATTCCGGAGCACCGGTGGTCCTTTTCCAGCGAAACCCTAGGCGGTGGGGCCCGCGTGTCTACCCCTGTAGCTTTCTTAGTACGAGGTTCAGACAACGCGCTTTTTTGTTGGTTTAGCTTTGTTTAGGTCATATCTACATGGAAAACAAAGGTTGGGACCTTATAGCACATGCTAGCCCCCCGGTATACCCGCAACGGGACTGTTACCCCTACACGTCAAGGAATCTACTAAGTGTTATCGCACGCATGTGAAGAAGGTCAGACCGGGGATCTAGACATTACATCCATGGACCTTCCACCACACTTGGACACATATACTAGGTCCACGTGCCAGTTCCAGTAGGATTCCGGAGCTCCAGCGGTCCTTTTCCAGCGAAACCCTAGTCGGTGGGGCCCGCGGGTCTACCCCTGTAGCTTTCTGTGTACGAGGTTCAGACAACACGCTTTTTTGTTGGTTTAGCTTTGTTTATGTCATATCTACATGGAAAACAAAGCTTGGGACCTTATAGCACATGCTAGCCCCCCGGTATACCCGCAGCGGGACTGTTACTCCTACACGTCCAAGAATCTACTAAGTGTTATCGCACGCATGTGAAGAAGGTCAGACCGGGGATCTAGACATTACATCCATGGACCTTCCACCACACTTGGACACATATACTAGGTCCACGTGCAAGTTCCAGTGGGATTCCGGAGCTCCGGCGGTCCTTTTCTAGCGAAACCCTAGTTAGTGGGGCCCGCGGGTCTACCCCTGTAGCTTTCTTAGTACGAGGTTCATACAACCCGCTTTTTTGTTGGTTTAGCTTTATTTAGGTCATATCTACATGGAAAACAAAGGTTGGGACCTTATAGCACATGCTAGCCCCCCGGTATACCCGTAGCGGGACTGTTACCCCTACACATCAAGGAATCTACTAAGTGTTATCGCACGCATGTGAAGAAGGTAAGACCGGGGATCTAGACATTGCATACATGGACCTTCCACCACACTTGGACACATATACTAGGTCCACGTGCAAGTTCCAGTGGGATTCCGGAGCTCTGGCGGTCCTTTTCCAGCGAAACCGTAGTCGGTGGGGCCCGCGGGTCTACCCTTGTAGCTTTCTTTGTACGAGGTTCAGACAACGCGCTTTTTTGTTGGTTTAGATTTGCTTAGGTCATATATACATGGAAAACAAAGGTTGGGACCTTATAGCACATGCTATCCCCCGGTATTCCCGCAGCGGGACTATTTCCCCTACACGTCTAGGAATCTATTAAGTGTTATCGCACGCGGGTATACCCCTGTAGCTTTCTTAGTACGAGGTTCAGACAACCCGCTTTTTTGTTGGTTTAGCTTTGTTTAGATCATATCTACATGGAAAACAAATGTTGGGACCTTATAGCACATGCTAGCCACCCGGTATACCCGCAGCGGGACTGTTACCCCTACACGTCAAGGAATCTACTAAGTGTTATCGCACGCATGTGAAGAAGGTCAGACCGGGGATATAGACATTACATCCATGGACCTTACACCACACTAGGATACATATACTAGGTCCACATGCAAGTTCCAGTGGGATTCCGGAGCTCCGACAGTCCTTTTCTAGCGAAACCCTAGTCGGTGGGGCCCGCGGGTCTACCCCTGTAGCGTTCTTAGTAAGAGGTTCAGACAACGCGCTTTTTTGTTGGTTTAGCTTTGTTTAGGTCATATCTACATGGAAAACAAAGGTTGGGACCTTATAGCACATGCTAGCCCCCCGGTATACCCGTAGCGGGACTGTTACCCCTACACGACTAGGAATCTACTACGTGTTGTCGCACGCATGTGAAGAAGGTCAGACCGGGGATCTAGACATTACATCCATGGACCTTCCACCACACTTGGACACATATACTAGGTCCACGTGCAAGTTCCAGTGGGATTCTGGAGCACCGGAGGTACTTTTCCAGCGAAACCCTAGTCGATGGGGCCTGCGTGTCTACCCCTGTAGCGTTCTTAGTACGAGGTTCAGACAACACGCTTTTTTGTTGGTTTAGCTTTGTTTAGGTCATATCTACATGGAAAACAAAGGTTGGGACCTTATAGCACATGCTAGCCCCCCGGTCTACCCGCAATGGGACTGTAACCCCTACACGTCAAGGAATCTACTAAGTGTTATCGCACGCATGTGAAGAAGGTCAGACCGGGAATCTAGACATTATATCCATGGACCTTCCACCACACTTGGACACATATACTAGGTCCACGTGCCAGTTCTAGTAGGATTCCGGAGCTCCGGCGGTCCTTTTCCAGCGAAACCCTAGTCGGTGGGCCCCGCGGGTCTACCCCTGTAGCTTTCTTTGTACGAGGTTCAGACAGCGCGCTTTTTTGTTGGTTTAGCTTTGTTTATGTCATATCTACATGGAAAACAAAGGTTGGGACCTTATAGCACATGCTAGCCCCCGGTATACCCGCAGCGGGACTGTTACCCCTACACGTCCAGGAATCTACTAAGTGTTATCGCACGCGCGTCTACCCCTGTAGCTTTCTTAGTACGAGTTTCAGACAACGCGCTTTTTTGTTGGTTTAGCTTTGTTTAGATCATATCTACATGGAAAACAAAGGTTGGGACCTTATAGCACATGCTAGCCCCCCGGTATACCCGCAGCGGGACTATTATCCCTACACGTCCAGGAATCTACTAAGTGTTATCGCACACGGGTCTACCCCTATAGCTTTCTTAGTATGAGGTTCAGACAACGCGCTTTTTTGTTAGTTTAGCTTTGTTTAGGTCATATCTATATGGAAAACAAAGGTTGGGAACTTATAGCACATGCTAGCCCCCCGGTATACCCGCAGCGGGACTATTACCCCTACACGGCTAGGAATCTACTAAGTGTTATCGCACGCGGGTCTACCCCTGTAGCTTTCTTAGTACGAGGTTCAGACAATGCGCTTTTTTGTTGGTTTAGCTTTGTTTAGGTCTTATCTACATGGAAAACAAAGGTTGGGACCTTATAGCACATGCTAGCCCCCCGGTATACCCGCAGCGGGACTGTTACCCCTACACGTCAAGGAATCTACTAAGTGTTATCGCACGCGGGTGTACCCCTGTAGCTTTCTTAGTACGAGTTTCGGACAACGCGCTTTTTTGTTGGTTTAGCTTTGTTTAGGTCATATCTACATGGAAAACAAAGGTTGGGACCTTATAGCACATGCTAGCCCCCCGGTATACCCGTAGCGGGACTGTTACCCCTACACGTCAAGGAATCTACTAAGTGTTATCGCACGCATGTGAAGAAGGTCAGACCGGGGATCTAGACATTTCATCCATGGACCTTCCACCTCACTTGGACACATATACTAGGTCCACGTGCAAGTTCTAGTGGGATTCCGGAGCTCCGGTGGTCCTTTTCCAACGAAACCCTAGTCGGTGGGGCCCGCGGGTCTACCCCTGTAGCTTTCTTTGTACGAGGTTCAGACAACGCGCTTTTTTGTTGGTTTAGCTTTGTTTAGGATATATCTACATGGAAAACAAAGGTTGGGACCTTATAGCACATGCTAGCCCACCGGTATACCCGTAGCGGGACTGTTACCCCTACACGTCAAGGAATCTACTAAGTGTTATCGCACGCATGTGAAGAAGGTCAGACCGGGGATCTAGACATTGCATCCATGGACCTTCCACCACACTTGGACACATATACTAGGTCCATGTGCAAGTTCCAGTGGGATTCCGGAGCTCCGGCGGTCCTTTTCCAGCGAAACCGTAGTCGGTGGGGCCCGCGGGTCTACCCCTGTAGCTTTCTTTGTACGAGGTTCAGACAACGTGCTTTTTTGTTGGTTTAGATTTGCTTAGGTCATATCTACATGGAAAACAAAGGTTGGGACCTTATAGCACATGCTATCCCCCGGTATACCCGCAGCGGGACTATTACCCCTACACGTCTAGGAATCTATTAAGTGTTATCGCACGCGGGTCTACCCCTGTAGCTTTCTTAGTACGAGGTTCAGACAACCCGCTTTTTTGTTGGTTTAGCTTTGTTTAGATCATATCTACATGGAAAACAAATGTTGGGACCTTATAGCACATGCTAGCCACCCGGTATACCCGCAGCGGGACTGTTACCCCTACACGTCAAGGAATCTACTAAGTGTTATCGCACGCATGTGAAGAAGGTCAGACCGGGGATATAGACATTACATCCATGGACCTTCCACCACACTAGGATACATATACTAGGTCCACGTGCAAGTTCCAGTGGGATTCCGGAGCTCCGGCAGTCCTTTTCTAGCGAAACCCTAGTCGGTGGGCCCGCGGGTCTACCCCTGTAGCCTTCTTAGTACGAGGTTCAGACAACGCGCTTTTTTGTTGGTTTAGCTTTTTTTAGGTCATATCTACATGGAAAACAAAGGTTGGGACCTTATAGCACATGCTAGCCCCCGGTATACCCGCAGCGGGACTGTTACCCCTACACGTCCAGGAATCTACTAAGTGTTATCGCACGCATGTGAAGAAGGTCAGCCCGGGGATCTAGACATTACATCCATGGACCTTCCACCACACTTGGACACATATACTAGGTCCACGTGCAAGTTCCAGTGGGATTCCGGAGCTTCGGCGGTCCTTTTCCAGCGAAACCCTAGTCGGTGGGGCCCGCGGGTCTACCCCTGTAGCTTTCTTAGTGGGAGGTTCAGACAACGCACTTTTTTGTTGGTTTAGCTTTGTTTAGGTCATATCTACATGGAAAACAAAGTTTGGGACCTTATAGCACATGCTATCCCCCTGGTATACCCGCAGCGGGACTATTACCCCTACACGTCCAGGAATCTACTAAGTGTTATCGCACGCGGGTCTACCCCTGTAGCTTTCTTAGTACGAGGTTTAGACAACGCGCTTTTTTGTTGGTTTAGCTTTGTTTCGGTCATATCTACATGGAAAACAAAGGCTGGGACCTTATAGCACATGCTAGCCCCCCGGTATACCCACAGCGGGACTGTTACCCCTACATCTCCAGGAATCTACTAAGTGTTATCACACGCATAAGAAGAAGGTCAGACCGGGGATCTAGAAATTACATCCATGGACCTTCCACCACACTTGGACACATATACTAGGTCCACGTGCCAGTTCCAGGAGGATTCCGGAGCTCCGGCGGTCCTTTTCCAGCGAAACCCTAGTCGGTGGGGCCCGCGGGTCTACCCCTGTAGCTTTCTTTGTACGAGGTTCAGACAACGCGCTTTTTTGTTGGTTTAGCTTTGTTTATGTCATATCTACATGGAAAACAAAGGTTGGGACCTTATAGCACATGCTAGCCCCCCGGTATACCCGCAGCGGGACTGTTACCCCTACACGTCCAGGAATCTACTAAGTGTTATTGCACGCGGGTCTACCCCTGTAGCTTTCTTAGTACGAGTTTCAGACAACGCGCTTTTTTGTTGGTTTAGCTTTGTTTAGATCATATCTACATAGAAAACAAAGGTTGGGACCTTATAGCACATGCTAGCCCCCCGGTATACCCGCAGCGGGACTATTATCCCTACATGTCCAGGAATCTACTACGTGTTATCGCACACGGGTCTACCCCTATAGCTTTCTTAGTACGAGGTTCAGACAACGCGCTTTTTTGTTAGTTTAGCTTTGTTTAGGTCATATCTATATGGAAAAACAAAGGTTGGGACCTTATAGCACATGCTAGCCCCCCGGTATACCCGCAGCGGGACTATTACCCCTACACGGCCAGGAATCTACTAAGTGTTATCGCATGCGGGTCTACCCCTCTAGCTTTCTTAGTACGAGGTTCAGACAATGCGCTTTTTTGTTGGTTTAGCTTTGTTTAGGTCTTATCTACATGGAAAACAAAGGTTGGGACCTTATAGCTCATGCTAGCCCCCCGGTATACCCGCAGCGGGACTGTTACCCCTACACGTCAAGGAATCTACTAAGTGTTATCGCACGCGGGTCTACCCCTGTAGCTTTCTTAGTACAAGGTTCAGACAACGCGCTTTTTTGTTGGTTTAGGTTTGTTTAGGTCATATCTACATGGAAAACAAAGGTTGGGACCTTATAGCACATGCTAGCCCCCCGGTATACCCGTAGCGGGACTGTTACCCCTAGACGTTAAGGAATCTACTAAGTGTTATCGCACGCATGTGAAGAAGGTCAGACCGGGGATCTCGACATTTCATCCATGGACCTTCCACCACAATTAGACACATATACTAGGTCCACGTGCAAGTTCTAGTGGGATTTCGGAGCTCCGGTGGTCCTTTTCCAACGAAACCCTAGTCGGTGGGGCCCGCGGGTCTACCCCTGTAGCTTTCTTTGTACGAGGTTCAGACAACGCGCTTTTTTATTGGTTTAGCTTTGTTTAGGATATATCTACATGGAAAACAAAGGTTGGGACCTTATAGCACATGCTAGCCCCCCGGTATACCCGAAGCGGGACTGTTACCCCTACACGTCCAGGAATCTACTAAGTGTTATCGCACGCGGGTCTACCCCTGTAGCTTTCTTAGTACGAGGTTCAGACAACGCGCTTTTTTGTTGGTTTAGATTTGTTTAGGTCATATCTACATGGAAAACAAAGGTTGGGACCTTATAGCACATGCTAGCCCCCCGGTATACCCGTAGCGGGACTGTTACCCCTACACGTCTAGGAATCTACTAAGTGTTATCGCACGCATGTGAAGAAGGTCAGACCAGGGATCTAGACATTTCATCCATGGACCTTCCACCACAATTGGACACATATACTAGGTCCACGTGCAAGTTCCAGTGGGATTCCGGAGCTCCGGTGGTCCTCTTCCAGCAAAACCGTAGTCGGTGGGGCCCGCGGGTCTACCCCTGTAGCTTTCTTTGTACGAGGTTCAGATAACGCGCTTTTTTATTGGTTTAGCTTTGTTTAGGATATATCTACATGGAAAACAATGGTTGGGACCTTATAGCACATGCTAGCCCCCCGGTATACCCGAAGCGGGACTGTTACCCCTACACGTCCAGGAATCTACTAAGTGTTATCGCACGCGGGTCTACCCCTGTAGCTTTCTTAGTACGAGGTTCAGACAACGCGCTTTTTTGTTGGTTTAGCTTTGTTTAGGTCATATCTACATGGAAAATAAAGGTTGGGACCTTATAGCACATGTTAGCCCCCCGGTATACCCGCAGCGGGACTGTTACCCCTACACGTCTAGGAATCTACTAAGTGTTATCGCACGCATGTGAAGAAGGTCAGACCGGGATCTAGACATTGCATCCATGGACCTTCCACCACACTTGGACACATATACTAGGTCCACGTGCAAGTTCCAGTGGGATTCCGGAGCTCCGGTGGTCCTTTTCCAGCAAAACCGTAGTCGGTGGGGCCCGCGGGTCTACCCCTGTAGCTTTCTTTGTACAAGGTTCAGACAACGCGCTTTTTTGGTGGGACCTTATAGCACATGCTAGCCCCCAGGTATACCCGCAGCGAAACCCTAGGCGGCAGGGCCTGCGGGTTAAAGGGGTAGATCTGCGGGTCCCTCAGACTAGGGTTTCTTCAGAAAAGGACCATCGCACTGCAGGAATATATATTATAGAAAGGAAATGGAAAAAGGAGGAAAAAATAAAATTAAATATATTAAACATGAGAAAATAAAAATGAAACTGGAAAATCTCAATGATCTAATAAAAGAAACAAAAATAGAAAAAAATATGTTGGTCTGTACCGACGGCCAGGCCGTCAGCACAGATCGGTGAAAAATCGGTTGGACTATGCCGACGGTTTGGCCGTCGGCACAGCTAGGGTTTCAACTTATCCCCCCCGTGTCAGTCGCTCCCGCACGCACACTGCTCAAGCACAACTAGGGTTTGACCCGCTCCGCCGCTGCCGCTGCCAAACCGCCGCCACCGCTGCCGAGCCGCCGTCGCCTCGCGGCCGTGACCTGTGAACCCGACCCGGCCCCGCGGAGCTCCCCCGGCCGCCGCCGCCCCTGCCTCACCTGCCCCCGCGGAGCTCCCCCGGCCGCCGCCCCTCCTGCCTCACCTGCCCCCGCGGAGCTCCCCCGGCCGCCGCCGCCCTGCCTCACCTGCCCCCGCGGAGCTCCCCCGGCCGCCGCCGCCCCTACCTCACCTGCCCCCGCGGAGCCCGACCCGGCCTCGCGGGCTCCCTCTCCTGCGGCCCCGACCTCCCTCTGCACCTCGCCGGCAGCGTCGTGCGCCCCGCCGGCGCTCTGCTCGCGGGCGCCGCCGTCCTTTGCTCGCGGGCCTCCTCTACTCGCGAGGCCCTCCTCTGCTCGTGCGGCCGCCACCAGGAACCTCCTCTGCTGTGAGCTCCGCGCCGCCAAGGTAAATCCTCTAGTCTTTTTTTGTTCTCTGTTTTAGGTAGTTAAGTTAGTATATATGATAGTTTTAGTATATATGGTAGTTTAGTATATTAGGTAGTTAAGGTAGTTTAGTATATATGATAATTTTAGGTAGTTCAGTTAGTATATTAGGTAGTTTAGATAATTTTAGGTAGTAGCAGTAGGTTTTAGGTTGCTTGACGTTTTGTCGGCAGTGGGCTTTTTGCCCGATAGGGGCTGCGGTGCTTCAGATCTGAGCGGCCAGATCTTGAGGTTTCTATGCCAGATCTTGAGGTTTCTAGGCTAGATCTTGAGGTGTCTAGGGTTTCTAGGTTTCTAGGGTTCCTCCTTGTGCCGACGGTCTTCGTGACCCATTTATCAAAAAAAAGGTAGTTTAGATAAATTATGTGAGCTAAATAGGTTAATTTATTTGTGTTTGCAATCTGCAGACTTTGAGGTGGACACTAGGCCCCGTCGGAGAGGTTGCCGTCCTAGAGGTCGTCACCACCCTGCAAATCAGATCCTGACGCCGTCCCGGAGGTTTCCATCGGAGAGGTCGCCGTTCTGCTACTCGACCTTCCTCGACTATTCGCTCACGCTTCGAGGGTATAAATCTTATGCCCATCTTGTAATGTACCTAGGTTTTATTTTTGTGTCTAGATCACCAAGTCAGTCGCGAAACCTAGGCGTCTCCCGTTTGAAAGGGATACACGAATAAATATGCATTCGATCGCATATTTAAAACTGTAACTCTTTTGGATTGTCCATGTTTTTGGACTGCCGGAGGATGTGTAGATTGGATATGTTCTCCACGGTCTACCCCGAACCGAGGCAAGATTTCGGCAGCACCCCCACGTTGTTCTCCGGACGCACATTCCTCTCGGCATTTTTGTCGAGACGTGTATCGGGAGAACAGCGGGGAGGTGCTGCCGAAATTTTGTCCCAGTTCAGGGTAGACCGTGGAGAACGTATCCAATCTATACATCTTCGGGTGGGATTAGGACATATCTTTTCCTATTACACATGTTAGGTGTATGCATGGAATAACAACGCAAGATTTATGTATTTAGTTTGATGTCATTAATTAAAATGAAATGTTATATTTGTATTGTGGCTCCCGATGAACAGAGGATGGCTGGTAATGGTTGGATGTACAGTGGCCGTACTAATGCGTTTGAAAGAACAGAGGAGTGGGTATGGAAGACCAATTTTCTAGTGAAGGAGTTAGCGCGTGGTTCAAAGGTAGTTCGTGCAAGGTGTCCTTGTGCTCATTGGTTGAGGCTTCGTCGTTAGACAAAGGATGATATGAGTAAACACCTATGGCGGTATGGGTATATGCTTGAGTACGAGCCTTCAGTCGACTTTTCTCAGTATGAATGTGATGGAGCCGAGGTGATGCGACAGCGGATCGATGGCATTGAGAATGATGGGATTAGAAACTTGCTAGAGGATCTTCGTGATGCCGACATGCCAGATTCTCCACCTCCACAGGAAGCGCCAGAACCGGAGGAACCAGAGGAACCAGGTCAACCGGAGGAACCGGAGGCAACCGCGAAGGCCTTCTATGATATGATGGCCTCGGCTAAGAGGCCTCTATATCCAGGTGCGAAAGTGTCTCAGCTCGATGCCATCTCGCAAATACTAGCAGACAAGTCCCAGTACGCCACCACCCGAGCAAGCTTTGAACGTTATTTGTTTATGTATGGTAACATGTTGCCCGAAGGGCATTGTCTACCTAAAAGCATGTACGAATGCCGGAAAATGATGAAAGTGCTCACCATGGATTATGTAAAGATAGATTGTTGTCCAGCAGGCTACCTTTTGTTTTGGAAACAGTTTGAGGATGACAAGTACTGCAGCAAGTGTGGGGCCTCTAGGTATCATGAGAGAAAGGGACATGATGGTCAGATGACACAAACAAATGTCGCCGTGAAGATTCTTCATTATCTCCCATTCATAAAAAGAATCCAGCGGCTTTACATGACCGAGGAGTCTGCCACACAGATGAAGTGGCACAAGATAGGGAAGAGATGCCATGACGAGCACGGACATGAAATGATGGGACATCCATCTGATGGTAAGGCATGGAAGAACTTTGATGCAAAACACGAGACATTTGCAAGTGAGGCTCGGAATGTCAGAATTGCGATAGCAACCGATGGATTCAATCCATATGGTATGTCGACCGCCTCTTAGAGCTGTTGGCCCGTGTTTGTTATTCCGCTCAATCTCCCTCCCGGAGTTCTAATGCAGAGGAATACCATATTCCTATCGCTTGTCATTCCAGGGCCTGGATAGCCGGGGAAGAATTTGAGTGTCTACATGCAGCCGCTTATTGATGATTTGAACCACTCTTGGCACCACGGGACATTGACATATGACCGAGCATCTAAGACAAACTTCCTCATGAGAGTTTGGTACCAGTATTCCATGCACGACATGCCCGGCTATGCCCTATTTTGCGGATGGTGTACATCCGGTAAGTGGCCTTGCCCAGTTTGCATGCTCAAACTTGAGTTCTTTTGGCTAACCGCGGGTGGCAAGTATGTCGCCTTTGATAAACATCGACCTTTCCTCAAAAGAGGGCACCGATTCAGACGAGACAAAAAGAACTTCATGAAGGGCATAGTTGTGAATGAAGAAAAAGCAATACCAACGTTTGATGGTGCAGCTGTTAAAGCCGAGCTACTTGCTCTTAAGCGTACTGAGATTCCTGGCCCACAATTTGAGGGATATGGCAAAACGCACAACTGGACTCACGAGGCAGCCATAACAAAGCTCGAGTATTACAAGGACCTCGAACTTCCCCATAACATCGATGTGATGCACACTGAAAAGAATGTAGGAGAGCCCCTCTTTCACACAATTTGCAACATTCCTGGGAAGTCAAAGGATAATGTCAAGGCTAGGGTCGATATTGAGAAGCTATGTGATAGGAAGAAACAACACATGCAGCCTCCTGACCGCAATCGAAGAAATTGGTTCAAGCCGCATGCCATCTTATGCCTTGATGGTGACCAAAAGAAGGAGGCATTCAGGTGGCTCAAATACGTCGTGATGTTCCCTGATGGTTATTGTTCAAATATTAGTAAGGGAGTCAATCTGGCGACGGGAAAAGTCACCGGGCTAAAGAGTCATGACTATCATATATGGATTGAGCGGCTGATGCCAGTGATGGTTCGAGGGTATCTCCCTGATCATGTATGGCGAGTGCTCGCGGAGTTGAGCCATTTCTTTCGCACTCTTTGTGCTAAGCAGGTATCTCCCGAGCTGATTGAGAGGCTGTAGGAACTAGTGCTAGAGTTGTTATGCAAGTTGGAGACGATCTTTCCGCCAGGCTTTTTTACTCCGATGGCACATCTCATTGTGCACCTCGCGAACGAGGTACTCTTGGGTGGACCAGTGCAGTTTCATTGGCAGTTCTGTATTGAGAGAGAGTTTAAGTATATTCGGATGAAATGTGGAAACAGAAGTAAGATTGAAGCATGCATAGCTGAGGCAACTCTGATCGGGGAGATAGCAGACATCACGACAAAGTACTATGCCGATGATGTTCCCACTATGCATAACCCGATCACTCGGTACAATGTCGATGAGTTGGAGGAAGACCCCAAGATCCCACTCTTTCAATCTCCCGGTGGCAAGTCCGGTGCTAGAAAAGAGTACTTATTGAAGCCGAACAAAAATGAGGGCATAATGTTCTATGTTCTCATGAACATGAAGCATGAACTTATCAGTTTCATGAGGTAAACTGATGAACAAATTACTTATTCCAACTAGTAACTTGGTTTCGGTCTAACACGCGTTTTCTCCTTTTAGCCAATTCAAGGATGAACAATGGTCGGAAATGAGGGATCCCAGTGTCGCGGAGCTGGACACTCTTCTAAAAGATGGTGCCCTGAGAAAGAAAAATTTTGTGGCTTGGTTCAGGGCCAAAGTAATTTCTAACATGTCCCTCTTTCCTTGCAGTCTGTGACTTGTCCCTATTATTACACATATCCCTCTTACCTTGCAATTCGTGACATGTAGGGAGCTGGTCGCAACGTTGATATGACGAATGAGATTCGATGTGTTTCACAGGGTTGTAGCCGTAGAGTCATGAGGTATCAGAAGTACGATGTTAATGGGTACCGCTTCCATACAGAGTTTTACCAGAACAATCGGCCTAATGCAAAAACTATAAATACCGGGGTCTTCACCGGAGGAACCGATAAAGTTGATTACTACGAGATATTAGAGGACGTATACGAGCTGACGTTCAAGACAAACATAAAACTCAAGCTCGTTGTGTTCAAATGCCACTGGTTCGACCCCATCGATGGACAAAGAAGTACCCCTTCCATTGGGTTAGTTGAAGTTAGGCCTTCAACCACCTATAGCGGAGCCGATGTGTATATAGTGGCTCAGCAAGCCAAGCAAGTTTATTATTTGCCCTACCCATGCAATAAAGAGGAACTCCAGGGTTGGGAAGTCGTCTTCCAGGTATCGCCACATGGTAAGCTACCCAGGCCCAACGCCGACGATTACGTCAACATTGACCCTGTAACATACGAGGGAGTTTTCTATCAAGAGGAAGAGAACTTCGGGGGTTTTGACATACAAGTGGGTCATGAGGGCCTCGAGAATGATGCACAAACTCGTGGTGAGACAGTGGTGGATTTAAAGGACGTTGATATGCTCACCAAGTTTCATCAAGCGAATTTCAACACTGATGAGCCTCCACCGTGCGACCAGCCTTACTACTCACGTGATAGTGATACTGATAGTGAAAATGAGAACAACCAAGTACTTTATGATAGTGATGATTAGAGGTGAGGGTCTTTTATGTCTTTATGCATAGTATTTATTTCTCAACATGGTTCTAAATTTCATTATGTCTTTATTTATACTTAATTGTTTACTCTTTCTCAATGCAGGTGACTGACCAATGCCTCGGGGGAGCAAGGAATCAACGACCTCCCTTCTCAAGTTGATGAACCAAGAGAATATTACCCAAAGGGGAAGGGTACATCGTCCAAACCCGCGCTACCCGAGAGCTGAGGACCCACCTCCCTCACAGGGAGAACTTCCCCCGAGAGGAGGACGAGGACGAGCACGAGGAGGTGCAGCACGGGGAGGTGCAGCACGAGCACGAGGTGTAGCCTCGAGTACATACTCATCTCCCCCATTGTTTATGAATTACGTCTATATTTTTTATGTCTTCAAGCTAAATTGTTTACTCTTTCTCATTGCAGGTGCAAGACTCGATTCAGAGGATCCAGACTCGTCTCCCCCGCGGCGTGTTGCTCGTTTGTCTGACTTACCCTCCGCTTCTGGCACCGTGGCTTCATAGTCAGATTCGGACGAGGAATTGGAGGGGATGTCAGATGAGGAGGTGGAGGGTGAGGCACCGCCGGAGGGTGAGGCGCCGCCGAAGAAGTTGCCGACTCGTGGGGAGGCGCATGTCCCTACAAAGGAGCCTCGCCCGGAGGAGAGACCTACGATTGAGCCCTGTGGCAAATAGTAAGTGACTTTACTAATTTGATCACCATCGTTCTTTTTTTCACCATCATGCTAACTCATGCTTTTGGTCATAACAATTTGGCATGTACTAATGTTTGTTTATTGTGCAGCAATTGGACACATCCTAAGGGGGTCCGCCACCCTAATAGCTTGCTTGGATCTTTGATTAGGAAGAATTGGTCGGGCTTGTACACTACAGTCACCAACGCCCAGAGGAAGCTAGCTTGGTTTTGGGCGGACTATGAGGCCTCCACCGATTGCCCGGGCTTCGGGAATGCTGCTGATGCTGTGATTAGAAGCTTTTGGGTAAGGCATACTTTTGCTCACCATCGTGCTAACTCATTACTTTCATAATTATTTTGCCCACCATCGTGCTAACTCATGACTTTTGGGTTGCATGATTGAAGGTCTTCTATCAGATGAGACCTGAGCATCAGGTGGCGGCGGAGAAGACTTTGCTTGTAGCTTGTCAGAAGTTGACAACGCAGCAATGGTACAACACAAAGAATACGTTGATTAATCACTTCCAAGCTGAGCACGGCCTTAAGATACGGAAGGATGAGATTGCCAAGGGTCAGAAGCCAAAAATGACGGTGGCTGATTTCATGACGGTAAGTAGATTATCAATGAGAAGTTCCATAGATGCTAAGTTCCCATTGCATTATCTGTTCTTCAAATAAGTGTTGTGGTTTCAGGTTATGCCAATGTGGTGTGAACACAAAGAAGACGCTTTTGAGGTGTTGGCCGGTAGGTGGATCGGGGAAGACCCTGACTTCGAGGTCGTGAGCAAGCGGAACAAGAAAAACCGCGGCAGTATGGGAACACACAGCGGGGGAAGCCGCAACCATGGTCTCTTCAAGAAGCACTTGGTATATACATACATGGAACAACCTGCATTTATTTCCTATCATGTTATTAGTTGACACACATAATTAACATTTCTTTGGCGATGCAGGTGGAGACGGGGGGAGGTTGATAGGCCTATTACCGACCTAGTCGTGTGGGAGAAGATGAAGACGAAGAAGCCCGGCCTATAGCAGCCTCAACCCCAGCTTGCCCAGTACTACGGCAACGCCAAGGAGAAGCTCAACATCTACTGCGAGAAGCTCAAGGGTTTGCATCCGGAGGTGGATGAGCTCATGCATGTTGAGGTCGATGAGACTGCATTGATCATGGCGAGCCACGGCAACCCGCATGGCTGTTTCAACATTCTTGATGCTGTGGTCCAGCCTACCATGACCCTCACACAAGTCAAGGCTACCCTCACCCCCGATCACCCCTCTATCGCGCCTCGTCCTCGGCCTACTACCTCCACCGTCGATGTAAGTGTTTCTCATTTTCACCGTCTTTCCCCAATTTGATCCTAAATGGCTAAGCTGACGAGATTCTTTATTTTTGAAATTGTAGCATGATTTCCAGGATGCCTACAAGGCCATCCATGCAAATTATAACAGGGAGTATGATGCATGGCTTGAGCCGAGAGCAGAGTGCGATGCGTACTCTAGGAAAGTGATGGCTGTAAGTTTTAACCTTTACTTTTGCAAATGATGACAAGTCCCACTTCCTCTACTTTGAGCCTTTGTTTCTGCAACGACTGACATATAACTATCCTGTAGGCGATGTATCACTACTTTACCACTGGACAGCGGGTTCCAGTAGAAGGTGATCAGCCACCTGATCCTGGGATGCTGCCTCGCTGCATATCGATGGAAGATTTCGCTGCCAGATACTACGGAGGGACCCCGGTAAGTTCTTTGACAAACCACTTGTTACCGCTTTCATATGCCTCGCAAGTTGCTAAGTTTTGCTCAAATATGTAGGGCACGGGATGCTCCGGGACATCACCCTTTGGCCGTGCCCCGATCTCGCCTAGTCCGCCACGCAATGGCGCACAACTTCGTCTCATGGCGCCTGGTGGTTCAGCTAGTGGTTGTACTTCCCCGATGGCCCGACGTGCGTCTCCTGAGCTCGGGACGGGAAGCCTCGGGCTCCTTGACACACCGACACATACACCGAGTTCGAGACCATGATCATGGACATGGTTAGAGCTAGAGCTAGATCTTGATCTTGTGTATGCACTTGTGATGATGTTGTTTGGATAACGAATATGTTTTGTGGATGATTGTGTTGTTGTTTGGATGATGATGGATATTGCAATGTCATGTTGATTGCTTCAATATTTTATTTGTGAATTTTGAAATTATTTTGCTGGTGCTAAAATGGATCTAAAATTGAAAATAATCAAAAAAAAATGCTAGGAGCTATGCCGACGGCAATAGCTTGCTGCCACCCAGCCTATTATGTGCCATATGGCACAGGCTGTGCCGAAGGCCAGGCGCTCGGCGTAGCAGATGGGCCTGTGCCGACGGCCTGGCCATCGGCACAGATGGGCATCGTGGCTCCCTAGGCTGGGCCTGTGCCGACGGCCGGGCTGTCGGCGTAGGGGGACACACGGCAGGCTCTGGCTACGTCCTGGGCGGGACCTGTGCCGACGGCTCGGCCGTCGGCGTAGCTTCAGGACTGGGCCGTTAGCAGACGGCCGTTGCCTGACAAGGTGGGCCCCGCTGCAGAAATTGTGCCGAGAGGGTTCTGTTACGCCGACGGGATTTTCGCTACGCCGACCAGGTGGTACGCCGAGGGGGCTACGCCGACGGCCACCGTCGGCACAGCCTATGCCGACGGCTATATTGGGCTGTGCCGACGGCAGCCGGCCGTCGGCGCCTCCACCGTTTCCTGTAGTCCCATGACACGATACCCTGACCACGACAAGCGCACTCAGTTCCAGATCAGAAAAAAAATCCTCTGCTGATCTTGTTCATTATGTTTAGTAGCCGTGGTGGTAAGTCTAATTCCATCATATGAAAGCCTGACATAGATTTTGATAGCCTTACCACCATAAGCTTTGTTAGTTGACCAAACTTCCTCCTCCGAGAATATCAACTCCAGCTATTGTAGGTTGCAGCGCGGCAACGGAAGCTCTGACAGGCTTATGGAATGCTGACGCTGAACTGGCTCACCTAGTACACACTCAAAGAACGATGATGCCAAGATATCCATATCCCACTGTGAAACTACGAGAGAAAGTTATGCTTGCGCTTCTGAGTCGCACAAATATGGAAATAGCGAGAACAACTTGCCTTGCATGGCCGGTTTAGGATATATTCATGTACGTTCATGACACATACGGGCATCATCCTTCTGCTTCCTATATTTAGGACAAGTTTTTCGTTGTCAAATTGTACTGCACTAACTGCCGAGTCTTCTTAGTCAGCCTTGGAAAAATAGCCACGGAAACCGAAGAAAGTATTTTTTGGTGAACACCAAATCCTCTTTGTTCCCTTAGTACTTTCCTAGCTTTAGGGTCTGTTTCATTCGCACATAGGAAAAACCCAAGAATCAAAACCCTCCAAAAAATTTATGATATTCCTTCGAATCAAACGAGCCCTTAGGTTTAAGGTTTTCGTAACCTCGACAAAAACAATACTTGCAAAGCCTTTGCACAGCTTTGGACCTGCTAGCACTTGATCCTTCCGAAGCACGTCATTAAATTGCGACGTGCTTGTCCCATTCATGCCCAAATCGACCATATGTTCTAATCTCGGTATTTCCTTTTATCCTGATGCCTTCCAAACTCAAAGCTTCACATTACTCCTTCAGCCGATCAGGGCAGGAAACGACTTTGGCGAGTCCGACAACTCCTATTTATCTCATAGCTATTAGTGTGAAGTGTCAACGGAATACACTTTTCTTTTTACGAGGAGTCGAGAGGCTCAGGGTGAGCTGAGTGAAGAATAGCGATAGCCGTGTGTGCATATAGAGACAACACGAGATGGACTGACTATAAGATCGCATCAGTCTTCCTCATGAGGAGCCAATATGGCAGAGTAGTATGGTAGGTGGACTGACAAGATTCATGCATTGGTGACGAGCCCGATGACTGGAATTCTTAGATGGACATGCAACACATAAAGCACAACAGGGACACATAAAGCACTGTAGTCAGTGAGCAACGAATCCTCATTCAAGTCCTTCCACAACTTCGTCAAGTTTAAGAAATAAAAAGGGTCTTTCTTCAAGCTATAGAGCTATGCGGGTAGCTAGTAAAACGTATACAAGCTTCAGTTGAATCTTGAAACCATAGTGGTGAATAAATTTTCTAGTCATCACGAGGGCCTGCATTTTCTCTTGGATAGCCATAAATCAAAAGGAGAATATGTAGATGGTTAATTAGTGGTGAAGAAATTCAGCCATGCTTTTCTTCTTGTTATCATTTTGTTTTAAGTTTGGTGTTCCAATGGTTTGCGTACAAGTCTGTCTAAGAAGAAATTTTGTAGATCTATCTAGGATATCAAGCCGTCGATATTGAAGTGGGTGTCCCATGCACAACGAAAAAAATAGCGCGCTATTTACTTTAGCGCCGCCTCTCTCCAAACGCTATGCAAGTTATAGTGCGGTAATAGTGTGCTATTTTTTAAAATAGCGTTTTGCAAAATAATATTATTTTTGATAGATATAGTCTGTATACTAAGGATTTCAGTAGCTAGAAAATTGTGCAAAGTAATACATGCATAGCCAATTAACCAGTGATGACCAAATGACAGAGTACGGATCAAAATGATCACCAAATTCAAAATGAAGGACATATATTTTACAGACAGTCACATAAAGTGGTCGTGTTCCTTCAAGAAACCAGTACATCTACACAGCGTTGCATCTATATCACTAATTCAGCTAATTAGTAATTACTACATCAGTACATCACTACATATACAATACTAAATGCTACATCAGTACATTCGGGTGCTCTCCAAGATGGAGGAGAAGTGGAGATCTGCGGGGCTGAAGCTAGGAAGGGCGTCGCTTGCTGCGGCATTGCTAGCTGCACTCCTTTTGCTTGGGGACGTGCCGGATGGAGGCGGCCGGCTGGCCGGAGCTGTAGGAGATGAAGGAAGATGCTATAGCTTGCAGCCGCCACCACCGTCGCGTGGTGGGGAATTGGATGCGACATGGGGCTGAGAGTTGGGTGAGCTAGCTTTGTTGACTCGTGCGGGCTGAATGGGCCAGATGGACTGTCGATATTTTCAAGTTTTTTATAGCGCGCTATTACGTTATAACATATAGCGTGTTTAGCGTCATTTAGCGCCGCTAAAACGAGATTAGCGTCATAGCGAGCATATTATGCATAGCGTAGCGTCTGCCTCCCGAATACATAGCGCGCTATTTTTTTCATTGCCCATGCATCACGAGGACCCGAGTTGTTCGCTATCTACTCGGGGCCCATGCTCTTAGTGGCTGAGCCTTGCCCGGGTGAGGCATGGCAGGTCGTGTTCAAGACGAACCTTGGCGCGACCGAGATGGCTACCTGGGATGGGTTGTGGGACAGCCTCCCGCTATCCCTCTCCCAATCCCCGGATAGTGCATCTTGGCGCCTGGCCCCTTCGGGGACTTTTTCGGTAGGATCGGCATACATGGCCCTATTTAGTGGGCCCGATCTCTCCTGGACCTCTCCCCTATGGAAGGCTCTAGTATCCTGAAGATCAAAATCTTTGTCTGACAGTTAGTGCGATACCGGCTTCCCTCATTCGTGGAGGTGGCCAAGCGACACGGCCTTGTGAATGGCCTGTGCCCGCTATGTGCGGTCCCAGAATCGGGCACGCAGATTATGTTTACCTGTCCCACGACTCGCTTCCTATGGAACTTCCTCCATGAGGCCCTCGGGCCTACCTGGCAGGCCTCAAAATTTGGGGAATTCTTGGAAGTCAATACAAATCATACTGGTAGGAGGATGCGCCTCTTCTGATTAGTGTTTGCGGTGATGACCTTTACTTTATGGAATATCCGTAATAAGATGGTCATAGAACGTGTCTTCTTGTGATGTGCCTGTGACTCGATCTTCGAATTCTTAGCTTTTTTGCAGCAGTGGTACCCGCTGTGTAGACATCGTGGTAAGGAGCGGCTGGACGTGATGATGGAGGATCTAATAGTGGCGGCCCGCCAATTAACTACACCGTCTAGTCGCTGAGTTTACTCTTGGAGGGAGTTGTATCGTCGCTCTTGTTGTTTCTTTCTGGTAATATGGACTTGGGCATGTGTGCGTTGTTTGCCCCAGCATGTCGCCTTGTGCGATTTTTTCCGTTGTTTTCTCGTTCATGTGGACTAGTATATGTATAGATATTGTTTTATTTATAAAGCTAGACGAAAGCCTATTTTGAGGAGAATGCCTCCAGTTGACACGTACACGCAGGATTAATGAATAACTTATCATACGTGGCTGTTTATGATGTAGAGTAGTATTCATGTATGGTCATACACATACGAGCAACCTCGTTCTGCTTCCTATTTAGGATAAGTTTTTCGTTGCTAAATTACACTGCGCTGACTGCTGAGTCTACCTAATCAGCCTTGCAAAAATAACCAAGGAAAATGAAGAAAGCATTTTTGTAGTGAACACCTCCTTTGAGTACTTTCCCAGCTTTAGGTTTAAGGTTTTCGTCACTTTGACGAAAAACAGACTTGCATGGCCTTTGCAGCTGCAGAGCTGCTGGCATTTGATCCTTTCGAAGGACTGCATTAAACTGCGATGAGAGTGCCCTGTTCATGCACAAATTGACCACACTTTCTGGTATCGGTATTTTCTTCTATCCTGATGCCTTCCATCCTCAAAGGTTAACATTAATCCTTCAGCAGATCAGCGCAGGCAATAACTTTGGCGAGTCCGTCCTGCTCCTGTTAATCTCATAGCTATTACTGTGAAGTGTGAACGGTATACACTTGATTTTGCGAGGACTGGAGGCTCAAGTTGAGCTGACTGAAGAATAGGCGTGCGTACATATATAGGCACAACACGATATGAACTGACTAGAAGATGCATCGGTCCTCTTGTGAGGAGCTAAAGACATGCCATGGCCGTGTAGTATGGTAGGTGGACTGACAATATTCATGCATTGGTGACAAGCCCCGGGACTGGAATTCTTACATGGACAGGCAACGCATAAAGAACAACAGGGAACACATAAAAGCACAGTAGTCACTGAACAAAAAAAATTCTCTAAAAAAAAATGGTTGCTCTAAAAAAAAGAAGTTTAAGAAATAAAGGCTCTCTCTTTGAGCTATAGGGCTACGGAGGTAGCCCGCAATACTTGTACAACCTTCATTTGAATCTTGAAACCATAGTGGTGAACAAATTAGCTCGTCATCACCATGTTCTGAATTTTATCTTGAATACCAAACTTAAAATAAAATGATAGCAAGCGGAAAAGCATTGCTGAATTTCATCACCACTAATTAACCATCTACATTTTCATGCCTTTCCTTGTACTCGGACGGTTTGCAACCCTATCGGTCTCCTTTCTCCATCAAAAGAGTAACACACAACTTTGCATCATAAAATATTTAAGAAGTATGTATCCCAGATTTATGTAGCATATTAGGAAGAAACTTGTATTGTGTTGTGTATGTAATTCTTTTCGATGTAAATATGAGAAAATCTAAATTGTTTTTCCCCATGATAATACAAAAATAAAATGCACACGATTAATTAGTACTCAAAAATAACCTTTGCGCAGCTCGGGTGGGGCGAGGACGGCGCCACGCATTCAGCTTGTAGTGTATGTAGTCGTCGCTAGGTGGTCCAAGGACCTATTTATAATTTATTACTTTTGAGACTCTTTGTGCTATTGTTTGTGATTACTAGATAAATGCCCGTGTGTTGCCTAGTCGTTAAGCATAAACAACACCTAAATAGTTATGAATATAAAACAATAGCCACATAGTATTCCAAAAATATTAAAATTTTCATTAGCGTAATTCGAATCATCATATGAGTAGAAAACAACAATACAACTAATTATTTCTTATTAACTAAGATATAATCTCTTGATAATCTTAAGTTATTTTCCTACAACATAAGTAAATTTCTCTTCGACTTCATTTGAATGGTACATGATAATACGAAAATAACTCTGTGTCATGGGTGGTAGCTACACACGATTGCACATCCCATAGATACAAGCAAAATGTACCTGTTTATTTTAGGCTATTTTTGTTGTAGAACACACATTTCTAGTGTAAAAAAGTGGTTTCATTTTTTTTTGGAATGGATACTTTTGGTCTTTTTTCCAAAAGTCAACTTGGCAAACCAAAAGTCAATGCATGAGTTCATGAGTTGACTTTTACAAAAATAAATTCAAACCAAAATTCTAAAACAACTTTTGTACACCAGAAATATGTGTTCTACTAAGAAAACAAGATAAAACAGGAATACATGACTTAAAAATCATGAATACAAGATAAAATGTAAGGGTGTGTAGCTACCACCATGCATAGAAAATGCAAGGGTGTGTAGCTACCACCATGCATAAAATGATAATATGTGCCAAATACTTCTCCTCACCTCGTTACCATCTTGTAAGATCATTATTTGTTACCACGAAGATTTCAGGTAAGAGATGTAAGAATAATAGCAATAGAAAATATTCGCAGTGCAAATTAGATGAACCAATATATACCATAATATTAGAAAATGAAACTAAATATTAAGTAACCGAACAAAGCATGAGTTATCATTGATCATGGACATATAACAAAAAAAAATATCTTGAACATAGTGACAAAAGACATGATAGAACTAACCAGCGATAGGATTTTCCTTGCAATCCAAGTCTAACACTCGTTACTATTGTTGTAAAACGTTTACATATTACGACCAGGATTGAAGTAGGTTGGACATCCAGTGACCCTTTCCGCGACATTGTTTGAAGTATACTTATTTTAAAACATCAACCAAATCTAACCAGCCGACAAATATGTGTGAGGAGAAACTTCAAGCAGGGTAAAGACAGTTAAGGCTTATGGTAACTGCAAATAAATCCATGATCATATTGCAATATTTCGTGTGACACCAAATCAAGTGTAAGTAACAAACTGAAGGGTTCCGTAGCAGAAAAAAAAATTCTCTATCTACTCGAACACTAATACCAGGATCTATATTATGTAGACATAAGTAACGGAGAAGGAATACAATATTCATATCTTTGCAGAGAGTGGCACGCCTTACGCAGGAAGGCTTATATTGATAAAGACGAGCAGCACCCCAAGTGTGGTGCCTCCGAAGTTCGTCACACGTCCGGTGTAGTGGCCATCAACCGGGCTCCGATCTAGCCAAGCAGCGG
Source organism: Avena sativa (assembly GCA_916181665.1). Lineage (NCBI taxonomy): Eukaryota > Viridiplantae > Streptophyta > Magnoliopsida > Poales > Poaceae > Avena > Avena sativa. Next base: position 69,770,054 of record OV702292.1, read on the forward strand.
AAGAAGTAGATGCCGGATCGCCGATCAGACGACGGTAGTGTGAATGTGGAGAACTCAACTACGAAGTCCTCCCCAGTATTACGGGAAAGCCCTCAGCAGATGAGAGAGAGAGATAATGAGAGGAATGGGTGTACTTCCAAGGGGAGGGAGGGACCCCTTTATATAGTAGGAGGGGGGCGCACCACCCAGGGGCCAGGCGGTGTGGGACTATTCCCACACCCGCCGGCCACCTTGGGGCAGCCGCCGGCCCTAGGTGGGTCCCACTGGGGTGGCCCACTAGCCCTAGGCCGGCTGGCCCCCACTCCCTAGGCGCCTTGCCCACTTGGGCCTCCCCTCAGGTGAGGCCCATTAGCAATATAGTGCCTTTTAAAATAAAATATATATTTAATATTAATTCTCCAATTAACATTCAAATATATGTATTATATTATTCCTTCACCCGGAACATCTTCTGGACCCCTTCCGATCTCCATCGGATGTTACCGAAACTATTCCGGTTTCTCTCTCTCTATTTCTCATATGATACCTCATCTACCCTAAGCGTCCCCACCCTTAAGCGTGACATCCTTTGGTTCGGAAACACTCCGGACATGATAGAGACCACTCTCATATCAATGATCAACAGAGGGACCTGGATGGCCATGTGACCCCCGTGTGTTTCACGAATACAATCGCTCGAACCGTGAGATAGTCGTTCCCCATTCCCTTTGTCATACGATACCTAATTCATCCGAGACTTGATCTTCGGTATCTCTATACCTTAGTTCGATCTCGTTACCGATGAACTTGTTTTCTCGTTCTCATGTCGTTGCATTCCGTGACCTAGTCACATGCTTGCAAGATTCATTAATGCAACGTCATCGAGATGGCCACATGTATCTGTCCGTTACATGGACTAGACAAATCCTGGTCTTGATATGTACTCCTCTACGCATTCCTTCGGAAAACCTGAGTGGCACCTTTTTGATCACCCTGTTACGAGATGATTGTTGATAACCATCTAAGCTTCTTCCAGAATGGTGATTTGCATTACCTCACAGTCAAAGGATCAGGTTGCGAGGTTTTCTGTGTTTTATCATCAATGGTGAACTTTATAACTAGATCTCATTACGATATAACGGTCGGATGTTTATCTATCATGTTATTCAACTAATAACATGACCTCATTATCAGTTGGCATAAATGCCCATGATCTCGAAACATAGACCATCCTCTTGACGAATGAACTAGTTCATTAGAGGTAACTAGAGACACGATTTGTTTACATACCACACGTGTATTAACGTTTCGTATTAACACAGTTATAGCACAGTATGAAACGTATTATGAACATACAGGAGGTATATCAAATAATACACTTTATTATTTGCCTTTAGGGCATAACTCCTGCAGTCTCCCACTTGCACTAGAGTATACAAAACTAGTTTACAATAGACAGGAACCTAACACCAATGGAATCTCGATGTTGTTCGTTCTTTTCATGTTGGAGAGCTTTAGTCAAAGGATCTGCTACATTCAGTTCCGTATCTACTTTGAAAATCTTGATTTCACCTTCGTCAACAATCTGTCGGATGACGTGAAATCTAAGCTTGATGTGTTTGGCTGTGGAATGAGTTCTTGGTTCCCTTGTATTTGCAATAGCTCCCGTGTTATCACAATAGATTGTCACGGGGTCTTGTGCATTGGGAAAAACTCCTAGTTCGATGACGAAATTCCTTAGCCAAACAGCTTCATTTGCTGCATCTGCTGCAGCAATGTATTCAGACTCCATTGAAGATTGTGCCACCACCGGTTGCTTCTTGCTTTTCCAGCTTACCGCCCCACCATTCACCAAGAGAACAAATCCTGTTTGAGACTTAGAGTCATCATGATCTGAATTCCAGCTCGCATCTACGTAACCTGCTACGTTCAGAGCTTCATCATTTCCTCCATAGATTAGGAGCATATCCCTTGTTCTTCTCAGATACTTTAGGATATTTTTCACAGCTGTCTAGTGATCCGGTCCTGGATTACTATGATATCGGCTCGTCAAACTAAGAGCCAATGCCATATCAGGTCGGGTACTAAGCATTGCATACATGATAGATCCTATTGCAGAAGCATAGGGGACGTCAGATATTTTTTCTCTATCATTGTCCATTACGGGACATTGAGTCACACTTAAGTTGCAATTCTTCATCATAGGTGTAAAACCTCTCTTGGTGTTTTCCATTTTGAACCTCTTCAAAATCTTATCTATGTAAGTACTCTGACTTAATGCTATTAGGTGCCTTGATCTATCTCTATAGATCTTGATTCCTAATATGTATGCAGCTTCACCTAGATCCTTCATGGAAAATTGGTTGCTCAAATACGCTTTCACGCTATTCATAAGATCCACATCGTTTCCCATGAGTAATATGTCATCCACATATACTACTAAGAAAACCACCGAGCTCCCACTCGCTTTCTTGTAAACACAGAACTCTTGTTGGTTTTGGAAAAATCCAAAACTCTTGATCACTTGATCAAAACGTTGGTTCCAGCTCCGAGATGCTTGCTTCAACCCATAAATGGACCGTTGGAGCTTGCGTACCTTTCCAGCATCCTTACGATCAACAAAACCTTATGGTTGCATCATATACAACTCTTCATCAATGTGACCATTGAGGAACGCGGTCTTGACATCCATCTGCCAAATTTCATAGTCGAAATGTGCAGCAATTGCTATTAAAATCCTGATAGCCTTAAGCATCACTACGGGAGAGTAAGTCTCGTCGCAGTTAACCCCTTGAATTTGTCGAAACCCCTTTGCGACAAGTCGAGCTTTGTGAATGGTTACATTACCATTCGCATCTGTCTTTTTCTTAAAGATCCATTTATTTTCCACGGCCTTGCGACCCTCTAGAAGATCCACCAAGGTCCAAACTTGGTTTTCATGCATGGATCCTATTTCGGATTTCATGGCTTCTAGCCATTTCTCGGAGTCAGCACTACCCATAGCTTCTTTGTAGTTTGTAGGTTCTTCATGATCATCTAAGATGACAGATATTACAAGGCTACTGTACCAATCTGGAGTGGCACGAACCCTTGTAGACCTGCGAACTTCAGGAGTCTCAATGTCGTTGTTTTGATCAGCATCAATAAACTCTTCCTCCATGTTAGAGAGCGGTTTCGGAACAGCTTCCGCTGCGCTACTCGGAATACTGAGAGAAGGGTCAACAATTTCATCTAACTCAATTTTCCTTCCACTCACCCCTTTTGCAAGAAACTCTTTCTCGAGAAAGGTACCGGTTTTTGCGACAAGTGTTTTTCCTTCGGCTTGATTGTAGAAGGTATATCCAATAGTTTCCCTTTGATATCCTACAAAGATTCATTTTTCCGATTTGGGTTCGAGTTTGTCAGGCTGCAGTTTCTTAACATACGCCTCACATCCCCAAACTTTCAGAAAAGACAACTTTGGCTTCTGCCCATACCATATCTCATATGGTGTTGTCTCCACGGATTTGGATGGTGCTCGGTTTAAAATAAAAGCGGCGGTTTCTAACGCATATCCCCAAAAAGACATAGACAAATCAGTTAAAGACATCATGGACCGTACACTATCCAATAGGGTTCGGTTACGGCGTTTCGACACACCATTACGCTGTGGTGTTCCGGCTGGCGTAAGCTGTGGGATGATCCCACAGTCCTTCAAGTGCATGTTAAACTCATAACTCAAATACCCGTCTCCCCGATCCGATCGAAGGTGCTTGATTTTCTTGTTAAGTTGATTCTCTACCTCTTTCTAAAATTCCTTGAACTTTTCAAAGGTTTCAGACTTGTGCTTCATCAAGTAGATATATCCATATCTGCTCAAGGTGTCAGTAAAGGTAACAAAGTAACGATAACCATTGCGTGTTGAGACACTCATTGGTCCACATACATCTGTAGGTATGATCCCAAGTAGGTCTACAGCTCTCTCCACTATGCCGGAGAATGGTGTCCTGGTCATCTTGCCCATGAGGCATGGCTCACATGTATCAAGGGATTTGAAATCCAATGATCCAAGAAGCCCTCTGAATGAAGCTTCTTCATGCGTTTTATGCTAATATGATCAAGACGGCAATGCCATATGTACATGGAATTATTGTCACTGTGCTTACAACGTTTAGCATCAACACTGTGGATGTGTGTATCACAATCAAGATCAAGTCGGAATAAACCATCACATACAGGAGCATGAACATAGAAAATATCATTCATATAAATTCAATAACCATTTGTTCCTGATTTAAACTAATAATGGTCTTGCAACAAGCAAGACCCACTCACAATATTCATACTCAGTGCGGGTACATGATAGCATTTATTCAAAACCAACAATAATCCTGACGGTAGAGGAGATGCAGGGCGCCGACAGCCATCACTTTGACTCTCGAACCATTGCCGACACGCATCTTCACCTCGTCCTTCCTCAGGCGCCTCCTACTTTGCAGATCCTGCTGAGAGTTACAAATGTGAGCAACAGATCCGGTATCAAATACCCAGGTGTTACTCCTGGCGCTTGTAAGGAATACATCAATAACATGTATATCATATATACCTTTGTCCGGGATGGCTATCTTGCCAGCTCGCTTGTCTTCAAGGTACTTAGGGTAGTTGCGTTTCTAGTGCCCATCCCCTTTGTAGTAGAAGCACGAAGTGCCGGGCTTAGGGCCAGGCTTCGTAGTCTTTGAGGTGCTAGGAGCAAACCTACCATCCCTCTTAGACTTCTTACCCTTGCCTTTTCCCTTTTGCCCCGGTTTCTTAAAGTTGGCAGTCTTATTGACCATCAACACCGTGTGCTCCTTCTTGATTTCAACCTCAGCAGTTTTGAGCATGGAGAACACCTCAGCAAGGGTCTTGTCATCCCTTGCATGTTGTAGTTCATCACAAAACTCTTATAGCTAGGTTGCAGCGAGTGCAACACCCTATCTATGGCGAGCTCCTCCGGGATTTTGCAATCCAGGGCGTTTAGGCGCTTAACGTAGCCAGACATTTTGACCATGTGCTCACTAATACTGCTGTGCTCTTCCATTTTGGCAGAGAAGAAGAGCTCGGAAGCATCATACCTCTCTGCACGAGCCTGCGGAGCAAAGACTACTCTGAGATCCTCAATGATCTCAAAAGCATTCATCTTCTCAAAACGCTTTTGAAGCTCCGGCTCCATGGCATAGAGAATTCCACTCTGGATGAGGCAGAAATCATCCGCCTTGGACTGCCAGACATTCTTTTCGTCCTGAGAGGCGGAATCTGCAGGCTTAGCCGGAAGCTCAGCCTCGATGACATAAGTCAACTTATAGGGGACTAGGAGGATCCTAAGATTGCGGAACCATGCGGTGAAGTTGGTTCCATTAGTTTTCAGCTTGTCCTTCTCGAGGAAAGTGCTAAGGTTGAAGGTGGGTGGGCGAGACATCTACAAAGGATTTGCAAAGTGTTTAGACTATGTTCATAATAATGAGTTCAAATTTTAATAAAGGAACTCCCACTTAAACGAACATCCCTCTACTCGTTTAGTGATCACATGATCCCTATCCCCTGCACCTCCCCCGATCATCACGGCCATCAGTGCAGCATCAAAGGTGGACATTCCCTAATGTCGATCACATCAACTATGTGATTCATGCTCGACTTTTCAGTGTCTTGTATTCCAAGGCCATTTATGTACATGCTAGGCTCGCCAGTTCTAACTCGTGTGTATTCGCAGTGCAACATGGCTTGCACCCACTGTATGCGAACGTAGATATGTCTGACCCCCGATCATCACGGCCGGCCTCATACCAAAGAACTTTCTTGGTGGTGCACACACAAGGGGAATACGATAACTGGAATACTACGAGGGATTATCTTATCATGCTACCGTCTAGTAAGTATACTAGCATAATAAGTAATACTTCTAAAGTGAAGTGCTATGACATGGTTATAGCTTTGTGATCAGCATCAATAGCTTCAATGAGAGTTTCATAAACTTGTCATTGCCATGTTATAATACTTTCCCCTATGCAATAACGAAGATAGACGCTTCTATATTGACTATTGCATGTTTTACGCGGCTTTAGGGCTTTCGCAGTAGAACCTCTTCCCACCTACGAACGTCGAGCCACAACATGGATTCAATGATTGCCGTTCTTCTTCCCTTTTCAGGGCCCTCCAGTGTCAATGCCATATCAACTACTATAGAGAGACAGACACCCCCCTAAGCCACTTTGATTTGTGGACCAGTCTCGTGAATCACCACGTGAGGTCGGTTGGGGGCCGCTTCATCAAATAGTTCCGCGATATGAACAATAACACTAAAGAGCGTAGCAACTAGAGAATCAATGCCCATATATTGCTATGTGTTCTATCCGTACGACATGTCTACCCATAGACCCACTCTAATACCACTGAAGGGTTCCGTAGAAGAAAACAAAAAATTTATATCTACTCGAACACTAATACCAGGATCTATACTATGTAGACATAAGTAACGAAGAAGGAATACAATATTCATACCTTTGTAGAGAGTGGCACGCCTTACGCAGGAAGGCGTATATTGATGAAGACGAGCAGCACCCCAAGTGTGGTGCCTCCGAAGTTCGTCACACGTCCGGTGTAGTGGACGTCAACCGGGCTCCGATCTAGCCGAGCAGCGGAAGAAGTAGATGCCGGATCACCGATCACACGACGGTAGTGTGAATGTGGAGAACTCAACTACGAAGTCCTCCCAAATATTACAGGGAAGCCCTCAGCAGACAAGAGAGAGAGAATGAGAGGAATGGGTGTACTTCCAAGGGGAGGGGGGACCCCTTTATATAGTAGGAGGGGGGCGCACCACCCAGGGGCCAGGCGGTGTGGGACTATTCCCACACCCGCCGGCCACCTTGGGGAAGCCGCCGGCCCTAGGTGGGCCCCACTGGGGCGGCCCACTAGCCCTAGGCCGGCGGGCCCCCACTCCCTAGGCGCCTTGCCCACTTGGGCCTCCCCTCGGGTGAGGCCCATTAGCAATATAGTGCCTTTTAAAATAAAATATATATTTAATATTAATTCTGTAATTAACATTCAAATATACATATTATATTATTCCTTCACTCCGGAACATCTTCCGGACCCCTTCCGATCTCCATCGGATGTTACCAAAACTATTCCGGTTTCTCTCTCTCTATTTCTCATACGATACCTCATCTACCCTAAGCGTCCCCACCCTTAAGCGTGACATCCTTCGGTTCGGAAACACTTCGGACATGATAGAGACCACTCTCATATCAATGATCAACAGAGGGACTTGGATGGCCATGTGACCCCCGTGTGTTTCACGAATACAATCGCTCGAACCGTGAGATAGTCGTTCCCCATTCCCTTTGTCATAAGATACCTAATTCATCCGAGACTTGATCTTCGGTATCTCTGTACCTTAGTTCGATCTCGTTACCGATGAACTTGTTTTCTCGTTCTCATGTCGTTGTATTCCGTGACCTAGTCACATGCTTGCAAGCTTCATTAATGCAACGTCACCGAGATGGCCATATGTATATGTCCGTTACATGGACTAGACAAATCCTGGTCTTGATATGTACTCCTCTACGCATTCCTTCAGAAAACCTGGGTGGCACCTTTTGATCACCCTGTTACGATACTTGATAACCATCTAAGCTTCTTCCAGAATGGTGATTTGCATTACCTCACAGTCAAAGGATCAGGTTGCGAGGTTCTCTGTGTTTTATCATCAATGGTGAACTTTGTAACTAGATCTTATTATGATATAACGGTCGGATGTTTGTCTATCATGTTATTCAACTAACAACATGACCTCATTGTCAGTTGGCATAAATGCCCATGATCTCGAAACATAGACCATCCTCATGACCAATGAACTAGTTCACTAGAGGTAACTAGAGACACGATTTGTTTACATACCACACGTGTATTAACGTTTCGTATTAACACATATATAGCACAGTATGAAACGTATTATAAACATACAGGAGATATATCAAATAATACACTTTATTATTTGCCTCTAGGGCATAACTCCTTCACAAACTCCTCTCCTCTTTTTATCTTGGCCGATCTAACAAACTCAACCTTACTTCGATTTTTCCGTGCGCTCTAAGGTGAATAGAGTTTTGTAAGTTTGTTGGAAAAACTACTCGCATATGAGATGAGAGAGGAGTTTTGGGTGGATGTGAGATGTGATGGATAGAAGTACGATGGCATTTTGTATGTAATTCGTCAAAGTGTGACACCATGCATTTACATCTTTCGCTTTATAGTACAGCTTAATAGATCGGTGAAATTTCACAAAAGAAAATTAGTACTCCCTTCGACCCAAATTAGTTGACTCAAATCATGTATAGATACAGTCGAATCTATTGAAGTCAACTAATTTAGACCGGAGGGAGTACCGAAAAAGTTTATTTGGATGTGTGTAAGTCTCAGCCGACCGTGATTTGTAGGTATATGATCCAATGGTAACTGGGAATATATTGGCATATTTTATAGATTGTGTATGCAGCTTTAAAATTTTAATTGCGTCACCAAGTTCCTTACCTCCGCCGGCGACGCTACCGGTCCGTTCCGTCTCCAGCGGCCTTAGGGCCTTGGAGGCGTGGCGGACCACGGCCCCTCGACGGCAGGAGGTCTTTGTGTTTTTCTTGGACTATTTTCAGTGTCTTCTTCAGAATGTTGAGGCGGCGGCTACATCCTATGTCAGAATAAGGTCCTTTTCGTCGTATCCTTGCTCCATTGGTGCGTCTAGCATCGATGGAGGGCGCGTCAAGTCGTGTGTCCATGGATCTCTTGGGATCCTGTCATTTTTCGTATTCTTTGGTGTGATTTGAGGTTAGTCTCTTCCGATCTACGTTTGTCATCTTCGGCGATGGTTCTTTAGGAACTTGGCAGGCGACTTCTCGTCCATCTACTACAACAAGTTTTGCCCGGCTCTGGTGATGGAGGGGCGAGGACGGCGGCGTGCCTTCGGCTCGTGCTAGTATACGTACTCGTCGGTAGGTGATCCAATGATCTACTTGTAATTTTTATTACTTTCAGAACTCTTTATACTGTTGTTCATAATTATTAATAGATTGGTGGAATTTCATAAAAATAAAATAAAATAATGTGCGTCAGGTACCTACTACCTAGTTGCATTTGTACGTCACTTAATTTTGAAACCGCTGGACAGGTGCCCAATTCTACCGGAATTGCACAGATCATATATTTTTTACGCACACCTGTAAAATACACCTGATAACTTACAACTTGATCAGCTTATACTAAACTAATATCGACCCGCTGATTAGCAAGTATGTTATGAACTTCTTTCGTGTGTGCCTAAAAGGCAAATGATTGGACTAGACAAGTTCTTATCAATCTGGTCATATTTGTTAGAGTTCATATGTAATTACGTGCAAGTACTTTGACAGTTTCCACCGTCATCTCGATTTAACTGCCAGATTTGACCAAAAGATTCAAGCCGCATGCCAGATTAAGTTTCAAATAATTCCTAACCTAAACCTAAACACCTTGCTCTGTGAATTATGCGTATCAACTTGTGATTCAGGAACATCCTTGGGGAGATGATGCTTATGTAGAGGACATGATTCAACCATTGCCTGCTGGAGAGCCAACCTACCAATGCTGTCGAGACTGCACTTCCTATGTGACAAGGAACGCATAAAGCGTCCCCTAGCCTCGAGCCCCAACATCTCCGAAGATGGACAAGGAACCATCTTCGGAATAGAAAAACGTTCCCCTCCTCGTCGCTCCCGTGGGCGACGGAAGGGTCTCCTAGCCGCCGCCTCTAGGACCTCTGCTCCTCCCCCTCCCTCCCCTCGCCGCCGCCGGAGGGCGTCGCCGGCCAAAGACCGGGCGCTGGCGGCAGCGGGGCCCCATCTCCCCCTCGCACGGGGCTCGAGGCACGGGCCTGCAGCCTCGGCCTGGGCGGCGCGCTGGCCTAGGGGCGCGTCGGCGCGGCTCCCCGGTGGCGGCGTGGCGGCCTGTGGTGGCGGGGCAGCTCCCTGCCGGCTGCCGGGTACTGGAGGCGACTGGCGGCGGTGGTGAGGCATGCGGCGGGGCTCGGGCAGGAGTTGGCGGCCAGGGTGGTGCGGCCCAGATCTGGTCCTGTCCTGCCTCGGCCCACCTCCTGGGAAGGCCTGCGTTGGCGAGGGCAAGCCAGCGCGGCGACGCGGACATGGGCGGCGGGGCAGCGCGGCGCATCCGCGGTAGGCAGAGCTCAGGGCGGGCACGACCATGGCCGCCCAGATCCGGCTCTTTTGGGCCCAGATCTGGGTTAGGCGGGCCGGTTGGCTTTGCGTTGTCTGTGCTGCAGATCTTGGCGGGTTAGGGTGGATGGGGGTCTCAGCGTCCTCGGTCGGCCTGTTGCAGCACGGTGGCGGACATTACGGGTCTGTCAAGGCCCGGCCGGAACGTCATGGGACTGGTTTGCCTCCGCGAAGGCTTTACGGGCCTGCCGGGCCCGGCCGGACCTATGGAAGACTGGTTTGTCTGCGTCCGCTTCCGGTCGACTACCGCCTCCGGCGGTGGAGGAAGTTCCCTCCCGCGTGGCCGCGGTACTGAGGGCCCCGTTTCATTTCTAGCTGCGCCGCGATGTCGTAGACCTCGCGTCGGCTTGCTCGGTGAGACGATGATGACGAAGTTGGAACCGGAGTGGCGCATGCTGGTGGGCGGCAAGTTTGGGTGGTGGTGAGGCCTCGCCCTCACGGGTCTCCTATGCGTCACCTGGTCCGGGGGTTATGGTTAGGGCCTCGGGAGAAATCCTTGTCAGCTCGACCGACACCGATGCGATGTCACCCGCGGGTGGCATCTTCCTTCCTGGAGGGTGTCGTGGCTCCCCTTCATCCATTCCCCTCCGTGTGCCGCGGGAAACCCTAAGGCCAGTCTCTGGTCCGGGCAACAGCGGTCGCTTTCCCTCTTGAACGTGCTGCTTGGTGCTTGGCGAGTCGGGGCTAGGAGCGTGGTGGGCATTCTTCAGAGGGCGCAGCGGTTGCGGTCTTCCTCGTCTAGTCGATCCATCTCCATCCCAATTCCGTTTTTGATTTCCTTGTGTTTGTTCGGACGTGTGTGTGCTGCTGCCCCAACATCGTGTATCGTGTTGTGTCTCTCTCTTTGGGTGTTGTGCTGTCTGGCCCAGCAGCTGCTCACCTGTGTGCTTTATTTATAAAGTGGGGTGAAAGCCTATTTCGAGGAACGCATAAAGCATATGAACTTCGATCAAGCTCTTGTTCCTAATACGGATAGTTCATGAGGACTTCGCAGAATTGGTTAGTGAGTGCCCCGGTCATGTACACATGGACATCAGGTTCCAATCAGGGTATTTCTTTTTTACCCGATGCCTCACATTCTCAAAGCTTTGCCTTAATTAATCCTTAAAAGGATAAGCAGTTGCATCAAAGTTGTCATTTACTCATATCTGTTAACTATTGGTGGGAATTGTATACGATATTTCTTGCCATGAGTCAAGATGGTTATGGTGAGCCGTGGAGCAAAGGAGAGGCATATGTGTATATATATACAAAGCACGATATGGACAGATAAGATGATTTGGTGTTTTATGAGGAGCTAGCTAAGAGATGTTATGATAGTATAGCATGGTAGGGAGAATGGTGAGACATATGCATGTTTTTTCAATTAAAGAAAATATATTAATAAGAAATATGCATTGATGACGAGCACTAGAAATGGAATTTCCAAACAAAGATGGAACACATAAAGAAAGCAGTGAACACCAAATCCGCACTCGAGCTGCACAAGAAAGCTAGTTGCAGCTCTTGAGTAGGATTGCCCAGGAGATTCACAGAATGAAATTGAAGTCTCTCTGAGCTATAGGACTTCGATGAAGGTAGCCATTAAAGTACAAGATTCGCTTGAAATTTGTAACCATAGTGGTGTGTAAACTAGCTGGCGACCATCATGTACTGGGATTTCGCTCGAATAATCCTACGTTCAAAGAAGAATATGTAGGAGTGTTGTTCCGGTGTCCCCTCTCCCAAACTTAAAACGTAAGGACGCTCATGATTGGCTGATATCTCTTCATGCCCTCTGAAGGGTCAATCCTGGCCATCCTTGTGTTTTGAGTTTCATAAGTTGGGAGAGAGGGAGGATACCGAAGCACACTCGAATATATAGATGGTTAATTAGTGTTGTTAGAATTCAGCCATGCTTTTCATGCTTGTTATTAATTTATTATATTTTTCTGATTGAGTGGTTTGTCTACAAGGTTGTCTAAGAAGCAATTCTTTTATTTTCGATCGTGAACCTACTGCCATGCGCGACGCACGGTGCTTGCTCCATTGCGATGTGTGTCTCCAACATTCTCGTTTTCTATTGTCTGAGTCTAGATTGATTTAAATGTTACAAGTGTTGCAAAGAGGGAGCAGGTTTATTCAGGGTTGTTGTGACTGTCACAACATGGAATAGAGAACAATTCGTGCCCAATCTAGAAGAATTGTACGTCCTTGTATTGTATCGTGAGGGCACACTACAAACGTAGAATCAGAGGGGTGAGCTCGAACCCACCCACGTTGTCACTCTAACAACACATTGTCCAAGACTCAGGTGGGATCCTTGTACCCAAAGAGACCTAGCTCGCTCGTACATGTCATCAATGGCGGCACCACCCCATGAGGTTGATCCAATGTATGTCGCTCTAGGGACAACACTATTGGTTATTCTCCACTGCAGTTCAGGATGGAAATGGGTCGGGTCAGCCCGCTGGAGTAAAAAATAGCCAGCTGGCCTGTAAAAAAAAATAGCCCGCTAGAGTAAAAAATAGCCAGCTGGCCTGTAAAAAATAGCCAGCTGGCCTGTAAAAAAAAAGTTTTTCCATGAACTTGGTGTTTGTTAACTGCTGGCCTGTAAAAAATAGCCCGCTGGAGTAAAAAATAGCCAGCTGGCCTGTAAAAAATAGCCAGCTGGCCTGTAAAAAAAAGTTTTTCCATGAACTTGGTGTTTGTTAACTGCTGGGATGAGCTGTGAGCTTAGTGATCCTGTCATACCCCAATTGACAGGATCGTCCTTTTTAGCTCATAAAACTTATCCATATGCTCTCTATTTGCACTGCTTTTCGTTTCTCCTTAGACAACTAAGAAAATGAAACAAATTTGGCAAATATATCTGTTATCTGTCTCATAAATTGCGCAAACTTGTTAGAACTAAAAGTTGGTCTTTTCTCAATTGGAAGCATATGGTCGTTAATTAATAGTCCACAAGGAGACGTGTGTGCATATACATATAGGCGAGCATGATGCACGCTGACAAGAAGATACATTGGTGACCATGAGTTAAGATATGTTAAGGTAATCGTGGTACGGAAATACACTTTGGATGTCAGGCAACGGTAAGATGCTGGTGTCTGAAAATAAAATTTGAGAATTTTCTCCCCGCCCTCTCCGATTCATTTCTCTTTGGACCTGTTATTTGTCTCATAAATTTCACGAACTTGTTAGTACTAAAAGTTTTTATCACTAGGAGGCATATGGTCGTTAATTAATAGAGTCCACATGGAGACGCATGTGCATATATATAGGTGAGCACGATGCACATTGACAAGAGGATACATTGGTGACCGTGAGTTAAGAGATGTTAAGGTACCCGTGGTATGGAAATACACTTTGGATGTCAGGAATTGGTGATCCTGACGTAAAAAAATAAAATTTGAGAATTTTCTCCTCTTTTTTTCTCCTCGCCCTCTCCGATTCATTACTTTTTGGAAAATTGAAAATATTGGAACCTTGATGTGGATATGTTGAATGACAAGATCCATTGCCCAAGTTTTGGAGTGATTTGTTGGAGGATTTGTGCGATCAAGTGTGGAGGATTGTGTACTTCCTAAATGGTGCCTTGGATTGAAAAAGCACGAAGAGAAGCTATGATTGAGGCAATGCAAGTTGAGCGGAAGGAGAAGGATGAAGAGATAGCTGGTCTCCAGGCAAGATATGAGAATGCAATCTTTCTTTTGGTTGTTTTCTGTTTGTCTTGGTGGCAGGGAATATGGTAATGCAGTGAGATGGTGTAATGAAGTAATGAGTTTGACTGTCAGTTTGAATTGATTTAATGAATATGTTCTATGTTAATGATGTCAACTTCTAGTATTTGACAGTTCAACCTTCTGGCCTGCTATATAAGTGTGCTATTTTGTATTTCATTTTTTGTCAACTTGAAAAGAGCAAGAAACAAGTTTGCGTGATGCACTAATAAATAAGCAACCATCATTATTTTAGCATATCAGTCAAAGTGAGAAAGTTTTAACGTATGAATTTGGTCAACGTTGAATCAATGTAAAAGTTTAGGTGTCATTTTTTTGACAAAGGAAATATATTACTACCACAAGATACCAATTACACCCAACATCTGCACCAATAAATGTCCAAAAGACATTACAAATGCACACAACCAAAAAGCAAAAAGAAGAAGAAATAGAAGTGGCCATGCCATAGTGATCAATACATTGCAACTACACCGTAAAAACCACCGCCGGAAACACCACCCAAAGTCCACATTATCCAAAAATATCATCTCTAAGAAGGGAATAATGCACAAACACCATCGTCTCCTAATCAAAGATCTTAGGTTTTCACCATGGAGAAAGTTCGCACTATCAAAGTAATGCCTTCAACATCAACATTGCTAGTGACACCCAATTAATGTTAGATCTTCGCTTTTCATCCTGAAAGATAAGACTCTATACTCATCTAGTGTTGTCGCCACCATTTACTGAGGCCGCAACCGTAAGTCACAAAATACCAGGATCACAAGTAACATGTCCGGAATGGATGACACCAATAGGAAATAGCTCATCTGTATCCTGTGAATTTGGGGGTTTGTAGCATGTACCCCCATGCTTCAGATAAGGCGCCACTGATAATATTCAACTGTAGCCTGGGCAGGGAACGCTACACGTAAATACAGTATTAGTAGCACTGTAATGAATGCTACATGTAAATATAGTATCAGTAGCGTGGGCCGCACGCTACTCGTATATTTTCGATTTTGAAAAAAAATGCTCACAGCTAAATCAAATTATTTAGCACCGTTCAGTATCATCTACGGCATCAAAATCAAGATAGTAGTTATCTTTTCAAGTTCTCGATATAGTACTACTAGAAAGTCCTAACGACTCCTTCATTATTTCCTTGGCATTGAGGTGCAGCAGTCTCGTCGCGGTATTCTTCTCTGTCAGCGCCAATATGCTAGTGAGTTTCTTTGACATGCTGGTCTCTTGAAGTGCAGCTCGACCACTACTCCCATGGCTTCTTCAGAGAAGTTGTTTGCTCTTGATGGTACATTACTTTTAGCAGAGGAGTCTACTCGGTACCGCAACGTTGTTGGTGGCCTCCAATACCTTACTATGACACATCCTGATCTGTCTTTCACTGTCAACAAGGTCTATCAGTACCTGCATGCTCCTATCTCTACACCCTTGGTTTGCTGTCAAGAAAATTCTTCGGTATGTTCGGGGTACTATGCATCATGGTTTGCTTCTGCTACGCCCTACTATGGTCTATGTTAATAAAGTCAACTGCTAGTATTTGATAGTTCAACCTTGTATCCTGCAATGTATGTGTGCTATTGGTATTTTAAATTTCAAATTTCTGTCAACTTGAAAAGAGCAAGATTTTTTTGCGTGATACACTAAAAAAGAAGTAGCCCATCATTATTTTAGCATATCAGTCCAAGGGAGAAAGTTTTATCATATGAACTTGGTCAACATTGTGTCAATGTAATAGTTCATGTGTCATTTTGTTTTTCCAACAAATGGAATATATGAATATCAAGTATATATCAATTACATACAACCTCTACACCAACCAAATATCTAAAAGACATTACAGATGCATACAACCAAAAAACAAAAAGAAGAAGAGAAAAGAAAAAAATCACGCCATAGTGATCAATTCCTTGCAGTTGCAACGTAAACCACTGCCGAAGAAAACCCTAGGAGTCCACATTCTCCAAAAGCAACACCTCCAAGAAGAGACCAGTGCGAAACGTTGTCATCGCCCAATCAAATATGTTAAATTTTCACCTTGGAGAAAGTTGAGGCTCTCAAAACAATGTCTACAACAAGACCATTGCCAGCCACAACCAACAAAGTTAGACCTAGGATTTTCACCCTGGAAGATAAGACTCAATACCCCACTTGCCGAGACCACTACTGTAAGTCACGAAACACTAGGATCACATGTAACATGTTCAGAATGGACAAAAATAGCCCCACAAGCCATGACCAGGCAATAACTTTTGAAGCAAAAGTCTTCATCACCCCGAAGACCCGGTACATCATTATTGGTCCTCAAATTGCAGCCACCATGACATTCCCTGCCACTGTCTACACCATGGAAGTCAAATCACCAACATGTCCCATGGTGTCAACAAACAACGATGGAGCTCCGCGTCACACTCTCCTGACACCACACGGAAAGATATTAAGGGTGCGCACGAATGGATCCCATCTGATCCAGCAATCTGGGGATGCCATGCGCCAACCTATGAAGATCTCCAACGGTGCAATCCGGAACTTGTCAACGGCTCGCTCCAGGCCCCATCTCCTAAGGTTGTGCTAGCTTGCACCGCCACCATAGTCCTGTCACCGCCCAAGAAGCACCACTGTGTGATGCACTCCTCTGCCCTCTGTCTTATACGGGAAAGGCGCTGCCAGTGCCGCCGACGATAGCCTGGAGCACAACTCTGGGAGGGATGGCCCAGCGGGATTGAGGATGGGAGCAACCTGATAGGGTTTTTTAATTCTTACCCACGTCCTCTTCATTGTCATTTTGTGCAAGTCCTTTTACGTTTTCTGTATTTATCTCGATTCAGCTGCAACATCTGACAACAAGAATGAGGGCTCATGCCAGATTCAACTTGAATAGTTGCTAACCTAACCTAAACCGATGTGAATTGAGTACCAGCCTGTGACTCATGAGCACCCTAGGGGGTCGACGGTGATGTGCAATACATGGCACAACAGCCCAGGAGACAAGTGCCTTGGCCGCATGGCAAGAAACGCATAAAGCACACATTGAACACTAAAAATCCTCCTGTTCCTTGGTCTCATTTGACACCTTTAAGTGAAGCTTTGATGATCTCAAGGACTAGAAAGCGAGGATTTTGCAGCTTGTCGCACGTGACCACTTGGAAACACCACGCTCAATTGAGTAACTTGAGTCCCTTTCATGTACACACCGACAGGAGGTTGTGATCCCGATAAATACTTTTATCCCATTGTTTTCCATTCTCAAAGCTTGGCCTTACTCCTTAGGCAGATAAGCAAAGTCAAGGAGGTGGCAAATTTTCTAGTACCTGAATGTGTGTTCCTATAACTTCTAACTATCAGTGCGAATTGTAAACAATTTGTTTTCTGGGAATAGTCCTGAGGGTGAAGGTGAGCCAAGGAGCGAAGGAGAAGCCCATGTGTGTGTATATATACACAGAGCACGGCGTGGACTGACAAGAAGAAGGTGCCTTGGTGTTGATGAGAATCTGATACGAGATGTTATAGTAAACAGCATGGTAGGTAGACTGACAAAGACATACTCCCTTGGTCTTAAAATGGATGTCGAGAATTTTTTAAAATTTAGAAATATTCTAGGCACCATTTAGTTCTAGATACATCCAAATTTAAAAAAATTATGACATCTATTTTGAGATGAAGGGAGTACGTGCATTGGTGACCGGAATTTCCACACAAGCAGGGATCGCGCAAAGCAGGCAGTGAACTAAATCCCTGTTCGAGTCCTATCGCAGCTTCAGGTTTAAGCATTTTTGGTAGTAGAAATCTAGCAGCAGCGCTTAGGCGTTCCTATATACGAGGTTGCATCATGGCTTCATATGTGCCACCATTCCCTGACCACTGGGAAAGAGAAGCATACATTATTTCAGAGTTGGGCCTGTTCTTACGTGGTTTGGTTACACGCTGGCGACGTACGGTTATGAGCTCATATTGTTCGGATCAGCTCCTGCTCTATCTTAGCTGCCCACCTGATTTTGAATGATTTCCGTCGCTAATCAGTCATACACACTCATACATCGGACAAATGATATGTTTATCTCTATTTTTTGTTTTTGCTAGTGATGTTTGGCTGTAAACGCTGTGTGCTCATCCCATATGCGAACCCCACTTTTTGTTTTTTCCCCGAACGTCCAATCTGCTTCCACGACACGATGAGTGCATGAAGAAGAAACATCCTGATATTCCGTGGTGTAAACCTGAACCAAGTTGGGTATAATTCAACATTGATGGTTCCTTCAAGCAGGAAAATGGCTCAGCTAAATCGGGCATGATCCTTAGAGATGCAGATGACCATGTTATTTCTCAGTGTGCTGTCATTTGTTCTGTTCTTGGATGGCTTGGAACTTGCACCACAACATAGCCAGTTGCCCATCATCATTGAGATGGGCTGTATATCCAGCTGGTCTCGACGGTTACCGATTCAACTGATCGTTCTACTCATAGTTTCGGAGATGTAAAATTTATAGCTTCTCATAGTGGATTATGCAAGCTTGTAAAAGTGGGTGGATCACAGGTGAGGGTTAGTCACTTTTATCGAATTTCAAACTGTTGAATGGCAAGACTGCATGTGGTTCCCAAATTATGTCGATGGAATTGGAGCTTGAGCATCTTGTAGCCCTTCCTGTTTAATGAAGTCCCCTTTTAAACACAAAAAACACACGCAAAAGACACTGTTTACCCAAATGGAGAAATACAGTCCAAAATCTGGATTACCGAATCCGCCTCAATACCAAACGTAGCCTTGGTCAAATGTAAATTCATAGGCATGTACTTAGTCCTGATCAGACAACAGCACTGGCACCTGGGCATTCCTAAGCATTTTGCAGCAATGCGTGACTAGGTGTACAAGCTGACTAGGTATTAACAAATGCATGGTGACCGGGCATCTTCATACTCTAAGAAGATGGAAATTCCTAAACCGTAGAGTTTTTAATCCAGGTAATTTAATTTATCCTGATGACTTCCATTCTCAAAGCTCCGCATTATTCATACCTGGATATGCAATGGCTCCAACTTCGGCATGTCTATTAGTTCATGCGTCTTGTAACTATCAATATGAACAATATATTTTTGTTTGCAAGAAATCAAGTGGGTGATGGTTGGCTGATGAGCGTGACGAGGGGGTGGAGAAGTGTGCGTGTATATATCGACGAGCATGATCTGGATTGAAAAGATGAAGCTTCGTGTTTCACAGCAAGAGATGTTACAGTGGAGTAGTGTGGTAGGTGGACTGACGGGTAAATGCATCAGCGACAACGCCATGACGAGAATTATTCCACGATAGCGGGCACTGAACACCAGTGATGTGTCGTTCCCTCGAAGAATTACAGCAGGAGTATTTGTATAGGTACTGCGCTAATGGACTCGTACTAATTAGCTAATTAGTTTTTCTTAAGGCCAATTGCATTTGGTTTGGCACGCACTAGGAGCCTCTCCACTCGGGTTCCCACGAAGGCGTTATCAGGACGATTTTTTGTCCGGACGGCAAAATTTCACCCTGTCGCGTTTCCTGGACGTCGAATTCGTCCAGATTTGGCCCAACTTTCATTCGGTGTTCCCAGGCCGAACCCAGGACGCTGGGAACCGCCTAAGAACGCTGGACGCAGCGAAAAACAGGTGGACCAATCCTGTCGGCGAGACAAACCTATTCCCCACCCAGACTCGGCTCTCCCACGGCAGAGAGCTTTCGTCGCCTCCATGTCGTCGTCGGCGATCTCCCACCACGCCAAGCCGAAACCACGCCTATAGATAGGCCTGCCGCATCCTTTCCCCTCGTCCTAGACCTTGTTTCGCAGGAGCTCGGCTTCGTCCCGAGCTCCCACCACATCGTCCGTGGAGTGTTCGACGTTTTGTACGGTCGGCCATGGAGTACGAAGACGAGGAGATGTTCGCCCTATTGTTGGAGGAAGAGACAGCCGCAGCCGCCGAAGATGAAGAGCACATGTATATCCTCGCCTCCTTAGCCTGGCTATACACGCAGACTGCAGTGCCGAAGCGTGGAGGTTCGACGAAGCCGGAAGTGCAAAGCAAGGTAACGAGTGGAGGGCTACTGCATGCTGTACGCCGACTACTTCGCCGACGAGCCACTGTACGAAGAGGCCATGTTTTGGCACCGTTTCAGGATGAGCCAGAACTCTTTCTCAACATCGTGCATACCATCCGGGAGTTCGACCCCTATTTCATATGCAAGAAGGACTACACCGGCATTGTAGGGTTTTCCTCACTGTAGAAATGGATAGTGGCGATGAGATTGCTTGCATACGGAGCTCCGGGTGACAGTGCCGATGACTATCTCCGCATGACCGAGTCCACCGCTATTGATTGCTTGTACAGGTTCTGCAGGGCAGTGTTTGGGCCACAGTACTTGAGAACACCCAATGCTGAAGACACTGCTCGGATCCTCGCAGTTAATGAAAGTAGAGGATTTCCTGGAATGCTTGGAAACATAGACTGTATACATTGGCACTGGAAGAACTGTCCATTTGCTTGGCAAGGAATGTACATGGCCACAAAGGAGGTTGCACTGTGTTACTCGAGACAGTTGCTACACAGGATCTTTGGATTTGATACTCCTTTGGCATGGCAGGATCGAACAACAATATCAATGTCCTCTAGTCTTCAAATGTCTTTGCCAAGCTTGTTGAGGGTCATACTCTCCCTGTGGATTTTGAGATTAATGGACATCACTATAATAAAGGATATTATCTTGCAGATGGCATCTATCCAAGATGGCTAACATTTGTGAAGACTATCTCAAGACTGATGCTCCCCAAGCATTCTCAGTTTGCCAAAGAACAGGAAGCTTGCAGGAAGGACGTGGAGCGGGCATTTAGTGTGCTTCAACAGAGGTTTGCAGTTGTCCGATTCCCTGCTATGATCTGGCCAAAATATCAGATGTGGGAAGTGATGAATTGTTGTGTAACCTTACACAACATGATCATCGAGGATGAGAGAAAGGACCGAGTGGATTTGGTGGAGCAGAACGATCCTTACTATAGACATGACCCCTTGCAGAGAGCCTGATCACCAGGTGCCGCCATTGTGGACTGTATTCATCGCCATGTGTCAGGAGATCCGAGACCCGGTAGTGCATCAACAACTGCAGGATAATCATGTTGAGCACATATGGACACGCAAGGGCAACACATAGATACCGAGCATGATCTGGCTGAACTAGGCCGAACTATGGCGTATTTCTAGTCTATGCCGAACTATGTTTAATTTCATGCCGAACTATGTTTTAATTTAATGCCGAACATTGCTCTGTATTCATATTTATGCCGAACTACGTCGAACTCTGTTTGAATTTGAGCTGAAATTGGACAAAAACTCGCCTTTTTTGTCGCCTGGGAACCACACCTAGGCACGCGAGTGGGAAA
The DNA here is from genome assembly GCA_916181665.1 of Avena sativa. NCBI lineage: Eukaryota > Viridiplantae > Streptophyta > Magnoliopsida > Poales > Poaceae > Avena > Avena sativa. The sequence goes on from OV702292.1 coordinate 69,791,438, forward strand.
TGAGCGTTCCCATGCCGAAAATTACGGCCGTCCGACACTAAATAGCGCCAGATTTCGGCCTGGAAATGCCTAACGTGGAGGTGCTCTAATGAACATACTAATTAGCTAATTAGTTTTTCTTAAGCCCAATTGCATGTGGTGACTATGATGACAGCTTGTCTAGCTATGACTATGCTGGCTATCCGCTTACTTTCATTGCTCACTTGTCGTCATCTGCACAAGCAGATAATTTTTCAAGGTATCCACACGAGAACGAGATATCGTGCATATATAGAAGTTGAGAATTGTAAAAAATAGCCAATTTCTTACACCAATTAGTTCAGTCTCAAATCTGCCGGTTGCTATTTTTTCTTAGATCTGAGTCGTTGGGGAATGGTAATGGAAGAGATATCTTTAAAAACTTGTTTCAATGCCTGAGATAATTTATATTCATATGACATTATTGGCTTTTTGGCAACCAAATTTTGATATACTATGGCGGTTTAGACTTTGACACCCCCCCCCCCCCCCCCCAACAACATACACAAATCCTAGCTCTGCCCCTGACGACGGACACACGGCGGCGGCGGTTGTGAGGATGGCTGGCGGAGGCCATGATCCCATAGTCGTCTCAGCAATGATCGGCGCGGGCAAGGTTGGGCGGCTCGGGTCGTGTGCGGGAAGACTGCAGTATGCCTATACATGGGCATACCCCGTCGGTATGCCTATAGAAAGATATACAGGGTTTTGGATATGTGTATGAACCGGGCTTCTACTTGTTTGTGGAAGGGGGCTGTACTAGAGAAAATCGCATTCTGCATTTATCACGATTCAACCGGAACATCTGAGATTTCACAACATGAACGAGACTACATGCTAGCAGATTCAGCTTAAATAGTTCCTAACCTAAACCGATGTGAATTACGAGTGCCAAGTACCAACCCGCGACTCATGAAGACCCTAGGGGGTACGGCGGTGATGTACGATCCAGGAGACTACTACTGCCCGTCTGAGCACCAACCTACCTAGCGACGAGTGGCCGGACTGCAAGGCAAGAAAGGCATAAGGCACGTAGTGAGCACTAAATCCTTCTATTCTTTGGCCTGCTCTGACAGCTTTAAGTTAAGCTTCGATGACCCTGAGAAAAGGGAAGTTAGTATTCTGAAGCTTCTTGCACATAACCGCTTGGAACCACCGCACTCAACTGAGCGATTAGTGTCCCTGTCATATACGCATTGACATCATGTTCCAGTCTCGGTAAAAAAACTTATCCCAATGTCTTCCATTCTCAATGCTTCGCCTTTCTCCTTAAGCAGATAAGCAAAGTCAAGGAAGTGGCAAATATTCTGGTAACACGTGAATGTGTGTTCCTATATCATCTCCTAACTATCAGTGCGAGCTGTAAACAAATATTTTTGTTCCTAGGAAGAGTCGAGACTCGAGAGGGTGAAGGTGAGTCAAGGAGCGAAGGAGAAGCCTGTGTCTGTGTATATATAGACACAGCACAACGTGGACAGACAAGATGTTGATGAGAATCTAATACGTACTAGATGTTATAGTGAAACAGTATGATGACAGGTAGACTGACAAAGACATACGGTGCCTGTATTGCTGACCGGGATCGTGCAAAGCAGGCTGTGAACACTAAATCCCCGTTCGAGTCACTTCTTCAGGTTTAAGCTTTTGAGGTTCCGAAAGCAGAATGAATTTTTTACAACCTCTCACATTATACACCAAATCCACGTTCGAGTTCTACCGCGATGTTTCAGGTTTAAGCGTTCCATGTTCTGAAAGCAAAAAAGGATTTTTTTTTACCCTCCGCGCACATTATGCAGGGCCGCGCGCTGGTAGTATGCTTCCCAAGAAAGCTAGCAGCAGCGCTTAGGCGTTCCTCTATGCATCATTCCCTGACCAATCAGAAAGAGACGCGTCATTCGTTTGGAGTGTCGGGCTTCTTCTTAGGTGGACTGCATATACGCCGGCGACGTAGGATGAAAGTGGAGACCGCGGTTGCTCCCCTGCTTGTTGTCCTGGCCGCTGTCGCCGTGGTTGCGTTGGCGTTAGCGGGCGGTAAATTTAAAGCGTGCAAGGCAGCGGCGGAGGCGCCGGCGGACCCGCAGGCGAGTGAGCGGGCACGGTTATGACTTCATGTTCGGATCAGCTCTCAGGGTGCATGTGGGGGTGGGCTGCCCGCGGAGCCCACTACCCAAGCCCACATAAAATGCTATGCGGGACACCCGCGGGTAAACAAGAAAAATAGTGGGTTTCCGTGGGAAGCCCACGATCGAGCGTGAACATTAAAAAAGCTACTTCAATCTAAATTAATATTTTTACATTTGTCTAGATTCGAATATATCTAGTAATATTTAGTGCTAGATACATCCGAATCTAGCCAATATGAGTACATTAATTTGGATCGGAAGGAGTAGGAATTTCTCAATCAAGCAAATATTATGTCTAGTAAAAAGAATAGCGAGTCACTCAAAAAGTGGAAAAAATAATTAATACATTGAAGTGCTAAATGTTGATTGCATTATATACTAAAATATTTTTATAAACATTATACAAACAACAATTACAGTAACGTATTTGCGGGCATATGTGGGTATACGCGGGATAGTGGACACCCACGTAAGTTTCGCGGGCTCTCGTGGGACACCCACTTAAATTGTGTGGGACTGTGCGGGCGTATGCGGGCTTCCCGCGGACAGTCCCACCTGCACCCTTAATCAGCTCCTTGTCTATCACCTGATTTAGAATGATTTCCGTTGATAGTCACTCAGTCGTACACACACACGTACGCGTCGGACTAATGAACATCTTGTCACGTAGGCAAATCATCTCTAGGGAAATTATTCAACTTGTTCGGCATCCTTGACCTACTGTGGCTGCTTATTTTAATAATGAATAATATATGGTCGTATGCTTAGATCGATACGAAGGACTGGACACTTTTCGAACGAGGGAGCGTCTAGATCTCAGGCGTCTGAGAACTTGTTATATCTAAGTCCCTGATGTCACCCAACTATTTGTGCTAATTGAGTTGCAACTTACAAATTTTGTACTAATTCTCAGTTGCAACTTAGTTACAACTCAATAGATTTTGAGTTACAACCTATTAGTTGTAACTCATGTGTAAGCCCCCACGTTGCACGAATCGCGAGGAAAATCCAATGGCGAGAGATGTGACCGAGAACTAAAAAGTTCTCGTACGCCCGAGAACTAGCAAATCCGCTTGAATAAAACATGTTATATGCACACTTTAGGGAGCACCAAATTGAAACTCCCTCGTAGATAACAGGAAAATAAAGCAAGCAATGAATATCAAACACCTTTTATCTGCATCTAGTCACCCCGCATGTTTAGGATATTCATAATCCGAAAACAAGGAAGGAAAGTAGGGCTCCAAAATTGCGAAGAACAAAGCTGAATTGTCAAAGTGTCTTCCTGATGTACAAATTGACTGGATATTTTGATATGGGTAGTTGTTTTAATCCCGATGCCTTCCATTCTCAGACTTTCTGCATTACTCCTTTAGACGAGCAAACGCAACAAATTAAAGCTGACTTGAAGGAGTGAAGGAGAGCTGTGTGTGAAGATGAGTTTGGGGAGTCAAGGAGAGCGTGTGTGTATAACCGCAAAAAAAAAGGAGAGCGTGTGTGTATTTGTAATATCTACCAATGTGAACCGTATACACTTTTCTTGCAAGGAGTCAAGACAGCAAAGGTGAGTTGGAGGATTTAGGGAGAGAGCGCATGTGCATTATAGACATAGCAGGATCTGGCCAGACAAGAAGATGCCGGTGTGTTCGATGAGGTGCAAAGAGATATTTACATTAATACTCCTATATAATATGGCTGGTGGACCGACAAGATATATAAATTGGTGACGAGCGCTAGATAGAAACTCCCACACTGATGGGGAACGCCATACCATGCAGTGAACACAAAATCCTCATTCAAGTCGGCCCAAAACTTCTTCAAGTTTAAAAAAAAAATGAATGCTCTCTCATTGAGTAATAGCGATCTGTGTTGGAAATTAGGTAATTTCGTAATTAAATCCATAATACAAATCGTGAATTAGGTTTTGGGAAGTGCTTAGCGTGATAGCTCATCTTTTCATCATCAGTGATGATGTTTGCTTCTGTATTCGTTGCTTTCTTCTTCAACCAGTCTTCACCAACATTGTCTTTGGCGGTGGAGAAATTTCGGAGGTCACAAGCACGAGAAGTTCCGGAGATCTTCTCTCCTGTTCATCGGTGCACACTGACACTCGGGATAGAGTAGACTACGATCACGGCACAAACAACAAGATAATGTGAAAGCCTAGTTGGTTTGGTGTATCTTTGACAGTGGCCGGTATGTCATACATATAGGAGGAGAGGCGACGGTCTTGTGCCGTGATCACGACCTAAACTAATTGTATTTCGAACTCGTAGACTTAATGAAAAAGAAACAAAAAATCCAACGGAAAACGGAAGCCGCGCCCCTACAAGGCTACAACGCCATGTACTAGATTTGGACATGTAGTAGAAGAAAACCATCCGTTGATCGTGTACTGAAGTTTCTCTTGATGATACTTCACTGAAAATTTAAGATTTTTAGAATATGGATATTGTTGGCTAGTTGGTGGTCATAATATTCAGCTATATTTTCAGGACCTTTTCTTGTACCCAAAGGTTTGCTACCCTATTAATCTCTTTTTTTTTTCCTTCAAAAGAGAAACAAACGACTTTGCATGGACGCATGGTACAATATTAAAGAATTATCCGAGAATTCATTTAGCATAGCAGTCAAAGGGAGAAAGTTTTATTGTATGAATCAGGTCAACATTGTATCGATCTAAAAGTTCACGTGTCATTTTGTGCAAGTACTTCTGCAGTCATGTCGACTCAACTGTAACATTACAACACGAATAAGACCTCATGCCAGATTCAGCTTGAATAATTCCTAACCTAATCCGCTTAGAACTACTCCCTCTGATCCGTTCACTAATACTCCCTCCGTTCAGAAATATAAGACGTTTTAGCTTTGTGAATAGAATTTATCTAGACGTCTTTTATTGTATAGGTTCATAGAGGTTCGGAGTGAACCTATACACTAAAAAGCGTCTAAATACATTCATTTCACAAACTTAAATGTCTTATATTTCTGAACGGAGAGAGTATTAGACATTTAAGCTTTTTTCAAACATGCACGTACGATAAACATGTTTTAGTGTTTTTTTTTGAAATGGGGATCGAAAGCCCGGCCAGATATAGGATTGTCTACGTACGTAGACATAATTTCCAAACATATTTGACATATTAGAAGGTGGAGGCATATTATATGTGAAGAAAACCATACGCCAAATACTACGAGTAAAAGGGCAAGAAATAATAAGATGTTCAACGGATTCCAATGAATCACAAAAGTAATATTTTTGGTATCCATCTCAATTTCTTTTGGCTAGGTTGTGTTCTGTTAGTAAAACTTTATTATTAAGAAACCACATGAAGATCTTTATTTTTAATGGGATTTTTAACTTTCACAAATAGGAATGTAAGAATCTAGTATGACCATTCAATTCGTCTTGATATAAAGATTTGACAGTAAACGCACTGGTCGGAGTAAGCTTCCAAAGATATTGATCTGGAGTATCACTTAGCTGAACCGTCATTAGTTTTCGGCATAAGTTTAACCAATGTGTCCACTTATTGCCTGTCAGACTCCTTCTAAAGTTTAAATTTAGAGGGGTTTGACTAAGGACGTCTGCCACCAAGACATTTTTTCTTTGAACAATGTTATACAACGTTGGATATTGTTGTGCTAATGACGTATTCCCCAACAATATGTCCTCCCAAAACCGCACATTCTCTCCATCTCCAATTTTAAAATACCCATTAGTGAAGATCATTTCCTTCACTCGCATGAGGCCCTTCCAAAAGGGAGAGTATGTAGGTTTGTCTTCAACTTGGGACAAAGTTTTGCTTTGCAAGTATTTGTTTTGAAGTATTGGTTGCCACATGCCATCTCCATTAAGCAACTTACATAACCATTTGCAAAGGATTCCATTATGAGTTTTTTAAATTTCTATAGTGGATAGGTACTCCATGATACCTGAAAGGTAGGGAACCTAACTCGCAGCCAAAAACCTGCTTGTATTCATGTTCCATCTCCTTTGCATTACTAAAACAGAAAATCTCTCTCTTATGGAAGTTTATTGTGAACCCCAAAAGTTTCTCAAAAAATGCATAATATTAGCTTCATATTCAAAGCCTTTTCTAAGTCATGTTCCATAAACAATATGGTATCATCATCTTATTGTAATACTGATACCCCACCATCCACTAGATGAGGTACGAGACTCCCCACTTGGCCATCCACCCTAGCACGAGCGATAAGAATAGCTAACATATCAACTACGATATTAAAGAGAATTGGTGATAGAGTCTCAAACCTTTTCGCGTCTGAAAATAATGGCCAATATCATCATTGACCCTTATTCCAACACTACCTCCTTGCACATATTGCTTGATCCATTCACACCATTTAGGATCAAAACCTGTCATACGCAAAACTTATTGCAGGAAAGGCCATTTCACCTTATCATAAGCCTTTTCGAAATCAATTTTGAAAAGCACTCCATCTAGTTTCTTCTGGTGAAGCTCATGGATGGTTTCGTGTAGGACAACAACTCCTTCAAGGATATGTCGACCTGGCATAACAGCGGTTTGGGTGGGGCTAATCACTTTTTGGGCCGATTCTGAAATGCAATTAGTAGCCACCTTAGTAAAAATATTGAAATAACATTAAGAATACAAATGGGTCTATATTGTTGAATTTGAACCGCATTATCTTTCTTAGGTAGGAGAGTGATCACCCTAAAAGTCAACTTAAACAGGGGTAACTCTCCCGAGCACAATTGCCCAAAAAGAGCAATGAGGTCATATTTAAGAACATCCCAGAAAGTCTGATAGAACTCAGCCGGGAAGCCATCTGGTCCAGGGGCTTTATTATCTTCCATCTGAGAAATAGCTTGAAAAACTTCTTTCTCGGTAAAATCAGCTGTAAGAATAATATTTTCTTCGGCTGATATTTGGGGGATGTCCATATTTTGATCTTCGCTTAAAGAGATATTACTAGGAATTGTCTCGCCAAAGAGTCTTTTATAGTATTCTTTTTTTTTCGAAAGATCCAGCAATTGCTGGCTTTCGATTTCAATAGAAGGTAGAGTATTTACATGGAGGCATTACGCCAAAGGGATAAACAAGAAAGGGAAGAGAAAAGAATTGGAGAAAAAACAATAACAACAGATACCAAAGGGATCAAGGCGGCTCCCAAATCAGCCTTTTGAGCTTCTTTGCTCCCACGAAAGCCCAGCTTTTAGCTTCGTCTCGAATGAGTTGGACAAGACGCCGAAGAGACGATGGCTTGTCCTTGAAGACGCGATTGTTGCGCTCTTTCTAGAGCTCCCAAGCCACTAATATGATCAGAGAGCGCACACCGTCCTTTGAGTCATTGTCGGAGGCGCTGATCATTGCTTCCCATGCGTCCAGGAGCGATGCGTGCATACTCCATGCACGCGGCGCCAGCCCGTCGCAGTGCGGCCACGCCGCAATGGCTGCCCATAGAAGACGAGCGAAAGGACAGTCGAGGAACAAATGCTTAGCTGTCTCGAGATGACGGAGGCACATTGGGCAAAAATAGCAGTTGGGCCATTCCCGCATCATAAGACGGTCGGCACACCAAAGCCGGTTCTGCAGGAGAAGCCATGCAAACATCTTGCACTTAGCCGGAGCCCAGGCCTCCCAAACAAGATTGGGCATGACACTGAGTTGCCGCCCTTCCATCTGAAGGTTGTATGCCGATTTTGCGGAGTAGACTCCGTCGGGGGAGAGCATCCAGAGGATGGAATCGTCTTGGCCTGCAATGAGAGATGCCCCATGGCCGCTAAGCTCTCGCCAAAGCAGCAAGAAATCAGCCTTAATGTCCCGGGCGGGGGAGCGCCGCAGGTCAAGGACCCATCGATGGTTCTGCAGCGCGTCGGCGACAGAGCGGTAATTGCGGGCTGAGAGCTTGTACAACAGAGGGAAGCGAGACCGAAGAGGGGAGGATCCTATCCAAGTGGACCACCAAAAAGAAGCCGTCTGGCCGTCCCCAATCGTGACTTTGGTGGCCGCAGCAAAAAGTTCCTGGTCTAGGTTGTCACACGGGGTGCCAAACCTAGTCCAGGGCCGCTCGGGATGGTGCCATTTGAGCCAGAGCCAGCGCAACCGTAAGGCCCGCGCGAAAACCCCCAAATGCAGGATCCCGAGGCCACCGAACTTCATAGGGGAACAGACAACCTGCCATGAAACTTTACATTTGCCGCTGGCTACTTCATCTTCATCGACGTCCCAAGTGAATTGTCGTCGCACTTTATCGAAGGATGTGGTGAACTTTTGTGGCAAACGCAACGCGATGAGGGCGTAAACTAACAGGGAGTCAAGGACTGATCTGGTTAGGGCGCGACGCCCTCCAGCATTCATGAGCTTCCCTTTCCATGTTGCCAGCTTGGCCCGAGCTCGATCCAAGATAGGCTGCAGATGTGCGAGACGCAATCTCCCTAAAGCTAAGGGGAGTCCAAGGTAGGTTATTGGGAACCCAAGACGCTGCCCCTGGAAACCTTGAAGGATGTTATCGAGGTTGATCCCATCGCACCGAATAGGAGCAGCCGAGCATTTGGAGGCATTAATCCGAAGCCCAGACGCGTCGCCAAACTTAGTCACAATGCTGAGGAGGGTAGATATCTCTTCACGGTCCGGATTGGTGAAAAGGATAGTGTCGTCCGCGTAAAAGCTGATGCGAGATGACGCCTCTCTTGCCGGGAGCGGAGGTAGGAGACCGGTTGCAGACGCCTGCTGTAGGAGGCCATGCAAGGGGTCAATGGCTATATCGAAGAGCAAGGGGGAGAGTGGGTCGCCTTGCCGCAGGCCACGGCGATGGTGCAGAGGAGGACCAGCGATGCCATTGAGGAGGACCGATGTAGATGCCCACAATAGTTCCTTCATGTTGTTCCAATTGGAAAAAAAAAATCTTCCCATGCTTACCATTGGAATGAGATGAAAATATTTGGTATTGTTTCCACCTTCTTGAATGTGCTTACCCTTAGCCCGTTGAGCCCATTTGGTCTCTTCATCACGTCTAAGTTTATTTACACAATCATTTGCTTCTCTTAGCTTAGCCTTTTCTACTCTACTGAGCGAGGTAGTTTCGGCTTTAATATCCAACTCATCAATTGTTGAAAGTAGTGTTTCTTTCTCCTTTCTGTATTTACCACTTAGATTCTTGGCCCATCCCTTCAAAAAACGGTGCAAGTGCTGATTCTTCTTGTGCAATGTTTGAATAATAGTTGCACCATTGGAGACCGATTCCCATTCTCTTTTTTCCATCTCATAGAACCCATCCTGACACAACCAAGAAAGTTCAAAAGAAAAACGGGTTGTATTACCAATGTGTGCGTGATGACCTGAATCGATCAATAGCAGTGTATGGTCGGAACCTGAACGTGTCAATGCTCTCATCTAAAGAAATTTTTTGTTCCCACTCGACACTTGCAAGGATCCGATCAAACTTCTCATAAGTCGGATTGTCTCTGCAATTTGTCCAAGTAAATTGTCTACCTGATAGGACAATTTCTCGAAGGTCGAGACTCTCAATTATAGCATTAAACATAAATGGCCATCGATCACATGCGCACAAGTTCAGACAAAAACTCAGATTTATGAGTGTCTTGCGCAGCCCCATACACCGGCAATAAAACCCATTCAAAACCATCATGTTTAGTTCTCAAATGTAGCTTAACACTAAAATCGTCTGTCTCAATATTTTATAACCTGTAATATTTCTGTGTTAATGCTAACCAGGATTCCACCAGACCGCCCATGTTAAAATCGGTGTCGGTGCTGCAAGAGGCATGAATGTTGACATACTTACGTTTGCAATAGTAGTATCTCAACATTAGCAGAATTATGCTTGTTATCACCGCCCTCACTAACAGTCCTTTCTGCATCCTTTCCCATAGGAAAAGTATCAGCTACAGCACGAAATGATACATCATTATTTTTTGAAACATTAAAATTTAAGCTTGATCTAAAGTCAGTAGCACTAGTGGAAACGAGGCCTTTGGTTGAGCCTGGAAATGGGCTTTAACACCGGTTTTTATATGAACCGGTGTTAAAGGGGGGGCCTGTACCAGCGTGGCCCGTGCAGCAAAAAGGAGCCCCCCTTTAACACCGGTTCGTGGCACGAACCGGTGTTAAAGGCCCCTGCACCAGTGGCCCGCGCAGCCCCCCCTTTAACACCGGTTCGTGGCTTGAACCGGTGTTAAAGGGGGGGCTATATAAGACACCGCAGCCCACACCCCACTCTTCCATTTTTTCACTATCTCATTTTGGAGCCTAGCAAGAGGGTGTGAAGTGTGCTAGTTTGTGTTTTTTCGTATGCACAAGAGGTGTTCGGTGAAATGCCCGAGAGCTCAAAATAAGTTTTCTCGTTGCTCTTTCCTTCTCGGTCGAGGTCGGCAACTATCCTTTCATGTGTCATTGATGTACTATATATATAAATGGTCATCTCCCTATTATTTTTTGATATATAGTATATATTAATGCAGATGAACCGACAATGGATGTACGGTGACCGCCGCACTTCCGAGTACATTACGGGCCTCCAAAATTTCATCGTTGTGGCTAATGCAAACCGTGGTCACAATGGTTTTATGTGTTGTCCGTGTGTTCACTGTCAGAACAAGAAAGACTACTCAAATACCAGAACCATTCGCGCCCACCTGCTTCGATCCGGTTTCATGCCCGGCTATAATTGTTGGACCAAGCACGGAGAAAAAGGGGTTGTGATGGAAGACAACAAAGAAGAAGAGGATGATGACAACTATCATAATATGTATCCTGAATATGATGATACTGCAACGGGGGTAGATAATGAAGATCAAGAGGCAGCAGATGGGCCCGCTGATGACGATCTTGGTCGGGCCATTACTGATGCAAAGGAAGAATGTGAAACTGAAAAGGAGAAGGAGAAGCTGGAGCAGATGTTAAAGGATCACAAAATATTGTTGTACCCAACTTGCGAAGATGGCCACAAAAAGCTAGGTACCACACTGGATTTGCTGCAATGGAAGGCAGAGAACGGTGTGACTGACAGCGCATTTTCAAAGTTGTTGGTAAAAATGAAGAATCTTCTTCCAAGAAATAATGAGTTGCCCGACAGTACATACCAAGCAAAGAAGGTTGTCTGCCCTCTAGGATTAGACGTGCAGAAGATACATGCCTGCATTAATGACTGCATCCTCTACCGCGGTGAGAAGTACGAGAATTTGGATGCATGCCCGGTATGCACTGCACTGCGATATAAGATCAGACGAGACGATCCTAGCGATGTTGAGGGCGAGGACCCTAGGAAGAAGGTTCCTGCCAAGGTTATGTGGTATGCTCCTATAATACCACGGTTAAAACGTCACTTCAGAAATAAAGAGCATGCCAAGTTGTTGCGATGGCACATGGAAGACCGTAAGAAAGACGCGATGTTGAGACACCCCGCTGATGGGTCACAGTGGAGAAAAGTCGAGCGAGAGTACCCGTACTTCGCACGTGACACAAGGAACTTAAGGTTTGGTCTAAGTACAGATGGCATGAATCCTTTTGGTGAGCAGAGCTGCAGTCACAGCACCTGGCATGTGACTCTATGTATCTATAACCTTCCTCCTTGGTTTTGTATGAAGAGGAAGTTCATTATGATGCCAGTGCTCATCCAAGGCCCGAGGCAACCCGGCAACGACATTGATGTGTACCTAAGGCCATTAGTTGAAGAACTTTTACAGCTGTGGGCCAAACCAGGCGTACGTATGTGGGATGAGCACAAAGGGGAGCCATTTGACCTACGAGCATTGCTTTTCGTAACCATCAATGATTGGTCTGCTCTTAGTAACATTTCAGGGCAGACAAACAAGGGATACAATGCATGCACACACTGTTTAGATGAGACTGAAAGTGTATATTTGGATAAATGTAAGAAGGTTGTGTACCTAGGGTATCGTCGATTTCTTCCGAACCTGCATCCATTAAGAAAGAAAGGCAAGCATTTGAAACGTCTGGCAGTGACGAGGTTTAATCTCGTCAATGCCCATTGTTATGGACTTGGGTTTTGGAGAAGATGGGGATGCTGGAGATCGTGGCACGGTTAACAGACAAGCAACCAGGGGACACAAGATTTACCCAGGTTCAGGCCCCCGGAGGGAAAACCCTACTCCTGCTTGTCTGCTCTTTGATTACGGCGGAACCGAAGGTTACAGGGTGCGCAGATTCGATCTGGCGTGGATGCGTGTGCGAAAGGTCTATTGTGGGATTATCTGTCCTCCTCGTTGGCCCCTCCTAGCCTTTATATATGGGGAGGCTAGGTCTCGGGTGCCGATACGAGTAGGTTACAAGTTGTATTCAAACTCTAGTCTTGCTCTCCAAGGATCCGAAGACGTCATGGGCCTTGGCCACCCAAAAATCTTCATGGGCCAGCGTATGTCTGCCGTGGGCCTTCCTTGGGCTGGACTAGGTATGCTGAAGTTACGTACCCGTAGGGTATAACCATGTCAGTAGCCCCCGAGTGATCAGTCGAATCGTAGATTCGGCTGAGGACTCTTCAATCCTTCGGGTACAACTCTGTCTTTCAAGAGAATATGTAGGTATTGTTGATGCGTGTGCCTGATTCACCTGACGGATCAGGGTCAGTTAACTGTCTTAGGACGAAACAACACGATCTTCTTCAGGTTCGGGTCCCTCAACCCGGACCTGGAACATATGCTGGCGTAATTCGACTCAAGCCACGGAGGATTTACAGGAGTGGAATTTCAGTGATTTTAATTGGTGTACCCAGCGCGTCCGTCGGGATTTTTTCATCACGCCTGCTGGCATGGATTTATACTAGCAGAGCGCAGTCAGGTGCGTTGCCAGGCCATCAGATGATATCTGTAGGTCTTATCTTTGTGTCGCAGACACAGCATCCGAATGTTTGTCACCGCGGAGGTGCTTCGGGTGGCCAAGGAGATTGTTTGCTCACTTAGCGTTTTTGTTGGAGCAGAGTTGCCAAAAAGTTTTTACGTGCTGATCCGGAAGATCGCAGTCGAAGATTTCATAGGGTGCGCGACCAGCGCTCCCTATGGGAGTAGCCCCCAAGTGTCTGTTCGAGTCGTAGACTCGAGCGGAGACTTTAGTGCAAGCATTGCTCAGTTGTTTTAGTCCGTAGGACTCGAAAATTTTTGGATGCTTAAATCCATTCTCCCTATGGGAGTAGCCCCTGAGTCCGTAGTGGAGTCGCAGACTCCACGTAGGACTCAGAGAAGTGCTTTGTCTTCATTTGTCTTTCGGGTGCGCGGCCAGCGCTCCTGATAGGAGTAGCCCCCGAGTATTTAGTCGAATCGTAGATTCGAGTGAGTACTCTTAGCTGTGTAGCCGAAGTTGGTGCTAGTATAGCTTTTGATGACGTCAGTGCTGACGATCGATGACCTCAAGCGTCTGCTATGCCAGAGATGACTTGACTGGACGAAGCGTGGGTCCCACTTCCTGACTTTGAATTGACCGGTCACGCGCGACGTGGAGATGATTACGGTGTCTCCTTGATTTCCGCGCGTAGTGGACGGCGTGGTAACGACGGTTCGTTTTGGTGCTGACACGTGTACGGCCAGATCTACCGTTGGCGTTAGGTCTTCTCGATGGACGGCCAGCGTGCGTTGTCTTCGCTGTTATAATCCTTGGTGAAATCGTGGTTTGTTTTTCACCGCAGCAGTTCTTGTGTTCACTCCCTCCTTGCGCTCGAGCGATTCTTGCTTCTCGCTGGGATTTTCTTCCGCATTTCCTTTGTCTTCGTCGTTGGCAACACCACCACCACCGTAGCGCTATGGGGAAGCCAAAGAAGTCATCATCTGCAGTTGGGACCAGCGCCGCCGGAGGAAAGAAGGGCGCCGCCGCTGCTCGTGTCACCGATGGTGGCTGGCGGCGATCAGAGACGCGGGAGAGCGATCTCCGCAAGCTGCGCGAGCGGAGCCTGATCCCGCAGGATACGACGGCCGTGAGGCTCCCCGGTAATGAGGTAATCCCCCGTCCCCCATCTGGGTACCGGGTTATGTTCCTCGCCTTCGTTTTGCGTGGGTTGTCGTATCCAATCCATGACTTCCTTCGTGGACTGCTCTTCTTCTATGGGATTCAGCTGCATCATCTGTCTCCCAATTCTCTTCTCCACATTGTGTGTTTTATCACACTTTGCGAGTGTTGGCTTGGCATTGAGCCGCACTTTGGCCTCTTCCGGAAGCTTTATTCCGTGAAGAGGCAGTCTGGTTCGGATGGTGTGTATCCCATTGGGGGTTTCATTATCTCCCTTAGTCCCAATGTGCAATTCTTTTCCTTTTCCATGTCCGAATCTGTCCAGTACTGGCGGAGGAAATGGTTTTACATCCGTGACTCCGTACTGCCTAGGCAAGATTTTGGTCTCGTTCCTTTTGACCCCTCCTAGTTGATTGAGAAGAAAAGATCCTGGAAAAACCAAATCTTGGATGGTGAGGTGGCGGAGGTAGAGGCCCTGTACCGTCGGGTGGAGGAGCTCCAACTAATTCCTAAGAAGGAGGTGAACGGTGTCGACATCATCCGGACGTTTTTGGAGCGTCGGGTGCAGCCTCTCCAAGCGAGGGCGCATCCGATGTTTCTTTACTCTGGGCGCCGTGATCCGACGAGGGTTTCGAGTGAGAAAATCTCCGAGGTGGAACTTGACAAAGCTCTTCGCGTGCTGTTGAAGTTCAAGGCTGACGAGAAAATCCCGGGGAAGTCGCTGGCTCCTCCCTTTTCTTCGACGTTGGCTGTGCCAGAGGTGTAGACTTATGCACGTAGTGCTCCCCTTTTGTTGTTGGGTGTTTATTTGTGTCCTTTGTTTGCTAACAAAGTTTCTTCTCATCTTGTAGAGCTTCAAAGTGCCGGGCATGGCACCACCGTTGCCCGAGAGGTATCCGAATGCCCCGGATAATGAAGTGGTGGATTCCATGTCCGAGCTACCGTCAGTGCGATCCCTAGCGGAGGATGCCGACGAGTCGAGTGAGGACCATTCGCGCAAGCGATCACAGAGCTCGAGCGAGTCTTCGGATGCTTCAACTCCTCCGACTCCCAGGAATCCTCTGGGCCTTGAGTGTCATGATGATGTTCGTGGGGGTTCTTCCTCTCCCTTTCTTGCCATTCCTGTGCGAGCTGTTGCTCCACACCCGCCAGCAAAGCGGAAGAAGGAAGAAAAGAAGGAGGAGAAGAAGGAAGAAAAGAAGGAGGAGAAGAGGGCCCGAAGGGCTTCTCCTATCTTTGACCTGAGCGCGTTGGGCTCGTAAGTAATCTTGTTGCCACTGTTGTCTTTTGTTCCCTTGTTATATTTGCGCCTGTGTTGATTGGTTCGTATGCAGGCAATCCTCCGACGGCTCTAGTGATGGAGCGCGCGAGATGATGGGGGAGTCGAACATTGCGTCGCCTCCTCCTCAGACAGTGGCGACTTCGGGTGGCGCCTTTCTGGATCCTCCTGTGCAGGAGAGGCTGGTGGTTGCGCCTCAGAATTTTGCAGGCGGGCCTGCGGGTTCGCCTTCGGAGCACGTAAGTTCGTCTGCTTCATGTCACGGGGGGAGCCCCCGAGCGTCTTTGTGTGCTGATGTTGTTTTTGCTGCTTTGTTTTGGGCGTAGCCCCCCAAGTCCTGTGCTTAATGCTATTGCCTTTTACTGCAGCCTTTTGTCCAAGAGGCCAAGCGGCTGGTGGAGGAACGCCTAACGCTGGAGGCGAAACTGCGGCAGCTGCAAGGTATTCGTCTGCCTTGTAGTACTCATCTTGCTATAACCTGGTCCTGTTTGTTGACACTTGCTTGTTGTAAATGTAGAGGAGCATAACGACTCTCTCCGTGAGGTCGATGCTCTGAAAAAGAGCCTTGGCCAACTGGAGCAGAAGGCCGAAACTGCTGCTGAGGCGAGAGAGCGCCTTGAGCTGGAGCTGACGAAGGCAGCCGAAGCGAAAGAGCGTCTGCAGCAGGAGGCCGCAGACCGTGAGGAGCAGCTGGCCACCGTTGCGGCTGCTCGTGAAAAAGGGGTGGCGGAGAAGCTCATGGCTGCTGCCAAGGCTATTTCGGGTGAGCGTTAGCTTTGTACTTGCTCCTTTTTTCTGCGGATCGCCTGCTATGTTGCCTTTCTTCATGTTGTCTTCTTTTTGTCTCAGATGCGGCAGGCATCGAGTTCGACCGTGGTGCTCTGGAGCACGGGAGTGCTCTGGATGATGCCACTGTAGCGGTCGAAGACCGCTGCAGCACCGTCGTCAACTCCCTCGCCAAGGCGAAAGAGGTCCTTGGTCGCTTCTACCAGGAGCTCTTCCCGAAGGGCGCATCCCTTGAAGACGTGGGTGCCCTGGCAGAGGCTCTGTCAGCCGAAGTGCCTGCAGCATACAAGCGCAAGCAGAAGGGCATCGGTGCGTCCGTCGGGCTGGCGATGGCCATGGCGGCTGGGGCAGAGCTGGACCTGCCCCAGATTACTTCTCGGATGCCGACGGCTGCCGATGGATCCGAGGTAGCCTTCGCCGCCTACTCCGCTCGCTGCAAACGATATGGGCCCAAGCTCATTGACTTGCTGTCTGAGTACGCACTGCGGCAGCAGGGCGAGGCCAAAGCTAGGCAGTCTGGTTCAGAGGCGACTCAGTGCCCTCCGTCATAGGCGTGGTAGACGTAGGGTAGCTTGTCGTCTATTTTTGCTGTAAATATCTTTTGTAGTACCATCCTTGTGCCACGTAGTGGCCTTATATACTTTAATAAATTTCTCCGAGCTGTTCTCTATCCTTGCCTGAATGTCTTTGTGCCTTCTTGTTTCTTCTGCTATAGGTTCCTTCGGGTGTTGACCCAGTTGGCACTTCGTCCGAAAGGCCCGTGCGAGCATCATTGGATGATTCCTCGCAGCTCGCTTTTTTTCGGGATCGCGTGCGCAGCTTGGAGAGAGATTTGCTTGGGTTACGCGGTCGTGCTGACGTTTGGAAGTCCAAAGCAGACCGTGGTGCAGCCAGAGAGGAGTATTTGATGGCGGAGCTGGGTCGGCTGTCCGAGCAGCTGCAATGTAAGTTCATCCTTCTTTCGAGCTGTAGCTCAGTTCTTCGGGTGAGCCTACTGGCCTTACTCTTGTGTTGTGCGGTTGTCGCAGGTGCCAATCTTGCTCCGAGGGAAGAAAAGGAGCGTATTGCTGTTCGAGTCAATTGCTTGACTTAACAGGACATGGAGGCCGGCAGCTTCTTCTGGATGGATCGTGATCGCGCCATAGTTCTGGCGACGGTGCAGGATCGTGTCTACCAGGTTTCGCGGGTGCTCCGCCAGGTGCAGACATCGCTTTCCTCGGTGTTGCACGTCATGTTTCCGTTGGATGCCGTGCCAACGACCCTTGCTGGTCTTCTGACGAAGTTTCGGAGTGCCAGCAATGTCAAGGAGCTGGTGCGGCAGCAGCTCGTCGCAGGTGTGAAGGCTGCCTTGTCTCTTGTGAGGGTGCACCGCCCTGATGTAGATTTGGCTGCTGTGGCGACTGGGCCACCTCCTCGACCAGATGGTGGCGAGTGGAATATGCGCCCGCATTACGCAGCTGTAAGGCAGTATGCCGAACAGATTATAGATTTGTTTGAGCACCGTGCTCAGGTTATTCTTCAGAATAGGTAGGACCTGAAAATAAACAGATAGATGTAAAATTTGTATATTGCGGCTGGGCGTGTATGTGACCTTTGTTGTAAAGGTTCTCTTGTTAGCGAGCACGTAGTGCTTTGATGTAGTACGTGCCCTTTTTGTTTGCCTGACGTGGTCAGCTACTCAGGTGTACACGTTTTGTCCTCAGTCGATGAAATCGTGAGGTGGGGGGAGCCCCCGAGCACGCAGTGCTTTGATTTAGTACGTGCCCTTTTCGTTTGCCTGACGTGGTCAGCTACTCAGGTGTACACGTTTTGTCCTCAGTTGATCAAATCGTGAGGTGGGGGGAGCCCCCGAGTGTGTATGTAGCATGTAGTAAAGTTGCAGAGAATAATCAACCGAGGGTTGGGGGCGAGGTACTTAGCTTTATTTATATCGTAATGGAGGAGGTACATGATTCGGCTGAGTAACCTTGGCTGAAAGCCTTATTGAAAGTAAAAGGGGGTAGGTCGCTACGGGTAGAATCGTCGCAGGTGCGAGACGTTCCACGGGTTGGAGTATGCGACTCCAGACTCCACGTGCTTGAGGCGATAGGCGCCACCTGGGATGACTTCGGTGATGACATAGGGTCCTTCCCATGGCGAATCGAGTTTGTTTGGTCGCTTTTGCTTGAGTCGCAAGACGAGGTCTCCTTCGACGAAGGACCTTGGGTGCAGCCGGCGGCTGTGATAGTTGCGGAGACTTTGCTGGTACACCGCTGATCTAGCTGCTGCTATATCCCGTGCTTCGTCGAGTGTGTCGACGGCATCTTCGAGTGCAGCCGTGGAGTCGGCTTCGCTGTACGCGACGACTCGTGGAGCCTGATGGCGTACTTCGGCTGGTAGCACTGCCTCGGCTCCGTGTACCATGAAGAATGGTGTGTAGCCGGTGGAGCTGTTTGGTGTAGTCCGTAAGCTCCATAGGACAGACGGTAGCTCTTTCGTCCAGTTTCCGGCTTTATGCTCGAGTGAGCTCATGAGGCGCTTCTTGATGCCGGCGCCGATTAGGCCGTTGGCCTTTTCCACTTGCCCGTTTGTTTGCGGGTGTGCCACTGAGGCATACGTGATATTGATCCCGAGGCCTTTGCAGAAGTCCTGGAATTCTTCGGAGATGAAGTTCGATCCGTTGTCGGTGATGATGCTGTGCGGTACACCAAACCTGTAGATAATGGATTCGAAGAACTTGACGGCGGTTTTGCCCTTCTGGTTGGTGACTGGCATTGCCTCGATCCACTTGGTGAATTTGTCGACTGCGACCAGGAGGAAGACGTGTCCTCCCTTCGAGGATTTTGGCAGTTTGCCGATCATGTCAAGGCCCCATTGGGCAAAAGGCCAGGCTATGGGTATGGGTCGAAGTTCGGACCCAGGTGTGTGCGGTTTGTCGGCGAACCGTTGGCACCCGTTGCATCTTCGGACGATGTCCTTCGCGTCGCTCATGGCCGTAGGCCAGTAGAATCCTGCTCGCAGAGCTTTGGCGACGAGGGAGCGGCTGCCTGCGTGGTGGCCGCAGATGCCCTCGTGGATATCTTGGAGTATGGCCTTGCCGTCATTGATGGTGACGCACCGTTGTAGTACGCCTGTAATGCTGCGTTTGTACAGCTCGCCGTTGATGATGGTGAAGGCTTTTGACCGACGAGATACGCGCCGGGCATCTGTCGGGCTGTTTGGCAATTCTCCGTTTATCAGGAACTGGAGGTATGGCCGTGTCCAAGTTTCTTCGACTGCCATGACCTGCATCAGGTTGATCATGGCGACTTCGGGGTATCCAACTTTTCGGGTCCTTCATGACCTTCGGGTAGCGTAGCCCCCGAGTGTTCTGCTTCTTCGGGTGATTCCTTGGGGAATTTCCGCTTGATGGATGGCACGTAGATCTGTTCGAGGAACACACCTGGTGGTACCTTTGCACAAGTGGAGCCGATGTTGGCGAGTCTATCGGCCTCCTCGTTGCTCTCTCTTCCAACGTGCCGAAGTTCGCAGCCGTCGAATTCTCCTTCGAGTGCGTTGTATAGCGCGCGGTACGCGATCATGTTTTCGGCGTGTGCGTCGCACTCATTCATTGTCTGCTGGACGACAAGGTTGGAGTCACCATAGATGACCAGGCGCGTTGCGCCGCATATTTTTGCCATCTTCATGCCATGGATGAGGGCTTCGTATTCGGCCTCGTTGTTGGAGGCTCTGAATTTCATCCGAAGGACGTACTTCATCTTGTCACCTTGCGGGGAGGCCAGTATGACTCCTGCCCCTGCTCCGGCTTCACGTTTGGAGCCGTCAAAATGCATTGTCCAGTACTGCGACATGTCGGGGGTGTAAGGCAGCTGCAGCTCCATCCAGTGCACCAGGAAGTCTGGAAGGACTTGAGATTTGATTGCGTGTCGCTTCTCGTAGATGATGTCCAGGGGTGATAGTTCAATGCCCCACAGGGCCACGCGTCCTGTGGCCTCTGGGTTATTCAGGATGCTGTTTAGGGGTGCCTCGTTGACAACCATCACCTGATGCTCCTGGAAGTAGTGGCTCAGTCGTCGAGCCGTCACGAATACGCCGTAGGCCAGCTTCTGGTAGTGCGGGTACCGCTGTTTTGTTGGAGTGAGAACCTCGCTGAGGTAGTAAATTGGGCGTTGTACCCCGTGGGTCTTGCCTTCTTCGGGTCGTTTGACCACGAGTACTGTGCTGACCACCTGGTGTGTGGCTGCTATGTACAGCAACAGGGGCTCGCGCTCTTTTGGCGTGACCAAAACTGGCGAGGTGGAGAGGAGCCGCTTGAGGTTTTTGAATGCGTCGTTGGCTTCTGGTGTCCACTCGAACTTGTCTGCCTTGCGTAGCAGCTGGTAAAATGGTAGGGCCTTCTCGCCCATGCGGCTGATGAACCTGCTTAGTGCCGCTACTCGCCCTGCGAGCTGCTGAACGCCCTTGAGGTTTTTCGGCTTCTCCATTGTCATGATAGCTTTGATTTTCTTCGGGTTCGCTTCGATCCCTCGTTGAGAGATGAAGTACCCGAGCAGCTGACCCGAGGGGATGCCGAAAGCGCACTTTTCTAGATTGAGCTTGATCCTGTAGCGATCAAGGTTGTCGAACGTCTCGCGGAGATCGTCGATAAGTGTTCTTGCCTCCTTGGTTTTTATGACTATGTCATCGACATAGACTTGGACGTTGCGACCGATCTGGTCCTTGAGGCAGGCCTGCATGCATCGCTGGTACGTGGCACCCGTGTTCTTTAGCCCGAAGGGCATTGTGTTATAGCAGTATACTCCGAACGGTGTGATGAACGCCGTTTTCTCTTGATCTTCGACCTTGAGTCGAATCTGGTTATAGCCTGAGTAGGCGTCGAGGAAGGAGAGTTTCTCACAACCTGCAGTCGAATCGATGATCTGGTCGATCCGAGGAAGAGGGAAGTGGTCTTTAGGGCAGTGTTTATTTAGTGACCTGAAATCCACGCACATCCGTAGGATGTCCGTGTCCTTCTTCGGGACCATCACCGTGTTTGCCAGCCACTCGCTTTCCTTGATTTCCCGGATGAAGTCTGCTGCGAGTAATCTGTTGATCTCCTTGCCGATAGCTTCGGCTCATGGCTCCGACAGTCTTCGGATGGACTGCTTGACTGGTTTGCTGTCTGGGAAGACATTGAGTGCGTGCTCGGCGAATTCCCTGGGAACTCCTGGCATGTCCGCGGGACACCAGGCGAAGATTTCCCAGCGCTCACGGAGGAATTCGACGAGCGCGCCTTCCTATGCGGTGCTGAGGTCGTTGGCGATCAGCGCCGTCTTGGAGGCATCCGTTGGATGGACCCGCACTTTTTTGGTGTTGATGGTGGAGTCGAAAGACATGTCACGTGCGTTCTGCTTTGTGACTGGGGGTAGCCCGTTGTCCGTCACCTCGCGGAGCCTTACAAGCTCGTCTTGCATGCTGAAAGATTGGGAGATTTTGTTGAAATCCCTATCGCATTGGTCTGATCGGGTGAAGCTCCCGTGGACTGTGATGACGCCCCTTGGTCCTGGCATCTTGAGTAGTAGGTATGCGTAGTGTGGGACGGCCAGGAACCTTGCGAATGCTATGCGTCCCAGGATGGCGTGGTATTGCGACGGCCAGTCCACCACTTCGAATTCTAGGCGCTCCTGCCGAAAGTTGTCCGGCTTCTCGAAGATGACGTCGAGCCCTATTTTGCCCAGGGGGAGATGCCCTTCCCTGGGACAATGCCGTGGAACGTTGTGTCTGATTGTTCCAGGCTACATTGTCGGATCCGCATAGCTGCTAGAGTGCTTGCAAACATTAGGTTGATGCCGCTTCCACCGTCCATGAAGACGCGACTCATCTCGAAGCCTCCGATCTGCGCCTCCAGCACCAAGGCAGCATGACCTGGGCGAGGTATCTGGCAAGGGTGATCCGCGCGAGTGAATGTGATGCAGGACTCCGATCCGCTGAGGTACTCAGGGATTGCAGGCGGAGTTGCCACGACCATATTGATTTGTCGGGTGATTTTCTTCTGCACCCTGTTGGTTGGGCGTCCCTTCTGGATCATATTTAGTGCTCCCTTTGGTGGGGGGTATGCGACCCCGGCGTTGTTTTGCGCTGGTGCGACTGGTTGATGTGGGCCTCCAATAGGCGGCGGTGGAGGAGCTCCGTGTGCTATTTCACCTGGCGCAGGTGCGTTTCCGAATGCAGGAATTGGAGCTTGTTGTCTCATCTGCACCATGCTTTCGCTGAGTTTCTGGAACTCGCGGCAGTCCTTGAGCATGTGGCTAGCTTTCTTTTTGCCATCTTGTTTGTCGATGTAGAAGTGGATGGTGCATGGACCCGAAAGTTTGTCGAATGCTGAAGGTCCGTTGTCGCGGCGTTGCCACGACTGCGTTGGTCGTCCGTTGTCGCGGAAGTTTCCGCTGCGGTATCCTCCGCTGTTGCGGCTGTTGTCGTTACGGCGGTCGGCGTAGCCGGCCGCGACCATGTTGGGTCCTTCGCGGTCCTCGTAGACGCGTGATCTCCTCCTGCTGCGGCGTTCGCGTCTTCGGTCGTAGTCGTCTTCTTCATCTGATTGCGCCCGCTGGATGCAATCTTCGCCGTCTGCCCAACTGTTGGCGATTTCCATGAGCTGGTCGAGTGTCTTGGGCTTTACACGTCCAAGTTTCTCCTTGAAGTCTGGGCGTTTGACGCCGTCCCTGAAGGCGTCGATGGCCCGCTCTTCGGAGATGTGTTCTGCGGAGTTCTTGGTCGTAGACCAGCGTAGTATGTACGAGCGAATAGATTCACCCGTTCTCTGAGTGCAGGCTCGCAACTCTTCGATTGAGTCAGGCCTTTTGCTGGTGCCTTTGAAATTTCGGATGAAGCTATAAGCGAGCTCCTCCCAGCTTCGGATGGATCCTGATGATAGGCTGCTAAGCCAGACCCGCGTCGCGCCTGTCAGCTGCAGCTGAAGGCATTGCATGGCGGTTTCTTTGTTGCCTCCGTGAAGCTTGACGGATGACAGATGGTCGCTGAGCCAGGACTTTGGATCTTGCGTGCCGTTGAACTTCGGAGTATCCGAAGGAAGCTTGAAGTTGCGTGGCATCTGTGTTCGCCGGACGGATCTACTGAAGCATCGAGCCCTGCAGAGTTCTCCTTCGTCTTCATCCATCTCAGATTCAGATGAGCATGCGCGTTTGGCGCGTGCTTTGTCGATCTTGCGCTGTGTAAGCTTGTCTCTGGCGTCGTAGTCGTGTTTATGGCGGTGCGAGATCTTCTTTCTTCGAGGAAGATCGTGTTCTTCTTCATCTTCGGATGAGGGGGTGGGGCTCCGGTCGCGCCTGGCCGGAGCTTTCTTCTTCGGCTCCGTAGGAGCGTCTTCATGGAGCGCAACTCCGATTAGTCCTAGTCCGGTGAGTGCGGACCTATGCATGGCCCTTTTCGGATCCCCCTCCGGAGGTGGGTGAGCCACGAGATACGTAGTGGCTGCCATGATCGCAGCTTGTGGCGTCTTCGGGGTGATGTTGCCGTCGGCGTCCATATCCATGAACGATGTGTGGAGAGTTCGGGTCACGTCATGCCGCTCCTTCGGGTCCATGTTTTCCACCCGAGAGCGGTGCTTGTTTCCCTGGTTTCCGTTTGTGCTAGAGCCGGGTCCCATGGCGGAGAGCGCAGCTCGTCGCGCACTGGATTTAGAGGCTGCTTTCTTGCGTTTGTCGAGCGTCTCCTGCATCTTGACTTGCTTCTTGTGCTCCTCGATGAGGAGGTAGTGGTATGCCATCAGCAGATCACGTGGGGAGTCCAGAGGTAGGACTATTTTGCCTGCGATGGCGCGGCGTGCTTCGGCCCATCCTTCTTTGCTAAGTTGGATGAGGTGGCCCCTGTTGTCGCCGTTTCCACCGTTTTCGTTGTTTCTGTCCTGCGGGTTGGGGTTGGGCGGCGTGTTAGGCGTTTCCTCGTCGGTTTGGATGATTGCGGCGCATAGATAGCGCCTACAGATTGGTTGGCTGCTGCCGCAACTTTCGGATTCGGAACCGTAGGTTCCTTCATCCGAAGGTGGATCGCACAGATCGGAGTTGCAGCTGCTGCTGCTGTAGAACTCATCTGTTGATGGTGACGTGCGTAGCACGGGGTGTGGAGCCCACGAAGCGGTCCTGATGGACGGCACGGGCATCCTCTCATGGAGGCGGAGGGTGCCAGTTTGTCCCACCTGGAAGCAGAAACTCCCGAACAAGATTTCGAGTCCGTCGCCTACGGGCTTCTAAGTCCTTCATGGTATTCGGCGAGTGGGCGGTGAAGTCGAAAGCGCCGAAGAGGAGGTGACTCTCCGTCGTCACGGAGTTGTAGATCGATCGGGTCGGAACCTTCACGACCGCACAATCAGCAGCCCCAATTCCCACAGACGACGCCAATTGACGAGGTTTAATCTCGTCAATGCCCATTGTTATGGACTTGGGTTTTGGAGAAGATGGGGATGCTGGAGATCATGGCACGGTTAACAGAAAAGCAACCAGGGGACACAAGATTTACCCAGGTTCAGGCCCCCGGAGGGAAAACCCTACTCCTGCTTGTCTGCTCTTTGATTACGGCGGAACCGAAGGTTACAGGGTGCGCAGATTCGATCTGGCGTGGATGCGTGTGCGAAAGGTCTATTGTGGGATTATATGTCCTCCTCGTTGGCCCCTCCTAGCCTTTATATATGGGGAGGCTAGGTCTCAGGTGCCGATACGAGTAGGTTACAAGTTGTATTCAAACTCTAGTCTTGCTCTCCAAGGATCCGAAGACGTCATGGGCCTTGGCCACCCGAAAATCTTTCTTTGCCAGCGTATGTCTGCCGTGGGCCTTCCTTGGGCTGGACTAGGTATGCTGAAGTTACGTACCCGTAGGGTATAACCATGTCAGGCAGAACCCCGGAGGAAGCCTGTCCTCCGTACCGGTGAGGAGGTATTTGGTATGGTCAAGGACCTAGAAGTAATCTTTGGAAAAGGTCCTGGCAGTCTATCTGTTCCGAATGACGATGCCGGACACATGCCCATGTGGAAGAAGCAATCTATATTTTGGGACCTACCCTATTGGAAAGTCTTAGAGGTCCGCTCTTCAATCGACGTGATGCACGTGACGAAGAATGTTTGCGTGAACCTGCTAGGCTTCCTAGGAGTGTATGGGAAGACAAAAGATACACCGGAAGCACGGCAGGACCAGCAACGTCTGAAAGACCCTGAAGAGCCTATGCATCCTGAGAACGAGAAGGGTAAACGATGCCACTTAACTCCTGCCAGCTACGCTCTTACTAAAGCAGAGAAGGAAATCTTTTTTGAATGCCTGAGCAGTATCAAGGTCCCGTCTGGCTTCTCGTCGAATATAAAGGGAATAATAAATATGGCAGAGAAAAAATTCCAAAACCTGAAGTCTCATGACTGCCACGTGATTATGACACAATTGCTTCAGATTGCATTGAGGGGGCTTCTACCTGAAAATGTTCGAGTACCCATTGTGAAGCTATGTGCATTCCTCAATGCAATATCTCAGAAGGTAATCGTTCCAGAAAGCCTACCAGGGTTACAGACAGATGTGGCCCAATGTCTTGTCAGCTTTGAGTTAGTGTTCCCACCATCCTTCTTCAATATTATGACGCATCTCCTGGTTCACCTAGTAGAAGAGATTGCCATTCTCGGTCCTGTATTTCTACACAATATGTTCCCCTTTGAGAGGTACATGGGAGTCTTAAAGAAATATATTCATAACCGTGCTAGGCCAGAAGGAAGCATCTCCAAGGGCTATGTAACAGAGGAGGTCATTGAGTTCTGTGTTGATTTTATTCCTGACCTTAAGGCGATTGGTGTTCCAGAATCACGACATGAGGGGAGACTACGTGGAAAAGGCACCCTAGGATGTAAAGCAATGATATGTAGGGACGGGCATTCTCTCAATCAAGCACACTACACGGTTTTACAAAGATCTATCTTGGTTGCCCCGTATATCAATGAACACAAGAATTTAGTACGCCTCAAACACCCGGGACAGTCTGATGAATGGATTATAAGTGAACACATGGCGAGTTTTGGCGGTGGCTGCAAAGACTTCTCACGAATAACACCGCTGTTGTGGATCAGCTGTACTTGTTGGCCGGGACACCATCTTCGACTGTATGTACTTTTCAAGGGTACGAAATAAATGGGAATATATTTTACATGATAGGCCAAGATAAAAAGAGCACCAACCAAAATAGTGGTGTCCGCTTCGATGCAGCACAAGACAATGGGCAAAAGACCACGTATTATGGGTTCATAGAGGAGATATGGGAACTTGACTATGGACCTAATTTTAAGGTCCCCTTGTTTCGATGCAAATGGGTCAAGCTAACAGGAGGGGGGTTGAGGTAGACAAGAAGTACGAAATAATAACGGTGGATCTCAACAATCTTATGAAGGTAGACAAGAACTTAGACGAACCATTCATCTTAGCCAATGATGTGGCTCAGGTTTTTTATGTGAAGGACATGTCTACCAAACCGAAAAAAAGAAAAAAAAAGCAAACAGATACATCACACGATGAGCCAAAGCGTCACATAGTTCTTTCAGGGAAAAGAAACATCATGGGAGTGGAGGACAAGACAGACATGTCAGAAGATTATAATAAGTTTGATGAAATTCCGCCCTTCAGAGTGAAGACTGACCCAACCATCCTGTTAAACGGTGTTGATACTCCATGGTTATGGCCGACGCGATCATAAGATTGACTATATGTATTAATTGAGCCATTTTTGGCACACATATGTATCTCAACATGGAAATCAATGTCATATTCCTTCTGTTAACAGTATATGTATTAAATGAGCCATTTTTCTTCCTTCTATTTCTTCCCTCCATTTTTCTTCCCGCCATTTTTTCCCGCCATTTTTCTTCCTGCCATTTTTTCCCGCTATTTTTCTTTAAGACTCAGGAAGAGGGTTCCTGCCAAGGTGATGTGGTATGCTCCTATAATACCACGGTTGAAACATTTGTTCAGAAATAAAGAGCATGCCAAGTTGTTGAGATGGCACATGGAAGACCGCAAGAAAGACGGGATGTTGAGGCACCCTACTGATGGTCGGCAGTGGAGAAAAATCGAGAGAGACTTCCCGGACTTTGCTGGTGACGCAAGGAACTTATGGTTTGGTCTAAGTACCGATGGCATGAATCCTTTTGGGGAGCAGAACTGCAGTCACAGCACCTGGCCCGTGACTCTATGTATCTACAACCTTCCTCCTTGGTTGTGCATGAAGCGGAAGTTCATTATGATGCCAATGCTCATCCAAGGCCCGAAGCAACCCGGCAACGACATTGATGTGTACCTAAGGCCATTAGTTGATGAACTTCTATAATTGTGGGCCAAAAGATGGGGGGCCTTATCTGGGGGAGGCTTATCTGGGAGGGCCTTATCTGGGGGGTGGCTAACCTTTAGTACCGGTTGGTGGGTGCAACCGTGACTAAAGGTGGTTTTTGTGTCATCTAACAAAACTGTCGGTGGGATAAGGACGCGTGGGTAACCTTTAGTACTGGGTGGGGGCTCAAACCGGGACTAAAGCTGTTCGGTAGGATAAGGACGCGTGGGTGGACTACACTGCTCGATGTAGCACACGACGCCCTGTCGGAGGAAGAAGACAAAGTAGAAGCGGTGCCGTGCCTATAAAAGGAGCATCGATACGCCATGGCAAGAAACTCAACAAGCCAACATGGATGGAGAGTTTCATCCCCATCGATGGAGGAAAGGGTTGGGAAATCTCCCGTGGCGGAACTTCTCGAAGATGCCCTTGGTGCACACGCCCTATGGCATCTTCGGAAGTTCCGCCTCGGAAAATATTTTCCTGCTAGCCCGTGAAAGACTACATCTCCGCCTCCCTGGGTTAGAGGTATGGTGGAAGCCATGGGATAGAGTGGAGAGAGGCGGCAGATATGAGTGTAGATGTGCTATGGCAACGACCAAGCCAACATGGATGGAGAGTTTCATCCCCATGGATGGAGGAAAGGGTTTGAAAATCTCCCGTGGCGGAATTTCTCGAAGATGCCCTTGGTGCACACGCCCTATGGCATCTTCGGAAGTTCCGCCTCGGAAAATATTTTCCTGATACCCATGAAAGACTCCATCTCCGCCTCCCTGGGGTTAGAGGTATGGTGAAAGCCATGGGATAGAGTGTTGAGAGGCGGCAGATATAAGTCTAGATGTGCTATGGCAACAACCAAGCCTAAACCCTAAACCCTAAACCCTAAAGGGGCTACCCTCGTACGGAGAAAGCTACAAGGGTAGATGATCCGAGGCCCCCGGTCTAGGGTTTCACCGGAGGAAGACCACCGGAGCGTCGGAATCACATGAAAATGGCAAAATGGTTAATAGTTTGACTAGTTAAAATAAGCAAACAGATACATCACACGATGAGCCAAAGCGTCACATAGTTCTTTCAGGGAAAAGAAACATCGTGGGAGTGGAGGACAAGACAGACATGTCAGAAGATTATAATAAGTTTGATGAAATTCCGCCCTTCAGAGTGAAGACTGACCCAACCATCCTGTTAAACAGTGTTGATACTCCATGGTTACGGCCGACGCGATCATAAGATTGACTATATGTATTAGTTGAGCCATTTTTTCCCGCCATTTCTTCCCGCCATTTTTCTTCCCACCATTTTTCTTCCCGCCATTTTTTCCCGCCATTTTTTCCCGCCAGTTCTTCCCTCCAGTTCTTCCCGCCAGTTCTTCACTATATATATATGTAGGGTTGGCCTCCATTGTCATTGCACATCTCTAGACTCATATTTGCAACCTCATCACTCTTTCCCATGGCTTCCACCGTAGCACTAACCCCCAGGGAGGCGGAGGCGCTTTGCGCCTCGAACTACCCCTGCCCGCCGGGCTACTGTGTCCCCGTCGGCTGGATGCTGAGCGCCGTAGGCGTGCCGGTTCCTCCTGTCCCTCTAGGTGTGGCGCGCCGGATGGACATCATGAACCACTACTACTTCGAGCTCACGCCGGAGCAGCGGAGGAATCCCAGATGGCATCCCGACTATTTCCCTACTTGGGAAGCTTTCTTCGTGGATCGGCGTGAGAGGGCGCTCGCCAGGCACGAGGAGGACGACCCACCTCCTCCAAACTTCAACGAGGCCGGCCGTCGGCTATGGTGGCGCGGTCGGACTCTCCAGAGCGTCATGGCCTATGACACTGCCGCCGACTCTAACCCCCGTCTGCGCTACCCTCAAGTCCAGCCCACACGTACTCAGCCTTCAAGGTTCAATTACGGCGATCCCGAAGACGACAGCGATGACGACGGCGACGAGTACGACGACTACAGTGGCGAGTATTACAGGTGTAGACAGGAGCATGACTGAATCACTCCAACATTCCGAAACAAGTTCGGCCGATTGTTACTTAATCTGGCCATGTATCTTAATTTTCAGTTCTTTTATGTATCTTAATTTTCAGTCGTGCTTTATGTAACTTACTATTAGTTGCATTCTGTATTTTAATTCCAGTTCTATCTCCTTCACAAAATGACCTATCTCATTCGAGGTTTCTTGGCTTTCGGGTCAAATGACCAATGTTATGGCTAGAATCAAGGCATAGTTTGTGATAATATGGCCATATTGTGCATACATGTGCATCATGGCATGGCAAACAATGTTGCAAGAGGAAGTTTTCCTTTTTATCATGGCAAACAATGTTGCAAGAGGCATTTTCCATTTTTCGAGCATAAAAAACGGACGGTTTTGTGAAGCAACCACCAAATGACTAATTCAAAAAACCACCACCACATTTTACAAAAATACTAGACCACCTTATATGGACAATGTACCAACAGGGGGATCTGAAACCTTTCCGTCCACCTCTGGTGAAAAAGACAAATTCCTGCCGAGTCGGTAGGAAGTGGGTCAGATATGAACTACAGGTACATGATATGATGCTCATGATTTTTTACAAAAATCATTTTTAGGTTCACAATATGCTATTTTATCAAAAATCCAATGCAAGTTGAGCGAGGCTTTGTCAGATTCAAGTGTATACAAAAGATGCGGCATTTAATTATCCAATCAATTCAAAAATGTTAATACAAAATAAAATATGATTTGCTCTAATAAAATAGGGTTAGATTCCTTTTTAGATGCTTAATATTTCTTATGTTCAAAGTTTTAGGATTTGACAATTTATTTTTGTTTGAATTGAATAATCAAAATTTATATGTAAGTGTTTTATCGTTTTGAAAATTTTCATCTAAAGTAAATATAAAATGTTTTTACATGAATGGATAGATATTATTTTTCTGAAAATTATGATATATTATTCATATTTTTCTGAGTTGAAATGAATAAGATATGAATTTTCTAAATTCATATCCTATTTTTTGAATTATAAATGCCCCCACCCCTTTAATGCATGAAATAAATGCCCCCCTTTAACACCAGTTCCAGCCACGAACCGGTGTTAAAGGGGGGGGCGCATTTATTTTGTTTCGCGCGTGGACACCCCCCCTCCTTTAACACCGGTTTGTGGCTAGAACCGGTGTTAAAGGGGGGTGCGGGCGCGAAACGAATTCCCTCCCCCCCTTTAACACCGGTTCCAGCCATGAACCGGTGTTAAAGGGGGGGTTATAACACGCGCGCCACATTCTTCCCCCAGCTAGATCGATTCTTCGCCCAGCCCTACTCGTCCGCGCCGCCACCCGCAGTCATCCGCCGCCCCTGTCTTGCCGGAATACGCCCTCCTAGGCCGAGCTCGACTCCGCCACTCCTCCCCAGCCGACCTCTGCAAGGTGAGCCTCCCGTCCCTCTCCCCATCAACTTCGGTTGGATTCAGGAGGGTGCATATACTGCGGGCGGATGGGCTGAGGGCGGGCTGAGAGCCTCCCGTCCCTCTCCCGTACTGATGCCAAGCTGAGGGCGGGCTGTCGCTACACCGCGTCGAGGCCGCGGGCGGATGGGCTCCCGAGGGACGTGTGGGAGGCGCAGCTGTGCGTGCTGCGGGCGAGGTCAGAACGGCGGTAGAATGCGAGGAGATGCAGCGGCAATCGAATATAGCGTATCTGTTTCTAATTCGATTTTGTTTACACAAGATTATTTTGTAAGCTGCGGGTGAGGTCAGAACGGCGGCAGAATGCGAGGATTTTGTTTACACGACGATGGCGTTGCGCGAGCCGAGGCGCAGCGAGAAGACGGGACCGTGGCGCGCGGCGAGGCGGCACAGAGTGGCGTGGAAGGGCTTGTCGAGGAGGTGGAGATGGCCGAAGAAGGGGATGGCCCTCGGGCTCGGCGGGACCCTTATTATTATGTTCTTCTTCTTGCCGGCGACGACGAGGAAGCGGAAGAGGAGAAGGGAGGCGAGGGATTAGTAGTGATTTAGTTAGGGATTTTAGTGTGATTTTGTTAGTTAATTAGTGTGATTTTGTTAGTTAATTAGGGATTTAGTAGTGATTTAGTTAGGGATTTTAGTTAGGGATTTTAGTTAATTAGGGATTTTAGTAGTGATTTAGTTAGGGATTTTAGTAGTGATTTAGTTAGTGATTTAGTTAGGGATTTTAGTAGTGATTTAGTTAGGGATTTTAGTTAGGGATTTTAGTAGTGATTTAGTTAGTGATTTAGTTAGGGATTTTAGTAGTGATTTAGTTAGGGATTTTAGTTAGTTTATTATTAGGGCTTAGGGTTTTATTAGGGATTGGGGTTTATTAGGGATTAGGTTTAGTTAGAATACTTAGTTAATGAGGTTTAGTTTAGTTAGTGATAGGTTTAGGGTTGTTGTTATTAGGGCAATATATACTTAGTGATTTAGTTACTGTTTATGTTTTATGATTGTTTATTGCTATTATTTAGTTATGCCACGTCCATCTCGTCTGAGCCTACTGGACTCCATCGGGGATGTCCGAGTCTGGGCTCCGCGCCGGGTTGGCACTGGGAGGTGCTACCTGTCGGGACTCGTACCTTGGTGAGGAATCCGGGTATCATCGTCGACCCGGAGCTTCTTTGGTAGCGTCCACGAGATCCAGGAGCGGTGCAGAGGGAGCCAGCCCCCGAGGAGGTGGTACGTCGTCGTATCAGGGAGGAGGGCGAGCATGTACGGCGATACATGTATCTTTTGGAGACTAGGTTCTCCAATATCTGGCAGGTTCACGGATCTCACCCGAGCTATTCTCCGGTGATGGTTCCTCTTCTGTGGCTGCAGAGCTCCCGCAGCACAGAACGCGGCAGCCGCGTTCGCTAGTTTATCTTAATAATGTACTTTATCTTATACTTTATCCTATAATGCACCCGAGTTATTCTCCGGTGATGTATTAATAATGTACTTTATATTATACTTTATCCTATAATGCACCCGAGCTATTCTTCGGTGATGTATTAATAATGTACTTTATCTTATACTTTATCCTATAATGCACCCGAGCTATTCTCCGGTGATGTATTAATAATGTACTTTATCTTATATTATTGTACTTTATCTTAATCACTAAGTAATGTATCCGAGTTGTCGCGTATGAATCCAAGTCCACTTGAACGTTTACTCTCTTACTCTAGATAATATTATTGTTTTAGAAACTATGGATCCACTTAGTAGAAACCTTGAAGAAGAAGAAATAATGGAGAACATTATCGATGAGGACACCTCACAATATCTAGACTTGGAGGGACATGATGACAACTCAAGTAGTCATGGAGAAGATGAAGACTCCGGTGAACGCAATTTAGTGATTACAAAGTCCGGCGAGGTATATGCATTGATTAAGCCTCTGCTGACTTCCACCAACAATCGACTTCTACATGTATTAATTAACGCTTCTTTCTTCTTTTAGCCCTCTGGATCGACCAGCCAGCAACCATCTTCTTCTATGAAAAAGAGCAAGCGAGGCGCGAGCCATCGATTGAAAGATCATGCAAAGTTCACGATCGAAGCAGTCCGTGTTGATGGCAGGCTGATGGAGCCCAAGAACGCCGCAGACAAATTTGTACGTCAGGCTGGAGTTGTTGTTAGGGACCAAATCCCAATCATAATTGAATATTGGAAGAAGCCAAAGAAGGGCGACGGTACCTTTGTCGATGAAAGATCCAAAGAAACGCTTTGGAATTCGCTGTTGGTAAATTTCACCCTTCCGCCAGAGGAGGATGAAAACAAACCGGTTATAAAGGAAAAGGTCAAAGAGTGGACTCTAAAGAAGATGGCTGACGCTTTCCACAACTGGAAGACAAAATTGAACAAATTTGTCAAAGCTCGCGAGACTCCAGATTTCAAAGACGCATATTATGCGAAGATAAGACCTCACTGGCGTGAATTTGTGGCATACAAGGAAAGTGCTATAGCTACAAAGAGGTCAGAAACCAATACGCTAAATGCCCAGAAGAAGGAATATCACCAGAGGACAGGGTCAGGTGGCTACATATCTCAGAGGCCTAAGTGGGAGGAAGCTGAGAAGGCCCTGCGCGATAGAGGGATCACACCCCAGACACATGGGTGGGACCTACGTGCAAAGACTTGGTTCTACGGAATCGGGGCAAGGTTGGACCCAGAAACAGGATTGTGTATCTTCCCAACCCGCCTCCTTGCCAAACCCGTCACTGAACTCATCACGGCATACGAGGAAACAGCCGCCAGGACCTTCCATCCCGGCAGAGAGAATGACCAGCTCACACGCGCCATCGGTAAAAAACAACACCCTGGACATGCACGAGGCACAGGGGTATGACGTGGAAGGATGGGTTTGCCGAGTGGAGCGACTCTTACAGATGGCGCGGCAGAAAAGAAAAAGAGCGTACAGAGCGGATGACACAGATAGAACATGCACTTGTGGCGCTGAAGGCGCAAGTGAATGCACAACAGAGCCATCAAGATACCGGCCCATCTCAGCGGCACGAAGAGCCTGCATTGGAAGCTGCCGGCGGCCCAGACTCTGCGCGGAAAAGCAGCATGGCTTCCACGGAGAACGTGCAGCCCACGCTCGAAATGGCGGGTCCTCGATACCCCGTCGATGAGATCACGGAGAGCGAACACGCTAAGCTGCATGTGAGATTAATGGGCTTATCCATTAAGGTGGCTGTCGGCTATGCCTTACCTCCTGTAGCTGGTGGAACTTACCACTACCGACCGATTCCAGATGGCTATGCTATTGTCGGGGTGGATTAGGTTGTGAAGGAATATGAGGAAGAACAACTTGACCATGCTACAGGTGAAGGGGAAACTCAACTCAAATTTGCAGTGAAAACAACCATTCTTTGGAAGAAGGAACACATCGTGCTTCCAAATTGGAGGCCACTAGCACCCCCGCCGTCTCCGCAGCGTCAGCAGTCTGAGCCACTTCAGCCATCTCCTGCGCGGCAGCCATCTCTGGCGCTTCAGCCATCTCCTGCGCGGCAGCCATCTCCGGCGCGCCAGCCATCTCCTGCGCGCCAGCCATCTCCGGCGCTTCAGCCATCTCCTCAGCGTAAGCGGAAGAGCACTGCCACGAAGAGCATCACTAGCACTGCCAGAAAGAGTTCAAAAAACTACGTCCCGCAGCCTTCCGCCAAGCCATTGCCGGTTTTACCGTGGAATCGCAGCAACGAGGAGACCAATAGGATCTCGGAAGAAGAGGTCAAGAAATTCTTTGCACCTAGACGGGCCGAGCCAAAGGAGAAAATAGATCCAGCGGTGGTGGAGAAGTTTTAAAAAAATCTTTTGAAACCTGAAACCCCACTTGTGCCGGACTACGAGCGCCAGATTTTGAAGGCGGATGCAAGGCGCCGTAGGGAGACTGAAAGTAGCAGTCGTGCGGCACCCCAGAAAATAGTTCCCATGCTCGGAGAGCAGGAAAACCAATCATGCGCCCCGCTCCAAGTGTTCGACACACGAGACGCTCCTCCCGTAAATGATTACGAGGCAGAGCTACAAAGAAAGGCCAATGAGATGGGGATGACTTACATTGCATACTTGAACATCATGGGAGACAACTTGCCCAAATGCGATGCCAACCCCATACAACCATGGAAGTATGGGAAGAATCTCGTCAAGAAAGAGGATCTCAAGAATCTACCAACAAAGATGCGAAGATTGCACAAGTGGTACCTTGATTTCTGCAAGACGAGAAAGGAAGAATGGATCACGGCGCATATAAGAGATCAGATTTTCTTGTGCGGAGACGACGAGATCGCCTTCAACATTCAAGACTTGCATTTTCTATTCAATCAGAAGGAACTCGACAAAGCTGCCATCAGCCTTTATTGTGTGTAAGTACTATTTCTGTATTTTCTATCTCATCTCATTCACTTTATTAATTGCATGTATATATATGCTCACCATATATGTATATACTATTATGCAGGAAAAAGGTTATGGAATGCATGAAAGGAGGACCTTTTGACATTGGGTTCGTTGACCCAAATAGAGTTCATGAAGAAGTGGTAAGAACCAAACCCGGGCAAACAGAAGATTTATTGCTAAGGTCTTTACTGAGACAACAAACCAAAAGGGAAATACTATTGCCTTACAACTTCTCGTGAGTACTGTTACCCTCTCTTGTACACATTCTGTTTTGGCTTACTCGATGTTAAGTGTAACTGATGATGAGTTATGCGTGCGTAGGTTCCACTTTATTCTGCTAGTCATTCAACCTGAGTCAGGAAAAGTCCTTGTCATGGACTCGTTACGAAAAGAAAAAGAGCGATGGGCAGACTTTAGAGGATGCTCCAGAGGTAATTTCAATCATATTATCGCACTAGATCGACAACTTTCTTGACAACAAGTAATTAATTACTCCTTTATCCATTTTCTTTGCTAGACAGGGTTTGGAAAAGGTTCACGGGCAGGGCCGTGGGTGAATGGTCAGAAGAACTAAAATTTGTAGACCAAAATGTAAGTAATACTAGCTAGCTAGGTCTACGTATCTCTTTGATTCTGCTTCCAATTCCATTATATCATGCTTTATTGATTATTATTTTGATTGAACTCTCTATTCTCGTAAAGTGCGCGCATCAGGGACACGGCAATAACTTATGTGGGTACTATGTTTGCGAGTTCATTCGCAACACGATATGTGCGACGGGCCAAGCCGCACTAGAACAACTTAGAGTAAGTAAACAAAGTACACAACATTATTTTATTACCATCAATTGTGTTGAGTTTTATTCTTATATATATATTGATCCCATTCTTCATATATATTCAGATCGAATGGATGCGGGACCAACTCCTACCATTTGACCGCATACGAGCCATTCAAGAGGAATTGGCGGGGTTCATACTTGATGAGGTCGTCACGCCTGGCGGAGAACTCTTTAGATATCCACCAAAATGAACGTTGTATATATGCTTGAACGTGTTTGTCTTGTACTTGATGCTTCAACGTTTACGGAGAATACCACACAATGACGATATTGTATATAATAATAGTTGCTTAATTATTCATGTACCCGTATATACCGATGACGATGTATGTGTATACCGCTCCCGATCGATTCGCCCTCCCCCCTCCCCGTCCCTGCCGCGCCGTAGAAATACGCCCAGAACGGGGCAGGGGCAGAACTCTGCCGCGGCAGAGATTTAGGCCGTTTTCCTGCCGCGGCAGAGATTTATCTCCTTTTCCTGCCGCGGCACAGAACCTTTAACACCGGTTCCGGTTCGTGTTACGAACCGGTGTTAAAGGGGGGGCTGAGCCCTGCGGCAGCCCCACGTGCGTCACCCTTTAACACCGGTTCGTATAAGAACCGGTGTTAAAGGGGGGGCCCCTCTAACACCGAACCCTCAACAGCGGTTCTACAACCGCTGTTAGAGGGGCCTCCAAACCGGTGTTAGAGGGGGGGTGCACTAGTGTAGGTATCGTTCCTTCCCTACTCATTGCCATATGCGTAGTAGGATCTGACCTTACCAGACGCTCTTCCTTCAAAAAGGAATAGAAAGAACCGAACATGATAGGCTCCAAAATAGCCTGCTGACGGGGAGGTGGTGTAGCATCATGCTGCATGTCTGTCCTTTCTTTAGAGTTACCATTGGTTGGTAAGTTAGAATTGCCATGAAAATTATTATAAGACCCTCCATTAGGATTACCAGCATCATGACCTCTGTCATTCCCATTGGCATCATCCATTATAACATCTTCCAAAACAGGTGGTAAAGTTTCCCCCTCCACTTGGAAACGTAGACTATAGAATTCATCTATGATCATAATGTCCATCCGTTCAGGAGCGAGAGTAGGATCCATGCAAGCCACATACACTCTTAGAACCCCATGCTCCCTAGTATACTTCATATCAACGTCGAGTGTCTTACCAAAAAAAATACCAATCGCCCATAAAGATAATCATCCAGGGCCTCTGAAGACAGATCATGCACAAGAATCCACACCTTATCAGGTGTCCAGGCAGGCTGGACTTCTGATTTCCAGGAATCAAAAGTCATAGAACATGGCTATTAGGAACTTTGTATGTACCAAAACGCTGAGCAGTGGTAAGATCTTTCTTGCTTGGAAAGGTCACTTGATAGATGTTGTCACCAACTTGGCGTACGTTCCAATTATAATGTTCATCTGGTACAATCCAGAGTAACTGAGAGGCAATCTCTAGCAAGGTCATAGTACCATTATAAATAGTGACTCTATTTAGCCTTGTATTTTCCACTCGAGGAAGCAAGTTTATAGTCAGTGGTGCCTCAAAGAACATCAACCTTTCAAAGGCAAGTCTATACATCTGAATGGTTGGATTTGGAGCCGAGAGAATTGGACACACATTGGACGGATGATCAAGAGAGAGACATATATCACATAATTCCTGGTACAATCATTCACATTATGACCACCTTGACCGCAGCGAAAACACTTCGGACACTTATACCTGTCCTCCATCAGACCCAGCTTCCCCATGAGCCTCCCTGTAATCATTAGATCGGACATTACCGGAATTCCTCACACTCGAGGTTGCATCTGTTGCCTGCCCAAGGGACTGTACACGAACAACCATGGCAGGTTGCCGTTGGACCGCAGCATTCTGCCCCTGTGTCGAGACAGCTCGGCGTTGCTCCACATCCGTCAGGTTGTCGACATTCGCAGGTTCAGGATGTAGTATAGCTCCTGACGAAGATCCCAGCACATCAGCACAAAGCACCCGAGTTGGAGGATTGTAGGTTGACAGCTTGTTCCGCAAATTCTTTAGCAATCGCTGCAGCAGCATTTTTCACGAATTTCTCTTGCAGCAATGTCAGTTGGTTCTGCTGAAAACCGTGGCTGGAAGAACCACCTCCCTGATGCGATCCACGGTTATTGCGGGGAAATCTTCCTATAGAACGAGGCGCTCCACCACCGTACCCTCGGCGTGCATAGCCGCAGTTGAAACCAGTTCCGATGTTGAAACACCCACGTCCACCATCAAAAGAGCCTTGGGTATTCAAATTACCATTACCACGGCCTTCACCAAAACCACGAAAATTACCTTGATGCTCATAGTTCCCTTGATCACCATCACCGCAGTCCTGCTCGGGCCACCCTCATGAAAATTGCCGAAACGGCCCTGATTTTGGTCCCAGCGTCCATCGCCGCGACCAGCACTAGCGCATTGTCCTCTTCCCCTCTGTAGATTGCCTCCACCACCGTGGTTGGCCATGGAGTCGACGAGATCTCTAGAGGAGATAGGCGCTGGTCTCACGTATTTCTCCCAAGTAAAACGTAGCAGCCGCCGCAATCCACCTGCGGCGTTTCTTCTAGGTTTTACTTTTTCCTGGGCCTCTAACCTGGGGCCCAAAACGCCACCAACATGTTCAGGAAAAAAGTCCTTCGAAGTCGACTCAGGACCCACATGATCACCGAGATTGCCTCGAGCTGGAATTACGGGATTCAAAACCCGTTTGCTTTTAGGAAACAGGAATGCCTGCGAGGTCGCCGGAGAGCTCCCTCTCTAGCCAGTCCGACGGGAAGCGCATTTCAACGCCGCCGCCATCTTTTTCTTCCTCTGGACCATTTGTCCATTCCTTGGCATTGAATGTTTCAAGAGGAAACATGGACGGAGAGAGAACTGCTGATGGGACGGTGTCTCCTGTACGAAAATTCAAAATATAGCGAGGACGTACCTGAGGACGATCACCGAGATCATCGTGAAGTAGTACCGCCGCATCTCTTTGATTCTTCTTTCTTTCAACCTTTCTCCGCAATGACGCCGACAATGGGGAGTCCACATCCGTCTTCACCGACGGTGGCGAGGCCAGATACGGCCGCGACACAGGCACCACAGACGAATCCAACGCTGACGACAGCCCCCGTGGGAGATGAAGCTCCTCATCGTCTTCGGAGAGGATCTCTTCTCACTCAGAGTCGGCAACGAGAATGAGAGGCCAGAATCGCCCCTGCAATCGCCCTAACGGCTCTCCACCAAAAGCGCTCATGAGCTTGTAACAGCTTAAGTACATGTTTTAGTCTGTAGTCTCACTCGTTTTAGGATGTACTCCCTCCGTTCGGAAATATAAGACGTTTTAGCTTTGTGAATCGAATGTATCTAAACATCTTTTAGTGTATAGGTTTGTAGAGATTCGGAGTGAATCTATACACTAAAAGGTGTCTAGATACATTAGAATGTCTTATATTTCCGAACGGAGGGAGTATTTAGTCCACTTCGAAATATCTAGAATGTCTTATATTAGTGAACGGAAGGAGTAGTATCTAGTAACCATGACTCACGAGCACCCTATGGGAGACGACACAGATGTACTGTACAGGACACTACCGGGGTCGTTGGAGCCCCAAAGTAGCAATGCCCACGAGATGAGTGTCGGGGCTGCATGCAGTGCACCTCCAATGGACCAGCGGAACGCATAAAGCATGCCGTGAACACCATGTCCGCTTGTTCCTTGCTGTCATTTGACATCTTTAGGTTGAAGCTTTTGATGGCCTTTGCCCCTTCTAGCACTGGATAGTAATTTGGGAGGACTTCGCTCTGGGACATATGGACAACGTGTTCTGTTATTGGTAAATTGTTTTACTCCAATTGCTTCCATTCTCAAAGCTTCGGTATACTCCCTTAAGTAGAAAAGCAAGGGCCAGGACGTGGTATATATGTTCTGGTGTTTGAATGTGTGTTCCTATATCTCCAAATTATCAGTGTGAACTGTAAATGTTTTTTCCGTTTTTGCCAAGAGTCGAGAGGGGCGAAGGAGAGGTGTATGCGTACATAGACATATCACGACATGGACTTACAAGAAGATAAAATTGTCTTGATTAGAAGCAAAGATATGTTATGATAATATAGTATGGTGGCTGGACTGACAATATATGCGCATTGTTGCTAGAATTCTCACACCGGATGACAACACCAAAAGCAAGCAGTGAACACCACTGATTCCCCGTTCGAGTCAACAAGTACAAAACATGCCTGTTAGTCACTATCGAATTTCAAACTGTTGTAAAAGTGAGTCGATCACATGTTAGAGTTAGTCACTATCGAATTTCAAACTGTTGTATGGCAAGGCTGTGGTTCCAAAATTATGTCGACGGAATTGGAGCTTGAGCATCTCTTGTAGCCCTACCTGTTTAATGAAGTTCCCTTTTACGCAAAAGAAACGCAAAAGACACCCGTTACCAAAATGGAGAAAAATAGTCAAAAATATGGATTACCAAAATCTGAATACGAAACGTAGCCTTGGTCAAATGTGAATTCCTAGGCATAGCCCTACCTGTTTAATGAAGTCCCCTTTTACCCCCAAAAAAAAACACAAAAGACACCGGTTACCAAAATGGAGAAAAAGAGTCCAAAATCTGGGTTACCAAATCCTGAATACCAAACGTAGCCTTGGTCAAATGTGAATTCCTAGGCATGTACTTAGTCCTGATCTGAAAGCAGCACTAGCACCTGGTCATTCCTAGGCATTTTGATCCAATGCATGATTGGGTGTGCAAGATGACTAGGTATTAGCAATTGCGTGGTGACCGGGCATCTTAATACTCCAAGAGCATGGTCATTCCTAAGTGCTCGAGATTTTGATCCAGAAAATTTTATTTATCATCTTAATATCTCTCACCGTAACCTCTAACCATATAAAAACCTTTATAAATAGGCCGCGATTCTCCACCGTTGTAGAGACGATCATAAATAGAGAAAATGATAACTTCGGTTGATGACCTGCATAAGAGGAACTTTTTAACAATAAAACCCATGTCATCTCTACATAGTCAAAGTGACCATATTACGCCAAACGCTCACACCCTAATAAGAATCCTAAACTTGTGATAAATACCATGTAGTTAGTTGGCAAAACCATTAGTAACACTACATAGCACGTATAAGTTAGAAGCTACTTGTATGACTGGCCATATAGAAAAGGTAAACTTATATTAAAAAAATAAGTGCATAGTTGTCTCATCATGATGAAAAAATACACCATTTGTAATCCTATACCAGTTGCATTTTCGAAGATTGTCCCCGGTACCTTCTTTTTTCATTTTTTATTCTTGACAACATCTGGATGACAAGTTCTATATACATATAATCAACTAATAATTTTCCATTGACATGAAAATTGTAATGAAATTCAATAGCCATTTGAGACTTGGACCAATGCCAACCGACCTAACAGAGTATTTCATGTGGAAAACCTAGAACCAACTAAATCGCATATGAATATCACAATGGTAGAGATGACTCTAACTTGTGACAAATAATATTGTATAGATTCGGGTATTGCTCCTGAAGAGAGGGAGGTTTCTGAATCACTTATCTTTCCAGCACTAATTTTGAGCATCCTTGACGTTAAATGATCCAAAGTGGAAAATGTTTTTTGGTTGCCATTAGACCTTCCGAGAAATGTAAGTCATCTAGTTTCCATTCAACCTTTGACAAAGTTGTTGAACATATGTACTTCCTTTTTGCGGGAGTCTGCTAAACCACATGCTTGGTTATGAGATTGTAAAGACATCCCAAGAAGGGATGAGTTCTTAACCCCAAGGTCATGAATACCCAATATTCCTTGATCTTTAGTTTGACATACTGCACTCCTTCTCACTTGTCAGTATTTCTTCTTTTCATTATTACTTGCCAAATGAATTTTGATAAAAAGTTGTCCAATCTTTGCAAGAACATGGGTTAACTGATGGAGCCCGAGCCTACCAATACTCACGAGACGGGCACCATGAATTTCCACAGAGAAAGGGACTGTCGAGCATGAGGCAAGGTAGTGAATGCAAATCTTTTTGTTACGTGTAGAACCCTCAAAGCTATAATATTAAGCGTTCCATGATCTGAGATCAGGACAACATTTAGCATGGGCATGTATAAGTTATCTAGGAATTAGAAACTACGTGGTGACTATGTATCTTCAAAACGAAACCAGACCGCTTAGCGGCTTATTTTTTTCTAGAAGGACATGGGATCTAGATGTTATGCAAAGAGAAGATGTCAAACCCGGTTGGACTGGGATATAATATAACCTGCCTACCATTGAGCTAGCACTCAGTTTTCTACTCGGCATGTTCATATCCTAAGAAGATGGACATTCCTAAGAACGACAACCCTAGATCACACTAATTTCTTCTATCCTGACGCCTTCAATTCCGAGAGTTCTGCATTACTTCTTGTGTGGATAAGCAAAGGCATCAACTACATCAATTATATATGTTCTTCTGTGTCGTAGCTATCAGTGCCAACATTATACCTTTCTCTGCAAGGAATCAAGTGGGCATGGGTGAAGGTGAGCTAATGAGTGTAGGAGAGGCATACAGAGAGGTGTCTGAGTATATAGACAACCACGATCTGGGATGACAAGAAGATGCTTGGTGTTTGTGAGCTAAGAGATTTACGGTGTAGTATGGTAGGTGGACCAACAAGATAAATGCATTAGTGACAAAGAGTTGGGACTGGAATTGGCAGTGAACACCAAATCACATTCGCG
Organism: Avena sativa; assembly: GCA_916181665.1. Lineage (NCBI taxonomy): Eukaryota > Viridiplantae > Streptophyta > Magnoliopsida > Poales > Poaceae > Avena > Avena sativa. Next base: position 69,834,414 of record OV702292.1, read on the forward strand.
TTCTTCTTGCAACTTTTAACTCTAGTGAATTAGGGCCCGTAGAAGACACTAAAGGTATGATGGATTTTGTTGTGCAATACTATAAAGATATTTTTGGTTTTGAGGATAAACCTAGTATAGATTTAGTAGATGATTTTTCGCGTACAGAAGATATGGTCTGTGAGGAACAAAATATTTTCCTTGAGGCTGACTTTACTTAGCATGATGTGAGGGATGCAGTTTTTGACTCATATGTTGAACGTGCTCCTGGCCCTTATGGGTTTCCTTGTTTATTTTATGAACATTTTTGGGATTTGGTTAAGCCTGATCTATTACATTAGTCAATGATTGGAATAAACCAGAATTAGACCTTTATAGGTTTAATTTTTCTTTATTAACATTGATTCCAAAAGAGGCTGATGCTATGACTGTACAAAAGTTCAGACCCATAGCCTTGTCTAATTGTAGTTTTAAGATTTTTTCTAAGTGTTCTACCAACAGGTTGGGTGTGGTGAGTGAGACTTCAATCTCCAGTAATCAAACTGTGTTTCTAAAAGGTAGATATATCTTGGAGAGTGTGGTAGATGCACATGAGATTATTCACGATGTGGCTAGTAATAAGCAATCTGGGTTTATTTTTAAGTTAGACTATGAGAAATCGTATGATATAGTGAACATGGAGTTTCTTCTTAAGATGCTAGCTTCTAGGGGCTTTAGCCCAAGGTGGGTCAAGACCATAAAATCTTTGTTAGAGTATGGTTCTGTAGGAGTTAGAATTAATGATACTAATAGTATTTTGTTTTGTTTTTGGGCGTGGAATGAGGCAGGGGGACCTATATCCCCACTCCTTTTTAACTCTATGGCTGATGTTTTTATTAGGATGCTTATAAGAGTTGCCAATAGTGGCTAGATTTTTGGACTTTTGAGAGGGTTTAACCAAGCTGGTGTCATTAGCATGCAATATAGTAATATGATACTCTTTTGTTCCTTGACAAATTTCGAGTCTACTATAAATTTAAAGTGGATTCTCTCCTGTTTTGAGATGATGTCAGGGATGCGAATTAATTTTCATAAGTGTGACCTTATCCCTATTAATTTTAAGGATGAGGTTGCATAGGATTTTGCTCAAACACTGAGCTGCAGGTTACGGTAGTTCCCTCTAAATTATCTTGGGGTGTCTCTCCACTATAATAAGCTTAGAAAAGAAGATTTGCATCCAGTTATAGATAAAACTCTCAAAAAAGCTGCTGGCCGGAGGGGAAATCTCCTAAGTCATGCTGCTAAGCTTAAGCTAGTAAGGAGTATGCTAGCTAGTATACCTATTTACTTGTTAAGTGTTATTAAGTTCCTTAAGTGGGCCATAACCTTGATTAATTCTCAGATGGTGTTTCGCCTTTGGGATGATTATGAAGGACATCGTAAGTATCATTTGGCAAAATGGGGGTTAGTGTCTCAAAAGAAGGAGTTTGGTGGGCTAGGCATTCCAGATGTAGCTGTTATGAACATGTTCCTGCTGGCTTCTTGGCTTAGTAGATGAGAATATGTTTTGGAAGAAGATCATTGATTTTAAATATAATACTAATCAAAAATATTTTGTTTGTTTGTTCTGATATTGGTGCCTCACCTTTTTGGAAAGGGGTTTTGTGGGCAGCTAGAGCTGCAAAGGTGGGATACCAATGGAAGGTTGGTAATGGAGAGAAGGTAAACTTTTGGGAGGATTAGTGGTTTGGGTGCTATATCTTTGTTGTGCAGTTCTGGAATTTGTATTTTATTACAAATGAGTAGAACAGTGGCATTAGTGAGGTATGGGATGGTGTGGAGCTTAAATTAACCTTTAGAAGATGTTTTGATCATAAGATGATGTTGAAGTGGTATGAGCTCTTGGAGATTGTACAATCTTTGCAGATTACTGGTGAGGAGGATACAATGCTCTGGAAGCTAGAGGGAAGTGGGGCTTTTACCTGTTTATGTTCATGAGGTGTGGGGTATTAAATTTCCTCCTAAAATTCAGTTCTTTATGTGGCTTGTTACTCATAATAAGGTTCTCACTAGAGATAGTCTTGTTAAATGGAAAAATGTGGATGACCTGACCTGTGTTTTCTGTAGTGAATTAGAAACAAGTTTGCACCTCTTTTTTGAGTGTGTGGTGGCTAAAGCTATGAGGGCGGAAGTAGGGAAATTATCTGGGTTGGGTGTATCCTCTGTTAATTTTGAAACTATTGCTAATTTGTGGCATGGTGAAAAGAAAAATGAAGTTGTAAATGTTTTGCATGCTGCAAATATGTGGTCTATTGGCTTAGAAGAAATGATACCTGTTTCAATAGATCTAATTGGTCTAGAATACAGGATATGTGGAGAAAAACTGTTGAAAGCCTTGCGTAGTGGGGCATTTTGCTCGCAGAAGGGTCGAAAGAAAGGATGAACACACTAGTGCTCGCCCTAGAGGCCTTACAGCGTACCCCGCCTCTGCTTGAGAAGAAAGCCAAAACTCAATCAAAGATTGAGTTGCTGAAGGAGAGCACATAGGTGAGGAGGACCGGAGAATCTCAGTATGGGACCTGTCGCGTACTCTCCAAGCCAATTCTCTCATGCTGGTGGGCGACAACGAGAAGTTCTGGGTGATGCAGAAATGAAAAAAGTAACTTGTTTGTCGTTTGCCTAGTGCGGGAGAAAACAAAGTTGTTGTGAGCCGGTTCCTAGTTTTGTCAGCCTTGTATGTGTGGCATATGGTTTATGTCTTGCTAGTCGAGTTTCTGCCATGGGTGGCATCTAGGGGATGCATATGGTGTCTTCTCTGAGTGCTGTAAAACTGGATGTTGGCTTTGGTGGTTTCAGTAATGGAAACCGACGGTAAAACCCTTTTTCTCTAAAAACTTAACTTTAGTTTTTAAGGCTCTCATGATTTGAAAGCAAAAAAAAAAAATTAAAGACAACTTTTAACTTTTACGATGCATGGGTAGTTGCAGTGCACGAGAAAATTGATATATTCTCTTTATCAAAAGAAATAGTGCAACTCTGTGGTCACATACTTAATCGTTGCCGAGGGCCTGAATATTTTAAACACATTTGGGATTTCTGTCATTTTTTTTAATTTCCTTAGTATTTATATTTATTTTGAAGAAAAATTACTTAAATTCTACAGATTCATTGAAGAAGTCGATCAGGGTTAAATTGATGCAGCAGCTCAATATTAATGCTCAACTGAATAATCATACACTGCCGGTTACAGGGTTAAATACACAATGATCAGAGGATCGTGGGGAGCATGGAGAGACACTGGCAGGTGCATGCACGTTACATGCTAAGACTACCCTAGATATACAAGGATCGGTAGTTACAAGATATACACCGTAGTACATTTTACACAGTTCAACAGCAGTTGCATGTACAACAGATGTCTCAGCCGAGCTGTACAACACATGTCTCAGCCACTGGAGTCCCATCCAACTAATATCCACGAGAGCAGCACTAGGATTAGAACCCCAACAAAGATATGGACCTATAGAGCAGGTGGCGAACACCAAATCCTCCTCCTACTTGTCATTTTCGAAACCTTCAAGTGCAGGTCTTGCGTGATCCGGAAGCAAAAGAACAAGCACATGTATAATCCTAAGCACTGCACTCAGTTACTTGGTGATTGTCCTGGTCATGTACAAATTGACTGGACGTTTCGAACCAGGCAACTTTTTCCGTCCTGACGTCTTCCATTCTCAATGCTGGGAGCTACTCCTACCGCACGTAAGCAAAGGAAATCAACTTGTTTCCATGTTTCATAACTACGAGTGTGAGTCGTTTACATATTTTTTCTCTCAAGGAATCAAACGGGCGAAGGTGAACTGATGAGTGTAGGAGAGGCGTGGGAAGGTGTATGTATATATAGAAGAGAATGATGTATGACTGACAAGAAGGTGTATTGATGTGAGCCAAGAAATGTTAAGGTGATACATAGGTGGCCGTGGACTGACAGATACAAGCACCAGTGACAATGCACCTGGACTTTAATAATTCCCATAGGCATGGACCATATAGCGGGCATTGAACAATCAACCACTTATTCATTCGAGTTCTTCAACAGCCCTTTTACTTTTAGGCTTTAAGGGTTTTCACTAACCAAACCAAAATTATCTGCGAAGCTCACGAGAAAGCAGTGGCCATTGCCTGACGTGCATAAACCCTTTCGGAGCTGGGTCTCTTCTTTGGTGGACCGGTTAGGCCAGGCGACGTACGTTGGTCGAAGATTGAATAGGGTCCCCAAGGAACGCCCAGAAGGGCCGCCGTTGGTTTTCATTTGATCGATCACGGTTCATAGGACCCGCACGGAGAAGATATCTCGTGATAACAACCACTCAGTGATACCATGATACCCTTCCCCAAAATAAATAAAATAAGTTTTTAAAAATATCACAAAAAGTTATGATTGTTCACAAGATATGTGTACACATTCCCTAAAATTTACAACACCAAATTCGAAAAACACGTAGAGAAACGAAAATGATAAATCCAACATGAATGAATAGTGTCACAAAAAAGGCCAAATCAGAAAAGTCACTATTTACATGTCAATTTGTCTTTCTCGTTTCTCCATGTATTTCAAATTCAGTTATGAAAATTTTAGGAATTGTGAACACAATATATATTGTGCACAACTATAGTTTTTTTGAATTTTTCTGAAACTTGGAAACATAAGTTTGAGAAATGGTATCACGGTATCACTACATATCTTCTTGACTCGCAAGTTCAAGTTGCGCCTAAAGACGCTGCAACTGATCTCTCACATGCAACAGTTGGCGTGCAGCTCTCTTCTACATCCATCTTGCCAACAAACACCGAGTGGGGGAACTTGGGCGCCCAGCCGGTCCGCACTGCGTACATTGTACCCATTGTAAGCGATGTATCATCGTTACCTTGTTGCTAGCAGAAAACACTCGAGATATGTTTCGTGCTAGAAGAAACATTTTTCTATTAGATGGAAGACAATTTTCGGTCGTTGTATAGTAACTTACCCGATATTAAAATTAAATTTTTGAAGTCTTGCTGTGCATTGGAAAGGGAATCTCACACTGGATTTTGGTTGACTGAAACAAATTTAAATTGATTTGGAGTAAATTTCAGTAATGCACAAAAAAAAATGGAAAGATGTTGTTAGAAACATCTTTTTGATATCGAAGCCAATTCTACTTGCACTGGAATTCACTACTGTGACGTAGCGGTTTATTTGTTTGAAATAAAATAACGATTGTATCCAAAAAAATGCCGCACCGGAGAAAACTAAAGATGCACGCTATAAGAAAATTTGTAGTCGATGTAAATAATCTTTACTATTTTCGAGAATGATATAACTTTTACACTGGACAATATTTAAATGTTACATCCAAGTAAATCTGACCTCCATTGGAAGCAACTTTTAGGAGCACTATAAGTTCTTCTCCTACAAGTGGATCAGAGTTACCATATATAGAAATAAAAGAGTATGAAAAGGAAAGTGTGCGGAGTAAACGGAAGTATAATTTCATCCTCACATAATTGCAAAGAGCCAATCCCACTGAAAAGGAAAAAGTCCATTCTAAACCTTGTACTCGTAGAGCTTAGAAAAATCAAATCCTGAAGTCGGAATCCCAGTCATTTCACCCCGAAATCATGAATCCCGGTCTAATTTAAACCCTATGTTTGTTTGTCGCAATCCCGGCCAGGATTACAGGCTGCTCTCCGGCCCTGCTATCAAAAACTCTTCACCGGTATTTTTCATCCTTCGTCTCACTGTCCGTCTTGATTCCAGCTCGGGCCATGGCGATCCGGCTACCAGAAGCCACGGAACGAAGAAGGGGCAGCACCTCGACGAGCAGCGCACCCATGGCAGACACGACCGTCGGGCAATCTTGGAACTCGGGGCGTGGCTCCATGGCAAGAGGTCATGTGCAAAGCTCGGTGGCGACAGGCCGTGCGCCGTGCGCTCGCGCTCAGGCATCTCTACGCCGCCGCATCAGTCGCCGAGAAATCGTGGCATCGATTTGATCCATTTAGACTTCAGAGCTAAGTCACCGTCATATTGCAGATAGTGGGGAAGGTGGGGACATTCCTAGTGCAGGCAGGGAGCTCCGTCCGGTGAGCCAAGGCCCAAGGAGCACTAGACGGGACAGCATCATCGGCGCGCCTGGTCAAAGCTGGCGCACGACCAAGCACCTCAGCGAGCTATAACCACGTGGCATTGATTTCAAAAACTGATGTTTTGAGAGAACCGGGCATTAGCCTAGTGGTTGGGTCACAGTTGGTACATTCCAGTGTCCGGAGTTCGATCCCTATCATGGACGAATTTTCAGAATTCTCACGCTGACCCGCTTCTACTATATCAAAAAAAGTGTCTAGTTCCTCCTAACACCGTTTCATTTTTTTTTAAACTGATGTTTCGAGAGATAGAATTTGCTTCGTGAACCTCGGGCTCAATTGCGCTAACGATCTGGACAACTCAATTAATTTGGCATCCGCTCCGCCATGCTAGTCTGCAGTTGTGTGCATGCTAAACCGGACTAGCGATTCTGAATTTTATTTTCTGTTTAGAAAAGCAGGTGTAAGGTTTGGATTAGACCAGGATTCATGAGTTCAGGGTGCCAATGATCGGGATTCCGACTTCAGGGTTTAATTTATCTAAGCTCTACAAGTTCAATGTTCAGAATGAACTTTTTCCCACTGGAAACTAGTCAGGATGGAGGCCCACGTTCTTGAGTAATCCAACCACCGAAATATCCCCTAATCATGGTGCTATGCCGAATCCCTAACCATCTGACAATTTGTTTCTTCTTTAACCTGAACATTTCATACTCTACTAAGTTTCACGGAGGCTGTGTCGGTCATACACGACCAAGACATATGCTATAGGTGAAGCTGTCTATCTAGATATATATCTTCCATTCTCAAAGCTCCCACACATTACTTCGGAGGCAAGATATGGAAAACAATGACTTTCACGTATCTTTTGAACTACTGTATATAGGATTTCTGTTTTCGACTTTGCAAGTCAAGAGGATGATGATGAGGTGAGAATTGAAGGGCACGAGTCTATAACTATATATAGACAGTAAGCGACACGGATATGGAGTTATCAATTGACAAGAAGATGCTTTGGCGTTGGTGAGTTGAGAGATGTTGCGCTTGTTAGACAACCTAGTCGAAGGAGTCCAGGGATTGCAACGTGACAATGTGTAACGTGTTGTGTTTGGTTAGGATTTGTAAACCCCGATCATTATCTATAAGATACGGTGGTTAGAGTTAGCGCGTGAGCATTGGTTGTAACCATCATGAGATAGCGATCGTGATCAGATCGGCTCCTGTAATCTCTCCTCGACAGTTTTCATGTCGCCTATATAACACGGAGGCCACCCGAGACAAAGGGCACGGCTTAAACCAAATACACCTCAACGATTTACATGGTATCAGAGCTTGGCTTCCTAAACACATCTAGCTAGCCGCCATGTCCGTCGACACCTCCTCCTCGCGCAACACCTCCGGGAACCCGCTCGCCGGATCGTCGGTAGCGGAGAAGCTGACCCGGGAGAACTATCTCCTATGGGAGATGGCAGCTCTCCCGGCCATCCAAGGAGCCCAGCTTGAAGGCTTCATCACCGGGGAGAAGAAGGCGCCGCCGCAGACCATCTCCGTCACCAAAGGAGACAAAGACGAGAGCGTCGACGAACCAAACCCAGCCTACGCCGCATGGGTAACCACTGATCAGCATATCCTCTCTTACCTCGTTAATTCCTTCTCGAGGGAGGTGCTGGTCTCTGTTGTAGGTCTCAAGACATCGGCCGCTATGTGGATGGCGGTGAAGACGATGTTCGCTGCTCAATCCCGGGCGAGAATTGCCAACCTCCGGATGCAGCTCACCAAGACCAAGCGGGAGAGCTTCTCCTCCGCTCAGGCGTACTTCGCCAAGATGAAGCGGGTGGCCGATGAACTTGCTGCAGCCGGCCACGTCATCGACGAAGAAGAGCTGGTCGAGTACATCCTCGCTGGCCTTGACGACAGCTACAACCCCCTCTTCGCTGCCATCGGAAACGGGACCGACTCCATCAGCCTCGCCGACCTCTACGCGCGTGTTGCCGGCTATGAAAGCCGGATGCAGCTCCTCCTCGGCAACAATGGAGGGTTCAACTCCTCCGCCAATATGGCGGGTCGTGGCCGCGGTGGTGGAAACTACCGTGGTGGTCGCGGCCGTGGTGCTCCGCGAGGACGCGGGGGACGAGGAGGTGGCCGTGGTGGTGAACGTAACCACGGCAATGGTGGCGGCCGCCAAGGCAATGGTGGAGGTGGCAATGGCAAGGGTGGAGATCGCCCCATCTGCCAGATATGTGGCAAGCAAGGACATGAGGCGTGGAAGTGCTGGTACCGCTTCGACGAAGATGAAGAAGACGAGAAGCACGCCAACGCCGTTCGCAACTACCGCGTCGACACCAACTGGAATTGCGACACGGGCGCCACCGACCACATCACGGGTGAGCTCGACAAGCTCACCATGAAGGTGGAGCAGGTATGAACATTAAGCATGTTGGTCATTCATTTGTTCCTACCCCATCTTCCAATTTACATCTAAAAAATGTTCTCCATGTCCCTAATGCCACAAAAAGTCTTGCATCAATTCACAAACTCACTAGAGACAATAATATTTTCGTTGAATTTCACCCTTGGAATTTCTATGTAAAGGACAAGGCAACGAGGAAGGTGGTGCTTAAAGGAAATTGCATTAGAGGCCTCTATCCACTAGAGTCGGCGTCTCCACCATCATTCAATAAAGAGGCCTTCACCATCTCCAAACCATCTTCAGAAGCATGGCATAGTCGGCTTGGTCATCCATCTTTTCAAGTTGTTCAGCAAGTAGTTCAGAAGCATGATCTTCCATGCTCGAAAGAGTCTAGAAATAATTTAGTTTATGATTCTTGTCAAAAGGCAAAAAGTCATCAATTGCCTTACCCAAAGTCTACCAGTGTATCAAATTCACCCCTTGAAGTTGTCTTTTCCGATGTATGGGGGCCAACACCTAGTTCTGTTGGTAGATACACTTATTATGTAAGTTTTATCGATGATTTTAGCAAATACACTTGGATTTATCTTCTTAAACAAAGATCTGAAGTTTTCCAAGTTTTTCACAACTTTCAACAACTTGTTGAGCGCCAATTCAACACTAAAATTCTTGCCATTCAAAGTGATTGGGGTGGAGAATATGAGAAATTAAATTCCTTCTTTAAAAAAATAGGCATTGCACATCATGTGTCTTACCCTCACGCCCACCAACAAAATGGTTCGGCCGAACGAAAGCATAGGCACATTGTAGAAGTAGGGCTTTCCCTTCTAGCAAATGCATCCATGCCATTAAAATTCTAGGATGAAGCTTTCTTGACTGCCACACATCTCATCAACATCCTACCTACCAAAGTCATCAATCATGAGACTCCTATGGAAAGACTTCTACAAAAAGTTCCTGATTATTCATGTCTTCGAATATTTGGATGTGCATGCTGGCCGAACCTACGACCATTCAATCAACGAAAATTAGCTTTTAGATCCACCCAATGTGTTTTCCTTGGCTATAGTCACATGCACAAGGGTGCAAAATGTTTAGAGGTCTCCACTGGGCGCGTTTACATCTCACGAGATGTTGTCTTTGATGAAACTGTTTTTCCCTTTCAGCACCTTCATCCGAATGCAGGTGCTCTTCTGCGCAAGGAAATTCTTCTTCTTCCTGGCCATTCTACACAAAATATGGACTCACCTAATGGGGCTGAACAATGCAATGCATCAACTGCTAATGATTCTATAAATCCTGTCATGTTTATTGCTCCCCAGCTACAGCTCAGGTGTGCCCAAGATGGAGCTCCAAATTCTGCAGCCAATGGTCCAAGAATCACCGAAATCGGTGAAGAAACGGAGACATACGATGAAGAACAAGATTCTGGCGCACACTCACCTGGCGCGGAACACGAGGGGGATACGGGGCAGAGTTCCACGCCAATCACAGGAACCTACGACGCGTCGAAACCGCGTCCCCGACCGTAGCAGACGATAGATGCGTCAGGCCGTCCGCCTCGAGACGCGTCGTTCCACTCCGAGGCTGCCACGCATGCGGGCGGGTCCAGCGAGCGACCCCGCATGCGCATGGTCTACACGCGCCGGCCGACAGGCGGTCTCCACCGACCCGGTCTGGAGCAATCCGAGGCTGCCACGTCGCGCGCATCCTCTGCGACAGACGCGTCCTTGACATCGACGTCCAACACAGCAGATTCTCCAGGATCTGCTGCGGAAAATTCCGCTGCTGCACGGCGTGTGGCAACGACGACGTCTCCTCCTCGAACTCGACTTCGGTCAAGTAAAATTGAAAGAAAAAAATATTCCAACAACTTTATTAAACTTGGTTTATCCTGTACAGCGGGAGAACCTGAGAATTTGCAAGTAGCTCTTAAAAGTCCCGAGTGGAAAAGTGCCATGAATGATGAGTTTAATGCCTTAAAAGAAAATAACGCTTGGCATTTTGTTCCTTATAGTCAAGGGAAAAACTTGATAGATAGCAAATGGGTCTATAAGATCAAAAGAAAATCTGATGGTACAATTGATAGATACAAAGCTAGGTTAGTATCTAAAGGTTTTAAGCAAAGATATGACATAGATTATGATGACACTTTTAGTCCAGTTATAAAAGCTGCTACTATCAGACTTGTTCTAGCAATTGCAGTTTCCAAGAGATGGACACTCAGACAGCTAGATGTGAAGAATGTGTTTCTTCATGGTATTCTGGAAGAAGAGGTGTATATGAGGCAGCCACCTGGTTATGAAGATCCAAGAGCACTGTCATATGTGTGTAAATTGGACAAGTCACTCTATGGATTAAAACAGGCACCAAGAGCATGGTTCTCTAAACTGAGCTCAAAGTTACAAGAGCTTGGTTTTGAAGGTTCAAGAGCTGATACCTCACTCTTTATATACAACAAGTCAGGTATCACTATGTATGTGCTAGTTTATCTTGATGACATCATTGTTGTTAGTTCTACTGATAAGGCTACTGATGCATTACTTAAGGATTTAAGCACAACTTTTGCATTAAAGGATTTAGGTGACTTACACTATTTCTTGGGCATTGAAGTTAAACGTTTTGGTAAAGGATTAATACTGACCCAAGAAAAGTATGCATCTGATCTACTCAAGAGGGTTGGCATGTTTACTTGCACTACGTCACCTACACCTTTATCTACTTCAGAAAAACTTTCAGCTTCAGAAGGAGAACCTCTTGGTGAAGAAGATAGTACCAAATATAGAAGCATTGTGGGTGCTCTTCAGTACTTGACACTGACAAGACTAGATATTTCTTTCTCAATTAATAAGGTTTGTCAGTTTCTTCATGCTCCCACTACTGCCCATTGGTCATCAGTAAAAAGGATACTAAGGTATATCAAAGGAACAGTTAATCTTGGTCTAACATTTAGGAAATCATCCTCTACTCTTGTAAGTGCATTCTCAGATGCTGATTGGGCTGGTTGTGTAGATGATAGAAGATCTACAGGAGGTTTTGCTGTATTCTTTGGTCCTAACCTTATTTCATGGAGTGCAAGAAAACAGGCAACTGTGTCAAGGTCAAGTACAGAAGTTGAGTACAAGTCCTTGGCTAATGCAACAGCAGAAATCATTTGGACAGAATCATTATTGAATGAGTTGAGAATCAAAAGGAATCAAATTCCTTGTTTATGGTGTGATAACATGGGTGCAACATATCTTTCTGCTAATCCCATTTTTCATGCTAGGATAAAACACATAGAGATTGACTTTCACTTTGTGAGAGAAAGAGTGGCAAATAAGCTTCTTGATATAAGGTTTATTTCTACTAAAGATCAGGTGGCCGATGGATCCACCAAGACACTTCCAGTACGCAACCTTGAAGAATGTGTACACAATCTCAACCTCAAAAGAGTTGGGATTGAGGAGGAGTGTTAGACAACCTAGTCGAAGGAGTCCAGGATTGCAACGTGACAATGTGTAACGTGTTGTGTTTGGTTAGGATTTGTAACCCCCGATCATTATCTATAAGATACAGTGGTTAGAGTTAGCGCGTGAGCATTGGTTGTAACCATCACGAGATAGCGATCGTGATCAGATCGCTAGGATACGTGATCGGCTCCTGTAATCTCTCCTCGACAGTTTTCCTGTCGCCTATATAACACGGAGGCCACCCGAGACAAAGGGCACGGCTTAAACCAAATACACCTCAAGGATTTACAGCGCTAATATGGTATGGTAGGTGACCTTAAGACTGGTGTCTTGTACCCCGAACTGAAGTGGAATTCCCCGACAGGGAACACATAAATTGAGTTGGAAGTGAACACCAAATCCTATCCATTCCTTCGGTCCGTACAAGCCTAGAGTTTAAGCTTTTCACGATCCAAACCAAAAGCACTTTGCATGTCCTGTCACGTGATGCGTGGCCTTTTCTAATGACAGATTGTCTCCTCTCTTATATCCATTACAAGAAACCAATAGTCTTCTTACGAGAGAACCAACTGAACTTGACCAAAGATAAAGTGGGAAAAGGAAAACCGGCATAACATCCCTTTTTCGCTGTTAAGACAGAGGCAAAGACAGACAAGCATCGCTCACCCCAAGTGTATTTCTGAGCTCAATGAAGTAAAAAAGACTACTACTCCACAAGGAAACATGAAACTAAAACTGGGCAAAAGACAATTCCAGCGGACTAGGCAGCACCCCAGTTCCAATTTTAATCTTGCAGCGATCTCCGGCACTCCAGGTTGCCATCCAGGTCTCTCATTTAAGATATAGCTCATTTGTGTCCTGCACTTCCCGCTTCATTGCCTCTCGTTTCGGAAGTTTTGTGTGCAAAGGAGACTGGGAATTCAACCAATGATCGAAAATATGTATGCTCACATATAGGTTAGTCACTTTCTTGTTATTGGGACACGCATCATTTTGAAATCTCTAGATTGTCTCGCAAACAACATCAACCCTTACAGTAACCAACTCTTTGTAAGACTTCCCAAATTTAGGAAGCTACAAAGCAAATAATTCATCTACCTAATCAGGTATTATGTCCAGTTAAAAGCACATTCCATCACCGTATATATGACTTTAGCAATCGAACAATAGAGAAATAGATGATCTATTGTGCCAACAAATATCAGGTGCGAGAATTTACCACCTCAGCTAGGACGCAATACGCCCATCATCCCCATTGCGAGGGACGCATGCCGAGCCAATGATACCCTTGTCCTGGAAAACAATGTTGGTGAAAACTACTTCTATTTGATATGTAAATGAAAGAATAATCATTTCTTCTATTTGATGAAAACTACTTCTACTATGATGCAATTTATTTTCTAGTCGATGGAAGCAAAAATTTCAGTCGGTGGATACCACTTTACGTTAAAAAAATAACAAGACCAAAGGGGAATTACACCTGGCTTTGTCATTAAGGTAGGGGTGAGAACTCAAACATGGGACCTGACCCTTATGCATTGTGCACGGCTACAACTAGGCCATGGTGGAGTTCTCGCTACTTTACATTACACTGAAACATAATTTGGCAGTCGTAGAAGAAGCAATCTCTCGAGTTGCTAAAACAAGATTCAGTGTGTTAGAAAGAAAATATTTGTTGCAGTGGTATTATGACATCAAAATAAATTAATATTGATTTTGAATAAAATTCATTACGCACAGAATCTTAAACACGAAGATGTTGTTAGAAACATTTATTTGTTAAATGAAGCCAATTTCTATTGCCTAGTGCAAAAAAAATATAGCATGTCCGCAGAAGCAGTTTTTTCGATTGAAATAACCTAAAATTCAATAGTGAATTTTGCTAGATTGAAGAAATTTCAAGGTAAATTTGAAAAAGTATCTTACCGACAGAGATAAAACTTTACTCTGTAAGAAACCAAATAAATTGTTATATTGGAAACAAAGTATATGTTAGATTGGAGCAAATGAGACTTGCACTAGAAGCAAGTTTTAGTAGCACTGGAAGCAATTTTTTTGCAGAACGGAGTTTCCATAGAAACGAGAGAAGAAAATGGAAGAGCGGGGAATTAGCATAACTACAATTTTATCTTCGCATAATTTTAAGATGACATATTTTTAGGAAGCAAATTTGAGTTAACTGATTTGTTGCCACTAGCTAATGGGGCTAAACTAGCTAGGCCCGAGGAGACTGTTAAGGACTAAACCAATGAGAAAATGTTATCCAATTAGCCGTTGCTAGTATGATCTCTTAGCTGTCGCCAAATTTTTTCGCTTCAACTCCAATGTTTCTTTGCACCGCGGTCGGTTGCGTTGCTAGTGTCTGGATCATGTATAAACTAACCACAACACTTCATACTGGTGACTTTTTCTATCCATATGCCTTCCATTCTCAACACTTCCATTACTCGATAAGAAAATCAGCAAGGAGAGTAATTGCTCTGGAAATCTATCTGTTCCTATATATATCTCATACTTCCTGTTTTCTAAAAAACCGTGTTTTCCACGATGTCGGGCCGTTTTCCACGATGTCGTGGATTTTTGCCCGGTTTCCACGTTTTGGCCGTTTCGTCCAACGTCTCGCCCAGATTTTGCCTGTTTTGAGCGTAACCGACACATGGGAGATGGTAGTCGTGTTTTTCACGATGTCGTGGATTTAGATGAGCATGGTAGGTGGAAAGTGCAGCTGCTACGTGATACTTTCCTGCAAACAGATGTTTAATTCATATTGAAGACAACGACATCTGTGATGCATGAGGACATTGTTGCTTGGCAACCAGAATGATCAGGTTGCTTCTCAGTCCGGTCGGCATATAAACTGGCTTACAGCGAATTACCTACTCAACAGTCGCATGGTTCTGCTAGCTCCTGGTGTGAGGATGGCGACTCATGTTGGACTAGAATCTGGAAATCATCTGTTCCCCCTAAAGTTAAAAACTTTGCATGGCGGGCTGCTTCTGAGGCATTAGCTACCAAAAGGAATAAATTAAGGAGAAATTTGAAGGTTAATGGCATTTGCAAAATCTGTCAACACGAGGTAGAGGATGTAATGCATGCATTGGCCAGATGCCCACATGCACATCAGTTGCGGGTAGTGGCGGTATTGAGGACCGAGGAGGGAGGGGTAGCGGCGATGCATCGGGTTTTCCCTGGGAACACGCTGGGTCGTCAGTACCCACTTAGTTGAAAGCCCGAGAGATAGCACACATCACGTATGGAGAGGAGGGCCTCCAAAGAGCTCTTGTTGTTCAAATCCACGCTCCTCCATCTAGCACTCAATCCCGTGGAGGTATCGAGAAATTTCTACCCCATTGGTCTGAATTTCGCTCGCCTGAGTCCCAATCTCCATCCCGTGTCTCACGGATCGGATAGCGGAGGCGAGCGCAACCGCATATTTCCTGAACTCGATTGGGCCAAGAAGATAGGCTGACAACAGTCTCCTCTCCGATTTGGACTCAATATCTTCGGGTTGGGGATCTAGAGGATCGTAGGAAAATTGTACGGACAAAAGCGCCCACGCGTTGGTTGAAAGCGTAAATTGTACGGACGAAGAGAGAAGCCTTAGCCCCTTTATTATTAGGTATAGATTGTAAATAGTTATGTTGTATTTCTGGCGCATATGAATTTCTTTACATCTCTTCTCTTTTATTCTTGGGTTATTTTCTTATCATCTCCACCAGGCCGCACAAGAGAAAGGGTGGGGGATGCGCAGCGGTGGTGGTGTCTCGACGATACTGGATGCGGTGGCGGCACGATGACACCGGATGCAGTGTTTGAGGTTCAGGATGCCCTACCTTTGCGGAGCTGGTTCTTATGAGGGTGGTGGTGCTTCCATGAGGAGGCAGTGTAATGGCAACATCGACAACCAGTGACGGACTGCTATGGGGAATAATTAACCTGATCGATGAGGATTTAGATGTGTTAGCTCAGGCTGTCTATAATTGGACAGGAGTTGTTTTTGAGGTAAATTATTTATGGTCAGATAATATTGTCAAATAACATGTATTTTCAGAAATTATAGAATTGTATAGGTCCATTTTTTCCTCTTTAGGGTTCAGGGTTGTATCATTCGGGATTTATTTTATTTACTTCTGTTCATTTTTCGATTCCTTACAATCTGATCTGCCTTAGGTTCATTCGTGGTGACAAAATCCAAGGCCTTTCTCAAGGTTCGGGGAGGTGGAGGCACCCACAATGCCCTTGCCACGGCTGCTCAATTGGACCCAAAGCCAAAGATAGCATACATGTAATTTCTGTTTATTATATATCTACAAGTCTTGCTTAGATATGATTTTAAGCGAGCTTGACTATTTTTTCTGAATCTTATTTGTTCCTCTCCAAAATTTGCTATTGTTCGCTGAGAACATTTCTTCCTCTCCGAGATTATTAATCTGTATGCTTAAGCTATGCTTCGTTCTGTAAATTTTGATTTCAACTGTATGGAATATGCTCCTCCAGACAGGACGGTGATCTTTGTATGCAGCGTTTAACCTTATATGTGATTGAACCATTACAAAAACATGTTTATGCATACGATGGTATAAAATATTGTACTAAAGTTTGTCTATATATATGCGCGAAATAACATAAATGAAATCCACGGAGGCAAGGCAGTGAACAGAAACCTTTTTGTTATTGTATAACCCTGAGAGCATCTCCACCCGTGATCCCCATACAGGCTCCGGCGCGGCTATTTTTGGGCCGTATGGGGGGCCCCGGCGAAATCAGAAATGGGGGCCGGTCGGCGCCCAGCCGTGCACCCCAAACCGACCATTTTTTTTATTTTCTGAATTATTTCAACACAAGCAATCAATCAAATTGGAACACAAATTCAATACAAATTCAACACAATTATTCAACAAATTCAACATAGTACACAAATAAATTATATTTAACAAACCACACAAATTAAACAAGTTTAAATCACAATGGCCAACAAACTAGAGAGCTGCTTTTAGGTTCCACAAATGCTCGAGGCATTCCATATGCTAGCATCCAAAGGGCAACTGTGCATTTCTGGATAGTGGAGAAGCCAAGCGTACCGACGGCGTCCCTCTTCAGCTTGAAGTAGTCATCGAACTCCCTCAGCTTCTCGACGATCTTGAGGGAGAGCTTCCTGCTAATCCTGAAATGGCGGCGGAATGTGACATCGCTGTGCACCGGATCATCGACGAAGTAGTCTGCATAGAACATACTGTACCCTTCCATCCTCTGCATCGGCTTGCTCTTGTGGCGTCCAGGCGCCGAGCCGCCGCAGACCGGCTTGTCCTCCTCGATGATAATGGACATGAGGGCGAGGAGGATAGACAGGTGCTCGTCGTCCCCGGCCGCCGCTGCATTGATCGCAGCGACCTCCTCATCCATCAGAGCGACCATGACCTCCTCGTCGTCCGAGTCCATCGCCTTGGCAAATGGTCGAACACCTTGTGTGCGGGGAGGAAGTCGGGTGGGAGCAGAGGTTCGCCGGCCGGCGGTTGGACGTAAGGACGGCGGAGGAAGAGATGGCGTGGGTGTTTGGAGTTGTGGAGGGATTTATTTGGCGGTGGGGAGTGCTACCGGAGGCGGGTTCCCGACGGCGAGGTAGGGGTGGTCGCGGTGGCCGCCAGGGGGTCGGGGGGTCGAAAGGGTATAGGACATGATTTCTGGCCGTTTGTCACCGACAAGGCTGGACCGCAACATTTTCTCGACGCGCCGGCGCCCCCGCTTGCCTCCCTGTATATTGGATTTCGCCTAGGGCCGCGGGCTAAATAATTGGGCCGCCGGCGGAAATTCTGAAATGAGGAGCTAGGCGCGTCACGGGCATGTACACTTTTTTTTTGAGAATAATGGGTACGTACAAGTTAACTATTCCCTCCGTTTCAAAATATAAAATGTTTTACCTTTATGAAGGGAGTGTATCTACATCCTTTTTAGTGTGTAGGTTTTGTGAAGAGAGTGTATCTAGACTCCTTTTAATGTGTAGGTTTACTCTAAATCTAGATAAACCTACACACTAAAAAGGATGTAGATACACTTCCTTCATAAAGATAAAACATCTGTTATATGTTGATCCAAATTCTACAAAGTATAGGCCAACTTCTGACGAGTGGAGCGAGGCCCGTCGCCGGGAGGCTTGGTACGGTACGGATCGTCGAAGACCTAGGTTTCCGCCGATATATAAACCCCTTGTAAGCCGCCGGTTGGGAGAGTTGCATCTGTGAAATCCCCGGCGTTTGTAAACACTCCTCGATATAGTGAAGTTTCGCTGGCTGGCGCCCGTGGTTTTTTCCTCTCTTTGTTGGAGAGGTTTTTCCACGTTAAATCTGTGTCCCCCTTGCTGTGTTTTGTTTTCGTTCTTCGTTATCTTCTTGTCGCAATTGTAACAAGTGGTATCAGAGCCCCAGGTTCTAATCTAGGGTTTGCGACATGTCGTCATTGAAGTTCGATCTACCACAGCTGGACTACACCACAAGATTCTCCTTGTGGCAGGTGAAGATGCGGGCGATTCTCGCCCAAACTTCTGATCTGGATGAAGCGCTGGATGGATTCGGTGAAAAGGATGCTAAGACCTGGTCTGCTGAAGAGAAGCGGAAGGACCGTAAGGCTTTGTCTTTGATTCAACTTCATCTGTCCAATAATATTTTGCAGGAAGTACTGGAGATGAAATCTGCTGGTGCCCTATGGGAAAAACTGGAAACGATCTGCATGTCAAAGGATCTAACCAGTAAGATGCATGTGAAGATGAAGTTGTTCTCGCATAGATTGCAGGAAGGTGGATCGGTAATGAATCACTTATCTCTTTTTAGAGAGATTATTTCTGATTTGCAATCTATGGAAGTAAAATATGATGATGAGGATCTAGCCCTATTACTCTTATGCTCGCTGCCTAGTTTTTATACACACTTTCGTGATACAATGTTGTTGAGCCGTGAGAAGATAACCCTTGATGAAGTGCAAGATGCCCTCAAACAGAGGGAAAAGATGAAATCTATGGTGCAGGCAGATGGGGCGTCCTCCAAGGCTGAAGCTCTGCAGGTTCGTGGCAGGACCGAGCAGAGATTTAACAACCATGGCAACCGAGATAAGAGCAAAGACGGCAGAGGTCGTTCGAAATCCAAGGGAAAGGACAAGTTCTGCAGGTATTGTAAGAAATCTAATCATGTTATTGATGATTGCTGGAAGCTGCAGAATAAGGAGAAAAGGAACGGTACTTACCAACCGAAAGATAAGGATCAAGGCAATGGTAAGGCTGCTGTTGTTTCTGATAGTTCTGATGGTGAATGCTTAGCTGTTTTTGCTGCTTGTGCTTCTCGTGATGATGAATGGATACTTGATACTGCATGTTCGTTTCATATTTGCTGTAACAAAGATTGGTTCAGTTCATATGAGTCTGTGCAGACTGGAGATTTTGTGCGTGTGGGGAATGACAACCCATGCCATATCGTTGGTGTTGGATCTGTTAAGATTAGGACACATGATGGCGTGACACGCACGTTGAGTGAGGTGAAGCACATACCAAGCATGGCCAGAAATTTGATCTCCCTGAGTACCATGGACGTTGATGGATACAAGTATGCCGGTGGCATCGAGTTCTGAAGGTATCAAAAGGTTCTCTTATTCACATGATAGGTGATATGAATTCTGCTAAATTATATGTTCTTAGAGGTAGCACTTTGCCTGGTATTGTTGCTGCTGTTACTTCTAATGATTCTGATGATTGTGGTAAAACACATCTATGGCATATGCGTCTTGGGCATATGAGCGAACAAGGCATGGCAGAGTTGGTCAAGAGAGAGCTGATTGATGATTGCAACTTGAGTAAGTTTGAGTTCTGTGAGCACTGCATCTTTGGTAAGCATAAAAGAGTTAAATTCAATGCTTCCGTTCATACCACCAAAGGCATATTAGATTATGTGCATGCTGATGTATGGGGTCCGTCCCGTAAGACTTCTATTGGTGGTGCTAATTATATGCTTACTATTATTGATGATTACTCAAGAAAGGTGTGGCCTTATTTTCTGAAGCATAAATCTGATGTTTTTGATGCTTTTAAGAAGTGGAAAGTTATGGTTGAAAAACAGACTGAGAAGAAGGTAAAGGTACTACGTACTGACAATGGTATGGAATTCTGTTCTAATGAGTTTGAGGAGTTTTGCAGTAACGATGGCATGATCAGGCATCACACCATCCCATATACTCCTCAGCAGAATGGCGTGGCAGAACGCATGAACAGAACCATCATCTCGAGGGCTCGTTGTATGTTGTCTAATGCAGGTATGCATAGGCGTTTCTGGGCTGAAGCAGCCAACACAGCGTGTTACCTCATCAACAGGTCACCTTCTATTCCACTTGAGAAGAAAACTCCTATTAAGGTATGGTCAGGTTCACCTGCTGATTATTCACAGTTGAGAGTTTTTGGTTGCACTGCTTATGCTCATGTTGATAATGGAAAGTTAGAGCCTAGAGCTGTCAAGTGCATATTCCTTGGTTATGGTTCAGGAGTTAAGGCATATAAACTATGGAACCCTGAAACAAAAAGGATTTTGTTGAGTAGGAACGTTGTTTTCAATGAATCCGTTATGTATCATGACAGCTTGCCATCAGATCCCTCTCCTGTTGCTATTGGAGAGGAGGGAGTTCGTGTGCAGGTGGAGCACCTGCAGAAAACTGTTGATAATAATGCTGTTGTTGATGATACTCATGGAAAATATTGATGATGATGTTGTTCAGCACTCACCTACTGTTTTGCAGCAGCCACATGAATCTATTGCTGCTGATAGACCGAGACGTAACATAGTTCCACCTCGTCGTTTAATTGAAGAGTGTAATCTTGTACATTATGCTTTGAGTTGTGCTGAACAGGTGGAGAACGATTCTGAACCTGCTACATATAATGAAGCCATTGCATCCGTTGACCGCGAGAAGTGGGTATCTGCTATGCAAGAAGAGATGCAGTCGCTTGAGAAAAATGGCACATGGGATGTTGTGCGCTTGCCTAAACAAAAGAAGGCGGTCCGCTGCAAGTGGATCTTCAAGAAAAAGGAAGGTCTATCTCCCAAAGAGCCTTCAAGGTACAAGGCAAGGTTAGTAGCAAAAGGGTTCAGCCAGATTTCAGGTATTGATTACAATGATGTGTTCTCTCCAGTTGTGAAGCATAGTTCCATTCGTACTTTCTTTAGTATTGTGGCTATGCGTGATCTTGAGCTTGAGCAGATAGATGTCAAGACTGCTTTTCTGCATGGAGAGCTTGATGAGGAAATATACATGGACCAACCAGAAGGGTTCATAGTGCCTGGTAAAGAGGATTTTGTGTGCAAATTAAAGAAGTCTCTTTATGGCTTAAAGCAATCTCCAAGACAGTGGTATAAAAGGTTTGATTCATTTATGATCTCACATGGTTTTGAGAGGTCTAAATATGATAGTTGTGTTTATATCAAGTTTGTTGATGGGTCACCTATATACTTGCTGCTATATGTTGATGATATGTTAATTGCTGCCAAGGGCATGAAAGAAATCACTACTTTGAAGGCACACCTAAGTAGTGAGTTTGAGATGAAGGATCTTGGTGCTGCTAAGAAGATCTGAGGTATGGAGATTACCCGAGATAGAAAATCTGGTTTGTTATTTCTTAGTCAGCAAAGTTACATTAAGAAAGTTCTTCATCGTTTTAATATGGATGGTGCCAACTCAGTTAGTACTCCTATTGCTCCTCACTTTAAATTGTCAGTTTCTCAATGTCCTACTACTGATGAAGAGTTTGAGTACATGTCAAAGGTGCCATATTCTAGTGCTGTTGGTTCTTTGATGTATGCCATGGTTTGTTCTCGTCCTGATTTATCATATGCTATGAGTTTGATAAGTAGATACATGGCTAATCCTGGTAAAGAACATTGGAAGGCTGTTCAGTGGGTTTTCAGGTACCTTCTTGGCACTTCCAATGCTTGTTTGAAGTTTGGCAGGACCGGTGAGGGACTCGTTGGCTATGTGGATTCAGATTTTGCTGCCGATTTGGATAAGAGAAGATCCCTCACAGGTTATGTGTTTAATGTTGGAGGTTGTGCTGTTAGCTGGAAGGCTACATTGCAGGCTGTTGTTGCACAATCTACTACTGAAGCTGAATACATGGCTATTGCTGAAGCTTGCAAAGAATCTGTTTGGTTGAAAGGTTTGTTTGCTGAGCTTTGTGGAGATGATTCTTGCATTACTTTGTTTTGTGACAGTCAAAGTGCCATATACCTTACAAAAGATCAGATGTTCCATGAGAGAACTAAGCACATTGATGTCAAGTACCATTTTGTTAGAGACATTGTTGCTCAAGGTAAATTAAAGGTATGCAAGATCAGCACTCATGGTAATCCTGCTGATATGATGACTAAACCTGTTCCTGTTGCTAAGTTTGAGCTTTGCTCGAACTTAGTTGGTTTAACTGATTAGCCCAAGTGGCTATTGGCGCCGAAAGTATTTGCTTTGTTTGTTCAGGGAGATGGTTGCTGTTGATGCTACAAGGAGGAATTTGTCTCAAGGTGGAGTTTGTTATATGTTGATCCAAATTCTACAAAGTATAGGCCAACTTCTGACGAGTGGAGCGAGGCCCGTCGCCGGGAGGCTTGGTACGGTACGGATCGTCGAAGACCTAGGTTTCCACCGATATATAAACCCCTTGTAAGCCGCCGGTTGGGAGAGTTGCATCTGTGAAATCCCCGACGTTTGTAAACACTCCTCGATATAGTGAAGTTTCGCTGGCTGGCGCCCGTGGTTTTTTCCTCTCTTTGTTGGAGAGGTTTTTCCACGTTAAATCTGTGTCCCCCTTGCTGTGTTTTGTTTTCGTTCTTCGTTATCTTCTTGTCGCAATTGTAATAACATCTTATATTTTAAAACGGAGGGAGTAGTTATTACCAACTGCGTGGTGACTATGTATCTTCAAAACGGAACAAGTCCCCTCAGCGGCTTATTTTTCTAGAAGACCTGAGTGTGTAGATGGTATGCAGAGAGAAGATGTCAAACCTGGCTGGCCTGGAATACAACGCTACCTGCCTACCATTGAGCTAGCGCTCAATTATCTACTCGGCATGTTCATGTCGTAAGCACATGAAGATTCCTAAGAACGTCATCCTTGTATCGGACTAATTTCTTCTATCCTGACGCCTTCCATTCTGAAAGCTCTGCAATACTTCTTACGTGGATAATCAAACGCATCAACTTCAGCAATTCTATATGTTCTTCTGTCTCGTAGCTATCAGTGCAAACATTACACCTTTCTTTGCAAGGAATCAAGTGGGTGAAGGTGAGCTGCTGAGTGTAGGAGAGGCATACGGAGAGGTGTCTGAACATATAGACAACCACGATCTTCTCTAGACAACCACGATCTGGGCTGACTAGAAGATGCTTGGTGTTTGTGAGCTAAGAGATTTTACGGGGTAGTATGGTAGGTGGACAAACAAGATAAATGCATTAGTGACAAAGTGTTTGGGTCTGGAATTGGCAGTGAACAACAAATCTCATTCGAGTTCTTCTGCAGCATTTAACTTTAGTTTTTAAGGCTCTCATGATTTGCAAGCAAAAAAGCTTTTAACTTTTACGATGCATGGCTGCCGGTAGTTGCGGTGCACGAGAAAATTGATATCTTCTCTCAAAAGAAATAGTGCAACTCCATGGTCACATGTATACTTAGACTGGTCCTAGTGGGAGTATCATAGTTAGTATTATGCATGCCATGTTGGTAAAAATCTGATGTGGCACAATAATTAATAAAAAAAGAGGTGGTTAGGGTATCATAGGTACATACCGTATCATAGCACGTAAAACTAGAAAATCCTAATGCAAATAAATCTTGTACACAATTTTACATTGAGATTCTACAAATCATTAAATATAGTACTAGTATGATACTATCATATGATACCATGCACTATGAAGATAGTATCATACAGTAGTATCATATGCATGATACTAATAGTATGATACTGCCACTATGACCAGCCTTAATAGTTGCCGTGGGCCTAAAAAATTTACACACATTTGGGATTTCTGTCACGGCTGAGTGGGGGCCTAAGCCCCCACTATTTTTTTCTGAATTTTCTTAGTATTTACATTTATTTTGATGAAAAATTACTTTGATTCTATAAATTCATTGAAGAAGTTCCCCCGCTCAAATGATATGCCCCAGTCAGGATTGTTTTAGGTCTGCCCCTATCTTTACTCAAACGTATTAGCTCATGGATACAATCCGAGGTGAATTGATATGCAGCAGCTGAATATTAATGCTCAACTGAATAATAATAATATACTGCCGGTTATTACAGGGTTAAATACACAACGATCAGAGGATCGTGGGGCGCATGGAGAAACACTCACAGGTGCATGCACGGCCCATGCTAAGACTACCCTAGATACAAGGATCAGTAGTTACAAGATATACACCGTACTCGCTTCGATCCTTATTACTTATCGCAAAAATAGATATATGTAGACATGTTTTAGTGCTAAATACATCTAATTCAGTGACAATTAATGTTTTAATGCTACTAGTACATTTTACACCGTTCAAAAGCAGCTGCATGCACAACAGATGTCTCAGCCTAGCTGTACAGCACATGTCCTAGCCACTAGAGTCCCATCCAACTAAGGCCTTTCACAACGAAGTGTCTCTTAGCACGTCATCATAAGAGAAATAAACGGTTAAGAGACAACCTCTCCAATGTATTGTTTCTTAAGTGGTGTCTCTACATTTAATGATTTAGAAGCATGTATGCATGTGATTGGACTAACAAGATTTTTTGCATATGGTTTTGTGCAAAAGGTGTTTTTTAGCTAAGATACAACCTCAATCTCTTTCCTCATTAACTATAGTGCCACATAGGCAAAGTGCCTATGATACAACGCTAAGAAACCCCCATTGTGACAGGCATAATACCCACGAGAGCAGGATTAGGACTAGAGCCCCAGCAACGATAGGGACCTATAGAGTAGGTGGTGAACACCAAATCCTCTCAGGCAGTGGACACCAAATCCTCCTACTTGTCATTTTCCGAAACCTTCAAGTGCAAGTCTTGCGTGATCTAGAAGCAAAAGATCAAGCACATGTATAATCCTAAGCACTGCACTCAATTACTTGTTGACTACCCTGGTCATGTACAAATTGACTGGACGTTTCGAACCAGGCAACTTTTTCCGTCCTGACGTCTACCATTCTCAATGCTCAGAGCTACTCCTACCGCACATAAGCAAAGGAATCAACTTGTTTCCGTGTTTCATAACTACGAGTGTGAGTCCTATACACTCTATTTTCTCTCTCAAGGAATCAATGGGGCGAAGGTGAACCGATTAAGTGTAGGAGGGGCGTGGGAAGGTGTATGTATATATAGAAGAGAATGATGTATGACTGACAAAAGATGTATTGGCGTGATCCAAGAGATGTTAAGGTGATACTACCTCTGTTTGGGATTGTCCTGAGAGTTTTTTATATTGTTTGAGATTATAAGGGATATCTTATTTATTAGTCCCTATCGTCCAATGCATGTTCTTATTTTTCTCTCACTTCTCTCATGCATGTAAGACTATTGGTGCATGCATGGATAAATGAGAGAGAGTTATGGAATGTCTTGGTATTATCAACTCGGCCCTTAGGACTAATAATCCCAAACAAAGGTAGTACATAGGTGGCAGTGGACTGATAAGATACAAGCCCCGGTGAAAAAGCGCAAGAACTTTAATAATTCCCGTACGCATGGACCATATAGCGGGCATTGAACAATCAACCACTTATTCATTCGAGTCCTTCAACAACCCTTGTAACTTCTAGTAGGATTTAATGTTTTCACTAACCAAACCAAAACTATCTACGAAGCTCATGAGAAAGCAGCAGCTTGAGGCATTCCTAGTAGCTATAAATGGCTCTGCGTGATCCCCACATATCTGTCGTTGCCTGACGCGCATAGACTCGTTGGAAGTTGGGTCTCTTCTTTGGTGGACTGGTTAGGCCAGGCAACATATGATGGTCCTAAAGAGCGGTGTAGGAGCACGGTTCATTGGACCCGCACGCTCACGTTGCGCCCAAGGACGCTGCAACTGAGATCTCACACGATGTAGTTGGCGTGCAGCCCTCTTCGACATCCATCTTGCCAACAAACACCCCTCTTCGACATCCATCTTGCCAACAAACACCGAGTGCAGAATTTGGGCACCCAGCCTGTTAGCACTACGTGCATCTTGTCGCCCTGTTGTGAGCAATGTGTAGACAACACTAGTGATATCTTTTCTACAAGAAGAAACCTTTTTCTATTAGATGGAAGACAAATTTTAGTAAATTACCTAAAATTCAAATTAAATTTTAGTAGTACTTAGAATCAAATTCTAGATTTCATAACAGAACTCTTCTTATGTATTGGAAAGGGATTTCACACTAGATTTCGGTTGACTGAAACAAATTGAAATTGATTTGGAGTAAATTTCAGTACTGCACAAAAACATTTAAATGGAAAGATGTTGTTAGAAACATCTTTTGACGGGGAAGCCAAATCTACTTGCACTGGAATTCATTAGTGTGAGGTAGCAGTATATTTGTTTGAAATAAAATAATGATTGTATCAAAAAAAAATATGTTGGACTGAGGAAAATTAAAGATGCACTAGAACAAAATTTGTATTCGATGTAAAATAATGTTTCTATTTTCAAGAACGATATTACTTGTTACACTGGATACTTTTTTTTCCGAAATGGAGGGTGTGACCCCCGAGCTCTGCCTCGAAGAGATGCATACATCCTTTATTGCTTTATTTATAAAACTAGCATGGTAGCCCTCGCAAATTCGAGGGCATCATCTTTGGTACATCGAAAAATTTAACTATGTATTACTTATCTTATATCTCTATTTTTTCCACTCATTTTTACTATTTCATTGCAGAATATATGGTGTTACGAACATAGATATTAGTATAGTGGTAAGAAAAAATAGAAAGCAATGGAACATTTTTGAGAAATATAATAATACTATTTTACGAACAACCTATTTTCTAAACCAATGAGTAGGAAACATCTTTACTTGTTCATCCCTTTTCTAGGAAATTAAGCAATAATTCACAGTTTAACAACTACTTTATTTATTTATTTATTAGTGTTCTTTCCTTTTTACCCTTGATAGATCCCCATGTTCATAATGATGACCCCCTATATTTTTTGGAAAAAATGAAATGTCCCTTGATGTTGATCATCTCTAGCCCTTGCAAGAGGTAATTGTAGCCTTGTTCCAAAACAATCACGCTAATTTATTTCCATCCTAATAAAGGAATTATAAGTATAAAATTTAACAGATGAATTTGTATGCACGATTACATATATAAATGTATATGTATTATCACTGACTACCTTTATATCCATAGAAGCCATAACATACCATGTACACTTGTTTGCACACAAAAAAAGGTACAATAAATTGTTTTCTGTATCAGGCTTATTTCATTTTTGTTTTTTCCATGCTTTTAATGAAGAGATGTACATAAACTTTGTTCCCATCTATAATAATGGTAGAGAATTTTGGTTGTCACACCTATGAGGAAAATATCATTAAAACTCTCGTATATATTGATGTTCTACTTTTATAAATTCAAAATTGTAATATATTGAAAACTACTCCCCAAAAACCTAGGTAATTATTCATTTACATTAACCTTTTCGCTGCATTTTTCACTCTCCCTGCTGCACCACTTGGTGCATGTTGATTGTATACCTACATGGGGTCCTGATGATTATTTTAATTCTGTTAATATATAATATCCGCATCATACGTCTTGGAGTCATACAACGTTTCAATCTACGCCATTTGTTTCACCGTTAGTGGCCAATTAGGTGGTTGAATGCATGTGTGGACTCAGACCGAAGGTTTAAGTCATATGATGGTTTCATACTTTCGACCATCATTTTCTTTTATAGTAAAGACTAAGGTATATGGCTAAGAGCTTGCACTATTTCGATCTCCATCGGGTTCTTTCACCTGTAATAGCCAAATTACCCGCTGCAGAGTATTTGATACGCATTTATAGTCTAATCGGTTATACACATGTCTTTTGATTATTTTCTGTGCTCTATGCATTAATGTAAGAATAAATAAATTGACTTTACCTGCTACGTCCTAGCATGTTTGCTATTTGAATTTATTTCTTCACACGGACATAATGTTTGAACAAATCTATATCGAACGTAACACAGGTTAGTTCTGTATTGGCTATACTTTTGCCAAGGTATGTCCTCGAGATCAACATAGCTAGCAAGATGGAATTTGTCGATAAGTTTGGTGGCAACAACATAATCTCCACTGTTACTATTTGTATTATTTTCTTTATATAGTTTGGATATGGATTTGGACACAGACTTCATGACCTAGATTAAAGTTTATGGGATAATAGTGTGCAACAAGATTGATCGTGGTGTCCAAATCAACCAATAGGGATAATCGTAGTTGTATGCTAATTCACCAACTCTGCTGTAACATTTCGGAATTTTGTATTGTTGGAGAATTAGACATGCCTAGCCTGACCGGAGTTTCCCCAAAAATTCTGGTCTTGCAGCCCTGCTCTTGAAAACTCCCTTCCGATTAGCTTGAACGATCATCCATCAGAGTCAGATATGGTGGACGGAGGAAGGACACATGATGGGAGTATTAGGTTGTTGAAGACGGAGTGGCGCAAAGCCATGGCGGCAGAGGTAGGGTCGGGGGATCATGCGTGTATGTTTGTTTAAAAACATAGATGCTAGGCATCAGGAGTGTATATAACGTAGGTGGGAAATAGGTGCCCCCTTTTAAGGTGGTCCCAGATGGTACGTGACAAATATACGCTTCATGTGTCATCATTGAAGTTCAGCTTCCATGTTTGTGTATTCTTGTATGTATACAACAATATGTCTTGTCTATGTAACATGACAATAAGCTGTGTAACTTTTACTCTATTAAATCTTGTCCATGGTAATTAAAATCGATGGTGTAGATATTTTTAGTAGATGTGGATGAACCTCATGCCTCGAAAAACTCTCTTATATTGCTTTTAGTATATAACTAGCATGGTGGCCCACGCAAATGCGAGGGCATCATCTTTCATGACTTGAGAGCATCGAAGAAATAGAGTTATAGTTTCGTGGGTATCACATTTTAGGATATGAAATAATATGGATCTGAGACTATAAAATGTTGTGGTAAATAAAGTTTCAAATTTGCGATAATTCATTGTTTATATAAACTCTGCTTGTATTTGTGGTTCAGTATAATATGAATACTCGACTACTCGGTTCTAACATTTAATTAGTGATCAATTTTATTGAGTGGTTAGTAATCTATGCTCTAATGTTAACTTCACTACATCCTAAAAATGACATAAAAATATTCTAACAATGTCACACCATAAAAACAAAAATCCACCTTAGAAATGTCTATGATATTAAATATACACATGTTAGGTCCTCTAAATAAAGAGTTAGTGCATGGATTTGTGATGTGTAGAACAAAGATTAATCATGTCTGTTAATTTACCCAGCAAAAAACATTTACCCATAAAGCTACCTCGTTCAACCCTCTTGGTAATGTAGGGTGTATATGTTTTCTCTCATAATTAAAAATGATGTGTATCTTTAATGAAAAGGCAAATAAGAATGTACTATGTAGTCACATTTTCGGTTGTAGGACTTTCTCGAAAGTCATCTCGTCGACTCATGATAATGCATTAGTTATTATATTTTGGCATTTTTATTCATTGGAATTGAGAACTAAAGGAATTTAAATTTTATTGTTCTCCATGCAGATTTCTAGATGTGTGAAT
Source organism: Avena sativa (assembly GCA_916181665.1). Classification (NCBI taxonomy): domain Eukaryota; kingdom Viridiplantae; phylum Streptophyta; class Magnoliopsida; order Poales; family Poaceae; genus Avena; species Avena sativa. The sequence continues at coordinate 69,864,179 of OV702292.1, forward strand.
CCAAAAAAAATTACAGCTTACTGAAGTGTCTATTTTTTGGAAGGGTACATGAAAGACTGGGAAATCATCAATTTTTCCATCTAGTCCGAGGACATCAGAAGACCTATTATCGAGGCCGGGCAATAAAGAGACATATCAGCCAAGTCACAAGCAAGTTTAGAATATATATTTATCTACTATCGCTTAGTTATAATATATATAGATATATTATGATAATCTATCAATATAATTTTCTTAGTAGAGTAAAGACACCTCGTACGGTGTATACATTTACTCCCATAAGTACAATTTGTTGTGTATTTGCTAATGAAAAGGAAAATATGAATGTACTATGTAGTCACTTTTTCGGTTACAGGACTTCCCCAAAAGTCATCTTGTCTCCTCACGATAATGCTTTAGATCTTCTTGTATTTTGGCATTTGTAGTCATTGGAATTGAGAACTAAATGCATTAAATGTTTTTGTTCTCCCATGCAGATCTCTAGATGTGTGAATCCTTTCCAATGATTTTTATTAAATTTACAACTTACTGAATTGTCTATTATTCTAAATGGCACATCAAAGACCGAGAAATCATCAATTTTTCCATGCAGTCCAAGAATGCAGAAAAATTATTATTTAGGTCGGGCAATAAATAGACATGTCATCCAAGTCGCAATTAAGTTTAGAATATATATTTTTCGATTATCGCTTAGTTATAATATATATAGATACATTATGATAATCTATCAATATAGTTTTCTTAGTACAGTAAAGATACCATGTCCAACCCTCATGGTAATGTACGATCTATATGTTTATTCTCATAAGTATAACATGCTGTGTATTTTTTTCATAAAAAGCAAATAAGAATGTATTGTGTAGGACTTTTTTCGGTTCTAGAACATGCTGAAAGTTGTCTCGTCTCCTCATGGCAATGCTTTAGTTCTTCTTATAGTTTGGAATTTGTATCTTATCCGACATACCTCATCCCAAACACTGTTGGTTTCCTATCTCTTACCTGGTTCATTCCGGATCCACCCATCTATCTAACCTTTTTGATTCCCCACTTATCCCACCTATATGACCTTTAATGGGAGTTTCATCACCAACTTTCCCCAGCAACATGCATCTATCTCTTCCCAGCTTCTATCACTGGATTCGAGTTTGCTCTAGGGAAGAGCTCATCTATACTTGATTTTATTGATTCTTTGCATTGGTTTCCTTTCTTCTTAGCAGCATAGCAACATTGCCTTCGGGTTGGCAACCGTCTTCTCCAATCTAAAAGTAAAGGTAATTTCTCATCTCGTTTAAACAATCCTATAGGACTTTGTTCTTGGAAAGGAGGTAATTGAGAAATAAAGACACTTAAATGTTTTTGTTCTCCCATGCAAATCTGTAGATTTTTTAATCCGATCCAATGATTTTACTAAATTTACAATTTTCTTAAGTGTCTATTATTAGAAGGGGTACATAAAAGACCGAGAAATCATCAAGTTTGCCATCTAGTTCGAGAACATCAGAAGACATATTATCGAGGTCGGGCAATAAAGAGACATATCATCCAGGTCACATGCAAGTTAATATATATTTATCAATTATCGCTTAGTTATAATATATAGAGATAAATTATGATAATCTATCAATATAATTTAGTTAGTGGAGTTCCAAGATATGTTAGTTGATACCTTTTTTATGACAATTACTATCTTATGATGACAATCAAGAAGAAGAAATAGTTTTATTATCCTTTCAATGATGAGTTGTTCACAAATAATAGTTGTGTAACAAATAAAAGAGGCTACAAGATTACCGACCGGATGCTTGCCTTTCTTTGCGAATTTCTACATGTTTGTAGTGTTAGTGATGGCATATTGCCTATAATACTTAGTGGTATATATATTTATGATAAAAAGAACGATCTACCAGATTGGTGACCCGGTGTTTTGATGTTTCATAGAAATTTTCTAATATATCTCTTGTTTCTGGTCTAATGTTAATTGTAATGTATAAAAATCGAGCTTTAAATAATTAATCAAAGTGCCGACATACAACCATATGAGCCATATGCTTAAACTATTCTTTTTTGCTAATTAGGTGTTTGTATTTCCCTATTAATATTCAAAGAATGTGATATTGCAGGCACCCGTTGAGTTATTTTATTAAACTGAGTTTCCAAATACTTGCATAGCTTTTAATGATTTCCACTCAAATTTAAAATTGAGATTTCTTTTGGTTATTTCTGTATACTCAAACTTGCGCGTATATATATGTGTACACTCAACTATGTATTGATCATTGATACTTTATTTTATTATAATTTTAAATCATGAGAAAAAAGCACACTAAAGTGTGTTTCCGGCATGTAGCTAGTAACTACCGTGCTTTTTTTTCACGACAGACCGGGCTAGCTAGCTGGTGCAAAAAAAATTATCAAACGGACTTGGTGTACGTAACAATCGGCTAGCTAGCTATTGTGCTTTTTTTTTTCACGGACAGACCGGGCTAGCTAGCTGGTGCAATTTTGTGTATGTTTTATCTCGGAACAGACTCGGCTACTCTCACGGGACGTAGTCTCTACACAGCAATTGAGTTCCATGTTAAGTTAACAACCGGAGTCCATGCCGCAAACTAAGGACAAGTACCAACACATATATAAGGCGTGTCAACCGGAACTATGTAAATAATAATCCTTCATTAAATCATAGCCACAGATTTGAAATCTAACAGTTAAAACAATTTAGATGATGTGGATCAACCTAGTGCCTCAAAACAACCCCTTATATTGCTTTTAGTATATAATAGATAGATAGATGTTCAACAAAGAACGAACAAAGATCTTACATTACAAAGCCTGAAGCCACCACACAACACCTACAAACCCGATAATGGGTGAAAATCATGTCAATGAGGGCCTTGTACCCGTTAAACAACGAAATCGAACCGGGAAAATATCGCATACTCCGAGACACCCTCTAGGCAAAACGGGAGCACTCATCCAGTTTAGCAGACCCTTAGGGAGCATCTCATGTACACGCCTCAGAAGCCATCACCGCCAAGCAATCTTCATCGTTACCATAGATATTAGAGAGTATGAAATGGAAATTGTGTGGGGGTAAACAGAAGTATGATTTCATCCTAACATAATTGTAAAGAGCCAAGCCCACTTGAAACTAGTCAGGATGGATGATAATGTTTTTGACTCATCTAACCACTGAAATATCCCTGAATCAACAATGTTATGGCGAATTCCTAGCCGTCGATAATTGTTTCTGCTTTAACCTAAACATTGCATGTTGTGTGCTCAGTTTTGTGGAGGTTGTATGGGTCATGCACGACCATGACGTATGCTATAGATGAAGTTTTCTATCCAGATATCTACCATTCTCAAATATCATATATTACCTCGGAGGCAAGCAGATAAGCAAAGTAATAACTTCCACGTATGTTTTGAACAGTATAGGATGTCTTTTTGCGACATTGCAAGTCAACAAGGTGAAAGTGAGGTGAGAATTGGAGGAGAGGACTCTATAACTATATATAGATAGTATGCTGGATATGGAGTTATAATCTGACAAGAAGATGCTTTGGTGTTGTTGAGTTTAGAGATATTGCGATAATATGGTATGGTAGGTAAGATTGGTAAGATATTTATAGGCCCAGGCTGGCGGGAGTGCAAACTGTGCAACCACAGACAGTCCATATTTTTTAGGGGGGGGGGGGGGAGGGGGATTCTATATAGATCTATATAGCTATGGAGAAAAAGATGCATTATCTTTGCTAGATTATGGCTCGTGGCGTGTGGCTGCATGAGACTTATAAGGCCGGCCCGTACCTGGGCCTTAGTGATCCATTTGAGACCAGTCGGAGGCGGCAATTGATATTGATTGACCAGGAGATCGCTCATGATCCTAGACGCGTCTGTTTGTCTTCAACTCACCGCATGTTGTTATTTTTGATATGTTGTTTTGCCGTTCTTCCTCCAATCTCCAAAATCTGAATATATGAATTGAATCCATCAATCAGTAGGTGTGTGCATCCCTCCCCGATCCTCGTCCCCGTATCTTTTCATCTCTTTGCGCCCTAGGCCCTAGGCCGCTATCCCTAGGTGTACTTCAATTAAATCCGTTTAAATGTGTTGTTCATATCTTTTGTAGGGGTCGACATGAGGAAGCAATAATCCGGTTATCAAAAGCGTAAGAAAAAAGAACACATAAATTTAGTTGGAATTGAACACCAAATCCTATTCATTCCTTCTAGTACTTACAAGCACTGAGTTTAAGCTTTTCACGCTCCAAACGAAAAGCACTTTGCATATCCTGTCACACAATGCATGGCTGTTTTTTTTAATGAAAGATAGTCTCCTCTCTTATTTCCATTACAATAAACAAATAGTCTTCTTACAAGAACCAACTAAAATTACTCAGAGCGAAAATAAAGGGCGAATAGGAAAACCAGCATTACATCCCTTTTTTGCTCTCAAGGCAGGGGTAAAAGACAAAAGCATCTCTCACCCCAAGAGCATTTCCAAGCTCAATAAAGTAAAAGGACTATTACTACTACACATGGATACAGGAAACTAACACTGCGCAAAGGACAATGCCAATAGACTAGGCAGGGACCCTAGTTCCAAATTTCATCCTCCAACGATCTCCAGCACTCTAGGTCGCCATCCATGCCTCCCCTTGTAGATATATCTCATTGTGTCCTCCCACTTCATTGCCTCTTGTTTTGGAAGTTTTCCTGCAAAAGAGTCATAGAATTGAACCAATTGTCGAAAGTATGTATGCTCACATATAGGTTAGTCACTTTCTTATTATTAAAACACGCATCATTTTGAAATCTCTAGATTGTGTAGAAAACGTCACCAACCCCTACAGTAAGCAACTCTTCATCAGATTTTCCAAATTTAGGAAGCTACAAAGAAAATAATTCATGTATCTAATCAGGTTAAAAGCACATTCCATCACAATCTATATGACTTTAGCAATCGGACACTAGAGAAGCAGATGGTATATTGTTCCAACAAATATCAGGTGCACAAATTTACCAACTCGGCCAGGCCACAATACGCCCATCATCCCCATTGTGAGCGACGCATGTTGAGCCAATGATACCGTTGTTGCTAGAAAAGAATGTTTGACATATGTTGATCCTCTGTACAATGTATATGAAAGAATAATCATTTCTTCCATTTGAGGAAAACCACTTGTACCATGATGCAATTTATTTTCTCATCTACGGAAGAAAGTTTTCAGTCGGTGGCTACTACTTAATGTTATATTGAAACAAAATTTAGTAGTAGTAGAAGAAAACTATCGTGTTGGTAAAACTGGACTGCATTGTGTCAGAAATAAAAGATTCGTTGCTATTATGGCATCAAAATAATACTGATTTTGAAAAAAAAATAGTACGCAAACTTTAAATAGAAAGATGTTGTTAGAAACATTTTTTTGTTAAAATGAAGCCAATTTCAGTTGCCCGGTGCAAAAAATAAATATCATATCCACGGAAGCCGTTTTTGCCTTTTCAAAGGACCTAAAAGTCTATATTCACTTTTTCTAAATTGAAGACATTTCAAGGTGCACTCGAAGAAAAGGAGTCTAGATAGAAATAAAATTTAAGTGTGTGAAAACCAAATAAATCGTTACATTGGAAACAAAGTATATGTTATATTGAAGCAAATGAGACTTGCACTGGAAGCATGTTTTAGTTGCACTAGAAACAATTTTTCGTGAAGTGGTGAATTAATATAGTTGCAATTTTATGTTCGGATAATTTTAGGATAACTTACTTTTTAGGAAGCAAATTTCAGTTAACGGATTTGTTGCCACCAGCAAATAGGACACATGAAACTAGCAATTCACAGGAAACTAGCAATTCATGAGGATCCTGTTAAGGACTAAACCAACGAGCAAAAGATATGCAATTGGACGTGGCTGGTACGATCTCTTAGCCATCGCCAAGTTTTCTGGCTTCAACTCCAAAGTTGCTTCGCAGAATGGTCAGTTGTGTTGCTAGTGTCCTGGCCATGTATAAAATAACAACCCTTGATCCCGGTAACTTTTTCTATCCGGATGCCTTCCATTCTCAACACTTTGCATTACTCCATAAGAAAATCAATAAACAAGTTAAACGGCTCTAGAAACCTGTCTGTTTGTGTATCACATAACGGCTGTTTCCTAAAAAAACTCATAACTATCTTGTGAACTGTGTAGGATGTCTTTTTGAGAGGAGTCAAGAGAGTAAAGGTGGGGTGAGGATTCGAGGAGAGGCGTCTGGAACTACATATACATGTAGACAAACGTGATATGTAGTTATATGAACGGGCGAGAAGATGTATTCGCGTCGGCGAGTTAAGAGATGTTATGGTAATATGCTATGGTTGGTAGCCTGATCAGATGTATACATTGGTGACCTCAGCGCTGGGTCTAAACTGGAATTTCCAGAGAGATGGGGAACACATGAAGTCCTGAAGCAGGCAGTTGAGTCCTTTCCACAATTCCACAGCTTTAATTTTAAGCTTTTCATGATCCAACGCAAAAGCACGCACTTTGCATCTCCGGTCACACGATGCATGGGTGTTGTCTGCTGGCAGTTGCTCTTCACGGGAAAGCAGCAACTAGCGCGGGGCGTCCCTATATACAGAGCTGCATCATGCCTGCATATCTGCCGTTACATGACACGCAAACACTGGTTTGGAGCATAGTTGCAGGGTTTGGGATCGGTGGCACGTTCCGCGACCCCGGGTCAATCGACCCGGATCGAGGGTCGGGAACGGGAGTGGATTGACGCGATCCATTTTTGGTTCGCGGTCCCTATTCCGCGTTCGCACGCTTTTTGTACCTGTTCCTAAATTAGCGACCTTGAAATATGGTAGGACCATTAAAAATAAAGCGAAAAATTGGTAATTCCAAGCGTCATATTTGGGCTCATTAATACCCTTGATTTTGTGGCATTACCCTTAATTCCAAGCGCCATATTTGGGCTCATTAATACGCTTGATTCTGCGACCCACTCTATCGATCCGGTGTCATCGACCCAAACCAAAGAGGACCGCGATTCACGATCAGCGATCCACGATCCAACTTGGCGTACCAGAGATGTATACCCCTGACCGATCCTTGTTCGCTAGCATGTCGAACCTTGTTCCCCGATCCTGTTCCTCGATCCGGACGGTCCAGTTCACTGGCAACTATGGTTCGGAGTTGGCCAGTTGGGTCTCTCTTCAGTCGACTGGTTACGCTCTCGCCGGTGACGTTCAATGATAGCGGAGAGTGCGGCGGAGCTGGTGCCTGTGCTGGCTCCCCTGCTTGTCCTCCTCGCCGTCGCGGTGATGGTCGCGTCGGCGTCCGCGGGTGGAGGCGCGCGCGAAGTCAAGGCGCAAGTGGACGCCCAGGCGAGGGAGTGGGCACGCTTCGTCTTCGGCTCCTCGGTGGACGTGGATCAACTCATGGACGGTAGTGCCCGTGGCAGAGCTGATAGGACACTCCCGGTGCGCGTGGAGGAGGGCTGAGCTAGTAGCCGTGCAAGACGCGCGGTGCACGCGTACGCCGTTGCGCTCGCTATGTTGTAGACCAACTTTTGCCGGTGCGGTATAGCGTATATATAGTTGCATCTTGCAAGCATGGAGTTTCAACCTATTGTTGTACTCCATGTGTCTAGATATAAGATGTTTTAGCTTCACACTAAAATGTGTCTAGATAGACTCCTTTTACAAAACTAAAACATCTTATATTTTGAAATGGAGGGAGTACAAGCTTTTGAAATTGAGCAGCTATAGTTTCTTCTGCGGTTGTTAGAGCATCTTTAACCGATGTAAAAAACCCGGTTAGAGCTAACCGGTACCTAACTGAACTCGTATTGGGTTAAAAGACAAAAAAAAATTAGGAGTCAGCCTCCTCGACTCCTATTTTTACTCCTTCCAGCGGTGGAGGAGTAAAAGATCCCCTCCCCTTTCTTGTTCAGATTATCCTCCCCTCGGACTCTCCTCCACTTTTGGCGATCACGACGCCCCCATGCCGCCACCCCTGCCTCCACATGTATCTTATGACCGGCTGTCTCCGCCGCCCATTCCTAGCGCTCACCGCCACCGCAGCCCCCCACCGTAGCCCTCTGTTGCTTCTTATAACCGTCGACGTTCCCCTCCATGATTGGCGCCACCAAGTGACGGCGATAGTCTCGCCGCTCCCGCAGCCTCCTTGACCTGCCAGTCGAGCAACGCCGGTCTACCGCAGCGTACGATAGTGGTCGTGGGGCTCGTGGGTGGCCAGAATCACCGACCAGAACACTCGTCGGAAGGTGTGGATCGGGTGCTTCCAGTCGGGGGAGCAGGCGGTGATGGCGTATGACGTGAAGAATGTCGAACTCCACGGCTTGAACTGTGGCAACCTCAACTTCCCACTCGAGGACGGAGGACCGGTTCCATACCTAGAGCGACTCGACGTGGCGATGGTGGAGCGGCTCGCCAATGCCAACTCGGAGTGGAGCCGGCTTGAGGCAGTTGCCGAGGCGAAGAGGAAGATGGATGTGACGAGGATGAAAAAGGAGGTCGCTGACGATGCGGACCGTCGGCAGCGCCGGCGCCGACGAGGGTGAAGGAGGAGGATATCGGCGATGGCGCGGGACCGTCGATGGCGCCGGCAGTAAACGGCCTCGGTAGGGACTCCTCTTCCTACTACGACTTGTAGGAGGATTAGGTCGGTTTAGGTGAAATTTGGTCAAATTTAGGGAATTTTGACCTACTTTTTGTTGTAATGTGTACAAATTTAGTGAAATGAAGTAGTATGTTTCAAATTTGATTTGAATTGTCTAAATTAGATTAGATTTTAGTGAATATTGATGCGATTTAGGTTTTACTCTTTTATACTTTTGGAGATCGGCTAGGAACCGTTTTGGTTAGAGAAGTATTTTTACTCCTATAACTTTTAGAGTCCTTTTGCTCCTCTAACTTTTGCACTTCGGTTAGAGATGCCCTTAATGTCACAAAACGTAAAAGATAATTTTTGCCTGATCCATAATATTCGTTTTTATTCCGTTGTCCCATAAACATAATCAGGATCAGCCTCACAAGCTCAAACCTTCCCACATGCTTAGCTCTTGTGATTGCAGATCATTCAAAGTACCATGTGTGATTCGTCCACCCGACTAACCATCGCCAAGTGCAAAGAGGTATCAACCCCATCTGGTTAATCCGGTCTTTGTAACCTCGGCGGTGGCACTATCTTGAAGTCCGTGTGGCACTTGACTGACTCGTCAGTCCCATCGCTAGACTCTAGGCTTGCTTGCATCCTTATTCATTCATCAGTCATTCGACCTCTATGAACAGTATGAGTCATTAGGGATGGATCGAAAGTAAGGTTTTGGGAGGGCAAGTGGCTAGGTAATGCTACATTTCAAGAAGAATACCCGGCTATGTACCATTGCATCGGTGTTGGTATCCTCTCCTCCTAATGTGTCGTTCAGGCGAACCTTATTTGGACCTAGACTTGCATCGTCGAACGCTCTGATACAACGTTTAACTACTATGCATCTATCTGATGGTTATGATGTGTTCAAATGGAATTTACTTGAGAATGGGTATTTCTCTATAGATTCCATGCACAGAGATCTAATTCTACCTTCTGTGCTAGTTGGTAATAACAAGAGAAATTTGGAAGATGGGGATACCTTTAAAGATGAAAATATTCGCACGGTATCTCAGTCTGGGAGTAATCTTAACAAAGAATAACCTTGTTAAAAGAAATTGGCAAGGAAGGAAACAATGTTTTTTTGTCCACATGATGAGTCAATTAAGCACCTCTTCTTCCAATGCAAAATCGCTAGGACTATATGCTCAATCATCCAAGTAGCTTGGACCCTAGGTTGAAGTAAGGGGTACTGGTTTAGAGTGAGGGGTACTGGTTTGGACACACACTTAGTGATACAATGTGCTTGTAATTTACACGGTGGTGAAGTATTTATGTTTCATGCCCAAGACCAAGTGGACCCAGTGGGTCATGTGTGGTTTATTGTGTAGATAAATGGAAGGCCAACTCAATCTGCCTGAATCAATGGAACATCTCGCTTCGAGCCGAGATCTGATGGATGGAAATGAGGTAGTCTAACATGAATATGCATTGGACACGAGCGCCTATAATAGAATTCCGGCGATACGAAATGCACTACTTCCTTCATATTGTACCTGAAAACTGGTTTACGCTTTTCATGAATAGAAAAAATTTTGTATGCGGGGACTCTGCAACTCAAATCTGCATGGTTGTTGGCATATTGTAAGTCTTTCCTCTCATAATAGGTGTTGTTTGCATCAGATATGCATAAGTACTAATTCAGCTTCGAGGCCCGAATGTAGAGAGGGTGATTTAGAATCGGGTTTGAATTTTGAACGATATCATTGCTCACATTCTAGTCCCAATTAACATGTTCTAATGTTCATATTGCAACATCGCCTTGGTATAGTTCCTGCTGCCACAAAGTACAAATTCTTCGAATTGAAATAAAGATATTTAGGCTTCGCCGGTACTAGCAACTTCCGTGATTCCAGTGCCACATATCTCTCACTCAACTTTTTGGAGCGTTATCGAGAATGATTTGATGGCTCTATTTGGACAACTGCAAGCTGGGGAATTACACTTGTTTAAGTTAAACTTCGGAGTAATTACCTTACAACCCAAAAAAGAAAATGCGGTTCTAATTCAGCAATATAGACCGATTTGTTTGCTCAATGTTAGCTTCAAAATATTTACCAAGGTAGCTACTAATCGCATTACGGGTATTGCCATTAAGGTGATTAGAACTATCCAAACTGCCTTTATGCCAGGACGCCATATCCTTGAGGGTGTTGTCGTTCTTCATGAAACCATCCACGAACTTCATCGGAAGAAAATGGATGGAGTGATTTTTAAAATTGATTTTGAAAAGGCATATGATAAAGTGAAGTGGCCTTTCTTACAACAAGTGCTTCACATGAATGGTTTTGATTGTAATTGGTGTGTTTGGATCAAACAATTTGTGCAAGGTGTAAGTGTGGGGATACAGGTCAATGATGATATTGGCCATTATTTCCAAACTAGAAAAGGTTTGAGACAATGTGATCCTTTATCTCCAATGCTTTTCAACATTGTCGCAGACATGATCGCTATCCTTATTGCTCGTGCAAAAGAGGATGGCCAAGTTGGTAGTCCTGTACCTCATTTGCTGGAGGGAGGGATCTCCATCTTACAATATGCGGATGACACCATATTGTTTATGGAACATGATTTAGAAAAGGCTGTTAATATGAAGCTAATTTTGTGCATATTTGAGCAACTATTGGGTCTAAAAATTAATTTTCGTAAAAGTGAGATATTTTGTTTTGGAAAGTCTAAGGAGATGGAGCATCAATATAAGCAGATTTTGAGTTGTGAGTCGGCTTCACTTCCTTTTCGGTACATGGGTGTACCGATTAATTACAAAAAATTACGGAACTCTGAACGGAACCCCGTGAAAAGTAATTTTCTTTCAAAGCTAGGATGTTGGCAATGAAAATTGCTCTCGTATGGGGATTGCTTGGTATTAATTAATTTGGTATTGACTACCTATGTTTATGCTCTCTTTTATGGAGATACCCAAAGTGGTAAGAAAACTACTTGATTTTTATCGATCGAGATTCTTCTGGCAAAGTGATGATAGCAAGAAGAAATACAGATTATCAAAATGGAATACTGTCGGTCACCCAAAAGATAAAGGATGTTTAGGTATTGAGGTGCTTGAGATAAAAAAAAGTGCTTACTTAGCATGTGGCTTTTTAAGTTACTTAATGAGGAAGGGATGTGACAACAAATTCTTCAAAACAAATATTTAAAAGACAAGACTCTATCTCAAGTCGAAGCTAAACCAACCGACTCTTCCTTTTTGAAAAGGGCTAATGCGTGTTAAGAAGTTATTCTTCTCACATGGCTATTTTAAAATTGGAGATGGCGAAAGTGTTATCTTTTGGGAAGACGTTTGGTTAGGTGAGCATTCTCTGGCTCACCAATACCCTTCTCTTTATAACGTTGCACAAAAGAAAAATGTCTTAATAGTAGATGTTCTTGGTCAAAGGCTCCTTAATATTGATTTTAGGAGAAGTTTAATTGGCAACAAATGGATATGTTGGTTACATCTTTGTAGGAGGTTAATGAGAATCCACCTTAATGATGATCAGGACAAATTCATGTGGAATTTGACTACCAATGGTCGGTTCACTATTAAATCTTTGTATATGGACGAAATGAATGGTGATACCAGGTTTTTACACAAGTATCTTTGGAAGTTGAAAATACCCCTGAAGGTAATTTTTTATGTGGTTTCTAAATAATAGAGTTCTGTTGACAAAAGATAACCTTGCAAAGAGATAATGGAAGGGATGCCAAAAATGTTGTTTCTATGACTCAATGGAGTCAGTTGAACACCTGTTTTTGTCGTGTCCTTTTACACGTATTATTTGGCGCCTGATTTTCTTTGCGTACAATATTACCCCACTGTCTAATATTACCAATATGTTTGGAAATTGGCTTAATGGGGTCGAAAATAGCGTTAAAGCTAGAATATGAATTGGCGTTTCAGCTTTATGTTGGTCCATATGGAGGTCTAGGAATATTATTATTTTTAAAAAACAGAACGGTACTAATTTTTTGCAGGTTATTCAGATGGCAACAGACTGGATTCAACAATGGGCCTACTGATGGCTCCAAAATATAGCCATCTAAGTCCACATTTAAACTGAATATTATTCATACTTCTGATGAAATATCTCCCTGCCACTAATGCCCAATATTCAGAGGGGTATGCAATCCTTTCTTTTATATTTTTCATGCCTAGATAATGTCATTTAAAGGAGGGAATCACTATATTAAAGTCAAAGATACGAGATTTCCAACAACCAGAAGAAACTAGGAGCCGTAAAACGAAGGCAGGCGCTTTAACGACCAACTATACGACTAGAGCAAAAATTCCGGCCATATAGCTCCGATCGTATAGTTGGCGCCGCTACCGTTAGGTCAAACGGAACAACTTTCGTGAAGGGACCTCTATATAAAGAAGCTTCAGGCGATAAGAAAATGCCCCCAGACCTCGCCAAAAGTATCTGCCACAGATCACCAGCCGCCTCCAGATCTCAAAACTCTTCTCCATGTCCATAGCCATATTCCACCACTTGTAATAGTAGATCTCTTCTCCGATTGGCGACATTGTAAGACTATTGCTATCAATCTTATGATTTTCATTACAAATGTTTATGATTGTTGTTCTCATCGCTATATGTGAGTAATCCTCCTTAGGCTAAGTGCTTCGGCCTAGCCATGTAGCAATTATGCATGTTATTTATCATAGATGGGATCATGTATTAGTTTGTATGACACGATGATTATTGTATCCTCTCTTGCCTCAATCCATGGACTTGTCAGGTACCCAAGACCCCGTGGGTTGAGCCAGGTATAGGGAGTATGAGTAATGGTTGGTCTGCAGGTTAGGAACCCTAGTGACAGAAGGGATAGTACGGCTGTATGTGATAGGTTTTTTTGGGATTAACGGTGACATCAGTATGGATATCATTAGTTCTCTTTCTTCTATGGATGAGACTATTAGGTTATTTCTATAAGCGGTTGCGGCGGCAATAGAAATTATGGATGCACTGCTCACATATAATTTATCTTGCTCTAACAAGTACATGCATACTTTATTTTTATCTTTTATTCTCATCATATGTTTTATACAGCTACAGGTAAAACCGAACGCCCTAGGCCCTCTCTCTCCATCATCATCAACAACAATAATACACAAGCTATTGGTCCAGTAAAAACACAAAAAGAATTCTAAAACTCCCGAAGGTCCGTTAAAGTAACTTCACTACGCATTCACTTCCCAATGATTCGATAAATCTAGGTCTACTAGGGAAAAAGAAACTATACTACATTCATAATATGGATCAAAGGTATCGCCTACCTGATCCCGGAGGATCAGCGGGAGCCTATGGATACTGGTTGCAACTTCTTGCTTATGGTTGCTCAGGATTTCTATTTCCACGCTACTGGGTGACATCATACTAGCAGATTAAAAAATGGATAGTTTTGTTACACTATTTATTTTTCGATGGTTGATACATGTCTCAACCCTCTCTGATCCATGATTGTAAAACTTTAAACTCATTTGACGATGCAATAAAAGGGTTGTGTGCATCTATTAATATAGAGGCCAGGGCCGTGTTCCCCGTTTCGGAAAAAATATCTCTCACTCTTTGATCCATCAAGCTATAAGAAGGAAAGCATTCGTGCGTTGTGCTGGCTAAGAATTACGAGGATAGTCGTGGCTCCGCTAGGTATCTCTTCTTAGCCGCATCCATCATGTCACGCTCGGCTTGCTCGAGCGGTGACTCTTTCATTTTGCGCACATCAGTAGGACGGTTCTAGACAAGCTGCGTGTTGACGTCCGGGTTGCCTCCTCACTGTCAACCACATCACACTGTGCTCCCTTTCAGCATCAAGAGAAAGGCATGCGTTGACCATGACGTTGTTGTAGCTCGATTGCAACAAGTCCTTCTCGTCAATGACTACGTGAAGTTTCTTTAGATGGCGCTCCCCAAATGTGGCTCTTTCTATCCTGTTGCCTTCCATTCTCAGAGCTATGCATTACTCCATGAGCAAGTAGATAAGCAAAACAAACTACTTTGGCAAATCTATCTGTTCCTAAATCTGATAACCATCTTATGGACTATAGAATAGTGTAGATGATGTTTATTTGCGAGGTGCAAAGAGGGCGAAGATGAAGCTGAACCGTGAGTACATATATATATGGATTTGTGTCCGTGAGTTAATGGATGTTACGATAATATGGTATGGTAGGTAGACTAATAATATGGTGACCAGAGCGCCTGGACTAGACTGGAATTTCCTCGGAGACAGGATACACATAAAGGAGAAAGTGAACACCAAATCCTCTTATATTGATTCCTTACACGGCTTTATCAAATTTATAAGCATCGTGATCCAAAGAAAAAGCACTTTGCCTCTCTGTCACAGATGCATGCCTGTTGGTCACTAGTAGAAAAAGAGCCTTTCGTCCATCCCTTTAGTCCCGGTTATGGTTGGAACCGGGACTAATGCTCACATTAGTCACGGTTCCAACGGAACAACCTTTAGTCCCGGAGGCTGCGGCCGGTGCCGACCCCTTTAGTCCCGGTTCGTATCACCAATCGAGACTAGAGGGGTGACCTTTAGTCCCGGTTCATATTAATAACCGGGACTAAAAAAACGGGCAAAAAAATTCCTCAAGTTCTGCCGCGGCAGGAAAACGGGCACAAATCCTGCCGCGGCAGGAGAACGGCTCCCCCTGTCCCCGTGGAAGGAGATCGTTTTTTCTAGTTTCAAAATCATGCTAAAAAATTATAAAAAGTTACAAAAATAAAATCCTTCGAACTATAGTTATATTAAGTGATTTAGTTGTTACGAAAATTAATAAACATGAATTTCGACATAATTTGCCAAACAATGTCATGAAAAATTCAAATCGCCATAACTTTTGCATACGATGTCAGGAAAAAAGGTACAGCCTATCAAAACATGCAGAAAAAAATTTCCTTAGGCCGTTTTGGATTCTTTTAGATTCTTAAAATTCGTAAAGAAAAAAAGTTATTTCAAAAATTAATTTTTTTTAGTAATTTTTATGTCATATTTGAATTCCTCACATTTTTCTGATAATAATGAATATATTATTTGTCGAATTTCAATTTACAGATTTGAAGATATTATTTATGTCATATTAAATGAATAAATGGCAAAAAATGAATAAAATATTAATTTAGTTAGTTTTTTATTTTCATTGGAATAAAATATTATTATTACTTATTTATTATTATTTACTTAAATAGTTGTTCGTAATTTCAAAAAATAAAGATGGTTGACATAATAATATAAGTTAATAGGATTGATATACTAGGCTTGACAACAAGGTATAAAGGTCCTTTCCGCGAGGTGGGAGAGATGGAATGAGGAAGTTAAGCATGCTAGGGGTGGAGTAGTGCTAGGATGGGTGACTCACCGGGAAGTTTGGACATAAGTGTAATTTGATCTAAGATTAAATATAGTTAGTGTTAGAAATGAGAGATGTGAGAGATTAACAAAAATAGAAAAAAAATATTTAGTGACTAAAGGTCCCGCACGCTCAAAGTAGCCTCGTGAGGACCTTTAGTCCCGGTTTGTGGCAGAATCGGGACTAAAGGGGGTGACCTTTAGTCCCGCCTTTTTTGCCAACCGGGACTAAAGGCACGTTTTCCACTAGTTCTGGACGAAAAATCAGTACCTAGCGCCCTATATATGGAGCTGCATCATGCATGCTTATCTACTTATCTGCCGTTCCCTGACACATATATCCATTGGAACTTGGGCTGTTCTTCAGTAGATTGGTTACGCAGTCGCCCGGCAACGTACGATGAAAGCGGAGAGCGGGCCAGAGCTGGTGTCTGTGTTGGCTCCCCTGCTCGTTGTTCTGGCCGTCGCCACGGTGGTCGCATCTGAGTTGGCTGGGAGGGGCGCGAGCGAGATGGAGGCGCAAGTGGATGCGCAGGTGAGGGATTGGGCACGGTTCGTGTTTGGCTCATCGGAGGATGCGTTTCAGCTCGTGATTTCACGAATTTCGCGTAATAAATGATTTTCGGTTTGGTGACAAAATATGATTTCTAACGTGAGGTGTGCCGCGTTGTAGCGGTGATGGCCTAGGTGTACGTTTGGTAGGTGCTTCGTTTGATTCCAGCATTCCTTGTTTTTGTTTCTGAAAATAATTTGATAGTTAGGCTTTGAATCTTGCCGACATTTTTGAATTTTTTCTACGATATTTCATAGTTTTCTCGAAATTCGTGAATCTCTATCAGGTGCAAAAAAATACGAAAACGAGGTGTTAAACACTGCTCGTGAATGCTGCTAGCGGCCTAGCCTGACTCTCGGTAGCGCACGAAGGGACTGAGCTAGTAGTCACGACGCACGATGCACCCGCAAGCGCTATAGTTGTGCCAATGGAGGCGTGTGTCTCCATTCTTGTTTCGTTTTATCCGAAACCAGAGAAATATCATGAATTGTTGCAAGTGTTGCCAACAAGTTTTCACTGCTATTGTTACTGTCGTAACATGGAATAGAGGGGCAATTTGTGCATGATCTAGAAGAACTAGCTGTCCATATAGAGTTACATTTGGTTTTGGTTCGAGCTGACATCAGTATCTTGAACATGCGAGCTCAAAGTAGTTGAGACAAAAAAATTTGAGAGATAACATTGCTCATGAACGCAAGGCAGAACTATGGCTACAAATAGAGCAGCGAAAATCAATATCCAAGCTCGGTGTCCCGACAACGTGATCGACATAAATATCCAAGCAGAATCAGCTGGGTGATCAGCTCGATCCCGCCCATGTTGCCGCTGTGTGACGGCACACTACTATAGTCTCAGGCCGGATCCACGCACCCACCTATCCTGTACATTTTGTTAATGATGGGGTCACCCCATGAGGTTGATCCTGTCTATGTTGCCCAAGTGACAGCACTATCGTCAATTCTCTCCTTGGCATTTGACTAGCAAAGTCAATCATGTGGCTAGCTGCTTGGCTCGCTTGCATCCTTATTTACGAGCCCTTCAACCTCTTTCATGTATTGCACACACAGAATGTAGTCGAACTGAACTCACAATGACTCTATACAAGAATCCCTCTTGCCTTTATTCGCTAGCTCGGGTGATTGTTCTCATGGAAAGAACAAATGGACCATATCATGATTGTGCTCACCGTGATCATATAACTATGAAGCATAAAAGTATCGGATGTTAGTAGTACATTAATTGAATCAAGTAATAGCCGACTACATTTTCCCTTGAACTTGCTTCTTCTTGATCGCTGGGCTCAGGTGTACATCTTGTTACGTTATCATATAAAAAATGACAGGAGCTTCCTTTTTAGGTCAAAAGACTCATCCAGATGCTTCCCATTCGCAAGGCTGTGCATTTCTCTTAGAAAGCTTAGGAAATGCAACAATTTTGGCAAATTTAGTTGTTATCATGTCTCTTAATTATGAGAAACTAAAATTGAAAATTATTTTTTCTCACCAAGAGATGTTTAGTCTGAGTAGAGTCCACAAGATGATGACGGGCAGAGGGGAAGGAGATGCGTGTGCATTATAGACGAGCACGATACACACCGATCAAGAAGGTACATTGGTGATTGTTATCTATTTTGAGACCGAGGGAGTACTAATATAGTATGATAGGTGGACTACCAAGATTCATACATTGGCGATGATTGTCGGGACAGTAACCAATGAACACGAAATGCCCTACTTTTGTTGAGCGAAAACACCGGAAGAATTTAAATATTAAGAAAATATTATTATTAAAGGAGGGGATAAAAATGGTTAAAAAAATTGCAGTACATCTGCAAATCCGCTCACGTGCTAAGGTGGTCGGAAGCTATTCACGAGAATGCCGTACATTTGTGTTCCATAACACACAAATATATAACCTTTTGGATGTAGGCGTCTTCTTTAATCGGCAGATTGATTAGTGATTACACATGCGGCGGTTGCATCAAGGTTGATCGAACATCAAAGTGCAGGAGGACGAGCAGACCAGAGAATGCAGAGTTGCCACTGTTTGTGTTCGTCTAGGAGGGGGATGCGGATCAGCTCATGGACATGTCAATAGCCGAGCCGAATCCTTGTACCGGCATATGGAGGGTGGTGTGGCCGAGCTTGTTGCCATGCCCAATGAGAGAATCACGGTACACACACTGTTGTTTTCTTTTCCAAAATTATGAGAGTTTAATCATTATAGTGCAGTATTGTCGCACAAGTGCATAACTTTTATCAATGCTATTTTTCGTCTGGTGACGCCGAGAGAACCAAATTGCCGAGTTGATTAAAAACAATAATACTAACAAAAAAAGTACCAAATTCTTCACATTTGACACTTGGAGTAGTAGGAGCAAATTCTCGAGTTGATAAGAAAAGTATTGTTGTGTTGGAATGTTGCACCGATTTTTGGTAGATTGAAAGAAAATTAATTTGGTTTGGAGTAAGATCAGCAATGCAAGCAACTTTTTCTGCACGTTTTTGATAGGCTGTACGATTTTTTTGATATCCTATGCATAATTTGTGCCCGTTTTCCTGCCCGGGGCGGGGGGGGAGGGGGGGTGGTGGAGAGCCGTTCTCCTGCCGCGGCAGGATTTGTGCCCGTTTTCCTGCCGCGGCAGAACTTGAGAATTTTTTTTCCCGTTTTCTTTAGTCCCGACCAAAAGCACTTTGCCTCTCCGTCACATATGCATGGACGTTGGTAGTTGCTCTGGACGAAAAGGCAGCACGTAGGGCCCTATATAAGGAGCTCCATCATGCATGCTTATCTGCTTATCTGCCGTTCCCTGACACATATACAGTGGCGGACCTAGGAATTTGCCAGGCGAGCGGCAAGACAACAACAAAAATTCTTCGAAAAATATAACCATTCGCATGGAGCAAATATTATGTTGACAATACTTCTAGTGCGGAAACATGGATACACTACATTACATGTTCACAACAAATTTAAACTTTCACAAGTTTTCAACACATCCAATTATTCTCAAATCCGCAACACATTCATATGTTCATATGCACTGATATTATATATATGGTACCAATTAGTGAAAACTTCCAAAAGACTAATAAAACTACAAGGATAGACGACAAATAATGTTGAAATGTCCAAATGCACTCACAAAGAGACTGTTATATATAAAGAACATATGGATTAGTAAATTGCGGTATGGAGTACAGAAAACCCAACTAGAAAACAGAGGGCCCTGCAGGTCAGAATGCTTTTATTTAACTTTTCTATTTTTCTCGCTTCTTCTTTCGCAAACGCTATCGTCTCGACTTGGGCACGGCTCCCTTGCCAGCCATTCTCCCCTGCCGCCACTGCTCCCCCGCTGGCCCTTGCTCCAGGAGATCATATGCACGATAGCCTGCTCGAATCCATCGTCGATCCGGTGATGGTTGGGCTGAAAGTTTCCTCCTGCCAACAGTTTTTTTCTAACGTGGAGGTGAAATTTGGCTGCGGAAACTGGCCATATGAGGTTCTCGGGGGTCGACTTCGAGGGAACTGGAATAGGGCTTTTTTTTTAGATTCTTCTGGGATCCGCTTAACCGACGCATCAGAACTTAGGCCATCTCCAATGGCCCACCCTAAATCGATGGTCGAATTTGTCCGATTCGGTCCGTTTGCGGAGTAGAAGGACAAAAAAACGGACACATGTCCGGTCCAATTTTTAGGTGCCCCCAACGGGGCTATCCCGCATCTCGCCGGATCTGGAGAGGAGGGCGGAGGAGCACGGGTGAGGAGGGCGGCGGAGCTTGGGACACGGCTTGGGGAGGTCCGCGTCGGCGTGCAGGGCGAGGGGCAACACAGGTGAGGGCAGGGCAGGGCGGCGGCCGACGCGCGTGACCGGCCATGGCGGCGGCACGAGCACAGGGCGACGGCGGCGGGGCGAGGTTGCGGGCGCGAGCTTGGCCACGGCGTGCTACCTGCGAGGGTGAGGCCTGCGAGAGTGGGGATTAGCTGATATGTGTAGCTGCCAGGTGGGCCAGGACACGGACACACTAGGACAGGCCGGAATTCTAACGAAAAAAGTGCCAAATTCTTCACATTTGACACTTGGAGTTGTAGGAGCAAATTCTCGAGTTGATAAGAAAAGTACTGTTGTGTTGGAATGTTGCACCGATTTTTGGTAGATTGAAAGAAAATTAATTTGATTTGGAGTAAGATCAGTAATGCAAGCAAAAAAGTTTAATTGGAAAGATGTCGTTCGAAAAATATTTTTGTTAGATCGAAGGTAGTTTTAGTTGCATGGCAAGAAATATGCTACCATGCGGAAACGGTTGTTCTCTTTGAAATAAAATAATGATTATATTTAAAATATTACTTGACTGAAGAAATTTGAAGATGCACTAGAAGCAAGTATCTACTCGTCCGTAAATTAATGTTTTCAATGTCAAGAACGAAATAAATCGTTACACTCTACATTAGTTATATGTTAGATCAAAGTAAATCAAATCTGCATTGGAATCAATTTTTAATAGCTAGCACTAGAACTCGGTCCCGCCGAGTAGAATTTTCGTAGAAAATAAGAGAGTACTCCCAAGTAGGTAAATTTAGGAAGAAAAATTAGGCTAGCGGATTTTTTTCAACGAAACTACTCAGGGAGAAGGTGCATATTACGTTCAGGACTAATCCAACCACTCAAAAACCCCTAATCGACAATATCATGGTGAATCCCTAATCTTCGACAAGCTTTTGTGTACCAGGGTAGGAGATCAAAGAAATACAGAGGTAGGCGAGAATGCAACATGTATGCGCTCAGTTGCATGGAGATTATCTTGGTCATGTACAAATTGACGACGACTTCTGAAATCGCTGAACTTTTCTATCCAGATGTCTTCCATTCTCATAGATCTCCTCATCGCTCCACAAGCAAGAAGATATGCAAAGCAAGGACTTCCGCAAATATGTTTAGTCTTTCATAACTATGCTTGTGAACCGTCTGTGTATGATGTCTTTTTGCAAGGAGTCAAGATGGTGAATGTGATGCAAGATTTGAAGGAGGTGTATATAACTCTATGTAGACGGGCATGATCTATAGCAAGGTGATATCAATTTCACCCATCCTCTACAACAATATAATGACTAGAGAGTCTACTCTAAGGACACATACAGCCAAAAAAACAAAAGAAGAAAAAGAAAGTAAAGACCCCGCCAAAAAATCAGTGCGTCGCAATAGCAATAGCAGCGCCTGGACCGCTGCGAGTACTCCTTGAAATCTTCTCGACTCGACACGAGCATGTGATATGAACTTTCAGATTCTGTCGAGTCTTCTTCACGCATGACCACCATGGTCCCCTCATCAACACCCTGGTAATTGCAAGAAAAATAATGCCAAACTAGATGCAAGGTGGATGGAGGCCGCCCCTAGCAATGGGAAAAGTCTTCACGTCTGACCACACTCCCGTGCCGTTGGAAAAGTAGACAGAGCTCATCGAGCTTGCCTACCACAGTTAACAATCTGTTGCATGTTGATTCACGCACACCTATGTGAGATGTCGTGCGCTTGCCCTGGCCGGAGCAGCCCACGAGGTTCACGGAGTTGGCTTGTTGGCGCCAAAATCATAAAGAGGCGCAGCGCGGCCAAGCCGGTATCCCACCTCTCGATCTAATCTACTACCTACGTTCCAAAATGTAAGACTATTTAGCAGTTCAATTTGACCTGCTAGAAAGACTTATATTATGGAACGGAGGTAGTAATGCCAGCACCTGTAGCCTGCCACATGTAGATTGTGCGGGACTCCAACTTAACAGAGGCTGAGAGCATGCGCCGCCAAGAACTATTGTAGTCGTGTCTGGTGGAACACGCCCATGCGCCAAGAGCATGGGGATCTTACACAGTGGATAGGACCATGGATCCACTCGGCCCAACTCCTCTGAAGCTCCCACTAGGGCAACTACTAGGCAGTCATGGACACAGGACACCTCGAGTGCTCTCTGAACCGAAGCACCGGTCGTCATGGCGCATAATAGGACTGAATCGACGCATGCGATTCGTGAAGTCGGTATCACATAGATTAGATCAAGCTAGGGCCGATGTGGCTCGGGTAAGGGAAAGGGAGGGCATGGGAGCCCTATCGCCATCAGCATACGGCTGGCCACATCTGGTAGGGGCAGCGCAAGCTAGAAGCGGACGAAAGACCTTTGGGAGCGGCGATTTTGAGCCACCCAAGGGTGACCCGGGAGTATAGAGTTAATAAGATCTATACATTGGTGACTAGAGCGTTGGACTGAGCTGAAATTCCTGGGGAGAGAGGAAACACAGAAATCAGCAACTGAACACCAAGATCCTCTTGTTACTGTGTAAGTCCTTACACAACTTTATAGTTCAAGCTTTTCATGATCCAACGCAAAAGCACTTTGCATCTCCATTCTCTAGTCACACAATGCATGCCTGTTGGTAGTTGCTCTTCCCGAGAAAGAAACAACTAGGGTCGTACATATGGAGCTACATCAGGCATGGATATATATTTTTTAGTCCCCTCTTATCCCCCTTAAGCTTAGCCACATGTGATGATCCGGTGAGACATGTCACTTGACGCCTTCAACACCACCACATGTCCAATGGTAGTTTCCTATCATGCATCAAAGGCAAATGTTATGTAGTCGACATTCACTTAACATCAGGGGAGTGAACTAATACATACACAAAAACAAGGTTATATATCATCTTTATTTCGATTCATAATAATTCTAGGGTTACTGCATCTTTCCAATAGCAAGGGAAACTACTCACACATGGAGGCAATCAACATCATCATAATAGTATGAATGAAATACATATAGATATATGAATACTTGTGCAAATCCACAATAGGTTTACGAAATACAACAAGATGAATGCAATTGAGATGTTGGGGATGATGATGGCAGTGGAGTTATAGTGGTTGATGATAAGGATGATGCCTAGGCCTCCAATTATCTTCGTAGCCTTAGGATCGAAGCTCTTTTGCGAGTTCCCACTCTAGATCCCTTCCGGAGGAGTGGTTTTTGCGTGTTTTGGTGTCTCTGAATATCGGATCTCAGATCCATCTACAAGAGGTGAAAGTATTTGACGAGGCGGTTTCAACGACACATGGTAGGGCGGGCCATACGAGTGGGTCGTGCGGACATGATTCATCCGTACTGATGATCTTAAAAGGCTCTAGATGCCTCCTGCGAATTGTATTCTCTTTGGCTTTTCTCCCAGGTGCATGAATAATTGTAAGGAAGGCCTTAATGACCTTCAATTAACAAATTTATATCCAAAATTGATAGCTTTAGGTGTGTGGGAGTGCGGTAAAATACCAAAATCCTATCACTACTTCTGCAAAAATAGAAAGTAAATATGCTGCAAAAATTCACTAGTCAGCAAGGGTAATCCAGGCTCAAAACAAAACTCATAGTTGACGCGGCGGTGAGGCCCGTTCGCCTAGCATGGGATGGAAGGAGGAGGTTATCTTCCAGGTCGATGTCCATGGCAACATGGTATGACGATGAAGTATTTCCTTCCCACTATGTTGTAGGCCCAAGACTAAGCAGAATCAGAGGTCCGTGTAAGGTTCACTTTGTGGAGTAATGGAAGGCCCAACCAATCTGCCTAAATCTATATGATCTGTATGACGCATATCGCATGAATACCACCTTGGGTGTGCAGGAACCCATGCATAAATTTGTAGATGTATCACAAATGCTATGCTGTGACAATAAGATGCATTGGTGTTCGTGATCTAAAATATGTTATGGAAATATAGTATAATAGATGGGAAAATGCTTATACTAGAATTCCGGCGATAGATTCTCCAAAAAAAAATCCGGCGATAGGAAATGCACTTATTCCTTCATATTCTTCCCGAAAACTTCTTTAGACTTGTAATGACCAGAATTAAAAATAACTATAAGGACTCCGCAACTCAAACCACATAATGCATGGTTGGTAGCACTTTCATGGGTTCTCTCGTAACAGGTGTAATCCACATCACATATGTATAAGTACTGATTCAGCTTCGAAGCCACAAAGTAGAGAGGGTGATTCAGAATCAGGTTTGAACTTTGAACAATATGGGAGCTCGCATTGTAGCCCTGAGTAAACCTGATATCTCTAAGAGCTCTAAGCTCCCTTGAATTGAAGGCCCGTGGTTGCTCCATCTGGTTGCTTGTATACGAATATGGTTTTTTTTAGAGAGGTTGTTCTTTTACTAGATGGGTGCCTCTGCTTGCTCCTAGGCATATGCACGTAGAGAATGCTTGTTAAACTCCCAGTTATAGTGTCATAATTTGTATTTCTCTCGCTAAATAGATTTAGCTAATAAGAATTAATATATTATATTAATTGCTTATCAATTATACATAATATTTAATCTGAAAACATGAATAATATTCACACCAAAGAATAAAATTGTTCACTTAGTACAGAATAACATACACGTATTTTCATCGGTCAAAAAATCACACGGAATAAAAAGGATTTTCACGTAGTTTTGAAAAATGGTCATGAAGTTGAAAATTGTTCATCGGTCCAAAACCAATTCTCACATGTCTGTAAAAGGTTGTTCACATAACTTCAATATTTATGGCTTTGAAAAATTATTACTCTAAATTTATTGATGGGATTGAAAAAATGGCGACCAGTCTTAAAAATGCTCACAAATCTGAAAAAATATGTTACGGTAATTTCTAAAATTGTCCATCAATTTGAAAATATTGATCGGTTTGAAATGGTCTGAAAAATATTCATTGGTCTGGAAAAATTGATCGGATGAAAAATATCCATACCATCTATAAGACTAAAATATGTTCATGTTTTCCACAAAAAATATTTATATGTTTTTAAAATAAAAAAAATAAGAGTATAAAAATAAAATAAGAAAAAAGGGAAAACTAAACATGAACAAAATGAAAAAATTAAGAATGAAAATAAAAAAGAAAAAATTCAATAGAAAATTTTGAATTAGAAACTACGAAAAATTAAAGAGAAAAGTTAGAGAAAAATTGTAAAATGAGAAGAAAGTAAAAAAAATAAAAACATAGTGAAAATAAAAGAAAGAAGAAAATATCCAAAAAAATCATGTCAATCCTCCGTTTTGCTTCTCATGGTTTAGCTGGATTTGCCAATGCTAGATTGCACCTTTTTTGTTGTTTTTTGCGACTGACATCTTTGTTTTTTTTCTCAATGTGCCATATGTCTATGAGATTAGCTATGGGTTATTCTGGTGGAACAAGC
This sequence comes from Avena sativa, assembly GCA_916181665.1. Lineage (NCBI taxonomy): Eukaryota > Viridiplantae > Streptophyta > Magnoliopsida > Poales > Poaceae > Avena > Avena sativa. The sequence continues at coordinate 69,889,979 of OV702292.1, forward strand.
CTAGACCACAGCGAACCAAATTCAAAACAATTTACACGTCAGCAAAATAGCATACCTGCCACATAATTAAAATGCCATTAGCAAACAATAGCGCGGCAGAGCGCGCTGGGTCCATCTAGTAATGTGCATATTGCATCATCGCCTTGGTATAGTTCCCACTGCCACAATGTACGAATGATCCATTTAGCTTAAATATATACTTAGGCTTCTCAAGTGGTGGAAGCTGCCCTGATTCCAGCACCACACATCTCCCACTCTTTGATCCATCTGGATGTAGGAAGGACATCACTAGCACGTTGTGCATGGCTAAAAATTACGAGCATGGTCCACCTAGGATAGATGTTATTTGGGTTTTACCCGCCCACTTGTCTTCACATAGGACCCGAGTTCTTGACACTTGTTTTGAGATTGAGCGCGCTAACCGCAGGTGTGTGTGTGGGCACCCCATCGGCTTACTACCTAATTTCAAAGTACTATGCTAGGGCCACAAACTAGTTTGGGGCATTATTATTATCCTGTACTTATGCAATGCTTTACTCCTTTATTTACTATTGTGCGCGGAGCGCCTGTACTATTTATGAACAAATGTGGAATGTTTTCGTGGTATCGACAAGCCATTGACACAAAACCTGGGTCCATCTCGGAGCCGACCGACTTTGTTGCGGGTAGCTTAGTGGGGTGGCCCCCATGTACTTGCTTTGGGTCTGGGAAACGTCGTGTCCGAAGCCCTGTCGACATATCGTTGGGTGTATGTTTCATGATCTTGCACATATCAGATCTGACAACAAGGGTTGAAGTACGTGTGGATATTTTCGTGCACCCTTGCAATGTTAAATCTTTTCAAAACGCCGTGTCCACGGTTATGGATGACTTGGAGCATAGTTTCTCGATCAGACAAATATAACTAAAGAATTACTGTTATAATACGACTTGAATCTGCTATGACTAGTAAGTTGGATAACCACCATGGAATGAATGAATAAAACTGTCAACTGTGTGAGTTTCCTCGGAAGAACTTCCTCGTATGGTCTCGAGGGGGAAATAGCAGAATGGGTATGTTTGGTGTTAGTATCAGGTTAGTTCCGAATAGGTCTTTCTTATCCCTCTCTGATAGCCGACAGTTTTATTGAGTCTCTATAGGGTGTGTAGTGCATGCTTCGCTACCGCTTTGGTACACCATACCTATGTGGGCAAGAGCCACCGAATTCTAAACTCGTCGTGTACTGGCCTCAGTACTGACCGCGTCCTTTTTCTATTGCCCTTTTTCGGCACCCCTTTTGTCTTTGACAGGTATAAGTTCGGCCTAGGCAGGGTTATGGATGCCATTGGTCATTCTTCAGGACTCTTAGTCCTATTTGCATCTTATCCGTGCTCGGATGTTATACCGTTTTCAATGTGATTTGGATCTTTGTATTGTATATCTGTATTCTTGACTTGTTGAGTCATTGTTGTATATATATGTTATGTGGATTCCATCGTGAACTATTGTGTAAAGATATTAGTTCGTTTTCCACCTGCACACAAGTGCCTGGTGGGTATTCTTGAATCGTTTATATGCGGGTTTGGCGGGAATCGCTGAAACCTGCACAGGGTCGATTCGAGGGTGTTACAAAGTGGTATCATGCCCGATAAACCTGCCTAAATCTATAAGATCCGTTTGACGCTCATCACAGGAAGACCACCTGGGTGCACATGAACCCATGCATAAATTTGTAGTTGTATCACAAATGCTATGCAGTGACAATAAGATGCATTGGTGTTCGTGATCTAAAAGATGTTATGAAAATATAGTATAATAGGTGGGCAAATGCTCATACTACTAGAATTCCGGCGATAGGAAATGCACTTATTCCTTCATATTCTTCCCGAAAACTTGTTTAGACTTGTAATGACCAGAATTAAAAATAACTGCAAGGACTCCACAATTCAAATCACATAATGCATGGTTGGTAGAACTTTCACGGGAGAAAGGATGTGTTAGCATATTGTAAGTTTATGGGTTCTCTCGTAACATGTGCAATCCATATCACATATGTATAAGTACTGATTCAGCTTCGAAGCCCCAAAGTAGTGAGGGTGATTCAGAATCAGGTTTGAACTTTGAACGATGTGGGAGCTCACATTGTAGCCCTGATTAAACCTGATATAATGTTCATATTGCATCATCGCCTTGGTATAGTTCCCGCTGCCACAATGTACGAATGATCCATTTATATTAAAGATATACTTAGGCTTCTCAAGTAGTGGAAGCTTCCGTGATTCCAGCACCACACATCTCCTACTCTTTGATCCATCTAGCTCTAGGAAGGACACCACTGGCACGTTGTGCATGGATGAAAATTACGAGCATGGTGGTGGCTCCGCCAGGTGTTCCTCCGTAGCCGCATCCATCCCGTCACGCTTGACTTAGCCGCATAATGGCTCTTTCATGTTGCGCACACGGGTAGCACAATACCAGACACGCAGCACATCAACGTCTGGATTGCCTCCTCATATTCAACCACACCAAACTACACCCACTCTCAACGTCATGAGAAATGCACGCTTTGACGACAACGTCGTTGCATCTCGATTGCAGCAAGTCCCTCTCGTGAGTGACTGCCTAAAGTGTTGTAAGACGGCGCTCCACAAATGTGGCTCTTTCTATCCTGATACCTTCCATTCTCAGATCTTTGCGTTACTTCATAAGCAAGCATATAAGCAAAGAAAACTACTTTGGCAAATCTATATGTTCCTATATCTGGTAACCATCTTGTGGACTATAGAGTAGTGTATAATGTTCATTTACAAGGTGCAAAGAGGGCAGAGATGAGGAGAAGCGTGTGTACATATATAGATGGATTTGTGTCCGTAAGTTAAGGATGTTACCATAATATGGTATGGTAGGTAGACCAATAAGATATAAACATTGGTGACTATCCAGCCCCCGATTGAACTGGACTTCCGGAGACATAGGGCACATATAAAGCAGGTAGTGGACAAAATAAATCTTAATTCGAGTCGTTACACAGATTTAACGTTAACCTTTTCATGATCCAAAGCAAAATCACTTCCCATAGATCCATGGGTGTTGGTAGTTTCTCTTTACGAGAAAGCAGCAACGAGTGCCCCATATACAGAGCTGCATCATGCGTGCTTATCTGTCGATTCCCTAACACTGTGACACTAACACACATACACTTGTTCGAACTTGGGCTATTCTTCGGTGGATCGGTTATGTTGTTGTGGGCGACATACGATATCATCGGAGAGCGCGACGGAGCTGGTGTGTCCTGGCTCCCCTGCTCGTTGTCCTGGCTATCGCTGCGGTGGTCTCGTCTGCCTCCGCTAGCAGGGGCGCCCGCCTGGTCTAGGCACAGGTGGAGGCGCAGGGTCTCGAACGCAAGGCAGAACTCCCAAATACAGTGTCGAAAATCAATATCCAAGCTCATCGTCCAAGCAACTTCATCTTCATCAATATCTAAGAAGGATGTTGATAGCACACTATATCCTAGTCCCACGTGGGATCCAGGCACCCGAAGAGACCTATCATGTACATGTCGTCAATGGTGTGGCACAATCCTTAATTCCATCTACGTCGCCCTAGTTGACAGTACTATCGTCAATTCTCTCTGTAGCATCCTTATTCACGAGCCCTTCAACCACTTCAGGAAAAAAAACTCTCATGTATTGTGATGTGAGATAGTATGGGGATCTGGAAATGCCGACACTGCGTATATTAGCACCGATAAAAATATTTTGTTGAATTGAACTCCCAACGACTCTATACTAGAAACCCACAGGGTTTACTCGCTAGCCCGGGCGGTTGTTCTCAACAATAAACAAATTGATCATTCTTGTGCTCACTCTGATCATATAACTATCATACATAAAACTATCGGCTGTTACTAGTACATTAATTTAAGCAACTAATAGTCAACTCATCTATACAAGTACATGTTTTATCTTTAACTTTATTGCCATTGGCAGCAGTGCTCGGTTGTATTTCTCCATAGGTAGACGAGACAATTTGTAGCAAAAGCGGGTCATTTTGTAACAAAATCGGAATTTTGATACAAGTGACTTTGTCATATAAAAAATGACAGCACTATCCTTTTTAGCTCAAAAGACTCATCCAGATGCTTCCCATTCGCAAGGCTCTGTATTTCTCCATAGGTAGCTAAGCAAATGCTGCAACTTTGGCAAATGTAGCCGCGCAATTGTGTCTTTTAATTATCTGAAACTAGAATTGAAAAAATATTTTTTCTCACTGAGAGATGTTTAGTCTTAGTAGAGTCCACAAGCTGATGTTGAGAAGAGCAGACGGAGAGGCGTGTGCATATATATCGCGAGCCCAATACACACCGATTGACGAGAAGGTACAATGGTGACCGTGAGTTAAGAAATGTCAAGATAGTGGAACTAGCATAGTAGTATGGTAGGTGGACTCGCAAGATATATACATTGGGTCCGAATTCCCAAGACATAGTGAACTACTATATAAAGTAACCAATGAACACGAAATGCTCTAGTACTTTTTCTGGGTGAAAACACCGGAAGAATTTATATATTAATAAAATATTATCATTACATGAGGGGACAAAAAAGCTAAAAAAAATGTTTGCAGGGCATTTTGCAAATCCGCTCACGCGATGCACGTCCCAAAAATCCGCTCACCGGAAGAAACTATGCCCCTGGAAAGAACTAAAGAAGCGATGCACGTCCCAAACTCCCTATAATACCGCATGATGCATATGTTGTATATTTATCTTCCAGTAACACGCAAATATATATCATTTTGGATGTAGGCATCTAGTTTAATTGGCAGACTGATTACACACTAGGCTACTTACATAGAGCTAGTGCCCCCGATGGCTCATCTGCTCGATGTCCAAGCAATTTATGTGGGGTTGCATCGAGGTCCTGAAGGCGGAGCGTATACGAGGTTGATCAAACATCGAAGTGCAGGTGGACGGGTAGAGTGGCTGCGGTTTGTGTTCGCCATGGAGGTGGATGTGGATCAGCTCGTGGACATGTCCATAGCCGAGCCGACTCCTGGTACCGGCATATGGAGGGAGTACGGCCGAGCTTGTTGCCATGCCCAATGCGCGGAGCAAGGTATACATGATGTTGTTTTCTTGTCCAAAATTATGAGAGTTTAATTAGTATAGTGCAGTATTGTCGCACAAGAGCATAATTTTTATCAATACTATTTTTCGTCTGGTCATGCCGTGAGAACCAAATTCTCGAGTTGATAAAAAAGAGTAATGCTGATAAAAAATACCAAATTCTGCATATTTGACACTTGGAGTAGTAGGAGCAAATTCTCAAGTTGATAAAAAAAGTATTGTTGTGTTGGAATGTTGCACCAATTATTGGCAGATTGAAACAAAATTAATTTGATTTGGAGTAAGTTCAGTAATGCAAACAAAAAATTTAATTGGAATGATGTCGATTCGAAACATATTCTTGTTAGATCGAAACCAGTTTTAGTTGCACGTGAAGAAATTTGCTACCATGCGGAAATAGTTTTTTGTTTGAAATAAAATAATGATTATACTAAAAATGTTGCTTCACTGAAGAAATTGAAGATGCACTAGAAGCAAGTATGTACTCGTCGCAGACATTAGTTATATGTTAGATCGAAGTAAATCAGATCTACATTGGAATCAAGTTTTAGTAGCTATAGCACTAGAACTTGTTCCCGCCGAGTAGAATTTTCGTAGAAAATGAGAGAGTACTCCCCAAGTAGGTAAATTTAGAAAGAAAAATTGGGCTAGTGGATTTGTTGCACCAAAATTACACAAGGAGAAGGTGAATGTTCAGGACTAATCCAACCACTGAAAAAACCCCTAATCGACAGTACGGTGGTGAATCCCTAGTATTGGACAAGCTTTTCTCTACCAGGGTAGGAGAGCAAAGAAATACAGAAGTAGGCGAGAATGCAACATGCATGCTCTCAGTTGCGTGGAGATTCTCTTGGTCATGTACAGATTGACCATGACTGCTGGTATCGGTGACCTTTTGTATCTAGATGTCTTCCATTCTCATAGCTCGTCATCACTCCACAACAAAGCACATATAAAAAAGCAACGATTTCCGCAAATCTTTTTATTCTTATATATCATAACTATGCTTGTGTGAACTGTCTGTCTATGATGTCTTTTTGTAAGGAGTCAAGATGGTGAAGGTGATGCAACATTTTTGGGGGCGTGTATATAACTATATATCTAGACGTGCATGAGAAGATGCATTTGTGTTGGTGAGTTAGGAGCCATATAATATTATGAGGTAGACTGATAAAGTTATTAAGATTTTTTCGTTGAAGGAATAAATTAATACCAAGATGACACTCAGACTGTACGACAAACATAATGACTCGGGAGAACGATCCACACGGCCGAAAAAAGAAGAAAAAGAAAGTAAAGACCAAGCTGAAAAATCAGAGAGTCACAATAGCAATAGCACCACCTAAACCGCAGCGAGTACTCCCTGAAATCTTCACAACTCTGACTCGACAAAGCATGTGAGTTCAGAGTCTACCCAGTCTTCTTCACGCATGACCACCATTGTCCCCTCATCAACACCCTGGTAATCGCGACAAAAACAATGCCAAAGCAGACGCAAGGGGGGTGGAGGTTGCCCCTAGCCACGGGAAAAATCTTCACATGAGACCGCATTCCGTGGCATTGGCAAAGCAGGCGAAGAGCCCATTGCTTGCCTGCCACGGATAACGATTCGTCGCATGTTGACTCAAGCACACCTATGTGAGATGTTATGCGCTTGCCATGGCCGGAGCAACCCATGAGGATCACGGAGTCGCCCCATTGGCACCAAAATCGTCAAGAGGCGAAGCACGGCCAAGCTGGTATCCCACCTCTCAGTCTAATCCAGTGCTAGCACCTGCAGCCCTCCACACGTAGATTGTGCAAGAATTCAACTTATCAGAGCTTGCCCCGCCAATAACTGTTGATGTCGTCATACCGGGTAGCACACCCCCATGCGCCAAGGGCATGTGGAGCTTACACAGTGGACGGGACCGTGGATCCACCCGATCCATCTCCTCGGAAGCTCCCACTAGAGCAGGTACTAGGAAGCCATGGACACCTTAAGTGCTCTCTAAACCGACACTGGACACTGGTTATATGTTAGATCGGAGAAAATTTGAGAGAATCAAGTTTTATTAACACTAGAATTCCTTTCCCCTCGAATAGAGTTTTCATAGAAATAAGAGAGTATGAAAAAGAAAGATTGGCTAATAAACATGAATGCACTTTCATCCTCACACGTAATCTTAAGAAGTAGGTAAGCTTAGGATGCAAATTTCAGCTAGCTCATTTATTGCAACCATATCCGACTAGAAACCGGATGGTACATGTTCAAGACTGATCAAACCACCGAAAAATCCCTAATGGACAATGCTGTGGTGAGTCCCTGCTGGCCATGGATCAGTTTTTTCTGCTTCTACCTCAGCGTTTCAGAAGACTGCTCTGATTTGCGTGGAGGTTGTCTAGGTCATGTACAAATTGACCATGACTTGTGATATCGCTGAACTTTTCTATCCAGATGTCTTCCATTCCCATAGCCCCTCATTACTCCACAAGCAAGCAGATATGCAAATAATCAACGACTTCCGCAAATCAGTTTATTCTTGTGTATATCATAACTATCTTGTGAACTGTCTATCATGTCTTTTTGCGTGGAGTCACGATGGTGGATGTGATGCGAGGGTTGAAGGAGAGGTGTGTATAATTATATGTAGATGGACGCGATCTATGGCGGTATGAACAGAAGAGAAGACGCATTGGTGTTGGTGAGTTAAGAGACACTAGTAAACGTGCATGTGCAAAGCACGTCTCTAGAATATAACACTAAAATATAGCACACGTATTTTAAATCCTATTTCACTTTTAGTGAATTGTATTTTTTTATCGGAGCCATTAAATAGGTCTCATGGCAGGATAATGTGAGGCATCATTTAGAATATGCTATGCACAAACATATGCTACAATTACTTGAAAAAATAACTCAACATCAAATTGTAGCGATACTTTTACTTGCTAAGCAACATTACCCACCATTTGTTCTCTGACGAAGATTCGACCATTATGCAGTCAATAATGCTTTGTTCCATGCTAGGATATTGTTTATAACTTCACTCTTTTTGTTCTCTATAATATGTACATTAACAAAAGTCGCTTCCTTAATTCAAAAGCATTCTACATTAGCATTCCTCGTAAATGGTTCATATGCAAAGTGTACAAATTTTCATCGGTTCAAGCTACGCCCTCTGTCCAGAAAAAACTGACTTGAATTTGTCTAGATTCAAATATATCTAGACACATTTCAGTGTAGATATATTCGAATCGATAAATCTAAATTAGTTATTTTTGGACAGAGAGAGTAAAATATAAAAGCAAACGGGTTCTTTAAAGTCGCCATATTGTTAAAACGACCTTATTTTTCAGATCAAAGAAAAGAAAGCGACCTTATTTGGACACGCACGCATCGCTCCTAACTTGAAAAAAAATACACCTTTCGACACACACGTGAGTACGTGACGCGTCGCTTCCCCTGTCTCAGCTTCCTCTCTCCATTTCTCTCAGCGACACACGCATAGACAGTACCGCCGCTTCACTGCCTCCCCGCCACCGGCGCGAGGACCCCCACTCTCCCCTGTCCGCGCACTTGCTCTGGCGAGGACCACCCTCTCTCCCGCTGTCGCGACGCCTCCTCATTCCCTAACTCCCCACCCACGGAGGCGGAGGCGCAGACCTGGTATCCATTGGATCGTAGGCCGCGGCCACTGCTCGTGTTGGAGGTCTATGCAGCGCCGTTCTCCACCAGTCCATCCGCCGCGGGACAAGACGCTGAATCGGTGCGAGCCAGCTCGGTAATTCCGCCATGGATGGTCGATGTTCCTCCTGACCGCCCTGCTGCTCGTATTTCGTCGCCCCCGCCCACCCCATCTGCTCGAGTCAGCTCTGTCCGATGTCGCCGACTTAGCCACAACGGGATCTGTTAACCACGACCACCTCAACTGATGACCACATCCTCTAATGCCTCCTTCGCTGCAACTGATGCTTCCTGGGCTATCCCAGCCTGCAAAAGCAAGGTAAGCCCCCTATCTGAATTTTGTTTTCAGATCTTACTGTGTATGGGAACAGACTCCTAATTATGGAAATTGATTGCAACCATTTGCCGTTGGAATTGGTAGCTACTGGCATGGATGAGAGGATTGAAGGATAGAACACAAATTTATTTTGAGATGGCGATGTTTTCACATGACTTATTTGATCATAAATTTAGCATGGCAAGCTCCACATGCCTTATTTGAGAAGAATGATAAACAATTGGAACTTGACAAAACTCTAAAAGCACCTCTTATTATTCTGTGCAACAAACAAATATATTCTTGTGTTGAATCTAATTTATCACATGCAGGGCCGTCTCCAGAATTTGGGGGCCCCAGTGCAAAATGTAAAACAAGGCCTTAAGTTTTATAAATAAAATATAACTTATATAACTAAAGCACATTGTCACCTAAATATATAACTTTGTTGATGGAGTAATTGTTTCATGAATTGATTGAGCAAGTACGGACCTACCAATATTGATCGACTGATGAATTGATCGTGAATTGATGATCAAGGTGACAGTGTGATTTTTGTCCTGATGCTTCACTGATGGTGTGGTATGGTTCCTTGTTGGGGGAACTTACTTGATGTATTCGATTCGATCTTGAGTAATCAGAAGTTAAATTGCATGTTGCCGGGCGAGCGTACAGAGGAAGAGCTCGTGTATCATCAATATGATTATTTAATGGAGAAAAATAGCCTAAATTGAATAGAGCTTTGAGTAATCGAGTTGGAGTGTTGGATTATGGATTGGACTGCACCTAATGGCAGATGGTGATGGCTTGCCTGATCCAAATCGCAGGCAAAGCCTTGAGGCTGGCCGCTTGGCGTTGTACAAAGGCACGACTGCCTTACTGGTCATTGTCTGCCTGCGAGGGCACCGTAAATTGAAGCCCATCCGGAAAATGAAGCGTCGAGGCGAGCTACAAGCGATGAAACCGTAAACTGCCTTGCGCGACTTGGTCCAGGACTGAAACTGGGTTGTAGCATTGAAGAAATAAAGCCCTACTAGAAAGTATACAAGAGAATTTGGCCCAACTTGGGGGCCCTTAGAATTTGGGGGCCCTGTGCGGTCGCACAGCCCGCACTGGCCCATGGACGGCCCTGATCACATGTTTGCTTGTTCTGATATTTTTTTGAGCAACAGAAACCAAGACAGCAGTCCACTGGAGTTTTATTGATAAAATCAACATAATTCTTATTGTTGTAGGTGTCTCTGGTTTTGTTAGCTTCCAAATATGTTGACTTAATTGTTCCTGGTTATACTCATCTTAAATTTAAATAAAATGCTCTGCCATGATCATTTGTTGATTTTGTGTACCTACAAGGTTGTTAGTACTTTGCATTGCAAAGTCATTCCTAATTCCAAAGGTTTGGCATGTGCTTGCAGAACTCATTGAACATCTATAAATCCTATGTATACGTGAAGCTGAGTCTGGCTTGGAATGTCATCTTCTTCAATGTGTTGAGAAAAACTTGCAAGTGTTTTTGCCTTTCTAAAAACATGACAATGACGATCATCCTTCACCAGCTGAATTTAGGATTTCCGTGTGAAGCTTCCTGGTCTAACAAGGTATTATAGACTTACATGCTACATATCTCATGCTCATTGGACCTCATTGTCCTCGAAACTTTTTTTTGGGCGGTGAGTTTTCTTGCTAAGCTTCCCATGTGTGTCTACATAAGCATTTCTAATCTTCAATGCATTACAATGACAAAGTTTTACACACCATATCTGCATTGAGTTATAGCATCAGGTTACAGAATTTTGCAAGATTAATTCCATCCTCCTATAATTTCTATCTTAGATTAGAATATATTCATCATAAATCCAAATAGATGATATAAGAACGCACATATGTCAGCCGTCTAAAACATCTCTATAGACAATGTTCTTCGTGCTTCTCCCAGATATGTCAACATCCTTGTTTGGCTTGGCCAAAATACGTGTCGTCTTTCTTGACACTCCCCTTGACAATGCAACATATAGCTGGCCATGAGAGAATACATGCTCGGGAAGATAAATACCAACGTTTGGTATGGTCTGACCCTGTGCCTTGTTAATAGTCATCGCAAAACTCAAGCGAATGGGGAACTGTTTTCTCTTAAGTTTGAAGGGAAGCGAGATGTCCTCCGAGGGTGACATAGGGATTCTAGGTATGAACACCCTTTTTCCAGCATGCTGACCACCAACAATCTCCACGTCAATTGCATTATCCTGGAAGGCTCTGATCATAAGCCGTGTTCCATTGCATAAACCATTATGAGGGTCGAGGTTCCGGAGCAGAATGACCGGACAGTTGACCTTCAATCTCAAACATGGGGGGGGGGGGGGCAAGCCATTTGGTGTGATCGAGTTCAAAAAATCAATTGTGTAATTTCTGCAAATCATCTTCGGTTGAGTCAAAGCTGTGGTATAACTTTTCTTCGCCTGGAAACCTAGAGATCATCTTGTCATTTAGGCCATCTACATGCTCGTTCTTGGTCGAAAGAATTGCACGTGCGCTCATATATTCTCTTGATCTAGCATTGGCATGTAACGATGGGAAGACATCTTCGATGAGTGTGTTAATAGCTTCTTCATCCTCGGTATGGCTAATCACAATGTCGTCCGGGAGACGCACATAATCGTTGCCAATTGTCTCTTCTGTTCCATTGTCGATCCTTAGGAGGTATTTGGAGAACCAAGGATCAGTCTGTGCTCTCATATTTTGGGTGAGGCGTATCTTCTCGGTCTTCTCCCACAGATAGGATCTCAAAAGTGTAGCATCTGTGATCTGTGCTCTTGTTCCACGTGTCACAACGGGAAGGACTTGCCTAAAATCCCCACCAAAGACAACAACCTTTCCCCCAAATGGCAAAGGACATTCCATTATATCCTGGAGCGATCTATCAAGTGTCTCAATTGCTTGACGTTTTGTCATAGCAACTTCATCCCAAATTATCAATGATGCTTGTTTAAGCAATTCCGCTGTACCACTCTGCTTTGTGAAACTACACATGCTGTTGTCAGTTAGCTTGATTGGAATTTTGAACCTGGAGTGCGTAGTCCGGCCTCCAGGCATTATCGATGCCGCTATACCCGATGTAGCAGTAGCGATCGCTATTAGGCCCATGGAACGCACCTTCGCAAGCAATGCCTTGTACAAGTACGTTTTCCCGGTGCCACCTGGACCATCAGCAAAGAATATCTGGCTTTTTTGGTTTGTCACATGATCCATTATTTTGTTGAAACCAGACAGCTGCTCAATGTTCAGTGTGCTAATTAGAGCTAGATGTTCTTTGTCTGAGGTGTGCTACTATACTCTGTGTCATAAGAACCATTAGTCTCAACCAGATCTAGAAGTCCATAGCTTGTAATGTCCTTTTCCATGGATTGCAACATATCCTTGATATCTCTAAGGACCATCTGCTCAAGTACTGACTCATTGGATTGTTTAAGACGAAAATCTTCAGACATTGATTCTAGATGTTTGTCCCACATCTGTCGGATTTCTGTTGCCTCGCAGAATACCAATATAGTTGCAAACAACCGTCTTAGGGCACACGACATCTGAAATGTGGCTGCCTCCATCATGCAATCATCAAGGGTCTTGTCGTGCTCAATGAGGCCTAAGTGCTCACATGCCTCCCTGAAGGAACTGCATGGTTTGCCATTTACTGTTTTTAAATCATCAAAGGAAGTGGCACCTCGGACATGACTTAGGAGCACACGAAGGTAGTATCTCTCCCCTTCAGCAGGGTGTGCATACACAAGTCTTCCAATTTGTGATCTCTTATTTTTTCTATTCTGCCACTTCTTTTTTCCTGCTATCCACCTATAATGTTCTGGAAACTCTCTATACAACCATTTCCGTGCCTCTGTAAATTTTCGGTTCATCTCAAAGTACTCGATAAGCATGGACTTGGAAGAAGATGGTCGGGCGACAACATCTTCTAGATTATCACCCGCTTGAAATGCAATTGTATGCATGTTTGGCAAATGAAGTTGGAGCTGCAGAACAGATGGACTGACACCAAACATTTTAAAACCATAAATCCTATAAAGAGCATCTGGAGTAGTTACATAGCGTGCATCCCTATATTGTCGAATTTCATTGATGACTCCACCATCATTGATGATATCCTGCTCAAATGCAAAGGATGTACGATCGTGCCCCTTGTAGATATACTTGAACAAGTACTTGACTGCCTTTATGCTTGAGCATGCTTCAACATTAATGTGGCAATTGTATCGCATAAGTAGAAATGAGTTGTAAGGGACGACCCATCTATTGTTCAAATCTGCTCCTCTGACCCTAACTCCACGCCCATCATCCCTTCTTCTGTAGATGGGATATGAGTCCTTCCCTTGCTGTGTGGCATCGCAAAATTCTCGAGGGTAACTAAATCGGCATTTTCCCTCAATCATGCAAGGACAACTTTTCTTCAACTCTCCACAGGGTCCATGTAGCATGTGTTTGACGACCAGATCATGTAGAATAGGGTATTTGTCTTTGTCAGGTATCTCTGCAGATATCACCCGATCATAGTCATCTGGGGTCGCTAACTTGCTTTTTGATTTCATGATTAGTAGTATGTGTTCATGCGGGAGACCTCGTTTCTGGAACTCAGTGACATGTACATAAGCTGCAACTTCTCCGAAATGCTTACCCTTAGTTAGTAACTCCATCATATCTCGTTGTTTCGCTTTGAATATTCTTGCTACCAGGTCTGGACGGTCTTGTGGCAGTTGTCCAGGCTCTAGTTTCTCAGTTATCTCCTCCCAATAAGGATTGCAGGTCATTGTGATAAAATAATCCGGTTTACCCCATCGCTGAACTATTGCCATCGCATCCAGGAACCTCCGCTGCATGTCGCGGTCGCCACCAGGAAATGTACGTGGAAGCACGATTCTCTTGCCAATCCGATCACCGCGTGACTCGCCAGCAACGCACGGTGTCAACAAGACCCTATAAAAATAAAAGTATACATGGTTATAGAATAGCATACAACATCTACAATAATGCAATAGAAGAAACTTGTGCACATTACCTGGTAGAGGTCAGCACGGATAACCTTCTGATTTTCCGGCTTTGAGTACCAGTCAAGTCTCATAGTCTCAATCTTGATGTACATGTCAACGGCCCACTATTGGAAAAGGCGCCCCCCGAACAAGATGATGTTAAAAAGCTTCCTCCTGACCTGCATCTTGAAGCAATAGTATTCTCTCGCACTAACAAATTTCCTTGATTTAGTTGCATTCTCCTCGTTGTCACTTAACTCGTCATCTAGGTTCTCTTCGTTGTCATCTATAAGTAACATCATCATAAATTTGTATACGATATAGACTCATAAGAATTAATAAATAACCAGTGATGACCAATACCTGCAGGTAAATCAGTGGGATTGTCTTCACGTGTCACAGGTAAATCAGTGGCCTGTTCTTCACGTGGGGCAGAATTACCAACTTGTTCCATATTCGAGTTATTATCCTCTGAAAGACGAAAACACAAGTTCTCATTCATAATTGAGCAGTAAGTATATAAATTAATAATAAACATCATACCTGGAAGTAAATCAGAGGCTTGGTTTCCTAGTTGTGGTGAATTATCCACTGAATCTTGGGTTGTGGCATCGGGGAGGAAAACATATGGCAGCCAACGATTCCAACCAGTCTCACCCCGTGGGAAGAACAGGGGATATGACAATGGGTCGTAGCACCCGTAGTATGCTCTAATGTACAGAGTTCGATCTCCTTTTGCATGAACGACAACACTTCTATCAAAGCAATTTAGTGGGTCGCTCCCTTCAAATCATATTGCTGCCACCTGAGATGTAGTTGGGGCATTGTACCTTCGTTGATCCAGGTTGATATCCGTGTTAAGTGAGATCTTATATTCATCTAGATTCGGAACAGACCCAAGACTTTTGAAAACTTGTGCATAAGGGTTATGCTCTAGTATTCTTAGAATATTCCGTATGAGATCCATATTAAGGTCTGGAGACCTCTTTGCCCTGTGAAACAAGTTTTCATCTGTATCATAAATATAGAGCTGGAAATGCCGAGGGCCATTATCAGCTGGCACCAGATCATCTAGAGCGTGGTACAACCCGGCACACGCTCAAAATGTATATACTCCAGTTCTTGCCGTAGTGCTGACCCGACGATCAAGGGTGACTCCTAGACTTGTGAATGAAAAGTGGGAGTTGAAATACCGTATATTTTCTCTAAAATATTTAGCATCCTTGTCTTCTTGACTTGTAAACAACCGTTTCAACTCTTCTGGAACCTCCGGAGTAACTATACCAACTTTTCCTTTTCTGCAACAAAATGCAGGACCTTCGTATGGAAACCGCAATGCCCCACAGTGGCGGCAGTCCGGGACTTTTCTTAGGACATGATGCTTTTTAGGTAGGTTTCGGTAAACAACTTCCTCAGTATCTGCTACAGGTGTTGCTTGTGCGTGATGGCATCCAAGATTGTATGATTCAAAAGTAACATCTAGCACATAAGAATATGTTATTAAGTTAACACTTATATTACATAAATTAACACTCAACAAGACGATGTGGAAAGGTTTTACCTTGTTCAGTAAATATCCTAGCTTCTTCATCAAGCTCACGGTATTCAGATTCTCCATCTTGCAATATGTCCAAACAGTCTAGTATGCAATATATTGGGCAAACATGAGTACAAAAATTCATTGATGAACTTTAAATGTGAATGAAAATAATATAAATATGTACCCTCTGATCTGGTTTGGTGAACAAGGGGCTCAAACATTCCAGATGGATCATCTGTCTGGTCGTTGCCCACTATGAAAAATCATAAGATCAGTAAAATATAATTAGGTTTGGTATACAAGAACACCTATCAAAATACCATTATTCACATGTCGAGATGCTTCTGCATGATCTGTAGCATGCTTCAATTGGCACGAAGTAAGGTTCATATTGGTGCTGCCATGTTCTTGAGTGGTTATTGTCAAGGTGGTACATGCAACATTGGTTGAGCATTCCTTGACAACCTTACTTCGTTTATAGTATTCACGTTTCTTACTCAACAGAATTTCCTTCTCACGCGTTGCCATTGCTGAGTATTGTTCCCTTCGTCGCTGGCGTTTGTCATCATATCCAGTTTGTTCAAGATTATTTGAGCCAACAAAAGGCTCGACATCTGAATAAACAAAAAGATTGTTACCTGCATGTACCAAAGGAGTACCAAAAGTACGATCAGTTGATATCGGGGATGAACCACCTGCAAATTGAATAGTGGAATTTGGTGTTCTTGTTGTCAGCATTTCACTTTGTTGGGAAGTAAGAACCGCTGACAGTGGTGTGTACGAACCTGTATTGTCTTAAGTTCTCATACTAATAAGCACAATATTTAAATTTTGTTGCTTTAAAAATTATACTGCAAGATGAAGAATAATACCGGGTATGCTAGTTGGGAAGCTGGGTGAGCTAGTTTGCCTGCGATGACTAACTTGTGATAGATATGCATTATTTATGTGAAGCCAATCAGAATCATCATGAATATCTAAATTCTCCTTGCCCATAGTGATTTCTTTGTGTAACTGCAGCTGGGTCACCGCTGATTTGAATGTATCAGCATTTTGGGTGTGCATATCTGTCAGCAATTGTCGGTGAATGAGTTATGTACGCACCAAATGGAAGTACCATGTCAATAGTTGGTATTTCATACCGTGAACAAAATTTTCAAGGCCAGTTGTAGTTTTAGTCTGTCCACTGTCGTCACGCCGTCTTTTACCATGGGACTGGACCAGTGGTGTACACGATGCCATGGCTTCAATTTCGTCATCCTTTGTTGCAGCTGCAACATTTACCAGATGACGGGCTTCCCGTCGTTTATTTAATATCTCGTCTTTATGTAGTGCGTAGCGATCCCTTTCCTTCTGCCTCTTTATCTCTTTAGGATCTGCAAGCATGTATGAATTAAATTATTATATTATTGATATAAAATGTTCAACCTGAATGGCTAGTCTGCACAAAATGGTCATGATGATCACCCTGTGACCCTGCTAATGGTGTCTCTGTTGCAGTGGATTCGTAATTTTCATTGGCAGCTGCATTTTTTTTGCGTTCACGAGTTTCGCGCCTCCTTTTTAGAATGTCATCTCTATTAAGTGCATAACGCTCTCTTTCCCTCTGTCTCCTTAGTTCTTTAGGATCTGCAGGCACCACAATTTTATGAAAGCACCACAAGTTTAGAATTTTTCAACAATGACATGATATTTTTCTGTACGCAGAAGTTTTAGTAGTCACCTGAGGAGCGGGTGTTGGTAACATCCTGTAATGGCGTGCGCTCCACATTGCGTTTCGAAGACGACATAGCTGTCCGTGTTTCCCTATATGTCATGGAAGAGCATGCGAAAGATCACAACCACAGAGGTAAACATATGTCAATCAATATACAGAAAACATGCAGCTGGTTACTCTTCATGAAATGCATATTAGTTATACAATATTGATTAACCAGTTTTCATGAAATGCATATTAGTTATACAATATTTATGTACATTCTTAAGATGATGCGTTGGATTTCATGAGAAAGTCACGGGCTGTAGTAGGTCGTCAGTCCAATAGACAAGCACTATTACGATGTGATACATGAAACATGGAGTAAATTGATCGACATGCACAACTAAGACGGAAAAAAACCTGGTTTTGGGAATTTTCGGGTTCCAACTTGTGATGGTATTTGCGAGTAATTTCCTGATTATATTTTGAATTTGAACGCAGGCATCTGCATCAGAGTGATCATCGGTGGCTTGGACTGTTTGAACCTGGACAGCAGGATGAGGCGTTGGCTCTTCCTCGGACGCCGAGTGCGGGCGGACAGCAGGTAGGGCAGGAAACGGTGACCCGGAGTGATCGTCCAGGTGCGTCGCCGCTCTGCAGGGAGGTGCACGAAACGGTGATGCCCAGAGTGATTGCCGGGTGCCTCGCCGCTCGACGGCCAGGAGGGTGAGCTGATGCGTGGACAGCGGCCTCGTCGGACGGCGGTGCCAACGGCCTCGTCGGATGGCGGTGCGCAGGTTAGGTCAGATTGTGGGAACGTAGGGGTTTGGAGATGGTCGTGGGAAATTGTAGTTTTTTTGTGGGGAGGGGGATGAGGATGCGGGCGTTAATCGTGGAGGAGATTGTGGAGGAGACGCAGACGTAGGGAAATCTGGCAGACTGTGGTCTGCCTGTTGACAGGGTTCATCTGGGTCGTTGTTTGGGGTGATTATTTTATGTTTGTAATCTAATTCGTCCGATTGCATTGAGTGCGCACGATCTGAGGGCGCTGGTTGTCTTGTGTACGATTGTTCGGGTGCACGTAAGAAAATTCATGTTTGGTCTTTTATTAGTAGTGGGGATGGGGATACAATAATATGAGGTAGATAGATAATAAATTTATTAAGATGTACTTCCTCCGTTCCAAAATAAGTGACTTGCATTTGTCTAGATTTGGATGTATCTTACATTAAAACAAGACTAGATACATCCGAATCTAGATAAACCCACGTCACTTATTTTGGGACGAAGGGAGTATATATTGGTGACTAGAGCGTTGGGACTGAACTGAAATTCCCGCGGAGAGAGGGAACACGGAAAGCATGAAGTACTGAACACCAAAATCCTGTTATTACTTTAAGTTCATACAGATCTTTTTAGTTTAAACTTTTCATGCTGTTGGTAGCTGCTCTGCATGAGAATTGAAAGCAACAGCTAGCTAGCGCCCTATATATGGAGCTGCATCACGCATACAGCCTCTCTTCAGTGCATTTGTTACGCCGGCGACGTGTATGACGATAGCGGCAAGCGCGGAAGAGCTGGTTTCCGTGCTGGCTCCCCAGCTCGTTGTCTTGGTAGTGGCCATAGTGGTCGGAGTCGGCGGGCGGACGCAGCGAGAGGTCGAGGCGCAGGTGGATGCACATGCGAGGGAGTGCGGGCGGTTTGTGTTTCGGCTCCAAGGAGTTGGACACTTGGACGACGCGGACCAGCTCGTAGATAGTACCCACGGTGGCGCGTGGAGAGCCTGAGCTAGTAGTCGTGCAGTCGCCGTTGCTTCCTCTGTGCGACTGGATGCCTCTGCCTTCATCATTCTCGTCTGCTGTTGTACGGGCACAAATATTACCGGTACCCTATAGCGTATATATTGTTGAAACTTGCTAGCACCGGGTTTCAACCTACTATTGCAGATATAATTACGGTTTTGCTATTTCTCAGACGCCTGAGAAATAGTTATTTCTCAGTCATCTTGTTCACCGTTGGATTTTGGTTCCAAGATTCGATTGAGCCATCTGGTTGCAGTTTTTTGTTTGTAAACCATGCATGTTTCCATTCGATTGAGCCAGCCACGTCAGCCGACTGAGAAATAGTTATTTCTCAGTCGCCTGAGACGTAGGCGTTCCCATATAATTAACCATACAATGTTTCATTGTTGCAAGTTATTGCCCGTTTTTGTTCAGTGTTGCTGCCGTTAGGAAGTGAGCCTTAACTCAATTGGTTGGGAGAGTGGTTGTACAAACTCAACATCTAAGCATTGGGTTTCAACCTAGTGTTGCAGATGTTAATTAAGCGTACAAAAGTTTCATTGTTTCAAGTGTTGCCACCAGAGAGATGGTAGCTGATATCAGTACTTTTTTTACGTCTAGCTAGATTTCAATTATGTTTCGTTTTCTTATTGCACATGAACTTGCGGCCTGTGCATGGTGTGGGTATGCATGAGCGGCAGTCGTTGTGGCTGGAAGCATTGCCAAGCTGTGTCCTGGTGGCCAGTGTTGTGGCTGGAAGCATTGCCAAATGTCCTGGTGGCCAATGTTTATACTGAGCTGAGGTTCTACTGGAATCGAGTGTTCCAAGTAAAAAAAAAACATAAAGCTGGTAGTTGTCACTGCTGTTGTTACTGTCACAACCCGGGACTGGCGATACTTTGTGGTTGATCTAGAAGAACTACTCGTTCATGCATACTTTCTTTGTCCCAAAATAAGTGATTTCACTTTGTCTAGATACATATGAATCTTAGTCACACGTCATGTCTAGATGTATATGTATTTTCATAAAGCTGGGTCAATTATTTTGATTCGAGCTGACATGAAGAGAAGCAGCTCAACGTGGGTGAGACAGATAAATCTAGAAAGAACATTCGCTGGTTCTATCAGAACAGGTCGGGTGGGTGAGATAAAGAATGATAACACCCTGACTGTAGCTTCAAGGTTTTGGTCCGTATGATACATCATCAACAAAGTAAGTCCAACTCCGGTAGGTAGGAAAGAGGCGACATCGGGGCGTCGTTATCCTGTTTTGGCGATGGTACTAGTTGTTAGGTGGTGCAAAGATCTCTGAAATTTTTATGTTTGGATTGCTTTATACTCCTGGTGAAATTTTTTGATAAATCCGGGTCCTACTCGCAAGAAAAAACTAAACCTTTAAAACAATACAAATTTAGCAGTCGTAGAATCAAATTCTTGAGATGATAAAAAAGTGTTTTCTTTTTGTGGGTTGATAAAGAAGTGTTGATATGGTAGATCGGAACAAAACTAATTTGATTTGTAATAATTTTCAGTATTGTGCACAATTTTTTTCGAATGGATCGGAAAGATGTTGTTAGAAACAGCTTTTTGTAGATCGAAGCCATGTTGGAAAAAATAAATCTTTGCACTGGAAACTAATTCTGTGCTAGATCGAAGCAAATCAGACCTGCAATGGAATTAAATTTTAGTAGCGCTCCAGTTTTCATATAAATAAGAGAGTATGGAAATAAAGTAGTGGGGACAAAGGGAAATACAGTCTCATCCTCGCAGAACCTACTGAAGTATGTAAATGTAGGAAACAAATATTTCAGCCAGATGATACTTTGCAACGAGCCCATCCGACTGGAAACAACTCAGGGGGTAGGCGCATGTTCAGGATTAAGCCAACCACCGAAAAAATCTCTAATCGACGGTGTTGTGGCAAATCCCTAGCAGTCGACGAGTTTTTTCTGCTTCAACCTAGAGATTTCACTAATGTGCACTCAGTTTCGTGGACGCTGTCTCAGACATGTACAACTTGACTATGACATATGGCATAACTGAACTTTTCTATTCAGAAGCAACCAGATTAGTAAAGCAATGACTTATGCATATATGTCTGTTCTTTTTTCACATAACTCGAGTCACTGTCTAGGATGTCTTTTGTGACATTGCGAGTCAAAAGGGTGAAGGAGAGGCGTTTATAAATATACATAGACAGCACCATATGGTGTAATATATGAACTGGCAAGGAGATGCATTGGTATTGGTGAGTTAAAAGAAGTTATGATAATGTGGTCTAATAGCTCGGTGGACTGATGATTAGGATGTATACATTGGTGCTACTAACTAGAGCACCAGAACTGAAATGGAATCCCCGTGGAGACACGGAACACATTAAGTGGGAAGTGAACACCAAATCATCTTATTACTTCAGACTCCTTACACAGGTTTATGTTTAAGCCATCGGTCCCCTCCTTAGCGACTTGCCATTCCTCATAGCTTGTGTTGGTAAAATAGGATTTCATCAGATGTAATGTTTATCACTTTGTCCATACTATATTTCAGCGCCATGACTGTTTTTCATCAAAATCTTCTTACCAGGATTCCAGTATTGCGCAAAAAATATTATGTTGTAGGAGTGCAAACAGGTCATCATTTTTGGAGACTTGGGTTGCCTGGCTCTCCAGAAGTTCATCTCTATCTCTACTCCTCCACCGCTCCATTTGAGAGTTGATAAAGTTCTCCTGGCTAGCTCCTCTTCCCACATAGGTGGCCGATAGTACTTGTTGTTTTCGTCTTAGGCCTTTCTTCGGATGTTGTCAAGCGACATTCGAGGCATCGTAGTGCCGATGCTACTTGCGGCTCTTCGGAGGTGGTAGCCATATGCGATGGTCGACCTTGGCACTATCTCCTCCAATAATCTCAAGGTCGTTGTTCCTCTCTCTGTTCTCCTTTTAGATCTCTAAGGTGGACCAGGAAAGGCGGAGAAAGAGGCAAGTTGGGGATCTGGTCTTCTTCTCCATGTTCCGGGTATGAGAGCTCACTACGAACCGCCCCGGCGCCGAAGCTACAATCCCATCTCGCGATGGAGGATGGTTGGTTAGTCCGAGGCGACGTCACATTCAATCTGCCGAGGATGTGTTTAGGGAATGGATCTCATTTCCGAATGTTGACATGGGGTCCTACTTGCGGTTTACAAGGACTGTTTTGTAATTTTATTTTCCTCTTGGTCATGGATGTAAATTGTAATGGGTGTTGTCATAATATAATCTGAGTTTGGGCCCTTCGGGACCTTTTCTTTGTTCATATTTTTTCTTTGGAGGATTCAAATGCAAGTTCAAGAAACTTTAATGTGAAACCAAGAGAAGCTAAGGGTTTCCATGCATACAAGATTAAGCTAGCCAACTAAACAAATAAATATAGGGATGTATCTGTGAATAATAGAAAGTGGCAGGACTCAAATGCATAAACTTTTGAAGATTCCTAAGGGCGCATGAAAATTCTTCTATCCTATGTTCTCCTGAGTAGCACCATGAAATAATGGTAGGTGAATTAGACTCCAACACTCGATACGAATACGGACCATTTTGTGGCCTTTACTCGCCATTCCAGTAGATAGATCACAACCAAAGTGGAAATGACATCATGCTCATGCTCACCATAATCCTAGAACGTAACAATTATTATGTGACAATGTACATTACAACAACTAGCTAATTAACAAGCTGGGATGTGGGGACTAAACCACGCACAATTATGTTATGTGCCTCCCACTTGTGTGCAAGTTGACTAGTACTTATTTTCCGGCTCAATATATTTATCTGAGTGCCTACTATCTAATAGCTCCACATTACCACATTTAGCAGCTAAGTTTAGACTACAACTTCAATAAGTAAGTTTGTTCTCATATCTCATAACTACCGGCAAGAATAATGTGACCTCAAATTTAGTTGTTTTCTTTGTGATGAATATGGACTGAAATGAATAGATTTCAAAGGATTAAAGTGAGATAGGGAGTGAGGAGGGACGGTAATGCTTCTGAGCAAATATATATTGACAAGCACTTGTTAGTGACAAGGAGATGCACTACTGCTTTTTAATATGTGATGTTATGCATGGTGTACTACTACATGGTAGATGGACTGACATGTTAATGTTGTTCGGTCCATCTACTTTGCTTGTAAGCAGATACTTTGGTCTTGATGTCTTGCATACATTTTTAATATAATTATGAATTTATGTCGTGTGCATCATAGGATGTAGAGGCCGAGAGGATTTGGCCATCCTTTTATGAAAGTTTTGGTAAATTGACACAAGTGACGATATTGAGTATCACCTATACCAACTAAAGTGTTAGTGAGCATAGAAGCAGCAAGATTTTGGGCACCATGGTCGGGCCGCACTATGCCCACACTCCCATTGTGAGCAACCCATTGCGAGCTGATGGCATCGTTATTGCTGGTAGACGGCGCTCCCAAAAAGAATCTCTTTCATCGAATGTAAGATAGAAGAAGCACTTTTTTATATAAACAACTTCCTATTAGGATGAAAGAAATTTCTTGTTAATAGAAGAAATCTCAATTGTTGGATACTACCTCTGTTTGGGATTATTAGTCCTAAGAGCTTTTTTATATTGTTTGAGATTATAAGGGCTATCTCATTTATTAGTCTCTCTCGTCCAATGCATGTTCTCCTTTTCCTCTCACTTCTCTCATGCATATAAAACTATTGGTGCATGCATATATTAATGAGAGAGAGTTATGTAGTGTCTTGGTAATAGCAACTTGGCCCTTAGGACTAATAATCCCAAACAGAGGTAGTACTACTCCATTTTACGTTAAAATGTATTTTAGTAGTAGTAGATGCAAGCTCTCCGGTCTGTAGAAAAAAAAGGCTTGCTCCGTTGGAAACCAAACATTAGTTTCATGGTTGATCAAATTAGGTTCATTTGGAATGAAGTTTCAATTCTATAAGAAAAACAAATTTGTTAATTAAAAAGATGCGGTTAGAAGTATTTTTAGTTATATCAACGCCATGCAACGGAAGCAAATTCTATAATCAACAGAAATATATATACAACATAATAAACAAGATAAGTTGTTACATTGGACATTTTTTTTTGGAAATGGATTACATTGGACATATATCATAATTAGTTAGATCAAAGCAATTATACATGCATTGGAAGCAAGTTTTAGCAACACTGGAATCAAAGTTTCTGAGTAGAGTTTTCGTATAAATCATAGATCACGAAAATAAATGGAAGCAATTTTATCCATGCATAATTTTCCAAGTAAGTAACTTTAGGAACCAATTTTGAGCTAATGGATTTGTGGCAGCGAGCCAATTGGACCCGAAACTAGCCAGGGGCGAGTAAGTTGTTCGGGGCTGATCTAGCAAATTGAAGATGCATAATTGGACGGTGATGTGGTGAGTCCCTAGTCATCGAAAAATTATTTTGCTTCAGCAAGGACATATTAGAACACTGCTTCAAGTGATCCGGGAAGTGTCCCGGTCATGTATAGTCTGACAACAGGATTGAACCTGAGTAACTTTTTCTATCCAGAGGCTTTCCATTTTCAAAGCCCCGTGACCATATAAGCAAAGCAACGACTTTGGACGGTGATGTGGTGATGTGGCGAGGCTTGGACGTTTGGGAACACTGCGTTGGGTGAAACTGACTGGGAATGTGTCCCGTTCATGTATGGTCTAACAACATGATTGTAGCCGAGTAATTTTGTCTATCCAGATACCTTCCATTTCCAAATCCTGGCGTTATGTGAGCATATAAGCAAAGCAACGACTTCGGCAAATCTGTCTCCTCCTATATGAGATAACTACCGTGTGAACTACTAGTAATAGGGATGCCTTTTTGGGAGGGGTATAGAGGATAACGGTGAGCTGGGGTTCGAATGACCAGTTCGTATATATAGACGATCATGGTCTGGAGTTTTTTTTTTTGAGAAACACAGTACAGTCTATAACACATACATGCATCCACCCCTATGAACGCATACTCGCACACCCTACCCCTAAGAGCACCTCTGAGACACTGAGCCGGCATATCGGATCTTGAGATTGACGAAGTCACCACGGGCGCCTCGCTGTTGATGGGAACGTCGTCTCTCACTGAAAGAATATTTTGTCTTTTATGCAACACACAGTGTCAAACCTGGGGTTTGAACTCTAGTATGGAGTTACTGACTTAGAAGAAGATATGATGATACATTGGTGTTCGTTCCTGCTCAGGTGGATGCGCGTGCGACAGAGTGGGCGCGGGTGGTGTTCGGTCCATCGAAGGACATGGACCAACTCGTGGGTGGTGTCCGCAGCGAGCTGAGGACATCTCCAGTGGCACGACCCAAACGGTTCGTTTCTATCTAAATAATTCAGCCCACAGACAGAAATTGGGTCGCGGGATGCGTCCAGCGGCCCGACGTATTTTGAACTCCCTCGCCCACTGTCAAGGACCTCTAATGGCAACGTGGAGGTGTCGGTGATGGAGCTTGCCCACCACTACGACGCGCAAGACTTCGAGCGCGAAGGAGAGGTGGCATAACAGGCAATGGAGGAGGTGGTCCAGCAGGTGGCGCTCGATGTCACGGAAGCCGCAGTGCGGGACACTGTCATGCCGCAACCCAGGCGATGATGTAGGAGGTGGCCCGCGAAGCCGTTGCTGAAACGGTGCGCGGGATGCGCAACATCGCAGCCAAGGAGGATACTGAGAAGAGGCGTTCACTACTGCTGCAGTGGCCGTTCACAAGCTACACCGGACGCCAAGGAATGCATCGCGCGATGCCGTGGAGGTGGACAACGTCGCTCATGCGGCTACAGTGGCGATGGACATGGAGACCGAGGCGAGGACAACAACGATCCAGATGAAGCCGTGCAGGAGAGCAGTGATGCACAACAGGTTACCGTCAAATCCTATGACACTACGCACGCAGAGGCGTCCGCGTGCACTAAGGAAGAGGCCGAGCGGGTGGCGCATGAGGGAGGGACCACTAGGCGGTGGATCTTGAGACGGTGTTAGCCCGCCAAGCTAACAAGCTTGATATGTCGCTGATGTTGGCGACGAACTTCCGCCCCACCGACGCTATGCAACGTGAGCATCAACGCGCCATCAGGAGGGCACGCAAGGCAACCGACGGCAAATCCTATGGCCACTTTGTCGGATCTGGGCCCAAATTTGGATGACCGATGAGTTGCATCGGACATGACGGTCTGTTTGTGTTGCTACTGTAGGGTGTGCACGCGGTCCTTGGGTCCGCGCAGACCGGTTCAGACGCAGTAGGACCGTTTTGGTCGTTCCACTGGGGATGCCCTAACTCCCTGTGGCACATGGAGGGGCTGATCTAGCAGTGGTACACGTTGTTGTCGCTATGCGAATGGACATGTGTGATGTAAGGAAATAGAACATAAGTGTTTTCGGGCAACACACAACGTAACTCTGGTGTGGCGTACAGGCCAGGGAGGTGTTACATGTTAGAAACAAAGAGTCTAATTCAACAATACATCATGCTCCCCTAATTTCAACTATGGGAATCACATTTAGATTGTGCTTACACTCAAGAAATAATGGATATGGTAGACGTTTTGTGAATATGTCAGGAAGTTGATCCTTAGAGGACACATAACGAACTTGCAACAATTTCTGTGAAACTTGTTCACGAAAAAAATGATAATCAACTCAATGTGGCTAAGCATGAAAAATAGATTGGAAGAAAGATATGTGGCACCAATATTATCGCATCATAGAACCGGTGGAGAATTCTGTCGAGCACCAAGTTCCTTGAGCAAAGATTCCACTCAGATAATTTCAGCTGTTGCTGCCTTATACTCAAATTATGTACTAGAGCGAGACATAGTAGCTTGTTTTCTAGCACTCTAGGCAATCAAGTTACCACCATAAAGATAGCATATCCCCCATGGATCGCTTGTCCCCAACATCACATTCCCAACTAGCATTTGAATATACAGAAATAGTACTAGAAACTGACGATTGAAGGAGAAGACCATGATCAAGAGTACTCTAAGCAAAGTGAAGAATCCTCTTGACCTTAGACCAATGACCTTCACTAGGTGAGCGGAGAAACTGACAAACTCGATTAACAACAAATGATATATCATGTGGAGTAAGAGTGAGATAGTCTAAGACACCAATAATACTACGGTAAGTAGTGGCATCATCATCACTAAGAGGAGAAATATCAGTAGAAAAAATTAGCAGCCACAAACATGAGAGTATTGGCAGGCTTACATTTAAGCATGCCAGCTCGTCGTAGAAGGTCAAGAGCATACTTGCACTGAGTAAGAGTAAGACTAACTGACTAATG
Organism: Avena sativa; assembly: GCA_916181665.1. Classification (NCBI taxonomy): domain Eukaryota; kingdom Viridiplantae; phylum Streptophyta; class Magnoliopsida; order Poales; family Poaceae; genus Avena; species Avena sativa. Next base: position 69,917,438 of record OV702292.1, read on the forward strand.
AAAAAACTTCAAGACCAAGGAAATAATGAAGATAACCCAAATCTTTGATATCAAACTCCTAGCAAAGACTCTAAACAAGACGATCATAGGTTGTGATGATGAATTGAGCACAATAATATCATCGACATAAACCAGGAGATAGGTAGTAATATCCGGTCGATGCAAGATGAACAATGAACTATTAGTAGTAGAAGCGACAAACCCATGTTGTCGGAGAACAGAAGCAAGACGGGCATTCCATGCACAAAGGTCTTGCTTGAAAACACATATGGCTTTAACAGGATAACACAAATGATCAGGGTGTTGAGTGTCCTCAAACCTAGGTGCTTGACGCATAAAGACCTCCTTCTCGAGAACACCATTAAGAAAAACATTCTGGAGAACAGTTTGACTCCCATCTAGGTCATGGTGTGTTCCGCTACTTTGGCGTCTTCTGTCATCCCCTCCACCGGCATGATTGATGGTCTTCAATCTTCCCTCCTTTGGTGTCGGCCTCCTCTGGTGTGACCTCCTCTGGGCCCATCAATTTTGGGAATCTCATCACTATCAAGCTCAATGCCACAAACGACCTCTTCTGCAGGGCTCAAATCGTATCGCATCTCCGGATTAATATTCTCCATGGGTTCATTGACGATACCTATCCGTGCCTTCCACCGATCGTCTCCATCAACAAGGAAGGCAGTGCCCCCGAGATTGTGCCCAACATGACGTTTATGGCATAGATTGAACAAGGTCAGGAAATAATGTCGGTGTTTCTCTCTACATCAACCATCGAGGTTGTTGGCATGATCATGTTTGCCAAAACATCAGCTGAGGCATGGGCTACTCTTAAGCATAGATTCGTCTTGCAGTCATCAGATCTGTCCTCACAACTTTGTAAGCAGTTGGCTAACATGAGGAATCCAGAATCCTCTAGCATGGTCTACTTCAACGAGATAAAAGCCTTGTCGAACATGTTGACCTCGATCGTCGTGGAGGTACTCAACATGGGTGAAATGATGTGTGCGAACTATACGATGGCATTGGACATGTTGCTTCTCGGTCCTTCAAAAGGTTCAAGAAAGGGCTATCTTGGCATGGGTAATGATGGTTGGTTCTTGGACGTCATCTTGCGATGGCGAATCACGTGTATGGACCACGAGGAAAAAATAAATCACTCTATGGACCTACTCAATCCTTCCTAGTTGATCCTACTTGGTACATGGATACCGGTGCCACTACTCATCTCACTAGAGAACTGGAGAAGATGCACATGAGGGAGCCCTATTAGGGCACAGATCACGTCCACACAGCCAACGGTTCAGGTAGTATGTGTATACTTCATGGTGGTTAAGAAATTATTCCTACTTCTTCATCTAAGCCTCTTTATCACCGTGATGTTCTCCATGTTCTAGATATTACCAAAAAAATATTGTCAGTTCATAGATTTTCTCAAGACAATAATGTTCTTGTTAAGTCCCATCCCAATACTGTTTTTGTTAAGGACCTAGATACGAGGGCCACAATTCTTAGAGGTTAGTGTCATGGTGGTCTCTATGCTCTTGATGCTTCTCCATCGAAACAAGTCTTTAGCGCTCTTAAAGCCGCGTGCTCCTAGTCGCATTCTCGTCTAGGTCATCCATCGAAACAAGTTTTTATCGAAATGAGCTTAAGTCAATGTGCAATAAAATTAGTTCGGTCATCAGTTACCTTTTTCTCTATCTCAATTAACAATTGCTTTTTTCGAGATTATTTATTTAGATGTGTAGAGCCCTACCCAAACCTCAGTTAGTGATCATAATTACTATGTAAGTTTTGTGGATAATTATAGTTGCTTCACTTGGTCATATTTGATTAAGCGCAAAAGGTGATGTCTTTGATGTTTTCTTGAAATTTCAGGTTGAGTGTCTTATCAAACACAAAATTGTGCATGTTCAATCTTACTCGGGTGGAGAATATATTAAACTAAACAATTTAATTCATAAGCTTGGCATCTCACACTGAGTTTCATGTCCTTTCACACACGAGTAGAATGGTAGTGCTGAACGCAAACATCGTCATAAAGTTGAAACTAGGCTTACCTTACTTGCACATGCGTCGGTACTGTTCCGTTTTTGGAGTGATGCATTTATTATGGCATGCTTCCTCATTAATCGTATGCCATCTTGTGTCGTTAACATGCAAACTCCGCTTGATCGTCTTATCAGTGAAATACATGACAATTTTTTAAAAAAATGTTTGAGTGTGCATGTTGGCCCAATTTGCGCCTCCACAACAATCATAAACTCTAGTACCATTCGAAAAAATGTGTGTTCCTAGGGTATAGTCCCCTCCACAAAGGTTACAAGTGTCTCTATGTTCCGTCTAATGGAATCTACATTAGTCGTGATGTTGTCTTTGATAATCTTGTCTTTTCGGTTTCTAACGTTCCATCCTCAGATTCCTCCATCCACCGATAATTCATCTATTTTGCTTGACCAACTTGAAGATCAGGTGAATTATCCATTGTTGCTTCCTAAGGGCATCTTCACCGGCAAGACGCAACCCGTGTCCTAATCGGTCCGCACGGACGCACGGGACGTGCACCGTGTCCCAGCGGGATGACCCATCCGGACTAACTCAGGCCGGACCGACCCATTCGTGAACCAAATCTGATGCCCGTATGGGTTTGTCCGGATAGAAGCGGACGCTGGCCTATAGCAGACTGGCCCAGTTGCAGGCACGCAATGGCCCTTCTTCTCTCCCCTCTCTCTTGGGCTGGCCTGTCTGATTTTGTCTGTTTGGATCGCACTGCTGGGCGCAGCTGGCTGGACAGGCCGGACCACGATCCCAAAGTGACCGTGGCTCGATCCAAACGGAAAAAATCAGACCCTTTGCGTGGCCGGTTTGGGTCTCCCCGGTGGAGATGCCCTAACCATAGTGAAGGTAGTGGTCGTGGTGCTCATTTGGAGATTATTTTGAAATCATCGCCTCCTAAAATTGATCAGTTACATGTTCACGTCTCTCAGGATCGTCACAATGATCACCACCGCATGGATGTGTACGTGGTTCAGCATGGGCCTGGAAGATTGCCGGCGCATGCAGCCACATCGCCTGCAAAACCCTAGCTGGTGCGCGGATGTAGGTCACACGCTCCCCTGTCCGGTTTGACTTGGACATCGACATGTCCCCGCCACCTGCTACTCCTGTCACGTCGCCTATTGCAGCAATGCCCGCATCATCCACTTCCTCTGTGCTATGATTGATGCGGAGCCGGTCGTCAGATCAGCGGTCTGAGCCTCAGCTGGTCCTTGCGCCTTATGTTCCTTTTCCTCTGGATTCTCCGTGTCCAGCTACTCGGAGCATACCTGGTGTGCACAAACCAAAACAGCGCCAAGACAACATTGTTGTTTGGTTGGCTACGTGTGTGGCACAAGCTGCCACTGATCCTCATGCTGAACCTCGCCATTTTCGTGCTGTCTTGGGTATTCCGCACCGGTGAAAAACAATGGAAATTGAATATTTTGCTCTAATTCACACTGGTACTTGGCGCCTTACTACTCCATGTTCTGGAATTAATAATATTGACTCGAAGTGGATGTTCAAGGTCAAGAGACATGCCAATGGCACTATTGAGCTGTATAAAGCACGATTGGATCTAATACCATGTAAGGAAATAGGAATAGAAGTGTTTTGAACAACACACAACGCAACTCGGGCGTGGCATACGGGCCGTACATATAAATCAGAGGTGAGATGTTACACATTTCAAACACAGAGAGGTTAATATGTAGTCTAGTTCCAAGTATACTAACATAGTCGTTTACATATTCTATCATGTGCCTCCAGCATTTCACTGTTGTTGTTACTATAGATGACAATTTGTTGTAGCCGATGTAGAAGAACGCTACTTATTCATGTACAATTGCGTTTGATTTTTGGTTCGAGCTGACATGGAACCAAGCAGCTCAACGTAGGTGAAATAAACAAAATCAGAAAGAACAACACATTATTGAGTTCATTTCTACATCACCATTGCTCCTGAACACGAGGTAGACTCTTGGCTTTAAATGGAGTGGCGAAAAATTCTATAGTTCAGTCTCCCGTGAAAACGAGGTTGACCCCTCCAGTAGTAAACCTCCTTTATCCATGATCATTCTATGAACACCTGTTTTTGTGGTATTTTTACCTGAGAGGCTGGTTCTATCAGAGCAGAGGTCGTGATCGGGTCACTGAGGGTGATCCCGCCCCATTGCGCCGGCAGGATAAGCGACATCAATATCCAAGCATAATCAGCCTGGTGAGCTCGATCAGTCCCACGTCATCATTGTGACATCACACTATCCATGTTCATGTGCGATCCGTCCACCGGAAAATGCCTATCTCATCTATCCCGTGAAAATGGTGGCTCCATCACCAAGTCCCAAGAGAGATCAACACCACGAGGTTGATCCCATCTACATCGCCCCAGTGGTGGCACTATCGTCAAGTCCCCACCACACTGAACTAGCGGAAGTCAATTGCATCGCTAACCGCTAGGTCCCTTGTATCCTTGTTTATTCATAAGCCCATAGGCCTCTATGAAGATCATGAGAGGATGGGGATTTAAAAATGATGACATTATGGTATATTAGCATTGAGAAACAAATGTGGTTGAATTAAGCGTTTAATAGTTGTCCGTACAAAAAAAATATTGGCCTTCACTATATCACTCCAGGTGATTGTCCTAAACAAAAGAAGAATTTGATCATCGTGCTTACACTGCAATGAAAATATATATTATATCTATAAAGCCTATAAAATATCAAGTGCGCTGATACATCAACTGGAGCTACTAATAACCAATTGCAAACCAAAAAGTTCATTTCTTGAACTGCGATTTCCATGCTGGCTTGGCCCAGCTGTGTTTTTCGTGACCCTTTCATATACGAACTGACCGAAGCGTCTTTTTCAGCTCAAAAACTGTATCCAGATGCTTTCCATTCTCAAGGCTCTGCATTTATCTGTAGGTGGACAAGCAATTGTGACAACTTTGGCAAGTATAACCGCTATTGTATCTCATAACTCTAACGAACTTTATAGAACTGATTTTTTTTTTTTTTGCTTTCACTTAAGGCATCACTAACTAACATACTTGACAAGCTGAAAATGAGCCAGGGAGGAAGTGCATGTGCATATATAGACAAGCACAGTAGGCACTGACAAGAAAATGCATTGGTGACCGTGAGTTAAGAGATGCCATGGTAGCAAGATATATGCATGGGTGATGACCGTCCGTCAAGACCAGAATTCGCAAGAGGCACTGAACTGTAAAGCAGCCATAGAATACAACATGCGCTATTTTTTAAGTGAAAACCGTGGGAGAGTTTTCCACTATTTGTTTAAAAATAATGCATTTTTTATTAATTATTGGAAATAATACGCAGTTTTAGGAATTTACAGGAACAATACAACCTCGGTTTCGCCGAATGCAGTCTATTACGGCAAACCACATTGGCTCTGCTTGGGGTCGCGCCTAGACCGGCATGACCCACCCGGCCCACCAACCTGCGGACATGCCGGTCGGGAAGGCCCAAACCGAGTGGCTGAACCCGATATGTCCATGGGACGGGAATATCATGAGCGCTGCCTCCTCCTTCCTCTCGTACTCGTGTTTCTTCCTTTGTCTCTCAACATGAAGTAAACTCGAGTTGTATATTTCCTAGGCGATTTTGAGTCGATTTAGCTCATTCTTACACCAAATCTTCATCTTAGATATAGTAGGGAGTCAAGGGAACCTCGATCTACTGATGGGACAGATCGTTGAGGCAATTTGGTTGTGCCCTTTTGGAGCAATGGTGGTTTGGAGCTTGGTGTTGGGTTAGCCTGAGCTGCCTTGTCTTGGTGGTGGTGGTGGTGGTGGTGGTGGTGCTGCTGCTGTTTCAGTGACTCAAGGCCGCTGGACGGAGGGTCTTCTCTTGCTTCAAGGGTAAACTCTAATCCCTCTATAGTTACAGTTTACTGTGTATGTTTATGCGGGTAAGGAGTGTATGCTTACTCAGCTGCGCGAATATTCATCTTGTGCATTAGTTAGATATTTTAGTTATCTATCTGTCTCGCAGTATTATTTAGTTGGTCCGGTAGTAATATTTATTTTTGTAGGCTGAATATTATAGACGGTATTTATGTCATGCTTCTTAGTTTTTGACGAGTCTGGATTTTTTTAAGTCAGGAGAGATGTATGATTTAGTGAATATTTTTTACTACGGTTCTGGTACTATCCAAACAAATTAGCAGGGAAATGATATCAGTGAGTTTCAGTATGTGGAGTTGGATCTAACGGTCCCTCAAACATGGAGCGTTAGTAAATTGAAGGAATGGTTGGCAGCATGTTTAGGGCTTAATTCTTAAACATACTTCATTGGTGTGCATGCATTGTGGACCAAGTCAAGTTAAACATTTTATGGATTTCGAGGTCGATAAATAGCACCTCTAAGTGGGTTCACCGTTTAAAGGTTGCAAAACCAGGGGAACTAACCTTGTCTCCTTAGTGCGTCCTGTCGTGAAGGAGGTTAATCCACCTAAAGGGGAGGGTGGGTACAATCCTGGCCAGACAAGTGAATAAAGTTATGGGTTGTATCTATCTATGTCAAATTATGTGTCAAATGCTGGAGGTGGTCGCTACAAATCAGGGCAGAGTAGTCAGGTAGTAGGAGGGTATGATGATAGCGGCGAGGCAGATGCGGACGAGGAAGATGAGCACATGCAGAACTAGATGGAAGATGAAGATATAGATGGTCATGTTCTTATACCGATGGTTCCGATGAGTTGGATGAATAAGATGATCTGTTGATTACTGCATCATGGAATCGGGACTTCTCTTCAGCAATGATAGTGAATGATGGCCACAATTTTTCCTAGCAATATCACCCGAACAACATTGCCAAGAGTGCCACATATCCTGACAAGAAACATCTGCAGGATACAATTATTTTCTGGGCAATTTCCATACAAAGGGTTTTCAAAACAACGATGTCATCTAAAAATATTTGATGAATTAAACGGGAACATTCTTCCGCACCCTCGCTCGAGGATGTCGGGGTGTGCACATACTTTTTTTGTTTTTTGCAAAATGGGATGTGCACATACTTCAGACTGTCACAAGTCAAGTGCATACTTTTTTTTATCAAATACTAGTAAGCAGATACACCCTCTTTCCCAAATTGGGTGTCTATTAGTTTGGTCAAAGTCAAACTTTATAACTTCGAGAAAATGTATAGAAAATAATACGAACATTTACAACATCTACTCAATGTTATTACAACCATCATGAATTTTATTTCCATATTATATGTATTTAGTATTATGTAAGTTAGTATATTTATATATATATATATACTTCATCAAACTTTATAATATTTACCCCTTCGCCTCCAAGGAGCCTGAGGAGGCGATTAGGGTTTTCGTGTCTCCCGTCAGCACCGTAGGCGATGTGCCTCTCTCGGGCCATGGAGACAGGGTGGATCTCGGGCCCTAGAGACAGGGTGGATCTCGGACCCTCGGGCCATGGAGACAGGCTGGATCTCGGGCCCTGTCGGGGAGGCCTTCGATTTCCTTTTTTAGGATAAAGGTTTAGTGGGGCAGCGCGCAGGTGGTGGCAGCAGTGTCTTCTCCAATAAAATCTTGCCGGCTTCAGCCCCATCTCGACGACGATGTCGAGAAGCTTGTGGGAGTGGTGTGGTCCTCAAGGACTTCTTCTGGCTGTGGGGATCTTCAGATCGTCAAGGCGGTTCATCCTTCTTCTTTGTCTCCGGGACGGATGTGGCCTTCTGGGCCTGTTCGGTGACTTCTCGTCTACATCCAACAGCGTCAAGCCAGCTCTCGGAGGAGCGGGAAACACGGTCTGGAGGTTGAAGATCAAGGAAATCTCATTGATTTCAATATAATATTAAATTGTTCGTTGTTTTTTAATGCCAAAGTCCTATTCGCAAAAAAAATTATAATATTTGACTTTGATCAAAACTAATATGCATCCTAATTTAGAACGGAGGGACTAGTTAGCAATGCACGGAAGATACCGGTAATCAATTAGCCACAAACAAGTATGACACGTGCTTCTAAGTTCAAACTTTGTTTTTCTTTTTTGGAATAAAATTACATTACCGGTAGATGAGATTATATACTCGGTGACATGCGTGAAACGGATGTGGTGATTATTTTCAACATTGTGGTTATGGACATATATTTCCCGGTTCAAGGTATTTTTAAGTCCGGGAAAAAATAGAGGAAAATTCGAAATGGGACACATGCAGATCAGTTTAATTTTTCGGGAGGGTAAAAACTGGCAAACATTTTGCTAAATGTGGAAATACTGATGAAAACTTAGCCAGTGTCAAAAATATTAAATTAGAAGGTATATACTGTAATTTACTGGTTTTCCCCTTAACACGAAAATTTCTAGGTATTATGCTCGTGCACGTGGTGGGTATCCATGACATATACAAATCGATCACGAGAATTGGGTCGATCTCTCAATACATTCTTGCTGATGTCTTCCACTCCCAAAACTATGCAATTCCCCTTAAGCAGCTAAGGGAGGGTAACAACTCTTTGACAAGTATGTCGGCACGTGTATCTTATAGTCCTTGGTCCTTAAGTGTTCTTCGTTTTCCTTAATACTTTAACTAACTAATAGAGCCAAGGGACTTAAGGGAACTAACAGAGTCGAGAAGCTACCTCAAGGCCCCGGAAGAAAGGGGGCTAGCTCAAAGAAAGCTATGCAGCGAGAACATATAGAGACGAGCATAACATGGACTGACGAGAATATAGATCGGTGTTCATGAGATCAGATATCTAGATGTTACCGCAGTATAGTCTGGTATGTGTGTTTCATTTTGGTAGGAATGCCGGATGGTGTTCATTTATTTTATATGGGAGTTAGATCATGCAGTACAAAAGTAATAACGAGACTAGGCGAATTCAACATCCCATATCTTAGCCTTCTTTGATTCATACGCAAAATTAGCAAACTGATGTGCTACCTTATTAGCATCCTGTGGACAATGTTGGAAAGAGTAGGCCTTAGTATTTAGTAACTAGCAGACCCGAGTGATACAAGCCGGGACTTGAATTCCCAGAGACAGGAAACCATTAAACGTGAAGATATAACACAAAATATGCTTGTTCACTCGTCTCCTACAGCTTCAACGTTTTCATGATCAACATGAAATAGTTATGAGGCCTTTCGTCTCGGCTCACATGATTCTTCGCCGCTAGTAGTTGAGCACGAGGAAGGAACCCTATATGTCTCCATATACGACACCAGAGACATGATTCCTGCACAATTTGATGGTGCCCTCGAGCTGGAGCGCATGCAAGGTCAGCGTACATGCAAGGGAATAGAACGGTCTGTGTTTGCTTCACCGAAGTGGGAATTTGCGTAAGGCGTATGTTACCAGGTTCGGGACCGCCCTCCGTGTTATATAGCCGGTTAACCAAACAACCACCCATAGGATTTACAATCGGTTTGTCACAAGATTGTTATACTATCTAATCTATCTATCCAATACTTTATATCCCGGTACGGTTTAAAACTTTTTACAAAAACATAGGGGTGACATAGCTAACACGCTAACACACCCCTCAATCATAACTTGTCTAATATAAGATTGCTTCTCAAATCTTGTACTTGTCACACCAAGAGAGTGGTTTAGTAAACCCATCTAACTTGACCACCTGTTGGAATAAATCTGATGTCTAGTAACTTTTATGCCGGTCATTTCCTGAAAAAGTGGTAGTCAAATTCAATGTGCTTAGTTCTATCATGAAAAACTGGATTAGCTAAAAGGTATGTTACACCCAAGCTGTTTATAGAGGACAGTGTATGGCAAACCCTCTTAAAAAGGAAATGCATTGGCTCAATTGCTTTGTCCCAGGTCTATTGGAAGCCAGGCGATTCAAATATCTATGCCGGTCTAATGGCTATGATTTTTTTATTTGAATCATTTAATATTAAAGGTGACTCAGAAATTAAATTTTGGGAAGACAAATTGATGGAAATGCTACACTCCGGGGACACTATTCAGCTCTATACAACATTGTTCATAACAAGTGTGATACTATCACCATGGTTTTGGGATCTTTCTCACCAAATGTGATGTTGAAGAGACTTATTTGGCCCCAGGCTTGCATCTTGAAACACTTGGTTACAAGCGTTCGGCAACAGTGCACTTGTCACATGGGGCCGATGAGGTTCGTTGGAAGCTAAGTGGAAGGAAAATTCTCAGAGGATTCCATGTATAGGACTTTGGTCTAGCCATACGTGTGTCGATAATAATAGGAAGTCTGAAAGATGAAGATACAACCCGAGATAAAAAGTATTTACATGGTATGTTGGTCGAAGAGTCATTCTAACCAAAGACCACCTTGTCAAGTCGAATTGATATGGAAGTATGAGATGCGCATTTTTGTCACCATAATGAGACAATTAAACAACTATTTTTCAATATAAATTTACCTATTCTATATGGTCAGTCATTCAAGTAGGTTTCGGCTTGTATCCATGTAGTACTGCTAATATTTGGTATCCGGTTACATGGGATTGATCATATGTATAGAATTCTTAGTGTGGGAGTGATTGTTGTTAATTGGTCGCTTTGTCTGTGTAGAAATGATAAGGTTTTTAACTATAAAAATCTTATTTTATGCATGTTATCTACCAATGCACCAATACACTTCGTTTGTGGTCGTCTCTACGACGTGTGGAGAATCATGACCTATATACGGAGGTGTCTACATAGTTGGAGGATATGACAAGAGATAATTTTATCCAATATGGATGGAAGCGTGTTCTACGAATTGGCCCTCCATCATCATAGGAGCTATGCAGTTTCTTCATGATTACTTGTATTTCTTCTTTTTATTCTTTTGTTTTGGACTTGTTGCGGCCGTGTGCATCCTAGTTATGTAGAGGTCGAGTGCTATGCTTAAAACTCTTCTTGAAATAGACTTTTGTCCCGCTTGTGCTTAAAACTCTTTAAGTAATAACTCGCCATTTATCGGGAAAAAAATCAAGTGAAGTAATGCTAGATTTTTTTTTTCACCATGTAGGGTTTTCATACAAAGAGTGTGAAAAAGGAAAGAGTGGGGAATAGACCGAATTTCAATTTCATCCTCAAATAAAGCTCCAGAATTAGGTAAATTTAGGACTTGTTGCAACAAGCGAATTTGAATTTCAGTTCCAGCTAATGGACTTGTTGCAGCGAAGCCAACTGAAACTAGTCAGAGGGGTGGCGCCTGTTGATTACTAATACACTGATCGGAAAAAACATAATTGGATGGTGCTTTTCTTAATCCTTCGCCGCAACGAGGTTACTCTAGTTCAACTCAAACTTTTAAGACACTGTGCTCAATTGTGAGGCGGATTGTGCAGCTCATGTATAAACTGACCACAGCCCTTGTTGAGCGTAACTTTTTTCATCCAGATGCCTTCCAATCCCATAACTACAGTGCGAGCTAGAGTAGTATATAGGATATCTTTCTGAGAGGAGTCAAAAGGGTGATGGTGAGACGAGGAATGAAGAAGGGTGTGTATATGTAGACGACCATGGCATAGAATTAACGACTGACAAAAGATGTCGTTGGTGCCCGTGAGTTAAGAGCATCTCTAGCGCCCCACCCCCACACCAACACCAACACCCCAACGCCCCGAGACGCCCTTTTTCGGCCGGTACCCAAAAAAACTCCCAACCATCTCCCAGGAGCCCGTTTTTGCCTGCACAGGTTGTTATTTCACCTGGCATACCCAAACCGAACCCAATACCAGGGGTGCGAGCGGGGGCGTTGCCTGAAGTGAAAACTTGGGCGGACCTGCTTTGTTGGTGAGACGACGCAAAACTCCTCCCACTCCGCATTTTCCATGATGTATGCTCGTTTCTATCCCACGCCGCCTCTCGCCGCCGGCACTAGCCCTCTCCTCCAGCACCACGTCGGAAACCCGCCACCGCACCATCATTTTCCCTGACCTCCAAACCAGCCGTCTTTCGTCACCGGACAGTTCCGCGCCGACCGAGATGCCACCCTGCTCGTCAGATGTTTGGGGTTTTGGCTCCGCGGTGATGGAGTTAAACGCGAGCATATGTTCGCCATTCTGATGGAAGAGGAAGTCGCTACTTCCACCGACGATGAAGATCATATGAAGACCCTCTCTTGTCGGGGCGCCGCAATAGTAAGCCAAGTCATCGTATGCAAGGCTACTGCATTCTATATGTCGACTACTTCGTCGAGATACATTGCACGGTGATGTGGTATTTCAGCGCCATTTTAGGATGAATTGGAAGCTCTTCCTGAAGATTTTCGATTCCCTCTAGGAGTTCGACGACTACTTTATAGGCAAGAAGAACTAGAGTAACACTGCATAAGTGCACCACTTCTATGATGATGGTTGCATATGTAGCTCTTGTTGATACACACGATGACTATCTACACATGGCGAAGTCCACTGCCATTGAGTGCATGTATGGGTTCTACAGAGTAGTGGTGGCAGTATTTGAGCCAATATACTTGATAACACCCAATATAGAAGCCACTGCAAGAATCCTAGCATAGAGTGAAGCAAGAGGATTCTGTGAGATGTTTGGAAGCATCGACTACATGCATTTGGCCTGGAAGAACTGTCCATTTGCTTGACAGTGAATGTACAAAGGACACAAAGCAGCCTGCAGTGTGGTACTTGAGGCCGTGGTTGATCATGATCTCTCGATTTGTCATGCGTTCGTCGGTATGGCAGGATCTCACAATGACATCAATGTCCCGTAGTGTTCTAATGTCTTCTCCAACCTTGTTGAAGGCCCTTGTCCTCCGGTGAACTATGTGGTCAGTGGCCATCAGTACAATAAGAGATATTACTTGGCGGATGGCATCTTTTTAAGATGGTCAATAATTGTGAATACAATCTCAAACCCTCTTGTGGGCAATAATTCTCACTTTGCTTAGTGCGAGGAGGCTTGCAGGAAGGATGTCAAGCGAGGATTTGGTATGCTCGAAGAGCGTTTTGCTATTGTCTGATACGTCTCTCTTACATGGTTGAAAGATCAGGCGTGGGAGGTGATGAATGCATGTGTTATCTTGCACGACATGATCGTTGAGAGCGAGCGGGGATGCCCGGGGATTGATAGTGAACCATATTTCAGACAGGGTCCTCTTGTAGAAGTTGATCAACAGATATCAGCTGCATTTGCTGCCTTTCTCGCCATGCTTGAGAAAATTTGAGATCCACATACGCATCAACAACTGCAAGAAGATCTGGTGGAGTGCTTGTGGATGCCAAAGGAAATGGAGAGAATTCCTTATTTGACACTATTTGAAAATACGATACCCTATTTGACACTAGAAAAGTTTTTCTTTCTTATTTGGTAGTTGGTTTAAATGTTTTGTCTTATATGACACTCTAGTTCATTTCGAGCACTAACGGTGTTAAATAGACATGAAAAGACGCTTTTGCCCCTGGGCAGAAAAATAAACTTTGCACTCAGTATATATTTTTCTCTCACCGTTGTGAATGCGTGGGCGCCATGGCGATCGCTGCAGCGGAAGATGGATTCGCTCCTGACCCGGTGCTAACGCAGGCGGAGGTGTTGCCTGTGCAGCCGTGCGTGTATAAAAGTGTACCTGGGGAGTGTAATATGATGAAGTACTAACTTAACCAAGCAATGAAGAAAGAAACAAAACGTATAATACGTGGGTCTAGGGATTGCCGGAGATTTGAGCTAGCTTTGTAACCTACGTTATACTCGTCGGGAAGTACACGCTGCGCCGGAATGATTGAGCCAATTCTGATACAAGACGCACGGCACAGCGTGGCATCAAAGTGCGCCTCAACAACTACGGTTTTTCTTGGTGCTGGACAGGTTAGCGCCTCACGGCAGGGGTATTTCACGCAGAAAAAATTAACGGATCTATGTGACGGAACAAACGGTAGTTTTCTATTATATACTAAAAATAATATAAGGGTGTTTTTCGAGGCACCAGGTTGATCCACATCATCCGAATTATTTTGGATAGTTGGATCCAGAATTTGTGGTTAGGATTTAATTATTCCCTCACGTGCCATCTACCTTTTGTTATCTTCCTATTCACGTGCAACCTATAAAAACAGATTCCACGTAATCTTTTTTACATGATATGCACCGAGAGTCCTTTTGGAGCACGGGAGCTCAAAGAAAATCCAAGTTGAATGACTCACGTACAACCAACTTATCTGCATGATTCTCCCTAAAAAAGACTTATATGCACGATTGTTTAAAAATCACAAGCACCATATTTCCAGGTATCTTTTTTTTACGGAATCCGCACCCACCTAGAGTTTTTATGAACCTAATTATACGGTCTCATTGACGCGGGACCAGTATGCAATTTGCTCTGCTAGAAATTGCCATATTATCATATTATCTCCATGACGACCATGTTGCACACATTTTTGATCGTGAAATGCATGTGCATGAAAATGCAAAAAAGAAAAAAGGATAGTAAAATATGATATCGTGGATGTGTTGTTTAGAATAAATTTAGAACTATGGTTTAGCTAAGCACTCAAGAAGTTTACTACGGGCTCAAGATATATGCCCAATTATAATTTACATTAGTCCAAAGACGAAATAAATGATGTGCTAAACTGTTTGGCTAATTCTCAGCTGTCCAAAAATGTCTTAGTTCGGAAGCTATCGATCTAACACTAATATTGTTGTAAGATTATTTTTTTAATCTAGGAACAAATACTACGAGGTTTTTTCAAGGTTAGCGAACTATTACAACACAATGATTGAAATCCACTTCTCGCAAAAAAAAGTTTGTGAAATCCACTAATCACAAGTTAATTCTTACTCTATAGATAATATGTGTTCTCTAAATGACCAAACAATTCCAATACAGCTCAGTTAGACCTAGGCTACAACTCTTAAGAGAAGGTAAAGAAATAGTTTCCTCAAATATTTGTTAAGCCATTCTTCGTTTTGAATAAGAAATTTTCCTTCTTTAAAGTATAATTGATCAAGAGAAGTGGAAAGAACACGAAAAACTAAGAATGTTTAATAAAGTCAAGCTTCATCAGAGTCCGCAGTGTCAACTTCATAGATTCTTCATATCTAGACAAACACGGCACAAGTAAGAATAACTTCGGGGTTTCATAGATCCACATGACACCAATACAAAGTTTTTTACCATAAGATCATTGAAGAAACTTTGATATGAGGCACACCTCAAACACGACAGGCTAACAAACCGCTATCTATTGCCAAATTGGTGAGAAAAAGATTGAAACTATATGTGAGGACCACTAGCTCTATGGCGTAGACCGTGACTGTCAGGCCTAGACGGGGATAGTAAGACCAGTATCTAGAATATCCCACATCTATGTATTATATATTAGAAATAAATTATGGCTAACGAAAGGAGATATAGTAGAAATTTTGAAGAAAAACAATACAACTAGCTATCAATATAATGGATGTTATTCTTATTAGTAGACCTCAACCAAGTGATTTCATATGCGTTCTTGAAAAAATTATTATAACTATTCATAGTAACTTCAATCAGACAAACTAGATGACACTCTATTCTGGTAGCACAACCTGAAGAAAAAGATATTTTCAAAATTTTAGAAAAACATTCGATCACCAGCCTACTAGCTTTTTAAAATTAATAGACTACAACCAATAGATCCTGATAACTGTATATAATTAAGAAAAAACAAAAAGAGTACATAATAGTGACCAAACATATCAAAATCTCTAAATCTACAATATTGTACCTAAACACACAAGGTATGTTTCTTCATCGTAAATTTACCAAAATAACAGGCCAAGTTCTACACGTGTTCACACAATGTCAAACGCATGCTCATATTCATGAGAGCACCCAACACCCACACATGCCCATGACTCGGTTGTTACCCAATTCCATTGTTCATCTAAGCATGTGGTGATAATATGTTCCATGTAGAATAAAAACTAATCATATCCATATATAATACAAAAAGTAAGTTCAACAATTTACTTTTAGAACAACAAGAAAATAATAAAATAATAAATTGAGAGTTTATAATTACATATGGTATATAGCTGCTAATGCTCATGTGTCATATGGAATAAGAATTAACTACTGAATATATGGCTATTAATAATGTAAACCATGTACAAAATTAAGTGAATACTGGATTAATATTTATAATCATATATTATGTATAAGCGATGGCTCATATGTCCTATAGAATAAGAACTATTTATGTAATTCTATAACTATTAATTGGGTAGTCCATGCACACAAGATTATACACATATCCAACACATGGCTAATACTATTATTTGCCCATGGCCAATAAATCATAGCTATACGGTTCAATCCTACTCATATACCTCAGATATCCATTGGTATTTATACCCATCAGTAAATAATGAGGATAAGATATATTTAATTTTAATTCGTCAAGAGAATCTACTTTTCTATACCATTCGAAAGATCATTCCAAATCTTGTCCACTTTTCAAAGGGATTGAACCCTTTTTATAACTTGAACCACAACATAAGGATTTTTCCTAAATATACCACTGGTACCAGAAAACACACTATAATTCTTTGCCTCAGAACATTAAGTCAAAGCCTTGATCTAATATCATGCATACAAGATACATCTATGGGCAATAATATGGTGCTGGCCGAAAATAATTATTAATAACCATTCATTAGCAAAGTTAAAATATCTACAGAAGTAATATTTGGATAGATGAATATGATAGTTATATAGCCATAATATTTCCATCGCATGATGCAAAAAACAAATGTAGGATGAAAATGCTTAAGCTGCGAGGGCCACCATGCTAGTGTTATATAAGGCAAAAAAATTAGACCAAGTGTCAAATAAGGAAGAAAAACTTTTCTAGTGTCATATAGAGAATCGTATTTCCATGTAGTGTCAAATAAGGAATTATCTCAAGGAAATGCCTAGTTGTAATTTGTGTTTGAAAATTTGTTAAACTATGGACTTGCTTTGTTGAACTACTTAAATTCTATTTATTTTTAAGTTAGACTATGTAATCAAAATTATGGTTTATATTTTTGTCTTTTTCAAAACCAACAAATCACCCATTGGAGGGTGGTTTCGGGGGCGCGGCTGGTAACCACCCTTAGCGAGCAGTAGCGCCGGCACCCCCAAATAGCGCCGATGATTTTGCTGGGGTGCAACAGTTAGAGATGCTCTAAGAGATGTTGTAAAGTGGGGTTGTAGGTAGACAATCGCCCGTGGCCCGGCGGACTAAGCGCCCGTCAAGCGCTCTTAACCCAGACAGAACTGGAAATCCCGCAGAAACAGAGCACATTGTACCAATAAAGCAGGCATTGCCAAATCCTTGTATTCCTTGCTGGTCCTTTCACATGATCTGAGAGATTTTCATCTTGTTAACACGATGCATTGCTGGTGGTAGTTGCACTGCACAAGAAATCTAAGCAGCAGCTCGAGGAGTCCCTATACAGTATATACGACGCCTGTACCATGTTACGCCTGTCGGTCTGCCGTTCCCTTAGGCCCATATACATTATTTGGAACCTGGACCCCTCTTCAGTGGATTGGTTACGCCGTCGACGTCTGATGATGTTAGGAGGCTGTTGACCGGTGGAGGCTTCTTCGTTTAGTCCAATCTCATCTAAGGAGAGATTTCTTCCTTCCTCTGTCCGAGGTTTTAGGATGAAGTGGTCTCTCTTTTTATAGTTAAGATGTGTACGCTTAAACATTCAGAACGTAGGCTAAGTATTGAGCTGGGCCAAGTGGACGCTAACAGACGCGCAGCAGAGCTCGTGTCCATGAAGGCTTCTGTCGTTGTCGCGTTGGTGTCGGCGAGCTGTGGCGCGCGAGGTCCAGCCGTTTACATAGGTGTAGCATTTTGGCTTCTCGGGGGACGCAGACCAGCTCGTAGATGGTACTCACGGACGAGCCTACTCCCGGTGTGGCGCGTGGAGGAGCTGAGCTAGTAGACGTGCACCGCGCACCGAGCACACACCGTTGCTTTCACTGTGCGAATGGAGGCGTGAGGCGACTGCATTTTAGCATTCTCATCTGCTGGTGCAGCGGGCCAAATATTTACCGGTACCATATAGCGTATCTATTGTTGAAACTTGGAAGGGTCGGGTCCCAAATCTACTCTTGCAGATGTTAATTAAGGGTTGAAAACAGCAAGGAAACTTTCCATCCGTTTCCGAAGAAAAAGGAAATGGAGAGTTAAAAAAAGAAACAGAAACGGCATTTTGCAGAAAAGGAACGGAAACGGAATATTTTAAACGGAAACGGAAAAGGAAATGGTGGAGACATTTCCGGCAGAAACAGAAACGGAAACGGTAAGAAAATTCAGGATAAACAAATACGGAAACTTTTCAAAAATATAACCAATCAGCCTCACGTACGAAATAGTGCTTTGCGTCAGTGATTTCTCTTCCTCTTGTTCAGCCATAGAATATATGAAGGATCTATGTAATACATGCAACTAGTCTAGGTGATATATACTAATCAAGTGAGTGTCTTAGCGTTTATGTGAAACTATTTATGTGAACTTATGTGTTTGTCGAAGTGTTGAATTATCTGTATTATTTTATGTTCAATTGTCGCGTTTCAAAGTTATGAGATATTCTTTATCTATTATATGTTATTTTTAATGTACACATCGTGATATTACACCACTATTATATTCTGACAAATGTCCGTTTTTATATAGTATTCGTCCCGTATCCGCTCCATATTCGTTTCTCATGATTTCCGTCGTTTCCGGAGTTTTTCGTTTCGTTTCCAGTTTTAGTAACACAAGAGAAAACAAAAATGATAACATATGTTTCCGTCCGTTTCCGTTCCGTTTTCATTCCTATTTAAGCATACAAGTTTCATTATTGCAACTGTTGCCTACGGTGACCAGGTAGTTTTCACTGCTACTGTTACTGTTACAACACGGAACGACACATGGCACTTTTTTTTCCGAATAAACACTTGTATTATATACTCAAGTAATTTCTGGATTACAATCATAATTATTCATGCTAAGGAGAGCATCAGGTCCTGAACTAAGCCACACTGCGGTGCGGGAATTAATTCTAGCAAAATTCACCATAATATCACTATATTTATTTTGCTCCCTGCAAATGTGTGGCCGATCAAGAACTACACGTTCAAAAAATTGCCTCTCTCCTGTCTCGCCCCCCTCCCCCCCCCCACGCGGGCTAGCGGGAGCTTCCCAGCGCCACTGTTTCCCTCCATGCCTCTCCTCTCCCACTCCACCATCGTCGGGCGTGGCTCGGGCAGTGCCCGCTGTTAGAGTATTAGGCATATACGGTTGTTATGGTAGTTTAGATAGAGTTACGATCTGTTTACGCACAATCCTAACTTGACTCGTACTCTAAGATGATCCCCTGTACGCCTATATATACTCGCCCATGAGACTCAATAATACATATCCATCATATTCCGTCAAACTCATACTCTTTCATGGTATCAGCCTGACCGGTCCAAACCCTAGTCGCACGCTTCCGTGCGCCGCCCCGGGGGATCGATCTCCATGATCTCCGTCGGGGGCCGCGCAATCCGTCGCAGGGTTCGTCCGCCGATTTGTGATCGGTTGCCCTGGTGAGTCTTTTTCGATCTCTAGATTGAGTCTTTTCCGATCCAATCATCCATGGGTAGTGGATAGGGTTTTTCGGAAGAAATCCTTGTCGGCTCGACTGACACCGATGCGGTGCCGCCTTCAGGTGGCATCGTTCCTTCCCGAAGGGCGTCGTGGCTACTCATTGTCCACTTCCCTTTGTGTACAGACGGAAACCCTAGGGCCAGTACATTGGCCTGGGCACAGCGTTGTCGCTTCTTTCTTGAAGGTGTTGCTTGGTACTTGATGAGTCGATGCTAGGAGCATGGTGGATCATCTTCGGGGGCATAGCGGTTGCAGGTCTCCTTCGCTTAGTCGACATGCTAGCCGGGGGAGGGCGGCGGTTAGGCCAGAGAGGTCGTTTTAATTATAAATGAACTAGGTCTATTCCATATTCAGACTTGGTTCTGTCTGTTACGACCCTTGGCATATATGAGCAACCTGCCCACACGCAGCACGGCCTCAGGCCCACACATAAGTAACATGAGAAAATTGCAGAAAACCACCACATTTGGAGCAATTACTGCAAAAAATCAACGGTTTTCGTTTTATTCTCAAATCACCACGGATTTTCGGGCTCGCTATGTCAAACACCCACCTGTATTGACTAAATTGTTTGGTTAGTGCATTTAACTGATTTTCTGACGATGGGGACCGCTTGCGGGATTTTCTGATTTTCCGACGATGACCAAGGCGATGGCGTGGTGATTTGCCATAGCCAGCCGAAAACCCGTCAACCCTGTAGGTGGGCCCCATCATCAGAAAATCAGTTAAATTCACTAACAGGACAGTTTAGTCAACACCGGTGGGTGTTTGCCACAGCCCGAAAACCCGTGGTTATTTAAGAATAAAACGAAAATCAGTGTTTTTTTTTTGCAGTGATTGCCTCAAATGTGGTGGTTTTCCGCAATTCTCTCCTAGTAACACACAGCTAACACACTTTCCCCCAACTACTCATGCAGTCATGCGTTACACACACTTGCGTCACAGAAATATGCTGCCCTATGTGACGCGTTCTGTATCGCTAAGGTGCTCCATCGTCGTGTGTGACTATAACGTGATAGCCAGAAATATTCTATGCATGACAGGGTGTGTGTGTTCCAACGATAGTGTCCGCCTGCTTCCTGTGACAGCGTGCGTGTGTTCCTGTCTAGAATGCAGTGCATGTGTTCATGTACAGAGCAGAGCCAGCCGAACGGGCATCACTCGAGCGTATCGATCGGGAGAGCGCCTCACGACCGGAGCGTAGTGGAGCGACGAAAATTCTCGAATCGGTGAGTTGCCGAACGGGCCCTTACCAGTTTCTTTTCTATCACTTGAACATTTGTAGGTACTATGCTCGACTGCATGGTAGGTGTCCACGTCATGTACAAATTGACCACCAAAATCGAACATGGCTCTCAATGCATTCCTCCCAACGCCTTCCACTGCCAAAACTATCCACTTCCACTTAAGCAGCTTTGTGTATATCTTATTGCCCTTGGTCTTTAAGTGTTCTTCGTTTTCTTTGATACTTTAGCTAGTAGAGTCAAGAGGCTCAAAGTGATATATATAGACCAGCACAACATGGACTGACAAGAAGATGTATCGATGTTACGGCAGTATAGTATGGTAGGTGGCTTGAAAAGAGTAAGCATTAGTAGTATTTAGTAACAAAGTAGGCCCTGGTGACACAAGACGGGACAAGGTCGAAGCAGTGTGCGCACACGTGCAAGGGAATGGGTGCACTTTGCATTTGGTCCCGAGGAGGATGCTGATCGAGGACTCGGCTGAGCTAGTTGTCGTGCCCGACGCAGACAACATGTTACAATGGTGCACAAGCACTGAGCAGGCGGTACAATGTGACACCCCATTGTTCTTGCTATACGAATTCACGCAGGGCTGTCTTGTTGCATTTTATTTTAAAGGAGGTAGGTGAGGGTCATTTTACCCCGATCTTTTGTGTGCCATCCTAAACACTATCGTTCTTGTATGTTTATTCCCATCATGTATGTTTTTATCGTCATGGTTTTCGTGCACATCACCAATCCTAAAAGTTCAAAAAATTTACAACAGTCGAGGGGAACAGTTTCACAATGAATAATAGTTCTAGATGCATCTATCCGGAGTGGAAACAGCTAGAATTTAGAAATGGGAGACAATTGATCACCTTCTAAGAGAACACATTAGAACACATTGTATCGAGAAAGAAATGTAAAGTAATTAGCCTCCCAACACTCCATACAAATGTAAAACCCTTACGGCCTTTACTCGTCGTTTCAGTTGATTGATTGCAACCAAAATGAAGCCTTTTTTACATGGAGTTGATCATTCTATATGCTTGGTCGATTTGGAAAGCTCTAAATCCTATTATCTTCCAAGTAGTCAGACCAAACCTATCAAACCTATAGAGATGCAGACAATCTTCAAAGAGGAACTTCGATGGTCAAAGTACAGGGCAATAGAAAGAAGTATGCCATGTGCTCTCCTTTTGTAGATAGTTTTATATGACTCTTATTTTTCTTGTAGGAACCTCTTGTACAATTGTATCAGCTATAAAGTCTATAAAAATATGTTATAGAGTCCTACTAGTTTCCACCAAAAACACTTGTGTGATGAGCACCTTAGTCACGTGCAGATTGACGGGTTTTACAATTCCATCTCAATATATTTATCCCATTCATTCCAAGAGCTCCACATTACAACCTCTAGCAGATAAGCATGGGCGGCTACTTTGGTTAATAAGTTTGTTCTCATACGGCGAGCACTTTGGTAAATAATTATATCAGATCTCATATCCATCGGTGCAAATTGTACTTCTTCAAAATTCTTTGTTTTCTTTGTGAAGAATATTGACTGAAATGCATAGATTTCAGAGGGTGAAGGTGAACCGAGGAGGGAAGGTAATGGATGTGGTCGGCTATATATGACAAACACTTGTCACTGACAAGAAGATACCCTAATGTTTGTAGTCTGAGAGATTACATGGTGTAGGACATGGTGGATGGATTGACATGAATATGCATCATTGAGGAACTATGAAGCAGGCAGTGAACAAGTATGCTTCATCTTCTGTACTCAGTCTGTAAAAGTTTTGTCGTCTCATATGAGTGTAAAATTTGTGTGGGCTCACAAATTGACCTCACTAAACAACCCCTTAAGCTTTTCCTAGTCTAAAACACAAATTTTACATCAATTTAAAACAATCCTTTAAGTTTTTTGTGATCCAGAAACAAACACGGGTGCGCATGATCTAGCTAGGCTAGGTGGTAGTGTGTGGACAGGTGTTGATTGGGCCAAATCATTCATGCGTGGAGGAATTGATCAATCATGATTGAATCAAAATATTTTCTTCATGATATATGCAAACCTAGGTTCCAAGAAAATATATGTTTGTAAGGCCTTTGCATCACCACTCACACGATGTGTGGCTGCTGGTAGCCGGTGTAATTCACATTTATGTAGGTATCAACTTCAAATCCCAAAGTAGAACGCGTATCCAAATCGGGTTAAACTCTGTATTGTGTCATATCCACTCACATTGGACCTCTGATTAGCATGTTCATATTTTTGTTGCAGTTAAATAATCGAGAAACGGACACAAGTGTTTTCATAATATGTTTTGTTTTTCTAACAAAGATACTACCATTTGTTACCTAATTGACAAGATTACTGGAATTACCCTTGAGGTGCCAGTTGTTTACCCTGTTAGCACGTAACAAGAGAAGTTATGTCTATTCTTTAATAGTATGTTCTCTATTGTACTTGTAAAATGTTATATATATGCAACTTGCATTATTTATTTCCTAGCCCAAGCTTGTACTGGTGGGTATATATGAATTACTGCAGATACTTTGATACCATAACAGTTACGTTGCAAAGATTTCACCTGGTAATGAAAATTAGGTCAGAAAGGGAAATAAAACACGAGGATGTCGAGGTGAATGGTGCACATGGGAAAGATCAAAGAGGGAAGCTTAAGCTGAAATGAACTGAATTGTCCATTGCCTGCTTTGTTGAGTTGGAAATAAAATAAATTATTGAATTGGAATTGTTATCAGATTTTAATAAATATAATATGCAATGGACAAATATTACCTGATGGGCGAACACATGTCTTAGTGTGTCAAAAGCATAGACATTGTTATATTTTACAAATCAAATCAAATTTGACTTGCATGGGAAGCAAGTTTTGGGTACTACTGAAAATTAGGCATCCTAGTCGGCCAAAAAATCACCAATCAAATCGTGTTGTTGTAGATCCCAAGTCTTCCCCAAGTTCTTTTGCTCGAAATTAGACGTTCCTAAGACCTACAGCCGTGCCTGGAGAGTCTTCTCCAATCTTGTATTAATTGGCTAGATCCTTTGGCCGTCCTAATCTCTTCTGTCTTCATACCCTCCATGCCCATATCTATAGATTTTTTTGAGATGCCCATAGCTATAGATTACTACTTAAGGGAGCACATGAGCAAAATCAACGACACTAGTAAATCATACATGTATCTCACGACTATGAGTGTGAACCGTACATATGCACTTCCTTTTTGCGATGAGTTAAGAAGGTGAAGGTGAGGTGAGGAGTGAATAGAAGAGGTTGTTGTGCGTACATATAGATGGCAAGGTGGACAAGGAGATATTAGACCTTTAACAATGGAGTGTATCTTAGCACGTAGCCATAAAGGTTATAAATAACTAAGAGACAATCGATCTCTCCAATACATTGAATCTCAGAGGTTATATTTTAATTTTATATTTTGGTAAAAGACAACTAACAAGACTTTTAGTAACAAGGAATATCATGACTGAAACAAATATGATTTGATTTGCCTAAGATATACAGTACATGTATTTACGATATTATTTTCAGGAGAGAGAGAGAGAGTAAGATATGTATCACTTCAAACAACCCGTTATGCTTTCCGCGATCCAAACACGAAAATGTTTGCGAGGCCCTAGCATCTCCACTCACACGACGCATGGCCTACCTAACCAGTGTAAAAAATCGCTATCTGTATAAACTTGGAATCCGGTAAGAACACTACAAACGGTATCATACCGGAATCTGCTTCGTATTGCATACCCTGTTCAAACTTTCGATCATATCATATCCCATCGCCTTCCTGCTCCACCTATTTGTAATTCTTATTACTTTTGGGACTTTTTGTACTGCTGTTGATGAATATTAATAGATCTGTGGAATTTCGCAGAAAAAAACTTGCTACCCACATGAAACAGAGATGCACAAGAAGACTCACGTCAAGGTCGCCACAAAGCGTCATCATCATCACTCCTGCTCGAACCAGCGACTCCGACTTCACCGACGACTTTCCAAACTGAACCTAACAGACGGCGTCGAAAACCATGTTGACCTATGCCATCAAAGCAAAACTTTTATAACAAGGGATATCAGGAATGAAGCAAATAAGATATGATTTTCCTAAAATATTCATGTATTTGCGACATCATTTTCAGCACGGACAGAGTAAGATACGTATTAATTTCAATTTTCAACCACCCCTTATGCTTTCCGTGATGCAAACACAAAACATGTTTGCGAGGCCCTCGCATCTCCACTCACACGACGCTCTAACCAGTGTAAACATTTCTCTCTAAAAAAAAAGTTCAAAAATTCGAATCTGTGTAAACTTAGAATCCTAAACGATATCCGATATGAACCTCTCCCTCCGTTTAGAAATATAAGATGTTTTAGCTTTGTGAAAAGAGTGTATCTAGACTCTTTTTAGTATATAGGTTCATTCTAAACCTCTACGAACCTATACACTAAAAGACGTCTAGATACATTCGATTCACAAAGCTAAAACATCTTATATTTCTAAACCGAGGGAGTAGTACTTAAACGATGCAATATCGGAATCTGCTCACGTTGCAGCCCGAATTACGATGTTTCGAACGTTGGTTTGTATCCCATCGCCTTCCTGATCCACCCGCTCGACCTTGCGGCCTTAACCCAACCGACCTAATCGTTCCCGAATCCGATCGAAGGCACCGCCCTCCGTCCCATCCAACCCCGGCTCCCCACCAACCCTAGCCCCAGCCCCCGCTCCCTCCGTGGACATGGGCAGGGAAGAGGCCCCCCTCTCCACCTCCAGGCACCGCCGCCGGCCGCCGGGTGACGACGCGGACGAGGCCTACTCCCCGAAGCGCCAAATGCGTAGCCATCATCATCACCACCACCGCCACGACCATGGGTACACGAGAGGTCGGGAGGAGGCCTCGCTCTCGAAGACGTCGGCGGCGAATCCGGGGGAGGGCGAGGCAGAGGACGGTGAGATACTAGACGACGACACCACCGCCGCCGCCGTCTCTAGAGGTGACTTCGGCAAGGCGGGGTTGGTGTTCGGTGGCCTGGCACCTGCTCCGGTCTGTTCCGAACCCCTGTGCTTTGCGTTGCCCTTGGGTATAGGTTATTTTCGTTACCCTTTTCCACGTTGGTCCATAATTTCTTTATTTATTTTCGTGTTGTTTCATATTTGTTTTTGGAGTTTTTGGCACACACAACGTGGTCTGATATTGTCTGGTACAAATACGATGGCAGAGGATTTGCACGTTTTGTTAGCTAATAAGTGAAACTGAGTACACAGCCATTTCTATGCATTTGGTGTTTATTAACACCGGTGCATGAAAAGCAGTATCTATTAGTTAGTTTCCTCTGAGATAATTTGTAACCAAGTGTAGCTTACCGTGTTCTACATACTGAAGGGAGCGCCTGTCCTGCGCAGAAAAAGAAAGAATGAAAAGCTTCATATCTTTGTGTCTGACTTGAAGTAATTTTGTTCCAACAACCAAACACCCTGTTAGCATGTGATGAGAGAAGTCGTTCTTTTCTCCAGTGTCTTTTCACTGCTGCTATTTTACTTTTGTATTGTTACATTTATGCAACTTGTATTATTTACTTATTTCCCATCACAAGCCTGTACGATTGCGTATGTCTGAATTACTGTTGATAGTTTGATACCAGACTAGCAGTGCAGCATAGATTTCACTTCATAATGGCAATAAACTGGGCCAAGCATACTGAGATAGAGCTGCTGGTCATTACATGCTAACAAGATGTTAGGAAGAAGCTTTCCCAGTAGTCTTGTGGTTCCTATTTTTCTGATCATGCTTTTTTTTTCCAAAAAAGGCTTTTAGTCATGCTTGCTTTCACTACAGGAAAACGATTTTTTACTGGGTATTAAAAATACACAGCAAAGGCCAAAATACACTCGGCAAACATTTGCCGTGTATTTACACTCGGTAAAGAGTTCACAGCATACACCCCGCCGGTAAACACGACTTTGCCGAGTGTTTAACTCCCGGATACTCGGCAAACATTTGCCGAGTGTCTATCAGCCGCACACTCGGTAAAATAATGCGTTCACGGCGCGTGCGCTGTAGACGGTGTCAAGCCTTTGCCGAGTGTACTGCCTGACATACACGGCAAATTACGCACTCTTTACCGAGTGTTTTTCCTGGGATACACGGCAAATACTTACTCTTTGCCGAGTGTACTGCTTGACATACACGGCAAATTACGCACTCTTTACCGAGTGTTTTTACTGGGATACACGGCAAATACTTACTCTTTGCCGAGTGTCTCTTATGGCAATACACGGCATAGACTTACTCTTTGCCGAGTGTGCTGTCTGCCATACACGGCAAATTACGCACTCTTTGCCGAGTGTTTTTCCTGGGATACACGGCAAAGTCCACAAAAATTTGGCAGGTTTATGCTGTTTTTTATTGTACCCTGCATTTCAAAACAAATCTGGACAAACCTAATTCAAGTGCACTAGTACATCACAGCAGACATATATCACAGCAAGAATTCACATAATAGGTTCACAAGTGCACTAGTACATCAAACATGCATACAAAGTTCACAAGTTTAACAAACACTTGAATTCAAGTTCACATATCCATCAACACAACCAAGTGGCACACAAGTCCTCTAGAATGTGGTACATATCTCCATCAACGGCGACCATGTTCCGCCACAACATAGGCTTCCTTGATGTAATCCTACAAAGTGCAAAACACACAAGCACGAGTAAAAATGATGCAATCTTACAAAGTTCAAACTACGTATATATATAGCTATATGGTAAGATGATTCTAACAAACATATTTACATGATACTAATAAGGTAAATTTAGCACTAGCATAATTGTAATTTATTATCTATGTAGCTATATGGTAAGAATATTGACATGATTCTAACAAGGTATAGTTTTGCACAAGCAAATTCAAATTTGTTATCTATGTAGCTATATGGACTTGGTATGTATATGGTAAGATGATTCTCCGAAGAATATTGACATTTGATTCTAACAAGGGTATATTTGGAACAACCATAAAACTTGGTATCTATGTAGCTATATGGTAATGACTTGGTATAATTTGACACAAGATGTATACAAACAAGAAATTGACGAAGAGTGTGGGAACTCACAAAGTTGCCTCCTAATATTCGGGTTGTCCAGAGTCGGCATGGGCACGCTCGTAGTGGCAGGAGTCACAGGGCTTTCATCCTCCGGAGGGGTCGGCTTGTTGTTGGATCCGGCCGAAGGCATTCCCTATAAAACATGGTAAACGGTTATGAGACGGTAAACATGTGATAATAAGATGGACTACTGAATAGATGCAACACGGCTTACAAATTGGAAGTTCATCGAAAGCAAAGGAGGAAGAACAGGAGGAGCTGTGCCATTCGCAGAAGCTAAGAGCTGTAAATGCAATTTCAGAAGGTAAGTTTTACAAGTTGAATGGAGTTAGCCATCCAGTCTTACGGGAAAAACTCACATTAAATTGCGCATCATAGGCTTCGAACCTAGCATGCATTGCCCGTTGTTGCTCAACCCACATCTCCTGCATTTGGAGAACCTTTTGCTCAGCCTCCTCTCGCTTTCGGCGATCCTCCTCTAGTTGAGCCTACATAGTGTTATCACAATTTCATCATCATCGTTATAATGCAAACATATAATCAATTATTGTATGATCAATGAAGAGGACCATACCTGCATCCTGCTATACATGACCTGTGAAGGTTGTGGGCGCGTCTCTATACGCGAGCCCTTCCCACTACCGTAGAGTTGCCTCTTAGATGGAATGGAGATCTCAGGGACGCAACCGTCGGCAACATATAATCGACCATTCTTCTTGCCGTCTCCTGCTAGCATAGCAACCTCAGGGTCGAAGGGCTCCGTGAGCGGGTTTGAGTTCTCGCCATGCGACTCCTTGTACTTTGTCTCGTATTTTCCAACCCTCAGCTTGGATCCTAGGGTCATCCACTTTGACTTCCCCTCCTCGGGTTTCTTCACCTCCCGGGTAGAACAGAAAGCCTGAAAGTGAGTGATGTCCTCGCCTGTGTCAAGTTTCTGCAAGAGAAAGAATTAAGATAAATAAAATATACAATCACACATATAGAATAAAGTGGTGGGAATAAATAAATTACGGATTGGCTCACCCTTTTCTGGATGACGCCAGTGATGGTGAGGTTGCCTTGATGGTGTGTTCCTTCACCCAACATCTCACGCCGACGCATCGCATCCATGTGAGCTTCCACATAGTCCTTGGATACCCACCTGGCAACCATCAACTGAAAGCATGGGCCCTTGGAGGCAGTATACTGAGGAGGCACCTACATATACATGATATAAATTAATAGAGGAATGAAAGTAAACTATAGTCATGTGTGAAGTCCAAAGAAGCAAATATGCCTACCTTCAAGTATTGCTCACGTGTTAGAAGCCTTTTTCGGGCGCGCTTCTTCGGCATTGCAATCTACTTCTCGTGCCCATACCAATTGGTCACGCAGTTCACGCGCGCATCATAGTGCATCTCGGGGATTAACTTCTTGGCTTTCTCGACCACCACCTTACATCCTTCTTCAAATGTACCCTCAGCCGGGGTAAAAAAATCCTGCAATGAAGCAAACCAAGAGAAGTCAAATTGTGTTGCTCGATCAGAGTATATTGTTGACTAATAGTGTGAACGAAACTTACCCAAAACTCGTTGACCACACTTTCAGCGGCTGAGCCATACTTGGAATCCTCCGCGCGTTTGTAATGATCCCATGTCCAAGCAGGCTCCCGGGAACCATCCGGCATCTTTACCAGCCCAGGAAAATATTCCCGAATAAGACATCCAATGATGCCACCATAGGCGCGTTTGGGCTTCTGGGGTCCCAACCACTCGAAGCTCCTGCAAAATAGAAAGACAAGATCAATATGTTGAAAATGGAAAGACTAGATCAATATGTTGAAAAATGATAAGACAAGATCAATATGTTGAAAAATGGAAAGACAAGGTCAATATGTTGAAAAATAGAAAGATATAATCAAAACGTTGAACAATGGCAAGACAATATCAATATGTTGCACAATTTAGAACCACTTACGTCTTTCCAGTAGGTTTAAGTTGGATGTGCTTAAGTGCATATGGCCTATTGGGGAGCTTTGACACCCCACGCAAGAACACTTTCTCCTTCGGCGGTGGAACGGAAGCAAGTTCTGACTTCCCCACAAACCGCTCCTGCAAGTTCTGACTTCCCCACACTTTCTCATCCCCACTCTCCTCTTCCTCCTCACCCTCCACCTCCTCCTCCTCCTGTTGCCCATCCTCATCCTCCTGATCCTCCTGCTGCCCATCCTCATCCTCATGTTGTTGCTCCTCCTCCTCCTGCTCCTCCTCATCCTCCTGATCCTCCTCAACCAAGCCACGTGAGGAGCCGACCCCATCGTGATTGGGGGCATGAACAAAGTTGGTCATATCCAGATCCTCCCCCTCGTCAGAATCAGCCTCGGGCATGCGACTAGAAAGGGCCACAGAACGTGCACCACGGCCCCTACGTCGCGCCTCCTGCCCCTCTCGTCCTCTAGTGGGTACATTCTTGACGCCAGGCTTAGTGGACCCGTACAACGTGCTCAATTTCAGCATGGTTCTCTCGCCTCTCCCACCTCTCCCGCCTCCTCCACCTCTCACACCTTTCCCACCTGGCATGATTCAATCACCTGCATTGACAAAAAAATCTTGATTAGTACACATGATACAATGAGATGACCCATATTAAAAGACAATGAGTAAAGCATAAAAAAATTGTAAGCATATGCATCATAGAGTTATTACAAAATAGGCTAATTGTACAACCACGAGTACATAGGTTGCTAATTGTACAACAAGAGTTATTACAAAATAGGCTAATTTTACAATCACGGGGACATAGAGTTGTTGCTAAAAATAGGCTAAGTTCCGTATCCTGTGCCTTCAACATTGGGATCATATGTTGGATCATCATCATCATCGCAGTCACGTAGTTGCCACCATTCATCAATGAAGCCTGGAGGTGGACCTTTCGGATCAGTAAGGTCAAGCCCTTTGCGGAACCTCTCAAGTAATGCCAGGTCTTGTGGGTTCTCCACCACCTCAATTTCATCTTGTGAATTGTCTACTAACATGGCCTCATCTTCTTCCTCTGCGGCGGTGTCCATATCCTCATCAATCGACATTTCAATAGTGAATTCCCCTGGGAGGCCTTCTTCTTGGTAAAATTCTCCCTCATAAGTCTTGGGATCTATGCGGTGGTAATCATCTTTGTTTGGGGGGTGTATTTTACCATGCTTTGGTACCGCGAAGACAACATCCCATGCTTGTAGACGCTTCTTCGGGTTTTTGCATGGGTATGGGAGATAAAAAACTTGGTGGTGTAGCAAATTTTCCTTTATTCTAGTTCAAACAAATTTGCATGAATTATTCAATAGACAAAATCTGGAAACTCACCCGAGCGGTGGAGCTCCTGGTTCTCTTCCTGATGATGGCCCTTGGTGGTGTAGCTCCTAGTCCAGCGGGGAGTTGGCGGTACGGGCAGAGGAGAGGTCAACGCCGGAGCAAAGGCCAGGGCCGGCCGGAGTAGAGGCCCGAGCGGGCGTCCCCAGCTGCGGGGCGGTGGGCCGAGCAGGGCGGCGGCGGGTGCTTACCCGGGAGCCATTGGAGGCGGCGGTCCAGAGCAGTGCGGCGGCGGCGGTCACGAGCAGCACGGCCTCGGCGGTCCCGAGCAGCGCAGCGGCGGCAGTCCGAAGTAGCGAGCGGCGGCGGCGCGCAGGGGGAGAGGATGGGCGACAGAGGGAGAGTGCGTGTTGGATTTGGATTTTTTTTTACCAGCGTATGCTTGCGATTTGGACTTGACCGTGTATTCTCGATCTAGGTCATTTTCCTTTCTTTGCCGTGTATTCATGTCCAAGACACACGGCAAACACATGGTCCGTACCACCAAAACAGCCCGATATAAATACAATTTATTTACTTTCTTCCATCCATATTATTTGAATTGGATTTGTCAAAATTTAGATGAACCTATATATTAAATAGTGTTTATATTCTTCAAATCTAGACAAATTTGAGTCAACTAATATAGGTCGGAGGGAGTATCAAACTGTAGGCATTCTTGTCATCAAAGATTATGATATTTTTCAAGGGTATATATAGTAATCAATTTTTTTATCAAGGGTACAATATATAATACTTATGATTTTTTCATTTTCCATTTTTCATTTTTCCTGCCGAATCGGCATGACGTGGGTCCGATTTAAACTATGGGTAGAGCGCATGTATGCGATGGAGGACACATGCAAGCACCCGGAGACTAGTAGGTTTTGTATGTTTCAACATAGCAAGACACTTTCATGCATGTTCTAAGGCCACATGTAGGTCTTTGAGGTATTCCGATGCCCTGGAACGCGGCTTGCTACGGAACCCTGATCTGCGGGCCTCGAATCGTCTACCCCCTAGACATTCTTCTGATGGGGTAGCCCGGCATAGCTCTCTCTTGTTTTGTGTTTGTTTAGGTCATAGGATGACGTAAAACCATGTTGGTTCACAAGGTGGGGCACTATCCCACCCGGTTTCACCGGAACAGGGAGTTTCCCCTTTATACAAGTCTAAAACCTTCTCTTCTAGGTTAGAGCGCATGCATGACAGGGGGACACATGCAAGCACCCGGAGACTCATAGGTTTTGTATGTTTCAACATAGCACCACACTCTCATGCATGTGCTAGGGCCACATGCAGGTCCTTGAGATATTCTGATGCCCCGGAGCGCGGTTTGCTGCGGAACCCTGATGTGCGGGCCTCGGATCGTCTACCCCCCTAGACATTCTTCTGATGGGGGTAGCCCGGCATAACTCTCTCTTGTTTTGTGTTTGTTTAGGTCATAGGAAAAAGTAAAACCATGTTGGTTCACACGGTGGGGCACTATCCTACCCGGTTTCATCGGAATAGGGACTTTCCCCCTTATACAAGTTCAGAACTTTCGTTTCTAGGTTAGAGCGCATACATGCGAGGGAGGACACATGCAAGCACACCCGGAGACTAGTAGGTTTTGTATGTTTCAACATAGCACCACACTCTCATGCATGTGCTAGGGCCACATGCAGGTCCTTGAGGTATTCCGATGCCCCGGAGCGCGGTTTGCTGTGGAACCCTGATCTGCGGGCCTCGGATCGTCTACCCCCCTAGACATTCTTCTGATGGGGGTAGCCCGACATAACTCTCTCTTGTTTTGTGTTTGTTTAGGTCATAGGATAATGTAAAACCATGTTGGTTCACAAGGTGGGGCACTATCCTACCCGGTTTCATCGGAACAGGGACTTTCCCCCTTATACAAGTTCAGAACCTTCGCTTCTAGGTTAGAGCGCATGTATGCGAGGGGGGACACATGCAAGCACCCGGAGACTAGTAGGTTTTGTATGTTTCAACATAGCACGACACTTTCATGCATGTTCTAAGGCCACATGTAGGTCTTTGAGGTATTCCGATGCCCTGGAACGCGGCTTGCTACGGAACCCTGATCTGCGAGCCTCGAATCGTCTACCCCCTAGACATTCTTCTGATGGGGTAGCCCGGCATATCTCTCTCTTGTTTTGTGTTTGTTTAGGTCATAGGATGACGTAAAACCATGTTGGTTCACAAGGTGGGGCACTATCCCACCCGGTTTCACCGGAACAGGGAGTTTCCCCTTTATACAAGTCTAAAACCTTCGCTTCTAGGTTAGAGCGCATGCATGACAGGGGGACACATGCAAGCACCCGGAGACTCGTAGGTTTTGTATGTTTCAACATAGCACCACACTCTCATGCATGTGCTAGGGCCACATGCAGGTCCTTGAGATATTCCGATGCCCCGGAGCGCGGTTTGCTGCGGAACCCTGATGTGCGGGCCTCGGATCGTCTACCCCCCTAGACATTCTTCTGATGGGGGTAGCCCGGCATAACTCTCTCTTGTTTTGTGTTTGTTTAGGTCATAGGAAGAAGTAAAACCATGTTGGTTCACAAGGTGGGGCACTATCCTACCCGGTTTCATCGGAACACGGACTTTCCCCCTTATACAAGTTCAGAACCTTCGCTTCTAGGTTAGAGCGCATACATGCGAGGGAGGACACATGCAAGCACACCCGGAGACTAGTAGGTTTTGTATGTTTCAACATAGCACCACACTCTCATGCATGTGCTAGGGCCACATGCAGGTCCTTGAGGTATTCCGATGCCCCAGAGCGCGGTTTGCTGTGGAATCCTGATCTGCGGGCCTCGGATCGTCTACCCCCCTAGACATTCTTCTGATGGGGGTAGCCCTGCATAACTCTCTCTTGTTTTGTGTTTGTTTAGGTCATAGGATAATGTAAAACCATGTTGGTTCACAAGGTGGGGCACTATCCTACCCGGTTTCATCGAAACAGGGACTTTACCCCTTATACAAGTTCAGAACCTTCGCTTCTAGGTTAGAGCGCATACATGCGAGGGAGGACACATGCAAGCACACCCGGAGACTAGTAGGTTTTGTATGTTTCAACATAGCACCACACTCTCATGCATGTGCTAGGGCCACATGCAGGTCCTCGAGGTATTCCGATGCCCCGGAGCGCGGTTTGCTGTGGAACCCTGATCTACGGGCCTCGGATCGTCTACCCCCCTAGACATTCTTCTGATGGGGGTAGCCCGGCATAACTCTCTCTTGTTTTGTGTTTGTTTAGGTCATAGGATAATGTAAAACCATGTTGGTTCACAAGGTGGGGCACTATCCTACCCGGTTTCATCGGAACAGGGACTTTCCCCCTTATACAAGTTCAGAACCTTCGCTTCTAGGTTAGAGCGCATACATGCGAGGGAGGACACATGCAAGCACACCTGGAGACTAGTAGGTTTTGTATGTTTCAACATAGCACCACACTCTCATGCATTTCCTAGGGCCACATGCAGGTCCTTGAGGTATTCCGATGCCCCGGAGCGCGGTTTGCTATGGAACCCTGATCTGCGGGCCTCGGATCGTCTACCCCCCTAGACATTCTTCTAATAGGGGTAGCCCGGCATAACTCTCTCTTGTTTTGTGTTTGTTTAGGTCATAGGAAAAAGTAAAACCATGTTGGTTCACAAGGTGGGGCACTATCCTACCTGGTTTCATCGGAACAGGGACTTTCCCCGTTATACAAGTTCAGAACCTTCGCTTCTAGGTTAGAGCGCATGCATGCGAGGGAGGACACATGCAAGCACACCCGGAGACTAGTAGGTTTTGTATGTTTCAACATAGCACCACACTCTCATGCATGTGCTAGGGCCACATGCAGGTCCTTGAGGTATTCCGATGCCCCGGAGCGCGGTTTGCTGTGGAACCCTGATCTGCGGGCCTCGGATCGTCTACCCCCCTAGACATTCTTCTGATAGGGGTAGCCCGGCATAACTCTCTCATGTTTTGTGTTTGTTTAGGTCATAGGAAAAAGTAAAACCATGTTGGTTCACAAGGTGGGGCACTATCCTACCCGGTTTCATCGGAACAGGGACTTTACCCCTTATACAAGTTCAGAACCTTCGCTTCTAGGTTAGAGCGCATGCATGCGAGGGAGGACACATGCAAGCACACCCGGAGACTAGTAGGTTTTGTATGTTTCAAGATAGCACCACACTCTCATGCATGTGCTAGGGCCAGATGCAGGTCCTTGAGGTATTCCGATGCCCCGGAGCGCGGTTTGCCGTGGAACCCTGATCTGCGGGCCTCGGATCGTCTACCCCCCTAGACATTCTTCTGATAGGGGTAGCCCGGCATAACTCTCTCTTGTTTTGTGTTTGTTTAGGTCATAGGAAAAAGTAAAACCATGTTGGTTCACAAGGTGGGGCACTATCCTACCCGGTTTCATCGGAACAGGGACTTTCCCCCTTATACAAGTTCAGAACCTTCGCTTTTAGGTTAGAGCGCATGCATGCGAGGGAGGACACATGCAAGCACACCCGGAGACTAGTAGGTTT
Organism: Avena sativa; assembly: GCA_916181665.1. NCBI lineage: Eukaryota > Viridiplantae > Streptophyta > Magnoliopsida > Poales > Poaceae > Avena > Avena sativa. The sequence goes on from OV702292.1 coordinate 69,953,312, forward strand.
TGTATGTTTCAACATAGCACCACACTCTCATGCATGTGCTAGGGCCACATGCAGGTCCTTGAGGTATTCCGATGCCCCGGAGCGCGGTTTGCTGTGGAACCCTGATCTGCGGGCCTCGGATCGTCTACCCCCCTAGACATTCTTCTGATGGGGGTAGCCCGGCATAACTCTCTCTTGTTTTGTGTTTGTTTAGGTCATAGGATAATGTAAAACCATGTTGGTTCACAAGGTGGGGCACTATCCTACCCAGTTTCATCGGAACAGGGACTTTCCCCCTTATACAAGTTCAGAACCTTCGCTTCTAGGTTAGAGCGCATGGATGCGAGGGGGGACACATGCAAGCACCCGGAGACTAGTAGGTTTTGTATGTTTCAACATAGCACGACACTTTCATGCATGTTCTAAGGCCACATGTAGGTCTTTGAGGTATTCCGATGCCCTGGAACGCGGCTTGCTACGGAACCCTGATCTGCGGGCCTCGAATCGTCTACCCCCTAGACATTCTTCTGATGGGGTAGCCCGGCATAGCTCTCTCTTGTTTTGTGTTTGTTTAGGTCATAGGAAAAAGTAAAACCATGTTGGTTCACAAGGTGGGGCACTATCCTACCTGGTTTCATCGGAACAGGGACTTTTCCCCTTAAACAAGTTCAGAACCTTCGCTTCTAGGTTAGAGCGCATGCATGCGAGGGAGGACACATGCAAGCACACCCGGAGACTAGTAGGTTTTGTATGTTTCAACATAGCACCACACTCTCATGCATGTGCTAGGGCCACATGCAGGTCCTTGAGGTATTCCGATGCCCCGGAGCGCGGTTTGCTGTGGAACCCTGATCTGCGGGCCTCGGATCGTCTACCCCCCTAGACATTCTTCTGATAGGGGTAGCCCGGCATAACTCTCTCTTGTTTTGTGTTTGTTTAGGTCATAGGAAAAAGTAAAACCATGTTGGTTCACAAGGTGGGGCACTATCCTACCTGGTTTCATCGAAACAGGGACTTTCCCCCTTATACAAGTTTAGAACCTTCGCTTCTAGGTTAGAGCGCATGCATGCGAGGGAGGACACATGCAAGCACACCCGGAGACTAGTAGGTTTTGTATGTTTCAACATAGCACCACACTCTCATGCATGTGCTAGGGCCACATGCAGGTCCTTGAGGTATTCCGATGCCCCGGAGCGCGGTTTAATGTGGAACCCTGATCTGCGGGCCTCGGATCGTCTACCCCCTAGACATTCTTCTGATAGGGGTAGCCCGGCATAACTCTCTCTTTTTTTGTGTTTGTTTAGGTCATAGGAAAAAGTAAAACCATGTTGGTTCACAAGGTGGGGCACTATCCTACCCGGTTTCATCGGAACAGGGACTTTCCCCCTTATACAAGTTCAGAACCTTCGCTTCTCGGTTAGAGCGCATGCATGCGAGGGAGGACACATGCAAGCACACCCGGAGACTAGTAGGTTTTGTATGTTTCAACATAGCACCACACTCTCATGCATGTGCTAGGGCCACATGCAGGTCCTTGAGGTATTCCGATGCCCCGGATCGCGGTTTGTTGTGGAACCCTGATCTGCGGGCCTCGGATCGTCTACCCCCCTAGACATTCTTCTGATAGGGTAGCCCGGCATAACTCTCTCTTGTTTTGTGTTTGTTTAGGTCATAGGAAAAAGTAAAACCATGTTGGTTCACAAGGTGGGGCACTATCCTACCCGGTTTCATCGGAACAGGGACTTTCCCCCTTATACAAGTTCAGAACCTTCGCTTCTAGGTTAGAGCGCATGCATGCGAGGGAGGACACATGCAAGCACACCCGGAGACTAGTAGGTTTTGTATGTTTCAACATAGCACCACACTCTCATGCATGTGCTAGGGCCACATGCAGGTCCTTGAGGTATTCCGATGACCCGGAGCGCGGTTTGTTGCGAAACCCTGATCTATAGGCCTAGTTTGAAACGGGCATAAGAAATTCAAACCATGTGAAACCTTCAAGTTTAGCGAGGCTTGAGCCTAGCTAATTTCAACATAGACCCACCTCAGCCCAAATCCCATTTTGTTACTACTTTACCGTGTACCTGACGTAAACACTCGGCAAAAGCTAAGATACACAGCAAATTACCTCTTTACCTAGTGTTGTAAACTAACACACAGCAAATTACCTCTTTACCGAGTGTTGTAGACTAACACACAACAAAGTGGGGTGTTTCAAACGCTATGTTTTTTGGCGCGCGCGGGGGAAGAAATTTGGCGCGTACTTTTACTGTGTATACTTTTGCCGACACTCGGTAAACTGTAACGCCGTAAGCTGCGCCGTCAACCGCGGGCGGGGAATACACGTGGCAGGACGGTTTGCCGTGTATCCATCTTTTGCCGAGTGTTTGTACGAAGGTTACCGTGTATGTGCTTCTTTACCTGGTGTTTTTTCTGTGCATACACGGCAAAGAGGTGTCTTTGCTGTGAATGACCTTTTTGCCGAGTGTCATATGTACGATACACGGTAAAGAGTTGTTTGCCGAGTGTCCGGGAATTAAACACTCGGCAAAGTAAAAAATACCCAACAAAATCTCGATTTCCGGTAGTGTTTTCTACTTCTCGACGAACTCACTTTGAAATTTATTTTAACTGTAGGAATACGATGACAAATCTAATGCAAATGTATTGCATGCCTCTCGTCTGGCTAGTGATACATCATCGGAAAAGTATGATGTTTCAGCAAATAAACGCAAGTCAGACCATGTTGCTCATGAACCTGAAAATGGAGCTATCTCTTCAAGTGACAGGAAATACAGTAAACATGATGAACCAGTTGAAAGGATGTCAAGATTTCCATGGTCAAGAAGTGAGAGGGAAATAGAACACAAGGATGCTGATGTGAATGATGTAGAAGCAAGATCAAGACTGGGTTATCTTGTTTCCAGAAAAGAGATTAACGAGACGCAGAACGGCAGAGATGAACGTCATGATGGATCTAAAGTTTCTCAAATAGAAGACCATTCTATGAGATATCCTTATTCAAGAAAACACAGTGAAGCTCACCATATGAATTGTTTGAGGTCCAGTCATGCTTACAGAGAAACTAGTTTCAAAGACCATGGCCTGCGAAATGTTTTGAGGGATGCTCCTGAAAATGAGAATGGTGGTAAATGTATTGATCTGGATAGATATTCAGCTAGGAGGTGGCTGACCGGAAGACGAAGCTATGAGGAAAGGGAAAAGAGTAGTATGGACAGAGATATACAAAGTAGTAGCACAAGACACAAAGATGATGATGGAAGGCGGAAGGATAGAATTAATGATAGTTGTAAAGTAAAAAATACAGTTGGCAACATACGTGGAATGGAGAAACTCAGTGGTGACAGAGAAATGAGACACGTTAGAGCTAAAAAAAATGGATGCTCGTTAGACTGGAGAGTTAAATGGTGAATATGAGCATAATGATTATACACATGAGGACTATGGTTTGTCCAGCAATTCCAAAGACATGCCAATATCTGGGGAGAAGTGTAGAGAGGACAACCGCAGAAGAAAGAGATCTGAGGAAATCAAGGATGAATCTTCCAGGTAAGCTTTATCATATACTCATAATCTCTTCTTCTATAGCCTTATTTCATTTGTATTTAATTAAAGTTGTTTTGCGATGACATCAGGGAGGAAGATCAAGGTAACTTCGAACACTTAGCAAAGCAAGAAGATGATTCTGAAAAAATTAAGAAGGAAGCAAGGAGGAGGGATGCTATTCTCGAGAAGCACAGGCAACGCCAGTTACAGAAGCAACAGCCAGCACCGCCTGTGCCTTGCCTTAATAGTAAAGGTAACTTGTTTTGACTAGCTAAATCATATTTCCATGTGAAATATTCTTTTGTTATGTAGAAGTTATGTTATTCATATTTTGGTAACCAAGCTTTATCATGGGCAGGAGTAACATCACTGGATAGAGATGCCGCTGCTACTGAAGTGAAAGATGCTCATTCAGTCACCTTAATGGCTGAGGGAAAGATTGGAATTAATCAAGAGCCATCAAATATGGTCGTTAATGGAAAATCCTACACTCTTGGAAAATCTCCTTCTATCCAGCCTAACATTTCAATCAACTCGGGGTTATCTGGTGATCAAAGGACGACAGGTGCTTCAGGTTTTGATTTGGGCATTCACATGGTAATAGTCCTTTTTGCAGTTGCTTGTTTGCTTGCCATTTTCTTAGACAGTATTTTTATTGAAATTTTTGAAATTTTACAGAGTGAAAGGTCTTCAGATATACTTTGCGGTGATATTTTTGGAGTATCACCTGTTAGAGTCCGAAAATTGGTAAGTTCATTCCTTCCGCTTTCTTGTATTCTTCTACTGAACTGTTATTTCCACTGAAATTTCTTCTTCTGATTTGTGTATGTCTGTTTTCTCTTTGTTCAGAACAGTCTTTGCTAATCCATTGGGAATTTCATCTTTAATTTTCTTGCTAGAGAGCTATCACCAGTATATTTTTTTGTGCTCACCTATTGATGGTTGTGTTTTAGGGTAATCAAGATGGTATGAATATATGGAAAAATGCACTTCGCGACAACTGGGATGATGAGCATGGATATTACAGTAAGCTCTATTGATCTTTCCCTTTCAGTATCTATTTCTCTGTTATTCCTATATTATTCAAGTTAATGTTTGGTATTTTCGACAGAGTACCACTTAGGGGAAGTGCTGGATGGCCGTTACAGAATTACAGCAGGCTATGGGAAGGGAGTTTTCTCCACAGTTGTCCAGGCAAAGGATCTAAAAGCCGGGAAAAATGATCCTGAAGAAGTTGATATCAAAATTATCTGCAACGATGACACAAAAGAAAGGTAAGCTGAGTTCATTGCAACTTCTTTCCTTTCTAGACCATATATCCAATATGGTTAATAACATTGGACCTTGTGATTTTGCATTTTCATTGTACAGGTACAAATCTGGTAAGATGGAAGTTTCTGTACTGGAAAAATTGTCAAGTGCAGATCGTGAAGACAAACGACACTGCGTGCGGTTTATTTCTAGTTTCATGTACCGGGGTCATCCCTGTTTAGTTCTTGAATCCCTTCATATGAATCTTCGTGAGATTATAAAGAAATTTGGTCGTGATATAGGGCTGAAGCTTACTGCTGTAAGGATGTACTCAAAGCAGCTTTTCATCGCGTTGAAGCATCTAAAGGATTGCAGTATCCTCCATTGTGATATTAAACCAGATAATATACTGGTATGTCCTCTCACCAAGTATCTTAATTATCTTTGGTAGAGCTTGCTGAGCTTATTTCAAGTTTTAATGAAATCCTAAAAATGAACTATAGACCAATCGTTACCCTTTGTGTTAATTGTGTGCTACTAGAATGCACAAGTATCTCTAACTGTATCATTTTGTAGGTAAATGGGTCTAAAAGCTTGTTGAAAATGTGTGATTTTGGCAGTGCTTTTTCTGCTGGAGCAAATGATATCACACCAATTCTTGTGAGCCGCTTCTACCGAGCACCTGAGATAAGTGAGTTCTGTTACTTGATGTGTACAATCATCTTATTATATTTTCTTAGATAAGTTCATTTTTGTTTTTTCCTGCATGCAAACATGGTAATGTGTTATCCTCCTGCAGTTCTTGGATTTCCCTACGATCATTCATTGGATATGTGGTCAACTGGCTGTTGCCTATATGAACTTTACACAGGAAAGTTCTTATTTCCCGGTGGGACAAACAATGGAATGCTTTGGCTTCACATGGAATTGAAGGGTCCATTCCCTAAGAAGATGCTCCGAAAGGTAAGATGGATGATGATATATATTACTTGATATGATGTATGTACGTCTTCTGTGCATACTTGAGCTTGAAATTTTTTCCTAGTCTTTCTCTAACAAAATAATTGTTTGTGATTATACAGGGAGCCTTTACAAGTCAACACTTTGACCAGGACCTTAATTTTCATGTTACTGATGAGAATCTGATGATGAAAAAGGTATGTCGATTATTTATATACTCCCTCCGACCCATATTAGTTGATATGGATTTATCTAGATTCGGATGTATCTAGTACTAAAACATGGGTACATACATCCGAATCTAGAGAAATTCGAGTCAACTAATATGGGTCGGAGGGAGTACCTCAATGAGACAATGAACCATGGATATTCTCTTTACCATCTTCTGTTAAACTATATTTAATTGATCCCTTTTTTTTCTGTCAGGCTGTGAATAAATTGCATATGAACCTTAAACCAAAGGGTGTTGGCTCCAAAATATCAAGCTTCCCAGGCGAGGATCCAAAAATGATGTCCAGGTTTAAAGATCTCCTGGAAAAAATATTTGTGCTAGATCCAGAAAAGAGGCTCACTGCGTCACAAGCACTTGACCATCCATTTATCACTGGCAAGTGAAATCAATATGACCATACTTCTCAGGTTTACAGACTTACAGTATTGTTGAGCTAGCTCCTTTTAACTGAACTTTGGGTTTGATCTGTCAAACCCTTAGCTGGTTATGTCTTTTCCGTGCGAGGCTGGAGCTTTACAGGATCATAATACCTGGATGAACTATGGGAATTGGAAAGGTGACTATCCGTCCTGATCCTCTTCTGTAATAGTATATGTATATTGCCGTCTTCAGTCGCAGTTATAGTTACCTGAAAAAGTGTAGTGTTTTTCTGCGAGTGACAAGTGGAATCTATCAGTGTTTGATAGGTGAAGATTTCTTTGTATGCATATCCAGATATTTTACTTGTACCGAAGTCTCCTGAAATTGTACTTCAAGAGGAAGTACGTACTTGTTTTTCCATTAAGCCTACTTGACTACTTGCATGTGTCAAATGGTTGATTTGTTCCTAGCTACAATTGTGTGAGCATGTCTAGTCCTCTTATGCCAGACTGATGAGGGAGGCTGCTACTACATTTTTAACTGTCTTGCACTTGCCACTTGTTATGGTAATTCCACTGAACTTTGCGGGGACTAGTCCTTGGCTCTCAGTTTCCTCTTGGTGTGATATTATGAAATGTTCAGTATTCACAACCGACTGGTACGGACTGGTGTCCACTATCTTGTGAGTAGTAACCTTTGGTACTATCCCCAAACAAGCAGATTTTCGATTACGCACCAGGAAGAGTGAACAGGAGAACTGGATTACATATTGTTGATGCTTATAGCTGAAGAGGAACGCACCCAGGGCGTCCCTGCAAAGTGCAAACCCACTTGTATTGCTTTACCTGTTCTAGTTTTCCATATAGATAGCTGCAGATAGCTCACGTGAGAAAAACCAAAGGTCGAGACATGACTTGATAAATGTCTCCCTGGATCGCCTTCCTGTGACCTGTTCAATATGGCACATAGAGTGACTGTAGCCTTGACGAAATCTTCATGGGAGAGGGTTTCCATCAAGAAGAAAAGGCCAAGCTTTGGTCACGCCACTGTTATTCGTTGTAACATTCGACCAGCACATGGTCGATCAGTGCACAAGTGCATTTAGCAATATTGCAACCCAGAAGAGAATGTCTTTATGAGCCTTCTTGTGCTTGGCGGATAGAACAGACACAAGTTGATGAAGGACTTCGCCCGTCGGTAGAAATTGACGCGATAACCGCCATAGAAAGACCCTAAGCTTTGACGGGACGTTGGGACCTTGTTCTTCCATAGTGGAGACCACTGTTTTTCTCTAGTGTTGGAGCTTCATCATTAAGATATTTAAAAGCTCCATTGACTGGCATCCTGGGATATTTCTCAGGAAAGATTTACTTTGTACATTTATCATAATCTTTACCTATCCTCTTAGCTGCTATGGACATCCATTATTGAAGTGTATGTAAGATTCGTCGAGGTTAATAGTTTTTAGACTGTAATGCATGGTGATTGTCTTCGACCAATGATCCAGATTTCAGTAGAGGGGTATTATAGACTTTTCACGATACAGCTCAAACAATAAGCTCAAATATCTTAAGGCAAAAACAACTGGGCAACAATTTCTCGAGATATTCTTTCCACCATTGTTTTTTTGCATATAGGAACTTAAGTCGTTTCTATAGAAGCTTAAGCCAAAAAGAACAAAGATGATTTGATGTTTGTTGCTTTGGAAAGCAAAGAATTTTTTATTGAAGTTATAGTTAGATCGAAGAAATATTATAGGATGCAACAGATAAAATCAAGTTTAATGTGTCAGAAACAACAAGATAAATTTTTCTATTGAACAAATCGAAGAAAACTTGACATGCACTGGAAGCAAGTTTTGGTAGCGCTAGAAACAAATTTTCAGAGGACAAATCCGATGAGTAAACGTAGCTAGTGCTTTCCTGGATCTCTAACTTTCTCCAGGTTCCTTTGCTTGAACATGGATGTTCCTATGCATCGCACTCAATTGGCTGGCAGGTGCCCCGATCACGTATAAATTGACAAAATGCAAATGGCAATCTAATACTCCCTCCGTCCCAAAATAAGTGACGTGGGTTTATCTAGATTCGGATGTATCTAGACACGTTTTAGTATATAGGTACATGCGAATCTAGACAAACTAAAGTCACTTATTTTAGGACAGAGGGAGTATATTTTATCCTGATGCCTTCCATTCATAAAGATATAATGTGCTCCTTAAGGAAGCAGACAAGCAAAGGCATCGACTTTGGCAACCTAACATATTTCTATTTCGTAACTACGAAGTGTGAAGTGACCTTTGTTAGATGGGTTAATATGGTAAATGTGAGGCGTGTATATATAGATGAGCGCGAGAAGATGCATTGGTGCTTGTGAGCTTGGTAGGGGAACTCATTAGTACTCCCTCCGTTCAGAAATAAGACATTTTAATTTTGTGAATCGTATATATGTAGACATCTTTTAATGTATAGATTGTGAATTGAATGTGTTTAGACGTCTTTTAGTGTAGGTTGCGTCTAGATACATTCGATTCACCAAACTAAAACGTCTTATATTTCTGAACGAAGGAAGTACGTAGTATATGCAAGTACTCCCTCTCCAAAATAAGCGACATATGTTTGTTTAAATTCAGATGTATTTAGACATGTTTTAGAATATAAATACATATAATCTAGATAAACCAAAGTCACTTATTTGAGATGGAGGAGGTATATGCATCGATGCTCTCGTATTGGTCAACTGGGTCTGGCGAGTATATTCTACTCACTGATTCTTTTTCTGTGTTACTTGAATTCCTTGTGTTACTTGAATTCCTGGCCCGTTGGTTAACACAAGTTGTGTGGTTAATCGAATCACCTACCTGTACCTACCTGTGCACCAATCGATGGAGAGGCCGGGAGCTCCATTCCTTCTAGCCAAACAACATCACCTACCTGTTATTTATTTTGTACGGAACGTGGCCCACCTACAGGCACATAAGTAGGCAACCGCGCACTGATCTCCCGTGCCGTGTCTGAGTTTTTTCTTAGGAAAAAACCTGGTTTATAATAAATATGAGGATACAAAACGGTCTGTTCTATGTTTCTAAAAAATTTATGAACCCGTGTTTGAACGGCAGATAGGCTTGCCTGTAGAAGTTGGCCCAATTGCGACCGTTGCAAGCTTTGCAATCAAACACAAGAATCGGTCCCACGCCTTCTTTTCAAACGTCGCTTCTCCATACGGGTTTGGAATGAGCTTAAGGATTGGATTGGCCTCCATGATTTAGACACAAAAATTGGCACCGATACCAAACCGTTAAGGAGTGGTGGAAGGAGGGGATTCACAAGAGGGGATCGCAGCGGAAGGCGTTGGCATCTTTGGCTATGTTGGTCTCTTGGGAAATTTGAAAAGAAAGAAATGCACGAATATTCCGAAATCACTCCATCACCGTTGACATGCTAGTGAGAAAAATTAAAGAGGAGGCCTCTATGTGGTGCCTTGCCGGTACAAAGGCTCTTAGTAGTATCATGCCACAAGAGTAATTATCCTTTTGGTTTTTTTTTTTGCCTTGGCTTCACAAGGCTTGGTTTGTAACCTGTACTTAAAACCTCTTCTTAATTAATAAAAATGATAAATCTTTTGCCTCGTTTTAAAAAAAAATTATGAGCGCCCTTGTGTGTCACCTGACCTTCGTATACGGAGGACACGGTGGATTGCAGCGACGTTTGTTAATCTCACGTGTAGAATTGTTGCGTACGCTCAACTCTGCTTCGTTGCTCAAGAATTGGTGAGGTCCACTGCTAAAGGTGAAGCTTCGAGCATGCCATCGCTTCCAACATTTATGTCTCTTCTATGCCATCGATGCTTATAGCCGAAGTACCCAGCATCTTTGATGTGGGTGCCTTTGCAAGACGGTATTATTGCTTCACCATTTCTAGTTTTTGATATAGCTGCATCAACGTGGATCTTAGCCTAGCCAGGCTGTGGCCCACGTGTTTTGTTCTCCCAGCGAGAGATAGCTGCAAATTGCCCAAGTAGGAGTTGATAAAACGGGGGGTGGAGAAATGAATTTGCTACGTGAGACCTGATCCTTATCATGCTTAAAATCGCCATTGACTGTCGGCATCTCGAGATATTTCTCCAAAAGGGATTCATATGCTGCAACCTTTATCTTGAGCTCTTCTCTTGCCTGTTCTAGACATTCCTTGTTGAAGTGTATGACAGACTTGTTGAAGTTTGGGAGTGTGTAGACTATAGTACATGGGTATCATAGACGATTCATTGGACAACTCAAACAATGACAAAAAAGCCGAAAACAATAGGACAATTTTTTTTCTAGACTCGTTTTTCACCATTGTTTATGTGCGTAAAGAGAATTTTAGACCATCTATGGACAAGGTTAAGCAGAAAAGAACTAAGAGGATCTGATGTTTTTGTTGCAGTCGGAAACAAAATAAATTGTTGTATTGAAATAATTGTTAGATTAAAAAAAGGTAATAAGATGTGATGGATATATACCAAAAATAAAAAAATACATTGGAGATAGAAGCAAATTTGACTTGCATCGAAAGCAAGTCCTGGTAGCATTGGAAACAAATTTCCACATAATTGGCCCGTCGAAAAAATAAAATTCCGGTAAAAAAACCCCGGTCAAACGGTGCTATTGTGGATCCCCAGCCATGGCCAAGTTTTTTTCTGCAACTTGGGACGTCCGTAAGCAGTGGCGGAGCCAGCACCATTGCTCAGTATGAGAAAGGTTTGGATATGGCTGTCTTGACCAGGATCTGCCCCAAGAAAAACTTATTTAGGCTAGCTCTCTTCCTGATAGGCCTCGGAGGAGATTAGCGGCCGAAGCCCGCGCAGCCGCCCGGGCATGTCAGGTTGAAGCTTGACCACTGTTGGTAAGCATTGCACTCAAGAGATTACTTGGTACCCGGATCATGTATAAATTGATGATATTTTTTTATCTGTCTATTATGTCTTATCCTGATACCCTCCATTTCTAAAAGCTATGCATTACTTCTTGAGGAAGAGGATAAGCAAAGGCAACGACTTTGACAATTTTTTCATTCTTGCACATCAAAACTATGAGTGTGAACTGTAAACGTTTTGTTTTTGCAATGAGTAATGAAGACGGCAGTGTGCGATAGGAGTGAATGGGGGCCTTGTGATGTTGTACATATATAGATGAGCGCGACCGGCAAGAAGATGGATTGATGTTCGGGAGAGATGTTATGGTGGTATAAGAGCAACTCTAACCGACCCCTTTTCGGCCTTTAGAGGGGTTTTTTTCCGCCGCTAATGCCCGGGGACACACCTAACCGATCCCCAAGCGGCCGTTAGCAGAGAATAATTTTAGTCCAGCCCCTCCGCGGCCCGTAAATATGGCCGACCGCGGGCGCTAGATTATATTTTTACTCCTTCACTTCGGCATCCACCTCTCGCCCCGCACCGTCGCAAATCCGCCACCGACTCGCCATCGACTAGTCCGACGACCAGATCCGGCTGCCCCTGACCCGTAGTAGGCTCCCCCACCCTCCCGCGTTCTTTCTTGACCCGGCGGCCCCCTATTTCGTCGGAATCGGGCGGCGCAATAACCATCGAAAATCCGCCGCTAGGATTCGTCGGAGACGAGTCCCCGCACCTGGGATCGTGAGTTTCTGCCTGAATCGCGTCGCCTTGCCAGCACTCCGGCATGGCTTCTTCCTCCACGCGCTAGAGCAATTCGCCGGATTCGCTTGAGGACCTCGTCGGATCCCCGGCAGCTCCGGCATGGGTGGAGCACCTCGTGCGGGCAACCAGACCTGCTCCGACGGTGCCAGCAGCACCTGCACCGGCACCTCCACCGGCACCACTAGATTCGGCACCGCCAAGGTGTGTTCATCTTCTTTTTTGTTTGCTTTTAGTGAAAGCTTCACCATTTCTTCCGATGAAGCAAGTCCATGTCATTTGATTTCATAGGTGATAAGGGTTTAACTCATCAATGCCCATTGTTATGGACTTGGGTTTTGGAGAAGGAGGGAGCGCTGGAGACATCTATCGGCTAGCAAACAAGCACACAGGGGACTCGAAGATTTACCCAGGTTCAGGCCTCGTAGAGGTCCCTACTCCTGCTTGTCTGCTCGTGGAATTATCAAAGGAATTGAGGATTACAATGGTGCGCATATGCAATCTGGCGAGGGTTGTGGAAACTAGGGTTGCGTGTGTCCTCCTCGCCGCTTCCTCCTAGCCTTTATATAGATAGGCTAGGTCTCGGGTAGCAGGTCGAGTCGGTTACAGGTTAGGGTTTTCCCCTTTGAACTTTTTATCTTTACCTTCTTCTTGTTCTTCAAGCAATCGAGAGTTCGCAGGTTACTCGAGTTCTTCATTTGGGCCTTGGCGACACCATGGGCTTCTATGTATTCAGGCCATATATAGCAAGCTCGAGTACCAGTAGGGTATACCCATGTCAATAGGATTCGGCAGCCATGGGATGAGGACGAGGACAACGATTTGTACTTCGCGTGGCATGAAAAAACCGAGTTGCAGATGAGCAAACATGCATGCAGTTTTGGGAAGGGATATATGCCAACTTCCATCGAAGAACTAGTCTAGGTCCTAGATCCTTACCATCGATGGTGCACCGATGGAGCTTCCTACTAAGGCACCATAATAGTGACGAGTATTATCGCGTTGAGAATAATCCGTAGACGGTGGAGAATCCAACTCTGATGGTTCTAGTGATGAGCTAGAACCCAATTCTGATGGTTCTAGTGATGAGGTAGGAAAAAAACGTAGACGGTGCAAAAACCCAATTTGTCAGGTTTATGATGCTTCTAATCATTTATATGACTTAATATGCATTATAAATCTACTTATTATATATGTTGTTATGCATACATGTGGTCAAATTTGATTAAAAAAATTAGTCCTCTAAGTTATTGGGATCTGTTCTGGCGCACAAAATTTAGACTAAATATAGGAAGTTAAGAGAAAGGGAGACTTTTTCTCCTCTAAATTATTGGGGATCGGTTAGAGTTGCTCTAAGAGTTGTTAGATAAAATAACGGGGGTACCATGATGCCCAGACACATAAATATATATGCATTTGTTACCGAATAATCAAATCCTCGGGGTGCCCAAGTCACACAAAAATAAAATCTTCTTGAGACCGGTGGTATTGGGCTTCTCTGGAGCTCCGTTGTGCTTGGGTTGTCATAGAGGCCAGTGAAGGCGACACCTCACCGCGAGATATTTCTCCAAAGAGATTCATTTCCTATAACTACCATAATATTGAGATCTTCTCTTATCTGTTCACAATCCTCAACATTAGTACATGGAACCCCAAAAGTAAAAAAAAACATTGTTGAAGTGTATGGAAAACTTGCTGCGACTTGGGACTGTGAATATTATAGTACAAGGATATTACAGAACTTTCGGGTTACAACTCAAACAATAATCTGGTTTCTAGGTACACTTCAGTCATCATTTTTGGAGCAGACATCGGCTGGAGATTAGGCCACTCCTGCTGCTCCGGGGGAAACCCTAATCTGGTTTTCCAGATCGAGTGATGGCAGCGCTGCGGTGTCGATTTGTTTCTTGGGAGCATCGCTTGTGGAGCAGTACTGGATGGAAAAGGCAGGTGGTGCAGCGGCTTCGTCTTGCATGGAGACTCTGGTAGAGATGTCAAGTCATGCATAGCCGCTAGGTGTTACACTTAGTCATGCCTAGTTCGGTAGGTGCTACACACGACGGAACTTCCGGAGGTCTCTAGCTGCGTCGGTTCACGGGATTCAGCGGCATGGTGCCGAGAGGTCTTGGTGGCGATCGCGCGTGCTTGTTGATGGACGCGCGCAGGGAAATGGCATCGTCTGGCGTCATGGAGGTGTCTATGGTAGGCCACACAAGGTCATTGCATTGATCTCTCCTAAAGATGGGTATGCGGAAGAAGGTGGCGGCTAGGACTTTCTGGAGCGTGTATGATGGTACGCACTGATGGTCTGCCAGACCGATTGTGCTACTTGCTCGCGGATCGGGAGACTTGTCGAGCTCTTCGGTTTTTAGATGATGCACGTTGGTATGATGTCAGGGATATTGGCCCCGTGCATGGACACCCTATTCATCAGTGTTGTAGGATTAGCGAGTTGTCGCTTGTTGGGTAGGCTTCATTTTGATCTTTGCAATCCCTCTTGTATGCAATTCTTGGATGCAGATGCCGGGGTGATCTTCCCCCATATCGGAAAAAAGTACAATAGTGACGAGCTATAAGAGAAAATCTATTATAGTTTTGGTGAGGTGGAGGAAAGAGAATGTAAGCGGGTTGTAAGTTGAGAGTCAACTCTAGCACATGCTCCTAGGCAGTGGCGGACCCACCATAGGGGCGAGCAGGGGTGGCCGCCCCAGGTCTCCCGACGCGGAGCAGGGTACCCCTGGCTCCTACCCTATGTTTTCTGTCGAAGGAGTAGCGACATGAACTTACAGCAGCTTTGTTTCTCAGTTTCTGTCGAAGGGGTATGTAGAGGAGGAAGAAGCTAAGTTGGGCCTAGGCTCTATTGGGATTAAGTGACATAGGAAAGCTCCGTTTGTTATTTTTTTAGCTGGCCAAGCACAATTAGGCACAGGCAGTGCGATCAAGAACGAACCCTTAGGTTCGATCAACCTCGACTGGACCTTGCCGTTGCTCCCAATTCCCAATTTCGCGCATCTGAATTCCCAAATCCCGAGGCCCCGACCAGTGCCCCGACTGGACTTGGCCGCCGTTGCCGGTCACTTTGCCACCGCGGTTTCATCCATGGAGGCGGACGAGAAGAACCTGGAAGAGGAGGCATACTTAATCGCGTTGCAGCTGGAGGAAGAGGGTGAGGAGGCAACGGCATCAGCTGCGGCATCGACGCCTGTGATGGCAAGATATGGCGCAGGCGAAATCAATCGCAAGCGCGCACACAATGACAACAACAACCAGCTGAAGGTTTTTTTTTTGAAAGGAGCATATATTAATATCAGAAGATACCAATTACACCCAGCCTCTACAACAATGCATTGTCCTAGCGGCCATACGGATGCACACAGCCAAAAAAGGAAGGAGAATACAAAAAAGAAAAGTCCCGCTACAGTGACCCATTCGTTGAAACAGCAGTACTACCACCACCAAGATAGCACTAGAAGTCCAGCTTCTTCAAAAACGATGCCTCCAAGAAGGGAACAGTGCACAAACACCGTCATCGCCCGATCATAGATCTTAGGTTTTCACCCTGAAGAAAATCCACACTCTCAAAACAATACCTTCAACAAGGCCATTGCCAGGCACAACCAATTAAGGCTAGATCCTGGGTTTTCACCCTAAAAGGTAGAACTGTGAACCTCTCCTGTGCAGTCGCCCCCACTTGCATGCCACTGCTCCAAGTCACGAAGCCAATTCCTCGTCACCACCCAGACTCGAACCACCATAGTCGGTCCTCAGCTCTCGGTCTCCATGACATTCCCCGTCAGCACCATAGAACGAGAACATGCCCCATGATATTAACAACCAACAGAGCTTCGAAGCACTCCCTCCGAACCCAAACGGCCAGAGTAAAACATGGGTGCGCACGACCGAATCCCTCCAATCCGGCAATCTCCAGGCATTATTCGCCCATGGGAGTTCGCCGGTGCGGAGCCTTCCAGAACTCACCATTCCAACCAGATCACCGAGGGCAAGCATCAAGCAGATCTTCATCTTGGCGGGAGAGAAACCATAGGACCGCCTCCATTATTCAAGCACACCAGCAGGCCCACACACCCTCGATCAGAACAGCGAAGGAGAAGACAAGGCAACGCCAGAGACAAGTACCAGATCGGAATAAAGTCCAGATCGAACCCATCTCTCAGCGTGCCCCGCGACCACACTTTGCCGCTCCGACTCGCGCCCACCATGGCCAGAAGGTCCTCGCCTGGATCCCGCCGGCAAATAGGGTTAGAGGGGCGATCTAGGTCTCCAAACGGAATCCCAACACTAGCGCGTCCTCCACCAGACCGCCGCCACGGGGGACCGCCTCCTCCACCCCGACCAAGGACACCGCCTAGGTCGCAGCGCCTCAGCCTCCGCTGCTGCCGCCCCAGCAGCTCCAGCTTCCTCTTTCGACGCACCGCCCACCCAGCTGCCTTTGGCAGCTAGGCCCTCCGCCACCGCGGCGAGGGCCGGTGGCAGCGGCGGCGATCGGATCCAGCAGAGGGGCGCTGGCGACGATATGTTTTGTCGCCCCTGGCGTCGCCTGGGGACGACGCGAGGGGTTACGCCACCAGCAGAAGGTATTCTTCCTTGTGCAGCAGAAGGTATTCTTCCTTGTGTGTAATACTGCTTGTGTGTGAGCTTGTGGCGATTCACCTCTGTATGTTCAAAAAGCTCTCAATTTTGTAGAAATTTCCACAAACTATTCCTGCTATATTTAATCTAGCGGATGTGATTGCCGACCCGGGTACCCGGAGACAAATTGAAGAGTATTCTACCCCGAAAATTAGAGATGAAATGAGGAGGGCATATTTGTCAAAAGGTTCATATTGTTTGGCCCGTCATGTTTATCCACACACAATTTAGGCCAGATATCTTACAGACAGATTATGTTACGTTTTCATGCCTCGAAGTATCGTCGAGGCCATCTACCTCCACAAGTTCGAGCTCCTTCTATTACTACAACTTAATGGTATAATACAACCTTATCAACTACTTTTACAATTATGCCAAGATTTACACTCATATGTTTCCTTTATTTACATGGTGTAGGTCTCAGCTTGGACGTTGAGGGTACTATTTTGGCGGCCAATGTGTGTCCAAAGCAGCGAAAGTCCATATTAGTAGGTTCCTATGTTTTTTCATGTTCCTAGTAGTTGTATTTCATCAATCATGAAAATTGAGTATTTTGTGTACCATTTACATTGTGTTTTCTAGCTAGTAGAGTTGTATTTGTTCATGAATTTGTTTTCCCAAAAATGTTCGCCCCGGCTAATCAAAATTCCTAGGTCCGCCTCTGCTCCTAGGTACTTGTGAGAGTGAAATATGGACCATATATTGATTAAGTAGTAAACTTTTGTATCTAACTATTATACGTGTCGGCTATGAAGCTGGCTGTAGATGATATGATATTTTTTATAGCCAATAACATGCTATATTATTGAACTTGCTATCACTTTTTTTTCTTGAATCACACCACGTGTTGCTTGAATTCCAAGACCGTTGGTTAACACAAGTTGCGTGGTTAATCGAATCACCTACCTATGGCTATGTGTGCACCAATCGCTTCAGAGACCAGGTGCTTCTCTCCTTTTTGAAAAACAAATCAAAACACCTACCTATTATTTATTTCGTACGGAACCCGCCCCACCTACATGCGCATAAGTAGAAAACCGCATACTGATCTCCAGTGTCGTGTCGAGTCTTTTCTTAGGAAAACTCTGCTTTATAATCAAACTAGCAAAAGTGTCCATACGTTGCACTGGGAAAATAATGATTACCACATTAATCGATATAAGCTAAGCATACTTACTACATTGGTATGGCACTGGCTCGACCTCCCTCCTGCCCGACCTGCTCGGTTCCCCGCCTCACCAGCACAGCTCTGGCCTCCACGTCTCTGGGATCCTTGCTCCTCGACCTCGAGGACCCTGCACCTCCGTGTGTACTGCCAGCATGCTTGTCCAAAACCCTTCGCGCCCGTCGTTGGCACATTGCAATCCGCCATCTTCGAACCTGCTTATATAATTAATACAAATTACGGTTATCTAGAAAGTTACTTTTGGATCTAGAGAAGAGAATAGGAATGGAGCTAGTATAATCTATGCAAGTAGATATACATGGAGAAGTAGTAGAAGTACTATCTCTCGCCATTGAGCGCGTACAAAAGCTTCAACACCTTGTAGTCTAAATGGCAGGTGATGCACTGTCACTTGTTGCTCGACATTAATGGTGCGCAGACATGGTTGCCGGTGTGCATGCAGATGATGTTATCCAGCGAGAACCAGGGGTCGATCTTGATATAACAGACGCTCTTCAAATAGGCCCTCCAGCCCGTGCCTTGCTACGGATTTATTTTTATTTAATACAATGGTTTATGTCTTCGTTGCACACATCAGGGATGAAATGAAACTGGTCCTCTTTTAGAAAACATGCATCGATGTCGGAGGACGCCTCCACCGTACAGATACCACTGAAACACACTAACTCTCCAAATCTAAGACTGTCTAGAAAATAATCCTATGACCTCCTCTTCATCATGGACGATGCATTGATGATCCTGGAGCCTAGGAATGTTTATTCATGTCGACGGCACCGACACCATCCAACAAACGCTGGTGAGCAGTAACAAAGATCATTCAGATAATTTATTTAGATTGCATTTCGTTTACTTGACTTTCAACAGAAAAAACCATAAATTAAGAATATAAATTTCTCCATTAACATGAATACTTATTTGCATTTCGACCTAACACAGTTTCACCATTGAAATCAAATATTACATCAGCCCGTAGCTGATGATCAATGTGTCACTATTTCATAGGCTGCCTAGCAGCTAGCTAAGACCGTGTACTTCTCTGGAATGAAGCAATGTTTCGATAGTATGGAGCAATAATGTGGTGAACTAATGATGGAGTACTACCGATTTTGAACATGCTTCTTGTAATTTTTTTCCCAAGATGAGTGTAACGGAGTAGTTTGTGGTTATCCACCTGCATCTTTGTTGGACGTGAACTGTGTCGAAAATTCAGGTGATCAATGATCAGGTTGGAGACGTTCGCTACCGCCTCGTGCGATGCAGCTTGAGCAATGGATCTTGGACGATTCTAGTAGTGGTGGATCTTGGATGATTCTAGTAGTGCTGGCATGCTCTTCACATGAATCAGAGACTCAGAGTACACAGAGTAAGAAAACAAATCAGCCTTCCAATCTCGTTGATGAAAAGATTGCACTGAAAATCATAGGAAAAGGATCATAGTTTGCATCTAAAAGGAGATCTCAAACATTGAAAAGAGGTTCAGGAAAAACTTCATGAATATCTTCTACTCTAGTGACGAAAAATCTATAGAAATTCCCCGTGTTTGGAGCATCAAGAAATCTCCTGCTGTGTTGGGGCCGCCCTGTCCTTCACCAGCCGCCATGGTTTTGTCGATGGATCTAGGACGATTCTAGTAGTGGCGGATCTTGGATGATTCTAGCTAGTAGTGGTGGCATGCGATCAGCGCTGGCTCTTCACATGAATCAGAGTACATAGAGTAAGAGAACAAATCAGCCTTCCAATCTCGTTGATGAAAAGATTGCACTAAAAATCATAGAAAAAAGATCATAGTTTGCATTAAAAAAGACATCTCAAACATTGAAAGGGGTTCAGGAAAAACTTCATGAATATCAATCTAGAGAAATCCCCCGTGTTTGGAGCATCAAGAAATCCCCCGCTGTGTCGTGGCCGCCCTGTCCTTCACCAGCCGCCATGGTTTTGTCAATGGATCCAGCCACCAGGGTCCTTCCTTGCTGTTTCCTTGAAAGGTTGTTGGGATTCAGCGAGGTTTCTGCCCACAATGGCTTGGCTCGAGGCCTCGAGCACATCGGATCCTAGGCGTTAGTTACGACGGCTTGGCTGATGAACATATATCCAACCATCTGTCCGCCTCTCGCCTAGCTAGATACGAAGCACGTCCTGTGCCTTCCTAGTTTTTTACTCGGTGGCAAATGTAATAATACATCCGAACTAATGGGGGCAAACTGGTCCAGAAAAGTGTTGGACCGGAAGAAACAATCCGTCCTTTATTATTATTAGGTATAGATATAGATATAGATATAGATGTGAGGGATACAAAATAGGTTGGGAGAAATTTTAAGCCAAACATGTGTGCCGGCATGTTCTAAGCTTCTCACAAAATTATGAGCCTCCTTGGGTGTGTTTGGTTGCAAAGGTCTAATTTTCGCGTTTTTCCTACTTGTCCCGCTAGGTGCTGCATGAAAAGAGATCTGGCTTGGGCCAAAAGTTTACCACTTTGTTTAGTTGCCCATATCTAGTTTTCCTGCAATTTTGGCAAGTTATTTGGTTTGCAACAAAACTGATTTTATCTCGCTTGATGTCATAACCTGCATGTTTGGTTGCACATATCATAGTGTTGTGCTCGTCACTTCTAAGAGCTCTCTTGGTTGAACTAGCAATTGCAAACAAGCAGAAAATTAAACTAGCAGTACCAAATTAGCACCCTATCTACTAGCAAATATGAGTTCACGGTAATTTTACCTAGCTACTAGCAAATGACAGTTCACCATAATATTACCTAACTACTACGAATGAACGTTTTACACCCACATCAGGGGTTGTTCATAGAACACAAGGGCAACACTTTATCAGCAAACCTTCTTCTTCATCATCATCATCATCTTCTTCTTCTTCTTCTTCTTCTTCTTCTTCTTTTTCAGATCCTTTAGTTTCCTCTCGTCGTCCACATATCAAGCACCCACTATTGTCTCATGTTCTTCCAAGCAGCACAATCATTATGGGCAACACCACATCGTCAGTGTTGTTGTCATCAGGAACAACATCTTCCTCTGCCAGGAAGTATTCATCGGCGCCAAATTGCAAGATCCAGTTGTGCAAAATGCAACATGCAAGAAAAAGCTTAACTTAGGTGGAGAAAGAGTGGAAATGGTTCTAATCAAGGATCCTAAACCTATTCTTCAGAGCAGCAAAAACCTTCTGAACCGTGACTCTAAGGCTAGAGTGCCTCAGATTGAAAAGTTCTTCTGGAGTCTTTGGGTGGTTTGTAGTAGAGAACTCATTAAGATGGTACCTTGTTAACCTAAAGGGTGGAAGAATTCTAGGCCGGCAAGCATACCCGGCATCTTCTAGGTAGAATTTGTCGTCAGGGAGCTTGAGGCCATCATGTCTGCTAAGGCTGTCATTCAGAATCGTGGCATCATGGACAGATCCTTCCCACCGAGCGAGCACATATGTGAACTTCATGCCGAGATCAACAGCGGCAAGCACATTCTTGTTGGGGTAGTGCTTCCTCCCCATATATGCAGCATGTTCAGCTTTGGGCACTCTTGCCATCACATGAGTACCATCAATTGCTCCAATACAATCCTGACATTACAAAAATGTTAGTCGGCTGTCTAATACAATCATCCAAGGAAGAACATGATAGAGTTGCTCACCTTGAAAAGGGGAACCATCGACCGTTGCCTTGTATCTTCGTGGGGGTTTGATCGGACGATGGCTTGATTATCTCTTCTCTGAGTTCTCCAACAACATACAACACCTGATGGAAATACCGGCAAATCGTCTCGGTTGATCTCCTTCATGTGCTGTGAATGACTCGGAATCTCTAGTTATAGCCTAGAACATGAAGAAACAGAGCCACCTGTTCTGCAATAGAGGTGTTGATGTTGTCCTTAAGTAAACCCCTTGACCTGAAGGTCTTCACAAGATGGTTAAATGGGGCTCTTCTCATCCTGAGGATGGCGATAGCCTCCACATCGCTGTTGTTGTAGATGTAGTTCAGATTTTCCATCCTCTCTCTGTTGCGCTGTATTAGGGGACAATATTTCACTGCCAGCCTGTTAGTCCTAGGAGCCGCTCTTCTGTAGATCAGGAACATCCATGTCCGAATCATAGTGTTGGGCCACGCAGAGATAAACAAAACTTTTCCCCTACGCAGTACTCCCAAGATCTATCTTAGGTGATAGGCCACGAGATTTACCACTAGACACGCATGTGCGGATTTGATGAAGCGCGTCAGTTGATATCATGCCGAACGATCCCCCGTACAACACGTCCAGATCCCCACGGACCTCCTTGTCTCTAGCGCCACACGTGCAACGTCTCTACCGGTATCCACATGTACAGGAAGGAGCTCCAGGAAGAGGACTGCTAGATCCTGTCTAGCTTGAAATGGAAGTAGAGAAAGTGAAGACTAGGTCAGGGACAATCCCTTGTCACTCCACTTATATATACTCCTAGCAGGACTCAACGCTTGAGGCCCATCTAGGCCGTACCCCAATCTCCACATGGATCTAATCCACATGGGCTCCTTACCCTTAAGTGTGTGACCCTATAGGTTCACGTACACCTGGACACGACACGAGTCACTACTCCGAGTCGATAGCTGGTAGTGGTCTCTAGGAAGACGTGCCAACTCCCAAGCATCGTAAAGTCAGAAGACAAACCTTTCTCAATGTGACTTTCGTCAAGTCCCTTTGCCTCACGATATATCTTGTCAAGCTATAGGCGAGTTGTTGCCATCCCTTTAATAGCTCGACTCTCTCTTCTCGTTTCGTGATATACGATTCACTGGACTAACACTTAGTCCGACTCCTTGGTTCACACTTGACCAAGTCGCGCATGGCCATGCTTCCGAATCATATCACACGAGAGGGCCCAGAGAATATCTCTCCATTACAGAGGGGAAAATCCCATCTTGATAATCCACGTCACGCAGCTTGCTTCACAACCAACCCGAACCCTACCTTTATAACTGCCCATTTATGGAACAACGTTTGATAGGACCTAAACTGGCGATCCACAACTCGGATCATGCGATCACCTCAGGTCGAAGAATTCCATTGCTTGAGACTACAAATAACAACATGCACGTTGCATCTCAACTGTGGGTTAGTCTGATTTGCTAAACTCATTAACCGAATCAGTATAAGTCGGAATAGCATCTCCATGCCCATGACAAGTTAAACCGAGTCATCAGCTGACTTTCACATTAGTCTAAGTTGTGTGTCCAGCACAACCTCAACGACCAAGGACAACTATTATGAACAACATGAATATATAGTTCCACAATCGAATCGCATATTCAATGATACATATCAGTAGTTGATATAAGGACAATAACTTTATAAATACATTGGAAATAACATCATACATGATTGCCTCTAGGGCATATTCCCAACACACAGCGACTAGGGAAGCTGCCTAGATGATAACCTTGAATTGTTGGCCCTAAACGGAGTGGCATTGCATAAGAAATTTAGGTAGGGTACTAATGTCAAGCTAACTACCTTCGCAAAACATTGGAGAGGAAGCAATGCCATGGTTTTTACCTTGATGGTGGCGGACGTCAAGGACCTGCCGCAAGCGGAGAAGAAGGGGAGGGAGAAATCGGTGCCACAGATCTGCGAGGCAGCAGATGTCGGAGTCGACTTAGTAGCTACTGCCGGAGATCAAAATCGTTGCTGCCGCCGCTGCTGCCAAAGATGCCGCACAAGAGAAAAATGGGGAGGGATTTGTCTCCTAGTGGGAGGTGGTAGCATAAGCGGGAGGTCAGCTTACTTTTCGCGCCATACGGCGCTGCAATTCTTTCGGCTCCCGCCATCTCCCTGCTGCCTCCCTGCGCACGCCGTTTATCCCTTGCGCTCGTCAGGGCCTATGAAAACGCTCGATTTTGGCGTTCCTTCGGAGCCAGATGATGGCTGCTTTAACACCCGTGCGGGCAAAATCCTCGGTACACCGTGACACACCAAACAAATTTATTTCTTCCGGCCTGGTGCGAGAAACGAATATCTAGCAACCAAACACGCCCCTTGTGTGTCACCCGACTTTCGTGTACTCGTACGATGAAGGACGACACGATGGATTGGCAGCCACGTTTGTTAATCTCACATGTAGAATTGTTGCGTAAGCTCTGCTCTACTTCCTTGCTCAAGAATTGTTGAGGTCCACCGCTAAAGGTGAAGCTTCCGAGCACGCCATCGCTCACAGCATTTCTGTGTTTGCTATGCCATTGAATCATCGATGCTAATAGCCGAAGTACCAAACATCCTTGGTTTGGGTGCCTTCGCAAGACGTTCCTATTGCTTCACCATTTCTAGTTTTTGATATAGCTACATCAACGTGGATCTTGGCCTAGCCAAATGGCGGCGAAACCCATCGTGTATGTGACTTCTGTCATGCAGTGGTTCCACGTGTTATATTCTCCCAGCGTGAGATAGCTGCAAATTTCCCAAGTAGGAATTCATAAAATGGGAGGTGGACAAATGAATTTGCTAAGTGAGACCTGATCCTTATCATGCTTAAAATCACCATTGACTAACAAGCCTACCTCTGTCGGCATCTCAAGATATTTCTCCAAAAGGGATTCATGTGCTGCAACTACCTTTATCTTGAGCTCTCTTTTTTTTTGAAAGAAGCATATATTAATAACATATAAGATACCAATTACACCCAGCCTATGTAACAACGCATTACCCTAGTGACCATACGGATGCACAAAGCCAAAAAAGAAAAATTAAAAAAAGAAAAGTCCCGCTACGATGACCCATTCGTTAAAACAGTACTATCAGCACCAAGACAGCATCAGAAGTCCAGCTTCTCCAAAACCGACGTCTTCAAGAAGGGAACAGTACACAAACACCGTCATCGTCCGATCATAGATCTTAGGTTTTCATCCTGAAGAAAGTCCAGTCTCTCAAAACAATATATTCAACAACGTCATTGGCAGGCACAACCAATTAAGGTCAGACCCTGAGTTTTCACCCTGGAAGGTAGGACTGTGAACCTCTCCTGTGTAGTCGCCCACACTCGCATGCCACTGCTCCAAGTCACGAGTCACCAAGTCAATTCCTCAGATCTCGGTCTCCATGACATTCTCCATGATATTAACAGCTAACAGAGCTTTGAAGCGCTCCCTCTGAATCCAAAAGGTTAGAGTAAAACATGGGTGCGCATGACCAAATCCAACCGATCCAGCAATCTCTCGGCGTGAGCGCACTATGGAGTTCCCTAGCAGAGCCTTCCGGAACATGACAAAGAAACCAGATCAATGGACACAAACATCAAGAGATGTTCGTCTTGACTTGAGAGGAACCCTAGGACCGCCTCCTCTATTGAAACTGAGCCAGTAGCCACTACACCACCCACCGGCAACTAGCAGGATCCGCCGCTCGACGGCGAGACCACCCTGCCGACGGAGAAGAAAGTCACCACCACCATGCCGGGGACAAATGCCCCAAGTGTCCTCGTGTCGTAGACATGGCCCGGGAAACCTGAGCGAGACGGCGTCGGGCAACAAATGGACAACAGATCCAGCCCGTCTAGGCCCATATGGGTCGGCGTCGGGACTCGAACCCCCGCCGCCGCTTGTTTCCTACCAATGTTCGTCGAGGTCCTCCGGCCGCCGCCAGCCATGACACCACCGTTGACACTGGACTGGTGCGGGCGCTGCTGTTAGCACGAGATCGTGCCCCCACGCCGAATTGCGGTCGAGGTAATCGCCGCCGCTGCCGCCACACCACCAGGGCTTTGCCTGGCGACGCCCCGGGTGGCGGCGACAGGCGGAGAGGCCGAGGAAGGGGAGGTCGGGGAAGGGGAGGGGAGGAGGCCGCTCGGCGAGGTGCGGCACCGCCGCGCGGGTGTGGGAGGAGTTTTTCGATAAAGCTCTTCTCTTAGCGCTCTGGACATTCCTTGTCGAAGTGTGTGTAAGACTTGTTGAAGTTTGGTATAGTCACCGCGTCACACCGTCCCGAAGAAGACCCTAAAATCATGCTAAACAAGGAACAAAAACCTTTCCGCCAGCGAGAGGCTGTGCTCCGCCACACCTCCAAGGTCCTAAGACCATCGGAGGGGAAGCCGACCGGCAATGTCACCGGCAAGAGAGACGAAACCCTAGATGGGTTTATAGTGGCCTCACGATCACTTGTATACTTTCTTATCCGTACTGGTTTTCACTATTTTAGGCTCTTTCTCTTTGCGTAAAGAGAATCTTAGACCATTTATGGACAGGGTTAAGCCGAAAAGAACTAAGAGGATCTATGTCTTTGTTGCGTTGGAAACAAAATAAATTGTTGTACTGAAATAATTGTTAGGTCAAAAAATAATTAATAATATAAGATGCATATATTATTCTACTAGTACCAAGAACATATTTTTTATATTGGACATCAAAGCAAATTTGACTTGCATCGAAAGCATGTTCTGGTAGCACTGAAAACAAATAGGGGAGTGCTACGCGTCTCCCGGGGATATTTGCCCCGGATCCCCCGGATCGACAGCGCGACTTGTATTCCCAAAACAGCACCTCCACCCGCTTTTGCTACATTAAGTCCCGTTTTTGCTACAAATTGTCCCCTTTTTTGCTACGTGTAGCAAAAAACGGCTTGACCCAGAAAATAGAAAACAGATTGAACCTCGTCGGAGATTTCGCCGGAGACCTCGTAGCAAAAAAGTTGTGCTAATGTAGCATATTCGACCTCGCCGGAGACGTCGTAGGCTTTCGCCGGTAGACCTCGCCGGAGACCGTGTAGCAAAAACTTTAGGCTATTGTAGCAAAACCATAGATCGGTTGTTGCAAAAAAAACTTATATGTAGCAAACCCCCACTTCACCGGACACCTCGCCGGAGACATTGTAGCAAATCCCACGATACGCTTATAGCACCGCTGCCGGTCGCACGTAGCAGCGTCGCCAACGCCGTGTAGCAAACCTCGACGTCGTAGGTAGCAGCGACGGTGGCAGTAGGTAGCAGTGTCGCCAAAACCCACGTAGCAAACCTCGACCCCGTAGGTAGCAGTGTCGGTGACAGTAGGTAGCAGCGTCGGTGGCCGTAGGTAGCAGCGTCGTTGGGGGCAAAAAGAGTTTGGGCTCGTCTCCGGTGAAAGGAACGGCGAGGATGGGGGAGGCGGGCGTGGAGGCCACGTCTGGGCGGCGGCGCAGGCGGGGTCGCGCGGCTGTGCGGTGGCGGAGGCGCGGCTGGGCGGCGGCGGCGGCGGCACAGAGACAGAGGCGCGGCTGGGCGCGCGGCGGCGGCGCGGGCGCGGAGGCGCGACGGCTGTGCGGGCACGAGCGAGGCGACGCGGGGGATCAAATCACGGGATCCCGGGGGAGTAGTATCATTTCCCAAACAATATTCGCACAACTGATCCGTCGAACAAATAAAACCCTAGTCAAACGGTGGTATTATGGATCCTAAGCCACCACCAAGTCTTTTGCTGGAACTTGGGACGCTCATAAGCAGTGGCGAGGTTTGGACATGTCTGTCTTGACTAGGATTTTCCCCAAGAAAACCTTAGTTATGTTAGCTCTTGCCGATAGACCTCATAGGAGATTAGCGGCCGAAGCGGGTTGAAGCTCCGCCACTATTCGTAAGCATTGCACTCAAGAGATTCCTTGGTACCCCGATCCTGTATAAATTGGCGATATTTTTTGATCAGCCTATTCTATTTTTATCCCGATGCCCTCCACTCCTCAAAGCCATATATACATTACTTCTTGACGAAGCAGAATAGCAAAGACAACGCCTTTGAGAATTTCCATTCTTGCATATCACAACTTTGAGTAATGAATTCTGTCAAAAAACAAAAACTATGAGTAATGAAGAGGGTGAAGGTGCGGTTAGGAGTGAATGATGGCCTTGTGCTATTATACATATATAGATGGGCGCGACTAGCAAGAAGATGCATTGATGGTCACCGACAAGAGATGTTATGGTGGTATAGCATAGTGGATCGACTCACGAAATACATGCATTGGTTACGATCGGCGTAACATGTAAAGCGGGGAGTGAAAGTATCGAACCCTTAGAGATCAATCAAATCCTCGGAGTGCCCAAGTCACTAAAAAAGAAAATCCTCTTGAGCCCAGTGGTACTGGGTTTCTCTAGAGCTCTGTTGTACCTGGTTTTTGTAGAGGCGAGTGAAGGCCACACCCCCAGATATTCCTCCAAAGAGATTCATTTCTCATAACTACCATAATTTTGTTCTCTTCTCTTAGCTTCTCCGGGTATCCCTTGTTTTTTTATGAAATTTCACAAATCTATTCATAATCTTCAACAGTTGTATAAGGAATCCCAAAAGTAATAAAAATTATTGTTAGAGTGTATGGAAAACTTGTTGAGACTTGGGACTGTGTAGATTATAATACAATGATATTACAGAACATTCGTCAGACAACTCAAACAATAAGTTCATATGACATAAGTCGGAAGAGGTTTGCTTTGGTGTCCTCCCCCTTATCCAAAACTTACAAATTTGAAAACACAAGGAGAGTCAGAATTGACCAATACCCCTTCGGTTCAGAGTACATGAAAGGGTATCAGGCAATCCTAGCCATCCTTCTATTTTTAGTTTTCTAAATTTGTGAGGAGGGGGAGGACACCGGAGCAAAAACTCAAGTCGGAAACAATTGCATAACAGTTTCTCAAGAGTTCCTTTCCACTACTTTTGTTATCGTGTAGACAAGCTTAGTCATTGATACGTTGCTAACGTATCCATAATTTTTGATGTTCCATGCTTGGTTTTATCTACTTTCTTATGTTTTGTTCATACTTTGGAGTACTTTCTATATACTTTTTTGGACTAACCTATTAACAAGAGTCATAGTGCCAGCTGCCTGTTTTCTGCTGTTTTTGGTTCCAGGAAAGTCAGAAAATGAATATTCTCGGAATTGGACAGGACAAAAACCAAAGTCAGTTTTTCACCGAGAGACACACGGAGCCAGAATATGAGACGGAGAGGGGCCAGGGGGCCGCCACACCACCTGGCCGCGCGGCCAAGCCTGGCCCCGCCAGGGGGTGGTCTGGCCGCCTCGGGCACCCCCTCGGCCTCCCAATTTGCCTATAAGATGCCTCCGATATAGAAACCCTAAGTACCCGATCAAAATTTCACGAAAGAGTCTGTAGCCACCGTCATCTCCATCCCTAGATCGGGAGGGATCTGAAGCTCTTCCCGGCACCCTCTCGGAGGGGAGAATTCACCCTGGAGGCCTTCTTCATCACCATCCAAGCCTCCGGTGTGATGCGTGAGTAGTTCATCTCTGGACTACGGGTCCATGTAGTAGCTAGATGGCTGGTTCTTATCTTTTGTGCTACCATGTTTAGATCTTGTGAGCTTCGTTTATGACCAAGATCATCTATTTGTAATTCCTACATGTTGTGTTTGCGGGGATCCGATAGATATTGAGATGCTATTTCAGATTGATTATTGATTCTATCATGTCTTTGTTATTTGTGATCTTGCATGCTTTCCGTTATTAGTAGCTATCTTGGTCAAGTAGATGCTAGCAACTCCAAGAGTTAGTATTTATACTCGATAGTGGGTTCATGCCTCTAGTAATCTGGGGAAGTGACAGAAATCTCTAAAGTACTAGATGTGTTGTTGCTACTAGGGAGAAAACAACAATCCTTTGTTTATAGAACAATTGTATTTTAATTTACACGCAATGCGTAATGCAATTATCTGTTGCTTGCAACTTAATACTGGAGGGGGGTCGGATGATAACCTGAAGGTGGATTATTAGTCATAGATGCAGTTAGATTACGGTCTATGTATAATGTTGTAATGCCCAATCGAACCTCAAAGGAGTCAAGATGATTAGTATATGCTTGTATGCTTTCTCAATGTTTGTCAATTGCACCGCTGTAATTTGTTCACCCAATATGTCATCTATCTTAAGGAGAGCCACCACTAGTGAACTATGGATCCCGGTTCTTTCTTTTACCATCAATCTGCAATCAACTGTTTACTGTTTTTTGTTTATTTTCTGCAAATTATTACTTTCTTTCACACAATACGTTTAATCCTTTGTTTTCAGCAAAACCGGTGAGATTGACAACCTCACTGTAAGTTGGAGGCAAGTTATGTGGTTGTGTTGTGCAGGTTTTCACGTTGCTGCTGGCGCCGGTAGTGCGCTCTGCCAAAGTCCAGCTAGCAACACCTTTGAGGTGTTTCCTTGCTCCTACTGGATTGATAACCTTGTTTTCATAGCTGAGAGAAAACTTACTATTGTGCTCATCTTACCTTCCCCTTGGGGTTCCCCAACGAGCTCGTTAATACACGAGCCAGTAGTCATTTATAGATGAACTAAAACCAAAAAGAACTAAGACGGTTTGATGTCTTTGTTGCTTTGCCAATAAAATAAGTCATGTTTTGAAATTATTGGTATAACACAAAAAATGATTATAAGATGCAATTGACATGAAAAATAGTGCTAGAAACAAATTATTTTTTTATATTGGAGCTCAATACTAAATTTAGCTTGCATGGCAAGTAATCTCTGGTAGGTAACACCGAAAACAAAGTTTCGCAAGATTGAACTATCATGCAAATAAATCCTCAGTCAGACGATGCTATCGTGGATTTTGAGACACCACCAGAATTTTTGCTGGAACTTGGACGGTCCTAATCATTGCACTCATTTTCGGTCCTAACTGACCAATTATTATGGTAGGACTAACTTCTTTTATCCTGATGCCCTCCATTGTCAAAGTTATGAGTTACTCCTTGAGGAATCAAATAAGCAAAGGCAATGACTTTACCAAGTTTATCATGCTTGTATCTCATAACCACGACTATGAACTGCATAGACTTTCTTTCTGCAATGAGTCAAGAGAGGGTGATGATGAGGTTAGGAGTGAAGGAGAGGTTTATGCGTATATATAGATGAGTGCAACTGACATGAAGATGCATAGACTATCTTTGAGTTAAGATATATTACGGTTCAATGGTTCAAAGACCTATTGATAATTAATAGGTTGGTAGAATTTTTGCAAAAAAAATGAATGCTAGGGTAAGGGGTTAAAAACCACAAGATATGGCTAGGACAAGTGTCAGGACATGTAAAGAAGACATCAAACATCCAGCCCTCGGAGTCCAGTAGTATTGGTCTTCTCCCTAGCTCCTTTTTTTTGCTTTCATTGAGCCCAATGAAGGTTGCATGGATGCGGAGATACCGGGAGTTTTGGTGGGAAATCCACACGACATTAAGCACTGCGGGCCATCACGATCAGTCACCCGCATCACAGTGGCAACCAAACCCTTCTGCACTTCCTTGTCTTCTCCCACAATTACCCCAACCTCTTTTCCCCCTTTTTCTCGTTCAATCCGTCACCAGCAGCAAGTCGGCGGCGGCGCGACGAAGAAGGCAATGAGAGAACGCGATGCCACCTAAATCAGATAGCGTGGAAGGTACGGGTCTTGTTGATCCAATCCTATCCAGCCCTGCCATGGAACTCCCGAATTGACCATTCCCTACGATTCCTCCCCCAATTCGAACAATCTTTTGCTTGGTCATGCCTGTAAATATGAAGTTCACGTTACTATCTTCTTGTTGCGGGTTCCTATGGAGGAATCATCCTCACCTTCGTCAACGAGGTAAACGCCTCCCTCCACTAAAAACCCTCCCCAAACCCCCAAATTACCTTCTTCCACTTAGGTTACGACTTATGCTTGCTGTCGTGCTTGCACTATGAAGACTACAGGTCCCTCTTCCATTATGCATTTTGTGTGGTTTTCTCCTACACGATTGTTTGCTACTTTAGCTAGGATGCGTCGTTCTACACCGAACGCTGCTAGGTAGGATCTGTTCCCTGATACTAGTTACTCCATTTTGGGGGACAAGCGGCATACTAAGGCGGTGATTAATTGTGTGTACGTTCTATGTATGCTCGTTACCATCCATACTTGCTTTGTGAGGTGAAAGTTGAATTCTTCTTTGTTTTGTTATAAACCACTATCTTTATCCTAGATAATAATGGATCTATGTACATTTCATTACTTTGTTTGTCCCAAGTTAACACAACTCCAAACAACTCCATTTCAGTCTTCGATTCGCACCTACCGATGGAATTTTGTGCTGATTGCGAAGATTGTTTCGACTCAGGAACAAGTTTCTTTTTTGGGTTGTCTTGCATTCTGATATGTGTATGTTTCAATATGCTCATCATAGCTCATTAACTGATTGTTTCCCCTCTACTTAACTATTTCCTCTTTATGCAATTTGTAAGAAAACTATCCTCTAAGGCTCTTGTGAACGGAAACAAGTCATGTGAAGTGCCTACCAATGGAGACACTAGTATTTCCAGATCCCTTTTACACTCTTCAGTAAGACTAGCTCCAATTGGGGTATCATAGATAGTATCATGCATGTCATGTTGGCAAAATTTTGACGTGATATGCTAATTAATGATGAAAGAGGTTGTGTCGGTATCATAGATAGATACGGTAGCATAGCACGTAGAACTAGAAAAACTAATTCCAAATAAATTTTGTACACAATTTTGCATTGAGATTTTACAAAACAATATATATTTAAAACTATGATAGTACTATACGATACTATGCATAGTGAACATGGTATCATATACTAGTATCATATATATGATACTATTATGTACTCTCCATTGTGACTAGTCTAAAGGCTGTTTTTTTTTCTAATCAGGAAGGTGTTATAATTATACGCATCTGAAGCATTAATGCTTTGCTGCATGAGTTAGTTATCATTACCATTATTAATTTGACAGCAGCGTTTCCCCGTTTCCCTTCATACACTGCTCTTACATTAATTTGGTAAGACCAACCGAGTTAAGACCAATCATACATACCAAATGACTTGTAGGAATTTGTGGCTTGTAATATTTCATATGTGCACTATATTGTTATACTCCCGGAATTAAAACCTCGATGCTGAAGTATTTATGGAAATAACAGGAAATAATTGATGTAAAATTATACTTAAGGAAGTCGGTACAGCTATACTGGAATACAGTGTATATGAATATGCTGGAATTATACCCGAGAACAATATAGAGTGGAACACCAGGTTGACTGTAGGATTGGCTCTATGGATTGTTAAAGCCCGCGAGTTTGATTTTGAATTCAAACTCGGTGCACGACTCACACGTGCGTGCTAGGACCTAATTGAATTAACAGTATTAGGCTCAGTTACTGACTGTTAATGATTATGGTTGGTTTAACTAATCACGAGTCCTAACTGAAAATAGATAGAAATATCTGAAACTTGGGGTCTATATAAAGATTCCACCCTCTAGTCACAATATGTATTATGAGTGGCACCACCGATAAAACGGAGGAATAGCGGGTAGGCCGACTAGATCCAAACCCTAAATTTCTTACTACCTTGGTATCAGAGCCATGGACGTGGTCGCCAGAAAACTATTCCGCTGCAAAATCATGTCACCACGCCGATCTAATATGCTCAATAACTCTGTCGTGGCAGTCGACGCTCAATTCCAGTAGGAAGATCAGTTTGATCCGCCGCCGATTGGTTCGGCACTAATTCTATGCCGACACGTCGCCTTCGATTTCCTATGTCAGATCGATCCTATGCTGGCGGCGACGAGTCGCCGACTGATCAGTGATGTATACCTCCGCACCGCGGTATTGCGCGTGTGTGCCGTGTATGGCCGCAGCTGAACATGCACTCGATCTCGAAAGCAAACTCATGTGCGGAACGAGGAAACTACAACGGGCGGGCTAAGGAAGGTCGAGGATAGAGGCCTCCCACCGCTGCCTCTCGGGAGGCCAATTTTTTTTCCCTGCGCGTGGACCGAGAAAGAAAACGGACAGCAAATAAGAACAAGGCTTCGTGTGGTTAAGCATCAAGAGTCAAGACCAGGGAGGCAAGGAAGACTAGTAGTATACTCAGTTCCAGATCAAGAACGAGGAAGATCGGAGGGAGTGTACTTACTGGCTTGGTGATTATGGCAATCGAGAAAGGGGATTAAGAAATCAGCAGCAAGCAATGTCACGGTAACGCGTGCTGGGAGAGAAACTAGCAAATTAGGCTCCTCGTATTCCCGTTTCAACCCTGCACAAGTATAGGAAATGCTCGGCTCGGCTCTATTGTACATTAACGGAAATCTCGAAAAACAACCGGAAGTCTTGAACATGATTATTATTTGTTCTCACTCAGCTTCTCTTCGCTGAGCTACCATTCTGGATAGACTACGCTGTTGACTATCAGAAGAAACAGATTGCATGGAATTTTATATGTATGTAATCTTGAAAAAGTTTGTTGAAACTTGAGTATCATTGGGCCTCGCTTGCTTTTGGGGGAAATTGGACCACACATTGTTGGAGAAATTGAATTCTTCGATGGATAGTATTTATTTTCTCTCTCTTTGATTTTTTTAATTGCTACGTGATTGACTTTGTGATCGGAATACACTGTCACTCATCGGCGTACTCTGAAACATATTGGAGTACTTGATAATTCACCGGAATTCCTTGGTGTAATGATGACGAGAAGCCATCAACCAAGTTTCTAGTATTGAAATTGGGATTACTTATCTTGAGGAAATACAAACACTCCATGGAAAGGGAATTCAACCTTTTACCAACGGTATGTGCGCTATCATCGTTTGCACTGATTTTTTTCACTACTCCATATAGTTTAGATTTTTTCTTGTACGTCATAACTTGATGGAATACAATAGCAAACTTAATGACGTGCGGATAATTCCAAAGGAAATATATGTGTGTATAATCATGAAATGTATTAAAGTGAATAAACTTTTGAAGTGGAAATTATGTCAATTTACTCCGTTGTGGAGGAAGAGTATTATTGTTGTAGGATATTTTATTCGCCTACAATGGAAGGAATTTCAAATATATAGTTATTTGTCAAAAATTATTGATTACTACATGCTATTGGAAAAGGAAGAGTGGAAATATTGCTCCATGGGAAAGTTGGTGCACTATGGAATTTTTGACAATGGTCTATCTTTGATCTTGATAATCCACTGGAAGTTGGTGCAAAACTTGTTTATTTGGTGAAGATAACTCCATAGGGATGAATAATAATAATAGGAACGCATGCTTGGAGTTTTATTGTTGATGGTATTTACGACTTGGTCATAATCTATAAACAGAATTACAAGGCTTATTAATTCTAGAATTACAAATTTAAGTGGGAGGAATACCAATTATGGAATTAGGTACATAAGTGGGAGAGCTATCAGAGTTATTTTTTTATAATGTGCCATATGTGGTATTTTATTTATTTTACACTCCCACCGGAGGATCAATTGTTTTCTTTCATTTACTACTTGGTCACATATCAAGGAACATAATTAAGTGGCATATTAATTATGGAATTCTAAATTTTAGTGGGAGGATTATGGTACTTCATCAATATTATGGTATTTATTTATGGATACTCCCACTAGAGGGCAATTTTTTTCGTTCATATTTGCACTTGATATTGGTCATTTCTATGTTTTACAATACAAGTCGGAAGGTCTTTGTTGTATATTATGAACATTACTAAAGTGGAAAATTAGTTTATCAAAGGATTTAAAGGTTTGATGACTGATTAGTGGGGGAAGTACACTTCAAGAATATTATTAATTGAAATTTATATAAAGATCATGGAATTATTCACCTATGTAATATGATGTATACTCCACATTTGAATAGAGGAATATAACACTTGATTCCACTGTAATATGGTGTATACTCCACAGTTGAATGGAGAAATATAACACTTGGTTCTTCTTATGATTATTGGAAAAGCAATGCATACTACTAATTTTTCAATATTTTTTCATCTATTATAGTCATTACTTCTGTTTTGTTGACTGAAATAAAGTATTCTATTCATATTTTGGTGGTATGGGTTGGAATTATTATTTCTACATAGCACACCAGCTATTATTTTATTGAATTTACTAGTGGATCAAATGGTTTCATTTTTTATCTAGAAAAGGAATCATGGTGAAAAGTAGGAATACAATATATTTTATCAAGGTTGGAATGACTAGCAGTCATACCGCACCATAGTCTCATGCGAAATACTATTATACACAAGTCAAACTCCCAACACTAACATTCTTAGGAAAAATGGGAGGAATCACCATGAACTATCATATCTATATCATTGTTTTCTTTTGTGGAAGTAACTCTATATTTTAGAGGAACACTAAGTGATGAGGACATCCCTATAATTACACCTACCCCAATTGCTAATAAAGATGTTCCAATTGCAAAGAAGGATCAATCCAATGATATAAGGATTGGACCAATCACAAGAGCTCGTGCCAAGCTACTAGAACAACAGGTGAACTTGTTTCTTAATGAACCTGGTGTTTTAGTTAATGAGAATTTTATACTACCTAAGTCTTTGAATTATTGTATGATCAGGTACTTAGGAGAAGAAGGCATAGCACAGAGTGAGGAGCTGAAGGAACATGGCGTGTTGATCAATGAGGAATGCGCGAGGGAGGAGAGGGAGGAAGCGCAAGGAGCACTCCATGAGAAGATCAACACATGGTCGAGGGATCTCTGCCGCGGCAGAGAAACCATGCAGCTTTCTGCCGCGGCACCCTGCCGCGACAAAGAAACCGGGTCCGACTCTGCCACGGCAGAGTAAGCCTGCGCGCCTTGAGCCGACCCACCTTGGGTCGGTTGTATCTTAGTCTAGGTTGAGTTGGACTGTTATTCCTAGTCGCAGCCGCCAACCCTTAGCCCTTAAATAGATGGGGGCGCTGTAGATTAGGGTTCAGACCACGTTAAAAATATTTTGGAGTTGTTTCTTTCATAGAACCTCTGGAATTACCCTGTGTTCGAATCTACCAACTATAATTGAGTGTGATCTGTTGTTCCATTGGGAATTAGTAGATTGCATACTACTGTTCGTGGTTACGGCTGCGTGCGCAAGGGCGTGGTGTTGTGAATATCTTACAAGGTTCGAGAGCTGTTGCATTGGCATCAGGGATCGAGCGGGAGAGTTCATAGCTACAGGCTAGTTATCTATCATCTACCATCATCACCGCCATCCGCTTACTGAGAACATCGGGCCACCCCATATCATCTTGGTATCAGATTTCCTCGTTGCCTCGGTAAGCAATCCACAATCCATCCATAGATTAGAGAGTGTTTTTAGTCCTATCCAGAAAAAGGCCCACAAAAAGAGTTGTCATAGACTAGATTGCATCGTAGACAAGTAATAGTTGCTGGTCGTGTTCATCCTTTAGTTTAGATCTAGATCTGTTTCTTCGTAGTTTTGTTTTTCTCTTTGTTTTTAGTCGTTTGCCACCATTGTTTTCCGCCACCATCAAGTCAGATCCGATCTACTCTAAGAGTCCTAGTCTTCTACTCTTGGCTGAGTCGGAATTAAAAAAAAATACTTTCCAAGTTACCGAGTCTGCCACGGCAGGATTTTGACATCTTTTTCTGCCATGGCAGGACTTTTCGGGTTACCAAGTCTGCCATGGCAGGATTTCTGTGTTTTCTCTGCCATGGCAGGACTTTCTGAGTTACCAAGTTACCGCTCTGCCGTGGCACGATTTCTGACCGTTTTGCTGCCGCCGCTCTGCCACGGCAGGATTTTTGAGCTGTTTTTCTGCCACGACACCATAATTACAAAGTGTGATCGATTTGCACTTCTCCAAAAACCTTAGCCACAGCCAATCTACTACATAGGTGTAGGAACTTGCCTATTGAGACTAGTTTCCGCTCCTACAGGCTGCTCTTAGGAATTTTTTTTGGTGTTGTACTTTGTAATTGGTCGTGTGTTATCTATTAAAAAAAAGCAAGAATAGCAAAAGGAAAAGTATCAAGAAAAAGCTATACAACAGAAAAAGAAAAGTTGTGAAAAAAAGAGAATTTGAGCAAGAGGCCTAGTGTTATCTTTGTGCACCGGTAGATTGAGCAATCTTGTGCCTGTTTACTTTGAGCTTTGCTAGTGTCTCTCGAGCGTAGTGCAACACCCTTCATAGTTGCATTGCCACGTTTTTCTCCACGTGTGTGTTTCTTGGGTATTTGTACGATCAGCACTAGGACTTGTTTGCGGTGTAGTTAGGATACCATACCTACAGCTCCACCATAAATACCTTGTGTGCCCTGTGATCGTTCTCTATACCTTTGATATTCACTTCATCACATCAAGTGCATCAGTCTTTGATTTCGTTTGGTAGAGCATCTTTATTCACTTTGGAACGGTAAGATCTCCTTTCTTATTAGTTGTGAGTGAGCTGTGAGAATTCCACCATACAGATTTTGATTTTTGTGCACTAACCTACTAATCATGTCTTCTAGTGATAATGATGTTGTGATGCAGAAAAAGAAGGATGAGGAGCTCGTCAATTGGCGTGAATATGAGGCTTTGAAGTCCCACTTGACACGTGTGTTTACTCACACGACAGATGCCATTGATAAGAATCTCCAGGATATGAATGTGAGATTGGATCACCATGTTGGAACGGTTGATACTATTCAAACACAAGTGGCTACGCTCAATGTCAATGTCACCGCTTTGCAGCAGTCCATTGAGGGTTTGACAGCCGCTTTACATAGAAGGGAAGAGCCTCAACATGATGATGCCTTTGATGATTTTGATGAGGGTAGCGTTGTGGATGCTGCTCCACCTGTTGGCAGGGAACGCGCTTTTCCCCCTGCCCATGCACCTGCCTCTGCACCTGTCCATGCACCTTCTCATGGCCGTGGGTTTGCCCCTCTTGGGCGTGCTCAACATGTGCCCAAACAAGCTGCTGATGATGGTTTGGGCAAGCCAAAATTTTCAATTCCTAAGTTTGATGGTTCCATTGATCCTGAAGACTACCTCACATGGGAGTTGAAGATTGAGAAACTCTGGCACTTATTTGACTATCCAGAAGATAAGAAGGTCAAGCTTGCAGCATCTGAATTTGATGGTTATGCTTTGCGTTGGTGGGATGCTCTTCTGCAACATAGGAGGGAGGACAATGAACTTCCTGTGATGGATTGGCGCGAGATGAAACAAATCATGAAAGCTCGTTTCGTACCAACCAACTACTTGCGATCAGTTTTTGATAAATTGACACAACTGAAGCAAGGCACCATGACAGTTGATGAGTACTACATGGAGATGGAGATGCTTATGCAGCGTGCTAGAATTCATAAGTCCATTGAGATGACCATGCAGCGATTCCTAAACAATTTGAAGTTACCGATCAAGAGCATTGTTCGTCATCACAAGTATGAGACCATGAATGAGTTGTTGCATCATGCTAGAGAGGCTGAATCCCAGTCGGCAGAAGAGGCGAAGTCACGTGCTCGTTTTCCGTCCTCCAGCAGATTTTCGGCCAGGTCTACACCTCCTATAGTCACGCCACCAGTTGTTGTTCCGTTTACACCATCGATCAAACCAACAAGTACACCTTCGTTTGGTTCTAATGCTCGAAAACCCGCTGCTCCTGCTGCTAGCTCGGGTTCCAACATGTCTACTGCACGTACTCTTGATGTGGTGTGCCACACTTGTGGTGGTAGAGGTCACTACAAGAAGGATTGTCCAAACAGCAAGGTTATGTTTGTTAATGAACAAGGTGAAGTAGAAAGTGGAGATGACGCTTCTGATGTTGATATTGATGATGGCGAGGATGGTGCTGATGCATATGCTGAGCGTGCACCAACTATCGTCGTGTCTTCACGTGTACTTAGTGTGCAACCGGTTGAGGAATCCCAGCGTTGCAACTTGTTCCAAACAAAAGCTCTACTTGGACCAAATAAAGCTTGCAAGGTCATTATTGATGGAGGTAGCTGCAGAAATCTTGCAAGTAAGGAATTATGTGCCAAACTAAATTTGACATACTTACCTCATCCCAAGCCATACTACATAGAATGGTTGAGCAACAATGGTGAGATGAAGGTAAATCATATGGTACAAGTGAACTTTCAAATAGGGCCATACAAAGATTCTATTGATTTTGATGTGGTTCCTATGACTGTCGGTCACCTCCTATTGGGTCGGCCATGGCTCTATGATCGCCATGTGCAACACAATGGCCGAGCCAATACATATCACTTGGAATTCAAAGGAATAAAGATTACTATGTGGCCAATGACACCACAAGAAATTGTGAATGATTCTCGCTAGAAGATAGAGGTGAATTTGAAGGAAGATACTACCACTCGGCGAGATTGTGTGACAGATGTTCCTGATGTAATTGAGCCTAAATTGAGTGATATAACAAAAAGTGAGAGAGTGCCTGGTTTATTGATATTAGCCACTAAGGAAGATATGAGAGAATTTCGTGAGGATCCTACAACCATGCCACTTGTGCTCATGTATAAGGGCGAGGTATTGGTTTCTAACGACATGACCCCTATTTCTCTTGGTGTTTCATCTGTTTTGCAGGACTTTGGGGATGTGTTTCCAGAAGACGTACCTGCAGGTTTGCCTCCCTTGCGTGGTATAGAACATCAAGTGGACTTGATTCCTGGCGCCACACTTCCCAACCGTGCACCTTACAGGACTAATCCCGAAGACACTAAGGAAATTCAGAAGCAAGTACAAGCGTTGCTGGATAAAGGGTACATTCGTGTCTCTCTTATCCCTTGTGTTGTTCCTGTTATTTTAGTTCCTAAGAAAGAT
This sequence comes from Avena sativa, assembly GCA_916181665.1. NCBI lineage: Eukaryota > Viridiplantae > Streptophyta > Magnoliopsida > Poales > Poaceae > Avena > Avena sativa. Next base: position 69,993,717 of record OV702292.1, read on the forward strand.
GGTACATGGCGCATGTGTGTTGATTGTAGAGCGATTAATAACATCACTATTCGATATCGTCATCCTATTCCACGCTTAGAGGATATGCTAGATGAATTGAGTGGTGCTGCTGTTTTCTCTAAAATTGACTTGCGTAGTGGTTATCATCAAATTAGGATGAAAGAAGGGGATGAATGGAAAACTGCTTTCAAAACTAAATTCGGTTTGTATGAGTGGTTAGTTATGCCGTTTGGTCTTACTAATGCACCTAGTACTTTCATGCGTTTGATGAATCATGTTTTGAGAGATTTTATTGGTCGTTTTGTGGTTGTTTACTTTAATGATATACTCATATACAGCCATACCGAATCTGAACATTGCACTCATATTAGACAAGTTTTGCAAGTGTTACGTGATAATAAACTATATGCTAATTTTGAGAAGTGTACATTTGCAAAAGATAAGGACATATTCCTAGGATTTGTTGTTTCTAAGCATGGAGTAGAGGTGGATCAATCTAAAATTGAATCAATTCAGAATTGGCCTACTCCAATGAATGTAAGTCAAGTGCGTAGTTTCCACGGTCTCGCTGGTTTCTATAGGCGCTTTGTGAAAGATTTTAGCACCATTGCTGCACCTTTGAATGATTTGACAAAGAAAGGTGTTCCTTTTGTATGGGGCGGGGCCCAAGACATTGCATTTGATACATTGAAACATTTGCTTACCAATGGAGACACTAGTATTTCCAGATCCCTTTTACACTCTTCAGTAAGACTAGCTCCAATTGGGGTATCATAGATAGTATCATGCATGTCATGTTGGCAAAATTTTAACGTGATATGCTAATTAATGATGAAAGAGGTTGTGTCGGTATCATAGATAGATACGGTAGCATAGCACGTAGAACTAGAAAAACTAATTCCAAATAAATTTTGTACACAATTTTGCATTGAGATTTTACAAAACAATATATATTTAAAACTATGATAGTACTATACGATACTATGCATAGTGAACATGGTATCATATACTAGTATCATATATATGATACTATTATGTACTCTCCATTGTGACTAGTCTAAAGGCTGTTTTTTTTTCTAATCAGGAAGGTGTTATAATTATACGCATCTGAAGCATTAATGCTTTGCTGCATGAGTTAGTTATCATTACCATTATTAATTTGACAGCAGCGTTTCCCCGTTTCCCTTCATACACTGCTCTTACATTAATTTGGTAAGACCAACCGAGTTAAGACCAATCATACATACCAAATGACTTGTAGGAATTTGTGGCTTGTAATATTTCATATGTGCACTATATTGTTATACTCCCGGAATTAAAACCTCGATGCTGAAGTATTTATGGAAATAACAGGAAATAATTGATGTAAAATTATACTTAAGGAAGTCGGTACAGCTATACTGGAATACAGTGTATATGAATATGCTGGAATTATACCCGAGAACAATATAGAGTGGAACACCAGGTTGACTGTAGGATTGGCTCTATGGATTGTTAAAGCCCGCGAGTTTGATTTTGAATTCAAACTCGGTGCACGACTCACACGTGCGTGCTAGGACCTAATTGAATTAACAGTATTAGGCTCAGTTACTGACTGTTAATGATTATGGTTGGTTTAACTAATCACGAGTCCTAACTGAAAATAGATAGAAATATCTGAAACTTGGGGTCTATATAAAGATTCCACCCTCTAGTCACAATATGTATTATGAGTGGCACCACCGATAAAACGGAGGAATAGCGGGTAGGCCGACTAGATCCAAACCCTAAATTTCTTACTACCTTGGTATCAGAGCCATGGACGTGGTCGCCAGAAAACTATTCCGCTGCAAAATCATGTCACCACGCCGATCTAATATGCTCAATAACTCTGTCGTGGCAGTCGACGCTCAATTCCAGTAGGAAGATCAGTTTGATCCGCCGCCGATTGGTTCGGCACTAATTCTATGCCGACACGTCGCCTTCGATTTCCTATGTCAGATCGATCCTATGCTGGCGGCGACGAGTCGCCGACTGATCAGTGATGTATACCTCCGCACCGCGGTATTGCGCGTGTGTGCCGTGTATGGCCGCAGCTGAACATGCACTCGATCTCGAAAGCAAACTCATGTGCGGAACGAGGAAACTACAACGGGCGGGCTAAGGAAGGTCGAGGATAGAGGCCTCCCACCGCTGCCTCTCGGGAGGCCAATTTTTTTTCCCTGCGCGTGGACCGAGAAAGAAAACGGACAGCAAATAAGAACAAGGCTTCGTGTGGTTAAGCATCAAGAGTCAAGACCAGGGAGGCAAGGAAGACTAGTAGTATACTCAGTTCCAGATCAAGAACGAGGAAGATCGGAGGGAGTGTACTTACTGGCTTGGTGATTATGGCAATCGAGAAAGGGGATTAAGAAATCAGCAGCAAGCAATGTCACGGTAACGCGTGCTGGGAGAGAAACTAGCAAATTAGGCTCCTCGTATTCCCGTTTCAACCCTGCACAAGTATAGGAAATGCTCGGCTCGGCTCTATTGTACATTAACGGAAATCTCGAAAAACAACCGGAAGTCTTGAACATGATTATTATTTGTTCTCACTCAGCTTCTCTTCGCTGAGCTACCATTCTGGATAGACTACGCTGTTGATTATCAGAAGAAACAGATTGCATGGAATTTTATATGTATGTAATCTTGAAAAAGTTTGTTGAAACTTGAGTATCATTGGGCCTCGCTTGCTTTTGGGGGAAATTGGACCACACATTGTTGGAGAAATTGAATTCTTCGATGGATAGTATTTATTTTCTCTCTCTTTGATTTTTTTAATTGCTACGTGATTGACTTTGTGATCGGAATACACTGTCACTCATCGGCGTACTCTGAAACATATTGGAGTACTTGATAATTCACCGGAATTCCTTGGTGTAATGATGACGAGAAGCCATCAACCAAGTTTCTAGTATTGAAATTGGGATTACTTATCTTGAGGAAATACAAACACTCCATGGAAAGGGAATTCAACCTTTTACCAACGGTATGTGCGCTATCATCGTTTGCACTGATTTTTTTCACTACTCCATATAGTTTAGATTTTTTCTTGTACGTCATAACTTGATGGAATACAATAGCAAACTTAATGACGTGCGGATAATTCCAAAGGAAATATATGTGTGTATAATCATGAAATGTATTAAAGTGAATAAACTTTTGAAGTGGAAATTATGTCAATTTACTCCGTTGTGGAGGAAGAGTATTATTGTTGTAGGATATTTTATTCGCCTACAATGGAAGGAATTTCAAATATATAGTTATTTGTCAAAAATTATTGATTACTACATGCTATTGGAAAAGGAAGAGTGGAAATATTGCTCCATGGGAAAGTTGGTGCACTATGGAATTTTTGACAATGGTCTATCTTTGATCTTGATAATCCACTGGAAGTTGGTGCAAAACTTGTTTATTTGGTGAAGATAACTCCATAGGGATGAATAATAATAATAGGAACGCATGCTTGGAGTTTTATTGTTGATGGTATTTACGACTTGGTCATAATCTATAAACAGAATTACAAGGCTTATTAATTCTAGAATTACAAATTTAAGTGGGAGGAATACCAATTATGGAATTAGGTACATAAGTGGGAGAGCTATCAGAGTTATTTTTTTATAATGTGCCATATGTGGTATTTTATTTATTTTACACTCCCACCGGAGGATCAATTGTTTTCTTTCATTTACTACTTGGTCACATATCAAGGAACATAATTAAGTGGCATATTAATTATGGAATTCTAAATTTTAGTGGGAGGATTATGGTACTTCATCAATATTATGGTATTTATTTATGGATACTCCCACTAGAGGGCAATTTTTTTCGTTCATATTTGCACTTGATATTGGTCATTTCTATGTTTTACAATACAAGTCGGAAGGTCTTTGTTGTATATTATGAACATTACTAAAGTGGAAAATTAGTTTATCAAAGGATTTAAAGGTTTGATGACTGATTAGTGGGGGAAGTACACTTCAAGAATATTATTAATTGAAATTTATATAAAGATCATGGAATTATTCACCTATGTAATATGATGTATACTCCACATTTGAATAGAGGAATATAACACTTGATTCCACTGTAATATGGTGTATACTCCACAGTTGAATGGAGAAATATAACACTTGGTTCTTCTTATGATTATTGGAAAAGCAATGCATACTACTAATTTTTCAATATTTTTTCATCTATTATAGTCATTACTTCTGTTTTGTTGACTGAAATAAAGTATTCTATTCATATTTTGGTGGTATGGGTTGGAATTATTATTTCTACATAGCACACCAGCTATTATTTTATTGAATTTACTAGTGGATCAAATGGTTTCATTTTTTATCTAGAAAAGGAATCATGGTGAAAAGTAGGAATACAATATATTTTATCAAGGTTGGAATGACTAGCAGTCATACCGCACCATAGTCTCATGCGAAATACTATTATACACAAGTCAAACTCCCAACACTAACATGCTTAGGAAAAATGGGAGGAATCACCATGAACTATCATATCTATATCATTGTTTTCTTTTGTGGAAGTAACTCTATATTTTAGAGGAACACTAAGTGATGAGGACATCCCTATAATTACACCTACCCCAATTGCTAATAAAGATGTTCCAATTGCAAAGAAGGATCAATCCAATGATATAAGGATTGGACCAATCACAAGAGCTCGTGCCAAGCTACTAGAACAACAGGTGAACTTGTTTCTTAATGAACCTGGTGTTTTAGTTAATGAGAATTTTATACTACCTAAGTCTTTGAATTATTGTATGATCAGGTACTTAGGAGAAGAAGGCATAGCACAGAGTGAGGAGCTGAAGGAACATGGCGTGTTGATCAATGAGGAATGCGCGAGGGAGGAGAGGGAGGAAGCGCAAGGAGCACTCCATGAGAAGATCAACACATGGTCGAGGGATCTCTGCCGCGGCAGAGAAACCATGCAGCTTTCTGCCGCGGCACCCTGCCGCGACAAAGAAACCGGGTCCGACTCTGCCACGGCAGAGTAAGCCTGCGCGCCTTGAGCCGACCCACCTTGGGTCGGTTGTATCTTAGTCTAGGTTGAGTTGGACTGTTATTCCTAGTCGCAGCCGCCAACCCTTAGCCCTTAAATAGATGGGGGCGCTGTAGATTAGGGTTCAGACCACGTTAAAAATATTTTGGAGTTGTTTCTTTCATAGAACCTCTGGAATTACCCTGTGTTCGAATCTACCAACTATAATTGAGTGTGATCTGTTGTTCCATTGGGAATTAGTAGATTGCATACTACTGTTCGTGGTTACGGCTGCGTGCGCAAGGGCGTGGTGTTGTGAATATCTTACAAGGTTCGAGAGCTGTTGCATTGGCATCAGGGATCGAGCGGGAGAGTTCATAGCTACAGGCTAGTTATCTATCATCTACCATCATCACCGCCATCCGCTTACTGAGAACATCGGGCCACCCCATATCATCTTGGTATCAGATTTCCTCGTTGCCTCGGTAAGCAATCCACAATCCATCCATAGATTAGAGAGTGTTTTTAGTCCTATCCAGAAAAAGGCCCACAAAAAGAGTTGTCATAGACTAGATTGCATCGTAGACAAGTAATAGTTGCTGGTCGTGTTCATCCTTTAGTTTAGATCTAGATCTGTTTCTTCGTAGTTTTGTTTTTCTCTTTGTTTTTAGTCGTTTGCCACCATTGTTTTCCGCCACCATCAAGTCAGATCCGATCTACTCTAAGAGTCCTAGTCTTCTACTCTTGGCTGAGTCGGAATTAAAAAAAAATACTTTCCAAGTTACCGAGTCTGCCACGGCAGGATTTTGACATCTTTTTCTGCCATGGCAGGACTTTTCGGGTTACCAAGTCTGCCATGGCAGGATTTCTGTGTTTTCTCTGCCATGGCAGGACTTTCTGAGTTACCAAGTTACCGCTCTGCCGTGGCACGATTTCTGACCGTTTTGCTGCCGCCGCTCTGCCACGGCAGGATTTTTGAGCTGTTTTTCTGCCACGACACCATAATTACAAAGTGTGATCGATTTGCACTTCTCCAAAAACCTTAGCCACAGCCAATCTACTACATAGGTGTAGGAACTTGCCTATTGAGACTAGTTTCCGCTCCTACAGGCTGCTCTTAGGAATTTTTTTTGGTGTTGTACTTTGTAATTGGTCGTGTGTTATCTATTAAAAAAAAGCAAGAATAGCAAAAGGAAAAGTATCAAGAAAAAGCTATACAACAGAAAAAGAAAAGTTGTGAAAAAAAGAGAATTTGAGCAAGAGGCCTAGTGTTATCTTTGTGCACCGGTAGATTGAGCAATCTTGTGCCTGTTTACTTTGAGCTTTGCTAGTGTCTCTCGAGCGTAGTGCAACACCCTTCATAGTTGCATTGCCACGTTTTTCTCCACGTGTGTGTTTCTTGGGTATTTGTACGATCAGCACTAGGACTTGTTTGCGGTGTAGTTAGGATACCATACCTACAGCTCCACCATAAATACCTTGTGTGCCCTGTGATCGTTCTCTATACCTTTGATATTCACTTCATCACATCAAGTGCATCAGTCTTTGATTTCGTTTGGTAGAGCATCTTTATTCACTTTGGAACGGTAAGATCTCCTTTCTTATTAGTTGTGAGTGAGCTGTGAGAATTCCACCATACAGATTTTGATTTTTGTGCACTAACCTACTAATCATGTCTTCTAGTGATAATGATGTTGTGATGCAGAAAAAGAAGGATGAGGAGCTCGTCAATTGGCGTGAATATGAGGCTTTGAAGTCCCACTTGACACGTGTGTTTACTCACACGACAGATGCCATTGACAAGAATCTCTAGGATATGAATGTGAGATTGGATCACCATGTTGGAACGGTTGATACTATTCAAACACAAGTGGCTACGCTCAATGTCAATGTCACCGCTTTGCAGCAGTCCATTGAGGGTTTGACAGCCGCTTTACATAGAAGGGAAGAGCCTCAACATGATGATGCCTTTGATGATTTTGATGAGGGTAGCGTTGTGGATGCTGCTCCACCTGTTGGCAGGGAACGCGCTTTTCCCCCTGCCCATGCACCTGCCTCTGCACCTGTCCATGCACCTTCTCATGGCCGTGGGTTTGCCCCTCTTGGGCGTGCTCAACATGTGCCCAAACAAGCTGCTGATGATGGTTTGGGCAAGCCAAAATTTTCAATTCCTAAGTTTGATGGTTCCATTGATCCTGAAGACTACCTCACATGGGAGTTGAAGATTGAGAAACTCTGGCACTTATTTGACTATCCAGAAGATAAGAAGGTCAAGCTTGCAGCATCTGAATTTGATGGTTATGCTTTGCGTTGGTGGGATGCTCTTCTGCAACATAGGAGGGAGGACAATGAACTTCCTGTGATGGATTGGCACGAGATGAAACAAATCATGAAAGCTCGTTTCGTACCAACCAACTACTTGCGATCAGTTTTTGATAAATTGACACAACTGAAGCAAGGCACCATGACAGTTGATGAGTACTACATGGAGATGGATATGCTTATGCAGCGTGCTAGAATTCATAAGTCCATTGAGATGACCATGCAGCGATTCCTAAACAATTTGAAGTTACCGATCAAGAGCATTGTTCGTCATCACAAGTATGAGACCATGAATGAGTTGTTGCATCATGCTAGAGAGGCTGAATCCCAGTCGGTAGAAGAGGCGAAGTCACGTGCTCGTTTTCCGTCCTCCAGCAGATTTTCGGCCAGGTCTACACCTCCTATAGTCACGCCACCAGTTGTTGTTCCGTTTACACCATCGATCAAACCAACAAGTACACCTTCGTTTGGTTCTAATGCTCGAAAACCCGCTGCTCCTGCTGCTAGCTCGGGTTCCAACATGTCTACTGCACGTACTCTTGATGTGGTGTGCCACACTTGTGGTGGTAGAGGTCACTACAAGAAGGATTGTCCAAACAGCAAGGTTATGTTTGTTAATGAACAAGGTGAAGTAGAAAGTGGAGATGACGCTTCTGATGTTGATATTGATGATGGCGAGGATGGTGCTGATGCATATGCTGAGCGTGCACCAACTATCGTCGTGTCTTCACGTGTACTTAGTGTGCAACCGGTTGAGGAATCCCAGCGTTGCAACTTGTTCCAAACAAAAGCTCTACTTGGACCAAATAAAGCTTGCAAGGTCATTATTGATGGAGGTAGCTGCAGAAATCTTGCAAGTAAGGAATTATGTGCCAAACTAAATTTGACATACTTACCTCATCCCAAGCCATACTACATAGAATGGTTGAGCAACAATGGTGAGATGAAGGTAAATCATATGGTACAAGTGAACTTTCAAATAGGGCCATACAAAGATTCTATTGATTTTGATGTGGTTCCTATGACTGTCGGTCACCTCCTATTGGGTCGGCCATGGCTCTATGATCGCCATGTGCAACACAATGGCCGAGCCAATACATATCACTTGGAATTCAAAGGAATAAAGATTACTATGTGGCCAATGACACCACAAGAAATTGTGAATGATTCTCGCTAGAAGATAGAGGTGAATTTGAAGGAAGATACTACCACTCGGCGAGATTGTGTGACAGATGTTCCTGATGTAATTGAGCCTAAATTGAGTGATATAACAAAAAGTGAGAGAGTGCCTGGTTTATTGATATTAGCCACTAAGGAAGATATGAGAGAATTTCGTGAGGATCCTACAACCATGCCACTTGTGCTCATGTATAAGGGCGAGGTATTGGTTTCTAACGACATGACCCCTATTTCTCTTGGTGTTTCATCTGTTTTGCAGGACTTTGGGGATGTGTTTCCAGAAGACGTACCTGCAGGTTTGCCTCCCTTGCGTGGTATAGAACATCAAGTGGACTTGATTCCTGGCGCCACACTTCCCAACCGTGCACCTTACAGGACTAATCCCGAAGACACTAAGGAAATTCAGAAGCAAGTACAAGCGTTGCTGGATAAAGGGTACATTCGTGTCTCTCTTATCCCTTGTGTTGTTCCTGTTATTTTAGTTCCTAAGAAAGATGGTACATGGCGCATGTGTGTTGATTGTAGAGCGATTAATAACATCACTATTCGATATCGTCATCCTATTCCACGCTTAGAGGATATGCTAGATGAATTGAGTGGTGCTGCTGTTTTCTCTAAAATTGACTTGCGTAGTGGTTATCATCAAATTAGGATGAAAGAAGGGGATGAATGGAAAACTGCTTTCAAAACTAAATTCGGTTTGTATGAGTGGTTAGTTATGCCGTTTGGTCTTACTAATGCACCTAGTACTTTCATGCGTTTGATGAATCATGTTTTGAGAGATTTTATTGGTCGTTTTGTGGTTGTTTACTTTAATGATATACTCATATACAGCCATACCGAATCTGAACATTGCACTCATATTAGACAAGTTTTGCAAGTGTTACGTGATAATAAACTATATGCTAATTTTGAGAAGTGTACATTTGCAAAAGATAAGGACATATTCCTAGGATTTGTTGTTTCTAAGCATGGAGTAGAGGTGGATCAATCTAAAATTGAATCAATTCAGAATTGGCCTACTCCAATGAATGTAAGTCAAGTGCGTAGTTTCCACGGTCTCGCTGGTTTCTATAGGCGCTTTGTGAAAGATTTTAGCACCATTGCTGCACCTTTGAATGATTTGACAAAGAAAGGTGTTCCTTTTGTATGGGGCGGGGCCCAAGACATTGCATTTGATACATTGAAACATTTGCTTACCAATGGAGACACTAGTATTTCCAGATCCCTTTTACACTCTTCAGTAAGACTAGCTCCAATTGGGGTATCATAGATAGTATCATGCATGTCATGTTGGCAAAATTTTAACGTGATATGCTAATTAATGATGAAAGAGGTTGTGTCGGTATCATAGATAGATACGGTAGCATAGCACGTAGAACTAGAAAAACTAATTCTAAATAAATTTTGTACACAATTTTGCATTGAGATTTTACAAAACAATATATATTTAAAACTATGATAGTACTATACGATACTATGCATAGTGAACATGGTATCATATACTAGTATCATATATATGATACTATTATGTACTCTCCATTGTGACTAGTATAAAGGCTGTTTTTTTTTCTAATCAGGAAGGTGTTATAATTATACGCATCTGAAGCATTAATGCTTTGCTGCATGAGTTAGTTATCATTACCATTATTAATTTGACAGCAGCGTTTCCCCGTTTCCCTTCATACACTGCTCTTACATTAATTTGGTAAGACCAACCGAGTTAAGACCAATCATACATACCAAATGACTTGTAGGAATTTGTGGCTTGTAATATTTCATATGTGCACTATATTGTTATACTCCCGGAATTAAAACCTCGATGCTGAAGTATTTATGGAAATAACAGGAAATAATTGATGTAAAATTATACTTAAGGAAGTCGGTACAGCTATACTGGAATACAGTGTATATGAATATGCTGGAATTATACCCGAGAACAATATAGAGTGGAACACCAGGTTGACTGTAGGATTGGCTCTATGGATTGTTAAAGCCCGCGAGTTTGATTTTGAATTCAAACTCGGTGCACGACTCACACGTGCGTGCTAGGACCTAATTGAATTAACAGTATTAGGCTCAGTTACTGACTGTTAATGATTATGGTTGGTTTAACTAATCACGAGTCCTAACTGAAAATAGATAGAAATATCTGAAACTTGGGGTCTATATAAAGATTCCACCCTCTAGTCACAATATGTATTATGAGTGGCACCACCGATAAAACGGAGGAATAGCGGGTAGGCCGACTAGATCCAAACCCTAAATTTCTTACTACCTTGGTATCAGAGCCATGGACGTGGTCGCCAGAAAACTATTCCGCTGCAAAATCATGTCACCACGCCGATCTAATATGCTCAATAACTCTGTCGTGGCAGTCGACGCTCAATTCCAGTAGGAAGATCAGTTTGATCCGCCGCCGATTGGTTCGGCACTAATTCTATGCCGACACGTCGCCTTCGATTTCCTACTCTCTCAACAACAACAACGGAGGAGGAGGAAAAGAGAGAGATCTCTCTCAACAACAACAACGGAGGAGGAGGAAAAGAGAGAGATCGTGTATGGCCGCAGCTGAACATGCACTCGATCTCGAAAGCAAACTCATGTGCGGAACGAGGAAACTACAACGGGCGGGCTAAGGAAGGTCGAGGATAGAGGCCTCCCACCGCTGCCTCTCGGGAGGCCAATTTTTTTTCCCTGCGCGTGGACCGAGAAAGAAAACGGACAGCAAATAAGAACAAGGCTTCGTGTGGTTAAGCATCAAGAGTCAAGACCAGGGAGGCAAGGAAGACTAGTAGTATACTCAGTTCCAGATCAAGAACGAGGAAGATCGGAGGGAGTGTACTTACTGGCTTGGTGATTATGGCAATCGAGAAAGGGGATTAAGAAATCAGCAGCAAGCAATGTCACGGTAACGCGTGCTGGGAGAGAAACTAGCAAATTAGGCTCCTCGTATTCCCGTTTCAACCCTGCACAAGTATAGGAAATGCTCGGCTCGGCTCTATTGTACATTAACGGAAATCTCGAAAAACAACCGGAAGTCTTGAACATGATTATTATTTGTTCTCACTCAGCTTCTCTTCGCTGAGCTACCATTCTGGATAGACTACGCTGTTGACTATCAGAAGAAACAGATTGCATGGAATTTTATATGTATGTAATCTTGAAAAAGTTTGTTGAAACTTGAGTATCATTGGGCCTCGCTTGCTTTTGGGGGAAATTGGACCACACATTGTTGGAGAAATTGAATTCTTCGATGGATAGTATTTATTTTCTCTCTCTTTGATTTTTTTAATTGCTACGTGATTGACTTTGTGATCGGAATACACTGTCACTCATCGGCGTACTCTGAAACATATTGGAGTACTTGATAATTCACCGGAATTCCTTGGTGTAATGATGACGAGAAGCCATCAACCAAGTTTCTAGTATTGAAATTGGGATTACTTATCTTGAGGAAATACAAACACTCCATGGAAAGGGAAATCAACCTTTTACCAACGGTATGTGCGCTATCATCGTTTGCACTGATTTTTTTCACTACTCCATATAGTTTAGATTTTTTCTTGTACGTCATAACTTGATGGAATACAATAGCAAACTTAATGACGTGCGGATAATTCCAAAGGAAATATATGTGTGTATAATCATGAAATGTATTAAAGTGAATAAACTTTTGAAGTGGAAATTATGTCAATTTACTCCGTTGTGGAGGAAGAGTATTATTGTTGTAGGATATTTTATTCGCCTACAATGGAAGGAATTTCAAATATATAGTTATTTGTCAAAAATTATTGATTACTACATGCTATTGGAAAAGGAAGAGTGGAAATATTGCTCCATGGGAAAGTTGGTGCACTATGGAATTTTTGACAATGGTCTATCTTTGATCTTGATAATCCACTGGAAGTTGGTGCAAAACTTGTTTATTTGGTGAAGATAACTCCATAGGGATGAATAATAATAATAGGAACGCATGCTTGGAGTTTTATTGTTGATGGTATTTACGACTTGGTCATAATCTATAAACAGAATTACAAGGCTTATTAATTCTAGAATTACAAATTTAAGTGGGAGGAATACCAATTATGGAATTAGGTACATAAGTGGGAGAGCTATCAGAGTTATTTTTTTATAATGTGCCATATGTGGTATTTTATTTATTTTACACTCCCACCGGAGGATCAATTGTTTTCTTTCATTTACTACTTGGTCACATATCAAGGAACATAATTAAGTGGCATATTAATTATGGAATTCTAAATTTTAGTGGGAGGATTATGGTACTTCATCAATATTATGGTATTTATTTATGGATACTCCCACTAGAGGGCAATTTTTTTCGTTCATATTTGCACTTGATATTGGTCATTTCTATGTTTTACAATACAAGTCGGAAGGTCTTTGTTGTATATTATGAACATTACTAAAGTGGAAAATTAGTTTATCAAAGGATTTAAAGGTTTGATGACTGATTAGTGGGGGAAGTACACTTCAAGAATATTATTAATTGAAATTTATATAAAGATCATGGAATTATTCACCTATGTAATATGATGTATACTCCACATTTGAATAGAGGAATATAACACTTGATTCCACTGTAATATGGTGTATACTCCACAGTTGAATGGAGAAATATAACACTTGGTTCTTCTTATGATTATTGGAAAAGCAATGCATACTACTAATTTTTCAATATTTTTTCATCTATTATAGTCATTACTTCTGTTTTGTTGACTGAAATAAAGTATTCTATTCATATTTTGGTGGTATGGGTTGGAATTATTATTTCTACATAGCACACCAGCTATTATTTTATTGAATTTACTAGTGGATCAAATGGTTTCATTTTTTATCTAGAAAAGGAATCATGGTGAAAAGTAGGAATACAATATATTTTATCAAGGTTGGAATGACTAGCAGTCATACCGCACCATAGTCTCATGCGAAATACTATTATACACAAGTCAAACTCCCAACACTAACATGCTTATGAAAAATGGGAGGAATCACCATGAACTATCATATCTATATCATTGTTTTCTTTTGTGGAAGTAACTCTATATTTTAGAGGAACACTAAGTGATGAGGACATCCCTATAATTACACCTACCCCAATTGCTAATAAAGATGTTCCAATTGCAAAGAAGGATCAATCCAATGATATAAGGATTGGACCAATCACAAGAGCTCGTGCCAAGCTACTAGAACAACAGGTGAACTTGTTTCTTAATGAACCTGGTGTTTTAGTTAATGAGAATTTTATACTACCTAAGTCTTTGAATTATTGTATGATCAGGTACTTAGGAGAAGAAGGCATAGCACAGAGTGAGGAGCTGAAGGAACATGGCGTGTTGATCAATGAGGAATGCGCGAGGGAGGAGAGGGAGGAAGCGCAAGGAGCACTCCATGAGAAGATCAACACATGGTCGAGGGATCTCTGCCGCGGCAGAGAAACCATGCAGCTTTCTGCCGCGGCACCCTGCCGCGACAAAGAAACCGGGTCCGACTCTGCCACGGCAGAGTAAGCCTGCGCGCCTTGAGCCGACCCACCTTGGGTCGGTTGTATCTTAGTCTAGGTTGAGTTGGACTGTTATTCCTAGTCGCAGCCGCCAACCCTTAGCCCTTAAATAGATGGGGGCGCTGTAGATTAGGGTTCAGACCACGTTAAAAATATTTTGGAGTTGTTTCTTTCATAGAACCTCTGGAATTACCCTGTGTTCGAATCTACCAACTATAATTGAGTGTGATCTGTTGTTCCATTGGGAATTAGTAGATTGCATACTACTGTTCGTGGTTACGGCTGCGTGCGCAAGGGCGTGGTGTTGTGAATATCTTACAAGGTTCGAGAGCTGTTGCATTGGCATCAGGGATCGAGCGGGAGAGTTCATAGCTACAGGCTAGTTATCTATCATCTACCATCATCACCGCCATCCGCTTACTGAGAACATCGGGCCACCCCATATCATCTTGGTATCAGATTTCCTCGTTGCCTCGGTAAGCAATCCACAATCCATCCATAGATTAGAGAGTGTTTTTAGTCCTATCCAGAAAAAGGCCCACAAAAAGAGTTGTCATAGACTAGATTGCATCGTAGACAAGTAATAGTTGCTGGTCGTGTTCATCCTTTAGTTTAGATCTAGATCTGTTTCTTCGTAGTTTTGTTTTTCTCTTTGTTTTTAGTCGTTTGCCACCATTGTTTTCCGCCACCATCAAGTCAGATCCGATCTACTCTAAGAGTCCTAGTCTTCTACTCTTGGCTGAGTCGGAATTAAAAAAAAATACTTTCCAAGTTACCGAGTCTGCCACGGCAGGATTTTGACATCTTTTTCTGTCATGGCAGGACTTTTCGGGTTACCAAGTCTGCCATGGCAGGATTTCTGTGTTTTCTCTGCCATGGCAGGACTTTCTGAGTTACCAAGTTACCGCTCTGCCGTGGCACGATTTCTGACCGTTTTGCTGCCGCCGCTCTGCCACGGCAGGATTTTTGAGCTGTTTTTCTGCCACGACACCATAATTACAAAGTGTGATCGATTTGCACTTCTCCAAAAACCTTAGCCACAGCCAATCTACTACATAGGTGTAGGAACTTGCCTATTGAGACTAGTTTCCGCTCCTACAGGCTGCTCTTAGGAATTTTTTTTGGTGTTGTACTTTGTAATTGGTCGTGTGTTATCTATTAAAAAAAAGCAAGAATAGCAAAAGGAAAAGTATCAAGAAAAAGCTATACAACAGAAAAAGAAAAGTTGTGAAAAAAAAGAATTTGAGCAAGAGGCCTAGTGTTATCTTTGTGCACCGGTAGATTGAGCAATCTTGTGCCTGTTTACTTTGAGCTTTGCTAGTGTCTCTCGAGCGTAGTGCAACACCCTTCATAGTTGCATTGCCACGTTTTTCTCCACGTGTGTGTTTCTTGGGTATTTGTACGATCAACACTAGGACTTGTTTGCGGTGTAGTTAGGATACCATACCTACAGCTCCACCATAAATACCTTGTGTGCCCTGTGATCGTTCTCTATACCTTTGATATTCACTTCATCACATCAAGTGCATCAGTCTTTGATTTCGTTTGGTAGAGCATCTTTATTCACTTTGGAACGGTAAGATCTCCTTTCTTATTAGTTGTGAGTGAGCTGTGAGAATTCCACCATACAGATTTTGATTTTTGTGCACTAACCTACTAATCATGTCTTCTAGTGATAATGATGTTGTGATGCAGAAAAAGAAGGATGAGGAGCTCGTCAATTGGCGTGAATATGAGGCTTTGAAGTCCCACTTGACACGTGTGTTTACTCACACGACAGATGCCATTGACAAGAATCTCCAGGATATGAATGTGAGATTGGATCACCATGTTGGAACGGTTGATACTATTCAAACACAAGTGGCTACGCTCAATGTCAATGTCACCGCTTTGCAGCAGTCCATTGAGGGTTTGACAGCCGCTTTACATAGAAGGGAAGAGCCTCAACATGATGATGCCTTTGATGATTTTGATGAGGGTAGCGCTGTGGATGCTGCTCCACCTGTTGGCAGGGAACGCGCTTTTCCCCCTGCCCATGCACCTGCCTCTGCACCTGTCCATGCACCTTCTCATGGCCGTGGGTTTGCCCCTCTTGGGCGTGCTCAACATGTGCCCAAACAAGCTGCTGATGATGGTTTGGGCAAGCCAAAATTTTCAATTCCTAAGTTTGATGGTTCCATTGATCCTGAAGACTACCTCACATGGGAGTTGAAGATTGAGAAACTCTGGCACTTATTTGACTATCCAGAAGATAAGAAGGTCAAGCTTGCAGCATCTGAATTTGATGGTTATGCTTTGCGTTGGTGGGATGCTCTTCTGCAACATAGGAGGGAGGACAATGAACTTCCTGTGATGGATTGGCGCGAGATGAAACAAATCATGAAAGCTCGTTTCGTACCAACCAACTACTTGCGATCAGTTTTTGATAAATTGACACAACTGAAGCAAGGCACCATGACAGTTGATGAGTACTACATGGAGATGGAGATGCTTATGCAGCGTGCTAGAATTCATAAGTCCATTGAGATGACCATGCAGCGATTCCTAAACAATTTGAAGTTACCGATCAAGAGCATTGTTCGTCATCACAAGTATGAGACCATGAATGAGTTGTTGCATCATGCTAGAGAGGCTGAATCCCAGTCGGTAGAAGAGGCGAAGTCACGTGCTCGTTTTCCGTCCTCCAGCAGATTTTCGGCTAGGTCTACACCTCCTATAGTCACGCCACCAGTTGTTGTTCCGTTTACACCATCGATCAAACCAACAAGTACACCTTCGTTTGGTTCTAATGCTCGAAAACCCGCTGCTCCTGCTGCTAGCTCGGGTTCCAACATGTCTACTGCACGTACTCTTGATGTGGTGTGCCACACTTGTGGTGGTAGAGGTCACTACAAGAAGGATTGTCCAAACAGCAAGGTTATGTTTGTTAATGAACAAGGTGAAGTAGAAAGTGGAGATGACGCTTCTGATGTTGATATTGATGATGGCGAGGATGGTGCTGATGCATATGCTGAGCGTGCACCAACTATCGTCGTGTCTTCACGTGTACTTAGTGTGCAACCGGTTGAGGAATCCCAGCGTTGCAACTTGTTCCAAACAAAAGCTCTACTTGGACCAAATAAAGCTTGCAAGGTCATTATTGATGGAGGTAGCTGCAGAAATCTTGCAAGTAAGGAATTATGTGCCAAACTAAATTTGACATACTTACCTCATCCCAAGCCATACTACATAGAATGGTTGAGCAACAATGGTGAGATGAAGGTAAATCATATGGTACAAGTGAACTTTCAAATAGGGCCATACAAAGATTCTATTGATTTTGATGTGGTTCCTATGACTGTCGGTCACCTCCTATTGGGTCGGCCATGGCTCTATGATCGCCATGTGCAACACAATGGCCGAGCCAATACATATCACTTGGAATTCAAAGGAATAAAGATTACTATGTGGCCAATGACACCACAAGAAATTGTGAATGATTCTCGCTAGAAGATAGAGGTGAATTTGAAGGAAGATACTACCACTCGGCGAGATTGTGTGACAGATGTTCCTGATGTAATTGAGCCTAAATTGAGTGATATAACAAAAAGTGAGAGAGTGCCTGGTTTATTGATATTAGCCACTAAGGAAGATATGAGAGAATTTCGTGAGGATCCTACAACCATGCCACTTGTGCTCATGTATAAGGGCGAGGTATTGGTTTCTAACGACATGACCCCTATTTCTCTTGGTGTTTCATCTGTTTTGCAGGACTTTGGGGATGTGTTTCCAGAAGACGTACCTGCAGGTTTGCCTCCCTTGCGTGGTATAGAACATCAAGTGGACTTGATTCCTGGCGCCACACTTCCCAACCGTGCACCTTACAGGACTAATCCCGAAGACACTAAGGAAATTCAGAAGCAAGTACAAGCGTTGCTGGATAAAGGGTACATTCGTGTCTCTCTTATCCCTTGTGTTGTTCCTGTTATTTTAGTTCCTAAGAAAGATGGTACATGGCGCATGTGTGTTGATTGTAGAGCGATTAATAACATCACTATTCGATATCGTCATCCTATTCCACGCTTAGAGGATATGCTAGATGAATTGAGTGGTGCTGCTGTTTTCTCTAAAATTGACTTGCGTAGTGGTTATCATCAAATTAGGATGAAAGAAGGGGATGAATGGAAAACTGCTTTCAAAACTAAATTCGGTTTGTATGAGTGGTTAGTTATGCCGTTTGGTCTTACTAATGCACCTAGTACTTTCATGCGTTTGATGAATCATGTTTTGAGAGATTTTATTGGTCGTTTTGTGGTTGTTTACTTTAATGATATACTCATATACAGCCATACCGAATCTGAACATTGCACTCATATTAGACAAGTTTTGCAAGTGTTACGTGATAATAAACTATATGCTAATTTTGAGAAGTGTACATTTGCAAAAGATAAGGACATATTCCTAGGATTTGTTGTTTCTAAGCATGGAGTAGAGGTGGATCAATCTAAAATTGAATCAATTCAGAATTGGCCTACTCCAATGAATGTAAGTCAAGTGCGTAGTTTCCACGGTCTCGCTGGTTTCTATAGGCGCTTTGTGAAAGATTTTAGCACCATTGCTGCACCTTTGAATGATTTGACAAAGAAAGGTGTTCCTTTTGTATGGGGCGGGGCCCAAGACATTGCATTTGATACATTGAAACATTTGCTTACCAATGGAGACACTAGTATTTCCAGATCCCTTTTACACTCTTCAGTAAGACTAGCTCCAATTGGGGTATCATAGATAGTATCATGCATGTCATGTTGGCAAAATTTTGACATGATATGCTAATTAATGATGAAAGAGGTTGTGTCGGTATCATAGATAGATACGGTAGCATAGCACGTAGAACTAGAAAAACTAATTCTAAATAAATTTTGTACACAATTTTGCATTGAGATTTTACAAAACAATATATATTTAAAACTATGATAGTACTATACGATACTATGCATAGTGAACATGGTATCATATACTAGTATCATATATATGATACTATTATGTACTCTCCATTGTGACTAGTATAAAGGCTGTTTTTTTTTCTAATCAGGAAGGTGTTATAATTATACGCATCTGAAGCATTAATGCTTTGCTGCATGAGTTAGTTATCATTACCATTATTAATTTGACAACAGCGTTTCCCCGTTTCCCTTCATACACTGCTCTTACATTAATTTGGTAAGACCAACCGAGTTAAGACCAATCATACATACCAAATGACTTGTAGGAATTTGTGGCTTGTAATATTTCATATGTGCACTATATTGTTATACTCCCGGAATTAAAACCTCGATGCTGAAGTATTTATGGAAATAACAGGAAATAATTGATGTAAAATTATACTTAAGGAAGTCGGTACAGCTATACTGGAATACAGTGTATATGAATATGCTGGAATTATACCCGAGAACAATATAGAGTGGAACACCAGGTTGACTGTAGGATTGGCTCTATGGATTGTTAAAGCCCGCGAGTTTGATTTTGAATTCAAACTCGGTGCACGACTCACACGTGCGTGCTAGGACCTAATTGAATTAACAGTATTAGGCTCAGTTACTGACTGTTAATGATTATGGTTGGTTTAACTAATCACGAGTCCTAACTGAAAATAGATAGAAATATCTGAAACTTGGGGTCTATATAAAGATTCCACCCTCTAGTCACAATATGTATTATGAGTGGCACCACCGATAAAACGGAGGAATAGCGGGTAGGCCGACTAGATCCAAACCCTAAATTTCTTACTACCTTGGTATCAGAGCCATGGACGTGGTCGCCAGAAAACTATTCCGCTGCAAAATCATGTCACCACGCCGATCTAATATGCTCAATAACTCTGTCGTGGCAGTCGACGCTCAATTCCAGTAGGAAGATCAGTTTGATCCGCCGCCGATTGGTTCGGCACTAATTCTATGCCGACACGTCGCCTTCGATTTCCTATGTCAGATCGATCCTATGCTGGCGGCGACGAGTCGCCGACTGATCAGTGATGTATACCTCCGCACCGCGGTATTGCGCGTGTGTGCCGTGTATGGCCGCAGCTGAACATGCACTCGATCTCGAAAGCAAACTCATGTGCGGAACGAGGAAACTACAACGGGCGGGCTAAGGAAGGTCGAGGATAGAGGCCTCCCACCGCTGCCTCTCGGGAGGCCAATTTTTTTTCCCTGCGCGTGGACCGAGAAAGAAAACGGACAGCAAATAAGAACAAGGCTTCGTGTGGTTAAGCATCAAGAGTCAAGACCAGGGAGGCAAGGAAGACTAGTAGTATACTCAGTTCCAGATCAAGAACGAGGAAGATCGGAGGGAGTGTACTTACTGGCTTGGTGATTATGGCAATCGAGAAAGGGGATTAAGAAATCAGCAGCAAGCAATGTCACGGTAACGCGTGCTGGGAGAGAAACTAGCAAATTAGGCTCCTCGTATTCCCGTTTCAACCCTGCACAAGTATAGGAAATGCTCGGCTCGGCTCTATTGTACATTAACGGAAATCTCGAAAAACAACCGGAAGTCTTGAACATGATTATTATTTGTTCTCACTCAGCTTCTCTTCGCTGAGCTACCATTCTGGATAGACTACGCTGTTGACTATCAGAAGAAACAGATTGCATGGAATTTTATATGTATGTAATCTTGAAAAAGTTTGTTGAAACTTGAGTATCATTGGGCCTCGCTTGCTTTTGGGGGAAATTGGACCACACATTGTTGGAGAAATTGAATTCTTCGATGGATAGTATTTATTTTCTCTCTCTTTGATTTTTTTAATTGCTACGTGATTGACTTTGTGATCGGAATACACTGTCACTCATCGGCGTACTCTGAAACATATTGGAGTACTTGATAATTCACCGGAATTCCTTGGTGTAATGATGACGAGAAGCCATCAACCAAGTTTCTAGTATTGAAATTGGGATTACTTATCTTGAGGAAATACAAACACTCCATGGAAAGGGAAATCAACCTTTTACCAACGGTATGTGCGCTATCATCGTTTGCACTGATTTTTTTCACTACTCCATATAGTTTAGATTTTTTCTTGTACGTCATAACTTGATGGAATACAATAGCAAACTTAATGACGTGCGGATAATTCCAAAGGAAATATATGTGTGTATAATCATGAAATGTATTAAAGTGAATAAACTTTTGAAGTGGAAATTATGTCAATTTACTCCGTTGTGGAGGAAGAGTATTATTGTTGTAGGATATTTTATTCGCCTACAATGGAAGGAATTTCAAATATATAGTTATTTGTCAAAAATTATTGATTACTACATGCTATTGGAAAAGGAAGAGTGGAAATATTGCTCCATGGGAAAGTTGGTGCACTATGGAATTTTTGACAATGGTCTATCTTTGATCTTGATAATCCACTGGAAGTTGGTGCAAAACTTGTTTATTTGGTGAAGATAACTCCATAGGGATGAATAATAATAATAGGAACGCATGCTTGGAGTTTTATTGTTGATGGTATTTACGACTTGGTCATAATCTATAAACAGAATTACAAGGCTTATTAATTCTAGAATTACAAATTTAAGTGGGAGGAATACCAATTATGGAATTAGGTACATAAGTGGGAGAGCTATCAGAGTTATTTTTTTATAATGTGCCATATGTGGTATTTTATTTATTTTACACTCCCACCGGAGGATCAATTGTTTTCTTTCATTTACTACTTGGTCACATATCAAGGAACATAATTAAGTGGCATATTAATTATGGAATTCTAAATTTTAGTGGGAGGATTATGGTACTTCATCAATATTATGGTATTTATTTATGGATACTCCCACTAGAGGGCAATTTTTTTCGTTCATATTTGCACTTGATATTGGTCATTTCTATGTTTTACAATACAAGTCGGAAGGTCTTTGTTGTATATTATGAACATTACTAAAGTGGAAAATTAGTTTATCAAAGGATTTAAAGGTTTGATGACTGATTAGTGGGGGAAGTACACTTCAAGAATATTATTAATTGAAATTTATATAAAGATCATGGAATTATTCACCTATGTAATATGATGTATACTCCACATTTGAATAGAGGAATATAACACTTGATTCCACTGTAATATGGTGTATACTCCACAGTTGAATGGAGAAATATAACACTTGGTTCTTCTTATGATTATTGGAAAAGCAATGCATACTACTAATTTTTCAATATTTTTTCATCTATTATAGTCATTACTTCTGTTTTGTTGACTGAAATAAAGTATTCTATTCATATTTTGGTGGTATGGGTTGGAATTATTATTTCTACATAGCACACCAGCTATTATTTTATTGAATTTACTAGTGGATCAAATGGTTTCATTTTTTATCTAGAAAAGGAATCATGGTGAAAAGTAGGAATACAATATATTTTATCAAGGTTGGAATGACTAGCAGTCATACCGCACCATAGTCTCATGCGAAATACTATTATACACAAGTCAAACTCCCAACACTAACATGCTTATGAAAAATGGGAGGAATCACCATGAACTATCATATCTATATCATTGTTTTCTTTTGTGGAAGTAACTCTATATTTTAGAGGAACACTAAGTGATGAGGACATCCCTATAATTACACCTACCCCAATTGCTAATAAAGATGTTCCAATTGCAAAGAAGGATCAATCCAATGATATAAGGATTGGACCAATCACAAGAGCTCGTGCCAAGCTACTAGAACAACAGGTGAACTTGTTTCTTAATGAACCTGGTGTTTTAGTTAATGAGAATTTTATACTACCTAAGTCTTTGAATTATTGTATGATCAGGTACTTAGGAGAAGAAGGCATAGCACAGAGTGAGGAGCTGAAGGAACATGGCGTGTTGATCAATGAGGAATGCGCGAGGGAGGAGAGGGAGGAAGCGCAAGGAGCACTCCATGAGAAGATCAACACATGGTCGAGGGATCTCTGCCGCGGCAGAGAAACCATGCAGCTTTCTGCCGCGGCACCCTGCCGCGACAAAGAAACCGGGTCCGACTCTGCCACGGCAGAGTAAGCCTGCGCGCCTTGAGCCGACCCACCTTGGGTCGGTTGTATCTTAGTCTAGGTTGAGTTGGACTGTTATTCCTAGTCGCAGCCGCCAACCCTTAGCCCTTAAATAGATGGGGGCGCTGTAGATTAGGGTTCAGACCACGTTAAAAATATTTTGGAGTTGTTTCTTTCATAGAACCTCTGGAATTACCCTGTGTTCGAATCTACCAACTATAATTGAGTGTGATCTGTTGTTCCATTGGGAATTAGTAGATTGCATACTACTGTTCGTGGTTACGGCTGCGTGCGCAAGGGCGTGGTGTTGTGAATATCTTACAAGGTTCGAGAGCTGTTGCATTGGCATCAGGGATCGAGCGGGAGAGTTCATAGCTACAGGCTAGTTATCTATCATCTACCATCATCACCGCCATCCGCTTACTGAGAACATCGGGCCACCCCATATCATCTTGGTATCAGATTTCCTCGTTGCCTCGGTAAGCAATCCACAATCCATCCATAGATTAGAGAGTGTTTTTAGTCCTATCCAGAAAAAGGCCCACAAAAAGAGTTGTCATAGACTAGATTGCATCGTAGACAAGTAATAGTTGCTGGTCGTGTTCATCCTTTAGTTTAGATCTAGATCTGTTTCTTCGTAGTTTTGTTTTTCTCTTTGTTTTTAGTCGTTTGCCACCATTGTTTTCCGCCACCATCAAGTCAGATCCGATCTACTCTAAGAGTCCTAGTCTTCTACTCTTGGCTGAGTCGGAATTAAAAAAAAATACTTTCCAAGTTACCGAGTCTGCCACGGCAGGATTTTGACATCTTTTTCTGTCATGGCAGGACTTTTCGGGTTACCAAGTCTGCCATGGCAGGATTTCTGTGTTTTCTCTGCCATGGCAGGACTTTCTGAGTTACCAAGTTACCGCTCTGCCGTGGCACGATTTCTGACCGTTTTGCTGCCGCCGCTCTGCCACGGCAGGATTTTTGAGCTGTTTTTCTGCCACGACACCATAATTACAAAGTGTGATCGATTTGCACTTCTCCAAAAACCTTAGCCACAGCCAATCTACTACATAGGTGTAGGAACTTGCCTATTGAGACTAGTTTCCGCTCCTACAGGCTGCTCTTAGGAATTTTTTTTGGTGTTGTACTTTGTAATTGGTCGTGTGTTATCTATTAAAAAAAAGCAAGAATAGCAAAAGGAAAAGTATCAAGAAAAAGCTATACAACAGAAAAAGAAAAGTTGTGAAAAAAAGAGAATTTGAGCAAGAGGCCTAGTGTTATCTTTGTGCACCGGTAGATTGAGCAATCTTGTGCCTGTTTACTTTGAGCTTTGCTAGTGTCTCTCGAGCGTAGTGCAACACCCTTCATAGTTGCATTGCCACGTTTTTCTCCACGTGTGTGTTTCTTGGGTATTTGTACGATCAGCACTAGGACTTGTTTGCGGTGTAGTTAGGATACCATACCTACAGCTCCACCATAAATACCTTGTGTGCCCTGTGATCGTTCTCTATACCTTTGATATTCACTTCATCACATCAAGTGCATCAGTCTTTGATTTCGTTTGGTAGAGCATCTTTATTCACTTTGGAACGGTAAGATCTCCTTTCTTATTAGTTGTGAGTGAGCTGTGAGAATTCCACCATACAGATTTTGATTTTTGTGCACTAACCTACTAATCATGTCTTCTAGTGATAATGATGTTGTGATGCAGAAAAAGAAGGATGAGGAGCTCGTCAATTGGCGTGAATATGAGGCTTTGAAGTCCCACTTGACACGTGTGTTTACTCACACGACAGATGCCATTGACAAGAATCTCCAGGATATGAATGTGAGATTGGATCACCATGTTGGAACGGTTGATACTATTCAAACACAAGTGGCTACGCTCAATGTCAATGTCACCGCTTTGCAGCAGTCCATTGAGGGTTTGACAGCCGCTTTACATAGAAGGGAAGAGCCTCAACATGATGATGCCTTTGATGATTTTGATGAGGGTAGCGCTGTGGATGCTGCTCCACCTGTTGGCAGGGAACGCGCTTTTCCCCCTGCCCATGCACCTGCCTCTGCACCTGTCCATGCACCTTCTCATGGCCGTGGGTTTGCCCCTCTTGGGCGTGCTCAACATGTGCCCAAACAAGCTGCTGATGATGGTTTGGGCAAGCCAAAATTTTCAATTCCTAAGTTTGATGGTTCCATTGATCCTGAAGACTACCTCACATGGGAGTTGAAGATTGAGAAACTCTGGCACTTATTTGACTATCCAGAAGATAAGAAGGTCAAGCTTGCAGCATCTGAATTTGATGGTTATGCTTTGCGTTGGTGGGATGCTCTTCTGCAACATAGGAGGGAGGACAATGAACTTCCTGTGATGGATTGGCGCGAGATGAAACAAATCATGAAAGCTCGTTTCGTACCAACCAACTACTTGCGATCAGTTTTTGATAAATTGACACAACTGAAGCAAGGCACCATGACAGTTGATGAGTACTACATGGAGATGGAGATGCTTATGCAGCGTGCTAGAATTCATAAGTCCATTGAGATGACCATGCAGCGATTCCTAAACAATTTGAAGTTACCGATCAAGAGCATTGTTCGTCATCACAAGTATGAGACCATGAATGAGTTGTTGCATCATGCTAGAGAGGCTGAATCCCAGTCGGTAGAAGAGGCGAAGTCACGTGCTCGTTTTCCGTCCTCCAGCAGATTTTCGGCCAGGTCTACACCTCCTATAGTCACGCCACCAGTTGTTGTTCCGTTTACACCATCGATCAAACCAACAAGTACACCTTCGTTTGGTTCTAATGCTCGAAAACCCGCTGCTCCTGCTGCTAGCTCGGGTTCCAACATGTCTACTGCACGTACTCTTGATGTGGTGTGCCACACTTGTGGTGGTAGAGGTCACTACAAGAAGGATTGTCCAAACAGCAAGGTTATGTTTGTTAATGAACAAGGTGAAGTAGAAAGTGGAGATGACGCTTCTGATGTTGATATTGATGATGGCGAGGATGGTGCTGATGCATATGCTGAGCGTGCACCAACTATCGTCGTGTCTTCACGTGTACTTAGTGTGCAACCGGTTGAGGAATCCCAGCGTTGCAACTTGTTCCAAACAAAAGCTCTACTTGGACCAAATAAAGCTTGCAAGGTCATTATTGATGGAGGTAGCTGCAGAAATCTTGCAAGTAAGGAATTATGTGCCAAACTAAATTTGACATACTTACCTCATCCCAAGCCATACTACATAGAATGGTTGAGCAACAATGGTGAGATGAAGGTAAATCATATGGTACAAGTGAACTTTCAAATAGGGCCATACAAAGATTCTATTGATTTTGATGTGGTTCCTATGACTGTCGGTCACCTCCTATTGGGTCGGCCATGGCTCTATGATCGCCATGTGCAACACAATGGCCGAGCCAATACATATCACTTGGAATTCAAAGGAATAAAGATTACTATGTGGCCAATGACACCACAAGAAATTGTGAATGATTCTCGCTAGAAGATAGAGGTGAATTTGAAGGAAGATACTACCACTCGGCGAGATTGTGTGACAGATGTTCCTGATGTAATTGAGCCTAAATTGAGTGATATAACAAAAAGTGAGAGAGTGCCTGGTTTATTGATATTAGCCACTAAGGAAGATATGAGAGAATTTCGTGAGGATCCTACAACCATGCCACTTGTGCTCATGTATAAGGGCGAGGTATTGGTTTCTAACGACATGACCCCTATTTCTCTTGGTGTTTCATCTGTTTTGCAGGACTTTGGGGATGTGTTTCCAGAAGACGTACCTGCAGGTTTGCCTCCCTTGCGTGGTATAGAACATCAAGTGGACTTGATTCCTGGCGCCACACTTCCCAACCGTGCACCTTACAGGACTAATCCCGAAGACACTAAGGAAATTCAGAAGCAAGTACAAGCGTTGCTGGATAAAGGGTACATTCGTGTCTCTCTTATCCCTTGTGTTGTTCCTGTTATTTTAGTTCCTAAGAAAGATGGTACATGGCGCATGTGTGTTGATTGTAGAGCGATTAATAACATCACTATTCGATATCGTCATCCTATTCCACGCTTAGAGGATATGCTAGATGAATTGAGTGGTGCTGCTGTTTTCTCTAAAATTGACTTGCGTAGTGGTTATCATCAAATTAGGATGAAATAAGGGGATGAATGGAAAACTGCTTTCAAAACTAAATTCGGTTTGTATGAGTGGTTAGTTATGCCGTTTGGTCTTACTAATGCACCTAGTACTTTCATGCGTTTGATGAATCATGTTTTGAGAGATTTTATTGGTCGTTTTGTGGTTGTTTACTTTAATGATATACTCATATACAGCCATACCGAATCTGAACATTGCACTCATATTAGACAAGTTTTGCAAGTGTTACGTGATAATAAACTATATGCTAATTTTGAGAAGTGTACATTTGCAAAAGATAAGGACATATTCCTAGGATTTGTTGTTTCTAAGCATGGAGTAGAGGTGGATCAATCTAAAATTGAATCAATTCAGAATTGGCCTACTCCAATGAATGTAAGTCAAGTGCGTAGTTTCCACGGTCTCGCTGGTTTCTATAGGCGCTTTGTGAAAGATTTTAGCACCATTGCTGCACCTTTGAATGATTTGACAAAGAAAGGTGTTCCTTTTGTATGGGGCGGGGCCCAAGACATTGCATTTGATACATTGAAACATTTGCTTACCAATGGAGACACTAGTATTTCCAGATCCCTTTTACACTCTTCAGTAAGACTAGCTCCAATTGGGGTATCATAGATAGTATCATGCATGTCATGTTGGCAAAATTTTGACATGATATGCTAATTAATGATGAAAGAGGTTGTGTCGGTATCATAGATAGATACGGTAGCATAGCACGTAGAACTAGAAAAACTAATTCTAAATAAATTTTGTACACAATTTTGCATTGAGATTTTACAAAACAATATATATTTAAAACTATGATAGTACTATACGATACTATGCATAGTGAACATGGTATCATATACTAGTATCATATATATGATACTATTATGTACTCTCCATTGTGACTAGTATAAAGGCTGTTTTTTTTTCTAATCAGGAAGGTGTTATAATTATACGCATCTGAAGCATTAATGCTTTGCTGCATGAGTTAGTTATCATTACCATTATTAATTTGACAACAGCGTTTCCCCGTTTCCCTTCATACACTGCTCTTACATTAATTTGGTAAGACCAACCGAGTTAAGACCAATCATACATACCAAATGACTTGTAGGAATTTGTGGCTTGTAATATTTCATATGTGCACTATATTGTTATACTCCCGGAATTAAAACCTCGATGCTGAAGTATTTATGGAAATAACAGGAAATAATTGATGTAAAATTATACTTAAGGAAGTCGGTACAGCTATACTGGAATACAGTGTATATGAATATGCTGGAATTATACCCGAGAACAATATAGAGTGGAACACCAGGTTGACTGTAGGATTGGCTCTATGGATTGTTAAAGCCCGCGAGTTTGATTTTGAATTCAAACTCGGTGCACGACTCACACGTGCGTGCTAGGACCTAATTGAATTAACAGTATTAGGCTCAGTTACTGACTGTTAATGATTATGGTTGGTTTAACTAATCACGAGTCCTAACTGAAAATAGATAGAAATATCTGAAACTTGGGGTCTATATAAAGATTCCACCCTCTAGTCACAATATGTATTATGAGTGGCACCACCGATAAAACGGAGGAATAGCGGGTAGGCCGACTAGATCCAAACCCTAAATTTCTTACTACCTTGGTATCAGAGCCATGGACGTGGTCGCCAGAAAACTATTCCGCTGCAAAATCATGTCACCACGCCGATCTAATATGCTCAATAACTCTGTCGTGGCAGTCGACGCTCAATTCCAGTAGGAAGATCAGTTTGATCCGCCGCCGATTGGTTCGGCACTAATTCTATGCCGACACGTCGCCTTCGATTTCCTATGTCAGATCGATCCTATGCTGGCGGCGACGAGTCGCCGACTGATCAGTGATGTATACCTCCGCACCGCGGTATTGCGCGTGTGTGCCGTGTATGGCCGCAGCTGAACATGCACTCGATCTCGAAAGCAAACTCATGTGCGGAACGAGGAAACTACAACGGGCGGGCTAAGGAAGGTCGAGGATAGAGGCCTCCCACCGCTGCCTCTCGGGAGGCCAATTTTTTTTCCCTGCGCGTGGACCGAGAAAGAAAACGGACAGCAAATAAGAACAAGGCTTCGTGTGGTTAAGCATCAAGAGTCAAGACCAGGGAGGCAAGGAAGACTAGTAGTATACTCAGTTCCAGATCAAGAACGAGGAAGATCGGAGGGAGTGTACTTACTGGCTTGGTGATTATGGCAATCGAGAAAGGGGATTAAGAAATCAGCAGCAAGCAATGTCACGGTAACGCGTGCTGGGAGAGAAACTAGCAAATTAGGCTCCTCGTATTCCCGTTTCAACCCTGCACAAGTATAGGAAATGCTCGGCTCGGCTCTATTGTACATTAACGGAAATCTCGAAAAACAACCGGAAGTCTTGAACATGATTATTATTTGTTCTCACTCAGCTTCTCTTCGCTGAGCTACCATTCTGGATAGACTACGCTGTTGACTATCAGAAGAAACAGATTGCATGGAATTTTATATGTATGTAATCTTGAAAAAGTTTGTTGAAACTTGAGTATCATTGGGCCTCGCTTGCTTTTGGGGGAAATTGGACCACACATTGTTGGAGAAATTGAATTCTTCGATGGATAGTATTTATTTTCTCTCTCTTTGATTTTTTTAATTGCTACGTGATTGACTTTGTGATCGGAATACACTGTCACTCATCGGCGTACTCTGAAACATATTGGAGTACTTGATAATTCACCGGAATTCCTTGGTGTAATGATGACGAGAAGCCATCAACCAAGTTTCTAGTATTGAAATTGGGATTACTTATCTTGAGGAAATACAAACACTCCATGGAAAGGGAATTCAACCTTTTACCAACGGTATGTGCGCTATCATCGTTTGCACTGATTTTTTTCACTACTCCATATAGTTTAGATTTTTTCTTGTACGTCATAACTTGATGGAATACAATAGCAAACTTAATGACGTGCGGATAATTCCAAAGGAAATATATGTGTGTATAATCATGAAATGTATTAAAGTGAATAAACTTTTGAAGTGGAAATTATGTCAATTTACTCCGTTGTGGAGGAAGAGTATTATTGTTGTAGGATATTTTATTCGCCTACAATGGAAGGAATTTCAAATATATAGTTATTTGTCAAAAATTATTGATTACTACATGCTATTGGAAAAGGAAGAGTGGAAATATTGCTCCATGGGAAAGTTGGTGCACTATGGAATTTTTGACAATGGTCTATCTTTGATCTTGATAATCCACTGGAAGTTGGTGCAAAACTTGTTTATTTGGTGAAGATAACTCCATAGGGATGAATAATAATAATAGGAACGCATGCTTGGAGTTTTATTGTTGATGGTATTTACGACTTGGTCATAATCTATAAACAGAATTACAAGGCTTATTAATTCTAGAATTACAAATTTAAGTGGGAGGAATACCAATTATGGAATTAGGTACATAAGTGGGAGAGCTATCAGAGTTATTTTTTTATAATGTGCCATATGTGGTATTTTATTTATTTTACACTCCCACCGGAGGATCAATTGTTTTCTTTCATTTACTACTTGGTCACATATCAAGGAACATAATTAAGTGGCATATTAATTATGGAATTCTAAATTTTAGTGGGAGGATTATGGTACTTCATCAATATTATGGTATTTATTTATGGATACTCCCACTAGAGGGCAATTTTTTTCGTTCATATTTGCACTTGATATTGGTCATTTCTATGTTTTACAATACAAGTCGGAAGGTCTTTGTTGTATATTATGAACATTACTAAAGTGGAAAATTAGTTTATCAAAGGATTTAAAGGTTTGATGACTGATTAGTGGGGGAAGTACACTTCAAGAATATTATTAATTGAAATTTATATAAAGATCATGGAATTATTCACCTATGTAATATGATGTATACTCCACATTTGAATAGAGGAATATAACACTTGATTCCACTGTAATATGGTGTATACTCCACAGTTGAATGGAGAAATATAACACTTGGTTCTTCTTATGATTATTGGAAAAGCAATGCATACTACTAATTTTTCAATATTTTTTCATCTATTATAGTCATTACTTCTGTTTTGTTGACTGAAATAAAGTATTCTATTCATATTTTGGTGGTATGGGTTGGAATTATTATTTCTACATAGCACACCAGCTATTATTTTATTGAATTTACTAGTGGATCAAATGGTTTCATTTTTTATCTAGAAAAGGAATCATGGTGAAAAGTAGGAATACAATATATTTTATCAAGGTTGGAATGACTAGCAGTCATACCGCACCATAGTCTCATGCGAAATACTATTATACACAAGTCAAACTCCCAACACTAACATGCTTAGGAAAAATGGGAGGAATCACCATGAACTATCATATCTATATCATTGTTTTCTTTTGTGGAAGTAACTCTATATTTTAGAGGAACACTAAGTGATGAGGACATCCCTATAATTACACCTACCCCAATTGCTAATAAAGATGTTCCAATTGCAAAGAAGGATCAATCCAATGATATAAGGATTGGACCAATCACAAGAGCTCGTGCCAAGCTACTAGAACAACAGGTGAACTTGTTTCTTAATGAACCTGGTGTTTTAATTAATGAGAATTTTATACTACCTAAGTCTTTGAATTATTGTATGATCAGGTACTTAGGAGAAGAAGGCATAGCACAGAGTGAGGAGCTGAAGGAACATGGCGTGTTGATCAATGAGGAATGCGCGAGGGAGGAGAGGGAGGAAGCGCAAGGAGCACTCCATGAGAAGATCAACACATGGTCGAGGGATCTCTGCCGCGGCAGAGAAACCATGCAGCTTTCTGCCGCGGCACCCTGCCGCGACAAAGAAACCGGGTCCGACTCTGCCACGGCAGAGTAGGCCTGCGCGCCTTGAGCCGACCCACCTTGGGTCGGTTGTATCTTAGTCTAGGTTGAGTTGGACTGTTATTCCTAGTCGCAGCCGCCAACCCTTAGCCCTTAAATAGATGGGGGCGCTGTAGATTAGGGTTCAGACCACGTTAAAAATATTTTGGAGTTGTTTCTTTCATAGAACCTCTGGAATTACCCTGTGTTCGAATCTACCAACTATAATTGAGTGTGATCTGTTGTTCCATTGGGAATTAGTAGATTGCATACTACTGTTCGTGGTTACGGCTGCGTGCGCAAGGGCGTGGTGTTGTGAATATCTTACAAGGTTCGAGAGCTGTTGCATTGGCATCAGGGATCGAGCGGGAGAGTTCATAGCTACAGGCTAGTTATCTATCATCTACCATCATCACCGCCATCCGCTTACTGAGAACATCGGGCCACCCCATATCATCTTGGTATCAGATTTCCTCGTTGCCTCGGTAAGCAATCCACAATCCATCCATAGATTAGAGAGTGTTTTTAGTCCTATCCAGAAAAAGGCCCACAAAAAGAGTTGTCATAGACTAGATTGCATCGTAGACAAGTAATAGTTGCTGGTCGTGTTCATCCTTTAGTTTAGATCTAGATCTGTTTCTTCGTAGTTTTGTTTTTCTCTTTGTTTTTAGTCGTTTGCCACCATTGTTTTCCGCCACCATCAAGTCAGATCCGATCTACTCTAAGAGTCCTAGTCTTCTACTCTTGGCTGAGTCGGAATTAAAAAAAAATACTTTCCAAGTTACCGAGTCTGCCACGGCAGGATTTTGACATCTTTTTCTGCCATGGCAGGACTTTTCGGGTTACCAAGTCTGCCATGGCAGGATTTCTGTGTTTTCTCTGCCATGGCAGGACTTTCTGAGTTACCAAGTTACCGCTCTGCCGTGGCACGATTTCTGACCGTTTTGCTGCCGCCGCTCTGCCACGGCAGGATTTTTGAGCTGTTTTTCTGCCACGACACCATAATTACAAAGTGTGATCGATTTGCACTTCTCCAAAAACCTTAGCCACAGCCAATCTACTACATAGGTGTAGGAACTTGCCTATTGAGACTAGTTTCCGCTCCTACAGGCTGCTCTTAGGAATTTTTTTTGGTGTTGTACTTTGTAATTGGTCGTGTGTTATCTATTAAAAAAAAGCAAGAATAGCAAAAGGAAAAGTATCAAGAAAAAGCTATACAACAGAAAAAGAAAAGTTGTGAAAAAAAGAGAATTTGAGCAAGAGGCCTAGTGTTATCTTTGTGCACCGGTAGATTGAGCAATCTTGTGCCTGTTTACTTTGAGCTTTGCTAGTGTCTCTCGAGCGTAGTGCAACACCCTTCATAGTTGCATTGCCACGTTTTTCTCCACGTGTGTGTTTCTTGGGTATTTGTACGATCAGCACTAGGACTTGTTTGCGGTGTAGTTAGGATACCATACCTACAGCTCCACCATAAATACCTTGTGTGCCCTGTGATCGTTCTCTATACCTTTGATATTCACTTCATCACATCAAGTGCATCAGTCTTTGATTTCGTTTGGTAGAGCATCTTTATTCACTTTGGAACGGTAAGATCTCCTTTCTTATTAGTTGTGAGTGAGCTGTGAGAATTCCACCATACAGATTTTGATTTTTGTGCACTAACCTACTAATCATGTCTTCTAGTGATAATGATGTTGTGATGCAGAAAAAGAAGGATGAGGAGCTCGTCAATTGGCGTGAATATGAGGCTTTGAAGTCCCACTTGACACGTGTGTTTACTCACACGACAGATGCCATTGACAAGAATCTCCAGGATATGAATGTGAGATTGGATCACCATGTTGGAACGGTTGATACTATTCAAACACAAGTGGCTACGCTCAATGTCAATGTCACCGCTTTGCAGCAGTCCATTGAGGGTTTGACAGCCGCTTTACATAGAAGGGAAGAGCCTCAACATGATGATGCCTTTGATGATTTTGATGAGGGTAGCGCTGTGGATGCTGCTCCACCTGTTGGCAGGGAACGCGCTTTTCCCCCTGCCCATGCACCTGCCTCTGCACCTGTCCATGCACCTTCTCATGGCCGTGGGTTTGCCCCTCTTGGGCGTGCTCAACATGTGCCCAAACAAGCTGCTGATGATGGTTTGGGCAAGCCAAAATTTTCAATTCCTAAGTTTGATGGTTCCATTGATCCTGAAGACTACCTCACATGGGAGTTGAAGATTGAGAAACTCTGGCACTTATTTGACTATCCAGAAGATAAGAAGGTCAAGCTTGCAGCATCTGAATTTGATGGTTATGCTTTGCGTTGGTGGGATGCTCTTCTGCAACATAGGAGGGAGGACAATGAACTTCCTGTGATGGATTGGCGCGAGATGAAACAAATCATGAAAGCTCGTTTCGTACCAACCAACTACTTGCGATCAGTTTTTGATAAATTGACACAACTGAAGCAAGGCACCATGACAGTTGATGAGTACTACATGGAGATGGAGATGCTTATGCAGCGTGCTAGAATTCATAAGTCCATTGAGATGACCATGCAGCGATTCCTAAACAATTTGAAGTTACCGATCAAGAGCATTGTTCGTCATCACAAGTATGAGACCATGAATGAGTTGTTGCATCATGCTAGAGAGGCTGAATCCCAGTCGGCAGAAGAGGCGAAGTCACGTGCTCGTTTTCCGTCCTCCAGCAGATTTTCGGCCAGGTCTACACCTCCTATAGTCACGCCACCAGTTGTTGTTCCGTTTACACCATCGATCAAACCAACAAGTACACCTTCGTTTGGTTCTAATGCTCGAAAACCCGCTGCTCCTGCTGCTAGCTCGGGTTCCAACATGTCTACTGCACGTACTCTTGATGTGGTGTGCCACACTTGTGGTGGTAGAGGTCACTACAAGAAGGATTGTCCAAACAGCAAGGTTATGTTTGTTAATGAACAAGGTGAAGTAGAAAGTGGAGATGACGCTTCTGATGTTGATATTGATGATGGCGAGGATGGTGCTGATGCATATGCTGAGCGTGCACCAACTATCGTCGTGTCTTCACGTGTACTTAGTGTGCAACCGGTTGAGGAATCCCAGCGTTGCAACTTGTTCCAAACAAAAGCTCTACTTGGACCAAATAAAGCTTGCAAGGTCATTATTGATGGAGGTAGCTGCAGAAATCTTGCAAGTAAGGAATTATGTGCCAAACTAAATTTGACATACTTACCTCATCCCAAGCCATACTACATAGAATGGTTGAGCAACAATGGTGAGATGAAGGTAAATCATATGGTACAAGTGAACTTTCAAATAGGGCCATACAAAGATTCTATTGATTTTGATGTGGTTCCTATGACTGTCGGTCACCTCCTATTGGGTCGGCCATGGCTCTATGATCGCCATGTGCAACACAATGGCCGAGCCAATACATATCACTTGGAATTCAAAGGAATAAAGATTACTATGTGGCCAATGACACCACAAGAAATTGTGAATGATTCTCGCTAGAAGATAGAGGTGAATTTGAAGGAAGATACTACCACTCGGCGAGATTGTGTGACAGATGTTCCTGATGTAATTGAGCCTAAATTGAGTGATATAACAAAAAGTGAGAGAGTGCCTGGTTTATTGATATTAGCCACTAAGGAAGATATGAGAGAATTTCGTGAGGATCCTACAACCATGCCACTTGTGCTCATGTATAAGGGCGAGGTATTGGTTTCTAACGACATGACCCCTATTTCTCTTGGTGTTTCATCTGTTTTGCAGGACTTTGGGGATGTGTTTCCAGAAGACGTACCTGCAGGTTTGCCTCCCTTGCGTGGTATAGAACATCAAGTGGACTTGATTCCTGGCGCCACACTTCCCAACCGTGCACCTTACAGGACTAATCCCGAAGACACTAAGGAAATTCAGAAGCAAGTACAAGCGTTGCTGGATAAAGGGTACATTCGTGTCTCTCTTATCCCTTGTGTTGTTCCTGTTATTTTAGTTCCTAAGAAAGATGGTACATGGCGCATGTGTGTTGATTGTAGAGCGATTAATAACATCACTATTCGATATCGTCATCCTATTCCACGCTTAGAGGATATGCTAGATGAATTGAGTGGTGCTGCTGTTTTCTCTAAAATTGACTTGCGTAGTGGTTATCATCAAATTAGGATGAAAGAAGGGGATGAATGGAAAACTGCTTTCAAAACTAAATTCGGTTTGTATGAGTGGTTAGTTATGCCGTTTGGTCTTACTAATGCACCTAGTACTTTCATGCGTTTGATGAATCATGTTTTGAGAGATTTTATTGGTCGTTTTGTGGTTGTTTACTTTAATGATATACTCATATACAGCCATACCGAATCTGAACATTGCACTCATATTAGACAAGTTTTGCAAGTGTTACGTGATAATAAACTATATGCTAATTTTGAGAAGTGTACATTTGCAAAAGATAAGGACATATTCCTAGGATTTGTTGTTTCTAAGCATGGAGTAGAGGTGGATCAATCTAAAATTGAATCAATTCAGAATTGGCCTACTCCAATGAATGTAAGTCAAGTGCGTAGTTTCCACGGTCTCGCTGGTTTCTATAGGCGCTTTGTGAAAGATTTTAGCACCATTGCTGCACCTTTGAATGATTTGACAAAGAAAGGTGTTCCTTTTGTATGGGGCGGGGCCCAAGACATTGCATTTGATACATTGAAACATTTGCTTACCAATGGAGACACTAGTATTTCCAGATCCCTTTTACACTCTTCAGTAAGACTAGCTCCAATTGGGGTATCATAGATAGTATCATGCATGTCATGTTGGCAAAATTTTGACGTGATATGCTAATTAATGATGAAAGAGGTTGTGTCGGTATCATAGATAGATACGGTAGCATAGCACGTAGAACTAGAAAAACTAATTCTAAATAAATTTTGTACACAATTTTGCATTGAGATTTTACAAAACAATATATATTTAAAACTATGATAGTACTATACGATACTATGCATAGTGAACATGGTATCATATACTAGTATCATATATATGATACTATTATGTACTCTCCATTGTGACTAGTATAAAGGCTGTTTTTTTTTCTAATCAGGAAGGTGTTATAATTATACGCATCTGAAGCATTAATGCTTTGCTGCATGAGTTAGTTATCATTACCATTATTAATTTGACAGCAGCGTTTCCCCGTTTCCCTTCATACACTGCTCTTACATTAATTTGGTAAGACCAACCGAGTTAAGACCAATCATACATACCAAATGACTTGTAGGAATTTGTGGCTTGTAATATTTCATATGTGCACTATATTGTTATACTCCCGGAATTAAAACCTCGATGCTGAAGTATTTATGGAAATAACAGGAAATAATTGATGTAAAATTATACTTAAGGAAGTCGGTACAGCTATACTGGAATACAGTGTATATGAATATGCTGGAATTATACCCGAGAACAATATAGAGTGGAACACCAGGTTGACTGTAGGATTGGCTCTATGGATTGTTAAAGCCCGCGAGTTTGATTTTGAATTCAAACTCGGTGCACGACTCACACGTGCGTGCTAGGACCTAATTGAATTAACAGTATTAGGCTCAGTTACTGACTGTTAATGATTATGGTTGGTTTAACTAATCACGAGTCCTAACTGAAAATAGATAGAAATATCTGAAACTTGGGGTCTATATAAAGATTCCACCCTCTAGTCACAATATGTATTATGAGTGGCACCACCGATAAAACGGAGGAATAGCGGGTAGGCCGACTAGATCCAAACCCTAAATTTCTTACTACCTTGGTATCAGAGCCATGGACGTGGTCGCCAGAAAACTATTCCGCTGCAAAATCATGTCACCACGCCGATCTAATATGCTCAATAACTCTGTCGTGGCAGTCGACGCTCAATTCCAGTAGGAAGATCAGTTTGATCCGCCGCCGATTGGTTCGGCACTAATTCTATGCCGACACGTCGCCTTCGATTTCCTATGTCAGATCGATCCTATGCTGGCGGCGACGAGTCGCCGACTGATCAGTGATGTATACCTCCGCACCGCGGTATTGCGCGTGTGTGCCGTGTATGGCCGCAGCTGAACATGCACTCGATCTCGAAAGCAAACTCATGTGCGGAACGAGGAAACTACAACGGGCGGGCTAAGGAAGGTCGAGGATAGAGGCCTCCCACCGCTGCCTCTCGGGAGGCCAATTTTTTTTCCCTGCGCGTGGACCGAGAAAGAAAACGGACAGCAAATAAGAACAAGGCTTCGTGTGGTTAAGCATCAAGAGTCAAGACCAGGGAGGCAAGGAAGACTAGTAGTATACTCAGTTCCAGATCAAGAACGAGGAAGATCGGAGGGAGTGTACTTACTGGCTTGGTGATTATGGCAATCGAGAAAGGGGATTAAGAAATCAGCAGCAAGCAATGTCACGGTAACGCGTGCTGGGAGAGAAACTAGCAAATTAGGCTCCTCGTATTCCCGTTTCAACCCTGCACAAGTATAGGAAATGCTCGGCTCGGCTCTATTGTACATTAACGGAAATCTCGAAAAACAACCGGAAGTCTTGAACATGATTATTATTTGTTCTCACTCAGCTTCTCTTCGCTGAGCTACCATTCTGGATAGACTACGCTGTTGACTATCAGAAGAAACAGATTGCATGGAATTTTATATGTATGTAATCTTGAAAAAGTTTGTTGAAACTTGAGTATCATTGGGCCTCGCTTGCTTTTGGGGGAAATTGGACCACACATTGTTGGAGAAATTGAATTCTTCGATGGATAGTATTTATTTTCTCTCTCTTTGATTTTTTTAATTGCTACGTGATTGACTTTGTGATCGGAATACACTGTCACTCATCGGCGTACTCTGAAACATATTGGAGTACTTGATAATTCACCGGAATTCCTTGGTGTAATGATGACGAGAAGCCATCAACCAAGTTTCTAGTATTGAAATTGGGATTACTTATCTTGAGGAAATACAAACACTCCATGGAAAGGGAATTCAACCTTTTACCAACGGTATGTGCGCTATCATCGTTTGCACTGATTTTTTTCACTACTCCATATAGTTTAGATTTTTTCTTGTACGTCATAACTTGATGGAATACAATAGCAAACTTAATGACGTGCGGATAATTCCAAAGGAAATATATGTGTGTATAATCATGAAATGTATTAAAGTGAATAAACTTTTGAAGTGGAAATTATGTCAATTTACTCCGTTGTGGAGGAAGAGTATTATTGTTGTAGGATATTTTATTCGCCTACAATGGAAGGAATTTCAAATATATAGTTATTTGTCAAAAATTATTGATTACTACATGCTATTGGAAAAGGAAGAGTGGAAATATTGCTCCATGGGAAAGTTGGTGCACTATGGAATTTTTGACAATGGTCTATCTTTGATCTTGATAATCCACTGGAAGTTGGTGCAAAACTTGTTTATTTGGTGAAGATAACTCCATAGGGATGAATAATAATAATAGGAACGCATGCTTGGAGTTTTATTGTTGATGGTATTTACGACTTGGTCATAATCTATAAACAGAATTACAAGGCTTATTAATTCTAGAATTACAAATTTAAGTGGGAGGAATACCAATTATGGAATTAGGTACATAAGTGGGAGAGCTATCAGAGTTATTTTTTTATAATGTGCCATATGTGGTATTTTATTTATTTTACACTCCCACCGGAGGATCAATTGTTTTCTTTCATTTACTACTTGGTCACATATCAAGGAACATAATTAAGTGGCATATTAATTATGGAATTCTAAATTTTAGTGGGAGGATTATGGTACTTCATCAATATTATGGTATTTATTTATGGATACTCCCACTAGAGGGCAATTTTTTTCGTTCATATTTGCACTTGATATTGGTCATTTCTATGTTTTACAATACAAGTCGGAAGGTCTTTGTTGTATATTATGAACATTACTAAAGTGGAAAATTAGTTTATCAAAGGATTTAAAGGTTTGATGACTGATTAGTGGGGGAAGTACACTTCAAGAATATTATTAATTGAAATTTATATAAAGATCATGGAATTATTCACCTATGTAATATGATGTATACTCCACATTTGAATAGAGGAATATAACACTTGATTCCACTGTAATATGGTGTATACTCCACAGTTGAATGGAGAAATATAACACTTGGTTCTTCTTATGATTATTGGAAAAGCAATGCATACTACTAATTTTTCAATATTTTTTCATCTATTATAGTCATTACTTCTGTTTTGTTGACTGAAATAAAGTATTCTATTCATATTTTGGTGGTATGGGTTGGAATTATTATTTCTACATAGCACACCAGCTATTATTTT
Source organism: Avena sativa (assembly GCA_916181665.1). Taxonomy (NCBI): domain Eukaryota; kingdom Viridiplantae; phylum Streptophyta; class Magnoliopsida; order Poales; family Poaceae; genus Avena; species Avena sativa. The sequence goes on from OV702292.1 coordinate 70,034,104, forward strand.
ATTGAATTTACTAGTGGATCAAATGGTTTCATTTTTTATCTAGAAAAGGAATCATGGTGAAAAGTAGGAATACAATATATTTTATCAAGGTTGGAATGACTAGCAGTCATACCGCACCATAGTCTCATGCGAAATACTATTATACACAAGTCAAACTCCCAACACTAACATGCTTAGGAAAAATGGGAGGAATCACCATGAACTATCATATCTATATCATTGTTTTCTTTTGTGGAAGTAACTCTATATTTTAGAGGAACACTAAGTGATGAGGACATCCCTATAATTACACCTACCCCAATTGCTAATAAAGATGTTCCAATTGCAAAGAAGGATCAATCCAATGATATAAGGATTGGACCAATCACAAGAGCTCGTGCCAAGCTACTAGAACAACAGGTGAACTTGTTTCTTAATGAACCTGGTGTTTTAGTTAATGAGAATTTTATACTACCTAAGTCTTTGAATTATTGTATGATCAGGTACTTAGGAGAAGAAGGCATAGCACAGAGTGAGGAGCTGAAGGAACATGGCGTGTTGATCAATGAGGAATGCGCGAGGGAGGAGAGGGAGGAAGCGCAAGGAGCACTCCATGAGAAGATCAACACATGGTCGAGGGATCTCTGCCGCGGCAGAGAAACCATGCAGCTTTCTGCCGCGGCACCCTGCCGCGACAAAGAAACCGGGTCCGACTCTGCCACGGCAGAGTAAGCCTGCGCGCCTTGAGCCGACCCACCTTGGGTCGGTTGTATCTTAGTCTAGGTTGAGTTGGACTGTTATTCCTAGTCGCAGCCGCCAACCCTTAGCCCTTAAATAGATGGGGGCGCTGTAGATTAGGGTTCAGACCACGTTAAAAATATTTTGGAGTTGTTTCTTTCATAGAACCTCTGGAATTACCCTGTGTTCGAATCTACCAACTATAATTGAGTGTGATCTGTTGTTCCATTGGGAATTAGTAGATTGCATACTACTGTTCGTGGTTACGGCTGCGTGCGCAAGGGCGTGGTGTTGTGAATATCTTACAAGGTTCGAGAGCTGTTGCATTGGCATCAGGGATCGAGCGGGAGAGTTCATAGCTACAGGCTAGTTATCTATCATCTACCATCATCACCGCCATCCGCTTACTGAGAACATCGGGCCACCCCATATCATCTTGGTATCAGATTTCCTCGTTGCCTCGGTAAGCAATCCACAATCCATCCATAGATTAGAGAGTGTTTTTAGTCCTATCCAGAAAAAGGCCCACAAAAAGAGTTGTCATAGACTAGATTGCATCGTAGACAAGTAATAGTTGCTGGTCGTGTTCATCCTTTAGTTTAGATCTAGATCTGTTTCTTCGTAGTTTTGTTTTTCTCTTTGTTTTTAGTCGTTTGCCACCATTGTTTTCCGCCACCATCAAGTCAGATCCGATCTACTCTAAGAGTCCTAGTCTTCTACTCTTGGCTGAGTCGGAATTAAAAAAAAATACTTTCCAAGTTACCGAGTCTGCCACGGCAGGATTTTGACATCTTTTTCTGCCATGGCAGGACTTTTCGGGTTACCAAGTCTGCCATGGCAGGATTTCTGTGTTTTCTCTGCCATGGCAGGACTTTCTGAGTTACCAAGTTACCGCTCTGCCGTGGCACGATTTCTGACCGTTTTGCTGCCGCCGCTCTGCCACGGCAGGATTTTTGAGCTGTTTTTCTGCCACGACACCATAATTACAAAGTGTGATCGATTTGCACTTCTCCAAAAACCTTAGCCACAGCCAATCTACTACATAGGTGTAGGAACTTGCCTATTGAGACTAGTTTCCGCTCCTACAGGCTGCTCTTAGGAATTTTTTTTGGTGTTGTACTTTGTAATTGGTCGTGTGTTATCTATTAAAAAAAAGCAAGAATAGCAAAAGGAAAAGTATCAAGAAAAAGCTATACAACAGAAAAAGAAAAGTTGTGAAAAAAAGAGAATTTGAGCAAGAGGCCTAGTGTTATCTTTGTGCACCGGTAGATTGAGCAATCTTGTGCCTGTTTACTTTGAGCTTTGCTAGTGTCTCTCGAGCGTAGTGCAACACCCTTCATAGTTGCATTGCCACGTTTTTCTCCACGTGTGTGTTTCTTGGGTATTTGTACGATCAGCACTAGGACTTGTTTGCGGTGTAGTTAGGATACCATACCTACAGCTCCACCATAAATACCTTGTGTGCCCTGTGATCGTTCTCTATACCTTTGATATTCACTTCATCACATCAAGTGCATCAGTCTTTGATTTCGTTTGGTAGAGCATCTTTATTCACTTTGGAACGGTAAGATCTCCTTTCTTATTAGTTGTGAGTGAGCTGTGAGAATTCCACCATACAGATTTTGATTTTTGTGCACTAACCTACTAATCATGTCTTCTAGTGATAATGATGTTGTGATGCAGAAAAAGAAGGATGAGGAGCTCGTCAATTGGCGTGAATATGAGGCTTTGAAGTCCCACTTGACACGTGTGTTTACTCACACGACAGATGCCATTGACAAGAATCTCTAGGATATGAATGTGAGATTGGATCACCATGTTGGAACGGTTGATACTATTCAAACACAAGTGGCTACGCTCAATGTCAATGTCACCGCTTTGCAGCAGTCCATTGAGGGTTTGACAGCCGCTTTACATAGAAGGGAAGAGCCTCAACATGATGATGCCTTTGATGATTTTGATGAGGGTAGCGTTGTGGATGCTGCTCCACCTGTTGGCAGGGAACGCGCTTTTCCCCCTGCCCATGCACCTGCCTCTGCACCTGTCCATGCACCTTCTCATGGCCGTGGGTTTGCCCCTCTTGGGCGTGCTCAACATGTGCCCAAACAAGCTGCTGATGATGGTTTGGGCAAGCCAAAATTTTCAATTCCTAAGTTTGATGGTTCCATTGATCCTGAAGACTACCTCACATGGGAGTTGAAGATTGAGAAACTCTGGCACTTATTTGACTATCCAGAAGATAAGAAGGTCAAGCTTGCAGCATCTGAATTTGATGGTTATGCTTTGCGTTGGTGGGATGCTCTTCTGCAACATAGGAGGGAGGACAATGAACTTCCTGTGATGGATTGGCACGAGATGAAACAAATCATGAAAGCTCGTTTCGTACCAACCAACTACTTGCGATCAGTTTTTGATAAATTGACACAACTGAAGCAAGGCACCATGACAGTTGATGAGTACTACATGGAGATGGATATGCTTATGCAGCGTGCTAGAATTCATAAGTCCATTGAGATGACCATGCAGCGATTCCTAAACAATTTGAAGTTACCGATCAAGAGCATTGTTCGTCATCACAAGTATGAGACCATGAATGAGTTGTTGCATCATGCTAGAGAGGCTGAATCCCAGTCGGTAGAAGAGGCGAAGTCACGTGCTCGTTTTCCGTCCTCCAGCAGATTTTCGGCCAGGTCTACACCTCCTATAGTCACGCCACCAGTTGTTGTTCCGTTTACACCATCGATCAAACCAACAAGTACACCTTCGTTTGGTTCTAATGCTCGAAAACCCGCTGCTCCTGCTGCTAGCTCGGGTTCCAACATGTCTACTGCACGTACTCTTGATGTGGTGTGCCACACTTGTGGTGGTAGAGGTCACTACAAGAAGGATTGTCCAAACAGCAAGGTTATGTTTGTTAATGAACAAGGTGAAGTAGAAAGTGGAGATGACGCTTCTGATGTTGATATTGATGATGGCGAGGATGGTGCTGATGCATATGCTGAGCGTGCACCAACTATCGTCGTGTCTTCACGTGTACTTAGTGTGCAACCGGTTGAGGAATCCCAGCGTTGCAACTTGTTCCAAACAAAAGCTCTACTTGGACCAAATAAAGCTTGCAAGGTCATTATTGATGGAGGTAGCTGCAGAAATCTTGCAAGTAAGGAATTATGTGCCAAACTAAATTTGACATACTTACCTCATCCCAAGCCATACTACATAGAATGGTTGAGCAACAATGGTGAGATGAAGGTAAATCATATGGTACAAGTGAACTTTCAAATAGGGCCATACAAAGATTCTATTGATTTTGATGTGGTTCCTATGACTGTCGGTCACCTCCTATTGGGTCGGCCATGGCTCTATGATCGCCATGTGCAACACAATGGCCGAGCCAATACATATCACTTGGAATTCAAAGGAATAAAGATTACTATGTGGCCAATGACACCACAAGAAATTGTGAATGATTCTCGCTAGAAGATAGAGGTGAATTTGAAGGAAGATACTACCACTCGGCGAGATTGTGTGACAGATGTTCCTGATGTAATTGAGCCTAAATTGAGTGATATAACAAAAAGTGAGAGAGTGCCTGGTTTATTGATATTAGCCACTAAGGAAGATATGAGAGAATTTCGTGAGGATCCTACAACCATGCCACTTGTGCTCATGTATAAGGGCGAGGTATTGGTTTCTAACGACATGACCCCTATTTCTCTTGGTGTTTCATCTGTTTTGCAGGACTTTGGGGATGTGTTTCCAGAAGACGTACCTGCAGGTTTGCCTCCCTTGCGTGGTATAGAACATCAAGTGGACTTGATTCCTGGCGCCACACTTCCCAACCGTGCACCTTACAGGACTAATCCCGAAGACACTAAGGAAATTCAGAAGCAAGTACAAGCGTTGCTGGATAAAGGGTACATTCGTGTCTCTCTTATCCCTTGTGTTGTTCCTGTTATTTTAGTTCCTAAGAAAGATGGTACATGGCGCATGTGTGTTGATTGTAGAGCGATTAATAACATCACTATTCGATATCGTCATCCTATTCCACGCTTAGAGGATATGCTAGATGAATTGAGTGGTGCTGCTGTTTTCTCTAAAATTGACTTGCGTAGTGGTTATCATCAAATTAGGATGAAAGAAGGGGATGAATGGAAAACTGCTTTCAAAACTAAATTCGGTTTGTATGAGTGGTTAGTTATGCCGTTTGGTCTTACTAATGCACCTAGTACTTTCATGCGTTTGATGAATCATGTTTTGAGAGATTTTATTGGTCGTTTTGTGGTTGTTTACTTTAATGATATACTCATATACAGCCATACCGAATCTGAACATTGCACTCATATTAGACAAGTTTTGCAAGTGTTACGTGATAATAAACTATATGCTAATTTTGAGAAGTGTACATTTGCAAAAGATAAGGACATATTCCTAGGATTTGTTGTTTCTAAGCATGGAGTAGAGGTGGATCAATCTAAAATTGAATCAATTCAGAATTGGCCTACTCCAATGAATGTAAGTCAAGTGCGTAGTTTCCACGGTCTCGCTGGTTTCTATAGGCGCTTTGTGAAAGATTTTAGCACCATTGCTGCACCTTTGAATGATTTGACAAAGAAAGGTGTTCCTTTTGTATGGGGCGGGGCCCAAGACATTGCATTTGATACATTGAAACATTTGCTTACCAATGGAGACACTAGTATTTCCAGATCCCTTTTACACTCTTCAGTAAGACTAGCTCCAATTGGGGTATCATAGATAGTATCATGCATGTCATGTTGGCAAAATTTTAACGTGATATGCTAATTAATGATGAAAGAGGTTGTGTCGGTATCATAGATAGATACGGTAGCATAGCACGTAGAACTAGAAAAACTAATTCTAAATAAATTTTGTACACAATTTTGCATTGAGATTTTACAAAACAATATATATTTAAAACTATGATAGTACTATACGATACTATGCATAGTGAACATGGTATCATATACTAGTATCATATATATGATACTATTATGTACTCTCCATTGTGACTAGTATAAAGGCTGTTTTTTTTTCTAATCAGGAAGGTGTTATAATTATACGCATCTGAAGCATTAATGCTTTGCTGCATGAGTTAGTTATCATTACCATTATTAATTTGACAGCAGCGTTTCCCCGTTTCCCTTCATACACTGCTCTTACATTAATTTGGTAAGACCAACCGAGTTAAGACCAATCATACATACCAAATGACTTGTAGGAATTTGTGGCTTGTAATATTTCATATGTGCACTATATTGTTATACTCCCGGAATTAAAACCTCGATGCTGAAGTATTTATGGAAATAACAGGAAATAATTGATGTAAAATTATACTTAAGGAAGTCGGTACAGCTATACTGGAATACAGTGTATATGAATATGCTGGAATTATACCCGAGAACAATATAGAGTGGAACACCAGGTTGACTGTAGGATTGGCTCTATGGATTGTTAAAGCCCGCGAGTTTGATTTTGAATTCAAACTCGGTGCACGACTCACACGTGCGTGCTAGGACCTAATTGAATTAACAGTATTAGGCTCAGTTACTGACTGTTAATGATTATGGTTGGTTTAACTAATCACGAGTCCTAACTGAAAATAGATAGAAATATCTGAAACTTGGGGTCTATATAAAGATTCCACCCTCTAGTCACAATATGTATTATGAGTGGCACCACCGATAAAACGGAGGAATAGCGGGTAGGCCGACTAGATCCAAACCCTAAATTTCTTACTACCTTGGTATCAGAGCCATGGACGTGGTCGCCAGAAAACTATTCCGCTGCAAAATCATGTCACCACGCCGATCTAATATGCTCAATAACTCTGTCGTGGCAGTCGACGCTCAATTCCAGTAGGAAGATCAGTTTGATCCGCCGCCGATTGGTTCGGCACTAATTCTATGCCGACACGTCGCCTTCGATTTCCTATGTCAGATCGATCCTATGCTGGCGGCGACGAGTCGCCGACTGATCAGTGATGTATACCTCCGCACCGCGGTATTGCGCGTGTGTGCCGTGTATGGCCGCAGCTGAACATGCACTCGATCTCGAAAGCAAACTCATGTGCGGAACGAGGAAACTACAACGGGCGGGCTAAGGAAGGTCGAGGATAGAGGCCTCCCACCGCTGCCTCTCGGGAGGCCAATTTTTTTTCCCTGCGCGTGGACCGAGAAAGAAAACGGACAGCAAATAAGAACAAGGCTTCGTGTGGTTAAGCATCAAGAGTCAAGACCAGGGAGGCAAGGAAGACTAGTAGTATACTCAGTTCCAGATCAAGAACGAGGAAGATCGGAGGGAGTGTACTTACTGGCTTGGTGATTATGGCAATCGAGAAAGGGGATTAAGAAATCAGCAGCAAGCAATGTCACGGTAACGCGTGCTGGGAGAGAAACTAGCAAATTAGGCTCCTCGTATTCCCGTTTCAACCCTGCACAAGTATAGGAAATGCTCGGCTCGGCTCTATTGTACATTAACGGAAATCTCGAAAAACAACCGGAAGTCTTGAACATGATTATTATTTGTTCTCACTCAGCTTCTCTTCGCTGAGCTACCATTCTGGATAGACTACGCTGTTGACTATCAGAAGAAACAGATTGCATGGAATTTTATATGTATGTAATCTTGAAAAAGTTTGTTGAAACTTGAGTATCATTGGGCCTCGCTTGCTTTTGGGGGAAATTGGACCACACATTGTTGGAGAAATTGAATTCTTCGATGGATAGTATTTATTTTCTCTCTCTTTGATTTTTTTAATTGCTACGTGATTGACTTTGTGATCGGAATACACTGTCACTCATCGGCGTACTCTGAAACATATTGGAGTACTTGATAATTCACCGGAATTCCTTGGTGTAATGATGACGAGAAGCCATCAACCAAGTTTCTAGTATTGAAATTGGGATTACTTATCTTGAGGAAATACAAACACTCCATGGAAAGGGAAATCAACCTTTTACCAACGGTATGTGCGCTATCATCGTTTGCACTGATTTTTTTCACTACTCCATATAGTTTAGATTTTTTCTTGTACGTCATAACTTGATGGAATACAATAGCAAACTTAATGACGTGCGGATAATTCCAAAGGAAATATATGTGTGTATAATCATGAAATGTATTAAAGTGAATAAACTTTTGAAGTGGAAATTATGTCAATTTACTCCGTTGTGGAGGAAGAGTATTATTGTTGTAGGATATTTTATTCGCCTACAATGGAAGGAATTTCAAATATATAGTTATTTGTCAAAAATTATTGATTACTACATGCTATTGGAAAAGGAAGAGTGGAAATATTGCTCCATGGGAAAGTTGGTGCACTATGGAATTTTTGACAATGGTCTATCTTTGATCTTGATAATCCACTGGAAGTTGGTGCAAAACTTGTTTATTTGGTGAAGATAACTCCATAGGGATGAATAATAATAATAGGAACGCATGCTTGGAGTTTTATTGTTGATGGTATTTACGACTTGGTCATAATCTATAAACAGAATTACAAGGCTTATTAATTCTAGAATTACAAATTTAAGTGGGAGGAATACCAATTATGGAATTAGGTACATAAGTGGGAGAGCTATCAGAGTTATTTTTTTATAATGTGCCATATGTGGTATTTTATTTATTTTACACTCCCACCGGAGGATCAATTGTTTTCTTTCATTTACTACTTGGTCACATATCAAGGAACATAATTAAGTGGCATATTAATTATGGAATTCTAAATTTTAGTGGGAGGATTATGGTACTTCATCAATATTATGGTATTTATTTATGGATACTCCCACTAGAGGGCAATTTTTTTCGTTCATATTTGCACTTGATATTGGTCATTTCTATGTTTTACAATACAAGTCGGAAGGTCTTTGTTGTATATTATGAACATTACTAAAGTGGAAAATTAGTTTATCAAAGGATTTAAAGGTTTGATGACTGATTAGTGGGGGAAGTACACTTCAAGAATATTATTAATTGAAATTTATATAAAGATCATGGAATTATTCACCTATGTAATATGATGTATACTCCACATTTGAATAGAGGAATATAACACTTGATTCCACTGTAATATGGTGTATACTCCACAGTTGAATGGAGAAATATAACACTTGGTTCTTCTTATGATTATTGGAAAAGCAATGCATACTACTAATTTTTCAATATTTTTTCATCTATTATAGTCATTACTTCTGTTTTGTTGACTGAAATAAAGTATTCTATTCATATTTTGGTGGTATGGGTTGGAATTATTATTTCTACATAGCACACCAGCTATTATTTTATTGAATTTACTAGTGGATCAAATGGTTTCATTTTTTATCTAGAAAAGGAATCATGGTGAAAAGTAGGAATACAATATATTTTATCAAGGTTGGAATGACTAGCAGTCATACCGCACCATAGTCTCATGCGAAATACTATTATACACAAGTCAAACTCCCAACACTAACATGCTTATGAAAAATGGGAGGAATCACCATGAACTATCATATCTATATCATTGTTTTCTTTTGTGGAAGTAACTCTATATTTTAGAGGAACACTAAGTGATGAGGACATCCCTATAATTACACCTACCCCAATTGCTAATAAAGATGTTCCAATTGCAAAGAAGGATCAATCCAATGATATAAGGATTGGACCAATCACAAGAGCTCGTGCCAAGCTACTAGAACAACAGGTGAACTTGTTTCTTAATGAACCTGGTGTTTTAGTTAATGAGAATTTTATACTACCTAAGTCTTTGAATTATTGTATGATCAGGTACTTAGGAGAAGAAGGCATAGCACAGAGTGAGGAGCTGAAGGAACATGGCGTGTTGATCAATGAGGAATGCGCGAGGGAGGAGAGGGAGGAAGCGCAAGGAGCACTCCATGAGAAGATCAACACATGGTCGAGGGATCTCTGCCGCGGCAGAGAAACCATGCAGCTTTCTGCCGCGGCACCCTGCCGCGACAAAGAAACCGGGTCCGACTCTGCCACGGCAGAGTAAGCCTGCGCGCCTTGAGCCGACCCACCTTGGGTCGGTTGTATCTTAGTCTAGGTTGAGTTGGACTGTTATTCCTAGTCGCAGCCGCCAACCCTTAGCCCTTAAATAGATGGGGGCGCTGTAGATTAGGGTTCAGACCACGTTAAAAATATTTTGGAGTTGTTTCTTTCATAGAACCTCTGGAATTACCCTGTGTTCGAATCTACCAACTATAATTGAGTGTGATCTGTTGTTCCATTGGGAATTAGTAGATTGCATACTACTGTTCGTGGTTACGGCTGCGTGCGCAAGGGCGTGGTGTTGTGAATATCTTACAAGGTTCGAGAGCTGTTGCATTGGCATCAGGGATCGAGCGGGAGAGTTCATAGCTACAGGCTAGTTATCTATCATCTACCATCATCACCGCCATCCGCTTACTGAGAACATCGGGCCACCCCATATCATCTTGGTATCAGATTTCCTCGTTGCCTCGGTAAGCAATCCACAATCCATCCATAGATTAGAGAGTGTTTTTAGTCCTATCCAGAAAAAGGCCCACAAAAAGAGTTGTCATAGACTAGATTGCATCGTAGACAAGTAATAGTTGCTGGTCGTGTTCATCCTTTAGTTTAGATCTAGATCTGTTTCTTCGTAGTTTTGTTTTTCTCTTTGTTTTTAGTCGTTTGCCACCATTGTTTTCCGCCACCATCAAGTCAGATCCGATCTACTCTAAGAGTCCTAGTCTTCTACTCTTGGCTGAGTCGGAATTAAAAAAAAATACTTTCCAAGTTACCGAGTCTGCCACGGCAGGATTTTGACATCTTTTTCTGTCATGGCAGGACTTTTCGGGTTACCAAGTCTGCCATGGCAGGATTTCTGTGTTTTCTCTGCCATGGCAGGACTTTCTGAGTTACCAAGTTACCGCTCTGCCGTGGCACGATTTCTGACCGTTTTGCTGCCGCCGCTCTGCCACGGCAGGATTTTTGAGCTGTTTTTCTGCCACGACACCATAATTACAAAGTGTGATCGATTTGCACTTCTCCAAAAACCTTAGCCACAGCCAATCTACTACATAGGTGTAGGAACTTGCCTATTGAGACTAGTTTCCGCTCCTACAGGCTGCTCTTAGGAATTTTTTTTGGTGTTGTACTTTGTAATTGGTCGTGTGTTATCTATTAAAAAAAAGCAAGAATAGCAAAAGGAAAAGTATCAAGAAAAAGCTATACAACAGAAAAAGAAAAGTTGTGAAAAAAAGAGAATTTGAGCAAGAGGCCTAGTGTTATCTTTGTGCACCGGTAGATTGAGCAATCTTGTGCCTGTTTACTTTGAGCTTTGCTAGTGTCTCTCGAGCGTAGTGCAACACCCTTCATAGTTGCATTGCCACGTTTTTCTCCACGTGTGTGTTTCTTGGGTATTTGTACGATCAGCACTAGGACTTGTTTGCGGTGTAGTTAGGATACCATACCTACAGCTCCACCATAAATACCTTGTGTGCCCTGTGATCGTTCTCTATACCTTTGATATTCACTTCATCACATCAAGTGCATCAGTCTTTGATTTCGTTTGGTAGAGCATCTTTATTCACTTTGGAACGGTAAGATCTCCTTTCTTATTAGTTGTGAGTGAGCTGTGAGAATTCCACCATACAGATTTTGATTTTTGTGCACTAACCTACTAATCATGTCTTCTAGTGATAATGATGTTGTGATGCAGAAAAAGAAGGATGAGGAGCTCGTCAATTGGCGTGAATATGAGGCTTTGAAGTCCCACTTGACACGTGTGTTTACTCACACGACAGATGCCATTGACAAGAATCTCCAGGATATGAATGTGAGATTGGATCACCATGTTGGAACGGTTGATACTATTCAAACACAAGTGGCTACGCTCAATGTCAATGTCACCGCTTTGCAGCAGTCCATTGAGGGTTTGACAGCCGCTTTACATAGAAGGGAAGAGCCTCAACATGATGATGCCTTTGATGATTTTGATGAGGGTAGCGCTGTGGATGCTGCTCCACCTGTTGGCAGGGAACGCGCTTTTCCCCCTGCCCATGCACCTGCCTCTGCACCTGTCCATGCACCTTCTCATGGCCGTGTGTTTGCCCCTCTTGGGCGTGCTCAACATGTGCCCAAACAAGCTGCTGATGATGGTTTGGGCAAGCCAAAATTTTCAATTCCTAAGTTTGATGGTTCCATTGATCCTGAAGACTACCTCACATGGGAGTTGAAGATTGAGAAACTCTGGCACTTATTTGACTATCCAGAAGATAAGAAGGTCAAGCTTGCAGCATCTGAATTTGATGGTTATGCTTTGCGTTGGTGGGATGCTCTTCTGCAACATAGGAGGGAGGACAATGAACTTCCTGTGATGGATTGGCGCGAGATGAAACAAATCATGAAAGCTCGTTTCGTACCAACCAACTACTTGCGATCAGTTTTTGATAAATTGACACAACTGAAGCAAGGCACCATGACAGTTGATGAGTACTACATGGAGATGGAGATGCTTATGCAGCGTGCTAGAATTCATAAGTCCATTGAGATGACCATGCAGCGATTCCTAAACAATTTGAAGTTACCGATCAAGAGCATTGTTCGTCATCACAAGTATGAGACCATGAATGAGTTGTTGCATCATGCTAGAGAGGCTGAATCCCAGTCGGTAGAAGAGGCGAAGTCACGTGCTCGTTTTCCGTCCTCCAGCAGATTTTCGGCTAGGTCTACACCTCCTATAGTCACGCCACCAGTTGTTGTTCCGTTTACACCATCGATCAAACCAACAAGTACACCTTCGTTTGGTTCTAATGCTCGAAAACCCGCTGCTCCTGCTGCTAGCTCGGGTTCCAACATGTCTACTGCACGTACTCTTGATGTGGTGTGCCACACTTGTGGTGGTAGAGGTCACTACAAGAAGGATTGTCCAAACAGCAAGGTTATGTTTGTTAATGAACAAGGTGAAGTAGAAAGTGGAGATGACGCTTCTGATGTTGATATTGATGATGGCGAGGATGGTGCTGATGCATATGCTGAGCGTGCACCAACTATCGTCGTGTCTTCACGTGTACTTAGTGTGCAACCGGTTGAGGAATCCCAGCGTTGCAACTTGTTCCAAACAAAAGCTCTACTTGGACCAAATAAAGCTTGCAAGGTCATTATTGATGGAGGTAGCTGCAGAAATCTTGCAAGTAAGGAATTATGTGCCAAACTAAATTTGACATACTTACCTCATCCCAAGCCATACTACATAGAATGGTTGAGCAACAATGGTGAGATGAAGGTAAATCATATGGTACAAGTGAACTTTCAAATAGGGCCATACAAAGATTCTATTGATTTTGATGTGGTTCCTATGACTGTCGGTCACCTCCTATTGGGTCGGCCATGGCTCTATGATCGCCATGTGCAACACAATGGCCGAGCCAATACATATCACTTGGAATTCAAAGGAATAAAGATTACTATGTGGCCAATGACACCACAAGAAATTGTGAATGATTCTCGCTAGAAGATAGAGGTGAATTTGAAGGAAGATACTACCACTCGGCGAGATTGTGTGACAGATGTTCCTGATGTAATTGAGCCTAAATTGAGTGATATAACAAAAAGTGAGAGAGTGCCTGGTTTATTGATATTAGCCACTAAGGAAGATATGAGAGAATTTCGTGAGGATCCTACAACCATGCCACTTGTGCTCATGTATAAGGGCGAGGTATTGGTTTCTAACGACATGACCCCTATTTCTCTTGGTGTTTCATCTGTTTTGCAGGACTTTGGGGATGTGTTTCCAGAAGACGTACCTGCAGGTTTGCCTCCCTTGCGTGGTATAGAACATCAAGTGGACTTGATTCCTGGCGCCACACTTCCCAACCGTGCACCTTACAGGACTAATCCCGAAGACACTAAGGAAATTCAGAAGCAAGTACAAGCGTTGCTGGATAAAGGGTACATTCGTGTCTCTCTTATCCCTTGTGTTGTTCCTGTTATTTTAGTTCCTAAGAAAGATGGTACATGGCGCATGTGTGTTGATTGTAGAGCGATTAATAACATCACTATTCGATATCGTCATCCTATTCCACGCTTAGAGGATATGCTAGATGAATTGAGTGGTGCTGCTGTTTTCTCTAAAATTGACTTGCGTAGTGGTTATCATCAAATTAGGATGAAAGAAGGGGATGAATGGAAAACTGCTTTCAAAACTAAATTCGGTTTGTATGAGTGGTTAGTTATGCCGTTTGGTCTTACTAATGCACCTAGTACTTTCATGCGTTTGATGAATCATGTTTTGAGAGATTTTATTGGTCGTTTTGTGGTTGTTTACTTTAATGATATACTCATATACAGCCATACCGAATCTGAACATTGCACTCATATTAGACAAGTTTTGCAAGTGTTACGTGATAATAAACTATATGCTAATTTTGAGAAGTGTACATTTGCAAAAGATAAGGACATATTCCTAGGATTTGTTGTTTCTAAGCATGGAGTAGAGGTGGATCAATCTAAAATTGAATCAATTCAGAATTGGCCTACTCCAATGAATGTAAGTCAAGTGCGTAGTTTCCACGGTCTCGCTGGTTTCTATAGGCGCTTTGTGAAAGATTTTAGCACCATTGCTGCACCTTTGAATGATTTGACAAAGAAAGGTGTTCCTTTTGTATGGGGCGGGGCCCAAGACATTGCATTTGATACATTGAAACATTTGCTTACCAATGGAGACACTAGTATTTCCAGATCCCTTTTACACTCTTCAGTAAGACTAGCTCCAATTGGGGTATCATAGATAGTATCATGCATGTCATGTTGGCAAAATTTTGACATGATATGCTAATTAATGATGAAAGAGGTTGTGTCGGTATCATAGATAGATACGGTAGCATAGCACGTAGAACTAGAAAAACTAATTCTAAATAAATTTTGTACACAATTTTGCATTGAGATTTTACAAAACAATATATATTTAAAACTATGATAGTACTATACGATACTATGCATAGTGAACATGGTATCATATACTAGTATCATATATATGATACTATTATGTACTCTCCATTGTGACTAGTATAAAGGCTGTTTTTTTTTCTAATCAGGAAGGTGTTATAATTATACGCATCTGAAGCATTAATGCTTTGCTGCATGAGTTAGTTATCATTACCATTATTAATTTGACAACAGCGTTTCCCCGTTTCCCTTCATACACTGCTCTTACATTAATTTGGTAAGACCAACCGAGTTAAGACCAATCATACATACCAAATGACTTGTAGGAATTTGTGGCTTGTAATATTTCATATGTGCACTATATTGTTATACTCCCGGAATTAAAACCTCGATGCTGAAGTATTTATGGAAATAACAGGAAATAATTGATGTAAAATTATACTTAAGGAAGTCGGTACAGCTATACTGGAATACAGTGTATATGAATATGCTGGAATTATACCCGAGAACAATATAGAGTGGAACACCAGGTTGACTGTAGGATTGGCTCTATGGATTGTTAAAGCCCGCGAGTTTGATTTTGAATTCAAACTCGGTGCACGACTCACACGTGCGTGCTAGGACCTAATTGAATTAACAGTATTAGGCTCAGTTACTGACTGTTAATGATTATGGTTAGTTTAACTAATCACGAGTCCTAACTGAAAATAGATAGAAATATCTGAAACTTGGGGTCTATATAAAGATTCCACCCTCTAGTCACAATATGTATTATGAGTGGCACCACCGATAAAACGGAGGAATAGCGGGTAGGCCGACTAGATCCAAACCCTAAATTTCTTACTACCTTGGTATCAGAGCCATGGACGTGGTCGCCAGAAAACTATTCCGCTGCAAAATCATGTCACCACGCCGATCTAATATGCTCAATAACTCTGTCGTGGCAGTCGACGCTCAATTCCAGTAGGAAGATCAGTTTGATCCGCCGCCGATTGGTTCGGCACTAATTCTATGCCGACACGTCGCCTTCGATTTCCTATGTCAGATCGATCCTATGCTGGCGGCGACGAGTCGCCGACTGATCAGTGATGTATACCTCCGCACCGCGGTATTGCGCGTGTGTGCCGTGTATGGCCGCAGCTGAACATGCACTCGATCTCGAAAGCAAACTCATGTGCGGAACGAGGAAACTACAACGGGCGGGCTAAGGAAGGTCGAGGATAGAGGCCTCCCACCGCTGCCTCTCGGGAGGCCAATTTTTTTTCCCTGCGCGTGGACCGAGAAAGAAAACGGACAGCAAATAAGAACAAGGCTTCGTGTGGTTAAGCATCAAGAGTCAAGACCAGGGAGGCAAGGAAGACTAGTAGTATACTCAGTTCCAGATCAAGAACGAGGAAGATCGGAGGGAGTGTACTTACTGGCTTGGTGATTATGGCAATCGAGAAAGGGGATTAAGAAATCAGCAGCAAGCAATGTCACGGTAACGCGTGCTGGGAGAGAAACTAGCAAATTAGGCTCCTCGTATTCCCGTTTCAACCCTGCACAAGTATAGGAAATGCTCGGCTCGGCTCTATTGTACATTAACGGAAATCTCGAAAAACAACCGGAAGTCTTGAACATGATTATTATTTGTTCTCACTCAGCTTCTCTTCGCTGAGCTACCATTCTGGATAGACTACGCTGTTGACTATCAGAAGAAACAGATTGCATGGAATTTTATATGTATGTAATCTTGAAAAAGTTTGTTGAAACTTGAGTATCATTGGGCCTCGCTTGCTTTTGGGGGAAATTGGACCACACATTGTTGGAGAAATTGAATTCTTCGATGGATAGTATTTATTTTCTCTCTCTTTGATTTTTTTAATTGCTACGTGATTGACTTTGTGATCGGAATACACTGTCACTCATCGGCGTACTCTGAAACATATTGGAGTACTTGATAATTCACCGGAATTCCTTGGTGTAATGATGACGAGAAGCCATCAACCAAGTTTCTAGTATTGAAATTGGGATTACTTATCTTGAGGAAATACAAACACTCCATGGAAAGGGAAATCAACCTTTTACCAACGGTATGTGCGCTATCATCGTTTGCACTGATTTTTTTCACTACTCCATATAGTTTAGATTTTTTCTTGTACGTCATAACTTGATGGAATACAATAGCAAACTTAATGACGTGCGGATAATTCCAAAGGAAATATATGTGTGTATAATCATGAAATGTATTAAAGTGAATAAACTTTTGAAGTGGAAATTATGTCAATTTACTCCGTTGTGGAGGAAGAGTATTATTGTTGTAGGATATTTTATTCGCCTACAATGGAAGGAATTTCAAATATATAGTTATTTGTCAAAAATTATTGATTACTACATGCTATTGGAAAAGGAAGAGTGGAAATATTGCTCCATGGGAAAGTTGGTGCACTATGGAATTTTTGACAATGGTCTATCTTTGATCTTGATAATCCACTGGAAGTTGGTGCAAAACTTGTTTATTTGGTGAAGATAACTCCATAGGGATGAATAATAATAATAGGAACGCATGCTTGGAGTTTTATTGTTGATGGTATTTACGACTTGGTCATAATCTATAAACAGAATTACAAGGCTTATTAATTCTAGAATTACAAATTTAAGTGGGAGGAATACCAATTATGGAATTAGGTACATAAGTGGGAGAGCTATCAGAGTTATTTTTTTATAATGTGCCATATGTGGTATTTTATTTATTTTACACTCCCACCGGAGGATCAATTGTTTTCTTTCATTTACTACTTGGTCACATATCAAGGAACATAATTAAGTGGCATATTAATTATGGAATTCTAAATTTTAGTGGGAGGATTATGGTACTTCATCAATATTATGGTATTTATTTATGGATACTCCCACTAGAGGGCAATTTTTTTCGTTCATATTTGCACTTGATATTGGTCATTTCTATGTTTTACAATACAAGTCGGAAGGTCTTTGTTGTATATTATGAACATTACTAAAGTGGAAAATTAGTTTATCAAAGGATTTAAAGGTTTGATGACTGATTAGTGGGGGAAGTACACTTCAAGAATATTATTAATTGAAATTTATATAAAGATCATGGAATTATTCACCTATGTAATATGATGTATACTCCACATTTGAATAGAGGAATATAACACTTGATTCCACTGTAATATGGTGTATACTCCACAGTTGAATGGAGAAATATAACACTTGGTTCTTCTTATGATTATTGGAAAAGCAATGCATACTACTAATTTTTCAATATTTTTTCATCTATTATAGTCATTACTTCTGTTTTGTTGACTGAAATAAAGTATTCTATTCATATTTTGGTGGTATGGGTTGGAATTATTATTTCTACATAGCACACCAGCTATTATTTTATTGAATTTACTAGTGGATCAAATGGTTTCATTTTTTATCTAGAAAAGGAATCATGGTGAAAAGTAGGAATACAATATATTTTATCAAGGTTGGAATGACTAGCAGTCATACCGCACCATAGTCTCATGCGAAATACTATTATACACAAGTCAAACTCCCAACACTAACATGCTTATGAAAAATGGGAGGAATCACCATGAACTATCATATCTATATCATTGTTTTCTTTTGTGGAAGTAACTCTATATTTTAGAGGAACACTAAGTGATGAGGACATCCCTATAATTACACCTACCCCAATTGCTAATAAAGATGTTCCAATTGCAAAGAAGGATCAATCCAATGATATAAGGATTGGACCAATCACAAGAGCTCGTGCCAAGCTACTAGAACAACAGGTGAACTTGTTTCTTAATGAACCTGGTGTTTTAGTTAATGAGAATTTTATACTACCTAAGTCTTTGAATTATTGTATGATCAGGTACTTAGGAGAAGAAGGCATAGCACAGAGTGAGGAGCTGAAGGAACATGGCGTGTTGATCAATGAGGAATGCGCGAGGGAGGAGAGGGAGGAAGCGCAAGGAGCACTCCATGAGAAGATCAACACATGGTCGAGGGATCTCTGCCGCGGCAGAGAAACCATGCAGCTTTCTGCCGCGGCACCCTGCCGCGACAAAGAAACCGGGTCCGACTCTGCCACGGCAGAGTAAGCCTGCGCGCCTTGAGCCGACCCACCTTGGGTCGGTTGTATCTTAGTCTAGGTTGAGTTGGACTGTTATTCCTAGTCGCAGCCGCCAACCCTTAGCCCTTAAATAGATGGGGGCGCTGTAGATTAGGGTTCAGACCACGTTAAAAATATTTTGGAGTTGTTTCTTTCATAGAACCTCTGGAATTACCCTGTGTTCGAATCTACCAACTATAATTGAGTGTGATCTGTTGTTCCATTGGGAATTAGTAGATTGCATACTACTGTTCGTGGTTACGGCTGCGTGCGCAAGGGCGTGGTGTTGTGAATATCTTACAAGGTTCGAGAGCTGTTGCATTGGCATCAGGGATCGAGCGGGAGAGTTCATAGCTACAGGCTAGTTATCTATCATCTACCATCATCACCGCCATCCGCTTACTGAGAACATCGGGCCACCCCATATCATCTTGGTATCAGATTTCCTCGTTGCCTCGGTAAGCAATCCACAATCCATCCATAGATTAGAGAGTGTTTTTAGTCCTATCCAGAAAAAGGCCCACAAAAAGAGTTGTCATAGACTAGATTGCATCGTAGACAAGTAATAGTTGCTGGTCGTGTTCATCCTTTAGTTTAGATCTAGATCTGTTTCTTCGTAGTTTTGTTTTTCTCTTTGTTTTTAGTCGTTTGCCACCATTGTTTTCCGCCACCATCAAGTCAGATCCGATCTACTCTAAGAGTCCTAGTCTTCTACTCTTGGCTGAGTCGGAATTAAAAAAAAATACTTTCCAAGTTACCGAGTCTGCCACGGCAGGATTTTGACATCTTTTTCTGTCATGGCAGGACTTTTCGGGTTACCAAGTCTGCCATGGCAGGATTTCTGTGTTTTCTCTGCCATGGCAGGACTTTCTGAGTTACCAAGTTACCGCTCTGCCGTGGCACGATTTCTGACCGTTTTGCTGCCGCCGCTCTGCCACGGCAGGATTTTTGAGCTGTTTTTCTGCCACGACACCATAATTACAAAGTGTGATCGATTTGCACTTCTCCAAAAACCTTAGCCACAGCCAATCTACTACATAGGTGTAGGAACTTGCCTATTGAGACTAGTTTCCGCTCCTACAGGCTGCTCTTAGGAATTTTTTTTGGTGTTGTACTTTGTAATTGGTCGTGTGTTATCTATTAAAAAAAAGCAAGAATAGCAAAAGGAAAAGTATCAAGAAAAAGCTATACAACAGAAAAAGAAAAGTTGTGAAAAAAAGAGAATTTGAGCAAGAGGCCTAGTGTTATCTTTGTGCACCGGTAGATTGAGCAATCTTGTGCCTGTTTACTTTGAGCTTTGCTAGTGTCTCTCGAGCGTAGTGCAACACCCTTCATAGTTGCATTGCCACGTTTTTCTCCACGTGTGTGTTTCTTGGGTATTTGTACGATCAGCACTAGGACTTGTTTGCGGTGTAGTTAGGATACCATACCTACAGCTCCACCATAAATACCTTGTGTGCCCTGTGATCGTTCTCTATACCTTTGATATTCACTTCATCACATCAAGTGCATCAGTCTTTGATTTCGTTTGGTAGAGCATCTTTATTCACTTTGGAACGGTAAGATCTCCTTTCTTATTAGTTGTGAGTGAGCTGTGAGAATTCCACCATACAGATTTTGATTTTTGTGCACTAACCTACTAATCATGTCTTCTAGTGATAATGATGTTGTGATGCAGAAAAAGAAGGATGAGGAGCTCGTCAATTGGCGTGAATATGAGGCTTTGAAGTCCCACTTGACACGTGTGTTTACTCACACGACAGATGCCATTGACAAGAATCTCCAGGATATGAATGTGAGATTGGATCACCATGTTGGAACGGTTGATACTATTCAAACACAAGTGGCTACGCTCAATGTCAATGTCACCGCTTTGCAGCAGTCCATTGAGGGTTTGACAGCCGCTTTACATAGAAGGGAAGAGCCTCAACATGATGATGCCTTTGATGATTTTGATGAGGGTAGCGCTGTGGATGCTGCTCCACCTGTTGGCAGGGAACGCGCTTTTCCCCCTGCCCATGCACCTGCCTCTGCACCTGTCCATGCACCTTCTCATGGCCGTGGGTTTGCCCCTCTTGGGCGTGCTCAACATGTGCCCAAACAAGCTGCTGATGATGGTTTGGGCAAGCCAAAATTTTCAATTCCTAAGTTTGATGGTTCCATTGATCCTGAAGACTACCTCACATGGGAGTTGAAGATTGAGAAACTCTGGCACTTATTTGACTATCCAGAAGATAAGAAGGTCAAGCTTGCAGCATCTGAATTTGATGGTTATGCTTTGCGTTGGTGGGATGCTCTTCTGCAACATAGGAGGGAGGACAATGAACTTCCTGTGATGGATTGGCGCGAGATGAAACAAATCATGAAAGCTCGTTTCGTACCAACCAACTACTTGCGATCAGTTTTTGATAAATTGACACAACTGAAGCAAGGCACCATGACAGTTGATGAGTACTACATGGAGATGGAGATGCTTATGCAGCGTGCTAGAATTCATAAGTCCATTGAGATGACCATGCAGCGATTCCTAAACAATTTGAAGTTACCGATCAAGAGCATTGTTCGTCATCACAAGTATGAGACCATGAATGAGTTGTTGCATCATGCTAGAGAGGCTGAATCCCAGTCGGTAGAAGAGGCGAAGTCACGTGCTCGTTTTCCGTCCTCCAGCAGATTTTCGGCCAGGTCTACACCTCCTATAGTCACGCCACCAGTTGTTGTTCCGTTTACACCATCGATCAAACCAACAAGTACACCTTCGTTTGGTTCTAATGCTCGAAAACCCGCTGCTCCTGCTGCTAGCTCGGGTTCCAACATGTCTACTGCACGTACTCTTGATGTGGTGTGCCACACTTGTGGTGGTAGAGGTCACTACAAGAAGGATTGTCCAAACAGCAAGGTTATGTTTGTTAATGAACAAGGTGAAGTAGAAAGTGGAGATGACGCTTCTGATGTTGATATTGATGATGGCGAGGATGGTGCTGATGCATATGCTGAGCGTGCACCAACTATCGTCGTGTCTTCACGTGTACTTAGTGTGCAACCGGTTGAGGAATCCCAGCGTTGCAACTTGTTCCAAACAAAAGCTCTACTTGGACCAAATAAAGCTTGCAAGGTCATTATTGATGGAGGTAGCTGCAGAAATCTTGCAAGTAAGGAATTATGTGCCAAACTAAATTTGACATACTTACCTCATCCCAAGCCATACTACATAGAATGGTTGAGCAACAATGGTGAGATGAAGGTAAATCATATGGTACAAGTGAACTTTCAAATAGGGCCATACAAAGATTCTATTGATTTTGATGTGGTTCCTATGACTGTCGGTCACCTCCTATTGGGTCGGCCATGGCTCTATGATCGCCATGTGCAACACAATGGCCGAGCCAATACATATCACTTGGAATTCAAAGGAATAAAGATTACTATGTGGCCAATGACACCACAAGAAATTGTGAATGATTCTCGCTAGAAGATAGAGGTGAATTTGAAGGAAGATACTACCACTCGGCGAGATTGTGTGACAGATGTTCCTGATGTAATTGAGCCTAAATTGAGTGATATAACAAAAAGTGAGAGAGTGCCTGGTTTATTGATATTAGCCACTAAGGAAGATATGAGAGAATTTCGTGAGGATCCTACAACCATGCCACTTGTGCTCATGTATAAGGGCGAGGTATTGGTTTCTAACGACATGACCCCTATTTCTCTTGGTGTTTCATCTGTTTTGCAGGACTTTGGGGATGTGTTTTCAGAAGACGTACCTGCAGGTTTGCCTCCCTTGCGTGGTATAGAACATCAAGTGGACTTGATTCCTGGCGCCACACTTCCCAACCGTGCACCTTACAGGACTAATCCCGAAGACACTAAGGAAATTCAGAAGCAAGTACAAGCGTTGCTGGATAAAGGGTACATTCGTGTCTCTCTTATCCCTTGTGTTGTTCCTGTTATTTTAGTTCCTAAGAAAGATGGTACATGGCGCATGTGTGTTGATTGTAGAGCGATTAATAACATCACTATTCGATATCGTCATCCTATTCCACGCTTAGAGGATATGCTAGATGAATTGAGTGGTGCTGCTGTTTTCTCTAAAATTGACTTGCGTAGTGGTTATCATCAAATTAGGATGAAAGAAGGGGATGAATGGAAAACTGCTTTCAAAACTAAATTCGGTTTGTATGAGTGGTTAGTTATGCCGTTTGGTCTTACTAATGCACCTAGTACTTTCATGCGTTTGATGAATCATGTTTTGAGAGATTTTATTGGTCGTTTTGTGGTTGTTTACTTTAATGATATACTCATATACAGCCATACCGAATCTGAACATTGCACTCATATTAGACAAGTTTTGCAAGTGTTACGTGATAATAAACTATATGCTAATTTTGAGAAGTGTACATTTGCAAAAGATAAGGACATATTCCTAGGATTTGTTGTTTCTAAGCATGGAGTAGAGGTGGATCAATCTAAAATTGAATCAATTCAGAATTGGCCTACTCCAATGAATGTAAGTCAAGTGCGTAGTTTCCACGGTCTCGCTGGTTTCTATAGGCGCTTTGTGAAAGATTTTAGCACCATTGCTGCACCTTTGAATGATTTGACAAAGAAAGGTGTTCCTTTTGTATGGGGCGGGGCCCAAGACATTGCATTTGATACATTGAAACATTTGCTTACCAATGGAGACACTAGTATTTCCAGATCCCTTTTACACTCTTCAGTAAGACTAGCTCCAATTGGGGTATCATAGATAGTATCATGCATGTCATGTTGGCAAAATTTTGACATGATATGCTAATTAATGATGAAAGAGGTTGTGTCGGTATCATAGATAGATACGGTAGCATAGCACGTAGAACTAGAAAAACTAATTCTAAATAAATTTTGTACACAATTTTGCATTGAGATTTTACAAAACAATATATATTTAAAACTATGATAGTACTATACGATACTATGCATAGTGAACATGGTATCATATACTAGTATCATATATATGATACTATTATGTACTCTCCATTGTGACTAGTATAAAGGCTGTTTTTTTTTCTAATCAGGAAGGTGTTATAATTATACGCATCTGAAGCATTAATGCTTTGCTGCATGAGTTAGTTATCATTACCATTATTAATTTGACAACAGCGTTTCCCCGTTTCCCTTCATACACTGCTCTTACATTAATTTGGTAAGACCAACCGAGTTAAGACCAATCATACATACCAAATGACTTGTAGGAATTTGTGGCTTGTAATATTTCATATGTGCACTATATTGTTATACTCCCGGAATTAAAACCTCGATGCTGAAGTATTTATGGAAATAACAGGAAATAATTGATGTAAAATTATACTTAAGGAAGTCGGTACAGCTATACTGGAATACAGTGTATATGAATATGCTGGAATTATACCCGAGAACAATATAGAGTGGAACACCAGGTTGACTGTAGGATTGGCTCTATGGATTGTTAAAGCCCGCGAGTTTGATTTTGAATTCAAACTCGGTGCACGACTCACACGTGCGTGCTAGGACCTAATTGAATTAACAGTATTAGGCTCAGTTACTGACTGTTAATGATTATGGTTGGTTTAACTAATCACGAGTCCTAACTGAAAATAGATAGAAATATCTGAAACTTGGGGTCTATATAAAGATTCCACCCTCTAGTCACAATATGTATTATGAGTGGCACCACCGATAAAACGGAGGAATAGCGGGTAGGCCGACTAGATCCAAACCCTAAATTTCTTACTACCTTGGTATCAGAGCCATGGACGTGGTCGCCAGAAAACTATTCCGCTGCAAAATCATGTCACCACGCCGATCTAATATGCTCAATAACTCTGTCGTGGCAGTCGACGCTCAATTCCAGTAGGAAGATCAGTTTGATCCGCCGCCGATTGGTTCGGCACTAATTCTATGCCGACACGTCGCCTTCGATTTCCTATGTCAGATCGATCCTATGCTGGCGGCGACGAGTCGCCGACTGATCAGTGATGTATACCTCCGCACCGCGGTATTGCGCGTGTGTGCCGTGTATGGCCGCAGCTGAACATGCACTCGATCTCGAAAGCAAACTCATGTGCGGAACGAGGAAACTACAACGGGCGGGCTAAGGAAGGTCGAGGATAGAGGCCTCCCACCGCTGCCTCTCGGGAGGCCAATTTTTTTTCCCTGCGCGTGGACCGAGAAAGAAAACGGACAGCAAATAAGAACAAGGCTTCGTGTGGTTAAGCATCAAGAGTCAAGACCAGG
Source organism: Avena sativa (assembly GCA_916181665.1). Classification (NCBI taxonomy): domain Eukaryota; kingdom Viridiplantae; phylum Streptophyta; class Magnoliopsida; order Poales; family Poaceae; genus Avena; species Avena sativa. The sequence goes on from OV702292.1 coordinate 70,059,110, forward strand.
GAGGCAAGGAAGACTAGTAGTATACTCAGTTCCAGATCAAGAACGAGGAAGATCGGAGGGAGTGTACTTACTGGCTTGGTGATTATGGCAATCGAGAAAGGGGATTAAGAAATCAGCAGCAAGCAATGTCACGGTAACGCGTGCTGGGAGAGAAACTAGCAAATTAGGCTCCTCGTATTCCCGTTTCAACCCTGCACAAGTATAGGAAATGCTCGGCTCGGCTCTATTGTACATTAACGGAAATCTCGAAAAACAACCGGAAGTCTTGAACATGATTATTATTTGTTCTCACTCAGCTTCTCTTCGCTGAGCTACCATTCTGGATAGACTACGCTGTTGACTATCAGAAGAAACAGATTGCATGGAATTTTATATGTATGTAATCTTGAAAAAGTTTGTTGAAACTTGAGTATCATTGGGCCTCGCTTGCTTTTGGGGGAAATTGGACCACACATTGTTGGAGAAATTGAATTCTTCGATGGATAGTATTTATTTTCTCTCTCTTTGATTTTTTTAATTGCTACGTGATTGACTTTGTGATCGGAATACACTGTCACTCATCGGCGTACTCTGAAACATATTGGAGTACTTGATAATTCACCGGAATTCCTTGGTGTAATGATGACGAGAAGCCATCAACCAAGTTTCTAGTATTGAAATTGGGATTACTTATCTTGAGGAAATACAAACACTCCATGGAAAGGGAATTCAACCTTTTACCAACGGTATGTGCGCTATCATCGTTTGCACTGATTTTTTTCACTACTCCATATAGTTTAGATTTTTTCTTGTACGTCATAACTTGATGGAATACAATAGCAAACTTAATGACGTGCGGATAATTCCAAAGGAAATATATGTGTGTATAATCATGAAATGTATTAAAGTGAATAAACTTTTGAAGTGGAAATTATGTCAATTTACTCCGTTGTGGAGGAAGAGTATTATTGTTGTAGGATATTTTATTCGCCTACAATGGAAGGAATTTCAAATATATAGTTATTTGTCAAAAATTATTGATTACTACATGCTATTGGAAAAGGAAGAGTGGAAATATTGCTCCATGGGAAAGTTGGTGCACTATGGAATTTTTGACAATGGTCTATCTTTGATCTTGATAATCCACTGGAAGTTGGTGCAAAACTTGTTTATTTGGTGAAGATAACTCCATAGGGATGAATAATAATAATAGGAACGCATGCTTGGAGTTTTATTGTTGATGGTATTTACGACTTGGTCATAATCTATAAACAGAATTACAAGGCTTATTAATTCTAGAATTACAAATTTAAGTGGGAGGAATACCAATTATGGAATTAGGTACATAAGTGGGAGAGCTATCAGAGTTATTTTTTTATAATGTGCCATATGTGGTATTTTATTTATTTTACACTCCCACCGGAGGATCAATTGTTTTCTTTCATTTACTACTTGGTCACATATCAAGGAACATAATTAAGTGGCATATTAATTATGGAATTCTAAATTTTAGTGGGAGGATTATGGTACTTCATCAATATTATGGTATTTATTTATGGATACTCCCACTAGAGGGCAATTTTTTTCGTTCATATTTGCACTTGATATTGGTCATTTCTATGTTTTACAATACAAGTCGGAAGGTCTTTGTTGTATATTATGAACATTACTAAAGTGGAAAATTAGTTTATCAAAGGATTTAAAGGTTTGATGACTGATTAGTGGGGGAAGTACACTTCAAGAATATTATTAATTGAAATTTATATAAAGATCATGGAATTATTCACCTATGTAATATGATGTATACTCCACATTTGAATAGAGGAATATAACACTTGATTCCACTGTAATATGGTGTATACTCCACAGTTGAATGGAGAAATATAACACTTGGTTCTTCTTATGATTATTGGAAAAGCAATGCATACTACTAATTTTTCAATATTTTTTCATCTATTATAGTCATTACTTCTGTTTTGTTGACTGAAATAAAGTATTCTATTCATATTTTGGTGGTATGGGTTGGAATTATTATTTCTACATAGCACACCAGCTATTATTTTATTGAATTTACTAGTGGATCAAATGGTTTCATTTTTTATCTAGAAAAGGAATCATGGTGAAAAGTAGGAATACAATATATTTTATCAAGGTTGGAATGACTAGCAGTCATACCGCACCATAGTCTCATGCGAAATACTATTATACACAAGTCAAACTCCCAACACTAACATGCTTAGGAAAAATGGGAGGAATCACCATGAACTATCATATCTATATCATTGTTTTCTTTTGTGGAAGTAACTCTATATTTTAGAGGAACACTAAGTGATGAGGACATCCCTATAATTACACCTACCCCAATTGCTAATAAAGATGTTCCAATTGCAAAGAAGGATCAATCCAATGATATAAGGATTGGACCAATCACAAGAGCTCGTGCCAAGCTACTAGAACAACAGGTGAACTTGTTTCTTAATGAACCTGGTGTTTTAATTAATGAGAATTTTATACTACCTAAGTCTTTGAATTATTGTATGATCAGGTACTTAGGAGAAGAAGGCATAGCACAGAGTGAGGAGCTGAAGGAACATGGCGTGTTGATCAATGAGGAATGCGCGAGGGAGGAGAGGGAGGAAGCGCAAGGAGCACTCCATGAGAAGATCAACACATGGTCGAGGGATCTCTGCCGCGGCAGAGAAACCATGCAGCTTTCTGCCGCGGCACCCTGCCGCGACAAAGAAACCGGGTCCGACTCTGCCACGGCAGAGTAGGCCTGCGCGCCTTGAGCCGACCCACCTTGGGTCGGTTGTATCTTAGTCTAGGTTGAGTTGGACTGTTATTCCTAGTCGCAGCCGCCAACCCTTAGCCCTTAAATAGATGGGGGCGCTGTAGATTAGGGTTCAGACCACGTTAAAAATATTTTGGAGTTGTTTCTTTCATAGAACCTCTGGAATTACCCTGTGTTCGAATCTACCAACTATAATTGAGTGTGATCTGTTGTTCCATTGGGAATTAGTAGATTGCATACTACTGTTCGTGGTTACGGCTGCGTGCGCAAGGGCGTGGTGTTGTGAATATCTTACAAGGTTCGAAAGCTGTTGCATTGGCATCAGGGATCGAGCGGGAGAGTTCATAGCTACAGGCTAGTTATCTATCATCTACCATCATCACCGCCATCCGCTTACTGAGAACATCGGGCCACCCCATATCATCTTGGTATCAGATTTCCTCGTTGCCTCGGTAAGCAATCCACAATCCATCCATAGATTAGAGAGTGTTTTTAGTCCTATCCAGAAAAAGGCCCACAAAAAGAGTTGTCATAGACTAGATTGCATCGTAGACAAGTAATAGTTGCTGGTCGTGTTCATCCTTTAGTTTAGATCTAGATCTGTTTCTTCGTAGTTTTGTTTTTCTCTTTGTTTTTAGTCGTTTGCCACCATTGTTTTCCGCCACCATCAAGTCAGATCCGATCTACTCTAAGAGTCCTAGTCTTCTACTCTTGGCTGAGTCGGAATTAAAAAAAAATACTTTCCAAGTTACCGAGTCTGCCACGGCAGGATTTTGACATCTTTTTCTGCCATGGCAGGACTTTTCGGGTTACCAAGTCTGCCATGGCAGGATTTCTGTGTTTTCTCTGCCATGGCAGGACTTTCTGAGTTACCAAGTTACCGCTCTGCCGTGGCACGATTTCTGACCGTTTTGCTGCCGCCGCTCTGCCACGGCAGGATTTTTGAGCTGTTTTTCTGCCACGACACCATAATTACAAAGTGTGATCGATTTGCACTTCTCCAAAAACCTTAGCCACAGCCAATCTACTACATAGGTGTAGGAACTTGCCTATTGAGACTAGTTTCCGCTCCTACAGGCTGCTCTTAGGAATTTTTTTTGGTGTTGTACTTTGTAATTGGTCGTGTGTTATCTATTAAAAAAAAGCAAGAATAGCAAAAGGAAAAGTATCAAGAAAAAGCTATACAACAGAAAAAGAAAAGTTGTGAAAAAAAGAGAATTTGAGCAAGAGGCCTAGTGTTATCTTTGTGCACCGGTAGATTGAGCAATCTTGTGCCTGTTTACTTTGAGCTTTGCTAGTGTCTCTCGAGCGTAGTGCAACACCCTTCATAGTTGCATTGCCACGTTTTTCTCCACGTGTGTGTTTCTTGGGTATTTGTACGATCAGCACTAGGACTTGTTTGCGGTGTAGTTAGGATACCATACCTACAGCTCCACCATAAATACCTTGTGTGCCCTGTGATCGTTCTCTATACCTTTGATATTCACTTCATCACATCAAGTGCATCAGTCTTTGATTTCGTTTGGTAGAGCATCTTTATTCACTTTGGAACGGTAAGATCTCCTTTCTTATTAGTTGTGAGTGAGCTGTGAGAATTCCACCATACAGATTTTGATTTTTGTGCACTAACCTACTAATCATGTCTTCTAGTGATAATGATGTTGTGATGCAGAAAAAGAAGGATGAGGAGCTCGTCAATTGGCGTGAATATGAGGCTTTGAAGTCCCACTTGACACGTGTGTTTACTCACACGACAGATGCCATTGACAAGAATCTCCAGGATATGAATGTGAGATTGGATCACCATGTTGGAACGGTTGATACTATTCAAACACAAGTGGCTACGCTCAATGTCAATGTCACCGCTTTGCAGCAGTCCATTGAGGGTTTGACAGCCGCTTTACATAGAAGGGAAGAGCCTCAACATGATGATGCCTTTGATGATTTTGATGAGGGTAGCGCTGTGGATGCTGCTCCACCTGTTGGCAGGGAACTCGCTTTTCCCCCTGCCCATGCACCTGCCTCTGCACCTGTCCATGCACCTTCTCATGGCCGTGGGTTTGCCCCTCTTGGGCGTGCTCAACATGTGCCCAAACAAGCTGCTGATGATGGTTTGGGCAAGCCAAAATTTTCAATTCCTAAGTTTGATGGTTCCATTGATCCTGAAGACTACCTCACATGGGAGTTGAAGATTGAGAAACTCTGGCACTTATTTGACTATCCAGAAGATAAGAAGGTCAAGCTTGCAGCATCTGAATTTGATGGTTATGCTTTGCGTTGGTGGGATGCTCTTCTGCAACATAGGAGGGAGGACAATGAACTTCCTGTGATGGATTGGCGCGAGATGAAACAAATCATGAAAGCTCGTTTCGTACCAACCAACTACTTGCGATCAGTTTTTGATAAATTGACACAACTGAAGCAAGGCACCATGACAGTTGATGAGTACTACATGGAGATGGAGATGCTTATGCAGCGTGCTAGAATTCATAAGTCCATTGAGATGACCATGCAGCGATTCCTAAACAATTTGAAGTTACCGATCAAGAGCATTGTTCGTCATCACAAGTATGAGACCATGAATGAGTTGTTGCATCATGCTAGAGAGGCTGAATCCCAGTCGGCAGAAGAGGCGAAGTCACGTGCTCGTTTTCCGTCCTCCAGCAGATTTTCGGCCAGGTCTACACCTCCTATAGTCACGCCACCAGTTGTTGTTCCGTTTACACCATCGATCAAACCAACAAGTACACCTTCGTTTGGTTCTAATGCTCGAAAACCCGCTGCTCCTGCTGCTAGCTCGGGTTCCAACATGTCTACTGCACGTACTCTTGATGTGGTGTGCCACACTTGTGGTGGTAGAGGTCACTACAAGAAGGATTGTCCAAACAGCAAGGTTATGTTTGTTAATGAACAAGGTGAAGTAGAAAGTGGAGATGACGCTTCTGATGTTGATATTGATGATGGCGAGGATGGTGCTGATGCATATGCTGAGCGTGCACCAACTATCGTCGTGTCTTCACGTGTACTTAGTGTGCAACCGGTTGAGGAATCCCAGCGTTGCAACTTGTTCCAAACAAAAGCTCTACTTGGACCAAATAAAGCTTGCAAGGTCATTATTGATGGAGGTAGCTGCAGAAATCTTGCAAGTAAGGAATTATGTGCCAAACTAAATTTGACATACTTACCTCATCCCAAGCCATACTACATAGAATGGTTGAGCAACAATGGTGAGATGAAGGTAAATCATATGGTACAAGTGAACTTTCAAATAGGGCCATACAAAGATTCTATTGATTTTGATGTGGTTCCTATGACTGTCGGTCACCTCCTATTGGGTCGGCCATGGCTCTATGATCGCCATGTGCAACACAATGGCCGAGCCAATACATATCACTTGGAATTCAAAGGAATAAAGATTACTATGTGGCCAATGACACCACAAGAAATTGTGAATGATTCTCGCTAGAAGATAGAGGTGAATTTGAAGGAAGATACTACCACTCGGCGAGATTGTGTGACAGATGTTCCTGATGTAATTGAGCCTAAATTGAGTGATATAACAAAAAGTGAGAGAGTGCCTGGTTTATTGATATTAGCCACTAAGGAAGATATGAGAGAATTTCGTGAGGATCCTACAACCATGCCACTTGTGCTCATGTATAAGGGCGAGGTATTGGTTTCTAACGACATGACCCCTATTTCTCTTGGTGTTTCATCTGTTTTGCAGGACTTTGGGGATGTGTTTCCAGAAGACGTACCTGCAGGTTTGCCTCCCTTGCGTGGTATAGAACATCAAGTGGACTTGATTCCTGGCGCCACACTTCCCAACCGTGCACCTTACAGGACTAATCCCGAAGACACTAAGGAAATTCAGAAGCAAGTACAAGCGTTGCTGGATAAAGGGTACATTCGTGTCTCTCTTATCCCTTGTGTTGTTCCTGTTATTTTAGTTCCTAAGAAAGATGGTACATGGCGCATGTGTGTTGATTGTAGAGCGATTAATAACATCACTATTCGATATCGTCATCCTATTCCACGCTTAGAGGATATGCTAGATGAATTGAGTGGTGCTGCTGTTTTCTCTAAAATTGACTTGCGTAGTGGTTATCATCAAATTAGGATGAAAGAAGGGGATGAATGGAAAACTGCTTTCAAAACTAAATTCGGTTTGTATGAGTGGTTAGTTATGCCGTTTGGTCTTACTAATGCACCTAGTACTTTCATGCGTTTGATGAATCATGTTTTGAGAGATTTTATTGGTCGTTTTGTGGTTGTTTACTTTAATGATATACTCATATACAGCCATACCGAATCTGAACATTGCACTCATATTAGACAAGTTTTGCAAGTGTTACGTGATAATAAACTATATGCTAATTTTGAGAAGTGTACATTTGCAAAAGATAAGGACATATTCCTAGGATTTGTTGTTTCTAAGCATGGAGTAGAGGTGGATCAATCTAAAATTGAATCAATTCAGAATTGGCCTACTCCAATGAATGTAAGTCAAGTGCGTAGTTTCCACGGTCTCGCTGGTTTCTATAGGCGCTTTGTGAAAGATTTTAGCACCATTGCTGCACCTTTGAATGATTTGACAAAGAAAGGTGTTCCTTTTGTATGGGGCGGGGCCCAAGACATTGCATTTGATACATTGAAACATTTGCTTACCAATGGAGACACTAGTATTTCCAGATCCCTTTTACACTCTTCAGTAAGACTAGCTCCAATTGGGGTATCATAGATAGTATCATGCATGTCATGTTGGCAAAATTTTGACGTGATATGCTAATTAATGATGAAAGAGGTTGTGTCGGTATCATAGATAGATACGGTAGCATAGCACGTAGAACTAGAAAAACTAATTCTAAATAAATTTTGTACACAATTTTGCATTGAGATTTTACAAAACAATATATATTTAAAACTATGATAGTACTATACGATACTATGCATAGTGAACATGGTATCATATACTAGTATCATATATATGATACTATTATGTACTCTCCATTGTGACTAGTATAAAGGCTGTTTTTTTTTCTAATCAGGAAGGTGTTATAATTATACGCATCTGAAGCATTAATGCTTTGCTGCATGAGTTAGTTATCATTACCATTATTAATTTGACAGCAGCGTTTCCCCGTTTCCCTTCATACACTGCTCTTACATTAATTTGGTAAGACCAACCGAGTTAAGACCAATCATACATACCAAATGACTTGTAGGAATTTGTGGCTTGTAATATTTCATATGTGCACTATATTGTTATACTCCCGGAATTAAAACCTCGATGCTGAAGTATTTATGGAAATAACAGGAAATAATTGATGTAAAATTATACTTAAGGAAGTCGGTACAGCTATACTGGAATACAGTGTATATGAATATGCTGGAATTATACCCGAGAACAATATAGAGTGGAACACCAGGTTGACTGTAGGATTGGCTCTATGGATTGTTAAAGCCCGCGAGTTTGATTTTGAATTCAAACTCGGTGCACGACTCACACGTGCGTGCTAGGACCTAATTGAATTAACAGTATTAGGCTCAGTTACTGACTGTTAATGATTATGGTTGGTTTAACTAATCACGAGTCCTAACTGAAAATAGATAGAAATATCTGAAACTTGGGGTCTATATAAAGATTCCACCCTCTAGTCACAATATGTATTATGAGTGGCACCACCGATAAAACGGAGGAATAGCGGGTAGGCCGACTAGATCCAAACCCTAAATTTCTTACTACCTTGGTATCAGAGCCATGGACGTGGTCGCCAGAAAACTATTCCGCTGCAAAATCATGTCACCACGCCGATCTAATATGCTCAATAACTCTGTCGTGGCAGTCGACGCTCAATTCCAGTAGGAAGATCAGTTTGATCCGCCGCCGATTGGTTCGGCACTAATTCTATGCCGACACGTCGCCTTCGATTTCCTATGTCAGATCGATCCTATGCTGGCGGCGACGAGTCGCCGACTGATCAGTGATGTATACCTCCGCACCGCGGTATTGCGCGTGTGTGCCGTGTATGGCCGCAGCTGAACATGCACTCGATCTCGAAAGCAAACTCATGTGCGGAACGAGGAAACTACAACGGGCGGGCTAAGGAAGGTCGAGGATAGAGGCCTCCCACCGCTGCCTCTCGGGAGGCCAATTTTTTTTCCCTGCGCGTGGACCGAGAAAGAAAACGGACAGCAAATAAGAACAAGGCTTCGTGTGGTTAAGCATCAAGAGTCAAGACCAGGGAGGCAAGGAAGACTAGTAGTATACTCAGTTCCAGATCAAGAACGAGGAAGATCGGAGGGAGTGTACTTACTGGCTTGGTGATTATGGCAATCGAGAAAGGGGATTAAGAAATCAGCAGCAAGCAATGTCACGGTAACGCGTGCTGGGAGAGAAACTAGCAAATTAGGCTCCTCGTATTCCCGTTTCAACCCTGCACAAGTATAGGAAATGCTCGGCTCGGCTCTATTGTACATTAACGGAAATCTCGAAAAACAACCGGAAGTCTTGAACATGATTATTATTTGTTCTCACTCAGCTTCTCTTCGCTGAGCTACCATTCTGGATAGACTACGCTGTTGACTATCAGAAGAAACAGATTGCATGGAATTTTATATGTATGTAATCTTGAAAAAGTTTGTTGAAACTTGAGTATCATTGGGCCTCGCTTGCTTTTGGGGGAAATTGGACCACACATTGTTGGAGAAATTGAATTCTTCGATGGATAGTATTTATTTTCTCTCTCTTTGATTTTTTTAATTGCTACGTGATTGACTTTGTGATCGGAATACACTGTCACTCATCGGCGTACTCTGAAACATATTGGAGTACTTGATAATTCACCGGAATTCCTTGGTGTAATGATGACGAGAAGCCATCAACCAAGTTTCTAGTATTGAAATTGGGATTACTTATCTTGAGGAAATACAAACACTCCATGGAAAGGGAATTCAACCTTTTACCAACGGTATGTGCGCTATCATCGTTTGCACTGATTTTTTTCACTACTCCATATAGTTTAGATTTTTTCTTGTACGTCATAACTTGATGGAATACAATAGCAAACTTAATGACGTGCGGATAATTCCAAAGGAAATATATGTGTGTATAATCATGAAATGTATTAAAGTGAATAAACTTTTGAAGTGGAAATTATGTCAATTTACTCCGTTGTGGAGGAAGAGTATTATTGTTGTAGGATATTTTATTCGCCTACAATGGAAGGAATTTCAAATATATAGTTATTTGTCAAAAATTATTGATTACTACATGCTATTGGAAAAGGAAGAGTGGAAATATTGCTCCATGGGAAAGTTGGTGCACTATGGAATTTTTGACAATGGTCTATCTTTGATCTTGATAATCCACTGGAAGTTGGTGCAAAACTTGTTTATTTGGTGAAGATAACTCCATAGGGATGAATAATAATAATAGGAACGCATGCTTGGAGTTTTATTGTTGATGGTATTTACGACTTGGTCATAATCTATAAACAGAATTACAAGGCTTATTAATTCTAGAATTACAAATTTAAGTGGGAGGAATACCAATTATGGAATTAGGTACATAAGTGGGAGAGCTATCAGACTTATTTTTTTATAATGTGCCATATGTGGTATTTTATTTATTTTACACTCCCACCGGAGGATCAATTGTTTTCTTTCATTTACTACTTGGTCACATATCAAGGAACATAATTAAGTGGCATATTAATTATGGAATTCTAAATTTTAGTGGGAGGATTATGGTACTTCATCAATATTATGGTATTTATTTATGGATACTCCCACTAGAGGGCAATTTTTTTCGTTCATATTTGCACTTGATATTGGTCATTTCTATGTTTTACAATACAAGTCGGAAGGTCTTTGTTGTATATTATGAACATTACTAAAGTGGAAAATTAGTTTATCAAAGGATTTAAAGGTTTGATGACTGATTAGTGGGGGAAGTACACTTCAAGAATATTATTAATTGAAATTTATATAAAGATCATGGAATTATTCACCTATGTAATATGATGTATACTCCACATTTGAATAGAGGAATATAACACTTGATTCCACTGTAATATGGTGTATACTCCACAGTTGAATGGAGAAATATAACACTTGGTTCTTCTTATGATTATTGGAAAAGCAATGCATACTACTAATTTTTCAATATTTTTTCATCTATTATAGTCATTACTTCTGTTTTGTTGACTGAAATAAAGTATTCTATTCATATTTTGGTGGTATGGGTTGGAATTATTATTTCTACATAGCACACCAGCTATTATTTTATTGAATTTACTAGTGGATCAAATGGTTTCATTTTTTATCTAGAAAAGGAATCATGGTGAAAAGTAGGAATACAATATATTTTATCAAGGTTGGAATGACTAGCAGTCATACCGCACCATAGTCTCATGCGAAATACTATTATACACAAGTCAAACTCCCAACACTAACATGCTTAGGAAAAATGGGAGGAATCACCATGAACTATCATATCTATATCATTGTTTTCTTTTGTGGAAGTAACTCTATATTTTAGAGGAACACTAAGTGATGAGGACATCCCTATAATTACACCTACCCCAATTGCTAATAAAGATGTTCCAATTGCAAAGAAGGATCAATCCAATGATATAAGGATTGGACCAATCACAAGAGCTCGTGCCAAGCTACTAGAACAACAAGTGAACTTGTTTCTTAATGAACCTGGTGTTTTAATTAATGAGAATTTTATACTACCTAAGTCTTTGAATTATTGTATGATCAGGTACTTAGGAGAAGAAGGCATAGCACAGAGTGAGGAGCTGAAGGAACATGGCGTGTTGATCAATGAGGAATGCGCGAGGGAGGAGAGGGATGAAGCGCAAGGAGCACTCCATGAGAAGATCAACACATGGTCGAGGGATCTCTGCCGCGGCAGAGAAACCATGCAGCTTTCTGCCGCGGCACCCTGCCGCGACAAAGAAACCGGGTCCGACTCTGCCACGGCAGAGTAGGCCTGCGCGCCTTGAGCCGACCCACCTTGGGTCGGTTGTATCTTAGTCTAGGTTGAGTTGGACTGTTATTCCTAGTCGCAGCCGCCAACCCTTAGCCCTTAAATAGATGGGGGCGCTGTAGATTAGGGTTCAGACCACGTTAAAAATATTTTGGAGTTGTTTCTTTCATAGAACCTCTGGAATTACCCTGTGTTCGAATCTACCAACTATAATTGAGTGTGATCTGTTGTTCCATTGGGAATTAGTAGATTGCATACTACTGTTCGTGGTTACGGCTGCGTGCGCAAGGGCGTGGTGTTGTGAATATCTTACAAGGTTCGAGAGCTGTTGCATTGGCATCAGGGATCGAGCGGGAGAGTTCATAGCTACAGGCTAGTTATCTATCATCTACCATCATCACCGCCATCCGCTTACTGAGAACATCGGGCCACCCCATATCATCTTGGTATCAGATTTCCTCGTTGCCTCGGTAAGCAATCCACAATCCATCCATAGATTAGAGAGTGTTTTTAGTCCTATCCAGAAAAAGGCCCACAAAAAGAGTTGTCATAGACTAGATTGCATCGTAGACAAGTAATAGTTGCTGGTCGTGTTCATCCTTTAGTTTAGATCTAGATCTGTTTCTTCGTAGTTTTGTTTTTCTCTTTGTTTTTAGTCGTTTGCCACCATTGTTTTCCGCCACCATCAAGTCAGATCCGATCTACTCTAAGAGTCCTAGTCTTCTACTCTTGGCTGAGTCGGAATTAAAAAAAATACTTTCCAAGTTACCGAGTCTGCCACGGCAGGATTTTGGCATCTTTTTCTGCCATGGCAGGACTTTTCGGGTTACCAAGTCTGCCATGGCAGGATTTCTGTGTTTTCTCTGCCATGGCAGGACTTTCTGAGTTACCAAGTTACCGCTCTGCCGTGGCACGATTTCTGACCGTTTTGCTGCCGCCGCTCTGCCACGGCAGGATTTTGAGCTGTTTTTCTGCCACGACACCATAATTACAAAGTGTGATCGATTTGCACTTCTCCAAAAACCTTAGCCACAGCCAATCTACTACATAGGTGTAGGAACTTGCCTATTGAGACTAGTTTCCGCTCCTACAGGCTGCTCTTAGGAATTTTTTTTGGTGTTGTACTTTGTAATTGGTCGTGTGTTATCTATTAAAAAAAAGCAAGAATAGCAAAAGGAAAAGTATCAAGAAAAAGCTATACAACAGAAAAAGAAAAGTTGTGAAAAAAAGAGAATTTGAGCAAGAGGCCTAGTGTTATCTTTGTGCACCGGTAGATTGAGCAATCTTGTGCCTGTTTACTTTGAGCTTTGCTAGTGTCTCTCGAGTGTAGTGCAACACCCTTCATAGTTGCATTGCCACGTTTTTCTCCACGTGTGTGTTTCTTGGGTATTTGTACGATCAGCACTAGGACTTGTTTGCGGTGTAGTTAGGATACCATACCTACAGCTCCACCATAAATACCTTGTGTGCCCTGTGATCGTTCTCTATACCTTTGATATTCACTTCATCACATCAAGTGCATCAGTCTTTGATTTCGTTTGGTAGAGCATCTTTATTCACTTTGGAACGGTAAGATCTCCTTTCTTATTAGTTGTGAGTGAGCTGTGAGAATTCCACCATACAGATTTTGATTTTTGTGCACTAACCTACTAATCATGTCTTCTAGTGATAATGATGTTGTGATGCAGAAAAAGAAGGATGAGGAGCTCGTCAATTGGCGTGAATATGAGGCTTTGAAGTCCCACTTGACACGTGTGTTTACTCACACGACAGATGCCATTGACAAGAATCTCCAGGATATGAATGTGAGATTGGATCACCATGTTGGAACGGTTGATACTATTCAAACACAAGTGGCTACGCTCAATGTCAATGTCACCGCTTTGCAGCAGTCCATTGAGGGTTTGACAGCCGCTTTACATAGAAGGGAAGAGCCTCAACATGATGATGCCTTTGATGATTTTGATGAGGGTAGCGCTGTGGATGCTGCTCCACCTGTTGGCAGGGAACGCGCTTTTCCCCCTGCCCATGCACCTGCCTCTGCACCTGTCCATGCACCTTCTCATGGCCGTGGGTTTGCCCCTCTTGGGCGTGCTCAACATGTGCCCAAACAAGCTGCTGATGATGGTTTGGGCAAGCCAAAATTTTCAATTCCTAAGTTTGATGGTTCCATTGATCCTGAAGACTACCTCACATGGGAGTTGAAGATTGAGAAACTCTGGCACTTATTTGACTATCCAGAAGATAAGAAGGTCAAGCTTGCAGCATCTGAATTTGATGGTTATGCTTTGCGTTGGTGGGATGCTCTTCTGCAACATAGGAGGGAGGACAATGAACTTCCTGTGATGGATTGGCGCGAGATGAAACAAATCATGAAAGCTCGTTTCGTACCAACCAACTACTTGCGATCAGTTTTTGATAAATTGACACAACTGAAGCAAGGCACCATGACAGTTGATGAGTACTACATGGAGATGGAGATGCTTATGCAGCGTGCTAGAATTCGTAAGTCCATTGAGATGACCATGCAGCGATTCCTAAACAATTTGAAGTTACCGATCAAGAGCATTGTTCGTCATCACAAGTATGAGACCATGAATGAGTTGTTGCATCATGCTAGAGAGGCTGAATCCCAGTCGGCAGAAGAGGCGAAGTCACGTGCTCGTTTTCCGTCCTCCAGCAGATTTTCGGCCAGGTCTACACCTCCTATAGTCACGCCACCAGTTGTTGTTCCGTTTACACCATCGATCAAACCAACAAGTACACCTTTGTTTGGTTCTAATGCTCGAAAACCCGCTGCTCCTGCTGCTAGCTCGGGTTCCAACATGTCTACTGCACGTACTCTTGATGTGGTGTGCCACACTTGTGGTGGTAGAGGTCACTACAAGAAGGATTGTCCAAACAGCAAGGTTATGTTTGTTAATGAACAAGGTGAAGTAGAAAGTGGAGATGACGCTTCTGATGTTGATATTGATGATGGCGAGGATGGTGCTGATGCATATGCTGAGCGTGCACCAACTATCGTCGTGTCTTCACGTGTACTTAGTGTGCAACCGGTTGAGGAATCCCAGCGTTGCAACTTGTTCCAAACAAAAGCTCTACTTGGACCAAATAAAGCTTGCAAGGTCATTATTGATGGAGGTAGCTGCAGAAATCTTGCAAGTAAGGAATTATGTGCCAAACTAAATTTGACATACTTACCTCATCCCAAGCCATACTACATAGAATGGTTGAGCAACAATGGTGAGATGAAGGTAAATCATATGGTACAAGTGAACTTTCAAATAGGGCCATACAAAGATTCTATTGATTTTGATGTGGTTCCTATGACTGTCGGTCACCTCCTATTGGGTCGGCCATGGCTCTATGATCGCCATGTGCAACACAATGGCCGAGCCAATACATATCACTTGGAATTCAAAGGAATAAAGATTACTATGTGGCCAATGACACCACAAGAAATTGTGAATGATTCTCGCTAGAAGATAGAGGTGAATTTGAAGGAAGATACTACCACTCGGCGAGATTGTGTGACAGATGTTCCTGATGTAATTGAGCCTAAATTGAGTGATATAACAAAAAGTGAGAGAGTGCCTGGTTTATTGATATTAGCCACTAAGGAAGATATGAGAGAATTTCGTGAGGATCCTACAACCATGCCACTTGTGCTCATGTATAAGGGCGAGGTATTGGTTTCTAACGACATGACCCCTATTTCTCTTGGTGTTTCATCTGTTTTGCAGGACTTTGGGGATGTGTTTCCAGAAGACGTACCTGCAGGTTTGCCTCCCTTGCGTGGTATAGAACATCAAGTGGACTTGATTCCTGGCGCCACACTTCCCAACTGTGCACCTTACAGGACTAATCCCGAAGACACTAAGGAAATTCAGAAGCAAGTACAAGCGTTGCTGGATAAAGGGTACATTCGTGTCTCTCTTATCCCTTGTGTTGTTCCTGTTATTTTAGTTCCTAAGAAAGATGGTACATGGCGCATGTGTGTTGATTGTAGAGCGATTAATAACATCACTATTCGATATCGTCATCCTATTCCACGCTTAGAGGATATGCTAGATGAATTGAGTGGTGCTGCTGTTTTCTCTAAAATTGACTTGCGTAGTGGTTATCATCAAATTAGGATGAAAGAAGGGGATGAATGGAAAACTGCTTTCAAAACTAAATTCGGTTTGTATGAGTGGTTAGTTATGCCGTTTGGTCTTACTAATGCACCTAGTACTTTCATGCGTTTGATGAATCATGTTTTGAGAGATTTTATTGGTCGTTTTGTGGTTGTTTACTTTAATGATATACTCATATACAGCCATACCGAATCTGAACATTGCACTCATATTAGACAAGTTTTGCAAGTGTTACGTGATAATAAACTATATGCTAATTTTGAGAAGTGTACATTTGCAAAAGATAAGGACATATTCCTAGGATTTGTTGTTTCTAAGCATGGAGTAGAGGTGGATCAATCTAAAATTGAATCAATTCAGAATTGGCCTACTCCAATGAATGTAAGTCAAGTGCGTAGTTTCCACGGTCTCGCTGGTTTCTATAGGCGCTTTGTGAAAGATTTTAGCACCATTGCTGCACCTTTGAATGATTTGACAAAGAAAGGTGTTCCTTTTGTATGGGGCGGGGCCCAAGACATTGCATTTCATACATTGAAACATTTGCTTACTTCTGCACCATTGCTTACATTACCTGATTTTTCGAAGCAATTTGAAGTTGAATGTGATGCTAGTGGTATAGGCATAGGTGGCATTTTGATGCAAGAGGGTCGGCCTATAGCTTATTTTTCTGAGAAATTGACTGGTGCTCGTTTGAATTATTCTATCTATGATAAAGAATTGTATGCACTTGTTAGAGTACTTGAGGTTTGGCAACATTATTTGTGGCCAAAGGAATTCATCATACATTCTGATCATGAAGCATTGAAATACTTGAAAGCTCAATCAAACTTGCATAGAAGATTAGCTAAATGGGTTGAGTTCATTGAGTCTTTTCCTTACATCATTAATTATAAGAAGGGAAAAGAAAATGTTGTTGCTGATGCTCTATCTAGGAAGAATATGCTATTAACCAATCTTGATGTTAAAATTCCTAGATTAGAAGCTATTTGTGCACTTTATGCAACTGACCATGATTCTGCTGAACCATATCATTTGTGTGCTCTTAGAAACGCATGGGATAAGTATCATATACATGATGGATATTTGTTTCGAGCTAACAAACTATGTATTCCAGAATCGTCGTTGCGTTTGTTTTTAGTGCAGGAATCACATGCTGGTGGTTTGATGGATCACTTTGGGCGTGAGAAGACGTTGCTCATGCTTGCTGATCACTTTTATTGGCCCAAGATGAGGCGTAATGTGTACATATTTGTGAGCCTATGTATTACATGCCACAAGTCGAAATCTACGCTGAAGCCTCACGGTTTGTATACACCTCTCTCTGCACCTACTACTCCATGGGAAGACATTAGTATGGATTTTGTGCTAGGTCTACCTAAAACTCAGAGAGGTCATGATTCTATATTTGTGGTAGTAGATAGGTTCTCTAAGATGGCTCATTTTATTGCATGCCACAAAAGCGACGATGCGTCGCATGTTGCTAACTTGTTTTTCAGGGACATCGTGAGATTACATGGAGTACCAAAGACGATTGTTTCTGACCGTGATGTGAAGTTCATGAGCTACTTTTGGAAGACCTTATGGGGGAAGCTAGGAACAAAGTTGCTGTTCAGTACTACATGTCATCCCCAAACAGATGGTCAAACGGAGGTGGTGAATAGAACATTGTCACAGCTGCTAAGGACCATGATTAAAAAGAATCTGCGGGAGTGGGAAGAGTGTTTGCCACATGTTGAGTTTGCTTACAACAGGGTTGTGCATTCAACTACTCAGCTTTGTCCTTTTGAGGTGGTGTATGGTTTCAAGCCATTAACGCCACTTGATATGTTGCCTCTGCCATTACATGAGAGAGTTGATATGGAGGCATCAAAACGTGGTGATTATGTGAAGAAAATACATGAGAAGACTCGAGAGGCTATTGAGAAGAAAGGCGAGAACATTGCTGCTGCAAGGAATCAAACACGAAAAGAAGTGTTGTTCGAGCCTGGAGATATGGTTTGGGTGCATCTACGCAAGGATAGGTTCCCACTACTTCGAAAGTCAAAATTGAAGCCACGTGGTGCTGGTCCTTACAAGGTGTTAGCCAAGATTAATGATAATGCCTACTCGGTTGATATACCTATTGAGGAGTTTGGTGGAGTTAGCAATAGCTTCAACGTTGCTGATTTGTCACCATATCTTGGAGAAGACCTTGGAGCGTCGAGGACGACGCCTTTTGAAGGGGGGGGGAGATGATGAGGACATCCCTATAATTACACCTACCCCAATTGCTAATAAAGATGTTCCAATTGCAAAGAAGGATCAATCTAATGACATAAGGATTGGACCAATCACAAGAGCTCGTGCCAAGCTACTAGAACAACAGGTGAACTTGTTTCTTAATGAACCTGGTGTTTTAATTAATGAGAATTTTATACTACCTAAGTCTTTGAATTATTGTATGATCAGGTACTTAGGAGAAGAAGGCATAGCACAGAGTGAGGAGCTGAAGGAACATGGCGTGTTGATCAATGAGGAATGCGCGAGGGAGGAGAGGGAGGAAGCGCAAGGAGCACTCCATGAGAAGATCAACACATGGTCGAGGGATCTCTGCCGCGGCAGAGAAACCACGCAGCTTTCTGCCTCGGCAGCCTGCCGCGACAAAGAAACCGGGTCCGACTCTGCCACGGCAGAGTAGGCCTGCGCGCCTTGAGCCGACCCACCTTGGGTCGGTTGTATCTTAGTCTAGGTTGAGTTGAACTGTTATTCCTAGTCGCAGCCGCCGACCCTTAGCCCTTAAATAGATGGGGGCGCCGTAGTTTAGGGTTCAGACCACGTTAAAAATATTTTGGAGTTGTTTCTTTCATAGAACCTCTGGAATTACCCTGTGTTTGAATCTACCAACTATAATTGAGTGTGATCTGTTGTTCCATTGGGAATTAGTAGATTGCATACTACCGTTCGTGGTTATGGCTGCAAGCGCAAGAGCGTGGTGTTGTGAATATCCTACAAGGTTCGAGAGCTGTTGCATTGGCATCAGGGATCGAGCGGGAGAGTTCATAGCTACAGGCTAGTTATCTATCATCTACCATCATCACCGCCATCCGCTTACTGAGAAGATCGGGCCACCCCATATCACTAAGCTCAGACGAATCACTTGAAATTAGTACTAATGTCAACTATGGGCGCAGGCATTGCGGGAAGAGATACACTCAATAAGGAAGAATAAAAGTTTGGAAACTTGTTAATTTACCAAACAACGTCAAGCTAGTAGGTAGTAAGTGAATTTATTACTGGGAAGATTAATGCAACATGCTTAGTGCAAATTACAATTCTAGGCATTTTGTTAAATGATTTACACAAAGGAAATATTTATACTTTGTGGAAACTATTTCTCCTATGGGAGTGTTTGCTTCTTTGGAATTTAGAGAAAGTGGGAATAAAGACAGGGTTTGCTAATTTAAGGGATCAATTCTTCTTCACCGCACAAGGTTTACATCAATGTTGTATCAGGTCATATGGTTTGCTTAATCCTGGAAGATGATCATATACAAAGGTTAGTGTGAATTGTTTTGTGTTATTACTATATGTGCTAACAATGTTCTTATTGTTTATAAATATCACATTGATGGAAGTGAAAGCTTGGTTATCCTCTAATTTTCATATGAAAGGTATCTTCAAAGCTTCCTATGTGTTGGCAGTGGAATTACATAGAAAATATTTTAAAATGTTTTCTATGGAAAGTATAAACTTGTCAAGTACCTTTGATAAAGGGAATTATACTCTGCGAGGAATTCTGTTTAACCTCCTGAGGAAAGATGAAGAATAATTGTTTTTCAATAATTATTTTGGGAGATTATTCGTGCGACCTGAACTTACCATGCCACTTGAACCATTGCTATTTTGATTAGCATGGTAACTGAAACTTGCTGGAACAGTTAACAAGGGTAAAGCAAAACCTGGAAATATTGCTGGAATCATTGGAAATTCTTATGGTGTAATTTCAAGGAATCATGGATTATTCACGGTCACAACTTTCAGCTGCACGCTTGGATATATTGATGTTCCTTTTGTAAAGAGGATCTCCATGAAAAGTAACATATTTTTATGTTATATTTTAATAATTGTTTTTGTATGCCCTTATGGTGCTGGAAGGAAACAAGATTTAAAGTTTATTTTTTTTATGAAAGATGAATACTTTGATGCGCTTGAAGCATCAAAGGAAGACACGTAGCTAAAGGAATTATGGTTGTGGAAGGAACATCATACCTATTACTTTGTGATAATACGACTCAAAAGGTCACAAGGTTTATATGCAACGTGAATGTATCTAGGAAAGGAATTATCTTTTGACCATGTTAATAGCGTGGTAATTCACTTTGGATAAAAATATTTTCAGCTAAGTGGGAGATGTAGGAATTTGTGGCTTGCAATATTTCATATCTGCACTACATTGTTATACTCCCAGAATTAAAACCTTGATGCGGAAGTATTCATGGAAATAACAGGAAATGATTGATGTGGAATTATACTTAAAGAAATATACTTAAGAAAGCCGGTACAACTATACTGGAATACAGTATATATGAATATGCTGGAATTATACCCGAGAATAGTATAGAGTAGAACGCCAGGTTGTCCGTAGGATTGGCTCTATGGATTGTTAAAATCTGTGAGTTTGATTTTGAATTCAAACTCGGCGCATGACTCACACGTGCGTGTCGGGACCTAATTGATTAACAGTATTAGGCTCGGTTACTGACTGTTAATGATTTTGTTTGGTTTAACTAGTCACGAGTCCTAACTGAAAATAGATAGAAATATCGGGAACTTGGAGTCTATATAAATATCCCACCATCTAGCCTCAATATGCATTATGAGCGGCACCACCGATAGGACAGAGGAATAGAGGGTAGGCCGACTAGCTCCAAACCTTAAATTTCTTACATGACAAAATTATTCAAAAAAAGAGGTGTATATTGTGCTTGAACCTTATGCACGATATCAAGAGATGCACTTATTGCTCAGTTTAGGTGATTTCAGAATCATTCCATCCCCGCTATATATCTTGTACTGTAGCTCCAGTCTTTACCTAACTAGGAAATAATGTTGAGTTGCCTATCCATATGACTCTGCAACAATAATGTAATCCCTTCGTCTAGAAATAAATGATTTAAATTTGTCGAGATTCGAATGTATCTAGACGCATTTTAGTATATAGATATATTCTAGATACATTCGAATCTAAACAAAGCTAAGTCAGTTATTTCTGAACGGAGGGAGTACATACATTCACCTTATGCTTGATGCCGCGCTTGCACGATGAGGATTTGGAATTTTCTCTTGCATTTTCACCTTGTGCGGTTTTTTCTTGTATGAGAGTGTTTGTAAACTTTGGTCTATACCAACAAGGGTATACAATATTTGCCCCAATACCTATACATCTGCCAGGGGAGTGTTTATCACTGACCCCAGTGAGCGTTGTGACTCTAATTCATAGAGATAAGGAATTAAATAGGAAGAGCACTAATTCATGTATTGTGCTTATTCATTCATGTTCTCCAACGGCTTCAAGCTTTTCATGATCTGATAGGGAAAAAATGATTACAAGACTTTTCAGCTCTCGCTCACATGGCTCATGGCTACTGGTAGTTGAGCACAAAACTTTACAGAATAAATAGAAATTGAGCACGAAGAAGGACTAGGGAGTAATTGTCACTTCTTAGAGCATCTCTAGCCGAAGTATCAAAAAGCTATAAATTACCCCCTCCGATCCATATTAGTTGACTCTACTTTGTCTAGTTTCATATGTATCTAGTTAAGTTGGTAAAGGATAAAATTCGGTCTTGTAAAGGATATGGAGCCTTTTTATCATCTAAATTTTAGGGGAATATTTCTTACAATATTCCGCTGTTTTTGGTCCAAATTAGGACTCATGTGTATTGTGTTTTACGCAAACAAAGAGTCTAGAGACTAGAAGTCTTGACGTTAACATATAAGTATTAGTAGCTTTCGCGGAAGTTAGGACTCTTTCTGGACAAAAGATTAAGCTTAAAAACCAATCGAATGCAAAAATGACACGACTGCTAAGGAGAGAGGAGATCAAATGGTACCAACAATCTAAAGAAAAATTATTTTAATAGGAGATTCAAATACAAGATATTTCCATGGTGTGGCAAATGGCCGACACTGAAAGAAACGTATTCACTCTCTTATACAGGATGAAAGCATGGTTGAGGGTCATGAGCAACTCAAGTGTTACATTACGAATTACTATAAAGGTCAGTTCGGAGCCCCCAGTGAAAGTAACTTCTTAACCAATGAGTTCCGAACGGATGATATACCCCAAGTTTCTGTGGAGAAAAATAACTTTCTGACCGCTCCTTATACCGAGAATGAAGTCAAGAATGTGGTTTTCCAAATGGAACAAAATAAGTCCCCATGTCCAAACAGCTTTCCAGCTGAATTCCATCAGAACTTTTGGGAGGTTATCAAAGGAGACCATCTAGCTTTGTTCGTCTCCCTACATGATGGACAACTAGATTTGTTACTTCTAAATTTTGGTGAGATAATCTTGCTACCTAAGGTTTAAGGAGGAGGTAAGCACTGGTAGAAAGAGGGCCTTTGGTCCAGCGCCCAAATTCCATTGGTCCCGGTTCGTTTCCGTAATCGGGACCAATGCCAGACACCGGTCCCGGTTCATGCCGCCAGGGCATTGGTCCCGGTTCATCTGTAAGCATTGGTCCCGGTTTATGGCACGAACCGAGACCAATGACCCCGCGATGCACACGTGGCTCTCTGCGAGGCATTGGTCCCGGTTCATGCCAACAACCGGGACCAAAAACCCCGTGACGGTCAGCAGTCCAGGAATTAATGTAAATTAAATCGGCCCAGAAATTAATTCGAGGCAGAAATTAATTCGAGGTAGAAATTGAATTGATCACTATTTTTGAACAAATCTTTCACGAATTAATCGAGACAAAGGTCTAAATTGAGACATTTTATTATTCGACCACAAATTTTTCCATACAAATAAAGATGCGACTTTATAAATTTCTAGTCGACAACACTTCCGATGCCGCTGTCCTCCGAGCCGTTGTCCTCCGTGCCGCCGGCTTCCTCGTCATCGTCGGACGAAATCTCCATGATTTCGGCGTTGTTCGGGAGACGGAGCTCATCTGCGCGCATAGCAGCGTCGATGGCGGTGTAGATGGTCCGTCCAGGTACAGACCAGAACAACTCCCGCCCTTCTTGGTTGCGGCGATCCGGGTGCACCAGGCGCCCGTCCACGAAACGGTTGCCAAGCTTGGCCTTCCGCTCCTTCTTGAACAGCCGGGGCCAATACTCGCTGCCCGCCGTGTACCGGGGCAACGCCCTAATGCACGTGGGCAGTTGGCGGCGACGCTCCGTGATGACGTACTTCATCTCGTATCCGTGGGGGTTGAGGAGCGGAGCCACCGGCACACCCCCCTCGCTGATGCGAAATCCGGCGGGAAGGGTCACGCGCGGCGGCACGAGGATGCCGTAGATCGCAAACGCAGCCGCCTCGTAGTGGTTGAGCGTGGGCACCTCCATGACGGTGCGGTGGATATTGGAGAGGGAGGGGAGGCGAAACGACGGCGCGGTGGAGAGGCAAAGTGGTAGGGTGGAGAGGAACTGCAGAGAGGCAGAGGCGATGGCGAAAGCGAGCGCTCTGGCCTCGTATTTATGCACGTGGACGACGAAGCGACGGAGGCTTTGGTCCTGGTTATTGCCACGAACCGGTACCAAAGCCCCTCCCGCGCGACACGTGGCAGCCCAGCAGCGCGCCCCCACCAAGGTCATTGGTCCCGAGTCGTGCCATCAACCGAGACCAATGACCTGGGTGGGGTGCGAGCTGCTGGGCCGCCACGTGTCGCACGGGAGGGGCTTTGGTCCCGGTTTGTGGCAATAACCGGGACCAAAAACCCTCCCCTAGCTATATATAAGCCCAGCCCTTTGCCCACCAAATTTTGCTGGATTATGTGTGAGGAGTGGGTGCTAGCTTTTTTTTCTTTCATTGCACACAAGGTGTTCGACGAAATATCCAAGCCACACTTTAGTTCGCACAACACGGTATCCTCGGCTGAGGTTAGCAACCTTATCTTCTTTATCTGTAACTGAGACAAAACTATTGCATCTGTCCATGTAGGGTGGTCACTATTCACGATGTTATTGTAATGGTTAATTATTATGACGTAGATCGATGCACGGATGCGATGGATGTATGGCGACCGACGCCATTCCGATTTTATTGCAGGCCTCCATAAATTTATCGATTTGGCTAAGGCAAACAAAGTGGATAATTTTATGCCTTGTCCCTGCGTCGACTGTCGGAACGTGGCGGAGCACTCTGCCCCGAGAATCCTTCAAAGCCATCTGCTTCGGAGAGGTTTCATGCCCGGATATTATTGTTGGGCCATGCACGGAGAAAGAGGGGTTAGGCTGGAAGAAAATGAAGAAGAGGAGGATGATGACAGCTATCCTATGTCCCCTGAAGAATACGGTGATACTGCAATGGAAGACAATGAAGAAGAGGGAGGCGGCAATGAAGAAGAACAACGGGCATCAGATGAGCCCGCTGATGGTCTTGGTCGGGTCATTTCTGATGCAAAGCAACAATGTTATACAGAAAGGGAGAAGCTTAAGTTGGAGGCCATGCAAAAGGATCACAAAAAGTTGTTGTACCCAAATTGTGAAGATGGCAGCACAAAGCTCGGTACCACACTTGAACTGCTGAAATGGAAGGCAGAGACTGGCTTATCTGACAATGGATTTGAGAAGTTACTGAAAATAATGAAGCCGAAGCTTCCAAAGGATAACGAGCTGCCCGAGACAACGTACGAAGCAAAGAAGACTATCTGCCCTCTAGGATTAGATGTGGAGAAGATACATGCATGCATTAATGACTGCATCTCAAGAATCTTGGTTACAGAGACGAACCATTCGTCCTAGCCAATGATGTGGCTCAGGTTTTTTATGTGAAGGACATGTCCTCTAGACCGCAAAAAAGAAAAAATAAGGAAACGAATACATCAGACGATGAGCCCCGGCGTCACATAGTTCTTTCAAGGAAAAGAAACATCATGGGAGTCGAGGACAAGACAGACATGTCAGCAGATTATGATAAGTTTGATGAAATTCCGCCCTTCACCGTGAAAACTGACCCAAGCATCCCATTAAGCAAAGAAGATGCTCCATGGTTCGGGCCTAAGAAGCGATCATAGGCAAGGGATCGACATACGCAACGAAGGACTCATATCCTAAACCCTAAACCCTATGTAAATCTATGTAATGTATGGAAACTTTATGTGATGTATGGAAACTTTATGTGATGTATCGAAACTATATGTAATGGAGTCTTTCACGGGCTTGCAGGGAAATTTTTCCAAGGCGGAGCTTCCGAAGATGCCGTAGGGCGTGTGCATCAACGACATCTTCGAGAAGCTCCGCCACGGGAGATTTCCCAACCCTTTCCCCAACACTGTTAGAGGAGATGGAGTCTTTCACGGGCTTGCAGGGAAATTTTCCGAGGCGGAGCTTCCGAAGATGCCGTAGGGCGTGTGCACCAACGACATCTTCGAGAAGCTCCGCCACGGGAGATTTCCTAACCCTTTCCCCAACACTATTAGAGGAGATGGACTCTTTCACGGGCTTGAAGGGAAATTTTTCCGAGGCGGAGCTTCCGAAGATGCCGTAGGGCGTGTGCACCAATGACATCTTCGAGAAGCTCCGCCACGGGAGGTTTCCCAACCTCCATCCATGGGGATGAAACTCTCTCTACCTATGTTGGCTTGTTGAGCTGCTTGCCATGGCGTATCGATGGTCCTTTTATAGGCACGACGCCGCTTCTACTTTGTCTTGTTCCTCCGACAGGGCGTCGTGTGCTACATGCTTTATCTCATCGAGCAGTGCGTCCACCCACACATCCTTATCCCGCCGACAGCTTTAGTCTCGGTTGCACCCACCAGCCAGGACTAAAGGTTACCCACGCGTCCTTATCCCACCGGCATCTTTAGTCTCGGTTGAACCCACCAGCCGGGACTAAAGGTTACCCACGCGTCCTTATCCCACCGGCATCTTTAGTCTCGGTTGCACCCATCAGCCGGGACTAAAGGTTACCCACGCGTCCTTATCCCACCGATAACTTTAGTCTCGGTTGCACCCACCAGCCGGGACTAAAGGTTACCCACGCGTCCTTATCCCACCGACAGCTTTAGTCTCGGTTGCACCCACCAGCCGAGACTAAAGGTTACCCAAGATGCACATGTGTGCACAGTATGGGCACATTATCACAAACTATGCCCTGATTCTAGCCATAACATTGGTGGTTTGACCTAAATGCCATGAAACCTCGAACATGATAGGTCATTTTGTGAAGGATTTTTTATGATATTTGCAATTTTTCAAGTTCAATATTTTTCCTTGCAACTGTGACACATAATATGACACCACGTGAAGGTTTCACATTGTTTGGATCATTTTTGAATTTCTTATGCCCGTTTCAAACTATATTCAAAACGGCGGGCATGAAGCTTCTTAGCCCGGGGCTGAGCCTCGCTGAACTTGAAGTGGATCTCTGATGAAATAGCATGTTGTGAACCTATAAATGATTTTTTTAAAAATTCGCAAGCATTATATCGTGTACTTGTAGTTCAAATCTTGGCAACCTCCTACCGATTCGGCAGGAATTTGTCTTTTTCATGAGGGATGGACAGAAAGGTTCCTGATACACCGGTTGGGAAATTCTCCATATAAGGTGGTATAGTATTTTTGAAAAATGGTTTGGTACCGATGCCAAACTTTAATTTGGTGGTTGCTTCACAGAGCACCCCGATTTCGGCACCTCAAAAATGGAAATTGGCTTTTTCGTGTGTCGAAAGGGAAAACTTCCTCCTGCAACATCGTAAGACATCCCAAGATGCACATGTGTGCACAGTATGGACACATTATCACAAACTATGCCCTGATTCTAGCCATAACATTGGTGGTTTGACCTAAATGCCATGAAACCTCGAACATGATAGGTCATTTTGTGAAGGATTTTTTATGATGTTTGCAATTTTTCAAGTTCAATATTTTTCCTTGCAACTGTGACACATAATATGACACCACGCGAAGGTTTCACATTGTTTGGATCATTTTTGAATTTCTTATGCCCGTTTCAAACTATATTCAAAACGGCAGGCATGAAGCTTCTTAGCCCGGGGCTGAGCCTCGCTGAACTTGAAGTGGATCTCTGATGAAATAGCATGTTGTGAACCTATAAATGATTTTTTTTAAATTCACAAGCATTATATCATGTACTTGTAGTTCAAATCTTGAAAAGTTTTTTAAAATTCCAAATTATGCAATAAATATTTTGTTAATGCAATTTTAATTATAAATAGTACAATTGTATAGTTCAAATAAAAATATTTGAAAACAGAAAATGGTTTTTGATTAGTTATTTAAATTGAAGCACTTTTCCTATTAAAAGTTTTTTAAAATTCCAAATTATGCAATAAATATTTTGTTAATGCAATTTTAATTGTAAATAGTACAATTGTATAGTTCAAATAAAAATATTTGAAAACATAAAATGTTTTTGATTAGTTATTTAAACTGAAGCACTTTTCCTGTTAAAAGTTTTTTTAAATTCCAAATTATGTAATAAATATTTTGTTAATGCAATTTTAATTGTAAATAGTACAATTGTATAGTTCAAATAAAAATATTTGAAAACAGAAAATGGTTTTTGATTAGTTATTTAAATTGAAGCACTTTTCCTGTTAAAAGTTTTTTAAAATTCCAAATAAATAATCATCTTAAATTGAAACATCTTATTAATTAAAGAAGAAACAAATTTGAAAATGGCGGAAAGACCAAAAGGTTTGCCAAAATCTGAAAAAACGGGTCAACGATCCCGGTTCGTCCCACGAACCGGGACCGATGATCCCTGAATGCGCGCGCTGCCATTAACACACCACTGGTCCCGGTTGTTGGCACGAGCCGGGACCGTTGATTCTTTGGTCCCGGATGGCTGGACTAACCGGGACCAAAGGCCGTGCACGTGCCAGCACAGCAACGCTCATGCTCCAGACCTTTGGTCCCGGTTGGTGGCACGAACCGGGACCGTTGGTCCTCTGGTCCCGGTTATTGGGATGATCCGGGACCAATGGTCTGTACAGTTAACAGCCTCGGCCTTCCTCCTCCCCAACTCCCCCAAGTCACAAATCACATCGACGCGCGGCTAAGGAAAATTTGCGGCGGAGCAAAATCACGCCGGCAGGCTGCCCAAATCCAGAGCGGCCGGTTCACGTCGTCGACACCCCTCGCCGAGCGCCACTAGCCGCCGCCGCGAGCAGGCAAGGAAGCTACGCCTCGCTGCAATCGACCCCACCTTCCCCGACTCCGGCCGCCGCATTCTCCACTGATTCCGGCAGCGCCCTGCCTCCTCCGGCCTCGCCGCACCCTCCATCGGCCTCCTGGTGAGCCACTGGTGCTCCAGCACCACTCCTACGTCTCCCTCCCTCACTGTATCGTCCTCCCCACGACCACCTGCTGCCGCCGGCCACCGTCAAACGGCTTGCTCCGGCGCACCTCCCGTAGCGGCGCCGCCAGTTTTAGGTAGCCCGCGACGCGCTGGTTCGAACCGGGACAGTGGCGTCACCCCGCGCCCTTCTCTCCGTCGTCTTCCACCACCACCTGGTAGTTCGCCGGCGAGCCTACGTGGCGCCACGGTGGCGTTGACGTGGCGTCGCGTGTGCGTGACGTGGGCGCTGACCAAGCCCCGCCAGCGTGGCATCTGAGGTGGCTTGGGCCCCTCGCGTCAGTCTCTGTGGCTAGTTTAGCCGTGGATAAAAAAAAACCACCGCGAGCTGATGTCATAATGACGTAGTAAAAGTTTAATATTTGTTTAAATAATTTCAGAAAAGAGTTTAATCTTATAAATTCAATAACTAATTATTTCTAAGTTAGAAAAATATGTATAATATATCAAAATGTTCAAAAAAATGAGATCTACACAATAGACTCATAATCATGCATTGTTCAACAACTTTAATTACAAGTTTAATAAGAGATTGAAATCAACCCCTCGTAGGTGATTTCGGGGTCTCTCCTGTACTAGGGTTTGGACCATTCGGATCCCACTTAAATTGCCAAGCATGCCTTAGGGTTAAATTTCAACTATGTTTAACTTGTCATATAATTATCGATGCCATGTGTTGATTGTTTAACTTGCAGATAGTATGGATCCAACACATCAGGAAAACATCCTCCAAGGGATGATCTGCGAAAATGAAGATATTGATATCGATGTTGCGAGTGAGTTTTTGAACGATTCCGGTCAGGGAGATGAGTCTCTCAACCGAGGAGACGGCTCCGGTGAGGTAGAAGCCGAAGCCTGGGACAGGGGAGAAGCTGATAAGGAAGAAGACGACGGCTCCGGCGGAACCTTAAATCTCGCAAACACCGGCGAGGTCTATATATGTATTTTTGTAATTAAAATGTTGCTGTCTATATATACATGCATATATTAACACTCTTTCTTCTTTTAGCCCTCCGGATCGAGAACTTCTTCTGTAAGAACGAAACGAGGCCCAACAAAAAAGTTGGATGGCACTGTGAGGTATAGGATCGACGTGGCCGGTGTAGATGGCGAACCGCAAGCTCCCGTCGATGTCGCAAGAAAATTTGTCAAGCAATGCGGAGTTCTTGTGAGGGACTACATCCCGATCACCGTTCAAGAATGGAATCGGCCAAGCGGCGGTGGAGTCCCGTATGTCAGTGTCAACGCCAAAGATAAGCTTTTTGACAAGCTCATGACTAATTTCCTCCTACCGGAACCAGATGTGACTCCAGATGAGGAGTAGAGAGCAAGAAGGGAGCTTGTGCAAAGAGTCAAGAAGTTTGCTCTTAGCAAGATGGCCAATGCATTCAAGAACTGGAAGAAGAAAATGTACCATAACTTTGTCAAGGTAGAGAAGACTCCGAATTTCGATGAAGCCGGCTATACTAAGTTAAGACACCAGTGGGAGGATTTTGTGAACTACAAGACATCGGAGAAAGCTAAGGAAAGGTCTAGGATAAATACGGAGAACGCTGCTAAGAAACTATACCATCATAACATGGGGCGTGCTGGCTATGCCGGTTGCATGCCTAAGTGGGATGCACTTGAGGTCAATTACATAGATGTCGGGATCAGACCAGAGCCCGCAACATGGACACCACGGGCGAGAAACTGGTTTTACGGCCATGGGTACACGTTGGACAAAGAAGGGAGGGCAATATATAATCAGAAACACAAAGATGATCCCCTACTGCCCATCGACGATATTAGAAATGCAGCAGATGATGTTGCAGCGGGACGGTTCGTTCCCGATAGAGAGAACGACGAGCTCACACGGGCCCTTAAAAATCTGAACACGACGGACGAACACGAGGCACACTAGGCTCCAAGTCGTGGAAGGTTGCCTTCCCCCGGAAATGAAGAGATATCCCGATAAAAGCCATCAGAGGAGAAAGGAAAGGGAGGCAGCTGAGAAAGCGGCCGCTGCAGAACGGCTGCGTAATGTAGAAGAACTATTAAAGCGGCACTAGGATCAACTCGACATACTTAGCCAGCAAGGTACTAGCGGCCAATCTCAGCGGCACGTGGTAGAAGCTGCATTCGAGAGTACCGGCGCCCCATCGAATAAGAAAAGCAGCGTCGCTTCCACGCAGCTCCATGATGTTGATGATGATGCACCGACGACATCTCCTCCTAAACGCTACCCAGTGGATGATATCACGGAGACAACAGCTTGTGAGCTAAAGGTGCAGGTTATGAACTTAAGGGTGACGGCGGCGATCGGCATGGCGGTACCAATTGGGCCTAACCCAACTTGGCATTGCAGACCGGTTCCAAAAAGGTACGCTGTCGTCACGGTGGATGAGGTGAAGGAAGATTTTGAGGAGCTGAAGCTAGACCACCCTGCAGGGGAAGATATGGAGCTGACTCAACTAGGAGAAGCCAAAGGGGGGACCATTCTATGGCTAAAGGAGCGCATCATGCTTCCAAATTATGTGCCGCCAAGGCCACCCACTCCTCAGAGCAGCAATCCACCTTCGCCGCCACCTCACCATTCTCCAGCGCAACCGTCGCCTTCACCGCCTCACCGCTCAGCGCAACCGTCTCCATCGCCGCCTCAGCCGTCGCCGCCGCCGCCTCAGCCGTCTCCGTCCCCTGAGCCTCAGAGACAAAAGCGGAAGTATACTAAGGGGGGCAGCACCACCAGCAGCAGCAAGAGCACGTTCCGATCACCGAAACGTAAGCTATCGCCCCTCCCAAAAGTACCTCATCAGAATATGAAGAAGCTACCTTGCGAGAAGACAGATAAGGAAACTGATGCGACCGCAGCTGCCCATTATGAAAAGTGGAAGATTGACATGGCTAACAAGAAAAAGCCGATAGAGGCATTTTTCCCGGTCACCGCAGAAGATAAAGCCAAATTAAGATTCAGCTTCACCAACCCATAGCGCTCACATCAGACTATAATCGCTCTATTACCAAGTCAGATGAGGCAAAAGAGCGGAGAGTCGGGAAAGAAGTTTCCCAGCTCGGACAACAGAAAAATCAATCGGTCGAACCGCTCAAAGTGTACGATACCAATGAGTGGATGATCCAGGAACGGCATGATCCGAACATTGATCCGGAGTTTGTTCGCCTGTATGGAGAAAAATCTCAATTATATGGACTGTCTATTACTGAGTACATGAGCCGTATGCATGAGTTTGAGGGGTACCAAGAAACAGCATACGTGTACCAGTACGGGGCTCCTCTCGTCAAACCCGAGTTATTCAAAGATCTACCAACAAAAATGCGAAGATTGCATAAATGGTACATCCAAGCCTGTGCTGATTCTAAAAACTGGATCTATGCTGCATATAAACACCACCATTACGGTCATGAAGATGACTTCATACTGATTGAATTTCCAGAATTATTTCAGTTTTACCAACAAGGCACCCTCGACAAAGCTATCGTCACTGCCTATTGTTTGTAAGTATTATTAATTTCTGTAATTAAGTCTTTCTAGCTCTTCTCATTCGTTTCTTTTATAATCTTACTAATCACTATACTAATTATATATGCAGAATGAAGATTCAAGAATGCAACAAAGGAGAAATCTTTGACCTTGAGTTTGTTGACTGTAATTTCGTTCATGAAGTTACTCTAAAAACAAATCCCAACGAGACAGAGGATAACTTGTTCAGAGTGTTGAAGTATTTCAGCAACAGAAGGGAAATACTATTTCCTTACAACGCTACGTGAGTGTTACTGACTTGTACACATTCCATTTTCGATCACTCGATGTTAAGCGTATAATTGACTCGTGTTATATTTTGTTAGTGTGTCAAGCTTCCACTATATTCTCTTAATCATTTCTATTGACACCGGAGTAGTAAAAGTCCTGGACTCGAAAAGCACACCATTAGAAAAGTGGGCGGACATGCAGGAATGCCTCCAGAGGGCTTGGAAACGGTTCACCGCCAAAACTATGGGTAGATCCATGATTGTAAGTACTACTTGCTAGATCCATGCATATCTTTGATTCTAGTTTCAATACCACCATTATCATGCTTGATTATTATTTTGATTGAACTCCGTTCTCGTAAAGTGCTTGAGGCAGGAAGCCGGGAATAACTTATGTGGATACTATGTCTGCGAGTTCATTCGCCAGACGACCAAACACAAGGGGGCAGACCGGAACATCAAAAAAATTGAAGTACGATAAACAATAATCACAACTTTATTTTATTACCACCAATTGTGTTTAGTTTCATTCATACATATTGATCCCCTTCTTTATATTAGCTCGAACGGATGCGAGACGGTCTTCTATCACAAGAACGCGTGCAAGCAATTCAAGAGGAAATTGCCGGATTCTTGTTAGAACAAGTCATAGATCCGAAAGGAGAGTACTATTACCCACTTCATTTGGAAGGGTGAAGTGTATAAAAGAAGTGTAAATTAGATCAAATTCGTGTGAGAGTATCGTTTGTAATTGTAATATGTTTCGACCAAGAAAACGGATGAGACGGTGTATATATTTGTGATCATGCATGATGTGTAATATATATATCGTGGTTTCATTATTGTTGTATATATGTAGTACCATTAAATTTATAAAAAAAATCAAAATAGCCCGAAATGCTGCCGCGGCAGAAAAATAAACCAAAAATCCTGCCGCGGCACAGAGACCAACGATCCCGGTTCATGCCCAGAACCGGGACCAATGATCCACCCCTGCGCCCGTCTCTGGTGCTGCCACGTGGGGAACCACTGGTCCTGGTTTTTCCCACGAACCGGGACCAATGATCCACCCCCACCCCCCCCTCGTAGCTCGCCCGCCCACGTGGAGACCCATTGGTCCCGGTTCGTGCGCGAACCGGGACTAGCAGTAGTCCCGAGTGATTGGTCCCGGTTCTGGAACCGGGACCAATGGCCCTTATGAACCGGGACTAGAGGCCATTTTTCCACCAGTGAAGGATACAACAATACATACCTATATGCCCTTTAACGTTAGTTACAAGTTTTTTTACCAAAACAACAATGCTCGGGCTAAACTTAGTGGCTGGCCATGTAGTTCGGCCTTCACAGACTGCTTTCATGCAAAGAAGAAACATCTTGGATGGTATAGTAATTCTGCATGAGGTACACGAGCAACATAGGAAAAGGTTGAATGGGGTATTTTTAAAAATTGTTTTTGAAAAGGACTATGATAAAGTCAAGTGGTCCTTTCTTCAGGAAACTATCATAATGAAAGGTTTCTCTGTAGAGTGGACCGCTCGTATTCAATGTTTCGTGTCTAGAAGTAGCCTTGCTATCAAAGGCAATGATGATGTTGGTAAATACTTTTAGACAAGGAAGGGTTTAAGACAAGGTGACCATTATACTATTTAATATAGTGGTGGATATGTTGGCTATCTTGATTGAGCGTGCTAAAGCTGATGGCCAGATTGAAGGTTTAGTACCTCATCTTGTTGATGGTGGTATATCTATCCGCGACGATACGATTCTATTTATGGAACATGACCTAGAGAAGGCTAAGAATCAAAAATTAATATTATCAGTGTTCGAGCAACTTTCTAGACTAAGATCAATTTTCATAAGAGTGAATTGTTTTGCTTCGGTGAGGCCAAAGACGAGGCTCGCCTCTATGCCGATTTATTTTGTTGTGGTCAAGGTCAGTTTCCAATTAACTATTTGGGGATACCGATTCATTATCATAGACTTGCAAATGCTAAGTGAAAACACGTCGAGTAAAGACTACAATTAAGATTAAGTAGTTAGAAAGAAAAATTACTATCTCTTGGTGGAAGATTGGTGCTCATATATTTTGTACTAAGCAATCGGGTACTAGATATGATCTCTTTCTTCTAGTTATCAAAAGGAGTCTTACATAGATTGGATTATTTTCGGTCAAGATTCTTTTGGCAAGAAGATAGTGAGAAAAAGAAATATTCATTGGCCAAATGGAGTGTGGTTTCCTGGCCCAAGGACCAAGGTGGTCTTGGGATACATGACCTTCAGGTAAAAAACACCACTCTTTTAGATAAATGTCTTTTTAAAGCTGCTTACGGAGAGGGGGTTTGGCAAACCCTCCCGAGGAAAAAATATGTTGGATCAAAAGCGTTCTCTCAAGTGCTATGGAAGCCGAGAGGCTCGCATTTCTGGGCCCGGCAACGAAGAAACACTTTTTCCGCTTTGCACATGTTCTATGGATCGGAAGGAGTACATTTTTTTTTTTTGCTCGGAAAGAATGTGGCTGTTCTACTTTGTACTCTGCCTAGTTTGGCCATTTCGTGACTAGCTTGCACAGTTTGTTTGACGATGTGCCTTAGCTAGTTTGATTTCTCTCTCCCTAATTAGCTCTTCAATAATTTAGCTGTGCGCCATTAGTACATTACATCAACTAGCGAATTATCTAGCTAGCATGCGGACATAGAACCTGAGGTGGTTCACGGGCTCTGCTCATATGTCCTCCAGTCATGTGCAAATTTACGAGCACTTCCTGCCCCGATCAACAAATTTATCCCAGTGCCTTCTATTCTCAGAGCTCCACATTTCTGCTTTAATTTAGCAGCTAAGCGTAGGCGAAAGGTTGTTCGCAGAAATTTTATGACTTAAAAAAAGAAGTCTTCTCTTTGCGCATAGTCTGAACTGACAGAGATAAGAGTTCACAGAGTGAAGGTGAGCTGAGGAGGGAAGGTAATGCGTGTGCGTGTTTGTGAATATATATTGACAAATGACAATCACTTGTGAGTTGTGACCGACAAGAAGCTGCCTGGTATTTCTAATCTAAGATGCTATGGGTTCGGCAATGCTGTGGTAAGTAAATTGACTAGCATAAATATGCATTGGGCGAGGAGCGTTGGGACTATGGTAGGTAGATTGACTAGCATAAATACGCACGTGTTTGTGAATATGCATATTATATTATACTATAGCTTAAGCCTGAGTAAAAGCAAGCCATCTAAGGTTATCTGCCGCGCACGCGTTTCTGACTGTTTGATCTTCACTATGAGTCATCTCAGTCGCGCAGTTTCAGGTGCTGATCGAAGTCTTACGAGTTGGTCCCTCTCGTCCCCCATCCCCATCTTGATCACGTTCCCCTCCACCCGAGCTCCCGAGTCCTGAGCTCCGGTCCCACCTAGCCCCTCCTCTATCTCCCCAGCAACCTGCGTCGTCGCCTCCACTCCCGAGCTCTC
Organism: Avena sativa; assembly: GCA_916181665.1. Taxonomy (NCBI): domain Eukaryota; kingdom Viridiplantae; phylum Streptophyta; class Magnoliopsida; order Poales; family Poaceae; genus Avena; species Avena sativa. The sequence goes on from OV702292.1 coordinate 70,094,748, forward strand.
CCTCCCACCTCTGCTCCCTCCATCCCTCCACTCACGAGGCCATTGCCTCCCGTCCAACTCCCGCATCCAGCGTCGGCCGTCTCTGCTTTCCCGCCTTGAACCTGCCCAATACCGACTCAACTTCTCCCCCCGACCTCGTGCACCCGTCCGCCACACCGCTATGCTGGTGGTGAGGAAGATAAGTAGGAGGTGAGCACGTCGGACGATGAGGGTGAGAGAGAGAGGGTGCGGCGCGGGTAGAGATGCTCCTATGAGAGACTACATGATATGCCGCATCATCCTCACTGCTTTGACTGAAAAATCAGAAACGGATGGTGAAAAAAAATTAAAAAAGAGAAGGCCCCTCCGCTTCCAAGCTCTCCCTCTCACCTCCACTCCCTCTGCCCCCTCCACTCACGAGGCCACTGCCTCCTGTCCAGCTCACAGATCCAGCGTCAGCCGCTTTGCTTCCCCGTCTCGAACCTGCCCAATACCGATTCAACATGGCCCCCAACCTCGCGCACCTGTCCGCCGCCACGCTTTGCCAGCGGTGAGGAATATAAGGAGGAGGTGAGTGCGTGAGACGGTGGGGGTGAGAGAGGGCAACACGAGTAGAGACGCTCCAGTGCAGGACTATGCGAAGGTGTTGCATAATCCTCACCGCTTTGACTGGAAAAATCACGGACGGATGGCGGGAAAAAGGAATTGAAAAGGAGAAGGCTCGCGAGGCATGCGATGACGCGGCGCAGAGCGATCGTCCAGAACCTAGAATCTACAGTAACCGAACGGAAGAATCGCTGAACGGAAAACATGGAGCACTAACAGGGCGAGAAATTCTCGTGCCCTGCGAGAAACGGTCGTGTTTCATGTCACTTCAACAATTAATATGTATGTATTCCTAAAAAAAGCAGAATAATATGATTTTGGCCCTTCTTAGGCTCTTAAACTGAATTTTCTTTTGAATATATTGGTACATTGCAAACGTATCCATAATTTTTGATGTTCCATGCTTGATTTTATCTACTTTCTTATGTTTTGTTCACACTTTGGAGTACTTTTCATATGATTTCTTGGACTAACCTATTAACAAGAGCCACAGCGCCAGCTGCCTGTTTTCTGCTATTTTTGGTTTCAGGAAATTCAGAAAATAAATATTCTCGAAATTGGACTGGACAAAAGCCAAAATCAGTTTTTCACCGAGGGACACCAGGAGCCAGAATACGAGACAGAGAGGGGCTGGGGCCCGGCCACACCACATGGCCGCGCGAGCCAGGCCTGGCCGCGCGGGCTAGGCCTGGCCGCGCCAGGGGGTGGTCTGGCCGCCCCAGGCACCCTCTCGGCCTCCCTCTTCGCCTATAAGTTGCCTCCTGATCTAAAAACCAAGGGGGTTTTCGACGTTTTTCCAAAAGGAGTTCTGCTCCGCCACCACCACCAGATTCCACGAAACAGCACCAGAAACTCCGTTCTGGCACCCTGCCGGGACGGAGAATTGGAGGAGATCATCGCCATCATCATCACTATCGCTTATCCATCGACCATCCATGTTTCCCCCACCTATGAGTGAGTAATCCCCCGCTGTAGGCTATGGGAATGGTAGGGATTGGATGAGATCGTTCATGTAATGGCATCAGATTGTTAGGTCATGGTGCCTAGTATCTACTATTAGTACTTTTTGACTTTGTTGTGACTTATTATGCTTAATGCTTGTCACTAGGACCCGAGTGCCATGATTTTAGATCTGAACATGTTATTGATTCATTATGATAGTATTATTTTTGGTCTTACCTGTAAGTTGTATACACACGTTGTTGTCCAGAACCAATGGCCCTGAAGTGATAGAAATCGGGATAACCGGAGGGAATGGCTTTGATGTGAGGATCACATGTGTTCACGGAGTGTTAATGCTTTGCTCCGGTGCTCTATTAAAAGGAGCACCTTAATTGCTAGTAGTTCCCTTGAGGCTCCGCTGCAAACGGGATGGCAGGATAAAAGATATTGTGCAAGTTCTCATTGCGAGCACGTATGACTATATATGGAACACATGCCTAGGATTATCTAGTACTTGGGTGCTTTATCTTATTTATCTGCAATTGCCCTATGTTCTGATTGCTATGTGAATTGTCTTGTCCATGCAACGCCCGTCCATCCATCCCTATGCCTACCGCACTCAAATCCTACTGTTTACTGTTGTTGTTACTACTGTCTTTACTTTACTACTGCTGTTACTTTACTATTCCTACTACAAAACTGTTGCTACTGATAAACTGCTGTGAGCAAGATTGTTTCCAGGTGTAGCTGAATTGACAACTCAGTTGTTAAGGCTTATAAATATTCTTTGGCTCCCCTTGTGTTGAATCAATAAATTGGGTTTCACTTCCCTCGAAAATACTGCGATACACCCCCTATACTTGTGGGTCATCAAGACTATTTTCTGGCGCCGTTGCCGGGGAGCATAGCTTTATTTATCAAGTCCACTTGTAATCACTATTGTTCAAGCTTAGTTTATTTCTGCCTTGTTTGCTTGTTTCTTTATCAAAAATACAAAAAAAAATTAGTTCCTACTCTAGTTGTTATTTGTGTTGGTCTGTTATTGTCTTGCTTTATCATGCTTTCTATCAATGGTTTTTTTCTTTGAAACTGAATCTTATTGGCAAGGTGGTTTCACGGAAGATCAAAAATATTATTATAAGGAACACTGCTTGTCACAAACAGGAAAACACTTATGGGAAAAAATTGATAAATTGTATACCATTACTAGAAACGTGTGCTCTACTTATAATATTACTTATTGCTTTGATAAATCTTGTTGCTGTAAGAGGTATAAACATCTCCCTTTTCAATGCGAGTATAATGATAATGTTACCATATCTTCTTATGTTAAAGGAAATTATGAATTTTATGATGTGGAACAAATAGAAGAATTTATTGCTTGGAAGAGTGCATTTGAACTTGCTAGTTTGCTTGAAAATATTGATGATTCACCTTATAAATGTGAGGTTTATGATATACTTAAATTTTGCTTTGATAATTACAAGGAAGAAAATGGCTATATTCTTGAATATATTAATAGATGTTTTCCACAAATGGAAGAGACTAATGCCTTGCGGGATCTTATGGAAGAAGAAATTGATGAACCTGAAAGCTCATTGGATGAAAAAGAGGAGGAGAGTGATGAAAAAAAGGAGGAAGAATGGATTAGCTACCCATGCCTACCTTCTAATGAGAGTAACTCTTTATCCCTTACATTATTTGATTGTCCCCCATGCTTACCAAAGGAGGATAAATTTTATGCTCATGTTATCTATGATAATCCTTTATTTGTGCCTAACTTTGAGATGCATGGTACTAAAGAGTTTTGCTTAGAAATTGTTTATGATAAGGCTCTAGACGATGGTCCTATATTGAATGATCAGTCATCTTGTTATAGAATTATTAAAAGTGGGTTTGAAGGTTTTAATCCCACTATTTTTGAGCTTGATAAAAATTATGTGTTTGTAGATCATAAAAAGCATGCTTTATGTGATAGTTATATTGTTGAGTTTATTCATGAGGCTACTGAAAATTATTATGAGAGAGGAAAATATGGTTGTAGAAGTTTTCATGGGATTGACACACCTCTCTATGTGCTGAAAGTTTTGAAGTTACTCTTGTTTTATCTTCCTATGCCTGTCATTTTGTTCTTTGCAAATTTATTTACATACAAGATTCCTATGCATAGGAAGTGGGTTATTCTTAAATGTTTTTTGAATTTGCTTCTCGATGCTCTCTTTTACTTCAATTCATATTTCTTATGTGAGCATCCTCTCAAACTATCATGCCTAACTTAAATCCGTTAAAGAAAAGTACTTATTAGGAGATAACCCAAAAGTGTTAGATGAGTCTTGAAAGTTATTACTTCAGTAATAACCGCTCCTTATCCTTTTTATTTTCTTTTTGTGCCAAGAGTAACCTCTAATGAGAGAGAAGTAATGGTTGGGAAAGTTGCTGTCCCGAAACAGATTTCTGTGCTTTACTGTAAAAATTCGTGTAAAATCTCTATACGTCCTTTTGAGGCGTGAATTTTTGTGCTTCTGCCCCAGGTTGTTATCTAACTTTCGTTAGTTCAATACATTTTGATTTGAGCAACATAAGGTCTTCGAAAAAATTCGTCTTTACCTGCTGGTCTGGTTTGACAGATTTCTGCCATTTTCTGCATTTGCTTCTTGTTGGTTCCTTTTTGAGTTCTTTTGGGGAATTGAGCTTTTTGAGGGAAATGCCACAATAGCTAGTGATTTAATGGAAGTTTTATTGGTGTTGAAACTGAATCCAAAAACTTATTATCTTGAGTGCACTAATTTCACTAATAAAGATTGTGTAAAGTTTTGTATGAACAAAAAATTTCAGGTGTATGGAAGGAATGAGTAATAAGATGAAGGATGGACTAAAGCTCAAGCTTGGGGATGCCATCCATGTCACCCCAAGAAATATCCAAGAAGTACAAGCGTCAAAGCTTGGGGATGCCCAAGGCATCCCCTTGTAGCATCCCATCTGTCTAACATATGTAATGCTACATGGTTTAGTAATATAATGGCTACTTCCTACATATAATTGTTGCATCATAATTATATCATGCTCATGTCATCATGCCACCTTGCATTTGAGCATCATATAAAACCCTTTTGATTTAGTTCTTCTCTCATATGCATTATTAATTGTATTTGGCTCTTGATATATTGTATTTGAATCTTGATAAATGCTTGATGCCCAAGTTGAGTTGGGGGCATATCTTTTGTTCCACTTCCCCACCTTTCCTTATCACCACCTTATAATTCCACCATTCTACTTACCCATGGGCTTTTATTTTCTTTTGGTATTTAATCTAGCTCATGGGAGATGGGATGGATCCAATTCTATTTTCTTTTGCCTGGCCTTTATTCCACATTTTTGGTAATGCATGGGAATCATGCCATGTTATATTATTATTGTTGTCATAAGAATAAAACATGGAATTTAATGATTATGCATGGGCCATGCAAGAGTACCACCATCTTTAACTCCTTTGTGTTTCTCTTTGTTTTTAGTGGATCTTTCTTTTGTGGGAGCCTCTCCATCTCTCTCCACCATCCCCATGTTCCCAACAAAACTTTTCCCCCATCATGCATGATCAAGTGGGATCATTTCTTCCCATAAACCCCACCTCTCTATCTCTCTTGTGTTTTTCCTCACCATCAACTTGTGCTCAACCACAAACCCTCACCTCACTCCATACCCATCTCCTTGGCCCTTTAATCAAAAATTTGCAAAAATCTCCAAAAAGGTTTACTTTATGAGCTGGCTTAAATCTGCAACAAAACAAAAACAAGACAATTAGATAAATAAAAAGAAATAAACAAGTGAGTGACCCAGCAGCAGCCCACCTACCTGGCCGCAGCCCAGCAGCTCCGGCCCACCCTTCTTTTCCTCCTGGGCCTCCCCTTTCTCTTTCTCTGGCCCGATACCGCTTCGCCGTTTGCCGCCGTCTCCCTCTGTTCCTCTTCTCCGTCGCTCCCTCTCTGCGCAGCGACAGACGGCAGCGGGCAGGTGGCCGTCCCCGCCGTCATCCGCGTCAGCAGCACGCCGAGCGCGTGGCCGCCCGCCCTTATCTTCTCGCGCCGCGCGGTCAAACCCTAGCTGCCCGACCTCGTTCTCCCCCTCCCTCCTCTCATGCGTGCCATGGCCGTCGCGGGACAGAGCCCCACGACGCCGCTCCCGTACTAGTTGGAGACCAGGGACTCACACACGGAGCACCGCCGCAGACCGTGGCGTCGTTCCCGCCTGCTAGGAGGAGCCGGACTCGCTCGGAGCCGCCCCTCGCCAGCGAACCGCGCACCACCGCCGCAACATCGTTGTCCCCTCCGCTCCGGCCATCCCATCCTCCGTTTTCCGTGGGAATCAGACGAGGTGAGCGCCCCCTCGTTCCTCTCCTGTTTCCTCCCCTCCGCGCGCCGAGTGTCGCCCGATTTTGACCCCCGCCGGTGAGGTGCCCCGTAGACGAGCAGTACAAGGCCATGCGCTTCCCCCCTGTTCCTTGAAGCCCTCCGCCCGGTACAGTCCCCCTCCGAGGAGCCTTCCTGAACGAGATCCGTAGCTGGTGTTCCCCTCTCCTCGTTTTGTTTTGGCGGCAACGCGAGATTCGCCACCGTTCCGCCGCAAACCTCGCCGGAAAACCTCGCCGTCGTCGGGACCGTCGCGGTTCAGTACATGCAGGTGTAGTACACAGCCGTAGCAGTTTTGCAGAAAGCCCCCCCCCCCCCCCCCCCCCCCCGCACTTTTGTCGATCACGCCCAAGTCCTTAGCAGCCCCAGCGACCCCACGAGTTAGCCCCGGTGTAGTTTTGCAAGAAAGCCCCCGTGGTTTGGAGTTTCTCAACCCGCGCTCCCCCAGATCCCACACGTGGCAGGCCCCTGCTAGCGCGCCCGTGTGTGGCCCCGCGGAATGGCCGGCCCCACCGTCAGTCACTGCAGCTAGTCTCCCCCGCGGTGTAAAAAGCTTTCGCCGCGCCAGTTCGTCCAGTCAGCACCTAGCCCACCCGTCTGTGACTGTGGCTTGGTGTGGCTGAGTGCAAAAAGGTTTTCGTTTATCTGTTTAATAAAAACAATTTCCAGAAATGTTTTAATATGATTTAACTTCTGTTTTTAATAACTTTTAATTGCTAATTCCAAATAATACATATGATATATGTTTTTGAATCAGAAAAATGTGAGGATTTAAAATATGCCCTTAAAAATATTATTTGAGCACTTTAAAATTTCGAGATGATTAAAATTACAATAAAATACCCTTTTCTTAATAAATTAATAAATTTAATTATATAACTCCAAATTTGACAAATAATATGTCTAAATCGATCAGCGCGACGAGCCCATTCTATCTATGCATTCCTTGTTCTGAATTGCAGCATGCATCATATAAATATTAAGTGTACAGCAAGTGTTATGAGAGCAAACCGGACTAAAAACTAAATAAAATGCTTTAATCTTGTACCCCACACCTCACCCATGCCATGCTACTTTATTGCCATGCAATTGTGCATCATTCATCATGGCATGCTTGTTTGCTTTCGCATTTCAAAACATATGCTTGTGCCCTTTATTTATGTTGGCCCTTGTTTGTTTGGTTCTTTTTCGAATAGACGCTGAGCAGGGGATATATCAGGAATCCCAGGAGCACTACCCAGATCCGACTCTCGCTTCAACTGAGCTGCCAGGCAAGCACTACCACATGCTTGCATACATATAGTACATATTTCCTCTATCTTATTCTTGCATCATTGAGTCGCGATTGCATTAAATTGAATCCCAAGTACTGCATAGCCTTTACTTTTAAACCCCACCGAAGCTTGTTCCTCCATCCCATGAGCCATTACTACAGGAGTTGTTTGAGCCATGCGGGTCGTAGAACAGCATGTGTAGGGTATGTGAGAGTTTGATGGATAACGAGGTACCTAAACAACTTAACCTGAGTAGTAATGGGATAACTAATGAAAGTGGCACCGGTGAGAAATATCTGTTATTTAGTTCTTCATGCTCACTTGTGTCCCGTAGGACCCCGAGTACTTGATTCATGTTCCTTGACTATTCGCACTATCCACATCCGAGAGGCCTTATGGATCCCCCTGAGCCAGAGCTTGATTCATTCTTATTTCTTGGGGCCACAAAGTAGTTTGGGGCTTTATTACTATCTTGTACTTATGCCATGCTTTACTGCTTTATTTAAGATTGTGCGTGGAGCACCTGTACTATTTTGGATCGTGACACGTTTTCGCTGTATTGACAAGCCAAGTCACACTTTCGGGTTCCCAGTCGTTTACCGCCGTCCACACAAACCTTGGGTCCGTCTCGGAGCCGGCCGACTTCGTTGCGGGTAGCTTAATGGGGTGGCCCCCTAAAACATTTCTGAATCCTATGATCGCTTTGTCGTGAATGCCTCGTTGGGTTTTGATTTGGTTTTTCCGAGGTTGATCGAGTGTGTGTTCTATTTGTGCACCCCTGCAGGGTAAATCTTTCTGAAAGCCGTGTCCGCGGTTATGGACGATTTGGAGCACAGTTTCTCGATCATAGACAAGTATAACTAAAGAACCGCTTTTAATTTGACTAAGTACATGACTAGTAAATAGTGCAACACTCATGGAATGGCTAATAAAACTGCCAACGGATGGGGGGGTTGTTCGTCCGCTTTCTTGTTGGTAAGCGAGAAGGAGGATGGATCTGTTAATTATACTGTTATAACTGTTGTTCTTAATTAACGGACATCCGTCTATCATTGGTTAGGCGGATGGTTAGCGAGTATCTATAGACTTGTTAGTTATTACCTTTTGCTGCAATTGCGTCACCCCAGGTTATGTCCCCTTTAGAGGCATAAAGACTTGCTGAGTACCCCTAGGGTCTCACACGATAAATTGTTTGATTCAGATGAACAGGTATATTCGCAAGATGGATACTGGGTGGAGGAGACGGAGGATGTCGGCAACGATCACTCGGTGTAGAGATTCCGGGAACGGGGATCCGTGAGATCTGTGGGCGGGATGTGTTTAACTATGTGGCATCTTATGCCGATTTGCTTCTTATCCGTACTCGGATCTTGTTTTCCTCTTCCGCCTGATACTCTGATGTTCGATGCATGAGGAGATATCCTAAACTATTATATCTATCTAGGATATTTGGATCTTGTCGTATGGCGTTGCAATATTTCTATTTCTTTTAGATAGAATGGCTCTGAGGACTGTTGTATGTGGCTTGCATACATACTCACTTGTGTATGTAGTTGATCCCTTCGCCTGCCGATTACGCCGCTCGTTCTTGTCTCGATGTTCTGGAAATGGTTAGGACGGCCGAAAGGTCTACCTATGAGTGGCCCTTGGCCCCACCGTACTATTTTAACCATTTTCGCTCATCCAGGCATGTAACTAAGAGCGTAATTCACCGAGGTAGTTACACCCCTCTTTATCAATAAAAATCCCAGGTTTCTTCCAAACGCTTCATTTTTATTGTTTCATGCACAGTTGTGTTGTTCTTGGAGCGTCTTCTTTTTTGTTTTCGTTTTGGTTTTTTGTTTGCTTGGTTTGCTTAGTTTGCTGTATAAATTGGTTGGACCCCCTCTTTCATACATTGGTTTTCAAATAGTTTGGTTTGGATTGGAAAAGAGTAGGAAAGTTCATGCTTAATTGGTAAAGAGAGCTTGTTTTTGACTGTGGCCTATGCTTTGTCATGCCATGCTTGATATTGTTTTGGATTTATGCTTAGTATTCTTTGTAGTAGCATGACTTGTTATAAACAATTGAGATTGCTTAATGTGCCTTAGAAGGATCATGCATTGTTTTAGCATATTAAAACATAGTATTGTGGTATTCTCCTTTGATGCTTTATTTGGGTTGACTTGGCACATGCTCACACCATGTTATGACTATCCCAAGTCACCATAGCCTTGATGATCTTTTAGTTTTCAACTTGTAGTATCACTTTATGCTTTGTCCAATGATGTTTTGTCGCTCTGCATTATTATGGCCATTATTGCTCTCTTAGTTTGTCGCTCCCAGCCTTTTGCTAGCCTCCGCAACCAAGTATGAGTTCCACTCATGCATCCAACTCCTTAAACCAAGTTATTCCAAAGAGTCCACCATACCTACCTATTAGCTTATGCTATTCTAAGTATATTCATGCTTTTGTTTACCTTCCGAATTAAACTTGTTATGAGAAAACTAGTGATTAAAGCTCTCTCGAACTTTATGACACACTTTACTTTTCTTGCCTTTAATAAACTTGAACCATTGTGTCGTATATGTTGTATATGCTTGCACTTATATGTTGGGGATTAGCAGAACCATGTTGTCATGGGGAACACTTGCAACATTGCACTTGTACTTTGTACCTAGTTGATATCATGCTCTTTTGTCTATGGATGTCGCGGTGTGATGAAAGGGGAGCTTGTAAGTCCATGGAGTTATGTATATGTGTTAGAGAAACGCCTGGGCCGCTGGTATAATCCATGCTGACATGGTGGAAACCTGCAGCGTAATCATAATGAGCTGTCTATGAAGCATTCTTCTTATAAAAAAAGAGTCCTATATTGAGAAAAAAAGAGAAAAAGAAAAAAAAGGTTATGAAAAAAGGAAAGAGAGAAAAAAGCACCATATTCCCATGGTAAATAAGAAGATTGCTGAGATGCTCGTTGTCTGCTTGCCTTGTCATTTTGATATGGGGATTCTTCCGTATCATCGGGCAAGGGGTACCCCGTTGGCGGTTATCTATGATACACATGTACTTACGATGACAAGAACTTACCGGTGACTAAACTTGAGTAGCATGAGGAGCGACCCTCGTATTCAAGGGACATGAGATTTCCAACTTATACTTCGTCAAGCATATACACCATAGTTTGTTCACTTTAACCTTAATCACTTCAAGATGCTTATGATAGGGGCAATGAGAGCTGAAAGCTATTAAGTACCATAATTTTTGGAAGCTCTTTATGAAACTTGAGTCTCTACTTCCTTCTTTGAAGGCATTTCTTTTACTTTTATGTTGAGTCTCCACCTTCTATCTTTATGCACCTACTTTGAGAGCATAGTGGCCATTCTTAGTTCTATGTGCATTGTCCCAAGACTTGTTGATTGATGCATTGCTTTGATATTGCTTGTTTTAAACTATTTGTATCTAGTCAATCTTATGAACTTTGAAGGTGTCCTATGCATTTATGTTTTCTACTCTATGAGGGACAAGCTGAATGCCACTATGCTATGTTTTCTTTATGTGAAACAAACAAACGTCTTGCAAAGCATTGTTTTCATGAATCTTTTGTTTGTGCATTTTTATGTTGCAGCATTGTTGCTTTGCCTTATTGTTAGAACTTTGTCTTTCATGTTATGATTGAAGTACTATGATCCCAACTATCAATGTTTTGCAAATACTTTGATCAAGTTTATGATGGTGCATGTCACCTTAAAAATATTCTTTTCTTTTTATCACTTACCTACTCGAGGACGAGCAGGAGTTAAGCTTGGGTATGTTGATACGTTGCAAACGTATCCATAATTTTTGATGTTACATGCTTGTTTTATATACTTTCTTATGTTTTGTCCACACTTTGGAGTACTTTTCATATGATTTCTTGGACTAACCTATTAACAAGAGCCACAGTGCCAACTCCCTGTTTTCTGCTGTTTTTGGTTCCAGGAAAGTCAGAAAATGAATATTCTCGGAATTGGACGGGACAAAAGTCAAAGTAAGTTTTTCACTGAGGGACACCAGGAGCCAGAATACGAGATGGAGAGGGGCTGGGGCCCGGCCACACCACCTGGCCGCGCGGGCCAGGCCTAGCCGTGCCAGGGGGTGGTCTGGCCGCCCCGGGCACCCCCTCAGCCTCCCTCTTCGTCTATAAGTTGCCTCCTGACCTAAAAACCAAGGGGGGTTTCGACGTTTTTTCAGAAGGAGTTCCGCTCCGCCGCCGCCACCTGATTCCACGAAACAACACCAGAAACTCCATTCTGGCACCCTGCCGGGATGGGGAATTGGAGGAGATCATCGCCATCATCATCACCATCGCTTCTCCATCGACCACCCATGTTTCCCCATCTATGAGTGAGTAATCCCCCACTGTAGGCTATGGGGATGGTAGGGATTGGATGAGACGTTCATGTAATGGCATCAGATTGTTAGGGCATGGTGCCTAGTATCTACTATTAGTACTTTTTTACTTTGTTGCGACTTGTTATGCTTAATGCTTGTCACTAGGGCCCGTCTGCCATGATTTCAGATCTGAACATGTTATTGATTCATTATGATAGTATTGTTTTTGGTCTTACCTGCAAGTTGTATACACACGTTTTTATCCGGAACCAATGGCCCCGAAGTGACAGAAATCAGGATAACCGAAGGGAATGGCTTTGATGTGAGGATCACATGTGTTCACAGAGTGTTAATGCTTTCCTGCGGTGCTTTATTAAAAGGAGTACCTTAATTGCCAGTAGTTCGCTTGAGGCCCCGCTGCAAACGGGCTGGCAGGATAAAAGATGTTGTGCAAGTTCTCATTGTGAGCATGTATGACTATATATGGAACACATGCCTAGGATTATCTAGCACTTGGATGCTTTATCTTATTTATCTGCAATTGCCCTATGTTCTGATTGCTATGTGAATTGTCTTGTCCATGCAACGCCCGTCCATCCATCCCTATGCCTACCGCACTCGAATCCTACTGTTTACTGCTATTGTTACTGCTGTCTTTACTTTACTACTGCTGTTACTTTACTATTCCTACTACAAAACTGTTGCTACTGATAAACTGCTGTGAGCAAGATTGTTTCCAGGTGCAGCTGAATTGACAACTCAGTTGTTAAGGCTTATAAATATTCTTTAACTCCCCTTGTGTCGAATTAATAAATTGGGTTTCACTTCCCTCGAAAATACTGCAATACACCCCATGTACTTGTGGGTCATCATATATTAGCATATATCGAAAATACATGAGATGCTTCTTTAATTGATACATGTTTTACGTTGTTCTACAATTTCAACACGAGTTAACAAAAATTTCAGTGCATTGACTTGGAGTATACTCTATGATTAATGAACAAGCAGGTTCCATCGACTAAGTGGGTCCAAAAGAAATGTCATAATTTCCACTTTTATATTTTGATGTACATAAATTATCAAACTTGATTACATATTAGATCTCGCTTTTATGTATAGATTTGTGGCAACTTCTAGCCATACCTTCTCTTTTAAATTATATTGAACCAGTGAATAATTTGCAATATATCAAGTATAACTCCTGCATATAATTAGTATATATGTAATCTGGTTGTCTATATTGACTAAACTAACCATTTAATAATCCAGCCACTTATAAGTGTTGAATGCACAGTTGTGTGTTCCTTTGGAGCTCTGCAATCCAAATGGTTGCACGCATCGATTTTGAGACAGCCGAACATGGTTACCGTATGTATCTTTATAAGTTAGCTTGTTTTGATATTATTATTTTTTACCTTGATCATGTAACATGCCAGTTTTTTGTGGTACTGAACTTGGTCTATTGCTTGATGTATTTTTATTTAAAGTTCGTTCGATGTACCTTTTTGTATACACGAAGAAACACTGGTAACCCTATGTTCCTTATGAGTTTTAATATGAAATAAGGGTCTGCTTCTTGTGTCTATGGTTAGATCTCTCAGTTTCAGATATGTCTAACACGTAAACAACATATTTACCAATTAATTTATGGTAATATATTTAAATAGTAGTGAGTGAATACAATCCATCTACCACATTCTGCCAAATAGACGGTAGGCGACGCGGCGAAACGCATATGTCCGGTAAGTATTCATTCTCCAAAGAAAAGGAGCATTGGGACTGAGATCGAACCGGCTACCCATATGGCGAGATATGGAGCCATGAAGTAGACCGTGAATAAGAAATGTGCTTCCTCGTATTGTTCTGCCTTTAACCACTTAAGAACCGTTTGAAATGGGATATGTACCAATTCCAAACACCACCTTAGAGCATCTATAACAGATATTGCAAACTCGCTTACACCGCAAATCACGCTTGCAGTACGAAAATAGCTAGCGCGGAACAGATGCACTAAAACGGAATTGCATATTTAAAAGCATCAATTGGCGCCCGATTCATACATACGGGGGAGGTTTGACATATTTACAGCAAAAATTGATGCCGCGCCGTAGCATCTACCGGCGGTACCTACTCACAGGTCTTCTACGGCGTTACTCACATGTCTTCTACGACGTCGGCGGCGCCTACTCCTCGTCGGAGTAGTCGACGATGAAGAAGCTAGGGCTGGCCTAGTGCTCGCGCTGCGATCGGCGAAGGACACGGCGCAGCTCGCGTTGCTCGCGATCGTGCTGGAGGCGGCGACGCTTTGCGCGGTCCCACAGGTCGGAGACGAGGGGCCCGAGCGAGTTGAACTTCGCTTTGCGGAACCCATCGTCCTCCTCTGCGCTGTCGTCGTCCTCCTCCTCGTTGTCATCAGATATGTGGGCCCACCGAGCCGGCGAAGGAGCGGGAGCCGGCGCGCGCACCAGCGGCGACAGGGCGCGGAGGCGCGGGCGAGCGCTCGCCGCCGCGCCAGAGCTTCTCGCCTTCGCATCGTGCGCGGCGGGCCGAAACCCGAACCTGGCCCATGCTGGGGAGGTCGAGTGGATGAGCGAATGGGTGTCGCGCTTGCGTGCTTGCTCGGACACGCGTCGGCGGACCTCCTACTTGCTCGGCGGTGGCACTCGAGCTCGGGCGTCGGAGCTGCCTCCGCGCCGCGCGGAACCGCCGCCTTTTTTGGCCAAATTCCGGCAAGATTGGTCGGCCATGGCTAGGAGGGGAGGCTGGGAGGTGGTGGGCGGCGGCGATTTGATAGCCGACAACGGAGGTGGCCGGAATGAGAGCGGAACGGCGGCGGCGGCGAGGGTTTCTACGCGTGGGGAAGAGAGTAAATTGGATCCGGTTTACCCCATTTCGGCCCCTCTGCACCGAACATATGTGGGATGGACTGGCCGGAATGCGGGAAACCACAAAAAAATTGCGGTTTTGGGCCGAATGCGGCATCTGGAAAGGCCATTTTTTGGGTTCGGTACCGCATATCGGCGCAAAATTTTGCGGGCCGGCCGATATGCGATATCTTCTAGAGATGCTCTTATGCTTTCCGTAATCCAAACACAAAAATTGATTGTGAGGTCCCCCCGAACATCTCAACCAAACTCCGCTAATCAGTTAGAGGAGTAAAATTCCGGTTTTGTCCTCTAAACTGCACCTAGCCGAGCTCCTAAAGCCTTTAGAGGATAAATTTTTTAGGACTCGGGCCTCCGCAACTTCTAAAAGTACTCGGCTACGACCCTACGAGAGAAGAAGTACCCACCTTCACCCCGTGCGCACACCTCCCCCCCCCCCCCCCCACTGCGCCGCCATCCCCGCCGGAGGTCACTCCGACGACCACCCACTGCCTTCACTAGGAGCCCGTAGCCTCCGCCACCCTACTACCCCACTCCGCTTCGCTCGCGGGCAGTTGTCTCGCCAAAATTGGGCCATATATCCGATGCCAATGGATCGATTCTATTGCTGATTGTCGGTCATTTCCAGAGCTCGGCTGGTTTGAAAATGGAGCCATTGGAGGATGGAGATGTGGTAGATCGACTACTACGGAGCTAGGGTTCACCGGAACCGAGGTCGCCGGCTATTACCCGACAAGGACTATCTGGCCACGGCGAGCTATAAGGAAAGGGAAAGGAGTAGTGTGGATAGAGATAGACTAAGTAGTAGAAAAAGACACAAAGATGATCATGGAAGATGGAAGGATAGAATTAATGATAGTTGTAAAGTATAAAATACGGTTGACAACATACATGGAATTGAGAACTCAGCGGTGATAAAGAAATGAGACACTTTAGAGCTAACAAAATGGATGCTCGTTAGACTGGAGAGTTAAATGGTGAATATGAGCATAACGGCTATACACATGTGGACTATGGTTTGTCCAGCAATTCCAAAGACATGCCAATATCGGGGGAGAAGTGTAGAGAGGCCAAGCACAGAAGAAAGAGATCTGAGGAAAGCGAGGATGGATCTTTAAGGTAAGGTTTATCATATACTCGTATTCTCTTGTTCTATAGCCTTATTTCATTTGTATTTAATTAAAGTTATTTTGTGATGATGTCAGGGAGGAATATGAAGATAACTTGGAACACTTAGCAAAGCAATAAGATTTTTTTGAAATCAGGATGAAACCCGGCCTCTGCATCAAGCGAACCATACAACCTTTATTAATTTATTATTATGTTTATTACAAAAATTGTCGTGGAATTGGCCACGGCAGATGCTATGGGGTAGCTTACGTAGAGGAGGCAAGACGACGTAGGAGAATCCGGGAGCGAGATTGGCACACGATGTACCCAGGTTCACGTCCCCTCGGTGGAGGATCGCTACGTCCTGCTATCAATCCAGTATATGATCATAGATTGGTTTACATGGAGCCGCCGGAGGCGGATGGGGAGATTGGATCTAATGAGAGATGGTTTGTAGGATTTCTCCTGGTGGCTTTATATATGCAGCCAGTTAGGGTTTATAAGTGCACCAATGGGCTTTCTATTGGAGTCCCCGTCTTGGGCCTTCAGTCGGCGTGGTGTCTAGGTCCAGTATGCGCCAGTCGCCGTATACGGCGAGTCGACCCGCTCTGGGCTTGGCTTCAGTCGACTCGATCCAGCTGGAGACTCCGTTTCATGGGTATACCCCGATTGGTATTCCCCCATCAGTAGTCCCTGAGCGCGTCAGGGACTCGGCGATGACTTCAAGCCGTCAAATCGGCATAGGCGATTCTAGGGTGAAGTCGATGGCGAGCTCCTGAAACAGAGAATAGCTCATGAAGTAGTCCATTCGCCTAGGCGAGTCAACGCGCCAGGCGAGTCAGTGTTGGGCGGAGTCGCTCCCTGGAGAAGTTTGGCTAGTGCCTTGTCAACTTGCTGTCGTAGAGGACGTGGAGGCTACCAAATCATTGATGGTGAAGTCACCAAGTCAGTGTGGGCGATTCCGCGATGTGCGAGCCTACGAGGGAGAGTCCGCGATGGCGAGTCGGGGATGGCGATCCCGTGATGGTGAGTCCCTGAGCGTGTCGAATCCGCGAGGAGCAAGGTAAGCCCCCGAGCATGAAGACTCCGCGAGGGCGGCGAGTCCCCGAGCGTGTTGAGTATGCGAGGGCGAGTCCACGGTGGCGAGTCCCCGAGTGTGTTGAGTACACGAGGGCGAGTCCGCGGTGGCGAGTCCCCGAGCGTGTTGAGTACGCGAGGGCGAGTCCGCGGTGACGAGTCCCCGAGCGTGTTGAGTCTGCGGTGGCGAGTCCCCGAGCGTGTTGAATACGCGAGGGCGAGTCCGCGGTGGCGAGTCCCCGAGCGTGTTGAGTACGCGAGGGCGAGTCCGCGGTGGCGAGTCCCCGAGCGTGGCGAGCCGCGGTCGTGGAACCACGCGCACACGCAGTATGCCTAGGAGTAGTCCCCGAGGCCCGAGTTGGCTTGTAGAGGCGACTTAAGGCTCTTTAGAGATGCATACTATGGAAATAGTAGTGGTTGTTGCTGAGCACGGCGAGTAGCGCTCGGCACTGTTTGGAGTGCGGCGAGTGGCGAGGTTGGGCGACCGGCGAGTGTCGCTGTCTGGAGCGCGCCAAGTCCCCGAGTGCGGCTAGTACGCGAGGGCGAGTCCGCGGTGGTTGCGAGTTCGTGAAGATTGCGAGTCCGCGAGGGGAGAGTCTCTGAATGTGGCGAGTCCGCGATGATTGCGTGTCCGCGAGGGGAGAGTCCCCGAGTGTGGCGAGTCCGCGATGATTGTGAATCCGCGAGGGGAGAGTTCCCGAGTGTGGCGAGTCCATGATGATTGCGAGTCCGCGAGGGGAGAGTCCCCGAGTGTGGCGAGTCCGCGATGACGTTGATTGCGCTGTTTTTGTTAGCGAGTCTCTCGTCTTGGCCTAGGGGGCCAGTCGCTTGGCGACTCCAAAGATGGCTCTCGGCTTGGCGTTCTTCCTGGACGATCCGAGGCTCGGTTCGCGAGTCCTCGTCCGCAGTACTTGGCCGTGCGAGTCGTACTGTCTAAGGTTGAGGAGGACATGGTGTTGTTTGTGTAGCACTGCCATTTGTCTTGGCCCGGAAGGCCAGTCGAGCAAGGCAACTCCAATGATGGCTCTCGGTTAGCATTTTTCGTGGACGATTCGAGGCTCGGTTTGCGAGTCTTCGTCCGCACTACTTGGCCATTGCGAGTCGCTCTTTCAAAGGTTGACAAAGGTGAATTGATTTTTCCCCGGGGAAGAGACACCTAGTGGTGAGTCCATGCAGCGTGGCATGCGACCCTCTCTAGCGACTCGGACGATGAATGTCCCTTAGTAGGCGCGGCGTACGCATTCGACGTAGCGGAAGTATAGGCGCGCTTTGGCGGAGTCGACGCGGCGGACACGTGGTCGACGCGGCGGATGGAGGTCGCGCTTTGGCGAAGGGAGGTCGTGCTTTGGCCTTTGGCGGAGTCGACGCGGCGGACACGTGGTCGACACGGTGGACGGGGGTCGCGCTATGGCGAAGTCGACGCGGCGGACACGGGGTCGACGCGGCGGACGGAGGTCGCGCTATGGCGAAGTCGATGCGGCGGACACGGGGTCGACGCGGCGGACGGAGGTCGCGCTATGGCGAAGTCGACGCGGCAAACACGGGGTCGACGCGGCGGACGGAGGTCGCGCTATGGCGAAAGTCGACGCGGCGGACACGGGGTCAACGCGGCGGACGGAGGTCACGCTATGGCGAAATCGACGCGCCGAACACGGGGTCGACGCGGCGTTAGCCGGTAGGAATCGATGCAGCGAATGGAGTCGTGTGGGGGAACCGTGCGGCGTTTAGCGAGTACACTGGCGAGTCGCCGAACGTGGCGACTCCACGAGGAGCGAGTCCGCGACCGTGGCGAGTTGCGGCGGGCCAGTCCTTAAGCGTGGAGAGTCCGCTAGGGTGGCGAGTCCGTGACAGGCGAGGCGAGTCCTCGAGTACGGCGTTTAGCCAGGAGTGGACGCAGCTAAGTCGTCGCAGTGGCGGACGGAATCGACGAAGCGGTGGAAGTCGCGTCGTCGAAGTCCTTATCAGAACCAGCCATCGGCCGAGCCGGTGAGGATAGCCAGCCCTTGTACTTGTGCACTTGGAGAAGACGGGTCGCCGTGTCGCCAAGGCGTATGGGCCGTCGCGCGGCACATTCGTAATTGCCACTATCGCCGATATCTGTACAGCAGGCTCGTCGTCAAGGTTATGAATGATTGGCGTCGATGCTCAAATCCCGAGGCCACAAGTGAGGGTGGGTGTTGACATTGTGCGGCACGGCCCGATGTATGTGTGCAATACATGCAAACCAAAGCGACATGCAAAGGGTTAGATATAATAATCGATTCATGAAGCAATAAGATAGATAGGATTAGAAAAACCAAATAACTATGACTGCATGGAGCGAGTATTTCTTGTGTAGCTTTTTATAGCAGGGAACAAGGCCATGCGGTGGTGATTGATGCGCTCCGACTGACCAATTCCTTTGGACTTGATCTATGCACGAGCGGTCGATCACCCTTGTCGCGCCTAGGCGAGGTACCGGTCTGCCGCTGCGACGATGCGGTTCTGCACGCTGTCGCTGTAGCGCGGTCACAGCGGCGCCGCCTATGAGATTGGAACTTTGCCTACGAGAACATGCAAGCATAAGAGGATTAGGTCTAAATTACATATGTTGATAATATATGAGACTAACAAGGGGAGTCTGCTGGATTGCAGGCCACCGCGCGACATGCGTATGAAGAGGAATTTTCTTTGGACCCGGCGGCTGGGCTCAGCTGGTCGTATGAAGACTGATCAAGTCTATGTATGTCCGATCTAGGTTCTTTTTATTTTCCCTGCGGAGGCCAAGATTGCATGGCTGCTGGATTAATAGCCGCAAGTGAATCCAATCTTGTATTGATTTATCCGTCCTCCAATCGATGCTTAAGTAAGATTAGATCTGAAATAGATAATTAGCTAGCACAAGAATCAATGATACAAAAAAGATTGAATAGAAGACTCAATAACAAGATTCGATCTTGGGTGTTCCACGTGAGATTTTCTCCAGCCTCCAGCAACAGTCGTGGTGATCCTGTAAACGGGAGTATTTACCATCGATTTAATTGTGCTACCGGCATTAGACTCAGAGTACTACTTCGCATGCATATTACTCCCTCCATCCCAAGACTTAAGGCATATAATTATTTTGAAAAGTCAAGCCATGTAAAGTTTGACCAAACTTTTAGAAAAATCTATTAAGAACTATTATATTATATAGATACCATGTGAAAATATGTTTTATGATGTATGCAAGGGTATGGATTACGTAGTGTAAATATTAATATGTTTCTCTAAAAACTTGATCAAACTTTAGTTGGTTTGACTTTTGAAAAAAATTATATGGCTTAAACCTTGAGACGGAGGTAGTAATAATTAAATAAAGGGCAGAGAATAGGTGTAACCGATGATGATTGGGCAATCTTCCTTGGAGTGCAGCTGCCGCCGCTCGCGTGCATGGCCGGCTCCAGATTGGATTGCAAGTGCGCGCGGAACTCCACATACCATGAGACTGCAGCAGAATTGATGGCGACGAAGCCAACCGCACCAATTTGGGTGATTGATGAGATGCGATCTCACCTTGTCGACGACGAGGGATCCCGTCCGGATCATCATCTCCAAGCACCGCTTGCTCCATGGTGGGCGTCAACTGTCGTGGAATTGGCCATGGCAGATGCTACGGGTAGCTTACGTAGAGGAGGCAAGACGACGTAGGAGAATCCGGGAGCGAGATTGGCACACGATGTACCCAGGTTCACGTCCCCTCGGTGGAGGATCGCTACGTCCTGCTATCAATCCAGTATATGATCATAGATTGGATCTAATGAGAGATGGTTTGTAGGGGTTCCCCTGGTGGCTTTATATATGCAGCCAGTTAGGGTTTACAAGTGCACTAATGGGCTTTGTATTGGAGTCGCCGTCTTGGGCCTTCAGTCGGCGTGGCGTCTAGGTCCAGTATGCGCCAGTCGCCGTATACAGCGAGTCGACTCGCTCTGGGCTTGGCTTCAGTCGACTCGATCCAGCTGGAGACTCCATTTCATGGGTATACCCCGATTGGTATTCCCCCATCAAAAATTCAAACATTCACCCAGATCATAGGTCACAAAGGGTTGATACATGCACCAACCATCTAAAGAAAGCACTGATTAAAAACATCTGGAACGTCAACATGAGATCTTATTATCAAAACGCCAGCCATACCGGCTGAATAAAGCATGTGCTAATGATGCCAAACGATTGCACCCAAAAGCCATTGTCGGTATGCGCTCCTCCGGCTGAAGGAAAGATCACATACGGATCCAATGTGGTTAAAGGAATAACCTGCATAAAGGAAGATTATGATGCTCTGTTAAAAACCATATCATTTCTAATATGCCAGATAGCCCAAAGTAGGACGCAAACACCCACACGATATCTGAACTTTCTCATGTTTATCAACTCCATGTAGCCAATTTTCAAAAAGATTCTTAATGTTTTTGGGGGTGCTAAATTAAAAGCCATATGACAATACGCCATATAATTTTCGCAAATGAACATTCAATGAATAGATGGTGTACACTTTCATTGTGATCACAAAAGCAACACATCTCACAACCTTGCCAATTTTTTTGCTAGGTTACCTTCTATTAACAAAACTTTACGATTTAGGGAAGACATAAAATTTATAAATTTCAGCGGTACCTTCATCTCCCAAATATACTTGGGTGGGAACCTTGTGTTACCGTTTAACAAACTAGCATGGTGGCCCTCGCAAATGCGAGGGCATGATCTTTCATGGACCAAAAGTGTTCCACGAATATCAAATTATTGCACATTATATATTTCTTCCTTCATTCACTTAGTTAATGTCCAAACGGTGTCTCCACGGTGAAACTTTCGCTATTATTTGATATATTGATATGCCGGTAAAAATATAATTTTTTTCTATATAATTGTTAACATGGTTAGACATTGGTAGTCTAAGTTGGATAAGTATGAACCTAAATTTTATACAACACCCTCTATTTGTGTATAATATTTGTTGTTTAAATCTGTTTATGTCATTTTGGTGTTCAATCCACTGGTTCAACACATTTGGTCGCATGTATTTTTATATCGTGCAACATGACTACGAGCCTTGCACAACATAGTTCGAGTCTCTTAATGTGTTTTTAATTTTATTGTGTGATTGGAAGACAAGTGCTCTTATGTTGACTGCTTTTACATCATTAGAAGACATATAAAATAGTTTGAAGATATCTATCATTCAAAAGAACATATCTGCTCAAACAATTCCTAAGAATTAAGATTGTATGCTTTTCAGATCATCTGAATAAAAATATTATTGCCATGATGTGTCAATACTAATGATGAAACATATGAATGAATTCAACAAATAAACAACTAACGTCTAAAGACATAGAGGAAAATTTAGCATGCCACATCCTATTCTCGATCTAGTGTTCTGTACTTTTTCTTACATGCATATAGAAACTGAGCCATGTTCCAAGGTCTTACTATCACGACACTAAGATGTGCATCAATGACCAAAGTGTTCAATAATTTTGAAATGTTTGTATCTCCTTTTACGCTCTATACTCAATACATAAATATAGTAGTTGTCCTTAGAACCAACATGTAATTGGATGGTTAGTAGGATGGTTGTTGTTGCAGTTCATGGATGATAAGAACATAGGTTTTATGTCATATGTCTCATTAAGCGGTAATAATCTTTTAGTCGAGGGACATTATCATCATTCCCGAGAATATGTGGAGATTTAGCCACTCATGTATCACTAAGAAGAAATATATTTTACTGTGAGGGACATTCCTGTTGATAGTGTGACTAATGTGATTACTTTATTAACCTTAAAGTTCAGTGACTCTAAACTTCTATAGGAGTTCTGTGAATTTGTGGTTCTGATGGTACTCAAATACACTTGTCATGTTCGTCTAGAATACCATCGATTATTATATCATATATTTTTTCTCATCCTCTCTTTTCTTATACTGGTCTTCAATCTATTGGTTGTAAAGATTCGGTCACATGTAGTCTGGTCTCATGCAACATGACTGTGCGAATTGGAACACATACTGTAAGAATCTTATTCACTCGTCGATTTTATTATGCCCATGGAATGACATGTGACCTATGTTGATTTTGTTAAATCATAGAAAGACATGTTAAATATTTTAAAGATGTATATCACACAAATAAAATAATATATGCTTGAAATATTCCTAAGAATTAGAATTGTAGACTTTTTTAGGTCCTCTGAATAAAAATATGTTGCCGTGATGTGTGGATACTAAATATGAAACATATCAGTGACTCTAGAAAACAACTACACTAACTTGTAAGGACATCAACCGTAATCTAGCATGCCCCATCCTATCCTATTGAAAATATTAGGTTATATACTTTTGCTTGCATATATATAGAAATCGAACCATGTTTCAAGGTTTTACTATCATGACTATATGTAATACATGCACCCACGAGCAAATATTTTAATAAACTAAGTTCCAAAAGATTTGTACCTATAAGTGTTTTTATTGAAAGTATAACTATAATTGTCTTAAGAACCAATATGTGTTTAGATACAATGGTTAGTAAGGTGGTTATACTCACAGTTCATTGGTGATCAAAACCTAAGTTCAATGCCATGTGTCTCATTAAGACACAATATTTTGTAGGGGAGTGATATTCTCATCTCTCTCGAAAATCTATAATGATTTAGCCTTCGTGTACCGTCAAGAATAAAATAGTTTTTAGTGTGAGGGACGGTTCGATGAGTAGTGCGACTAATGTGATGATTTTTTTAACAGGGTGATGGGTGTTTCAACCTTAAAATTCGGCTACTCCAACTTCTGTAAGCAGTTTGCTGAGTGTGTGTTAGTCAAATCAAGCCATCATTTCTGTGCAATTGCATTTATAGATGCAATGCATGAAAACAATCAGGTTAAGCATCTTTATTTTGCAAAAATCTCTAGATTCTATCCTTTTTTTCCCATTGCCACCACGTTTCTGCTAGGCTGGGTTTTTTGTTCATAACTACCACGATTCCAGCAAAAAAAAATTCCACACAACTACCACCACGTTCCACCCAGCTTAGGTAGTCTACGGTTTTCAGTAGAGGCAACTCCTAAATCGGAAATATGTTTCCAATGCTGATTGCCTAATTATAGGAGTCCACAAACTACACTTATCTTACACGGGAGTTTTTTTAAACATCCAGCCAAGAGTCTGGGAACGGATGTACCTAATAATATTAAATGGTTGAGTCCAGGTCCCACACGTGATCTTTGCAATATACATTGTGTCCACCGTGTTACTGGACTAATAATATTTTCAAATCATAGCCGTAAATTTTAGATCTAACGGTTATTATAATTTAGGTGATGTGGATCAACCAGGTGCCTCGAAAAACACCCCTTATATTGCTTTTAGTATATATAATAATAGATCCATATACATTGATTTAACTGCGAAAACACCTAAAGTAGTTAGAGCCCATTTAAAGTGATCTTCTCCATCAGCTAAGTGTATATATGTCAACGATTCACTAAATTAAGTCATCTTGACCATTTAGTACCAGTTAGCGCTCTACGGAAAACGATATTCAGTGCATTATTTGCCAACACATGTGCAATTGAAACTTTTTTTTGTTGCACAATATTATAAAACGATGGATATTGAAGTGCTAGAGGAGCTTCTCCTAACCACGTATCCTCACAGAAACGAGTACTTTGTCCGTTTTTAACAATAAAAGAGCCCTTATCAAAAAACTCATTTTTTCACTCGCATAATTCCTTTCCAGAAAGCCGAGTCCAGTGTCTTGGCTTGGACTTGCGACAGAGTTTTGGAATGTAAGTATTTATTTTTAAGTTCTTGTCATACCCCTTCCTTGTTTAAAAGTTTGAAGAATCACTTGCTGAGCAAACATTTATTTTTTAATTCTACCACCTCAACCCCTAGACCACCTTGATCCTTTGGTCGACATATAATATTCCACTTGGTTAAGCAATATTTTCGTTTATGCTTGTCACTTTGCTATAAGAGTCTAGTCTCTTATGAACCCCCTTAGGAATCTCCATAAAAGATAACATAAACATTGGCAAGCTTGTCGGTATAGAATTAATTAGAACCAAACGATCTCCATATGATAATAATTTCTTCTCAAATCTATCTTCTACTGGGTTCCATTCACCATTCATTAGCTTGCGATAATGAATTGGAATTCCCAAGTATCTAAACGGAAAGCACCAGGTTCACAACCAAACAACTCCATATATTGATCTTCTACTTCTCTAGCCTTCCCAAAACATAAGATCTCACTCTTATGGAAGTTAATTTTAAAACCCGAGAGTTTCTCAAAAATGCATAAGACTAATTACATATTTAGAGGTTTTTGCAGATCATGTTCCATAAAAATTATTCTATCATCGGCATATTGTAGTATGAAGACTCCACCCTCATCTTAATGAGTATAAGCCCCTATTCTGAAAAAATAAGAAGGACGCAAGGAGGATGATGGATGCTATTCTGGAGAAGCACATGCAGTTACAGAAGCAATAGCCAACACCTGTGCCTTACACTGATAGTAAAGGTAACTTGTTTTAACTAGTTAAATCCTATTTCCATGTGAAATATTCTTTCGCTATGTAGAAGTTATGTTATCTTATTTTGGTTACCAAGCTTTATCATGGGCAGAAGTAACATCACTAGATAGATTCCACTGCTACTGAAGTGAAAGGTGATCATTTGGTCACCTTAATGATCAATGAAAAGATTGGAAATAATCACAAGCCATCAAATATGGTTGTTAATGGAAAATCCTACATTGTAGGAAAATCTCCTTCTACCTTGCCTAACATTTCAATCAACTCAGGGTTATCTGGTGATCAAAGGGCGACAAGTGTTTCACATTTTGAGTGCATTCACATGGTAATAGTCCTTTTTCAGTAGCTTGTTTGCTTGCCATTTTCTTAGACAGGACTTTTAATTGACATCTTTGAAATTTTACAGAGTGAAAGGTCTTCAGATATACTTTGCGGTGATTTTGGAGCATCACCTATTAGAGTCCAAAAATTGGTAGGTTTATTCCTTCCACTTTCTAGTACTCCTCAACTGAACTATTATTTCCATTGAAATTTATCCTTCAGATTTGTGTATGTCTATTTTCTCTTTGTTCAGAACAGTCAGTCTTGCTAATACGTTCGGAATTTTATGTTTAATTTTCTTGCTAGGGAGCTATCTCCATTTTTTTGTGCTCGCCTATTGATGGTTGTGTTGTTGTAGGGTAATCAAGATGGTATATATGAATATATGGAAAGGTGCGCTTTGCGACAACTGGGATGATGAGCATGGATATTATAGTAAGCTCTCTTGATCTTTCCTTTTCACTATATATTTCTCTATTATTCCTATATTATTCAAGTTAATGTTCTGCATTTTATATAGAGTACCACTTAGGGGAAGTGCTGGCTTTGGGAAGGGAGTTTTCTCCACATTTGTCCAGGCAAAGGATCTAAAAGCTGTGGAAAATGATCCTAAAGAAGTTGCTATCAAAATTATCTGCAACGATGACACAAAATAAAGGTAAGAAGAGTTCACTACAACTTCTTTCCTTTCTGGATCATATATCCAATATGGTATAACATTGGACCTTGTGATTTTGCATTTTCATTGTACGGGTACAAATCTAATAAGATGGAAGTTTCTAGACTGGAAAATTGTCAAGTGATCGTGTAGACAAACGACACTGTGTGTGGTTTATTTTTAGTTTCATGTACCGGGGTCATCCCATTTTAGTTATTGAATCCCTTGATATGAATCTTTGTGAGGTTATAAATAAATTTGTTCGCTATATAAGGCTTAAGCTTACTGCTGTATTGAAGCATCTAAAGGATTATTCCAGTAGCCTCCATTGTGATATTAAGCCAGATATACTAGTACGTACTCTTACCAGGTATCTTAATTATCTTTTGTAGAGCTCTTCCTTCTAACTATCATTTTGTAGGTAAATGGGTCCCAAAACTTGTTGATACCGTGTGATTTTTGGTAGTGCTTTGTCTGCTGGAGTAAATGACATCACACCAATTCTTGTGAGCCGCTTCTACCGAGCGCCTGAGATAAGTGAGTTATGTTACTTGACGTGTATAATCATCATATTATATTTTCTTAGATAAGTTTATTTTTGTTTACCTACATGCAAACATGGTAATGTGTTATCCTTCTGCAGTTCTTGGATTGACCTACTTTCATTCATTGGATATGTGGTCGGTTGGCTGTTGCCTATATGAACTTTGCACAGGAAAGTTCTTATTTTCCTCGTGGGACAAACAATGAGGGCCCATTTGATTCGTAGGATAGGAAAAACGCAAGAATAGGAAAATTGCAGGATTAGAATGTCCTGTGTAGTTGAATCCTACAGGATTTGGAGCCTACAGAATTATTTCTCGGAGTGTTTGAATCGCAGGAAAGATAAAGGAATTGTAACAAGAGGTTTGGGTGGATGGAAACTTTCCTCCAAAACATAGTGCATTGCAATCCTATGGGAAAAATCCCTAAGGATCTAATCCTACGAATCAAACGATGCACAAAGAAAAAATTCCTATGAGATTCCTTTGAATCAAACAAGCCCTGATTTTTTTGGCTTCACATGGAATTGAAGGGTTCATTCCCTAAGAAGATGCTCCCAAAGGTACGATGGATGATGATATATATTGTACTTTATATGATGTATGTACATCTTTTGCGTATAATTGAGCATAAAAAATATGTCCTAGTCTTCCTCTAACAAAATAATTGTTACTTATTGTATAGGGAGCCTTTACAAGTCAACACTTTGACAATGAATTTAATTTTCATGTTACTGATGAGAACTTTATAATGAAAAAGTATGCCAGTTATTTATACCTCAATGAGACAATGAACCGAGGATAATTCTCTTTTACCATCTTCTGTTAAACTATATTTAATTGTTGTCTTTTTCTGTCGGGTTGTGAATAAATTGCACATGAACCTTAAACGAAAGGGTGTTGGCTCCAAAATATCAAGCTTCCTAGGCGATGATCCAAAAACGATGTCCAGGATTTAAAGATCTCCTAGGAAAATATTTGTGTTAGATCCAAAAAAAAATATGCTTACTGTGTCACAAGCACTTGGCCATCCATTTATCACTGGCAAGTGAAATCAATATGATCATACTTCTCAGGTTTAGTATTGTTGAACTTAGCTTCTTTCTTAACAAAAATTTGGGTTTAACCTGTCAAACCCATTGGTGATATGTCTTTCCCGTTTGAGGCTTGAGCTTTAGACCATAACACCTGGATGATGCATGGAAAAGGTGGCTATCCTGTCTTGACCTCTTCTATATTGCCATCTTCGGTTATTGTTATGTTAGCTTGAAAGTGCAGGGTTTTTCTGCAATTGACAAGTTGAACCTATCAGTGTTTGATGGGTGAAATTTTCTTTGTAGGATAATTGATAATATGAAGGGATACATGTGATCCATATTCATATATTTTACTTATACCGAAGCATACTTATGTGCATGTGTCATATGTTTGACTTGTTCATTGCTTATCTTTCATGCAAGACTGAGTGCTACAAGCTTTCAGCTTTCTTACACTTGCCACTTGTTATGGAAAAATCAATGAATTATGTGGGAACATCTAGTCCTTTTACGCCAGAGTCGGGAGGGAGACTACTACATCCTAACTGTCTTACACTTTCCACTTGTTATGGGAATTTCAGTGAAGTTTGCAGGGACTGGTCCTTTCTTGGCTCTGAGCTTCCCCTTCATGTGATATTCTGATATGTAGGACACTCAGACTTATGTCCAACTATCTTGTGAGTAGTAGCTGTTGGTACTATCCCAAACAAGCAGATCTTCGATTATGCACCAGGAAGCCAGTTAACATGAGAACGTGCTTGCATATTGTCGCTTCGATGCTCTGGTACAGTGGTACTGGTGGATTGGTTTTGGCGAGTATATTCTCAACTTATTACTCTCTCCGTCCCAAAATAAGTGACTTGTATTTGTCTAGATTTGGATGTATCTTACACTAAAACAAGACTAGATACACTAGATACACCGAATCTAGACAAACTCACGTCACTTATTTTGAGACGGAGGGAGTATTTCGAATCACTCGATGTATTATTTACTCCAATTCCAAGTCCGCTGGTTAAGACAAGCTGTGTAGTTGACCCACCTGCTTGTTCTTTTTTTAAGTACGGAAAGCCCTCCCAATCTCCCATGGTGCATAAATCGCAACCCCGTACTGCTCTCTCTATGATCAAGCAAATGGATCGTAACCTATCGCGGAATCATGTTTCTGGAGTAGTGCATGCGTTTGGTAGAGGCAGTGCAACATTTTTGTAAGGAACAAATGATGCTTCATTAATCAATAATAGTAATATTTGTCACCTTCTTGTGTAAGTGTATAAAGACGTGTGAGAAAGCGAAGTTAGGTACATGACATGGACAAATCTCTTCGTGCATTAGCTTCTTGTGTAAGTGTATAAAGACTTGTTGAAATCTGGGAGTGTGTTAGATTATAGTACATGGGTATTATAGACATTTCATCACACAACTCAAACATTGAACTTAGATGACGAAAACAATGGGACAACATTTTCTCAAGAGTTTCTTTCCACCACTGTTTGTATGTGTAGAGAAGCTTAATTAGGTCATTTCTAGATAAGCTTCGGCCAACAATTACTAGAGGATTAGATTTCTTTGTTGTGGTGAAAATAAAATATTTTGCTGTATTTTATATCGTTGGATAGAACAATTAATTTAAGATGGAGTGGACATACAATATTCATGTGCCAGAAACCAAAAGGAAATTTACATTGGAGCCCAAAGAAAATTTGGCGTGCACAGTGAGCAATTTTTTCTTAGAAAAACCGTGAGCTTTATTGAGTAAGCAATAATGTTTTTATAGTCATCCGTGATCAGAGCCGGCACACAGGTCGGTGCTGAGTCGTGCAATACTTCAAACAACTCAGTTTTCTCTAATTGCTCTAAAGAATGTGCTACCTTATTACTCTCGCGCGCGGTCTGACTTTTTTAATATGAATATCTGGATGAAGTACTAAGAGCTCTTGGATTTTCCCTGTAGATACACCAATAAGGTGATCTGTCAGAACGAGGTTGAGGTAGAACCTTGAACCACCCAGAGGCAATATGTTTCAAGTATGGTCGAGTAGCACTGTAGGTCGATAATTTGCTTCAGGCCCTCCAGACAAGGTAGGACACTGAAAATGGAGTTTCGCACTAAGTGTCAGTTTAACAAGTAAAACCCTAGTCACAGTGGCGGATGCAAGTGCAAGCATGGGGGTGCACAGGATACCGGGTAAATTTTATTTTCTTTGCAAAATAGCAATTTCTCACCATGTGTGCTACCCCTAAATTTTTCTTTTACTTCTTTGGCACCACCGTGCACCGTGGTAGCCGGCTCTCTAGCTCTGCCACTGCCTAGTCAGACAATGCTATTGTGCATCACAAGCCACTACCAAGTTATTGGCTAGAACAAAAAGGTTCTCATGCACTGCACTCACTTGTCGTGCGGATGCCTTGGTGATGTATAAACCGATCATGTCTTTTGACCGGTCTAACTTATTTTATCCTGATGCCCTCCATTCTCAAAGCTACGGATTACTCTTTGAGGAAGTCGAGAAGCAAAGGCAACGACTTTGGCGAATCTTCCATCCTTTTATCTCATAAATGCGAGTGTGAACAGTATATGTTTTCTTTTTGCGATATGTTAAGAGGATCAAGGTGAGGGTACGAGTGAAGGGGGTCTTGTGAATATATGTGGATGAGTGTAACGGACAAAAAAGATACATTGATCCTTATGAGCCAACAGATGTTATGGTGGTACTACGGTAGGTAAATGCATGCATTGGCTACGAGTGCCGGGACACGAAAAGGAGGCAGTGACACATCAAATGCTTTAGCCATAGAGTGTATGTTACCTTTGACGATATCTTAGTGGGAAATGGTCTTCGTCAAGAAGAAAAGGCAAAGCATTGACATCACCTGGCCGAGTGACAGCTGAGGCTCCGAGCTGTCACTTCTGTTGGTGGCGCGCTGCAGTGGACTGCAGTGCCATGATGATGTTCAGCAGTGCTGACGCCTCGCCAGTTTTCAAGGCTGGGCATGACACGTCTTGTTAGGCTTAGCTGACTCCGGTTCCCAAACAGCGCCTGGCCCAGGAGGGGTGCTCCCATGGTTCTTCTGGGGCTCGGTCGAGGCCACTCCTCGGCCTCGCTGCCCCTAACACTGCCCTCGCCCTCCTTCCGGGGCAGTCCCCGGAAGGAGGGATCGAACTGTCTCGCGTGCATCGTTGTCCCTTTCTCCTTGTCCGCACATGGCTGGCGGATCGAGGCGTTTCTTGTAGCGTTCGTCTCATCCATAGGCACCTACAGCATAGCTTACACTTAGTCTCCATAGGCTCATCATGTCAAGATCATACCTGCTTGGAGCACAAGGTGCTCGCATCATTGTGACGTCCTTGCCGGCCAGGCCACACATCTGTCGAGTCGCTGACCGGTGGGTCCTAGCCCACGCGCTAAGGCGCAATGCGAGAGACCCCCGACCCCATTACGCGGACAGAAGCCCCCGGACGGGGCCTTAGCATGCGGCTGCGGGAGATCTGTGCCAGCGGCGGAGGAGAGGCAGCGGTCGTGGCGCCTGTGCTAGTTTATTTGTTGTAACATGTTCCACCAACACATCGTTGATCACTGTCCAAGTTTAAATATTGCATTCAGCAGATCCATCACAATAAAAGCATTCAGCGAATTCATTACAGAAATAACATTCAGCAAATTCATTACAATAAAAGCACTCAACAAATCCATTATACAAACATTCAGCAAATTCAATTCTCATGTACTTGAATCTTGTACTCTCCGGATACATCCGAATCTAGACAAAGTTGAGAACAATAATATGGATCAGAGGGAGTAGTAATATTCACGCGGATAGAAAGTTTTGGTCAAGGCTACTAGCTCTTTGTCTACCGAGACGCGTACATTAATAGGTGAAAAATTATCAAACTGATTATACTCATATTTATCTGTAGGGGTTCGCAGCATGGAAAACAAAAATTTTCTATCGCATACAAACAAACAAGCCAAGATCTATCTACTAGATTGTAGCAACGAGTCGATGGAATAACTCACCCTCGAAGATTCCAAAGTGTTTAACGAGAGCAGATTCTCGTGGGTGATGTAGTCGTACTCTTTCCGATCTCAAGATCGCGTAGACGATCCTTCCAGCGCCACGTTCCAGCAGCGCTCCCGCAGTCGGTCACACGTTCGGTACTCGACGAAGACCTTCCTCTCCCTTGTTCCAGCAGGCAGCGGAGGTTGTAGCACTCTCCTCGCGATTCCGGCAGCACAACGGCGTGGTACCGGAGGTAGAGGGGAGATCCCGCAGGGCTTCGCCTTAAGCCGGTGCGAGTATGGTGGAGCTTATGAGAGAGGCTATTAGTGGTCTAGTAATTAGACACACCAATTAGAGGGCTCTAAACCAATTAGAAGGCTCTAAACCGAATAGCTCTAAACCGGGGTCTAGATCTAGGGTTTAGTTTAGAGGATAGGAAACTTGTGTTGTGTAGGAGGGGAGCCCTGCCCCTCCTTATATAGGTGGGAGGGCTGGCCGGCCAAGGGGAGGAGTTCCTCCCCAACTCGGCCTAGGGAGGTGCGCCGGCCAAGGGGAGGAACCCTCCTCCAACTCGGCCTCCACCTCTCCTCCTCTTTTCCCACTTCCCAAAACTGCCGTTTGACTTTCAAACTAGCCGTTTGACTTTTCAATTTAGGATTTAAATAAATCCTTTATTTTGGACAGCAAGAATACTTAGTACATGATGCAATCATTCCAATATGTAATGACACACTCATGTACCCTTCCCCCTCCGGAGTGCCGGACATTCCGGGACCTTCTAGAATGTTCCCGATGAAAACACCGGAACCATTCCCCAACTCCGAAACGGGACTTTCCTTATATGAATCTTATTCTCCGGACCATTCCGGATCACCTCGTGATATCCCGGATCCCATCCGAGACTCCGAACAACATTCGGTCTCTTTCTCATAATACCATAACTACTCAAACAACGTCGAATCCTTAAGTGTGTCTCCCTACGGTTCGTGAATTATGCGGACATGATCGAGACACTTCTCCGAACAATAACCAATAGAGGAATCTGGAAATTCATATGGCTCCCACATATTTCTACGATTACTTTGCGATCGAATGAACCACTTACATACGATACCAATTTCCCTTTGTCTCACGATATGTTACTTATCCGAGGTTATGATCTTCGGTATCTCTGCATACCTAGTTCAACCTCGTTACTGATAAGTACTCTTTTCTCGTTCCCGTGATATGTGATCCCTTGTGACCCAGTCACATGCTTGCAAGCTAATTGGATGACATTTCACCGAGAGGGCCCAGAGAATATCTATCCGTCATATGGATGGACAAATCCCACTCTTGATCCATGTGTTTCAACCAATACTTTCCGAACACTCAATACCACCTTTATAGCCACCCTGTTACGGTGTGGTGTTTGATGACATCAAAGCATCCATCCAGTAAAGGTGATATGCATGATCTCATGGTCGAAGGAATTAGGTTACTATGTATCAGAAAGCATATAGCAATTGAACTATTGAAATGACTTGATCTTTATGCTACGCTTATCTATAGGAGTATGTCCACCATATCATTCTCCTAACGATATGATCTTGTTGTTAATAACATCTCAATGTTCATGATAGGGAAACCACAATCATCTATTAACCAACAAGCTAGTGAAGTATAGAGGCTATACTAGGGACTTCAATTTAAGTTTACAATTCACACAAGTATTAATGTTTCCTTGTTAATACTATTATAGCATGAATATAAACATTTATCATAAACACAAAGATATAATAATAACTATATTTATTATTGCCTCTAGGGCATATCTCCAACAGTCTCCCACTTGCACTAGAGTCATCTAATCTAGATTACATGGTAATATACCGAACACCCATGGCAGTTTGGTGTTGGTCATGTTTTGCCCTCGGGAGAGGTTTAGTCAACGGATCCGCCACATTCAGATCTGTGTGTACTTTGCAAATCTTTATATCCCCATCCTGGATATGTTCTCGAATAGCGTGAAAACGTAGCTTGATATGCTTCAGCTTCTTGTGTGACCTTGGTTTTTGCGCATT
Source organism: Avena sativa (assembly GCA_916181665.1). Lineage (NCBI taxonomy): Eukaryota > Viridiplantae > Streptophyta > Magnoliopsida > Poales > Poaceae > Avena > Avena sativa. The sequence continues at coordinate 70,128,563 of OV702292.1, forward strand.
GGCTATGGCGCCCATGTTATCACAGTAGATAGACATTGGGTCCAGCGCACTAGGAACCACACCCAGCTCTGTAATGAACTCTTTCATCCATATCGCTTCTTGTGAAGCCTCCGAAGCAGCCATGTATTCCGATTCAGTTGAAGATCTCGCCACAACGCTTTGCTTTGCACTCCTCCAGCTAACTGCTGCACCATTCAAAATAAATACGTATCCAGATTGTGATTTAGAATCATCCGGATCAGTGTTCCAACTAGCATCGGTGTAACCATTAACAACGAGCTGTTCATCACCTCCATAAGAAAGAACCATATCCTTAGTTCTTCTCAAGTACTTAAGGATGTTTTTGACCGCTGTCCAATGATCCACTCCTGGATCACTTTGATATCTGCTAGTTAAACTAACAGCATATGCAATGTCGGGTCTAGTACATAGCATGGCATACATTAGAGATCCTATGGCTGAGGCATAGGGAGTCTTACTCATCCTTTCTCTATCTTCTGCCGATGTCGGACTTTGAGTTTTACTCAAGGTCGTATTGGGCAACATGGGCAAGAACCCTTTCTTGCTATCTTCCATTCCAAACCTCTTTAGAACTTTGTCCAAATATGTACTTTGTGACAATGATATTTGGCGTTTCGATCTATCTCTATAAATCTTTATGCCTAATATGTAAGCTGCTTCGCCAAGATCCTTCATTGAAAAACTATTATTCAAATACTCTTTGACACTATTAAGAAGGTCTACATCATTCCCAATCAACAATATGTCATCCACATACAGTATTAAGAATGCTACAGAGCTCCCACTCACTTTCTTGTAAATACAAGCTTCTCCATAAGTTTGTATAAAACCAAAACTTTTGATTACCTTATCAAAACGTTGATTCCAACTTCGGGATGCCTGCTTCAATCCATAGATGGACCGTTGAAGCTTGCATACCTTGTTAGCGTCTTTAGGATCGACAAAACCTTTGGGTTGTATCATATACAACTCTTCATCAATGTCTCCATTGAGGAATGCTGTTTTGACATCCATCTGCCATATCTCATAATCATAATATGCAGCGATTGCTAACATAATCCTCACAGACTTTAGCTTCGCTACCGGTGAGAAAGTCTCATCGTAGTCAACTCCTTGAATTTGTCGAAACCCTTTTGCGACAAGTCGAGCTTTATAGACAGTAACATTACCATCAGCATCTGTTTTCTTCTTGAAAATCCATTTGTTCTCGACAGCCTTCCGGCCATCCGGTAAGTCCACCAAAGTCCATACTTGGTTTTCGTACATGGATCCAATCTCGGATTTCATGGCTTCTTGCCATTTATTGGAATCTGGGCTCATCATCGCTTCCTCATATGTCTCGGGGTCATCGGTGTTGTCCACCAACATGACATTCATAACGGAATCATACCAATCTGGAGTGGTACGAGTTCTCGTTGACCTCCGAGGCTCTGTAGCAACTTCAACCGAAGTTTCATGATCACCATCATTAGCTTCCTCTCTTATTGGTGCAGGCACCACAGGAACTTCTTCCGGTGCTGCGCTACTCGCAATTTCGAGAGAAGGTTCGACAACCTCGTCGAGTTCTACTTTCCTTCCAGTCACTTCTTTCGAGAGAAATTCCTTCTCTAGAAAGGATCCATTCTTGGCAACGAAGATTTTGCCTTCGGATCTATGACAGAAGGTATACCCAATAGTTTCCTTCGGGTATCCTATGAAGACGCATTTTTCCGCTTTGGGTTCAAGCTTGTCCGGCTGTAACTTCTTTACATAGGCTTCGCATCCCCAAACTTTAAGGAACGACAATTTAGGTTTCTTCCCAAACCATAATTCATACGGTGTCGTTTCAACGGATTTAGATGGTGCCCTATTTAAAGTGAATGCGGCTGTTTCTAATGCATAACCCCAAAATGTTAGCGGTAAATCTGTAAGTGACATCATAGAACGAACCATATCTAAGAGAGTTCGATTACGACGTTCAGACACACCATTACGCTGTGGTGTTCCCGGCGGTGTCAATTGTGAAAGTATTCCGCACTTCTTTAAATGCTCGCCAAACTCGTAACTTAGATATTCACCTCCACGATCAGAACGTAGAAATTTAATCTTCTTGTTACGTTGATTCTCTACCTCACTTTGAAACTCCTTAAACTTCTCGAAAGTTTCGGACTTATGTTTCATGAAATAGATATACCCATATCTACTCAAGTCATCCGTGAAGGTAAGAACATAACGATAACCACTGCGCGATGCTACACTCATTGGACCACACACATCGGTATGTATGATTTCCAATAAGTCTGTAGCTTGCTCCATTATACCAGAAAATGGAGTCTTAGTCATTTTACCCATCAGACATGCCTCGCATCTTTCAAGTGATTCAAAATCAAGTGATTCAAGAAGTCCATCGGAATGGAGTTTCTTCATACGCTTCACTCCAATGTGACCAAGACGACAGTGCCACATATAGGTCGAATTATCGCTTGATTTCAAACGTTTAGCTTCAATGTTATTAAGATGTGTATTTCTACTATCGAGATTCAATAAGAATAGACCATCTATCAAAGGTGCATGTGCGTAAAACATATTACTCATATAAATCGAACAACCATTATTCTCTGATTTAAACAAGTAACCGTCTCGCAATAAACAAGATCCTGATATAATGTTCATGCTCAACGCAGGCACCAAATAACAATTATTTAAGTATAAAACTAATCCCGATGGTAGATGAAGAGGTAGCGTGCCGACCGCGATCACATCAACCTTTGATCCGTTTCCCACACGCATCGACACCTCGTTCTTCGCTAGCTTCCGTTTATTCTGCAGCTCCTGTTTCGAGTTACAAATATGAGCAACCGAACCAGTATCAAATACCCAGGCACTACTACGAATACTAGTGAGATACACATCAATAACATGTATATCAAATATACCTTTCTTCTTGATGTTGCCGTTCTTCAAATCCGCCAAGTACTTTGGGCAATTCCGCTTCCAGTGACCTTCTCCCTTGCAGTAAAAGCACTCAGTTTCAGGCTTAGGTCCAGCCTTGGTCTTCTTCGTTGGCATGGTAACTTTCTTACCACCCTTCTTGAAGTGTCCCTTTTGCTTAGACTTGCCTTTCTTGAATTTGGTGGTCTTATTGACCATCAACACTTGGTGCTCTTTCTTGATCTCCACTTCTGCAGATTTTAACATAGCAAATAGTTCTGGCAACTCTTTGTTCATGTTCTGCATGTTGTAGTTCATCACAAAGTTCTTGTAACTTGGTGGTAGTGATTGGAGGATGCGGTAAACTCCCAAAGTATTAGGAATCACTATACCCAAGCTTTGAAGTTTATTCGCGTGCCCAGACATTTTAAGCACATGCTCACTGACGGAGCTACCCTCTTCCATCTTGCAGTTAAAGAACTTTTCAGAAGCTTCATAACTTTCAATTGCCGCATGAGTCTCAAAAATTAATTTGAGATCCTCGACAATATCATATGGATCTGACTCTTCAAACCTTTTCTGAAGCTCCGATTCTAAACCATACAAGATAGCACACTGAACTATGGAGTACTGATTCTTCCGAGCGAGGTAAACATTCTTTACTTCATCGGTAGCATCAGCTGCAGGTGGGTCACCTAGCGGTGCATCCAGCACATAGGTCAAATTACCAGCTGTGAGGACAATCCTCAAATTGCGGAACCAATCCGCGAAGTTGCTTCCATTGTTTTTCAACTTTTCTTTCTCTAGGAACGCATTAAAATTGATGGTAGGGGCTGCCATTGATCTACAACATATTTGCAATAGTTTAGACTAAGTTTATGACAAATTGAGTTCAAATTAATTAATGAAATTAAACTAGGTGAACTCCCACTCAAAACAACATCCCTCACATTGTTTTAGTGATCACACGAACCAAATCTACTATATCAACACCGATCATCACGAGAGCCGATATAGTTTTAATGGCGAACAATCATCATGTTCATCATATCTACTATATGATTCATGCTTTGCCTTTCGGCGATCCGTGTTCCTGAGGCCATGTCTGTACATGCTAGGCTCGTCAAGATCAAACCTTAGCTACCGCATAAGCAAATCTGGCTTGCTTACGTTGTATTCACCCGCGGAATCAAAGACACCCGATCATCACGTGGTGCTTCGAAGCAACAAGCTTTGGCAACGGTGCATACTAAGGGTGAACACTTTAGAACTTGAAATTTATGTGCATGAGGGATCATCTTATAATGCTACCGTCGTCTACTAAGCAATACAAGATGCATAAAGGATTAACATCACATGCAATTCATAATATGTGATATGATATGGCCTTTCTTCTTTGTGCTTCCGATCTCCATCTTCAAGCACGAATATGATCTCCATCATCACCGGCATAGCATCAAGGTCAATGACGCTTCTTCATGGTTGTCGTCCACCAGCTTCAACTATTACAACTATTTTGAATAGACACGCAGGTCTTAACAGAAATTAAAGACAACCATATGGCTCCTGCCGGTTGCCAACTTACAATAAGGAACATTGCATACATCAAATATAATCACAATCATGGCCATATCACATCACTGCACACCCCTGCAAAACAAAGTTAGACGCTTCTACTTTCTTTGCATATTTTACGTGGTTTGGGGCTTTCCATAAGTGTCGTTCTAACCTACGAACAAGAACCACAACATTGATACTAGCATTGTTGATTACCCGTTGTAAATTGGATCTTTACTATGCTAGGAGAAACAGGCACCCGCAAAGCCACTTATGCAATACAAGTTGCATGTTAAGCGTGGAGCAAGTCTCATGAACGATGTCATGTAAGGTTAGCCCGGGCCGCTTCATCCCAACATACCGCAAGATGCAAAGTACACAAAAAGCAATCTACAATAAAAGCATCAACGCCCACAATGACCATTGTGTTCTACTCGTGCAACAGATCTACATATAGACACGGCTCTGATACCACTGTAGGGGTTCGCAGCATGGAAAACAAAAATTTTCTATCGCATACAAACAAACAAGCCAAGATCTATCTACTAGATTGTAGCAACGAGTCGATGGAATAACTCACCCTCGAAGATTCCAAAGTGTTTAACGAGAGCAGATTCTCGTGGGTGATGTAGTCGTACTCTTTCCGATCTCAAGATCGCGTAGACGATCCTTCCAGCGCCACGTTCCAGCAGCGCTCCCGCAGTCGGTCACACGTTCGGTACTCGACGAAGACCTTCCTCTCCCTTGTTCCAGCAGGCAGCGGAGGTTGTAGCACTCTCCTCGCGATTCCGGCAGCACAACGGCGTGGTACCGGAGGTAGAGGGGAGATCCCGCAGGGCTTCGCCTTAAGCCGGTGCGAGTATGGTGGAGCTTATGAGAGAGGCTATTAGTGGTCTAGTAATTAGACACACCAATTAGAGGGCTCTAAACCAATTAGAAGGCTCTAAACCGAATAGCTCTAAACCGGGGTCTAGATCTAGGGTTTAGTTTAGAGGATAGGAAACTTGTGTTGTGTAGGAGGGGAGCCCTGCCCCTCCTTATATAGGTGGGAGGGCTGGCCGGCCAAGGGGAGGAGTTCCTCCCCAACTCGGCCTAGGGAGGTGCGCCGGCCAAGGGGAGGAACCCTCCTCCAACTCGGCCTCCACCTCTCCTCCTCTTTTCCCACTTCCCAAAACTGTCGTTTGACTTTCAAACTAGCCGTTTGACTTTTCAATTTAGGATTTAAATAAATCCTTTATTTTGGACAGCAAGAATACTTAGTACATGATGCAATCATTCCAATATGTAATGACACACTCATGTACCCTTCCCCCTCCGGAGTGCCGGACATTCCGGGACCTTCTAGAATGTTCCCGATGAAAACACCGGAACCATTCCCCAACTCCGAAACGGGACTTTCCTTATATGAATCTTATTCTCCGGACCATTCCGGATCACCTCGTGATATCCCGGATCCCATCCGAGACTCCGAACAACATTCGGTCTCTTTCTCATAATACCATAACTACTCAAACAACGTCGAATCCTTAAGTGTGTCTCCCTACGGTTCGTGAATTATGCGGACATGATCGAGACACTTCTCCGAACAATAACCAATAGAGGAATCTGGAAATTCATATGGCTCCCACATATTTCTACGATTACTTTGCGATCGAATGAACCACTTACATACGATACCAATTTCCCTTTGTCTCACGATATGTTACTTATCCGAGGTTATGATCTTCGGTATCTCTGCATACCTAGTTCAACCTCGTTACTGATAAGTACTCTTTTCTCGTTCCCGTGATATGTGATCCCTTGTGACCCAGTCACATGCTTGCAAGCTAATTGGATGACATTTCACCGAGAGGGCCCAGAGAATATCTATCCGTCATATGGATGGACAAATCCCACTCTTGATCCATGTGTTTCAACCAATACTTTCCGAACACTCAATACCACCTTTATAGCCACCCTGTTACGGTGTGGTGTTTGATGACATCAAAGCATCCATCCAGTAAAGGTGATATGCATGATCTCATGGTCGAAGGAATTAGGTTACTATGTATCAGAAAGCATATAGCAATTGAACTATTGAAATGACTTGATCTTTATGCTACGCTTATCTATAGGAGTATGTCCACCATATCATTCTCCTAACGATATGATCTTGTTGTTAATAACATCTCAATGTTCATGATAGGGAAACCACAATCATCTATTAACCAACAAGCTAGTGAAGTATAGAGGCTATACTAGGGACTTCAATTTAAGTTTACAATTCACACAAGTATTAATGTTTCCTTGTTAATACTATTATAGCATGAATATAAACATTTATCATAAACACAAAGATATAATAATAACTATATTTATTATTGCCTCTAGGGCATATCTCCAACATTATCAACAACATTCTCAACTCCTATAATCCTCCTTTTTCCATGCATCACTACATGGCAATTGGGATGCGACAGATCTTTCACGTAGAAAAATTGTGTAGCTTGGTTTGCTATGATAAAGGATCATTCATGTACCCTTCTGTGGAGATTCACATAAGTCCACCCATACTCGTATACTACGACATGACTGGGATGAACCCATCTATACTTCAATGGTGGAATCTTACATTTCACGTAGTCTAGCTCCCAAATCCCCTCTGTGATTCCATAGTATGTTACACAATAGCATAGCAAAAAGTAGATCAAACGAAAAACAAGAACATAGATTTTTACGTGGAAACCTTACGGGAAATACCACAGAACACACGACGGCGTATCACTATAATTGGAAGGAGTATTACAATACACGAGAGGACAAACTCTCTACGTGCTATCAATATGGTGGAACTCTCTCAATCTAATCTATGACTACCTGGCACTATTTAAAGGGGCAAACAACTCTCTTTCTTGGTGGACACGAAATAGAGTTGTAGATATGCTACGTCTAGCATGGTTGGCACGCTGTAGTCCGCAAGGACTCCTTCTATAGTACATAGGATTCAGATCATATTTAACAATCTCCACCTTGAGCCGAAATCCCTTATAAAAATCATAGATAGCATTTAACTCCTCAATTAAAGTCATCATCACAAGTAAACCTTGTGTCTTGAAATGTTCATAGGACAAATAAACTTCTATGAAGTCACATTGAGCAAATCAAACGGTAGGTCGTCCAAAAACAACATAGGTATCAACAAAACAGACATACAAACTTGGGTCTTCCATAATACCCGATAAAAGTCTGAGTCTATGTCACTGACCTCCAAAAGCTAAAATTGCTCAATCATCAAATGACATAAGTCATCATATCTCCTGTGGTGCTTGAGTGAGCGCAAAGCTCATAGTGCAACATCTTGGTGCACATAACATTGTGAAGAACTCATCTCATGGAATCTGAACGTGCTACAAAAGCACAAACCTCGGCAAACAATACTCATGCAAGAGCATCTGGTACAGAGGACATCTCGTACACCAAAAACTGCCGTCTTATAATGGTTAATGAAAAATCCATGATATGGTCAAGAACTGTCCATGTAGAACAAAGGTCAGATGTAGGAAACTTCTCAACATGCAACGGAACTTAAACACTGCAACAGACCCCTCTTAAAAGAGCAAAGACAACTGATCAATGTTGTAGTATCTAGCAGAAAACAAATCCCCTCTTGCACCTCAAACTAATCATCATCATGAACTTGAATAACAGAGACAAAAACCTTCACATGCATAACAGCAAAAACTCTGGAGAGAAAAGAGTATGTGCTTGCTACCAACAGGCTTAATCATCTCCTCCATAATTTCCTTTTTTTGATAACTGAATTGTGTTCTTCATGTAATCGCAGCAATATAACACTATAAATTTGCATCCACCATATCTCCCATATAAATGCCATGGAATATGAACAATCATAAAACTTACTTGAACTTCCAGCCTCCAAATAAGATAATCCAGTGAACGAACAACTCGTCGAATGCCGCAAATAAAACCGCCTTAACATTGAACCAAAACTGTTGTACAGCTTGAATCTACTTCAACAAACTCCACCTTAAACAACAAAACGATGATCATCTCAGCGGCAAATCATCAAACATAGGTGACACGGGTAGAACCGGTAAGTGTGGGTCAATGCTCGAGCTGAAAAAATAAATTGCTCACTTTGTCCGTGCCAAACTGTAGTGCACGTAGCAGTTAGAGATTAAAAGCAAGGCTTCACGTGAAGAAATAGCAAATCAGGACGTGGGTGATCCTGCTTCGGGACTTGAACCATGTCGATGCTTCACGAACGCATGTTTTAAAATCCATCTGGAACTCCATGGTGATTGATGCGTGTGTCCGTCAAATCGATTGGACAGATTGCACACCTAGACCTTCACGTAATAGAGCAGATGCTTGGTCGGTTGCTCCTCCTTGGAATCGATCTGATGCACAATTGCCAGCGGAAAGAAACAGCAGGACGCCTCGCGAAATCAGCGATATAAACGGACTTAGACGCGCAGCGCGACAAAAAACCAACCAAAGCGGCCGGATCGCAAATGGCAGCGCACAAGATGCCGGCCAAAAACTGCAATCTAGCAATCTCGTAGATCTGATCTCAATCAAAATCCTGGTGAAACTGGCTGATGTTGCAAGACTGGAGCTGCTGATCCAATGAAGAAGATGCTCTGCGGTGCTGTCCGGGAGCGCAGCGGAAAGTCTCCTGGGCAGCGGATCTTGAAAACTTTGGCCCTGATATCACTTATTACACAATCGCACAGTAAAAAGTAGATCAAACGAAGAACAAGAATACAGATTTTTACTTGAAAACCTTTACGGGAAAAACCACAGAACGCACGACGGCGTATTACTTAATTGGAAGGAGTATTACAATACATGAGAGAACAAACTTTCTACGTGCTATCAATATGGTGAAATCTATGACTACCTGACACTATATAAAGGGACAAACAACTCTCTTTCTTGGTGGACACGAAATAGAGTTGTAGATGTACTACGTCTAGCACGGTTGGCACGCCGTAGTCCGCAAGGACTCCTTCTATAGTACATAAGATTCGGATCATATTTAACATAGTAGACTTCTTTCGTATATTAGCGGTGTAAGCTTCAATTCGAAAACGCTATTCTAATAGTTGGTCTTCGCATCCCGGTCTTCCGTGTACAAGGTGTTGCTATTTATTTTTATGCTTTCCATTTATGAAATATATGCAAACGACATTTGGTCAGCCATGTTAAATAGCATTTTTATTGACCCATCAGCGAGATCATCCTATAGCCATTGGCTGAAAGTGGCGATGTACTTCTCCTCAATAACCTCATCTGACGCTTTTGGGAAGTTTTCCACGAGAATTTTCTTTTGTTGCTTCACACATGAGTAAACTTCTGATGTGTGATACAATGCCTTCAAATGTGTTGTGTCGAACATATCTGAATCCGGAGAGGTGATCTCTAATCGCATTAACCCTACTTCGGCAATCCTTCCCTTATAGCGAGATCAAAGCACACCAATTGGCCAATGGTTGGGCAAGTAGTTTGCGCAAAAGCTAACCACCTCATCGGATGTATAACCTTCGACAATGCTGCCCTCGGGTTGATACCGATTACGACGGTAGTGCTTCATTATTCCCATGTACCACTCGAAAGGGTAAATGTTGTGGAGAAACACAGGTCCGCAGCGCTTTATCTCACGCACAATGTGTACAGTACCGTCATATCAAAAAAGATGACGAGAAAACATCTCGAGATGGCACATGGTTTTCACCACCTCTTTCTCCGGACCATCTAGTGTATCCAGATCTATGACCTTCTGGGATATTGTGTTGAAAAAAGAACACAACCTTATGAGTGTCTCTGGAACTGGTGTGAGCAAAGCATTTTTTTTTTATGGCCACTAGGAGAATTTGTGTCACCATTATGCGGCAATAGTGTGAGTATATGTCCATGTGTTGAGAATTTAACCATTACACTAGGTAAGGACAATTAGATGCAAAAAATGATATTGTTCTTTCCTTCATCACGAGCCAGATCTATCGCATGTCGAAGAGCAAGAGGCTCAACATGCTCCGATGGTAATAGCCCATCAAGGTGCTTATGACAAGCAACCAAGAATGTGCCTTGATGATCTCTCATGACCACCCCCACACACATGCACGCAGCAGCCTCAAAGATAGCAGCATTGGAATTAATCAGCATCGTACCTAGTGGCGGCGGTGTCTACTTTGTTGCTGAAGAATTGGACACACATATGAGCCTGAGGTTCAGTTTATACATATGATGCTTGATCAACTTGATGTAGGCAATGATCTTCGCTCATGTGCGGCTCGGATTTGGTTTGACTGATGAGCCTACATTTGCCGGCGTCACGAGATATTTCTCCCGCATGATTCATTTCCTACATTTTCAGTTGCTCCGGACATCCCTTGTTAAAGTATATGAAGAGTGTTAAGTTTTTGGAGTGTGTGGATTGCATGGAGGTTGGTTTAGACCGAATGATCCAAATTTCGGTACAAGGGTATTATTGATTTTTTACCGGACAACTCTAACTGTTATAAATGACAAGCAAATAACAGAAGTAGATATAACCAAATGCAGGAGACAGATTTTAACATGGAAAAACTGTTACAGAGAGAAGGGGTACAACCACAGGTGCCAGCCCACGAAACTTTACTACGTGGAAAGTGTTTATACAAGCCGTGAATTTACACAAATTCAACTTAACCCATGCAACGACTTACCTGAGGTATATATATTTTGAATTTGGATCCCAACTTAACACAAACGCACAAGGTTGGAAAGAAGTAGAAAATATGTTTGTAAGAGCTTATTTTGACCACTTTTTCTGTGCATATAGAAGCCAAAAGATTAAGTCATTTCTAGCTCTATGGGAGAAGCTTCAGCCAAAAAGAACTAAATTGTCCGTTACCTACTTTTTGCGGTTGGAATAAAATAAACTGTTGTATTGAAGTTATTGTTAGATCAAAGAAATTAATTATAATTGCTCTAATCAAAGGACACACTTTTTACATTTGATTGATCGAATCAAATTTGACTAGCACTTCAAGTTGCAAGTATTTGGTAGCACTGTAAATAGGCACTCCCTAGGAAGCAAGAACTCACCAATAAGATGATGAAGTTGTGGATCCCAAATCGTCGCCAAGTTCTTTTTCTTGAACTTGGATGGTCCTAAGTGGTGCATTCAGTTGTCCAAGGAGTGCTCCAATCATGTATTAACGGACTGTATTTTCGGCTGTCTATTATGTTCTATCCTTCCATTCTCAAAGCTATACATTACTTCTTAAAGGCGCAGATAAACAAAGGCAATGACTTTGGAAAAACAACCATACTTGAGTATCATAACTTTTACTGTGGTGTGTACTTTCTTTTTGTGACGGAGTCAAGATGGTGAAGGTGAGGGTAGGTGCAAAGAAAAGGTGTGTCCATATATATAGATGAGCGCACACTGATAGAAAGATGCATTGATGTCATTAGCTAAGAGATGCTATGGTGTAGTAGTACCATAGTATGGTAGGTGACCGAGAGATTTTATTAGCTTAGGTGCACCACAACATCTAAGTTAAAAAAATCCCCACATTTCCATTGTATTGGGATACTATAGGGCTCCGTTGTGTTGGGCTTTTATGGATGATAGCACATGCCACACCCACGCGGCGCATGGCGGGAATCCTATGGTGTACCGGTTGTTATGCCAATTGCAACGCCGGACGACTAAGCACGAAATTCACATGTCGGTAAGCTTCATAGAGCCAATTTTTCAAGGACCACGTCACATTGGAGGCCAAGCTCTCCTTCCCTTCCTGTCTTCTCCCCCATTTTTGCCCACCTTTGTTATCCCTTCATCTCGTTCACTTCAATCCACGAAGTAGCAACAAATCATGGTGGTGCGATGAAGCAGTCAACGAGAGATGACACAGCAACGTCATCTAAATCAAGAAGATACCAACTCTACAAGAGATCTATTATACTATGATGAAAATTCTTGTGACGGTGGTCCATAAAGTCATGGAACATGGTAATGTATGATGTCATGCGTCTAGCATCATGGAATTTCAGAAATTCATGACAGTTGCACAATCACCATCAGTCATTAACGGTTTGGATACATACCATGACGAATGTGGTTCGATCGTAGAAGAATTCAATTGGTGATTCTCATTTTGTGTCACACACGCATTGAGGTGTGACTAACGTCCTAGAAAAAAGTAAATATAGACCAATGTGTGTGTCAAATCTACAACCTTCCCGTGTGCATGCATTGCAGGAACATGGCAGATTATTCTTCAACACGGTTTAAATATAACAACTCATCTATGGACCTCTCTTTAGTTTTGGGCACGCCTAGGAAGCAATCGGTAGCTGGTTAGTCGAAACTAGCCATCACCTGATTTGGAAAGTTTCGTCTTCATCTCACTGACCCTAAAGTGGATTGAAAATGAGGAACGCAGTCTCCCAGACCTGCGCTGCCTCACCAATAGAGTGCCCTCCAAAGAAGAGACCACGTGACAGACTCAACCTCCCTTGTCTCTTCTTCCTCCCCGAGACAACTCCTTCCTCTTGCAGATCTCCATTAGAGCAAAAATTCTTCATATTTCCATGAATAACAAGGCTTAGCTCTAGAAGAATCAAAAGGAGGTAATAAAAAAATCACAGACCCCCCATTGATATAAACACCAGTTGCAACAACATATAGTGCATAGAAATAATTGTGGAACTTAAAACTAATCTGAGAGCAACAATAGGATTTATTCCCTCAACCAAATAGTAGGAAAATTGACATTAGAGATTGAAAGAACATTTCATGTTTTCCTATGTTTTGCGTGTTAGATAACAATACTATGGAGACTTTTCATGTGCGCTAAGTGTGCAGGAAGTTTTGAGGGGGGCGGATAATCCGCCCCACCAAGGGCCGGATAATCCGGCCTACCTCATCTCTCAAGGAAGCCAAGGCGCGTCGCTCTGTGTCCAGTCGGATTTTCTCCCGGAAAATCCGAACTGGGGCGGTTTTTCCTCCCCAGGCCGGATAATTCGGGTGTCGCATGGGCCGGATAATCCGGCCCGCAGTTTTCGATCAAAAGGAGCCAAGGCGCGTCGCTCAGTATTCGGTCGGATTTTCTCCCGGAAAATCCGAACTAGGGCGGTTTTTCTTCCCCAGGCTGGATAATCCGGCCTTTGCATAGGACCGGATAATCTGGCCCCCAGAAGTTGATCAAGGGCAAGCTCGGCGCGGTGCTCAGAGAGGGGGCGGATTATCTGCCGGATATTCCGAGTCTGGGGCGGTGTTTTCCCTAGGCCGGATAATCCGGCCCTCACTTGGGCCAGATAATACGGCCCCCAAAGTGTGTAACGGCTGGTTTTTGGAAGGGGGTATAAGTACCCCTTCTTCCCCAACATTCAGAACTCTTGATTCATTCGAAATTGACCAGACATTGTGCAAGAGCTCTCATACTCGTTCTCCCACTTCAACCACCCGGAGGTCTTGATCTTTGGTGGAATTGAAGGAGGAGAAGTTCATCATCACCATCAAGAATCAAGCGCTTCAACTCCTCTCCATTCACTTGGAGAAATCCCTGATCTAGTATTCTTGTCAATACCTAGATCTTGTTTATTGTATTTGATAAGTTTGTTCTTGTGGCAGCTTGTTGTCATTTCGGGAGCCTCCAAGTTGTTGTGGAGTTGTTGTCCTGCTAGTTGTGTAAAGGCGCAGGTGCCCGCCTCGAAGGGTACCTATAGTGGAAGGTGGATCAGGCATGTTGTGGCGAGATCCATCGGAGAACAGGGTGAGGCCTTTTGTGGCGTGGTGGTCTTAGTACCGCCCACCCCTCCAACACAGACGTACTTCCCTTAACAAGGAAGGAACTGCGGTCAAACAAATCATGTGTCTCCACGTGCTTCACTTCGGTTTACTCGTTCCTCTTCCTCTCGCTCTTTACCTGCTAGTAGATAGGTTTGCATATAGGGAAATTCCACCTAATAGTTTATCTAGAGAATTTACCCTTTGTGCTAAGCCTAAATTGAAAAAGAATTAAAAATTTGTGTAGCACCTATTCACCCCCCCCCCCCCCCCCTCTAGGTGCCCATACGATCCATTTCAATTGGTATCAGAGCCTCGGCTCTTAATTTGGGCTTAACCGCCTAAGAGTAGTATGGGTACCAAGGATGATGGAAATGAGGTTGTGGATAAGGTCACAATGGATGATCTCAAGTCGTTGGAAACAACCTTGTTGAAATCCTTTGAGGCCAAGATGGAGGAGATGAATCAAATGATTGCTCGCCTTACATCATCCATTGCCCCATCTCCATCCTCCTCTGAGGCTCCCACACCATCATCTAAGGAAAAGGGTAACACCGGATCCAAGGATGATGATGTGGAAGGTGAAAAACTAAATGGTTCCACCTCCAAAAAGGGAAGTGGTAAGGAGGAATATAGTGAGGTTCGCCACGTATATTCCCCCGACCCACCTATCCCTCATTCTCATATAAACAATAGGGGTGATCCACCCAAGCTCACTGCATCCTCTTTTAACCAATGGCAATTCCTAATGAAGTCTCATGTTTGCAGCTCCTCTATTGAATTGTGGAGGATTATTGAAGAAGGTCTTCATATTAGAGATCAAACCAATCTAACGAGAAGGGAAGTTGTGGATAGCCAGTTGAATGCCACCGCTCTCCACATGATACAGCTGGGTGTGGGTCCCAAGGACATGCCACACATTGAACATCTCAACACAGCTAAAGAGGCGTGGGATGCTCTTACGGACCTTTTCGTTGGAAATGAAAGCATGAGAAGAAACAGGTATGATGCCCTTAGTAATGAAGCTGAGGGATTCTACATGTTGGATGGTGAAAACCATGAGGACATGTACAGAAGACTCAAGGGCATCGCAACAACATTTCGGAAGCATGGGGCCACTCACATTGATGATGCATGGATAAAAAGAAAATATGTGAGTGCCTTAATGCCTTTCGAACCAACGGATTTGAAGAGCTTGCAAGGTAGACACAACTATCATCAAATGACATCCAACAAAGTCATGCAAGAAATGGCGTCATTAAAAGTGGCGGCAAAGAATGCTGAAGATGCCCGTGCTCGGGCCATTGGAATGCAAAAGGGTGTCAATGTGGCTCTCAAAGCCAATGTTGTTGAGCAAGAGGAAGATGAAGGAGCTTTCGAAGGGGTATCCATGGACTGCCCCGATGAGGTCAAACGTGCTCATGGTGAGTACATGGCATTCTATGCAAGGAACTTTTGGAAGGACCCTGCCAAAGCCAAGTCTGAACTTGAGCGCAAGAACGGGTCAAATGGAAGAAGAGAAAGTGGCCCAAGATTGAGAACTTGCTTCAACTGTGGAGATAGACTGCACTTTGTAGCCGAGTGTCCTTATCAAAATAAAGAAGACAATGGTGGCAGGCTCATTCTTAAAGAGAAATCCAAAGCTCCCAAGAAGAAGTCGTTTGTTAAGAAGAATGGCCCTTTCAAGAAGCAACCCAATTGTTCTTGTAGCTCAAGAGGAATACTCCTCCGCAAGTGAAGATGAAGAGGATGATGATAGTTCCCGCGAAGTGGCTGCTATAGCCACCACATCGACTCCCTCCTCTCTCTTCGACTCACCGAATGAGAACGCCATCAACAACAACGCCACTTGTCTAATGGCAAGGGGATCCGAGGTATCAACTTCTAACTCTTCATTTTCTAAGACTAACATAATTTTGGATATGGATGATCATGACAGTCTTGAAATGAAAGAAGAAGTTATTGCATTGGATACTTTTTTTCACTAACCAACAAGGTGAGCACAAACTTCATTTTGATGTTCTTATGAGTCAACTTGCTCAAGCCGAAGATCTCCTTGAAGAAAAGGGCAGAATTGAAAGACAAGATGCATTGGAGATAGCTTCTTTGAAGAATGCCTTGGAAGGAAGAGGAAGCTCGAGCATCTTTGGAAGAAAGACTCGAATCCCTTGAGGAGTCACAAGAAGAAGCTGTAGCTCAGCTCATTAAAGAACGTGACCATGCTCTTGCCAAGGTAAAGAAACTAAAGAAAGAAAAGATTGACTTTGGGGCTGTTCATGCTAGACTTTTGGAGAAGTTTGATAATCTTGAAAGTGCTCACAAGGCATTGAAGAGTGATCATTCTACTCTAAATGAGTCTCATGACCAGCTCCAAACTCAATTGAAACGGTATGATGTGTCAAGTACCTCCACTTCATCCTTTGGAAAAGAAGACCTTGCAAAAAGTTCTCAAAACAAAGGTAAAGGAGTTATTGACGAGATACTAAGTAGGCAAAGGACAAACAATAGTAAAGAAGGTCTTGGTTACATACCCAAGATAAATATCAAGAAAAAGAAGAAAAAGAAGAAGAAGAACAACAAGGCTGCTCAATCAAAGACTAGCAACATTACCAATGACAAGACTAATTATGATGGTTTTGCAGGGATCAACAATCCTAACTTTGAACTATATTGTGATCATTATGGTGATGTTTATGCTTGTTATGTAGGGCCTTATGATTGTTACATTCCTTGGTCTATTTGGGTTCCCAAGACCCTTGTTACTAACGTGAGAGGACCCATTGAAAAATGGGTACCTAAAACTAAGAAGTAATTTTCTTGCAGGGCTATGCTTCCGGTGGTTCTAAATGGGTACTCGATAGCGGTTGCACGAGTCATATGACCGGAAGCAAGGAGATCATCACGGAGATGCGGCCAAACCTTGATCACATTACCGTCTCCTATGGTGACAAGTCAAAATCTGAGGTACTGGGTCTCGGCAAAGTTGTGGTGGCTCACGATATCTCTCTCGTGGACGTCATGCTTGTTGAGACCCTCGGGTATAACTTACTTTCAGTTCGTGCCCTTGGTAAGATGGGATTTGAAGTTTACATTGATGCTGATTTAGTGGTACTCTTGTGGATCAAGTCTCTTAAAATCGCTTTCGTGGGATATGTCGAAAACGACCTGTACGTGGTGGACTTTTCGGGGAAAACCACTACTGGCCCGATGTGTCTTTTCGGAAAGGCTGACACGGGCTGGCTATGGCATCCCCGACTAGCCCACGTCAATATGAGAACTTTGCAAAGTCTCCACAAGGGTGGCCACATTCTTGGACTAAAAGAAAATGTCTCCTTTGCCAAAGATCGTGTTTCCAGGGCGTGTGTTGAAGGAAAAATGCATGATTCACCTTATCGAAGGAAGATCATTATCTCTTCAAAAAGGATTTTGGATCTCCTTCATGTGGACCTCTTTGGACCTCCATCGCATGCAAGCCTCGGTGGGAAGAAGTATTGCCTAGTGATTGTTGATGATTACTCAAGATACACTTGGGTTTATTTCTTCAAGTTGAAGAGTGAAACTCAACAAACTGTCATTGAGTTTGCCAATGAGGTTCAACGTCAACACAACGTCCCCATTCTGGCTATAAGGAGTGATAACGGCTCGGAATTCAAGAACTACACCTTAAATGAGTTCTTAAGTGAAGAGGGGATAATACATCGATATTCCGTTGCATACACCCCTCAACAAAATGGTGTAGCCGAGAGGAAGAATCGAACTCTAATGGACATGGTAAGATCAATGTTAGCCGAATTCAAATCTCCATATAACTTCTGGGCAGAAGCAATATCTACTGCTTGTCATTCATCCAACTGTTTATATCTCTGCAAGATCTTAGACAAGACTCCATATGAAATACTTACCGGTAACAAGCCAAACATCTCATACTTTCGGGTATTCGGGTGTAAGTGTTTCTTTCTTATTAAAGGAGTTCGTTTATCTAAGTTTGAATCTAAGGCTTTAGAAGGTATTTTTGTTGGTTATGGTGCCGAATCCCACACTTATAGAGTCTACAATAAGCTCTCCGGAACTGTTGTAGAACCTTGTAGTGTGGTATTCGAGGAAAATGACGGTTCCCGTGCGGAGCAAGTTGGTGTTTGTGATGCAAATGTTGAAATACCCCAAGATGCCATAAGAAGAATGGGCGTGGGATTCTTCCGCCCCATTGAGGAACCCCTTGTGGCGGACCGGGAAGGACAATGCTCTACTCAGATAGATCCCTCATGCACACATACTCAACATGCTCCAACCACGGGGGCAACTTCTACTCCATCTCCATCAACTGCTGAAGGTCAAGTTGCTCCAGAAAGCTCCAGGCCGGATGTTTCGGTTGACACCGTATTATCCGGCCAACCTACTACAGCTGACCATTTTGCTCCTGGCGATGAAAGTATCAACGCAAGCTCCAGGCCGGATTTTCCGGCTAGCCCCGGATTATCCGGACCCTCACCAGTTCAAGCATGTCCCAGGCCTCCTAATGAAGCTGCTGCAAGTACTCCCAAGCCGGATTATCCGGCCTCTCCATCGGCCGGATTATCCGGCCCTGACTCTCCAGTTCTGCAGCCTCCTGTTATGGCTATGGATTCACATCAAGGGCATGCATCTCCACCACCTGCTACTGATGTTCGTGTTACTGATCAAGGCGGAGAAAATGCTTCCAATGAAGACTCAAGTGATGAATCTCCTCCTCCAAGAGACAACAAACTTATTGAACTTCGTCGCAAGGCTCGGGCTGATCGTAATCTTGAGTTGAGGGTCACACTCTCGACAAAGTTGTTGGTGATCTTCGACGAAGGGTTTCTACAAGAAGAGAATTGGCCAGTTTTGGTGAGCATCAAGCTCATATCTCCATGGTGGAACCTAAGAAGGTCCTTGAAGCTCTTGAAGACCCGGACTGGGTTGTTGCTATGCATGAAGAATTGAATAATTTTGAGCGCAACAAAGTCTGGAAACTAGTGGAGAAACCCAAAGAGTGCCGCAATGTTATCGGCACTAAGTGAATTTTCAAGAACAAGCAAGATGAGAATGGCATTGTTGTGAGGAACAAGGCAAGACTTGTGGCACAAGGATACTCTCAAGTTGAGGGCATCGACTTCGGCGAGACCTATGCTCCTGTGGCTCGGCTTGAGTCCATCCGTATCCTACTTGCTTATGCTGCTCATAACAATTTTAAGTTGTAGCAAATGGACGTCAAGAGTGCCTTCCTTAACGGTCCTCTACATGAGTTGGTATACGTAAAGCAACCCCCGGGGTTTGAGGATCCTAACTTCCCGAACCATGTCTACAAACTCGATAAGGCACTCTATGGCCTTAAACAAGCCCCACGTGCGTGGTATGAGCACCTTAAAGAGCTTTTGTTAGATCGTGGCTTCGAAGTTGGGCAAATCGACCCCACTCTTTTTACTAAGAAGGTTAAGGGGGAGCTCTTTGTATTCCAACTATATGTAGACGATATCATTTTTGGTTCTACTAACAAAGCTTTTAACGATGAATTTTCAAAGCTTATGACTAACAGGTTTGAGATGTCTATGATGGGGGAATTACGGTTCTTTCTTGGATTCGAGATCAAGCAACTTAGAGAAGGAACCTTTATTAATCAAGCAAAGTACATCCAAGACATGCTCAAGAGATTCAAGATGATGGATCTAAATGGTGTCGCCACTCCGATGCAAACAAAGTGTCATCTTGAACTCAACCCTCATGGTAAAGATGTGGACCAAAAGGTATACCGGTCCATGATTGGCTCTCTTCTTTACCTCTACGCATCTAGACCCGATATTGTGTTGAGTGTGGGAGTGTGTGCAAGGTATCAAGCAGCTCCTAAAGAAAGCCACTTAGTGGCAGTCAAGAGGATCTTTCGATATTTGGTTCATTCCCCCAACTTTGGTCTATGGTATCCCAAGGGCTCCAATTTCTCTCTATGTGGTTATACTGACTCAGATTGGGCTGGTTATAAGGATGATCGGAAATCCACTTCTGGAGCTTGTCAATTCTTGGGAAGATCTCTTGTATGTTGGTCCTCCAAAAAGCAGAATTGTATATCTCTCTCCACCGCCGAAGCTAAATATGTTGTCGCTGCCAGCGCTTGTACTCAATTATTGTGGATGAGGCAAACTTTAAAGGAATACGGTGTCAATTGTGACAAAGTGCCTCTTTTATGTGATAATGAAAGTGCTATCAAAATTGCGTACAATCCAGTTCAGCACACAAAGACAAAGCATATTGAGATTCGGAATCACTTTATTCGTGGCCATGTTGCTCGAGGCGATATTGATCTATCTTTTGTGAGCACGAAGAACCAACTAGCAGATATTTTTACAAAGCCACTTGATGAAGCAAGATTCTGCTATTTGAGGAATGATCTAAATATCATTGATTCCGGGAGTTTGTCTTGATTACCCATGCACTCACTCGTACATCTCAATCCTTGTTTGGTCTAGGAGTGGGCATGGATATAGGGGGAGTGTGGTCCTAACTCATTGGGCTAACCCTCCCCCCATAATGCCAATAGCAAGATATATCATTTCTCTTAATATCATGTTGTGATATGTGAGCTTATTGATGAGTATTGGTCGTGAACCCAAGATATATCTTCGCGGTGTCACACCATACACTCCAACAAGGTGGCTTCGGCCACCGCCCTCTCTCTTGTGGAGAATTGGATCTTTTTGGTTGTTATTTGCTCTCTCATGTTCTTATGATCCCATGGGGCGTTAGCATCGCTCTTCTCCCTTTTTGGTGTCTCGATGCCAAAGGGGGAGAAATAGTTCTATTAGGTTGTCCGTGGATTTGCATGGGTCGGGCATAAGCACTTGCACTTTTCTATTCGTTATTTCTTGCTTATGCCCATTTAGCGTTGAACTTTTAAATTTGTGATTTGTGGTTGTTTGAGACTTTTTGTGGTTGTCTAGATGATGCCTATGGACTTCATATCATGGATTATGCTCATGGTTATATCTATTCATATCCTATTGCTGGAGGTTTATCATGGAAGGCGCGCGCTCATAATGGTTATCCAATAATAATTGTGATTTATGTCAAGGGTGCCTATTCTCTACTTCGGTGGTATGTGTTTTTGCCCTTATGTCTATGGAATAGATTCACCTATTTGTGTGCATTTGTATTCCAATGCAAAACTCTATTATGCACACATTAAGGGGGAGTCCCTTTCATAGTTATCTTTGTTTGTCTTGTGTCTTTCTCCTGCAAATCCTGGTATTGTCATCTAACACCAAAAAGGGGGAGATTGAAAGAACATTTCATGTTTTCCTATGTTTTGCGTGTTAGATAACAATACTATGGAGACTTTTCATGTGCGCTAAGTGTGCAGGAAGTTTTGAGGGGGGCTAGATAATCCGCCCCACCAAGGGCCGGATACTCCGGCCTACCTCATCTCTCAAGGAAGCCAAGGCGCGTCGCTCTGTG
Organism: Avena sativa; assembly: GCA_916181665.1. Taxonomy (NCBI): domain Eukaryota; kingdom Viridiplantae; phylum Streptophyta; class Magnoliopsida; order Poales; family Poaceae; genus Avena; species Avena sativa. Next base: position 70,150,299 of record OV702292.1, read on the forward strand.
TCCAGTCGGATTTTCTCCCGGAAAATCCGAACTGGGGCGGTTTTTCCTCCCTAGGACGGATAATCCCGGTGTCGCATGGGCCGGATAATCCGGACCCCAGTTTTCGATCAAAAGGAGCCAAGGCGCGTCGCTCGGTATTCGGTTGGATTTTCTCCCGGAAAATCCGAACTGGGACGGTTTTTCTTCCCCAGACCGGATAATCCGGCCTTCGCATAGGACCGAATAATCCGGCCCCCAGAGGTTGATCAAGGGCAAGCTCGGCACGGTGCTCAAAGAGGGGGCGGATTATCTGCCGGATATTCCGAGTCTAGGGCGGTGTTTTCCCTAGGCCGGATAATCCGGCCCTCACTTGGGCCGGATAATACGGCCCCCAAAGTGTGCAACGGCTGGTTTTTGGAAGGGGTATAAGTACCCCTTCTTCCCCAACGTTCAGAACTCTTGATTCATTCGAAATTGACCAGACATTGTGTAAGAGCTCTCATACTCGTTCTCCCACTTCAACCACCCGAAGGTCTTGATCTTTGGTGGAATTGAAGGAGGAGAAGTTCATCATCACCATCAAGAATCAAGCGCTTCAACTTCTCTCCATTCACTTGGAGAAATCCCTGATCTAGTATTCTTGTCAATACCTAGATCTTGTTTATTGTATTTGATAAGTTTGTTCTTGTGGCAGCTTGTTGTCATTTCGGGAGCCTCCAAGTTGTTGTGGAGTTGTTGCCCTGCTAGTTGTGTAAAGGCGCCGGTGCTCGCCTCGAAGGGTACCTATAGTGGAAGGTGGATCAGGCATGTTGTGGCGAGATCCATCGGAGAACAGGGTGAGGCCTTTTGTGGCGTGGTGGTATTAGTATCGCCCACCTCTCCAACGCAGACGTACTTCCCTTAACAAGGAAGGAACTGTGGGCAAACAAATCCTGTGTCTCCGCGTGCTTCACTTCGGTTTACTCGTTCCTTTTCCTCTCGCTCTTTACCTGCTAGTAGATAGGTTTGTATATAGGGAAATTCCACCTAATAGTTTATCTAGAGAATTTACCCTTTGTGCTAAGCCTAAAATTGAAAAAGAATTAAAATTGGTGTAGCACCTGTTCACCACCCCCCCTCTAGGTTCCCATACGATCCATTTCAGAGATACACATTCCTCTAAGAATACTATAGTTGACAGTGTGTCCGTCTTTCTCCCGGAATAAATAGTAGTTAGAGCCTAGGATGCCTAACCCAGACCACAACTTAGCTATAACTAATAGACAACAAAGCTGGTGCCAATGAAACGGACCCATCGTGTTGCACTTACCCTTCCATTATGCACGAGGAGGCTTTACTTATGCAGGTGCATTTGGCGCAGCCATAGTATCTGCAGGTCCGCCTACATTACTTTCAGATGCAACCAAACTAGAAACCATCCAGAAATGAATGCATTATGTGGAGATAAAACATATCATTGAATTCTAAAAAATAGATTCCTTCCCTATCACATACCTACTGACCGACTTGTACTTATGGTCTTGGGTGACTCCCTCCACATTCTTCAGTTCTGGTAAATGTAGGTTGCGCTTGTGCATATCAAGTGTAAATGAGTGTTTGAGTGCAGAACCCAAAGACCAAAAGAAAAATCAGCTTAGAGTGCAACATGTAAAGAATTTTTATACATGTTACAAAGTAGGTTGAGTATGCCGTTAAAGACAACATCATAAGACAAGCATTGGAAAACCCCAAATTGGTTGCATGGATTTCAGAAAAGACAACTAGCTAGAAATCACCAACAACTCTACGTGATCCCTGTTGCAACTTAGGCGTATGGTAAATAGAACTCTACATGATCCCCTACATCAACTTAGGCATACATCAAAAACTTTAGATATAAGTTGTATTCAACATATATGCATGTGACAAGAAGACATCAACAAGCAGTTGTGACACAATTGCCAAGATTCCAACATGCTAAAAAGAAGTTCTACATATATATCTTTTGTGCAACAAAAGATTAACATGGTACTAACAAAAAATATAGTATCTTTGACTACTAGTAGTTTCAGAATAGTAAGCATATGGATTATGTTACTTTGTACATAGTGTTGTAGGGATAACTGATGACCCACAAGTATAGGGGGTGTATCGCAGTATTTTCGAGGGAAGTGAAACCCAATTTATTGATTCGACACAAGGGGAGCCAAAGAATACTTATCAGCCTTAACAACTGAGTTGTCAATTCAGCTGCACCTGGAAACAATCTTGCTCACAGCAGTTTATCAGTAGCAACAGTTTTGTAGTAGGAATAGCAAAGTAGCAGCAGTAGTAAAGCAAAGACAGTAGTAACAAAAGCAGTAAACAGTGGGATTCGAGTGCGGTAGGCATATGGATGGATGGACGGGCGTTGCATGGACAAGACAATTCACATAGCAATCAGAACATAGGGCAATTACAGATAAATAAGATAAAGCATCCAAGTACTAGACAATCCTAGGCATGTGTTCCATATATAGTCATACGTGCTCGCAATGAGAACTTGCACAACATCTTTTGTCCTGCCCGCCCGTTTGCAGCGGGGCCTCTAGGGAACTACTGGCAATTAAGGTGCTCCTTTTAATAGAGCACCGGAGCAAAGCATTAACACTCCATGAACACATGTGATCCTCACATCAAAGTCTTTCCCTTCCGGCTACCCCGATTTCTGTCACTTCGGGACCATAGGTTCCGGACAACGACGTGTGTATACAACTTGTAGATAAGACCAAGAACAATACTATCATAATGAATCAATAATAAGTTCAGATCTAAAATCATGGCACTCGGGCCCTAGTGACAAGCATTAAGCACAACAAGTCACAACAAAGTCATAAAGCACTAATAAAAGATACTAGGCACCATGCCCTAACAATCTGATGCCATTACATGAACGATCTCATCCAATCCCTACCATCCCCATAGCCTACAGCGAGGGATTACTCACTCATAGATGGGGGAAACATGGATGGTCGATGGAGAAGCGATGGTGATGATGATGGCGATGATCTCCTCCAATTCCCCGTCCCGGCAGAGTGCTAGAACGGAGTTTCTGGTGCTGTTTCGTGGAATCTGATGGTGGCGGCGGAGCGGAACTCCTTCTGAAAAAACGTCGAACCCCCCGAAGTTTTTAGGTCAGAAGGCTCCTTATAGGCGAAGAGAGAGGCCGAGGGGGTGCCTAGGGGGCCCACACCACCCCCTGGCGCGGCCTGGCCTGGCCTGGCCCGCGCCAGCAGGTGGTGTGGCCACCCAGGGCTCTTCTCCGTCTCGTATTCTGGCTCCTGGAGTCTTCGGGTGAAATAGGATTTTTGGCATATTTTGCAGGATTTTTCCTGATAGTTGATTTTCTGCACAAAAAGTAGACACAAAGGCAATTCTGCTGAAAACAGCATCAGTTCGCATTAGTTGCATCCAAATCACACAAGTATAGAGGAGAAACAATAGCAAAAGTGTTCGGGAAAGTAGATACGTTTTGGACGTATCAACTCCCCCCAAGCTTAGCTTATTGATTGTCCTCAAGCAATTCAGTTGTAAACTAAGTGCGATAAAAGAACTTTCACGAACACGTTTGCTTCATATGATGTAAATATTCTCAGCAATATGATCAGCTACTTAGACAATTCATAATAAAGAGTATGCAACTGAGTCTACTTAGTAGTCATTGCAAGCTATGTAGAGATTCCAACTCAAGAATAATAAGTAGCACAAAGCACAAACATAAGCAACATTACAATGCTCATAGAAAGGTATGATAGAGTGGTTTCTCGCTTGCCTTTGATTATGAATGTCACGGCATCTCTGAAGTTCAAGTGATGACTAGAAGTAAAGATATCAAGGATACAAGCATCAAAGTCATAACACAAATAATCAAGTAATGAAACAAACATAAAGAATGACAACTATGCTCTCAAGAAGGTGCTCAAAGAATATGTGGAGACTCAACAAGTAGAAGAAAAAGGTTTTGAGAAAATTGAAAGGCTTCCAAATGCTGAAAGTATAGTACTCGTTAGCTTTGAGCTCTCATTGCCCCTATCATAAGCATCTTTAATGTGGTTAAGGTGAAAGTGAGGTCCAGTCTGAGTTATATGCTTGACAGACTATAAACTGGAAATCCCAAGTCCCTTGAGTACGAGGGCCGCTCCTCATGCTACTCAACTTTAGTTACTGGTAAGTTCTTGTCATCGTAAGTATGTGCGTATCATTGAGAACCGCCAATGGGGTACCCCTTGCCCGATGATACAGAAGAATCCCCATATCAAAATGACAAGGCAAGCAGACAATAAGTATCTCAGCAATCTTCTTATTTACCATGGGAAAATGGTGCTTTTTTCTCTCTTTCCTCTTTTCATAAATCTCTTTTTTTTCTTTTTCTCAATAGCTATCTCTCTCTTTTTTTATAAGAAGAATGCTTCATAGATATCATTATGGTTATGCTGCAGGTTTCCACCATGTCAGCATGGATTAGACCAGCGGCCCAGGCGTTTCTCTAACACACATACATAACTCCATGGACTTACAAGCTCCCATTTTATTTTACACCAATGACATCACGGTTCTGGGTATATATTTACAAGTGTTGAAAGCGTTCCCCGTGGCAGCACGGTTCTGCTAATCCCCAGCCTATAATTTGCAAGCATATAACTTTCATGGAGAGTTCACAATGGTTCAGGTTTATTAAGTGCAGGAAATAAAGTGTGCCATTAAGTTCATGAGAGCTTTACTAACTAACTTTCTCATAACAAGCAAACATTTTATTCGGAAGAAAACAAGGCATATTGAATATGCACGGAAGTAGCAAATGATGCTAATGGGTAGGTATGGTGGACACTTTGGAAATATTTGGATTAGGGAATTGGAAACTTGAGTAAAACACTCAGTGGAAGTGAAGGCTAGCAATAGTAAGGGAGAGATAAACGAGAGAGCAATAGCTGTTATTATCATGCTTGCAACAAAACAAGACTACTCATGGCATGAAAGTGATTCAAGATCCTCAAGGCAAAATAATTCGTCAAGGCTTAACTGATTATTACAGTCATGTGCATGCATGAGCATGTGCCAAGTCGATCAAATGAAACATTCAGAGGAGGATACCATAATGTCATACCAATTTATGAATAGAGCAATGCAAGCAAACATTCATGAGACATGCTACAAACTATTAGCGAGCTGGAGCTAATCACAAGAAAGCAAGAACTACTAAATATCCAAAGATAACATACACTCTACATGAACGGACTAAGCAAGCTCACAATGATGAGTATACGTACAAAAATGAAAACAAATAGAGTTCGTTACTAGCCTCTTACCACGCCTCAAGTTGTCATTAATCCTCATTATTGCTCTTCACTTGTGTGGCTTGAATAATAATATGAAACCAATAATCCACTGAGAACTGCCGAACCATGTAGCCAACTCACAAAAACCAAAGAAGAACGACAAATATTTTTGGTGTTTTTGATTTTTAAACAAAAACCAAAAGAGAAAAACAAGCAAAGCAAAATCTTTTTTGGTTTTTTGAATAGTTCAAACAAAGCAAAAAGGAACAAGCAAACCAAAGCAAAAAGAAGAAGCAAACCAAAGAGAAACAACAAAAATATTTTTGGTCTTTTTATGTTTTTTAGAAAGCAAAAGCAAAGAAGAACGAAAACTAAAAAGAGAACGAAAGCATGAATATACAAAGAACCGACGCAATCATGATATGGAGATGAGTGCGGTGTTGGCGTACCTCCCCCCAAGCTTAGGCTTTTGACCTAAGTGGGTATCAGTCCCAGGCTGGCCAAGATGAAGTGTCACCGGGGTACGATGAGGAGGTGCCTCGTCCTGGTGCGAGCCAGAGTACATCCCTCCGTAATGTGAGGAATAATCATAGGAGGGCACATCCTCCTGGTGCTGCTCGTGGAAACCCAACAAGCGAAGCTGCTCGTCCACCTCCTCCTTGGAGCGCGACCATGGTCTCCTGTCAACACTGAACAAAGCAGGTTGGGGCAAAAGAATCTCCCTTTCATCCTCGTCAGTGAAAAGCATCCTATATACCAGATTGTTCAAATCAGAGGTAGCAGTGACAAAGTGATGAGTTTTCATGGCAACAAGGTCGAGCCTCTATGGTGCTAGCATAACATCATCAGGAGCCACAGAAAGATCTAATGCATCAACTACACACGAGGCAATGATGCCCCCATAGATAGGCCCCCTAGCAGCTAGGCGGCGAGCAATAAGAGAGCCAAGATTGTACCGAGTATCATTGTTGAGCGCAGCAGCAAGGAAAGCTAAGTGATAGTTGGAGATATTACTAGTGTTCTCCCTACCCAAAACACTAGTGGCAAGATAGTATGGAAAGTATCTAAGAGCAGGGAGTTAGATATTTCTTATCTTTTCGCGCTGCGCCACGTGGTCATCATCATTGGTCACCCCTCGGTAAAGCTCCAACAAATCAGCGGGCCGCCCTTGAATTTTCTTCACGGTCCCTGTCATACGCACACCTACAATACTGCAAAATCTCTCCAAAGGCATGGTGAAGGGCATATCATAGATTTTAAATGAGACAGTAGAATGATAGGATGTGTTAGTAAATGAGAAGCTCTCAACAAAAGTTTTGGTGAGCATAGCATATTGTGCACTCTCATCTTGCATATAAGAGGTCAAACCAACCCTCTCAATCAGTAGCAAGAAATCATCAAGAATACCTGCAGCTTGCAAGAAAGTAAAACAAGGGAAAGAGGATGGGTGAGCATCTCCATCATCTCTTTCACTGCCAATACGTGATGCAATGAGGTCTTCATTATATGATGGCCTAGCTTGAGAGGCTGTTCTTGAGGGCCTTGACCTCCTAGGTGCATCACTCTCAAATATCTCTCCAAAAGTGTGGTTGTTCATGCTTGGTGTTCTGAAATTTAAACACCTATTAAACAAGTGCTTGCAAAGTAAATAGAATGAAGGAATCTACTCATAGGGACTAGCAAGAGGCCTAAACATGCATCAAAACTATATCTCTAAGCATCAAACAAGCTTACAAGCTCTCATAACCAGTCACCTACAGCAGCAAAATACTCAACATACAATCAACTAAACACAAATCTACTTGGACAAGGGGAGGAGTCACATACCAAGGAACAATTGCTCCAAATTTCAGCAATAAAGATGGGCTGGGCAAAGAGATCGAAGAAATTGAGGGCAAGCACAGAGAGAACGCGATTTTGAGCTATGAACTGGAGCTTACTCGGGAGAGAGAAGAAAGTGGCAGGTGAGAGGAGTGGTGGAGGGTCAGGGGTGGCCCACACCAGGGCATGGCGCCACCCAGGGTTGGCCGCGCCACCACATGGTGTGCCTGCCTGGTGGGCCCCCCTGGTACCTACCAGGTACTCCTCTGCCCCTTTTTTCATGTAAAAATTTAATATGAATTTTCTGGAATTTTTCGAGACACTTTATTTTTGGGTATTTTTCAGAAATAGAAGAATGATTTTTCTGACAGACAGCTTTTTTTTCTTTTTGGAAACATGATGCAAAGACAAAACAAGGCTAGAACTACAGAAGTTCTAGCATGCATGCAAACTAACAACACAAAAAAAACTAAACGAAAGCAAAAACTAAAATACAAAGGATAGAAATAAACGGAGATAATCATAATGAAAACATTGTTTTGTTCAATGGAATCCTTTTGTTAGCAAGGTTGATCAAGTCTTGCTACCAAAACAATTGCATATGAGACAAAACTTTGTATTCCACTAATGATTATGTTACCTCAACTCTGATAGTAATGGTCCCAATCATAATAGTTTCAAATTTTTCTTTTGGTATGGGACAAAATATTTCTCCAACTTGAATGCCTTCAACATGTTCAATTGAATTTAAACCATAAGTCCTTTCAATCTTCTTGGGGAAATAGACAGTATGTTCCTTGTCATTGACATTGAAGGTCGCCTTTCCTTGATTACAATTAATAACAGCTCCTGCAGTATTAAGAAAAGGTCTCCCAAGAATAATAGACATATTATCATCTTCAGGCATTTCAAGCACAACAAAATCAGTTAATATCAAGCAACTACGAGCCACCTGAACAGGTACATCCTCACATATACCCACAGGAATAGTGGTAGACTTATCAGCCATTTGCAAAGATATATCAGTTGGTATCAATTTTTCAAGCTGAAGCCTCTTATAGAGAGAGAAAGTCATAACACTAACTCCAGCTCCCAAATCACACAAAGCAGTTCTAACATAATTGTTCTTAATAGAGCAAGGGATAGTTGGAATCCCTGGGTCTCCAAGTTTCTTAGGAACCTTACCATTGAAGGAATAATTAGTAAGAAAAGTAGAGATTTCTTTATTAGGGATCTTCCTTTTATTTGAGACAATGTCCTTCATATACTTTGAGTAAGGAGGCAATTTAATAGCATCAGTCAAAGGAATTTGCAAGAATAAAGGTTTCATCCACTCACAAAACTTATTATAGTGTTCATCTTCCTTTGACTTGTGTTTCTTATCAGGGAAAGGCATAGGTTTTTGGACCCAAGGTTCTCTTTCACTACCATGTTTCTTAGCAACAAAATCTTCTTTAGTGTATTTAGTATTCTTAGTGTGGTTTTCAGGTTCTTCTTCAACTTTTTCTTCATTAGGAACTTCATTTTCTTCATTACCACTTTCAGTTTCAGCATCAGAGATAGATATACTATTAGGATCTATAGCAGGTTCAGAGGGTTCTACAACAGTTTTATGTTTCTTTTTCCTTTTCTTACGAGTAGAACCACTATCTTCAGCTTGTTGAGAATCCTGCTCAATTATTTTGGGATGCCCCTCAGGATATAGAGGATCCTGGGTAGCAGCACCACTTCTAGTTCTAATTTCATAAGCATGTTTTTCTTTAGCAGCATTAACTAGCAAGTCGTTTTGCACTTTAATGAGTTGATCTATTTGAGTTTGAACCATTTGAAAGTGTTTAACAATCATTTTAACATCATTAGAGGTTCTTTCCACAATATCTTTCAACTCAACAATAGCTCTAGTGTTTTCCATAAGATGATTTTGCACCCTTTTATTAAAGTTATCTTGCTTAACAATAAACATATCAAATTCTTCTAAGCATTGATCAGGAGGTTTAGAGTAAGGGATATCACCTTCATCAAAGTGTTGGAGAGAGTGTACCTCAATAGTGGATGAGTAGGGAATAGACTTACATAATTCTTCTATAGGAGGTAAATTCTTGACATCTGCAGCTTTAATTCCCTTCTCCTTAAGACATTTCTTAGCTTCCTTCATCACTTCATCATTTAATTCAATAACTCCCCTCTTCTTTGATGTTGGAATAGGCACAGGAATAGATGGTTCAGGTACAATTACTTCAGGTATAGCTTGTTTAGGAGGAGTCCAATCTTCATAATTCTTGCTTATTTTAGCCATTAATTCCTCAGCTTCCTTCGGAGTCCTATTCCTGAAAACACAATCAGCACAACTATCTAGGTATGTCCTAGATTCTTCGGTTAGTCCATTATAAAATATATCAAGTAGTTCATTCTTAGGTAATGGACTTCCAGCCTGTGCATGAATCAAAGCACAAAACCTTGTCCAAGATTCGGGCAATACCTCTTTTTCTCCCTGTTTAAAATAAAAAAGTTCCTGCAAAACAGCATGTCTAGCACTAGGAGGAAAATATTTCTGCAGGAAAGTATTAAACAAGCACTCAGGGCTATCAATAGATCCAGGAGGTAAATTACCAAACCAAGTTTTAGCTTCTCCTTTCAGTGAAAAAGGGAAAATCTTAGCAACAAAGTAAGTACGCATTTTAATATCATCAGAAAACAAGCCACTCATGGTAGAAACTTCATCCATATGTGCTACCGCGCTTTCATTCTTAGTCCCACAAAAAGGTTCTTTCTTGACAATAGCTAAATAAGATAGATCGAGAGAGAAATCATAATCTTCATCTATAATGTTTATGGGAGAAGCAGCAAACTTAGCAGCATGAGATAATTTGGGTCTAATAATACGCCTCTCAAGGAGATTCTTAGCAGCACTCCTATCATGGGTGTTCCTACATTCTTCAATAAACTCAGCAGTCATCTCAACATAATCTTCTTCAGCATCATAATTCTCAGGTGAGCTAACAGGTGTGGCAGTGTCTTCATTAGGAGTTTCGGTATTTCCAGCTATAGTTCTAGCAATCGTAGCATCTAGGAAAGGACCTAATGAACCACTCTTATCAAGCACAGTAGAAGCAGCATCATAAGCATCAGAAGTTTCAGATTCAGCAGTGGTAGCAGTGTCTGTAGCATGTGTATGTGGTGGTGTAAGGAACTTACTCAGAACAGACGGTGAATCAAGAGCAGCAGAGGTGTTCAGAACCGTACCTCTTCTTGTAGTGGATGGTAAAATAGGAACCTTGCCATCACGAGACTTACCCATGATGGATGGATACCAGCGAACAATAGAGAATCCAAGTGAACTTGATAAATAAAGCTATGCTCCCCGGCAACGGCGCCAGAAAATAGTCTTGATGACCCACAAGTATAGGGGGTGTATCGCAGTATTTTCGAGGGAAGTGAAACCCAATTTATTGATTTGACACAAGGGGAGACAAAGAATACTTATCAGCCTTAACAACTGAGTTGTCAATTCAGCTGCACCTGGAAACAATCTTGCTCACAGCAGTTTGTCAGTAGCGACAGTTTTGTAGTAGGAATAGCAAAGTAGCAGCAGTAGTAAAGCAAAGACAGTAGTAACAAAAGCAGTAAACAGTGGGATTCGAGTGTGGTAGGCATATGGATGGATGGACGGGCGTTGCATGGACAAGACAATTCACATAGCAATCAGAACATAGGGCAATTGCAGATAAATAAGATAAAGCATCCAAGTACTAGACAATCCTAGGCATGTGTTCCATATATAGTCATACGTGCTCGCAATGAGAACTTGCACAACATCTTTTGTCCTGCCAGCCCGTTTGCAGCGGGGCCTCTAGGGAACTACTGGCAATTAAGGTGTTCCTTTTAATAGAGTACCGGAGCAAAGCATTAACACTCCGTGAACACATGTGATCCTCACATCAAAGCCTTTCCCTTCCGGCTACCCCGATTTCTGTCACTTCGGGACCATAAGTTCCGGACAACGATGTGTGTATACAACTTGTAGATAATGTTGGAGATATGCCCTAGAGGCAATAATAAATATAGTTATTATTATATCTTTGTGTTTATGATAAATGTTTATATTCATGCTATAATAGTATTAACAAGGAAACATTAATACTTGTGTGAATTGTAAACTTAAATTGAAGTCCCTAGTATAGCCTCTATACTTCACTAGCTTGTTGGTTAATAGATGATTGTGGTTTCCCTATCATGAACATTGAGATGTTATTAACAACAAGATCATATCGTTAGGAGAATGATATGGTGGACATACTCCTATAGATAAGCGTAGCATAAAGATCAAGTCATTTCAATAGTTCAATTGCTATATGCTTTCTGATACATAGTAACCTAATTCCTTCGACCATGAGATCATGCATATCACCTTTACTGGATGGATGCTTTGATGTCATCAAACACCACACCGTAACAGGGTGGCTATAAAGGTGGTATTGAGTGTTCGGAAAGTATTGGTTGAAACACATGGATCAAGAGTGGGATTTGTCCATCCATATGACGGATAGATATTCTCTGGGCCCTCTCGGTGAAATGTCATCCAATTAGCTTGCAAGCATGTGACTGGGTCACAAGGGATCACATATCACGGGAACGAGAAAAGAGTACTTATCAGTAACGAGGTTGAACTAGGTATGCAGAGATACCGAAGATCATAACCTCGGATAAGTAACATATCGTGAGACAAAGGGAAATTGGTATCGTATGTAAGTGGTTCATTCGATCGCAAAGTAATCGTAGAAATATGTGGGAGCCATATGAATTTCCAGATTCCTCTATTGGTTATTGTTCGGAGAAGTGTCTCGATCATGTCCGCATAATTCACGAACCGTAGGGAGACACACTTAAGGATTCGACGTTGTTTGAGTAGTTATGGTATTATGAGAAAGAGACCGAATGTTGTTCGGAGTCTCGGATGGGATCCGGGATATCACGAGGTGATCCGGAATGGTCCGGAGAATAAGATTCATATAAGGAAAGTCCCGTTTCGGAGTTGGGGAATGGTTCCGGTGTTTTCATCGGGAACATTCTAGAAGGTCCCGGAATGTCCGGCACTCCGGAGGGGGAAGGGTACATGAGTGTGTCATTACATATTGGAATGATTGCATCATGTACTAAGTATTCTTGCTGTCCCAAATAAAGGATTTATTTAAATCCTAAATTGAAAAGTCAAACGGCTAGTTTGAAAGTCAAACGGCAGTTTTGGGAAGTGGGAAAAGAGGAGGAGAGGTGGAGGCCGAGTTGGAGGAGGGTTCCTCCCCTTGGCCGGCGCACCTCCCTAGGCCGAGTTGGGGAGGAACTCCTCCCCTTGGCCGGCCAGCCCTCCCACCTATATAAGGAGGGGTAGGGCTCCCCTCCTAACAACACAAGTTTCCTATCCTCTAAACTAAACCCTAGATCTAGACCCCGGTTTAGAGCTATTCGGTTTAGAGCCTTCTAATTGGTTTAGAGCCCTCTAATTGGTGTGTCTAATTACTAGACCACTAATAGCCTCTCTCATAAGCTCCACCATACTCGCACCGGCTTAAGGCGAAGCCCTGCGGGATCTCCCCTCTACCTCCGGTACCACGCCGTTGTGCTGCCGGAATCGCGAGGAGAGTGCTACAACCTCCGCTGCCTGCTGGAACAAGGGAGAGGAAGGTCTTCGTCGAGTACCGAACGTGTGACCGACTGCGGGAGCGCTGCTGGAACGTGGCGCTGGAAGGATCGTCTACGCGATCTTGAGATCGGAAAGAGTACGACTACATCACCCACGAGAATCTGCTCTCGTTAAACACTTTGGAATCTTCGAGGGTGAGTTATTCCATCGACTCGTTGCTACAATCTAGTAGATAGATCTTGGCTTGTTTGTTTGTATGCGATAGAAAATTTTTGTTTTCCATGCTGCGAACCCCTACAGTGGTATCAGAGCCGTGTCTATATGTAGATCTGTTGCACGAGTAGAACACAATGGTCATTGTGGGCGTTGATGCTTTTATTGTAGATTGCTTTGCGTGTACTTTGCATCTTGCGGTATGTTGGGATGAAGCGGCCCGGGCTAACCTTACATGACATCGTTCATGAGACTTGCTCCACGCTTAACATGCAACTTGTATTGCATAAGTGGCTTTGCGGGTGCCTGTTTCTCCTAGCATAGTAAAGATCCAATTTACAACGGGTAATCAACAATGCTAGTATCAATGTTGTGGTTCTTGTTCGTAGGTTAGAACGACACTTATGGAAAGCCCCAAACCACGTAAAATATGCAAAGAAAGTAGAAGCGTCTAACTTTGTTTTGCAGGGGTGTGCAGTGATGTGATATGGCCATAATTGTGATTATATTTGATGTATGCAATGTTCCTTATTGTAAGTTGGCAACCGGCAGGAGCCATATGGTTGTCTTTAATTTCTGTTAAGACCTGCGTGTCTATTCAAAATAGTTGTAATAGTTGAAGCTGGTGGACGACAACCATGAAGAAGCGTCATTGACCTTGATGCTATGCCGGTAATGATGGAGATCATATTCGTGCTTGAAGATGGAGATCGGAAGCACAAAGAAGAAAGGCCATATCATATCACATATTATGAATTGCATGTGATGTTAATCCTTTATGCATCTTGTATTGCTTAGTAGACGACGGTAGCATTATAAGATGATCCCTCATGCACATAAATTTCAAGTTCTAAAGTGTTCACCCTTAGTATGCACCGTTGCCAAAGCTTGTTGCTTCGAAGCACCACGTGATGATCGGGTGTCTTTGATTCCGCGGGTGAATACAACGTAAGCAAGCCAGATTTGCTTATGCGGTAGCTAAGGTTTGATCTTGACGAGCCTAGCATGTACAGACATGGCCTCAGGAACACGGATCGCCGAAAGGCAAAGCATGAATCATATAGTAGATATGATGAACATGATGATTGTTCGCCATTAAAACTATATCGGCTCTCGTGATGATCGGTGTTGATATAGTAGATTTGGTTCGTGTGATCACTAAAACAATGTGAGGGATGTTGTTTTGAGTGGGAGTTCACCTAGTTTAATTTCATTAATTAATTTGAACTCAATTTGTCATAAACTTAGTCTAAACTATTGCAAATATGTTGTAGATCAATGGCAGCCCCTACCATCAATTTTAATGCGTTCCTAGAGAAAGAAAAGTTGAAAAACAATGGAAGCAACTTCGCGGATTGGTTCCGCAATTTGAGGATTGTCCTCACAGCTGGTAATTTGACCTATGTGCTGGATGCACCGCTAGGTGACCCACCTGCAGCTGATGCTACCGATGAAGTAAAGAATGTTTACCTCGCTCGGAAGAATCAGTACTCCATAGTTCAGTGTGCTATCTTGTATGGTTTAGAATCGGAGCTTCAGAAAAGGTTTGAAGAGTCAGATCCATATGATATTGTCGAGGATCTCAAATTAATTTTTGAGACTCATGCGGCAATTGAAAGTTATGAAGCTTCTGAAAAGTTCTTTAACTGCAAGATGGAAGAGGGTAGCTCCGTCAGTGAGCATGTGCTTAAAATGTCTGGGCACGCGAATAAACTTCAAAGCTTGGGTATAGTGATTCCTAATACTTTGGGAGTTTACCGCATCCTCCAATCACTACCACCAAGTTACAAGAACTTTGTGATGAACTACAACATGCAGAACATGAACAAAGAGTTGCCAGAACTATTTGCTATGTTAAAATCTGCAGAAGTGGAGATCAAGAAAGAGCACCAAGTGTTGATGGTCAATAAGACCACCAAATTCAAGAAAGGCAAGTCTAAGCAAAAGGGACACTTCAAGAAGGGTGGTAAGAAAGTTACCATGCCAACGAAGAAGACCAAGGCTGGACCTAAGCCTGAAACTGAGTGTTTTTACTGCAAGGGAGAAGGTCACTGGAAGCGGAATTGCCCAAAGTACTTGGCGGATTTGAAGAACGGCAACATCAAGAAGAAAGGTATATTTGATATACATGTTATTGATGTGTATCTCACTAGTATTCGTAGTAGTGCCTGGGTATTTGATACTGGTTCGGTTGCTCATATTTGTAACTCGAAACAGGAGCTGCAGAATAAACGGAAGCTAGCGAAGAACGAGGTGTCGATGCGTGTGGGAAACGGATCAAAGGTTGATGTGATCGCGGTCGGCACGCTACCTCTTCATCTACCATCGGGATTAGTTTTATACTTAAATAATTGTTATTTGGTGCCTGCGTTGAGCATGAACATTATATCAGGATCTTGTTTATTGCGAGACGGTTACTTGTTTAAATCAGAGAATAATGGTTGTTCGATTTATATGAGTAATATGTTTTACGCACATGCACCTTTGATAGATGGTCTATTCTTATTGAATCTCGATAGTAGAAATACACATCTTAATAACATTGAAGCTAAACGTTTGAAATCAAGCGATAATTCGACCTATATGTGGCACTGTCGTCTTGGTCACATTGGAGTGAAGCGTATGAAGAAACTCCATTCCGATGGACTTCTTGAATCACTTGATTTTGAATCACTTGAAAGATGCGAGGCATGTCTGATGGGTAAAATGACTAAGACTCCATTTTCTGGTATAATGGAGCGAGCTACAGACTTATTGGAAATCATACATACCGATGTGTGTGGTCCAATGAGTGTAGCATCGCGCAGTGGTTATCGTTATGTTCTTACCTTCACGGATGACTTGAGTAGATATGGGTATATCTATTTCATGAAACATAAGTCCGAAACTTTCGAGAAGTTTAAGGAGTTTCAAAGTGAGGAAGAGAATCAACGTAACAAGAAGATTAAATTTCTACGTTCTGATCGTGGAGGTGAATATCTAAGTTACGAGTTTGGCGAGCATTTAAAGAAGTGCGGAATACTTTCACAATTGACACCGCCGGGAACACCACAGCGTAATGGTGTGTCTGAACGTCGTAATCGAACTCTCTTAGATATGGTTCGTTCTATGATGTCACTTACAGATTTACCGCTAACATTTTGGGGTTATGCATTAGAAACAGCCGCATTCACTTTAAATAGGGCACCATCTAAATCCGTTGAAACGACACCGTATGAATTATGGTTTGGGAAGAAACCTAAATTGTCGTTCCTTAAAGTTTGGGGATGCGAAGCCTATGTAAAGAAGTTACAGCCGGACAAGCTTGAACCCAAAGCGGAAAAATGCGTCTTCATAGGATACCCGAAGGAAACTATTGGGTATACCTTCTATCATAGATCCGAAGGCAAAATCTTTGTTGCCAAGAATGGATCCTTTCTAGAGAAGGAATTTCTCTCGAAAGAAGTGACTGGAAGGAAAGTAGAACTCGACGAGGTTGTCGAACCTTCTCTCGAAATTGCGAGTAGCGCAGCACCGGAAGAAGTTCCTGTGGTGCCTGCACCAATAAGAGAGGAAGCTAATGATGGTGATCATGAAACTTCGGTTGAAGTTGCTACAGAGCCTCGGAGGTCAACGAGAACTCGTACCACTCCAGATTGGTATGATTCCGTTATGAATGTCATGTTGGTGGACAACACCGATGACCCCGAGACATATGAGGAAGCGATGATGAGCCCAGATTCCAATAAATGGCAAGAAGCCATGAAATCCGAGATTGGATCCATGTACGAAAACCAAGTATGGACTTTGGTGGACTTACCGGATGGCCGGAAGGCTGTCGAGAACAAATGGATTTTCAAGAAGAAAACAGATGCTGATGGTAATGTTACTGTCTATAAAGCTCGACTTGTCGCAAAAGGGTTTCGACAAATTCAAGGAGTTGACTACGATGAGACTTTCTCACCGGTAGCGAAGCTAAAGTCTGTGAGGATTATGTTAGCAATCGCTGCATATTATGATTATGAGATATGGCAGATGGATGTCAAAACAGCATTCCTCAATGGAGACATTGATGAAGAGTTGTATATGATGCAACCCAAAGGTTTTGTCGATCCTAAAGATGCTAACAAGGTATGCAAGCTTCAACGGTCCATCTATGGATTGAAGCAGGCATCCCGAAGTTGGAATCAACGTTTTGATAAGGTAATCAAAAGTTTTGGTTTTATACAAACTTATGGAGAAGCTTGTATTTACAAGAAAGTGAGTGGGAGCTCTGTAGCATTCTTAATACTGTATGTGGATGACATATTGTTGATTGGGAATGATGTAGACCTTCTTAATAGTGTCAAAGAGTATTTGAATAATAGTTTTTCAATGAAGGATCTTGGCGAAGCAGCTTACATATTAGGCATAAAGATTTATAGAGATAGATCGAAACGCCAAATATCATTGTCACAAAGTACATATTTGGACAAAGTTCTAAAGAGGTTTGGAATGGAAGATAGCAAGAAAGGGTTCTTGCCCATGTTGCCCAATACGACCTTGAGTAAAACTCAAAGTCCGACATCGGCAGAAGATAGAGAAAGGATGAGTAAGACTCCCTATGCCTCAGCCATAGGATATCTAATGTATGCCATGCTATGTACTAGACCCGACATTGCATATGCTGTTAGTTTAACTAGCAGATATCAAAGTGATCCAGGAGTGGATCATTGGACAGCGGTCAAAAACATCCTTAAGTACTTGAGAAGAACTAAGGATATGGTTCTTTCTTATGGAGGTGATGAACAGCTCGTTGTTAATGGTTACACCGATGCTAGTTGGAACACTGATCCGGATGATTCTAAATCACAATCTGGATACGTATTTATTTTGAATGGTGCAGCAGTTAGCTGGAGGAGTGCAAAGCAAAGCGTTGTGGCGAGATCTTCAACTGAATCGGAATACATGGCTGCTTCGGAGGCTTCACAAGAAGCGATATGGATGAAAGAGTTCATTACAGAGCTGGGTGTGGTTCCTAGTGCGCTGGACCCAATGTCTATCTACTGTGATAACATGGGCGCCATAGCCAATGCGCAAGAACCAAGGTCACACAAGAAGCTGAAGCATATCAAGCTACGTTTTCACGCTATTCGAGAACATATCCAGGATGGGGATATAAAGATTTGCAAAGTACACACAGATCTGAATGTGGCGGATCCGTTGACTAAACCTCTCCCGAGGGCAAAACATGACCAACACCAAACTGCCATGGGTGTTCGGTATATTACCATGTAATCTAGATTAGATGACTCTAGTGCAAGTGGGAGACTGTTGGAGATATGCCCTAGAGGCAATAATAAATATAGTTATTATTATATCTTTGTGTTTATGATAAATGTTTATATTCATGCTATAATAGTATTAACAAGGAAACATTAATACTTGTGTGAATTGTAAACTTAAATTGAAGTCCCTAGTATAGCCTCTATACTTCACTAGCTTGTTGGTTAATAGATGATTGTGGTTTCCCTATCATGAACATTGAGATGTTATTAACAACAAGATCATATCGTTAGGAGAATGATATGGTGGACATACTCCTATAGATAAGCGTAGCATAAAGATCAAGTCATTTCAATAGTTCAATTGCTATATGCTTTCTGATACATAGTAACCTAATTCCTTCGACCATGAGATCATGCATATCACCTTTACTGGATGGATGCTTTGATGTCATCAAACACCACACCGTAACAGGGTGGCTATAAAGGTGGTATTGAGTGTTCGGAAAGTATTGGTTGAAACACATGGATCAAGAGTGGGATTTGTCCATCCATATGACGGATAGATATTCTCTGGGCCCTCTCGGTGAAATGTCATCCAATTAGCTTGCAAGCATGTGACTGGGTCACAAGGGATCACATATCACGGGAACGAGAAAAGAGTACTTATCAGTAACGAGGTTGAACTAGGTATGCAGAGATACCGAAGATCATAACCTCGGATAAGTAACATATCGTGAGACAAAGGGAAATTGGTATCGTATGTAAGTGGTTCATTCGATCGCAAAGTAATCGTAGAAATATGTGGGAGCCATATGAATTTCCAGATTCCTCTATTGGTTATTGTTCGGAGAAGTGTCTCGATCATGTCCGCATAATTCACGAACCGTAGGGAGACACACTTAAGGATTCGACGTTGTTTGAGTAGTTATGGTATTATGAGAAAGAGACCGAATGTTGTTCGGAGTCTCGGATGGGATCCGGGATATCACGAGGTGATCCGGAATGGTCCGGAGAATAAGATTCATATAAGGAAAGTCCCGTTTCGGAGTTGGGGAATGGTTCCGGTGTTTTCATCGGGAACATTCTAGAAGGTCCCGGAATGTCCGGCACTCTGGAGGGGGAAGGGTACATGAGTGTGTCATTACATATTGGAATGATTGCATCATGTACTAAGTATTCTTGCTGTCCCAAATAAAGGATTTATTTAAATCCTAAATTGAAAAGTCAAACGGCTAGTTTGAAAGTCAAACGGCAGTTTTGGGAAGTGGGAAAAGAGGAGGAGAGGTGGAGGCCGAGTTGGAGGAGGGTTCCTCCCCTTGGCCGGCGCACCTCCCTAGGCCGAGTTGGGGAGGAACTCCTCCCCTTGGCCGGCCAGCCCTCCCACCTATATAAGGAGGGGTAGGGCTCCCCTCCTAACAACACAAGTTTCCTATCCTCTAAACTAAACCCTAGATCTAGACCCCGGTTTAGAGCTATTCGGTTTAGAGCCTTCTAATTGGTTTAGAGCCCTCTAATTGGTGTGTCTAATTACTAGACCACTAATAGCCTCTCTCATAAGCTCCACCATACTCGCACCGGCTTAAGGCGAAGCCCTGCGGGATCTCCCCTCTACCTCCGGTACCACGCCGTTGTGCTGCCGGAATCGCGAGGAGAGTGCTACAACCTCCGCTGCCTGCTGGAACAAGGGAGAGGAAGGTCTTCGTCGAGTACCGAACGTGTGACCGACTGCGGGAGCGCTGCTGGAACGTGGCGCTGGAAGGATCGTCTACGCGATCTTGAGATCGGAAAGAGTACGACTACATCACCCACGAGAATCTGCTCTCGTTAAACACTTTGGAATCTTCGAGGGTGAGTTATTCCATCGACTCGTTGCTACAATCTAGTAGATAGATCTTGGCTTGTTTGTTTGTATGCGATAGAAAATTTTTGTTTTCCATGCTGCGAACCCCTACAGATAAGACCAAGAACAATACTATCATAATGAATCAATAATAAGTTCAGATCTAAAATCATGGCACTCGGGCTCTAGTGATAAGCATTAAGCACAAGTCGCAACAAAGTCATAAAGCACTAATAAAAGATACTAGGCACCATGCCCTAACAATCTGATGCCATTACATGAACGATCTCATCCAATCCCTACCATCCCCATAGCCTACAGCGGGGGATTACTCACTCATAGATGGGGGAAACATGGATGGTCGATGGAGAAGCGATGGTGATGATGATGGCGATGATCTCCTCCAATTCCCCGTCCCGGCAGAGTGCTAGAATGGAGTTTCTGGTGCTGTTCCGTGGAATCTGGTGGTGGCGGCGGAGCGGAACTCCTTCTGGAAAAACGTCGAACCCCCCGAAGTTTTTAGGTTAGAAGGATCCTTATAGGCGAAGAGAGAGGCCGAGGGGGTGCCTGGGGGGCCCACACCACCCCCTGGCGCGACCTGGCCTGGCCCGCGCCAGCAGGTGGTGTGGCCACCCCAGGGCTCTTCTCCGTCTCGTATTCTGGCTCCTGGATTCTTCGGGTGAAATAGGATTTTTGGCATATTTTCCAGGATTTTTCCTGATAGTTGATTTTCTGCACAAAAAGTAGACACCAAGGCAATTCTGCTGAAAACAGCGTCAGTTCGCATTAGTTGCATCCAAATCACACAAGTATAGAGGAGAAACAATAGCAAAAGTGTTCGAGAAAGTAGATACGTTTTGGACGTATCAATAACATTTTCCTTCCTTGATAATGTTGCCACCCCCGCACACTGACTGTTTGAAAAAAATGCAACCATCTAAGAAAAAGCATGGATTGTTATCTCGCATGACCAGGGATTGCAAAAACATTAAAAAACTAATATGGTTTCTCCTGTAATAGATGACAGGTTTGGATCCGATTGCAAAACATTCAAAAGTGGATAATCAACTTAATAAAACAGGATAATAAACTTTGGATAAACCAGGAAGCAATTTAATCTTAGGTGACTAATCAACTTAATTAAATGGCATAAGCAACTTAGAATAAAGTGGGGGGAAAACTTAAGGTAAAGTGGCTAATGTGTTTAATGAAAGGAGACAAGAAACTTTAGTTAAACTAAGAACTTAAGCTAAATTTGTGAATCAACTTAATGAAACATGGTAAACAAATTAGGAGAAAGTGTGAAAAAACTTAAACTAGAGTGGATAATCAACTTAACGAAGCATGACGAGTAACTTAGGATAATCACATGCTAATGCTCTGAATAGGTTGTAAGTGGAGGAGGATCATTCGCGGCACCGCATACCCCACGCCACATAAATTCGTACGCGGATGCCCATGGGCAGTAGGAGAAATTGTGCGGAACTTTGTGGGACGCCCACTATATCCACATGTCCCACATAAATCATTTGTATTAGGTAACTTTGCCCAGATCGGTTTTTCTTTGATATAAAGCTAGCGTGATGTAACGCCCTCGAATCGGCCCTATGCAGATTTTAGCGACCCCCACCAAACCCACATAGAAACGATTTAAAGACGCCCACAAGCAATTGCTTGCGGGTGAAAAATGAAGTAATACCATTGCATAATAGTTCATGATAGAATCCACAAGAAAACATATGTATACAACAACAACTCAACGAGTCAAGAATACAAATATACATTACAAATCATTGAAAGTGATACAACATCTGAGTATAGATAAGAATACAAATTGGACTAAGAGTTCTAACGAATAACCAATAGCATCCATAACCCTTTCTAGGCCAAGCCGGAAGCGTAACCTTGCTAACATCATCAAACTCATACCTGTGAAGCCAAAGGTTGTCGACAAAGGGAAAAAGGAAAAAAGAAAACGAGGGTAAGTACCGAGACAAGTACTTAGCGAGACTTAAAGTCTGGCTGCTCTCGTCTACATGGGTATGGTGATCTCAAGCGGCAGCAAAGCATGCACTAAACCAATAGAGACACTATACAACTTGTAGGTGTGTGTCCATCGGTGACCATGTCTTGTGTGTGTGTGTGGTTGGTGGGTTGCATGAGTGCCGCTGGGTGTGGTGTCATGTGGGTGTGTTGGGTGTGTGCGTATCGTGTTGGGTGTGTGGTGTCTGATGGTGTGAGTTCGTGCCGGGTGTGTGCCTGTGTGGCTCTTGTGTGAGTGGCGGCGGGGGTTTGGGTGTTTTGGTTTAGGGTTTGGGTAGGCTTAAAGGGTTAGGTTAGGGTGGCCGGTTGGGCTAGGCCTAGCCTGGTTCGATTGCCCCCTTAAAAACATACTTTTATTTTTATTTTATAAAACCCTTTTAGCAAATAGTTTTTAGACAGATATTTGAGTAGGGAAACTAAACCTTCAATTTGAAATTAAAGAGGGGGGAAATTGAGCAAACAGAAGAGGGTTTTAACAAAATAGTTTTAGTGAAAAAACAGGCATGATGTCATGATAAAGCATAAACATAAAAATACAAGCAATTTCCTAGTTAGGGATTCCCGGGATGCTACAATTCGATACCACTAACAAGGGATATCACCACAAGATCCTCTTCTTGCTTCATGTAGATCCTCGCGACACCACTAACAAAGAGTTGTTGGTTCATCCTGAAATCATTGACACCACCAATAAGAGGTTGTTGCTCACGTTCGACGAGAGAACTATATGGAGAAACAAAGTCAAAGGTAAAGGTCTTAAAAGACAAGACCACCTCTAACTTTCATAAATTGAGTAAAATTGCATTAATCCACCAGTTTAATGCAACAAGAGCTAATGATAAAAAGTAGTGGTATGGTAACTACTCCATCCCGCAACCAAACTCAGAAATTTAGACTGGAGATCTTGACAAGCGGTGTTCATGAAGCTCCATAAGAAATGAAGGATGTGATGCATGCTCTTCTTTAGATCCGAAGTAGATGATGATGTCATCATGTTGGAAACCACCGAAAGATATAAAGAAATTTTTTAGTAAAAATTCAGTCAAATGAAAGGTACAATAGATGAAAGATTCATCGGACAACACGAAAGCCAGACGTAGAAACACTATTGCAAGAGGGGAGGAATCTAAATCGTGAAGGTAGACGATAAATCTTAGACTTGAAGAGAGGTAAGAGAGCATATTCAGAATACACAAAGGTAAGAGGTGAATATCATAGAGGTAAGAAGTAAAAGCGGAGCTACTCAGATCTATTCGACGGATTTTACAAAATAGTTTTGGCACTCTACTCGCCCGTTAGTTAGGTTACCCTATATGCTAGACTAGTGGGGTATCAGAAACCAAGGCTCGGATACCACTTGAATGTTCATACGAATTTAATAATTATGAAAATCTTTATTTCGTAAGCATGTAATGTTCGTATAATGAAAAAGAATGGTTCTTGTATTTTGAAAAATAATCTGGATTCAGAAAAATGTACTCCTACACGGCTTTCAAAGAAATAATCGTTTGTATGAAAAGTAAACATGCACTAGCCAATAAACAGGGAAAATAATCTTTTTTTTTTGCTTCGGGAAGATAATAATCAAAAGAAACGAATTAAAAAGAGAAATTATAAAATGGCCATAATGAAAAACGAATTGAATTTTTTTTAGGGCAAAAAAAAAAACGAACTGAATGGGTCGGCCTGCGGCAAGCAGTGGACACCAGGTCCTCGGATTCTAGTTGCATTGGGCTTTTCTAGAACTCTACCTATTGTGTTTCGGGCGTTTCCGCGGAGACCAGCGAAGACCGCGCATGTCGAGGATTTTGGCGGGAAATCCACCCCTCGGCAAAGCTCAGCGGGCCCGCTCTGTCAGTCAGCCGCGTCACAGTAGAGGCCAAACCCTCCTTCCCTTTGCCGTCTTCTCCCCCACTTTTTTCCCCACCCTCCTTTTCCCCTTCAGCTCGTTTCTTCAATCCACGAACCAGCAGCAAGTCGGCGGCGGCGCGGCGAAGCAGGCAGCCCGAGAGGACGCAATGCCGCCTAAATCGGATAGCGTCGAAGGTATGCGCCCCTTCCATCCAATCCAAACTGCTAATCTGACCAGCTAGCCCCCGCTGATTCCTCCTCCAATTCCATCCATCCTTTGGTCGGTCTTGTCGCTGTATATGATGGTGCTGCTCCTGATCGTCTTACTACGGTTTCCTATGCAGGAATCGTCCTCACCTTCGTCAACGAGGTAACGCCCCCCCGCTTCGCTAGGAATCCTCTCCCTGAAACCCCAGATTGCCTGCTTCCGCTTTAGATTTCAACTTGCAATTGCTGCCACACTTACACAATGAGAGTTGGGGGCTTTGTCGTTTGTCTCGTGTGAGATTGTTTGTAAACTTTGGCTGGGATGCATCTTGTGAGGCGCTGCAGTCTTTCTTACACGGGACAACCGATGCCAGGTAGGATCTGCCTCAGTACCGATGCATGCATGTTTTATGTCAAGAGGGTGTGATGGGTACTTCCGTTTTTTTTTGGGGGGGGGGGGGGGGGGGCAAGCGATGCCTTTGTGAGACCCAAGTAGAACTCTTCTGTCAGTGTCTGTTAAAAACCACTATCTTTATCCTAATTTATAGATCTATGTACATTTCGTTACTTTGTTGTCACATAGTTGACATAACTCCAAATGACTGAAGCTTTGTCATTCTTCAGTTCATGTGCTGATTGCTAAGATTGTGTCAACTCAAAAAAAAAAAAGTTTAGAAACAAGTTTCCTTTTGGGTTGTATTGCATTCTGCTCTGCATATGTTCCAACATGCTTAACATAATTCATTAACTTACTGTTTCCTACTCTACTTAACTATTTCCTCTTAATGCAATTTGTTAGAAAAGTATCCTCTGAGGATACTGTGACTGGAAATAAGTCATGTGAAGTGCCTACAAATGGAGACACTAGTATTTTCAGATCAGTTTTGCACTCTTCAGTACAGCCTGTTTTTTCTTTGTATCAGGAAGCTGTTATAGTTGTATGCGTCTGAAGCAGTACTGCATGAATTGTCATTACCATGATTAGTACGGTGGTGTTTCCTCTCAGACGCTGCTCTTACTTTAATTTGGTTAAGACCAATCATACATACAAAATGAGTAAATTATTTGAAAAAACGAGTTGTATATTGTGCTTCAACTTTATGCACAATATCAAGAGATGCACTTAGCTGTCAGTTTAGATGATTTCAAAATCATTCCAGCTTTACCTTACTAGGCAATATTGTTGAGTTAACTATTGCTATGATTCTGCAACACTAATGTACATTGCTACCACACTTGCACAATGGGGTTTTGGGATTTTCGCTTCGATTTTGCACCTTGTGTGGTTTTGTCCCGTGTGAGTGTTTGTAAACTTTGGCTGGGATGCGTCGTTCTATACCAACGAGGGTACACGGTATCTGCCAGGGCAGTGTAATGGAGTAGCCTCCTTTTGGGGTGGGGGTGGGGAGCTAGGCGGCATTTTAAGGCAATAATTTTACCACATGGAGGTTCGCGGTGACACATGCTGTTTGATTTGTGCTGGTTATCATCCATGATTGGTTTGTGAGATGCAAGTTGAACCCTTCTGTGTTATGTTAAAAAACATTACTTTTATCCTAGTTAATGAACATATGTACACTATTTCATTGCTTTGTTTATCACTGAGTTGACACAACTGCAAATGATCAAAGCTGTGTTATTCTTCCTGTCTTTGTAATTTTATGCTGATTGTGAAGATTGAGAGATGTTTTGACTCAGAGAATTTTTTTCTTCTCGGTGTGTCTTGCATTCTGGTGTGCATATGTTCCAGCTTTGTCAGCATAAGTCATTAACTTCTTTTTTGAACTATTTCCCCTCTACTTAACTATACCCTGGTATCTGTTTGCGATTTGTAAGAAACCTCTGAGGCTACTGTGAGTGGAAACAAGTGACTTATAGTGCATACAAATGGAGAAAATATTATTTCCAGATCAGTTGCACTCTTCAGTATATGCTGTTTTTATGTATCAGTAAGGTATTATAATTGTCTGCATCTGAATCCTTTGTGTTCCTGTATGAGTTTACCATGATTAATTTTATAGTGGTGTTTCCTCTATAAAAGTGCACTTGCATTAATTTTGGTTAAGACCAATCATCCTTGCAATGAGAAAATTATTTGAAAAGGGAGTTGTACATTGTGCTTGAACTTTATGCAGAACATCAAGAGATGCACGAAGTGGTCACTTTAGATGATTTCAAAATTATTCTGTCTCCACTCTATATTTGGTAGTACTATATCTCCAATTCCACATTACTAGGCAATAATGTTAAGTTAAAAGTTGCTACAATTCTGCAGAAAAACAGGCCATTGAATTCTCAGAATGTAGCTGATGCACTACAGAAGTTCAATCTTAAGAAGACTGCAGTGCAAAAAGCACTGGATGCATTGGCTGACAGTAGTCAGATATCCTTCAAGGAGTATGGCAAGCAGAAAATCTACCTTGCTCGGCAAGATCAGTTTGACATTCCAAATGGGGAAGAACTTGAGGAGATGAAGAAAGCAAATAGCAAGCTACAGGAAGAACTCGCAGATCAAAAGAAAATTACTAGTGAGCTCGAATCTGGTAAGTTCCGATTGGGGCCAACTGCCATGGTCTATGTGGTCTTCCTTTATGCAGTATACAACTATGAGTGTCTAAGTACTAATCTTATTGCAGAGATAAAATCTCTGCAGTCAAACTTGACACTGGAAGAGATCAGGTCGAAGGAGGCCAAATTGCAAAGTGAAGTATGTGCATGTTCGTATGTTTCTTAGTGCACATAAATGTGCTTGTTCAACCTAGTTTAAAAGCAGGCCTCATGTTAAATGCAGGTCCAGGAAATGGAAGAAAAATTAAATAAATTGCAGAGTGGTGTGATCTTGGTGAAGCCTGAAGACAAGAAGATAATCGAAGAGTCCTTCTCTGACAAAGTTACCCAGTGGAGAAAGCGAAAGAGGATGTTCAAGGAGCTATGGGATAATATTACTGAGAACAGCCCCAAAGACCAGAAGGAATTTAAGGTTCTTGTTGCCCCTTTTATGTTTTTACCCTTCCACACTTGATTGGCACATATATATAAGCTTCTTTTGATTTGAGCATTTGAATGTCAGGATTGACTTGTAGTTGTTTAGTTCAGTTGTTGTGACTGCTTGTCAGTTAACTTTATTTTGCTGTCATCCTTCCAGTCACTGTATTGACGAATAGTATTTGTGTGTGCAGGAAGAACTTGGTCTTGAGTATGATGAAGATGTCGACGTGACCTTCCAACCGTATGGTGACATGCTGGCGAGTCTCAGTAAAAGGAGAAAAGTTTCTCGCTGATGATGCAGCATGGGAGTATATGAGATGAGATGTAGGAGTATGTTACAGCAGTCTTATCACCCAAACAGCTCCATGGTTTTGCCAGTTTTGTAGGCTGGTTGTTAGTTGGGCTAGACAGTTGTCTGCTGATAATATTTCTGCTCCGAGTACTCTAGCTGGTAGCTTAACTTATAGTTTATCTCACCAAGTAATGAGGTTTGCACTCCAGCTGTGCGTCAGAATTTTTCCTGTCTTCCATATAACATGAACTTATAATTCATCTTACCGACAATACATGCTTGTTGTGTTTTCAGTCTGCTGCTGAATCGAATTAATATTTACATTCACAATTTTCTATTTACTTCACATACACCCAATTAATGATGAAAAATCTGCAACATAAAACTGCAGAAGTTGAACAATTAACAATGTAAGGAGATCAAGAAACCATTTTCTGCTCCTGCCATATGGCTCCAGCTGAAGTGCTAAACTCTTGTGTTTGTCTTGACTGAAGCGGGCCTCCGAGTACTTTAGGTCTCTAGCTGGTAGCTTAACTTTTATCTCACCAAGTAATGAGGTTTGCACTCCAGCTGTGTGACAGAATTTTTCATGTCTTCAATACATACATATAGTTCATGAACTTGTAGTTCATCTTACTAACAATACATGCTTGTGGTGTTTTCAGTCTGCTGCTGAATCGAATTAATATTTACATTCCGGTTTTTTTCTATTTACTTCACATAAACAAACCAAATTAATGATGAAAAATGTGCAACATATAACTGCAATCAAAATTTGAACTACTACTAATAACAATATAACCGATCCTCGAAAAAAGAAACAATATAACGAGGAGATCCAGAAACCATCTCCTCTGCTATTGCCATATGGTTGCAGCTAGTAAACTGCTAGTGCCCTCTGTTTGTCCTGACTGAAGACGGCCTGCTCCTGGCCAGATCCTCGCCATCGTTGGTCGGTGTACTTCCTGGCCTCCTGCCGTCGCCGCCGGTGGGGCCATCGGACTTGGCTCGCGAGAGGTCGATGGCAGCCTTGGCAGCAGCCGCCGCCGTGGCCGCCGAGTCAAACGCGGCCTGCGCGGCCGCTTCCACGTCTTTGAACGACAGCGCCGAGTGGGCAGCAGGAACGACGGCGTTGTCCCTCTCCGTATCCTGGGCTCGCGGCCGCC
Organism: Avena sativa; assembly: GCA_916181665.1. Lineage (NCBI taxonomy): Eukaryota > Viridiplantae > Streptophyta > Magnoliopsida > Poales > Poaceae > Avena > Avena sativa. The sequence continues at coordinate 70,178,877 of OV702292.1, forward strand.
TCTCGTCGTCCTGGTTATTACTATTCGTCCTGATCTGGCCGTGGCCGTTGGAGTGGACGGCCTCCTCGTCGTGCATCAGGAGGCGCACGGGGATCCCTTTCTCGGCGCCGATCTCCAGGAGCACCATCTGTCGTGTCTCCAGTCCGGGCAGCTTGGTGGACAGCTTCTGCACGATTTTCGCGTTGATCCCGCAGCCGCTGCGCAGGTCGGCGGCGGCGGACACGAACCCCCTGCCGAACTTGGCGGCGAGGAGCGCGCGCACCTCCTGCAGCTCGGGCAGGTCCCCGAGCCTGGCGGCCGCGTAGACGAGGCCCGCGGCGGCCTCCCGCAGCTCGTCGGGGCAGTCCCGGTGCGCGTCGAGGAGCGCGGAACGGTCGGCGATGAGGAGGCAGTAGGATTCGAGCATGGAGAGGGCGTCCAGCACGTCCTGCTCCCGGACGACCTGCTCGGCGCGGAGCAGCGCGCGGTCCGGGTGGCCCAGGCGCAGCAGCTGCTCCACGTCCCCGCGCGCCTGCGCGCACCGCACCTGCCTGTGGCCCCGCACCACCGCGATCCGCTTCGTGGCCAGGGCGAGCAGGGATTTCAGGCGCGCCGTCTGCTTCGTCGTCCGGCCTAGCAGCACGTCCAGCGTCCTCCCCATGTCGGTCGGTCGGTCGTGTGCCGGGATCAGGCGGTTTTGGGTTGGTGTTTTATAGTAGTGGCGTCCACCCCACCCCGCGTGACGGCGTGGCGGGGGAGGTGTGAATCGGAAGGCGATCGATACTCGTAGTACGAATTAAGCGCGAGGGTTTACTTGCGGTTGTGGAGAAGGTGGGTTTGCTTTGTGGCGAAGGCGTCGTCGGGTTCAGGAGACCGACGTGCATTTAAACGTCCCGGTTGTCTGAATGGCAAGACGCGTGAGCCCGCGAGACCGGTTCCGTTCGGCCGGCCGGGGCGCACCGTGGCCAAGACCAACGACACGGACCGATCGACCGGCGGTCTCGGGCTCGGAACGCACGGTGCCGCGCCGGCGACCTGAGGGTTTTCTCCGTGCGACCGAAGAAAGATTTGGGGCGGCAACTGCCACGTTGCTCGGGTAGCGAGTGCGTTCGTTCGTTTTTCCTTCTCCTCGTTTGACCGGGCAATCGTGACTCTGACTTTTACACGAGGAGGAAACCGAGACGGCTGGGGGAGGTGCCGGACGCCGTTGGAAACTTGAACCGTGGGGAGGAAAGAAACAGCGCGCCAAATATTTCTGCTCTGCCGTAGTGTCGTGGTGGAGTCCGGCGAAGATTTGCTTCGCTCCGCCTGCGGTTGGGTGGGGCCACTGGACGCACGGATCGGAGGGCTTTCGTGGCGTACGGTACGGTCCGTAGGGCCGCCGCCGGCGACTGCTCAGGTCTTAATCTGAGCTTTTATGGTTGAGTGAATTATTGTTCGTCTAGATCGAGACGTACCGGATGACCCCAGGTTGCTACATTGCAGGGGTATGGTTGGCGCGGCCTCTACATGGAACCTTTTTTTTTCTTGGCGCGGCCTCTACATGGAACCTTTTTTTTTTCTTGGCGCGGCCTCTACATGGAACCTTTTTTTTTCTTGGCGCAACCTCTACATGGAACCTTTTTTTTTCTTGGCGCGGCCTCTACATGGAACCTTGTGGTGTTCATGGCTTCTTTTGCTTACACGGATCAATGGATGCTTCCACGGACAAAAACCTAAATCATCATGGTAGTTGAAAAGTATCCTATCACGGTTGTATTATTTCGAATACACACCCCCACATGGATACACTTCTGAAGCATCTATCAAAGACTGAAGTCACGCAATAAGTTTTCTCCTCCTGCGAAATTATAAAGGCGGCTGCCCAGGGTTCCACCATGTACCCCATCTTTGTCGTCTTCGACTAGGAATCCACATGTCCTCGCCTTCTCTACTTGCCGCTCCGTTTGGGGGGAGGGGGTGGGGGGGGTGAGGGGAGGAGGGGGAGGCAGGAGGGGACCTCGGACCTGCATTTGGTGCTACATTAAGGTCTCTAAAGTTAGAGATTGTTCAGCCGACAACGATGATATGATGGCTATTAAGGCACTATACGGGACAAGAATAAGGTATATCCGCCTGCTCGTCCACCTCGTTAGCGGTGATCTCGCCCGATGGCATTGATGAGGGTGGAGAATCGTCTGTTTGCTACTCCTATAGAGTGATAGATCTCGTTCGGTATTCACGTTTTACATGTTTGGTGTCAGAAGATTAAGATCAATTCAAGAGTTTAATGATGATGACTTCGACTCTGGGGTGCTGGTCCCTAGAGGCACATGCATGCGGAATTTCAACAATGTCATACCGGCTCCAGTAGGGTGCGGGTGACAACGGCACGTCAGCGGTTAGCTCGGACGACGATAGTGTCCGTTATGTGGTCCCCAATCTCGACGTAACGTAACTTTTATTATGTGTGCTTCTTGTGAACTTATATAATAGATCCGTATTTTTCTCGCCAAAAAATAGACAAAGTCACCCGATATTGTGCCACTGGCATGTGGTGGTCTGTCACACAGAGGGCCCACATGTCACTGGCACAAAGCGAGTGACGTTGCATCACTTGATCATCCTCCGCCTGATACATAGGACCTCCGTTCCACAATGTAAGCTTTTTTAAGAAGCTAAAACAGTTTGCTAAAAAAGACTTATATTATGAACAGAGGGCCTAGGACCTAAAATCTGGGGGTTTGAACTGCAATGGGCTGAAAGAAGAACCATTGTACTATTAACACTTGGTTCACTTAACTTGTGAGCATTGATCATCAATAGAGTCAAAACTATCTAGATTTGCTATATTGTTATGTTTGTTGGTAAAAGATTAAACATAGTTTTAATAGAAAATAAAGGTCAAGAAAAATAGATCTCCTGGATCATTGTATTGTAATAACATAAAAAACGTGTGGAGAAATCAAACCGAGTAACCATCAAGGGACGTTGAGTAATTCAGGATGCGCTTTCCTCGAGTGTCATTGTCTCTTCATAACTGTTTCCTTTTTCATGAAGTCGTTTTCACAGTAGAAAAAAAATCAACAAACGTATTTAATGCCAGAGCCATCGATTGATTGATCCGTCAAGAGCTAGTCACCATCGTCCGAGACACGGTCACACAGTGATGTCGTGCAGCAAAGGGACTGATCCAGTATACAGTACTGTGCCATCCTAGGAAGCTTCATGGGTCCATGAAAAATGGCGTACTACTACGCGTGAAAATATTTTTGGCATCTTACAGGTGCCCTCTCCCGAAATTCAGGTGCTGCTGCTGCCGCAGAAGTCCAGTCAGCACTCAGCACTCGATCACGTAGGTTGGCAGCTTAGCCCGGCCGGCAGGTTGGACTATTCCTGCGACTGTCGCCGATCGATGTGGCTTTGCTGATCTCGTTGCGTTCAGGGTGTTGATCTGGCCCAAATCCAAGTGGCCGAGCTAGTATCGTCGGTCTCAGGTCAGAGGTAAACCTTTCCACACAAGGGTCACTACGTACTGTATGTGTTTCTGCACTGTCTTCCTCCAGCCAGTCTGGCCTAATTTTTCATCGTTCGGACAGGATAACCTCTTTGTAACAGTAACGCAAGCGCGTGTAAAGCCACACAGCAGTAGAATCGGTACTACTGAAACGTGAACTCCACGCCGTAGCTTATCGCGCCTAGCAGTCAGCTACAACTACTCCCTCTGTTTCAAAATATAAGATGTTTTAACTTTGTGAAAGGAGTGTATCTAGTGTGTAGGTTCACTCCAAATCTAGACGAATATACACACTAAAAGAAGTCTAAATATACTCCTTTCACAAAGCTAAAACATCTTATATTTTAAAACGGAGGGAGTACAAGTGATCACCACGGAGTTGATCGGTCTGTCTGCAGCGATTACCAACTGTTCTTATTTTTGTTATACTGAAAACTCGTCAATCCATAAAACAATTGACGTATGGAAGCAGTCAAGATGACTAGCATTGCCGTCTTTAGAGACTTTTTTTCTAGATGCTAATTGATCATTTTTTTTCCCTGGCTTGCAGAAACATACGTGTCCACGTGAGAAAACTAATGGAAACAAACTTGAAAATACATAAGTAGAGTCAAAGTAAACAAGTGGAATAATGGGTTTCCTTCGATGAATTTAATCAAGCAAAAAGTCCACATATTTTCGACAAAGTTATTTTTCCTGCATTCGTTGATTTGCTTAAACTCTCATCGCATCATAGTCCTTAAATTTATACAAATAAGATATTAAATAAAGTTAATACATTAATCTTTAAAATACGGAATGTTAACTATACATGTCTACTGCATAAACTGTACAATAATTATAGTAATATAATTAGTTTGGCAACTCAAGAGCTAATCATATCATCGGCCGCAAAGAAATGATAATCTTATGAGAGTTTTTTTTAGAGGATAATCTTATGAGAGTTGAGGAAGCTAATAAATTATATGGCTAGCTAGATTGTGTGCTTCAAAGTTTGAAACTCTACCTTCATGAGTAAAACTACAATCACGGAAAATTGCAGTCCTTGCCCTAAATCTCTGAGATAATCACTCCATAGGTACCCATCGAGCCATCCTGGATATCCGAGATGACAATGTTGCAATCTGAAACAACAAACATCGACCTCAGCATCAGATCTTCCGCCAGTGGTAAAGCTTCACAGCAGGCTAGCGCTTCCAACATTTCAGGATCAATGATACCACTAAAGACCACAGATGAAGCTCTGAAATACTCCCTCCGTTCCCAAATATAAGATGTTTTAGCTTTATGAAAAGAGTGTATCTAGACTTTTTTAGTGTATAGGTTCATTTAGGTTTGGGATAAACCTACACAGTAAAGGGGTCTAGATACACTTTTTTCATAAAGCTAAACATCTTATATTTTGAAACGGAGGGAGTATCATCTAGTGTGTTATATGTTGATCCAAATTCTAAGTAGAGGCCAACTTCTGACGGAGCGGAGCGAGGCCTCCGTGCCCAACAGGGACGCCTGTGGGGGGTGCGGGAGGCGACAGCCCCCCGCGGTACGGATCGTTGATGACCTAGGTTACCACCGCTATATATACTTCTTGTAAGCCGCCGGTTAGGATAAGTTGCATCTGTGAAATCCCCGGCATTGTGTAAACACTCTCCGATATAGTGAAGTTTCGCTGGCTGGCACCCGTGGTTTTTCCCTTCTCTTTGTTGGAGAGGGTTTTCCACGTTAAATCTGTGTCCCCCTCGCTGCAATTTTATTTTCGTTCTTCGTTATTTACTTGTCGCAAAGCTAACAAGTGGTATCAGAGCCCCAAGTTCTAATCTAGGGTTTGCGACATGTCGTCATTGAAGTTCGATCTACCGCAGCTGGACTACTCCACAAGATTCTGCTTGTGGCAGGTGAAGATGCGGGCGATTCTCGCCCAAACTTCAGATCTGGATGATGCGCTGGATGAATTCGGGGAAAAGGATGCTAAGAGCTGGTCTGACGAAGAAAAGCGGAAAGACCGTAAGGCTTTGTCTATGATTCAACTTCATCTATGCAATAATATTTTGCAGGAAGTCTTGACAGAGAAATCTGCTACTGCCCTTTGGGGGAAACTAGAATCGATCTGCATGTCAAAGGATCTAACCAGTAAGATGCATGTGAAGATGAAGTTGTTCTCGCATAGATTGCAGGAAGGTGGATCGGTAATGAATCACTTATCTCTTTTCAGAGAGATTATTTCTGATTTGCAATCTATGGAAGTAAAATATGATGATGAGGATCTAGCTCTATTACTCTTATGCTCACTGCCTAGTTCTTATACACACTTTCGTGATACAATGTTGTTGAGCCGTGATAAGATAACCCTTGATGAAGTGCAAGATGCCCTCAAACAGAGGGAAAAGATGAAATCTATGGTGCAGACAGATGGGGCGTCTTCCAAGGCTGAAGCTCTGCAGGTTCGTGGCAGGACCGAGCAGAGATTTAACAACCATGGCAACCAAGATAAGAGCAAAGACGACAGAGGTCGTTCGAAGTCCAAGGAAAAGGACAAGTTCTGCAGGTATTGTAAGAAATCTAATCATGTTATTGATGATTGTTGGAAGCTGCAGAATAAGGAGAAAAGAAACGGTACTTACCAACCGAAAGATAAGGATCAAGGTAATGGTAAGGCTGTTGTTGTTTCTGGTGATAGTTCTGACGGTGAATGTTTAGCCGTTTTTGCTGCTTGTGCTTCTCGTGATGATGAATGGATACTTGATACTGCATGTTCGTTTCATATTTGTTGTAACAAAGATTGGTTCAGTTCATATGAGTCTGTGCAGACTGGAGATTTTGTACGTGTGGGGAATGACAACCCGTGCCATATTGTCGGAGTTGGATCTGTTAAGATCAAGACACATGATGGCGTGACGCGTACGTTGAATGAGGTGAAGCACATACCAAGCATGGCCAGAAATCTGATCTTCCTGAGTAACATGGACGTTGATGGATACAAGTACGCCGGTGGGCATAGGTTGTTAAAGGTATCGAAAGGCTCTCTTATTCACATGATAGGTGATATGAATTCTGCTAAGTTATATGTTCTTAGAGGTAGCACTTTGCCTGGTATTGCTGCTGCTGTTACTGCTAATGATTCTGATGATTGTGGTAAAACAAATTTTTGGCATATGCGCCTTGGGCATATGAGCGAACATGGCATGGCAGAATTGGTTAAGAGAGAGCTGATTGATGGTTGCAACTTGGGTAAGTTTGAGTTCTGTGAGTGCTGCGTTTTTGGTAAGCACAAAAGAGTTAAATTCAATGCTTCCGTTCATACCACCAAAGGCATTTTAGATTATGTGCATGCTGATATATGGGGACCTTCCCGTAAGACATCTATTGGTGGTGCTAATTACATGCTTACTATTATTGATGACTACTCAAGAAAAGTGTGGCCATATTTTCTGAAACACAAATCTGATGTTTTTGATGCTTTTAAGAAGTGGAAAGTTATGGTAGAAAAGCAAACTGAAAAGAAGGTAAAGGTACTACGTACTGACAATGGTATGGAATTCTGTTCTAATGAGTTTGAGGAGTTTGCAGTAATGATGGTATGATCAGGCACCACACCATCCCTTACACTCCTCAGCAGAATGGCGTGGCTGAGCGCATGAACAGAACCATCATCTCGAGGGCTCGCTGTATGGAATCCCGAAACTAAAAAGATTTTGTTGAGTAGGAACGTTGTTTTCAATGAATCCGTTATGTATCATGACAGCTTGCCATCAGATCCCTCTCCTGTTGCTATTGGAGAGGAGGGAGTTCGTGTGCAGGTGGAGCACCTGCAGAAAACTGTTGATAATAATGTTGTTGTTGATGATACTCATGAGGAAAATATTGATGATGATGTTGTTCAGCACTCACCTATTGTTTTGCAGCAGCCACAGGAATCTATTGCTGTTGATAGACCGAGGCGTAACATAGTTCCACCTCGTTGTTTGATTGAAGAGTGTAATCTTGCTCATTATGCTTTGAGTTGTGCTGAACAGGTGGAGCATGATACTGAACCTGCTACATACAATGAGGCTGTTGCATCTGTTGACCGCGAGAAGTGGGTTTCTGCTATGCAAGAAGAGATGCAATCGCTTGATAAGAATGGCACATGGGAAATTGTGCGCTTGCCTAAACAGAAGAAGGCCGTCCGCTGTAAGTGGATATATAAGAGAAAAGAAGGTTTGTCTCCTAATGAGCCTCCAAGGTTTAAGGCAAGGTTAGTAGCAAAAGGTTTTAGCCAGATTCCAGCTATTGACTATAATGATGTTTTCTCTCCGGTTGTGAAGCATAGCTCTATTCGTACTTTCTTTGGTATTGTTGTTATGCATGATCTTGAGCTTGAGCAACTAGATGTAAAGACTGCTTTTCTGCATGGTGAACTAGTGGAGGAGATTTACATGGACCAACCTGAAGGGTTCATAGTTCCTGGAAAAGAGGATTTTGTGTGCAAATTGAAGAGGTCGCTTTATGGTTTGAAGCAATCTCCAAGACAGTGGTACAAAAGGTTTGATTCATTTATGATCTCGCAAGGTTTTAAGAGGTCTCAGTTTGATAGCTGTGTTTACATAAAGTTTGTTAATGGATCACCTATTTACTTGCTGTTATATGTTGATGATATGTTAATTGCTGTCAAGAGCATGAAAGAAATCACTACTTTGAAGGCACACCTAAGTAGTGAATTTGAGATGAAAGATCTTGGTGCTGCTAACAAAATCCTAGGTATGGAAATTAAACGGGACAGAAAATCTAGGTTGTTGTTTCTTAGTCGGCAAAGTTATGTTGAGAAAGTTCTTCAACATTTTAATATGCATGATGCAAAGTCTGTTAGTACTCCTGTTGCTCCTCACTTTAAATTGTCAGCATTGCAATGTACTAGTTCTGATGAAGATATTGAGTACATGTCTCGAGTTTCTTATTCTAGTGATGTTGGTTCCTTGATGTATGCCATGGTTTGTTCTCGCCCTGATTTATCATATGCTATGAGTTTGGTGAGTCGTTACATGGCTAATCCTGGTAAAGAACATTAGAAAGTTGTTCAGTGGATTTTCAGGTACCTCCGTGGCACATCCAAGGCTTGCTTGAAGTTTGGCAAGACTGATGAAGGACTCGCAGGCTATGTGGATTCAGATTTTGCTGCCGACTTGGATAAGAGGAGGTCCCTCACAGGTTATGTGTTCACGGTAGGTGGATGTGCCGTGGGTTGGAAGACAACGCTGCAACCAGTTGTTGCTCTATCTACAACCGAAGCAGAATATATGGCTGTTGCTGAAGCTTGCAAAGAGTCTGTTTGGTTGAAAGGTTTGTATGCTGAGCTTTGTCAGGATGATTCTTGCATTAACCTGTTCTGTAACAGTCAAAGTGCTATTTACCTTACTAAGGATCAGATGTTCCATGAGAGAACAAAGCACATTGATATCAAGTACCATTATGTTCGTGATGTTGTTGCACAAGGTACACTGAAGGTATGCAAGATAGGCACTCATGATAATCCTGCTGATATGATGACAAAGCCTGTTCATGTTGCTAAGTTTGAGCTATGCTCAAGCTTAGTTGGTATAACTGTTTAGCCCAAGTGGCTATTGGCGCCGAAAGTGTTTTCTTTGTTTGTTCAGGGAGATGATTACTATTGATGCTATAAGAAGGAATTTGTCTCAAGGTGGAGTTTGTTATATGTTGATCCAAATTCTAAGTAGAGGCCAACTTCTGACGGAGCGGAGCGAGGCCTCCGTGCCCAACAGGGACGCCTGTGGGGGGTGCGGGGGACGATAGTCCCCGCGGTACGGATCGTTGATGACCTAGGTTACCACCGCTATATATACTTATTGTAAGCCGCCGGTTGGGATACGTTGCATCTGTGAAATCCCCGGCGTTGTGTAAACACTCTCCGATATAGTGAAGTTTTGCTGGCTGGCGTCCGTGGTTTTTCCCTTCTTTTTGTTGGGTTTTCCACGTTAAATCTGTGTCCCCCTCGCTGTAATTTTATTTTCGTTCTTCGTTATTTACTTGTCGCATAGCTAACATAGTGTTGTCACGACGAAATGCTGATGCTATCCCTTGGGAGCTCCTATGTGTCTGAGTGTCTCCTTAGACGCGCAATAATAGGATCCTCCTATGCTTCGTCCCGGATGGGCTGGTCCATTACGACGAGATTTGATAAAATGTTACTCTTTAAAAAAATGATTTAATAAATATTTAGATTTGAAAAAAAATTAAATCTAAAAAAACTGATCTAGAAAACATCCAAATCTAAAAAACGGAAAATCCAGACTACACCAGAAAACTAGTTGGCAAAAACCGCAAAAACAAGAAAAAAATACCGACAAACTGAAGAAAACTGGAATCCTCTCGCTAAACAGGCCAGCCCACATCGAGTGGCCACGCAGGCGGAGCCTATTATCGCGTGCGTTAGACGATAAGTAGGATTTCCCCAGGCCAGGTGGCCTATACAATGCTTGTTGCGTTGGTTAGGAAACCAAAGCCTGCAGCATGATACGAATGGGCCAGCCCAAAAAAAAGGTCGCCATCGCTCCCTCCCAGGTTTCGCTTGTCTTGTGCCTTCTGATTGATTTTATTTTGTTAATTTTGAGATATTTGAAAAAAATAGATTTAAACAAATATTTAGATTTGAAGATTGTTCAGAGATTTAAAAAATGATTTTAACAACCTTCAAAATTCGTACAAATGTTCAGATATAAAAATTGTTTGAATTTAAAATTGTCCAAATTTGAAATTGTTCAAATTTAAAAATAATTTAAATTTGAAATTGTTCAAATTTAAAAATAATTTAAATTTAAATTGTTCATATTTGAGAGAGTAAAAAGACAGAAAAACAAAAAACAAGCAGGAAAATAGCAATAGGAAAAAACTAAAATAAACACGAAATGATGGACTAGATGTTGCGTCCGCAACATAGAAAACAAAATTTTTCCTACGATGAGAACTACACGCCAAGATCTATCTACTAGGTACAGAGCAACGGATGGACATACATCCATCGAGAACTTACATTCGAAGACAACAAGTTTTGTTAACGAGTAGGAACTCGTGGTTGATGTAGCCATACACTTGCCGATCTCAAGATCGAGTGGAAGTCCGAGCGCCGCAACTCAGCAACGCATCCGTACTCGCACACACGTTTAAGCCACCGGACAACCTCCACCTCCTTGCTTCAGCGATCCAGCAGAAGCAGCAACTCCTTTCAGATGAAATGCTACCGAAAACATGTATCTCGCTAACCCGAGACCATGGGGAATAATTCTAGAGGGGGAGAGATCCTTCACAAGGAGATGTGAGAAAGGAGGAAGAGGGTGGCCTTTTATAGGAGGAGGGGGGTGCCCCTCCCCATGGCCGGCGCATGGTGGGTGACCCCTCACCTCCCCCATTCATGTGGTGGTAACCCTCCACATTAAAATGTCTCTTCACATTCCCTTTTAAAGTCCCCACTTTAAATGCATTAAAATTCTCTAAGTTTAATGCTCTCTCATTTAATAAAACTCTTTTATTAAATTTATTCAGAATTTTGTTAATTACTTTAATTAATAAACATTTACATATAACCCCTTGCAATATTTCAATATCACATGCAGAACCACTTTCTGCAATTTCACCCGAAACAATTTCCGGTTTCTATCGAAACAATTCCTGCGCTTTGCAATTCTTTCGTCTGAAACATATGTGCTCCAAAATAGTGTCCGGTAACTCTTAAGTGTGTCAGCCTACGGTTCGCGAATAATACAAACATGATTGAGACTCCTCTCAGATCAATAATCAGAAGTGGGACCTGGAGATCCATACTGAGTCTTGCATATTCAACGATGACTTCTGTGATCGTGAGAACCTTTAACGCTTGTAATTTAATCCCTTTGTCTCATGATATAATACATGTCCGAGATTCGATCATCGGTATCCAAATACCTAGTTTGATCTCGTTACCGACATGCACTCTTTTCTTATTTCCGTGATATAACATTCTAGTGATCATATCACTTGCTTGCAAGCTATCTCAATGTGATATCATCGAGAGGGCCCAGAGCATATCTATCCATCATCGGGATTGACAAATTTCACTCTTGATCCATGAGCCTCAACATAACACCTTCGTAGCACTGAATCCATCTTTATAGTCACCCTGTTACGGTGTGACATTTGATGTTATCAAGATACTCCTCATGTGTTAGCAATTAACATGATCTTATGGTCTAAGGATAAAGATTACTTCATATGATGTTATAGCAATATAAACATAATGACTTGATCGTAATGCTATACTTCGGATGAATGTTCATCACATCATTTCACAAATGTTGTGACCTTGTTATTAACAACATCCAATGTCCATGATCAGGAAACCTTGATCATCTTGTTAATCAACAAGCTAGTCTATAAGAGAGGCATAACTAGGAACCCTTTTTTATTAAACACACATGTATTGATGTTTCCGATCAATACAATTATAGCATGCAAAATAAACATCTATCATATATAAGGAATACATAATAACAACTTTATTATTGCCTCTTAGGGCATATTTCCTTCAGTCTCCCACTTGCACTAGAGACAATAATCTAGTTCACATAGTGATAAATCTAACACCCATGGAGTTCTGGTGTTGATCATGTTTTTCCCTAGGGAGAGCTTTAGTCAACGGATCTGCTATATTTAGGTCCGTGTGTACTTTACAAATCTTTATATCTCCATCCTTAACATGTTCGCGGATGGAGTGAAACCAGCGCTTAATATGCTTGGAATTCTTGTGAGACCTCGGTTCCTTGGCGTTGGCTATGGCTCCATTGTTGTCACAATAGATCACCATTGGGTCCAATGCACTAGGAACCACACCTAGTTCCGTAATGAACTCTTTCATCCAAACCGTTTCCTGCGCCACTTCTGAAGCAACAACATATTCCGCCTTCATCGTTGATCCAGCCACCACAGGTTGTTTGGATCTCCTCCAACTAACTGCTGCTCCGTTCAAGAGAAATACGTATCCGGATTGAGACTTAGAGTCATCCGGATCAGTGTCAAAGCTAGCATCGACATAACACTTAGCGACTAGCTCTTCTTCACCTCCGTATGTAAGAAACATATCCCTAGTTCTTCTCAAGTACTTGAGGATGTTCTTGACCGCTATCTAGTGTTCCGAACCTGGATCATATTGGTACCTACTAGTCAAACTAATAGCATGTGCCACATCCGGTCTTGTACATAGCATGACATACATAATAGAGCCTATGGCCGAGGCATAGGGGATCTTATCCATCATCTCTCTTTCTTCCGCCATAGCCGGACTTTGAGTCTTGCTCAATGTCTTGCCTTGCAACATAGGTAAGAACCCCTTCTTACTTCTGTCCATATTAAACTTATTTAATATCTTATCAAGGTATGTACTCTGCGATAGCCCAATTAGGCGCCTTGATCTATCTCTATAGATTTTAATGCCTAATATATATGACGCTTCACCATGGTCTTTCATTGAAAATTTGCTATTTAGATAACTTTTAACACTGTTTAAAAGATCTATATCATTTCCAATCAATAATATGTCATCCACATATAATATCAGAAATGTCACATTGCTCCCACTCACTTTCTTGTAAATACAAGCCTCTCCATAAGTTTGAACAAATTCAAACTCTTTGATCACCTCATCAAAGCAGAGATTCCAACTCCGGGATGCTTGCTTCAGTCCATAGATGGATCGCTGAAGTTTGCATACCTTATTAGCATTCTTAGGATTGATAAAACCCTTAGCTTGTATCATATACAACTCTTTTTCAATATTACCATTGAGGAACGCAGTTTTGACATCCATCTGCCATATTTCATAATCGAAATATGCAGCAATTGCTAACATAATCCTAACCGACTTAAGCATCGCTATAGGAGTCAACTCCTTGAATTTGTCGAAACCCCTTTGCGACAAGTCGAGCCTTATAGATGGTCACATTACCATCAGCATCAGTTTTTCTTTTGAAAATCTATTTATTCTCAACGGCCTTTCGATCGTGAGATAAGTCCACCAAGGTCCAAACCTGGTTCTCGTACATGGATTCCATCTCGGATTTCATGGATTCTAGCCATTTGTTGGAATCCGGGCTCATCATCGCTTCTTCATATGTCGTAGGGTCATCCATTTCATCAACCATGAAATTCACAACAGGATTGCCGTACAGTTCAGGAGCTGCACGTGTCCTGCTTGACATGCGAGGTTCGGTAGTGTCCTCTTTCGAAGTTTCATGATCTATATCATTAGCTCTCTCTTCATTAGGTGAAGTCAACTCCGACACAACTTCCGGTGCTGTGCTACTCGCCATTTCATGAAGAGAAGGTTCAATAACCTCTTCGAGTTCTACCTTCGACTACTCAATTTGGCCTCTTTCGCCTTTTCATTGGCCTCAATCTCCATTAGCCCGGTCTTGGCGTTCGCCTCCATCTCGATAGAACTCGTATGGATCTCGACAAAGGTCTTAGCGGTGGCATATTTCTCTTTGCACCGCCTCTATTCCCTCTCGGCAATGGCCTCTTCCTTCTTCTTTAGGATCTTATTGCACGTCTCTTAGAATGCCAAGAAACCAGTCTAGCGAGCGATGTCAGCCTTCGTAGCCTTGTGGTCTCTAGGCGGGTGGGCATGGGCGCCTACAGGGTTGGCGAAGCCTTCGTCATTGACATCGTCTAGGTCAATGACACTGCCCGTAGAAGCATTACTCTTGCCCTTCTTCTTGTTGCCAAGTTCTTTCCAAAAGGTATAGCTAGTCTCCTATTTTTTGCAGTCCTTGATCAACGTCCAACAATGGGACAACGTGAAGGACTTATTGTCATTCACCTTCTTGAAGTGCTCCATTGTTTTCATGACGTACACATATGGATGCCAACAATGGCTCAATGCATATGCAAGACATCGATAAGGAGAGTAAGAGGTTTTACCATGTCAACTGCCATCATGCCGCTTATTTCATTTTCTGTCACCATCTCGTAGGAGCCTTGGAACTTGCTACACTCGGCATGGATGGTGCCCCATCGCTTGAAGAGAGATCATTTTGATAGCTATAGAATGCGTCCTTCCTGAATTTTGTATGCTAATGGAAGAACCTGTCCATCTTTTTCTAGTAGGCAAAGCCCTTTTGCTCGCCGCCACATAGTGGATCTTGCGAAATCTTTATCCATGCCTTGCATAGGACCTTGTCCTCGTTGGTGGTGTAGCTCGAGGTTCATTGGCTCAATTTCTTGGCATCGACAAGCGACGCCGCAAGTGAAATTGCCTGTGACTGGTGGGAGGGACCGCCAAAGGTAAAGGTCGAACACGGGAGGCCGCGCGCGTTGTCCGGACCAACCCAATCGTTGCCCAAATTAGTTGCACGGATGGGTCGAGCCGGACGCGTCGGTCTGGATGGGTCGGGCCGCTGGGAGGTCGCGCACGCCTCGCACATCCGCGTGGACGTGTTCGGACGCGCCCGTGCTGGTTGTGTCGGCCCGGTGAAGATGCCCTAACGAGTGCAGGGAACATGGTCGTGGCCCGTTTAGCGGGGATCGAACAGGACCTTCAGTTTTCTTTGGGTTTTATATTTGCAGGGCGATTCTTAGTATTTTCGTGGTTTTCTAGTCTGGTCTTCCACTATTTTTTCTGTTTTTTGAGATTCCGGCTTTCAGATCGCAGTTTTTTTAAAATTCGACACATTTCAAATTTGATCCTTTTAAAAATCTATACATTTTTCATATAAACAATTTTCAAATTTATACATTTTCAAAATTAGGCAAATTTTAAATCTGAACAAATTTCAAATATGAACATTTTTTCAATTTTAAAATAGAAAAGAAAACTCAAGAGTAAATTTAACACATATCATCGCGTCCCCTTGTACACCGCTAGCCGCCGCCCTCCCAGATCCAAACTTCCGGTCCCCCTCCTCCCCTCCATTCGGCGGCCACGCCGGCGCATAGAGGAGTGGTGGCACATTCTCTTCATCGTTTGACTTCTTGTAGGTCTTTTTTCTCTTGGTTTTGTCTTCCTAGCGGCATCAACGAGGTGGAGGCTACGATGGCGTGTTGGAATAAGGTGTCTCCAGCCTCTCCCTACCTCGTGGGCGTCCGATTTCGAGTCAACGAAGGGCCCGTGAGGGTTAGCGTCACCAAATCTGTTGATTCTCTTTGGATCTTGGCAATTGGTGTGTCTATCAAGAGGATTTCCTCTGGCTGTGGGAATCTACAGATCGTCAAGGAGCTTCATCGATGGTTACTTCTCCCTCTTCGTCTCCCGAACGGATGTGGTCTTCTAGACCCGTTCAGCGACTTTCTGTCTGCAACCAACAACGTCAGGCTAGATCAGGGAGGAGCAGCAGCAGCGGCGCGTTGTCGACACGGTCTGAAGGTTGAAGACGAAGGGCATATCGAGAATTTAGTTGTACTTTTCGTTTTTCTTGTGGTGCTTTGTATTATCGTATGTTTCTTTTAATACCAGAAGTCCTTTTTGCAAAAAGAAAAGAAAACACAAGAGTAAAATGGAAGAAGAAGAAACAGAAAAGGGAAATGTGCCTGTGTTTACTAGGCCACGAAGGGAATGACCAATTTAGTCCTGCCTGCGGGCGTAGACGAATCCGTCCCGGAACGGGCAGCAAATAGGGGCTCCCGCGCCCTACTCGTCGTTTTTCTGAACAACAAAATATAACCCTACCATACTATAGTAATACAGTATCACTGGCTCACATTAACGTATCTAACTCACGAGATCGTCAATGCATCGTCTTGTTAGTTGTGCTCATCTATATATATACATACAACCCTCTCCTTCACTCTTAACCTCTTCACTCATTCCAGAAAGAAAGTCTATACAGTTCACATTTATGGTCATGAGATATACTCTTTCCGTTTAGAAATATAATACAATTTAGCTTTATGAAACGAATGTATCTAGACAACTTGTAGTATATAGGTTCACTCCGACTTCAAGTGTATCTAGACTAAAAGACATTTAGATACGTTTGCTTCCCAAAGCTAAAACGTCTATATTTCGAGAGGGAGGGAGTAGGAATGATGGACTTGCTAAAGTCGTTGTCTTTGCCTTTCTGATTTCTCGAGTGACGCATAGCTTTGTGAATGGAGGGCATCCGGATATAGAAAGTTAGGCTCATCAAAAGGATTGGTCAGTTTATACATGATTGGGGCAGGACGGAACACAAATGCAACGATTACGACCGTCCAAGTTGCAGCAAAAACTCTGGAGGTCGCTTAAGAGTTCAGATCCACGAAAACACCACCTGACCAGGGTTCTATTTGCACGACAGATCACTCCTGCGGAACTTTGTTTTCGGTGTTACAAAGATTGCTGACATGCAAGCTAAATTTACTGTTGAGCTCCAATGTAAAAAATAATTTGTTTATAGCACTATTTTTTCATGTCCATTGCTTCTTAGTATTATTTTTTGTGTGATCTACCAATAATTTCAATACGACTCCTTATTTTATTCCAAAGCAACAAAGACATTAAACCGTCTTAGGTCTTTTGGATTTAAACTGATCTAGAAATGAACGAGCTTATTTATGCATAACAACATTAGTGGAAAGGAACTCTTGAGAAACTTTTATCAAGCGATTTCCGACTTATGATATATGAACTTATTGTTTGAGTTGTCTCACGAAAGTTCTGTAATATACTTGCACTATAATATAAACAGTCCCAAGTCTCAGCAAGTTTTCCATATACTTCAATAATAATTTTTATTACTTTTGGGATTACTTGTACTACTTTTGAGGATTATGAACGGATTTGTGGTTTTTTCGCAAAAAAACAAGGGATGCCGGGAGAAGCGAAGAGAATAGATCAAGATTATGGTAGTTATAGGAAATGGATTTCTTTGGAGAAATATCTCAGGATGTGGCCTTCGCTGGCTTAATCCCATGCACAGCAGAGCTCTAGAGAAGCTCAATACCATTGGACTCAAGAGGATTTCATTTTTGTATGATTTGGGCACTCCGCAGATTTGATTGTTCTCTAATGGGTTGATGTATTCACTCCCTGCTTTACATGTCACAGCATCATGACCGCTGCATGTATTTTGTGAGTCCATCTACCATGCTATACCACCATAACATCTCTTACCGGCGAACATCAATGCATCTTGCTAGTCGCGCTCATCTATATATGTACAACAACACAATGCCTCCATTCACTCCCATCCACACCTTCACTCTCTTCATTACTCATTGCAAATAGAAAGCGTATACAGTTCCCACTCATAGTTGTGATATGCAAGGATGAAAAAGTTGTCAAAGTCGTTCCCTTCCCTTATCTGCTTCATCAAGAGGTAATGCATAGCTTTGAGAAATGGAGGGCATCAGGATAAAGCAGAATAGGTTGATCAAAGAAATTGGTAAACTTATACATGATCCATGTACCAAGAAATCTCTTGAGTGCAATTCTTATGGACAGTGGCGGAGCTTAACAGGGGGCGGCTGCCCGGGCTTGGATCGCTAATCTTCTCTCAGGTCTATCGGCAAGAGCTAGCCTAAATAAGTTCTTCTTGGGGAAAATCCTAGTCAAGATAGACATATGCAAAACTTGCCCAAGCTCATCAATGGGGCTGGCTGGCCGACCAGCTGAAACCTAATGGAGCAAACTTGAAAATGCATACGTACATTCAAAGTAAACACGTAGAATGTTTTCTCTTTGATGAATTTAATCAAGCAAACAGTCCATATATTTTCGACCAAAAATCACCATAAATAAAAAATTACTATACTAGCCAGATGTCTGTGCGTTGTTTCAGAAGTTTTTTGCATTCCTTTGATTTGCTTAAACCCTCACTGCTTCATAGTCCTTAAATTTATACAAATAAGATATTAAATAAAGTTAATACATTGATCTTAAAAATATGAAATGTTAACTATATATGTCTAGTGCATAAACTGTATGATTATTATAGTAATAATTAGTTTGGCAACTCAATAGCTAATAACTAGAAGATACCCCGCGCGTTGCAGCGGGAAATTTGAGAAAAACATTGCAACAAAAAAGATACCGTCTATATGTATTATTACATGAAATGGTGTTTCAAATATTGAGAATAAATTAGTAGAGGATCTTTAGTGTCCATACTCCAGGTTAGGCATATGCATGGTAAGTGAAAGGTTTCATAAAATCAACTCGAACATTAGGTTGTTTTAGAATTTTTCACAACATTACAACACATTTGCATATTTCTTGCTTTACATAGGAATAAAATGAGTATGATAAATTTCTTGCTATTATGCATAAGAGGGCAGTCACTAAATCTCATTCATGAAGTGCAATCATCAGCTTGAAAATTGGAATGACAGTTGGCACCTCAAGCCATCAAATGACCAGATAACTTCTTGGTGTATCAAGTTTGTTTCCCCTCTCCAATACAGTATGAACGCTGATGTAAATTATATGGATGTCATATGAAACAAAAAATAATGTTGTCGGTAAGTATACGCGACACCTGAACCCAAAACATTTTTTGGTTCCTCCTCATGTGTTCTTTTTTTGGTTTATTTTTGCTTCTCATATAAATATGGTACAAACTAAAATAGAACACTGCTATAGGAGGAGATATACTTGGGTTACTGCCAGTTAAAAAGAGTCATTTTACAAATATGTTTGAACCACTACATGAGCTAGTTGACGGAATGAGATGGATGGAATTAATCTGGTGAAGATAGCAACCGCTAGCTAACAATTATTGTACAAACAAAATTGACTTATCGTTCTTACCGTTCAAGCCTTTCAAATTCGGTAGATAGCAGATTTTTTGAGATAAATTTCAGTTGGGCAAAGTTTTGCACATATGTGAACACAAAAAACTATGTAGTTGATCGATTGAACATTCTATAAATGGCACATATTGAATCTTTCAAAATTGTAGATAGTTGTACTTCGCTAAAATCAAGTGGTAATGATTATTTTGGAGATTAGATGAAAGAGAATTCCCCAGCAGAAACTAAATATATATATATATATATATATCAGTTAAAACATTGGTAACCTTTTGGAGGCAAAAAAAAGTACCTGGCGATGATAAACAGTAAAAGAGACATGGTAATCCTAAATGCAACATGGTTGAGGCAATACATATATAAAAACTTTTTCAGCACAGCACTAAGTTAAGTAATAGAACATGTATGGACCTGATTCGGCAGTTACATTGTCAATCAAATAAAAGGGAATGCTATATCTCACCGAGCAATCTGTTACGGATCATACAAGACCAAAATAGAGAGCACTATATAGTCTATAGCTGCTCCTTTCTAACTTGGCGAATTCAAAGCAGCAACCTAGGTAAAGCCCCTGGCCAAGTTAGGACCAGACAGGACGGGGCTACATCAACAACAAAACAAATTCACTATGCCTCAACTAATTATAATTGCGGAACTCCAATGTGAATTTGGGATTAACATGCGTAAGATGGAACGGTGTACATGAGATCCAGATTACCAGATCGCATCATGTTGGAGTCTCTGGTGGGAACTTGTTCATCCTGCAACTGCTCAGCTACGGCGGCTGGAAATCCTTGATTTTTTTGGCTCTGTTTGGAGGGTTGTGGCATCAGGCTCCCTAGTTTCGTCAAAAAGGGAATATTAGCAAGTAGAGAGGAACTCACCAACCAAGATCGTGGCAGAACAACACTGACCCGGGGAGGTCGCAGTAATGGGCATAGCAAGTCTGGAGAATGGTCCCGTCTTCATCGCGAGGGCAGTTCCATAGATCTGGGTGAGGTGACAACTGACAACAATGGGCAGGTAGATAGCCATATAGGTGCTGACCGAGTCATTTATCAACTCTTGGACAGTACCAATTATACTCATTCTGCTGACCGAGACCTCTGAATCTCTATCTCCCTCCTCCCCACGAACTTGGACATGATGGGACCACCACCGGTTAAAGAAGCAACTAAATAACAAAGAGGTTCAAGCAACGATAACAACCTGCAGAAAGCTTGAGAAGATATCGAATGGATTATGAGTTTATGACCCTCATCACAGCTATAGAAGAGTCGTCGTATGCCTTTGTGGTAGGAGCTTGGGCGACGGATTTGATGTGGGGAGAGGGTGCTGCCAGCTGACATTCTGATGTGGAAGGTGATGGCTCAATGCATGGCGCCAGAAAAGTGCTGGTGCGGTGTTGATGTAGAGCTCGTTGGGACCCCAAGAGGAAGGTATGATGAGCACAGCACGAAGTTTTTCTCAGTTATGAAACCAAGGTTTAATCGAACCAGTAGGAGCAAGGAAACACCCCAAAGATGTTGCTAGCTGAGCCTTGGCAGGGCGCACTACCGGTGCTAGTAGCAACGTGGAGACCTGCACAACACAACCACAGAACTTTGTCCCCAACTTGCGATGAGGTTGTCAATCTCACCGTGTTTTGTGGAAAACAAAGGTTTAAACGTATCGAATGGAAAGAAGTAATAGTTTGTAGAAAATAAACACAAAGCAGTAAAAGATTGTAGATTGTATGTAAAAGACAAGGACCGGGATCCATAGTTCACTAGAGAGGGCTCTCCTTAGATAGATAACATGCTGGGTGAACAAATTACAGCGGGGCAATTGACAAATATCGAGAAAGCAATACATGCATATACTAATCATCTTGACTCCTTTGAAACTTGATTGGGCATTACAATATTATACATAGACCGCCATCCAACTACATCTATGACTAATAATCCACCTTCAGGTTATCATCTGAACCCCCTCTAGTATTAAGTTGCAAGCAACAGATTATTGTTTTACGAACTGCATGTAAAGTAAACAATACGATTGTTCTATGAACAAAGGATTGTTGTTTTCTCCCTAGTAGCAACAACACATCTAGTATCTTAGAGATTTCTGTCACTTCCCCAGATTACCAGAGGCATGAACCCACTATCGAGCATAAATACTAACTCTTGGAGTTGCTAGCATCTACTTGGCCAAGATAGCTACTAACAACGGAAAGCATGCAAGATCACAAATAACAAAGACATGATAGAATCAATAATCAATCTGAAATAGCATCTCAATATCCATCGGATCCCCACAAACACAATATGCAGAATTACAAATAGATGATCTTCATCATGAACGGAGCTCACAAGATCTAAACATGAAAGCACAAAGGAGGAGAACCAGCCATCTAGCTACTACATGGATCCGTAGTCCAAGGATGAACTACTCACGCATCACACCGGAGGCTTGCATGGTGATGAAGAAGGCCTCTAGGGTGAACTCCCCTCTCCGACAGGGTACCGGGAAGAGCTTCAGATCCCTCCCGATCTAGGGATGTTGATGACGGCGGCTATAGACTCTTTCGTGGATTTTTGATCGGGCCCTTAGGGTTTTCGTCCCGAGGGCATCTTATAGGTGGAAGGGGAGGCCGAGGGGGTGCCGGAGGCGGCCACACCACCCCCTGGTGCGGGCCAAGCTGGGCCGCGCAGCTAGGTGGTGTGGTGGCCCCCTGGCCCCTCTCCATCTCGTATTCTAGCATCTGATGACTTTCGGAAAAATAGGCACATTGGCTTTTGTCCCGTCCAATTCCAAGAATATTCATTTTTTGACTTTCCTAGAACCAAAAATAGCAGAAAACAGGCAGCTGGCACTATGGCTCTTGTTAATAGGTTAGTCCAAGAAATCATATGAAAAGTACTCCAAAGTGTGGACAAAACACAAGAAAGTGGATAAAACCAAGCATGGAACATCAAAAATTATAGATACATTTGCAATGTATCAACATCCCCAAGCTTAACTCCTGCTCGTCCTCGAGTAGGTAAGTGATAAAAAAGAAAGAATAATTTTTGAGTTGACATGCACCATCAAAGACTTGATTCAAAGTATTTGTAAAACATTCAAAGCTGGGATCAAAGTACTTCAATCATAACATGAAAGACAAAGTTCTAGCAATAAGACAAAGAAACTATGATGCAACATGAAAAGGCACAAACAAAAGATTCATAAATAACAATGCTTTGTAATACGTTTGTTTGTTTCACATAAAGAAAACATAGCATAATAGCATTCAGCTTGTCCCTCAATAGAGTAGCAAATATAAATGCATAGGACACCTTCAAAGTTCATAAGAGTGACTAGATACAAATAGTTTAAAACAAGCAATATCAAGATATGCATCAATCAACTAGTCTTGGGACAATGCACATAGAACTAAGAATGGCCACTATGCTCTCAAAGTAGGTGTATAAAGTTAGAAGGTGGAGACTCAATATAATGGTGGAAGAAAGGCCTTTATACAAGGAAGTAGGGATTCAAGTCTCATAAAGAGCTTCCAAAAATTATGGTACTTATAGCTTTCAGCTCTCATTGTCCCTATCATAAGCATCTTGAAGTGATTAAGGTTAAAGTGAACAACTATGGTGTACATGCTTGATGAAGTATAAGTCAGAAATCTCATGTCCTTTGTATACGAGGGTCGCTCCTCATGCTACTCAAGTTTCACCGGTAAGTTCTTGTCATTGTAAGTATATGTGTATCATAGAGAACCGCCAACGGGGTACCCTTTGCTCGATGATACGGAAGAATCCCCATATCAAAATGACAAGGCAAGCAGACAACGAGCATCTCAGCAATCTTCTTATTTACTATGGGAATATGGTGCTTTTTTCTCTCTTTCCTCTTTTCATAATCTCTTTTTTTCTCTTTTCTCTTTTTTTCTCAATATAGGACTCTTTTTTTATAAGAAGAATGCTTCATAGACAGCTCATTATGGTTACACTGCAGGTTTCCACCATGTCAACATGGATTAGACCAGCGGCCCAGGCGTTTCTCTAACACATATACACAACTCCATGGACTTACAAGCTCCCCTTTCATTTCACACCGACGACATCCATATACAAAAGAGCATGATATCAACTAGGTACAAGTACCAAGTGCAATGTTGAAAGCGTTCCCCATGAAAGCATGGTTCTGCTAATTCCCAACAAATAAGTGCAAGCAGATACAACATAGACGACACAATGGTTCAAGTTTATTAAGGGCAAGAAAAGTAAAGTGTGCCATCAAGTTTGTGAGAGCTTTAATCACTAGTTTTCTCATAACAAGTTTAATTTGGAAGGTAAACAAAAGCATGAATATACTTGGAATAGCATAAGATAGTAGGTAGGTATGTTGGACTCTTTGGAATAACTTGGTTTAGGGAGTTGGATGCATGAGTAGAACTCATACTTGGTTGTGGAGGCTAGCAAAAGACTGGGAGCGACAAACTAAGAGAGCAATAATAGCCATAATCATGCAGAGCGACAAAACATCATTGATCAAAGCATAAAGTGATACTACAAGTTGAAAACTAAAGGATCATAAAGGCTAAGGTGACTTGAAATAGTCATAACATGGTGTGAGCATGTGCCAAGTCAACCCAAATAAAGCATCAAAGGAGAATACCACTATATTATGCTTTAATATGCTAAAACAACGCATGATTCATCCAAGGCACATTAAGCAATCTCAATTGTTTATAACAAGGAATGCTACAGCAAAGAATACTAAGCATAAAGCCAAAAAAATATCAAGCATGACATGACAAAGCATACGCCACAGTAAAAAACAAGCTCTTTTTACCACATAAGCATGAAATTTCCTACTCTTTTCCAAACCAAGCCAAACTATTTGCAAACCAATGTATGAAAGAGGGGGTCCAACCAATTTATTAAGAAAACTAAGCAAACCAAGAAAACTAAAAACCAAAACGAAAACAAAAAAGAAGACGCTCCGAGAACAACACAACTGTGCATGAAACAATAAAAACGAAGCGTTTGGAAGAAACCTGAGATTTTTATTGATGAAGAGGGGGATGCCTTGGGCATATTCAAGCTTTGACGCTTGTACTTCTTGGATATTTCTTGAGGTGACACGTGTGGTATCCCCAAGCTTGATCTTTAATCCATCCTTGATCTCATTACTCATTCCTTCCATACACCTGAAATTTTTCCTTCATACAAAACTTCACACAATCTTTATTAGCAAAATTAGTGCACTCAAGATAAATAAGTCTTAAGATTCAGTTCTAACACCAAATAAACTTCCACTATAACACTAGATACTGTAGCACTTCCCTCAAAAAGCTCAATTCCCCAAAAGAACTCAAAAAGGAACCAACAAGAAGCAAATGCAGAAAATGGCAGAAATCTGTCAAAACAGACCAGCAGGTAAAGAGGAATTTTTTCGAAGACCTTCTGTTGCTGAAATCAAAAAGTGTTGAACTAACGAAAGTTAGATAACAACCTGGGGCAGAAGCACAAAAATTCACGCCTCAAAAAGACGTTCAGAGATTTTACATAATTTTTTACAGTGAAGAACAAAAATCTGTTTCGGGACAGCAACTTTCTCAATCATTACTTCTCTCTCATTAGAGGTTACTCTTGGCACAAAAGGAAAATAAAAAGGATAACGAGTGGTTATTACAGAGGTAATAACTTCCAAGACTCATCTAAAACTTTTGGGTTATCTCCTAATAAGTAATTTTTCTTTAACGCCTTTAAGTTAGGCATAAGAAGCAAGATAGAATCAATTGTTCTCAAATGAAGAAGCATTAAAACCAAATTTCTTGCCCTTACCTCTCTTACTTTTATTCTTAACCTTGGGAAAAATATTATTGTTTGGTGGAGAAGAAAGGTGCATGGTCCCCTTTCCCACATCTATTATTGCTCCAAAGAGTTCTAATAGGGACCTTTCAAGTGTAATTTGTCCTTTTCCTGCACATTTAATAACAAGATAATCAGTAGAAATCATTTTTCCAAGGATCTTTGTAAACACTCCTTCAG
This sequence comes from Avena sativa, assembly GCA_916181665.1. Classification (NCBI taxonomy): domain Eukaryota; kingdom Viridiplantae; phylum Streptophyta; class Magnoliopsida; order Poales; family Poaceae; genus Avena; species Avena sativa. The sequence goes on from OV702292.1 coordinate 70,204,131, forward strand.
CTATTCCAAGAAGTAATATGGTAGTATTATTAGCAAGAGATATTTATTTTCCTCCTTCAGTAAGCCCCCAAGTATTCAGAGATTTATAAATATCTTTGTGCATAAGACAAAATTCAGACATGATATCACAGCGAGCTTAAAAAGTTTCAGTGTTTATCTCAATCTTTATTGTAGGGAGCCACTTTGATGGTTCAGAATTTATTGGAACATAATTGTGATGATCCCTAAGCATATTATAGCAATCTTTTAAGCTAGCAGTGCCAGCCTCAAGAGTATTCAATCTTGCAAATATTTTTGCGAAGAAATATCAGTTTGGCTAGGCAAGTTGTAAGTGAGGATCAATTTCTTTATAGCATTAATAGCATCATCCTAATTACATTGGAGGAAATCTCCTCCCACAACAGCATCTAAAGCATATCTATAGCAAAGAGCAATCCCAAGGTAAAAACTGCTAAGGAATAAACTTTGAGTCATTTTAGGCTCAGTTTTTTCATGTAGATCAGAGATTCTAGACCAAGCTTCTTTAAAACTTTCCTCAATTCCTTGTTTAAAAGTGAAAATCATTTCCTCGGGTGACATAGTGATTGGAGCAAGGCTAGACATAGTGGCAACTTAAGATAGGAACTAATTTTTTTTGTGTTTTCAAATAAGAAAGCAAACTAGTAAAACTAATTTTTGTGTGTTTTTGATAAAGAAACAAGCAAACAATGCAAAAGAAACTAAGCAAAAAATAACAAAGTAAAGAGATTGGTTATTAGGGACTCCCCTTGTGAAGATGTCCTTGACTCCCCGACAACGGCGCTAGAAAAATGCTTGATGGCTCAATGCACGTCGTCAGAAAAGTACTGGTGCGGTGTTGATGTAGAGCTTGTTGGGAACCCTAAGAGGAAGGTATGATGAGCACAGCAGCAAGTTTCCCTCAGTTATGAAACCAAGATTTAATCAAACCAGTAGGAGCAAGGAAACACCCCAAAGGTGTTGCTAGTGGAGCCTTGGCAGGGCGCACTACCGGTGCTAGTAGCAACGTGGAGACCTGCACAACACAACCACAGAACTTTGTCCCCAACTTGCGATGAGGTTGTCAATCTCACCGTGTTTTGCGGAAAACAAAGGATTAAACGTATCGAATGGAAATAAGTAATAATTTGCAAAAAGTAAACACAAAGCAGTAAAAGATTGTAGATTGTATGTAAAAGACAAGGACCGGGATCCATAGTTCACTAGAGGTGGCTCTTCTTAGATAGATAACATGCTGGGTGAACAAATTACAGCGGGGCAATTGACAAACATCGAGAAAAGCAATACATGCATATACTAATCATCTTGACTCCTTTGAAACTTGATTAGACATTACAACATTATACATAGACCGTCATCCAACTGCATCTATGACTAATAATCCACCTTCAGGTTATCATCTGAATCCCCTCCAGTATTAAGTTACAAACAACAGATTATTTCTTTATGAACTACCGGTAAAGTAAACAATACGATTGTTCTATGAACAAAGGATTGTTGTTTTCTCCCTAGTAGCAACAGCACATCTAGTACCTTAGAGATTTCTGTCACTTCCCCGGATTACCAGAGGCATGAACCCACTATCGAGCATAAATACTAACTCTTGGAGTTGCTAGCATCTACTTGGCCAAGATAGCTACTAACAACAGAAAGCATGCAAGATCACAAATAACAAAGACATGATAGAATCAATAATCAATCTAAAATAGTATCTCAATATCCATCGGATCCCCGCAAACACAACATGCAGAATTACAAATAGATGATCTTCATCATGAATGAAGCTCACAAGATCTAAACATGAAAGCACAAAGGAGGAGAACCAGCCATCTAGCTACTACATGGATCCGTAGTCCAAGGATGAACTACTCACGCATCACACCGGAGGCTTGCATGGTGATGAAGAAGGCCTCTAGGGTGAATTCCCCTCTCCGGTAGGGTGCCGAGAAGAGCTTCAGATCCCTCCCGATCTAGGGATAGAGATGACGGCGGCTATAGACTCTTTCGTGGATTTTTGATCGGGCCCTTAGGGTTTTCGTCCCGAGGGCATCTTATAGGCGGAAGGGGAGGCCGAGAGGGTGCCGGAGGCGGCCACACCACCCCCTGGCGTGGGCCAGGCTGGGCCGCGTGGCCAGGTGGTGTGGTGGCCCCCTGGCCCCTCTCCATCTCGTATTCTGGCATCTGATGACTTTCGGAAAAATAGGCACTTTGGCTTTTGTCCCGTCCAATTCCGAGAATATTCATTTTCTGACTTTTCTGGAACCAAAAACAACAGAAAACAGGGAGCTGGCACTGTGGCTCTTGTTAATAGGTTAGTCCAAGAAATCATATGAAAAGTACTCCAAAGTGTGGACAAAACACAAGAAAGTGGATAAAACCAAGCATGGAACATCAAAAATTATAGATACATTTGTAATGTATCAGAAGGCGACGATGATGGCTACCCTCGCTCCACCGTCCTCTGTGTGCCGGGGGAAACCCTAGGATCTCTGGTCCGGGCAGCAGCGATTGCTTTTCCTCTTGAGGGTGTTGCTTGGTGCTCGACGAGTTGTGGCAAGGAGCATGGTGGTCATTCTTCTGAGGGCGTAGTGGTTGCGGGTTTCCGGCGTGTAGTTGATCCGCCTCCGTCTCCATTCTTCTTTGTTTTTCTTTGTTTTTGTTCGGGCGTGTGTGTGCTGCTGCCCTAGCACCTTGTATCGTGTGGGTGCGTGTGTGTTCGTTTGGGCATTGTGCTGTCTGAGCCAGCAGCGGTCTCACCTGTGTGCTTTATTTATAAAGCGGGGCGAAAGCCTGATTCGAGAGAGAGAGGCGACGATGATGGCTGAGAGGTTGCGCGTGAAGAAGTACTGCCAGCCGAGCTTGAGCCCGGTCCACTCCTCCCGCTTCGACAGCAGCGCGAACACCACCGTCTTCAGCTACCGTACCGCTTTGCGCCTCATCTTCTCCTACCTGAAGCAACAGCAGGAGATGGTTTCAGTTCATGTGGTTGTTGAGAAAGTCGATGAGGTCGGTGCAAATGGTAGCCATGGGCGGCAGGGTGTTGGAAACAGGTGGAACCGTGGAGCTGGGAAGAAGAAGGACCGAAATTTGGATGAGAAGGAAGAAATGGGCACATAAGATGAGAGAAAGTGATTAGTAGACCACCGGGTAGAGGAAGATTTAATATTAATGGGAATACGCAAAACTTCAGTTAAGAAATTCAGGAGTAACCGAAGGGAAAAACTGAAGAGGCACACTGCAATGTAGAGCGTCGCTGGACCCAAAAAAAGGTTGGAGCGTGGGTGGGCAAGAAAAAAGGTTTAATTAAACCAAGTATGATGACGTGGAAGGGAAATAAACGTGGAATGACAAAATGACATGGACCAATTAGAGGTTTGTTAATGTGTATAGCTTGCATGTGTAGAGAAATATGTTAGTGGGGATCACCTATTTAATTATCATAGATATCACCGGCTGCAAAAAAATGATAATCTTATGAGAGTTTTTTTTTTAGGAAAAAAAATCTTATGAGAATTGATGGAGCTAATAAATCATGTCTACTGCTCGGTTCGAAATAATCTTGAAAGTACACCTGTTTTAGCCAACCAAACATTGTGCAATCCGAGTTGGCAACATTAGTAACAGGCCCGGACAGTAGTAACAAGCCTTGGCAACTCGTTAGACCCGCAGTAATAGGCTCCGCTTGCCCTTTGTCCGGATGGGCTGGCCCATACGACGAGATATGAAAAAGTTCAGATTCAATGAATGTTTAGATTTAAAAAATGCTTAAATATAAAAAAATCAGATTTAAAAAATGTTCGAATCTGAAACAAATATTAAAAAACCGCCAGTACCAGAAAACCATGTGAAAAAACCGTAAAAACCAGAAGATACCAGGAAAAAACTGGAGAAAACCGGAACCCTCCTGCTAAACAGGCCGGCCCTCCTCAAGTGGCCACACAAGCCGAGCCTATTATCGCAGGCGATAATTAGAGCACCTCCACTAGTTCGGGCGTTCCCAGACCTAATTCCTGCGCTATTTAGCGTCGAACGGATGTAACATTCTGTCTGGGAACGTCCAGTTTTCCAGCGTTTTCAGGCTGTGTTCCCGAATTTTGCCTAATTTTAAGCAAACTCGGTGAAATTTAGACGAATATAGGCGATTTCATTTAAAGATAGTCGAGTTCGTACATATTAAGTCAAATTCAGACAAATACCCGAATTTTGACTGCATTAGGCTAAAGGAAAGGAAAAAATAAAAAAACATAGAAATAACTACTAGGCAATGCTGATGCCGATGTCTGTGCCGATGCCGCCGGTCACACCATTCACATGCCGAAGTTACGGTAGACGCACGTATAGTCGGCATCCCGGATCCCGTCGTCGTCTACGGTGAACGCGAGCTTCCCTGGCCGGCGTCGCCGTAACGCCACAGCTGAGATGAGGGTGCAGCCTCATCGTCGTCGAGGACGATAAGCGGTGCGCCCTGGTAGGTGCGCTCCCGGCGAGCAGCGCTCGGCCTGTCCCTACAGACGACGAATGTGTGCGGCCTCCTCCTGCTCCGAGTCCACCTTGGACCAGGCGCATGCGTCGGGGGCCTGCATGGGCAGCACGTCGTTCAGAGAGCGCTCTAGTGCAATCTTCATGACGAACGCGTCCTCGTCGACTTGGATAGCCCAGTCCGCCGGCTCGAGATTCGGCGTGCGCGAGGGCGCGCAGCCTTCATTGATGACGATGCCGTGTGAGCGCGTCCTCAGCGCCGAACGCACCGATGACTCCGCCTCCCGCTTCACCAGCCGGAGTGGAGGCGTGCGAGTGTCCTTGCCGGTAGTGCGTGGCGACTGTGTTGGCGCAGAGCCAGACGAGTGTGACGCAGAGGCAGAGGATGAGGAGCTGACGCCGCCTATCCTCCTCGGCCGCCAGTTTGCCGCCAAATGGCGTCGGGCGACCGACGACGGCAAACAAGGAGGGTAGCCCAACCTAGGACGGATGTGCTCAAGGACGGTTGTGAGCGTTCGACCTGGTGCGCTCCACCACGGACGGTGTGCCGCGGCATTGTCGCGCTTCGCGGCGTGCCGGGCGGACCGTCATGGGCTGCTGGTTTCGGCGCTCGATGAAGAAGTTCTCCAAGGTAGGCGGACACTGTGTAGGCGGGCACCGGAAGTCCGGCGGCGCCATGTAGCTGGTGTCGTGAAGCATCCGTGCCTTCCACGACTGTAGAAACCGTCGATCAAAGCCGTTCGCCGCCGTCGGGTCGCCGGGTACCTCACCGCCATTGCTGCCGTCGAGATCTTCTTCTCTTCGCCGAAGGTGGAGTTTATGGTTGGGGAATGGGAGGCGTGAGTGTGTGCTCTGGGAACCGGTGAGGGCACCAGCATTTATAGCCAAAAAAGGAAAGGGTGGCGAAGACGGGAGGGGTGTAGCGGCCTGGGCGGGAAAAGAGGAAGCGACGGGAAGGCGTGCCGACGGTGGCGCGCCATTAAGGAAGCGCATGGCCCACGAGACGGGTGGTCATTGTGGTCCATCGCGGGAGCCGAGGCGACGAGATGAGGACGACTTGGCTTCACACGCTGACAGGGCGGAGCCACAAGCGGGTTTTTTTTAGCCGATTCCGCTGTGTCCGGCGTTCCCAAGCAGTTTCCAGTGGTCCAGGTTCGGCCTGTAAACGCCAGATAAAAGTTGGACCAAATCCGGTAGAATTTGTTGTCCTGAAAACACGACTAGATGAATTTTCACGATGCGGATGTAATCGTCCCAAAAAGCCATTTTGGAACGCAGTTTTTTTTCTTCTTTTGAGGGAACGCGGGGTGGAGATGGTCCCCAGTCCCCGGGCATTGTGGCAGCTAGTTCGTAAAGATTAAACTCCATACCAGCCCGTTCTGGCCTGCCGTCAGCCGCTTGTGGGCCTTCTCTCTATTCTGAAATAAAATTATGGCAAAAAACAGAAAAAGAGAAGAAAGGTGGGCTACCTTACTTTGTCCAGGGCCGAACAGTTGCGGTTTGCCAGTTTGTCACCCACTACGAGAAGAAAAGTTGCAAAAGAAAACCTCTTGCCCCACCTCCCACCAAAAAAGAGAAGTTGTGCCAAAAAAAAAAATGAAGTGGCAGTTTTCTACTCAAGTTTAAATGCTTGGAAACCCCAACTCCCCACCCAAAGAGAACACATTGGTAAGGAAATCGGTAATCAACTGCTCGGTCGGCTCGTGTGTAGCGACTAATCGAAATTCAAAGGATTAACTAATTTAATCGGCTAGCTATTAATCCGTGTAACCTACTCCCCTGTCCCAAAATAGACGTCGCAAATTTTTCTGATGTTGGATGTATCTATATACTGAATAGTGTCGATAATTTTTCGACACTATTTCGAGACAGGGGAGTATACAAATTAGCACCTAAAATATTAATCGGTTCTCTGCTCACAACTCAGGAACGCAAGCTCCCGGCGTCTTCCCGGCGCTGCTTCGGCGCTTGCATCGCATGCCACGCATGCACGTACGCGGCACGCCGGTGCGCGCAACTAGAGCACGCACCCAACACCTCCACTACCGAAAACCGATGGATCGCGTGCGCACTGTTTGCATCGTGTCGCGTCCTCTTCTCCATATTTCCTGGACAAAAGTCGACGACGAGTCGTCGACCCACTTTCCCCTCCCTCTCTCCCCCCCCCCGCGTGTGCTACAGTGCTGAGAGCGCCCCTCCGTGGACCAGGCCCTTCCCGGGTCCTCTCCGCCGAATTAGCTGGTCGGAGATGGACGGGAAGCGGCGCCGGAGTAGGTAGAGATGCGTGTAGTGGCTTTATGCCGGTAGTGGGCTTTTTGCCCGTAGTTGAAGGCGACCCCAGGGCTCTGTGCAGCCAAACCTATGGCGTTTTTGGTCTTCTCGTTGTTCTCCTCTTCGTCCTTGGTGGGTGGGAGGCGACGGCGGTGACCTCCGCCACCATGAATAAAGCTGCGTCGGTTGCTGGTGGGGATCTCTAGCAGTCTGATCTTGGGTCATCTCTGGTCGGCCGTGGCGGCGAGGGGAGGTGGCCTAGATCGGACAGGCTGGAGCGTCGCACCACGGCTTCGAGCTACTCTGTGGTGCTAGCGGGTGGCGCCTGGAGGTTGCTGAGCCTTCTTCTTCCTCGCGCTTCAGCGGTTGAAGCCAGTGGCAGGAGGAGGGATCTCGGTGGCTCGGTCATAAAACTCGTGTTCTTCTTTGCGGTGTCGACGGCGTCTAGCCCTCCTTCCATCTCTCGGCCTGCCGTGGTGGCGAGGGAAAGATGGGGGATGGATCTGAAGCTGAAGATGTTGTCGAAGAATGGGGCTGTCTGGTGCTCTCAGGCGGCGATGCTGCGATACCTCCGGCGTTCTCCAAGCGGAAGCTGTCTGCTACCCGCTACTTTCGGCCTTGAGGAAGGCCACGCCGAGCTCGTGTGGCTTTTGTGCCCGAGCTTCTTCAACCGCCTCAGGCGGCCTTTGTTCTCCCTCCCCGCGGCATCCCACGTCGACGTCAGCCCAAGTGGTTCGTCGACGCCGACGGCTATGGCGGGGGGCGAGCTTGCTGCGGATTGCAGGGACTTGATCGTGTTTTTCGCAAACCTGCAGGGTGCTACGTGCAAAGTTGAGGGACCCTATTGTATTTTTTCTTCTTTTCTGGTCCTTTCTGTAAGATGTACCCACCACTCTGGTTAATTGCAGCATCTGGGTCCTTGGGGACCTTTCCTGGTTAAAAAAAAGACGACTCGTCGACCCACCCACGCGGCCATCCAGGTTGACCTGGCATACCCCTCCACCTCCGGCCCCGGCGGGGTAGTGCGCGGGGTCGGGCCGGGCAGAACGGTCGAGATCGGGTAGACTAGCAGCTCGAGTGCGGAGGTAGAAATGGACATGTACTTCGGGCATGACGTGCGTGCGTGGGTCGTGCTTGCAAGCAAGTGTTTGTCCGGACTACGTGGAGCGCTGGCTCGCTAGTGCCCGGCACACATCAGTCACCAGGCACCGCACTGTCAGGTTCCGGTGGTAGGTGAGGCCCGTACGTGGCATGCATCTCGCAGCAAGCACAGAGCATTTCATTAGCACAGGTCACTAACAATCACTTTCTGATGCTATCATGCTAATGACGTGTGAGCTGGGCTCGAGGCATATACTACTACACATCACTTGCTTGATCCGGCCGGAAGTAACGCATGCATGCTAGCTAAGCAAGCGCACGTATACACATGCCTACTCCGTTTGCTTACATTGTTAGCAGGCATCTGTCTCCCACTGATCTTCATTCCATTATGTGCTATGATCCAAGCAGTGTTTTCCACACTGAATGATCTTAAATACGTTGGACCAAACACTGCCGCAACTGTTCTGCAGAACCTGTACATACAGTCGATGTAACATCACAAAATTTTATCTAAAATCATCATCATTGCACTCATATCATCATAGCATGTAATTGCATTGCATTTAGAATGTCCTCCAAAAATTTGGTGCAATTTTGAGCCATGAATAAAAAGATATGAATTATTTTAAATAGAATCAAAGAAAATGCTATATTACCTATTAAATCTAAGTAATTACTTTGGATTAAAATAGAAGATAAATATGTTCTATAATACCCTAAAAACCTAATTTGAGTTTTTACAAATGTTCACAAATTGGTTTGAATCAATTTGAATCCTTAAATCAAAAGTTTTGGAGAAAACAGAAATAGAAAAAGAAAAAGGGAGAAAAAAAGGGGCAGCAGACAGCTTCTGGCCTTTTGGCCCAATCCGGCCCAGCAGCCCACCCGGACTCCCTCTCCCCCTCTCTGTCTTTCTGCACACCCCCTCAACCTACCCCCTCCCGCTGACAGACCGACCCCACACCCACGTCACCACCACCCCGTCGTCTTCAACCCCCAGGCGACGAACACCCCTCCCCTTCTCTGCCGTTTCGAAATCGACTCAAATTCGACCATTTCCAGTATTAATCCCCCACGGCGATTACTCCTACTTAACCCTCACCCTCTCCTCATCATTTTCCCCTCAGCCACTTCCCCCGGCGAGCCCCCAGGCTCCCCAATTACGAGCTCGAACCGCCACTGTCCGACGCAACTCCGGCGAGAATTCCGGTGAGCTCCGGCCACGCCGTGACCTCCTCTCTGCTCTGAAATACTTGTCGTGACCTAGCGCGTGTTTTAACCCCAACAACATGCTTTCTTTTGCACCAGGACGACGACACGGTCCAACTCCGGCGATCTCCCTCTGCCGCCACCGTCAGTCACCTTCTCCGGTAAAGGTAGGGTTCCCGCCGCCCCCTTTTGGTCTTTACTAGGTCGTGCAGACACTTGCGCATCTCGCTGACCTCTCTGATGGTTGGTTCGAGCCCCAGGTCATGGTCTCCGAGACCGAGCCGCGAACTCCGCCGTCTGCGCAACTCCGGCGAGGGATCCAGGCCAAGCCCGAGCGCCCCCCGCACCACAGTGACCTCCATCGAGATCGCCACGACCTCCTCAACCTCTGGTACGTGTCCACGGTCTCCCAGCCCTCGTAGAATCGCTAGAACCACATCGGCCGATGCTCCGCCGCCGCGCGCAGTTGGTCGGCGCCGCCCATCTCCGGCCAAGTCGCTGAGGACCATTAGATCTTGTATCTGCGGCTAGGATTAGATCACTAAACGAAAGGGTACGGGCTAATCAGATCCGTCCGTAGTCACTTAAGATCTGACGGCCCCCAGCGGTCGATCCGGCCGAACCGGTACCAACCAATAGGAAAGCGCCACGTCGCGAGACTAATTCTGTTTAATTAGAAAATAGACATATTTAGTATTTAACTCAGAAATTCAATAACTTTTGATCCACAAATCAGAAAAATACAAATTTGGTGTCTATGGATTCAGAAAAATGAGACCTTTATTATGGAGGCCTTGTTTCACACTTTTGATTCTGTAAAATTGGAATTATAGGAAGAACCTTTTTAGGAGTATTTTGCTCACAAAAATTGTTCTATAAGTTATTTTGGGGTATTTCTTATGTATTTAGATGAGGTATTCTATCCTCAGTACTGTAGACTCTGTAAGTTATAGAGTTGTGTTCATATCATTGCATTTTGCATGCATTCATGTTTTTGTAATGTTTTATTGATTGAAATATTGTTGTTGTATTGTTCTTGTGTAGATTGTGAAGTTTGTTGCTGTGAGGATTGTACCTATTCCCCTAGCTACCAAGGCAAGTGATATTTCATCTCATGTCCTATTATTTTTCACTATTGCACTAGTGTTATTTTGGTAGATCCTAGCATGATAGAATTATTCATATGTTACCATACTATGCTATGCTACCCTATAGTGTATATCTTGGTAGTATTCCCTAGTTAAAGACTTTGTATGCTAGAATGCTGAGCTATGCTATTAGAATTCGTGGGTGGATTATACACATAAGATAGTATGGAAAGATATTATTTTGTTTAACTAAGAAAATAACTAATATTAATAAAACACCTGGGTGGAATGGGGCTTGCTTGGATTATGTTGAGTGGTTACTCAGGGGCCATGTCTATGGTCAGCTGGTGTATCACACTTGTGGATGGACACCCAGGAACAAAGAGATTGGAGACATTCTTGTCATGAAGCTTCCAGTGCAACCACATGGCATATGGGCTCTGCCTTGACCAACTAAGTTGCAAGAACTCAGCCAGACGGACAGAAGGTGGTAGATATGATAGGATGGAACGCGTCCGTGGTGGTCTGAGGGATTGCTTCTGAAAAGTCTTGTCTCGATGCATGTCGAGTCTTGTGGGGAAAGTGCACCACCTCTCGAGAGGGTAAAACTAAGTACTTAGTCGTGTCCTCGGTTATGGACAACTTCTGAGCCTCAAGACAGTGAAGTAGTTCAATAATCTCCTCATACAAATTTCTCTAAGTTAAAACTTGTGGGTGAACATGGGTAGAGGTTCAGTGATGTCTATCATTGGTACCTTATAGCTGGAATGAAAACCTTCTTCAAAAATTATAAGTCAAACTAATTTTAGCAAAGCCAGCCATAACTCCACTTAGCCATATATTCATGTAGTTGTTGGATTATACTAAGTATCTATGGTATCACTTGCCAATACAATTCCAAATGTATTGACCCTTGTGGATGTAACTTATTATGTTGCAGGATACTCTGATGATTAGTAGGGTTGCGGGTCTACACTCGGCATGCTTGCCTGTGGCACATGAAGACTAAAGACTCTATTATTATTATGCTATGTAATGTGAACCTTAAGTGTCTTAGCCTTGGGCTAAGTGAGTTGTAAGAACCATTATATTCCTGGATATGCGATGTAATAATGACCTTTGTTTCTGTGTACTTCATCTTAAACTGTGGGTGCTAGCATTTTCAATCCAGGGACTAGCACTGCAATCACAGGGATCTTACCTTATTATGGTGAGATCTTACAGTCCATGATAGTGGATTCGGTCATGCGTAAATAGTCATCATGTGTACTTCTAGAGAGGGCAAAACCTTACAATGTCGGTGTAGTCCTTTTTTGCATACAAAGTAGTCGTCGAACTCCCGAAAGGCCATGAAAATCTTTCGGAAGAGCTTCCGGCTCATCCTGAATTGGTGCTAAAATACATTAGGATCATGCAATGGATCATCGGCGAAGTATTCGGCATACAACATGCAGTAGCCCTCTATCCGCTGCCTTGGCTTGCTCTTGCGGCGCCACGGTTTGGATCCACCATGGAGCGGTTGTGCGGCTCAGGAGTACACGCCGACCAGACAAGAGAGGATCTTCAAATGCTCTTCGCTGTTGATGGTAGCGGCGGCTTCCTCTTCCATCATAGCGGCGAACATGTGATCATCGTCGGAGTCCATCGTTGCGCAAGCAAAACACCGAACGCCCTCATGAGAAGGCTGGACGCGAGGTCGGCTAGGGAGATGCCCGTGGTGGTCTCGAACGGTGAAGCCCGATTGCGAGAGGAGGTGGAGGATGGTGCAGGATGCTCGGTATTGCGGCGGCGGAGGGGATAGGGTTGGTGCGGGCGGCGCTTGGCGGCGTGGGGTAGAGACGGGCGTGTGGCATGAGAAAAAGGGTGAAATAGGGGGTGGGCTGGAATGAAAACCTTCTTCAAAAATTATAAGTCAAACTAATTTTAGCAAAGCCAGCCATAACTCCACTTAGCCATATATTCATGTAGTTGTTGGATTATACTAAGTATCTATGGTATCACTTGCCAATACAATTCCAAATGTATTGACCCTTGTGGCTGTAACTTATTATGTTGCAGGATACTCTGATGATGAGTAGGGTTGCGGGTCTACACTCGACATGCTTGCCTGTGGCACATGAAGACTAAAGACTCTATTATTATTATGCTATGTAATGTGAACCTTAAGTGTCTTAGCCTTGGGCTAAGTGAGTTGTAAGAACCATTATATTCCTGGATATGCGATGTAATAATGACCTTTGTTTCTGTGTACTTCATCTTAAACTGTGGGTGCTAGCATTTTCAATCCAGGGACTAGCACTGCAATCACAGGGATCTTACCTTATTATGGTGAGATCTTACAGATGGTATCAGAGCATTGTGTTGCATGTAGGTTCGTGACCCTAGAATGGATTAGACTAAGGAAAACCCTTAGGAAAAATAACTCTATATTTAAACTTTACACTTGTCTTTTCATCTCGTAAAGCTTTCCCTAATTATCCTTCTCATCTATTTTTGTAGATGTCCACCATCAATGAATCTTTCAAGAAGGGACCACTGATGACTATGACCCTGGAGTGTGAGACAGAATTTCCCAATGTGCTCAAGAACCTCATGCTCGGCTTGGGGATGAATGGTGAAGCCGTGTACACGGGATTTCTTGTGATAGATGAAGGACAAGAGTATTGGTGGGTGCAACTCCACTTGTACAAGAACAAGTAAGACGATCCCAAGAGTACGGGATTCTGCATGTTCACCAACTCTGAAATGCACCCGTCATTCTTTGACTGCAAGGAGTGCTGCATGGAAGGCTATTGAGGAACTTGGGGAGAGACTCAAGTATAGAATGCTCAATACTCAGGAGGATCTCAAGGAGGAGAAGCGTCTTTCCCAAGACTCAAAGGCCACTGTGAAACGCCTAAGTAAGGATATCATAGGCCTAGCTTTGGAGATATGTGACCAAGACAAGCAGATTGCTGCCAAGGATGCCCAGATTGCCACCTTGGTTAAGAAGGAGTAAGATATTAGTTGGACCACCACCCTTGGCGTTTTATCACGTTAGTATTTCGACCATACCAACCTATGTGGTATGGCAAAAATAAGTTATGTCTGGAACCTTGAGTGCTTGAGTTGAATTAATGTATTGCTACTTGGAATGTTTCGTTGGTTGAATTCCCTCTTATTTTGTGACTTGTATTTTCTTTCTCTATTGTGTTACTAATTTTCTCCATACTATGCAAAAGATGCCGAACTTTGTCTACAGCACGGCCGATGATTTCAAGGGGACTCGCTTTGGGACTCGTATCTTGGAGCTAGTCCAAGTGCTCGCTCTTCCAATCCCCACTATTCAGGGACTTCAGCTGAGAAAGTTTCAGAGGAAGGACTTATGGGGATTTAGAGTTACCCAGCCAGGACGTGAGACAGAGCCCCAAACTGGGGAGATTACCTTCAAGGTTCTCCATGATGACATGGAGAGGGGCCTCGACATCGCTATGCAGGAGTTGTTGGGACGCCTATGTGGGTGTCACTCTTCTGAGATCAAGAGCCACTACTTCCACTTCTTTGGGAGGCGCGACGAGGATGGAGAGCCTATTGTGTTGGACAAGGCCACTAAGGAGTCTATCAAGCCTGTGCGTCACTATCTCCAGGACTTAGAGAGCCTTATTAGACACCTTAATACTGATAGGACTAACGTGATGCTTAACAATGATGAACTATGAGTCCAACTCAAGGAGAAGGACAAGGCCTTCCAGGAACAGGAAAATCGAATTAAGGAAATGGAGAAGAAGTTTGAAGACCAAGATAAGAAATTCAAGAGCCAAGAGAAGAGAGTTCAGGAGAAGAACAAGAAGATTAGGGACTTGGAGACCGAGTTAGAGCTGGAGAACATTGAGCTGGAAGCGGATCATGAGGTGATAGAGAGACTACGCACACAGAAGAGAGAGTTACAGACGAAGATCGATGCTCTGACTACCAGCTTGGAGGAATACAAGGCAGGATTCGCATCAACAGGACTTGCTCTAGTAGAGGAGGAAGTCGACATGGAGGAGTAGTGATACTGTTCCATTTACCTATCGTTCTATTATTATTGAGTGCATAGGTCATACCGACTTGTGGATGACTATGCTAGTATGTTATCTTTGCAAACTCTGTTATTGTTGTGATGTTGGAACTTGCATGTGCTGTTTGTCTGATTGTTGTTTTATTTGGGTTATCTATCATTACTTACCCTTACTAAACCCACAGATGCCTCCCCGACGCAACAACGAGGATAACAATGACAATGACAATGGAATGCAGCAAATGATGGCTGCACAGACCCAATTGATGCAAATGATGACTCAATTTATGGCGAACCAGAATCAGAACAACAATAATAACAATAACAACCAGAACAATCCACCACCTCTGGATATACTGACCAGATTTCTAAGGCTGAGACCTGCTAAGTTCTCAGGTACCTCTGACCCCATCGTAGCAAACGATTGGCTATGTTCTGTGAATAAGGACCTAGTTACGGTTGGATGCACGGATGCAGAAAAGGTCAAATTTGCAGCACACTTATTGGAAGGTCATGCAACTGCTTGGTGGGATAATTTTCAAATTACCCACCCTATTGAGGAAGTGACTTGGGCAATGTTTGAAGATGGGTTTCGCACCACTCACATCTCTGCAGGAATAATGGGATTGAAGAAAAAGGAGTTTCATAACCTCAAGCAACGCCATTGCAGTATTTCTGAATACATCGAGGAGTTCAATAATTTGTCACATTATGCACCCGATGACGTTGGCACTGATGCTAAGAGGAAGGAGAAGTTCCTAGATGGGTTAAATGATGAAATTTCTATGCAACTATCCGTTGCATATGTTCCAACTTATCAATCTTTATGTGATAAAGCTACCATCCTGGAAAACAAGATGAAGCTAGTGGAGGGTAGAAAGAGGAAGCATCATTTTGATAAGTTTGGATCAGGATCTCCTCACAAGCGCCCTCATGGTGAAGGAAGTGGGAGCTCAGGATTCCACAAGAATGGGAATCATAATAACCATCGTAACAACAACCACCACCATGATGAAAACAATCATCGTGGACATAACAAAAGTGGATTCAGGAACAATCACAATAATCATGGCCATGGGAACCAAAATGGTCAGAACCGTCACAGTCAACCAACGAAGAAAGACATCAGTCAGGTGGAATGTTTCAAGTGTAAAAATACGGGACACTATGCTAATGAATGCCCGGAGAAGAAGAATGATGGGGCTAAGCCAAACCCATTCCAAAAGGGTCATGTGAATCACATTAATGTGGAGGAAATTCAAGAAGGATCTGATGCCGTGATCGGTAAGTTCAAGATTAATTCCTTTCCTACACTTATCCTTTTCGATACTGGCGCATCGCATTCATTCATTTCAAGAGCATTTGTAATCAAAAACAAACTCTCCACTGAAACCATTGGATGTCCTATAAAGGTAAGTTCTCCGGGTGGAGAAATGATAGTAAATTCAGGGTGCCGACATATCATCCTAGAAATTGGAAAGTACAAGTTCCCGATTAGTTTAATAATCCTAGAGTCCCAAGGATTAGATGTTATATTAGGGATGGACTGGTTGACCCGTTATGAAGGGGTGATTGATTGTGCCAAGCGAACTGTTATGCTCACCACCCCAGAGAAGAAAAGGATCAGGTTCAAATCTAACTTTGAACCCAAGGGGAGCAAGGTTAATTCTCTTAAAGGGGTTAGCCTAGATGATGTGCCAATAGTGAGGGAATATCCAGATGTGTTCCCCGAGGAATTACCTGGCATGCCACCAGATAGGGACGTGGAGTTTCTGATAGACCTACTACCAGGAACGGGGCCTATAGCAAAGAGACCTTATAAAATGTCGGTGGACGAGTTAAAAGAACTCAAGAAACAGCTGGGAGAACAGTTGAAAAAGGGATTTATTAAACCAAGCTCGTCGTCTTGGGGAGCACCAGTCTTGTTTGTTGAGAAGACGGACCGAAGTCAAAGGCTATGCATAGATTATCGTTCACTCAATGAAGTGACCATAAAGAACAAATATCCCCTGCCTAGAATAAATGATCTCTTCGATCAGCTAGAGGGAGCATGTGTTTTCTCAAAAATTGATCTTCGATCAGGATACTTCCAACTAAAGATCAGAGAACATGACATACCCAAGACTGCATTCACCACTAGATACGGGTTGTATGAATATACAGTGATGCCATTTGGATTGACTAATGCACCGGCCTACTTCATGAACATGATGAATAAGGTATTCATGGAATTCCTTGACAAGTTCGTAGTGGTATTCATCGATGATATATTGGTATATTCCAAGAGCAGCAAAGAACACGAAGAACATCTACGCCTGATTCTAGAGAAACTTAGAGAACATAAACTTTATGCCAAGTTCAGCAAATGTGAATTCTGGCTGAATGAAGTGGGATTTCTTGGACACATAGTATCTGGTAATGGTATAGCTATTGATCCAACAAAAGTGGCAGCTGTGACAGAGTGGGAACCTCCTAAATCAGTTAAAGAAATCCGTAGTTTCCTTGGCCTAGCAGGGTACTATCAAAGGTTCATTGAAAATTTCTCTAAGATTGCAAAGCCCATGACTAATCTGCTGAAGAAGGAGAATAAGTTTAATTGGACAGAAACTTGCGAAACCAGCTTTCAGGAATTGAAAAAGAGGCTAGTTTCAGCACCAGTGTTATGTTTGCCAGATCTTGAGAAAGACTTTCAAGTATACTGTGATGCATCTCACCAAGGATTAGGAGGTGTGTTGATGCAGGAAGGTAGAGTGGTAGCTTATGCATCAAGACAACTCAAAAATCATGAAGTGAACTACCCTACTCATGATCTAGAGTTGGCATCAGTTGTGCATGCACTAAAAACATGGAGACATTATCTTATGAGAAAATGTTGTGAGATGTTCACTCATCACAAGAGTTTGAAATATATTTTTACATAGAAAGAACTCAACATGAGGGAAAGAAGATGGCTAGAACTTATCAATGACTATGACTTGAGTTTGCAATACCACCCTAGAAAGGCAAATGTCGTAGCCGATGCATTAAGCCACAAGGCTCATGTAAATGGCCTCAATAAAGGAGAATTGCCGGAGGAGTTATGTGCCCAATTTAGAGAGCTGAGACTTGAAATAGTGCCTGAAGGGTACCTTGCATCCTTGGAAGTGCAACCCACGCTAATGGACAGAATTCAAGAAGCCCAAAAGTTGGACAAAGAAATAGAAGAAATCAAAAGTAAGGTTAGTGAAGGCAAGGCAAAAGGATTCCATGTAGATGATCAAGGAATCTTATGGTATGAAAAACGTATCTGTGTTCCGCGGGATCTTGAACTTAAGAAGTTGATCTTACAAGAAGCGCACAACTCACCATATTCAATTCATCCTGGTAATACTAAGATGTATATGGATGTTAAGGAGAGGTTTTGCTGGAACAATTTAAAGAAGGACATAGCAGAGCACATTGCCTTGTGCGACGTGTGCAGTCATGTAAAGGCGGAACATCAGAAACCGACAGGATTATTACAACCACTGCCAATACCTGATTGGAAATGGGATAAAATTGGTATGGATTTTATCACCGGACTACCTAGGACTAAATCTGGATACGATTCCATATGGGTTATCGTTGACCGCTTGACTAAAGTGGCCCATTTCATACCAGTGAAAACCACTTATACAAGTGCAAAACTAGCCAAGATTTACATGAATAGAATTGTATGTTTGCACGGGGTACCTAAAAGTATCGTGTCCAATAGAGGAACTCAATTCACTTCGCACTTTTGGCGACAACTTCATGAGTCTTTGGGAACTCGACTGGAGTTCAGCACTGCATTCCATCCACAAACTGATGGACAGACAGAAAGGACCAATCAAATATTAGAGGATATGCTAAGAGCATGTGCGTTAGATTATGGATCCAGTTGGGATGAAAGTCTACCATACGCAGAGTTTTCCTACAATAACAGCTATCAATCAAGTATAGAAATGGCTCCATTTGAATTCCTTTACGGAACGAAGTATACTACACCATTGTTGTGGAATGGAGTAGGAGAAAGAAATTTCTTCGGGCCAGACCTAATCCAAGAAGCTGAAGAGAAAGTCAAGATGGTGAGAGATAGGCTAAAGGTAGCTCAATCTCGGCAGAAGAGCTATGCTGATCCAAAACGTAGAGAGGTTACCTATGAGGTTGGTGATAGAGCTTATCTCAGGGTATCACCACTTCGTGGTGTGAAGAGATTTGGAATCAAAGGAAAATTAGCACCACGCTATGTAGGACCTTTCAAAATTTTGAGCCGCAAAGGAGAAGTGGCATATGAGATAGAATTACCAGAATCTCTGTCAGCAGTTCATAACGTATTCCATGTCAGTCAGCTGAAAAAGTGTCACCCAGAGATGGAAAAAACTTCGTTGAAAGACACTATACCATTGGAGGAGGTTCAGCTAGATAATGATCTCACTTATGAAGAGAAACCTATTAAGATTCTAGAGACCGCAGAAAGAATTACCCGTACCAAGACCATCAAATTCTGCAAAGTGCAGTGGAACCATCACACTAAATCAGAAGCAACATGGGAGCGAGAGGATGAACTTCGGAGGGATCACCCTCACCTATTTGCTAGCCAACCCGAATCTCGAGGGCGAGATTCATCTTAAGGGGGTTAGATTTGTAACATCCCAAAATTTCATCTAAAATCATCATCATTGGACTCATATCATCATAGCATGTAATTTCATTGCATTTAGAATGTCCTCCAAAAATTTGGTGCAATTTTGAGCCATGAATAAAAAGATATGAATTATTTTAAATAGAATCAAAGAAAATGCTATATTACCTATTAAATCCAAGTAATTACTTTGGATTAAAATAGAAGATAAATATGTTCTATAATACCCTAAAAACCTAATTTGAGTTTTTACAAATGTTCACAAATTGGTTTGAATCAATTTGAATCTTTAAATCAAAAGTTTTGGAGAAAACAGAAATAGAAAAAGAAAAAGAATAAGGGAGAAAAAAAAGGGGCAGCAGACAGCTTCTGGTCTTTTGGCCCAATCCGGCCCAGCAGCCCACCCGGACTCCCTCTCCCCCTCTCTGTCTTTCTGCACACCCCCTCAACCTACCCCCTCCCGCTGACAGACCGACCCCACACCCACGTCACCACCACCCCGTCGTCTTCAACCCCCAGGCGACGAACACCCCTCCCCTTCTCTGCCGTTTCGAAATCGACTCAAATTCGGCCATTTCCAGTATTAATCCCCCACGGCGATTACTCCTACTTAACCCTCACCCTCTCCTCATCATTTTCCCCTCAGCCACTTCCCCCGGAGAGCCCCCAGGCTCCCCAATTACGAGCTCGAACCGCCACTGTCCGACGCAACTCCGGCGAGAATTCCGGTGAGCTCCGGCCATGCCGTGACCTCCTCTCTGCTCTGAAATACTTGCCGTGACCTAGCGCGTGTTTTAACCCCAACAACATGCTTTCTTTTGCACCAGGACGACGACACGGTCCAACTCCGGCGATCTCCCTCTGCCACCACCGTCAGTCACCTTCTCCGGTAAAGGTAGGGTTCCCGTCGCCCCCTTTTGGTCTTTACTAGGTCGTGCAGACACTTGCGCATCTCGCTGACCTCTCTGATGGTTGGTTCGAGCCCCAGGTCACGGTCTCCGACACCGAGCCGCGAACTCCGCCGTCTGCACAACTCCGGCGAGGGATCCAGGCCAAGCGCGAGCGCCCCCCGCACCACAGTGACCTCCATCGAGATCGCCACGACCTCCTCAACCTCTGGTACGTGTCCACGGTCTCCCAGCCCTCGTAGAATCGCCAGAACCACATCGGCCGACGCTCCGCCGCCGCGCGCAGTTGGTCGGCGCCGCCCATCTCCGGCCAAGTCGCTAAGGACCATTAGATCTTGTATCTGCGGCTAGGATTAGATCACTAAACGAAAGGGTACGGGCTAATCAGATCCGTCCGTAGTCACTTAAGATCTGACAGCCCCCAGCGGTCGATCCGGCCGAACCGGTACCAGCCAATAGGAAAGTGCCACGTCGCCAGACTAATTCTGTTTAATTAGAAAATAGACAGATTTAGTATTTAATTTAGAAATTCAATAACTTTTGATCCACAAATTAGAAAAATACAAATTTGGTGTCTATGGATTCAGAAAAATGAGACCTTTATTATGGAGGCCTTGTTTCACACTTTTGCTTCTGTAAAATTGGAATTATAGGCAGAACCTTTTTAGGAGTTTTTTGCTCACAAAAATTGTTCTATAAGTTATTTTGGGGTATTTCTTATGTATTTAGATGAGGTATTCTATCCTCAGTACTGTAGACTCTGTAAGTTATAGAGTTGTGTTCATATCATTGCATTTTGCATGCATTCATGTTTTTGTAATGTTTTATTGATTGAAATATTGTTGTTGTATTGTTCTTGTGTAGATTGTGAAGTTTGTTGCTGTGAGGATTGTACCTATTCCCCTAGCTACCAAGGCAAGTGATATTTCATCTCATGTCCTATTATTTTTCACTATTGCACTAGTGTTATTTTGGTAGATCCTAGCATGATAGAATTATTCATATGTTACCATACTATGCTATGCTACCCTATAGTGTATATCTTGGTAGTATTCCCTAGTTAAAGACTTTGTATGCTAGAATGCTTAGCTATGCTATTAGAATTCGTGGGTGGATTATACACATAAGATAGTATGGAAAGATATTATTTTGTTTAACTAAGAAAACAACTAATATTAATGAAACACCTGGGTGGAATGGGGCTTGCTTGGATTATGTTGAGTGGTTACTCAGGGGCCATGTCTATGGTCAGCTGGTGTATCACACTTGTGGATGGACACCCAGGAACAAAGAGATTGGAGACATTCTTGTCATGAAGCTTCTAGTGCAACCACATGGCATATGGGCTCTGCCTTGACCAACTAAGTTGCAAGAACTCAGCCAGACGGACAGAAGGTGGTAGATATGATAGGATGGAACGCGTCCGTGGTGGTCTGAGGGATTGCTTCTGAAAAGTCTTGTCTCGATGCATGTCGAGTCTTGTGGGGAAAGTGCACCACCTCTCGAGAGGGTAAAACTAAGTACTTAGCCGTGTCCCCGGTTATGGACAACTTCTGAGCCTCAAGACAGTGAAGTAGTTCAATAATCTCCTCATCCAAATTTCTCTAAGTTAAAACTTGTGGGTGAACATGGGTAGAGGTTCAGTGATGTCTATCATTGGTACCTTATAGCTGGAATAAAAACCTTCTTCAAAAATTATAAGTCAAACTAATTTTAGCAAAGACAGCCATAACTCCACTTAGCCATATATTCATGTAGTTGTTGGATTATACTAAGTATCTATGGTATCACTTGCCAATACAATTCCAAATGTATTGACCATTGTGGCTGTAACTTATTATGTTGCAGGATACTCTGATGATGAGTAGGGTTACGGGTCTACACTCGGCATGCTTGCCTGTGGCACATGAAGACTAAAGACTCTATTATTATTATGCTATGTAATGTGAACCTTAAGTGTCTTAGCCTTGGGCTAAGTGAGTTGTAAGAACCATTATATTCCTGGATATGCGATGTAATAATGACCTTTGTTTCTGTGTACTTCATCTTAAACTGTGGGTGCTAGCATTTTCGATCCAGGGACTAGCACTGTAATCACAGGGATCTTACCTTATTATGGTGAGATCTTACAGTCCATGATAGTGGATTCGGTCATGCGTAAATAGTCATCATGTGTATTTCTAGAGAGGGCAAAACCCTACAATGTCGGTGTAGTCCTTTTTTGCATACAAAGTAGTCGTCGAACTCCCGAAAGGCCATGAAAATCTTTTGGAAGAGCTTCCGGCTCATCCTGAACTGGTGCTAAAATACATTAGGATCATGCAATGGATCATCGGCGAAGTATTCGGCATACAACATGCAGTAGCCCTTTATCCGCTGCCTCGGCTTGCTCTTACGGCGCCACGGTTTGGATCCACCACGGAGCGGTTGTGCGGCTCAGGAGTACACGCCGACCAGACAAGAGAGGATCTTCAAATGCTCTTCGCTGTTGATGGTAGCGGCGGCTTCCTCTTCCATCATAGCGGCGAACATGTGATCATCGTCGGAGTCCATCGTTGCGCAAGCAAAACACCGAACGCCCTCATGAGAAGGCTGGACGCGAGGTCGGCTAGGGAGATGCCCGTGGTGGTCCCGAACGGTGAAGCCCGATTGCGAGAGGAGGTGGAGGATGGTGCAGGATGCTCGGTATTGCGGCGGCGGAGGGGATATGGTTGGTGCGGGCGGCGCTTGGCGGCGTGGGGTAGAGACGGGCGTGTGGCATGAGAAAAAGGGTGAAATAGGGGGTGGGGTGGGATTCCGTGTTGTGCCACCCACAGCTCTGGAGCTCTGGCTCACGCGTATTTTCCCTTGACCTGGTGGCCCCAAGACCCCCCCCCACGCGCTGGGCCCGACATGGGTTCGTCGGGGCCCTTGCCGGCGAAAATATTGACCCTAGGGGCGCCTAGGTAGATCTTCTATCGCCAGTGCCAAAAAAGAGGCCTGGCAGCGCATATGGAAGACCGGCTAGAGATGCTCTTAAACCAGTCAGCTAGCTCGTCGTCAGTTCCTACTCACATACTAGTGACATGAGGGATGGCAATGGGTACCCATGACGCGCGGATCCGCCTGGTAAAAGTACGATTATGGGATAAAAAATTACCGATGGGTATGTAAACGGAAAAATTATGTACCCACCGGATATAGAGGGTACGGGTATGGGATCGTAGAACCCGTACCCACGTACCCATCAACCTATTGAAGTAGGGTCTCCGTAATATTCTAGCGTACTTAATTTTTCCTAATCATGCATTGACGTTATTTAGATCATCTTGCGCTTCCTACTCTCATGATTAGTTAGGATCACTTGACCTCCCGCCATGTGACTACTGCGGTCCATATCTCTTTTTATGTGATCACATCATAATTCTTAAGCGAACAATATCAATATCGTATTTCTCATCGCAACTTTGTGAGTCGCTGCCATGGTTACCGCTAGACTGTCGGCGCTTCTATTACAGGTTTGACCGATGTTTACAATTTCGATGTTTATAATGCCGTGATATTGTTTCTAGATTTGATGTGTTGTGAACATGAGTATTTTTACCCGTGGGTACACGTTACCCTGTCGGGTGACGGATATGGGTAAAACTTATACCCATTGACAAATATGGGTATAGGTAATGGATAAGATCGGAAGGGACAGATAAGGGTATGGGATGGCTCCACCATACCCATACCCTGCGGTGCCATGAGGATATCCTCTGTCTGCCGCGTTGACCTGATATGTCCTAATCACATTAGGCAGAAGGAGAATGTTGCGTGCACTGTGTACGGGTATCAATTTTTTTTCTTTTTCTCATGCATTATTTATTGAGGTGTGCTTCGATATTCTCCCTAAAACTTAAGTTTGTATGGGCCGGTTTTATTTTAACTGGTCGAAACCTATATCCAGGCTATGTATACCTCCGTATATGTGGACTCGGTCGAGCTAGGTATACTCCACGTTCTTATCGGCTAAACTCACCTCCCGTTATTGCAACCTACATCTTTACATGCCATATTTTGAAATTTTGTTGCTTTTGCTATATAACTCTCGATTTCTGCCTCCCTTAGGCACGTGAGTATACGTGTACGATGAGTATACGTCTAAGAGGATTACATGAGCCTCGGGTGGATTCATACGGACTTCGAAACGAATCAGTATCGAGTTTTTGTTGTCCAAGATTAATAAATAGGAAGACACCGAAACAAAAGTGTTATTTATTTGGTATCAAAGCTCTGCAACTCAACAGATCGTTCAACAGAAATGAGTTGTGAATTCGACTTAATTTGTGCAGTGCGGCCACGAACGGTGAGACCCTAGGATGCGGTGATAGAGCTAGCCAAATAGTCCATAGCATCACTTACATTGCTCTCGATCGGACCTTTCAATTTGGTGTGAAACCTGGACGCGGTCTTCTCTTCTTGTCCGCTAGTACATTGTTTTCGCAGAAATCAGGTCGCGTGGCCGGCGACTCGGGCTCCGTTGCACTTGTACCGAAATCGCTTTACAAAAGTTCACCAACATAGTTCGGTTCTTACGCATGACACGGGACTCTGTATTCAGACACGATCACATGGCTGGCTTTCTTCTTCTTCTTCTTCCGGAGCCAAACGTTCAACCATGGTGGACGTGCGGCGGTACGTTGTGGGGGCGCGTCCAAACCGCTTGCCTTCATTGTGGTTGAAAAATTGACGAGTAGGAAGACTTCAGGGACACGGGCTGACCCAGCCCGGGCATGGATGCGTGATTTCTTCCGCAGCTTTGCATACTTCATCGCATATACTCTACCTACAAAAAGAAATCAATGGAGCACGTAGGCGAAGGACAAAATTAAGTTTGTGGGAGGAGTATGTTCAAAGCGAGTCAGTACGTAGTTGGCGAACGTGGTTCGGCACCTTCAATTCTGCATTCAACTCTTTGTGGACCACCCACTGCATTGGGGTGTTGTTTTATGCCCGGCTGCTGCAGTGTAAAAAAAAACTTTCAGTTAATGAACTGTGCAGTTCGACGAATCCGATGGTACGTGGTGGATTACTCGGATAAGTGCACACCACTCATGTGTACTGGAAAGCTTCAACTTGTTCGTTTGTTTTCCAATTTCAACTTCTCAAGTACAAGACCCACGGCAAGACTTCTCTCTCTCTCTCCCTCTCTCTCTCTCTCAGAGTCACATGGTCGTCCCCGGAACCTCTCCGATGGCTTTGCCATCCGGGGGAGACCAGGGTGGGGTGCGGTAGTTATCGCTTATCTAGTACTCCTAGTAGAGTCCGGGCAGAGTCCCGATGTGGTGTGTCATGTCGATGGAGATCTGGTGGCCGAGAACTAGGGGTGGTGCTATTTTGTCGTGTCCACGCTTCCTGCTCAAGTGGTGACAAACATGGTAGATGATCCAGGTTAAGGTTAATTAGGATTTTCTTATAAGTGTTGCATGCGTACGTGAGTTGGTCCCACTGTCGGGGAAGAGGGTGAAGTTATAAACCCATGTAGTGGCTTCACGCAAATCATCGATGAATTGAAATCTGAACTCGGATTCTCTCACCTCCTGCTTTGTCGTGTTTTGTATCTCCACTCCACCATATTTGTTCCCAAATCGAAGGAATCCTAACCTGGGTCCTTACATCTTGGTATCTAGAGCCAGTTTTTTTCCGTGCGCTCGTAAAATCCTTGAGTTGATCCGTAACATCCACCGCAAAAGGTGCAACTCAATTTCGGTTGAGCAGCTCGAAATCCTGCGTGGGGTTGGATCGATAAGAGTGGAGTGCGACGGCTCCATCCAAGCCCTCGGCGGCGACCCGCCCGATCCTTAGTGCCATGGGCGAAAATTCGATCCGAGCAGATTCAGGCGAGATTGGGAGAGGTCCTGTCGTGCCTCGATTCCATGGCACTGGAGGTGTTGAATTTGGGTAAGCAATGGGTCACTACCCAAGAGAGCGTATAACTCCACCATCAAGTTTTGCCATGTATGAATCCACCTGTAAATATATACTGAACTTAGTTTGATCAACATTTGTTAGTCCGTAATCTCCAGGAGTAGAAGCTCTGGCAGCAAGATCTCTAGTATCTGTATACATATCATCAATCATCGATTCAACTTTCACCTTACGGTCAGCTGCACAACATTCCCAAACCATCTGAAGCTCATGGGAGTGATCAATTTGCATATAGGTATCACTCATGTTGCGCCACACCAATTGTGTCCTCTGTCTAGATCCCCAAGGAATCCTAGCATTAGCTATATCTATGATTTGCAAAATAGACACAACCTCCTTGCAATTCACAAGAAGATGCACATCCTGCCCGAATATAACCCTCTCACAACCAAAATCTAGTTTTGAAGTGTACTGGCGGACATGAACGGGGAACTCATATAGGTCCATTGTATCGTACTTGTGCCTAATTTGATTAAAAAGGGGACTTTTCGGTTCATTGGATTCTATTTTGCAGTAACTAATCTACTAGTAAGAAAAGGCGTAGATGAGAAAAAATCACCTCTCGCTCTTCTCTCGGGTGGTTTTCTTCGAGATCCGGGTGTCGCAACCTCGCACCGCCACTGGCCTTGCTTTTCTCTTCAACCCACTGCTGGTAGGTACCTTGGTAGCAGACCTCTAGATGACATCCTCGCTAACTTGGGCTGAAGACCTCGATGATGCTTCGCTTCTCCAGCGTTGCGCCCGAGACTCTGGCCTCGATGGACCCGAATCAGTCGCCGACGTAGCTACCACCTTCGCCTTGCTAGACATGCAGGGCTAGGAAAAGGCGAGAGAGGGAGAAAAAGGACCACCGCCGGATATTGTCGGGGGAGGGATAAAAAGGATCGTCGTCGCCACCGGATATAGTGCCGGGGGAGGGATAAAAAGGACCGCCGTTGCCACCGGATTTAGTGTCGGGGGAGGGAGAAAAAGGACCGCCACTGCCAGATTCAGTGTCGGGGGTTAGGAAAGTATAGAAATGGATTGCCTCTACGGCACGTGCAGGATGGCTTAGAAGTGGCACGACAGGTACTAGTGTAATGGAATATCCTGACATAACATGGAAGATTCGAAAATATTTGGTTCGGCCACCGTTCACTCGAAATACCCCTCTCGGAACTTAACCCCCCTCCCCCAACCAACTTTTCGAATCACAGTGATTACAAGCAACTCGGACCCCGCTATATCTTGGCGTCTCACCTTTCGGACCGCAAATTAAAAATCTCGTTTGAAACCCGTGTCCAAATAAACCTAGGGTTGGAGTCCTTAACATAGTTCGCCCTAAAAGGCTGCATCTAGCTTATTTTGAATTTTGGTAGGGTACAGTACTGTGAAAACCATCGAAATATACCCATGTTCGAGAGGAGACAAAACTCAAGTGCTCAACAAGACAAGTACTCCCTATGTTTCAAAATATAAGATGTTTTAGTTTTGTGAATGTAATATATCTATACCTCTTTTAATGTCTAGGTTCATCTAAATTTAGAGTGAACCTACACTAAAATGAATCTAGATACACTATATTCACAAAGCTAAAACATCTTATATTTTGAAACAGAGAGAGTAGACGTTGAGTTTGTTACCAACAGAGCTTGTTGTGTTGCACCCTCTAATTAAGGAAGAACCCCCCGGCAAACCGAAGTGAAGAATTTAGCATGCAAACCGAAGTGAAACAACCTCCCCGTGGCAAATCGGGAGGGGGAGAAATTAAGCGAAGAGGAGAGGCACGTAGCGATGACCTGCTCGATCCCCCTCCCCCTCCCCCCGAGAAGTGGAAGACGAGGTTCCCGACG
Source organism: Avena sativa (assembly GCA_916181665.1). Taxonomy (NCBI): domain Eukaryota; kingdom Viridiplantae; phylum Streptophyta; class Magnoliopsida; order Poales; family Poaceae; genus Avena; species Avena sativa. The sequence continues at coordinate 70,231,673 of OV702292.1, forward strand.
TGCGGGACAATGACGAGCATGTCGATGCAGACGAGGTCCACCAGCACCACGACGTCGGCAATGCCCTCCTTCATCGAGCATGCGCGTCTCGTGTTGGGCCTGCGTGACGCACGAAAGGTCATGGCGGCGGTCATAGAGGTTGCATAGGAAACCGGGGGAGCAATTGGAGACGCGGTAACACGAGAGTCATGCCGGTGGATGAGACCGAGGTGGGGCTAGGGTTAACCTTAGGCCATCACACATCGCGTGAGAGAGCCGAGAGGGGAATCGAGATGTGGGTTTTGGTGAGATAGACGACGGAAGGAGAGATTGACAAGAAAAGAAAGGTGGTCAGGGTCGCTGCAGGTGGGCCAGACGCACATGCATCTTGATAAAATTTGTGTCCGATGCTCACAAATCCTAATTGACTCCTATCGCAGGGGTTGTGGTGGAAGTGTCGGACAATATATTTGGATTGTCTGGACATAACTGTCGTATAGGGGCACAATTGGGAGCTAGTATATCTTTCACATACTCCATGTAGGCCTACTACTGGGAGTGCGTGAGGGATAGTCTAAGAAGCATACAAGCCTCACTATAGTAGGATGGAGTACCAAGTTCCCGTTTGAAATCCCGTACCCAAAAAACCCAGGTTCTAGTCCTTAAATTAGTTCTCCCTAAAACAATGCAGCTAGCTTATTTTGAACGCACGAACTTTCCCAGGATATGTTGAAGTATATGATCCAAATTCTATACCGTGCCCAACAGGGACGCCTAGGAGAGGTACGCGGGGCCACCCCCGCGGTACGAATCGTTAAAAACCTAGGTTTCCACCGTTATATATACCTCTTGTAAGCCGCCGGCTGCGTTGAATTGCATCTGAGAAAATCTCAACGTTGTGTAAACACTCCTTGTTATTGTGAAGTTTCGCTGGCTGGCGTCCGTGAGTTTTTCTCTCTTTGTTGGAGAGGGTTTTTCACGTTAAATATATGTCCCCGTTGCTGCGACTTCTTTTCCGTTCTTCGTTATTTGCTTGTCGTAAATCTAACAAGTGGTATCACAGCCCCAGGTTCTAATCTAGGGTTTGCGACATGTCGTCATTGAAGTTCGATCTACCGCAGATGGACTACACACAAGATTCTCCTTGTGGCAGGTGAAGATGCGGACGATTCTCGCCCGAACTTCAGATCTGGATGAAGTGCTGGATGGATTCGATGGAAAGGATGCTAAGGGATTGTCCGACGAAGAGAAGTGGAAGGACCGTAAGACTCTATCTTTGATTCAATTTCATCTATCCAATAATATCTTGCGAAAAGTGTTGGCGGAGAAATCTGTTGCTGCCCTTTGGGTGAAACTGGAATCGACCTGCATGTCAAAGGATCTAACCAGTAAGATGTATGTGAAGATGAAGTTATTCTCACATAGGATGCAAGAAGGTGGACCGATAATGAATCACTTATCATTTTTTAGAAAGATCATTTCTGACTTGCAATCTATGGAGGTAAAATATGATGATGAGGATCTAGGTCTTTTACTCTGATGCTCGCTGCCTAGTTCTTATGAACACTTCTGTGATACAATATTGTTAAGCCGTGATGAACTAACCCTTGATAAAGTACAAGAGACCCTCAAACAGAAGGAAAAGATAAAAACTATGGTGCAGGCGGATGGGACGTCATTCAAGGCTGAAGCTCTCCAGGTTCATGGCAGGAGGGAGCAGAGATTTAACAACTATGACAACCGAGATAAAATCAAGGACGACAGAGGTCGTTTGAAGTCCAAGGGAAAGAACAAATTCTGCAGGTATTGTAAGAAATCTAATCATATTATTGATGATTCTTGGACGCTGCAGAGTAAGGAGAAAATGAACGGAACTTACCAACTGAAAGATAAGTCTAAAGGTGTTGGTAAGGCTGCTGTTTTTTCTAGTGATAGTTTTAACGGTGAATGTTTAGCCATTTTTGCTGCTTGTGCTTCTCGTGATGATGAATGGATACTTGATACTGCATGTTTGTTTCATATTTGTTGTAACAAAGATGTTGGGTTCACAACATAGAAAACAAAAAAATTCTACGATGGGAACTACTATAATCCAATATCTATCAACTAGATACAAGCAACGGTTGGATATACATCCATAGAGATCATACCCTTGAATACTGACAAAGTGTAACGAGATTTGACTCGTGGATGATGTAGTCATTTGCATGCCGATCTCAAGATCGAGTGGAAGTTCTAGCGTCGCAAATCAGCAGCGCATCCGTGCTCGCACACACGTCCTGTCCACCAAACAACCTCCGCCTCCTCACTCCAGCAATGCAGCAAAAACAGCAACTCCTTCTAGACGAAAAGCCACTAGGGACATATATCTCGCTAATCCGAGACCATGAGAAATAATTCTAGAGGGGGAGAGAGATCCTTCACGAGGAGGTGTGAGTGAGAAGAAGGGAGAGGGAGGCCTTTTATAGAGGAGGGGCATCCCCTCCCATGGACGGGGGTCATGGAGGAGCCCCCTCACCTCCTCTCATTCATGTGGGCGGATCTCCCACTCACATAAATTTGGCCCTCCATTTTCTCCACTCAAAATCCCACTCAAAATGCATTAAATTTCCACCAAATTTAATACAACTCTCATTTAATAAAACTCTTTTATTTATTTTATCCAGAATTTTGTCAATTACTTTAAGTAACAAACATTCACATAAAATCCCTTGCAATATTTCAATATCACATGCAGAACCAGTTTCTGCAATTTCACCCAAAACAATTCCGGTGTCTATTGAAATAATTCCAGCGCTTTGCAATTCGTTTCTCTAGAACATATTTGCTCCAAATGGTGTCGGTATCACTTAAGTGTGTCATCCTATGGTTCGCGAATAATGCAGAAATGATCGAGACCCTTCTCCGATCAATAATCAGTAGCGGGACCTAGAGATCCATACTTACCCCCACACATTCAACGATGACTTCCGTGATCGTGAGAACATTTTATGCATGTAACTCAATCCCTTTGTCTCGCGATATATTACATGTCCGAGATTTGATCATCGGTATCTCCATACCTAGTTTGATCTCGTTACCGATATGCATACTTTTCTTGTTCCCGTGATATAACATTCTAGTGATCATATCACTTGCTTGCAAGCTAACTAATGTGATATCACCGAGAGGGACCATAGTATATCTATCCATCATCGGGATGGATAAATTCCACTCTTGATCCATGAGCCTCTACATAACACCTTCGGAGTATCTAAACCCACCTTTATAGTCACTCTGTTACGGTGTGACGTTTGATGTTATCAAGTTACTATTCTAGTGTTAGTGCTTAACATGATCTCATGGTATAAGGACTAGAATTACTTCATAAGATGTTTTAGCAATTTAAACACAATGACTTTGATCGTATTGCTATACTTTGGATGAATGTTCATCATCACATCATTTCACAAATGATGTGACCTCATTATTAACAACATCCAATGTCCATGATGAGGAAACTTTGATCATCTTGTTAATCAATGAGCTAGTTTATAAGAGAGGCATAACTAGGAACCCTTTATTTGTTTATTAAACACACATTTATTAATGTTTCCAATCAATACAATTATAGCACGCAAAATAAACATCTAGCATATACTTGGAACAAGATATTAACAATTTTATTATTGCCTCTCAGGACATATTCCCTTCAAAAGATTGGTTCAGTTCATATGAATCTGTGGAGACTGGAGATTTTGTACGTGTGGGAATGACAACCCATGCTATATTGTCAGAGTTGGATATGTTAAGATTAGGACACATGATGACGTGACGCGTACGTTAACTGAGGTGAATCACATACGAAGCATGGCCGGAAATTTGATCTCCCTGAGTACCATGGATATTGATGGATACAAGTACGTCGGTGGGCGTAGATTGTTAAAGGTATCCAAAAATTCTCTTATTTACATTATAGGTGATATGAATTATGCTAAGTTATATGTTCTTAGAGGTAGCACTTTGCCTGATATTTGTGGTAAAACAAATATGTGGCATATGTGGCATGACAAAGTTGGTCAAAAGAGAGCTGATTGATGGTTGCAACTTGAGTAAGTTTGAGTTCCGTGAGCACTATGTTTTTGGTAATCACAAAAGAGTTAAATTCAATGCTTCCGTTCATACCACCAAAAGCATTTTAGATTATGTGCATGCTGATGTATGGGGACCTTCCCGTAAGACATCTATTAGCGGTGCTAATTACATGCTTACTATTATTGATGACTACTCAAGAAAAGTGTGGTCATATTTTCTGAAACATAAATATGATGTTTTTGTTGCTTGTAAGAAGTGGAAAGTTATTGGTTGAAAAGCAAACTGAAAATAAGTTAAAGGTACTACGTACTGACAATGGTATGGAGTTATGTTCTAATGAGTTTGAGGAGTTTTGCAGTAATGATTGTATGATCAGGCACCACACCACCCCTTACACTCCTCAGCAGAATGGCGTGGCTGAGCACGTAAACAAACCATCATCTCGAGGGCTCGCTGTATGTTGTCCAATGCAGGTATGCATAGAAGTTTCTGGGCTGAAGTAGCCAACACAGCATGCTACCTCATGAACAGGTCACCTTCTATTCGACTTGAGAAGAAAACTCTCATTGAGGTATGGTCAGGTTTGCCTGCCGATTATTCACAATTGAGAGTTTTTTGTTGCACTGCATAGACTCACGTTGATAATGGAAAGTTAGATCCTAGAGTTGTTAAGTGCATGTTCCTTTGTTATGGTTCAGGAGTTAAAGCATATAAACTATGGAATCCTGAAACTAAAAGGATTTTGTTGAGTAGGAACGTTGTTTTCAATAAATCCTTTATGTATCATGACAGCTTGCCATTAGATCTCTCTCCTGTTTCTATTGGAGAGGAGGGAGTTAGTGTGCATGTGGAGTACCTGTAGAAAAATGTTGATAATAATGTTGCGTTGATGATACTCATGAGGAAAATATTGATGATGATGTTGTTCAGCACTCACCTACTGTTTTGCAGCAATTACGGGAGTCTACTGCTGCTAACAGACCGAGGCATAACATAGTTTCACCACCTCCTTTATATGAAGAGTGTAATCTTACTCATTATGCTTTGAATTGTGCTGAATAGGTGGAGCATGATTCTGAACCTGCTACATACAATGAAGTTGTTGCATCTGTTAACTACAAGAAGTGGGTTTTTGCTATGCAAGAAGAGATACAATCTCTTGAGAAAATACCACATGGGATGTTGTGCGCTTGCCCAAACAAAAGAAGGCGGTCCACTGCAAGTGGATCTTGAAGAAAAAGGAAGGTTTGTATTTAAGGCAAGGTCAGTAGCAAAAGGGTTCAATCATATTCCAGGTATTGATTACAATGATGTGTTCTCCCCAGTTGTAAAGCATAGTTCTATTCGCACTTTCTTTAGTATTGTGTCTATGTGTGATCTTGAGCTTGAGCAGTTAGATGTCAACACTGCTTTCCTGCATGGGGAGCTTGAGGAGGAAATATACATGGCCCAATCAGAAGGGTTCATAGTGCCTGGTGAGAGGATTTTGTGTGCAAGTTAAAAAATGTCTCTTTATGGCTTAAAGTAATCTCCAAGACAGTGGTATAAAAGGTTTGATTCGTTTATGATCTCACATGGTTTTGAGAGGTCTCGATATGATAATTGTGTTTACATTAAGTTTGTTGATGTATCACCTATATACTTGCTGTTATATGTTGATGATATATTAATTGCTGCCAAGAGCATGAAAAAAATCACAACTTTAAAGGCACACCTAAGTAGTGAGTTTGAGATGAAGGATCTTGGTGCATCTAAGAAGATCTTAGGTATGGAGATTACCCGAGATAGAAAATCTAGTTTGTTATTTTTTAGTCAGCAAAGTTACATTAAGAAAGTTTCATCGTTTTAATATGGATGGTGCCTAGTCAGTTAGTACTCCAATTGCTCCTAATTTTAAATTGTCAGTTTTACAATGTGCTACTACTGATGAAGAGATTGAGTACATGTCAAAGGTGACATATTGTAGTGTTGTTGGTTCTTTGATGTATGCCATGTTTGTTCTTGTCCTGATTTATCATATGCTATGAGTTTGATAAGTAGATACATGGCTAATCCTGGTAAAGAACATTGGAAGGTTGTTCGGTGGGGTTTTCAGGTACCTTCTTGGCACTTCCAATGCTTGTTTGAAGTTTGGCAGGACTGGTGAGGGAGTTGTTGGCTATGTGGATTCGGATTTTCTTGCTGATTTGGATAAGAGAAGATCCCTCGCAGGTTATGTGTTTAATGTTGGTGGTTGTGCTGTTAACTGGAAGGCTATATTGCAGGCTGTTGTTGCACAATACTACTGAAACTGAATACATGGCTATCACTAAATCTTACAAAGAATCTATTTAGTTGAAAGGTTTGTTTGATGTGCTTTGTGGAGATGATTCTTGCATTACTTTGTTTTGTGACAGTCAAAGTGCCATATACCTTACAAAAGATCAGATGTTCCATCAGAGAACTAAGCACATTGATGAGTACCATTTCGTTAGAGACGTTGTTACTCAAAATAAATTAATGGTATGCAAGATCAGCACTCATGATAATTCTGCTGATATGATGACTAAACTCGTTCCTGTTGCTAAGTTTGCTCGAACTGAGTTGGTTTAACTATTTAGCCCAAGTGCCTATTGGCGTCAAAAGTATTTACTTTGTTTATTTCGGAAGATGATTATTGTTGATGCTACAATAAGGAATTTTTCTCAAGGTGGAGTTTGTTAAAGTATGATCCAAATTCTATTAAGGAGGCTAACTTCTAACGGAGTGGAGCGAGACCCGTCGCCGGAGGTTTGAGCCAAAGCGAGATAGTATCCAAATTCTATATTGTGCCCAACAGGGATGCCTGGGGGAGGGGAGGTACGGGGGCGAAGACCTAGGTTTCCACCGTTATATATACATCTTGTAAGCCGCCGGCTAGGATGAGTTACATCTGAGAAAATCCTCGGTGTTGTGTAAACACTTCCCGTTATAATAAAGTTTCGCTGGCTTGCACCGTGGTTTTGTTGGAGAGGGTTTTCTACGTTAAATCTATGTCCCCTTTGCTGCGATTTCTTTTCCGTTCTTCGTTATTTGATTGTCATAAATCTAGCAGAATACGGTGCAGTTCATCGAAGAAAACCATCGAAATATTACCCAAGTCCGAGACTCAAGTGCTCAACTAGTCAAGTACAAGTTGAGTTTTGTTACCAGCAGAGCGTGCCGTCTTCGGCCCTCCAGTTAAGGAAGAACTTTGGATGAAATACTTTAGCCGTGAGTTTATTTTCTGAATTTATCTGAACTTTGGTTAAATTTTGTCCAACTGGCTGGCCTAAGACCTTTCACAATGGCTGTTTCTTAGCGCAGTATCTTAGGTGGTGGCATGTCATTTAATAAAGAAAGAGGGTGTAGTTATATCTTAGCTAAGCTACATCCCTTGCACGGTATCATAGGAAAAAAACTTGGCTAGACCAATCACACACCTGCATGAGATTAAAATTATTAAATACAACACTACAAAAAAACACCATCTAAGAAACAATACATTGTCATTGTTGTTTCTTAAGTTTTAATTACTTCTATAAAAATATGCTAAGAAACACCCTATCGTGAAAGACCTAAGTGGAGCGTACTACTACGTGCATGCACGACCGGAATGGAAACGTACCAGATGAGGCCCCCGAGAGACAGCGAAACGGCTCGTCGTCCTGTAGCCCCCCAACCGCGCGGCCGGCCGGGGTCGGTGCCCGTCGTTCACGGTTTGAGCATCTGTTTCCGCGCTCCATTGACTCACAAGCCTCTTGTAGTATGGCCGCGCCGCTTCCCTGCTTGGGTGGTTGGCCGGTTTCAACCAGCGTAAATTCCTCCACGACCACGAACCTTCCCAGCTAGCCGCCCTGCCCAGCGTGGCGGACGCAAAACTCTTCCCTAGAGCTAGGACTCGCACCGCCACTGCACTGCTTCAGTAGTGGTTCACACGCGCCCGTGACCCGTGTAGCCCACACTCGGTCGTTGCGACCGGGCGCGCCTATAAAAGGAGGCACCCAGCAGCACACCATCTCACCACCACCACCACCGCTCAGAGTTCTCAGCTCCTACTCACACTCCTAGCTACTCTGATCTTTGCTTGCTCTGCTCCTAGTCAGTCCGTCGGTGCGTCAGTAGCTAGCGATGGCTCAGGGTCAGGGAAGCGGCAGTGCTCGCGTGGTGCTGGCGCTGGTCCTCCTCTGCGTGCTCCTCCACGGCGAGCTCGCCGAGTCCAAGGTGTACACCGTCGGCGACCGCGGCGGGTGGACCTTCAACTCCGGCCGCTGGTCCAGCGGGAAGCGCTTCCGCGCCGGCGACGTGCTGCGTGAGTGCTCCATCTCATGCATTCCACATGAATTTGCTTCTAAACTTAATTTCACGTTTTGCTTACGCGCCTCGCAAACTCATGCCAAACATCATATGGGGTCCAGGTCCTGTTGCGCTTGATTATTAGCCTCTGCAGACTGCAGAGGAGTACGTGTACGTCCTCTAGTACCGAACAAGTTGGGCACCAAACTTGTACTACGTTGTATGCCGTGGGCGTGGGCCGCGTGCTCCCTTTGACCCCTGTCTGTCACTGCCAAGAAACGCTTGCGCTGGGGCTCAGTGCTCCACTAGCTAGCCAGTGTGAAAAGCTGTCATGGCCTGATGGGTAGAAAACGCCACACCGGCCTGTAGTATACGCTATGCAGAATCACATTATTTCTCGCAAATGCCAAATGGACACGAAAAAGAGGGAGGGGCACGGGTCACCACGCGCAGTAGCAGCAGAGGAAAGAAAGACGCAGGCAGGCTCAACACTGTTTCCTGTTTCGTGCTAACTTGTTTGTCTGAAATCGCCACGGTGCAGTGTTCAAGTACGGGCGTGGCGCGCACAACGTGGTGGCGGTGAACGCGGCGGGGTACAGGTCCTGCAGCGCGTCGAGGGGCGCCAGGACGTACAGCTCCGGCAACGACCGCGTCACGCTCTCCCGAGGCGCCAACTACTTCATCTGCACCATCCCGGGCCACTGCGGGGCCGGCATGAAGATGCAGATCAACGCCGCCTGATCATCCTGCCTCCCGCTAGCTCCTACATCACGAATTAATCAGGATTGGTGCAGACGAGACGTGCGCCCGCCACACGGCTGGCAGGTGCCGGTTAACTTAATTATTTTCCTTCAATCAATCAAGTAGTAGTAACTACAATTAAGACGGCGTCTGTTCAAGAATAAATGTCTCAGCTCTCGAGTGCAGGCGTGTTGGACCGGCAGTAGAGTGTGCGTGTGTGTGTGTTTGGCTAGCTATGTGATTGCACGTGAGGAAAGTACGAATAAAAGATTACCGCCCGCTTTGGTTCGGTCTGTATCTTGTCTTGTATGCACGTACTCTGTCCGTACTTCTAGAGATTTTGCACATAGATCAAAGAAAAATGATAGTATTGTGCTCCATGGCTTAATTTAGGCATCAAAATAGGGGACGCAGTGTATCCATGCAAGCGGAAACACAAGAAAGCATGGAACCAATAGCTAGACATAAAATTGTTGCATGTATCACTTAAAAACGATTACTAGCACTAGATTAAATGTTATATGTAATGGGAGTGTAAATACACACTCTTTTTTTACCCGCAAAAAAAAATACACACTCTTTTTTGGACAAATTTTGACGGAAATCCACTTTTGATCCAGGAGCATATGCTTCGGCTAGCTGATTTTTTTTAAAAAACTAGCACGGTGGCCCTCGCAAATGCGAGGGCATGGTTTTTAATATGTCAAAACTGACTAAGAAGTAAATAAATTATTTAATGATAAGTTTTTTATGAACATCAAATTATTTAATGATATTATTATTATGTGATAGAAATAATAAGGTCCAATATGTATCATAAATGTTATGATCTTAAAATATATCGTCCCTTTTATAATTTACAATGGCTCACGCGTCATTTAAACTTGTGAGTATGAAGCTTTTCCAAGATTGAAGTTATATAGTTGTGTCCATGAGACATAGAGCAAAATGAGGATATTGGAAGAGTTTGATATATTAACTTCAAAAGACACACATACTCGCGGATTTTGATTTAATAGGGGACCTTTGTTATTAGAATATATCTTATTTTCTCTGGTCCTAAATACATGTCACTTCAGACATTGAACAGTCTCTATAGTACACATTTGACCATTACTTTAAATGTGTATTAAGGTATCAGCTTTTGAAATTTTAGTATGGAGATTTACCATGGCATAAAAAGGAATTCTATTTCATTGTACCAATTTGATGTTATTTAAATATCCTCATTACCAAAGTTATACAATTTTGAGTTTTACGATTTGTTACAATGACATGTAGTGGAGAATAAATATAGTATTTCTAATTATTTAATAATCAATCAAGATAATTTTCAACAAAGGAAGAAAAGCGGTGTGTATAGGCTAAGTGGAATGTTCTACAAAAGTAGCTTCTAAAACCTTTTATATTCGATGGTAGTGATATTTAATTTTGTTTCTTTTGTGTAGTCATTTATGTTTTTCATAAGCGTGTGTAAATGTCTATATCATTATTATATAATTTATTTATTTATAGCCTATCACGTGCTACTACATTTCTACTTTTCTAGGGTACTACTTGGATATACGTGTATTTCCTGATAGAATATATCCAGCTTATTGGTGCATGTCTTAATATTCTCTTAGGTCTTACTTGTACATTTTAGAACTCCCTATTCCGAAAATAAGTGACTTGAGTTTATCAAGATTTACATGTATCTACGTGTCTTTTAATGTGTATATACATGTGAATCTAGATGAATCTAAGTTACTTATTTTCTGACGAAGGTAGTAATAATTTTTAAATTGTGTATTGTAAAGCTTGTCTTGTCTCTGTCCCCTCTTCTGTTGGAGGAACCGAAATCTTGATCACAATATTTTTAAGAAGATGGTACATTAGAAAAAGTGTACCATGATTGAAGTCTATCAGATTAATTTCCACGGACATACACACTTCTTATTTTGAAACTGGAATTGCAAAGTAAATAATGATAATATTTAAATACATAAGTTCATACCTGTTAAAAGGTAGAATTATACATCCACACCCCCAACGAAGTGAAATATTCCCACTTCCTAGGTACTCCATCTATTCACGACTGGAGTACATGATTCTCTTAAAAAATAATTGTCGGACTGTTCACACCAAATGCGACCTATAAGTAATTTTAAATATGTTTACCTCACAAAAAGTCTAATGGATCGTGCATGCAAGATTTATTTTGAAACTATGGAACACCCCACAAAAGAAAATTAATGACAACATTGAGTTATATTTAACATGATGAGACAGCGTAAAAACTCTTCCCTATAAAAGTATATAATATTGTCTTGTGTAGTTCTAATTGTGGACAGTTTGACAATTAATTGCTATAAGAAAAATGCATGTAGGAAGTGAGCATGTTTCACTTGGTTGGGTGTAAAGTATAATTCGTCCTCTTTTGTATGAATACAAATTTAGGTATACAAATACCGTCAGTATTTACTCTAGAAGTCCAGTTTTATAGATGAATCATGCGTGTGTGTGCAAATTAATCTAATCAACATAAGCGTTGGTAAAGCTGGTTGCTTTAAGAGATACTCTTATGGTTGCTTTACAAACGATCCAACCTAGAGCGTACAGAGTGTGAAGAAAGCTTGACTGACCTGGTTGACCCCAAGACCAGCCTTGGTGACTTGCCGCTGAAATACTGTATACGTCAACTTCATTATCGTCTGTATCGGGCTATCGGCCTTGTTTTTGCTAGCCCGTCTTATTTTTTCACCACCGGTAGCAGTGCTAGCTAGGTAGCGGCGGGTCTTCCCGCTATACCGCTACGCCGCCCCGCAAAGAAGGCCCGTGAAATACCGCCGGGCCGACCGTGTAATTTCTAGTGGGCTGAAGCGGTCACCCGCACGACTGCATGACCCGCAAAATCTTCTCTCCTCTAGATAGCAAGAGGAAAGCAGGGCACCTGCTGGGGTCGACGGTGGCGGCGCCGCAATCTCCACATCGCCCGCCCGCCCATGCCCCTAATACTGTGAGCCCGCGTTGCCACCTCATATTCCGCATACCTGCATACCCTAGCGAGTGGTCGAAGCTGAGCCGTGATGTGTGTGTGTGTGTGTTTTTAGCTATGTGATTGCACGTGAGGAAAGTACGAATAAAAGATTACCGCCCGCGCGCTTTGGTTCGGTTTGTATCTTGTATGCATGTACTATGTCCGTCCATTTCAAAAAAAAAAAATGTACTATGTCCGTACTTCTAGAGATTTGCACATAGATCAAAGAAGAATGATGTTTTGCTCCATGGCTTAATTTAGGCATGAAAATAGGGGACGCAGTGTATCCATGCATGTGGAAACACAAGAAAGCATGGAACCAATAGCTAGACCTAAAATTGTTGCATGTATCAGTTAAAATATTTGGAGAAAAAATTGGACTGACATTCTATGCGCTCACAAAGTCGTTTCGTTGAAAACCGATATGGTTTGTGTCCTATACGATAAAGATAAAGAAATGTCTCGTTACCCGCATTTTTAAGCGCCAAATTTTGTCTTTTTTACACCAGACACAAAACATATCGGTTTTCCGTGAAACAACTTTGTGAGCATATAAAATATCAAGATGTACGCGCCAAATTTTTGTTGAGTTTTTTTAACATTTTAACTTATGTTCAAAATTCAATTAAAAACATGCTCCCGAGAGCCAAAACGTCTCGTCCAAATTTTGAGTGCTAGAGCTACACTCTTTTAAAGACCGAGCTGAGTGCCGTGCTTTCGAGCTTCTATGCACAAATAGATTTAAAAGTGTGCCGCATTGTGGTCATGGTCTCACCGACAAACTGGTCACACAGGAAGGTACGTAGACCGTTGTTTCATCGCCAAAGCGCAAAGAAGGCTATAAGGGTGCGAAAAGTCTTTTGGTACACGAGCACCATTGTTCCTGTTTAAAAAAAAACCGAAAAAGTTTACTTTTGGTCTCTAAAGAAACTAAAAAATTACATAGAGCATATATACATGTCTAGTATGGATGACAGATTTTTCATGGAAACATATTTTCATATGTGATCTGCACAAAAAGATCAATGTTGAATTTTTTTGTTTTGTTTTGTTTTTACCTTTCACATCCACATTTTTCTGATTTCTGTATAGCCTACAATACAATGTATTAGAGCATGACTAACAACACCCTCAAATCGGCAACCCTTAAATCATGATTTAGGGTTTCAAACTCATCAACGGAGAACAGTGCCTGTAAATCCAACCCTTAAATCGCGATTTGAAATGAAATTTAAATTAACGAGGGAAGATTGTGCGCGCGTTCATCATCCAGTACATACATATTGCAAATTTTACATCTAAAAAAAATAGTGTTGGGAGAGCTCGCGGAGGACGCCGCCGCGTCCTGGTATGTCCAAAATGCGAGCTCCTAGTCAGCGGCGAGCTCTAAGTCAATGCTTGCCGTCGTCGGCGAGCTCCTAGTCGTCGAGGACGATCACGTCGACGTCCATGTCGTCGACGGATGCCAGTCCGGCCTCCTCCTCCTCGCCGCGGATGGCGGCGACCGCCTCCTCGATCTCCTCCTGCTTCTTGGAGAGCTCCTCGTCGTCGCCGCCGGGTGCACGACGGCCAGTCCCTCCTCCTCCTGCCCCCCAGCACAGCCGCCGCCGAGTCCGCAACTCCCGCTCCTGCTCGCCATCTCTCTCACGCGCGGAAATGGGAGGAATTGCTCGCCTGAGTACGCGCGGAAATGCGGCGGCGGCTAGGGTTTGCGGCGGAGGGACACGGGTTCTGACCCGTCTCCGCCCGCCCGGCCGGTAGCAATAGGGGCTGCAACGTGCCTTTCACAGGCCCTGTGAATTCCATTTACGGGTCGGGCCGTTTACAGACGTTGTTAGCTCGATGGACCGGCCACAAGCCCGTGTAACCGTCAGAATTTTAATGGTGCCGGCGTTTTAAGGATGTTGTTAGACTTGCTCTTACTACATCCGTTTCAAAATGTAAGACGTTCCAGCAGTTCAATTTCAATAGCTCAAAAAGATTATATTTTGGAAAGAAGGCAGTATCTATCAAAACTCTTCAGATATATAGATGACATGCTTGCATATTGATATCATTTTGTTTTGGATTTTTAGAACTTTAAAATATCATGTTTATATTTTTAAGATACCGAGAGCATTGAGATCGGGAGGCAAATCACCTCACTAGTAAGGGTGACCTTAACATTGTAGGAGAACTACTCTCTCCGTTTCAAAATATTTGAAATATTGTTATACTAATTCAAACTATTTTAAATTTAAACAAGTTCATAAAATATATATTAATATGTACAACATAATTTTAAATTTATCATGCAATATTTTTTTAGCATATCAATTTTTGTTTAGGTTCGGCCAAACTTAGAGAAGTTTGAGTTAGGACGAACCTAGAACATTAATCACTTATTACGGATGGTGTAATGTAGTTTAATACAGTAGACTATGAGAAGAATACTATGACAGGATGGAATTAGGCACAGCCAAACGCTCAAACAGATCAATTGTATGGTTTCTCGACTCGGGGTCTCGGGCATAATAGTCATTAGCCCAAAAACTAATGTCAGCGTGCTGAGTAGAACCTAGGAAAATAAGCCAGTTGTAAAATAAATGTTGTCTCGTTTCCCGTTCTTTATTAGAGTGGGTTTATCATTCGGACTAGTTGTGTTCTATGTTTCATGTCACTGGTTTCTCGTCGTGATTTTTCGATTTATTGTTGGGGTTATTTTTCTTTGGGGTTTTTGCTTTCTACTTTATTTGTGTTTTGTAATTTTTGGGGGAGGGGGGGGGGGGGGGGTCAGTCTTTTGCTTTTTCCTTTCTATTTTCTTCGTACATACATGTTTTTTTTGAAAGTCACACTATTTCGGAAAATACACATACTAGCAGGTTTTTTCTTAGTTCTCTTGTCGTGGGGTTTTCTCTCAGTATTATGGCGATTCCTTTGTTTTCTTTTGCTTTTTTATTGTTCATTCTTCTTCTTTTGCCACACTTTTTATTATGCACATTATTTTCAACTCTATATGAACATTTTCTTTTTTGTATGAACATTTATTTAGTTACGCATGAATATTTATGTATACACAAGTGCATTCATACTTGTATGAACATTGTTATGATGTATTGAAACAATATTGCAACTCATGAACATTTATAAAGACATATACAATAATTATACAGACACATAGCAACATGTACTCATAGTCCTATGAACATCCTTTTGTCAACATGTGAACATTTATTTTCTGCATTACACAATTTTTAGTGTGAAATTATTTTATAAAAAGTAAATATTTTATTATTATTTTACAAAAAAGGACTTGCCCCAAAGTGGGGCATGGAAAATGTGGCCTATTAGGAAGGTATTCAGGTGGCAAGCTTGCGCCTCACATTGCTATATGCGATTAATAGGAGCTCCTCTTGATTAATGTCGTATCCAATGGATAGATTGTTTGGTTACGAATATAACATCGTTTTGATCTAAATTGGTTAATTTAGGCTAATTACTGACATAGATTTCTTATTTATTTCTTGGCCCATTTCATCGATTCCGTCTAATATTGTAGTTCTTAGTGATTTGACTAATTATACAACCGGTTGGTTGCACATTCGAAACCTTAATTGTAAATTTTTATTATATGTTTGTTACATTACGTGAGTTTCTATTGTATACTTCCACTGTATTAATGCTCAGACATATCATAATCTCCCGTATTATTCACGAACACATGGAAACTGGTTAGTATCAATGTTACTCATTGATTTTTTGTGTTACATTAATATTCACCGACAACAAGCATTCTTGATACGACTTCGATGCCATATGGCGTGACTCGAGATGGCCTAGCCTTCACGAATGTGTGGGATTCCACAGAGGAGGATGAGGAACACGAAGAACATGGCGAACAACACATGAAGGACTTAAAAACTACACTAACTTCAACGATGAGATTACAAGTTACAAGGAGGACCTTAAAGGAATATAAATACACTATAATTCTCAAAAATTTTAGAAAAAAAATCCCTATGTTTTGGATGAGGTCACAACTGGGTCATTCTACACCGATCTTGCATTGGAATTTTAGAAAGAGATCGCCCACATCATCGAAGGAGAGTGTGAAACACTTGGGACGGAGGTGGAGGCTGCCACACTGAAGCCGAATAGCCTCCCCTTTGACTAACAAGGTTAAGAAATCCATGACAACATCAATGAACAAAAGGAGATTCTAGAGCCTGATACGGCCATCCTTTCATAACAGCAAACGAGGTATCGACACGAGAATCTTTACCTCAAGCAATGCTCATCCACACAATCCTCGCATCACCGGAGGAGAGGGCGGACATGGCAGAGCTGAATGGCTCGAGGCTATTGCTCCCCACTAACTTCAGCGTAGAGACATAGATCTAGAAGGATGGTGACGACTAGGCAATGATGACCAACGAGTACTACTAGAAGGAGCGCGATGTCTGGGCAACGACAACGGGTTCTCCACAGGTAGGTGTTGGTTTGCTCTAAACTTTTCCCTGCAACTGAACTTGTTCTCCAGTTAGTTTCTCTATAGAACTGAACTTGTACTTTTCCCTGCAACTGAACTTGTTCTTCAGTTAGTTGCTCTATAGAACTGAGCTTGTACTTTTCCATGCACATGAATTATTATGCACACCAATTGTAGAAGCATGACCGGTTGGCGAGGATAAGAAATTTGAGATAACTAGAAGATGACAATGTCATGCTGGTGTGGAAGATTGTTGACCGTAAGCTATAGCTAGCGAAATTGAAGGAATAGAAGAAGAAGATGCTGAAGTATCATAGGGTGGAGATGAGGTATTGAGATAGGAAGGAAATGGTGATTATGTTAGTAGTAGCAGTTTATATTGCTCTCTCATTCAATGTAACACTAATCCTTAGACCATGAGATCACATCAATCACTAACACTGGAAAAGTAGTTTGATTCCATCAAATGTCACACCGTAACAACGTGATTATAAAGATGACGTTGGGTACTTGGAAAGTGTTAGTTGAGGCTCGTGGATCAAGAGTGGGATTTTTCCATCCCGGTGACGGAGAGATATACTCAGGGCCCTCTCGGTGATATCATATTGACATAGCTTGCAAGCAAGTGATGATATCATTAAGAATGTTATATCACGGGAACAAGAAAAGAGTATTTGTCGGTAGCGAGATCAATCTAGGTGTGGATGATACCAAATAATCGGATCTCGTACAAGTAAAATATCACGAGACAAAAGGAATTGCTTACTATGAAAAAGGTTCACGCGATCACTTGTTCATCATTGAGTAAGTGGGAGTCGTTATGGATCTCCAGATCCTTTTCCAGATTCTGCTAATGATTATTGATAGGAGAGAGTCTCGATCATGTCCAGTTAGTTCACGAACCAGTAGGGTTAGACACTTAAGGCTCGTCGACGCATTTGAGTGGATATAGAACGTTGGAGAAAATACTAGACAACATAGAAATTGTTTTGATACAATCGTCGGAATAGTTTCAGTGTATCAAAATACTGCAAGGGATTAAATTGTTAATGTGTTCATTAAATGAAGTACTCATTAAATGAAGTGTTCATTAAATTGAGTGGCATTAAATCAAGTGAATTGAAAGTGTTTTAATGGAAAGATTCTTGATTTTTGAGTGGAGATTTAAGGGAATAAAAGTGACCCTTTTGCGAGTGGAGTGTCCACCCACATAATGGTGGGGAGAGGTGGGGCACCACCATGGGGTGCCAGCCACCCCCTTGGTGTGCCTCCCCCTCTCCTATAAAAGGAGGGGTGGAGATCCTCTCCTCTCACTCATTCCCTCTCCTCTCATATGCCCTTTGGTTGGCATCTTCTCCTCCTTGCTAGCTTGTCCATTGCCACGAGCACGGTGGTTAGAAGAAGGCCTGCTCAAGATATTATCCACCACCACCACCATGTCGTAGTGCTGCTAGATTTCCTGAGAATATCCACTACTTCTGTTGCCCAACTGGAGCAAGGGACAGAGGTCGTCGTCACGCGGAACGTGTGACCGATTACAGAGGCGCTACCTGTTTTTGGCGTTGATCGTATTCGCATCCTTGAGGAAGGTGAGTACATTCTACACTAGCCATGTTTGTTTGCTGGAACATTATCCCACTTACGGTCTTTGAGGGTGAGTCCTTCTGAAACTGTTACAAGTATCGCCTAGATTCGATCTTGGCAGTTGCAATCGTAGGATTTTGTTTCCCATGCAACGAACCCCATCACAAATTCACCAGAACATAGATATGAATATGGAGATAGATAAAAATCTATTCTGCTCATTACATAAATCAAACTTAAGAAGGAAAACTAAAACCAAATGTCATCAAGATCAGGTGCATTTTGACTAATAGGGAACTCTTCTACATTCAGGCCCGGAACTACTTCACTGATATGTGGTATTGCATCTTGTCTTCCAGTTCAGGAGATGTCCTTGATCTTGTTTCACTGCCAGTAGCTTCATCAGTAGCAACATTTGTAGGTCTCTCCTTCCCCTCCCTCTTCCTTTATTTTTACTGCCTAGATTTGCTAGGATATTGCGGTGATCCAGCATACCACTGCATGATGTAGTATACTATAGTCGTTGACATAACACCAATCAAACACCGTTCACTAGTATTACATCCCTCAGAGTGGTACAACAGAAACACAGCAGGTCCAAGACCTGACTATAGATTACAACTCGAATCTTTACAAAAGATCCAGAGAACACTCTAGGTTAAAGAGAGAGAAAGAAACTTCTTACAAAGAAGAACCAGAAATAATAATTTAGAACTATCTGGCTAAGAAGACTAACACTTAAACTATTTGGCTTGCAATTGCTACTAATGCAATGCTCTACAGAAGTAGGTTTTATGGCTAGAGTATCTACTCCTATCTAAACAGAGACTTTGTCTTCCCTTCAGCTGATGTATATTTTAACTTCATAGAATTTATTGAAGAACTTGAGCTATCGATGATGGTTCCTTGAGCAGAAATTGATGTTGACGTCGTCTTCAACGCCTTAGAATCTAGCAAGGGTTAAGAAGGTATGATTGATTACGAGCGTACTCAGTAAGTTCACTAAAAAGGAGTGTATGATGCACTATCTCTACAGCCACAAACCAAAGGTCGTAGGCAATGCAGGTTTTCGTAAACATTTCTTCAAAGGTTGCTTTTATTCTAAAAACTATGTCCGACAACTTTCACAGGTTGACCAGAACCTTCGTGGGGTTCCTTTCCTGCCGCGTTCGTAGCTCCTTCCCGGAACAGGGAGTAACATGTCATAATTCTTACACTCTGCAGAGGTGCGTCACTTTTCCCACAAGAGACCTTAAGCTTTGTTGCATAGCCGGGAGTATGTCCCTGTTCAAACTTCCATGGTTTGAGGCCCAACTTAAGATCCAAGCTAATCACTGCCCTTCCAGAACCCTAAAGTTAAAGGACTTATTATAAGTTTGCTGTTTAAAGTGGCAAAATGAATAACTTTTGAAGAACATAATTATGATGGAAATTAACCTTAAGCTTGTAACTTTGGTAGAGCAAAATTAACTTTAAAAGGACATAAATAGACTTAGGGCTCTGATGTATCTAGATTATTATAGAATTCTAGGGTTAATATAAGATGGTTAAGAGTGTGAATTCATTCACTTCCAATTTAAGTGAATGATAAGTTTAAAGGTGATTTGCTATAATGGAAATGCTTTGACTTATTAATTAAGGAAAATTTAAATGATCTCATTAAAGTATCAAGGTTTAAACCCATGTTAAGCATGATTAAGAAATGGATAGCATTCACTTTTATTATAAGTGAATGATGTTTTAAATTTTACTTAAAATTGTTGGCTTATCTTGGAGTTATGATTTTAAGAAGTCCTCATTTAAGTTATTATCTTACACTTAAAGTTTATCCAGGCTATGACTTTGGAACTAGTACTTGAATATAAGAGAGTTAAGGTTTAGTACCAAATTGTGATCATTTCTTATTTAAGAAATGTTTCTAAAGAATTTATAAAATTGTATTTTATATAATAGATCAGGATTTATTACTTTAAACTCTTAAAAACTTAAGAATATTATATTTGGTATTATTCTAGTAAACTATATTTATTCTAGATTTTTTAAATGATTTTTATTTATTTTTAAGTATATTCTTATTTTTATCAAATTCCTCAAAGTATTAAATATCTTAAGAATATTTGCTTCAAGTTTTATTTGTAAAAAATTAAGTTAATAATTTTATAAGGTAGTAAATTGATTTTAGTACACAAAAATGTTTTTATTGATTTTTAGGACTTTTACTAACTTAAATTTTAGTAAATTTAAGTTAATACTTTTGAATAAAATATTTCTTTGTTAAGGTTTAAACAATGTGTGTGGTTAATCGAATGTGATCGATATCGTTTGCGCTTATCCGGTAAGCGTGGATTTGAGATGCATTTTGATTTAATTTGGAATAGACAAAAGTTAACTATAAAAACATAATATAAATTGGGTCCTTAAGCTTGTAACTTTGGTAGAGCAAAATTAACTTTAAAAGGAACATAAATAGACTTAGGGCTCTAATGCATCTAGATTATTATAGAATTCTAGGGTTAATATAAGATGGTTAAGAGTGTGAATTCATTCACTTCCAAATTAAGTGAATGATAAGTTTAAAGGTGATTTGCTATAATGGAAATGCTTTAACTTATTAATGAAACCAAATTTAAATGATCTCATTAAAGTATCAAGGTTTAAAACCATGTTAAGCATGATTAAGAAATGGATAGCATTCACTTTTATTATAAGTGAATGATGTTTTAAATTTTAATTAAAATTGTTGGCTTGTGTTGGAGTTATGATTTTAAGAAGTTCTCCTTTAAGTTATTATCTTACACTTAAAGTTTATCCAGGCTATCACTTTGGAACTAGTACTTGCATATAAGAGAGTTAAGGTTTAGTACCAAATTGTGATCATTTCTTATTTAAGAAATGTTTCTAAAGAATTTATAAAATTGTATTTTATATAATAGATCAGGATTTATTACTTTAAACTCTTAAAAACTTAAGAATATTATATTTGGTATTATTCTAGTAAACTATATTTATTCTAGATTTTTTTAAATGATTTTTATTTATTTTTAGGTATATTCTTATTTGTATAAAATTCCTCAAAGGATTAAATATCTTAAGAATATTTGCTTCAAGTTTTATTTGTAAAAATTTAAGTTAATAATTTTATAAGGTAGTACATTGATTTTAGCACACAAAAATGTTTTTTATTGATTTTTAGGACTTTTACTTACTTTATGAAATTTTATTTAGAAGTTAATAGTGTTAATATTTATTTGCATTTTACCTAACTTAAATAAGTAAAGTTGTATTTTTCTTAGGTAGGTATTCTTTTTGTGATCATTCCAATATGTTATATGTATTTTTAGAATTTCTTCTAATTTTTCTAGAACTAAAATAAGCTTAGGGGTATATTAGTAGTTTCCATATTATTCCCTTTTTATCCATTTTCCATTTACTTTATATATCCAAACCTGGCCCACAAGTCTGTCCAGCCCACTTGGTTGGGCTAGACCACCTGGTCCGGTCCATTTGAATGGTCGACCCCGACCCGACCTCCTTACCCCGAGGCTCTCTCCTCTCTCTCCCTAGCAATGCCATGGTGACGCCGTCGCCGCTACAATTACAGCGGCTCCAGTCGTTGCTGCCGCCGCCGACCATCACGGATGACGCGCTGAAACTCACCCTTCCTCTCCACCACGGCGATTCGTTGAAATCGCCCTAATGCGTCCAAGCACGACCCCTTCTGGTGCTAGGGTTTAGGGTGCTGCCGGTGATGCCTTCACCGCTGCCCTAGTGGTGCTGTGAGGTGCTCATGCGTTGCTGTGGTGGTGTTGTTCGTCCTCATGCAATGACGTGGCCACCGCCTCGGCTCGGTGCGGGTTGCAGTGCTCTTCGGGTGCTCCCCGTGTCATTGAGAGAACACAACGTTTTAGTCTGAAAGGAAAGTTAGCCCCCAGATATATCGGACCCTTCAAGATTTTGAATCGTCAAGGAGAAGTATCGTATCAACTAGAACTGCCTGAAGAGATGTCTGCCATCCACAATGTGTTCCACATCTCGTTACTTCACAAATGCCTAGAAGTGCCGGAGAAGACATAAGTTTTCAAGAACATCGATCACCGAGCCGTTGATATCAACAAGGATCTGACATATCGTGAAGTGCCCATCCGTATCTTGGAGGAAGCTTACAGAACCACCACGACCCGGAGTATCAAATTTCTCAAGATCCAATGGAGTAACCATACCGAAGAAGAAGCCACTTGGGAGCGAGAAGATTACATTAGGACTGAGTTTCCAGATCTCTTTAGTTCCTAGTTTTCTTTCTTAAATCTCGAGACAAGATTTTGTTTAAGGGGGGAAGGTTTGTAACATCCCAAATCTTTAATCAAGGTTATCAAGATCCAAATCACCCAATTTAGGGTTAACAAAACCTTTTTCTCTTTTAAATAATTAAGAATGCAAATGTGTGTTGCATTAATATGAAATTGTTTTGGATTGCCATGTTTGTTTGTTCTAATGGTTGTAAAATGATTCTAAGGTGAATGCCACATCATCTAGATCATTCCCAAGCAAAATCCAAAGAAAAAGAAACCAATTGGAATTAATAAAGGCAAATGGTCACTTTAGGTGTTCCTAGAAGTCAAATTCAAACGAAAACAATTCTAACTCTTTGCACCCGTTACTAGTACAAATAATAGTTTACCAAGGCCCACTTTGAAATCTTATAAAAACATTTAAACACTAAATTTAAATGGCATTTGAAAATGGAATCCATTTCATACGCATAGATCACACTTTTGTAAAAACCACTCAAGTGAGTTCAACATTGACAATCCCAAGAAACCACAAATGCTCAAGCATAGGATCAACAACTCCACCAAAAATCTTTGCAAAATTCAAAACTTTTGTTCTTGCGGCCATTGTGTCGAATGGTTGGTAGGCAAATAAAATCTGCCTAACTATCACTATTTGTGATCAAAGCATTTCGAGCCATTTGGTTTAATTCTTGTCCCCTGGTCTCCCCTAGCTCTAACCAAGCTAGCACCAAGCTACCATTTAGCCTGGAGCAGCAGTAGCGCGCCGCCCGTTCCTGGTCGCCGCCGGTCGAGCGTGGAAAACGCGCCAGAGGCAGCGCCATGCCAATCTAGCACGCCCCTAAGTTATTATAAGTTTGCTGTTCTTCAAATGGACTTATTATAAGTTTGCTGTTTGAAGTGGCAAAATGAATAACTTTTGAAGAACATAATATGATGGAAATTAACCTTAAGCTTGTAACTTTGGTAGAGCAAAATTAACTTTAAAAGGAACATAAATAGACTTAGGGCTCTGATGTATCTAGATTATTATAGAATTCTAGGTTTAATATAAGATGGTTAAGAGTGTGAATTCATTCACTTCCAATTTAAGTGAATGATAAGTTTAAAGGTGATTTGCTATAATGGAGATGCTTTGGCTTATTAATTAAGGCAAATTTAAATGATCTCATTAAAGTATCAAGGTTTAAACCCATGTTAAGCATGATTAAGAAATGGATAACATTCACTTTTATTATAAGTGAATGATGTTTTAAATTTTAATTAAAATTGGTTGCTTATGTTGGAGTTATGATTTTAAGAAGTTCTCCTTTAAGTTATTATCTTACACTTAAAGTTTATCCAGGCTATCACTTTGGAACTAGTACTTGCATATAAGAGAGTTAAGGTTTAGTACCAAATTGTGATCATTTCTTATTTAAGAAATGTTTCTAAAGAATTTATAAAATTGTATTTTATATAATAGATCAGGATTTATTACTTTAAACTCTTAAAAACTTAAGAATATTATATTTGGTATTATTCTAGTAAACTATATTTATTCTAGATTTTTTTAAATGATTTTTATTTATTTTTAGGTATATTCTTATTTGTATAAAATTCCTCAAAGGATTAAATATCTTAAGAATATTTGCTTCAAGTTTTATTTGTAAAAATTTAAGTTAATAATTTTATAAGGTAGTACATTGATTTTAGCACACAAAAATGTTTTTTATTGATTTTTAGGACTTTTACTTACTTTATGAAATTTTATTTAGAAGTTAATAGTGTTAATATTTATTTGCATTTTACCTAACTTAAATAAGTAAAGTTGTATTTTTCTTAGGTAGGTATTCTTTTTGTGATCATTCCAATATGTTATATGTATTTTTTAGAATTTCTTCTAATTTTTCTAGAACTAAAATAAGCTTAGGGGTATATTAGTAATTTCCATATTATTCCCTTTTATCCATTTTCCATTTCCTTTATATATCCAAACCTGGCCCACAAGTACGTCCAGCCCACTTGGTTGGGCTAGACCACCTAGTCCGGTCCATTCGAATGGTCGACCCCGACCCGACCTCCTCACCCCAAGGCTCTCTCCTCTCTCTCCCTAGCAATGCCATGGCGACGCCGTCGCCGCTACAATTACAGCGGCTCCGGTCTTTGCTGTCGCCACCGACCATCACAGATGACGCGCCGAAACTCACCCTTCCTCTCCACCTCGACGATTCGTTCAAATCTCCCTGCTGCGTCCAAGCACGACCCCTTCTGGTGCTAGGGTTTGGGGTGCTGCCGGTGATGCTTTGCCGCTGCCCCAGTGGTGCTGTGAGGTGCTCATGCGTTGCTGTGGTGGTGTTGTTCGTCCTCATGCGATGATGTTGCTGCCTCCTCGGCTCGGTGCGGGTTGCAGCGCCCTTCGGGTGCTCCCTGTGCCATTGAAGGGAACACAACGTTTTAGTCTGAAAGGAAAGTTAGCCCCCAGATATATCGGACCCTTCAAGATTCTGAATCGTCGAGGAGAAGTATCGTATCAACTAGAACTGCCTGAAGAGATGTCTGCCATCCATAATGTGTTCCACATCTCGTTACTTCGCAAATGCCTAGAAGTGCCGGAGAAGACATAAGTTTTCAAGAACATCGATCACCGAGCCGTTGATATCAACAAGGATCGGACGTATCGTGAAGTGCCCATCCGTATCTTGGAGGAAGCTTACAGAACCACCAGGACCCGGAGTATCAAATTTCTCAAGATCCAATGGAGCAACCATACCGAAGAATAAGCCACTTGGGAGCGAGAAGATTACATTAGGACTGAGTTTCCAGATCTCTTTAGTTCCTAGTTTTCTTTCTTAAATCTCACGATGAGATTTTGTTTAAGGGGGGAAGGTTTGTAACATCCCAAATCTTTAATCAAGGTTATCAAGATCCAAATCACCCAATTTAGGGTTAACAAAAACTTTTTATCTTTTAAATAATTAAGAATGCATATGTGTGTTGCATTAATATGGAATTGTTTTGAATTGCCATGTTTGTTTGTTCTAATGGTTGTAAAATGATTCTAAGGTGAATGCCACATCATCTAGATCATTCCCAAGCAAAATCCAAAGAAAAAGAAACCAATTGGAATTAATAAAGGCAAATGGTCACTTTAGGTTTTCCTAGAAGTCAAATTCAAACAGAAACAACTCTAACTCTTTGCACCCCTTACTAGTACAAATAATGGTCTACCAAGGCCCACTTTGAAATCTTATAAAAACATTTAAACACTAAATTTAAATGGCATTTGAAAATGGAATCCATTTCATACGCATAGATCACACTTTTGTAAAAACCACTCAAGTGAGTTCAACATTGATAATCCCAACCAACCACAAATCCTCAAGCATAGGATCAACAACTCCACCAAAAATCTTTGCAAAATTCAAAACTTTTGTTCTTGCGGCCATTGTGTCGAACAGTTGGCAAGCAAATAAAATCTGCCTAACTATCACTATTTGTGATCAAAGCATTGTCGAGCCATTTGGTTTAATTCTTGTCCCCTGGTCTCCCCTAGCTCTAACCAAGCCAGCACCAAGCTACCATTGAGCCTGGAGCAGCAGTAGCGCGCCGCCTGTTCCTAGTCACCACCGGTCGAGCGTGGAAAACGCGCCAGAGACAGCGCTGTGCCAATCCAGCATGCCCCTAGCTCCGCCGAACCCTACCGCCGTCCTTGGTCCCTTCCCCGAGCCTTGCCAGCCCCTGGACCACCGAGGAACACTCGCGCCCACCGCCTTTGCGCCATGCACAAAGCACGCCTGAGCACCGTCCCCGACCGGCCCGCACAAGCCGCGCCTTGCCCTCAGCTCGCGTGTGCCGCTCCGCCATAACCCCAGCACCTCCCCAGACACACCCTTTTCCCGCCGCACGACCAGTAGCCACCGCACGCCGCGTCGAGCACCGCCTCTGCTATGCAGAGCGTCGCCCTTTCCTGACCAAACGCCACCGCCCCTAGCGTCACCTTTACGCCGTAGTTGACCGCCAGGAGGCAAGCCACCGTCCGCCTACACCGCCCATGCCTCTAGCGCCCTGTACCGTCGTCACCGACGAGCTCACCGTCGCCCTCACGGTCTCCTCGTCGAGCCTATATAAGGAGCCCTCCCCAGCACAAACTCCTCACACCACTCAACTCCCCTCTCCCTCAGAACCACCTCACAGCATTGCCGGAGCTGCTCAAGCAGCCGTTCACCGGAATTGCACCGGAGTTCGCCGTAGCAGAGAAGAAAGGGGCCCGACGATTTCGTCCACCCTAGGAGCCGCCGCGACCTCGCCTGAGCCCGTTGTCGTCTCCTTGTTCGATCGCTTCCCATCCCCACACTAGCTGGAGCCCTGGTATGCCCCTATTGCACCCTCACCGAGCCGCTAGGGTTCTGTCTCGCCGGCGACCTGTCTGTCTGTCGTCGACGACGAGCCACGGCCGTCGATCTAGGTTCTAATTGTGCGGTCCACATCGCCCCGTACCGCTTCGCGTTAGAAGAGCCGCTGACATGCGAGACCCCCCCTATCAGCTATCCTCTGCGCCATGGAGTGTCACTGGGCCGACCTGTTTAGTTTCCCGCGCTGGCCCTAGAAGTCAAATAAGTGTTTTTCTTTTTAGACTTAAACTTAATTCTGTCCCCTTGTTTAAAAATCAATTCAGAAAGATTTACTTAACCAAATTGAATGATTCCAATTTTTTTTGGAAGGATAATTTAAATCTCTAGCAAAGACTGTTGGATTTAAATCAATCAGAGTTATAGATCACATATAGCAAAAATAACAAAACAAAGACTTTTCTATATTCAAACATTTTGCAAAAATCAACCATAATAGCTTTTGAGTTGATTCCACCTCTCAAAAATCACATTTGAATATACCTATCTGAATATGTAATAATATTTAGTTTTGCATGCAGTGACTTTGGACTAGTACCAAAATAATGCTATATAGGCATTTCTAGTCACTTTAAATCATTAAATATTAATCTTAAACTTTATAAAATGTGATCCAACATTTAAATCCCATTCCCATGTATTAGAATATGTGGTGATGACATGTGTCCACATGATCCCATATTTTAATTGGAGAATATTAAATCTTAGTTAATTTCAATGAGTAGAAATTACTTTTCTCCAATAAAAAAATGAAACTAGTTTATTAAAATTTTGTGATGAATGTGATGATACTATATCATCAAATGTGTGCCTTAGTGTGATAAATAGACTAGTTAAGTATTGTTTGGTGATTGTGTATCCCGTATGTTTTATAGACGATAGTACCGACCAAGTCTACGAGGAGGAGGAGTTCTATCCCGAAGAAGAAGAGGAGAATCTCAACCACTGCACCAACCAAGGCAAGCTATTGTTAGCAAGCTAGAATTAAGCAAGATAACCTAAGCAAGATGCATTAGGCATGCTTGGGTTATACCCTTCTTGATTTATACCAATCCCAAGTTTTACTTACAAGCTTTACTTTCTTTTACTTTACCAAAGTTCTTTACTTGGTTTATAGATAGCATAAAGAGTATAAAACTTGGACTATCTAGTTAGCCTTAGATGTCATTCTATGGCATGAGATTGAGATTAGCATCCCACCTTAGTGAACACTCTTAACTTAGTAGTTTAGAGCTAAACCAAAAACTTGATCACTTTATATGGGAATACTTGGTGAATATGACTTGTGAAAACCTTGGAATGATGAGTCATTCTATTGAGATGTTTTGACATGTGTTGAAAAACATAAATGGTTTATGATGATGAAAATATTGAGGCATGAGCCTTAGCCCCTTTATAAAACTAATGGTTGGGTTCGAATGCGATACCATTCCAATTTTACCGTACAACCACAATACCTGAATTGGGTAAGGCTTAGCCGGAAGTTTATATGCATTAGTATTAGTTCCCTCACGAGAGAGGTTTGAGCTAAGGCTACCTCTCAATGTTGTCCACCTATGCAGTGCCTAGGATGGCAGATGGCCATGGCTGAGAGGCCAAGCTCATAGGAGAGCTGCTTATACTAGAGTGTGTAAAGAAAAGGTTATGCTTGGTTATCTGCATACTAAGTATGATGATTCAGGGTTATCCCTGACAGATGTATAGAATTTTGTGGTGAAAGTGTACCACCTCTGCAGAGTGTCAAACTATTCAAATAGCCGCGTCCGCGGTTATGGACAGTTGGAGTGGCCATACTATTCCATTGTTAGATGTTTTCAAAATGACTTATGAAATGAATTGTGACATGACTTGACCACAACATGGTTGTGACTATGAAAACTAAGTTCCCACTTAGGTGATTTTAGAACTTTATTTTATCTTTCTTTGTTTCTGAACTCAGCTTTGGTTTCAAACTTAACTTTATAAATAAACTTAGAGTTTAGCATTCCTACAAGAGCTACCTTACTTGTAAGTGATAGTTTGCGAGTACTTAAGGCGTACTCATGGCTTTGTCCCTAGCTATTCCCGTGGCCAGACTATGAGGAGGACTATTCGGAAGGAGGACAACAGGACGACTACGACAACTAGGATCATCTCCCATCGTCAGCATTGCCTATGACACTAATGACCCACAAGTATAGGGGGTGTATCGCAGCATTTTCGAGGGAAGTGAAACCCAATTTATTGATTCGACACAAGGGGAGCCAAAGAATATTTATAAGTCTTAACAACTGAGTTGTCAATTCAGCTGCACCTGGAAACAATCTTGCTCACGGCAGTTTATCAGTAGCAACAGTTTTGTAGTAGGAATAGTAAAGTAGCAGCAATAGTAAAAGCAAAGACAGTAGTAACAATAGCAGAAAACAATAGGATTCGAGTGCGGTAGGCATAGGGATGGATGGACGGGCGTTGCATGGACAAGACAATTCACATGGCAATCAGAACATAGGGAAATTGCAGATAAATAAGATAAAGAATCCAAGTACCAAATAATCCTAGGCATGTGTTGCATATATAGTCATACGTGCTCGCAATGAGAACTTGCACAACATCTTTTGTCCTGCCAGCCCGTTTGCAGCGGGGCCTCAAGGGAACTACTGGCAATTAAGGTGCTCCTTTTAATAGAGCACCCGAGCAAAGCATTAACACTCTGTGAACACATGTGATCCTTACATCAAAGCCATTCCCTCCGGTTATCCCGATTTCTATCACTTCGGGGCCATTGGTTCCAGACAACAACGTGTGTATACAACTTGCAGGTAAGACCATAAACAATACTATCATAATGAATCAATAACATGTTCAGATCTGAAATCATGGCACTCAGGCCCTAGTGACAAGCATTAAGCATAAAAAGTCGCAACAAAGTCACAAAGCACTAATAGAAGATACTAGGCACCATGCCCGAACAATATGATGCCATTACATGAACGATCTCATCCAATCCCTACCATCCCTATAGCCTACAGCAGGGGATTACTCACTCATAGATGGGGGAAACATGGATGGTCGATGGAGAAGCGATGGTGATGATGATGGCGATGCTATCCTCCAATTCCCCATCCCGGCAGGGTGCCAGAACGGAGTTTCTGGTTCCAAATCATGAAATCTGGTGGTGGCGGCGGAGCGGAACTCTTTCTGGAAAAACGTCGACCCCCCCTGAGTTTTTAGGTCAGAAGGCAACTTATAGGCGAAGAGGGAGACCGAGGGGGTGTCTGGGGCGGCCAGACCACCCCTTGACGTGGCCAGGCCTAGCCCGCGTGGCCAGGTGGTGTGGCCTGGGCCCAGCCCCACTCTGTCTCGTATTCTGTCTCTGGGAGTCTTCTGGTGAAATAGGATTTTTGGCATATTTTCTGAGATTTTTCTTGATAGTTGATTTTCTACACAAAAACTAGACACCAAGGCAATTCTGCTAAAAACAGCGTCAGTCCGTGTTAGCTGCATCCAAATCACACAAGTTTAGAGGAGAAACAATAGCAAAAGTGTTCGGGAAAGTAGATACGTTTTGGACGTATCAGACACTGAAGATGGAGCCTACCGCTACGCTTATTATTTCGCTACTTGTTTGTAATAAGACTGGATCATGAGATCATTTATTTGTGTAAGACCTTATTATGGCTTGTAATGGATGAGGTACTGTGATATCCAATCTGTTATGTCTCGCAAAAATAGTAATCCTGGGATTGTGATGTATGGCATAACAGGCATCTGGGATTAAAAATCTGGGTGTTGATAAGTTGGTATCATAGCCATCCTGACCATAGGAGACCCTAGTTAGAATGGACGTCCGAACAAAAACTTAGTTTCAAAACCAAAGTGAGTATTTATGAAAATCTATTTCCCCTCTTACCCTTGAGATTCATTCAAAAAGATTCATGTTCCTCAAAATTCTTACATTACTCCACTAAATTTTACACACTTGATCACCTCACTAACTTTCTCATCCTAAATTCTTAATGATGGAAGTTCAGTACTACAAGTTCTACCAGTTGGGAAACGGAGGCCAACTGATCTTCGAGAGGGATCTTGATGCACTATCTAAGTACCTTGAGCATTCGCATCTGGAATTCTTCGGAGCTCAACTCAATGGTCCCCCAGGAGGAGATTTACAATGGCTAATAGTTGATGATCTTCGAGGCAAGATAGAGGCACCACTTTCCGAGAAGATTCAATTCACTGTGAGAGAGAACAACTGGCTAGATGGATTAGCCAGGGCAATGCATGAAGCTCTCACTCGTCTTTGCGCACAGAATGTCAACTTGACCCAGGGAACTCGCTTTGCTCACTATGCAAGGCGTGATTCGATGGGAATGCCTCTGGAGATGCCAAGTCACCCGGAGTTGAAGCGCTAGGTGGAGAACCTCGACTTTCTACTGTACGACAGACAGAAGGAATTGGACAATGCTCGAGAGTTCGCCAACCACAACCTTGCCATTGCCGCCCAGAAGGCCTAGAATTTTGCATTGCTTGTAAAGGATCATCAATCACTTCATCGTCAACGTGCAAAGAAGGATCGCACCATCGACCGTCTTTGCAAGAAGGTGGCCGACGTCGAGAAGACCATCGAGGAGCAAGAAGCTCAGCTTGCACCAAAAGAAGAAGAGGAGGAAGGTGAAGACATCCACGGGGATATTCACTCGTACCTCAGCAATGATGATGACTACCTGGAGGATGATGCCATGGACCTCTACACCGACGACGATGACTCTGACTTCATCGATGATGAGTAGATGCACTAGAGCACTATCGTAGGAGTGGGAAGTATCGATCCCGTTGTATCTTAGCTTACAAAATGGTTCTTAAAACCATCTATTTTCTTTTTGTTGTGGTGTGTGTGTGTGTTTGTATCGTGTGCTTTGCTTGAATGAATGAAAAGAAGTTAGTTTGCAAAACCTGAGTCAAACTCAAAGTTTTAGCTTTGAAACCAAAACCATAAACCTTAGAACTTTCCCTCTTACCCTATTATCTATCTCAATCTTCAGATGACTCGTGGAAACCAACTAGGGAGTAGCTCATCGCAGGACCCAATGCTACAGATTCTGCAGACGCTCATTGCAGACCGCGAAGCTAGTAGGGCAGAGCGCCAAGCAAATCTAGCCACTCTGCAGCAGATCGCCCAGATGGCTCACAACAATCAGGGCCATGGAAATCAGGATCATCATGGATCCAAACTCAAAAACTTCTAGAATACCAATCCCCCAATGTTTAGAAAGTCTGAAGACCTGCTGGATGTTGATGATTGGTTACAGACCATGGAGAATAACTTAGAAGTCGCAGGTGTGGATGCCAACGAGAAAGTTCTATTTGCCACCCACTATCTAGCAGGAGATGCAAGAGCATGGTGGAACAGCACCCGCACGATGAACCACGGTCAAGTGATGACGTGGGAAGCCTTCAAAGCCAAGTTCAGCCGCACCCATGTGCTGTAGGGTCTAGTCACCAGAATGAGAGATGAATTCAGAGAACTAAAGCAAGGCAGAATGACTATGGTGGAGTACCGTGATAGATTCTTGTCCCTCGCTAGATATGCACCTGATGAGATCAACACAGAGGCCAAGAATAAGGAGATATTTCTGAACGGACTGCATGATGAGATGCAGACGGTGCTAGTCAACATCCATTTTGAGGACCTCGTAGAGCTAGTCGACTCTGCCATTCAGATGGAAGGGAAGATTAACCAAGCGAACGACAACCACAAACATCAGATGATGCACCAAGCTGGATCCAACAGTCACCAGAAGTATCGTCCCAACCCGTCTGTTGGATATGCCCCGTGGAACAATCGACCCCAATGTCTCGTCCGAGCTACCCCAACCATAGCGGGGGAAATGTGAAGTCCGGAGGAAACAACAACCCCGGCAACTCCAACAACTTCAACCATGCACCGCCCAAGTCCAACAACAACAACAACAATACTGCTCCTAGAACTGGAAGCAATGTCGTGCCCATGGCAGCAAAAGACAAGTCTCGGATTACTTGTTTCGAGTGTGGAGTGAAGGGTCACTACTCCAATGAGTGTCCCAAGAAGATTGCCGCCACTGCCAATGTGAACGCCCCAGCTCAATAGCAGTGTCGTGTTCAGCCCAGAAGAAGATTCGCCCTAGGGAACCCTCACAACCGCAACGGCCGTCTCTTCCACATGAATGCCGAAGAAGCCCAAGAAGCGCCAGATGTCGTGCTGGGTATGTTTTCTGTCAACTCCGTTTTAGAAAGAGTGTTGTTTGATTCTGGAGCATCGCACTTGTTTGTTACTAAAGAATTTGCATGCACTAGTAAGATTCACCCAACCAACTTGAAGCATGTCATGATAGTTCAAATACCAATACCTGGTTCCACCACAAAAGCTAGAAAATTTTGCAAAGCTGTGCCTATCAGAATCCATGGGATAGAATTTTATGCCAATCTAATAGTACTTGGAACCAAAGGTTTGGAAGTAGTACTAGGAATGGATTGGATGTCGAAGCATAAAGGATTGGTTGACTGTGCCAAGAAATCCATCACCATGACCAGTAGCTCTGGAGTATCAGTAGAGCATATATATGAAACCTTGCCCCATCAATTCAAGTGCAACAAGAGTCTAGCCCTACCCACCATAGACCAAGTCAGAGTAGTCTATGAATACCCCGATGTATTCCTAGATGAATTGCCCGGTATGTCCCCAGATTGGGATATTGAGTTCATTATTGAACTAATTCCTGGAACAAGACCCATAGCTCAGAGACCCTATAGCATGAACCCATCAGAGTTAGTAGAGCTAAAGAAGCAACTGGATGCTATGCTGGCAAAAGGTTTGATTCAACCAAGCGCATCGCCATGGAGATCGCCCGTGTTGTTCGTCGACAAGAAGGATGGAGGCAACCGTTTGTGCACAGATTACAGGAAGCTGAATGATGTCACCATCAAGAACAAGTACCCATTACCCAAGATAGAGGATCTGTTTGATCAGTTGACTGGTGCCAGAGTGTTCTCTAAGATTGATCTTAGGACTGGTTATCATCAACTTAAGCTTCGTGCAACGGATATTCCAAAGACCGCCTTTACCACCAGATATGGATTATATGAGTATACGGTCATGTCTTTTGGATTAACCAATGCTCCCGCTTATTTCATGAATCTCATGAATAAGATCTTTATGAATTTTCTGGATAAGTTTGTCGTTGTGTTTATCGACGATATTCTTATCTACTCGAAGTCAGAAGAAGACCATGAGCAACATCTGAGAATCATCCTTGAAACCCTTAAAGAGCATCAGTTGTATGCCAAGTTCATCAAATGTGAGTTTTGGCTGAAAGAGGTAGGATTCCTCGGACATATTGTGTCTGCCGGAGGAGTCGCTGTTGATCCCACCAAGATCAAAGATGTCGAAGAATGGGAAGCCCCAACCACTCAAACCCAAGTCCGTGCATTTCTGGGATTAGCGGGATATTACCGCAAGTTCGTAGAAGGATTTTCGAGGATCGCAAGACCCATGACCCAATTGTTGAAGAAGGACAGGAAGTTTGACTGGACCGACAAATGTGAAGCCAGTTTCCAAGAGCTCAAAAAGAGATTGATTTCAGCCCCAATATTGATTATGCCAGATATCAAGAAGTTGTTTGATGTGTATTGTGATGCATCCAAGATTGGTCTCGGATGTGTATTGATGCAAGAAGGCAAAGTCATCGCGTATCTGTCTAGACAACTGAAGCAACATGAGCAAAACTACCCCACCCATGATCTTGAACTAGCAGCCGTAGTTTTAGCCTTGAAGACATGGCGTCATTACCTCATGGGTAATCGCTGTGAGATTTATTCAGATCACAAGAGCTTGAAGTATATTTTCACATAGAAGGATCTGAATATGAGGCAAAGGAGATGGAT
Organism: Avena sativa; assembly: GCA_916181665.1. Lineage (NCBI taxonomy): Eukaryota > Viridiplantae > Streptophyta > Magnoliopsida > Poales > Poaceae > Avena > Avena sativa. Next base: position 70,266,411 of record OV702292.1, read on the forward strand.
AGAGTTAATCAAGGATTATGACCTTGACATTCACTATCACCCCGACAAAGCCAATGTGGTGGCGGATGCTCTTAGCAGATTGCCATGTAGGCTAAACACCATGATCAAGGAGAAGCAACCAAGTTTGCATGAGGAGTTGGAGCAGTTTAGAACTGAGCTAGTTAGCAAATGATTTTTAGCTAGCATTGAACTTCAACACACTTTGATCAGTCAAATCAAGGAAGCCCGGAAGGGAAATGCAAGTATCGACGGAATCAAGCGTCGTATTGGTACAGGAAAGGTACCTGGATTCACTGAAGACGAAGAAGGAGTTATGTGGTACAAAGGACGTATCTGTGTGCCAGCAGATTCGGAGCTGAAGCAAGTGATCATGCAAGAAGCTCATGATACTCTTTATTCTATCCACCCCGGAGGAACGAAGATGTATCAGGATTTGAAGGAGCAATTTTGGTGGAACACGATGAAGAGAGAAATCGGAAGCTACATCGCCAAGTGTGACATATGTCAGAGAGTCAAAGCGGAACATCAGATACCCGCAGGACTGTTGCAACCATTGCATATTCCGGAATGGAAATGGGATTCCATCGGAATGGACTTTATCACCGGTTTGCCTACTTCTAGTAGGGGAAATGACTCAATCTGGGTCATCGTTGATAGACTGTCCAAGGTAGCTCATTTTATACCCGCCAAGACAACCTACCAGAGTTCGAAGCTAGCAGAGTTGTATATTGCTAGAATTATCAGTTTGCATGGAACCCCCAAGACCATAGTGTCGGATCGAGGAACCAAATTTACCTTGAGATTTTGGCAGAAAGTCCAAGAAGGATTAGGAACCAAGTTGAATTTCAGCACAGCTTATCACCCGCAAACTGATGGACAGACTGAAAGAGTCAACCAACTCCTAGAAGATATGTTGATAGCTTGTGTGCTAGAGTATGGATCAAAATGGGAAGATTGTCTACCTTTCACAGAATTCTCATATAACAACAGTTATCAAGCCAGTTTGCAAATGGCCCCATTTGAGTTCTTATATGGAAGAAAGTGGCGTACCCCTTTGAATTGGTCGCAAGTAGGAGAGAGTCAGATTTTCGGACCCGACATCCTACGAGAAGCCGAAGAGAAGGTTCACAAAGTCCGTGAGCACCTCAAGACCGCCCAATCCAGACAGAAGAGTTATGCTGACAAGAGACGGAGAGACCTGACATTCAATGTCGGAGATTTTGTGTATCTCAAAGTTTCGCCATTGAAGGGAACACAACGTTTTAGTCTGAAAGGAAAGTTAGCCCCCAGATATATCGGACCCTTCAAGATTCTGAATTGTCGAGGAGAAGTATCGTATCAACTGGAACTGCCTGAAGAGATGTCTGCCATCCATAATGTGTTCCACATCTCATTACTTCGCAAATGCCTAGAAGTGCCGGAGAAGATAGAAGTTTTCAAGAACATCGATCACCGAGCTGTTGATATCAACAAGGATCTGACGTATCGTGAAGTGCCCATCCGTATCTTGGAGGAAGCTTACAGAACCACCAGGACCCGGAGTATCAAATTTCTCAAGATCCAATGGAGCAACCATACCGAAGAAGAAGCCACTTGGGAGCAAGAAGATTACATTAAGACTGAGTTTCCATATCTCTTTCGTTCCTAGTTTTCTTTCTTAAATCTCGGGACGAGATTTTGTTTAAGGGGGGAAGGTTTGTAACATCCCAAATCTTTAAGCAAGGTTATCAAGATCCAAATCACCCAATTTAGGGTTAACAAAACCTTTTTCTCTTTTAAATAATTAAGAATGCTTATGTGTGTTGCATTAATATGGAATTGTTTTGAATTGCCATGCTTGTTTGTTCTAATGGTTGTAAAATGATTATAAGGTGAATGCCACATCATCTAGATCATTCCCAAGCAAAATCCAAAGAAAAAGAAACCAATTGGAATTAATAAAGGCAAATGGTCACTTTTGCCATTTTAATCCACTAGGTCACTTTAGGTGTTCCTAGAAGTCAAATTCAAACATAAACAATTCTAACTCTTTGCACCCCTTGCTAGTACAAATAATTATCTACCAAGGCACACTTTGAAATCTTATAAAAACATTTAAACACTAAATTTAAATGGCATTTGAAAATGGAATCCATTTCATATGCATGGATCACACTTTTGTAAAAACCACTCAAATGAGTTCAACTTGACAATCCCAAGAAACCACAGATACTCAAGCATAGGATCAACAACTCCACCAAAAATCTTTGCAAAATTCAAAACTTTTGTTCTTACGGCCATTATGTCGAACAGTTGGCAAGCAAATAAAATCTGCCTACCTATCACTATTTGTGATCAAAGCATTGTCGAGCCATTTGGTTTAATTCTTGTCCCCTGGTCTCCCCTAGCTCTAACCAAGCCAGCACCAAGCTACCATTTAGCCTGGAGCAGCAGTAGTGTGCCGCCCGTTCCTGGTCCCTGCCGGCCGAGCGTGGGCAACGCGTCGGAGACAGCGCCATGTCAATCCAGCACGCCCTAGCTCCGCCGAACCCTACCGCCGCCCTTGGTCCCTTCCCCGAGCCTTGCCATCCCCTGGACCACCGAGGAACGCTCGCGCCCACCGCCTCTACGCCATGCATAGAGCACGCTAGAGAGTCGTCCCTGACCGGCCCGCACAACCACACCTTGCCCTCAGCTCGCGTGTGAAATGGATCGTATGGGCACCTAGAGGGAGGGTGAATAGGTGCTATACCAATTTTTAATTCTTTTTCAATTTTAGGCTCAGCACAAAGGTAAATTCTCTAGATAAACTAATGTGTGGAATTTCCCTATATGCAAATCTATCTACTAGCGAGTAAGGAGCGAGTGGAAGAGGAACGAGTGAACCGAAGTGAAGAAGGCGGATACACGGGATTTGTTTGACCGCAGTTCCTTCCTTGTTAAGGGAAGTACGTCTGTGTTGGAGGGGTGGGCGGTACTAAGACCACCACGCCACAAAAGGCCTCACCCTGTTCTCCGATGGATCTCGCCACAACAGGCCTGATCCACCTTCCACTATAGGTACCCTTCGAGGCGGGCACCAGCGCCTTTACACAACTAGCGGGGAAACAACTCCACAACAACTTGGAGGCTCCCGAAAAGACAACAAGCTGCCACAAGAACAAAGTTGTCAAATACAATATCACGATCTAGGTATTAACAAGAATACTAGATCAGGAATTTCTCCAAGTGAATGGAGAGGAGTTGAAGTGCTTGATTCTTGATGTTGATGATGAACTTCTCCTCCTTCAATTCCAACAAAGATCAAGACCTTAGGGTGGTTGAAGTGGGAGATCGAGATTTAGAGCTCTTGCACAGGGTCTGGTCAAATTCGAATGAATCAAGAGTTCTGGACGTTGGGGAAGAAGGGGTACTTATACCCCTTCCCAAAACCAGCCGTTGCACACTTTGGGGGGCGGATTATCCGGCCCAAGTGAGGGCCGGATTATCCGGTCTGGGGAAACTCCGCCCCAGACTCGGAATATCCGGCAGAAAATCCGCCCCCTCTCTGAGCGTCGCGCCGAGCTTGCCCTTGATCAACTTCTGGGGACCGGATTATCCGGCCCTATACGAAGGCCGGATTATCCGGCCTGGGGAGAAAAACCGCCCCAGTTCGGATTTTCCGGTAGAAAATCCGACCGGATACCGAGCGACGCGCCTTGGCTCCTTTTGCTCGAAAACTGGGGCCGGATTATCTAGCCCTTGCAAAACCCGGATTATCCGGCATGGGGAGGAAAAACCGCCCCAGTTCGGATTTTCCGGGAGAAAATCCGCCTGGACACTAAGCGACGCGCCTTGGCTTCCTTGAGAGATGAGGTAGGCCGGATTATCCGGCCCTTGGAGGGGCGGATAATCTGGCCCCCCTCAAAACTTCCTGCACACTTAGCGCACATGAAAATTCTCCATAGTATTGTTATCTAACACGCAAAACATAGGAAAACATGAAATGCTCTTTCAATCTCCCCCTTTTTGGTGTTAGATGACAATACCAGGATTTGCAGGAGAAAGACACAAGACAAACAGAGATAACTATGGAAGGGACTCCCCCTCAATGTGTGCATAATAGAGTTTTGCATTGGAATACAAATGCACACAAATAGGTGAATCTATTCCATAGACAAAAGGGCAAAAACACATACCACCGAAGTAGAGAACAAGCATCCTTGACATAAATCACCATTATTAGTGGATAACCATTATGAGTGCGCGCCTTCCGTGATAAACCACCAGCAATAGGATATGAATAGATATAACCATGAGCATAATCCATGATATGAAGTCCATAGGTATCATCCAGACAACCACATAAAGTCTCAACCAAACCACGAATATAAAAGTTCAACGCTAAATGGGCATAAGAAAAAAAACAAATAAAAAGTGCAAGTGCTTATGCCCGACCCATGCAAATCCACGGACAACCTAATAGAACTACTTCTCCCCATTTGGCATCGAGACACCAAAAAGGGAGAAGAGCGATGCTAGCGCCCCATGGGATCACTCATCATAGTCCTCGTCCTCGTCCTCGTCCTCGTCCTCGTCGCCAAGCTCCTCAGTGTCACCTTCCTCATAATCAGCATCAGCAGCAGGCACAGAGGGGAACAAGTGACGCTCCAGCTCACCATAGTTCAGCCCGGAGGAAGAGTTCCACCGAGCATATGGAGTGGGAGGTGTAGGAGCCGGAGGAGCACCTAAAGCGCCAGACATGTGGTGGAGAATGAGCTGCTGGGAGTGAGCCAACTCATGGCGCTTCCTGTAGGCCTCATACTGACCCTTGTGTGTGTCCACGCCCATGCAGAGGATGTGACGCTGGAACCAGTTCAGCTGCTTGATCTCGCGGGCCACGGGAGGCACTGGGGGCCGACGAGCATCCCTCATGAGGCCCTCAGGAGCAGAGGAGGGGTGAGCAGTCTTCTGAACCTTGTTGTAAATCTTCTTGTCCTTGTGCACCGAGTCAATGTGGAACTCCTTGGCAGGAAGCAGGTGGTGGATGAGCAACATAATGTAGGGCGCATAGGGATGGACAGACGATTGAACATAGCATCACACAGCTCATGGTAAATGAAGTCCATGATATCCAGCCTGTACTGCACTGACTCGTCCTCGCAGGAGGCAACCTCATGAGTAAATTGAAGTAGCTGAACAAGGTGACCACGGATGCTGTCATTGTTGCCCCCACTCGGTGTAATAGAGTCACGGAAGAGACCCACCAATGCAGCATAGATGGGAGCAAGACCAGCCACAGTACCGACAATTCCATTGTCCACAGTGCACGGAGAGAGAGCAGCATCCTTGTTGGGCTTCAACTGAGTGATGATGCGGTGGCCACTGGCTCTATCCCTGTTGCAGAAGGAGTACCCCAAAACCTCAGCAAACACGTGAAAATCAGCAGTCATGGGCATGTCATGAGTCATCCACTTCATAGTGCGACGCTCATCACCACAAATCACCAGAGTGGAGAAGAATTGTTTTACCACCTCAGAGTCAAAGGAGCACTGGAGGGACATGAGATGGTGCAGCCCCATCCTCTTAGCCACATACATCGCATCCACAAGATGCGCCTTCTCCAAAGCATCAGCAAGTACCAGAGGGTGCATAGGCCTAATGTTCAGCCTGGCATAGATGTCTTCATAAATCCCTTTCTGTTCTGCACACCAAAACCGGGTATCCCCCAGCTCAGCATCACGAGGCAGCTCAGCAAACAAGTCACGGTGACGAATGGCAAAGAAGGAGACCGCATCCAGAGCCCTGTAGTTGATCTTGGGCTCCTTGCCCTTCCGCTTGGACACACCCTTCCTAGTCCTCTTGGATTGTTCAGCCATGCGCCTCTCTTCGTTCTTCCTTCTCCGCAATTCAACTTCGTCCACTGGGTTACCTTGACCGTCGTCCCAAAAGTACTTGGCGCGAGGACGGCGCTTGTAGGTCTTGGGAACATCGGAACCACCTGTGAGGAGAATAAGGCCGATAGCAAGGGGATAAGCATACACACAAGTCCAGGAGAGAGTATGGAACAAGTAGGCAAAAAGTTCATAGGTCAAAACTACTCAATACATACACCATAGTGAAACTGAAGCAGACTTGAATCTGTCAGGCCGGATTATCCGGCCCTGGCAGAAATTTTCGATTTCACCAAGAATGCATGCAAAAAAGTAGATCGGGCCTAGAAACTGTAAGACTACAAGTTCTATGCGAAAACACATCCTTCTAGACAACGTTCCATCGAACAAGATACACATCTAGCCAAAGATGGGAAGAGAGGGAGTTACCCTCACTCATTGGAGGAAGAACACGGAGGAGAAGGTACCCGGAGGCGCGGAGAAGAAGATCCGAGAAGGCCCGGAAAATCTGGTGGCCGGAGAGGCTCCGGGGAGGGTGAGGGGCGGCAGGCGGCGGCTGGGGTGAAGGAGAGGGCTGGGGGAGAAGTGTTGCTCGTTATGAGCCCTTCTCCCCGAGCCCTTCCCTTTACGATCGAATCTGCCAGGGCCGGATTATCCGGCCAATACTTGGGCCGGATTATCCGGCCTAAAATCTGGGATTCTGTTATACACAGAACCAGGCCCGCGCGTCCCCAAACAACACTCCCACAAGGTGTACAAGGGACTTGTGTGCAAGAATAGATGTCTTAGGGGTAGGGAAGACTTAGGATGGAGAAAGCCAAACTGAGATGGTACTAGACACTCAAAATTGCAAAATCCAAATCAAATAAAAGCCAAGATTGAGTGTGATTCCCATAAGAACATGAGAGAGCAAATAACATCCAAAAAGATCCAATTCTCCACAAAGGAGAGGGCGGTGGCCGAAGCCACCTTGTTGGAGTGTATGGTGTGACACCGCGAAGATATATCTTGGATTCACGACCAATACTCATCAATAAGCTCACATATCACAATATGATATTAAGAGAAATGATATAACTTGCTATTGGCATTATGGGGGGAGGGTTAGCCCAATATGTTAGGACCACACTCCCCCTATATCCATTCCCACACCTAGACCAAACAAGCATTGAGATGTATGAGTGGGTGCAGGGGTAATCAAGACAAGCTCCCGGAATCAATGATATTTAGCTCATTCCTCAAATAGCAGAATCTTGCTTCATCAAGTGGCTTTGTAAAAATATCCGCTAGTTGATTCTTCGTGCTCACAAAAGATAGATCAATATCACCTCGAGCAACATGGTCACGAATAAAATGATTCTGAATCTCAATGTGCTTCGTCCTTGTGTGCTGAACTGGATTGTACGCAATTTGGATAGCACTTTCATTATCACATAAAAGAGGCACTTTGTCACAATTGACACCGTATTCCTTTAAAGTTTGCCTCATCCACAATAATTGAGTACAAGCGCTGGCAGCAGCAACATATTCAGCTTCGGCGGTGGAGAGAGATATACAATTCTGCTTTTTGGAGGACCAACATACAAGAGATCTTCCCAAGAATTGACAAGCTCCAGAAGTTGACTTCTGATCATCCTTATCACCAGCCCAATCTGAGTCAGTATAACCACATAAAGAGAAATTGGAGCCCTTGGGATACCAGAGACCAAAGTTGGGGGAATGAACTAAATATCGAAAGATCCTCTTGACCGCCACTAAGTGGCTTTCTTTAGGATCTGCTTGATACCTTGCACACACTCCCACACTCAACACAATATCGGGTCTAGATGCGTAGAGGTAAAGAAGAGAGCTGATCATGGACCGGTATACCTTTTGGTCCACATCTTTACCATGAGGGTTGAGTTCGAGATGACACTTTGTTTGCATCGGAGTAGCGACACCATTTAGATCCGTCATCTTGAATCTCTTGAGCATGTCTTGGATGTACTTTGCTTGATTAATAAAGGTTCCTTCTCTTAGTTGCTTGATCTCGAATCCAAGAAAGAACCGTAATTCCCCCATCATAGACATCTCAAACGTGTCAGTCATAAGCTTTGAAAATTCATCGTTAAAAGCTTTGTTAGTAGAACCAAAAATGATATCGTCTACATATAGTTGGCATACAAAGAGCTCCCCCTTAACCTTCTTAGTAAAAAGAGTGGGGTCGATTTGCCCAACTTCGAAGCCACGATCTAACAAAAGCTCTTTAAGGTGCTCATACCACGCACGTGGGGCTTGTTTAAGGCCATAGAGTGCCTTATCGAGTTTGTAGACATGGTTCGGGAAGTTAGGATCCTCAAACCCCCGGGGTTGCTTTACGTATACCAACTCATGTAGAGGACCGTTAAGGAAGGCACTCCTGACTGACGTCCATTTGCTGCAACTTAAAATTGTTATGAGCAGCATAAGCAAGTAGGATACAGATGGACTCAAGACGAGCCACAGGAGCATAGGTATCGCCGAAGTCGATGCCCTCAACTTGGGAGTAACCTTGTGCCACAAGTCTTGCCTTGTTCCTCACAACGATGCCATTCTCATCTTGCTTGTTCTTGAAAATCCACTTGGTGCCGATAACATTACGGCACTCTTTGGGTTTCTCCACTAGTTTCCAGACTTTGTTGCGCTCGAAATTGTTCAATTCTTCATGCATAGCAACAACCCAGTTTGGATCTTCAAGAGCTTCAAAGACCTTCTTAGGTTCCACCATGGAGATATGAGCTTGATGCTCACCAAAACTGGCCAATTCTCTTCTTGTAGACAGCCTTCATCGAAGATCACCAACAACCTTGTCGAGAGTGTGACCCCTCAACTCAAGGTTACGATCAGTCTGAGCCTTGCGACGAAGTTCAATAAGTTTGTTGTCTCTTTGTGGAGGAGATTCATCACTTGAGTCTTCATTGGAGGCATTTTCTCCGCCTTGATCAGTAGCTGGAACATCAGTAGCGGGTGGTAGAGATGCATGCCCTTGAGGTGAGTCCGTAGCCATAACAAGAGGCCGCAGAACTGGAGAGACAGGGCCGGATAATCCGGCCGATGAAGTGGCCGGATAATCCGGCCTGGGAGGACTTGCAGCAGCAGCATCAGGAAGCCTGGGCCTTGCTTGACCTGGCGAGGAGCCGGATAATCTGAGGTCAGCCGGAAAATCCGGCCTGGAGCTTGTGTTGATATCTTCACCACCAGGAGCTGCTGGAGCAGGGTGGCCGGATAATCCGGTATCCACCAGAAAATCCGGCCTGGAGCTTTCTGGAGCATCTTGACCTTCAGCAGTTGATGGAGATGGTGTAGAAGTTGCCCCCGTGGTTGGAGCGTGTTGCGTATGTGTAGATGAGGGCTCTATATGAGTAGAGCATTGTCCTTCCCGGTCTGCCACAAGGGGTTCCTCAATGGGGCGGAAGAATCCCACGCCCATTCTTCTTATGGCATCTTGGGGTATTTCAACATCTGCATCACAAACACCAACTTGCTCTGCACGGGAACCGTCATTTTCCTCGAACACCACACTACAAGATTCTACAACAGTTCCGGAGAGCTTATTGTAGACTCTATAAGTGTGGGATTCGGCACCATAACCAACAAAAATACCTTCTAAAGCCTTAGATTCAAACTTAGATAAATGAACTCCTTTAATAAGAAAGAAACACTTACACCCGAATACCCGAAAGTATGAGATGTTTGGCTTGTTACCGATAAGTATTTCATACGGAGTCTTGTCCAAAATCTTGCGGAGGTATAAACGATTGGATGAATGACAAGCAGTAGAGATTGCTTCAGCCCAGAAGTTATATGGAGATTTGAATTCGGCCAACATTGATCTTGCCATGTCCATTAGAGTTCGATTCTTCCTCTCGGCTACACCATTTTGTTGAGGGGTGTACGCAGCGGAATATTGATGTCTTATCCCCTCTTCACTTAGGAACTCATTTAAGGTTTAGTTCTTGAACTCCGAGCCGTTATCACTCCTTATATCCAGAATGGGGACGTTGTGTTGACGTTGAACCTCGTTGGCGAAGTCGATGACAGTTTGTTGAGTTTCACTCTTCAACTTGAAGAAATAAACCCAAGTGTATCTTGAGTAATCATCGACAATCACTAGACAATACTTTTTCCCACCGAGGCTTGCATGAGATGGAGGTCCGAAAATATCCACATGAAGAAGCTCCAAGATCCTTTTTGAAGAGATAATAGTTTTCCTTTGATGAGGAGAATCATGCATTTTCCCTTCAACACACGCCCTGCAGACACGATCTTTGGCAAAAGAGACATTTTCTTTTAGTCCAAGAATGTGGCCACCCTTGTGGAGACTTTGCAAAGTTCTCATATTGACGTGGGCTAGTCGGCGATGCCATAGCCAACCCGCGTCAGCCTTTCCGAAAAGACACATCAGACCTGTAGTGGTTTTCCCCGAAAAGTCTACCACGTACAGGTCGTTTTCGACATATCCCACGAAAGCGACTTTTAGAGACTTGCTCCACAAGAGTACCACCAAATCAGCATCAATGTAAACTGCAAAGCCCATCTTACCCAGGGCACAAACTGAAAGTAAGTTATACCCGAGGGTCTCAACAAGCAAGACGTCCATGAGGGAGATATCGTGAGCCACCACAACTTTGCCGAGACCCAATACCTCAGATTTTGACTTGTCACCATAGGAGACGGTAATGTGTTTAAGGTTTGGCCGCATCTCCGTGATGATCTCCTTGCTTCCGGTCATATGACTCGTACAACCGCTATCGAGTACCCATTTAGAACCACCAGAAGCATAGCCCTGCAAGAAAATTACTTCTTGGTTTTAGGTACCCATTTTTCAATCGGTCCTCTCATGTTAGTAACAAGGGTCTTGGGAACCCAAATAGACCAAGGAATGTAACAATCATAAGGCCCTACATAACTAGCATAAACATCATCATAAGCATCACAATATAGTTCGAAGTTAGGATTGTTGATCCCTGCAAAACCATCATAATTAGTCTTGTCATTGGTAATGTTGCTAGTCCTCGATTGAGCAGTCTTGTTCTTCTTCTTCTTCTTCTTGTTTTTCTTGCTATTTATCTTGGGTATGTAACCAAGACCTTCTTTACTGTTGTTTGTCCTTTGCCTGCTCAGTATCTCATCAATAACCCCTATACCTTTGTGTTGAGAACTCCTTGCAAGATCTTCTTTTCCAACGATGAAGATGAGGTACTTGGTACATTATACCGTTTCAATTGAGTTTGGAGCTGGTCATGAGACTCATTTAGAGTAGAATGATCACTCTTCAATGCCTTGTGAGCACTTTCAAGATCATCAAACTTCTCCAAAAGTCTAGCATGAACAGCCCCAAAATCAATCTTTTCTTTCTTTAGTTTCTTTACCTTGGCAAGGGCATGGTCACGTTCTTTAATGAGCTGAGCTATAGCTTCTTCTTGTGACTCCTCTAGGGATTCGAGTCTTTCTTCCAAAGAAACTCGAGTTTCCTCTTCCTCTTCCAAGGCATTCTTCAAAGAGGCTATCTCCAAAGCATCTTCTCTTTCAATTCTGCCCTTTTCTTCAAGGAGATCTTCGGCTCGAGCAAGTTGACTCATAAGAGTATCAAAATGGAGTTTGTGCTCACCTTGTAGGTTAGTGAAAAAAATATCCAAGGCAATAACTTCTTCTTTCATTTCAAGATTGTCATGATCATCCATATCTAAAATTATGTTAGTCTTAGAAAATGAGGAGTTAGAAGTCGATACCTCGGATCCTCTTGCCATTAGGCAAGTGGCGTTGTTGTTGATGGCATTCTCGTTCAGCGAGTCGAAGAGAGAGGAGGGAGTCGATGTGGTGGCTATAGCAGCCACTTCGCAGGAACTATCATCATCCTCTTCATCTTCACTTGCGGAGGAGTATTCCTCTTGAGCTACAAGGACCATCTTGGGTTGCTTCTTGAAAGGACCATTCTTCTTAGCAAATGGCTTCTTCTTAGGAACTTTGGATTTCTCTTTAAGAATGAGCCTGCCACCATTGTCTTCTCTATTTTCATAAGGACACTCGGCTACAAAGTGCAGTCTATCTCCACAGTTGAAGCAAGTTCTCAATCTTGGGCCACTTTCTCTTCTTCCATTTGACCCGTTCTTGCGCTCAAGTTCAGACTTGGCTTTGGCAGGGTCCTTCCAAAAGTTCCTTGCATAGAATGCCATGTACTCACCATGAGCACGTTTGACCTCATCGGGGCAGTCCATGGATATCCTATCAAATGCTCCTTCATCATCCTTTTACTCAGCAACATTGGCTTTGAGAGCCATATTGACACCCTTTTGCATTCCAATGGCCCGAGCACGGGCATCTTCAGCATTCTTTGTCGCCACTTTGAATGGCGCCATTTGTTGCATGACTTCATTGGATGTCATTTGATGATAGTTGTGTATACCTTCCAAGCTCTTCAAATCCGTCGGTTCGAAAGGCATTAAGGCACTCACATACTTCCTTTTTATCCATGCATCATCAATGTGAGTGGCCCCATGCTTCCGAAATGTTGTTGCGATGCCCTTGAGTCTTCTATACATGTCCTCATGGTTTTCACCATCCAACATGTAGAATCCCTCAGCTTCGTTACTAAGGGCATCATACCGGTTTCTTCTCATGCTTTCATTTCCAACAAAAAGGTCTGTAAGAGCATCCCATGCCTCTTTAGCCGTGTTGAGATGTTCAATGTGTGGCATGTCCTTGGGACCCACACCAAGTTGTATCATGTGGAGAGTAGTGGCATTCAACTGGCTATCCACAACTTCCCTTCTTGTTAGATTGGTTTGATCTCCAACATGAAGGCCTTCTTCAATGATCCTCCACAATTCAATAGAGGAGCTGCAAACATGAGATTTCATTAGAAATTGCCATTGGTTAAAAGAAGATGTAGTGAGCTTGGGTGGATCACCCCTATTGTTTATATGAGGATGAGGTATAGGTGGGTCGGGGGAATATACGTGGCGAACCTCACTATATTCCTCCTTACCACTTCCCTTTTTGGAGGTGGAACCATTTAGTTTTTCACCTTCCACATCATCATCCTTGGATCCGGTGTTACCCTTTTCCTTAGATGATGGTGAGGGAGCCTCAGAGGAGGATGGAGATGGGGCTATGGATGATGTAAGGCGAGCAATCATTTGATTCACCTCCTCCATCTTGGCCTCAAAGGATTTCAACAAGGTTGTTTCCAACGACTTGAGATCATCCATTGTGACCTTATCCACAGCCTCATTTCCATCATCCCTTGTACCCATACTACTCTTAGGCGGTTAAGCCCGAATTAAGAGCCAGGGCTCTGATACCAATTGAAATGGATCGTATGGGCACCTAGAGGGGGGGTGAATAGGTGCTATACCAATTTTTAATTCTTTTTCAATTTTAGGCTTAGCACAAAGGTAAATTCTCTAGATAAACTAATGTGTGGAATTTCCCTATATGCAAACCTATCTACTAGCAAGTAAGGAGCGAGTGGAAGAGGAACGAGTGAACCGAAGTGAAGCATGCGGAGACACAGGATTTGTTTGACCGCAGTTCCTTCCTTGTTAAGGGAAGTACGTCTGTGTTGGAGGGGTGGGCGGTACTAAGACCACCACGCCACAAAAGGCCTCACCCTGTTCTCCGATGGATCTCGCCACAACAGGCCTGATCCACCTTCCACTATAGGTACCCTTCGAGGCGGGCACCGGCGCCTTTACACAACTAGCGGGGCAACAACTCCACAATAACTTGGAGGCTCCCGAAAAGACAACAAGCTGCCACAAGAACAAAGTTGTCAAATACAATAACACGATCTAGGTATTAACGAGAATACTAGATCAGGGATTTCTCCAAGTGAATGGAGAGGAGTTGAAGTGCTTGATTCTTGATGTTGATGATGAACTTCTCCTCCTTCAATTCCACCAAAGATCAAGACCTTAGGGTGGTTGAAGTGGGAGATCGAGATTTAGAGCTCTTGCACAGGGTCTGGTCAAATTCGAATGAATCAAGAGTTCTGGACGTTGGGGAAGAAGGAGTACTTATACCCCCTTCCAAAAACTAGCCGTTGCACACTTTGGGGGCTAGATTATCCGGACCAAGTGAGGGCTGGATTATCCGGTATGGGGAAACTCCGCCCCAGACTCAGAATATCCGGCAGAAAATTCGTCCCCTCTCTGAGCGTCGCGCCGAGCTTGCCCTTGATCAACTTCTGGGGGCCGGATTATCCGACCCTATGCGAAGGCCGGATTATCCGGCCTGGGGAGAAAAACCGCCCCAGCTCGGATTTTCCGGTAGAAAATCCGACCGGATACTGAGCGACGCGCCTTGGCTCCTTTTGCTCGAAAACTGGGGGCCGGATTATCCGGCCCTTGCGAAACCCGGATTATCCAGCCTAGGGAGGAAAAACCGCCCCAGTTCGGATTTTCTGGGAGAAAATCCGCCTGGACACTGAGCGACGCGCCTTGGCTTCCTTGAGAGATGAGGTAGGCCGGATTATCCGGCCCTTGAAGGGGCGGATAATCCGGCCCCCCTCAAAACTTCATGCACACTTAGCGCACATGAAAAGTATCCATAGTATTGTTATCTAACACGCAAAACATAGAAAAACATGAAATGCTCTTTCAGCATGCGCCGCTCCGCCATAACCCCAGCACCTCCCCAGACACGCCCTTTTCCCGCTGCGCGACCAGCAGCCACTGCACACCGCGTCGAGCACCGCCTCTGCTGTGTAGAGCGTCGCCCATTCCCGACCAAACACCATCGCCCCTAGCATCACCTTTATGTCGTAGCTGACCGCCAGGATGAAAGCCACCGTCTGCCTACACCGCCCATGCCTCTAGCGCCCTGTACCATCGTTACCGACGAGCTCACCGTCGCCTTCACGGTCTCCTCGTCGAGCCTATATAAGGAGCCCTCCCTAGCACAAACTCCTCACACCACTCAACTCCCCTCTCCCTCAGAACCACCTCACAGCATCGCCGGAGCCGCTCGAGCAGCCGTTCGCCGGAATTGCGCCGGAGTTCGCCGTAGCAGAGAAGAAAGGGGGCCGACGATTTCGTCCACCCCAGGAGCCGTCGCGACCTCGCCTGAGCCTGTCGGCGTCTTCTTGTTTGATCACCCCCTATCGCCACACTAGATGGAGCCCTGGTATGCCCCCATTGAACCCCCACCGAGCCGCTAGGGTTCCGTCTCGCCGGCGACCTGTCTGTCGTCGACGACGAGCCACGACCGTCGATCTAGGTTCTAATCGTGCGGTCCACATCGCCTCGTACCGCTTCGCGTTAGAAGAGCCGCTGACATATGGGACCCCCCTGTCAGCTGTCCTCTGCGCCGCGGAGTGTCACTGGGCCGGCCCGTTTAGTTTCCCGCGCTGGCCCTAGAATTCAAATAAGTGTTTTTCATTTTAGACTTAAACTTAATTCTGTCCCCTTGTTTAAAAATCAATTCAGAAAGATTTACTTAATCAAAACAGAGACTTTTCTACATTCAAACATTTTGCAAAAATCAACCATAATAGCTTTGGAGTTGATTCCACCTCTCAAAAATCACATTTTAATATACCTATCTGAATACGTCATAATATTTAGGTTTGCATTCAGTGAATTTGGACTAGTACCAAAATAATGCTATATAGGCATTTCTAGTCACTTTAAATCATTAAATATTAATCTTAAACTTTATAAAATGTGATCCAACATTTAAGTCCCATTTCCATGTATTAGAATATGTGGTGATGACATGTGTCCACATGATCCCATATTTTAATTGGAGAATATTAAATCTTAGTTAATTTCAATGAGTAGAAATTACTTTTCTCCAATAAAATAAATGAAACTACTTCATTAAAATCTTGTGATGAATGTAATGATACTAGATCATAAAATGTGTGCCTTAGTGTGCTAAATAGACTAGTTAAGTATTATTTGGTGATTGTGTATCCCGTATGTATTTATAGACGACTGTACCGACCAAGTCTACGAGGAGGAGGAGTTCTACCCCGAAGAAGAAGAGGAGAATTTCAACCACTGCACCAACCAAGGCAAGCTATTATTAGCAAGCTAGAATTAAGCAAGATAACCTAAGCAAGATGCATTAGGCATGCTTGGGTTATACCCTTCTTGATTTATACCAATTCCAAGTTTTACTTACAAACTTTACTTTCTTTTACTTTACCAAAGTTCTTTACTTGGTTTATAGATAGCATAAAGAGTATAAAACTTGGCCTATCTAGTTAGCCTTAGATATCATTCTATGGCATGAGATTGAGATTAGCATCCCACCTTAGTGAACACTCTTAACTTAGTAGTTTAGAGCTAAACCAAAAACTTGATCACTTTAGATGGGAATACTTGGTGAAAATGACTTGTGAAAACCTTGGAATGATGAGTCATTCTATTGAGATGTTTTGACATGTGTTAAAAACACAAATGGTTTATGATGATGAAAATGTTGAGGCATGAGCCTTAGCCCCTTTATAAAAACTGATGGTTGGGTTCGGATGCGATACCATTCCAATTTTACTATACAATCACAATACCTGAATTGGGTAAGGCTTAGCCGGAAATTTATATGCATTAGTATTAGTTCCCTCGCGGGAGAGGTTTGAGCTGAGGCTACCTCTCAATGTTGTCCACCTATGCAGTGCCCAGGATTGCAGATGGCCATGGCTGAGAGGCCAAGCTCATAGGAGAGGTGCTTATACTAGAGTGTGTAAAGGAAAGGTTATGTTTGATTATCTGCATACTAAGTATGATGATTCAGGGTTATCCCTGACAGATGTATCGAATTTTATGGTGAAAGTGTACCACCTCTGTAGAGTGTCAAACAATTCGAATAGCCACGTCCGTGGTTATGGATAGTTGGAGTGGCCATACTGTTCCGTTGTCAGATGTTTTCAAAATGACTTATGAAATGAATTGTGACATGACTTGACCACAACATGGTTGTGACTATGAAAACTAAGTTTCCACTTAGGTGATTTTAGAACTTTATTTTATCTTTCTTTGTTTCTGAACTCAGCTTAGGTTTCAAACTTAACTTTACAAATAAACTTAGAGTTTAGCATTCCTACTAGAACTATCTTACTTGTTAGTGATAGTTTACGAGTACTTAAAGAGTACTCATGGCTTTGTCCCTGACTATTCCCGTGGCCAGACTATGAGGAGGACTATCCGGAAGGAGGACAGCAGGACGGCTACAACAACTAGGATCATCTCCCATCGTCAGCATTGCCTGTGACGTTGAAGATGGAGCCCACCGCTACGCTTATTATTCTGCTACTTGTTTGTACTAAGACTGGATCATGAGATCTTTTATTTGTGTAAGATCTTATTATGGTTTGTAATGGATGAGGTACTGTGATATCTAATCTGTCATGTCTCGTAAAAATGATAATCCTGAGATTGCGATGTATGGCATAACAGGCATCTGGGATTAAAAATCCGGGTGTTGACAATCTATTCTTGCGTTTGGAATATGTGGGATAACACACTGCACACAAATTCAAATGAATTGAACTAAAATCACACAAATTCAAATGTAGTCAATTAATTTCACACAAAATCACATGAAGTCAACTAAATGGACAAATTCAGAAAATGTACCTCAAGAATGGATGGAATGTCTATTTCTTCATCCCCCAATAATATTATTATGAATTTGCTCAGCCAAGCTGTCTAGATATGTTTGGTGTCCCTTTTGTGATTACCTTTACCATAAATTGAGCAATGTATTGTCACTCTTGCCTTTGTAAATATTTTCAGTCCCTTCTTTATTCTCTCTATAGGTGCCTTCTTGCTATTTGTCTTTGGCCTACCCATAACTTTGGTGAACTAAGGTGGATGAATGGGTTGTGCACTCGTTTTTTCCAAAAGGGGTCTCCCTCTTAGTGCTAACAAAGTCATCAACCTTTGGGCATAAATTAAAGAAAAACTTAGCAAATGGAAAGCTATTTGTAGCAGCGGCATCGACCTCCAGGATTCTCACAATTTTCTTCAATCTTTACCCTTCTAAACGATATCCTAGGGATGCTGATCATGCGCCCATCGTCAGCTCCACCACCACCAACATTGCCATGAGAGAAGAAACAAGGTGGGAAAGAAGAAACAGGTAGTACTGTATACCAGCGGGTCTTCACTGTGCTAGCGGTAGTACATGACATGGGGGATCGAGACGTAATCGATGACAAGGACGATCTTGATGGTGCCACGAATTGCTCCTGCTCCATCGTTGTGAACTGCTTGAGGTGGTTCTGGACGAACATGTAAGGAAAGAAACTGAAAATAGTAGAATTTGGGGGCCCTTTCCACTTATTTGTCACCGCCCACATGTAGAAGGATCCAATATATTATTTGCTTGTTCTTTTGTGGACTGAATTGCAAAATCATAAATCTAGCCAGACGGGCAACTGGATGGTTCAGAATGTTTTGACTAACTTTGATCATCCTATGCAAGTTGTGGTAGCTCCACTGTGTTTTTTTGCAAAACCAGTACAAACGCAGATGCTCACAAATACGCACATACACTCATCCCTATAAACGCACGCACGCACATACCCTACCTTATGAGCATCTCCGAAAGGCTGAGTCTTGAGGCTGATACGACGGGTCTTCAGCTTGACGAAGTCATCACATGCGCCTCACTATCGACAGGAACGTCGCCTACCATTGGAATATTCCCTTTTTTCTGAGACACCAAAGTATCAAACCTGGGGTATGAACTCTGGTAGGTTGGGGGTGTCACTGTCCTCCTAATCATCCAACCACGGGTTGGTTCTCACATCCAGTGTACACTTTGCAAGATGTGGTACTAAAACGCAATCTGGATATACATTACAAGTTGTGAGTTTAAAAGTGTAATTAGCTCTTTTCTATATAGTTGGTTGACTTTGACAGAAAAATAATGCACGTCTTATTTTAGGAAGGAGGCACACTTTTTTAATAATGGAAATTTACTTCCTACGAAAAAATCTTAGCATTTATTTGCAATAACAAATTAATATCTCTCTCCCTTATCTAGAGGATGAGTGTTAGTAACAGTTTAAATGCCAATTAAATATTCCCTCCGAATCCTAATTAATGTTTTCAGATTTGTCTAGATTTAGATATATCTAGTCATATTTTGTGCTAGATACATCCGAATCTAAATAAATATGAGAACATTAGGATTACTTAGGATCAGACTGAATAGCATTTACTCCCCGTGTATTACTCTCGAATCCTTTTATTTACTGGTATTTTCCTTTGACAAATTGTTCAAAGCTTCTAAATACTCGAGTTGGATGTGGGTGTAGCTAGCAATAGCAATAGCTTCCGTGTGCCTATAAAAGGAGGTGGAAGCTGGCCGGTACTGATCACTCGAGCCGGTAGCTCTCGCTGTATTCAGTAGATCAAGTTCCGACCAATGGCTCAGGGAAGTGGCAGTGTTCGCGCCGTGGCGCTGGCGTTGGTCGTCCTCTGCGTGCTCCTCCACGGCGAGCTCGCCGAGTCGACGGTGTACACGGTCGGCGACAGCGGCGGATGGACCTTCGGCTCCGAGAGCTGGTCCCAGGGCAAGAGCTTCCGCGCCGGCGACGTGCTATGTGAGTGCTCAGGCCGCAGTACCGTGGGCTCTGGCTCCGCTGCTCTGTTATACATATCTGACATATATGGCATGTTTTGCGTGTAGTGTTCAAGTACGCGCCGGGTGCGCACAACGTGGTGGCGGTGGACGCGGCGGGGTACAGGTCCTGCAGCGCGTCGGGCGGCGCCAGGACGTACAGCTCCGGCAACGACCGCGTCACGCTCTCCCGCGGCGCCAACTACTTCATCTGCAGCTTCCCAGGCCACTGCGTCGCCGGCATGAGGTTGGCCATCACTGCGGCCTGATCCATGTGCCAGCGTCCGTCCGGCCGGCCGGTGTGCTTACTGTAACTTAGTTTCCTTTGAGTAACTGAAATTTAAAACGGTGAATGTTTCTGGAGTACCGTGTATTAGCTTTGTGGGGGTGAGAAAAATATAATAAAAGTATTACTCATTCCCACCCAAATTACTTGATTTAGATTTATGTAAATTCACCAACGAAGTATAACAAAGTTGGAGAAGACCCTGATTTCACGAACGAAGTCGGCAGTATCATGAAGAACAAAAGGCAGGGCACAAAGTAAAAGCCCCCCCCCCCCCCCCCAACCCAACCCACCAATGCCCCTACGAGTTCGAAAATGCTACTATCTCCATTCTCCGTTTCTACGAATAAGACGCCGCACACCTTTTAAGACGAATTTTGATCCAAAAAAATTGAGCAACCGTATCTTGAGTGATTTTGATTTATCTAGTATGTAACTATGCACTTACTTCGATTCAAATTAATGGAATCAGATTTGTTTAGATTCAGATGTATTAGTGCTAGATACATCTGAATCTAGACAAATCAGAGTATTAATTTGGATCGCAGGAAGTACTAAAATGCATCTAGATACACCGGACTCTAGACCAATCCAAGTTACTTATTTCAGGATGGAGAGGGTATATAATTAGTATTGTTAGATTCATATTGAAAAATACTTTTTAATGAAAATAATTTTATACCAACAATCTTCATATATTTAAAGTATATTTTTTATCAAAGAAAAATATGCAAAACAAGGGCGCCTTATTTTTTTAAACGGAGAGAGTACATGGGTAGGTGGAACTCCTCCCGCCTACCTCCGAAAAAGAAAAATCCTAGTAAATTAAGTAAAAACAATCGAAATAAATGTTTGCATGTAGAGGCCGCATCTATCTATGTGCGTGATTTTTGGCCTACCGAAACTCGAAACTATGTAGCTTGGACGAAAATAATAAAGTTCAAATAAACAGTAAAAGGGGCGCCTAAGTTTCAGCCTTGATAACTATATAATTTAATGTTACGGTAAGTAAAGTCGGGTCCGGAGTACCCATGTCCTGAAAATACCTACTGCTACGAGTTCACCACCACGGCTTCCTTCATCATGAATGCCACCGATCAAGGCGTGTCAGTTGCGTACGAGGAGGTCACGAACCGTCGGTTTGTGACGTTATTTTGGCTAACTCTTTTCTGTACTTTATTCCGGTTAAACCTGACAGGTCAACCAACATTATTCACATTGCTCGTTAGGTTTAACTTCATTCGTCCATTCTCCATAAAAATAAGAAACCAAAGTGAGATGTTACAATAACCTATGAAATGTCATTGAACCTCAACACTTATGACATACCCTCTATTTTGAAATGGGTAACATTTTACTTGATGGGAGTGGTTCTCATAGTGACCCCTTTATTTCAAAATCATAAGGCTTCCCCATGTAGGCAACATGTTCATGAAAAATATTAGGTGGTAAGGCTTTCTGTTAGCGGATCCGCAAGCATACGAGTAGTACTAATGCTTAACATTAATAGTATGATCAGGAATTCTATCTTTCTCAACATGATACTTTATATCAATGTGCTTGGCAACATCACTTGACTTGTTGTTACTCGTATAGAAAACTGCGGGTTCTATTGCAGTGCAATACACGTGGTCTAGAAATGGTGTCAGCCACTTCAACCCCGGGAATGAAATTTGTTAGCCATATAGCCTGCCCATTGGCCTCATAACATGCTATAAATTATACTTGCATTGTAGATAAAGCAGTTATTGTTTGTTTTGAGCTTTTCCACGATATGGCTCCTCCAGCAAGTGTGCACACATAACCTGGTGTGGATTTCTTACTCATAACCGGCATAATCAGCATCTGAATAGCCAATATTTTCTAGGCTATCAGACCTTTTATATGTAAGCATGTAGTCCTTAGTGCCATACATATAAAGCAATACTTTCTTTGTGGACTTCCGGTGGTCTAGTCCTGGATTTGATTGGAATCTAGCTAGCACCCCGGTTATAAAACCCAAGTCAGATGGTGTGCAAAATTGTGCATACATGATGCTTACGGCAGATAAAACATAAGGAACTGACTTCATATGCCCAATGTCAATTTGGTTCTCCAGACATTGAAATGTTCTAAACTTATCGCTCTTGAATATTGAGATGGAGCACTTATGCATATTGTATTTATTTAGTACTCGCTCAAAGTATGCCTTTTGTGATAGTTCCAATACACCTTTAGACCTATCCTAATGAATCTCTATGCCAAGGACATAGGAGGCTTCACCAAGATCTTTCATATTAAAATTAGAAGACAAAAAATTATTGGTCTCATGCAACATATCCTTATCGCTGTAAGCCAACAATATGTAATCCACATACAAGACTAATATTGTGAATCTACTGCCCTTAAACTTGACAGAAACACAGTTATCCATAACATTTTCCGTAAAACCAAAAGTTCTAATAATCTAGTCTAACTTGAGATACCGCTATCTTGAAGCTTGCTTTAATCCATAGATGGATTTCTTTATAAGACATGCCAAACGTTCCTTTCCATCCATGACAAAACCTTCCGCCTGAGTCATGTAAACATCTTCTTTTAGGTCATCATTTAGAAATTTCATCTTAGCGTCCATTTGATGCAATTATAGGTCAAAAGCCTCTAGAGCCATGGTAATCCTGAAATAATCTTTAGATGCACAGGAAAGAAAGTCTCATGGTAATATTGAAGTGTTTCACAGCATAGTAAATCAAAATTTTCTACGGAAACGAACAGAGGGAAAGCCAAGATCTAATCTAGGAGATGCAAACAACGAGAGAGATTGGATTAGATCTTCATACCCTTGAAGATTCGCACAGCGGAATGTTCGTCGGAACGTGGGTGATGTAGTCGTACTCGCTTCTCCTCCTCGCGATCCGATCCGGTCTAGCACCACAAGTGGCGGTGCCTCCGTGAGATGCACACGTGCGGCACCTCGATGTCTCCTCCTTCCTCGGACCAGCAAGTAGGGTGGAGAGATAGATTGGATCTACAACACGACGGCGTGGTGTATATGGTGGAGAATTTCTGCAGCAGGGCTTCGCCTACAAACAGTCGGGAGGGAGAGAGGAGGGCAGCAGGGCAACTAGGGTTTGGAGGAAGGTGTGTAGGGTAGGGAGGGGGCGCACCAGCCCTCTATATATAGAGGGGGGTGCGGCCAGCCCTTGCCCATCCTCCAAGCCTATCTCTAGTTTAAACGATTTAAACTCTCCCTTCTAGAAACCCTATCTTATCTCTAGTTTAAACGATTTAAACTTATCTAGGATCGGCTGGGCCCTATGGGGCCTTGTGCCCCTGGCCCAATGCAGCCAGGACACTCCCTCATAGGCCCATGCCCCCTCCCGGAAGGTGGGACCACGTTGGCCCCCTTCCGGAAGGTTCTAGAAGCTTCCGGTACAATACCGATTAACCCGGAACAATTCTGAACTCCAAAAACCGCACTGCCTTATATGAATCTTATTCTCCGGACCATTCCGGAACCTCTCGTGATGTCCCGGATCCCATCCGAGACTCCGAACAAAAATTCATAAACCAAGTATCCAATCTATCCTAGCGTCGAGACACGTTAAGTGTGTGACACTGCGGGTTCGAGAATATGCAGACATGATCTTCTATCAATAATCAACAGCGGGGTCTGGGCACCCATATTGACTCCCACACATTCATCGATGATCATATCGGATGAACCACGATGCCAGGATTCAATCAATCCCATATATATATTCCCTTCGTCTCGCGATATTTTACTTGCCCGAGATTCGATCGTCGGTATCGTCATACCTAGTTCAATCTCGTTCACAGCAAGTACTTTACTCGTTCCGTAATCCGATATCACTTTGTGATTAACTCCTTAACCACATGCTTGCAAGCGGTGTTGATATCGATTACCGAGTGGGCCCGAAGTATATCTCTCCGACTTGGGAGGGACAAATTCCATCTCGATACATACAACCCAACAGATACTTTCCGATCACCTGAGAGACCTTTATGATCACCCTCTCATAGGATGACGTTTGATGACCTCAAAGCTTTCTTCCGATACCAGGGAGTTGTATTATCTCATGGTCTAAGGAATACAATATTTGACATGAGAAAAGCTTCGCAAAGACGAACACGATGAAACGATCTAATAGCTTTGCTTAGTTTGGGTCTATCCACCACATCATTCTCCAATGATATGATCTCATTATCAATTGACAACTCATGTCTATGGTTAGGAAACCTTAACCATCATTGATCAATGAGCTAGTCCATAGAGGCGTACTAGGGACACGGTGTTGTTCACAAACCACACAAGTATTAATGTTTCCGCTTAATACAATTCTAGCATGGAATATAAACTTTATCATGAACAAGAATTATAATAATAACATCTTTATTATTGCCTCTAGGGCATAATTCCAACAGTCTCCCACTTGCACTAGAGTCAATAATCTAGTTTACATTTGGCAACAATCTCACACCCATGGCACTGAGGTGCTGATCATGTTTTACACGTGGAAGAGGTTTAGTCAATGGATCTGCGACATTCAGATCTGTATGTACTTTGCTAATCTTCAGATATCCATCTGCTATATAATCTCGGATTATATGAAACTTGCGGTTGATATGCTTAGTCTTTGGAAGATATCTTGGTTCCTTAGCGAGTGCTATGGCACCAGTGTTGTCACACAATATCTCCAGTGGGTCCAATGCACTTGGAACCACGCCAAGCTCAGTGATGAAGTTTCTGATCCAAACTCCTTCACTTGACGCTTCTGCAGCAGCCATGTATTCCGCTTCTACTGTAGATCCCGCGATCACGCTTTGCTTGCAGCTTCTCCAGCTCACAGCCCCTCCATTCAAAATATACACGTATCCTGTCTGAGATTTACAATCATCCTTGTCGGTGTCGAAACTAGCATCGATGTAACCTTTTACGACGAGCTGTTCATCACCCCCATAGACTAAGAACATTTCTTTAGTCCTATTTAGGTACCTTAGGATGTTCTTCACGGCTGTCCAGTGTTCCACTCCTGGATCACTTTGATATCTGCTCGTCAAACTAAGAGCATTGGACACATCCGGTCTAGTACACAGCATGGCATACATGATGGAGCCTATGGCCGAGGCATAAGGCACTTTGCTCATAGCTTCCCTATCATTTACCGTAGCTGGACACTGAGTCTTGCTCAATATCTTACCTGACAACATAGGCACTGAACCTTTCAATGCCTTATCCATTCTGAACCTTTTCAGAACTTTGTCTAGGTATGTACTCTGGCTTAAAGCTATCAGGCGTCTTTGTCTATCTCTATAGATTTTGATGCCCAATATATAAGCAGCTTCACCTAGGTCTTTCATTGAAAAACACTTGTTCAAATAACTCTTCACATCGTTAAGCATGTCGATGTCATTTCCAATAATCAATATGTCATCCACATACAGTACCAGAAACGTCACCGAGCTCCCAATCACTTTCTTGTAGATGCAAGCTTCGTAGCAATTTGGAACAAATCCAAAGCTCTTGATCACTTGATCAAAACGAAGGTTCCAACTCCGAGATGCTTGCTTCAGTCCATAAATGGAACGCTGAAGTTTGCATACTTTATCAGCATCCTTAGGATCGACAAAACCTTCGGGTTGCATCATATACAACTCTTCATCAATGTTGCCATTGAGGAAAGCAGTCTTGACATCCATTTGCCATATTTCATAATCATGAAACGCAGCAATTGCTAATAAAATCCGAATGGACTTAAACATCGCTACGGGAGAGAAAGTCTCATCGTAGTCAACACCTTGAACTTGTCGAAAACCTTTCGCAACAAGCCGTGCTTTATAGACGGTAACATTACCATCTGCGTCCGTTTTCTTCTTGAAGATCCATTTGCACTCAACGGCCTTTCGGTCGCTAGG
Source organism: Avena sativa (assembly GCA_916181665.1). Classification (NCBI taxonomy): domain Eukaryota; kingdom Viridiplantae; phylum Streptophyta; class Magnoliopsida; order Poales; family Poaceae; genus Avena; species Avena sativa. Next base: position 70,292,058 of record OV702292.1, read on the forward strand.
AGGGTCCACCAAAGTCCATACATGGTTTTCGCTCATGGATCCCAATTCGGATTTCATGGCTTCTAGCCATTTCTCAGAGTCTGGGCTCATCATCGCTTCCTCATAGTTCGTAGGTTCACTGTCTTCTACTAACAAGACTGTCAAGACAGGGTTTCCGTACCACTCAGGAGAGGCACGCGACCTTGTCGACCTGCGACGTTCAGTAGCAACATCGTCTGAAGCTTCATGATCCTTGTCATTAGCTTCCTCTATTGTTGGTGCAGGCGGCACTGGAACAATTTCAGGTGCTGCGCTACTCTCCAATTCAAGAGAAGGTTCAATAACCTCGTCTAGCTCTACTTTCCTCCCACTCACCTCTTTCGAGAGAAACTCCTTCTCAAGAAAGGAACCGTTCTTTGCGACAAACACTTTGCCTTCGGTTCTGTGATAGAAGGTATACCCAATAGTTTCCTTAGGGTATCCTATGAAGACGCATTTCTCCGCTTTGGGTTCGAGCTTGTCCGGCATCAACTTCTTGACGTAAGCTTCGCATCCCCAAACTTTAAGAAACGACAACTTAGGTTTAGCACCAAACCACAGTTCATACGGTGTCGTCTCAACGGATTTAGATGGAGCCCTATTTAAAGTGAATGCAGCGGTTTCTAATGCATAACCCCAAAATGATAACGGCAAATCAGTGAGAGACATCATCGATCGGACCATATCTAATAGGGTTCGATTCCGGCGTTCAGACACACCATTGCGCTGTGGTGTTCCGGGTGGCGTGAGTTGTGAAACGATTCCACTTGCTTTGAGATGCGTGAGAAAATCATAACTCAAATATTCGCCCCCACGATCGGATCGTAGAAACTTAATCTTTCTGTTACGATGGTTCTCTACTTCATTCTGAAATTCTTTGAACTTTTCAAACGTTTCAGATTTATGTTTCATTAAATAGATATACCCATATCTACTTAAGTCATCGGTAAAAGTGAGAAAATAGCGATATCCACCGCGCGTCGAAACACTCATCGGTCCGCATACATCGGTATATATGATTTCCAACAAGTCCGTTGCTCGCTCCATCATATCGGAGAACGGGGTTTTGATCATCTTGCCCATGAGGCATGGTTCGCATGTGTCAAATGATTTAAAATCAAGAGACTCCAAAAGTCCATCAGAATGGAGTTTCTTCATGCGCTTTACACCAATATGACCTAGACGACAGTGCCACAAATAAGTAGTATTATCACTATCTACTTTGCATCTCTTAGCCTCAATGTTATGGATGTGTGTTTCATCCCTTTTGAGATTTAGAAGAAATAAACCATTCACAATAGGTGCATGACCATAAAAGATGTTACTCATATAAATAGAACAACCATTATTCTCCGATTTAAATGAATAACCGTCTTGCAATAAACAAGATCCAGAAATAATGTTCATGCTCAACGCAGGCACATAATAACACTTATTAAGGTTTAAAACTAATCCCGAAGGTAAAACTAAGGAGAGCGTGCCGACGGCCATCACATCAACTCTTGATCCGTTGCCAACGCGCATCGTCACCTCATCCCTCGCAAGTCGCCGTCTATTCCGTAGCTCCTGTTTCGAGTTACAAATATTAGCAACTGAACCGGTATCAAATACCCAGGCACTACAACGAGGGCTAGTAAGGAAAACATCAATAACATGTATATCAAATATACCTTTGATGGTGCCAGCCTTCTTGTCCGCTAAGTACTTCGGACAGTTGCGCTTCTAGTGACCCTTGTCCTTGCAATAGAAGCACTCAGTGTCCGGCTTAGGACCAGACTTGAGCTTCTTCTCAGCAGGGGCAACGCGCTTGCCGCCGCTTTTCTTGAAGGGCTTCTTTGCACCTTTACCTTTCTTAAAGGAGGGCTTGTTGACCATCAACACATGATTATCCTTTTTGATGTCCACCTCCGCAGCCTTCAGCTTTGCGAAGAGCTCGGTGATCGTATCAGTGGAACCAATCTGATTGTGAGTCACTAGAAAACTTTTGTAGCTGGGAGGGAGTGATTGCAGAACCCTGTCAATCTTGAGCTCCTCTGGAATCTTGCAGTCCAGTTGCTCAAGGCGTTGAGTGTAGCCCGACATCTTAATGGCGTGCTCACTAACGGAACTCCCTTCCTCCATCTTGCAGTTAAAGAACTTCTCAGAGATCTCATATCTCTCAGAACGGGCCTGAGTCTGAAACATGGTTTTCAGCTCCTCGAGAATCTCAAAGGGCCCGGGATAGTTTTCAAAACGATTTTGAAGTTCCGGTTCCATAGCAAACAACATGGTGCTCTTAATCACACCATAATCATCTTTGCACGACTGATAGACAGCTTTCTCATCAGCCGGCGCAGTTGCAGCAGGGGGGTCACCTAACGCTTTCCCAAGGACATAGTCCTTTTGTCCGCCAGACAGAATGATTCTAAGATTGCGGAACCAGTTGATGAAGTTAGACCCATTGTTTCTAAGCTTTTCTTTCTCAGCAAAAACATTGAAGTTGAAGTTGGACTTGGCCATGTGATCTACAGTATTTGCAAGTACAATTTAGACTATGTTCATGATAAATAGTTCAACTTAATCAAATTACTAGATGAACTCCCACTAAATTCAACATCCCTCAAGTTGTTTAGTGAACACGATCCAAATTCACCACACCTAATCCGATCTTCACGAGAAGAGATGTGGCTTCAATGGTGGACAATGAAGTGTCGATCATATCATTCATATGAGGCTCGTCAAGTCAAACCCAAGTATTTCCGCGTGTGCAAAACTGGCTTGCACCCGTTGTATGTGAGCGTAGAGTCTATAGCACCCGATCATCACGTGATGCTTGGACACGACGAACTTTCGCAACGGTGCATACATGGGGAGAACACAGTTTTATCTTGATCTTTAAGTGAGGAATCATCTTATAATGCTACCGTCGCGATCTAAGCATAATAAGATACATAAAAGGATAAACATCACATGCATATAACTTTATGTGACATGGTATAGCCAATCTTCGCGCAATGATCTGCATCTTGTGCGTTCCGGCATGATCTCCATCACTTCACCATGATTGCCTCCACCACGAATAGCAACTACAACTATTGCTAACTACTTAGCGATAAAGTAAAGCTATTACATGGCGTATAAGAAGTTGACTCGCAGGTCATACACAATTATAAAGACAACCATATGGCTCCTGCCGGTTGTGTACTCATCGACATGCAAGTCGTGAAACATTACAAAACATGATCATCGCATACAATATACACATCACATCTTGGGCCATACCATATCACAGAAAACACTCCCTGCAAAAACAAGTTAGACGCCTCTACTTTGTTGTTGCATGTTTTACGTGGCTTATGAGAGTAGATGCTAAGAACGATTCTTACCTACGGAAAGCCACAACGGTGATATTATGGTTGCCAAACTCCGGTGTTAATCCCATGACAACTATAGTGAGAGAAACTGACATCCACCAGCCGCATGTATGGTACAAGCCACACGTCAAGTGCGGAGCCGGTCTCGCGAACGACGTCGCGTAAGGTTGGCCTGGACCGCTTCAATCTCAATATCAAGGGTCATAAGAAGAACACAAACAAGAGGCTTGCAACAGAAAACATCAACGCCCGCAACAATCATGTTGCGTTCTACTCGTGAAACACATCTACGCATAGATCTAGCTCTGATACCACTGAAGGGTTTCGCAGCATAGTAAATCAAAATTTTCTACGGAAGCGAACAGAGGGAAAGCCAAGATCTAATCTAGGAGATGCAAACAACGAGAGAGATTGGATTAGATCTTCATACCCTTGAAGATTCGCACAGCGGAACGTTCGTCGGAACGTGGGTGATGTAGTCGTACTCGCTTCTCCTCCTCGCGATCCGATCCAATCTAGCACCACAAGTGGCGGTGCCTCCGTGAGATGCACACGTGCGGCACCTCGACGTCTCCTCCTTCCTCGGACCAGCAAGTAGGATGGAGAGATAGATTGGATCTACAACACGACGGCGTGGTGTATATGGTGGAGAATTTCTGCAGCAGGGCTTCGCCTACAAACAGTCGGGAGGGAGAGAGGAGGGCAGCAGGGCAACTAGGGTTTGGAGGAAGGTGTGTAGGGTAGGGAGGGGGCGCACCAGCCCTCTATATATAGAGGGGGGTGCGGCCAGCCCTTGCCCATCCTCCAAGCCTATCTCTAGTTTAAACGATTTAAACTCTCCCTTCTAGAAACCCTATCTTATCTCTAGTTTAAACGATTTAAACTTATCTAGGATCGGCTGGGCCCTATGGGGCCTTGTGCCCCTGGCCCAATGCGGCCAGGACACTCCCTCATAGGCCCATGCCCCCTCCCGGAAGGTGGGACCACGTTGGCCCTCTTCCGGAAGGTTCTAGAAGCTTCCGGTACAATACCGATTAACCCGGAACAATTCCGAACTCCAAAAACTGCACTGTCTTATATGAATCTTATTCTCGGACCATTCCGGAACCTCTCGTGATGTCCCGGATCCCATCCGAGACTCCGAACAAAAATTCATAAACCAAGTATCCAATCTATCCTAGCGTCGAGACACGTTAAGTGTGTGACCCTGCGGGTTCGAGAATATGCAGACATGATCTTCTATCAATAATCAACAGCGGGGTCTGGGCACCCATATTGACTCCCACACATTCATCGATGATCATATCGGATGAACCACGATGCCAGGATTCAATCAATCCCATATATATTCCCTTCGTCTCGCGATATTTTACTTGCCCGAGATTCGATCGTCGGTATCGTCATACCTAGTTCAATCTCGTTCACAGCAAGTACTTTACTCGTTTCGTAATCCGATATCACTTTGTGATTAACTCCTTAACCACATGCTTGCAAGCGGTGTTGATATCGATTACCGAGTGGGCCCGAAGTATATCTCTCCGACTTGGGAGGGACAAATTCCATCTCGATACATACAACCCAACAGATACTTTCCGATCACCTGAGAGACACCTTTATAATCACCCTCTCATAGGATGACGTTTGATGACCTCAAAGCTTTCTTACGATACCAGGGAGTTGTATTATCTCATGGTCTAAGGAATACAATATTTGACATGAGAAAAGCTTCGCAAAGACGAACACGATGAAACGATCTAATAGCTTTGCTTAGTTTGGGTCTATCCACCACATCATTCTCCAATGATATGATCTCATTATCAATTGACAACTCATGTCTATGGTTAGGAAACCTTAACCATCATTGATCAATGAGCTAGTCCATAGAGGCGTACTAGGGACACGGTGTTGTTCACAAACCACACAAGTATTAATGTTTCCGCTTAATACAATTCTAGCATGGAATATAAACTTTATCATGAACAAGAATTATAATAATAACATCTTTATTATTGCCTCTAGGGCATAATTCCAACAAATATCTATATATGAAGCCTTTTGCCACAAGTATTGCAACCTTTCGACAAACCCTCTAGAGCCATACTTGGAACTGTAGACCATTTGCAGCCTACTCTTTTAGCACCATTGGGAACTTCTACTAAGTCCCAAACATCATTTGAGCCCATAGATTTCAACTCGTCTTCCATGGAAACCTACCACTTGGATGAATTTGTACTTTTAAAGGCTTATTTATATAAGGTTGCATCCTCAACCTTTCATATATCATTTATATCCTCAGTAGAAAAAACTTATTGGTGGCATTCAAAAAAAGGGGTTAGTGGCGTTGAAGCCACACACCACTAATATCACGCCACTAGTAACTTCTACTTGTGGCATGTGGCTCGAACGCCACCGGTATGAAAGTTACTAGTGGCGTTCGAGACACATGCCACCTGTAGAAGTTACCCCTGGTGTGAGCCAGTAACTTTTGTACTGGTGGGGTGTGCGTGGAACGCCACCAGCTACTAAATCACACATGGCGTTGAACAATGTTTAAACACCACTTATAAAAATATGAGAATTTAAAAATAGCAGAATTTACAGAATACAGTAGCAATAACATAAGAAACAGTAGAAAATAAACGAGTTGGTTCACAACATTTTATGAATAAATAGTTTCAAAAAAGAATCACACTACCAAGTTGAATAAGTACACATGTTCTTAACAAACTAAAACATCTCGAGAAAAACCACGACACACTAGAAGTTGCACCACTTGGAGTACGACTCTGATTCCGACATCGGTTGGTTATTGGGAATGATGATGTCGATGACAAACATCATATGAAGGTTAAGGCGTGAGGTGGTCCTACCGGTGAGGAAGATCTTCAGATTAAAGGAAGTTGTTCCTCCCCTTGCTTGTTGAAGATGATGTGGCCATTTGTCACTATCTTGTACGAGATGACGGTAACATCACCCTGTGCTGTAGCGCGCACTCCAACTACGCCTTCTTCAGGAATATGAAGAGAAGAAACCATTCTCAACGGTATTTTCTAAGATATCTCAATATGCACCATCACACAATATGAATAAAGTAGGAAATTATAGAAAATGGTAAGTGAAAACCTACCATATTGTGTAGTTCCATATGCGTCATTGTAAGGCGAGTGAAAAATGATAGCTCGATGAAGGAATCCATTGGAGGATAGTTGTTGATGAGGTACCGCTCCTCACTATCGGTAAGCTTGTACCTTTTGAGCAATAATTGCAGAATCCAATGGGCCTTGCTCCATGTCGTCACCACCCTCCTCATCATCGTTGAAATAAACCATAGTGATTCTCATCCTAGGAGCTCTCCGCATTGCAAAATATAGATACGCACATGCGGTGATTTGATTTTGGGTAGTAAATATTATCCATGTTGAACCTGCAAGGTAAGAAATTGCTCGCTCTTTGCGCATATCAACAATATATGTTTGTCCAAGAGCATGAAATTTCACACTACTTCTTGTATTTCTATTGAATTTCCTCCTTACATTGCATGGAATAGTCTGCATGAAAATCACATTAAATAAATGATAATAGCAATAAAAGGAAAATTGAGTGAATTTACATATGAAATATTATACATATCAAAGAATGTTCAACTCGACCCTCTATGAGGCGGACACTGAATAGTAAGTCTGATATACTTTCATTTCTACAGTCGGTGAAACAAACTTGACAAAGCGTCATGTCCTCTAAAAAAAATATGGTCATCTTACCTCACACCGTGTACTCTACAAAAAATCAATCTAGCACCAGGTCCTCTCTCTACTATATATATGATCAATGTAATCATTTTGTATGTACAAAATGATCAATCTAACACTAGATATAAGAAACTATTCATACTATATCTAGCTAGTATATGAATCAACTACACACATACATATAGATTTACCAACTACACATGTGTATGCTTAATAAAAAATCAGGATCGAAAACTCACCACGCCGGCTTAGACGGAGAGATGGTTGCGGGGCGAGCGTGAAAGCAGCACGATATGGCCTGAAACGATAGCGTAGGCACGGCGCCTCGGGAGGAGACACTGTGGGACGGCAGATGGAGACACGTGTGGTATGTGGATGCTGGCGGTGGACGGTGCGAATGCGATGGCGACACAGCGTAGAGAGGGAAGGGGAAAGGAAGAGAGGGGAAGGGAGAAGACACGGACATCACAGCCACGCGGAGTGGCCGGGCGGATCAAAGACGAGTGAATGTGTAGTGGATTGAGTGTGTGTGTGTGTAGTGGTAGACCAGCTGCCCGCAGGTCGATCAGAGGATATGTTAAGATAAATAGTGGTAGGGTTCAAAATAAGTAAACACCATCCAAAATAATGGTGGCGTTTAGGTAGAAGGAACACCATCACTAAGTTTATCTCGGCTTCATCTGCAGGACCCATATACTTGTGGTGTTTACCTTCTGTGGAATGCCACCAATAGTTTTTACTGGTGGCATTCGCGAACTTTCGATGGCCATTACTATTTGGCATGGTAGTTGTGCCACGTATTTATTGTTGCATGTCACTAGCAAAATGACTGCTATAAGGGTTTTCTACTAGATTTCACTCGTGTAAGTGATATAATCATCTGAGATGAATTTATTTCTCTTCCGTAGTGATTTTCTCACAAGAGGTGGTGGACGAGCATCATTATTTTGGGGATCATTTTCTTCATTCCGGTGAGGCTCTTCATTTTCATTTTTATTAATTCCAGCATCACCATTAGGCTGAGGACCTAAACCATCATATTCAAAATCTTTATATGTTACTCTCTTTTGTATTGAAAGAACGATCTCTTGGATAATCGGGGATGTAGCACGTAGCCGCTTCTCCTCAAGATCGATCTTTATTTTTTCTGTGACTTGATTATCCTCAAAAAATACCACTTGTCAGGGTCTCCAGATATTTAGTGGTGTGACCCTTATACTGCAATATTAAAGATATCCCTTTCCCCTACGTTGGATATCCAACGAAGAAACAACTAATGGTTTTTGGATCTAACTTTGTAAGTTTAGGATTGAAAAGTCTAGTTTAAATGGGACAACCACACACACGTAGATAGTTTAAGCTCGGTTTCCTTTCCGCCCACAACACGTTAGGTGTATTAAAGATTTAGTATATGTGCATTCGTCTTCAAATCCTCTATCCATAGGCTTACTGGCAAATTTGTATGGCTAAGCATGCTTCACACCATATCCACAAGTGTACAATTTCTATGCTAAGCCACACCATTCTGCTGAGGTTCACCGGACATTGAGTACCAGAGAACAATTCCATAACTAGGAACTTGGAAAAGGTCATGGGATTTTCCCATAAGGAGCATCCCAACTATATTATGATCAAAACATACGACTTTAATTTTTTGCATTCAATTGGTTCTGAACTTTGGCTATGAACACTTTGAATCTGACCAAAATTTCCGATTGACCGCGTATAGGCTAAATATACCCATACCAGGAGAAGTCATTTGTAAAGTGATCAACGAATCAAAATTATCTATAGAGGGGTCCTCATATGTCAGTATGAATACATTGGAGAACCCCTTTGGCTCTTACGGATCCTTTCTTAATTATTTTCGTGCATTTTCCTTTAATGCAGTCAACACACACTCATCCTCGCTTCTCTCCCCTATCTGGCAATGCAATGGCACCGCCGCACTCTTCCCCGATTCCAACGAGCCCAGGTCACCTCGACCGCCACCGCGGTCACAGTCGACGTGATTCTTGACGATCTATCGACTGGTCCAATTAGATTCACTGGCGCTTATTCTCTTGGTCGTGTTGAACCCCTCTGGATTTAGGGTGTGGCGATTTGGCGCCACCGCATGCCGGTTGTGTGCCCCTCCCCTCACTTGACTGCTTTGTTGACGTGGTGGTCACGGTGCTGCGGCGGGTTGAGCGATGTGGTGCTCCTCATGCCGCCATGACGCCGTGTCGTGGTTATCACCGTTGATTTTCTCCCTCTTCTTGCTGAGCAAGGACCACCAGGTAATATTCTCTCTCCTCTCTCAGGTTTCGCGGCCTCTCTACCTCTCCTAAAGGTCAGACCCTAATTAGGGTTCTTCCCTGTTATAGGTTCTCCATACATATTTCAGTGACGTGTTTGTGTGGACGTTGACCATGTCTTGCTCAAAAGCTTTAGGCTGAAATCCTACTATGCTCTAGAGTTGTTGCTATTGCCTTATTTGTATATATTGATATCGTAGCTGATGGTATTGGCGGTGATTTGATTGCGCAAGTGTTGGTCACTGAATATACTAGTGTGCGCCTTCTTTGAACTCAAACACCATGTTTGAATTCAGTTATTGTGATAAACCTGATAAGGAATTGTCTGTTAACTTGACAGAGAACTAAATTTGACATGATTCCTAGTGTAACTAGGAAAGTGATTAAATCCCTTGGTTGAATCTTTATTTATTTGGCTTTAATTGCCTTTTACTAAAGCTTGATTCCCCTTATATTTTGATTCCATCTTGTGCTGCCTAAAAGAGAAAGAATGTGTTGTATGGAAATTGATTTCTAGATTCCTACTAGGAAAATGACATGAACATAAATTATGCTTACTAGAAGATGATCAGGAGAACTGTGATGAGTTCTTATATTATTGCTCCTACTGTGATCGTGCTTAGCAGGTTTCTTAATGTTGTCAACAATATAATGGCTTCTATTACCCTTTTGAATTTCTACTATGGTGCCTCCCACTTGGAGTGTGCACAGTGGTGACCAAAGTAGTAGAGCTTGTCGTTGATGCTTGGTGGTAGTAATCCTGTAAGAATTGAGATGTGGTTCTGTATGCTTTTGATAAGAACAAGTACATCTTACTTGGTCTTACTGTTTTTGGATGCTCATTTATTTCTTGGCTGCTTCTAATGGTTACTAAAACATGTACGTTACTGGACAGATATGTGGGAATATATTGATAGGAATAGATGCTTTCCTAAATTCTTTAGTTATGCCTATGATGCAAAGGCTGAGGCCCAAATTCTTAAGAAGATAATACATCTACATGTCCTATGATGACTCGGTACTCCATTTGACTTCAGATTTGAGGACAAATGTACCGCTTCTTTGTTATGCAAATAAACTGATGAGAATAGATACTACCCGGGATCTAGTGATCAACCTGTTATGCACGGTAGATAAGTGAGCTTGGTTCTTGTGCAGATGATCTAGTGTTGGTTCTACTATGCTGCTTGGCCTGGTGCTCCTCCTTCTCCTCTTTAGCTTAGGTTGTTGGCCTTCCCCTCCTAACTACAGATCCTGGCTTGGCCTTCTCCTCCTTGTGCTAGCTGGTCCTGATCCTTACTTAATCTTGGTTCTCTCTTGCTTGTGTTTCACTTTAACTGATGTCCAACTTCTCCTAGCTGCTATCTGACCTTCTCATCTGGGTTGCTGGATGGCTTTCTGGTGATAGTTTGGTGGGATGATCTAGTGTTCGTGTGTGATGTGGAGATGGTGGTGTGAAGTTCTTGGCTGTGAAGTGAAATGGGTAATTCTGGTATTGGTGTAGTGCATACGACCGGTGTTCTTATTGTGGTGGTGACAACACATCACATGCATGATGTGTGTATGCAGGTGGCCCTGCTGTGTGCAAGTACATGTGTTTGTTTTGGCTGGAAATGAAGATCAGATCAAGTAATAACTTGATATTTTCTCAAGTTTTTACCCTTTTGCCTATTTACTTAGTTTGGTGAAACTTGCACGTTGGCCTATAATATTTTTTAGGCAATAAACTTCATAAGAACATATTCTACTTTGGCCCCTAATTACTGCTTAGTGATAAACATAAACAGTGCATCTCACTGTTAACTTCTGAGAGCACTAAACCAAACTAACCCTACTCTTTTCCTTTATTACTTATTTTCTTTTCCTTTATCTTTGCAGGGATCAGGATCAAGAAGAAGCTCAAGACTTTATATAGGAAAGCAACATAGGATTTTTTTACTATTGTAATTTTCTTTTATCCTTTTATTGTAAATAACAATGTAACCTTGTATTATCCAATAAAGCTATTCCTTATTCTTTATTGTATTCTTTTCTTTTTGTTTGCTCCATTTGTACATTGTAATACTCAACAATTGTTATAAACTATTCTTTGGGAGTACAATTACTTGTATTATTAAATATTATTGAATTATAATATCTTTTCTTATAGACAATTATAAGGACTTATATTACCTTAATTATTTATAACAATGCCACTATTCTTTTTGTAACTTATTAATATTCAATTCCTTGTGTCTTTTAGATTATTTCACTATTGTTTAAATAAATAACAATTCTAGTCTTTATTTGAAATAACATTCCATTTTGGAATTACTTTATTATCAGTAATTCAATTTCATTTTTGTTTAAAACTAAATATTTTGTTTTGAATAATCAAACTTGAATTGTGTTCCCTCAAAACACCAAAATCTGCAAAGGTCATGTCGAAGTCCATTGCACTTGCCCTGAAGTCTCCATCAGAACAGGAGAGACCTTGATCCATCTACACCTCTTTTAGGTTTGCGCGAAAACTATTTGGATTTTTTATGCATAAATGCAGATTCACAAGCTGACTTCTGCACTCCTATTTTCCCTAAATGATGGGGCATTACAGGCGCCACCCTTTAGATGAGCAAAAATATAGGGGCGCTTTTGCGCGGCTAACCGATGCGGGTTCGGCTAGAGATGCTCTAAGAAAGTGAAAATATTTTAGTGTCAAATAAGGAATCATGTTAAGAAATAGTATCAAATAAGAAATTCTCTCTACTATATACGTGCATCTCAAATTCGTGCAATCCAAATTAAAGAGACCCTTAACGTCATGATCAAGCTTCCACTCAAAAGTAATAAAAAAACCTTGGAAGAAAAAAATGGCCTTTTTCCCGTTTGAAAACGTACATCAAAAGTAATAAATAAATAAAATCCGACAGAATCAGCTCCACGCACGTACGTCCTCGTTAAAGACAAATAACAGGATAGTAACCCGGCGATTATAAAGGCTCCGTTAGGTAGCTGAGTGCTGATGTCAGCCATGTGCTGGCTATAAAATGGAAAATTTTGTGGATAAAAAGATAAAATTTGTCTGAAACTTTTGAAACAAGTCTTACTGATCAGAAACTATTTCACAAATGTTTCACTATTTCATAAATGTTTCAGTTCCGTTTCAATTCTTAGTCAGTGACGTCAGTATGGCGTCATCCATGTGCTGGCTAGAAAAGTGCCAAACTGGCGCATCGATCTTAAAGCGAAAATAGATGGTAGATAGGACTCCCGTATGTAAAAGCGTCTCCTAAAACGATTTTCCAGCAGGATACCACTTGTTTTTAGCTTGAAAAAAGTAATTACCCAAAGTAAAACTAGATCACCGCACCGTACCTCACTACAATGTGCTAATCCTTGCTACACCTACACCACGCGCGCACAAGTCCCTAAACGTCGCAGCGAGTCATCGTGAAGCTCTGCGTCTCAAATCTCGCGGCAAAACTTAAATCCTGCCTCGGTAGTTCCCAGCGCATGCAGCCACCTAGCCGTTAGGCGGCGCTTGGAGTCTTGTATAAGAACCCACCAATGCGACGCGAAATGAGAGCCACCTTTCCACGCCTCATCGTCTGCCCTATCGATCCGTCTCCCCACCTCCGGCCACTCCAGGGACAAGAAAGACATCATCCTCATCCGCTCGAACGCGACGCAATGATTCCGGCCGTGATCCAGGCGATGTGCGCCAACTTCTTCTGGGCGTTCGCGCCGGTGGTGGAGATGATGAAGGCGCCGGGCGCCGCCGCCGGGACCTACATCATGCGGGCGTTGTTCGAGGCCACGCCCAAGCTCTACTTCTACCTGCTCCGCACCTTCGGCGGCGGCGTCGCCGGTTTCGTGTTCGGCAGTCTCCCCGGCTTCCTGATCCGCGTCGTGTGTTTTCCTCTCGGCTTCGCGTTCGGTGGTTTCCTGATCCTCCCGGGCTTCTTCATCCCAGCCGTGGGTTTGATCTTGCGCTTCTCAGGCGGCGCCGCTGGCTTCGTGTTCAGCAGTATAATCCTGCGTCTCTTGGCCTGCGTCGTCTGTTATCTTCTGGGACTGCTGTTGGCTACGTACTGCTCCAGCTCGCCGGCGTGTACGTGCTCGCCGGACCCGGCGGCAGCAAGCGTGAGTGGAATCGTGGAATACATATCTTCCGAGCCCAATTTCGATGTCTGTTATTTGTGGTGTCTGGTCAAATGTGCCATTGCTATGTAATGTGCTTGTCTGTTCAACTGTTCCGTTGGTACTACTTACTATGTAACGTGATGTAATGTGCCATGGAGCACTGATTACTTAAGTCGCTATCGTTTGGGCCAAGTACCGAGTCTTGTGCTCTGTTCTCTATCGTTTACTTATGTCGCCCTGTATTTTTCCCGTGCTTAATTTGGCTACTCGATGAGCATGTATGCATGCCTTTTGTAAGTGCTTAACTAAGATCCTCGAGAGATGTTTGAGGGCAAAATTAACACCTTTTTCGTACGAGTGATACTTTTGAAGAAAAAATAACATGCATGTTTCCCACAATCGACTGTACCAGCGTCACTAAGCCGTTGTTGACACTGCCATAACGAGAATGTTGATTTCAAGGCCGTACGTGATGCGCATTCGCATAGCCTATTTGCCTATCAAGACATAGCCAACAATAAAGATGGAGAACAGAACACAAGATAATATTTTACCCCTGTTTTCACCCCCCGCAAAATAAAGCTGTGTGGTAAAGTTAAAAACAACCAAATTCTTCAGAACTTCAGGGACGTCACCGGCCTAGTCACTAACATAAAAAGAAGAAAAAACCACATTATTCGCCTCAAGCACAACAATGGGTGCTTCATGGAGCATTACCAAAAGATGGATGTTGTCCAAACTCACTTCAGGAAGATAAATTAAAAAAGCCAACTCCCCTATGTGATTTAAGTGGATTTGATGATCCTTTCACGGAAGAAGAGGTGAAAGAAGCGGCCGAAAGAGCCGTTTGTGATATAGCACCGGACCGGATGGGTTCACGGGTGCTTTTTTCAAATCTTGTTGGAGCACAATCAAGGATGATATTATGGTGATCCTCAATCAATTCCCAACCCTCCATACCAACAATCTCCATTGGCTGAACTCTACAAATATTGCTCTCATCCAAAACAAAGATGGTATCGAGAATGTGACTGATTTTAGGCCTATTGGCCTAATCGATGTTATTGCCAAGATCATCTAAAAAATAATGGCCGCGCACTTGCCCCTTACATGGACAAGCTTGTTTCCAGCGCCGAAAGTGCTTTCATTAAAAAAGCATCCATGACAACTTCTTGTATGTTAGAAATCTTGCAAAGAAGCTTCACGAGTCAAAAAGGTCACTCTTCTCTTCAAGCTTGAAATAAATAAAAGATGTTGATTCTATTCGGTGGGACTACTTGATAGATATGCTACAACACTTGGGCTTCCCAAGAAAATTTCGTGATTGGATCTCAAATCTTCTATCTTCGTCAACATCGAGAGTGTTCCTCGACGATATAGCCGGCCATCCAATAAAGCATGGGAGGGGCCTTCGACAAGGCGACCTCCCTATGTTATTGTTTGTTTTGTCCATTAACCCTTTACACCACATTTTCCACAAGGTTGTGATACGTCGTAAACGTATCTATAATTTTTCATGTTCCATGCTTGTTTTATATCTACTTTCTTATGTTTTGTCCATACTTAGGGGTATTTTTACATATTTTCTGGATAATCTATTAACAAGATGCCACAGTGTCAGTTGCCTGTTTTCTGCTGTTTTTGGTTTCAGAAAAGCTAGTAAGAAAATATTCTCGAAATTGGACCGGACAAAAGCCAAAGTCAATATTTTACCCGAAGCAACACGGAGTCCGGAGGGGAGACGAAGTGGCGCACCAGGGCAGCCACACCTGGTGGCGGCGCGGCCTGGGGGGCGCGCCACCAGGGGTGTGGGCCCCCTGGTGCTCCACCGACCTTGCCCCTTCGCCTATAAAAGCCTCCTGGGACGAAAACCCTAAGTACTCGATCAAAATTCCATGAAAGAGTCTATAGCCGCCGTCATCTCCATCCCTAGATCGGGAGGGATCTGAAGCTCTTCCCGGCACCCTATCGGAGGGGAGAGATCACCCTGGAGGCCTTCTTCATCACCATGCCTGCCTCCGGTGTGATGCGTGAGTAGTTCATCCCTGGACTACGGGTCCATGTAGTAGCTAGATGGTTGGTTCTCCTCCTTTGTGCTACCATGTTTAGATCTTATGAGCTCCGTTCATGATCAAGATCATCTATTTGTAATCCTACATGTTGTGTTTGCGGGGATTCGATGGATATTGAGATGCTATTTCAGATTGATTATTGATTCTATCATGTCTTTGTTATTTGTGATCTTGCATGATTTCCGTTGTTAGTAGCTATCTTGGCCAAGTAGACGCTAGCAACTCCAAGAGGGAGTATTTATGCTCGATAGTGGGTTCATGCCTCTAGTAATCTGGGCAAGTGATAGAAATATCTAAGGTGCTAGATGTGATGTTGTTACTAGGGAGAAAACAACAATCCTTTGTCCATGGGACAATCGTATTGTTTACTTTACACACTTTGCTTAATACAATTATCTGTTGGTTGCAACTTAATACTGGAGGGGGTTCAGATGATAACCTGAAGGTGGATTATTAGTCATAGATATAGTTGGATTACGGTCTATGTATAATGTTGTAATGCCCAATCAAATCTCATAGGAGTCTAGATGATTAGTATATGCATGATGCTTTGTCGGTGTCTGTCAATTGCCCCGCTGTAATTTGTTCACCCAACATGTCATCTATCTTAAGGAGAATCACCTCTGGTGAACTATGGACCCCGGTCCATTCTTTTACCATCAATCTACCATCTACTATTTACTGTTTACTGTTTACTTTCTGCAAGCTATTACTATCTTCCACACAATACGTTTAATCCTTTGTTTTCAGCAAAACTGGTGAGATTGATAACCTCACTGTAAGTTGGGGGCAAAGTTCTGGGGTTGTGTTGTGCAGGATTCCAAGTTGGAAACAATACCTTGGAGGTGTTTCCTTGCTCTTACTGGTTCGATAACCTTGGTTTCATAACTGAGGAAAAACTTGTTGTTGTACTCATCATACCTTCCTATTGGGGTTCCCCAACGAGCTTGATATATTTTGAGCAATCAGGCTGCCGAACAAGGACACCTCCATAAAATTACAGGGAGAGCCCCCTCAATGCACACATCCCTTTTTGCCAATGGCAGCACAACCTTTGTGATCCCCAATAAGGATGACATCAACTTTCTTTCCACTACCTTGGAGAATTTATGCACCGTTATCGTCCTTGTCACCAATTGTGAAAAAAAGTCAAGTATCTCCTATTCATTTTGAGGGCATTGACCTTGATCATATTCTTCGAGCCTTCCTGGCTAAGCACACAACATTCTCTTGGAATTCCTTTGTCGGTAACTCGTCTAAAGAGAACTCATTTCCAACCTTTGGAGGATAAGGTGGCCACTAAGCTTGTTTCTTGGCTTGGGAAACATGTCAATATGGCCGGTAGAGAAACTCTAGTCAAAGCGGTACTTACAAGTGTTGTCATATATCACATCATCGTGCTTGAAATTCCAATTGAAGTGCTCATGAAAATTGATAGTATAAGAAGAGCTTTTCTTTGGGCGGATTGTGACAAGGTTTATAGTGGCTAGTGTAAAGTAAATTGGGAACATGTTTGCAAATGAAAGAATTGTGGAGGATTTGGAATCCTCAATCTCAAAAAGATTGCTTCGGCTCTAAGGTTGAGATGGCTTTGGCATGAGTGGGATGATCCCCCTAAGTTGTGGGTCGGCCTTGGGAACCCTTGCACTCCAAATGACCATGACCTCTTTGTGGCGGAAACAAAGGTGACGATTGGAAATGGAAAGAAGGCGTTTCTTGGGAGGCAACTTGGCTTGATAAGATGTGGCCAAAGGGCACTCCCTAATTTTTCACCACTTCAAAAAGTGCAAATGCATGGTGCACCAAGAAATGGAGATGGTATTTGGGTCTCTTAAATCAATATTCATTAATACATTTGATCTGGATTACAGATGTAGTGTAGCTTGTTTTTTTCCTAGAAGACCTAGGTTTATCAAACCTTGGAAAGAATTCACTATAGTGTAAGATTATGTTGAACAAGACTGATACCTTCGATCCGAATTTACGAATGCAGTATAGTTTTTTCCTAGTAGACCTAGGTTTAATCAAATCCTTGTAAAACAATGCTAAAAAGAAAATAATAAGACACGTCTACAAAACTTGTTTCTTTGTTTTACCTTCGTTCACCGGACCTTATGGATGGAGATAGGCCAGAGTTGAAGATTCGCCTGCAACTACACATCATATGGGATAAAGATAGTAATACGCATATTCATGTGTAATGATTTAACAAAGATAAAATTTGTGGGCAACACATCCCTGATGGGTTCGTAGCATGGAAAACAAAAAAATTCTACCGCAAGAACGAACAAAACCCAGATCTAATCTAGATAAAAGCCAAGATCTAATCTATTAGACATGTGCAACGAGATAGATCTGTACTAACCCTCGTAGATCCAAAAGCGTTACGAGATTATCTCGGGGTTGATGTAGTCGATCACTTGCCGATCTCAAGATCGTGTGGACGATCCTTCCGGCGCCGCGTTCCGGCAGCGCTTCCGCAGTCGGTCACACGTGCGGAGTCGAAGCAGACCTTCCTCTCCCTGTTCCAGCGAGCAGCGGAGGTAGTAGATCTTCTCCACAGAATCCCAGCAGCACGACGGTGTGGTGGTGGTGGTGGAGTAGAGAATTCTGCAGGGCTTCGCCTAAGCCTGAGCAGAGGGAAGGAGGAGGAGAGAGGCGGCGGCTAGGGGTTGAATTGGAGGGAGCAAGGGGGTGGCGCCCCCACCCCTCTATTTAAAGGAGGGAGGCGCCATGGGAGGGGGAGTCCTAGTAGGACTCCCCTCCATTCCTTGGCCGGCGGATTGGGAGGGGGGAGGAGTCCTCCTCCCCCACGACTCCTTGTCTTGCCCCACAAGGACTCCTTGATCCTTTCTTGGTTTTCAAGAAAACTCCAAGAAATCTTCTAGAACCTTCCGGAACATTCTGAAACCTTCTAGAATCTCCATACAAACACTCCGGAACATTTCCTAACTTAGAAAATGATCCCCAATATATGAATCTTATTCTCCGGACAATTCCGGATCTCCTCGTGATGTCCCGGATCCAATCCGAGACTCCAAACAACATTCGGTCTCCAACGCATATTCCATATCTACTTAAAACAACTTCGAACCTTAAGTGTGTCACCCTACGGTTCGTGAATATGCAGACATGATGGAGACACCTCTCCGATCAATAACCATCAGCGGGATCTGGAGATCCATAACGGCTCCCACATACTCAACGATGACTTCATGATCGGTAGAACCATTAACATACGAAACCAATTCCCTTTGTCACACGATATTCTACTTATCCGAGGTTTGATCGTTGGTATCTCCATACCTAGTTCTACCTCGTTACTGATAAGTACTCTTTACTCGTTCCATGTTATGTCATCCCTTGTGACCTAGTCACATGCTTGAAAGCTAACTAGATGACATTCCACCGAGAGGGCCCAGAGCATATCTATCCGTCATATGGATGGACAAATCCCAATCTTTGTCCATGCGCTTCAACACATACTTTCAGAATACCCAATGACACCTTTATAACCACCTAGTTACAAAGCGGTGTTTGATGTCATCAAAGTACCCATCCGGTGATGGTGATTAACATAACCTCATGGTCGAAGGATTAGGTTACTATGCATTTGAAAGCTTATAGCAATATGAACTAAATGACTTGATCTTATGCTACGCTTACTATGGGTGTGTGTCCATCACATCATTCTCCTAATGATATAACCTTGTTATTAATGACATCCAATGTCCATGATCATCAATTAATCAACAAGCTAGTTCCACAAGAGGCTTACTAGGGACTCTTTTATGTTTACAAAACACACATGTATTAGTGTTTCCTTATAATACAATTATAGCATGGGATGTAAACATTCAGCACAAACACAAAGATATAATAATAACCACTTTTGTTATTGCCTCTTGGGCATCTCTCCAACAGTCTCCCACTTGCACTAGAGTCAATAATCTAGATTACATAGTAATATACCTAACACCCATGGCGTTCTGGTGTTGGTCATGCTTTGCTCTAGGGAGAGGTTTAGTCAACGGATCTGCCACATTCAGATCAGTGTGTACTTTGCAAATCTTTATGTCACCATTTCGGACATACTCGCGAATAGCATGGAAACGTAGCTTGATGTGCTTCAGCTTGCTATGTGACCTTGGCTCCTGTGCATTAGCTATGGCACCTGTGTTGTCACAGTAGATGGCCATCGGGTCCAACGCACTGGGAACCACGCCAAGTTCAGTAATGAACTCCTTCATCCATATGGCTTCTTGTGCAGCCTCCGAAGCAGCTATGTATTCCAATTCAGTTGAAGATTTCGCCACAACGCTTTGCTTGTCACTTCTCCAGCTCACTGCAGCACCATTCAAAATAAATACGTATCCAGACTGTGACTTCGAGTCATCTGGATCGGTGTTCCAACTAGCATCAGTGTAACTGTTTACAACAAGCTGTTCATCACCTCCATAAGAAAGAACCATATCCTTAGTCCTATTCAGGTACTTTAGGATATTCTTGACCGCTGTCCAGTGTTCCATTCCAGGATCACTTTGATATCTGCTAGTCAAACTAACAGCATGTGCTATATCCGGTCTTGTACACAACATGGCATACATGATAGAACCTATGGCCGAGGCATAGGGAATATTATTCATCTTTTCTCTATCTTCTGCCGTAGCCGGACTTTGAGTCTTACTCAAGGTCTTACCTGACAACATGGGCACGAACCCTTTCTTGCTCTCTTCCATTCTAAACTTCTTTAGAACTTTGTCTAAGTATGTACTTTGTGAAAGCGTTATTAGGCGTCTTTATCTATCTCTATAAATCTTGATGCCTAGAATATATGCCGCTTCGCCAAGATCCTTCATTGAAAAATTATTATTCAAATAGGTTTTGATGCTATTAAGAAGTTATATATCATTCCCAATCAACAATATGTCATCTACATATAGTACTAGGAATGCTACAGAGCTCCCACTCACTTTCTTGTAAATACAAGCTTCTCCATAAGTTTGTATAAATCCAAAGTTTTTGATTACTTTATCAAAACGTTGATTCCAACTCCAGGATGCTTGCTTCAGTCCATAAATGGAGCGCTGAAGTTTGCATACCTTGTCAGCATCACTAGGATCGACAAAACCCTTGGGTTGTACCATATACAACTCTTCCTCAATGTCACCATTAAGGAACGTCGTTTTGACATCCATCTGCCAAATCTCATAATCGAAATATGCAGCGATTGCTAACAAAATCCTCACAGACTTTAGCTTCGCTACTGGTGAGAAAGTCTCATCGTAGTCAACTCCTTGAATTTGTCGGAACCCTTTCGCGACAAGTCGAGCTTTATAGACGGTAACATTACCATCAGCATCTGTTTTTCTTTTGAAAATCCATTTGTTCTCGACAGCCTTACGGCCATCCGGTAAGTCCACCAAAGTCCATACTTGGTTTTCGTACATGGATCCCATCTCGGATTTCATGGCTTCTAGCCATTTGTCGGAATCTGGGCTCACCATAGCTTCTTCATACGTCGCAGGGTCATCAGTGTTGTCCACCAACATGACGTTCAAGGCAGAGTCATACCAATCAGGAGTGGTACGAACCCTCGTTGACCTGCGAGGTTCAGCAGTAACTTTGTTCGAAGTTTCATGATCACCATCATTAGCTTCCTCTCCAATTGGTGCAGGCGGCACAAAAACATCTTCCGGTGTTGCGCTACTCTCAACTCCGAGAGAAGGTTCAATAACCTCGTCGAGTTCTACTTTCCTTCCAGTCACTTCCTTCGAGAGAAACTCCTTCTCAAGAAAGGATCCATTCTTGGCAACGAAAACTTTGCCTTCGGATCTATGATAGAAGGTATACCCAATTGTTTCTTTAGGGTGTCCTATGAAAACGCATTTCTCCACTTTGGGTTCAAGCTTATCAGGTTGTAACTTCTTTACATACGCTTCTCAACCCCAAACTTTAAGGAACGACAACTTAGGTTTCTTTCCAAACCACAATTCGTACGGTGTCGTTTCAACGGATTTAGATGGTGCCCTATTTAAAGTGAATGCGGCTGTCTCTAATGCATAGCCCCAAAACGATAGTGGTAAATCTGTAAGAGACATCATAGACCGAACCATATCTAAGAGAGTTCGATTACGACGTTCGGACACACCATTACGTTGTGGTGTTCCCGGCGGTGTCAACTGCGAAAGTATTCCACATTTATTTAAATGCATGCCAAAATCATAACTCAGATATTCACCTCCGCGGTCAGAACGCAGAAACTTAATCTTCTTGTTACGATGATTTTCCACTTCACTTTGAAATTCCTCAAACTTCTCGAAAGTTTCAGACTTATGTTTCATAAAGTAGATATACCCATATCTACTTAAGTCATCCGTGAAAGTGAGAACATAACGATATCCACCACGCGATGCTACACTCATTGGACCACACATATCGGTATGTATTATTTCCAATAAGTCTGTAGCTCGCTCCATTATACCAGAGAATGGAGTCTTAGTCATTTTTCCCATTAGACATGCTTCGCATCTTTCAAGTGATTCAAAATCAAGTGATTCAAGAAGTCCATCAGAATGGAGTTTCTTCATACGCTTCACTCCAATGTGACCAAGACGACAGTGCCACATGTATCATTCAATTTTATTCGTTTAGCATCTATGTTGTGAACATGTGTATCACTACTATCGAGATTCAATAAGAATAAACCATTCATCTCAGGTGCATTACCATAAAAGATATTACTCATATAAATCGAACAACCTTTATTCTCAGACTTAAAAGAGTAACTGTCTCGCAATAAACAAGATCCAGATATAATGTTCATGCTTAACGCAGGCACCAAATAACAATTATTTAAATTTAAAACTAATCCCGAAGGTAGATGTAGAGGGAACGTGCCGACGGCGATCACATCAACCTTGGAGCCATTTCCAACGCGCATCGTCACCTCGTCTCTCACTAGTCTTCGTTTATTCCGCAGCTCCTGTTTCGAGTTACAAATATGAGCAACCGAACCAGTATCAAATACCCAGGCACTACTACGATTACTAGTAAGATACACATCAATAACATGTATATCGAATATACCTTTCTTCTTGATGTTGTCGTTCTTCAGATCCGCCAGGTACTTGGGGCAGTTACGCTTCCAGTGACCAGCACCCTTGCAGTAGAAGCATTCAGTTTCAGGTTTAGGACCAGCCTTGGGCTTCTTAGCAGGTGCGGCAGCTTTCTTGCCGTCCTTCTTGAAGTTGCCCTTTTTCTTAGGCTTGCCCTGTTTCTTGAAATTGGTGGTCTTATTGACCATCAACACTTGGTGCTCCTTCTTGATCTCCACTTCAGCAGTTTTCAGCATGGACGATAGTTCAGGCAACGTCTTGTTCATGCAGTGCATATTGTAGGTCATCACAAAGTTCTTATAACTCGGTGGCAGTGATTGGAGGACATGGTGAATCCCTAACTCATTAGGAATTGTTATCCCCAACTCTTGGAGCTTGTTTGCGTGCCGAGACATGGTGAGCACGTGCTCGCTAACGGAGCTTCCCTCTTCCATCTTGCAGGTAAAGAACTTTTCGGAGGCCTCATAGCTCTCCACAGCCGCGTGAGTCTCAAAAATGAGCTTGAGCTCCTTAATGATCTCGAACGGGTCGTGGTGCTCAAAACGCTTCTGGAGCTCCTTTTCTAAACCGTGCAGGATGGCACACTGAACTGTGGAGTAATGATTTTTCCGAGTGGCGTAAACATTCTTTACGTCATCGGTGGCATCATCTGCAGGTGGGTCACCTAGCGGTGCTTCGAGCACATAGGTCATCTGACCATCCCTGAGGACAATCTTCAGACCACGGAGCCAGTCCGTGAAGTTGCTTCCATTGTTCTTAAGCTTTTCTTTCTCTAGGAACGCATTGAAATTGATGGAGAGATTCGCCATAATCTATAACAAATTTGCAAGTAGTTTAGACTAAGTTTATGATAAATTGAGTTCAATTTTAATTCTTAAATTAACTAGGTGAACTCCCACTCAAAACAACATCCCTCACATTGTCTTAGTGATTACACGAACCAAGTCCACTACACCAAGTCCGATCTTCACGTGAGAAGATGTAGTTTCATCGGCGAACAATCTTCATGTTCATCATATCACTTATATGATTCATTCTCTACCTTTCGGTATTCCGTGTTCCGAGACCATGTATGTACATGCTAGGCTCGTCAAGATTAACCTTAGTTTTCGCATGTGCAAATCTGGCTTGCACCCGTTGTATGCACACGTAGAATCTATCACATCCAATCATCACGAGATGCTTCGAGACGACGAGTCTTAGCAACGGTGCCAACTAAGGACGAACACTTTACTACTTGAAATTTAGTGAGAGGGATCATCTTATAATGCTACCGTCGCGATCTAAGCAATACAAGATGCATAAAGGATTAACATCACAGGCAATTCATAATTAGTGTGATATGATATGGCCCTTTCTTCTTATGCCTTTGATCTCCATCTCCAAAGCACGGACATGATCTCCATCATCACCAGCATTGCGTCAAGGTCAGTGGCGCCGCTTCATGGTTGTCCATCATCACTAGCAACTATTACAACTACTTGGAATAAAGCTATTACAAGATGAATAGACACGCAGGTCTTAACAGAATTTAAGACAACCATTAGGCTCCTGCCGGTTGCCATATTACAACAAGGATCATTGCATACATCAAATATAATCACAATCACATGATGGCCATATCACATCACAAAACCCCTACAAAAACAAGTTAGACGCCTCTAATTTTCTTTGCATGTTTTACGTGGTTTGGGGCTTTCGAATAAGAACGGATCTTACCTACGAAACTGAACCACAACGTTGATACAAGTGCTATCAAGTGCAAAGTATAGATTGGATCTATACTATGATGGGAGAGACAGACACCCGCAAAGCCACTTGTGCAAAGCAAGTTACACGTCAAGCGTGGAGCAAGTCTCATGTGCGATGACATGTAAGGTTAGCCCGAGCCGCTTCATTCCACCATACCGCAAGATGCAAAGTACACAAAGCAAAAGACGGCACGAGCACCAACGCCCACAAAACCATTGTGTTCTACTCGTGCAACAGATCTACGCATAGACAAGGCTCTGATACCACTGATGGGTTCGTAGCATGGAAAACAAAAAATTTCTACCGCAAGAATGAACAAAACCCAGATCTAATCTAGATAAAAGCCAAGATCTAATCTATTAGACATGTGCAACGAGATAGATCTGTACTAACCCTCGTAGATCCAAAAGCGTTACGAGATTAGATCTCGGGATTGATGTAGTCGATCACTTGCCGATCTCAAGATCGTGCGGACGATCCTTCCGACGTCGTGTTCCGGCAGCGCTTCCGCAGTCGGTCACACGTGCGGAGTCGAAGCAGACCTTCCTCTCCCTGTTCCAGCGAGCAGCGGAGGTAGTAGATCTTCTCCACGGAATCCCAGCAGCACGACGGTGTGGTGGTGGTGGAGTAGAGAATTCTGCAGGGCTTCGCCTAAGCCTGAGCAGAGGGAAGGAGGAGGAGAGAGGCGGCGGCTAGGGCTTGAAGTGGAGGGAGCAAGGGGTGGCGCCCCCACCCCTCTATTTAAAGGAGGGAGGCGCCATGGGAGGGGGAGTCCTAGTAGGACTCCCCTCCCTTCCTTGGCCGACAGATTGGGAGGGGGGAGGAGTCCTCCTCCCCCACGACTCCTTGTCTTGCCCCACAAGGACTCCTTGATCCTTTCTTGGTTTTCAAGCAAACTCCAAGAAATCTCCTAGAACCTCCCGAAACATTCCGAAACCTTCTAGAATCTCCATACAAACACTCCGGAACATTTCCTAACTTAGAAAATGATCCCCAATATATGAATCTTATTCTCCGGACAATTCCGGATCTCCTCGTGATGTCCCGGATCCAATCCGAGACTCCGAACAACATTCGGTCTCCAACGCATATTCCATATCTACTTAAAACAACTTCGAACCTTAAGTGTGTCACCCTACGGTTCATGAATATGCAGACATGATGGAGACACCTCTCCGATCAATAACCATCAGCGGGATCTGGAGATCCATAACGGCTCCCACATACTCAACGATGACTTCGTGATCGATAGAACCATTAACATACGAAACCAATTCCCTTTGTCACGCGATATTCTACTTATCCGAGGTTTGATCGTCGGTATCTCCATACCTAGTTCTACCTCGTTACTGATAAGTACTCTTTACTCGTTCCATGTTATGTCATCCCTTGTGACCTAGTCACATGCTTGCAAGCTAACTAGATGACATTCCACCGAGAGGGCCCAGAGCATATCTATCCGTCATATGGATGGACAAATCCCAATCTTGGTCCATGCGCTTCAACATACTTTCAGAATACCCAATGACACCTTTATAACCACCTAGTTACGAAGCGGTGTTTGATGTCATCAAAGTACCCATCCGGTGATGGTGATTAACATAACCTCATGGTCGAAGGATTAGGTTACTATGCATTTGAAAGCTTATAGCAATACGAACTAAATGACTTGATCTTATGCTACGCTTACTATGGGTGTGTGTCCATCACATCATTCTCCTAATGATATAACCTTGTTATTAATGACATCCAATGTCCATGATCAGGAAACCATGATCATCAATTAATCAACAAGCTAGTTCCACAAGAGGCTTACTAGGGACTCTTTTATGTTTACAAAACACACATGTATTAGTGTTTCCTTATAATACAATTATAGCATGGGATGTAAACATTCATCACAAACACAAAGATATAATAATAACCACTTTTATTATTGCCTCTTGGGCATATCTCCAACAATCCCGACATACTAGAGCCCTTATGAATCACATGCATAGCAATAGTCTTTTGATCCAACCATTGTAACCACGAAATATCGGGCTTACAAAAATTATTAAGTGAAAAACACAGATCAAAGCCTTAAAAAGTGATGATGTTGTTGTTCCCAAATAGATCGCTACGCGAAGACCGTACTCCCCTTTCTATCACTAGGTTTCCTACGAGATCGCCGCTAACCAAGTATCTCACCTCAAGCCTTTACCGATCTCTCGGGTCTTGGGTACCTACAAGTCCATAGATCAGGACAAGAGACAAAGAAACAAAGATACAACTCTCTATTCAAGCAACACATAGTACTCCCATGGATTAGATGCACATAATTGTTGCGAGGTTTCATCCCAAACCATAGCCCGTGAGGACTACTCACTCATAACAATAATATCAAGGATAGAAAATATTTGCAAAATACTTAGATTGAAATCAAATATTCTTACAATGGTCGTTGAATCACAAGGAGATCTCAAGTACAAGCTAATAGCTATGGCTATGGAGAGGATGGATGGTGGAGAGCATGAAATATGGTGGTGGATCTCCTTCGGTGATGTTGTGATGTTATCTGAGAATGGTGGCCATCTACATGGCGGCTGTGACCTCAAAATATATAGGTGCCTTCACAAAAGTCGTAAGGTTTGACGAGACGAAGCCAACACCACCCGGTACGGGCAGAGCTTGACGTACCATTGGTCGTTAAGCTCTCTGGAGCCTGGGTTTTGACCTAGGATTGTTTGGTCGTGTGGACTTTCTCAAAATCTTCATTATTGGCTACTGATTTTGCCTTAAAAGCATGATTTTCTGCACAACACAATTCAACACAAAGGATTGCACACCTTTGCAATAATTAGTCATTAGTGGCAAGGCTAGAGAGATTCTTAGTTAATTACTTGACTAAAAATGTAGTTTAAATGCAGAGAAAGATGGCTATTTTCACAGCCATCAACTCCCCCAAAGCTTAAACCTTGATCGCTCTCGAGCAAGAAAACAAGAAAACCATAAAGAACTCAGTGTTTAAACTGAAATAATGGGAGTATGAATTCACTTATGGTTAGTAGTCATATGCGTCCAACACTTCTTCCAATTGAAAAGCTCATCAAGGTTAGAGAGATGCTAAGAATACTATACGAGATTCGTTAACTCAAAGCAATCAAACTAGAGTTTAATACAAGTATGAATAACTAGAAGTGTAACAATCAATCCAATTCCTCTAGTTAACTCTCAGCCCGCCAAGGAACACTTGAATGTTTTATAATAGCAGAATTAAGTAAGAGAGATCATGTCCCAAGTAGCATAATACTGAAGTATCTTACTAACACCCACATCATTAAATCAAGACTATCAAAACACTATTATTCCAATCATTGTCTTTCAAGAAAATTCATAGAGTAGTAACGAGACCATGTCAAAGACAGTTTAGTGTGGATCTTTATTTTTCTTCAAGGATCATCGAGAGATTATTTTAACAAATGGTTTGCACATCCTTAAAGAGTACCAATAATTTTTCCCATTACGGTGACAAGTGAAGGGAATATGTCTGAGACATAATAATAAAG
Organism: Avena sativa; assembly: GCA_916181665.1. NCBI lineage: Eukaryota > Viridiplantae > Streptophyta > Magnoliopsida > Poales > Poaceae > Avena > Avena sativa. The sequence continues at coordinate 70,320,087 of OV702292.1, forward strand.
TGGTTATTATCTTATTCCATGTTTATGATAAATGTTTATTTCTCATGCTATAATTGTGTTAATTGGAAACATTAATACATGCATGTTTAATAAACAAATAAAGAGTTCCTAGTTATGCCTCTCATATAAACTAGCTCGTTAATTAACAAGATGATCAAGATTTCCTGATCATGGACATTGGATGTTGTTAATAACAAGGTAACAACATTGGTGAAATGATGTGATGAACATTCATCTGAAGTATAGTGTAATACGATCAAAGTCATTATGTTTACATTGCTATAACATCATGCGAAGTAACTTTAATTCTTAGACCATGAGATCATGTTAATTTCTAACACCGGAAGAGTACTTTGATAATATCAAATATCACACCGTAACAGGGTGACTATAAAGGTAGGTTTGGGTACTCTAGAAGTGTTATGTTGAGTCTCATGGATCAAGAGTGGGATTTGTCTATCTTGATGATGGAGAGATATACTTTGGGCCCTCTCGGTGATATCATATTGACATAGCTTGCAAGCAAGTGATAAGATCACTAGAATGTTATATCACGGGAACAAGAAAAGAGTACTTGTCGGTAACGAGATCAAACTAGGTATGGGGATACCGATGATCGAATCTTGGACATGTAATATATCATGAGACAAAGAGATTTAGTTACGACATTAAAGGTTTACACGATCACTAGAGTCATCGTTGAATGTGTGGGAGTCAGTACGGATCTCCAGGTTCCGCTGCTGATTATTGATCGGAGAGGGGTCTCGATCATGTCTGCATTATTCGCGAACTGTAGGGTGACACACTTAAGGGATACCGACACCATTTGAGGCAAATATGATACCAGAGAAAGATTATGAAAGCGTTGGAATTATTTCGATGAACACCGAATTGTTTCAGGTGAAATTGCTAAAATTGGTTCTGCATGTGATATCGAAATGTTGCAAGGGGTTTTATGTGAATGTTTGTTAATTAAAGTAATTAACAAAATTCTGAATAAAATAAATAAAAGTGTTTTATTCAAAGAGAAAATGCATTTAAACAAGTGGGTATTAAATGCAAAGTGAGTGGAGTTGAAATTTATGTGAGTGGGCTTAGTGGAAGCTCCACCCACATGAATGAGGGAGAGGTGGGGGCACCCACTATGGTCGTCCAACCATGGCCATGGTGCTGCGCCCTCCCCTATAGAAGGAGCCCCATGCCTTCTCTCCTCTTGCACCATCTCCTCGTGAAGGTTCTCTTCCCTCTCTAGCAATTCCCATGGCTTCGGATTAGCGAAGTACATGTTCCCAGTGGCTTTTTCTTGAAGGATTTGCTGCATCCGCTGATTTGCTAGAGTGAGGACTCGGAGGTTGTCGGGGTATGGGATGTGTGTGCGATCATGGATGAACTGCTGCTTTGCGGTGCTGGATTTTATCACGATCTTGAGATCGGCAAGTGAACGACTACATCATCCACGAAATCATATTTCATTAACAAAGCTTTTCGGTCTTCGAGGGTAAGATCGATGTATATCCACCGTTGATTGTATCTAGGTAGATAGATCTTGGTGCTTAGTTGTTCATATCATAGGAATTTTTTGTTTTCTATGATGCGAACCCAACAACAAGTGCCACCCATACCGTCAACTCATAGCCGAAATCAGGAGTTGTACCATTGATCGTTCGTAGGCTAGTGGAGTTGTTGGATCCAAAGGTGTGCACCAAAAACTTATAATTTTTTTAAATAGTATCACAATTTTGATCCACAAGGTTAGCTTTGGTATGAATCACAATTACCACTAGACTTCATTTGAATCAAACAACTCTCTTCAAGAGTGTTGTCAAGTCTATCAAAACATCTATGTGGTTAAGTATCTTCAAAGGTGTACCCTTAAGACAATCAATCATCAAACAAGTCAAAAATTTGAGACTTTTTCTTGTTGTACTTGTTTGGCAAAATTATTTCCAAGGCAAGACTTGGTTAACTACAAGAACTAGAGCAAAAGTTTCCACAACTACTTACTCATGCAAATAAAAAGTTTTGCTCTAACCATTTTGAATTACTCCCACTAGCATAACATTTTAGCAAATCAACTAAATAAGATAAACAGTTCAAACTTCAAAAGTGGAAGATATAGGACATACCACTCATGAGTGACTTCGTATTTCTCTTCTTTATGGGGATGTGTTCCTTCAAAACTCAAGTTAAAATCACTCTCATAATAATATTGAAGCAAATCCACTTTCATGAAAAAGGATAAAAGGAAAAATCTTTTTCTATTTCTGAGGATAGGGATTAAATAATAGAAAAAACTAAAACTAAATTGCGACCAAGCAAGGAACTAAGAAAAGAAAATAAACAAACGAAAAATGAAAGCAAACAAAAAATGAAAGAAAAAAAGAAAGTGTAGGAACAAACCAACATGAGTGTTTCAAAGCTCCCAAGGAGTTGAAGTACAACCTTATTTTTACACAAATAAAAATGCCGGGGTACACATATCCAAGCTCGGGATTTTGCAAGCCCTTCGGTTGCTTATTATGGTGGTGGTGGATAATCTCCCAAGTTCTATTGGCTGCTCCAATTGGCGAACTGGGTTGAGAGGTTAGCAGTAGCATCTCGAAGGTTGATGGAGAGGTTGCTCATGTTTTGAATGCTTCCTTTGAGAGCATAAATATCATCATAGGTGATGTAGTAGTTTGATGGTTGCACATCTTATTTGGGTCCTTCTTGTGTTACTTATTCATCTTCTCCTTCTTCATTCGTGGGTTCTTCTCGTTGGGCTAGATTTGCTTCAACATGCGCGTCAAAACGCGAACGTCCATCCTTGATAGAGAACAAACCATTAGGCAAAATAGCTTAGATCAAGTGATCCTCTTCAGGTATATCAAGAAAGTATCTACCATTGTATTTGGAAATCATACCACAAGCTCTTAGAGTATAGAAACTGAGCCGGCGGTCTCCTGCCAACAGTTGGATATTACCTATGTTGACTTGAAGTGCTCGTGCAAGAACGGCGACAACTCCTCCTCCGCATATGGGACCATAAAATTGAAAAGCTTGATAATTAAGATAGAACAATAGAAGGACGCCCAAGTTTGGCGTCAAATTACAATTTGGAATGAAGCTCTTATGAGGATCATCATGTCCTTCTCATTAACTCTAGTAAACTTACCACGTGACTGCAAAGTGCTAGCAATAACATAGGACAAATAACGAATAGCAGGGTGATCAATTTGGTTTCCCTTGGAAATGTTTCCACGGATTTTTATTCTACAAAAGTAGTCCAAGGATGATGGATTAAGAATAAAAGTGGTGGAGCGTATGTCGGTAGTGTTGTTGGAAAACCCGAAATGATAAGCCCATTGGTCGAGTGTCAAAGAATACCACAGTTCATAAGACGGAAGTTGATGTAATCAACTCCTGGCATATGCTTCGTTCAAAAATATAAGACATTTTAACTTTGTGAATTGAATGTATCTAGACATATTTTAGTACTTCCTCCGTTCTAAAAAGGATGTCTCAGATTCGGCAAAATTTGGATGTATCTATACACTAAAACATGTCTAGATTCATTCAAATTTAAACAAGTTTGCGACAGCCTTTTTAGGACGGAAGGAGTATATAGGTTCGTATAGGTTCTGAAATCCATGTCGGACAAGTTCATATGAAACTGGTTAAGATCTTGGAGCACATATACATCAGAGAGTAGTTGTTCAAACAGGAAAGCCCACTCTGAGGACCAGATCTGACGATACCTTTCTTCTCTCTACCACCTCGATTACAATACGACGCACATCACCAATTGCCAGCTGCTGCCGCCGTGCGTGAAGACTGTATTTCCCCTCATATCCAGCAAACCACGATACCATAATCTTGTAAATTGGGCTTGAAAAATCTAATGGCTAAAGAAATTTTACCCACGGGATGAGATCCGTGAGCAGCGATCTGCAGGTTGCGAGCTCTATTTTGGAGATGGAGCAACGAAAAAGTCTTCGTCGGTCACTGGTCGTGGTCGAGAGGAGGAGAGGAAGGAAAGACTGAAAATAGAGAAACAGGAAATAGTGGGAATTTTGGATTGATCTGCTAGGAAAAAGGCTTTGTCAGCCACTGGTCGTGGTCAAGATGATGCATATGTAATGAAACAAATAAAAACTTGTGCTTTTGCACGTGAATCACCGGCCGCTGGCTCGAGCCGGATACCTGCCAAAGTCTCCAGTCCATCAGGTGAAGTTTTAGTCTGGCTGTCTCCGTTAGCCCGATCCAAAACTTGAGGACTACACAGTGCGCTCCCATGTCCCCACATGAAGAAAAAAGCAACCATCCGGATGGCCCGGTCAAGAGTGCACTCCCACGCCCTCACTAGAAAAGAACAAGGCAACATCTACGACAAGAAAAAAAGCAAATTTAAAGGAGTTTCGACCCGATTGTCTACGCTAGCCGGCCCGAAGCTCGAGAGCTACACTCAGTGGGTACGCTCCCGTGCCCCCACGAAAGGAACGACACCGAGCACACCCAAAGAAACACACCTCGGGATCTTTTAAGGCTGGGCGACAGGCTCGGTCACGCTGGAGGCAACCGTAGGCTCGAGGGCGCTTGGTGCGGCGGAAGGCTGGGTAGCAGACGGCTCATCATCCTTTGGGTCGACAGCCGGCCCCTCGTCCTCCGGCTTGTTGTCGTTGACTCGCTTGTCAGGAAACTCCTCGTCGAGGTCGACGCAGCACGCCACTCGGACGACAGCAGGGCAAAGCTTCGGATACTGCTCGCGCAGACCAATCAAGCTGGTACCCTCCCGGAAGGCCCCAAAGACATTTCCCAATGATGTTTGCTGCCTCATTTTTTGTGGCACGGCCGCTTCGTGTTGCATATATGCTGCATCTGTGGGGCTAACGCATATCCTAGTCACACACGCAGCCCAACCGACGCTGAAAATCCCCCATCTACCCTTCCCGCGCGTGGTATTGTAGCCGGCGCCGGCCGTCGATGCCGATTCCGCCACCGTCGAGCCCCATCTCCTATAGATCCGGCCGACACCCACCCTCTCCTCAACCCAATCGCCTTTCCTGCCGTTCAATCGCGCCTCCGCCGGCAGAATCGAGGCCGCGTGGTCGCCGTTGCGTGGACTAGATGCCACCGCGCCATGCCGAGGGGGAGCTCCGTCTTCCTCATCGTGAGGATGCGCCACTCCAGCCGATACGCTGCCGACATCAGCAAAGGAGGTGAGCGCTTGTGGCTCGGCACCTTCCACACCGCCGAGCTTGATGGGTGTGCTTACAATGCGGCGACGTGGACATTCGGTTGGCCCCGCCGCAACCTCAACTTCCCATAGGTGAAGACGCTGGAGGAGGTGCAGTTCCTCATGCCTTCGATTCAGTCTGTCGACCTCGACGCGCGCCGGAGGCAGCGCCGCACCATGATGCAGCAGCAGCAGGCGGCGCTCGACGAGATGAAGATGGTGCAGCTACATCGCGACTACCCGGAGTACGTGCGGGCCGAGCTCGCCTTCTACGCGGCGAAGAAGAACATCGATCCGACGCTGTGCCACCACCTACTGCTGCCAGGTTCCTCGTCGGAGTTAGGTTCCCATTTTTGGAACTTTGACTGACCATATATATTTAGGATTTAATTTCGCAATGTTGAACTATCCTTAATTTTGCAATGTTGAACTATTCTTTTAATTTCGCAATATTGTTAGTCGAACTATATGTATTTGGCTCCAAATTCAAAATTTGAATGTATTTTATTGAATGGAGCAGCTGGAGCAGCCACGGTGCTGCAAAAGGAGGCGGCTTGTAAAGTAGCTGCTGTGAGAACCCACAAATCCGACGCCAAGCGAGCCACTTTCCCCAGCTCGTTCTCCGCCTATCGATCCGATCGAGCCCCCCACCTCCGGCCACTCCACTCCAGCAGGGACATCGTCCTCGTCCCCAGGTGACCCGATGATTGCTGCCGTGATCCTTGCGGTCGTGGTGGCATACTTCTTCTGGCCGGTGGCGATGATGAAGGCGCCGGGCGCCGCCGGGATCTACATCTCGCGGGCAGCGTTCGCGGCCGTCCCCAAGCTTTACTTCTTCCTCCTCCACACCTTCGGCGGCGGCTTCGCTGGCTTCATGTTCGGCGGCCTCCCGGGCATCTTGATCCGCGTCGTGTGTTTGCTTTTCCGCTTCGCAGGCGGCGTCGTTGGCTTCGTGTTTGGTGCTATTGTCTTGCGTCTCTTGGCCTCCGTCGTCTGTTACCTTATCGGACTGCTCATGGCGAAGTACTGCTCAGGCTCGCCGGAGTGTACGTGCGCGCTTCCCCCGGCGGCAACAGGCTTAAGCGGGATCATGGAGTATATATCTTCCGAGCCCAATTTGGATGTCTGTTATTTGTGGTGTCTGGTTAAATGTGTCATGGGTATGTAATGTGCTAGCTTGTTTGTCAAATGTTCCGTGGGTGTGCAATGTGTGCCAGGGAGACTAATTAAGAAGTTGTCATCGTTTGTGCTAAGTAGTATCGTGTCTCTGCTTTCATGTGTCGCCCTGCTGCATTTTCACCGTGCTCTGGCTACTGGATCGATGAGCATATGTATGCCGATTGTGTGAGTGCTTAACTAAGATTGAGATGTCTGAGAGCAAAGGTAACATCTTTTTTTGTCGATAGTTAAATAGCAAAAGGGAACCCTCTGACTGAGAGTACACATTCAGGATTGATGCTGGACATGAAAAGAACATACGTGTAGTGATTTATGAGTCGGCCAACAAAGGATTGGACGGCAGAAACCTCAGACACGTAACATAAAGATATGTATAGCCGTGCCCTCACAGATCATGTAAATCTTTTGTGTTTTACGGCATGTAGACCGTCCACAGCGAGTACCCATGATGAGTTCCTGAGAAATCCCACTTTTTTTTTTTAGTCGGAGGCAAAAGATTTGTGTCATGACAACCGGTAAACAAAAAAAGAAAAGGATTTGCGCTACGGGATTATTCTCTAAATATTACTGTACATGACTCAAAAAAGTGGCACCCACATTGACCCAAAGTCTAGCCTCCCCCCTTTATAATCTAAGAAAGTTTTTTTTTTTTTTGACAGAAATCTGAGAAGGATTGGAGGTGGGGCTGCTTAGTTATTGAAGATTCCCGCATTTCTCTTTTTCCAAATAGTCCAACAAGTGAGCATGACGAGGAAGGCCATCACCTTGTGGTTTGTCATTGTCTTGGCCGTCACCATAGTCCACCATTGCTTGAGGGTTCGGTTTGGCGCCCATGCTTCGGTCTGGATGGATGGAAGCCCAATCCAATCTTTAACTAATCTCCAAACCCTCTTGGTGAAATGGCAATGGGAGAAGAGATGTGCCTTCATCTCTTGCATTTGCCTGCAAAGCAGACAAATACCACAATTCTCTCATCCTCTTTTTTTTAGGTGGTCCACAGTCCATAATCTATTTTCAATGGCCAATCATGCAAAGAATTTCACTTTTGATGGAACCCAAGACTTCCACACCATATTGTTCATGTTAGTGAGGGTTGCCCCCAAATTGGGTACTGTAGGCCGACTTGGAGGTATACTCGCCATTGCTTGTGAGTTCCAAATGATCGAGTCTTCAACATTCTCTCTAAGTTGAATGCGGCTTAGCTCACTCCATACACGGAATATATTGGTGTGTGGGGAAATTGTTAAGTTTATGTCCATCTTGATCTTGGAGATCCACGTTGTTGCAGAGCTTGCTTGACACTCCAGTTCCTTTTCGTAGAGGCCTCAAAACTTAGCGGAGCAATGTCTTTAGCCTCTTGCCATTTAGCCATGGGAAGTCACAAAAAGGTCTAATGTCTCCATTCCCAATGGTGATAGTGGTTGCAAGGGAGCCCGTCCCAACCCAAAGCTTATTTGGATCACACCATTCTAACCATGGCCACCTCAACAAGAGTGCCCAAGCAAACTTTTCAAGCTGAAGAATCCCTAAGCCACCAAGGTGAGTAGGCCTACAATTCGTCTCCCAATTGACCTTGCACCTGCCCCCAGATCTCTCTCTTATGCCCACCCAAAGGAATGCACGCTCAATTTTGGTCATGCTAGGATAACAACCTGGTGGAATGGGGAGCGGAGTGAGGTGGAAGATCGCCTGAGAGGTGAGCACGGATTTGACAATGCAACTCCAAACCTTTTGGATTGAGAGTTGAGCCCCTCGTCCGGACAAATTGAAGTTCTTCCCATCCCAAGTAACAAGTTTTCCAGCCATCTTATCCTCCAATGGTTGGAAATACACCCTTTTAAGTTGCCTAACCGAAAGCGAAAGGCCAAGACATTTCAAGGGGAACGTGCAAGTATCGCCGGTAGCCCCTCAAGCACATCATCAAGGTCAATCTCATTGCAACAAATTAGTGACAACACACCTTAAGATGTTCCAGATGTGGTACATCTCAAGAGATATTTAACACACAACGAGAAAAACTTCCACCAATAAGGAAAGTCCCACTGCAATGAGATCAGCTATGGCTTTTATCAAATTACAACTCTTTTAGACACTACACTAAGATACAAGGCACAAGAAGGATTGTATCTAAACGCATTCTCTTAACGATGTGAAAACAACCCTCGAGACCCCCCCCTAAAGCTCTTGGGTCATTAACTTCTTTCTCCAGCTAAGTCTCAGCACTTCCTCTTTATAAATCCTACCTTTTACGTAATCTAAATTAGCTAATGTTACATCAATACACACGTTCCGATGAGTCGTACTGCTCACAGCAAGGATACAGTTTAACCCTGGTTATAGGGTTCACTGAGATCACTAATGGACAATTGTATTCTAGAGAACATACATCAAGCTTTGGAGCCTAGCGAGAGAGTACCAGTTGCAAATAGAAGATTCCTCCGAGAAAACTGCAATTGCAAGAAAGCAGTTAGTTCTCTGTTTTCAGTGCACATGGCAACAACCATAAGTTAACTGACTAAAACGATGCATGAAAGGAGAAAAGATTTCTCACCCGCAAGTTATAAACAGGAGTCGATTTTGTCGGGAGAGCTTTTAGCAACCTCAGCCGGTTCGTAGAACCAGCTTTGCTGTTACAAGAAAATAAAGGATATTTAACAACTTGAGTAAAGAAGCTAGAGTACCATTTTTACAAGGACAAGCTTGGCAAAATTAGAAGATATTTGACAGCTAGAGTAAAGCAACCAGAGTAGCATTTTTACAAGTAAGCCAACCAACTTACGTGTCATCCATCTTCAGGGCCTTTGTGCTGGAAGCGACATCCCAGAGTTTAACAGTGCAATCTGCTGATCCAGATGCAAGCAATGCTCCTTCGCAGCTATAACAAAGAAAACATGGTTTAAATAAGATGATCTTTTGTATAGCATATTAGCATACAATTACTGATCATACTTATATAAAATTAAAAATCATATACAGCTATAAAGAATAGCACTGCATGACTTATCACCAAAAGAAAAAATGTACATTTTGAAGCAGAACTATCAATGCATATTCAAATTAACCTGTTGGAAATTTAAATCTACTAGAAAACAATGCATAAGATACAGCAGACATTTTTACAGATTTTTTTTGAACAATGGTTCCATCAGAAAATCCACTGTGATCAGCCAATAAGTGCATTGCTGCCAAGTGCATAAGCCTAGACCATCAACGCATATTCAAGATAAAATAACCACATGAGCTCATATTCCATGGCGCGGTCAGTAGAAGACAGCATCACACAACCATCCAGTTAAGTACTCTCAGAAAGGATGGCCAAGATGGTTAATAAACCCATTGCTTGTTTATAGATAAATCTAACCCAGTGTGAATTGAAGAAACTGCTTTTCCAAGACTAGGCCTGATGCCCTGATCAGATAACTGATTATAGGCAGCAGCCCGAAAGGCCATTTGTCAAGCCCAACCATAAACTCCTACTATTCACAAACATTCGGTATCTGCTAATGTTTGACTACCATCACTAACAAGAACACATGCAATACTAAGCAAGCAAAACATGTATAATATATGATTACCTGAAAGCAAGTGACCACACGCAAGAGTTGTGACCCGCTAGTGGTGAAACGCAGCGACCAGTAGAAAGATCCCACATCATGATGGTTCCATCTTCGTCTCCGGAGGCCATGTATCGCCCATCAGGAGACATTGCCAATGACAAGACCATACTCCTATGACCAATAAACATCCGTATACATTCACCTGTTTGAACATCCCACAGCCTTACAGTTTTGTCGCTGGAGCCGGTGGCAATGTAGTTACAGTTGACATGCCATTGCACACACTGTCAGACAAGTAATTTGCAGAAGAGCAAAGCATCAATAAACATTGAAAGCATAAGCATGTAGGTCAAGCGCATTCCAATAGGAAAACTATCAATTTTCAAATCATTACAAGTTCTGAGCCAGAAGCACACTTACATCAACATCAGCAAGATGTCCAGCCATAATTCGCAAAGGTTGTATTTTATCCATTGACCAGATTCGAGCAGTCCTGTCATGCGAGGCACTGGCAAAGTAATGACCAACTGGACTAAACTGCCACAAAAACATAAAACAAATGTCAGCAAATATTAAAATACATAACGATGTCATGATGTTCAACAGAAAAGAATTAGAAAGTTAAGCAGCGTAGATATCTAGACCGATCATAAGCTCATGAAAAGAACATCAAGCCCAATGGACCTATTCCAGATCCCATCATCAGAAGTATTCAAAATGAAGAGCAAATTAGGAATAGTCGAGTATGACATTGATTGTAACAATGGAGACATCCGTTCTCAGCTCCAGATTATTCGTTTTTATATCACATTCATACAGGACATTAGGACAATATTAGATCTTCAGAAGAGTTTATTAATAATGTATGCATCCTTTCAGGCAATCAGAGAATAAATATTGATGGCCAGCGGAAACTCAGTGTCCGATTTCACTATATGATCAACCACATTTGAGGCTTAAACCAGTCATAAAGAGATTAACTCAATAAAAAAATGTAGGTAGAAATGCATAAACTGGTTCTGACAGTAGTTGTAATCTGTAACTCTCTGTAACCACCTACTTGGTGGCATGTAATTTTGAAACTCTTCTATGCAATGCAAAGAAAGACAATGTCATTGCGTTTTCCCGAAAAAAGAAACAGTATCAGATGCCTGAGCGCTCAGTACACTAGCTTCCATGGATCATGTAATTCTGTCTGACATCATTTGAATAAACTAACTAATCAAATGCTTTGACATGAACTAGGCAGTCAAGACATCTCATGAAGAAAAAACATCTCAAATGTTTTCACAACAATGATACGGAGAAAGGGTTTGTTCACATACTTGGACATCCCAAACTGGGTAATTGTGTCCTTTGTAACAAACAAGATTGGCGTTCAGCTTTGTACTCCACAGTCGAACTGTAACAAGTATTTTAAAATAGATGAAACGATAATTATAAATTATAAATAGACAAGAAAATGGGTGTTACAAAATAACCAGAATTTATGTGATGTTTTACTTGTTGAATCTGAAGATGATGACAGGAGAAAATCCCCAGATGGACTAAAGGCAGCGGAATAAACTGGTCCAGAATGACCTTGGAATAATGTATAAGGTCTCTTCCCCTCAAATGTTGATGACAAGTGTTCACCCTGTGAAGATCCATTCTGTGCTTGTGAACTAGCTGAGAGTCCAAATTTTCCCAATCAGCAAACACGATCAATATATAACTGGAAACGCTACTATGTTAGAAGAATCAATTCTGAGATTATTCTGAGGTTCTGGAGAGATTCCAGTCTAATACTGCAAGACCGTTAGTCCGTTACAGTATTCTACCATGTCCAGCAAGAAGGTCGAGAAGACATTTTTTGCATTGTCCTACAGATGCATCAGTGCTGTTCTAGGTCATAACTTAAACTGACTGAAACAAACTATAGAATACTTAGAACAAAACGCTATCATGAACAAAATCAGATGTGCAATTACTGAAGCACTTCATCATAACACAGTGGAACAGAACAAGAAAATTATGTAGTGTAGAACGACTAACATGTTTTGGCAGGTTGGCCAGTCTTTGCCATATCCCAAACCTAGTGAACAAGGGAGTTTTACCAGTTAATATCAGTGATCAGATGAAAAGAAAAATACCACGAAAAGGGACTAACCTTTACTGATGAGTCTGAGAACCCACCAACAACCAATGATCCATCGTTTGAGATAGATGAGCAGTTTAATCTGTGGTTCCACGGGATAATGATCAAACCGAAGTACACGCACTGAAACAGTTCATACTAAGTTACAGCTACAATTACCCATTATGTGTATTAAGGAATGTGTAGAAGCTAACGGATGGCAATGCCAAGTTATTCAATTGTGCACGATTTCGCAAGTCCTCAAGAATTGATTGCTCAACTTCAATAGGCCTGAAACAAAGGAGTAATATTTCTCAGGTTCGTACAACTCAAGGCTGACACTTGACAGATAAAAAGTAGACACATGAGTATGTTCTGTGAAAAGTGGAAAATAAAATATTTGGCCCTCCTGAACCTTTAAGGAAACTATTCCAAGTGACCACAATAAAACCCCTTCGCTTTTATTTCAGGTTCCTAGAAGGGATCCCAATTACAAGCTCAAAAGCATGACAGTTACATACGGGGTCTGGAGTATGGACTCAAATTCAGTTAGAGAATGGTGTTCTCTTTAAAAAGCAACAGCTGAGAAATTATGCAGACTTGAAAAAAAATATAGACCAAACTGAGCTTCTCAAAAGAAAACAACAAAGAGAATAAAATTGTACATTGCTGGAAGGGTTAGCTCTGGTTTCACACGAGGTGCTGCAGAAACCATGCTTGTTTCAGATTTGTTGTTTTTCCCTGTTGCACCAACAACCTTATCCTTTTTTAGCTTTTTAAGAGGACCACCCTGCTTTCCACCTTCTGAGGATTTTTTCTGTACCAAAAACAGTAAGAAATAATGAAAAAATGATCGTGACTAACAAACAAGGACACATGCATACTGGAACCAAGCAATGGACATTAGCATTCCTGTTCTCAAGATAACAACAGAAGAAGAGAAGAACAACCACATGCTGCTAACAGCAAGACAAAATAAAGAAAAGGAATGGCCATGTTCCGATGCAGAGAGCGTAGCAAATACAATGTAACAAGGCTCCCATACTATGAGAGAGTTTCTTGCCTTGTTATTATCTTCCGCATCTGCATCCTTACTTTCTGCTTCAGTTTTATCAGAATCTGAGAGTGCTTTCTCCATACGCTCCTCGACTGAATCTTCAAGCAACTACATACCCGAATTTTATTTTTTAAGAACAATACATGCCCGAGGATAATCAAGAATAAATAGCAAACTGAAAAATTGCACTTGTGGTAGAGGTGTGTTACAGAAGTGGCAAACACAGTAGTGCTACTAGAGCCATTTTTTCCTTTTTGATCTGCATTTTTAACTGTTTTGGTAGAATAGATAATAGAAAACAAACAGATTAACTGATGTGCTTGAGTAACATACCCCCCAATGCACTTCCTTCTGATTTATCTGTTTTGCCAAGTCCTTACTGGTCCCAACCAGAGCAACAACATCCACATCATCAGAGATCAATGAAGGTTGCCCAGCAGATACTGCCAATGTAGCATAGAGAAAAGTGGCAGAGAAGATTTGACAAGTGAGAATAAGTAAAATTGGATGATATACTCTCAATAGACTGGGGAACTGTACCTTCAAAAATTATCCTTTCATTGATTATTCCAAGCATCACAAGAGCTTGTGTTTTCTGGAGATACTGGAGAAGCAATTCATATGAATACTGCAATGAAACACAGGGTAGAAGCTTTAAGCTGAGTAGTTGACTTATTTTTTAAGCAAAAACAGAATTGCAGCAATGAAAAGTGAGATCATGATGCATGAATCATCTAGTATAATTTGCAACATGAACTAATAATCAATGCTTGGAATGCACTTTGCCGGTAACATCCATGAAAAAATGATCTATACATGGCTTGTGTCTCATATTTAACACTAGGATACAGTATATGTATTATTGTATCATCATCACGCTGTATCATGTACTCTTATTTTCCATGAGTTTCCCATTAGGATTCAGCAACAAAAGAAGTAAAAACAGACCTAAACTGTGTCCATTTATCTTGGTCTTAACAACACTTATGAAATAAGTGGAGGGAAATGATACATGAGGATAGAGCATCTGAACTCCTAAGCTATTGTCACAACAACGAATATGGATTCAGTGGAACGTTTATCTGTGCGCATTGATTTAGATGATAAAAGGAGACTGAACCATCGTAGTTGCAAGTTGCAACCAGGAGCAGAATGGAAGTATAGAAGAACTTGGCGCGGTACTACCTCACATAATTTAATTCTGAATTTATTCTCCCTTAAAGATCTAGCCAGATCCATTTCCTGCAAATTTTAGCACGTGTGACAATAAGTGCATGTTTTGTGAATCCTGAGAAGATAAAATTCAAATAAACAATTGCAAATCTTCATTCACGCTTGAATGGATGTAAGAGAGCTAAATGATGACCTCCAAATGCAAAGGAGAAAGAATGCCTTCCAGCTTTTGAAGATCCCTTGAATGCATCAGTTCATGATCTTCCCGAAACGTATGGAAAAATGACCGAGCTGCAGGATTCATACATTATTATATCAATGACCTGATTTCCCAAAATAAACTAAGAGGAAACATATGCAACATAGTAAATCCAATTATTTATTACCAACTACCGATTCCTTCGTTGCCCGTAAAAAAATTACCTTCTTGTGCATGTCCCTCTGCGACTAGATCCATGAAGCAATGGATAAACACTGGATAAAGGACACGGAGTAATTCGTGCTACAGAAAAAATCATAACTCAGAGGCACGAAGCATATAGCTGAATACAATAACAGAAAAGGCCATTTCATTAAGTATGTACTCCCTCTGTCCGGAAATAAATGACTTGGATTTGTCTAGATTCGCATGTATCTAGACATGTTTTAGTGTGTAGATACATACAAATCTAGACAAATCCAAATTGTTTATTCTTGGAAGTAGGGAGTACATCAAATTATGGCAAGCAGCCCATCCACCGCAAGCAAATATCCTTTTTCTGGTGAATACAATCATGTAACAAGCACATGATTATGCTTATATGAATATTTTTTTGCTTTCTAGGAGTTCCTCAGTGGGAATGCATGCCATAAAACAGAAAGATCGTTTTGTAAATGCTACATCTGAAGCTAGTAGGCATACATTCAGCCATGATCCTAGAAGCTTTGTGCACCAAGTAGGCATGATCATTTCTAACAAGAGAAGCATGAATATACAAAACTACTAGCATACTAAATAAATGAACTTAAGGTAACACACCTTGTATTGGTCCAGAGAACTGTATGCCCATGTTCTTAGCTTGTTGTAACCATCATAGTATCTTGCCGGATCATTATCAGACCTGTCAATGGGGAACATTTGCAGTTACTACATGACTTCAGATTAACATGGAATACAGGGCACTTTTGGTTTTGGAGCATGTTTTTTACATGATACTCTAGATTAGCCCCCTCAACTATCAATTCAAGGCTCCTTTAGCCCCCACTCAGATCTTGTTAAAGGTCTGTCACTGCCAGAGAGAAGTATCAATTTCTCACACACGACTTGCTAAGCAAATTCTGAACTCGGAGAACTTAAACCTAGCAGAAACAGCTCAACCCGAGCAAGTAAACGAATCGTAGCCGTACATGAACACCAATTTGGCACCATCTCTACTCACGAACTGCACCAAATCAGCAGCTACTAGGCTTACTTGCTCTGGAATTCGGGATCGAGGCCGCTGGGGCCACCAGACAGGACAGCGGGGTACAGATTCAGGGATTTTTTTGTCGACGAGTATTACCTGGAAAGCGAGACGTCGGAGAGGGAGGTGGTGGAGAGGCGGTTCCGCTCCTCCTGCAGCGCGAGCTCAGTGAGGCGGAAGCCCTTGCGGTGCAGGTACTGCTGCACCTTCTTCTCCATCTCCTCGTCCTCCATCGCTCGCCAGCTGCTGGGCTGGGCGCGCGCGTGCGCCGGGGGGTGAAGGTGGGGTTCGGGTTTTCCCGATCTTTCCCCAAATAGAAAGATAAATGGGCAGCTCGCTATGCCGGAAAGTCGAAGAGGAGGTCGCCAGCAGCTAGTGCAGCGGAGAACGTGGCGGCGGTCGCCGGAGTCCGAGGCGACGAGGGTGTGCGTCGGCGCGCGCTGCAGGTGCGTAAGACTGGGAGAGGCTGAGACCGGCACGGCCGCCAACGGGCCGTGCCGGCACAGCGATCAGGTGCCCGGCCCGGCCCGGCACGCTGCCCAGCTTCCAGGGCCAGGCACGCTAGAGGAGCTAAACAGACCGGTCTGTTAAGCTAAACGGCCAAAAAAAAGCTAAACGGCCTATATTTTAAAAATATATAGAAATATAATAACTAGATAGGTCGTGCTGGGCCGGCACGCATGCTCCAGTTCAGATCCTTGGCACGGCCCCGGACGGGCCACAGGCCGACACGGGCCCATTTGGCACATGTTGGGCTCTTAGCGCGCTAGAACCTGGGTGGCACGTGTCGGCACACCTAGGCACGGGTCGGCACACCTAGGCACGACATGGTGGCCAGGTTTAGGCACGGCATGAGCCTAAACAAGGCCTAGGAGTACGCAGTGGCCTGTTATAAGCTAGCCATGTCGTGTCGGCTCGTTGCTTTTCGGCTTTCTAAGCGCTTTTGGTCTAGTTATTTTAAAAATAACAAATAATACAGTAATAGAAATAGGTGGGTCATGCCTTGTCGGCTCACGGGCCTCACCTCGGCACACAAGCACGAGATAGTGGTGTGCTGCTTTATTGGCCATTGACGGGCTAGAGACGCGTACTTATGGGTCGACACGCGAAACATGGCTCGACTAGCTACCTATAAGGAAACCTAGGTTTTGCGGGATGCAGGGACACCTTGTGATGGGCTTGGTTTCTCTCATGACTGCGAGAGTTTTTAAGTGGGTTGTAAGTTTATTTTGGGTTATCCGAGCAATTGAGCACCAAGACTTCTAACTTGAATTTCCAATTTCCCCAAAATAATCGGGTTTCCAAACTGCTTCCTGATGTAGTCTATCAGGTTTAATGTCCGGCTTGATTGACTAGTATGAACTATTATCGTGGTGGTGTCACGGCAGATGCCATGGATAGGCTAAAGGTAGGGACTAATACACGCTAGGGGAATCCAGGGAGGGATAGTGAAGTGATTCTCCACACTGAAGTTTGTATTGCTTTCCTTTTAAGATTACAAGTGCTCCTAGAGCTGTATTGGCGAGAGGAGGAAGAATGAGCTCTCTTACTTTCACCCACGGTTCACCCCTAAAACCTTAGCCAAATCAGTGTAGAAGAAAACCCAACCCTCTCTACTGAAACCCTAGCCCCTCTTATATAGAGGTGGCTTGGTCTCTGCCTAGAGCATATGTGGAGGCATATTCTTAGGAATATGCCTCCTCTCAAAGTGGTAACCCGACCGGGGTGCTTTTCCCCCGCGTCACACATGCTTTTGCTACGTGAGCCTCTGCGGCACCCGCGTCAGCCGACACGGTCGTCGTCACCCTTGTCGGCCATGACCCGGTGGTCCTACCCTTGCCTGCTTCGCTCATGCAGTGCGTACCGGGCTTTCTTTTTGACCAGCGAGATTCCTTCCTTCTCCCAGAAGCTAAACGGGACCCAGATCATGGTAGATCCGGCTATACCTGTTCCTGCACACAAGTTAGACAAGCACTTCCGACTTACTCCTTAAGTCGGCTGAGATAATGTTATGCGACCCCCCTGGTCCGGGTTACTTCGTGATCCGGACTGCCTTGAGGTGACCCGCTAGCATCCGCTTTAACCCTGTCGAACCTCGGCTAACTCGGCCTTTATACCCCGGAGTGACCCTATCCGGAGGTATCCCCCCAACATTAGTCCTCGAAGCTGGTGCGGTCTTAGTTGCCTTGGCCGCTAAGGCCACATCAGGTTCATTTATGTTCGAGCCTTGGCCGTTATTTCCGGGTTAGCTCTTTATCTCGGATTATATGGATTTACGTTCCCTTCGCACGTTCCAAGTATTCACTTGCCGGCCGGGTTACCACTTTGACTCGGATCTCATGGCTTTACTTTCCCTCTGCACATTCTAAGTTTTTACTGGTTGTCCGGGTTTCCATGGTTCAATCCGGGCCTTGTTTCCTTCCTTCATACGCCAACCCACGTGGAGGCCAATCATTACGTTGTCTTATTTTAAGGACCTGCACAGTAATCGCCGCAGTAATTGTCAGTTATCACTGTGCGAGGGTCACGTCACGCCTGCCTCCTCGTTTACCGCATCAGTGCGTCTCGTCATGGGATCGCCTCTGCCCTATGGCCCTCCGTGTGGCTTCTCACTGATTGGCTGAGACAGGTGATACACGGCCACACCATGTGGCTCATTTGCAGGGTGCGATCCCACTCACCCCTTTAGGGAGTGGTTAAATAGCGGAGGGGCGCACCCCTTAGGATTTTTTCCTCTTCCGCGCCCTCTGCCTGTTGCTATTCTTCTTCGTATTCCTCGCGACCACGCCGCCTCCAGTGCTCCTAGCAGCAGCGCCGCCGCCGCACTTTTCCCGTGCCACTGCGTCGCGGCCACCGCTGCGCAGCTCCCTCGCCACGGGTCCTCGCCAATCCAGGCCTCTGACCCCATCGCCGCTAGCACCAGTGAGGGTAGCGAGTACGAGATGACGGAGGAGGAGCTCGTCGTCGCCGAGCAAGAAATGGAGGAGGACGCTGCTGCGGCGGACCGCGGCGCGTGGGCCGAGTCTTGGGTCTATCAAGATGACCTTGACTGGCTTTATCGGACCAGACGCATCCCTGCCGGCATCGTCGCTCGTCTCCCCTCCGCCGAACTGGCCCCCTCACCCAATCCGGGTGAGTTCGTCGTGTTCTTGTCCCACTTCCAACGGGGGTTCGGCTTGCCGGTGAGCGACTTCTTCCGGGATTGGCTTAGCACCTACCGGCTGCAGCCGCACCACCTTCCAGCCAACGCTATCACTTCTCTCTCTGCTTTTGCTTCTACAATCGAAGGCTACACCGGACTGTGGCCCACGAAGGAGCTCTGGATCCGGTTTTTCAGCCTCCGTCATAATGTCATCCCCAACATCCAAGTTGAGTCAGAGGACAAGCAGCTCACCCAATTCGGAGCTGCGTCCATCTCTCCCCGGAGGACTTCCGTTTTCCCCCGGGTCACCGGGCTTGACTCCTGCAAAGGATGGGCCCGGACCTTCTTCACCGGAATACGGGCACTGAAGATTTGATTCGGTTGCTCCCCTATACTCCGGGTCCACCTAACCCGAAATTTTGGGAGGAGATCTCCAAGAAGCCCACGGCCTTGGCCAACCAGGTTAACAAGAGGTTCGCGGAACTGAAGAAACTCGGATTGTGCAACGAGGACGCTATGATCACGTTCGTGCGCAAGCGAATCTCTCCTCTCCAGAAGCGCACCCACAAGGTGTGCCACATGAGTTTCGGCCACGACCCCAACCGGACCTCCTCCTTCGAGCTGAGCAACACGGAGATTTTTCGCCGGGTTAAGGCTCTCTTCACCACCCACAAAGATTTCTCCGCTGAATGGACATGGGGAATTGAGCACTTTTGTCGTGACAGGCTCCCTCCCGCGGTAAGCTTCGCGGGGCAAACTTGCTTCAGATTAAATATATGTCGGTTTTTGTTGTATTTTTGACTCTGTTCTTCATTCCTTTTCTCAGCTATTCCTTCAGCAAACCCTTGAGGACGGCACGGATCCGACCCTTAAGTGGGCGCCGGACCGAGAAACCCCGGATAAGAAGGAGCCGGGCCAGGAGATGTTTCTCCCTATGACCGACGCTACAAAACGACCCAGCGGTAAATTCTCTTCTCTTAGAGACTGGCCTGATGATGAGGATGACTCGGATGTCGACGTGATTGAACCTGTTGAGGCTGTCCCTCCTTCTTTTGTCTTTCCGGCATCAGCTAACCCTGGTGGGCATATCCACGAGGATCCTCCGCTTGCTACGGGCGAACCGGTTCCGGTGGCGCCGAAGAAGAGGCACGGAGCCGCACCAAGTTCCTCCTCCGGACCTTCTCAGCCCGCAAAAAGGCAAAAGAAAGCCGGAGACAAAACTGCCTCCAAGCCGGCAGGCAAAGCCCCGGCACGAAGGGCTCGGAAACCCAAGGAGGCCCAAACCTCGGATGCGTAAGTCATTTTTCTTTCCGTAACCCCCTTTTCCTTGCATTGTTGTAATTTCTCTTCTGACATTATTCTCTTCTGCAGGGCTCCAGTGGAGGTCCCTCAGAGCGGATCTAGCATCTCTTCACCACTCCGATCTAGCCCTTCTCCCCCTCGTGACGACGAGTCATGTCCGCTGAGCCCTATTCCAGAGGGTTCTGCGGCTGCTCCGGGTTCCGCACTAGCTCGTCGAGAGGAGTGCAACCTCGGAGCGGGAGAGACCGGCCCAGCCAAGGCGACGGTGTTCACAACTTTGGCATCGCCGCAACCAGCAGCCACCGAGACTACCTCGACACCAGCACCGCCCCCAGCACCAACAGCAGTTCCAGTACCAGTGACCGAACCAGCACCAGCACCTGTTCCGACACCAAGAAAATCAACAACCGCTCCAAGTCCAGCTATAAGAGCTCCAGCGCCAAGTTCTTCCGCCTCGTCCGAGTCATCTCAACCTCGGTGAGGAAATATCCCAGCAACTCCTAAGGGGAAATCCGCTGCAGTTACTTCTTCCTGGCAAGCCAAGGGCAAAAAGGCTTCGGATGCTACCAAGTAACCATTCGTTGAGGCTGGGCAGCGAACCCTAGCGTCAATGCTTCCCAAGAAAGCTCCAGCAGCGAAGGATGCCCCTGCCGAGTCAACTGATGCGCAGCAAATGGTTCTGCATACTAGCCCAGCCCTTGCCTTGGTTGAGAGGAAAGAAGCGCATGCGAAGGGCTTGGTGGCACCCCATATGCCCACCGGTGAGCGGTACCCTCCGAGCCTGATTGAGTTCGTCATGAACTGGAACAAGGCGGAGTTCGTCCACAACGACGATCTCCCGGAAAAGTTCAGCCCCGCAGAATTTTCCGCCCAAATGAACACAGCCGCTAAGGCAATTAACCACGCGGGGCAGATGATGGAGGTATGTCGCTTCTCCTTTACATGCTGTAGATAATAACCATTAGTCCCCGAGCCTCCGGTGGAGTAACTTGTTACTCGGTCAGATGCTCACTAGAAAACTAACGTAGCTCTATGAGAACTTCAAATATGCATGCACCTAGAGCCGGGTTAAATTCCACTTGGCCCGGATCTTGCACACTTCGAATATGCACATACCTAGATCCTGGTTAAGTTCCACTTGGCCCGACTCTTGTACACTTCGAATATGCACACACCTAGAGCCGGGTTAAGTTCCACCTGGCCCGGATCTTGTACACTTCGAATATGCACACACCTAGAGCCGGGTTAAGTTCCACTTGGCCCGGATCTTGTACACTTCGAATATGCACACACCTAGAGCCGGGTTAAGTTCCACTTGGCCTGGATCTTGTACACTTCGAATATGCACACACCTAGAGCCGGGTTAAGTTCCACTTGGCCTGGATCTTGTACACTTCGAATATGCACCAAGCTAATTTATGCTTCTGTACTTTTTTCAGGTAACCACCAATCGCCGGAGTGCTGAATTCCAACGCCTGCTAGATACCCACAAGATGCTACGCGCAAAGCACGTTTCTCACTTATCGCGGAACATGAAAAAAGGGGTAAGTTTCTCCCTTAGGGCTTTTCAGTTTTTCTTCATCTTTTTCTGCCAAACTAATCTCATCATTCGGTTTCTGCAGCTGGGGTGGAGGCTGAGAACAAGATCATGCGGAAGAACTTGGAGCAAATCCAAGGTATGTCCTTTTTGTCCCACCTTGTAGTGTTTTCCATTTCCTTTTCTCCTTGGCTCGGCAAACATTCATTCCTCGGCTCTGTCGGGTCAACATATTATTTCAGCATCGCTTGAGGATAGTGTGCCCGTGCCTGATATGATGCTGCATTTTCTCGAACAAGCAGGGCAGCATCAAGCCGAGCTGAAGAAAAAAGATGATGAACTTGCTCTCCTCCGGACCAAGGACAATGAGATTGCTAGGCTCAAGGCTGAGATGGAGAAGATGAAGGCCCAGCACCAAACCAAGCTCCAAAAGGTTGGCCAGAACTTCACAGAAGAGCGCGAGCGCCTTACTCTCCAGATCTCCAAGGACCAGGACCTACTCAAATAATCCGACATCCAGCTTGGATTGGCAAACGCTGAGATTGAGCAACTTCGCAAGAGACGTGATGACTGCATCAAGGAGTTGACCCGGATCCTCAGCCATATATCACATAAGTTCCTTCCGACATACTTTTCCGGGTTGCTTCATATGTCTTTTCTTTACCTTCTTCCCTTGCCTTGCTTCCAGGCAAATTTCCTGAGAGCATCACTATTGCAAGCACAACAGTTGCAGATTTTCGCCGAGCGAGGGGTACCCCTGCCGCTCCTGCTGGTGAGGAGGTTCCTTACGACATGGAGGACCTGTTGGTCAGCTTGTCATCTCGCTTGGAACTCATCAAGAATTATGGCAAGGATATCCTCGACATTGCAGTTCGCATTTTCAACACGTTCTGGCCCGGAGAAGATAGCCCGGAGACCACCACGATTCACGTCGAGAAGCTAATGGAGACTGAGACCCAGCTCGATCTCTGGAGAGAGTCCGCTGGGCGTGCCGCAGCTGATACTATCCTTCACCACATACTCACATGGTATGAGAAGATCGACCTCAGCCTCCTTACACGTCGGCGCACCGGATCTAGATGGACTAATGACCCGGAGTGGGTAGCTCGCCGCCAGGCTTACGCCTACAGCCTCATCGAATATTCTCCTATCCATGAATGGATTGAAGGATCGAGCTTCCTGGAATCCGCTGGGGACGAGAACGCTGAGAACGCTGAAGACGGGTCGGATGAGGACGAAGAAGGCGATGCCTCAGATATTGAAGACAACAAAGACGACGCCGAACTTCCTCCTCCTGCTGCTCCTTAGGTTAAAAAACTTGAAAATTTATCAGATCCTCGGTATGTCGGGCGGAACTGTATCCTGTGTATGTGTGATATTTTTCTACTAAGTTCTTATGCCGGTTAACTTGGGCGTAGTCCCCGAGTTTCTTTTTCTTGTTCGTCCAATCTTTTGGCTCGGATCGTGTCTACCTTGATTCGGTTTTATGACTTACGAATCCGAGCTTCAAAAATTGTCTTAACAATACTAAGAAACTTTTAGACTTAGCTCAAAAATAAAGCTGCATAATAACTTGAAAATAAATACAGGGTTAGTCCGAAAAACAAACGTTAGCTCGAATAAATTCGTTTCCTTAGTCGCTTTTCATGTGCTACGCAATTCCAAACTTGTTCTCTTGCTTGCCATGAAGCCAATTCTTGTTGGACAGCAGCAAGTCGAAGAGTTGGGTTCTTGGTGCTCACACATTACTAATTCAAGTTAAGTAGAATAACTTATTCCAGCTAACGCACAAGAGACAACAACAAAAATTATTAAGGCAGTCCCCGAGTTACTGCTCGAGGTGCTAATATTTCATTGATAACTCATTGCCGACATACATACCGACATATGAGACGACTCGGATACATACCCTTCTTAGCTAAGTGTAGAAAGGACGAAGTAGTGCTACATTCCATGGTCGCTTAGATTCTTCTCCGGACCTGTCCCCCGTGTTCTTTTCCTGTGGCTTTGCATCTATAAGATAATAAGAATCATTGTGCAATGCTTTACTCACGATGAATGGCCCTTCCCATGGGGGGGATAATTTATGCATGCCGGTAGTACGTTATACCAACTGGAGCACCAGATTGCCTTCCCGAAAGACTCGGGGGCACACTTTCTGGCTATGGTAGCGTCGAAGATTTTGCTGATATATGGCGGATCTGGATAGTGCCAGTTCTCTCGCTTCTTCCAGCAGATCAACATCATTTTGTCGGGCTTCTTGCACTTTGGCTTCTGTGTATTGGGTGACCCTAGGCGAATCATGCTCTATGTCGGCTGGTAATACAGCTTCTGCCCCATATACCAGAAAAAACGGCGTATAGCTTGTTGATTGATTCGGAGTTGTTCTTAAACTCCACGGTACCGCTGGTAGTTCTTCTATCCAGCACCCCGCTGATCTTTGCAGCGGCTCAATGAGCCGAGGTTTTATCCCGGATAACACTAATCCGTTGGATCTTCCACTTGTCCGTTCGATGCGGGGTGAGCTACCGAGGCTACGTCGAGTCGGATCTTCTTGTCCTGGCAGAAGCGCGCAAATGCTCCTTCCGCAAAATTTGTGCCATTATCAGTTATGATACTATGAGGATAGCCATATCTCAAGATAATGTCTTTGAGAAATGTTACGGCCGTAGCTCCATCACATTTTCTTATAGGCTTCACTTCAATCCATTTTGTAAACTTATCCACCATGACCAAAATGTGAGTCATGTTTCCCCTTGCTGGTTTGAACGGGCCAACCATATCCAAGCACCATACGGCAAATGGCCATGTAATTGGTATGGCTTGAGTTCCGACATCGACATATGTGTCTTGGTAGCGTACCTCTGACAACCATTGCATTTCTCACCAGATCTTCTGCTTGTTCTAAGGCACTTGGCCAGTAGAATCCATGCCGGAATGCTTTTGCCACCAAGGCTCGGGATGAGGCATGATGCCCGCACTCTCCTTGGTGTATATCTTGGAGGATGTCGAGCCCTTCTTCCGGGTCAACGCATCGCTGGAGGACATTGGTTACACTTCGTTTGTACAACTCGGAATTGATAATCGTGTATGCTTTCGCTCTCCTCTGAGTTTGACTGGCTAACACCTCCTTAGTGGGTATCGTTCCATCTTTCAAGAATTGGAATATAGGCCGTGCCCAAGCTGGTATTGCTCGTGCAGGGAACACGTCCTCATCAATTTCCATCTGATCCACCGGCATAACTTCAGCCGGATCATGTTGAGCAGTCCCCGGGTCCAGCGAGGTAGTCCCCGGGTTTGCTGAGGCAGTCCCCGGGTTTGCTGATGCAGTCCCCGGGTTGCGCGCACTACCTCCCATGTCAATGTCCATGGGCTCAGCTCCGGATTCTGTATCTTCCGGGACATAGATCAAGTCGGTTCCTGGGGAGCGGCCTGATAGATGGTTTTCTGAGGTGTTCCAATGCTACACCCGGTGGAATTGCCTGTCGGGTTGATCCAAGCTTCGATAGCATGTCGGCAGTCTCGTTTTCCACCCGGGGCACATGGTGAAATTCGCATCCCTCAAAGTAACCAGATATCTTCTGCACATGAAATCTGTACAGTGCCATGTTTGGGTCCAGGGCGTCCCACACTCTGGACACTTGCTGCACCACCAAATCTGAGTTGCCAAAGCATATGATCCGACGTATCCCAATCTCTTTTGCCACTTTGAGCCCATGCACAAGTGCTTCATACTCTGCGACATTGTTTGATGCCGCGAAATGGATCTGCAACACGTATTTTAGCTGGTCCTTCTTTGGCGAGGTAAGCACAACTCCGGCGCCTAGTCCGGTTTTTGTTTTTGATCCGTCAAAGTGCATCCTCCAGTAGTTCGGATCTGGTGGCGGTGGTTCGTATTGTACCTCGGCCCAATCTACAAAAAAGTCCGCCACAGCCCGAGACTTGATTGCTTCTCTTCTGTCATATTGTGGCGCATAAGGAGCTAGTTCAATTGCCCATTTTGCGATTCGACCACTCGCATCCTTGTTACCCATTATCTCGGATATGGGAGCCTCACATATTACTTTGATGGGGTGCTCCTCAAAGTAATGCTTTAACTTCTTTGCCGCCATATAGACACCATATGCCACCTTTTGAAAGTGCGGGTAGTTCTGTTTTGAGGCAGATAATACCTCGCTCAAGTAATACACTGGCCTCTGCACCGACTTACCCTCTTCATTGCGCTCTACTACAATCACTGCACTTACAACTCGGTTGGTTGTGGTTATGTAGAGCAACATTGGCTCCTTTGATAGTGGTGAGGCTAACACTGGTGTAGTGGCCAACATCTTTTTTAGGTAGGAAAACGCTTCATTGGCCTGTGGCGTCCAAACGAACTTATCTGACTTTTTCATGAGTTGGTAGAGAGGCAATGCCTTTTCTCCCAACCGACATACAAACCGACTCAACGATGCTAGGCACCCAGTGAACTTCTGGACATCGTTAAGACACTTCGGCAGCTCCATTCGTTCAATGGCCCGGATCTTAGTTGGATTAACCTCGATACCTCGGCTGGAGACGAGAAATCCGAGTAATTTTCCAGCCGGGACACCGAAGGTACATTTTTCCGGATTAAGCTTCATTCGGAACCTATTTGGTCGTGCAAGCATTTTTGCATACATCTTTGGTATGTTGCACCTGCATTACGTAAACCAAACAGCATAGTGCGATAGCAATAAGCCCCGTACGGGGTGATAAATGCGGTCTTTATTTGATCATACAGATTCAGAGGTATCTGGTGGAAACCGGAATATGCATCAATGAATGACAATAGTTCACATCCCGCGGTTGAGTCTATGACCTGATCTATCCTCGGCAGTGGAAATGGATCTTTTGGACACGCCTTGTTCAGGTTCTCGTCAAACTACTGCCACGTTCGGATCATCCTTCTTCTTTTCTACCAGCACCGGATTAGAGAGCCAATCCGGATACAGTACTTCCATGATAAATCCTGCTGCTAGCAACCGAGCTATCTCGTCTCCAATGACTTTTCTCCTATCCTCGGCGAAGCGGCGGAGAGGTTGCTTCACCGGCCTTGCTCCAGGTCTTACATTCAAAGAGTGCTCGGCCAACTCCCTTGGAACACCTTGCAAATCCTGTGCGGACCAAGCAAAAATGTCCCGATTCTCACGGAGGAAGCTGACGAGCTCGCTTTCCTATTTATCAGTTAACCCGGCACCAATTGTTACAGTGCGCTCCGGGAACATGTCGTCAACTGGAACCTTCTTGGTTTCTTTCGTGGCTTGGAAGGAGACAGATCCATGCGGGTTACTCAGCATCGGCATATACTGCTGCGCGGACTGAGCCAAAGTTGCCACCTCTTGAATTTTACTTTTCTCCTGCGCGATCACAAGCGATTCGGCTAAGTTAGACCCGGCTGAGGCACACTCAATGGAACGTCAGAAATCTCCTGTAATGGTAATCACTCCATTTGGCCCAGGCAACTTCATCTTCAGATAACTGATGTGGCAGCTTGCCATGAACTTGTTCAATGCTGGCCTTCCGAGTAGTGCGTGATACGCACTTTCCAAGTTCACCACCTCGAACTCCAGATTCTCAGTTCGGCAATTATCTCTCGTGCCGAACAATACGTCGACCCGGACTTTGCCTATGGGCTCACAAGAAATGCCTGGTACAATACCATGGAAAGTTGTCCTTGTAGCCTGGAGCATGTTCTCCGAGATACCCAACTTGCGCATTGTATCCGCATACATAATGTTGATGCTACTACCATTGTCAATCAGTACCTTGGAGAACCTCACATTAATGTTAGGCCCAATGAATGTCGGGTCCAGCACTAACGCATACGAGTCAGGGCTTGGCATAAGCTTGGGATGATCCTTTATGCTCCAGGTGATTTCCTGGTCCGACCAAGGCATGTACCTTGTCACTGCCGGCATCACTTAATTTACCTCCATATGCCTATGCTGCGGGCTTTTTCTGTCAGTTTCCTCAGTGGTGAACACACAATAGCTCTGATGATGCTCCCTGTACTCATTTCTCCCCTCATTTCCGGGGTTCCTCTGATCCGGCTGATGTTGGTTTTCCACTTGATGCACCACATCCCTTCGCTCAATGTTATCATATCTCGGTGGGGGGGAGGCAACATTAGCTGTTGCGTGTTCGCTCCGGAGAGCAGTTGCTGCCGGGGTAACTCCTGCCGAGGCTGATCATTCCGGGGTGCCTGAGCATTCCCCGAACCATCTTGCGCATCCACTCACATTGCCTTGTCGTATGACCCGCTGGATTACTCGGGTTTGGCGTGTGAAACTTACACGGCTGGTCCAACATCGACTCATAGGTATACCTCGGACGGTCTTTCTTTTCTTGCCACTGTCTCTTTTGCTCCGGCGTCCATGTTTTCTTGCCATCGTTTCTTGGAGTCCATTGCCCTCTAGTTTTCTGGCGCTGGTTGCTCCCTGCTCTGGGTTGATCTTGATTCACAACCGCAACTTGTTGCGAACCGTAGTGATGATCCGGTCTATCATCTCTTCTTTTTCCTCTGTAGTCATTCCTTCGAGATGACCCGGCTCCATCCCTCTGATAGTATTCCTCGTTTGACTCGTTTGATGTGAGCCTAGGTTGAGTCGGATCATCCAAAGCATACAAATCGGCAATCTAGATCATCTCTGCCAACGTAATTGGCATTTTCCTTTGCAACTTCATCCACAGCTCGCTGCCATATCTGCACTCTTGCGCAAACCATGCTATGGCTTGTGACTCTATGACACCCTCACACGAGTTTCTCACGGTACACCACAGGGTCAAGAATTCACGGTCTGTCTCATTGGGCCTTTGCTTGCACATTGCTAGGGTCTGCGGCCTATTTGGCCTCTAATATGTACTTGAGAAATTGCTGATAAACATTTCCTCAAAGCTATCCAGCAATTGATGCTTCCGGGTGGTAAATTGTTCAACCATACTCTGGCCGGAACTTCCAACATCTGGGGTACATATCGTACAACCCATCTCAAGTTGCCAGTGGCAATTTTCACAGTCGTAGCATAGTTTATCAGCCAATCCTCCGGCTTGGTACTGTTGTCATACGTCTTCGTGCCCCTAGGCAGCTGGAAGTTGGGTACCGGTGGCTCCTTCATGATCCGGGGTCCAAAGCACGCTAGACCCGGTGGACCTTGACATTCGATCTGTTCCGACCTATACAGGCGATCCAGTTTCAACCTGGCGTCATCCGGCATCAAATCCCTGCTTCCCAATCTTGACCCTATCACATGATAGTCCGGTCTTGGGTACCCCGCGTTCACCATCTCCGAATCACCGCCGTTGTACCGGTTTTGCTCTTGTGGCGCACCTCTCTATTGCATACCTCAGCCGGCACTTTGCTCTTGCCTTGGTATATTCCGCTGCTGCGGTTGTCCTGCTCCTGCCGAGTTTTTGCAGTCCAGCATTGCCGTTGACAGCGTTCCCTTGACCGGCATTGCCTTGGTCGTGGTTACCTCGGCCAGCTTCACCTCGGCTCACACTTCGTCGATCATCATTTTTCTGTGCTTCTTTTCCTTTTCCTGCCCGCGTCGGGTCGTACGGGACGATCTGTTTGTTCCGTCTGGCTGAGGTTACTACCTCTTCTCTCCTTGGACCACCATGAGAAGACGATGTGGCTCCAGCGGATTTCTCCGGGTTACCCATCACCGAATGGACGATTTTGGAAGCTCCAGCTCTCTCCGGGTTAGCTCTGAGTAGCTCTTCGTTCTGTCTGTTCGTGATCCGAACTAGCTCGTTAACCCTATCTTGTTGTCTTTGACGGGCCTCACCCGTCAGACCCTCTAACTCGGATGCAGCCGCATCCGCTGCTCTGAGGTTCTTTGCCGGGGTACTATACTTCGGCAGCCCCACGGACAAACAGTTCTCTGACTCCTCAATCCTAGTATCACCTTCTCTATTCATCTCACTCATGAGATTTCTCCCTTTTACTTTTATCGTGTCAACTTTGTTTGCTTTTGCATATTCGCGTAGCGTCATGTTCAACGACTGCTGAGCTGCGGCTATTTTCTTTGCGCCTTCTAGTATCTTTTGCCTAGTTTCCTCCAGCTTGACCTGTGCCCGAGTCGGATCTACTGCTGCTACTACAGGGTTTGCCAAGCTATCCATCACCTCTCTCAGCACATTTTCTGGCATCTCTAGTGGAGGACCTCTAGCTTTCCTTGGTGCCTTAGGCGTTACCTCCGGATCTGGCACCGGATCCTTGTTTGCGCCCGCACCAGGCGCGGTCATCATCACCTCTGCATGTTCCGGGGAGCGAACGATACGCGCCCCGCGAGCCACAGTGAGGGGTGGTTCCCCTGCTTCGACGACACGGCGCGGATGAGCGCACGTTACGTCCACAGCAACGTAAACCTTGTGCGCGCCGAGCTTGACGAAGAGGTCGTTGCGTGGAAGTGGGCGCGTGCCGAAGCAGCCTGCGTTGTTGCTGATGAAGTCCAGCGCTCCAAAGCGCTGAACGAGCCCGGAGATGATGCGTTCGCCGGTGGCGATGAAGTTTCCCGTCCGGATCTTGACCCCTGCTAGCGCCGCTAGCCCCACGGTGGGCACCAACTGTCGTGGTAGTGTCACGGCAGATGCCATGGATAGGCTAAAGGTGGGGACTAATACACGCTAGGGGAATCTAGGGAGGGATAGTGAAGTGATTCTCCACACTGAAGTTTGTATTGCTTTCCTTTTAAGATTACAAGTGCTCCTAGAGCTGTATTGGCGAGAGGAGGAAGAAGGAGCTCTCTTACTCTCACCCACGGTTCACCCCTAAAACCTTAGCCAAATCAGTATAGAAGAAAACCTAACCCCCTCTACTGAAACCCTAGCGCCCCTTATATAGAGGTGGCTTGGTCTCTGCCTATGCCTCCTCTCAAAGTGGTAACCCGACCGGGGTGCTTTTCCCCCGCGTCACACATGCTTTAGCTACGTGAGCCTCTGCGGCGCCCACGTCAGCCGACACGGTCGTCGTCACCCTTGTCGGCCATGACCCGGTGGTCCTGCCCTTGCCTGCTTCACTCATGCAGTGCGTACCGGGCTTTCTTTTTGACCAGCGAGATTCCTTCCTTCTCCCAGAAGCTAAACGGGACCCGGATCATGGTAGATCCGGCTATACCTGTTCCTGCACACAAGTTAGACAAGCACTTCCGACTTGCTCCTTAAGTCGGCTGAGATAATGTTATGCGACCCCCCTGGTCCGGGTTACTCCGTGATCCGGCCTGCCTTGAGGTGACCCGGCCAGCATCCGCTTTGACCCTGCCGAACCTCGGCTAACTCGGCCTTTATACCCCAGAGTGACCCTACCCGGGGGTATCCCCCCAACAACTATTCACTAGCAAATACCAATAGTTCACGTGAAATAAAGTACTCCCTCCGTTTTAAAATATAAGATGTTTTAGCTTTTATCACTTCACAAAAACTAAAACATCTTATATTTTGAAATAGGAGAAGTAGAAAATTATGCAGCATTATCAATCTAACTACCAAAATAGGGCAAGTGCTCGCATGAGGTATTACCATGCTAGGTAAATCTCATAGGCAACATATTAAGATTTGAAATCCATGTCAGATAAGTTAGTAAAGAAACCGGTTAAGATCTTGGAGCACATATACATCAGAGAGGTTGTTGTTTAAACAAGAAAGCCCGCTCCAAGGAGCAAATCTGATGATCTCTTTCTTCTCTCCACCTCGATTACAACACGAGCACATCACCAATTGCCAGTTGTCGCCGTGCGTGAAGACTGTGTTTCCCCTCCTATCCAGCAAACCATGATACCATAATCTTGCAAATTGGGCTCTAAAAATCTAGTGGCCAAAGAAATGTTACCCACAGATGAGATCCATGAGCATCGGTCTACAGGTCGCGAGCTCTAATTTGGAGACGGAGCTACGAAAAAGGCTTTGCCGGTCACTACTCACTAGTCGTGGTCAAGAGGAGGAGAGCAAGGAAATAGAGAAATAGGAAACAATGGGAATTCTGGATCGACCTACCACATTTTGTATCTTGATTTCTCAAACTGAATGGTCAATCAGTTCTGTGTATATTTATGACGGGCAAGTTAAAACTATAAGTACAACCTCAACCCCGTAAAGATTTGGAGACTCCGAATATGTCCATGGACTCCGTGCAATTGCTCGTTTCACGCTAATTGTTCCATTTTGACATAAATATCCCTACTTGAACCAAGTTAAAACCTTTTGGTAACATGCACTCATTATTATTCTGAAACAATTGGTTTCTATCATTTTAATTGTAAAATGTGGTACACTTTTTAAGGAAGCACCAAAAATAAGATGCAAAATACACCAACACATATGTCACATGCAATAGACCATTATTGGATTGGTTTTGTAAACATAACGATAATTTTCTCACCTTTTACTATATTCCGTACATTTATCGAATTACTAAAATTTATCGAAAGTGGACAAAGTTTGAACTAGAGTTGTGTAATAGGTTGCATGAAAAGATGACCAAAAGTCATATTAATATGGAACATGCACATGGGTATGAAACCTTTTATAATGAACGATTGTCCCGTAAAAATTGGAATATTATATAAAAATGTCAGAAAAGGAATATATTAACGGCGAGTCCTTTTATGTGTTGCTAACAAAATTATCAAATATAGTTTGGATGAGAAAAATATCAAATCATAGTTTATAGTACATACTTAATATGCCTTGTTTATTGGGTAGGTATCTTTTCACAGAAAACAAAAAATTAAGCCTATGTAAATCATAAAGTCAGTATCAAAACTGTAACATCTCATAGTTCTAGAGATCCATAATGGATACAAAATAGATATGTGCATTGCATTCTTGCATGTAAAATCTGGATAGAAAATAAAGTGAATTATTTGACCATCTTAAATCTAGATCAAAAACCACATCCTTTAAGTAACAAATATAAGATTTATTCTTATATTATTTGACCATCTTAAAATATATCATCACATGTGCTGGACAATTCTCTAGCACATGAGAAATCAAATAAATTCTTGAAGTCAAATTTTGATCTTCCAACTCTTGATCTATTATTTTCTGATCAAATCAATAGAAATCAATAATCAGAGGGAAGAGATCTAGATATGTATTAGAGTGTTGACATCATATTTAGGACGAGAGTCTTAGTGTGTAATCAAACAAACTATGCGGTTGGACGAGTTAATTCACTCCTAAATGTACTAGATTGGTTATATTGATTTTAAGATATATACTGGTAACAGAGATCATAAGAAAGAAATCATGGATAAAGTTACCAAGGTTTAGCCTTAGTAGATCAAGTAGCTACACTCAAAAAGTAAACAATCTTAATTAAATGGAATTTCTAAGAGAATGGTTGTAGTATAAGTTAATCCTTGGATTGACCATGGATCTTGATTAGCCCACTAGAATCAAGTATATATGATCAAAGAACGAAAATGATCATTAATAAGTCGCATGAGTGTTTGACACTCTCTTGCAATGGTAACATTAGTGGAGTTTAACGGATCAAGCCATAGTATGAGTATTTGAACAAATTACTAGGAGAATAGACAAGTATATATTTAAAACAAAAGGACTTCAAAATTCTTTATAGAGTATGAAAACAAATTACTAGGAAAATTGCCAAAACTCTAGAATTTTTTTAGTGTCCAAAAGTTAATTTTGAACTAAAAAATCATTTTAAGAAAATAGTGACACTCTTATATTATTCATACAAAATAATCCATGTGCAAATAAATACGAAGATATTCCTAATATGTATAATGGTTAGTAAATAACCTCAAATCATACTCTAGAATAAAATCCAATATTCAAAATCCTCAAACCAGAACCAATATTCAAACTTAATTTAAAACATAAATAGAAATTAGAAATAAAGATGGAAAAGGAAATGGAGAGAAAAAATAGCCAGTTGGGCCGCAACCCACTTACTTTAGCCTAAGTAGCACCCAGTCCACCATACCGGCTTGCCCAGTCACTAACAAGTGGGACCCACTTGAGGGAGACATCTTCGTTTTGGTCTCCCTCTCTAGGAAATTGGCTCGCCGAGAACTGTTGTTGTTGTCAGGAATCCATTTAGATCGTTTTTTGGACGAGATGACCATTCGAGAACCTTGTTGTGGAATTCGGAAGTCCATCGCCATTTAGAGCAATCATTTGAACCCTTGAACCCCACCACCATCATCGGTGAATCTCGACTATTCTTGGTGTTGGTTGGTCGGAACCAGCCTCGTCGAGAGCTATAAATACTCTAGGAGGACTACCATGGAATCCTCATCCTCAGAAGCCAGTACTCCATACCTCTGGATCTATCTATCCTCCAGAATCACATCAACCCAATCATAGGAATTCAGGAGGACTGCCATGGGAATTACATAGATAGTTCAGTAATCATGTAGGGTAGCTCATGCGGACTACAATAATGATCATACATGGAGAGATTCGATCAATTTACCACCACGAACCTATGGTCTGAGGTGAAGGAGTTATGCCCTAGAGGCAAATAATAAAGTGTATTATTTGATATATCTCCTATATGTTCATAATACGTTTCATACTATACTATAACTGTGTTAATACGAAACATTAATACACGTGTCGTATGTAAACAAACCGAGTCTCTAGTTACCTCTAGTGAACTAGTTCATTGGTCATGAGGATGGTCTATGTTTCAAGACCATGGGCATTTATGCCAACTGACAATGAGGTCATGTTATTAGTTGAATAACATGATAGACAAACATCCGACCGTTATATCTTAATGAGATCTAGTTACAAAGTTCACCATTGAAGATAAAACATAGAGAACCTCGCAACCTGATCCTTTGACTGTGAGGTAATACAAATCACCATTCCGGAAGAAGCTTAGATGGTTCTCAAGAATCGTCTCGTAACAGGGTGATCAAAAAGGTGCCACTCAGCTTTTCCGAAGGGAAGCATAGAGAGTACATATCAAGACCAGGATTTGTCTAGTCCGTGTAACGGACAGATACATGTGGCCATCTCGGTGACGTTGCATTAATGAAGCTTGCAAGCATGTGACTAGGTCACAGAATGCAACTACAAGAGAACGAGAAAACAAGTTCATTAGTAACGAGATCGAACTAAGGTATGGAGATACCGAAGATCAAGTCTTCGATGAATTAGGTATCGAATGACAAAGGGAATGGGGAACGATTATCTCACGGTTTGAGCGATTGTATTCATGAAACGCACGGGGGTCACATGGCCATCCAGGTCCCTCTGTTGATCATTGATATGAGAGTGGTCTCTATCATGTCCGGAGTGTTTCCGAACCGAAGGATGTCACGCTTAAGGGTAGGGACGCTTAGGGTAGATGAGGTATCGTATGAGAAATAGAGAGAGAGAAACCGGAATAGTTTTGGTAACATCCGATGGAGATCGGAAGGGGTCCGAAAGGTGTTCCGGAGTAAAGGAATAATATAATATGTGTATTTGAATGTTAATTGGAGAATTAATATTAAATATATATTTTATTTTATTTTTAAAGGCTCCGTATTGCTAATGGGCCTCACCCGAAGGGAGGCCCAATAGGGCAAGGCGCATAGGGAGTGGGGGCCGGTCGGCCTAGGGCTGATGGGTCGCCCCAGTGGGGCCCACCTAGGGCCGGCGGCTGCCCCAAGGTGGCCGGTGGGTGTGGGGATTAGTCCCACACCGCCTGGCCCCTGGGTGGTGCCCCCTCCCACTATATAAAGGGGTCCTCCCTCCCCCTTGGAGAACACCCATTTCTCTCATTCTCTCTCTCTCATCTGCTGAGGACTTCCCCGTAATATTGGGGAGGACCTCGTAGTTGAGTTCTCCACCTTCACACTACCGTCGTGTGATCGACGATCCGGCATCTACTTCTTCCGCTTCTCGGCTGGATCGGAGTCCGATTGACGTCTCCTACACCGGACGTGTGACGAACTTCGGAGGAACCACACTTGGGGTGCTGCTCGTCTTCATCGATATACGCCTTCCTACGTAAGGCGTGCCTCTATTTGCAAAGGTATGAATATTGTATTCCTTCTCCGTTACTTATGTCTACATAGTATAGATCCTGGTATTAGTGTTCGAGTAGATAGAATTTTTTTGTTTTCTGCTACGGAACCCTTCAGTGGTATCAGAGCGGGTCTATGGGTAGACATGTCGTACGGATAGAACACATAGCAATATGTGGGCATTGATTCTCTAGTTGATACCCTTTTTAATGTTATTGTTCATATCACGGCACTGTTTGATGAAGCGGCCCCCAACTGACCTC
Source organism: Avena sativa (assembly GCA_916181665.1). Taxonomy (NCBI): domain Eukaryota; kingdom Viridiplantae; phylum Streptophyta; class Magnoliopsida; order Poales; family Poaceae; genus Avena; species Avena sativa. Next base: position 70,356,082 of record OV702292.1, read on the forward strand.
ACCTGGTGATTCACGAGACTGGTCCACAAATCAAAGTGGCTTAGGGGGGTGTATGTCTCTCTACAGTAGTTGATATGGCATTGACACTTGAGGGCCCTGAAAAGGGAAGAAGAACGGAAATCATTGAATCCATGTTGTGGCTCGAGTTCGTAGGTGGGAAGGGGTTCTACTGCGAAAGCCCTAAAGTCGTGTAAAACATGCAATAGTTAATATAGAAGCGTCTATCTTTATTATTGCATAGGGGAAAGTATTATAACATGGCAATGACAAGTTTGTGAAACTCTCATTGAAGCTATTGCGATGATCATAAAGCTATAACCATGTCATAACACTTCACTTTTGAAGTATTACTTATTGTGCTAGTATACTTACTAGACGGTAGCATAATAAGATAATCCCTCATAGTATTCCAGTTATCATATTCCCCTTATGTGTGAACCACCAAGAAAGTTCTTCGGTATGAGGTGACCCAGGGTTACAGGCCTGGGTGTCAGACATATCTATGTTCGCATACAGTGGGTGTAAGCCATGTTGCACTGCGAATACACACGAGTTAGGACTGGCGAGCGTAGCACGTTAGAGAAACGTGGCCTCGGAATATAAGAGACCGAAAGGTCGAGCATGAATCACATGGTTGATGTGATCGACATTAGGGAATGTCCACCTTTGATGTTGCACTGATGGCCGTGACGATCGGGGGAGGTGCAGAGGATAGGGATCATGTGATCACTGAACGAGTAGAGGGATGTTTGTTTAAGTGGGAGTTCTTTTAGTTAAAACTTGAACTCATTATTATGAACATAGTCTAAACACTTTGCAAATCCTTTGTAGATGTCTTGCCCACCCACCTTCAACTTTAGCACTTTCCTCGAGAAGGACAAGCTAAAAATTAATGGAACCAACTTCACCGCATGGTTCCGCAATCTTAGGATCCTCCTAGTCCCCTACAAGCTGACCTATGTCATCGAGGCTGAGCTTCCGGCTAAGCCTACAGATTCTGCCTCCCAAGACGAAAAGAATGTCTGGCAGTCCAAGGCAGACGATTTCTCCCTCATCCAGAGTGGAATGCTCTATGCCATGGAGCCGAAGCTTCAAAAGCGTTTTGAGAAGATGAATGCTTTTGAGATCATTGAGGATCTCAAAGCTGTCTTTGCTCCATAGGCTCGTGCAGAGAGGTATGATGCTTCCGAGCTCTTCTTCTCTGCTAAAATGGAAGAGCACATCAGTATTAGTGAGCACGTGGTCAAAATGTCTAGCTACGTTAAACGCTTAAACGCCCTGGATTGCAAAATCCCGGAGGAGCTCGCTATAGATAGGGTGTTGCACTCGCTGCCCCCTAGCTATAAGGGTTTTGTGATGAACTACAACATGCAAGGGATGACTAAGACCCTTGCTGAGGTGTTCGCCATGCTCAAAACTGATGAGGTTGAAATCAAGAAGGAGCACACGGTGCTAATGGACAACAAGACCACCAACTTTAAGAAACCAGGGAAAAAGGGGAAAGGCAAGGGTAAGAAGTCTAAGAGGGATGGCAGGTTTGCTCCCAACACCTCAAAGAATGCCAAGCTTGGTCCTAAGCCCGGCACTTCGTGCTTCTACTGCAAAGGGGATGGGCACTGGAAACGCAACTGCCCCAAGTACCTTGAAGACAAGCGAGCTGGCAAGATAGCCATCCTGGACAAAGGTATATATGATATACATTTTATTGATGTATTCCTTACGAGCGCCAGGAGTAACACCTGGGAATTTGATACCGGATCTGTTGCTCACATTTGTAACTCTCAGCAGGATCTGCAGAGTAGGAGGCGCTTGAGGAAGGACGAGGTGACGATGCGCGTCGGCAATGGTTCGAGAGTCGAAGTGATGACCGTCGGCACCCTACATCTGCGTCCACCGTCAGGATTATTGTTGATTTTGAATAAATGCTATTATGTACCCGCACTGAGTATGAATATTGTGAGTGGGTCTTGCTTGTTGCAAGACCGTTATTCATTTAAATCAGGAACAAATTGATGGGTTCGTAGCATGGAAAACAAAAAATTTCTACCGCAAGAACGAACAAAACCCAGATCTAATCTAGATAAAAGCCAAGATCTAATCTATTAGACATGTGCAACGAGATAGATCTGTACTAACCCTCGTAGATCCGAAAGCGTTACGAGATTAGATCTCGGGGTTGATGTAGTCGATCACTTGCCGATCTCAAGATCGTGTGGATGATCCTTCCGGCAGCGCTTCCGCAGTCGGTCACACGTGCGGAGTCGAAGCAGACCTTCCTCTCCCCGTTCCAGCGAGCAGCGGAGGTAGTAGATCTTCTCCACGGAATCCCAGCAGCACGATGGTGTGGTGGTGGAGTAGAGAATTCTGCAGGGCTTCGCCTAAGCCTGAGCAGAGGGAAGGAGGAGGAGAGAGGCGGCGGCCAGGGTTTGTTATGGGAGAGGGATAGGGGGTGGCGCCCCCTCCCCTCTATTTAAAGGAGGGAGGCGCCATGGGAGGGGGAGTCCTAGTAGGACTCCCCTCCCTCCTTGGCCGGCGGATTGGGAGGGGGGAGGAATCCTCCTCCCCCACGAATCCGTGTCTTGCCCCATAAAGACTCCTTGATCCTTTCTTGGTTTTCAAGCAAACTCCAAGAAATCTTCTAGAACATTCCGAAACCTTCTAGAATCTCCATACAAACACTCTGGAACATTTCCTAACTTAGAAAATGATCCCCAATATATGAATCTTATTCTCCGGACAATTCCGGATCTCCTCGTGATGTCCCGGATCCAATCCGAGACTCCGAACAACATTCGGTCTCCAACGCACATTCCATATCTACTTAAAACAACTTTGAACCTTAAGTGTGTCACCCTACGGTTGGTGAAAATGTAGACATGATGGAGACACATCTCTGATCAATAACCATTAGCGGGATCTGGAGATCCATAACAGCTCCCACATACTCAACGATGACTTTGTGATAGATAGAACCATTAACATACGAAACCAATTCCCTTTGTCACGCGATACTCTACTTATCCGAGGTTTGATCGTCGGTATCTCCATACCTAGTTCTACCTCGTTACTGATAAGTACTCTTTACTCATTCCGTGATATGTCATGCCTTGTGACCTAGTCACATGCTTGCAAGCTAACTAGATGACATTCCACCGAGAGGGCCCAGAGCATATCTATCTGTCATATGGATGGATAAATCCCAATCTTGGTCCATGCGCTTCAACACATACTTTCAGAATACCCAATGTCACCTTTATAACCACCCAGTTACGAAGCGGCGTTTGATGTCATCAAAGTACCCACCCGGTGATGGTGATTAACATAACCTCATGGTCGAAGGATTAGGTTACTATGCATTTGAAAAGCTTGTAGCAAAATGAACTTAATGACTTGATCTTATGCTATGCTTACTTATGGGTGTGTGTCCATCACATCATTCTCCTAATGATATGATCTTGTTATTAACGACATCCAATGTTCATGATCAGGAAACCATGATCATCATTTAATCAACAAGCTAGTTTAACAAGAGGCTTACTAGGGACTCTTTTATGTTTAGAAAACACACAAGTATTAATGTTTCCGATTAATACAATTATAGCATGGGATGTAAATATTTATCATAAACATAAAGATATAATAATAACCACTTTATTATTGCCTCTTGGGCATATCTCCAACAGTCTCCCACTTGCACTAGAGTCAATAATCTAGTTAAAAACTTATGCACTCAACACCTATGGCTTTCTGGTGTTGTATAGACACTATTGATAGTGGTAAACATAATCTTCGGATCTGACACTTCCAGGTCCGTGTGTATTTGCATGTCCTTGCATCTCTATGCATTACTCATTCTCCAATGAGATGGCATTGTATAAATTTGGTCCTTTGGTGAGACCTTTAGTTCCTTGGGATTAAATCATGTTGATACAATTGTCATACAATGTATCTTCATAATATTATCCCGCTATGAACCACACCTAGTTTGATAACAAACTACTTGACGTAAATGCCCTCATTTGCTGCTACAATAGCAGTCATATACTTAGCCTTTTGTTGTAGTATCTGTCACAATGTTTTAACTTTGGTACTCAACCAAATCCGTTATGGAACTTCCTTTCCATTATATTGTGCCACCCATAGTTTAAATTGAGATAAACTTAATTTGTGACAAAACTAGTATCAATGCAACAATTTACAATGAACTATTTGTCACCACTATATAAATAATATATTCTTAGTTCTTCCAAAGATCATAGGAATATCCCTAATATTTTCCAATGATCATCTTATGAGTCATTCTGGTATATGCTCATAACATTTAGAGCATAGGACATATCTGGATGTGTACATCTCAAAAAATGATTGATCAAAATATTCTTGTGATTTTACCAAGTGTCAAAATACTTGAATCTCGTGTAAACACACTTGAATTTTGATTTAGTCCTTTCCGTGCGTCAAGAACCTTTCTTGTTGTTTCCATATTGAACTCATTCAACATCTTATCTATGTACATTTGGCAAAACCATATTAGCGCCTCAATCTATCCATATAGACATTGATGCCTAATTCTTGGGTTATGCCTAAGTCTTTCATCGAAATGAAATTCTTAACCTGTGTTAATAAAAGATACATCATTTCTAATCAACAATATGTCTTCCACATAATGTATTAGAAATATGTCTTAGCGCTCCCACTTAATTTCTTGCAAAATGCAAACATCTTCATCGTCTCTGATGAAATTAAACCTTTTAACGGTTTCATCACGGTGAAGATTCCAACTCCGCGATGCTCACTTCAACCATTGAAGTTTTGCATACTCTTTTAGCATCCTTTGAATTAACAAAACCCTTTGGATCGTGTCATGTACACGTCCTAGGTAACCATTCTATTAGAAGAACTTGTTTTGTTTGTTCAACTACCATATACCAAAATATATGTAGTGGTTGCTATATTAATCCGTCCAGACTAAATATCGCTATGAAAGATCAAATCTTATCATAGTCAATTCCTTGAACATTGTCGTAAACTCTTTCTGACATGTCCACTATTTCATAGATGTGAAACATCCATGTCTATTTCTTTATAGATCCATATACGACTGTAAGGTCTTGCACCTTTCCAGAGGGTCTTTCAAATTCAAAGCTTGATTTCTCGTGCATGGAATTATCACGGATTTTATGGCTTCAATCCACTTAACGAAGTCAGGGCCCATCATTGATTATTTGCATGTAGTCGGTTCATCATTGTCAAACAACAATGATTTAACTCTCAAATCTTGGCATTTGATTACTTACCCGACCTACTTGGTTCAATAGTAACTTAGATCTCCGTGACCACAACCTTTGAGGCACGTGAGTCATGAGCATTGTTGCTGCCTCCGGGACACTTTCCGACGCTGCGCAACTCAGCACATATTAGCCAAGGTTCAACAACCTTGTCAAAGTTCTATTGTCCTCCCACTTGACTTTTCACCAAAAATTCCTTCTCAAGAAACTCGACACTCTAAGCGACAAACAATTTTGTCTTCGGTGTTATGGAGGAATACCCAATGGTTATTCGAAATAACCTACAAAGACATGCTCATCCGACTTTGGTTGTTAACATTTTACTTATGCCTAGCATACCAAAAATTTAAGAAAGGACAACCTGGGTTTTATCCCAAACCATGACTTATATGGTGTCATTTCAACGGATCACGATGGAGCTCTTTTCAGTGTAAAAGCGGTAGTCACTAAAGCTTTAATCTTTAAAATATAATGGCAGTTTTATAAATGACACCTTTGATTTTACCATGTCAAACAAGGTTTCATTACATATCTTGAACACTCCATACTCCTATGGTGTTTTGGGAAATGCAAATCCATGGAATGATTCCTCAAATCTTAGGTGTTTTGCTAAACTTGTAACTCAAACATCTTTCTTTATGATCCAATCATAAACTTTTTTATTTTCTTGTTACAATAATTTTCCACTTCATCTTGAAAGTCTTTGAACATTTTTCAAATGTTTCATACTTCTTCCTTATTGAGTAAGTATATACATATACTCACTCAAATATTCGGAGAAAGCATATGAAGTTGAAATCCATCGCCCACGACTACACATAATGGACTATATACATCAATATGTACAAATTCCAATCAGTTAGTCGTCCATTCCTCTTTTGGCCTACGAACGGAGTTTTAATTATCTCCTGGAAAGTATCACAAGCATCATTTGATCAAAATCAAAGACTCCAAAAATCCATAAACATGGAGTTTCTTCATGTATCCCTTTCAATATAATTTAAACGGTGATGTCACTTTGCAAGTGATCTTTCAATCATTTGTCTTGCGACATTTTAGCATTAGTTTTATGGTCGTTATTTCTCCAACCAGACTTGTATATCATCCATCTATTATGGAATGCGGTAATTATTTGAACAACCTTTTGTCGTCATAATACCTGATCAAAATAACAATTATTGAAACAGACCTTGAAGGTAAGCTTTGATGTTAACGAGCAACACAACAACCCTTTGTTTGTTTTCGATGAACATCATCACATATTCTCTTGCTAGTTACTTAGGCCATTGTAGTTCATGAATTGTGTTGTCCTGTATGACACTTCATACCAACCAATTCGGTATCCAATACCGCAGAACCACATTGTTTAACAACCAAGGAATACAGCCATAACATGTATCTTCTATATACCTAAGTTGGACATCTCCAATCTTTTCTTTTCTGCCAAATATTTTATAGATTCTCTTTCAACAATTCCTTTTCTTTTAAAAGAATCTATCAACATCAATAGTGGTGTCATTCACATGACACATAGTACAAAGTGTGTATAGTCAAATACTAATACCTTTGGACTTGCACTTTGAAGTGGATCACCTTCATCAAATGTTTGGCATTCTTTCAAAATTCCATTCTTTAGTAATCTTTTAGTGTAGTAAACATTTTACTTACATCTTCTATTCATCCTTATCATGACAACTTTCATGATCAAGCTATTATAGCTTATAAAGGTGAATTGCGAGTATAATGTTTCTTTTCCAAAACTTTTTGGAGGATTAGGACGACTAGCGTCTCCAACCTTCACAAATTCTCATCAAATATGAGGACATATACTCTATCATGTTGTAACCAACACATTGTTTTAGATATCGCAATACCTTTCACATATGATGGTTTCTGAAACATTGCTTTCAGCTCTTAGATAAACTTGATATTAAAAACAATCTTTTGAGTATCAAGAATCATGGAGGCAAACATGATACATTAGATACTAACACTGGAATTGTTACTCTTGATTTAATACTGTTTATTAAACTTCACAGAGTAAACGGAGTTTGCTGAAAGTTTGCAAATTGACTTTTAAACTTTAGATTGACACTCAAAACAATATGATACCAGTTTGTAAAGCAAATATCCAGAATTTCTATAGTTCTAATATCTCAACTATAACTAAGCGTAAGGTGGTGAACGGATGCCAATGACTACAACAAACTATGCAAATTCACTTTGATTGTGTTTATGATAAATTGAGTTTGACTAATCCAAATTACAAATGAACTCCCACTCAAAACAACATCCCTCGAGTTGTTTTAGTGATTACACGAACCAAATCCACTACACCAAGTCCGATCATCACGTGAGATGATGTAGCTTTAAAGGCGAACAATCAACATGTTCATCATATCATCCATATGACTCATGCTTTACCTTTCGGTATTCCGTGTTACGAGACCATGTATGTACATGCTAGGCTCGTCAAGATTAACCTTAGTATCCGCATGTGCAAATCTGGCTTGCACCCGTCGTATGCACACGTAGAATCTATCACACCCGATCATCACGAGATGCTTCGAAACGACGAGTCTTAGCAACGGTGCCTACTAAGGACGAACACTTTATTACTTGATATTTAGTGAGAGGGATCATCTTATAATGCTACCGTCGTGATCTAAGCAATACAAGATGCATAAAGGATTAACATCACAGGCAATTCATAATTAGTGTGATATGATATGGCCCTTTCTTCTTATGCCTTTGATCTCCATCTCCAAAGCACGGACATGATCTCCATCATCACCAGCATTGCGTCAAGGTCAGTGGCGCCGCTTCATGGTTGTCCATCATCACTAGCAACTATTTCAACTACTTGGAATAAAGCTATTACAAGATGAATAGACATGCAGGTCTTAACAGAATTAAAGACAACCATTAGGCTCCTGCCGGTTGCCATATTACAACAAGGATCATTGCATACATCAAATATAATCACAATCACATAATGGCCATATCACATCACAAAACCCCTGCAAAAACAAGTTAGACGCCTCTAATTTTCTTTGCATGTTTTACGTGGTTTGGGGCTTTCGAATAAGAACGGATCTTACCTACGAAACTGAACCACAACGTTGATACAAGTGCTATCAAGTGCAAAGTGTAGATTGGATCTATACTATGATGGGAGAGACAGACACCCGCAAAGCCACTTGTGCAATATGAGTTGCACGTCAACTGTGGAGCAAGTCTCATGTGCGATGACATGTAAGGTTAGCCCGAGCCGCTTCATCCCACCATACCGCAAGATGCAAAGTACACAAAGCAAAAGACGGCACGAGCACCAACGCCCACAAAACCATTGTGTTCTACTCGTGCAACAGATCTACGCATAGACACGACTCTGATACCACTGATGGGTTCGTAGCATGGAAAACAAAAAAATTCTACTGCAAGAACGAACAAAACCCAGATCTAATCTAGATAAAAGCCAAGATCTAATCTATTAGACATGTGCAACGAGATAGATCTATACTAACCCTCGTAGATCCGAAAGCGTTACAAGATTAGATCTCGGGGTTGATGTAGTTGATCACTTGCTGATCTCAAGATCATGTGGACGATCCTTTCGGCGCCGCGTTCCGGCAGCGCTCCTGCAGTCGGTCACACGTGCGGAGTCGAAGCAGACCTTCCTCTCCTCGTTCCAGCGAGCAGCGGAGGTAGTAGATCTTCTCCACGGAATCCCAGCAGCACGACGGTGTGGTGGTGGAGTAGAGAATTCTACAGGGCTTCGCCTAAGCCTGAGCAGAGTGAAGGAGGAGGAGAGAGGCGGCGGCCATGGTTTGTTATGGGAGAGGGATAGGGGGTGGCGCCCCCACCCCTCTATTTAAAGGAGGGAGGCGCCATGGGAGGGGGAGTCCTAGTAGGACTCCCCTCCCTCCTTGGCCGGCGGATTGGGAGGGGGGAGGAATCCTCCTCCCCCATGAATCCGTGTCTTGCCCCACAAAGACTCCTTGATCCTTTCTTGGTTTTCAAGCAAACTCCAAGAAATCTTCTAGAACATTCCGAAACCTTCTAGAATCTCCATACAAACACTCTGGAACATTTCCTAACTTAGAAAATGATCCCCAATATATGAATCTTATTCTCCGGACAATTCCGGATCTCCTCGTGATGTCCCGGATCCAATCCGAGACTCCGAACAACATTAGGTCTCCAACGCACATTCCATATCTACTTAAAACAACTTCGAACCTTAAGTGTGTAACCCTACGGTTGGTGAACATGTAGACATGATGGAGACACATCTCCGATCAATAACCATTAGCGGGATCTGGAGATCCATAACAGCTCCCACATACTCAACGATGACTTTGTGATAGATAGAACCATTAACATACGAAACCAATTCCCTTTGTCACGCGATACTCTACTTATCCGAGGTTTGATCGTCGGTATCTCCATACCTAGTTCTACCTCGTTACTGATAAGTACTCTTTACTCGTTCCGTGATATGTCATGCCTTGTGACCTAGTCACATGCTTGCAAGCTAACTAGATGACATTCCACCGAGAGGGCCCAGAGCATATCTATCTGTCATATGGATGGACAAATCCCAATCTTGGTCCATGCGCTTCAACACATACTTTCAGAATACCCAATGTCACCTTTATAACCACCCAGTTACGAAGCGGCGTTTGATGTCATCAAAGTACCCATCCGGTGATGGTGATTAACATAACCTCATGGTCGAAGGATTAGGTTACTATGCATTTGAAAAGCTTGTAGCAAAATGAACTTAATGACTTGATCTTATGCTATGCTTACTTATGGGTGTGTGTCCATCACATCATTCTCCTAATGATATGATCTTGTTATTAACGACATCCAATGTTCATGATCAGGAAACCATGATCATCATTTAATCAACAAGCTAGTTTAACAAGAGGCTTACTAGGGACTCTTTTATGTTTACAAAACACACAAGTATTAATGTTTCCGATTAATACAATTATAGCATGGGATGTAAATATTTATCATAAACATAAAGATATAATAATAACCACTTTAGTATTGCCTCTTGGGCATATCTCCAACACAAATGGTTGTTCAATTTATATGAATGATGTTTTCTATGTTCATGCTCATGTACGTGATGGTTTATTCTTACTTGATCTTGATTGTAATACACACATCCATAGTGTTGATGCTAAACGTTGTAAGCACAGTAACGACAATTCCATGTTCATGTGGCATTGCCATCTTGGTCATATTGGCATAAAGCGCATGAATAAACTTCATTCAGAAGGGCTTCTTGGATCATTGGATTTCGAATCCCTTGACACATGTGAGCCATGCCTCATGGGCAAGATGACTAGGACACTGATGACCCACAAGTATAGGGGGTGTATCGCAGTATTTTCGATAAGTAAGAGTGTCGAACCCAACGAGGAGCAGAAGGTGCTGGCTAGTGGTATGGATCAGGAATTCTCTGCAAATACTTAGCAAACGGATTTTTAGGGGGTTTTGATAAAGCAAGTAAACAAAGTACGAGTAAATAAAAGACAGAAGGAATAAATGCAGCAAGTGGCCCAATCCTTTATGCAGCAAAGGACAAGCTGGTTGTATTACTTAAGATGACCAAACGTTCTCGAGGACACATGGGAAGACTGTCAAGTGCTTTCACTTCATATAGTTGATTAATCTTCTTTAGCTTGCTAAGTGTTGTGTGGGTGAACCTGTGCTAATGTACCGCCCCATCCAAGACTAATACATACTTGTGATTATACCCCTTGCAAACATCCGTAAGTACAAGAAAGTAATTAAGGTAGAAACCTAACCACAGCTTTAAACTCTAAGACCCTTACGTCCCTTGTGCAATGGTTTCCTAACGGGGGTTCAGGTTTCTGTCACTCCGGCAACCCCTATGATTAGTAGCCAAATACACAATGCATTCCCCTAGGCCCATATAGGTGAAGTGTCATGTAGTCGATGTTCACATGACACCACTAGAAGAAGTACACCACAACTTAAATATCAAACTATTGAATCTCTCTCAACACAACTCCACTACTAACAACATGACTTCTCCCATGTCCTCAAGAACAAAACGAACTACTCACAAGACATCATATGGATCATGATCAGAGATGGAATAATGATGTGTAACAATATGAACATAAACAATAATTCAATGGTTCACTCAATAGCATCAACTACAAAGAGTAATCAACACCGGGAAAGTTTCCCCTATGAAATAATGCAAGATTCAACTCAATTGTTACAACAATATGGAGATGGTGATGAGGGTGCTGATGGTGATGATGGTGGTGATGATGATGATTATGATCCCGATGAAGTCCAGCTTGATGGTGGTGTTGATGGCGACGATCTCCCCTCTCCGGGAAGGAATTCCCCCGGCAGAAATCTGTCTGCCGGAGAGATCTTTCTCTCTCGGTGTTTTCCGCCCCATAGAGGCGGCGGAATCTTTCTGTGGTCGCTCCCCAAGTCTTAGGGTTTCGGGAGGATGATATACGCCAGAGGGGAGAGGCTGGAGTGGGCCAGGGTGGCCACACCACCTCCAGGCGCGGCCTAGGGCTGCCCGCGCCAGGGGGTGGTGTGGGCCCCCTGTGGCCCATCTCCACTCCGTCTTCTGGCATCCTTAGTCTTCTGGAAAAATAGGATTTTCCGTATATTTTCCCGGATTTTCTGATCTTCGCGAATTTTGCCTCCAAACAACACCTTTTCCATCAGAATCCTGACTGCAGCAGTCCATGCTCCAAAAGTCATCAACCATGCAAAAACAGATGAAATAACATAAGTATCACCTCTCAATACGAAATATATCAATGAATAATAGTGAATTAAGACATAGAATAGTGATGCAAAATGGACGTATCAACTCCCCCCAAGCTTAGACTTCGCTTGTCCTCAAGCGAAACTGAGCTCAATAAACATGGCCTCAGGTTTATGGAGTGAAGAGTCGATAAAAGAATACGGACAAGAAGCATCACATCCATCAAATGCATAGATCATAATAGAAGACAACTCACTATTATATAACTCAGCTTGCCATGAGTAAAGGAAACACAATAAAGATACATAAAGTGAATCATAATTGGTAATGGCAAACTTAGCTCTTGGTCGAAGAATAGTTGATAAATTGCTAGAGTTCACAAATAGCTGGTTTTTCAATGATAGCTTTCAAAGTAGTAAACATCAAGATAAGAGCAATGTGCAAAACAAGGAACATAAGAAACATGATTGAATAAATCATCATACGAATGAATGAAACACATCAACTCAAAATACTTACTGAGGTAGAAGGGAGTAGGTTTACTGACTCAACTACAAGGTAAAAGAAAGGCCCTTCAAAGAGGGAAGCAGGGATTGCAAGTCTCATAAAGAGCTCCCAAAAATTATGATACTTACTAGCTTTCAGCTCTCATTGCCCCTATCATAGGCATCTTTAGGTGATTAAGGTTAAAGTGATCAAATATGAGGATATGCATTGACAAGTTGTAAGTTGAGAATCTCATGTCCCTTGAATACGAGGGTCGCTCCTCATGCTACTCAAGTTTAGTCACCGGTAAGTTCTTGTCATCGTAAGCATATGTTTATCATTGAGAACCGCCAACGGGGTACCCCTTGCCCGATGATACGGAAGAATCCCCATATCAAAATGACAAGGCAAGCAGACAACAAGTATCTCAACAATCTTCTTATTTACCATGGGAATATGGTGTTTTTTTCTCTCTTTCCTCTTTTCATAATATCTCTTTTTTTCTTTTCTCTTTTTCTCAATCTCTATCTCTTTTTTTATAAGAAGAATGCTTCATAGATACTCGTTATGGTTACGCTGCAGGTTTCCACCATGTCAGCATGGATTAGACCAGCGGCCCAGGCGTTTCTCTAACACACATGCATAACTCCATGGACTTACAAGCTCCCCTTTCATTTCACACCGACGACATCCATAGACAAAAGAACATGATATCAACTAGGTACAAAGTACCAGTGCAATGTTGAAAGCGTTCCCCATGACAGCATGGTTCTGCTAATTCACAACTTACAAAGCGCAAGCATATACGCAACATAGGTGAGCACAATGGTTCAAGTTTATTAAGTGCAAGAAAGTAAAGTGTGCCATCAAGTTCGTGAGAGCTTTAATCACTAATTTTCATATAACAAGTTTAATTTCGGAGGTAGATAAAACAAGAATTTACTTGGAATAGAAATAATGCTACTAGGTAGGTATGGTGGACACAAATGGCAAAGGTTTTGGTTTAAAGGAGGTGGATGCACGAGAAGAGTACCCTCTCAGTACAGGTTTTTGGCTAGCAAGGCTCGGTAGCAAGTACAATAGTTGAAGGAAACAAAAAACATACAAGTGATAAAGACAAACATGCAATCTTCCTCGAAAGCACAAAAGATCTTAACTAGAGAATACTAAACTTATGAGCAAATCAAGAAAGAAAGATGATGAAATTATATTTCTTTAAAGGTACTTTTGTCTTTTCTTTCAACTCTCAAAAATAGTGTTGCTATTGATCGAGCCAGGTTTGCCAAAACCAACTAAATTAACTCAATGATCCCAAAGTGATACCAATACTAACAACAAGATCAATCATATAACCACGAATTGAAAACTAATATAAGCTATGCAAAAGAGTAAATGATAGAACTTATCATTAATATTTCATATCGGCAACTCACACCAAGGGATACATATCTAACGAGAGAGGGGACACTTCCATAATGCAAACCATCCTACATAATAACTCCTCTATTCATGATATGACTCTAGTAATAAGGTAAAAAGATAGAAGATAGTGATATGATACCGCAACACTCCCCCAAGCTTGGAACAAACCAAGGGGATGCCAAACCTGACGACGAATTACTCCTTTGGTGGTGGTGGTATCTTCTCATCTTCGTTCGTCTTCCAGGGTAAAGGCTTCCCATCAACAAAGGACATCGTGGTTTCCAACATCCTGAAACTTGCAGCAGCACGTATGCGTTTAAATCTAGCCTCATACTCACAGTTTTGATTTTGAACGTCATAGAACTGTGCTTGCAGTTTGTTGGTTGTTTGGCAGAGTGAGAGGACTTCGTCTTTGAGTTCAACTGTCTCCTTTTGGTGCTTGGTGATGAGTTCGGAACAAATCTTATGGATGATATCCACTTCGCGTTCCGCCATCTTCTTATACCTAAAGACTTCTTGCTCCAGTGCTTCCATCCTGTCCTCCAGACTTCCTTCACCTTTAGGGCCTTGAACCTCTTTAATCCGGACCTCCCCACCTTCGAGCAACAACTCCTTGGGATGAATCTTCAATTCTCTCATGTATGGGTTGATGATATCTTCTAAGGAATCTCCATCGGCTGATCCAGTGGAAGACATTGTGGCTACAAATCTAGGATTTTACCTGGCAGAAACAGATCGAAACAAAAACACGACGAAAACACAATATACGAACCTCGGGGGATCCAGGGGGTTATATATTACGAAATTTCACATCAAAAGGAAGGTACTAGGAGAAAACGAGTTGGAGGCGGAGTCCGGGGTGGACTCACCACCTGGTGGCGCGGCCAGGGGAGGGCCCGCGCCACAGGGTGGTGTGGGCCACCCTAGCTCCGGTTCCGTCCCTTTTTCGCTTCGTAACTTTCCTCATCGACTGAAAACTACAAAAATATAGTTGGATTGTATTTTCGTGGAACTTTTCTTACCAGAACTGTTACCTATTTGAAAACAGACTCTGCAGGTCTCTGAATTTGGTCCTCGATGAATTTCTCCGGAGTTATAACTTGAAAGGCATCAACATCTTCATTGTAAGAATCTCCAGCAATATAGTGTTTGAGTCGCTGTCCATTCACTACTTGTGTAGTATTATCTTTTAAAGAAGAAATTTTTATTGCTCCTGAACGGTATACTTCTTCTATAATGAAAGGTCCTTCCCATTTTGACAGTAGCTTTCCTGCAAAAAATCTGAGACGAGACCTATACAATAGAACTTTCTCACCAACATGAAATTCTCTCTTAAGTATTCGCTTGTCATGCCATCTTTTAACTTTTTCCTTAAAGAGCCTAGCATTTGCATAGGCTTCACTCCTCCATTCATCTAAAGAATTTAAGTCAAATAATCTTTTCTCACCAGCGAGCTTACAATCTCTATTTAGTTCTTTAACTGCCTAGTAAGCTTTGTGTTCTAATTCTAAGGGTAGGTGACAAGCTTTCCCATAAACCATTTTATAAGGAGACATCCCCATAGGATTTTTGTAAGCGGTTCTATAAGCCCATAAAGCATCATTCAACTTTTTAGCCCAGTTTTTTCTAGATCTATTAACAGTCTTTTGCAAGATGGATTTAATTTCTCTATTTGATAACTCTACTTGCCCGCTAGTTTGGGGGTGATAGTCTGAAGCAATTCTATGATTAACATCATATTTAGCAAGGGTCTTTCTAAAACCACCATGAATGAAATGAGAACCCCCATCAGTCATGAGATACCTAGGCACTCCAAACCTAGGAAAGATAACATCCTTAAGCATTTTTAGAGAGGTCTCCCCGTCAGCACTCTTTGTAGGAATGGCTTCTACCCACTTAGTAACATAATCAACGGCAACAAGAATATGAGTGTAACCTTTTGAAGGAGGGAAAGGACCCATAAAGTTGAATCCCCAGCAATCAAAAGGTTCAATAACTAGAGAGTAGTTCATAGGCATTTCATTGCGTCTAGAAATATTACCAACACACTGACATTCATCACAAGATAAAACAAATTTTCTTGCATCTTTAAAAAGGGTAGGCCAGTAGAAACCTGATTATAGCACCTTTTGTGCAGTTCTATCTCCTGCATGATGTCCTCCATAAGCACTACCATGACATTTACACAATATCTCCTTTTGTTCATATTCTGGAACACATCTTCGCATAATACCATCCACTCCTTCTTTGTATAAGTGTGGGTCATCCCAAAAATAATGCCTCAAATCATAGAAGAACTTTCTTCTTTGCTGAGATGTAAAAGTTGGAGGCAAATACTTGGAGACAATAAAGTTAGCATAATCAGCGTACCAAGGGCTCCCTCGCGAGCTTACCCCTACTGTAGCTAACTATTCATTTGGGAAACTATCATTAACAGGCATATGGTCAAAAGAGATGTTTTCCAATCGAGATAAATTATTAGCTACAGGGTTTTCAGCACCCTTCCTATCTACTATATGTAGATCAAACTCTTGTAAAAGCAGCACCCATCTAATAAGCCTAGGCTTAGCGTCCTTCTTCATCATAAGGTATTTAATAGCAGCATGATCAGTATGAATGGTGACTTTTGAGTCTACAATATAGGGCCTAAACTTATCACAAGCACAAACAACAGCTAGAAATTCCTTTTCAGTAGTAGCATAATTCCTTTGAGCAGCGTCTAGAGTCTTTCTAGCATAATGGATAACGTTTAACTTTTTATCAATACGTTTCCCAAGGACAGCCCCTACAGCAAATTCACTAGCATCACACATTATTTCAAAGGGTAAACTCCAATCAGGCGGTTGAACAATAGGGATTGTAGTTAAAGCCTTCTTAAGAGTTTCAAAAGCTTACTTACAATCATCATCAAAAACGAAGGGTACATCTTTTTGAAGAAGATTAGTGAGGGGTTTTGATATCCTAGAAAAGTCTTTAATAAACCTCCTATAGAAACCAACATGACCAAGGATACTACGAATACCTTTGATGTCTCTTGGACATGGCATCTTCTCAATTTCCTCAACCTTAGCTCTATCAACTTCTATGCCTCTTTCAGAAACTTTATGCCCAAGAACAATCCCTTCATTAACCATGAAGTGGCATTTCTCCCAATTAAAAACAAGATTAGTTTCTTCACATCTCTGCAAAACTTTATCAAGGTTGTGCAGACAATTATCAAAAGAAGTTCCATAGACAGAAAAGTCATCCATGAACACTTCTACAATTTCCTCACAAAAACCATGAAAGATAGCAGACATGCACCTCTGAAAAGTAGCAGGAGCATTACATAAACCAAAAGGCATACGTCTATAAGCATAAGTTCCGTAAGGGCAAGTAAAAGTAGTTTTTCTTGATCTTGTTGTTTAACAACAATTTGAGAGAAACCAAAGTAACCATCAAGAAAACAAAAATGGGTCTTTTTAGACAACCTTTCCAGCATTTGATCAATAAAAGGAAGCGGGTAGTGATCTTTCTTAGTAACTTTATTAACTTTCCTAAAATAGATGCACATCCTATAGCCTACCACTATTCTTTGAGGAATAAGCTCATCATTATCATTAGGGACAACGGTAATACCTCCCTTTTTAGGAACACAATGAACAGGACTAACCCATTCACTATCAGCAATAGGGTAAATAATACCAGCATCAAGGAGTTTCAATACCTCATTCCTTACCACTTACTTCATCCTAGGATTTAAACATCATTGGTGCTCCACTATTGGCTTCACATCTGGTTCTATGTTGATAGAATGTTGGCATATAGTAGGTGAAATCCCTTTTAAATCATCCAGAGTATAGCCCATAGCTCCTCGGTGTTTCCTCAAAACCTCCAATAACCTTTCTTCTTCCTTCCCTGAAAGTTTAGCGCTAATAATAACAAGATATATGTTTTTATCATCAATATAAGCATATTTAAGATCATCAGGGAGAGGTTTTAGATCGAAAACCGGATCCTTTTTAGGTGGCATCGTGGTAACCAAGTCTTCTACAGGCAAGTCATGCTTTAGCATCTGGGGTTGACGATGGAGGATCTCGTCAATCTCATTCCTTTCTTCCATGAAGATCTCACTTTCGTGATCTTCCATAAATTGCTACAAAGCATTGTTAGGAGCAAGAGAGATAGAAGCAAGTTGTTCAACTCTAAAATCCTCATTATGGGTTTCCTCTTCGCAAGGTTCTTTAGCAAATTTCGAAAAATTAAACTCATGAGATTCTCCATCAAACTTAGTCAAGATTTTCTCCCTCTTGCAATCAATAATAGCTCCACAAGTACTCAAGAAAGGTCTACCAAAAATGATAGGATAAGTTTTACTAGCAGCTGAACCAAGTACTAGAAAATCAGCAGGATACTTGATCTTACCACAAAGAACTTCCACGTCTCGTATGATACCAATTGGAGAGATGGTCTCTCTATTATCAAGGTGAATAACCACATCAATCTCTTCCAATTCGCAGGGACTGATTTCATGCATAATTTCTCTGTAAATCTCATAAGGAATAACACTGGAACTAGCACCAATATCACATAAACCATAATAGCAATGATCACCAATTCTAACAGAAAGCACAAGAACACTAGCTTTTTTAGTTCTATTAGGATGTGAAACAATATTAGAAGCATCCTCACAAAAGACTATGTGTCCCTCTTCTATGTTTTTAGTGACAAGGTCTTTCACAATTGCTACCACGGGTTCAATGTTTATTTGTTCATCAGGTTTTACAGTTCTCTTTTCACTTTTAGTGATTACATTCGTTATCATAGGATGATCCTTCACCTTATCTGGGAAGGGAATCTTCTCGATATAAGGTTCAGGTAAGATATGGTCAGTAATGTAACACTCAGTGCTCCCAACAGGAACACAGTCAACAATATCTTTATAAGGTGCATGGTATTTATTCCATCCCCTTTTTGGAATTTCAATATAAGAAGCAAAAGCTCTAAAGCAATTCGTAATAACTTGCAAATCAAGACCATAAGCATTACTAATATTTTGAAAGTCATCAGTTCCCATAAAAGATTCAATGCATTCATAATCGTAATTTATACCCGATTTTCTACCTTTGTCATTCTCCCATGCTTCAGCATTGTCTTGAATACGGTCCAGAAGATCCCATTTAGCTTCTTCTTCCATACGGGTGAATGATCCAGCACAAGAAGTATCCAATAAATCCTTATCATGTAGAGGGAGCCTTGCATAAAATTTGTTGATAATAATATTGTTGGGGAGCTCATGAATGGGACATTTAAGCATTAGTAACTTCAATCTCCCCCAAGCTTGAGTTGTACTCCCTCCATCAAGAGGCCAACAGTTGTATATTTGATTCCGATCTTTATGAATCTCACTAGGAGGATAAAACTTTGAATAAAAGAGAGGCACTATTTCCTCCCATTCCAGAGCTTGACCATTCTTCAGCAGCTTATACCATTCCTCAGCTCTTCCTTTTAGTGATAATGAGAATAACTTCTTCTTAACTTGATCTGTAGTAATACCTGCACACTTGAACAACCCGCATAATTCGTGTATAAAGAGTAAATGATCACCGGGATGGACAGTTCCATCCCCAACATAGTAGTTATCCATAACACGATCAATAATTCTTGTAGGTATTTTGAAAACATCTTTCTCAGCAGGTGGTGGCTTATCTACTACCTTAGCAGTGGTAGTAGCATTACCAAATAAGAAACTCAGCGAATTATCCATAACGAAAATAAAGCAACTAGCAGAAGTAAACAATACTCACAGTAGAAGTTCCCTTTACCACTTCCACTCTCCAATAGCGCTTCACTCCCCGGCAACGGCGCCAGAAAATAGTCTTGACGACCCACAAGTATATGGGGTGTATCGCAGTATTTTGATAAGTAAGAGTGTCGAACCCAACAAGGAGCAGAAGGTGCTGGCTAGTGGTATGGATCAGGAATTCTCTGCAAATACTTAGCAAACGGATTTTTAGGGGTTTTTGATAAAGCAAGTAAACAAAGTACGAGTAAATAAAAGACAGTAGGAATAAATGCAGTAAGTGGCCCATTCCTTAATGCAGCAAAGGACAAGCCGGTTGTATTACTTAAGATGACCAAACGTTCTCGAGGACACATGGGAAAACTGTCAAGTGCTTTCGCTTCATATAGTTGATTAATCTTTGATGGCTCAATACACGGCGCCCATAAAAGTGCTTGGTGCGTGGTGTTGATGTAGAGCTCGTTGGGAACCCCAAGAGGAAGGTATGATGAGCACAGCAGCAAGTTTCCCTCAGTTATGAAACCAAGGTTTAATCGAACCAGTAGGAGCAAGGAAACACCTCAAAGGTGTTACTAGCTGAGCTTTGGCAGGGCGCACTACCGGTGCTAGTAGCAACATGGAGACCTGCACAACACAACCACAGAACTTTGTCCCCAACTTGCGATGAGGTTGTCAATCTCACCGTGTTTTGCGGAAAACAAAGGATTAAACGTATCGAATGGAAAGAAGTAAAAGTTTGCAGAAAGTAAACACAAAGCAGTAAAAGATTGTAGATCGTATGTAAAGAAAAGGAGGGATCCATAGTTCACTAGAGGTGGCTCTCCTTAGATAGATAACATGCTGGGTGAACAAATTGCAGCGGGGCAATTGACAAACACCGAGAAAGCAATACATGCATATACTAATCATCTTGACTCCTTTGAGACTTGATTGGGCATTACAACATAATACATAGACCGCCATCCAACTGCATCTATGACTAATAATCCACCTTCAGGTTATCATCCGAACCCCCTCCAGTATTAAGTTGCAAGCAACAGATTATTGCTTTATGAACTGCGTGTAAAGTAAACAATATAATTGTTCTATGAACAAAGGATTGTTGTTTTCTCCCTAGTAGCAACAGCACATCTAGTACCTTACAGATTTCTGTCACTTCCCCAGATTACCAGAGGCATGAACCCACTATCGAGCATAAATACTAACTCTTGGAGTTGCTAGCATCTACTTGGCCAAGATAGCTACTAACAACGGAAAGCATGCAAGATCTCAAATAACAAAGACATGATAGAATTAATAATCAATCTGAAATAGCATCTCAATATCCATCGGATCCCCGCAAACACAACATGTATGGATTACAAATAGATGATCTTGATCATGAACGGAGCTCACAAGATCTAAACATGAAAGCACAAAGGAGGAGAAACCAGCCATCTAGCTACTACATGGATCCGCAGTCCAAGGATGAACTACTCACACATCACACCGGAGGCTTGCATGGTGATGAAGAAGGCCTCCAGGGTGAATTCCCCTCTCCGGCAGGGTGCCGGGAAGAGCTTCAGATCCCCCCCGATCTAGGGATGGAGATGACGGCGGCTACCGACTCTTTCGTGGATTTTTGATCGGGTCCTTAGGGTTTTCATCCCGAGGGCGACTTATAGGCGGAAGGAGAGGCCGAGGGGGTGCTGGGGTCGGCCAGACCACCCCCTGGCGCGGGCCAGGCCTGGCCGCGCGACCAGGTGGTGTGGTCGGCCCCTGCCCCTCTCCGTCTCGTATTTTGGCAGTTGATCCCTTTCGGAAAAATAGGCACTTTGGCTTTTGTCCCGTCCAATTCCGAGAATATTTATTTTTTCTGACTTTTCTGGAACCAAAAACAATAGAAAACAGGCAGCTGGCACTGTGGCTCTTGTTAATAGGTTAGTCCAAGAAATCATAATAAAAGTACTCCAAAGTTGGAACAAAACACAAGAAAGTGGATAAAACTAAGCATGGAACATCAAAAATTATAGATACATTTGCAATGTATCAACATCCCCAAGCTTAACTCCTGCTCGTCCTTGAGTTGGTAAGTGATAAAAAGAAATAATTTTTGAGGTGACATGCACCATCAAAGACTTGATCAAAATATTTGCAAAACATTCAAGGCTGGGATCATAGTACTTCAATCATAAAATGAAAGACAAAGTTCTAGCAATAAGCAAAGAAACTAAGATGCAACATGAAAAGGCACAAACAAAAGATTCATGAATAACATGCTTTGCAAGACGTTTGTTTGTTTCACATAAAGAAAACATAGCATAATAGTATTCAGCTTGTCCCTCAATAGAGTAGCAAATATAAATGCATAGGACACCTTCAAAGTTCATAAGAGTGACTAGATACAATAGTTTCAAACAAGCAATAACAAGTTATGCATCAATCAACTAGTCTTGGGACAATGCACATAGAACTAAGAATGGCCACTATGCTCTCAAAGTAGGTGCATAAAGATAGAAGGTGGAGACTCAATATAATGGTGGAAGAAAGGCCTTTTGTAAAAAGGAAGTAGGGATTCAAGTCTCATAAATAGCTTCCAAAAATTATGATACTTATAGCTTTCAGCTCTCATTGCCCCTACCATAAGCATCTTGAAGTGATTAAGGTTAAAGTGAACAAACTATGGTGTACATGCTTGATGAAGTATAAGTCAGAAATCTCATGTCCCTTGTATACGAGGGCTGCTCCTCGTGCTACTCAAGTTTAGTCACCGGTAAGTTCTTGTTGTTGGGTCCACAGCATAGAAAACAAAAAATTTCCTACGATGAGAACTATACGCCAAGATATATCTACTAGATACAGAGCAACGGGTGGACATACATCCATGGAGAACTTACCCTCGAAGACAACGAGTTTTGTTAACAAGTAGGAACTCGTGGTTGATGTAGTCGTACGCTTGCCGATCTCAAGATCGTGTGGAAGTCCGAGCGCTGCAAATCAGCAGCGCATCCGTCCTCGCACACACGTTCAAGCCACCGGACAACCTCCACCTCCTCGCTCCAGCGAATCAGCGGAAGCAGCAACTCCTTCCAGACGCAAGGCCACCGGGAACATGTATCTCGCTAATCTGAGACCATGGGGGAATATCTAGAGGGGAAGAGAGATCCTTCACGAGGAGGTGTGTTTTGTGAGAGGGGAGAGGGGGGCTTTATATAGGAGGGAGGGAGACCCCTCCCCTCCCATAGCCGGAGCATGAGGGGGGGACTCCTCCCCTCCTTCATTCATGTGGTGAACCTCCACTCACATAAACATGGCCTCCACCCAAAATCCCACTCACATGTATTTAATTTCCACCAAATTAAATGCAACTCTCAATTAATAAAACTCTATTATTTATTTTATTCAGAATTTTGTTAATTAATTTAATTAAAAAACATTCACATAAAACCCCTTGCAACATTTCAATATCACATGCAGAACCACTTTGTGCAATTTCACCCAAAACAATTCCGGTTTCTATCGAAACAATTCCTGTTTCTATCGAAACATTTCCTGCGCTTTGCAAACCTTTTGTCTGGAACATATGTGCTCCTAAATGGTGTCCGACAACCCTTAAGTGTGTCACCCTATGGTTCACGAATAATGCAGACATGATTGAGACTCCTCTCAGATCAAGAATCAGAAGCGGGACCTGGAGATCCATACTGACTCCTGCATATTCAACGATGACTTCTGTGATCGTGAGAACCTTTAACGTCAGCAATTTAATCCCTTTGTCTCATGATATAATACATGTCCAAGATTCGATCATCGGTATCCAAATACCTAGTTTGATCTCGTTACCGACATGCACTCTTTTCTTGTTCCCGTGATATAACATTCTAGTGGTCACATCACTTGCTTGCAAGCTATCTTAATGTGATATCACCAAGAGGGCCCAGAGTATATCTATCCGTCATCGGGATTGACAAATTCCACTCTTGATCCATGAGCCTCAACATAACACCTTCATAGCACTGAACCCACCTTTATGGTCACCCTGTTACGGTGTGACGTTTGATGTTATCAAGATACTCTTCTGGTGTTAGCAATTAACATGATCTTATGGTCTAAGGACTAAGACTACTTTGTATGATGTTATAGAAATATAAACATAATGACTTGATCGTAATGCTATACTTCGGATGAATGTTCATCACATCATTTCACAAATGTTGTGACCTTGTTATTAACCACATCCAATGTCCATGATCAGGAAACCTTGATCATCTTGTTAATCAACAAGCTAGTCTATAAGAGAGGCAAAACTAGGAACCCTTTTTGTTTATTAAACACACATGTATTGATGTTTCCTATCAATACAATTATAGCATGCAAAATAAACATCTATCATATACAAGGAATACATAATAACAACTTTATTATTGCCTCTCAGGGCATATTTCCTTCACTTGTCATTGTAAGTACATGTGTATCATTGAGAACCGCCAATGGGGTACCCCTTGCCCGATGATACGGAAGAATCCCCATATCAAAATGACAAGGCAAGCAGACAACGAGCATCTCAGCATTCTTCTTATTTACCATGGGAATATGGTGCTTTTTTCTCTCTTTCCTCTTTTCATAGTATCTCTTTTTTTTCTTTTTTTTCTCAATATAGGACTCTTTTTTTTATAAGAAGAATGCTTCATAGACAGCTCATTATGGTTACGTTGCAGGTTTCCACCATGTCAGCATGGATTAGACCAGCGGCCCAGGCGTTTCTCTAACACATATACATAACTTCATGGACTTACAAGCTCCCCTTTCATTTCACACAGACGACATCCATGTACAAAAGAGCATGATATCAACTAGGTACAAGTACCAAGTGCAATGTTGAAAGCGTTCCCCATGAAAGCATGGTTCTGCTAATTCCCAACAAATAAGTGCAAGCATATACAACATAGACGACACAATGGTTCAAGTTTATTAAGGGCAAGAAAAGTAAAGTGTGCCATCAAGTTCGTGAGAGCTTTAATCACTAGTTTTCTCATAACAAGTTTAATTCGGAAGGTAAACAAAAGCATGAATATACTTGGAATAGCATAAGCTAGTAGGTAGGTATGGTGGACTCTTTGGAATAACTTGGTTTAGGGAGTTGGATGCATGAGTGGAACTCATACTTGGTTGTGGAGGCTAGCAAAAGACTGGGAGCGACAAACTAAGAGAGCAATAATGGCCATAATCATGCAGAGCGATAAAACATCATTGATCAAAGCATAAAGTGATACTACAAGTTGAAAACTAAAGGATCACAAAGGCTTATGGTGACTTGAGATAGTCATAACATGGTGTGAGCATGTGCCAAGTCAACCCAAATAAAGCATCAAAGGAGAATATCACTATACTATGCTTTAATATGCTAAAACAACGCATGATTCATCCAAGGCACATTAAGCAATCTCAATTGTTTATAACAAGTCATGCTACAGCAAAGAATACTAAGCATAAAGCCAAAACAATATCAAGCATGGCATGACAAAGCATAGGCCATAGTCAAAAACAAGCTCTTTTTACCACATAAGCATGAACTTTCCTACTCTTTTCCAAACCAAACCAAACTATTTGAAAACCAACGTATGAAAGAGGGGGTCCAACCAATTTATTCAGCAAACTAAGAATACCAAGCAAATGAAAACCAAAACAAAAACGAAAAAGAAGACGCTCTAAGAACAACACAACTGTGCATGAAACAATAAAAATGAAGCGTTTGGAAGAAACCTGGGATTTTTATTGATGAAGAAGGGGATGCCTTGGGCATCCCCAAGCTTTGACGCTTGTACTTCTTGGATATTTCTTGGGGTGACACGCGTGGCATCCCCAAGCTTGAGATTTAGTCCATCCTTCATCTCATTACTCATTCCTTCCATACACCTGAAATTTTTCCTTCATACAAAACTTCACACAATATTTATTAGCAACATTAGTGCACTCAAGATAATAAGTATTAAGGTTCAGTTCTAACACCAAATAAACTTCCATTAGAACACTAGCTACTGAAGCACTTCCGTCAAAAAGCTCAATTCCCCAAAAGAACTCAAAAAGGAACCAACAAGAAGCAAATGCAGAAAATGGCAGAAATCTGTCAAAACAGACCAGTAGGTAAAGACGAATTTTTTCGAAGACCTTCTGTTGCTCAAATCAAAAAGTGTTGAACTAACAAAAGTTAGATAACAACCTGGGGAAGAAAAGGTCTTCCCAAAGTAATAGGACAAGAAGCATTGTATTCAACATCCAAAACATAGAAATCAACGGGGACATAGGAATCATTAACCATAATAAGAACATCATCAAGACTCCCCATGAGTTTCTTTTTAGCATTAGCATCAAGTGGGACATTCAAATAACAATCTTCATGAGGAGGCAAATCAAGCCTATCATAAATCCTTCTAGGCATAATAGAAACACTACTATCAAGATCACACAAAGCTTTGAAATCAAAGTCATTCACTTTCATATTAATGATGGGTTCCCAACCATCTTCTTGCTTTATAGGAATAGAAGCTTTATGTTTCATCTTTTCTTCTTTAATATTTATGAGAGCATCAGTAATGTGTTTTGTAAAAGCCATGTTCATAGTACTAGCATTAGGACTTTTAGCAAGCTTTTGTAGGAACTTAATAACTTCAGAGATATTACAACCATCAAGATCAAAATCATAGTTATCATCTAAGGTAGTAGAGCTATTACTAGCTTCAACACTAGTGGTAGTGATAGTAGAAACACTAATGTTTCTGGCAATTTCATCTTCTCTTTCCCACTTAGCATGCAATTCAGCTAATAGTCTAACATTTTCCTCAATTTTTACTTGTATGGCATTAGTGGCTGCAAAGGGATTATCATTAGTTTCAGGTTTAGCAGCCATTTTATTAATCAAAGAGGATTGAGCTTCATACAAATATGATATATTTCTTTCAGCATTAGAAAGTTTCAATTGCAAATTAGGAATTTCCCTATTCAAATTCTCAAGTTGATGACTAATATTCTTCAAAATGGTAGATTGTTCCTCCATAGTTTTAGTAAATAGTTTATTTTGTTCATATTGCATTTGCATGAAGTTTTTAGTGGCTCTTTCAACTTCTAAAATTCTTCCTTCACTAGGTATTCCAGGTTTGCCATTATAACCATAAGTATTATTAGGAGGGTAAGGCCTATAATTGTTATTACCATAAGCATTGTTGCCAAAATTATTATTTCTTATGAAGTTCACATCAACTTGCTCTTCTTGAGCAACCAAAGAGGCCAAAGGAACATTATTTGGATCAATATGGGCTTTCCCACTAACAAGCATAGACATAATAATATCAATCTTATCACTCAAGAAAGAGGTTTCCTCAACAGAATTTACCTTCTTACCTTGTGGAGCTCTCTCAGTATGCCATTCAGAATAATTAACCATCATATTATCCAATAGTTTTGTTGCAGCACCCAAAGTGATGGTCATAAATGTACCTCCAGCAGCTGAATCCAATAGGTTCCTTGAAGAATAGTTTAATCCTGCATAAAAATTTTGGATGATCATCCAAGCAGTCAGTCCATGAGTGGGACAATTCTTTACCAAAGATTTCATTCTTTCCCAAGCTTGAGCAACATGCTCATTATCAAGTTGTTTAAACTTCATTATTTCACTTCTCATGGATATAATCTTAGCAGGAGGATAGTATTTTCCAATAAAAGCACCTTTGCACTTAGTCCAAGAATCAATACTATTCCTAGTTAAGGAATTCAACCATTCTTTAGCTTTTCATCTCAAAGAGAAAGGAAACAATTTCAGCTTAATAATATCACCATCTATATCCTTATGCTTATGCATCTCACAAAGTTCAACAAAGTTATTTAGATGGGAAGCAGCATCTTTATTACCAATACCAGAAAATTGTTCTCTCATAACAAGGTTGAGCAAAGCAGGTTTTATCTCAAAGAAAGTATTTTCAGCCACAGGTGGAGCAATAGGTGTCCTCATAAAATCATTGTTGTTGGTGCTAGTGAAGTCACACAACTTAGTGTTCTCAAGAGTAGTCATTTTTTTTGGGTTTTCAAATAAGAAAGCAAACAAGTAGAACTAATTTTTTTTGTGTGTTTTGAAGAACAAAACAAGCAAACAAAGCAAAAAGGAAACTAAGGAAAACAAAAAGAACAAAGTAAAAAGGTTGGTTATGAGGGACTCCCCTTGTGAAGATGTCCTTGACTCCCCGGCAACGGCGCCAGAAAATCGCTTGATGGCTCAATACACGGCGCCCAGAAAAGTGCTTGGTGCGTGGTGTTGATGTGGAGCTCATTGGGAACCCCAAGAGGAAGGTATGATGAGCACAGCAGCAAGTTTCCCTCAGTTATGAAACCAAGGTTTAATCAAACCAGTAGGAGCAAGGAAACACCTCAAAGGTGTTACTAGCTGAGCTTTGGCAGGGCGCACTACCGGTGCTAGTAGCAACATGGAGACCTGCACAACACAACCATAGAACTTTGTCCCCAACTTGCGATGAGGTTGTCAATCTCACCGGGTTTTGCGGAAAACAAAGGATTAAACGTATCGAATGGAAAGAAGTAAAAGTTTGCAGAAAGTAAACACAAAGCAGTAAAAGATTGTAGATTGTATGTAAAGAAAAGGACCGGGATCCATAGTTCACTAGAGGTGGCTCTCCTTAGATAGATAACATGCTGGGTGAACAAATTACAGAGGGGCAATTGACAAACACTG
Source organism: Avena sativa (assembly GCA_916181665.1). NCBI lineage: Eukaryota > Viridiplantae > Streptophyta > Magnoliopsida > Poales > Poaceae > Avena > Avena sativa. Next base: position 70,384,563 of record OV702292.1, read on the forward strand.
AGAAAGCAATACATGCATATACTAACCATCTTGACTCTTTTGAGACTTGATTGGGCATTACAACATAATACATAGACCGCCATCCAACTGCATCTATGACTAATAATCCACCTTCAGGTTATCATCCGAACCCCCTCCAGTATTAAGTTGCATGCAACAGATTATTGCTTTACGAACTGCGTGTAAAGTAAACAATACAATTGTCCTATGAACAAAGGATCATTGTTTTCTCCCTAGTAGCAACAACACATCTAGTACCTTAGAGATTTCTGTCACTTCCCCAGATTACCAGAGGCATGAACCCACTATCAAGCATAAATACTAACTCTTGGAGTTGCTAGCATCTACTTGGCCAAGATAGCTACTAACAACGGAAAGCATGCAAGATCTCAAATAACAAAGACATGATAGAATCAATAATCAATCTGAAATAGCATCTCAATATCCATCGGATCCCCGCAAACACAACATGTATGGATTACAAATAGATGATCTTGATCATGAACGGAGCTCACACTAAACATGAAATCACAAAGGAGGAGAAACCAGCTATCTAGCTACTAGATGGATCCGTAGTCCAAGGATGAACTACTCACGCATCACACCGGAGGCTTGCATGGTGATGAAGAAGGCCTCCAGGGTGAATTCCCCTCTCCGGCAGGGTGCCAGGAAGAGCTTCAGATCCCCCCCCGATCTAGGGATGGAGATGACGTCGACTATAGACTCTTTCGTGGATTTTTGATCGGGTCCTTAGGGTTTTCGTCCCGAGGGCAACTTATAGGCGGAAGGAGAGGCCGAGGGGGTGTTGGGGTCGGCCAGACCACCCCCTGGCGCGGGCCAGGCCTGGCCGTGCGGCCAGGTGGTGTGGCCGGCCCTGGCCCCTCTTCGTCTCGTATTTTGACACTTGATCCCTTCCGGAAAAATAGGCACTTTGGCTTTTGTCCCGTCCAATTCCGAGAATATTCATTTTCTGACTTTTCTGGAACCAAAAACAACAGAAAACAGACAGCTGGCACTGTGACTCTTGTTAATAGGTTAGTCCAAGAAATCATAATAAAAGTACTCCAAAGTTGGAACAAGACACAAGAAAGTGGATAAAACTAAGCATGGAACATAAAAAATTATAGATACATTTGCAATGTATCAATCTTCTTTAGCTTGCTAAGTGTTGTGTGGGTGAACCTATGCTAATGTATCGCCCCATCCAAGACTAATACATACTTGTGATTATACCCCTTGCAAACATCCGTAAGTACAAGAAAGTAATTAAGGTAGAAACCTAACCACAACTTTAAACTCTAATACCCTTACGTCCCTTGTGCAATGGTTTCCTAACGGGGGTTCGGGTTTCTGTCACTCCGGCAACCCCTACGATTAGTAGCCAAATACACAATGCATTCCCCTAGGCCCATATAGGTGAAGTGTCATGTAGTCGACGTTCACATGACACCACTAGAAGAAGTACACCACAACTTAAATATCAAACTATTGAATCTCTCTCAACACAACTCCACTACTAACAACATGACTTCTCCCATGTCCTCAAGAACAAAACAAACTACTCACAAGACATCATATGGATCATGATCAGAGATGGAATAATGATATGTAACAATCTGAACATAAACAATAATTCAATGGTTCACTCAATAGCATCAACTACAAAGAGTAATCAACACCGAGAAAGTTTCCCCTATGAACTAATGCAAGATTCAACTCAATTGTTACAGCAATATGGAGATGGTGATGAGGGTGCTGATGGTGATGGTGGTGGTGGTGGTGATGATGATGATGATCCCGATGAAGTCCAGCTTGATGGTGGTGTTGATGGCGACGATCTCCCCTCTCCGAGAAGGAATTCCCCCGACAGAAATCTGTCTGCCGAAGAGATCTTCCTCTCTTGGTGTTTTCCACCCTACAGAGGCGGCGGAATCTTTCTGTGGTCGCTCCCCGAGTCTTAGGGTTTCGGGAGGATGATATACGCCAGAGGGGAGAGGCTGGAGTGGGCCAGGGTGGCCACACCACCTCCAGGCGCGGCTTAGGGCTGCCCGCGCCAAGGGGTGGTGTGGGCCCCCGTGGCCCATCTCCACTCCGTCTTCTGGCATCCTTAGTCTTCTAAAAAATAGGATTTTCCGTATATTTTCCCGGATTTTCTGATCTTCGTGAATTTTGCCTCCAAACAGCACCTTTTCCATCAGAATCCTGACTGCAGCGGTCCATGCTCCAAAAGTCATCAACCATGCAAAAACAGATGAAATAACATAAGTATCACCTCTCAATACGAAATATATCAATGAATAATAGTGAATTAAGACATAGAATAGTGATGCAAAATGGACGTATCAGAAACCATTCTTCGGAATAGTGGAGAGAGCTATAGACCTACATGGGATCATACATACGGATGTATGTGGACCAATGAGTGTCTCAACACGCAATGGTTATTATTACTTTGTTACCTTTACTGACGACTTAAGCAGATATGGATATATCTACTTGATGAAGCACAAGTCTCAAACCTTTGAAAAGTTCAAGGAATTTTAGAAAGAGGTAGAGAATCAACTTAACAAGAAAATCAAGCACCTTCGATCGGATCGAGGAGGCAAGTATTTGAGTTATGAGTTTAACATGCACTTGAAGGACCGTGGGATTATCCCACAGCTTACACCAGTCGGAACACCACAGCGTAATGGTGTGTCGGAACGTCGTAACCGAACCCTATTGGATAGTGTACGGTCCATGATGTCTTTAACTGATTTGTCTGTGTCTTTTTGGGGATACGCGTTAGAAACCGGCGCTTTTATTTTAAACCGAGCACCATCCAAATCCGTGGAGACAACCCCATATGAGATATGGCATGGCAAGAAGCCATTGTTGTCATTTCTGAAAGTTTGGGGTTGTGAGGCTTACGTTAAGAAACTGCAGCCTGACAAACTCGAACCCAAATCAGAAAAATGTATCTTTGTGGGATACCCAAGGGAAACCGTTGGGTATACTTTCTACAACCAAGCCGAAGGAAAAACGTTTGTCGCAAAAACTGGCACTTTTCTCGAGAAAGAGTTTCTTGCAAAAGGAGGGAGTGGAAGGAAAATTGAGTTAGATGAAATTGTTGACCCTTCTCTCTGTATTCCGAGTAGCGCAACGGAAGCTGTTCCGAAACCGCTCTCCAACATGGAGGAAGAGCCCATTGATGCCGATCAAAACAATGACATCGAGACTCCTGAGGTTCACAGGTCTACAAGGGTTCGTGCCACTCCAAATTGGTACAGTAGCCTTGTAACGTCTGTCATCTTGGATGAACAGGAAGATCCTACAAACTACAAAGAAGCTATGGATAGTGCTGACTTCGAGAAATGGCTAGAAGCCATGAAATCCGAAATAGGATCCATGCATGAAAACCAAGTTTGGACCTTGGTGGATCTTCCAAAGGGCCGCAAGGCTGTGGAAAATAAATGGTTCTTTAAGAAAAAGACAGATGCGAATGGTAATGTGACCATTCACAAAGCTCGACTTGTCGCAAAGGGGTTTCGACAAATTCAAGGAGTTGACTACGACGAGACTTACTCTCCCGTAGTGATGCTTAAGGCTGTCAGGATTTTAATAGCAATTGCTGCACATTTCGACTATGAAATTTGGCAGATGGATGTCAAGACCGCATTCCTCAATGGTCACATTGATGAAGAGTTGTATATGATGCAACTAGAAGGTTTTGTTGATCCTAAGGATGCTGGAAAGGTATGCAAGCTTCAACACTCCATTTATGGATTGAAGCAAGCATCTCGGAGCTGGAACCAACATTTTGATCAAGTGATCAAAAGTTTTGGATTTGTCCAAGACCAACAAGAGTTCTGTGTTTACAAGAAAGCGAGTGGGAGCTTGGTTGTTTTCTTAGTACTATATGTGGATGACATATTACTCATGGGAAACGATGTGGATCTTATGAAAAGCGTGAAAGCATATTTGAGCAACCAATTTTCCATGAAGGATCTAGGTGAAGCTACGTATATATTAGGAATCAAGATCTATAGAGATAGATCAAGACACCTAATAGCATTGAGTCAGAGTACTTACATAGATAAGATTTTGAAGAGGTTCAAAATGGAAAGCACCAAGAGGGGTTTTACACCTATGATGAAGAATTGCAAAATGAGTATGACTCAATGTCCTGTAACGGACAATGATAGAGAGAAGATGTCTTACATACCCTATGCTTTAGCCATAGGATCTATCATATATGCAATGCTTAGCACCCGACCTGATGTGGCATTGGCTCTTAGTATGACAAGCCGATATCAGAGTAATCCAGGACCAGATCACTAGATAGCTGTGAAAAATATTCTAAAGTATCTGAGAAGAACAAAGGATATGTTCCTAATCTATGGAGGCAATGATGAAGCTCTAAACATAACAGGTTACGTAGATGCGAGCTAGAATTCAGATCATGATGACTCAAAGTCTTAGACAGGATTTGTTTTCTTGGTGAATGGTGGGGCGGTAAGCTGGAAGAGCAAGAAGCAGCCGGTGGTGGCACAATCTTCAATGGAGTCTGAATACATTGTTGCAGCTGATGCAGCGAATGAAGCTGTTTGGCTAAGGAATTTCATCATCGAACTGGGAGTTTTTCCGATGCGCAAGACCCCGTGACGATCTATTGTGATAACACGGGAGCTATTGCAAATGCAAGGGAACCAAGAACTCATTCCACAGCCAAACACATCAAGCTTAGATTTCACGTCATTCAGCAGAACGTTGACGAAGGTGAAGTCAAGATTTGCAAAGTAGATATGGAACTGAATGTGGCAGATCCTTTGACGAAAGCTCTCCATCTAGACAAGCATGAACAACACCGAGATTCCATTGGTGTTAGGTTCCTGCCTATTGTAAACTAGTTTTGTTTATACTCTAGTGCAAGTGGGAGACTGAAGGAGTTATGCCCTAGAGGCAAATAATAAAGTGTATTATTTGATATATCTCCTATATGTTCATAATACGTTTCATACTATGCTATAACTGTGTTAATACGAAACATTAATACACGTGTCGTATGTAAACAAACCGAGTCTCTAGTTACCTCTAGTGAACTAGTTTATTGGTCATGAGGATGGTCTATGTTTCAAGACCATGGGCATTTATGCCAACTGACAATGAGGTCATGTTATTAGTTGAATAACATGATAGACAAACATCCGACCGTTATATCTTAATGAGATCTAGTTACAAAGTTCACCATTGAAGATAAAACATAGAGAACCTCGCAACCTGATCCTTTGACTGTGAGGTAATACAAATCACCATTCCGGAAGAAGCTTAGATGGTTCTCAAGAATCGTCTCGTAACAGGGTGATCAAAAAGGTGCCACTCAGCTTTTCCGAAGGGAAGCATAGAGAGTACATATCAAGACCAGGATTTGTCTAGTCCGTGTAACGGACAGATACATGTGGCCATCTCAGTGACGTTGCATTAATGAAGCTTGCAAGCATGTGACTAGGTCACAGAATGCAACGACAAGAGAACGAGAAAACAAGTTCATTAGTAATGAGATCGAACTAAGGTATGGAGATACCGAAGATCAAGTCTCAAATGAATTAGGTATCGAATGACAAAGGGAATGGGGAACGACTATCTCACGGTTCGAGCGATTGTATTCGTGAAACGCACGGGGGTCACATGGCCATCCAGGTCCCTCTATTGATCATTGATATGAGAGTGGTCTCTATCATGTCCGGAGTGTTTCTAAACCGAGGATGTCACACTTAAGGGTAGGGACGCTTAGGGTAGATGAGGTATCGTATGAGAAATAGAGAGAGAAACCAGAATAGTTTCGGTAACATCCGATGGAGATCGGAAGGGGTCCAGAAGGTGTTCCGGCGTGAAGGAATAATATAATATGTGTATTTGAATGTTAATTGGAGAATTAATATTAAATATATATTTTATTTTATTTTTAAAGGCTCCATATTGCTAATGGGCCTTGATGACCCACAAGTATAGGGGGTGTATCGCAGTATTTTTGATAAGTAAGAGTGTCGAACCCAACGAGGAGCAGAAGGTGCTGGCTAGTGGTATGGATCAGGAATTCTCTGCAAATACTTAGCAAATGGATTTTTAGGGGTTTTCGTTAAAGCAAGTAAACAAAGTACGGGTAAACAAAAGACAGTAAGAATGAATGCAGCAAGTGGCCCAATCCTTTATGCAGCAAAGGACAAGCCGGTTGTATTTCTATAGATGACCAAACGTTCTCGAGGACACATGGGAAGACTGTCAAGTGCTTTCGCTTCATATAGTCGATTAATCTTCTCTAGCTTGCTAAGTGTTGTGTGGGTGAACCTGTGCTAATGTACCGTCCCATCCAAGACTTAATACATACTTGTGACTAAACCCCCTTGCAAACATCCGTAAGTACAAGAAAGTAATTAAGGTAAAACCTAACCATAGCTTTAAACTCTAAGACCCTTACGTCCCTTGTGCAATGGTTTCCTAACGGGGGTTCAGGTTTCTGTCACTCCGGCAACCCCTACGATTAGTAGCCAAATACACAATGCATTCCCCTAGGCCCATATAGGTGAAGTGTCATGTAGTCGACGTTCACATGACACCACTAGAAGAAGTACACCACAACTTAAATAACAATCTATTGAATCTTTTTCAACGCAACTCCACTACTAACAACAAGACTTCTCCCATGTCCTTAACAACAAAACGAACTACTCACAAGACATCATATGGATCATGATCAGAGATGGAATAATGATGTATAACAATCTGAACATAAACAATAATTCAATGGTTCACTCAATAGCATCAACTACAAAGAGTAATCAACACCGGGAAAGTTTCCCCTATGAACTATGCAAGATTCAACCAATTGTTACAGCAATATGGAGATGGTGATGAGGGTGTTGATGGTGATGATGGTGGTGATGATGGTGATGATGATCCCGATGAAGTCCAGCTTGATGGTGGTGTTGATGGCGACGATCTCCCCTCTCCGGGAAGGAATTCCCCTGGCAGAAATTTGTCTACTAGAGAGATCTTTCTCTCTTGGTGTTTTCCGCCCCGCAGAGGCGACGGAATCTTTCTGTGGTCGCTCCCCCAAGTCTTAGGGTTTCGGGAGGAAGATATACGCCAGAGGGGAGAGGCTAGAGTGGGCCAGGGTGGCCACACCACTCCCTAGCGCGGCCTGGGCTTGCCCGCGCCATGGGGTGGTGTGGGCCCCCTGTGGCCCACCTCCACTCCATCTTCTGGCATCTTGAGTCTTCTGGAAAAATAGAATTTTCCGTATATTTTCCCGGATTTTCTGATCTTCGCGAATTTTGCCTCCAAACAGCACCTTTTCCACCAGAATCCTGACTGCAGCGGTCCATGCTCCAAAAGTCATCAACCATGCAAAAGTAGATGAAATAACATAAGTATCACCTCTCAATACGAAATATATCAATGAATAATAGTGAATTAAGATATAGAATAGTGATGCAAAATGGACGTAGCAACATTAGTATAAGTGAAGTGATAAAACCTTTTGAGTCCAACTTCAACTGAAAACCATCAAAACAAAAGCTACTATAGCAACTCCTTCCGAAAACCCAAAAAGAATTCAAAAAGGAAATCAAATAAAGAAGCAAATGCAAGATTGGCAAAATCTGTCAAAACAGACCAGCAGGTAAAGATCAATTTTTTAGAAAATCTTATGTTTCTCAAATCAAAAAGTTCAAAACTAACGAAAGTTAAATAACAACCTAGGGCAGAATCACAAAAAATTACAGCTCAATCCGACATACAGATATCTCTCACGAATTTTTACGGTGAAGCACAAAAAATCTGTTTCGGGACAGCAACTTCCCCAAATATTACTTCTCTCTCATTAGAGGTTGATCTTGACACAAAAACCAAACAAAACGGATAAGGAGCGGTTATTACCAAAGTAATAAGTTCCAAGACTCAAAGAAAAAAACTAAAAGCAAAAAAACAAATTGGGTTGTTTCCCATAAAGCTCTTTCTTTATAGCCATTAAGATGGACATGATAATTTTGAAGAAGCTCTCATAGGGATATGATTTGGAGTGAAAGAGAGCATTAAGAAGCAAAAACACCCACACATTTAAGTCTAACCCACTTCCTATGCAAGGGGATTTTGTAAACAAACAGGTTATTGAAACCAAAGGCAACTTGCATAAGAAGGCAAAAGAAGTGCAACATAAAAACTTTCAGCATAAAACGGGAAACTTGATATTATTGAGATGCATAAGAACACTTTTCCCTCACTCATAATAACTTTCAGTATCATGCATAAACTTAACAATATAGCTATCACAAGGACTATCATAGCAATGATCACTTATTCTAACAGAAAACACGGGAATACTAGCTCTCATAACACTACTTTGTGAAACAATATTAGAGGTATCCTTACAAAGGATAGTGTGTCCCTCTTTTTCATATTTAGCAACAAAGTCTTTCACATTTGCTATTATAGGTTCATCAACCATTTGTTTATCAGGTTCAACAGCTTTACTAGTACTTTCATTAACCATACTACCTATCATAGAATGTTCCTTTACCTTAACTGGAAAAGGCATTTTCTCAATATAAGGTTCAGGTAAAACATGATTAGTAGTATAAACTTTAGTATTTCTTGAAGGAACACTCTTAGCAATATCTTTATAAGGCTCATGATACTTATTCCACTTCTTTTTAGGCACTTCAATATTGGAAGCAAAAGCCTTAAAATAAGAAGCAATAGCTTGAGAGTCTAGACCATAAGCATTTTTAATATTTTGAAAGTCGTCAGTTCCCATAAAAGATTCAATGCATTCATAATCATAATTTATACCTAACTTTCTACCTTTGTCATTCTCCCAAGCTTCAGCATTGTCTTGAATACGATCTAGAAGGTCCCATTTAGCTTCTTCTTCCATACGAGTGAATGATCCAGCACAAGAAGCATCCAATAAATCTTTGTCATGTAGAGGGAGCCTTGCATAAAAGTTATTGATAATGATATTATTAGGGAGCTCATGAATGGGACATTTGAGCAATAGTAACTTCAATCTCCCCCAAGCTTGAGCTGTACTCTCTCCACCAAGAGGCCAAAAGTTGTATATTTGATTCCGATCTTTATGAATCTCACTAGGAGGATAAAACTTTGAATAAAAGAGAGGCACTATTTCCTCCCATTCCAGAGCTTGACCATTCTTCAGCAGCTTATACCATTCCTAAGCTCTTCCTTTTAGTGATAATGAGAATAACTTCTTCTTAACTTGATCTGTAGTAATACCTGCACACTTGAACAACCCGCATAATTCGTGTATAAAGAGTAAATGATCACCGGGATGGACAGTTCCATCCCCAACATAGTAGTTATCCATAACACGATCAATAATTCTTGTAGGTATTTTGAAAACATCTTTCTCAGCAGGTGGTGTCTTATCTACTACCTTAGCAGTGGTAGTAGCATTACCAAATAAGAAACTCAGCGAATTATCCATAACGGAAATAAAGCAACTAGCAGAAGTAAACAATACTCACAGTAGAAGTTTCCTTTACCAGTTCCACTCTCTAATAGCGCTTCACTCCCCGGCAACGGTGCCAGAAAATAGTCTTGATGACCCACAAGTATAGGGGTGTATCGCAGTATTTTCGATAAGTAAGAGTGTCGAACCCAACGAGGAGTAGAAGGTGCTGGCTAGTGGTATGGATCAGGAATTCTCTGCAAATACTTAGCAAACGGATTTTTAGGGGTTTTCGATAAAGCAAGTAAACAAAGTACGAGTAAACAAAAGACTGTAAGAATGAATGCACCAAGTGGCCCAATCCTTTATGCAGCAAAGGACAAGCCGGTTGTATTTCTATAGATGACCAAACGTTCTCGAGGACACATGGGAAGACTGTCAAGTGCTTTCGCTTCATATAGTCGATTAATCTTCTCTAGCTTGCTAAGTGTTGTGTGGGTGAACCTGTGCTAATGTACCGTCCCATCAAAGACTTAATACATACTTGTGATTAAACCCCCTTGCAAACATCCGTAAGTACAAGAAAGTAATTAAGGTAAAACCTAACCACAGCTTTAAACTCTAAGACCCTTACGTCCCTTGTGCAATGGTTTCCTAACGGGGGTTCAGGTTTCTGTCACTCCGGCAACCCCTATGATTAGTAGCCAAATACACAATGCATTCCCCTAGGCCCATATAGGTGAAGTGTCATGTAGTCTGCGTTCACATGACACCACTAGATGAAGTACACCACAACTTAAATAACAATCTATTAAATATTTCTCAACGCAACTCCACTACTAACAACAAGACTTCTCCCATGTCCTCAAGAACAAAACGAACTACTCACAAGACATCATATGGATCATGTTCAGATATGGAATAATGATGTATAAAAATCTGAACATAAACAATAATTCAATGGTTCACTCAATAGCATCAACTACAAAGAGTAATCAACACCGGGAAAGTTTCCCCTATGAACTATGCAAGATTCAACCAATTGTTACAGCAATATGGAGATGGTGATGAGGGTGCTGATGGTGATGATGGTGGTGATGATGGTGATGATGATCCTGATGAAGTCCAGCTTGATGGTGGTGTTGATGGCGACGATCTCCCCTCTCCGGGAAGGAATTCCCCCGGCAGAAATCTGTCTGCCGGAGAGATCTTTCTCTCTCGGTGTTTTCCGCCCCGCAGAGGCGGTGGAATCTTTCTATGGTCGCTCCCCCAAGTCTTAGGGTTTCAGGAGGAAGATATACGCCAGAGGGGAGAGGCTGGAGTGGGCCAGGGTGGCCACATCACTCCCTGGCGCGGCCTGGGCTTGCCCACACCATGGGGTGGTGTGGCCCCCTGTGGCCCACCTCCACTCCATCTTCTGGCATCTTGAGTCTTCTGGAAAAATAGAATTTTCCGTATATTTTCCCGGATTTTCTGATCTTCGCGAATTTTGCCTCCAAACAGCACCTTTTCCACCAGAATCCTGACTGCAGCGGTCCATGCTCCAAAAGTCATCAACCATGCAAAAGTAGATGAAATAACATAAGTATCACCTCTCAATATGAAATATATCAATGAATAATAGTGAATTAAGACATAGAATAGTGATGCAAAATGGACGTATCAGGACTCACCCGAAGGGAGGCCCAATAGGGCAAGGCGCATAGGGAGTGGGGGCCGGCTGGCCTAGGGCTAACGGGCCGCCCCAGTGGGGCCCACCTAGGGCCGGCGGTTGCCCCAAGGTGGCCGGCGGGTGTGGGGATTAGTCCCACACCGCCTGGCCGCTGGGTGGTGCCCCCCCTCCCACTATATAAAGGGGTCTCGCTCCCCCTTGGAGAACACCCATTCCTCTCATTCTCTCTCTCTCTCATATGTTGAGTACTTCCCCGTAATATTGGGGAGGACCTCGTAGTTGAGTTCTCCACCTTCACACTACCGTCGTGTGATCGGCGATCCGACATCTACTTCTTCCGCTGCTCGGCTGGATCGGAGTCCGGTTGACGTCTCCTACACCGGGCGTGTGACGAACTTCGGAGGCACCACACTTGGGGTGCTGCTCGTCTTCATCGATATACACCTTCATGCGTAAGGCGTGCCTCTGTTTGCAAAGGTATGAATACTGTATTCCTTCTCCGTTACTTATGTCTACATAGTATAGATCCTGGTATTAGTGTTCGAGTAGATAGAATTTTTTTGTTTTCTGCTACGGAACCCTTCATGAGGGGTGTACTACTCCATTCTCACGATAGAGAGAAACATGGAGGCATTGGTGAGAGAGGAGAGGCGACCGAAGGGGATCTCGGCAGCGGTTCCTCCTCTACTCTTCCTCCAGCAGCGGCATGTTGTCTCTCTATTACTTGGTTTTCGATCTCTAGCTCGGCCTACCGTGGGAATAATCTCCCGAAGGTATATATGTAGGTGGTTTTAGGTCAATACCATCGCGACGACATGAAAAACGAGGCATTCATATGCTCGAGGAAATAGATCCTCCTGGTACGCAGTTTGCTTTGTTGGGCCTTCTATTTTTAGCTTGTTAGGCCCCTGGGTCCTACTTTAGCTTGTTTTATTCGTATGAAAATTATCTATAGGACCCATTAACCTAGCCCTTTTTTAGTTACGTAGCTCCCTGGAAGTTAAAAATAGGGATTTCTATTTTCGTGCCCTCGGTTCGTTAGTTGTACTCAGTTTTTCTCAGCCGCTTAGTTTTTCCTCACTTTTCCCCTCCCTCTATTCTGAAACCCTCACAAGCGCTCGGACGGGGGGATGCCGTCAGGTCAAAGACTTGACTGTTACATGCTAACCGGTGGGACCGCGTTGGGGCGGGTCGTGCGTTGAGTGTTACGTTATGTTGCCTTGACCGTTACATGCTGATAGGTGGGGCCAGGATACATGGCGGACCAGCCAGCCATCTCTCACTGATTATGAGAGACGTGGTGTGGGACAATGTGGGGCACGTTTGGTGGTTACGTGCTCCCTGTCGCCTAAACTGAAAGTTTTCTTTTTTATTATTTTTATGATTAGCCTTTTTAAGAGCATATTTTCCCCTCTCTCTCTCGCTAATAGTTGTTTTTTTGCCCAAAAAGGTAGCGAATCTAGAGCAGCTTCTCTCTTTATTCATTGTTCCTTTTGGCCCTCGTTTTTCCTCAATCTAGTAGCCTATCTAGAGCAGCAAATCTAACCAGCACCATAAATAAATTCAGTACACAGAGCAGATGTAGATAAAGCAGCTAATATAGGTTTTATAGTATGGTACTTAACGAGGTTCTACAATTAGGTTGCTCAGCAGCAGTAGACAAGTTCAACACAGACGAGACAAAATAAGCTGCCTTACAGCAGCAACAGCAGTAGCAGCACAAGATTAGTGGCCCCTCATGGCCTTCGCCTCCTCCCTCTAGCGCCTCCTCCACTTCTTGATGCCCAGTCCCTTGACCTTGGGTGCCTTGGGCTTGATCGGGGGCATGTGACCCTCCTCAATGGCCACCTTCTAGAGGTTGCGGAGGTGAAGGACGAGCGCCTGGTGCTTGGCTCTGAAGTCGTGGACGTTCACGGACTCGCCGTATGTCCTCACGTCCTCGGCATGGTTCACGAGGGAGTTGAAGTCGGTGGCACGGAGCCTCCTGGTGGTGCAGAAGGGGCACATGTAGACGTCGCCGGCGAGGAAGTTGCAGTATTGGCCGGACTTCAGCCTCCTCAGCACATGACGAGTCTTGGTGTCTTTGGACTCGTTGTCGCTACAGACGTCGCTGCTATCCTCCTGTTGGAAAAAACAGTAGGGTGCAATAAGGATATGATTGAGATACTTTGATTATCCAGATTGATTATTTGCATAAACTAACCGATTGAGATCCCCTGGTTATTCTCCAAATCTCAAACCAAATCGAATACTGATCCCAACTATGAACAGGGGGTTCAAATACGAACAAGGGGATTCATCGAAATACAAGATCTAACACAAGAGGATTAGCTACTGTAAAAATACAAACAGCCGAACAATAATAACATACGATCTAGCATCCAACAATGGGAAGGGGAGAAGAACAAGGGAAGGTGAGAAAACCCTGGTTACCTCCGACCATGGGTCAGCGATGCTGGTGTCGTAGGGGTTCTCCGGCCTTATGTAATCAACCTCCTCGTAGGGGTCCTAGCCGAGCGGGATCTGCCCGAGACCAGCAGGGGCCTCATCGCCGATGGCTATGGCAGATGCAGGGACGGGGACGGCGACTTCCTTCGATGCCTAGACAGGGGCCTGTACGGAGGCCTCCTCGCCGGTGACCTTGGAGGCACCGATGTCCACCGCGCCGTTCTTCTCCATCACCGACGTGGTTGGGGTTTTCTTGGGGGTTTGAAGAAGGTGATGGGACAGTGGAGACGGTTGAGTGAGCGAGTGAGTGATGAGTGAGAGTGAGGAGGCCTCTATTAAAGGAGAAGGGAAGTGATGTTTCGTTGCACCACCGTGCACCACGTACGCTACTCCACCGTGCACGGCCACACATGTCTGCTACCGCCCCATGCACCGCACACGCGTGCGGTGAGTCACGTTTTTTCCCTCGTGTCTAACCCTGGCGACTTAGTTGTGCTCAGTTTTGCCCTCGAGTGTAACACTGGTAGTTTGGTTGTACTCAGTTTTTTCCTCCAGTACTAACACTGGTACAATATTCTTAGTTTTACCATCCGGTGGCTGGTCAACAAAGAGTCAACGAATGGGTTTTAGCTAGCTAATTGAGTCATTTTATGCACAACAAATTCAAAAAGATCAAAACACAGTGGCATCTACCCTAGGAGTCTTATTATGTGACATGCCACCATACGTAATGTATATAAATCAAGTTTTAACCTAAATCACCAATTCTCAAATCACTTACTATATATGAAGGTTCATGGCTTTCTACTCAATCCACTTCCCAAAACATCCCTCCCCAAAACATAGTTTGTCCGAATGAGGCAATAATTATCAAACTGGTGTATATTTGAATTGCAAATAGTTTGATGTATACCAAGATGTATTTTATTGTATAAAAGACGCATTTTCCATTTTTTAAATCTCTTTCTATTTTCTATTTGAATCCCTTTGTCAGTCTTGCCCTTGGTTTTTAAGTTCTACTCATTTTTGCACTTGGTTCTTAGTTATACTCAGTTTTCCCCTCTCTTAGTCACAATCTCTCACATTTGTGCTCATCTTCGCTGCTACGCTCTGATTGGTTGAGACAGTTGTCACGCGGATCGTGTCTACTAACCGTTGATCCTCTGTGATCTAGCGGACAGGATAACCCCTATATCTGTCGGGGGCACCCCTCTATCCATACAAAATAACGAGTTTCCCACCAGTACTTTAACTCCATAAACAAATGAACTTAAATATAATTTGAAGGGAACATGTTCAAAGGTGTATACTTTGTGCATTACATTCCACTATATGAAAATGATAATCTCTCAAGATTTTCTTAACACAACATTATCGCGTATTAAGTGCGATTTAAAAGTGTTCAAAGGTTTATAATTTTCGCATATGCAAGTTTGTGCATTACATTCCATGCTATGAAAATGATAATCTCTCAAGATTTTCTTAGCACAACATTATCACGTATTAAGTGCGATTTCAAAGAGTTCAAAGGTGTATAAACTTCATATATACAAGTTTATGCATTACATTCCACTCTATGAAAATGGGGGAGAAAATAATAATCTCTCAAAATTTTGTTAGCACATCATTATCACGTATTAAGTGCAATTTAAAAGTGTTCAAAGGTTTATAATTTTCGCATATGCAAGTTTGTGCATTATATTCCACTCTATGAAAATGATAATCTCTCAAGATTTTCTTAGCAAAACATTATCACGTATTAAGTGCGATTTCAAAGAGCTCAAAGGTGTATAATTTTTCATATACGCAAGTTTATGCATTATATTTTACTCTATGAAAATGATAATCTCTCAAGATTTTATTAGCACAACATTATCATGTCCTAAGTACGATTTCAAAGAGTTCAAAGGTGTATAAACTTCGTATATGCAAGTTTATGCATTACATTCCACTCTATGAAAATGGGGGAGAAAATAATAATCTCTCAAAATTTTGTTAGCACATCATTATCACGTATTAAGTGCGATTTAAAAGTGTTCAAAGGTTCATAATTTTTGCATATGCAAGTTTGTGCATTACATTCTACTCTACGAAAATGATAATCTCTCAAGATTTTCTTAGCACAATATTATCACGTATTAAGTGCGATTTCAAAGAGTTCAAAGGTGTATAATTTTCGTATACGCAAGTTTATGTATTATATTTTACTTCATGGAAATGATAAATGGTCAGGATTTTATTAGCACAATATTATCATGTCCTAAGTGCAATTTAAAAGATTTTAAAGGTGTATAATTTTCATATAATTTTCGTATATGCATTACATTTCACTATATGAAAATGAAGCTAGACAAAGGGTCGCCGTCACCAGAGAACAAGAAGAAGAAAGGGGAGGCAACGACACGTGCGCGGGACTGGCTCGGGGTCCCATCTTGCAATGCTAACCTGGGTAAGCTGTGGGTCTGGCGCTCACGTGGATAAGCTATGGGTCCGACGCTCACGTGGATAAGTTGTGGGTCCAATGCTGATCTGGATAAGTTGAGAGAGGTGTCCACTATGGGAACCGACTGAACGCGACTCTGATATATTGCAAATCTATCTATAATTTTTGATGTTCCATGCTTGGTTTTATCTACTTTCTTATGTTTTGTCCACACTTTGGAGTACTTTTCATATGATTTCTTGGATTAACCTATTAACAAGAGCCACAGTGCCAGCTGCCTGTTTTTTGCTGTTTTTGGTTCTAGGAAAGTCAGAAAATGAATATTCTCAGAATTGGATGGGACAAAAGTCAAAGTCATTATTTTACCGAGGGACACCTGGAGCCAGAATACGAGACGGAGAGGGGCTGGGGCCCGGGCACACCACCTGGCCGCACAGCCAGGCCTAGCCCGTGCCAGGGGGTGGTCTGGCCGCCCCAGGCACCCTCTCGACCTCTCCTTCCGCTTATATATTGCCTCTGATACGGAAACCCTAAGGACCCGATCAAAAATTCCACGAAAGAGTCTGTAGCCGCCGTCATCTCCATCCCTAGTTCAAGAGGGATCTGAAGATCTTCCCGGCACCCTGTCGAAGAGGGGAATTCACCCTGGAGGCCTTCTTCATCATCATGCAAGCCTTCGGTGTGATGCGTGAGTAGTTCATCTCTGGACTACGGGTCCATGTAGTAGCTAGATGGCTGATTCTCCTCCTTTGTGCTTTCATGTTTAGATCTTGTGAGCTCCGTTCATGATCAAGATCATCTATTTATAATTCTGCATGTTGTGTTTGCGGGGATCCGATGGATATTGAGATGCTATTTCAGATTGATTATTGATTCTATCATGTCTTTGTTATTTGTGATCTTGCATGCTTTCCGTTGTTAGTAGCTATCTTGGCCAAGTAGATGCTAGCAACTCCAAGAGTTAGTATTTATGCTCGATAGTGGGTTCATGCCTCTGGTAATCTGGGGAAGTGACAGAAATCTCTAAGGTACTAGATGTGTTGTTGCTACTAGAGAGAAAACAACAATCCTTTGTTCATAGAACAATAGTATTGTTTACTTTACACGCAATTCGTAATGCAATTATCCGTTGCTTGCAACTTAATACTGGAGGGGGTTCGGATGATAACCTGAGGGTGGATTATTAGTCATAGATGCAGTTGGATGGCGGTCTATGTATAATGTTGTAATGCCCAATCGAATCTCAAAGGAGTCAAGATGATTAGTATATGCTTGTATGCTTTCTTGATGTTTGTCATTTGCCCCGCTGTAATTTGTTCACCCAGCATGTTATCTATCTTAAGGAGAGCCACCTCTAGTGAACTATGGACCCCGGTCCTTTCTTTTATCATCAATCTACAACTATTTACTGCTTTGTGTTTACTTTCTGCAAACTATTACTTCCTTCCATTCGATACGTTTAATCCTTTGTTTTCAGCAAAACCGGTGAGATTGACAACCTCATCGCAAGTTGGGATAAAGTTCTGTGGTTGTGTTGTGCAGGTCTCCACGTTGCTGCTGGCACCGGTAATGCGCCCTGCCAACGTTCAGCTAGCTACACCTTTGGGGTGTTTCCTTGCTCCTACTAGATTGATAACCTTGGTTTCATAACTGAGGGAAACTTACCGCTCTGCTCATCATACCTTCCTCTTGGGGCTCCCCAACGAGCTCGTTAATACACGAGTCAACAAGTATTTTTCTGGCGCCGTTGCCGGTGAGTCAAGGACATCTTCATAAGGGGAGTCCCTCATAACCAATCTCTTTACTTTGTTATTTTTTTCTTAGTTTACTTTTGTTTTGTTTGCTTGTTTCTTTATCAAAAACACACAAAAAATAGTTTTACAAGTTTGTTGTCTTTATTAAAAACCCAAAAAAAGAATACTCTTGAAAACACTAAGTTGTGTGACTTCACTAGCACCAACAACAATGATTTTATGAGCACACCTATTGCTCCACCTGTTCCTGAAGCTACTTTCTTTGAGATAAAACCTGCTTTTCTCAATCTTGTTATGAGAGAACAATTTTCTGGTATTGGTAATGAAGATGCTGCTGCCCATCTAAATAACTTTGCTGAACTTTGTGAGATGCAAAAGCATAGGGATATAGATGGAGATATTATTAAGCTTAAATTGTTTCCTTTCTCTTTGAGAGGAAAAGCTAAAGAATGGTTGAATTCCTTAACTAGGAATAGTATTGATTCTTGGACTAAATGCAAAGATGCTTTTATTGGAAAATATTATCCTCCTGCTAAGATTATATCTATGAGAAGTGAAATAATGAAGTTTAAACAATCTAATAATGAACATGTTGCTCAAGCTTGGGAAAGAATGATATCTTTGGTAAAGAATTGTCCCACTCATGGACTGACTGCTTGGATGATCATCCAAACTTTTTATGTAGGATTGAACTATTCTTCAAGGAACCTATTGGATTCTGCTGCTAGAGGTACCTTTATGACCATTACTTTGGGTGCTGCAACAAAGCCTCTAGATAATATGATGGTTAATTACTCCGAATGGCATACTGAAAGAGCTCCAAGGTATGAAGGTAAATTCTGTTGAGGAAACCTCCTCCTTGAGTGATAATATTGATGTTATTATGTCTATGCTTGTTAATGGGAAGGCTCATATTGATCCAAATAATGTTCCTTTAGCCTCTTTGGTTGCTCAAGAAGAGCAAGTTGATGTGAACTTCATAAGAAATAATAATTTTGGCAACAATGCTTATGGTAATAACAATTATAGGCCTTACCCTCCTAATAATACTTATGGTTATAATGGCAAACCTGGAATACCTAGTGAAGGAAGAATTTTAGAAGTTGAAAGAGCCACTAAAAACTTCATGCAAATGCAATATGAACAAAATAAACTATTTACTAAAACTATGGAGGAACAATCTACCATTTTGAAGAATATTAGTCATCAACTTGAGAATTTGAATAGGGAAATTCCTAATTTGCAATTGAAACTTTCTAATGCTGAAAGAAATATATCATATTTGTATGAAGCTCAATCCTCTTTGATTAATAAAATGGCTGCTAAACCTGAAACTAATGATAATCCCTTTGCAGCCACTAATGCCATACAAGTAAAAATTGATGAAAATGTTAGACTATTAGCTGAATTGCATGCTAAGTGGGAAAGAGAAGATGAAATTGCCAGAAACATTAGTGTTTCTACTATCACTACCACTAGTGTTGAAGCTAGTAATAGCTCTACTACCTTAGATGATAACTATGATTTTGATCTTGATGGTTGTAATATCTCTGAAGTTATTAAGTTCCTACAAAAGCTTGCTAAAAGTCCTAATGCTAGTGCTATGAACATGGCCTTTACAAAACACATTACTGATGCTCTCATAAAGATTAAAGAAGAAAAGATGAAACATAAAGCTTCTATTCCTATAAAACAAGAAGATGGTTGGGAACCCATCATCAATATGAAAGTGAATGATTTTGATTTTAAAGCTTTATGTGATCTTGATAGTAGTGTTTCTATTATGCCTAGAAGGATTTATGATATGCTTGATTTTCCACCACTTGAAGATTGTTATTTGAATGTCCCACTTGATGATAATGCTAAAAAGAAACTCATGGGGAGTATTAATGATGTTCTTATTATGGTTAACAATGCCTATGTCCCTGTTGATTTCTATGTTTTGGATGTTGAATGCAATGCTTCTTGTCCTATTACTTTGGGAAGACCTTTTCTTAGAACTGTTGGTGCCATTATTGATATGAAAGAAGGCACCATTAAATATCAACTCTGAAAGGACATTTACTGTCATAATCACTTTTGGTGTTCGTTAACAACTAGTAGACCTTTTTACAGTTTGCTATTGTCTATAGGTTGATATTTTACAAAGTGAAAAGGACCATTGGTCTGCGGAACATTCCCTGCATTTTTACTTGTCTCTTGGGAATTCCAGACCGGAGTCTCCGATCTACCAAGACCGGAGTCTCCGGTGTGATCTGGAGTTTCCCCAGGAGTCTCCGGAGGGGGCTTCTGTTTTTCTGCCTGGGTCAGCCAGAGAGGTGGTCCGGAGCTTGGTCCGGAAGTTGGTCCGGAGTCTCCGGTCCGTGCCTCAGGCCGGAGTGTCCGGTGTAGAGGAACCGGAGTCTCTAGTCCACTTGGCTCCCAAGTGGGCTGGGTCATTCTGTTTGATGGTCCAGAGGCTGGTCCGGAGATTGACCGCAGTCTCCGGTGTGCTGACCGGAGTCTCCGGTTTGACTCTTCTCCAACGATCAGAAAACGGTTCACTGGTGCGAAGGGCTATAAATAGAGTACCTTATCCCCTTCCTCCAGCTGCTCGTCCACCTCAAGAACACCATGTCCATTTGAGCCACCAAATCAACAATATCTCTTCATCCAACCATCCAAAGTCTTTGATCTTTGGAGAATCGAAGGAGGAGGCCTTGATCTACAGCTTCACCAAGAGAGATCTTTATTTCCCCCTCAATCACTTGAGGGCCCCCATGCTCTAGTGTTTCGTTGGAAACCCTAGGTTTTGATTTGGTTCTTACAAGCTTGTCTTTGATTGTTTGACAGCTTGCTTGTATTTGGGAGCCTCCAATTAAGTTGTGGATGTGTGCCCCGAACTCGTTGTAAAGGTTCCGGCTTCCACCTCGAAGGTTGCCGTATAGTGGAAGAGGTGAATCTAACCCCTTGGGGGTGAGGTTCATCGGAGAACAAGGGATGCCTCTCGTGGCGTTGGTGGTTTGATACCACCTCCTCTCCAAACATAGACGTACTTCCCCTCAAAAGGAAGGAACTACGGGAAACAAATCCTTGTATCTCCGAGTGCTCCCCTTTGGTTACTTCTATCCTTTACCGCACTTTACTTATCTAGTTCTTGCTTAGTTCTTGTGCTAGGTTGACATATAGGTAAATTCACCTTAGTTGCATAATCTAGATAATTTACCTTTTTGTGTCAAACCCTAAATTGAAAAAGAGTAAAATTTCGAGTAGCACCTATTCACCCCCCCTCTAGGTGCCCATATGATCCTTTCAAACTCCCACTCAATAAAGGTATAGAACACTTCCCTAAGAAGAGAGAGAAGATTTATTTTGCCTCTCTTATGAAAACAAAATTTGCTCTTAATGCTTCTTCATTTGAGAACACTTGATTCTTTTTCTTGCTTCTTATGCCTAACTTAAAGGCGTTAAAGAAAAGTACTTATTGGGAGATAACCCAAAAGTTTTAGATGAGACTTGGAAGTTATTACTTCAGTAACTTCAGTAATAACCGCTCCTTATCCTTTTTATTTGCTTTTTGTGCCAAGAGTAACCTCTAATGAGAGAGAAGTAATGATTGGGAAAGTTGCTGTCCTGAAACAGATTTTTGTGCTTCACCGTAAAAAATTGTGTAAACTCTCTGCACGTCCTTTTGAGGCGTGAAGTTTTGTGCTTTTGGCCCAGGTTGTTATTAGTTCAACACTTTTTGATTTGAGCAACAGAAGGTCTTAAAAAAAAATCGTCTTTACCTGCTGGTCTGTTTTGACAGATTTCTGCCATTTTCTGCATTTGCTTCTTGTTGGTTCCTTTTTGAGTTCTTTTGGGGAATTGAGCTTTTTGAGGGAAGTGCTGCAGTAGCTAGTGTTTTAATGGAAGTTTTATGGTGTTAGAACTGAACCTAAAGACTTATTATCTTGAGTGCACTAATGTTGCTAATAAAGATTGTGTGAAGTTTGTATGAAGGAAAAAATTCAGGTGTATGGAAGGAATGAGTAATGAGATGAAGGATGGACTAAAGCTCAAGCTTAGGGATGCCACGTGTGTCACCCCAAGAAATATCCAAGAAGTACAAGCGTCAAAGCTTGGGGATGCCCAAGGCATCCCCCTCTTCATCAATAAAAATCCCAGGTTTCTTCCAAACGCTTCATTTTTATTGTTTCATGCACGGTTGTGTTGTTCTTGGAGCGTCTTCTTTTTCGTTTTTGTTTTGTTTTTTCGTTTGCTTTGTTTGCTTAGTTTGCTGAATAAATTGGTTGGACCCCCTCTTTCATACATTGGTTTTCAAATAGTTTGGTTTGGTTTGGAAAAAGAGTAGGAAAGTTCATGCTTAAGTGGTAAAGAGAGCTTGTTTTTGACTATTGGCCTATGCTTTGCCGTGCCATGCTCGATATTGTTTTGGCTTTATGCTTAGTATTCTTTGCTGTAGCATGACTTGTTATAAACAATTGAGATTGCTTAATGTTCCTTGGAAGAAGCATGCGTTGTTTTAGCATATTAAAGCATAGTATTGTGGTATTCTCCTTTGATGCTTTATTTGGGTTGACTTGGCGCATGCTCACACCATGTTATGGCTATCCCAAGTCACCATAGCCTTTATGATCCTTTAGTTTTCAACTTGTAGTATCACTTTATGCTTTGATCAATGATGTTTTGTCGCTCTGCATGATCATGGCCATTATTGCTCTCTTAGTTTGTCGCTCCCAGTCTTTTGCGAGCGTCCACAACCAAGTATGAGTTCCACTCATGCATCCAACTCCTTAAACCAAGTTATTCCAAAGAGTCCACCATACCTACCTACTAGCATATGCTATTCAAATTATATTCATGTTTTTATCTACCTTCCAAATTAAACTTGTTATGAGAAAACTAGTGATTAAAGCTCTCACGAACTTGATGGCACACTTACTTTTCTTGCCCTAAATAAATTTGAACCATTGTGTCGTCTATGTTGTATATTCTTGCACTTATTTGTTGGGGATTAGCAGAACCATGCTGTCATGGGGGAACGCTTTCAACATTGCACTTGTACTTTGTACCTAGTTGATATCATGCTCTTTTGTCTATGGATGTCGTCGGTGTGAAATGAAAGGGGAGCTTGTAAGTCCGTGGAGTTATGTATGTGTGTTAGAGAAACACCTGGGCCACCGGTCTAATCCATGCCGTCTTGGTGGAAACCTGCAGCGTAACCATAATGAGTTGACTATGAAGCATTCTTCTTATAAAAAAAGAGTCGGATATTGAGAAAAAAGAAAAAGAAAACAAAGAGATATGAGAAAATAGGAAAGAGAGAAAAAAGCACCATTTTCCCATGGTAAATAAGAAGATTGCTGAGATGCTCGTTGTCTGCTTGCCTTGTCATTTTGATATGGGGATTCTTCTGTATCATCGGGCAAGGGGTACCCCGTTGGCGGTTCTCTATGATAAACATGTACTTACGATGAACTTACCGGTGACTAAACTTGAGTAGCATGAGGAGCGACCCTTGTATTCAAGGGACATGAGATTTCCAACTTATACTTCGTCAAGCATGTACACCATAGTTTGTTCACTTTAATCTTAATCACTTCAAGATGCTTATGATGGGGGCAATGAGAGCTGAAAGCTATTAAGTACCATAATTTTTGGAAGCTCTTAATGAGACTTGAATCCCTACTTCCTTCCATGAAGGCCTTTCTTTTACTTTTATGTTGAGTCTCCACCTTCTATCTTTATGCACCTATTTTGAGAGCATAGTGGCCATTCTTAGTTCTATGTGCATTGTCCCAAGACTTGTTGATTGATGCATACCTTGATATTGCTTGTTTTAAACTATTTGTATCTAGTCACTCTTATGAACTTTGAAGGTGTCTTATGCATTTATGTTTGCTACTCTATGAGGGACAAGCTGAATACTACTATGTTATGTTTTCTTTATGTGAAACAAACAAACGTCTTGCAAAGTATTGTTATTCATGAATCTTTTGTTTGTGCTTTTTCATGTTGCAACATAGTTTCTTTGTCTTATTGCTAGAACTTTGTCTTTCATGTTATGATTGAAGTACTATGATCCTAGCTTTGAATGTTTTACAAATATTTTGATCAAGTTTATGATGGTGCATGTCACCTCAAAAATTATTCTTTCTTTTTATCACTTACCTACTCGAGGACGAGCTCTGTTTATGATTGAAGTACTATGATCCTAGCTTTCATGTTTAGATCTTGTGAGCTCTGTTCATGATCACGATCATCTATTTGTAATTCTGCATGTTGTGTTTGCGGGGATCCGATGGATATTGAGATGCTATTTCAGATTGATTATTGATTCTATCATGACTTTGTTATTTGCGATCTTGCATGCTTTCCGTTGTTAGTAGCTATCTTGGCCAAGTAGATGCTAGCAACTCCAAGAGTTAGTATTTATGCTCGATAGTGGGTTCATGCCTCTGGTAATTTGGGGAAGTGACAAAAATCTCTAAGGTACTAGATGTGTTGTTGCTACTAGGGAGAAAACAATAATCCTTTATTCATAGAACAATCGTATTGTTTACTTTACACGCAATTCATAATGCAATTATCCGTTGCTTGCAACTTAATACTAGAGGGGGTTCGATGATAACCTGAAGGTGGATTATTAGTCATAGATGCAGTTGGATGGCGGTCTATGTATAATGTTGTAATGCCTAATTGAATCTCAAAGGAGTCAAGATGATTAGTATATGCTTGTATGCTTTCTCAATGTTTGTCAATTGCCCCACTGTAATTTGTTCACCCAGTATGTTATCTATCTTAAGGAGAGACACCTCTAGTGAACTATGGACCCTAGTCCTTTCTTTTATCATTAATCTACAACTGTTTACTGCTTTGTGTTTACTTTCTGTAAACTATTACTTCCTTCCATTCGATACGTTTAATCCTTTGTTTTCAGCAAAACCGGTGAGATTGACAACCTCATCGCAAGTTGGGGACAGATTTCTGTGGTTGTGTTGTTTAGGTCTCCATGTTGCTGCTGGCACCGGTAGTGCGCCCTGCCAATGTTCAGCTAGCTACACCTTTGGGGTGTTTCCTTGCTCCTACTGGATTGATAACCTTGGTTTCATAACTGAGAGAAACTTACTACTGTGCTCATCATACCTTCCTCTTGGGGTTCCCCAACAAGCGCGTTAATACACGAGTCAGCAGGCCCCACTTGTCAGCATGTAACAGCAAGGGTCCACTACGGGATCCGACAGAACGTGACCCTACTCATCAGCACGTAACGATGAGGGTCCACACGGGACCCGACTGAACGCGGCCCCACTTGTCAGCATGTAATGGCAAGGCTGACGAACGGTGAGTTTCAGACCATGTGAGAGTTTTGTACAAGAAGATAGACAAAAGGGAGGAAAAGTTAAGCGGCTGGAGAAAACTAAGTACAACTAACGAACCGTGGGTAGAAAAATAGAAATCCCTTAAAAATACAACTAGAAGGTTTTTGTGCCTTCTAGATTTAAAACCAAAATAAAGGGGTCTTTTTGGAAAATCCCCCAAATCAATGTAATTTAAGGTGTTAACAATGGGTATGATGCAAATATGTTACAGTATAACACAATAAACTACAAAGTTCATGTATGTGTTTTACATTAATTAACATCCCCAAGCTTAACATATGCTCGTACTCGGGTATAAAGGTGATAGAACTAATATGGCAATTGTAGTGTGTTGTCAATAGATACATTATAGAAGTCATGATCATTTCTACATATAGTATGATAGTTCACTAAAAAAATAAAAACAAGCATCATCTTATGAAGTGATAGATATCATAAACTTCAAATATGCATAACAATATGTAAAGCTTGCACTATTATAAACGTACAAAGTACTATGGATAATAAAGCACACTGAAGTGTAAGTGCATTATGTACTGATTCTATCTTGGAATCAGAGAGATATTTTTGTATTTTTGGGACTTTTTATCTTGACTCTTAAACAAGTAGAATGTAAGCAAGGAAAACATATGCTAAATCTTTGATAAAAATGAAGAAGTGTAATGGTTTTGACATATGCAGATCATGTTAATAGTAGTCTTTAGAGTTGAGTTTCATTGACCCTATAATAAGCATTTTAAGTATATAAGAGGTTAATGTAAGAGTTAATATACCCATTATATAATTGAGATGTTCAAAGTTGAGTGTCTCATGCCCCTTGACTACAATTATAGGCTCCACATGCTTACTTGTGTGAGCTGTGAGTATTTCATCCTTTTATGTATAAAGTGTCCTCGAAGTAGATTTACTAAGGTACCTATTGGCCCCTTGTACAAGTAGTCCTGCCACGAGGCCATACTTAGATGACGAGACAAACATACATGACCATTTTCCATGGACTTTCTTATTACTACTTGCATAACTTCTTATTTAGTCGCTTCCTCAATATGCTCAAGTTGCAAAATTCTACCATATAAGCATATAGATTAAGAGAAAGACGCGACTTAGGTTGGCGGTCCAATGCCCCCTTCTCGCATATATAAATACTCAAAAATACCATTTCCTTGATCGTATCAGTTTCAACACCGCCTAAACAGCCATAACCAAACTTGTATGATATCAACAGATGTTGTCCAGGTTGAAAACGTTCCCCATGGCAAAGTGGTTATGCCAACAACTCAACTCAAACATGCCAAGCATCCAATAAACATATTTCCAATCACAATGGCGGACATGGGTACGATTACTCGGGTGCTTATGTTTTGTTACCCTAGCTGTATAAAGGCTCACGACCCATGAAGACCCAAGATGAAGGCTCAAGAAGCATCCAACGGAAGTCTTAGTTTAGTTATACAAGGAAATAGAAACCGACATTACGTTGGTGTTTTAATCATGAACATGTAACCTATCTGTATACAGTCCCGAGGCCCGGCCTATTATATATAGGCCGGGAGGAGCCTGTGGAAAGGTACCGAAAAACTCCTAAGAAATCTGTAATAGCATTGTCCATCAATAATCAAACGACTTCGACTCCCTTGGTTGTCTGACATTCGACGAAAACCCCAGTGTTCTCTTTTCCACAAAACCCTAAGTCCATAACTATGGGCATTGCCGAGGTTACCCCTCATCAATTGGCGCCGTCTATGGGAAGCCTAAACAAAGGAATCATGGATTCGGTGGACCCCATTTCATCAAGCAGCAAT
This sequence comes from Avena sativa, assembly GCA_916181665.1. Lineage (NCBI taxonomy): Eukaryota > Viridiplantae > Streptophyta > Magnoliopsida > Poales > Poaceae > Avena > Avena sativa. The sequence goes on from OV702292.1 coordinate 70,411,494, forward strand.
CCAATGGAAGTGGCACCACGCCCGCCCACCCCTATCTCGGTACCCGCCGATTTCAATGGTGGATCTGATCTCATCATCGGAAGTTTCCACTTTTAGGTAGAGGAACCCTAAGAACACACCTCTCGGCTCCGATATCATCGGGACCGTTGGTCAAAAAATCTACGCCTACGGCGATACCGGCATCATCTGTCGGATCATACATAGAAGCTACAATCTAGTCGGAGAAAGATGTAGAAAACACTAAAAACACAACAGATCTAGGGGATCTTGATGGTATTTACGATTATCTCTCCCTCAGGTTAGACCCTCAGCTAACTCCACCACGAGAATCGAGTCCGGAAAACAAGGAACCAAAAGAAAGCGGTGAAAGTATCGATTTCGGCATCATGGTGGCTGAAATCTACCCAGAACAGAAACCGCTGGACTTCACTCATCTGCAAAACAGTGTCTCCCTCGGACCCGGTGATGACGTCACTGGTTCATATATCACGCGCCACCAAGTGTGCGTAATCATCGGGGAAACATCAACGCAGCTCGACTCCAATGGTAACCCTATCCTTGATCCCAATGGTAATTTTTCAGATAGCAATGCAGGAAATCATGAAAACAGAGGAGACCTGACGAACAACCGCATAATCCTGGGAGGAGAAGAACCACGCAGAAGAAATCATGAACCACGCAGGTGCACCTCAACTGGCCAGTGATGGCTCAGTATTGATGTAGAGCTTGTTGGGAACCCCAAGAGGAAGGTATGATGAGCATAGAAGCAAGTTTCCCTCAGTTATGAAACCAAGGTTTAATCGAACCAGTAGGAGCAAGGAAACATCCCAAAGGTGTTGCTAGCTGAGCCTTGGCAGGGCGCACTACCGGTGCTAGTAGCAACGTGGAGACCTGCACAACACAACCACATAACTTTGTCCCCAACTTGCGATGAGGTTGTCAATCTCACCGGTTTTGCTGAAAACAAAGGATTAAACGTATCGAATGGAAGGAAGTAATAGTTTGCAGAAAGTAAAAACAAAGCAGTAAACAGTTGTAGATTAATGATAAAAGAAAGGACTAGGGTCCATAGTTCACTAGAGGTGGCTCTCCTTAAGATAGATAACATGTTGGGTGAACAAATTACAGTGGGGCAATTGACAAACATCAAGAAAGCATACAAGCCTATACTAATCATCTTGACTCCTTTGAGATTCGATTGGGCATTACAACATTATACATAGACCGCCATCCAACTGCATCTATGACTAATAATCCACCTTCAGGTTATCATCCGAACCCCCTCCAGTATTAAGTTGCAAGCAACAGATTATTGCTTTACGAATTGCGTGTAATGTAAACAATACGATTGTTCTATGAACAAAGGATTGTTGTTTTCTCCCTAGTAGCAACATCACATCTAGTACCTTAGAGATTTTTGTCACTTCCCCAGATTACCAGAGGCATGAACCCACTATCGAGCATAAATACTAACTCTTGGAGTTGCTAGCATCTACTTGGCCAAGATAGCTACTAACAACGGAAAGCATGCAAGATCATAAATAACAAAGTCATGATAGAATCAATAATCAATCTGAAATAGCATCTCAATATCCATCGGATCCCCGCAAACACAACATGCAGAATTACAAATAGATGATATTGATCATGAACGGAGCTCACAAGATCTAGACATGAAAGCACAAAGGAGGAGAACCAGCCATCTAGCTACTACATGGACCCATAGTCCAGAGATGAACTACTCATGCATCACACCGGATGCTTGCATGATGATGAAGAAGGCCTCCAGGGTGAATTCCCCTCTCTGGCAGGGTGCCGGGAAGAGCTTCAGATCCCTTCCGATCTAGGGATGGAGATGACGGCGGCAATAGACTCTTTCGTGGATTTTTGATCGGGTACTTAGAGTTTTCGTCCCGAGGGCAATATATAGGCGGAAGGAGAGGCCGAGGGGGTGCTGGGGTTGGCCAGACCACCCCCTGGCACGGGCCAGGCCTAGCCGCGCGACTAGGTGGTGTGGCCGGCCCCCAGGCCTTCTCCGTCTCGTATTCTGGCATCTGATGACTTCTGGAAAAATAGGCACTTTGGCTTTTGTCCCGTCCAATTCCGAGAATATTCATTTTCTGACTTTCCTGGAACCAAAAACAGCAGAAAACAGGTAGCTGGTACTGTGGCTCTTATTAATAGGTTAGTCCAAGAAATCATATGAAAAGTACTCCAAAGTGTGGAAAAAACACAAGAAAGTGGATAAAACCAAGCATGGAACATCAAAAATTATAGATACATTTGCAATGTATCAGCCAGCACCAACCGAATCAATCTGGTGCAGCGCAGCGAATCCATCTTGGATTAGAACGACCAGCAGGACAGTAGCAAGAAGACAAGCAAATTGATACATGACGACCACGTATTCGCGGGAGAGAGAGATAGCAGCGACGGCCGGAAAACAACGGCAGTGGCACGAGATTAGATAACCAGCACGAGTTACGTCGTGCAAAAAAACCTAAATCTAGGCTCTGATACCATGTTAGGAATAAGAGACTTGTATTATCTGGGGGCCAAAAGCCACAATATATAGTACATCTGACTTGAGGTACAAGAAGATAAATCTAGATAAATACGGACTCCTAGACCAATACTAATACACCTTAATAGCAGGAAGCAGCATCAACCTGATTTACAAGACACTGAGGGTGATGAATTGCTCTTTAACAAATCTAGCACCAACAGAAACATCCTTCCACGGCATATACCTGGTAAGGCCGAAATTCCTTTAGTCAAAATATCTCTTGACATTGTTTTTGGATCCAAGGAAAATTTCAAGCGAGAAAATCTCGAGTTCGAAGTCATGGACTGACCATCACAGTATCATGCGATCCTGGGTCGCCCAGTTTTTGCACGATTCATGGCAGTACCACATTATGTGTACCTAGTTATGAAAATGCCAGCTCCAAAGGGGGTTATAATAGTAAAGGGCAGCTTCACACGCTTCGACAATTGCGATTGAGAGTTCAACAAAATCTCCGAATCATTCGGGATGGCAACTGAGTTTGAACAGCTAAAAATGTCGGCAACCACAGAACCTCTGGAGGTAGCAAGTGTCAATCACGATCAGGCTTTTTACACCACGAAAGATACAAAGGAAGTCCAGATCCACCTTACCGACCCGAAAAAGACGACCTTTGTGGCTTCCAATCTTGGTCCCGCATAGGAAAGCGCGCTCATCGAGTTCCTCCGTGAGCACTAGGAGATTTTCGCATGGTTACCTTCTGACATGCCGGGAATTCTCAGGGAACTCGCTGAGCACACATTAAACTTGGATCCGAAGACAAAACCAGTAAAACAGTTACTTTGCCGCTTTGCAGAGCCAAAGCAAAAGGCCATTGGAAAGGAGCTCCATCACCTAACCGATGCCAAATTCATCAAGGAATTGAAAAAAGCAGGGTGGGTCACAAATCTAGTATGTGTCTCAAAGAAAAATACAAAAAAACTACGTATGTGCATTGAATTCACTGTGTTGAACAAGCATTGTCCAAAGGATCACTTTCCACTACCTCGAATCGATCAAATAATCAATGCAATCGCGGGATGCGGATGACTTTCTTTTTTGGACACATATTCAAGATACCATCAAATTCGGATGAAAGAGGAAGATCAGGATAAAACAACGCTTATCACGCCCTATGGCGTATTCTACTACACAACAATGCCCGCTGGACTCAAAATGTCAGGGCAACATATCAATAGATGGTGCAGAATTGCCTAGGAAGTAAAATTGGCACAAACATACAAGTTTACATCAATGATGTCATAGTTACAACAAGGCAAGGGTCAAATCTCATCAATGACCTTCGAGAAACGTTTGAGAACCTCGACAAGTTTTGCATCAAGCTCAACCCTACGAAGTGTTCCTTTGGAGTCCCTGTAGGGCAACTCCTTGGATATCTTGTATCGGCAAGAGGAATAGAAGCCAATCCTGAGAAAATACAGGCAATCCTTACAATGAAAAAACCAACGAATCTTTGAGGTGTACAATAGTTGGCTAGGCGAGTCACAACACTTAGTCGTTTTATCGCCCGTCTATGAGAAAAGGCACTACCATTCTACGCCCTTATGAGGAAATCGGATAAATTTGAGTGGATGGAGGAAACTCAGCGTACCTTTAAAGATCTCAAGAAAACACTTTCGACATCTCTTGTCATCATGTCTCCACGAAAAAAAGAGCCACTACTTCTCTATATTGCTGCCACTAATCAGGTGGTCATCATAGTTTTGGTCATAGAGCGACCCGGAGAAGGGAAAACCCACGGTGTTCAGAGACCAGTTTATTTTCTAAGCGAGGTCCTCTCGCAATCCAAGCAAATATACCCGCACTATCAAAAACTAGCGTATGGAGTATCCATGACAATATGAAAATTGCGCCATTATTTTTTGAAACACCAGATCATAGTGGTCAATGAAGCACCTCTATCCAATATCCTCAACAATCCATAAGCAACCAGACGCGTATCTCTATGGGGAATTGAGCTATCTCCTCGAGATATCACGTACAAGAAACACAAAGCAATCAAATCACAGGTTTTTCCTGACTTCATTACTGAATGGGCAGAACTACAGTGTGTAGGCCCACTCAACCTTTCTAGTGCATGGACAATGTATTTCAACAGATCAAAAATAACGGAAGGAGTAGGGGCAGGAGTCATATTAGTGTTACCACAAGGCGATAAAATGTGATACATACTTCGGATGAGTTTCGCAAACGCGTCTAATAACGAATCTGAGTATGAGACCTTGTTGCACGGTATGTGTATGGCTAAAGCTTGCGGTGCAACTCGCTTCAAAGTATTCGGTGATTCCAACCTCATGGCACAACAAGCAATGAACAAGTGCGACACCGCCAGCGACAACATGATCGCCTACCGCGATTTGTATAGCATTATGGAAGCCCAATTTGATGGGTGCGAAGTCTCACACATAGGAAGAGAAAGCAATGAAGAAGCTGATAATTTAGCAAACATCGGATCCTTATACTTACCAGTTCCACCTGGATTTTTTTAGGAGGAAATAATGAAGCGCTCCATCAAGGCCAAGAGGGTTTCTAAGGTTATAGCACCCAAAACAGGGAAAAGATCAAGCCGTAGAAAGACTCAGGGGCTATGCTAGCACACGAAGATATAGAAGAAGTCCTTGAGAAAGAGCCAAAAGTCGATAAAATCATGATAGTAGAACCTACGTGGATGCAACCATATATAGCATACATGATGAGGGGAGAACTCCCTAAGAACATAATAATAGCTCGACGATCAAAATCCTTCAGGATCATCAAGGAATAACTATATAAAAGAAGTATTTCGGGTGTTTTACACTGATGTGTTACACCTGATGAAGGAAAGATCATACTCAAGGACATACATGAAGGAGTATGTGGGCATCACGCCAGCAGCCGAGCAATCGTTGCCAAGGCATCTAGAGCAGGATTCTACTAGCTCACAGCAGTACAAGATGCCAAGGACATAGTCAGAACATGTGAAGCATATCAGCAATTTGCAACAAAACCCGGTGCACCTGCTGCCGAACTAAACCCCATACCTCTCGCCTGGCCCTTCGCTGAGTGGGGACTTGATATGATGGGTAAACTTCACAAATCATCCTCAGGAGGGCACGTCTTTCTGCTCGTAGCAGTCGACAAATTCACTAAATGGATTGAAGTAATGCCTGTTACCAGCCAGGATGGAACCTCGACTGTGAATTTCATCAAATCAATAGTGTTCCGATTTGGCGTACCAAACAACATCATCACCGACAATGGAACTAATTTCACGTCTAATGAGTTCAAAGAATACTACGAGGAGATGGGTATAAAAGTAAGTTATGCCTCAGTTGCTCACCCGCAAACTAATGGGCAAGTAGAAAAAGCCAATGGTCTTGTAACTGTTGGTCTCAAGAAACGATTGCTAGCACCACTTGACAAAGCAAAAGGAGTATGGGTTGATGAGTTACCGTTCGTTTTATGGAGGTTGCGTACTACTCCAAATAGTTCGACGCAAGAAACACCCTTCTTTCCGGTCCACGGTGCTGAAGTTGTCCTTCCAGTCGAAGTAACCCATGAGTCTCCATGGGTTGCTGAATACAACAAAGAAGCATCCAGGGAAGCACTTGAAGATGATGTTGATGCACTTGATGAAGCTTGTGACATTGTCTTGCAAAGGGCCACTACATATCAGCAAAACTTGAACAACTATCATAATTGAAGATTGTGTCCTAGTTCCTTCGTTGTAGGGACCTAGTTCTTCGCCTCAAACAATCTGGTCATCCAAAATTGGAGTCACCTTGGGAAGGGACTTACATCGTTACAGAAGTTATCCCTGGAGGAGCTTATCAGTTTCAAGACAAGAAGACAAGAGTCAAATACTCCAATCCGTGGAACGTCGCACAACTATGGCGCTTTTATGTTTAGAATTTATGTTTTCTTGCAATTTAAATTACAATAAGGCTTATGGCCTAGCTTCTTAGCTAGAATATTATAAGGGCCAACATCCAGGCGAAACCCACCAAACCATGTATCTTCAGCTTCAGATTATAAATAAGAGATAAGTTTTCCATACTCCTGATTTTTTATTGTTTTTACCCACAAATCAGGTTTTTTTATTATAAAGACATTTAGAAAATTTGCGAACATTATTCTGATGAAACTAACAAAAATTATGACCCTATGTCCAGATACAGGCATCCAAACATAGCCTCGGGGGATACTCCCATCAGGAGTGCTGGCGCGTACCCGATAGAAAATTATATTGTGCATATAAGGTCAAACAATTTCGACCAAAAACATTATATCAGCAAAAGTCCATGAGTTTTACATCAGTGTATCCTCAAAAGGTTACTCCCATCGGAGATTTTGTAAAACCATTTGACAAAACAAAAAGCTGATAAACTTCAGCAATTCCATCAGCCAAACAAGGCAATCGATAAAAATTATACAAAAAATCTTGGATCGCGCCCGACGCGATAAAACTCCGAATGCCATGTCTACGAGATGAAGATAATACCCCGGGATTCGACCTGTGTGGCCTGGTAATCGCACAAGAATGCGCTCTTCCAGTAAAATATTTGTATCGATGATACGATGAAAAATCTCGACGGACGCGTTGGGTACCCAAAATAATAGAGCTGAAATTCAGTATTCGATAAGACCTCAACGGCTTGAACTGAGTTATGCTAGTAAAAATATCAAGTTCAAGCCTAGGGACTTGAATTTGATGTAGATCTATAATGTTCTTGCCCAGGAGCAATTAACTGATTTCTGATTTGTCAGATGCATCAGGCCTGTTGTACCAAATCCCTATAAAGCTAGAGAAATAAAGACATTTCATAAATATCAAATCATGACTACTAAAAACATCTTTGAGACTCAACCAGAATCTAAGATTCAGGTAGAATCTCGGGGGCTACTGACATGGGTACGATTACTCGGGTGCTTATATTTTGTTACCCTAGCTGTATAAAGGCTCACGATCCATGAAGACCTAAGATGAAGGCCCAAGAAGCATCCAACAGAAGTCTTAGTTTAGTTATATAAGGAGATAGAAACCGACTTATGTTGGTGTTGTAATCATGAATATGTAACCTATCCGTTTATAGTCCCGAGACCTGGTCTATTATATATAGGCCGGGAGGAGCCTGTGGAGAGGTACCGAAAAACTCCTGAGCAATATATAATAGCATTGTCCATCAATAATCAGATGACTTCGACTCCCTTGTATGTCTAACATCCGACGATATCCCTAGTGTTCTCTTTTCCGCAAAACCCTAAGTCCATAACTATGGGCATTGCCGAGGTTACCCCTCGTCAATGGAAAGTTTAAATTAACTAACTAGTTGTGTCCGAAAAGTTTGTGGATTAACCCCATATCTTACTTTCCCATGAGCTTGTGAGCATAAACAAATAATAAGATTTTGAAAATTCAAAGATAGCACATGTAATATACTTGGAATAGCATTAATGTTATGTAGGTAGATATGGTGGACTCTACTAGAAGTAACTTGGTTCAAAATATTTATGGATGCCCAAAATTTTGTTGAACATTTTATTAGAAAGGCAATCAAGAGGGAGAAAGTTGACCGCTAAAAAAGATGTGATAGTGTCCATAGTACTACTCATTTTTTATGATGCATGATAAATTTATAGTTAGACACACAAGATGCAAATGAGACCTAGCACTACATATCACACTTTCACACTATCATTAATTTAAATAAATCATCATACAAATTGTAAGAACATGCATGACTTCTTTTATGTAACTATGGATTAAAAATTAGCTTCCATAAAGTGATTTGTATTGTTTTGGCGAGGCTAATAATGATGCCCATCTATATGCCGAACTTTTCGGCTGTGGTCAGGGGCAATTTCCAATCAACTATATGGGAATACCAATTCATTATCGGCCTCACGATTGTTGAATGGAAACTCGATGAGGAAAGACTACAGAAACATCTTAATAGTTGGAAAGGTAAACTGCTATCCCTTGGCAGAAGACTTGTTCTTATAAATTCAGTACTCACCAATATGGTACTATATATGATCTCGTTTTTCCAAATACCAAAAGGTGTCTTGAAGAAAGTGGATTATTTCCGATCAAGATTCTTTTGGCAAGGGGTAGTGAAAAAAAGAAATATCGACTGGCCAGATGGAATATGGTTTGCCGACCAAAAGAGTACAGTGGAGTAGGCATACATGATTTGCAAGTCAAAAACACCGAGCTTTTGGGTAAATGGTTATTTAAACTACTTACAGAAGAAGGTGTCTGGCAAACCATTCTATGGAGGAAGTATGTTGGCTCCAAAGCTGTGTCTCAAGTGGTTTGGAAAGCTGGTGATTCACATTTTTGTTGGAGATATGCCCAAGAGGCAATAATAAAGTGGTTATTATCATGTCTTCACACTTATGATAAATGTTTACATACCATGCTATAATTGTATTAACCGGAAACATTAATACTTGTGTGATTTGTAAACTAAAATAAGAGTCCCTAGTAAAGCCTCTTGTTAAACTAGCTTGTTGGTTAATATATGATCATTGTTTCCTGATCATGAACATAGAGATGTTATTAACAACAGGATCATATCGTTAGGAGAATGATGTGATGGACATACTCCTATAGATAAGCGTAGCATAAAGATCAAGTCATTTCAATAGTTCAAATTGCTATATGCTTTCTGATACATAGTAACCTAATTCCTTCGACCATGAGATCATGCATATCACCTTTACTGGATGGATGCTTTGATGTCATCAAACACCACACCGTAACAGGGTGGCTATAAAAGTGGCATTGAGTGTTCGGAAAGTATTGGTTGAAACACATGGATCAAGAGTGGGATTTGTCCATCCATATGACGGATAGATATACTCTGGGCCCTCTCGGTGAAATGTCATCCAATTAGCTTGCAAGCATGTGACTTGGTCACAAGGGATCACATATCACGGGAACGAGAAAAGAGTACTTATCAGTAACGAGGTTGAACTAGGTATGCAGAGATACCGACGATCATAACCTTGGATAAGTAACATATCGTGAGACAAAGGGAAATTGGTATCGTATGTAAGTGGTTCATTCGATCGCAAAGTAATCGTAGAAATATGTGGGAGCCATATGAATTTCCAGATTCCTCTATTGGTTATTGTTCGGAGAAGTGTCTCGATCATGTCCGCATAATTCACGAACCGTAGGGAGACACACTTAAGGATTCGACGTTGTTTGAGTAGTTATGGTATTATGAGAAAGAGACCGAATGTTGTTCGGAGTCTCGGATGGGATCCGGGATATCACGAGGTGATCCGGAATGGTCCGGAGAATAAGATTCATATAAGGAAAGTCCCGTTTCGGAGTTCGGGAATGATTCCGGTGTTTTCATCGGGGATATTCTAGAAGGTTCCGGATTGTCCGGCACTCCGGGGGGGAAGGGGTACATGAATGTGTCATTACATATTGGAATGATTGCATCATGTACTAAGTGTTCTTGCTGTCCCAAATATAGGATTAAATTGAATCCTAAAACAGAAAAGTCAAATGTCCAGTTTGAAAGTCAAACTGCCAAAACAAGAAACTGTGGGAAACAAGCAAGAGGAGTTGGAACCAACCTGTAGGAGGAGTTGGACTCCTCCAGGCCGGCGCCCAGCCCAAGGCCGAGTTGGGGAGGGACTCCCTCCCTCCCCTGGCGCGCCAAGACCCCCCTCCCATAAAAGGAGGGGCAGGGCTCCTCCTAGAGACACACAAGTTTCCTATCCTCTAAACTAAACCCTAGATCTAGACCCCGGTTTAGAGCTATTCGGTTTAGAGCCTTCTAATTGGTTTAGAGCCTTCTAATTGGTGTGTCTAATTACTAGACCACTAATAGCCTCTCTCATAAGCTCCACCATACTCGCACCGGCTTAAGGCGAAGCCCTGCGGGATCTCCCCTCTACTTCCGGTACCACGCCGTTGTGCTGCCGGAATCGCGAGGAGAGTGCTACAACCTCCGCTGCCTGCTGGAACAAGGGAGAGGAAGGTCTTCGTCGAGTACCGAACGTGTGACCGACTGCGGGAGCGCTGCTGGAACGTGGCGCTGGAAGGATCGTCTACACGATCTTGAGATCGGAAAGAGTACGACTACATCATCCACGAGAATCTGCTCTCGTTAACCGCTTTGGAATCTTCGAGGGTGAGTTCCTCTATCGACTCGTTGCTACAATCTAGTAGATAGATCTTGGCTTGTTTGTTTGTATGCGATAGAAAAATTTTGTTTTCCATGCTACGAACCCTTACAGTGGTATCAGAGCCAGGTTTATATGTAGATCTGTTGCACGAGTAGAACACAATGGTCATTGTGGGCGTTGATGCTTTTATTGTAGATTGCTTTTTGTGTACTTTGCATCTTGCGGTATGTTGGGATGAAGCGGCCCGGGCTAACCTTACATGACATCGTTCATGAGACTTGCTCCACGTTTGACATGCAACTTGTATTGCATAAGTGGCTTTGCGGGTGCCTGTTTCTCCTAGCATAGTTAAGATCCAATTTACAACGGGTAATCAACAATGCTAGTATCAATGTTGTGGTTCTTGTTCGTAAGTTAGAACGACACTTATGGAAAGCCCCAAACCACGTAAAATATGCAAAGAAAGTAGAAGCGTCTAACTTTGTTTTGCAGGGGTGTGCAGTGATGTGATATGGCCATGATTGTGATTATATTTGATGTATGCAATGTTCCTTATTGTAAGTTGGCAACCGGCAGGAGCCATATGGTTGTCTTTAATTTATGTTAAGACCCGCGTGTCTATTCAAAGTAGTTGTAATAGTTGAAGCCGGTGGACGACAACCATGGTGAAGCATCATTGACCTTGATGCAATGCCGGTGATGATGGAGATCATGTTCGTGTTTGAAGATGGAGATCGGAAGCACAAAGAAGAAAGGCCATATCATATCACATATTATGAATTGCATGTGATGTTAATCCTTTATGCATCTTGTATTGCTTAGTAGACGACGGTAGCATTATAAGATGATCCCTCATGCACATAAATTTCAAGTTCTAAAGTGTTCACCCTTAGTATGCACCGTTGCCAAAGCTTGCTGCTTCGAAGCACCACGTGATGATCGGGTGTCTTTGATTCCGCGGGTGAATACAACGTAAGCAAGCCAGATTTGCTTATGCGGTAGCTAAGGTTTGATCTTGACGAGCCTAGCATGTACAGACATGGCCTCAGGAACACGGATCACCGAAAGGTAAAGCATGAGTCATATAGTAGATATGATGAACATGTTGATTGTTCGCCATTGAAGCTACATCAACTCACGTGATGATCGGTTTTGATGTGGTGGATTTGGTTCGTGTGATCACTAAAACAATGTGAGGGATATTGTTTTGAGTGGGAGTTCACCTAGATTAATTTAATTATTAATTAGAACTCAATTTATCATAAACTAAATCAAAGTGAATTTGCATAGTTGTTGTAGTCATTGGCATCCGTTTACCACCTTGCGCTTAGTTATAATTGAGATGATAGAACTATAGAATTCTGGTTAGTTACTTTACGAACTGGTATCGTATTGTTTTGAAGTGTTAATCTAAAGTTTAAAAGTCCTATTGCAAACTTTCAGTAAGTTCCGGTTACTCCATGAAGTTTAATAATTAGTATTAAATCAAGAGTAACAATTCCAAGTGTTAGTATATAAGTATCATGTTTGTATCCATGATTCTTGATATTCAAAGGATTCCCTTAATATCAAGGTTATCTAGGATCTGAAAGAGTTGTTTCAGAAACCATGATGTGTGGAAGATATTGTGATATCTGAAACGAAGTTTTGGTTGCAAACATGATAGAGTATAATATGGCAAAAGTCATGTTCTCATATTTGATGAAAATTTGCAAAAAGGTTGGAGACACTTGTTGTCTTAATCCTCCAAAAGGTTTTGGATAGCAACATTATACTCATAATTCATTGTTATAAGCTAAAAGTAGCTTGATCATGGACAATTCCATGATAAGGGTGAATATTTGATGTAGGTAAAATGTTTACTACACCAAGAGATTACTAAAGAAAGGAATTTGAAAGAACACCAAATATTTGATGATGGTGATCTACTTCAAAGTGCAAGTCCAAAGACATTGGTATTTAATTATACACGCTTTGGACTATATGTCATATGTATGACTTCACTATTGATATTGATAGATTCTTTCAAATAGAAAAGGAAATATTGAAAGAGAATCTCATAAATATATGGCAGAAAAGAAAAGACTAGAATTGTTCAGTTTAAGTATATAGATGATATACATGTTGTGGCTATATTCTTTGCTTATTAAACAATGTGGTTCTTAAGTATTTGATACTGAATTTGTTGGTATGAATCGTCATACGAAACAACAGAATTCATGAACTACAATGGCCTAAGTAACTAGCAAAAGAATATGTGATGATGTTCATCGAGAACAAATAAAGGGTTATTATGTTGCTCGTTAAAACATCAAAGCTTGCCTTCAAGATTTGTTTTATCAGGTATTATGAGAACAAAAGGGTTATTCAAATAATTGCCGTAATCCATAAAAGATGGATGATTCACAAATCTCGTTGGAGAAATCACATTCATAAAACTAGTGCTAAAATGTCGAAAGACAAATTGATTGAAAGATCACTTAGGAAGTGACATCGCTGTTTGAATTATATTGGAAAGATAACATGAAGAAACTCCATGTGGATGGAATTTTGGAGTCTTCTGATTTTTGATCAAATGACGCTTGTGAAACTTTCCTAGAGATAATTAAAACTTCGTTCATAGGCCAAAAGGGAATGAATGACTAGCTTATTGGAACTTGTACATATTGTTGTACGAAATCCATTATGTGTAGTCAAGAGCGATGGATTTCAACTTCATATGCTTTCTCAAAAAAATTTGAGTGAATATATGAATATTTACTTAATAAGGATAAAGTATGAAACACTTGAAAAGTTCAAAGACTTTCAAGATGAAGTGCAAAATCATTGTAACAAGAATATAAACAGTTTATGATAAAGATCATAAAGGAAGATATTTGAGTTACAAGTTTAGCATAATACCTAAGATTTAAGGAATCGTTCCGTAAATTTGCATTTCCCGAAACACCATAAGAGTATGGAGCGTTCGAGATATGTAATTAAACCTTGTTTGACATGGTAAGATCAAAGGTATAATTCATAAAACTGCCATTGTATTTTAAAGATTAAAAGCTTTAGAGATTACCGTTTTTCCACTGAAAAGAGCTCCATCATAAACCGCTGAAATGACACCATATAAGGTTATGGTTTGGGATAAAACCCAAGTTGTCCTTTCTTAAACATTGGTATGCTATGCATAAGAAAGATGTGTGCAACCAAAGTCGGATGAACCTGTCTTTGTATAAACTGTTCCTCCATAAAACACCAGAGACAAAAGTGTTTGTTGCTTAGAACGTCAAGTTTCTTTGAGAAGAAATTTTTCGTGAAAAGTTAAGTGGGAGGACAATAGAAACTTTGATAAGGTTAAAAGAACCTTAGCTATATGTGCAGAGTTGCGCAGCGCCGAAAAGTGTTCCGGAGACAGCAACAATGCTCATGGCTCACGTACCTCAAATGTTGTGGTCACAGAGATCTAAGTTCCTATTGAAACAAGTAGGTCGGATGAACAATCAAATACCAAGATTTGAGGGTTGAAACATTATTTGAGAATAATGAACCGACTACATGCAGAGAAGCGATGATGGGCCCTGACTCCGTAAAATGGCTTGAAGCCATAAAATCCGTGATAATTCCATACACGAGAAATCAAGTTTTGAACTTGAAGGACCCTCGAGAAAGGTGTAAGACCTTACAGTTGTGTCTGGATCTATAAAGAAATAGACATGGATGTTTTACATCTATAAAATAGTCGACATGTTGGGAAAGAGTTCACAACAAGTTGTATATGACAAGATTTGATCTTTCATAGCGATTTTTAGTCTAGACGGATTAATGTAGCAACCAATACATATAATTTGTTATGTGGTAGTAGAATAAACAAAACAAGTTCTTCTAATAGAATGGTTACCTAGGACGTGTGCATGACACGGTCCAAAGGGTTTTGTTAATTCAAAGGATGCTAAAAACATATGCAAACTTCAATGGTTGAAGTAAGCATAGCAGAGTTGGAATCTTCACTATGATGAAACTGTTAAAAGAGTTTAATTTCATCGGAGACAATGAAGATGCTTGCATTTGCAAGAAATTAAGTGGGAGCGCTAAGACATATTTCTAATACATTATGTGGAGGACATATTGTTGATTAGAAAAGATGTATCTTTTATTAACACATATTAAAAATTTCATCCTGATGAAAGACTTAGGCAAAACCCAAATATTTGGCATCAATAGACGCTAATATGGTTGTGCCAGAAGTACATAGACAAGATATTGAATGAGTTCAATATAGAAACTACAAGAGAGGTTCTTGTTGCACAGAAAGGATTGAAAGAGTTCAATGTTGATGATATATTCAAGTGTATTAGCACTTGGTAAGTGAAACAAAGATTCAAGTATAGATTGATACTTGATGTATGAAATCACAAAGAGTATTTATATCAATCATACTGTGATATGTACAAATCCAGACATGTCCTATGCTCTAAATGTTGTGAGCATATACCAGAATGATTTGTAAGATGATCATTGGACAATAGTAAGGATATTCTTATGATATTTTGGAAGAACTAAGAGTATATTATTTGTAGAAGTGACAAATAGATGGTTAGTTCATTGTAAAAGTACTACATTGATACTAGCTTTGTCACAAAGTACAAATTAAGTTTATCTCAAACTAAACTAAGGGTGGCACAATATAATGGAAAGTGAGTTCCATAATGGATTTGGATGAGTTCCAAAGTTAAGACATTGTGACAGATACTACAACAAAAGGCTAAGTATATGACTGCTATTATAGCAGCAAAAGAGGGCATTTGTGTCAAATAGTTTGTTATCAAACTAGGTGTAGTTCACAGCGGGATAATACTATGAAGATATATTGTACGACAATATTGTCAACATGTTTTAACCCCAAAGAACTAAAGGTCACACCGAAAGACCAAATTTATACAAAGCCATCTCATTAGAGAATGAGTGATGCGTACAGACGCAAAGACATGCAATTACACACGGACCTGGAAGTGTCAGATCCGGAGATCAGTTGACCACTAGCAATCGTGTACATACAACACCGTAAAGCCATAGGTGTTGAATACACAAAGGTTCGAAACTAGATTATTGACTCTAGTGCAAGTGGGAGACTGTTGGAGATATGCCCAAGAGGCAATAATAAAGTGGTTATTATCATGTCTTCACACTTATGATAAATGTTTACATACCATGCTATAATTGTATTAACCGGAAACATTAATACTTGTGTGATTTGTAAACTAAAATAAGAGTCCCTAGTAAAGCCTCTTGTTAAACTAGCTTGTTGGTTAATATATGATCATTGTTTCCTGATCATGAACATAGAGATGTTATTAACAACAGGATCATATCGTTAGGAGAATGATGTGATGGACATACTCCTATAGATAAGCGTAGCATAAAGATCAAGTCATTTCAATAGTTCAAATTGCTATATGCTTTCTGATACATAGTAACCTAATTCCTTCGACCATGAGATCATGCATATCACCTTTACTGGATGGATGCTTTGATGTCATCAAACACCACACCGTAACAGGGTGGCTATAAAAGTGGCATTGAGTGTTCGGAAAGTATTGGTTGAAACACATGGATCAAGAGTGGGATTTGTCCATCCATATGACGGATAGATATACTCTGGGCCCTCTCGGTGAAATGTCATCCAATTAGCTTGCAAGCATGTGACTTGGTCACAAGGGATCACATATCACGGGAACGAGAAAAGAGTACTTATCAGTAACGAGGTTGAACTAGGTATGCAGAGATACCGACGATCATAACCTTGGATAAGTAACATATCGTGAGACAAAGGGAAATTGGTATCGTATGTAAGTGGTTCATTCGATCGCAAAGTAATCGTAGAAATATGTGGGAGCCATATGAATTTCCAGATTCCTCTATTGGTTATTGTTCGGAGAAGTGTCTCGATCATGTCCGCATAATTCACGAACCGTAGGGAGACACACTTAAGGATTCGACGTTGTTTGAGTAGTTATGGTATTATGAGAAAGAGACCGAATGTTGTTCGGAGTCTCGGATGGGATCCGGGATATCACGAGGTGATCCGGAATGGTCCGGAGAATAAGATTCATATAAGGAAAGTCCCGTTTCGGAGTTCGGGAATGATTCCGGTGTTTTCATCGGGGATATTCTAGAAGGTTCCGGATTGTCCGGCACTCCGGGGGGGAAGGGGTACATGAATGTGTCATTACATATTGGAATGATTGCATCATGTACTAAGTGTTCTTGCTGTCCCAAATATAGGATTAAATTGAATCCTAAAACAGAAAAGTCAAATGTCCAGTTTGAAAGTCAAACTGCCAAAACAAGAAACTGTGGGAAACAAGCAAGAGGAGTTGGAACCAACCTGTAGGAGGAGTTGGACTCCTCCAGGCCGGCGCCCAGCCCAAGGCCGAGTTGGGGAGGGACTCCCTCCCTCCCCTGGCGCGCCAAGACCCCCCTCCCATAAAAGGAGGGGCAGGGCTCCTCCTAGAGACACACAAGTTTCCTATCCTCTAAACTAAACCCTAGATCTAGACCCCGGTTTAGAGCTATTCGGTTTAGAGCCTTCTAATTGGTTTAGAGCCTTCTAATTGGTGTGTCTAATTACTAGACCACTAATAGCCTCTCTCATAAGCTCCACCATACTCGCACCGGCTTAAGGCGAAGCCCTGCGGGATCTCCCCTCTACTTCCGGTACCACGCCGTTGTGCTGCCGGAATCGCGAGGAGAGTGCTACAACCTCCGCTGCCTGCTGGAACAAGGGAGAGGAAGGTCTTCGTCGAGTACCGAACGTGTGACCGACTGCGGGAGCGCTGCTGGAACGTGGCGCTGGAAGGATCGTCTACACGATCTTGAGATCGGAAAGAGTACGACTACATCATCCACGAGAATCTGCTCTCGTTAACCGCTTTGGAATCTTCGAGGGTGAGTTCCTCTATCGACTCGTTGCTACAATCTAGTAGATAGATCTTGGCTTGTTTGTTTGTATGCGATAGAAAAATTTTGTTTTCCATGCTACGAACCCTTACAATTTTTGGGCGGGAGTAATGGCATCCAAAAAGCATTTCTTTTGCTTTGGTATTTTTAATATTAAGGATGGCTTGCAGATTAGATTCTGGGAAGATAAATGGTTTGGCCAAACTACTCTTCGTGAATAATATCCAACACTATATTTGATTGTTAGACACAAAGGGGATACACTTTCCACAGTGTTGGGAACTAATCCACCTAATGTGTCCTTCAGAAGAAGTCTCATAGGTCCTAGACTGGTGTCGTAGAGCAATCTTTTATTACGATTATCCATGATACAGTTGTCCGAGGGTGTAGACAAGTTCAAATGGAAATTACTAGAGAGTGGTAAATTTTCTGTGGACTCAGTGTATAGAGCTTTGATCCAACCGGATAGTTCAGTCGATGATAATAGTAAAATTTGGAAGATGAAATTACCCCTTAAAACATAGATATTTGCGTGGTATCTCCGTAAAGGGGTAATTCTTACAAAAGATAATCTTGCTAAGAGGAATTGGCATGGAAGTACACAATATGTTTTTTGTCATCATAATGAAACAATACGACACTTATTCTTCCAGTGTAAATTTTCTCATGCTATATGGTCAATCATCCAAATGGACTTTGGTTTATCTCCTCCTCAGTCAGTAACCAATGTTTTTGGTAACTGGTTACATGGGATACAGGATAAATATGGGACTTTGTTTAGGTTGGGACCGCTTGCCATTATTTGGTCGCTTTGGCTATGTAGAAATGACAAATTTTTTAATAACATTATGTCTTCTTCTCTACAGGTTATCTATCGAGCTACGACTATTCTCCGATCATGGACTACCCTCCAGCGTATGGAGCTTCGCGACTTATTTGTGGAGGGGTTTACGCAATTGGAGGACACGGCGAGGGATATTTTCTCCCGACATGGATGGCAGCATGATCTCCGTATAGCTCACCATTAGCTCGAGGCGCTTTACATGTTTTGTAATTTTCATACTTTTGAGTTGGACACTTGGTGTGTGGTTGATCGGTTGTGTGCATGCAGAGGCCGAGTGTAAACATTACTTTTAAGTAATATATGCGCCCATTTCCAAAAAAAAACATGCATTCATTTTCTCTCTTTTGGGTGCAGCAAATTTTATTTAAGTACTTAATCATATATATTATTCCTACATCAACTACTATGGCGGTATCTAAACTAAATTCAAAGAAATGTTACTCCAAGCTCATATTAATTTTTATGGTGCTCAAAAAAAAATTTAAAGATTTGCAAACCGAGGAGTTGTTGATATAGGACGGGATGCAGGGGCATCCCCAAGCTTATGGTATTAACTTTTCTTGAATATTTTCATGCTTGGTGTAGAGAGGATGCAAGGGAATCCCAAAGCTTATGGTCTTCACCTATTCTTGGATGATCCTCAGTTTGATGTACCTTCATTTCCGGTGAAAAAACTTCATCACAAAAACTCCCCCATTTTTTTTCTACACGGGTGACATTAGTAGCATAAAGACACATCATTTGTTGTGACTAATACCCAAACAACTTTGTTTCAATGTCTAGAGATTTATTAAGTTATTAACATCCTCATAATATTAAAAGACCAAAAAAGAATCAAGTTGAAACCCAAAAGAGTCACTTTTGCAACAAAAGACAGAATCTGTCCAGAAAAAACAGCTGCCGGAAAACATAAGTTTTAGGTCAACTTAGGAACATCAGAAAATTAAGGTAATTTTTTTGCATGTAGAGGACTAAAAGATATTCTTTCAGTATGAAAATCAAATTTTTGGGAGCTATAAAAAAATATGATAAATCTTTTCGTGAACAACAATGCCTAGAAAACAACAACTCCATGCTAGTGTAAACAATAAATAAAATCCAAATGGATGAAACTTGGCACTTTATTAAAAAACTACAGAGAATAAAAAAACGCTCATGCTACAGCAAGGACACAAACAAAAATCAAAATCAAAAGCAACTCGGTTGCCTCTAGTAAAGCACTTTCTTTATAATCATATAATTAGTCTTCATACCTTTTTCTTTCAAGAGGAGCGGATATAATAAGAGCAATGCCTTCTGATTTCACCCCTCTTTATTATTAGAAGAAAACTTGATAAATACCAGTGTCCAAAGGTGTACTCAGTCCAACAAAAATATCACGTTTAACCATGGAAGAGAGCAACTCAAGGTATAAAAAAGCAATATCGAAGTCTAACTGTTTTCTTATGCATTGAGATTTTGTATATGAATAAATCACAACAAATAGAGGCATCCCTATGCATACCAACAGTAGTTACTTGCAATTTTTTAGTTGTTTGAAAATAAATAGGACAAACACTCCTCTTTCATAATAATTGCAAGCACTACAAGTAAACTCAATATTGTAAGTTAAACACGCGAATAGTGCAACTTAGAATATTTTAAAGCATTCAGAGGATCATTAAATATATTATGGCCATCATTAGCATGTTTTTCCTTTCAAAATAGTTGGTAGAGTGCATATTAATATTAGCATCATGGTTGCAATAATTGCTTGGAATTAGAAGTAAATGCAAACCACTTAGGTACTTTCTGGCAAAAATCACATAATTAACCTAAAGTCGTGAAGAAATCACAAAATAACCAATCTAACCTATTCGCACGACGCTCTACCGGAAAGCTCCATGCTCAATAGCACGACGCTCTCCCAAAAAGCGTCATGCAACCTATAGCGCTCCAGTAAAAACGTCATCCTCTCGGCCGATGTGGCAGTCAACGGGGCCCGTGGGCCCAGTTTTTTAGCATGGCGTTTTTGCAGGGGCGCCATGCTCATAACTTAGCAAAATTTTTAGAGAGATTTTGTTAGGCTCGTGCACATGTTCTATAACCCCACGCCATGGTAGCATGACACTTTTGCCAAAAGAGCCATGGTTAATAGCATGAAGCTTTTGTCAAAAGCGCCATGCTTAGTAGCATGACGTTTTTGCCAAAAGCGTCATGGTCATGACTTAGAAAATTTTCTGGAAAGCTTTCGTTCGGCTCGCGTACATACACGTAGGCATGGCGTCCCCTGCAAAAACACCATGCATGTAGGCATGGCGCCCCCGGCAAAAGCGTCAAACTAAAAAAATGGGCCCACGACCGTAGTTTATCGCCACGTCGGACCAAACGATGGCGTTTTTGACCAACGCGCTAAATGGACCATGGCGCTTTTGAGGGGAGCGTCATTCCATGCGAGTATGTTAGATTGTGATATCTTCAAAAAAAACAGGTTATTCTGTGATTTCTTCGCAACTTTAGGTTAATTCTGTGATTTTTGTCGTACTTTCTAGCAGGTGAATATTTCCTATCTATGATGTAAATGGGAGATTTCAAAGAATGATATAGGACTCTCACTCCAATGATCTGAACTATTATATTTCTTCTCTTGTCATGGCCGTAGTTTAAATTTGAACTAAAATCACCACAAGTATTATGGAACAGACGAAGAGGGTATATTATATTTAAAAATTATACTTGGTATATATATCAACCGGAAATCAACTTTGCCTCAGAGGTGTAGATGCATCCATTGTGTAAAATAACATTTCGAAAGTATCAAAAAAATTCAAATAAAAAATTCCCCACGTGCATCGCAAACAATGTTCCGGCACAATTTTTGTAAGGCTTATGTAAAAAGGACAATTTTTTATGCTCGAACATGTCACATTATTTTGTCTTTGTACACAAGCCAAAAAAGTTCTTTCCTTTCAAAACTTTGTGCGCGAATATAGAATGTCCGGATATATATGAAATTTTCATTCATTTTTTTTTTAAGATTTTGAAATGCATTTTGTATACATTTTTATAATAGGTGCAGGTTTTTGTCTAGCACTGCGCCGTGATACATACACTTGTCCGTGAATGCGTATCTGACCGGCCATGTGATCACGGGCTCGCGTCCTATGCCCACCGCATTGAAGCCAATGCCATACGCTGCAGCCTGCAGCCTCCTGCCACGCTGCTCGTGCCCGTCGTCTGTCTGTCCACAGCGTTGATTGCACTGTGCTCACACGCGCCCAGGCAACCAGCGAGTAGCCAGCCACACCACACTACACTACACTCCCCCTAGATCGTGCTGCGTCAGTCGAGCGCACAGACAGAAGTCTCT
Source organism: Avena sativa (assembly GCA_916181665.1). NCBI lineage: Eukaryota > Viridiplantae > Streptophyta > Magnoliopsida > Poales > Poaceae > Avena > Avena sativa. Next base: position 70,433,328 of record OV702292.1, read on the forward strand.
CTCTCCCTTCAATTCGCCTCCGAAGTTCGAACGCCCTGTTACAGCTAGCAACTAGCAAGTGCGGTGGGTTTGCTAGCGAGATGGCTCGGGGAAGAGGCCACGGCGCCGCCGTCGTCGCTGCCGCGGCGTTCGCCGTGGCGTGCTGCTGCATCGCCGGCTGCAGCGGCGTGGCCAGCGCGGCCACCTACTACGTCGGGGACGGCGGCGGCTGGTCCCTGGGCAGCGCCAGCTGGCCCAACGGGAAGCAGTTCCACGCCGGTGACGTCCTCGGTAAGCCATAGGCGTGTGCAAATCTTGAGCACTCTGTTATGCGTTTGCTCGCCGGCTAGTGGCTGCACGCACTGCGAGTATGACAGTTTGTTCCTTCCTTCGGCGGCAGTGTTCAGGTACATGACGTGGATGCACAACGTGGTGGCGGTGGGGGAAGAAGGGTACAACGGGTGCACCACGCCGGCGGGGTCGAGGACGTACGCGTCCGGCAACGACATCGTCACGCTCGCCAGGGGGGACAACCGCTTCATCTGCACCCGCTACGGCCACTGCTACCTCGGGATGAAGATGGTGGTGAACGCCGCCTGAGTGTGACGACCGCACCTCCTGCCCTGCTGCTGCTGCGCTATGTTCCGCTTCACTAGATTTCGTGAGTGTGTGAGACTCGATTGGTTTTAGTGCCGCCTGATTAGGTGAGGTGGCTGATGTTTCTTTTCTATGGTTGTTAAGACGGCGACTGTCTGGTGTGTGCTGTGTTGACTCTGACGGAATGTTTGTGTTTTTCTGAAGAGAAAAGGGTCCATGCCTCTGCCTGCCCTGCATCATGTTTTCCTTGTTCCGCTTAATTAGTCGGGTTCTCCTTTAGATTCCGTGAGTGCGAGACTTGGTTCTTAATTCTACCTGATTAGGTGACTCTCTTCGTTTTCTACGACTATCTAGTGCGTCTGTGCGTGCCACGTTGACTCTGACGGAATGTTGTGTGTTCTGAATCTCTGCCTCTGATTACGACCTGTTGTAAGTTGTAACCATTTTCAGTGACTCTGTTTGATCCTCGTATCGAGCAGATAGCACTTTCTGTTGACCGACCACCTGCTTATTCTGACTTGATCGAGCACACTCTGATCGTGGTTACAGTTCTGCACTCCATGATCCCAGGTCGTTTCTAACTCTGATCGATCCCGATTTTCGCATGCTGCGTGCCCTTTATTACGACTTACCTGCTCTCCGGTCTCTACTACTTTGCCCCAGATATGAACAGGAAAAATTAGACAAAATGACTAAACCGGAGTAGTTAGTGCCATCAAACGAACTGGAGACTCGTCATAGATCGCCTTTTCACACCCTAGAAAATTACTATACTTAGCCAGTGATTTCTTTTACCCTTTTCTCTTTTCTGGAAGTTGGAAAGCAGAGGCGTACACTCGGTAGATCCGCCGTGAATCCTACCAGCTATCTAGTAGGAGTAGACGAAAATGGCTAGGCATCGTACTGTCTGTCTGCATGATCTCCAGCCGACCAGCCCAACACTTGGACCTCTCTGTGTGCTCGCGTTCTCTAAAACCACCGAAATCTGAAATCACGGCGAGACGTCGATCTCTGGGGGTGATTCTTATGGCAATCTTTTAATGGAAACCGTGTTCAGTGGACGTGGGACAGACACACATGAACACATCAGGCATGACGCAGAGCCTCCCGTTGACTTGAGCACCATCTTCCGGCAACTCTCTCCAAGTAATTTCTGTATCCTACTCTCCAAGTAAGAACGACCATTTTCTTAGAATATCCCTACTATCTCGAAATTCAGTATCTCGTTTTAATATGGTCTTCAGAAAACAAGTGGATAAAACGATAAAAAGAAAAGTAAGGCTAGCCCATTGGGTGGGTGTCGTGGCCGAGCTGGGCCCGATGGAATGGGTCAATGCTTTCTTGGGCCGGAGGGCAGGCACACTTGCCCCAGGACTTCTAGACCCTTCCGGCCTCCTATAAGATAGACCTCCACTCCCCACCCATCCTCTGCAACCAACCCATCGTTTCCAAGGAAGGGAGAAAAAGGAAAACGAATCCAGGAAAACCGAGGTAGACGAAGGGGAGAGATCAGAGATGGCGGTGTTGATCGAGCTGAGCAAGGAGTACGGCTACGTGGTGCTCACGGTGGTGGCCTACGCCTTCCTCAACTTCTGGATGACCTTCCAGGTCGGCAAGGCCCGCAGGAAGTACGAATCCCCTTAATCCCGGCTTCCTCCTCTCCCTTCCCGATTTTGTTGTCTCCTGCGGAAATCTCATCTGAAGCGAGTCTCTTCTGCTGCTGTTTTGTTCAGGTACAAGGTGTTCTACCCCACCCTGTACGCCATCGAGTCGGAGAACAAGGATGCCAAGCTCTTCAACTGCGTCCAGGTCCGTTCCGCCGCCCGGATTGCCCTGTCCAGTGTCTCCTTGCTGATTTCTCGTCCGTGTGTTCTATCTGGGAGGAAAAAAGTACGTTTAATTCGTGTTTTGGAAAATTAATGCAGAGGGGGCACCAGAACTCGCTTGAGATGATGCCGCTCTTCTTCGTCACCGTGCTCGTCGGCGGCCTGCAGCACCCGGTCATCGCCGCCGCGCTGGGAGTCCTCTACACGCTCGCCAGGTTCTTCTACTTCAAGGGCTACGCCACCGGCGTCCCCGACAACCGCCTCAAGCTCGGGTATGGATGCTTTGCTTACCAGCAATGAATGAGCACACATGTTGCTATCTGTTTCCCCCCAACTGGCCCATATGCACATAATTTGCGTAGTTGACAATGACATCCGAATCCTTGTGGTTGTGTGTGAAGCAATACATATCCACTCGATGATTTCTAGTAGTATGCTCAAGTAGTAGTTTCTTAGGAATTTACAGGTCCTGCAAATATATAAGCCATATATAGTGTATTAGTCAACCAAACACTGAACTCATCAATGCAGTGAGAGTGGGTAGACAGTGCTCGACGTGCTGCTCCATTAATTAACTGAATATGTCAAAGGTGCGAGCGGCTTTCATTGATGCTCACCTCACCGAGCATCAATGACACCGACAACACGGAGTGGCTTTGAAGCGCTTCTTCAACCTCCTGAATACATAGACGTGCCTTCATCTTCAGTTCTTCATTTCTTAGTTTTGGCTTGAGGCCCCAGCAGATCATAGGACCCCAGCTGCAACTTGCCTGCACATCCTTGTCCCAATTGACATAGGTCGCTCACTGCGGTAGGTGAAGACCTTGGTTGGTAGTTATGTGGGGTTTCCTGCACATTGCATCATATCATTAGGTCATTGGATAATTGGATATGGAGTCGGTCAGACGCCATGCGTCTGTCAGCACTCAGAAGTAGGTAATGGCATACTTGTAAAGCCACAATCCTACCTAAACCTCTGTCCTATGTCAACCACCTCATTTTATAAAATGATCACCCTAGCAAAGCCGTGAGCTCTGGATTGTGTGTGGAGAAAGATTGACGTGAACAAAGTTTACGGCTGATGACGCCGACTAACGGGTAGTATCAGTTCTTTCTTTGCCACGACAGTCTTATTCTTGTCGAGGTCTTTTTCTGAATTATCTGACTTCCCTTCTCCTTTTGGTGACCGCTGCAGGGGGCTCAACTTCTTGGCGATCATCGGCCTGATCCTCTGCACGGCGTCCTTCGGCATCAACCTCGTCATCAGGGAGGCGATCTGAGTGTGGTGTTCGGACTGATGCCTGACTTCATAGGCGCCGTGACTTGAATCATTTAGATGTAGTGATCTCCGCTGTATTTTGGTGTTAACAAGCAAAGTATGAAGTGTCATGTGCGTGTGTGTTCGACTCTCACGGAATAAGGCTGAATGCAGAGGATACCAGAAGTGGACTTACAGTTCCACATACTGGCTTCTTCTTGTTTTCCTTGTAAACTGTCTGATGTCGATGTTTAGCTTTTGCAGCACCGGTTTTAATATACTTATTACTAGCGTAAATTTCCTTGTGAACATCCTTTGTCTGTCTCATGCGTCACATCCCTATTTTCATTGTTATCTCCGGCAGATTTCAGCCTCTACGCGTTGTGTCCGATAGATATATCCATATGGCAAGAAAACAAATTAGATTTGCCTATTTTGCACACGATGTTTATATAAGATTTATTCTATGAACAAATATCTCACTTTTCTTGCACCCAAAGGGCAAGGCCATGTTCATATACAGAATAACCGCTGAATTGCTGATAACCATCATACTAAAATTAATTACAATATGACTTTCTGGGTAATACTTACAGCATGGTTGCCAGCTTCTGAATTGAAACAAAGAAGTCTGGTAGAGGTTACAGTTCAGGATCATTAGATGTAACTTAATGCAGGGACGATCTATATGCTTCAAGTTCCAGATCTCAAGAGAACTAGGGAAAAGAGAAAACATACGCCGCGGAGCTAGCTACGATCTTCAGAACTCCGGCTTTGACCTAACGGCGGACGTGATCCCGGTGCTCATGCTCCTCAACTTGGGCCTGCTCGCGTAGTCGTTGCAGCTGCTACTACCTAGCCTCTTCCTGGGGGCCGAGCTCAGGAGCTCGAGGCCCTGCTTGCCCATCTGCTGCACTTCTTGCGTGGAGAGGATCTTTATGCAGGACAGGCTGTTCAACGTGGGAAGACGTGGCAGCACTGCAAGGAACAGCATAGAAATACAGAACATCATTAGGACTTAGGAGGATGGTTGCAGAACTTACTGCCAAGGATCATCACCGACAAGAAGGAAATAGTCCTCCTGATCGACGAATACAAGCTGTCATCCTGAATTTACTGCCAAGGGTCGTCATCGACAAGGAAATCATCCTACTGGTAGCCGAATACAAGCTGCCAGCCTGAACTTGCTGCCAAGGGTAATCACTTCCAACCAGTTCTCTACGTAGTTCGTGCTAGTTACTAAAACAAGTGATATCAAGCGATCTTCCACAGGTTCCAGATTCCTAAACCTGTTGGGTGTTCACATATCAAAAGTTGGTATGGAATAAGCTAGCAAAAAATCAGAGCATGGATTGAACTCCACCTCGAGATTTTTATATTATGTGATGGAGGGGAGTAGTTTCTTACATTAACTAAGAAAACATGTTCTGAATCATCTGTTAAAGTTTGAGATTCTCTACTGCACTTCGACTCTTGCATCTCCACCTCAACAGTAATCGCATCTTTCGGCTTCTCCATCCTTTTTACCTTTTCTTTTTGTATGGCACATAGCTCGTACCTGCAAGAATATAACATGCTTTCATAATGTCGATGCCCTGTAACAGCCATAGCTAAAGTCTATCTGACAACTGCACATTTGACATTTTGATCTACCATAATACATGAATGCCAATGCTAGCCTGAATTATGGAAGTCCAGCATTGTGTAGGCAAAATGGTTGCAGGCCAAGATTGCACTAGTAGTTCATTCTGAAGTCTTGCACAACTTAGTGAATACATCTTCAGGACAAACTAAGAATGGTAAATCCCTCTTGCAGGTTCTCTATAAACCCACTCGATGTAGTCTTTCAGGCAGCAAAAATTAGTGAATTGTTGCAATGATCTCCGTGTGGCTCCAAGAATCTATTGAGATATTGATTCTATTCGAGAAAATTTATGAAACCAACAGGACTAATATATTATAGCTAAATCTAGTGGAAATACACCTCAATAAAGACTTGAGCAAACAGAGGCAGTTTACATGATGACCTTGAAACATCAAAATCCCATTTTGCTTAATGTATCGAAACAGAGGTACTCATAATTGGCATACTTCAATTTCTTTAGATGAAATTCGGTTTTACATACATGGGTGGCAAATCAAAGCTGAGATCTGAAAGAACTGTGGCATACAGAGGTTGCGCTTTACATGATGATCTTATAAAAGATCTAGACCCCTATTTGCAGAAAATGTCACTGTGTGTGACGGGAGAACTATGTTTGGACACCGAATTACATTATGGATAGCAACTAGCAAGGCACAACATGGACTACAATTCTTCGCTGAATAGTTACGAAATCAAAAAAGCATTCTCTTGCATCGTGAGGGCTAATTTCTACACATTTACCAGTACTGCAGTGGGATCAACATGATGAAGCTAACTAAGCTCTTCGACTTGCACAATATGTAACTAAACATAGGTGAAAACAAAACAAGGCAAAGAGCTCACGGTAAGATGTAGCTCCTGGCGATCAGGAAGTATAAAATGTCCAGAACTGCTTATCCTTCATGTGGCGTGGGCACAGATCATACCGGATCTTAGCGAGTTCCTGCGGTGAGCACATTTGACAGTTCAGAGCCGGAGAAAAAAAAGTAGCCACGCGAGACGAGATCCGCAGGGAAACCTATACCTTGGATCCGGCGAGCACGAGTACGGCGTGACGCTGCTGCCAGTCCGACAGTTCGCCGCCCGCCCCCTCTGCGGAGCCACCTGCGAGAAAGCACGGCAACAGCACAGTCAGAAACCGAGCGGGGGAGCGGAATCGAGAGGGGAGGGCTGAGGAGGTCTGGAGGAGTGCCTTGGTTGAGCTGGAGGGCGGACGACTTGAAGGCGTCAGGGGAGAGGTTCCGGAGGAAGACGCCGCAGCTCCTCCTCTGCGACGGAGGGGGCAGCGGCATTTGCTTGCGCCGTCTCGGCTGCTGTTTCGTCGGCGGAACGGCCACGTGCCCGGCACTCTGATTGCGCTCCGAATGGACAAGGTTTCGTCACGATTTATCCGCTGGGCCGTCTATGTTCTCCAAGCCCAACGACACGGGCCACGACTCGCGAACCACAGCAAGCTCGTACCACAGCGGCGTCGGGTGCGGAACATTAGTCCCACCTTGCCAGTTGAGGAACGTTCGGACCAGTTTATAAGGCGGAGACTGAGCAACACCTGCACGACCTTACTTGAACAGGATCTGTTCTATAGGATCGTACCGCTGCATCCTTTACCAATAAGGAGGCAAGCACTTAAGTCTGGTTGATGCATTCTGACCTCTAGGATTCTTACCTATTTTGGTGGATATAGATGATCTTTATATCCTGTTATCTGGGCTAGAGCGTGATTAACGGCTAGGATTCTCTTCATGGAGCAATCATACGGCTGTAGATGATCCAGCTAATCCTGTTGCAAGGTTGTCTGACAGACTCCACAACTCTTTTTTGCTGTTTCGGATTTTAGCCACAAACTCATGTGTGTACTCTCGCGGATTAAGCTGCGATACCGGCCGTACAACAACAGTGTTCTTGTTCTATATACTTCCTCAGATCCAAATTAATTGACTCAAGTTTGTCTAGATTTGGATGAATCTGGTACTAAAACATGTTTAGATATATCCGAATCTGGACAAATCTAAGTCAATTAATTTGGATCGGAGGGAGTACTGGTTTCTTACCTATTTTCTTTATATCCTGTTCGTCATGATTTAGCTTTTGCAACATCAGTTTTCATATACTAGTATCATAAAGTTCTTGTGAACTTCCTTTATCTGTCTCTTTCTTGCGTCATTGCCTTCTAATTTCCTTGTTATCTCCAACGAATTTCAGCCTTCTATATTCCTTGTTATCTCCGACGAATTTCAGCATGTATGCGTTTATGTCTGTGACATATATCAGTCTGTTCCTAAATCTAAGATATATCCACTGAACGCAATGGTGCAGGGAGGCCCAGCAGTTCTACATACTGTTTTCTTCCCTGTTATCTTTGTATGCTGTCTGTGATGTCGAGGTTTAGCTTTTGCAGCATCAGTTTTAAGATACTACTTATCGTAAATCTCTTTGTGAGCTTGTTTTGCCTGTCTTGTGCCTTACACATATCAGTCTATTCCTAAATCAACGATATATCCACCAAATGCAAATGGTAGCCAAGGTAAACCTCGTACAGAAATAGCTGCATTAACCTCCTTTTTCTTGCACTCTAGGGTCATATTCATACATCAGCAGAGGATATGAGGATGTCAATATTGTCCCCAAAATTTCGAATCGCTATTATTTCGTGAGTGACCTAAAGTATAAACGCAATACAGTCTCCATTACAAGAAACAAAATCAAGGCCTTTTAGCCACCACATATTCTCAACGGCCTCTAGCAGCTGTGAATCTCCTTGGAGATGGGCTCGACCTACATGCTTGCGCCCCCCTTCGTTCGGCAAGACATCATCTTCGCTGCCATCATCCTTTCTGAATTCCCTCCGAGCTGGTCCCGCCCTTCGATTTGATGGATGCCTTTGCTCCGGTCGAATTTGACACCATCATCATCATCATCATCTTTCCTGAATCCCTTCAGGGCTAGTGCCTCCCTTCTGCTTGATACATGCCTGCGCTCCCCTTCATATGGCAAGAAGTCGTCACCATCATCATCACTCCTACTCCTGCCAGCGAACCCCACTCCTACTCCTGCCAGCGAACCCCCTCTGGGAGGGTGGCGCCCTTCTGCTTGCTACATGCCTACGCTCCGTTTTGTACGGGAGCACCTCTTCATCGACATCGTCATCTTCCTGAGCGTCAAAGCTTCTGGCCTTATCAACTCCCTTGGTGTTTCTCCATACATCATACCCGAGCTTACTATCCTGGGTATCATCTTCAGGACGGTCATGGCTACACTTCTTGCACTCCTGGTTGCGCCAGAAGTTCACAAAGTCGCACCTATAAAAGGAGATAATTTATGATTAGTTTGTAAGCAGGGAAGACTCACAAAGGGGATGGGTGTTGGTCACATACGAGGGACATTTCCACTCTCCAGTGTTTTCGGTTTCATTGGTAGAAGAAGAGTGTGCTAGCTAGCAGAGCAAGAAAACGCTTGCTTGCACGGTTGCACCCCACCCATACTGAACCTATTGGCTACGCTTGCAGCTCACTCAGTGTCAGTAGAAGAGCTTGCCCAGTGTCAGTAGAAGGGAAGAAAAGATGGTCACTCCTTTTAGGAACATGGCTAACCTTACTTACGACTGTTGCCCTTCACTCGCTGCTCGTTCATTCACTTGCTCATGAACTCGCTGCTTCCCCAGAAGCGACTAGTCGCCTCCTTTCCAGCCAGAAGCGACGAAGGAGGGGAGCTAGGGAAGGCCATGGCAATGAGCGGGAAGCTATGGTACAAGCTTTGCCCCTTTACAGAAATTGTTATGAGCTTACTAAATGCCCTTATTTATGTTTGTGTCTGATACATACATCGATAAAGCAAGAAAACAAAATAGATTTTCCTATTGGCCTGCGATGGTTGTCATAAGATTTATCCTCTGAACGCAAACGGTAGCCGATAAAAACCTCGTACAGATACAGCTGTATTGAACTCATTTTCCTTGGACGCTAGGGCCATGTTCATATACAGACTACACAGTAACCAATCACAGAATCACTGCTGAATTGTCGAAAACCATGATACTAAAATTAATTACAATATGTCTTTCTGGTAAATATTTAATCCTTATGGCAAGGTTGCTAGATTCTGAAATTAACCAAAGACAATCTGGTAGAGGTCACAGTTCAGGATTATTGGATGGTGCACATAACTTGAAAGGCAAATCTATGTGCTTCCAGTTCCAGGTCTAAAAAAACTAGGGAAAAGAGAAGGGCTGCGGAAACATACGCAACAGAGCTAGCCTTATGGTGTGAACATGGCCTCTTCCCGGGGGGCGAGGTAATTGTTGCAGCTGCTACTACCTAGCCTCTTCCCGGGGGCCGAGGTCAGGAGCTTGAGGCCCGGCTTGCCAATCTGCTGCACCTCCTGCAGGGAGAGGATCTTTATGCAGGACACGCTGTTCACAAATTCCCTGCACGTGCAAAGGCGCGACAGCACTGTAAGGAACATCATAGAAACACAGTGGATCATTAGGAGGATGGTTGCAGAACTTACTGCCAAGGATTTTCACCAACAAGAAGGACATCGTCCTCCCGGTCGATGAATACAAGCTGCTAGAACGATCTCAAAGGGTCTTCCAACTGGCCCTCAAGGCCAAATAGGCGCCCCAGTTTTCTTCCCTACCTCTTTGGAAGAAGCTCCAAATAGACTTTATTTCAGACCGGAGCTCGCCTCCTTTTTTGTAATCGGGGACGTAGTTCGTGATACTTACTAAACCTAGTGATATCAAGCGACCTTCTGTAGGTTCCAGATTTGTAAACCTGTTGTTGTTCACAAATCAGAAGTGGGATTGGAATAAGTTGGCAAAAAATCAGAGCAATTTTCAGATCATGGATTGTAGTTTCTTACATTAACTAAGAACCATGATCTTCTGAATCATCTGTTAATGTTTGATATTCTCTACTGCACTTCGATTCTTGAATCTCCACCTCAAAAGTAATCGCATCTGTGTGCTTCCCGTTTTCTGTCTCCATCCTTCTTACCTTTTCTTTTTGTATGGCACGTAGCTCGTACCTGCAAGAATATAACATGCTCTCATAATCTCGCTACTGTCAATGACCCATGGTAAGAGAAAATGAGATTATCCTGTAACAGCTACAACTAAAGTCTATCTGACAACTGCACATTTGACATTTTGATCTACCATCATACATGATAGTCAATGCAAGCCCGAATCATGGAAGTCCAGCATTGTGTTGGCAAAATGGATGCATGCCAAGATTGCACTACAAGGTACCTTAAGTAGTTCATTCTGAAGTCTTGCACAACTTAGTGATAAATCTTCAGGACGAACTAAGAATGGTAAATCCCTCTTCCATGTTCTCTGTAAACCCACTCGATGCAGTCTTTCAGGCAGTAAAAGTTACTGAATTGTTGCAATGATCTCCATGGCTCCAAGAATCCATTGAGATATTGATGTTATTCGAGAAAATTTATGAAACCAAACAGGACTAGTATATTATAGCTAAATCTAGTGGAAATACACCTCAACAAAGACTTGAGCAAACAGAGACAGTTTACACGATGACCTTGCTTAATGTATCGAAACAGAGGTACTCATATTTGGCATGCTTTAATTTCTTTAGATGGAATTCGGTTTTAGATACATGGGCGGCAAATCAAAGATGAGATCTAAAAGAACTGTGGCATACAGAGGTTGCATTTTACATGATGATCTTATAAAAGATCTAGACCCCTATTTGCCGAATGTTTATGTACAAAGTACAGAAAATGTCACTATGCGTGACGGAGGTAACTAAGTTTGGAAACCGAATTACATTATGGATAGAAACTAGCAAGGCACAACATGGACTACAATTCCCCGCTGAATATTTACGAAATCAAAAAAACTAGTCTCAAGTTAGTTTGCGTCAGATGCTGAATGTTTATGTACGAGTACAGAAAATGTCACTATGTGTGACACTGGATTACACTATACTAGCAAGGCACAACATGGGCTGGCAGGCTGCAATTCCTCGCTGAATATTTACAAAATCAAGCTATTCTCGAATTTTAATTTGTGTCCGACGTTGAATCGTGAGGGCTAGTTCTACACATCGACCAGTACTGAACTGCAATTGGATCAACACCACGATGAAGCTCACTAAGCTCTTCGACTTGCACAATATGCACTTAAACATAGGTGAAAACAAAACAAGGCAAAGAGCTCACGGTAAGATGTAGCTCCTGGCGATCAGGAATTATAATGTCCAGAACTGCTTATCCTTCATGTGGCGTGGGCACAGATCATACCGGATCTTAGCGAGTTCCGCTGCTGACGGCGTGCCGCTGCTGCCATTCCCAGTCCGACAGCTCGCCGCCCACCGCCTCCGCGGAGCCACCTGCGACAAAGCACGGCAACAGCACAGTCAGAAACCGAGCAGGGGAGCGGAATCGAGAGGGGAGGACTGAGGAGATCTGGAGGAGCGCCTTGGTTGAGCTGGAAGGCGGACGACTTGAAGGCGTCGGGAGAGAGGGTCTCGAGGAAGTCGAGGAGCAGCGGCGTCACGCCGAACTCCTCCTCCTCCTCCTCCGCGGCGGAGGGGCAGCGGGTTTGCTTGCGCCGTCTCCGCTGCTGTTTCGGCGGCGGAGCGGCCACGTGAAAACGCGAGCCTGGGAGGAAACGCGAGCCGGCGACGACGACGGCGATCTGATTGGGCTCCGAAGGGACAAGGTTTCGTCACGAGTTATCCGCTGGTCCGTCTCCGTTCTCCAAGCCCAACGACACGGGCCCATGACTCGCGAACCAGAGCAAGCTCGTACCAGAGCGGCGTCGGGTGCGGAAGATTAGTCCCACCTCGCCAATTGAGTAACATTCGTACCGGTTTATAAGGTGGAGACTGAGCTGGACCAACTCAATTTTACTTGAAGAGGATCTGTTCTATAGGAATACAGTATCCTTTCCTAACATGGAAGCAAGAAAACTTTTGCTATTTGAGTTTGGCACACAGGTTGTCTGACAGACTGCACAAAACTTTTTTGCTATTTGAGATTTTAGCCACATACTCTTGTGTGTTTTGGTATCTGTTCGAGTCTCACGGATTAAGGCTGGATGCAAGATGATACCAGCCAAAGAATTACAGCTCTACATACAGGTTTCTTCCCTGTTTTCTTTGTATACAGGTTTAGCTTTTGCAGCATTAGTTTTATATATCATAAATTTCCCTGTGAACTTCCTTTGTCTGTCTCCACCTTCTATTTTCCTTGTTATCTCCGACGAATTTCAGCAATGCGTTTGTCTTAAACATATCAGTCTTCTGTTCCTAAATCTAAGATACATCCACTAAACGCAAAAATGGTAGCCAAGGAAAACCTCGTACAGAAATAGCTGTACGGATCTCCTTTTACCTGCACCCCAGGGCCATAACATACACCACCAGCTGAGGATATGAGGATGTCAATATTGTCCCCAAAATTTCCAACCGCATTATTGCGTGAGTGACCTAAAGTATAAACGAAATAAGTCTCCACTACAGGCAAAAAAACCAAGGCCTTTTAGCCACCACATATTCTCAACGGCCTCTAGCAGCAGTGAATCTCCTTGGAGATGGACTCGCCCTTCTGCTCGCTACATGCTTACGCGCCCCTTCGTACGGCAAGACATCGTCTTCGCTGCCGTCATCCTTTCTGAATTCCCTCCTAGCTGGTCCCGCCCTTCTGTTTGATGCATGCCTGCGCTCCCCTTCGTCTGGCACGACGTTGAATTCGACGTCATCGTCATCATCTTTCCTGAATCCCTTCCGTGCTGGTGCCTCCCTTCTGCTTGATACATGCCTGCGCTCCCCTTCGTATGGCAAGGAGTCGTCTCCATCATCACCCATCCTACTCCTGCCAGCGAACCCCCTCTGGGCAGGCGGCGCCCTTCTGCTCACTACATGCCTGCGCTCCGTTTTGTATGGGAGCACCTCTTCATCGCCATCGTCATCTTCCTGAGCGTCAAAGCTTCTGGCCTTGTCAGCTCCCTTGGTGTTTCTCCATACATCATACCCGAGCTTACTATCCTGGGTATCATCTTCAGGGCGGTCGTGGCTGCACTTCTTGCACTCCTGGTTGCGCCGGAAGTTCACAAAGTCGCACCTATAAAAGGAGATAACTTATGATTAGTTTGTAAGCAGGGAAGAGTCACAAATGGTACTAGAGTGTTGGTCACATACGAGGGGCATTCCCACTCTCCAGGGTTCAGCTGCCTCTTTGGCCGATGCCCTTCACATTTAAAACACATCTTATTGCGAGAGAAGTTCATAAAGTTACACCTGAAAGCACATTCAAATGATTAAAGAAAATAGAGCAGTGCTAAAACACTAGGAGAAACCGTATATAGGACTAGATAATTACTGTGGACAGATCCAATCTCCCATTTTCATTTCACTTGTGTCTGATTGAATCTTCTTTGGTCCATCTTCCTTGCATTCGAGACATTGTCGATTCCGAGCAAAGTTTAAGAAGTTGCAGCTGGCAAAATTACAGAAAAAACCATTAACGAGACAATAAGAAGTTGGGAATCTTTTTTTTTTGAGCGGGATGGTTGGGAATCATTTATTAGATACTATGTGGATATGCTAGGAAGTTGGGAATCTCATCACAACATTACGTATTTCAAGCTTGCCTTCAAGAAATAATCGATACATCTGAATTTGGTCCAAATTTCAATGGAGAGACTATCGCTGAACATGCAGATAGAGGCTGTCGAATATATTATGCTATAGATAATCGATCCATAACTGATATTATTTTAAATTTTATTTCCTAAAAAATATAGATTTCAAATTTAAGCAAGGAACTGCACCAAGAGCTTGAAGGCATTATCATGGCCCATCAGGTTAAGTACATTAGGATACACTGTAATTGTACAAACTCGAGCGCTTAAATAAGAAAAAAGAACAATTTCAACAAGAAATTCAGAATGTTTAACATGGTAGGTGCAAAATCTAAGAGCAAATTTTGGTCACCAAGCAGTAATAATAAAGAGGGATTCTGAATCATATAAAAGCCACATTAAGAAAAGGACAAATTAAGCTGTGGTTAGTGGTACATGAGGACATAATGACAACCATGAAATGGATTCTTGTAATAAAACTGTGAAAGCATTCAAATGGGACGAAGCAATCGCCATACCACAAATAGGTATATATATGGCCTTATGTAATATGGCATGGAGTAGTTCGATGATTCTATTAACTGTGGAAACTACGGAAAATATTAGTTAAACCTGTGCAGAAATAACAGATGCTAATGATAGTATTGGACACCTATGTTTACGCGAGATGAGGTGAGAGAATCATTGATCGTCATGAACAACAAATAACAGCACAGGTTAATGGTAACTTAGCCATCTCACAGTGCAGTGTAAAGAAAAACTAACTTCAAGGTTCACATAACAGAAAGGTGGAGCAGCATAACACTTACTTTGGGCACAGCCAATCGCCCTTCTTCATTTCAGTCACAGCTGTTTCTCTACCATTTCCAGCTGATACCCTAGACTTTGTATGTGACTGTGTGCCCTTGCCAGGCTTGGTCGATGACTCCTGCTTGCTAGAAGTTTGAAGTACAGGTTTAGGAAGAGATGGATCAATTGTTGTGTCACAAAGCATAGTAAGATCTGAGAGAAGCTTGCGTGCAGATTCTTGCACACCCCCGGCAACAGGATTTTCTCCTGAAAGGCTGGTTGGATCTATTGCATAAGTTAGCAGTATGCGCACAACATCTACGGTCCGAGCAGCTTCCTCGGCATTTGGAATGACATAGGCTTTGTCACAAGATCCACGTAATTTGCAAACGCTGCATGCCTGTATTAAAGCAGAAATGAGACCGAACTTTTGAGATCAAAGTAAACTGTGAGTAAAGAAAGAAACTTGCTGTATACAACAACAACAACCAAGCCTTTTATCCCAATCAAGTTGGGGTAGGCTAGATATGAAACCCAAACAGAAACTAGTTGTATGTTGAAAAAATTTAAGAGTCACTACAAGGGGAACACATACTAAAGAAGAACACTTTAACTTACATCTCCTTCGTCAACCTGCACAAATTCTCTCAGCCTTTTTGCAGAACTGACAGCCTTTCGAAAGATATTGGGACATCCACACTCAACAATAGCTTGAATATCCTGCTTTGGAAGAGAGCTGTGACAACAATGCAATCAAATTAATTTCCAATCAAGCCAGAAATATAATATAGTTATAAAGGTAATAGGCATAAACAGAGTAACGATTAACAGAATCACTTGCCGATAATCATGATTCTAAAATTAATTCAATATGAATTTCTGGATAATATTATGGGCTGTTTGGTTGGGGCTTATTTCTGGCTTTTGGATTTTATCTTATAAGCCATAAAAGCACCTAGGTTTTGGCTTTTGGCTTCACCCCTCCTCACCCCGGCATCCTCGTTCACCCCCGTCGCCTTGGAATCCCCAGTAACCCTCTGTGAATCCCCATCCTGGCTCCCTCGAAATACTTCAGGCTTGTGAACACTCAAGTGTTGATTTCTACGGTGATCTCTCTCACGTGTGCAGGTCTCTCACAGACACTCCGGCGGTAACACCCCCCTCCTGCACGCCTGCCTGCCTTCCTCTACTCTCCTCCGGAGTGCCCTCCGTCTGACCCTTGTCAGGGGCGGCAGCAGCCATCCACGATCTTCTCGAGCGCTGCCCTACTGGAAGCAGATTGATGCATCAATGGACGCACAACTAGATGCTTCCACAGCGATTGCAAGAAAAAGCCAAAATCAAAAGTACCTATTTAGATGTTTTTGTGGCTTATAAGCCAAAAGCCATAAATAAGCCTAGAGAAACACCCCCAGATCCTCATGGCAAGGATAACTTCTGAACTGAGCTGAACACGTTCTGGTAGAGGTCACAGTTTAGGATCAAATCACAGTTCACAACTGCACAGAGTTCTCCTTTGCCATCTCACGAGTAATTTGACTAATATATTATTAATCGCTAGAATCTTAGTTTTTTTTTATCAATGTCGATTGAGCAACCTTCTGACTACGAGACCATTTAAAAAATAAAAATAATACTACTTGTATTCTGGACCTTCGAATCTGAACAAGTAATTTGACTACTTACCATACAATTTGAATTGTGGGAGAGGAAAGAACCGACTACACTAGACCTGGGAGCGTGCAGGATTCTACCATGGGATTCTAGGCCTAGGAGGGCCGAGTGCGATCCTAACAGGTACGACTCAGGGTACAACTTTAAGTCATACTGGTATTGTGTTTTTGTGATTATAGAATCATATGATCCTACGACGAGGATCATGAATTCAACACATGTTCATCAAAAAGATGCAGCAACGAATTCAGCTGATGCTCCAAGACCTTCATCATCGGAAAGTGCTACACTGCCGAGGAAAAATTGAATAGAAAGCTACACAAGAAAATACTGTATGGAGGACTACTTAGTATGCTATACTTCAGGATCAGATCAAAGCCTAAATTAGCAAATTTTGCTGCATTTTCACCTAGCTACAGACATGATCATTTTCGTTGTATCCACCATTCTAAGAGCTGCGAACTCCAAACAAAGTGAGGCCTCCCTGACTAGGTACAGTATGTCAATATGCAACAAAGCTGAATCCAATTCATGCACAGAAGAAATCCATCTCACGGTTCCCAAATCCCAACCTGAGAAGATCGAAGCGCTCGCGCGCGAACTTGAGACAGGCGTTCTTCACCCTGTTCTGGTCCCTCAGAACGTAAGGGTCCGCCGCGGCCACCTCTCCATCTCCGGCGGCGCTCTTGGCGGCATCAGAGCCAGGGGGAGGGGGCCGCTCGAAGTACCCCTTGGCCCGCAGCTTCTCGAGGAAGTCGCCCCACTCCGGCCATGGGTGGCCCGCGGATACGGCGGCGACGGCGGAATAGGCGACGTCTAGCGCTTCGGGGGCGGTTTTGGTGGCGGCGGAGCAGAAGCGCGCGGAGAGGAACGGCCCCGGTAGGCGGCGGGAGGCGGGCGGCAGGAGGGGGGAGGAGGCGAGGCGGTAGAAGCGCCGGAAGGAGGCGCTCATGGCGGTGGTTAGGAGCTTGGAGGAGGCCATGGCGCGCGGATGGAGGTGTACGGGAGTCCTCAGGTGAGCATGGAGGCGGAGCTGGCTGGCCGGGTGAGAGCAGAGAGGGAGAATGGATAGAAGGAGGATTAGGGTTTAAAGGGTTTTAGTAACGAGAACAGCGTTGTTGGGCTAGGATTGGCAGCACCCTCCTTTGTTTCACAAGTTTTTTTACTTGGAGAAACCTAACCAATGATAGTAGTATAACAAGACGGCCAGGCATAAGTTTTCCCAAAGATAATGAGTAATTGTTTCTTTGTGTAAAACTTTCTTTGAACCTTAGTGATGTTTTCTATTCTGTTCCGGATTGTATCCATGGGACAATTTGTATCGATGTTATTTGTCAAAAAAAAACTATGTGACATGCATGGTTGTCTCGTATGGTAATCATACGTGCAATCTCTATGAATAAATTGTTTACCATACGTGCAATCTCTATAAATAAATGTTTAATAAAATATGTGGTTACCTAAAAAAATCTTAAGATCGCCGTCTGTTTTGGCTAGTGTAGGATTATGGAGCTAAGCATTGTTGCTAAGAAGAATTATATATTTTTATGTTTTAGTAAATATTAAGAATATCATTTGTCAATCCAAAATTGTGAGCACTGAGGCTAAGAGCATTAGCCACTTTAGAGCAATCTCGTCAAAGTTATGCCCAAAGCAAGTGTTCCTCCGGGCAAATTTTAAAGACACGATAAAATAAAAAACATAATTTGACATGAAATTGTTGGCGTTCTTTTAATGTATGCAAACTTACTTCGACAACTTCTGGCTACACCAGCTAGGGTTCGTGGAGGCGGTACAAGCCAAGTGGACGTCTGGCATCATTGCCCCAAGATGGCCCGCCAGTTCATGAGAGGATGGGGCTAATCTGGGCGCAGGATTAGGCTCCAGAAAGGGGCGCTGCTGGAAGAGATCTAGGTTCTAGACCAGTTAGCAGGTTCATTGGGCCTATCTTCTGATGAATGATCTTGTCGCTACGCTCTGGAGATTCCCTGGTGGAGATCTACAAGGGTAAGGAGATCTTCTGGAGACAAAGGAGTCGCCAAAACTAGATTCTAAAGGGAGATGCGAACACAACCTACTTCCATGTTGTGGCCAATGGGCGTCGCGGGAAGTGCTCCATCCCTTGCCTATGGGATGATGAGCGCCTATTGGAGGAGGCAGAGGAGCTTCCTCCCATGTATGCGCATTCTATAAGGAGCACTTCTTGGCAAGAACCCACATAGGGGACGTGTTGGCGGAGGACTTCTGGCCATCTATGGCCAGGGTCTCTGCTGATGAGAATGCGGAACTCACCCTCACATTTCTGCTAGAAGAGATAGAGCGGGTGGTGAAGACCATGAAGGTCAACTCTGCCCCGAAGCCTAATGGCCTATTGGTTGCCTTCTTCTAGGCTTTCTAGAAGGAGCTTCGGGCAGCGATCATGTCGAGGTTCCAGGAGTTCTACACTGGGACGATGGTGATGTCTCGCCTTAATTTTGGCGTAAACACCCCGATCCTTAAAGTTGTAGGGGCATCGGACATTCGTCAATTCAGACCCATCACGGTGCTTAACATCATCCAATGATCTTCGCGGAAGTATGAGCAACCTGCCTTGCTCCTGTCATGGAGATACTGACCCATCAGTATCAGTCCGCCTTCCTCAAAGGCCGACTAATACATGATGGGGTTCTCGCACTACATGAGATTATCCATGAGGTCAAATATAGGAGGTTGAAAGGTGTATTTCTAAAATTAGATTTTTGGAAGGCCTATGACCGATTGGACTAGCGGTTTCTACACCAAGTCCTCCAAATACAAGGATTTGATGACCGTTGATCACATGGATCATGCAGTTCATCATGATCAGAAAGAACACGATTAACACTGATTGTGAGATAGGTCCCTACTTCCACCCGTCATGCGGAGTGAGGCAAGGGGTCCCATATCCCCTTACTCTTCAAGGTGGCGGTGGATGCACTCGAGGATTTCTTAAAGAAGGCCAAGAGTGTCGATCATATCTCTGTGGTGGTAGGACACCTTATCCTAGGAGGTAGGGTCACCCTCCTACAATACGCGGGTGACATGATGATTATGATTGAAGGCTTAGATATGGACATTGCAAACCTCAAGTTTCTCCTTCTCGGCTTCTAGGACATGTCTGGACTCAGGATTAACTTCGGCAAGAGCGAGACTGTCACACTCGGGTACTCACCTGAGGATCAATAGAGGATAGACGACGACTTCAATTGTAGGGTGACCTCCTTCCCTAATTCTAACATGGGGTATCCATGGCAATACCCATGGATGGTGGAGTTGGGTTTTAGGTAAGAAGAGTATGCTGGTGGATTTTTCGGTTAACAAACAAGGTAGAAGGCATGGTTCATGCATGTAAAATGCATACATGAACTTTGTAGTTTATTGATACATATTCCTATATATTTGCATCATATAGAATGTTATATCCATGTTTTACATTGATTTATGGGGATTTACCAATTGATTTATGGGGATTTACCAATGATCCCCTTTATTTGGGTTATAACCCTATAGGACAAGGAAACCTTGTTTTGTGTATTTTTAACTTTTAGGAACCTAAACGAAGTCAAACGGACTTGGGATTTTTCGAGGATTATTTTCTCACGAGGACAATAACCTGGAGCACTAGAACCCCGGGAGGGGAGCTCGTAGGAACAAAAGAGACCAGGTGGCACGGGCCTCACCATGGGTCATGCCACCCGTGCTCTTTCCCTCTTGGGGCATCCGCAGTCGCCTGTCTTCATCTCAGCCTTAAAGTCTTGACCTGAAAACGACTATAAAAAGGTCCCCCGATGTGTCCTTGGGGTAAGTGCTTAGCCCAAGATATCTCGAGCTCGTTGGGGAACCCCAAGAGGAAGGTATGATGAGCACAACAGTAAGTTTTCCCTCAGTTATAAAACCAAGATTATCAATCCAGTAGGAGCAAGGAAACACCCCAAAGGTGTTGCTAGCTGGACTTTGGCAGGGCGCACTACCGGCGTCAGCAGCAACGTGGAGACCTACACAACACAACCACAGAACTTTGCCCCCAACTTGCGATGAGGTTGTCAATCTCACCGGTTTTGCTGAAAACAAAGGATTAAACGTATCGAGTGGAAGAAAGTAAACACAAAGCGGTAAACAGTTGATTGTAGATTGATGATAAAAGAAAGGACCGGGGTCCATAGTTCACTAGTGGTGGCTCTCCTTAACATAAATAACATGTTGGGTGAACAAATTACAGCGGGGCAATTGACAAACATCGAGAAAGCTGATACGTTGCTAACGTATCTATAATTTTTGATGTTCTATGCTTGTTTAGTATCTACTTTCTTATGTTTTGTTCATACTTTGAGATACTTTTATGCATTTTCTGGGACTAACCTATTAACAAGATGCCACAGTGCTAGTTGCTTGTTTTCTTCTGTTTTTTGTTCCAGAAAAGGCAGAAAATCAATATTCTCGGAATTGGACGGGACAAAAGCCAATATGCCTATTTTTCCCGGAGCAACACGGAAACATGAAGCAGAGACGGAGTAGGGCACCAGGGTGGGCACACCATATGGTGGCGCGGGCTAGCCCTGGTCGCACCACCAGGTGGTGTGGGCCCCCTGGCCGCACACCGACCTTGCCTCTTCGCCTATAAGATGCCTCCCGATGCAAAAACCCTAAATCGTCGAGCCTCCAGCCACGAAAAGTTTCGCAGCGCCGCCGCCACTGAAGGGGAGATTCGGGGACAGAAAGTCTCTGTTCCGGCACCCTGCCGGGACGGGGAAGTGCCCCCGGAGCCATCTCCATCGATCTCCACCGCCATATCCATCGCCATTGCTAATTCCCATGATGACGAGGGAGTAGTTCTTCTTCGAGGCTAAGGGTTCTACCGGTAGCTATGTGTTCATCTCTCTCTCTATGCATGATGATATTGTGATCATGAGCTTTGTAATCAAGTAGATCTACCTTGCTACTCAAGTGCTTTAATAGATCTCTGCTCTCCCCATGTGTGTGAAAGTGACAGTGTGCACACCATGGTGGCACTTAGGCTGGAGATTACAAATACTTGTTATGAGTTATATTTGGACTTGGATGTCTTTATGAAATTGTGGTGTTTGTTGGAACCATCTAGTGCTCAAGGTGACAATGTGGGGTTATCTAGATGGGAAGGCTTACTTTGAGGTGTGCTGTTATAGCCCTACCATGGATTAGAGTGTCCGACCAGAGAGTAGTTTAGAGTAGTATCATGAAGATAATATATTTATATGAGAGTGTTCACTAGTGAAAGTATGATCCCTAGGCCTTGTTTCTAAACATTGAAACACCGTTTGCAATTAGATTTGTTACATGTTTGCTTGCTTCCATCTTTATTTCAGTTTGCCTTTAGTCTCTTCCACGCCATCAAGCTATTTTCTGGCATCGTTGTCTTATATCCATACCACTTGTATTTCACTATCTCTTCGCCGAACTAGTGCACCTATACACCTGACAAGTGTATTGGGTGTGTTGGGGACACAAGACACTTCTTGTATCTTGATTGCAGGGTTGCTTGAGAGGGGATACCTTTGACCACTTCCTCCCTGAGTTCGATAAAACTTGGGTGATCCACTTAAGGGAAAACTTGTTGCTGTTCTACAAACCTCTGCACTTGGAGGCCCAAAAACTGTCTACAAGAATAGAAGTGCGTAGACATCAAAAGTATACATGCATATACTACTCATATTGACTCCTTTGAGACTTGATTGGGCATTACAACGTTATACATAGATCGTAATCCAACTGCATCTATGACTAATAATCCATCTTCAGGTTATCATCCGAACCCCCTCCAGTATTAAGTTGCAAGCAATAGATAATTGCATTACGCATTGTGTTTAAAGTAAACAATACGATTGTTCTATGAACAAATGATTGTTGTTTTCTCCCTAGTAGCAATAGCACATCTAGTACCTTAGAGATTTCTGTCACTTCTCCAGATTACTAGAGGCATGAACCCACTATCAAGCATAAATACTAACTCTTGGAGTTGCTAGCATCTACTTGGCCAAGATAGCTACTAACAACGAAAAGCATGCAAGATCACAAATAACAAAGACATGATAGAATCAATAATCAATCTGAAATAGCATCTCAATATCCATCGGATCCCCGCAAATACAACATGTAGGAATTACAAATAGATGATCTTGATCATGAACGGAGCTCACAAGATCTAAACATGATAGCACAAAGGAGGAGAACCGGCCATCTAGCTACTACATGGACCCGTAGTCCAGAGATGAACTACTCACGCATCACACCGGAGGCTTGCATGGTGATGAAGAAGGCCTCCAGGGTGAATTCCCCTCTTCGGCAGGGTGCCGGGAAGAGCTTCGGATCCCTCCCGATCTAGGGATGGAGATGACGACGGCTATAGACTCTTTCATGGAATTGTGATCGGGTACTTAGGGTTTCTGTATCGGAGGCATCTTATAGGCGAAAGGGGATGCCGGGGGGTGCCGGAGGCGGCCAGACCACCCCCTAGCGTGGGCCAGGCTGGGCCGCGCGGCCAGGTGGTGTGGCGGCCCCCTGGCCCCTCTCCGTCTCGTATTCTGGCTCCTTGTGTCCCTTGGTGAAAACTGACTTTGGCTTTTGTCCTGTCCAATTCCGAGAACATTCATTTTCTGACTTTCCTGGAACCAAAAACAGCAGAAAACAGGCAGCTGGCACTGTGGCTCTTGTTAATAGGTTAGTCCAAAAAAGTGTATATAAAGTACTCCAAAGTTGGAACAAAACATAAGAAAGTAGATAAAAACCAAGCAAGGAACATCAAAAATTATGGATACGTTAGCAACGTATCAACATCCCCAAGCTTAACTCCTGCTCGTCCTCGAGTAGGTAAGTGATAAAAAAGAAAGAATAATTTTTTAGGTGACATGCACCATCATAAACTTGATCAAAGTATTTGTAAAACATTGATAGTTGGGATCATAGTACTTCAATCATATCATGAAAGATAAAGTTCTAGCAATAAGATATAGCAACTATGTTGCAAAATGAAAAGGCACAAACAAAAGATTCATGAATAATAATGCTTTGCAAGACGTTTGTTTGTTTCATATAAAGAAAACATAGAATAGTGGCATTCAGCTTGTCCCTCATAGAGTAGCAAACATAAATGCATAGGACACCTTCAAAGTTCATAAGAGTGACTAGATACAAATAGTTTAAAACAAGCAATATCAAAGTTATGCATCAATCAACAAGGCTTGGGACAATGCACATAGAACTAAGAATGGCCACTATGCTCTCAAAGTAGGTGCATAAAGGTAGAAGGTGGAGACTCAATTTAAAAGTAAAAGAAAGGCCTTCATAGAAGGAAGTAGGGATTCAAGTTTCATAAAGAGCTTCCAAAAATTATGGTACTTGTTGGCTTTCAGCTCTCATTGCCCCTATCATAAGCGTCTTGAAGTGATTAAGGTTAAAGTGAACAAACTATGGTGTATATGCTTGACGAAGTATAAGTTGGAAATCTCATGTCCCTTGAATACGAGGGCCGCTCCTCATGCTACTCAAGTTTAGTCACCGGTAAGTTCTTGTCATCGTAAGTTTATGTGTATCATAGAGAACCGCCAACGTGGTACCCCGTGCCCGATGATACGGAAGAATCCCCATATCAAAATGACAAGGCAAGCAGACAACGAGCATCTCAGCAATCTTCTTATTTACCATGGGAAAATGGTGCTTTTTTCTCTATTTCCTCTTTTCTCATTTCTTTTTTTATTTTTCTCTTTTTCTCAATATCTGACTCTTTTTTTTATAAGAAGAATGCTTCATAGACAGCTCATTATGGTTATGCTGCAGGTTTCCACCATGATAGCATGGATTAGACCAGCGGCCCAGGCGTTTCTCTAACACACATACATAAATCCATGGACTTACAAGCTCCCCTTTCATTTCACACCGACGACATCCATAGACAAAAGAGCATGATATCAACTAGGTACAAAGTACAAGTGCAATGTTGAAAGCGTTCCCCATGACAGCATGGTTCTGCTAATCCCCAACATATAAGTGCAAGCATATACAACATAGATGACACAATGGTTCAAGTTTATTAAGGGCAAGAAAAGTAAAATGTGCCATCAAGTTCGTGAGAGCTTTAATCACTAGTTTTCTCATAACAAGTTTAATTCGGAAGGTAAACAAAAGCATGAATATACTTGGAATAACATATGCTAATAGGTAGGTATGGTGGAATATTTGGAATAATTTGGTTTTGTTTGGAGTTGGATGCATGAGTGGAACTCATACTTGGTTATGGAGGCTAGCAAAAGACTAGGAGCGACCAACTAAGAGAGCAATAATGGTCATAATCATGGAGAGCGACAAAACATCATTAATCAAAGCATAAAGTGATACTACAAGTTGAAAGCTAAAGGATCATAAAGGCTATGGTGACTTGGGATAGTCATAACATGGTGTGAGCATGCACCAAGTCAACCCAAATAAAGCATCAAAGGAGAATACCACAATACTATGCTTTAATATGCTAAAACAATGCATGATTCTTCAAAGGAACATTAAGCAATCTCAATTGTTTATAACAAGTCATGCTACAGCAAAGAATACTAAAAATAGAGCCAAAACAATATCAAGCATGGCATTACAAAGCATAGGCCACAGTCAAAAACAAGCTCTCTTTACCACTTAAGCATGAACTTTCCTACTCTTTTCCAATCCAAACCAAACTATTTGAAAACCAATTCATGAAAGAGGGGGTCCAACCAATTTATTCAGAAAACTAAGAAAACCAAGCAAACGAAAAACCAAAACGAAAACAAAAAATAAGACGCTCCAAGAACAACACAACTGTGCATGAAACAATAAAAATTAGTGTTTGGAAGAAACATGGGATTTTTATTGATGAAGAAGGGGATGCCTTGGGTATCCCCAAGCTTTCGCGCTTGTACTTCTTGGATATTTCTTGGGGTGACACTCTTGGCATCCCCAAGCTTGAGCTTTAGTCCATTCTTCATCTCATCACTCACTCCTTCCATACACCTGAAATTTTTCCTTCATACAAAACTTCACACAATCTTTATTAGCAACATTAGTGCACTCAAGATAATAAGTCTTTAGGTTCAGTTCTAACACCAATAAAACTTCGATTAAAACACAAGATACTGTAGCACTTCCCTCAAAAATCTCAATTCCCCAAAATAACTCAAAAATAAACCAACAAGAAGCAAATGCAAATAATGGCAGAAATCTGTCAAAACAGACCAGCAGGTAAATACGGATTTTTTCAAAGACCTTCTGTTGCTCGAATCGAAACGTGTTGAACTAACAAAAGTTAGAGAACAACCTGGGGCAGAAGCACAAAAATTCACGCCTCAAAAAGACGTACAGAGATTTTACACGAATTTTTACGATGAAGCGCATAAATCTGTTTCGGGACAGCAACTTTCCCAATCATTACTTCTCTCTCATTAGAGGTTACTCTTGGCACAAAAAGAATATAAAAAGGATAAGGAGCGGTTATTACAGAAGTAATAACTTCTAATACTCATCTAAAACTTTTGAATTATCTCCCAATAAGTACTTTTCTTTAACGCCTTTAAGTTAGGCATAAGAAGCAAGAAAAGCATCAAGTATTCTCAAATGAAGAAGCATTAAAACCAAATTTCTTGCCCTTACCTCTCTTACTTTTATTCTTAACCTTGGGGAACATATGGTTGCTTGGTGGATAAGCAAAATGCATGGTGCCCTTTTCCACATCTATTATTGCTCCAAGGAGTTTCAATAGAGATCTTCCAAGTGTGATTTGTCCTTTTCCTACACATTCAATAACAAGATAATCAGTAGAAACCATTTTCCCTAGGATCTTTGTAAACACTCCTTCAGCTATTCCAATGGGTAATATTGTGGCACTATTAGCAAGAAATATTTCTTCTCCTCCTTCAGAAAGCCCCCAAAGATTTAAAGATTCATAGATATCTTTGGGCATAAGACAAAATTCGGACATGATATCACAGCGAGCGTGAAATGTTTCATTATTTATAGCAATCTTTACTGTGGGAAGCCATTTTGAGGGTTCCGAATTTATTGGAACATAGTTATGATGCTCTCTAAGTGTATTATATCAATCTTTCAAACTATCAGTGCTGGTCTCAAGAGTATTCAATCTAGCAAATATGTTTATAAAGGAAGAATCAGATTTGCTAGGAAAGTTGTAAGTAAAGACCAACTTATTTATGGCATTAACAGCATCACCCTCATTGCATTGGAGGAAATCTCCCCCCCCCCCCCCACTATAGCATCCAAAGCATATCTATAGCAAAGAGTGATTCCAAGGTAAAAACTGCTAAGGAACAAGCTTTGAGTCATTTTAGGTTCAGTTTTTTCATGTAGATCAGAGATTCTAGACCAAGCTTCTTTGAAACTCTCTTCAATTCATTTCCTCAGGTGACATAGTGATTGGGGCAATGCTAGACATAATGGCAACTTAAGAAAGGAACTCATTTTTTTTGTGTTTTTGATAAAGAAAGCAAACTAGTAAAACTATTTTTGTGTGTTTTTGATAAAGAAACAAGCAAACAAAGCAAAAATAAACTAAGCAAAACAAAAACAATAAAGTAAAGAGATTGGTTATGAGGGACTCCCCTTGTGAAGATGTCCTTGACTCCCCAGCAACGGCGCCAGAAAATAAGTTGCTTAGCCCAAGATATCTCGAGCTCGTTGGGGAACCCAAAGAGGAAGGTATGATGAGCACAGCAGCAAGTTTTCCCTCAGTTATGAAACCAAGGTTATCAATCTAGTAGAAGCAAGGAAACACCCCAAAGGTGTTGCTAGCTAGACTTTGGCAGGGCGCACTACCAGCATCAGCAGCAACGTGGAGACCTGCACAACACAACCACAGAACTTTGCCCCCAACTTGCGATGAGGTTGTCAATCTCACCTGTTTTGCTGAAAACAAAGGATTAAACGTATCGAGTGGAAGAAAGTAATAGTTTGCAGAAAGTAAACACAAAGCGGTAAACAGTTGATTATAGATTGATGATAAAAGAAAGGACCGGGGTCCATAGTTCACTAGTGGTGGCTCTCCTTAACATAAATAACATGTTGGGTGAACAAATTACAGCAGGGCAATTGACAAACATCGAGAAAGCATATATGGATATACTACTCATCTTGACTCCTTTGAGACTTGATTGCGCATTACAACATTATACATATACCGTATCCAACTGCATCTATGACTAATAATCCACCTTCAGGTTATCATCTGAACCCCCTCCAGTATTAAGTTGCAAGCAACAGATAATTGCATTACGCATTGCGTGTAAAGTAAACAATACGATTGTTCTATGAACAAAGGATTGTTGTTTTCTCCCTAGTAGCAACAACACATCTAGTACCTTAGAGATTTGTGTCACTTTCCCAGATTACTAGAGGCATGAACCCACTATCGAGCATAAATACTAACTCTTGGAGTTGCTAGCATCTACTTGGCCAAGATAGCTACTAACAACGGAAAGCATGCAAGATCACAAATAACAAAGACATTATAGAATCAACAATCAATCTGAAATAGCATCTCAATATCCATCAGATCCCCGCAAACACAACATGCAGAATTACAAATAGATGATCTTGATCATGAACGGAGCTCACAAGATCTAAACATGATAGCACAAAGGAGAAGAACCAGCCATCTAGCTACTACATGGACCCGTAGTCCAGATATGAACTACTCACGCGTCACACCGGAGGCTTGCATGATGATGAAGAAGGCCTCCAGGGTGAATTCCCCTCTCCGGCAGGGTGCCGGGAAGAGCTTCATATCCCTCCCGATCTAGGGATGGAGATGATGGCGGCTAGGAATTTTGATCGGGTACTTAGGGTTTCTGTATCGGAGGCAACTTATAGGCGAAAGTAGAGGCCGAGGGGGTGCCTGGGGCGGCCAGACCACCCCTAGCGCGGGCCAGGCCTGGCCGCGCGGCCAGGTGGTGTGGCCGGGCCCCAACCCCTCTTCGTCTCGTATTCTGGCTCTAGGTGTCCCTCGGTGAAAAACTGACTTTGGCTTTTGTCCCATCCAATTCCGAGAATATTCATTTTCTGACTTTCCTGGAACCAAAAACAACAGAAAACAGGCAGTAGGCACTGTGGCTCTTGTTAATAGGTTAGTCGAAGAAATCATATGAAAAGTACTCCAAAGTGTGGACAAAACATATGAAAGTAGATAAAACCAAGCATGGAACATCAAAAATAATGGATACGTTTGCAACGTATCAACATCCCCAAGCTTAACTCCTGCTCATCCTCGAGTAGGTAAGTGATAAAAAGAAAGAATAATTTTTTAGGTGACATGCACCATCATAAACTTGAACAAAGTATTTGTAAAACATTCAAAGCTGGGATCATAGTACTTCAATCATAACATGAAAGACAAAGTTCTAGCAATAAGGCAAAGAAACTATGTTGCAACATGAAAAGGCACAAACAAAAGATTAATGAATAACAATGCTTTGCAAGACGTTTGTTTGTTTCACATAAAGAAAACATAGTATAGTAGCATTCAGCTTGTCCCTCATAGAGTAGCAAACATAAATGCATAGGACACCTTCAAAGTTTATAAGAGTGACTAGATACAAGCTATGCATCAATCAACAAGTCTTGGGACAATGCACATAGAACTAAGAATGGCCACTATGCTCTCAAAGTAGGTGCATAAAGGTAGAAGGTGGATACTCAACAAAAAAGTAAAAGAAAGGCCTTCATAGAAGGAAGTAGGGATTCAAGTTTCATAAAGAGCTTCCAAAAATTATGGTACTTATTAGCTTCCAGCTCTCATTGCCCTTATCATAAGCATCTTGAAGGTGATTAAGGTTAAAGTGACACAACTAAGAGGATATGCTTGACAAGTTATAAGCTGAAATCTCATGCCCCTTACTTACGAAGACCGAACCTCATGCTGCTCAGATTTAGTCACAAGTAAGCTCTTGTCATTGT
Organism: Avena sativa; assembly: GCA_916181665.1. Taxonomy (NCBI): domain Eukaryota; kingdom Viridiplantae; phylum Streptophyta; class Magnoliopsida; order Poales; family Poaceae; genus Avena; species Avena sativa. The sequence continues at coordinate 70,462,682 of OV702292.1, forward strand.
AAGTACATATGTATCTTAAAGAACCACCAACGGGGTACCCCTTGCACATGATACAGGAGCTATCCCATAATCACAATGACAAGGCAAGCAGACAATGAGCATCTCAGCGATTTTTTTATTTGCTATTTGCATAGGTTTTTATTGAGGATGCTTCATAGAGTGCTCATTATGGTTATGCTGCAAGTTTCCACCATGATTAGGCATGGCTTAGGCTAGCAGCCCAGGCGTTTCTCTAACACACATACAAACTCCATGATCTTACAAGTTCCCCTTTTATTTCACACCGCCGGGATCCATAAGCAAAAGAACATGATATCAACGGGGTACAAAGTACAGGTGCAATGTTCAAAGCGTTCCCCATGATACATGGTTCTGCTAACTTCAACTTATAAAGCGCAAGCATATACGCAACAAATATGGACGCAATGGTTCAAGTTTATTAAGTGCAAGAAAGTAAAGTGTGCCATCAAGTTCATGAGAACTTTAATCACTAGTTTTCTCATAACAAGTTTAATTTGGAAGGTAGATAAAAACATGAATATACTTGGAATAGCAAATGCTAATAGGTAGGTATGGTGGACTCTTTGGAATAACTTGGTTTTAGGAGTTGGATGCATGAGTGGAACTCATACTTGGTTGCGGAGGCTAGCAAAAGACTGGGAGCGACCAACTAAGAGAGCAATAATGGCCATAATCATGCAGAGAGACAAACAATCATTGATCAAAGTATAAAGTGATACTACAAGTTGAAAACTAAAGGATCATAAAGGCTATGGTGACTTGGGATAGTCATACATGTTGTGAGCATGTGCCAAGTCAACCCAAATAAAGCATCAAAGGAGAATACCACAATACTATGCTTTAATATGCTAAAACAACGCATGATTCTTCCAAGACACATTAAGCAATCTCAATTGTTTATAACAAGTCATGCTACAGCAAAGAATACTAAGCATTAAGGCAAAACAATATCAAGCATGGCATGACAAAGCATAAGCCACAGTCAAAAACAAGCTCTCTTTACCACTTAAGCATGAACTTTCCTACTCTTTTTCCAATCCAAACCAAACTATTTGAAAACCAATGCATGAAAGAGGGGGTCCAACCAATTTATTAAGCGAACTAAGCAAACCAAGCAAACAAAAAATGAAAACAAAAAGGAAAAATAAGACGCTCCAAGAACAACACAACTGTGCATGAAACAATAAAAATGAAGTGTTTGGAAGAAACCTGGGATTTTTATTGATGAAGAGGAGGATGCCTTGGGCATCCCCAAGATTTGACGCTTGTACTTCTTGGATATTTCTTGGGGTGACATGCGTGGCATCCCCAAGCTTGAGCTTTAGTCCATCCTTCATCTCATTACTCATTCCTTCCATACACCTGAAATTTTTCCTTCATACAAAACTTCACACAATCTTTATTAACAACATTAGTGCACTCAAGATAATAAGTATTTAGGTTCAGTTCTAACACCAATAAAACTTCCATTAAAACACTAGCTACTGTAGCACTTCCCTCAAAAAGCTCAATTCCCCAAAAGAACTCAAAAAGGAACCAACAAGAAGCAAATGCAAATAATGGCAAAAATCTGTCAAAATAGACCAGCAGGTAAAGACGAATTTTTTTGAAGACCTTCTGTTGCTCAAATCGAAAAGTGTTGAACTAACGAAAGTTATATAACAACCTGGGGCAGTAGCACAAAACTTCATGCCTCAAAAGGACGTACAGAGATTTTCCACAAATTTTTACGGTGAAGCACAAAAATCTGTTTCGGGACAGCAACTTTCCCAATCATTACTTCTCTCTCATTAGAGGTTACTCTTGGCACAAAAATCAAATAAAAAGGATAAGGAGCGGTTATTACAGAGGTAATAACTTCAAAGACTCATCTAAAACTTTTGGGTTATCTCCCAATAAGTACTTTTCTTTAATGCCTTTAAGTTAGGCATGATAGTTTGAGAAGATGCTCACATAAGAAATATGAATTGAAGTAAAAGAGAGCATCAAGAAGCAAATTCAAAACACATTTAAATCTAACCCACTTCCTATGCATAGGAATCTTGTATGCAAATAAATTCACAAAGAACATACTGATAGGCATAGGAAGATAAAACAAGAGTAACTTTAAAACTTTCAGCACATAGAGAGGTGTTTCAGTACCATGAAAACTTCTACAACCATATTTTCCTCTCTCATAATATTTTTCAGTAGCCTCATGAATAAACTCAATAATATAACTATCACATAAAGCATGCTTTTCATGTTTTACAAACACTAGAGCTTTATTATAAACATTTTCAAAAGAATCCTCAGGAACATGACATTCGTCCTCCTTTGGTAAGCATGGGGGACAATCAAATAATGTAAGGGGTAAAGGGTTACTCTCATTAGAAGGTAGGGATGGGTAGATCCATTCTTTCTCCTCTTGATCATCACTCTCCTACTCTTTTTCATCCAATGAGCTTCCAGTTTCAACAATTTATTCTTCCATAGGCTCCTGCAAGGCATTAGTCTCTTCCATTGGTGGAGAGCATCTATTAAGATATTCAAGAATATAGCCATTTTCTACCTTGTAATTATCAAAGCAAAATTTAAGTCTATCATAAACCTCATATTTATAAGGTGAATCATCAGTATTTTCAAGCAAACTAGCAAGTTCAAATGCACCCTTCCAAGCAATAAATTCTTATCATAAGAGTCATAATTCCCTTTAACATAAGAAGATATGGTAACATTATCATTATACTCACATTGAAAAGGGAGGTGTTTATACCTCCTACAGCAACAAGATTTATCAAAGCAATAAGTAACATTATAAGTAGAGCACACGTTTATAGCAATCGTATACAATTTATCAATTTGTTCCCATAAGTGTTTCCCTTTTTGTGACAAGCGGTGTTCCTTATAATAATATTTTTGTTCTTCCATGAACCCACCTTGCCAATAAGATTCAGTTTCAAAGAAACCAACCATTGATAGAAATCATAATAAAGCAAGACAATAACAGACCAATGAAAATAACAACTATAGTAGGAACTAATTTTTTTTTGTATTTTTGATAAAGAAAGCAAAGTAGTAAAACTAATTTTTTTGTGTTTTTGATAAAGAAACAAGCAAACAAAGCAGAAATAAACTAAGCAAAACAAAAACAACAAAGTAAAGAGATTGGTTATGAGGGACTCCCCTTGTGAAGATGTCCTTGACTCCCTAGCAACGGCGCCAGAAAAAGTACTTGCTGACTCGTGTATTAACGAGCTCGTTGGGGAACCCCAAGAAGAAGGTATGATGAGCACAGCAGTAAGTTTTCCCTCAGTTATGAAACCAAGGTTATCAATCCAGTAGGAGCAAGGAAACACCCCAAAGGTGTAGCTAGTTGAACTTTGGCAGGGCGCACTACCGGTGCCAGCAGCAATGTGGAGACCTGCACAACACAACCACAGAACTCTGTCCCCAACTTGCGACGAGGTTGTCAATCTCACCGGTTTTGCTAAAAACAAAGGATTAAATGTACCGAGTGGAAGAAAGTAATAGTTTGCAGAAAGTAAACACAAAGCAGTAAACAGTTGATTGTGGATTTATAGTAAAAGAAAGAATCGGGGTCCATAGTTCACTAGTGGTGGCTCTCCTTAAGATAGATAACATGTTGGGTGGATAAATTACAGCGGGGAAATTGACAAACATCGAGAAAGCATACAAGGATATACTACTCATCTTGACTCCTTTGAGACTTGATTGGGCATTACAACATTATACATAGACCGCCATCCAACTGCATCTATGACTAATAATCCACCTTCAGGTTATCATCCGAACCCCCTCCAGTATTAAGTTACAAGCAACGGATAATTGCATTATGAATTGCGTGTAAAGTAAACAATACGATTGTTCTATGAACAAAGGATTGTTGTTTTCTCCCTAGTAGCAACAACACATCTAGTACCTTAGAGATTTCTGTCACTTCCCCAGATTACTAGAGGCAAGAACCCACTATCGAGCATAAATACTAACTCTTGGAGTTGCTAGCATCTACTTGGCCAACATAGCTACTAACAACGGAAAGCATGCAAGATCAAAAATAACAAATACATGATAGAATTAATAATCAATCTGAAATAGCATCTCAATATCCATCGGATACCCGCAAACACAACATGCAGAATTACAAATAGATGATCTTGATCATGAACGGAGCTCACAAGATCTAAACATGATAGCACAAAGGAGGAGAACCAGACATCTTGCTACTACATGGACGCATAGTCCAAAGATGAACTACTCACGCATCACACTGGAGGCTTGCATGATGATGAAGAAGGCCTCCAGGGTGAATTCCCCTCTCCGGCAGGGTGCCGGGAAGAGCTTCAGATCCCTCCCGATCTAGGGATGGAGAATACCACAATACTATGCTTTAATATGCTAAAACAACGCATGATTCTTCAAAGGCACATTAAGCAATCTGAATTGTTTATAACAAGTCATGCTACAACAAAGAATACTAAGCATAAAGCCAAAACAATATCAAGCATGGCATGACAAAGCATAGGCCACACTCAAAAACAAGCTCTCTTTACCACTTAAGCATGAGCTTTCTGATACATTGCAAATGTATCTATAATTTTTGATGTTCCATGCTTGGTTTTATCTACTTTCTTATGTTTTGTCCACACTTTGGAGTACTTTTCATATGATTTCTTGGACTAACCTATTAACAAGAGCCACAGTGCCAGTTGCCTGTTTTCTGCTGTTTTTGGTTCCAGGAAAGTCAGAAAATCAATATTCTCGGAATTGGACGGGACAAAAGCCAAAGTTCCTATTTTACCAGAAGACTCACGGATCCTGAAGTAGAGACGGAGGAGGGCCAGGGCCTGGCCACACCATATGGTGGCGCAGGCTAGCCCTGGCTGTGCCACCAGGTGGTGTGGGCCCCCTGGCACTCCACCGACCTTGCCTCTTCGCCTATAAGAAGCCTCCCGATGCATAAACCCTAAATAATCAAGCCTCCAGCCACGAAAAGTTCCGCAGCGCTACCGCCACCGAAGGGGAGATTTGGGGGACAGAAAGTCTCTGTTCCGGCACCCTGCCGGGACGGCGAAGTGCCCCCGGAGCCATCTCCATCGATCTCCACCGCCATCTCCATCACCATTGTTGATTCCCATGATGAGGAGGGAGTAGTTCTCTCTCGAGGCTAAGGGTTCTACCGGTAGCTATGTGTTCATCTCTCTCTATGCATGACCTTATTGAGATCATGAGCTTGTAATCTATAGATCTACCTTGCTACTCAAGTGCTTAATAGATCTCTGCTCTCCCCATGTGTGTGAAAGCGACAGCGTGCACACCATGGTGGCACTTAGGCTAGAGATTACAAATACTTGTTATGAGTTATATTTGGAGTTGGATGTTTCTATGAAATTGTGGTGTTTGTTGGACTCATCTAGTACTCAGGGTGACAGTGTGGGGTTTTCTAGATGGGAAAGATGAACTTTGAGGTGTGCTGTTATAACCCTACCAACGATTAGAGTGTTCAACCGGAGAGTAGTTAAGAGTAGTATCATAAGAAGAATATATTTATATGAGAGTGTTCACTAGTGAAAGTGTGATCCCTAGGCCTTGTTTCTTAGCATTGAAACACCGTTTGCAATTAGATTTGTTACATGCTTGTTTGCTTCCATCTTTATTTCAGTTTTACTTTAGTCTTTTTCACGCCATCAAGCTATCTTCTATCACCGTTTCCACTTATATTTATCTATACCACTTGTATTTCACTATTTCTTCGCCGAACTAGTGCACCTATACACCTGACAAGTGTATTGGGTGTGTTGGGGACACAAGAGACTTCTTGTATCTTGATTGCAGGGTTGCTTGAGAGGGGATACCTTTGACCACTTCCTTCCTGAGTTCGATAAACCTTGGGTGATCCACTTAAGGGAAAACTTGCTGCTGTTCTACAAACCTCTGCACTTGGAGGCCCAACAACTGTCTACAAGAATAGAAGTGCGTAAACATCACTTTCCTACTCTTTTCCAATCCAAACCAAACTATTTGAAAACCAATGCATGAAAGAGGGGGTCCAACCAATTTATTCAAGCAAACTAAGAAAACCAAGAAAACGAAAAAAAACAAAAATGAAAAAGAAGACGCTCCAAGAACAACACAATTGTGCATGAAACAATAAAAATGAAGTGTTTGGAAGAAACCTGGGATTTTTCTTGATGAAGAAGGGGATGCCTTGGGCATCCCCAAGCTTTGACGCTTGTACTTCTTGGATATTTTTTGGGCGACACGCGTGGCATTCCCAAGCTTGAGCTTTAGTCCATTCTTCATCTCATTACTCACTCCTTCCATACACCTGAAATTTTTCCTTCATACAAAACTTCACACAATCTTTATTAGCAACATTAGTGCACTCAAGATAATAAGTCTTTAGGTTCAGCTCCAACACCAATAAAACTTCCATTAAAACACAAGCTACTGTAGCACTTCCCTCAAAAAGCTCAATTCCCCAAAAGAACTCAAAAAGGAACCAACAAGAAGCAAATACAAATAAAGGCAGAAATCTGTCAAAACAGACCAGCAGGTAAAGACGAATTTTTTCGAAGACCTTCTGTTGCTCAAATCAAAAAGTGTTGAACTAATAAAAGTTATATAACAACCTGGGGCAAAAACAAAAAAAATCACGCCTCAAAACGACGTACAAAGATTTTACACGAATTTTTACGGTGAAGCACAGAAATCTGTTTCGGGACAACAACTTTCCCAATCATTACTTCTCTCTCATTAGAGGTTACTCTTGGCACAAAAAGCAAATAAAAAGGATAAGGAGCGGTTATTACAGAAGTAATAACTTCCAAGACTCATCTAAAACTTTTGGGTTATCTCCAATAAGTACTTTTCTTTAACGCCTTTAAGTTAGGCATAAGAAGCAAGAAAAAGAATCAAGTGTTCTCAAATGAAGAAGCATTAAGAGCAAATTTTGTTTTCATAGGAGAGGCAAAAGAAATCTTCTCTCTCTTATTAAGTGTTCTATACCTTTCTTGAGTGGGAGTTGATATTTAATGGTGCCTTCTTTCATATCAATAATGGCACCAACAATTCTAAGAAAAGGTCTTCCCAAAGTAATAAGACAAGAAGCATTGCATTCAACATCCAAAACATAGAAATCAACAGGGACATATGCATTGTTAACACAAATAAGAACATCATTAATACTCCCCATGAGTTTATTTTTAGCATTATCATCACGTGGAACATTCAAATAACAATCTTCCAATGGTGGCAAATCAAGCATATCATAAATCCTTCTAGGCATAATAGAAACACTACCATCAAGATCACATAAAGCTTTAAAATCAAAATCATTCACTTTCGTATTAATGATGGGTTCCCAACCATCTTCTTGTTTTATAGGAATAGAAGCTTTATGTTTCATCTTTTCTTCTTTAATCTTTATGAGAGCATCAATAATGTGTTTTGTAAAGGCCATATTCATAGCACTAGCATTAGGACTTTTAGCAAGCTTTTGTAGGAACTTAATAACTTCAGAGATATTGCAACCATCAAGATCAAAATCATAATTATCATCTAAAGTAGTAGAGCTATTACTAGCCTCAACATTAGTGGTAGTGATAGTAGAAACACTAATGTTTCTCGCAATTTCATCTTCTCTTTCCCACTTAGCATGCAATTCAGCTAATAGTCTAACATTTGCATCAATTCTAACTTGTATGGCATTAGTAGCTGCAAAGGGATTATCAATAGTTTCAGGTTTAGCAGCCATTTTATTCAAAGAAGATTGAGCTTCAGACAAAGATGATATATTTCTTTCAGCATTAGAGAGTTTTTCCTCAATGGTTTTATTGAAAGCAATTTGTTTACTAATAAAGTCTTTAAGCATAACTTCAAGTTCAGAGGGTGCACTCCTATTATTATTGTAGGAATTTCCATAAGTTGGGAGGATATGGCCTATAATTGTTGTTACCGAAATTATTTCTGTAGGCATTATTGCTAAAATTATTATTTCTTATAAAGTTCACATCAACTTGCTCTTCTTGAGCAACCAAAGAGGCTAAGGGAACATTATTTGGATCAATATGGGCTTTCCCATTAACAAGCATAGACATAATAACATCAAGTTTATCACTCAAGGAGGAGGTTTCCTCAACAGAATTTACCTTCTTACCTTGTGGAGCTCTTTCAGTATGCCATTCAGAATAGTTAACCATCATATCATCCAGATGCTTTGTTGTAGCACCCAAAGTAATGGTCATAAAGGTACCTCTAGCAGCAGAATCCAATAGATTTCTTGAAGAATAGTTCAATCCTGCATAAAAAGTTTGGATAATCATCCAAGCAGTCAGTCCATGAGTGGGACAATTCTTTACCAAAGATTTCATTCTTTCCCAAGCTTGAGCTACATGTTCATTATCAGATTGTTTAAACTTCATTATTTCACTTCTCACAGATATAATCTTAGCAGGAGGATAGTATTTTCCAATGAAAGCATCCTTGCATTTAGTCCAAGAATCAATACCATTCCTAGTTAAGGAATTCAACCATTCTTTAGCTTTTCCTCTCAAAGAGAAAGGAAACAATTTAAGCTTAATGATATCTCCATATATATCCCTATGATTTTGCATCTCACAAAGTTCAACAAAGTTATTTAGATGAGCAGCAGCATCTTCATTACCAATACCAGAAAATTGTTCTCTCATAACAAGGTTGAGTAAAGCAGGTTTTATTTCAAAGAAAGTAGCTTCAGGAATAGATGGACCAATAGGTGTGCTCATGAAATCATTGTTGTTGCTGCTAGTGAAGTCACACAACTTACTATTTTACAGAGTAGTCATTTTTTGTGTTTTTGATAAAGAAAGCAAACTAGTAAAACTATTTTTTGTGTGTTTTTGATAAAGAAACAAGCAAACAAAGAAAAAATAAACTAAGCAAAACAAAAATAACAAAGTAAAGAGATTGGTTATGAAGGACTCCCCTTGTGAAGATGTCCTTCACTCCCCAGCAACGGCACCAGAAAATAAGTTGCTTAGCCCAAAATATATCGAGCTCGTTGGGGAACCCCAAGAGGAAGGTATGATGAGCACAGCAACAAGTTTTCCCTCAGTTATGAAACCAAGGTTATCAATCCAGTAGGAGTAAGAAAACACCTCAAAGGTGTTGCTAGCTGGACTTCTGCAGGGCGCACTACCGGCGTCAGCAGCAACGTGGAGACCTGCACAACATAACCACAGAACTTTGCCCAGAACTTGTGATGAGGTTGTCAATCTCACCGATTTTGCTGAAAACAAAGGATTAAACGTATCGAGTGGAAGAAAGTAATAATTTGCAGAAAGTAAATAGAAAACAGTAAACAGTTGATTGTAGATTGATGGTAAAAGAAAGGACCGGGGGTCCATAGTTCACTAGTGGTGGCTCTCCTTAAGATAGATGACATGTTTGGTGAACAAATTACAGCGGGGCAATTGACAAACATCGAGAAAGCAATATGCATATACTAGTCAACTTGACTCCTTTGAGACTTGATTGGGCCTTACAACATTATACATAGACCGTAATCCAACTGCATCTATGACTAATAATCCACCTTCGGGTTATCATTCGAACCCCCTCCAGTATTAAGTTGCAAGCAATGAATAATTGCATTACACATTGCGTGTAAAGTAAACAATACGATTGGTCTATGAACAAAGGATTGTTGTTTTCTCCCTAGTAGCAACAACACATCTAGTACCTTAGAGATTCCTGTCACTTCCCCAGATCACTAGAGGCATGAACCCACTATCGAGCATAAATACTAACTCTTGGAGTTGCTAGCATCTATTTGGCCAAGATAGCTACTAACAATGGAAAACATGCAAGATCACAAATAACAAAGACATGATATAATCAATAATCAATCTGAAATAACATCTCAATATCCATTGAATCCCCGCAAACACAACATGTAGAATTACAAATAGATGACCTTGATCATGAACGGAGCTCACAAGATCTAAACATGATAGCACATAGGAGGAGAACCAGCCATCTAGCTACTACATGGACCCGTAGTCCAGAGATGAACTACTCACGCATCACATTGGAGGCTTGCATGGTGATGAAGAAGGCCTCTAGGGTGAATTCCCCTCTCCGGTAGGGTGCCAGGAAGAGCTTCAGATCCCTCCCGATCTAGGGATGGAGATGACGGCGGCTACAGACTCTTTCGTGGAATTTTTATCGGGTACTTAGGGTTTCTGTATCGGATGCATCTTATAGGAGAAAGGGGAGGCCGAGGGGGTGCCGGAGGCGGCCAGACCACCCCTGGCGCGGGCCAGGCTAGGCCGAGTGGCCAGGTGGTGTGGCGCCCCCCTGGCCCCTCTCCGTCTCGTATTCTGGCTACTTGTGTCCCTCAGTGAAAAACTGACTTTGGATTTTGTCCCGTCCAATTCCGAGAATATTCATTTTCTGACTTTCCTGGAACCAAAAATAGCAGAAAACAAGCACCTGGCACTGTGGCTCTTCTTAATAGGTTAGTCCAAGAAAGTGTATAGAAAGTACTCCAAAGTTGGAACAAAACATAAGAAAGTAGATAAAAACCAAGCAAGGAACATAAAAAATTATGGATACGTTAGCAATGTATTAGTAGGTTTCGCAGAAACAAAGAAACACCAAAACAGAGACATAACCAGTGAAGATTGGAGGAGGAAATACCGCCGGAGCTACCACCTATTGGATCTCCACCTTCGCCAACACCATCTACATCATCTCCATGATGACGAGGGAGTAGTGCACCTCTGGACTATGGGTTCGTGGCAGTAGCTTGATCTATCTATCTCTTGTGCTATCATTGTTTTAGTACCATATGAGTTGTCCAACATGATTATGGTTATCTATGTAATTCCTATGTGGTGGATCTTTGTTTTATGAGTTGATATTTGAGATTGGAATTCGATTATGTGTAGTATTGATATATACATATTATGTACCCCATTTTTAAGTACTTGTTATGATCAAACTCATGTGGAGAAACATGTGGGGGACGTTGTATTAGATAGAGTAGCATGGTGGTGGGTTTTGGGCAGTGATAGAAAACTCGAGATCCGTTATGGATTTTACCTTCCTTTTGTTACCTCACTAGGGATAAAGTGAATGCATGTGTTATAATCATCGGTGGCAGTCAAGGTGATCTTGTTTGTTCAAGGTAGCACATTTGATATTAAAACAGCATGTCAGAGTACCTAAGGTTATACTCTATTTATTCTTAAATTCTAGATTGCATGGAATTTTCCATTTCTAGAGGAGTATAAGTGAGATGTGTTGTATCATCTTTATATTAGGACGTGATGCCCATATGAATGATAATCAAACACATAATGAAGTTTCATAAATATTATATCTTATATGAATAGGTTTATGTCCATTACACCTTATGGCAGAGTAGACAAGTGAACCTATGAATCCCGGTCCACTTTTTATTATAAGAAACCACTTTTCATTATTTTATTGTTGTTTATATTTTATGCATTAATTAATTATGAAAATACAAAAACACTTTTACTATTAACAAACACAAACAAAAACTGAAAGAGAACTTTACTTTAATTTTTTACACTTTCTTGTCTAGTCATAGATTGTTTACTTTTATTGTTTTATCTCAGTTTCACTAATATGAAACCTTGTGCCTGACAACCACATGGTGGAGTTGGGGACACAAAACAAAAAACTTTGTTTTGGAGGTTGCTAGAAGAGGATAAGAGAAGATATATCTTCCAATTCCCCAAGAGTTCGGTATAAACCCTCGAGTCACTGTTGTGGGGAAAAGACGCTTGCTACAACACTTTGCACTTGGAGTCGCAATGAGTTGGTACAGACGGAGTTGTTGCCATCAAGAACATTTTCTAGCACTATTTCCACAGAGTTGGAAGGAACAATTTCACAGAAGGTGGTTTCTGGATAATTCCCACGACAAGTGCCAAAACATTCTATGGTGTTGTTGTCAGGGAATTGAAGAGGAGCATCTCATAGTGGTTGTAGTGTGGTTTTCCACAGCAACTGCTACAGCACCTTCTAGCATCGTCTTCATCAACTTGTGCAAACAGCTAGGTGTGGGGAGGTTGTGTTGAGGGTCAACCTCGTGGGTGGCCCGATCTTTCATGAATCCCTTTCAAATCGAGGGTGAAGTGCAGGGGAAGGAGAGAGGGGATAAACTCGACGAACTCACGCATGAAGAACACGATGAACACACTCACGCAAACCCACGATACACACTAATAGCTCACGCTGGCGGTGACCGGTCCGGCGCAATCCCTAGGATCAGTGTCGGGTGGAGGGCTCTCTCTCGAACCGGTACGACGAGTAGGGAGTCTCGGTGAGATCCTGACATCTTGGCAAAGGGAATCCGATGCCAAGGCCTTGTACAACGAGGGAGGCACGATGCAAACTCCAACGAGGTTTGTGATATGTGGGTGCTCCTTAATCAAGGAGCATGAGGCAAGAATTAGATAGATCCACAAGGGTGTCCACTAATTCCAAATATCATGCCTAGGGTTAACAATAGAGGTGGAGGCTATATATAGGCCAGCCACTAATTCAAGGGTATTTGGGGAATAAAAGGTAAGTTCTGTACGGACTAAGGGTTACATGGGCCAAAGGCCCAAAGGCTTTTACATGCCTATCGACGCACGGTCCGGAGACTCTAGTGTGGCGGACCGGAGACTCCGGTCTAGGCCAGATTCTGGTCCGTCTCTGGAGTGGCAATCTGAGTGTCCTCGAGCTTGATCTGGGGGCCAGTCCGGAGATGGTATGGATACTCTGGTGCCTTGGTTCAGAGACTCCGGTCTGTCAGGCCGAAGACTCCGATGCGAGCAGCTCCAGCATCTTCCTCTTCACGCCCTGCTCCTTGTCCTCCATCCTTGGGTCCTTAGTGATGTGTTGGGGCTTCATATCTGATGATGCATAGATTAGTTGCATGAAGTAGTACACCATCCAAGGATGTATCAAATTGGCATAAGGAGAGGAGCGAGTTAACCTTAGCTTGTAGGAGTTTAGCAAATTTTGAAAAATTAAACTCATAAAATTCTCCATCAAATTTAGTTAAAATTTTCTCCCTCTTACAATCTATAATGGATCCACAAGTGTTCAAGAAAGGTCTACCAAAAATGATAGCACAAGTTTTACTAGCAGCTGAACCAAGTACTACAAAATCAGTAGGAAATTTAATCTTACCACAAAGAACTTCCACATCTCTTACAATACCAATTGGAGAGATGGTCTCTCTATTAGTAAGGTGAATAACCACATCAATTTCTTCTAGTTCACAGGGACCAATTTCATGCATAATTTCTTTGTAAAGCTCATAAGGAATAACACTTGAACTTGCACCAATATCACATAAACCATAATAGCAATGATCACCAAGTCTAACAGAAAGCATAGGGACACTAGCTTTCCTAGTTCTACTAGGATGTGAAACAATATTAGAAGCATCCTCACAAAAGATAATGTGTCCATCTTCTACACTTTTAGTGACAAGGTCTTTCACAATTGCGACTGCAGGTTCAACATTTATTTGTTCATCGGGTTTTACAGCTTTCTTTGTACTTTTGTTAACCACACTAGTTATCATAGAATGCTCCTTTACCTTAACAGGGAAAGGTATTTTCTCGATGTAAGGTTCAGGTAAAATATGATCAACGGTGCAAACTTCAGTATTTCTAGCAGGAACACAATCAACAATATCTTTATATGGTGAATGATACTTGTTCCAATCCTTTTTTGGGAATTTCAATACAAGAGGCAAAGGCCTTAAAACAATTTGCAAGAACTTGAGAATCAAGACCATAAACAATACTAATAATATGAAAGTCATCAATTCCTATAAAAGACTTAATGCATTCATAATCATAATTTATACCTGACTTTCTTCCTTTATCATTCTCTCATGCTTCAGCATTGTCTTGAATATGGTCTAGAAGATCCCATTTAGCTTCTTCTTTCATATGTGTAAATGATCTAGCACAAGAAGCATCCAATAAATCCTTATCATGAAGAGAAAGCCTTGCATAAAAGTTATTGATAATAATATTATTAGGGAGCTCATGAATAGGACATTTGAACATTAGTAACTTCAATCTCCCCCAAGCTTGGGCGGTACTCTCTCCATCACGAGGCCAAAAGTTATATATTTGATTCCGATCTTTATGAATCTCACTAGGAGGATAAAATTTGGAATAAAAGAGAGGTACAATTTCCTCCCATTCAAGAGATTGGCCATTCTTTAGCACTTATACCATTCCTCAGCTCTGCCTTTCAATGATACAGATAATAACTTTTTCTTAACTTGATCTGTTGTAATACCTGCACACTTGAACAATCCGCATAATTCATGTATAAAAAGCAAATGATCATTGGGATGGACAATTCCATCTCCAAAATAGTAGTTATCCATAACATGATCAACAATTTTTGTAGGTATTTTAAAAGGATCAATTTCAGCAGGTGGTGGTTCATCTACTACCTTAGCAGTGGTAGTAGCATTCCGAAATAAGAAACTAAGTGAATTATCCATATTGAAATAAAGTAAGAAATAGAAATAAACAATACTCATAGTAGAAGTTTCCTTTACCCTTCCACTCTTCAATAGCGCTTCACTCCTCGGCAACGGCGCTAGAAAATAGTCTTGATGACCCACAAGTATAGGGGGTGTATCGTATTACTTTTGATAAATAAGAGTGTCGAACCCAACAAGGAGCAGAAGGTGTTGACAAGTGGTTTGGATCAGGAATTCTCTGTAAATACTTATTAAACGGATTTTTAGTTTTTTTGATAATGTAGATAAATAAAGTGCGAGTAAATAAAAGACAATAATAATAATTGCAGCAAGTGTCCCAATCCTTTCTTTAGAAAAGGACAAGCCGGTTGTATTACTTAAGATGACCAAACGTTCTCGAGGACACATGGGAATATTGTCAAGTGTTTTCGCTTCATATAGTTGATTAATCTTCTTTGGTTGGATAAGTGTTGTGTGGGTGAACCTATGCTAATGTACTGACCTTACTAGGAAAAATACATACTTGTGATTATACCCCTTGCAAGCATCCACAACTACAAGAAAGTAATTAAGATAAAAACCTAACCACAGCCTTAAACTCTGAGATCCTACACTCCCTTATGCAATGGTTTCCTAATGGGGGTTTAGGTTTCTGTCACTCCGGCAACCCCACGATTAGTAGCCAAATACACAATGCATTCCCCTAGGCCTATAAAGGTGAAGTATCATGTAGTCGAAGTTCACATGACACCACTAGAAGAATAGCACCACAACTTAAATATCAAACCATTAAATCTTTCTCAACACAATTCCACTACTAACAACATGACTTCTCCCATGTCCTCAAGAACTAAACGAACTACTCACGAGACATCATATGGATCAAGATCAAAGATGAAATAATGATAAGTAACAATCTGAACATGAACAATAATTCAATGGTTCCACTCAATAGCATCAACTATAACAAGTAATCAACACTAAGAAAGTTTCCCCTAAGAACTTGCAAGATTCAACCCAATTGTTACATCGGTACGGAGTGGTGGTGATGGTGCTGGTGGAGATTATGGTGAATATGATGATGATTATGATCCCGAGGAAGTCTAGCTTGATGACGATGTTGATGGCGATGATCTCCCCTCTACGGGAAGGAATTTCCCTGGCAGATTTCTGCCTGCCGGAGAGCTCTTTCTCTCTCTCTCTCTGTAGTTTTCGCCCCGCAGAGGCGGCGGAATCTTTCTGTGGTTGCTCCCCGAACTTTAGGTTTCCGAGGGGAATATATACACAGAAGGGCGATGCTAGGTGGGCCAGGGTGGCCACACCACCTGGTGGCTGGTACATTGCAAATGTATCTATAATTTTTGATGTTCCATGCTTGGTTTTATCCACTTTCTTGTGTTTTGTTCCAACTTTGGAGTACTTTTCATATGATTTCTTGGACTAACCTATTAACAAGAGCCACAGTGCCAGCTGCCAGTTTTCTGCTGTTTTTGGTTCCAGGAAAGTCAGAAAATGAATATTCTCGGAATTGGACGGGACAAAAGCCAAAGTGCCTATTTTTCCGGAAGTCATCAAGTGCCAGAATTCGAGACGGAGAAGGGCCAGGGAGCCACCACACCACCTGGCCACGCGGCCAGGCCTGGCCCGTGCCAGGGGGTGGTGTGGCCAGCCCAGTCACCCCCTCGGCCTCCCCTTCCGACTATAAGATGCCCTCGGGACGTAAACCCTAAGTGCCCGATCAAAAATCCACGAATGAGTCTGTAGCCGCCGTCATCTCCATCCCTAGATCAGGAGGGATCTAAAGCTCTTCCCGGCACCCTGCCGGAGAGGGGAATTCACCCTGGAGGCCCTCTTCATCACCATGCAAGCCTCCGGTGTGATGCGTGAGTAGTTCATCCTTGGACTACGGATCCATGTAGTAGCTAGATGGCCGGTTCTCCTCCTTTGTGCTTTCATGTCTAGATCTTGTGAGCTCCGTTCATGATCAAGATCATCTATTTGTAATTCTGCATGTTGTGTTTGCGGGGATCCAATGGATATCGAGATGCTATTTCATATTGATTCTATCATGTCTTTGTTATTTGTGATCTTGCATGCTTTCCATTGTTAGTAGCTATCTTGGCCAAGTAGATGCTAGCAACTCCAAGAGTTAGTATTTATGCTCGATAGTGGGTTCATGCCTCTGGTAATCTGGGGAAGTGACAGAAATCTCTAAGGTACTAGATGTGCTCTTGCTACTAGGGAGAAAACAACAATCCTTTGTTCATTGAACAATCGTATTGTTTACTTTACACGCAGTTCATAAAGCAATAGTCTGTTGCTTGTAACTTAATACTGGAGGGGGTTCGAATGATAACTTGAAGGTGGATTATTAGTCATAGATGCAGTTGGATGGCGGTCTATGTATAATGTTGTAAAGCCCAACCAAGTCTCAAAGGAGTCAAGATGATTAGTATATGCATGTATTGCTTTCTCGATGTTTGTCAATTGCCCCGCTATAATTTGTTCACCCAGCATGTTATCTATCTAAGGAGAGCCACCTCTGGTGAACTATGGATCCCAGTCCTTTTTCTTTACATACAATCTATAAACTGTTTACTGCTTTGTGTTTACTTTCTGCAAACTTTTACTTCTTTCCATTCGATACATTTAATCCTTTGTTTTCAGCAAAACACGGTGAGATTGACAACCTCATCGCAAGTTGGGGACAAAGTTTTGTGGTTGTGTTGTGCAGGTCTCCACGTTGCTACTAGCACCGGTAGTGCGCCCTGCCAAAGCTCAGCTAGTAACACCTTTGGGGTGTTTCCTTGCTCCTACTGGTTCGATTAAACCTTGGTTTCATAACTGAGGGAAACTTGCTACTGTGCTCATCATACCTTCCTCTTGGGGTTCCCAACAAGCTCTACATCAACACCGCCATCAAGCATTTTTCTGGGCGCCGTGCATTGAGCCATCAAGTGATTTTCTGGCGCCGTTGCCGGGGAGTCAAGGACATCTTCTCAAGGGGAGTCCCTCATAACCAATCTCTTTACTTTGTTGTTTTTGTTTTGCTTATTTTTCTTTTTTGCTTTGTTTGCTTGTTTTGTTCTTCAAAAACACAAAAAAATTAGTTTTACTTGTTTGCTTTCTTATTTGAAAACCCAAAAATATGACTACTCTTGAAAACACTAAGTTGTGTGACTTCACTAGCACCAACAACAATGATTTTATGAGCACACCTATTGCTCCACCTATGGCTGAAAATACTTTCTTTGAGATAAAACCTACTTTGCTCAATCTTGTTATGAGAGAACAATTTTCTGGTATTGGTAATGAAGATGCTGCTTCCCATCTAAATAACTTTGTTGAACTTTGTGAGATGCAAAAGCATAGGGATATAGATGGTGATATTATTAAGCTGAAATTGTTTCCTTTCTGTTTGAGAGGAAAAGCTAAAGAATGGTTGAATTCCTTAACTAGGAATAGTATTGATTCTTGGACTAAGTGCAAAGATGCTTTTATTGGAAAATACTATCTTCCTGCTAAGATTATATCCATGAGAAGTTAAATAATGAAGTTTAAACAACTTGATAATGAGCATGTTGCTCAAGCTTGGGAAAGAATGAAATCTTTGGTAAAGAATTGTCCCACTCATGGACTGACTGCTTGGATGATCATCCAAACTTTTTATGCAGGATTGAACTATTCTTCAAGGAACCTATTGGATTCTGCTGCTGGAGGTACCTTTATGACCATCACTTTGGGTGCTGCAACAAAACTTCTGGACAATATGATGGTTAATTATTCTGAATGGCATACTGAGAGAGCTCCACAAGGTAAGAAGGTAAATTCTGTTGAGGAAACCTCCTCCTTGAGTGATAAGATTGATATTATTATGTCTATGCTTGTTAATGGGAAAGCCCATATTGATCCAAATAATGTTCCTTTAGCCTCTTTGGTTGCTCAAGAAGAGCAAGTTGATGTGAACTTCATAAGAAATAATAATTTTGGCAACAATGCTTATGGTAATAATGCTTATAGGAATAATTTTGGTAACAACAATTATAAGTCATATCCTCCCAACAATGGTAATGCTTATGGAAATTCTTACAACAATAATAAGAGTGCTCCCTCTGAACTTGAAGTTATGCTTAAAGAGTTTATTAGTAAACAATCTGCCTCCAATAAAACTATTGAGGAAAAACTCTTTAATGCTGAAAGAAATATAACATCTTTGGCTGAAGCTCAATCTTCTTTGAATAAAATGGCTGCTAAACATGAAACTAATGAGAATCCCTTTCCAGCTACTAATGCTATACAAGTAAGAATTGATGAAAATGTTAGACTATTAGCTAAATTACATGCTAAGTGGGAAAGAGAAGATGAAATTGCTAGAAACATTAGTGTTTCTACTATTACCACCAGTAGTGTTGAGGCTAGTAATAGTTCTACTACTTTAGATGATAAATTTGATTGTGATCTTGATGGTTGCAATATCTCTGAAGTTATTAAGTTCCTACAAAAGCTTGCTAAAAGTCCTATTGCTAGTGCAATGAACATGACCTTTACAAAACACATTACTGATGCTCTCATAAAGATTAAAGAAGAAAAGGTGAAACATAAAGCTTCTATTCCTATAAAACAAGAGGATGGTTGGGAACCCATTATTAATATGAAAGTGAATGACTTTGATTTCAAAGCTTTGTGTGATCTTGATAGTAGTGTTTCTATTATGCCTAGAAGGATTTATGATATGCTTGATTTTCCTCCTCTTAAAGATTGGTATTTGAATGTCCCACTTGATGATAATGTTAAAAAGAAACTCATGGGGAGTCTTAATGATGTTCTTATTATGGTTAACAATTTCTATGTCCCTGTTGATTTTTATGTTTTGGATGTTGAATACAATGCTTCTTGTCCTATTATTTTGGGAAGACCTTTTCTTAGAACTGTTGGTGCCATCATTGATATGAAAGAAGGCACCATTAAATATCAACTCCCACTCAATAAAGGTATAGAACACTTCCCTAAAAATAGAGAAAAGATTTATTTTGCTTCTTCTATGAAAACAAAATTTGGTCTTAATGCTTCTTCATTTGAGAACACTTGATTCTTTCTTTGCTTCTTATGTCTAACTTAAAGGCGTTAAAGAAAAGTACTTATTGGGAGATAACCCAAAAGTTTTAGATGAGTCTTGGAAGTTATTACTCCAGTAATAACCTCTCCTTATCCTTTTTATTTGCTTTTTGTGCCAAGAGTAACCTCTAATGAGAGAGAAGTAGTGATTGGGAAAGTTGCTATCCCGAAGCAGATTTTTGTGCTTCACCGTAAAAATTCGTGAGAGAGATCTATATGTCGGATTGATCTGTAATTTTTTGTGCTTCTGCCCCCAGGTTGTTATCTAACTTTATTTAGTTCAACACTTCTTGATTTGAGCAACAGAAGGTCTTCGAAAAAATTCGTCTTTACCTGCTGGTCTGTTTTGACAGATTTCTGCCATTTTCTGCATTTGCTTCTTGTGGGTTCCTTTTTGAGTTCTTTTGGGGAATTGAGATTTTTGAGGGAAGTGCTACAGTAGCTAGTGTTCTAATGGAAGTTTATTTGGTGTTAGAACTGAACCTTGAGACTTATTTATCTTGAGTGCACTAATGTTGCTAATGAGATTGTGTGAAGTTTTGTATGAAGGAAAATTTTCAGGTGTATGGAAGGAATGAGTAATGAGATGAAGGATGGACTAAAGCTCAAGCTTGGGGATGCCACGCGTGTCACCCCAAGAAATATCCAAGAAGTACAAGCGTCAAAGCTTGGGGATGCCCAAGGCATCCCCTTCTTCATCAATAAAAAATCCAGGTTTCTTCCAAACGCTTCATTTTTATTGTTTCATGCACAGTTGTGTTGTTCTTGGAGCGTCTTCTTTTTTGTTTTTGTTTTGGTTTTTCGTTTTATTTTGTTTTCTTAGTTTGCTGAATAAATTGGTTGGACCTCCTCTTTCATACATTGGTTTGCAAATAGTTTGGTTTGGTTTGGAAAAGAGTAGGAAAGTTCATGCTTTTGTGGTAAAAAGAGCTCGTTTTTTTTACTGTGGCCTATGCTCTATCATGCCATGCTTGATATTATTTTGGCTTTATGCTTAGTATTCTTTGCTGTAGCATGACTTGTTATAAACAATTGAGATTGCTTAATGTGCCTTGGATGAATCATGCGTTGTTTTAGCATATTAAAGCATAGTATAGTGGTATTCTCCTTTGATGCTTTATTTGGGTTGACTTGGCACATGCTCACACCATGTTATGACTATCCAAAGTCACCATAGCCTTTATGATCCTTTAGTTTTCAACTTGTAGTATCACTTTATGCTTTGATCAATGATGTTTTGTCGCTCTGCATGATTATGGCCATTATTGCTCTCTTAGTTTGTCGCTCCCAGTCTTTTGCTAGCCTCCACAACAAAGTATGAGTTCCACTCATGCATCCAACTCCCTAAACCAAGTTATTCCAAAGAGTCCACCATACCTACCTACTAGCTTATGCTATTCCAAGTATATTCATGCTTTTTTTTACCTTCCAAATTAAACTTGTTATGAGAAAACTAGTGATTAAATCTCTCACGAACTTGATGGCACACTTTACTTTACTTGCCTCTAATAAACTTGAACCATTGGGTCCTTGTTTGTTGCGTATATGCTTGCGCGTTATAAGTTGAAATTAGCTAAACCATGTACCATGGGGAACGCTTTCAACATTGCACTTGTACTTTGTACCCCGTTGATATCATGTTCTTTTGCTTACGGATCCTGACGATGTGAAATAAAAGTGGAACTTGTAAGATCATGGAGTTTGTATGTGTGTTAGAGAAACACCTGAGCCGCTAGCCTAAGCCATGCCTAATCATGGTGGAAACTTGCAACATCACCATAATGAGCACTCTATGAAGCATCCTCAATAAAAACCTATGCAAATAGCAAATAAAAAGATCACTGAGATGCTCATTGTCTGCTTGCCTTGTCATTTTGATTATGGGAAAGCTCCCGTATCATGTGCAAGGGGTACCCCGTTGGCGGTTCTTAATGATACACATATACTTACAATGACAAGAGCTTACTCGTGACTGAAGTTGAGTAGCATGAGGATCGGTCTTCATAAGTAAGGGGCATGAGATTTCGGTTTATAACTTGTCAAGCATATCCTCTTAGTTGTGTCACTTTAACCTTAATCACCTTAAAGATGCTTATGATAGGGGCAATGAGAGCTGAAAGCTATAAGTACCATAATTTTTGGAAGCTCTTTATGAGACTTGAATCCCTACTTCCTTTTACAAAAGGCCTTTCTTCCACCATTATATTGAGTCTCCACCTTCTATCTTTATGCACCTACTTTGAGAGCATAGTGGCCATTCTTAGTTCTATGTGCATTGTCCCAAGACTAGTTGATTGATGCATAACTTGATATTGCTTGTTTTAAACTATTGTATCTAGTCACTCTTATGAACTTTGAAGGTGTCCTATGCATTTATATTTGCTACTCTATTGAGGGACAAGCTGAATGCTATTATACTATGTTTTATTTATGTAAAACAAACAAACGTCTTGCAAAGCATTGTTATTCATGAATCTTTTGTTTGTGCCTTTTCATGTTGCATCATAGTTTCTTTTGCTTATTGCTAGAACTTTGTCTTTCATGTTATGATTGAAGTACTATGATCCCAGCTTTGAATGTTCTGCAAATACTTTGATCAAGTCTTTGATGGTGCATGTCACCTAAAAATTATTCTTTCTTTTTATCACTTACCTACTCGAGGACGAGCAGGAGTTAAGCCTGGGGATGTTGATACATTGCAAATGTATCTATAATTTTTGATGTTCCATGCTTGGTTTTATCCACTTTCTTGTGTTTTGTTCCAACTTTGGAGTACTTTTCATATGATTTCTTGGACTAACCTATTAACAAGAGCCACAGTGCCAGCTGCCTGTTTTCTGCTATTTTTGGTTCCAGGAAAGTCAGAAAATGAATATTCTCGGAATTGGACGGGACAAAAGCCAAAGTGCCTATTTTTTCAGAAGTCATCAAGTGCCAAAATACGAGACGGAGAAGGGCCAGGGAGCCACCACACCACCTGACCGCGCGGCCAGGCCTAGCCCGCGCCAGGGGGTGGTGTGGCCAGCCCAGTCACCCCCTCGGCCTCCCCTTCCGACTATAAGATGCCCTCGGGACGTAAACCCTAAGTGCCCGATCAAAAATCCACGAAAGTGTCTTTAGCCGCCGTCATCTCCATCCCTAGACCGGGAGGGATCTAAAGCTCTTCCCGGCACCCTGCCGGAGAGGGGAATTCACCCTGGAGGCTTTCTTCATCACCATGCAAGCCTCCGGTGTGATGCATGAGTAGTTCATCCTTGGACTACGGATCCATGTAGTAGCTAGATGGATGGTTCTCCTCCTTTGTGCTTTCATGTCTAGATCTTGTGAGCTCCGTTCATGATCAAGATCATCTATTTGTAATTCTGCATGTTGTGTTTGCGGGGATCCGATGGATATTGAGATGCTATTTCAGATTGATTATTGATTCTATCATATCTTTGTTATTTGTGATCTTGCATGCTTTCCATTGTTAGTAGCTATCTTGGCCAAGTAGATGCTAGCAACTCCAAGAGTTAGTATTTATGCTCGATAGTGGGTTCATGCCTCTGGTAATCTGGAGAAGTGACAGAAATCTCTAAGGTACTAGATGTGCTGTTGCTACTAGGGAGAAAACAACAATCATTTGTTCATAGAACAATCGTATTGTTTACTTTACATGCAGTTCGTAAAGCAATAATCTGTTGCTTGCAACTTAATACTGGAGGGGGTTCGGATGATAACCTGAAGGTGGATTATTAGTCATAGATGCAGTTGGATGGCGGTCTATGTATAATGTTGTAATGCCCAATCAAGTCTCAAATGAGTCAAGATGATTAGTATATGCATGTATTGCTTTCTCGGTGTGTGTCAATTGTCCCGCTGTAATTTGTTCACCCAGCATGTTATCTATCTAAGGAGAGCCACCTCTAGTGAACTATGGATCCCGGTCCTTTTTCTTTACATACAATCTATAAACTGTTTACTGCTTTGTGTTTACTTTCTGCAAACTTTTACTTCTTTTCATTCGATACGTTTAATCCTTTGTTTTTAGCAAGACACGATGAGATTGAAAACCTCATCGCAAGTTGGGGACAATGTTTTGTGGTTGTGTTGTGCAGGTCTCCACGTTGCTACTAGCACCGGTAGTGCGCCCTGCCAAAGCTCAGCTAGTAACACCTTTGGGGTGTTTCCTCGCTCCTACTGGTTCGATTAAACCTTGGTTTCATAACTGAGGGAAACTTGCTGCTGTGCTCATCATACCTTCCTCTTGGGGTTCCCAACGAGCTCTACATCAACACCGCCATCAAGCATTTTTCTGGGCGCCGTGTATTGAGCCATCAGTGGCGCGGCCCAGGGGAGGCCGCGCTAGGGGGTGGTGTGGGCCCCCTTTGGCCCATCTCCACCTCTCCTTCTGGCATTCTTCATCTTTTGAAAAATAGGATTTTCCGTATATTTTCTGAGATTTTCTGATCTTCGAAAATATTGCATCTGGACAATGCTTTTTTCATCAGAATCCTGATTCCGGTGGTTCATCCTCCAAAAGTCATCAATCATGCAAAAATAGATGAAATAATATAAGTATCATATTTTAATATAAAATATATCAATGAATAACGGAGGCGGCGTTTTGGCTCTGAGGTCCAGATGAACATATTATCTGTGCCATCCAATGTACCATCGAGATCTGTTTTTGTCAGACCGTGTCAGTTGGGTGGGTTGCGCAGAAAATGCCGTACTCCCTCTGTTTCAAATTACTTCACCGGCGCGTTTATGTAGGTGAATTAGTACTCCCTCATTTTTCATTCAAAAAAATCCTCGAATTTTTAAAATAGATAGTATGAAATATGTACTACGTATACCAAAAATTCTAAGAATTTTTTGATGAAAAATGAGAGAATACTATGCCACCTAGGTAAGCGTGCGCGCGGAGTAATTTGATACAGAGGGAGTATTACAGTTACTTTTTCTAGAGTCATGGACGTACATATGGCATTAATTGGGGCAGTTGCGTCCTCCGTGAACGGATCTGACGAGACGATTTTTGTGAGCCAGCAGTACATGAAAATGTCTACATATGTACTGTTTGATCCAGGTTTTTTTTTGATCCAGGATTTTCTTTGCGTGCGTTTAGTCCTCTGAAAGTGGTTCTAGGGGATACGGGCTCAGCTAGCAGAACTGAAAAGCTGGCGACTGCATCGGCGTCGGTGGAGCAGCGCCGCCATGTTCGGTGGATGATGGAACCATGGATCCTGCTGGATCCGGTAGAAGGTATGTAGATTTTGCACTTGTGGTCAGTAAGCTTTGGTTAGATTAGTTTTCCTGGCCTGCGATTTTGAGTGCGGAAAATCCGGCGTGCACTGTCTATGTTCGAATTCGGCGATTTATTCGCGGTCGCTGCCCTTGAGGATCCAGGTAGTTCGGGTAGAGGATGAAGACGCGATTTGCGTCGTGGCTGCTACGTGGACGAGGCTGGCAGCGTCGGGCCAGCTAATCAGTAGCAGCCTAAGCAATCAGATATTACAAGAGAGCGCCGGTGAGGTTGGAGATGAACCACATTCAGTGGCCTTCATCCATACTGGAGGAAGAATCAACGGCAAGAGGAGTGTTTGTATGACGGACGGGCCAGCTGATTCTAGGCAGTCTACTTTGAAAGTTAACTCAGAAACTACCGGGTGGACAAAAAGGTCAGTGGTGCTTCTTTTGCGCCCTGTTTTAGTTTTTCTTCAGTGCATTGCTGAATGCAATCAATTTCCTGCATAAAAAACAAATTGCTGTCGCATTTAGCCAGATTAGGTAGGAAAAATTACCGTCAGAAAATGGTCATGTAGTATTACTATGTAGGTTGACTTAGACAGGAACATACAAGTGAGAATTTCACTAAACATTTAATTAATTTTGTCAAATAAAATTTGCAAAACATATTTGTTGAAATACCAGGGTAAGGGTTGGAGCTAATGCTGCAGAAAGGACTCCTTGCGCAAACATGATTGAAGCGTTAGACCAAAACAAGAGGTGAGCATGTTGTCGAGCCATCTCTAGGGGTGATGTTCGAGTCACTTGGCGAGGTGCATGGATTAGGCAGCAGATATGGGAAAAGCAGGCTTAATCCTCCAAGGACAAAGACTATGCATGAAATCTTGTGTGGTAGTTCAGTAAGTACACAATGATTTTTAGATCTGACTGCATTTGCAAAAATGAAACCTAAACCTGCATGGTTTATAGTAGACATTGATTGACTGTCAGACATGTTTCTCACAGTCACAGAGCTAATAGGTAATAGAGAACACCCTGGTCTTGTTGTTATGCACATGCTTACACATCAAGAACGCCTGGGTGTTGCTGGTGGAGAAATACAACCAGAAGATGAACTCATTCATGACAGATTTATAAGGTGCGCAAGAAATGCGACAAGCCATATTTGCAGGGTGTGCACACAACGTAATGAAAAGAGATGGCCTGGGGCTTGAAGACAGACCTACTACCGAACTTGAGGCCATGGGACGGGAAGTAGTGCTGCTTCAAAACGTCGGTAAGGAGGATAGGGAAGGAAATGAGCTAAGGCCTGGGAGCACCGATGAAGAATCGTGGAGCTGGTACACTGACAACAAGCAGGGGCAAGGATCCGTGGGAGGATACTGGAAAGAGTAAATGTACACGATTCTGTACCATATGCCGATGCAGTGGTCACAAAAGAATGAAATGTCCTTAAACGTGGCGGAGATGCACCATAACAACCTAGCAAGGCGGGGAAATGCACAAACTACGGGATGGCTGGTCACAAGAAGAACACATGCACGAAGCAGGCAGCGGCGATCATGGATTGATCAAGTTCCTGTTTTATTCACATTGTATTTATTTTTAATGTGTCAGTATTTGGAAAACTTATACTAATAATTTCTGCAGACTAGGTTCAATGATGAAACAGTTGAGAAGAAAGCACTATAAATATTTGATCGAGCAGTATTGTAAACAAGTCAGCATGTGTTGTCGTCAAATTTTTGCAAAAAAGGATATGAACTAATTTCTCTGCTGAAGAATAGTTGATACAAACTTCTCCATGGTGGCTTACCATGGTTAATTGTCAGTGGGTAAAGACCTGCTTCGAGCTGTGTAGCAAACCATTGAGTGCTGAACCGGTGACATAAATGTGAGTTCATTGGCTATGAACAGTAACATGAGCAGGTTGGTTTTGAATTCTAATTCAAAAATCTTAGTGCAGTAGAGGAAATTGAGTTGTTCGTCTGGTCTGCCCCAGCTAGAGATTGCAAAACTTCTAAAATTTCTACTCCCAAAAGACAAAGTATGGCTCCCAACGCGAGCAAGGATTGGTACTGTTTCTATTGAATTGACATATTTGTACTAGCTTGATTTCGCCGGCAGGTTTCTATTTCGGGGGCTGACATCAAGGCACCTGACACACAAGAGCTTAAGTTATTGTGCAGCGCACGGTACAAGGATAAGGCGCACATCATGTACTGTTTGGGCTTAACGGCCGACTGGTACAGAACCAGTACTGAGCATGTGGGACCATGAACTGTAGAATAAGTCAATATACGCATGGATACACACAGGTATACGGTAGGGTGATGGGAATCACGAGGAAAACTGATGGTCTAGATAATATGTTCATCTGGACATGGGAGCCGAAACAGATTTATGATGAATAACAGTAAATTATGATATAAAATAGTGATGCAAAATAGACGTATCAAAGCCAACATATGGTTCAAGCATTGTCTATGGACAAATCCTACAAGTAAAAATCAATGCAAATATAAGTCCATAAAGATTGTCATTAATTACCAAAACCACACATGAGGGTACATATCCACTTTCAATCTCCCCCATTTTGGTAATTGATGACAATCCCTTGGAGAGGGTTTATATAAGGAATTAACTGAACAAAACATTGTGCTAACATCAGATACTACATAAGTATGTGATGTTTATACAACCACAATATAGAGCAAACTCCCCCACAATCTATGCACGTGTGGATGAACTTGAATTTCATTCATATATTGCCAACCATTACCGGTGGTGGAGTTTCCTCGATATATTCAACATGCAAAGCAACACGCTAAGATGCAAAGCACAAGAGGCAAATGTTTAAGTACAAAACTCAAAGCACACGACCAAATTCCCTTAAACCCTCTAAAACTTCTCCCCCAATGGCATCGATTGCCGAAATGGGTGAAAAACTTTAGAAGGCCAATTTAGTGAGATCCTCCATATGGTGTGCATTTTGTTGGAGATATGCCCAAGAGGCAATAATAAAAGTGGTTATTATTATATCTTTGTGTTTATGATGAATGTTTACATCTCATGCTATAATTGTATTGTAAGGAAACACTGATACATGTGTGTTTTGTAAACATAAAAGAGTCCCTAGTAAGCCTCTTGTGGAACTAGCTTGTTGATTAAATGATGATCATGGTTTCCTGATCATAGACATTGGATGTCATTAATAACAAGGTTATATCATTAGGAGAATGATGTGATGGACACACACCCATAGTAAGCGTAGCATAAGATCAAGTCATTAAGTTCGTATTGCTATAAGCTTTCAAATGCATAGTAACCTAATCCTTCGACCATGAGGTTATGTTAATCACCATCACCGGATGGGTACTTTGATGACATCAAACACTGCTTCGTAACTGGGTGGTTATAAAGGTCTTATTGGGTATTCTGAAAGTATGTGTTGAAGCGCATATACCAAGATTGGGATTTGTCCATCCATATGACGGATATATATGCTTTGGGCCCTCTCGGTGGAATGTCATCTAGATAGCTTGCAAGCATGTGACTAGGTCACAAGGGATGACATAACATGGAACGAGTAAAGAGTACTTATCAGTAACGGGGTAGAACTAGGTATGGAGATACCGACGATCAAACCTCGGATAAGTAGAATATCGCGTGACAAAGGGAATTGGTTTCGTATGTTAATGGTTCTATCGATCACGAAGTCATCGTTGAGTATGAGGGAGCCGTTATGGATCTCCAGATCCCGCTGATGGTTATTAATCGGAGAGGTGTCTTCATCATGTCTGCATATTCACGAACCGTAGGGTGACACAGACACACTTAAGGTTCGAAGTTGTTTTAAGTAGATATGGAATATGCGTTGGAGACCGAATGTTGTTCGGAGTCTCGGATTGGATCCGGGACATCACGAGGAGATCCAGAATTGTCCGGAGAATAAGATTCATATATTGGGGATCATTTTCTAAGTAAGGAAATGTTCCGGAGTGTTTGTATGGAGATTCTAGAAGGTTTCGGAATGTTCTGGAAGGTTCTAGAAGATTTCTTGGAGTTTGCTTGAAAACCAAGAAAGGATCAAGGAGTCTTTGTGGGGCAAGACACGGATTCGTGGGGGAGGAGGATTCCTTCCCCCCCTCCCAATCCGCCGGCCAAGGAGGGAGGGGAGTCCTACTAGGACTCCCCCTCCCATGGCGCCTCCCTCCTTTAAATAGAGGGGAGGGGGCGCCACCCCCTAGCACTCTCCCATAACAAACCCTAGCCGTCGCCTCTCTCCTCCTCCTTCGCTCTGCTCCGGCTTAGGCGAAGCCCTGCAGAATTCTCTACTCCACCACCACCACCACACCGTCGTGCTGCTGGGATTCCGTGGAGAAGATCTACTACCTCCGCTGCTCGCTGGAACGGGGAGAGGAAGGTCTGCTTCGACTCCGCACGTGTGACCGACTGCAGAAGCGCTGCCGGAACGTGGCGCCGGAAGGATCGTCCACACGATCTTGAGATCGGCAAGTGATCGACTACATTAACCCCGAGATCTAATCTCGTAACGCTTTCGGTTCTACGAGGGTTAGTACAGATCTATCTCGTTGCACATGTCTAATAGATTAGATCTTGGCTTTTATCTAGATTAGATCTGGGTTTTGTTCGTTCTTGCTGTAGAATTTTTTTGTTTTCCATGCTACGAACCCATCAGTGGTATCAGAGCCTTGTCTCTACGTAGATCTGTTGCACGAGTAGAACACAATGGTTTTGTGGGCATTGGTGCTCGTGCCGTCTTTTGCTTTGTGTACTTTGCATCTTGCGGTATGGTGGGATGAAGCGGCTCGGGCTAACCTTACATGTCATCGCACATGAGACTTGCTCCACGCTTGACGTGTAACTTGCTTTGCGGGTGTCTGCCTCTCCCACCATAGTATAGATCCAATCTACACTTTGCACTTGATAGCACTTGTATCAACATTGTGGTTCAGTTTCATAGGTAAGATCCGTTCTTATTCGAAAGCCCCAAACCACGTAAAACATGCAAAGAAAATTAGAGGCATCTAACTTGTTTTTGCAGGGATTTTGTGATGTGATATGGCCATCATGTGATTGTGATTATATTTGATGTATGCAATGATCCTTGTTGTAATATGGCAACCGGCAGGAGCCTAATGGTTGTCTTTAATTCTGTTAAGACCTGCGTGTCTATTCATCTTGTAATAGCTTTATTCCAAGTAGTTGTAATAGTTGCTGGTGATGATGGACAACCATGAAGCGGCGCCACTGACCTTGACACAATGCTGGTGATGATGGAGATCATGTTCGTGCTTTGGAGATGGAGATCAAAGGCATAAGAAGAAAGGGCCATATCATATCACACTAATTATGAATTGCCTGTGATGTTAATCCTTTATGCATCTTGTATTGCTTAGATCGCGACGGTAGCATTATAAGATGATCCCTCTCACTAAATTTCAAGTAATAAAGTGTTCGTCCTTAGTTGGCACCGTTGCTAAGACTCGTCGTCTCGAAGCATCTCGTGATGATCGGATGTGATAGATTCTACGTTTGCATACAACGGGTGCAAGCCAGATTTGCACATGTGGAAACTAAGGTTAATCTTGACGAGCCTAGCATGTACAGACATGGTCTCGGAACACGGAATACCGAAAGGTAGAGCATGAATCATATAAGTGATATGATGAACATGAAGATTGTTCGCCGATGAAACTACATCTTCTCACGTGAAGATCGGACTTGGTGTAGTGGACTTGGTTCGTGTAATCACTAAGACAATATGAGGGATGTTGTTTTGAGTGGGAGTTCACCTAGTTAATTTAAGAATTAAAATTGAACTCAATTTATCATAAACTTAGTCTAAACTACTTACAAATTTGTTGTAGATTATGGCGAACCTCTCCATCAATTTCAATGCGTTCCTAGAGAAAGAAAAGCTTAAGAACAATGGAAGCAACTTCACAGACTGGCTCCGTGGTCTGAAGATTGTCCTCAGGGCTGGTCAGATGACCTATGTGCTCGAAGCACCGCTAGGTGACCCACCTGCAGATGATGCCACCGATGACGTAAAGAATGTTTACGCCACTCAGAAAAATCATTACTCCACAGTTCAGTGTGCCATCCTGTACGGTTTAGAAACGGAGCTCCAGAAGCGTTTTGAGCACCACGACCCGTTCGAGATCATTAAGGAGCTCAAGCTCATTTTTGAGACTCACGCGGCCGTGGAGAGCTATGAGGCCTCCGAAAAGTTCTTTACCTGCAAGATGGAAGAGGGAAGCTCTATTAGCGAGCACGTGCTCACCATGTCTGGGCACGCAAACAAGCTCCAAGAGTTGGGGATAACGATTCCTAATGAGTCCGGGATTCACCGTGTCCTCCAATCACTGCCACCGAGTTATAAGAACTTTGTGATGAACTACAATATGCACTGCATGAACAAGACGTTGTCTTAACTATCATCCATGCTAAAAACTACTGAAGTGGAGATCAAGAAGGAGCACCAAGTGTTGATGGTTAATAAGACCACCAATTTCAAGAAACAGGGCAAGCCTAAGAAAAAGGGCAACTTCAAGAAGGACGGCAAGAAAGCTGCCGCACCTGCTAAGAAGCCCAAGGCTGGTCCTAAACCTGAAACTGAATGCTTCTACTGCAAGGGTGCTGGTCACTGGAAGCGTAACTGCCCCAAGTACCTGGCAGATCTGAAGAACGGCAACATCAAGAAGAAAGGTATATTCGATATACATGTTATTGATGTGTATCTTACTAGTAGTCGTAGTAGTGCCTGGGTATTTGATACTGGTTCGGTTGCTCTTATTTGTAACTCGAAACAGGAGCTGCGGAATAAACGAAGACTGGCAAGAGACGAGGTGACGATGCGCGTTGGAAATGGCTCCAAGGTTGATGTGATCGCCGTCGGCACGCTCCCTCTACATCTACCTTCAGGATTAGTTTTAAATTGGAATAATTGTTATTTGGTGCCTGCGTTAAGCATGAACATTATATCTGGATCTTGTTTATTGCGAGACGGTTACTCTTTTAAGTCTGAGAATAAAGGTTGTTTGATTTATATGAGTAATATCTTTTATGGTAATGCACCTGAGATGAATGGTTTATTCTTATTGAATCTCGATAGTAGTGATACACATGTTCACAACATAGATGCTAAACGAATAAAATTGAATGATAATTCTACATACATGTGGCACTGTCGTCTTGGTCACATTGGAGTGAAGCATATGAAGAAACTCCATTCTGATGGACTTCTTGAATCACTTGATTTTGAATCACTTGAAAGATGCGAAGCATGTCTAATGAGAAAAATGACTAAGACTCCATTCTCTGGAATAATGGAGCGAGCTATAGACTTATTGGAAATAATACATACCGATGTGTGCGGTCCAATGAGTGTAGCATCGCGTGGTGGATATCGTTATGTTCTCACTTTCACGGATGACTTAAGTAGATATGGGTATGTCTACTTTATGAAACATAAGTCTGAAACTTTCGAGAAGTTTAAGGAATTTCAAAGTGAAGTGGAAAATCATCATAACAAGAAGATTAAATTTCTGCGTTCTAACCGCGGAGGTGAATATCTGAGTTATGAGTTTGGCATGCATTTAAAGAAATGTGGAATACTTTCGCAGTTGACACCGCCGGGAACACCACAGCGTAATGGTGTGTCCGAACGTCATAACCGAACTCTCTTAGATATGGTTCGGTCTATGATG
The DNA here is from genome assembly GCA_916181665.1 of Avena sativa. Classification (NCBI taxonomy): domain Eukaryota; kingdom Viridiplantae; phylum Streptophyta; class Magnoliopsida; order Poales; family Poaceae; genus Avena; species Avena sativa. The sequence continues at coordinate 70,495,304 of OV702292.1, forward strand.
TCTCTTCTAGATTTACCACTATTGTTTTGGGGCTATGCATTAGAGACAACCGCATTCACTTTAAATAGGGCACCATCTAAATCCGTTGAAACGACACCGTACGAATTGTGGTTTGGTATGAAACCTAAGTTGTCGTTCCTTAAAGTTTGGGGTTGCGAAGCGTATGTAAAGAAGTTACAACCTGATAAGCTTGAACCCAAAGCGGAGAAATGCGTCTTCATAGGATACCCTAAAGAAACAATTGGGTATTGCTTCTATCATAGATCCAAAGGCAAAGTTTTCGTTGCCAAGAATGGATCCTTTCTTGAGAAGGAGTTTCTCTCGAAAGAAGTGACTGGAAGGAAAGTAGAACTCGACGAGGTTATTGAACCTTCTCTCGGAGTTGAGAGTAGCGCAACACCGGAAGATGTTTTTGTGCCGCCTGCACCAATTGGAGAGGAAGCTCATGATGGTGATCATGAAACTTCAAACGAAGTTACTGCTGAACCTCGCAGGTCAACGAGGGTTCATACCACTCCTGATTGGTATGACTCTGCCTTGAACGTCATGTTGGTGGACAACACTGATGACCCTGCGATGTATGAAGAAGCTATGGTGAGCCCAGATTCCGACAAATGGCTAGAAGCCATGAAATCCGAAATGGGATCCATGTACGAAAACCAAGTATGGACTTTGGTGGACTTACCGGATGGCCGCAAGGCTGTCGAGAACAAATGGATTTTCAAAAGAAAAACAGATGCTGATGGTAATGTTACCGTCTATAAAGCTCGACTTGTCGCGAAAGGGTTCCGACAAATTCAAGGAGTTGACTACGATGATACTTTCTCACCAGTAGCGAAGCTAAAGTCTGTGAGGATTTTGTTAGCAATCGTTGCATATTTCGATTATGAAATTTGGCAGATGGATGTCAAAACGGCGTTCCTTAATGGTGACATTGAGGAAGAGTTGTATATGGTACAACCCAAGGGTTTTGTCGATCCTAGTGATGCTGACAAGGTATGCAAACTTCAGCGTTCCATTTATGGAATGAAGCAAGCATCCCGGAGTTGGAATCAACATTTTGATAAAGTAATCAAAAACTTTGGATTTATACAAACTTATGGAGAAGCTTGTATTTACAAGAAAGTGAGTGGGAGCTCTGTAGCATTCCTAGTACTATATGTAGATGACATATTGTTGATTGGGAATGATATAGAACTTCTTAATAGCGTCAAAACCTATTTGAATAATAGTTTTTCAATGAAGGATCTTGGCGAAGCGGCATATATTCTAGGCATCAAGATTTATAGAGATAGATCAAGACGCCTAATAGTGCTTTCACAAAGTACATACTTAGACAAAGTTCTAAAGAAGTTTAGAATGGAAGAGAGCAAGAAAGGGTTCGTGCCCATGTTGTCAGGTAAGACCTTGAGTAAGACTCAAAGTCCGGCTACGGCAGAAGATAGAGAAAAGATGAATAATATTCCCTATGCCTCGGCCATAGGTTCTATCATGTATGCCATGTTGTGTACAAGACCGGATATAGCACATGTTGTTAGTTTGACTAGCAGATATCAAAGTGATCCTGGAATGGAGCACTGGACAGCGGTCAAGAATATCCTAAAGTACCTGAATAGGACTAAGGATATGGTTCTTTCTTATGGAGGTGAAGAACAGCTTGTTGTAAATGGTTACACTGATGCTAGTTGGAACACCGATCCAGATGACTCGAAGTCACAGTCTGGATACGTATTTATTTTGAATGGTGCTGCAGTGAGCTGGAGGAGTGCCAAGCAAAGCGTTGTGGCAAAATCTTCAACTGAATCAGAATACATAGCTGCTTCGGAGGCTGCACAAGAAGCCATATGGATGAAGGAGTTCATTACTGAACTTGGTGTGGTTCCCAGTGCGTTGGACCCGATGGCCATCTACTGTGACAACACAGGTTCCATAGCTAATGCACAGGAGCCAAGGTCACATAGCAAGCTGAAGCACATCAAGCTACGTTTTCATGCTATTCGCGAGTATGTCCGAGATGGTGACATAAAGATTTGCAAAGTACACACTGATCTGAATGTGGCAGATGCGTTGACTAAACCTCTCCCTAGAGTAAAGCATGACCAACACCAGAACGCCATGGGTGTTAGGTATATTACCATGTAATCTAGATTATTGACTCTAGTGCAAGTGGGAGACTGTTGGAGATATGCCTAAGAGGCAATAATAAAAGTGGTTATTATTATATCTTTGTGTTTATGATGAATGTTTACATCCCATGCTATAATTGTATTATAAGGAAACACTGATACATGTGTGTTTTGTAAACATAAAAGAGTCCCTAGTAAGCCTCTTGTGGAACTAGCTTGTTGATTAAATGATGATCATGGTTTCCTGATCATGGACATTGGATGTCATTAATAACAAGGTTATATCATTAGGAGAATGATGTGATGGACACACACCCATAGTAAGCGTAGCATAAGATCAAGTCATTAAGTTCGTATTGCTATAAGCTTTCAAATGCATAGTAACCTAATCCTTCGACCATGAGGTTATGTTAATCACCATCACCGGATGGGTACTTTGATGACATCAAACACCGCTTCGTAACTGGGTGGTTATAAAGGTGTCATTAGGTATTCTGAAAGTATGTGTTGAAGCGCATGGACCAAGATTGGGATTTGTCCATCCATATGACGGATAGATATGCTCTGGGCCCTCTCGGTGGAATGTCATCTAGATAGCTTGCAAGCATGTGACTAGGTCACAAGGGATGACATTGTTGGAATTATGCCCTAGAGGCAATAATAAAGATGTTATTATTATAATTCTTGTTCATGATAAAGTTTATATTCCATGCTAGAATTGTATTAAGCGGAACCATTAATACTTGTGTGGTTTGTGAACAACACCGTGTCCCTAGTACGCCTCTATGGACTAGCTCATTGATCAATGATGGTTAAGGTTTCCTAACCATAGACATGAGTTGTCAATTGATAATGAGATCATATCATTGGGAGAATGATATGGTGGACAGACCCAAACTAAGCGAAGCAATTAGATCGTGTCCTTGTGTTCATCTTTGCGAAGCTTTTCCTATGTCAAATATTGTATTCCTTAGACCATGAGATAATACAACTCCCTGGTATCGGAAGAAAGCTTTGAGGTCATCAAACGTCATCCTATGAGAGGGTGATCATAAAGGTGTCTCTCAGGTGATCGAAAAGTATCTGTTGGGTTGTATGTATCGAGATGGGATTTGTCCCTCCCAAGTCGGAGAGATATACTTCGGGCCCACTCGGTGATCGATATCAACACCGCTTGCAAGCATGTGGTTAAGGAGTTAATCACGAAGTGATATCGGATTACGAAACGAGTAAAGTACTTGCTGTGAACGAGATTGAACTAGGTATGTCGATACCGACGATCGAATCTCGGGCAAGTAAAATATCGCGAGACGAAGGGAATATATATATGGGATTGATTGAATCCTGGCATCGTGGTTCATCCGATATGATCATCCATGAATGTGTGGGAGTCAATATGGGTGCCCAGACCCCGCTGTTGATTATTGATAGAAGATCATGTCTGCATATTCTCGAACCCGCAGGGTCACACACTTAACGTGTCTCGGCGCTAGGATAGATTGGATAATTGGTTTATGAATTTTTGTTCGGAGTCTCGGATGGGATCCGGGATATCACGAGAGGTTCCGGAATGGTCCGGAGAATAAGATTCATATAAGGCAGTGCAGTTTTTGGAGTTCGGAATTGTTCCGGGTTAATCGGTATTGTACCGGAAGCTTCTAGAACCTTCCGGAAGGGGGCCAACGTGGTCCCACCTTCCGGGAGGGGGCATGGGCCTATGAGGGAGTGTCCTGGCCGCATTGGGCCAGGGGCACAAGGCCCCATAGGGCCCAGCCGATCCTAGATAAGTTTAAACTCGTTTAAACTAGAGATAGGATTTCTAGATAAGGGAGAGTTTAAATCGTTTAAACTAGAGATAGGCTTGGAGGATGGGCAAGGGCTGGCCGCACCCCCCCTCTATATATAGAGGGCTGGTGCACCCCCTCTCCCTAAAAACACACACCTTCCTCCAAACCCTAGCCGCCCTGCTGCCCTTCCCCTCTCCCTCCCGACTGTTTGTAGGCGAAGCCCTGCTGCAGAAATTCTCCACCATATACACCACGCCGTCGTGTTGTAGATCCAATCCATCTCTCCACCATACTTGCTGGTCCGAGGAAGGAGGAGACGTCGAGGTGCTGCACGTGTGCATCTCATGGAGGCACCGCCACTTGTGGTGCTAGATCGGATCGGATCGCGAGGAGGAGAAGCGAGTACGACTACATCACCCACGTTCCGACGAACGTTCCGCTGTGCGAATCTTCAAGGGTATGAAGATCTAATCCAATCTCTCTCGTTGTTTGCATCTCCTAGATTAGATCTTGGCTTTCCCTCTGTTCGCTTCCGTAGAAAATTTTGATTTACTATGCTGCGAAACCCTTCAGTGGTATCAGAGCTAGATCTATGCGTAGATGTGTTTCACGAGTAGAACGCAACATGGTTGTTGCGGGCGTTGATGTTTTCTGTTGCAAGCCTCTTGTTTGTGTTCTTCTTATGGCGCGGGATAGTGAGATTGAAGCGGTCCAGGCCAACCTTATGCGACGTCGTTCGCGAGACCGGCTCCGCACTTGACGTGTGGCTTGTACCACACATGCGGCTGGTGGATGTCAGTTTCTCTCACTACAGTTGTCATGGGATTAACACCGGAGTTTGGCAACCATAATATCACCGTTGTGGCTTTCCGTAGGTAAGAATCGTTCTTAGCATCTACTCCCATAAGCCACGTAAAACATGCAACAACAAAGTAGAGGCGTCTAACTTGTTTTTGCAGGGAGTGTTTTCTGTGATATGGTATGGCCCAAGATGTGATGTGTATATTGTATGCGATGATCATGTTTTGTAATGTTTCACGACTTGCATGTCGATGAGTACACAACTGGCAGGAGCCATATGGTTGTCTTTATAATTGTGTATGACCTGCGAGTCAACTTCTTATACGCCATGTAATAGCTTTACTTTATCTCTAAGTAGTTAGCAATAGTTGTAGTTGCTATTCGTGGTGGAGGCAATCATGGTGGAGTGATGGAGATCATGCCGGAACGCACAAGATGGAGATCATTGCGCGAAGATTGGCTATACCATGTCACATAAAGTTATATGCATGTGATGTTTATCCTTTTATGTATCTTATTATGCTTAGATCGCGACGGTAGCATTATAAGATGATTCCTCACTTAAAGATCAAGATAAAAACTGTGTTCTCCCCAAGTATGCACCGTTGCGAAAGTTCGTCGTGTCCAAGCATCACGTGATGATCGGGTGCTATAGACTCTACGCTCACATACAACGGGTGCAAGCCAGTTTTGCACACGCGGAAATACTTGGGTCTAACTTGACGAGCCTAGCATGTACAGACATGGCCTCGGAACACAAGAACCGAAAGGTTAAGCATGAGTCATATGAATGATATGATCGACACTTCGTTGTCCACCATTGAAACCACATCTCTTCTCGTGATGATCGGATTAGGTGTGGTGAATTTGGATCGTGTTCACTAAACAACTTGAGGGATGTTGAATTTAGTGGGAGTTCATCTAGTAATTTGATTAAGTTGAACTATTTATCATGAACATAGTCTAAATTGTACTTGCAAATACTGTAGATCACATGGCCAAGTCCAACTTCAACTTCAACGTTTTTGCTGAGAAAGAAAAGCTTAGAAACAATGGGTCTAACTTCACCAACTGGTTCCGCAATCTAAGAATCATTATGTCTGGCAAACAAAAGGACTATGTCCTTGAGAAAGCGTTAGGTAACCCCCCTGCTGCAACTGCGCCGGCTGATGAGAAAGCTGTCTATCAGTCGCGCAAAGATGATTATGGTGTGATTAAGAGCACCATGTTGTTTGCTATGGAACCGGAACTTCAAAATCGTTTTGAAAACTATCCCGGGCCCTTTGAGATTCTCGAGGAGCTGAAAACCATGTTTCAGACTCAGGCCCGTTCTGAGAGATATGAGATGAGATCTCTGAGAAGTTCTTTAACTGCAAGATGGAGGAAGGGAGTTCCGTTAGTGAGCACGCCATTAAGATGTCGGGCTACACTCAATGCCTTGAGCAACTGGACTGCAAGATTCCAGAGGAGCTCAAGATTGACAGGGTTCTGCAATCACTCCCTCCCAGCTACAAAAGTTTTGTAGTGACTCATAATCAGATTGGTTCCACTGATATGATCACCGAGCTCTTCGCAAAGCTGAAGGCTGCGGAGGTGGACATCAAGAAGGATAATCATGTGTTGATGGTCAACAAGCCCTCCTTTAAGAAAGGTAAAGGTGCAAAGAAGCCCTTCAAGAAAGGCGGCGGCAAGCGCGTTGCCCCTGCTGAGAAGAAGCTCAAGTCTGGTCCTAAGCCGGAAACTGAGTGCTTCTATTACAAGGACAAGGGTCACTGGAAGCGCAACTGTCCGAAGTACTTAGCGGACAAGAAGGCTGGCACCATCAAACGTATATTTGATATACATGTTATTGATGTTTTCCTTACTAGCCCTCGTTGTAGTGCCTGGGTATTTGATACCGGTTCAGTTGCTAATATTTGTAACTCGAAACAGGAGCTACGGAATAGACGGCGGCTTGCGAGGGATGAGGTGACGATGCGCGTTGGCAACGGATCAAGAGTTGATGTGATGGCCATCGGCACGCTCTCCTTAGTTTTACCTTCGGGATTAGTTTTAAACCTTAATAAATGTTATTATGTGCCTGCGTTGAGCATGAACATTATTTCTGGATCGTGTTTATTGCAAGACGGTTATTCATTTAAATCGGAGAATAATGGTTGTTCTATTTATATGAGTAACATCTTTTATGGTCATGCACCTCTTGTGAGTGGTTTATTTCTTCTAAATCTCGAAAGGGATGAAACACACATCCATAACATTGAGGCTAAGAGATGCAAAGTAGATAGTGATAATACTACTTATTTGTGGCACTGTCGTCTAGGTCATATTGGTGTAAAGCGCATGAAGAAACTCCATTCTGATGGACTTTTGGAGTCTCTTGATTTTGAATCATTTGACACATGTGAACCATGCCTCATGGGCAAGATGATCAAAACCCCGTTCTCCGGTATGATGGAGCGAGCAACGGACTTGTTGGAAATCATACATACCGATGTATGCGGACCGATGAGTGTTTCGACGCGTGGTGGATATCGCTACTTTCTCACTTTTACCGATGACTTAAGTAGATATGGGTATATCTATTTAATGAAACATAAATCTGAAACGTTTGAAAAGTTCAAAGAATTTCAGAATGAAGTGGAGAACCATCGTAACAGAAAGATTAAGTTTCTACGATCCGATCGTGGGGGCGAATATTTGAGTTATGATTTTCTCACGCATCTCAAGGCAAGTGGAATCGTTTCACAACTCACGCCACCCGGAACACCACAGCGCAATGGTGTATCTGAACGCCGGAATCGAACCCTATTAGATATGGTCCGATCGATGATGTCTCTTACTGATTTGCCGTTATCATTTTGGGGTTATGCATTAGAAACCGCTGCATTCACTTTAAATAGGGCTCCATCTAAATCCGTTGAGACGACACCGTATGAACTGTGGTTTGGTGCTAAACCTAAGTTGTCGTTTCTTAAAGTTTGGGGATGCGAAGCTTACGTCAAGGAGTTGATGCCGGACAAGCTCGAACCCAAAGCGGAGAAATGCGTCTTCATAGGATACCCTAAGGAAACTATTGGGTATACCTTCTATCACAGAACCGAAGGCAAAGTGTTTGTCGCAAAGAACGGTTCCTTTCTTGAGAAGGAGTTTCTCTCGAAAGAAGTGAGTGGGAGGAAAGTAGAGCTAGACGAGGTTATTGAACCTTCTCTTGAATTGGAGAGTAGCGCAGCACCTGAAATTGTTCCGGTGCCGCCTGCACCAACAATAGAGGAAGCTAATGACAAGGATCATGAAGCTTCGGACGATGCTGCTACTGAACGTCGCAGGTCGACAAGGTCGCGTGCCCCTCCTGAGTGGTACGGCAACCCTGTCTTGACTGTCTTGTTAGTAGAAGACAGTGAACCTACGAACTATGAGGAAGCGATGATGAGCCCAGACTCTGAGAAATGGCTAGAAGCCATGAAATCCGAATTGGGATCCATGAGCGAAAACCAAGTATGGACTTTGGTGGACCCTCCTAGCGACCGAAAGGCCGTTGAGTGCAAATGGATCTTCAAGAAGAAAACGGACGCGGATGGTAATGTTACCGTCTATAAAGCACGGCTTGTCGCAAAAGGTTTTCGACAAGTTCAAGGTGTTGACTACGATGAGACTTTCTCTCCCGTAGCGATGTTTAAGTCCATTCGGATTTTATTAGCAATTGCTGCGTTTCATGATTATGAAATATGGAAAATGGATGTCAAGACTGCTTTCCTCAATGGCAACATTGATGAAGAGTTGTATATGATGCAACCCGAAGTTTTTGTCGATCCTAAGGATGCTGATAAAGTATGCAAACTTCAGCGTTCCATTTATGGACTGAAGCAAGCATCTCGGAGTTGGAACCTTCGTTTTGATCAAGTGATCAAGAGCTTTGGATTTGTTCCAAATTGCTACGAAGCTTGCATCTACAAGAAAGTGAGTGGGAGCTCGGTGACGTTTCTGGTACTATATGTGGATGACATATTGATTATTGGAAATGACATCAACATGCTTAACGATGTGAAGAGTTATTTGAACAAGTGTTTTTCAATGAAAGACCTAGGTGAAGCTGCTTATATATTGGGCATCAAAATCTATAGAGATAGACAAAGACGCCTGATAGCTTTAAGCCAGAGTACATACCTAGACAAAGTTCTGAAAAGGTTCAGAATGGATAAGGCATTGAAAGGTTCAGTGCCTATGTTGTCAGGTAAGATATTGAGCAAGGCTCAGTGTCCAGCTACGGTAAATGATATGGAAGCTATGAGCAAAGTGCCTTATGCCTCGGCCATAGGTTCCATCATGTATGCCATGCTGTGTACTAGACCGGATGTGTCCAATGCTCTTAGTTTGACGAGCAGATATCAAAGTGATCCAGGAGTGGAACACTGGACAGCCGTGAAGAACATCCTAAGGTACCTAAATAGGACTAAAGAAATGTTCTTAGTCTATGGGGGTGATGAACAACTCGTCGTAAAAGGTTACGTCGATGCTAGTTTCGACACCGACAAGGATGATTCTAAATCTCAGACAGGATACGTGTATATTTTTGGAGGAGCTGTGAGCTGGAGAAGCTGCAAGCAAAGCGTGATCGTGGGATCTACAGTAGAAGCGGAATACATGGCTGCTGCAGAAGCGTCAAGTGAAGGAGTTTGGATCAGAAACTTCATCACTGATCTTGGCGTGGTTCCAAGTGCATTGGACCCACTGGAGATATTGTGTGACAACACTGGCGCCATATCACTCGCTAAGGAACCAAGATATCATCCAAAGACCAAGCATATCAACCGCAAGTTTCATATAATCCGAGATTATATAGCAGATGGAGATCTGAAGATCAGCAAAGTACATACAGATCTGAATGTCGCAGATCCATTGACTAAACCTCTTCCACGTGTAAAACATGATCAGCACCTCAGTGCCATGGGTGTGAGATTGTTGCCAAATGTAAACTAGATTATTGACTCTAGTGCAAGTGGGAGACTGTTGGAATTATGCCCTAGAGGCAATAATAAAGATGTTATTATTATAATTCTTGTTCATGATAAAGTTTATATTCCATGCTAGAATTGTATTAAGCGGAAACATTAATACTTGTGTGGTTTGTGAACAACACCGTGTCCCTAGTACGCCTCTATGGACTAGCTCATTGATCAATGATGGTTAAGGTTTCCTAACCATAGACATGAGTTGTCAATTGATAATGATATCATATCATTGGGAGAATGATATGGTGGACAGACCCAAACTAAGCGAAGCAATTAGATCGTGTCCTTGTGTTCATCTTTGCGAAGCTTTTCCTATGTCAAATATTGTATTCCTTAGACCATGAGATAATACAACTCCCTGGTATCGGAAGAAAGCTTTGAGGTCATCAAACGTCATCCTATGAGAGGGTGATCATAAAGGTGTCTCTCAGGTGATCGGAAAGTATCTGTTGGGTTGTATGTATCGAGATGGGATTTGTCCCTCCCAAGTCGGAGAGATATACTTCGGGCCCACTCGGTGATCGATATCAACACCGCTTGCAAGCATGTGGTTAAGGAGTTAATCACGAAGTGATATCGGATTACGGAACGAGTAAAGTACTTGCTGTGAACGAGATTGAACTAGGTATGTCGATACCGACGATCGAATCTCGGGCAAGTAAAATATCGCGAGACGAAGGGAATATATATGGGATTGATTGAATCCTGGCATCGTGGTTCATCCGATATGATCATCGATGAATGTGTGGGAGTCAATATGGGTGCCCAGACCCCGCTGTTGATTATTGATAGAAGATCATGTCTGCATATTCTCGAACCCGCAGGGTCACACACTTAACGTGTCTCGACGCTAGGATAGATTGGATAATTGGTTTATGAATTTCTGTTCGGAGTCTCGGATGGGATACGGGATATCACGAGAGGTTCCGGAATGGTCCGGAGAATAAGATTCATATAAGGCAGTGCGGTTTTGGAGTTCGGAATTGTTCCGGGTTAATCGGTATTGTACCGGAAGCTTCTAGAACCTTCCGGAAGGGGGCCAACGTGGTCCCACCTTCCGGGAGGGGGCATGGGCCTATGAGGGAGTGTCCTGGCCGCATTGGGCCAGGGGCACAAGGCCCCATAGGGCCCAGCCGATCCTAGATAAGTTTAAACTCGTTTAAACTAGAGATAGGATTTCTAGATAAGGGAGAGTTTAAATCGTTTAAACTAGAGATAGGCTTGGAGGATGGGCAAGGGCTGGCCGCACCCCCCTCTATATATAGAGGGCTGGTGCGCCCCCTCTCCCTAAAAACACACACCTTCCTCCAAACCCTAGCCGCCCTGCTGCCCTTCCCCTCTCCCTCCCGACTGTTTGTAGGCGAAGCCCTGCTGCAGAAATTCTCCACCATATACACCACGCCGTCGTGTTGTAGATCCAATCCATCTCTCCACCATACTTGCTGGTCCGAGGAAGGAGGAGACGTCGAGGTGCTGCACGTGTGCATCTCACGGAGGCACCGCCACTTGTGGTGCTAGATCGGATCGGATCGCGAGGAGGAGAAGCGAGTACGACTACATCACCCACGTTCCGACGAACGTTCCGCTGTGCGAATCTTCAAGGGTATGAAGATCTAATCCAATCTCTCTCGTTGTTTGCATCTCCTAGATTATATCTTGGCTTTCCCTCTATTCGCTTCCGTAGAAAATTTTGATTTACTATGCTGCGAAACCCTTCAGACATAACATGGAACGAGTAAAGAGTACTTATCAGTAACGGGGTAGAACTAGGTATGGAGATACCGACGATCAAACCTCGGATAAGTAGAATATCGCGTGACAAAGGGAATTGGTTTCGTATGTTAATGGTTCTATCGATCACAAAGTCATCGTTGAGTATGTGGGAGCCGTTATGGATCTCCAGATCCCGCTGATGGTTATTAATCGGAGAGGTGTCTTCATCATGTCTGCATATTCACGAACCGTAGGGTGACACACTTAAGGTTCGAAGTTGTTTTATGTAGATATGGAATATGCGTTGGAGACCGAATGTTGTTCGGAGTCTCGGATTGGATCCGGGACATCACGAGGAGATCCGGAATTGTCCGGAGAATAAGATTCATATATTGGGGATCATTTTCTAAGTTAGGAAATGTTTCGGAGTGTTTGTATGGAGATTCTAGAAGGTTTCGGAATGTTCTGGAAGGTTCTAGAAGATTTCTTGGAGTTTGCTTGAAAACCAAGAAAGGATCAAGGAGTCTTTGTGGGGCAAGACACGGATTCGTGGGGGAGGAGGGTTCCTCCCCCCTCCCAATCCGCCGGCCAAGGAGGGAGGGGAGTCCTACTAGGACTCCCCCTCCCATGGCGCCTCCCTCCTTTAAATAGAGGGGAGGGGCGCCACCCCCTAGCACTCTCCCATAAAAAACCCTAGCCGCCACCTCTCTCCTCCTCCTTCGCTCTGCTCCGGCTTAGGCGAAGCCCTGCAGAATTCTCTACTCCACCACCACCACACCGTCGTGCTGCTGGGATTCTGTGGAGAAGATCTACTACCTCCGCTGCTCGCTGGAACAGGGAGAGGAAGGTTTGCTTCGACTCCGCACGTGTGACCGACTGCGGAAGCACTGCCGGAACATGGCGCCGGAAGGATCGTCCACATGATCTTGAGATCGGCAAGTGATCGACTACATCAACCCCGAGATCTAATCTCGTAACGCTTTCGGTTCTACGAGGGTTTGTACAGATCTATCTCGTTGCACATGTCTAATAGATTAGATCTTGGCTTTTATCTAGATTAGATCTGGGTTTTGTTCGTTCTTGCGGTAGATTTTTTTTGTTTTCCATGCTACGAACCCATCACATTTATCATAATATGAGTGGAATCAAATGCACATATCCAATGATGAATACCAGGAGGAAATCAAACTAAACTGAGGATCCAAAGATTCCAAAGAAATAAACTGGTGAAGAAGCATCAACGAATGAAGCAAGCAATCAAAAGATCCAAAGAACCACTTCACAAAAAGGAAGATACAAAAGAAAGATAGTTATTATGATAAGGTCGAAAACTAAGTGATCTAAATAATATGAGGAGACTTCCCAAGGTTTTTGCACAAATTATAATTTGCATTTGAATACAATATGCATAACATGGCATCCTCATTCCCTCTATATCATTTAAACCATGACCACAAGCAAGAGAGAAGATATTATGATGAGAGCAAATGAGTGTTTAGATGAAAATAGGAAGCTCCCCAAGATTCATGGACAACAAAGTGCACAATTATGGAATCCTGACTCCCTATAATCAAACAAAACACCAAAGAAGAACAAGAAAGCAAATGTGTGTTCTTAGGTAGATTAGGAAAGCTCCCCAAGGTTTATGCACCAAATGTAATAATTGCTTTGAATGCAAAGTGCATAAACATGGAATCCTTGCTTCCCCAAACTTACATAACAACTTCAAAGGCATGAGAGATCACTTTCTTAACACCAATGAGTGCCAAAAGATGCAAATGAAAAGGTCAAGCACTCAAAGAAAAACTTTTGGAGCCACCAAAGAATAAAAAAGGAGCACAAGGTGGACAACAAAGCAAAAGGATATCAACTAGAGATTTAGCCATAATCATGTGTATAATTTTTTAGGTAGAGAACAATCACTAAGATATATATCCACAAAGAAACATGTACACACAAAATGGATACTCAAGAATGAACAAGATATCCAAACGAAAGTCATAGATAATGCTAATAAGATTTTTGCTAGAAAGCATGGCCAAAGGCTCAAATTTATCTTATTGAACATCAATGACCTTCAAACACCAACGAATACATCACAACTATCACAAGTGAACTAGAGATAGTTGGAATGCGTTGGGAAAGGCAACAAGTATCATAAAAAATAAACCTTGCAAATTCATCCATATTGCACATGAGAGAAATTGAGGAAATGATTAGCAATAGAATTGCTAGATTGGCATATGTCGGATTGGTGAATCATAAACATGATTTTTATATACTCCCCAAAATATGCATTCATCTCAACTTACTCATACCACAATAAGGATGATACAATAAAATTCTTGCAAGAACCACAATAAAGGCAGCTGAAGGAAATCATGCCATGATGCAACCACAAAGGTTGGATGCTAGAAAAGTATGCATGAGAGGGATACTTGTTACCGAGATACCATTGGTAGGATGTAGTAGATATGAGTTTGTTGATCATCCTAGATTGCCTCCAATTATCATTAGTCACCACATCTTCTTATTATTGAGACAAGCATCAAATGTATCTCCAATGCACCTCAAACAAAAGTACACTATGGTCCCCAAACAAATTGGGTCCGAAGTAGTTAGTGAAACTACAATAAATAGGAGACCCTCCACATAAATATGTGCATGTTGATATGAAGTTGAATTTCATGCACATCTTAGACGATAGGATTTGGTGGAGAATCCCCTATATATTGGATCAAGAAAGCAGGCATGCCATAATATAGAACATGTAGTAAATATGCATGCACAAGATTTTCAAGAACCAAAAAAGGAGATAAAATTTGAAAAAAACACCAAGTAAACCAAGAAGTCGCACACAAGAGCGTGACACGACAAAAGGGTGTACAAATTTCATCAAAGAGCCAAATCAACACATGAAAGGACACAAATTCAACAAATGAACAAGGCAAAAGCCAAAGAGCAAAATATAGACAAAAAACACCAATGCTCAAGGATTTATCTCCTCCTAAGGGATCAAACAAGTAACAAGGAATGAGACAAAACCAAATCCCAAAAGAGCAAGGTTCCAACACACAAACCAAACTCTCTACACTTTTCATGATGGCACAAAGTACCAAACAAAAATATCAAACTTCCAAGCACAAAAGGGAGTGTTCTAAATAGTATAGGAGTGATCCCCCATGAATGGTGCATTATGTAGAATTTTGCTTTTGAATGCAGAATGCACTCAAATGAGATCATCACTATTACCTATATTAAATAAGACACAAGAGGGTACCAATAAAATAAAATTATCCACAAGAGGCAAAGGAAGACATGGGAGAAAACACAAAAAAAATCTTGGCAAGAGATAATACAAGATTAAGCAAAGTCCAAAGTGAATATGATCAATAAATTCTACCATAAATCTAGTACTAATTGTCCAAGGACAAGAAGTATTGGGAATAATCTCCCCGAGGTAGTTCACACGGATATCCAAGATCATATTCACACAAAGAAGCATATACCAAAGTATAAGAATTAAGCTTGATGCTCCGGAAGAGATTCTTAGTAGCTTCCAATAGTCACACAATCACTGGTGATTAGAGTAACTTGAAGTTAATGGTTTCCATGAGGATATAGAGACCCAATTATGAGGAAACACATACCAAGAGAAACTCTCACAAACAAGATCCAAGAGATGAGAAACAAATGTATTCAAGCAAATTTGAACTTGTTTGAGCAAATGTGTCACATAGGAGCTAGATAATTATCAATATCAATTCTAAGTGACACAACCTCGAATTTTCACATTTTCTAGGCTTGTAATATGCACTAAACATATGACTCCCCAAAAATGTGATAAGACATAAATCTCAACACGAGGCAAAAAGATCTAAATAGAGATAATTAATGGACATAATAGAACTTGAATTTCTCGTGAGAATCATACCACATAGAGACTAGATAATTAATATTGTAATATCAATACTAGATGGTATTCCTCATGTGCACACATTTTTAGGATTGTGGAATGCCCGAGCACAAAACTCCCGAAAAATGGGATGGTCCATTAATCTCTCACAAGAGCCAAATAAGATACCAAATATAATCAAGAAAGGCTCCAACACAAGAAACATATATACATGGTGTGCCACCCAACATACACAAAATACTTGATAACTCAAGATAATTACATGGAAGGCACAATATGTACACAAGCATGCAAGGTACAAAACTAACATATGCACAAGGGGGCGAGTAACTTTCAATGTAAATGAGTTAAGCACATATTACCACAAGGAGGAACATTGGATATATGATAGAAGCATGATAATCCAAATGGCTTGAGTTGACAAGAATTAATGATGAAGATCCCTTAATTCTTCATAATGTAGCCAAGCCTCCAATGCCCTCCAAACACACGTATTAATCAAGTTTTGGCTTGTTGGTCCCCAACCAAGTTGGGTCCTAAGAAGTTAGTTACAATAGGCTTGGCAATCCAAATGGTTCTTTTCTTGAACCCACATTGAGCACCAACAAATTTGGCAAACACATTGCCCACCTCATCCATATAAAGAGAATAAGCATCATCAATCATGATAGGGTTGGATGAGGAGATACCAATGGTGCATGAGGAATAAATGTGCCATTTCTCGCGGCAAATGTAGCAAGTCCTTCTCTTGCCATCTTTCTTATTGGGTGAAGCAACAACTTGAGAAAGACCTTGAGTCTTCTTGGGAGGAGGCCCATCTCTAACAAGAGGTAGATCTTGAGGCCGCTTCCCTTGTTGCTTCTTGCCAAGGGGATTCTTCTTCAATGGACAATACTTAACATGATGCCCTTCTTCCTTGCACTTGAAGCAAACAATGTTGGCCGGATTCTTGATTTGATCTTGGACCTTTTTCTTGCTGCCCTTGTGCTTCAACTTGATACTGGACTTGTTCTTGATATTGGAGTTGAATCCAAGTCCACTCTTGTCATTGGGGGATTTTTGCACACCTAAGATGCTATTGAGTGTGGCCTTCCCTTTATGACCCTTTTTCAAGTCATTCTTCAAAGAAGTGACTTGAGCCTTGAGCTCTTTAATTTCCTCTACATGATTAGTGTGAACAACAATATTAGAGGAAGTGGATGCTATATTGTTAGAGCAACAAGGAACGGAATGTAATTCATCACAAGATGTAGCAATGGCATGAGTGGATGAATTACAAGTACTAGCACATGGCAATATGACATTTGGAGTAGAAGTAGTGCTAATGTCCACATGAGGCTCATTAGATGTTACCTTTGACATATAGCCTCATGAGCTAATTTTAGCCTATCATGGGATGTTAGAAGGTCCTCATTAGAGCTAGAGAGATTTTCATGACTTTCTTCCAATTTCCCATACTTGCTAGTTAGCAACTCAAGTTGATCCCTTAGCTCAACATTCTCCTTCAAAATAGATGCTTTACAAGAAATAGAGTTAGTAGCACAAGCATCATCATTAATTGCAAGAGGTGAGGGCAACTTCCAAGGCTCTTTTGAGTAAGAGGCTTTAAGTTGCTCATGTGACTCGGTGAGTTTGATGAGATCGCCCTTGATGACCCTAGAGCCATTTTTGAGGTGCTCAAAATCCTCAAGGAGTTTAGCATAAGCAACTTGAAACCCATCATTTTTACTTTTGAGATCACTTGCCACCTCAAGATCTCTATCATGAGATTCCTTCACTCTAGACAACTCTAGAGCAAAAGTCTCCCCAAGAGATTCCTTAGTGGTTTCTTCCTCTTCAAGAGCTTGATTTAGATGCGCAATTTGATTAGCATACTCACGCTCAAAGATACTCATTTTATCAATGGTGTTCTCATGCTCCTCAATTTGTGCTTCTAACTTATCAATATGTTCTTTGCTCTAAATAGCAAAGTCCAAGATTTCAACGAAGTTAGAGCAAGCAATATTATTCTTAACAAGAGCATGATAAACCATCTCACCCTTTTCATATAAATCATCAACATCTAACTCTTCTTCCTCATTATCCCCATCCTCATGATCACAAGAGGTATTGGGTTCCAAAGTAGGAGTTACCTTTGAATCCCTAGCCATAAGGCATAGGTGGGTACCGTGAGATGATGATGATGAATTATTTGAAGCTTCATTCAAGACCTTGTCTTGGCCAATAGAATCTTTGTTTTCCTCTACATGGTTAGCAACACAAGCACTAGAGGAAATAGAAGTATTTTTATCATGGCAACAAGACAACACACGCATATCATCATAAGATTTATCAACA
Organism: Avena sativa; assembly: GCA_916181665.1. Classification (NCBI taxonomy): domain Eukaryota; kingdom Viridiplantae; phylum Streptophyta; class Magnoliopsida; order Poales; family Poaceae; genus Avena; species Avena sativa. The sequence continues at coordinate 70,512,993 of OV702292.1, forward strand.
TCATTTCTACATGATATGAAAGGACTACCAACACAAGCATATAAGGAGTTTTGGGTGCTACAAGTGTTAGGGTCCAACGATAGACCATTGCAACTAGATAGAGATGAAGGATCACAAATAGTTAGCTCACTATCCATATTGCAATTTCTATCACCACTCACCATATCATTACCTTGTGTCTTTCCACACTTTGGTGAAGTGGAAGAAGATGAGAACTCATCACGGCTGGAAGTGGAAGCAATACAATCATCCTCAATAATGTTGGACACATCATATTTACCTTGAAGTTTTGTCCATAACTCATGAGCGCTCCGAAAAGGTATGATTGAAGAAGTAACTACATAGCTCAAAGCATTAATAAGCACATTAGAAGCTTGAGCATCAAGATACAAGTTTTTCTCATCCTCACAAGATAGATTTCGGAAATCCATTGGAGGAGAAAAACCTATATCTACAATCCTCTCCAAATTTGGGTCCATGGCACGAAAATGAATAAGCATACGAGACTTCCAAACATCATAATTTGTGCCATCGAATATGAGAATGTCATCATGCACAAATTCCCCGGTCGACATCTTTACTCTCAAGGCGGTGAAGCCTAAAATGAGAGACCGGGCTCTGATACCAATTGAAAGATCACGGATATCGCCTAGGGGGGTGAATAAGCGGTTTAAAACTTTTACGAGAGTGGCTTAACAAAGGCGGAATTAAACTAGAGTTTACTTTGTCAAGCACAAGACCTAGAACAACTAGGGTTCACCTATGAGCACCAACAACTTATGCTAAGCAAGACAAGAAACTATGTGATAGCAAGATATAAACTTCAAGCACGAAGACTATCACAAAGTAAGGTGCATAAGTAAGAGCTTGGGTATAGAGATAACCGAGGTACGTGGAGACGACGATGTTTTACCGAGTTCCTCCCAACAATGGAGTACATCTCGTTTGGAGAGGGGGTGGTTTCGAACAACCAACACCATAAAAGGCCTCCCTTATTATCCGGTGAATCTCACCCCAACGGGATCGATCCACACTTCCACTATCGGTGCACTTGTCGGTGGCAATCCGGAACCTCTCACAATATTGGGGGCACTTCTCCACAACTCAATTGGAGGCTCCCAACAAACAAGCTTGGGGAAAGCTCCACAACTTAATTGGAGGCCCCAAGTAATCCACAAACCTGCAATTACAATAAAACCGTCTAGGGTTCCAAGAATCCAAGAGTAAAAAGTTTCTCACCTTTCACCCAATCGAATCCTCACCGAGAACTCAAACTGATGCACCAAATGCAATGGCAACAACACAAGAAGTGCTCAAGTCCTTCTCTCCCAAATTCCACCAAAGCTACAAAAACTTATGAGGTAATAAGAGAGGAAGAACAATGGAGGAAATCCACACAAGACTCCAAGATCTAGATCCCAAGATGTTCCCCTCACTTAGAGGAGAGATTGATTGGTGGGATTGTAGATCTAGATCTCCTCTTTCAAATCCCTCAAGAACATGCAAGAATCATAGGAGGGATTGAGGGATAGAAATCTCAAGAAGGTCAACCATGGAGGGGAAAACTTGCAAGAAAGGTTAGGAAACCATTAGGGAAGAAGGGCCCCTTAAATAGGTCCCTAGGAATCCAACCGTTAGGCTCAGGAATCGCCCGGTCCGGAGTCTCCGGACTAGACCGAAGTCTCCAGTGTACCCAGGCCAAACAGGGATAAACTGGAGGACAATCTATACGCGGTTCGGAGATAGACCGGAGACTTAGTCTAGAATCTCCGGTCTTACAAAAACTGGCAGAAAGACCAATACGAAAACAACCATAACTTTTGCATCCGGACTCCGATTTTGATGACCTTGGGCTCGTTTTAAAGAGGACAATAAGCTATACAAGATCATACAGAAAAACATCATACTACAGCAAGGGATGATAGAACCAAATGATGAAATGTTTGATCTCTCTTAAAAGACAAACCAGTAAAACCTCCAACATCGAAAACACAATAGAGAATACATATGAAATCCGTTTTTGATGAACTTGGGCTTGTCATGAAGATTAACACAAGCTCTAAATCCCCATATGATTAAGAACCAAATAATAGAAGGTTTTACCTATCTCTAAAAGACAAACCTGGTAAAACCTCCAATATCAAAAACGCAATAGAGAATGCATATGAAATCCGTTTTCGATGAACTAGAGCTTGTTATGAATATTACCACAAGCTCTAGAACCTCACATGGATAAGATACAAATAACAACCAAGAAAGATGATGCCAAGTATGCAAAGGTTTGAGCTCTCTCCGAAGGATATGATCAAGTTACTCACTCAAGAGCCCCTCTTGATAATACGGTTATCTATCCTATAAACTGGTCTCTCCAACTAACACCACGAGACCGGTAAGAAGTAAACCATATCAATAACATACCTTTGCCTTGCGCATATTCCACTTGAGCTTGATCATGACGATCTTCTCCACCTCAACATGGAACACCTTTCTTGATTGTGCTAGCTTGGTGAAGACTTGCAAATTGCTCCCCCATACTCCTCTATGGTAGAGCTTCTCTTTTGGGCATATCATCTTCCCATATCCATGATCACCATAGGATGGCAAGCTTCAAGCAAATGATCTCTTAGAGATGGCTCATCTTGAACTTGCACATAATTTCTTCTTTCTTCATTATGTTGGTGTCTTGAAGGTACATAAGAGATATCACTCCAACTTTATTCTTCAAGACACACTTGCTATATGCCCAACTCTCACTTGACCAATCTCCGGATCACTCATTGAAACCTTGGTCAACACTTGATATTCTCTACTTTCTTCTTCTCCCAACCTTGAAGCCAACATATGGTTAAAGCATTGCCTATGGGCAAATCCTACAAGTAAAACTCAATGCAAATATAAGTCCATAAAGATTGTCATTAATTACCAAAACCACACATGGGGGTATACATGCACTTTCAGCGTGGCCCAACAGTCTGACCACCCTCCCCTCTATTTATAGAGGGAGGGTGTGGCTAGGGTTTCCCCCCTTTGGCCCACCTCCTCCTAGGGACGACGCATGGGAAGGGGGGAAAGAAAACTCCCCCAAGTCTATCCCCTATTTTCTAGGGATTTGATCTTATCCCTATGGGGCTTGGACAGTTGGGCTTCTTGGGCCAGGTGCGGCTGGCCCATGGGCCCCCGCAACATTCCCTCAGCCCATGTGGCCCCTCCCGAGGTGGTGGGCCCACTGGTGGCCCTCTAGAACCTTCTAGAAGCTCCGGTCAAAATACTGAAAACTTTTCCGAACCCCGGAAGATGACTTCCATTATATGAATCTTATTCTCCGGACCATTTCGGAACTCATATCCTGGATCCCATTCGAGACTCCGAATAACATTCAGTCTCCAACTCACATTCCATATCTACTTTAAACAACATCGAACCTTAAGTGTGTCACCCTACGGTTCACGAACTATGCAGACATGATCGAGACACCTCTCCGATCAATAACCAATAGCGGGACCTGGAGATCCATAATGGCTCCCACATATTCAACGATGACTTCATGATTGAAAGAACCATTAACATACGATATCGATTTCCTTTGTCGCGCGATATCTACTTATCCAAGTTTTGATCATCGGTATCTCCATACCTAGTTCAACCTCGTTACTGATAAGTACTCTTTACTCGTACCGTGATATGACATCCCCTATGACCTAGTCACATGCTTGCAAGCCAATTGGATGACATTCCACCGAGAGGGCCTAAAGTATATCTATCTGCTATTAGGATGGACAAATTCCATTCTTGATCCATGCGCTTCAACACATACTTTCAGAATACCACCCAGCTATGAAGTGGCATTTGATATCATCAAAGCACTCATCCGGTGATGGTGATTAACATGATCTCATGGTCGAAGGATTAGATTACTATGTATTTAAAAGCTTGTAGCAAAACAAACTTAATGATTTGATCTTATGCTATGCTTACTATGAGTGTGTGTCCATATCATTATCCTCATGATATGATCTTGTTATTAATAACATCCAATATTCATGATCAGGAAACCATGATCATCTATTAATCAATAAGAGCTTAACAAGAGGCTCACTAGGGACTCCTTTATGTTTACAAAACACACAAATATTATTGTTTCCTATTAATACAATTATAGCATGATATGTAAACATTTATCATAAACACAAAGATATAATAATAACCACTTTATTATTGCCTCTTGGGCATATCTCCAACAATACGTGCATGTGTGTATGGTTGCACCGTACACCGCATCATACATAAGCAGTACCAACATATCTGAGCCGTCCGAGAGAAGGTTCGTGCCGTTTGTTCCCCAACAGTTGCAACTTTTTTCTCGGGGGAGGGCACTAGAGCTAAAGCGCTTGAAAAAAGGCCCAACACTCGGACCTTAGCTATAGAAACTTATAAGTCCATTCCTACAATTCAAAGGAGCTTTGGAGTAAGATACTTACATATTGTAAAAAAGGTCCGACACTCACACCAAGCACCCTAATGGTCTCCTCGATTCACATGATTTTCAAAACGAAAAATAGGAAAACATAGGATTAAAGTGACATCTCAGCACTACGAGAATTTGAATTTAGGGGTCTTTGATGTGCAAAAATCCAAACAAAGTAATTGTAGCAAAAGTTAACAGCATATGAGAATGTCTGTCGTAGGGCATCCTATTGAAACCAAATCGGTACACAAGCTTCTCCAGGTGAGGCAATCGAAAAATCTCCTAAAACCCCACCTAGGGTTCCGTCCTCCCACCGGCGACGCTGTTGGTCCGCTCCTCCTCAGGTGTCCTTGGGGGCCTTGGAGGTGTGGTGGACCACGTCCCTTCGCTAGTGGAAGTGCTCTGTTCTTTGTTTAGGCTGCTTTCCGGTGTCTTCTTCGGGAAGATGAGGCGACGACTATATCCTGAAGTCAGAATAAGGTACTCCCCGTCCTATTGGTGTTGCGTGTAGCGTTGATGGAGGGCGTGTGGATTCATGTGTCTGACAGATCTCCCGAGATCCGATTGTTTTTCGTGTTCGTCGGTGCAGATCAGTCTCTTTTGATATACGATTTTCATCATGGGCGATGGTTGTTTCTCTGTGCGCTGGTCCTTTACGGTGCACGACAACTTTCTGTTTGTCTACTACAAGAAGCTCTACTGCGATAAGCTTTGTCCGGCTTCGGTGATGGAGGGGTGATGACGGGGGCATACCTTCGGCTCGCGTTAGTGTCTATAGTCGTCGCTAGGTGGTCCAAGAACCTATTTGTAATATTTATTACTTTGAAACTATTTGTACTAACAGATCGGTGGAATTTTCGTACTCACTCTAGTCCGTATTAATGGCGTCAACTTTATCTAGATTCGTATGTATCTAGTTAAGTAATTATAGATATATTCGTATATAGACAAAATTGATACTATTAATATGGATAGGAGGGAGTAAAAATAGCAGATGCGAATGTATATTCTAAAACTTCTTCGGAGGGAGTGTTTTGGATCACGCGTGCAAATGAACCTATCAAGAAAATGCATAAAAAACAAATTTTAAAATGTTAAAAAAACTTGAACAAAAATTTGGCACGTACATCTGAATATTCTTTATTGATACACAAGTTCTTTAGAAAAATATATTTTATTTGGCTTGTGTAAAGAAACAAAATAAATATTCGTGAATAGTCATGTTGCAGCATCGAAATTTGGCTTTTTACGTGGACACAAAATATATTCTTTTTTCCAAAAGCTTATGTACGAACATATAATTTCTAGATATACATGTATACTTTTTTTCTAATTTTTTAAAATTTTAAAATATGCTTTTCAACGACGGGTTCGTCTAGCCGAATTGGATTTCCAAACTTCTAAGCCCTAAAAAAAACTCGATTGCCCCTAGTAAAACGCTGTTGACTAAGAGCAAGTACAATAAGGTCCAGTCAACAGATTATAGGACTTAAAATAATATATTTGTACTTAGTTGGATGAGATAGAAGAGGAGTGGGTGCTTAGTTAAGAGCCAGCTGTAGCACGTGCTCTTAGACACTATGTGAGAGTGAAAAATGGGCCATATATTAATAAAGTACTATATTTATACCTCTAACTATTGTACATATTGGCTATTAGATTGACTCTAGATGACATGGACATGGCCTGTAGTCAATAGATGACACTACTGTTGCCCTTGCTCTAAAGAAATTCTAGGACCCGGTCGCGGCCCACGCATCAGCCTCCCTTCCCAGTCCCATCGAAGGTGCACCTGCATCCACACAACACACGAGCCAGAACTCACGCACCAAGGCCCCGTCTACTCGTCTAGGTCTAGCCGTCTCCATCCCCTCGCCCCGCACCACCTCTCCCAAGTCCCAACCCCAATCTCCAGTCCCGGCCGCGCCGCGACCCAATCCACAGATCGATCCCCACGCCTCATCCCGTCCCGTCTCGTCTCGTCGCGCCTCACCTCGCAGCGCAGAGGCTCGATCGATCCATCCATGGCCTCGGACCAGACCCTCCCACTCCCGCCACTCCCCGCCCCGTCCAACCCTAACCAGATCCACCACACCCCGACCGCACCACTCCCGGAAGACGACCTCACCCCGCCCCCGCCCCCGCCCCCCACCTCCTCCTCCGCCGCCAGGAAGCTCCCCATCAAGCGCCGCTCCCCGCCGCGCCCCTCATCCTCCCCGTCCTCCTCCGGCCCCGCCTCCTCCGGCGGCGACCCCCTCAAGCAGCACCCGGCCTTCAAGTTCCAGCGCATCTGGTCCGAGTCCGACGAGCTCCGCTTCCTGCAGGGCCTCCTCGGCTGCGGCGCGCAGGGCCTCGTCTTCCCGCGCGACCTCAACGTCTTCTACGACCGCTTCTCCGAGTCCATGCCACAGCCCTACACCCGCTCACAGCTCTCCGAGAAGCTCCGCCGCCTCAAGAACAAGCACCGCAGCGTCTCCACACGCGTCGCCAAGGGGCTCGACCCGGCGCGCCTCGCCCCGCACGACCGCGACGTGCTGCACCTCTGCTCCCGCCTCTGGGACCCCGCCAACGCCGCCACCTCGCCCTTCGCCGCCGCCAGCACCGGATCCTCCGGGAACAAGCGCCGCCGCGCCAACCCCCAGGGAGGCGTCGCCCCGCTCGACATCCCAGCCCCCTCGGGGGACAATAGCTACAACGGGATTAGTTCCTCCACTCCTGGCGCCTTCCCGGACGAGAATGGCGAGGATGTGATGTATCTTGAGCAGCAAAGTGGACAGCTTTATTTCGACGAAGGTGCTGCTGCTCTGGCAGCTGACTGCAGCCTTGTTGAAGGGATTGAGATGGATGGGATTGCGATCAACCAGGGAGAGACCATCGCTGCTTTCACCAACGTTGCAGACAATGGAGTTGCCACTCATGTCCCAAATATCGTTGGCAACAGCAACAACATGCTTGTTGGCAACAACAACAACATGCTTGCTGCAAACAACAACAACAACGTGGCTGACAATGGAAACGGAAACTGCACGGCGGTGCTGCCACGTAGCAATGAGCATCGCTTGGCGAGCGCCGTGCTGGATATCTTTGAGGAGTGTGTGAGGGAGGCAAAGGCCGATGGAACGATCTTTCATGCAAACGCCGAGGAAAGCGAACTTGCAAAGCGGTGGAGGCAACAGAGGATTGATGAGCTCGATGTGTTGAGCCGGAGGCTAAGGTTGATCGTTGAGGATGCACCTGCCGCAGGGCACTAAAGTGAGATTTATTTTTGGCAGACATTCTTCCACCCTTTGCCGCTATGTATAGAAAGCTAGCTTACTGCGCTATGCTTATGTAGCTCGTTGCTCTGCTTGAGCCTTGCTTTAGCTGGTCTATCATGTTTTATGCCTATGTAACGTTGCTACGGATATTGTTGTCTAGTTTAATAATTCAATCATTCCATCATCGCAATAATACCTTGTGATTCTAGCACTACTGTTTATATAGTTTCCTGCTGTGGGTATTATTTTGAATTGCCACCAATGAGTAATGACAAGTAGTTCATGTAGATTAAGCCTTTTCAACTTTCTCCACTAGAGACTGGTGTAAGTTTCCATACAGACCTCTTCTCTTCTGATCCTTTTTTCTTAACCCAGCTCCATGCAATTTCACCTATCCCTTCACTGTAATATCTGAATTTAACCTGGCATAATGAGCATTAGTTGTGAACATTCACCGTAATATCTGAATTTAACTTGTCAGAAGGTGCTGCAATATCAGAAACATCAACCTTATGTTCCAACTCTAGAAATCTTTTGGCCTTTTTGTTTGGTTATCATGTGATCCTGTTGTATACTTTAGCAGATATATTGGGCAATATTGTTGTCCCTGGGTGGAATAGTTGCACTTGGTGTTCAGGATAAGTATGAACGTTGGTATTACTGGTTTCATTCAGATGAAGATTTTTGTATTTAAGTCTAATGACCACAATGATTATGTCAGATATTTATTGCCACCTGATTTAAGCCATATTTGGATTTCTTTTCTCTGATCATGCTTGTAAAAGTGGACAAGAAGCTATAGAAGCATTTCGGTTGTGTGGGTCGGACCAAGTGTCTTGTTTGTTGGAGTATTAGATAAATTGTCGGATGACATCTTTTCACCTGACTTGAGAACAAGCAGTAGAATTTATTCAGTCAACATTAGTCACTCTACATTCTGCGCCAGGCCTATCCCACCTGTGTGTCCTTAGCTTATTGTTTATATTTTGTTCATATATAGGTTACTTATAGAGGTAAACTGTATTATATTTTCAATCGTATCATTGGATAGCAAATTACATTGTGCTTCTTGCTGTATGCCACCTGGTGGTTGGTGATATGATGTGGTGGTGCTTGTCTGCACACTTGATAGGGTTCTAGGAGTTAATGAACTAGTCTCACTATGGAGGAAGCATTTAGCTCAACCAAATACCCAGTAATCATACTTGGAGAAGTCAGAAAGTGTGTAAATTTTAATGTCACACACCCCATTACGATTTCCATACTACATAGTGATGCCTGTGCATTGTTGTTACAGTACCTAAGATGGGTGCAGTTTGTAAGTATGACATGCTGGCTCTTATTTTAGGGGGCCAACATGGTTAGCTCAATGGTAGCAGAATACGAACCTTCATATCTGATTTGCTCATTTCATTTTAGGATATATTAAATAGTTACATCACTATTAGATCCATTTTTATTGTCAGATCCCATAATGAATTTTGTGCAATGCTTCAAGAAATACTACTACTAAATTTGTTTCAGAGAAGCATGTTCTCAGCATATATGCATATTTCCAGGGAACTTGTCTTCCTAAAACTTCTATGTTTGTAAGTTTGAACTAAGCCATATGTTGTTGAATCCATGGAGAATTTATTATAATTCCCTTTCCTTTTCGAAAGCATTGGCATGATCTCTGTTTGTGTGACCTGTATTTCTTTAGGTAATGTTGTTGGTGCAAGATTTGTTGCGAATTGATTCTTCCATTTCCACGAGAACTGGCTTTTGCAGATGTGTAGTACACATAAAGCTTTTGTAGTGATGGATGATTTCCCTTTTCCCAGTTTTTAGTATCTTTTCATATTGTGGTACCAACTATCAATTCCCAGTGGTTGCAGATCCATAACTAAATTCTTATTATTTGACTAGGTAATTTTTGCTGATGTGTTGGTTGTTATCTTAGTAAAGTGTAGTGTTGGTCTGGAGGCAGGAGACAACTATTATGTATAAACATAAACTGAACAATATTTTACATGTCAAAAAAAAAACTGAACAATATTTTAGGTAACTATTTATAAACATGTTATGTTACATTGTTGACAAAAGAATGACGGTTGATCTTTCTGGTCCTCTACAACTATATATCAAGTTAAATCTCTCAACACACCATGCCACATACTGGAGGTCTTTAACTCTAGTTGATTTTGCCCAAAATTCCTTCGATAGGACACATCTGTCAATCTGTGTGCATGTGCTACTAGCATGATCTACTGAAATAGGGAAATTATTTGTTTCCCTGAACTCATGTCATCGAAGGAGTCACCAGTTTGCAGTTTTGCTTTTTAGGAGTCTGTCAATGGAGCTAGCATGATTGAGTTGACCTATATTTGTGAAGTTTGCAAGTTCAAAAAAAAAAGTGTTGTATTTGCTGATTTTGTCAGATACATCTTTGGCTGTTGTATCTTTTGACGATATCACAAATTGAATTGCCAATTTTGCTTTCATGAGCACAGAGTGCAGATTACCGATATGAGGTCACAGAAATGAACTCAGTGCCGAGGTTCCGCAGATGCACAACTTCATGATTACTCGGATGCTCCCAGCTAAGATTTCCTGGATTAGCTTGGTCTGTCTTCGTCCTTGTTCCGGTCAGTGGCTTGACGGCGCCGCTAACTACATGCCTGGCTTTCGTTGCTAGAGGTAGCAGTATAATCATTGTGTTCAGTGACATAATTATTATACTAGTTCCAATTCTGAAGTAATACTCGGGAATTCTGGAGTAGTACTAAACATCAGAAATTCAGTTGGCACTAGGCACTAGTAGATAGGTAGCTAAATTCAAAAAGAAAAACTGGGCAAATTAACCTCTCAGTTGATCACTTGATTGGCATAATCGTGTTGGTTCACTTCTATAGCATGTTTACAATATACTACTGGATTAGCCTTTTCTTTGTCTGGGATTACACGTGCATTCACTAGTGCTGTAATCATGAACTGCCATGACATATCTCCCGGGCGAAAACATAATCAATCATGAACTGCCATGACATTCCTCCCGGGCGAAAACATAATCGTTGTCGAATCATTCCGCCTTCAGAAACCCGAAAGTAATCGGCGGGAAACTATAGACTAATGGTAATGCAGATTCTTCTGGTTCGTCGGGCGATGATGATTTGAGGATTTTTATTGGTGGGGTTATACACAAAAAGGTAGGAATGAGCTTTATACACAAAAAGCAAAACGTACGATGAAGAGTTTCAGCCGAAAGCAAAAGCTTATTCACTTATTTTTTGCCAATGCTCTCAGCTTTCTGATCAGGTCTGGCTGAAACTCCATTTGCGTCAAGCAAAACCATGACTCATATTGGACTACTGGAAATGACAACTAGCATTGATAAGCTGCTAGTTCTATGGCTTACTGGTGCGCGTTATTGCAAAATGTGAAGTGGCTGTGTTAGATCAGAGATACAGAAACAGTCAAAACAGACACGAACAACATAGATCTTTGTCAAAACCGGAAGTTGCATCAAGATCATTCGACCTTCCTTTCCACCTTAACTTTACATTTTCCATCTCGATGTTTATAAACCTTGGGTGCAAGAACCACGGATTGCACAAGTTAGATTGGTCTCAAAGGTTCTAAAGGTCGATAGCATGAATCATATACTCCAGCGGGAGAAAAATTGACCAAACAGACCTAACACTATCATAGTAGTAGTACCATGTCACCACCTCTCCGATTTTGGCTGATCATAGCCTTTACCCCGACCAACGAACAAGCTCCCATCTTCGTTTTCCTTGTTTGCAAACAGCTTAGTTTGACTGTCTCGAAAAACGCCAAGGTGGCTTAGCTTTTCTTGTCTTTGCTTAGCTAGAGCTACACTAGAAAAAAAAAATCTCCCAACCCAAGCCGTTCTTCGTTTTCTTTTCTCTTCACCTTTCGTCCGCCTGCGCCGCCTTGATCCACTGAACTCGACCTGTCAGGGACCCCAGCCAACACCGAGCTGCTGCCATTGCTCATTGCTTTCCTCTCAGTGTACATTCTCTGTACCCAAACCACCCAGCCGCGTCATGTATGCGATGTACGATGCACCATTTCAGTATGAATAGTCTTGCACGTAGAGTAGTACTGCAATGCTGCTGCTTCCGTTTCCAAACAAAAATGTTTTGATAGGATGAAATAGTCTATTGTCAAAACATCTTATATCTAGGAATGAAGGTAGTACTAGATTCTTTGTTTGTTTGACAATTGCTCACTGATCAGCCTGAAACTGATGTACCAACAGATATAACTTTTTTTTGGTTGACATGGACAGATATCACATGTTGATCATGCACGGTTCAGACTGTTAAAGTCGTATTGTCTAGGAGGAACGGTCGTACCCTTTGGGTAGCCGGGTTCGTGTTTATATTGGTAAGGAATAGCCCCATTGCATGGCATATACAGAGTTGGATACGTATACGGTGGTGTACTACACCATATGTATACGTATCGATATTACATCTCTAATATCCCCTTAATCTAGACCTGGGAGAGGTTTAGATTACGCTTAAACTCATCTAATTTCTTTACACATAAAACTTTAGTAAAATCATCTGCAAGTTGATCTTTGCTGGATATGAATCTGATATCAAGCTGCTTGCTAGCAACCCCTTCTCGAACAAAGTAAAAGTCTATCTCAATATGTTTTGTACGAGCATGAAAAATGGATTAACAGACAAGTAGGTGGCACCAAGATTATCACACCATAGACAGGGTTTCTCCTTGAGTGAGATACCAAGTTCACGAACAAGAGATTCAACCCAAATCAGCTCAGCGGTGGCATTGGCAAGAGCTTTGTATTCTGCCTCTGTGCTGGATCTGGACACAGTAGGTTGTTTTCTGGCACTCCATGAAATAAGATTGGGACCAGAGAATATAGCAAATCCACCAGTAGAGCGTCTATCATCTAAATCACCAGCCCAGTCTGCATCTGAATAATCACTAAGAAGGATGGAATTTGACCTTTTAAAGGTAAGACCAACCTTTCTCGTGCCATGAATATACCTCAAAATTCGTTTAACAACCGTCCAATGTGTAGTAGTAGGAGCATGGAGATACTGACAAACCTTATTAACTGAGAAAGAAAGATCAGGTCTAGTCAGTGTCAAATATTGAAGTGTCCCAACAATACTCCTGTAATGTGTCACATCCTCAGGGCCTAACGAAGATCCATCTGTCAAATTTAGTGTATTTGTTGTAGAAAGAGGTGTTGGGCATGGTGTACATGAACTCATACCAACATGGTGTAGTAGATCTGCAGCATATTTCTCTTGATTTAAAAGCAACCCATCGATTGTTTGTGTACCTCAATGCCAAGAAAATAATGAAGGTCGCCAAGATCCGTAAGACCAAAATCTGAACTCAAATGATGTAGTAGAGTTGTAATAGCCGAATCAGAAGAACTGGTAACAATGATGTCATCAACATAAATCAGAAGGAACATTGTGAGCTCTGACGTATGATAAAGAAATAATGAAGTATCAGCCTTTGTCGGAAGAAAGCCAAGAGTATGTAACTTGGAACTTAGACGAGAGTACCAAGCTCTAGGTGCCTGTTTCAAACCATATAAAGCTTTATCAAGTTTGCAAATATAGTTTGGAGCAGAGGAAGACTCAAAACCAGGTGGTTGCTTCATGTAAACCTCCTCTTCCAGAACACCATGTAAAAACGCGTTCTTGACGTTTAGCTGCCGTAAGCTCCATCCTCTAGAGACTGATATAGATAGAACGAGTCTGATTGTAGCAGCTTTAACGACTGGACTAAAAGTATCTTCATAGTCTATACCATATCGTTGCTTAAATCCTTTTGCAACAAGACGTGCCTTGTACCTGTCCAGAGTACCATCAACACGTTTCTTGATCCGATACACTCACTTGCAGTCAATGATATTTTTATTTGAGCTTGGTGGAACAAGATGCCAAGTGTTGTTAGCAAGGAGAGCATCATATTCCTCTTGCATAGCTTGCTTCCAATTTGACTCAGCTAAAGCCTCAGTGAGTTTTGTAGGTTCCCCTGTAGAAGTAAGCAAAGCATACCTAACAGTGCCATCAGTATATTTTTTCGGGTTGCGTATACCTTTTTGAAGACGAGTTTGAACTCCAGATGGAACCGTAGTAACAGGTGGAGCAGAGGATTCATGATGATCAGTAGTGGCAGCTGCAGGTACCGAATCAGGGACATGCGGTATGGGCGACGAGGCCGCCTCGTCGGCTCTAGGAAGCATGCGCGCGGGCAGAGGAACATGCGCGGGAGAAGTACCACTACCACCAGGTGCTGTCGGCGGGGAATCCAACGAAGATTCCTGCTGAAAATCATCCTCGGGATCACTGCTAGTGCTGTTGTTTGCTGTCGACAGATTCTCCTCATCTGTATCATTATTTGATATACTAGTTTCAGCATTGTCTTGAGGATTATGCATAGGATCTGTTTGTGGACTTGTAGGAGCCTCTTCAGCAATAACCTGGGGAGGAACAAACTGCAGATAATGGTCATTAGTATGCACACCCCTATCAGTACATGTCGAAGATGGGTTATCTTGTGGAAGAAGAAGAATCTCCTCGCGCAAACGGTGACCAGCGTTGGGATGAAGAGAGGCAAAAGGAAAGATATTCTCGTCAAAGACAACATCTCGAGAAATATAGACGCGACCAGTAGACACGTCAAGACATTTAACTCCTTTGTGGCGAGGGCTGTAACCAATAAAAACACATTGTTTGGAACGAAAAGAAAGCTTGTGTTTGTTATATGGACGAAGATTGGACCAGCAAGCACAACCAAAAACTCGAAGAGACTCATAATTAGGTTTAACTTGGAGTAATTTTTCAGTGGGGGTCTCATAATTGAGTACTTTGGTAGGAAGCATATTGATAAGAAAAGTGGCAGTAATAAAGGCATCATCCCAGTATTTGAGAGGCATAGACGCATTGGCAAGTAGAGAAAGGCCTACTTCGACAATGTGACGGTGTTTGCGTTCAGCAGAACCGTTTTGTTGATGAGCATGTGGACATGATACATGATGAACAATGCCTACACGTTGGAAGAAACTATTAAATTTTTCATATTCACCACCCCAATTTATTTGCATGGTGAGAATTTTGCGACCGAATTGGCGCTCAACATATTGTTGAAAATCAAGAAACACTTGATACACTTCAGAACGTTTCTTAAGCAAATAAATCCAAGTAAACTTGCTAAAATCATCAATGAAGCTTACATAATATGAATGTTTGCCTATAGAGAGAGGAGCTGGACCCCATACATCAGAAAAGATCTGTTCCAAAGGAACTGTAGACATACTAGTGGAAACAGGGTATGGTAGCTGATGACTTTTGGCCTGTTGGCATGGATCACATATGTAAGGATTTATTGCTGGGGAATATAAAAGTTTATGCTTCCTAAGAATTTGATGAACAATAAAAGAAGATGGATGGCCTAGACGACAGTGCCATGTAGAGGATGAAGGCTTGACGGTGACAAGAGCATGCTTGGAGGACTCCGAAGACACTGGAACTAGAGGATATAAGCCACCATGACAAGGACCTCTAAACACGATGCGCTGCGTTTCCTGATCCTTAATCAAGAAAAAGAATGGGTGAATTTCCATATAACAATTGTTCTCTAGGCTAAGCTTATGAGCAGAAATTAAACTCATGGATCCATCAGGAACATGTAAAATATCACAAAGTTGCATAGTACTATCAGGGGTGTGCAAAATAGAATGACCAATATTAGCAATATCCATACCTTGTCCACTAGCATTATTAACTTGATCACGGCCTTGATAGGGTTCATGAACCTGGAGTTTGTTGAGTTGACCAGTGACATGAGTTGTAGCGCCAGTATCTAAGTACCAGTTTGTGTCAACTCCATAAGCACCTTTTGTCTCCTTTGGTGGCCTATCCTCATCATCATCATCACCATACCGCCACCAACACTCATCAGCCGGGTGGCCCTCCTTCTTGCAGATTTGACAAAAAACATCGTCCTGCCATGGAGTAGCACGCCTGTCCTTGCGCCCCTCTTTCGGGTGACGATCCTGACGGGGACGTTGCTGTGGCGGCTGCTGAGGAGGTCGTTGTGGACGTGGCTGTTGCAGGTGAGGAGGCATATATGGTGCCATGAAAGGTGGAAGTGGGTACGGCTGCTGATATGGAGGCATATAGGGCGTCGGTTGCTGATACGGGGGCATGTAGGGGGCCTGCGAGGAAGGCATGTAGGGCGCCGGCGGTGGAGGCATGTAGGGCGCCGGCGGTGGAGGCATGTAAGGTGTCGGCTGATATGACTGATACGGTGGCATATATGGCACTGGTGTCGGTGGCCTTGGCAGACTTCCCCCATAGCCAGGATTCGGGACACGCGGTGCGGCATTAACAGAGGACATGAACGAGCCTGAAACCTGGCCAGTGGTGAAGAGCATGGCATCACGACTCTCATAAGACAACAGCTGAGAGCACATATCATTGAGGGGAGTGGAAGGCACGACTTTGAGGACCGCAACAAAGCCATTATAGGAACCATCAAGTCCATTCATAATATAATCCCTGAGTTCATCATCATCAACGGTTTTACCCGCCGTGGCAAGTTTAGATGCAAATCCTTTCATCTTGGTGATATATTGTTGAACGGTCATGTCGAGTTTCTTGGTATTGGTAAGAGCACCACGAAGGTTGGAGACCCGCGACTTGGACTGAGACGAGAATAGGTCATGGATAGCACGCCAGACATCAGCAGCATGAACGATGCCATAGACATGAGAGAGGATATCATCGGAGAGAGAATTCACGATGTAGCTCACAACTTGCTGATCACGGGTAATCCAGACATCATAGGCAGGGTTGAAAACTTGTATCTTTTTCTTGTCAGCATTCTCTGCATCGAGGAACTCGGGCGGCGCCAGATCCGATCCTTCAAGCAAGCGAAAGGGCTTTTGGAAAATCTGACTATGGAAATTGTTCTAGGAGGGAGAGATCTTGATCGTGGGTTGTTGGTCGTCGGAAAATTGGGAGAGCACGGCGGCGACGAGGCAGGGTGCCGGCGTCGGCGGCAGCTAGAACGAGCTCGGAAGAGGGAGGCCTGATACCATGTTAAAGTCGTATTGTCTAGGAGGAACGGTCGTATACTTTGGGATAGCCGGGTTCGTGTTTATATTGGCAAGGAATAACCCCATTGCATGGCATATACAGAGTTAGATACGTATACGGTGGTGTACTACACCATACGTATACGTATCGATATTACATCTCTAATTCAGACGAGCTAGCAGAGCGGTGGTACAAAGTACAGACCAATTGTCAATCAGCAGGGCATCTATGTCTCTCCAAGCCGTGCTGCAATTATTTGGTGACTGCGTGTTTGAGAATCTCTTGGGTCCGTTCTGCTTCTGGCAAATGCTCATGCGCAACGGTTCATATCTTGTAATAATATCGCGATTTGTCTTGTAAGGATACTATGTTTGCCAATGTATATCCCGACGGAATCCCTTGGATTCTAGTCTAGGAATATAATGGGGAGGACGACTGATTCGTTAGATGGACAGCGATGTTTAGATGGCCATGGCCATAATGTGCCGCATGGACGGGAATGCCATCCGTCTATCTGCCCTTCTTCGTAAATACTATCTAGACTTCAATCTTCGTGAGCAACTGGAACCATCAAACTTGAATGTCAATTGTCCTCCTAAAGGCTATAGCTATGTTTTTTTAAGAAAAAAAACGATTCCCAAGTTTCGAAGAAGACATGCCACTGGAAAGCCACTCCGCCTAAAGAGTTTCGTTCTTATCCGGTCTATATTCGCATTCTGCCTAGGCATTACACCGGGTCATGACAATTAGAAGAAGGTTTCTAAGTGTGCAAAAATCATGACAACTAGAAGGAGGTTTCTAGGTGTGCAATGACATTTTCTATGATATAATCCAGCAGTTCATTCTTAGTGGATCCTTATACATAGTGTACCCCTTCTCCACCCCCTTCCGCCTGAAATGGATGAAGTTACAATATATCTATTCCTAGTGTTATTCTTCAAACAAACAGATGAAGAAGGAAGAAGTTGAAAGAAGACTGGCCAACTGAGAAGAGCGCACGCGTGCGCGGGGTGGGGGGAGGGGGGGAGGAGATGAGAAAAGATTGCTCAACTTTCCCCTTTAACTGAGGTAGTGCAAGTTATACATATTTTACTCTACGAGAAAACAAAGGTGCCAAAATTAACATGAACAAAACTAAAAGAAGTATGGAGGCATATAGCCCACACTATAACAACCTGACACAGACCAAACCTCCTACAAGGTTGGCCACACACTATGCACCTGCCAATTTTGCATCTGCTTAACTTGTGTTCAATGGTTAACTAATGTGGCTAGTTTTCTTGTAGCACTTAACCTTATATGCTTGGGGTGCTCTAATCGGGTAAACCCAACATGAGCTATTATTACTTAGGTGCATACCCATAATCCACTTGTGGTGCTCTATGTCCCCAAACAATATGATTCTATTCATCCATAGCATCCCAAGATTACACTTGCAGTTAAATCCAATTTAGGTAGCTTGGTTATTACACACACTTTCTGTGAAGGGGGTAAGGTGCACTTCCTATATTTTTTCACTGTGTTTTCGATAACTCTTCTAGAATATATCTCGCCAAAAATTTGGTCATGACCAAACCTATTCCTTTCCATCGGCTTGCTCTTTTCTTTATGTCACAAGTGTGAGACCGTATGGCAATGGGTACCCGACCCCCACGAACTCGACGAGTACCGGCATCGAGCATGGGAGGGTTTGGTTAAAAAACCATGAGTCTACTTGTTGGTAAAAATCTAGTCTCGTCGGGTCTAGCGGAGGCGGGTATGGGGGTAGCAAACCCGCATACCCGTTTACTGCATCTAGAGGCCCTTGCCATTGAATCGTTCCCCCACACAACAACCTAACCGACTAGACTTAACACTTCACGACCCACGATCATGACTTGAGGCCAGGGCCACGATTCCCCTCATGTAAAAAACGACGTCCCGATTCCACACCTCCGCATCCTCGTCCCCCTCCCCTATCCCCTCTCACACCGCTGTCGCTCACCTCATGCGCACCGCCTCAACGAGCCCATGAATCCTCGTCCCCACTCTCTTCTACAACCCTATAGCGTTGCGCCACCGCAATTCCTCGACTCCTCATCATGCCGCGCCCCTCTATTTTGCAGACCACTGCCCCTCTCTCATGCAGTGTCGCGCCCCTCTCTCTTGCTCCCTCCACCGTCCACCTCTCTCCTGCAATGTCGCGCTGCTGCAAGGTCCTCGTCCCTCCGCGCCGCGACCAAGTCCGTCGCTGGAACACGGGTACCCGTCAGTTCTAGCAAACCTGACCGGGTGCGGGTCTGGTGGCTATCTAGACCCCACAGTGGGTATGGGGGCGGGTGGCGGGGGTAGGGAGAAGGGTCGGGTCCGGGTATGGGGTGTCAAACCCGACGGGTGCCATACGAAAGTGTGAGCTTGCCTATGTGAGGAAATATGTATTAGGAGGTGGTTTGTACAACAAACATGGTGAGCCCACTACCACCGATGTGATGAGCACAATGTTCTTTTAGGATCGAGTTGTGTTTGTTCTTTAAAGGAACATACAAACCACTCAATTATATTTGTATGGATCACTAACACATGCTATAAGAAGGGTTTCATGGGAGAGTTGGGGGCCAAAGCCAGACATTATTTTCTACATAGCAATGAAATATCGATATATGATGACTAGAGGGGGTGAATAGGAGTTAACGAAAATAAATGCAATCTAAAAAGATTTGCAGAAGTTTCACGCAGATTGCAATTATATCAGGTTGATGATCTTAATAGATAATCACAAGATGAAGCAAAAAAGCAATATGAGGACGAATAAAACAACATAATGCTTCAACCAACATAATGGATCAAACAACACAATGAAAACATATATGAAAGTAAAGGCAAAATTAAAGGAGACGAGTCACCTGATTTGTTTCCCGGAGTTCAAGATGTTGGCACCAACTCTACGTCTCTTCTTGGAGAGGCACCTATGCACACATGCACCCTAGTTCATAGACATCACCATCGAACCATAAGCGTCACCCGCTTGTGTACGATCATCACCCACTCACAAACTAAACCTTATTCTCTGTTAGCCAAGCTCCACCCCCTAGGCCTTCACAAACTTTCCGCAGGAAATCCACACACTGGATGCTTGATGACGACACCTAACCATCTAGGAGAAGACAACCAAACTCAATGCTCCACTTTTCGATGGATAGGAACTAAGTGTGAGAGACGTGAAGGGGAAACTCGACATATAAGATCGTTAAGATCTTTGAATTAAGCCTAGTTTCGCAAACCCTGCCCATTAGGGATCAGATGCTATTTATAGGCGCTTTGAGAATCTAGAAGTTGGGATAATGGTATACGTGTACGGACAAGTGTAACAACTAGTCTCCATGTGAGCTTTTCCTTAACTGAGGTTGTCCTCATCAACTACTGTTGTGCAAGTGGGCATCAATCACCTAGAGCTTTAATCATGGCCACGAAACCCTAACTTCTTAGCGTTAGATTTTTCACCACATGAGGTGATAGATTCAACATTGGTTTACTAGGTGATGGCCTCTCCTTCAACCACATGTGTTCAAGATAGAGTCTGAAGTTGAAAAAGGCGAACGATACCTCAAGAGATTTGTGATACATGTAAAAAGTATGCATGAACTTTGTAGTTTATTGTGTTAAAATCCTTAATAATTATGAACTTTATTATATTTATAGGGACCAACCTACTAATATTTACAAAAGTGTATAATTTCTTGTTTTACACTTTTTATGTAGGAATTATACAAATATAGAAGGAGATCCCTCATTATGTAGAAACTGAGAGTTTCCTAAAATCTATCTCTACAGAAAAGTTTTTAAAGATGACATCAAACACAAAAACATTCAACATGAAAGTTGATGGAAATTTTATGCCAATGCTTACTGATATAAAATACGTCTAAAATAGACTTTCTATGCGACCTGTAGACCCTGATTACTGAAGGATCCACAAGCATTTTCGGGATTCCGAAATTCTGTGACGTGACTGACTTAAACTCCTTCCATACTTGATGGATTCGGCCAAGCCACGACTCTATAGGATCATGTGCGATAGAGGGAAGGCCTAGGAAGGTTTTAGAGGTGCGCAAAAGCCCTTTGATCAAATGGCATCAATATCATGGCCTAGATTGCATATCTAACTCTATATATTGATGGGGAACCCTGCTTATGAAGGCACGAAGCAAAAGCCACGAAAATGCTTCCCCTTGGCATCATCACCAAGGAAGAAGGAGGGCCAAGGGTCCTCCGCCCTCCTTGGTGGCCGAAGTGCCGCCGCTGTCATGGCCGTTGTCTTCACCATCTCCTCCATCATCGGGCTACTTCTTCTCTCCATCAACCACTCCCTCAAGCTACTGAACTTTGTAATGTATCCCTGTTATGAGTAGTTATCCATGTTATTGAGGGCATATGATGGATTGGTTATGATTTGTATATAATATGCTATGAGTATTTGGTCAAGTTTTATGTTTTGATGTGGTTCTACGATGGTAATATGCGAATGTCGACTGTATGTTACTTCACCCATATGAGCTCATAGGTTTGCGCCTTGGTGTAATTAAAGGGAGTATGGATAGAAACATCGTCAAGATCTTTAGAGTTGCATTATGAGGGTTTATATAATCGGGGACCTCAAAACTTAAGGCAAATGGTTGAACATTTATGTCTTAATAAATCCCTTGTTTGCTCATGTGTAACCTTGGGACCAACCATTAGGGGTGTAGTTTCTCATGCATGGCTGCACCTATTTTAGGCTTCGTCCAATGAGAATAAAATTTGACAAGATGCTTACCATACTATTCTGTCAATAGTTATGCCATGAAGTCTATGCCGTCCTCGGGAACGTTTGTCTCACATAAGAACATACCTTGAGCTTGTATTATTGCTGCAAAAAGGACTGAGCTTTCTCTCAAAAAATCACTTAGTTTCTTCCACATTTAGTTTCTTGCATGTCTAGTCTCTTGCATGTTTAATTTCATTTTTAAACCATTCCAAAGCAATCATCCTAATTTATTTAGTTTGTTTAGTGCATAATTAGAATAGTGACACTCTAATTTGAAAGAATAAATACTTATATCTTCTGCTCCTCGTGAGATCGATACTAATACTTATACATCGAAGATTTCAACAATCCCCTAAACTTTTGGATATCAATTTGTAATGACAGGGTATTACTTGTTGGGAAAAGATATTGGGTTGAGTTGAACGCACACAAAAAGTTTTGAGTTCAGCCTTGAAGATCACCCCCTTAATATGGTTGTTCCTATGATGACTCAAAGATATAGATAAGACATTATAGTCTTCATCTTGTTCTCTTCGAGTCTTCATGCATGCTAGAAATGCTGCTTGCTTCAAGGCAACGTTTGCACCTTTCATGCTTCAATACATACAGTCTTCAACGGTGTTTATTTGTCCATCCTCAAGCACACCTGATATGATTCATGCATTCGTTTGTGTGATCTTAAAGGTCTTTTTTGAGGGTTCATCTTAGTGATGTGAAACAACCTTTCTGGGGTTGTGTTCCTATGCAAACTTGATATAATTTATGAAAAAAATGAAAACTGACCAGGACTAGCCCTTGGTGGTAATGATATAGTAGAAGCGCGACTAGCGTGAGAATTCTAGAAATTCGTCCCTGACAAGAATCAAACTCCGGTCGCTAGGGTGTGCCACGTGACCCAACGATTGGGCTAATGCCCCATTCTCACTTGATATAATTTATTAGTACCTTAATCGTATAATTAATCATTTGAAACCCATTATGGGGATACTAGAGATGCTCTTTCAAAAAGAGGTTAGGTGTTGCCAACGAGGCGTTGTATTCAATCTCCCAGATCAAAATCAAGTGGTGCTCATGTGATACAATTTTCTTTGTCCATGTTTTGGTACATATTTGCAAGAGAATGCATAGAATGTGGTCAAAATTGACCATGAGCATATGACCAACCATCCAACTATTCGATGTGTTCGCAAATATCCATCTCGCGGTTTCAAATGATCTGATTAACTTGCTTTGTTGCCATGTTCATTGGTGTTATTGTATTGGGAACGACAGTGCCTAAACAGGCTAGATAGAGGTGTGGGGAAACAGCAGGAAAGCTATCAACGGCGTCCACATGCGGGATTGGGTACGAGCGAGTATAGCGAGATACAGGAAGTACCCAGGTTCGGAGCCCTCGTGTGAGGTAAAGGTCCTACTCCTGCCGATCTAACTATGGATGGTATACAGGATACACTTGCTCCTCGAGCTGCATGGACTAGCTACCTCTTAAATGCTCAACCCTTGCTACGAGAGCATTTCCCCTCCTTATATAGGCAGGGGGCAACAGTCTCACTGGCCAGACCGGCTGGCGGGTCCCACAGGCGGGTCCTAGCCGGCTAGTCATCTACAGTACCCGGTAGTGTACGTCTTATAGAAGGTACGCGCCGTGCGGCTCGTCGTGGGCACAGTGAACGTCGTGCGAGCCTGTCGTCAGCAACCGACCATTGTGCCCGCGCCAGCCACAAAGTCTTCGGCATGTTCTCGTAGTGGTGTGTCTTGTCGCTGTACCAGGGCGTACTGTGCACTGTGCAACACGTCGCCCTGCCTATGTCTTGTCGCTGTACCAGGGCGTACTGTGCACTGTGCAACCTTGTCGTAGTGGTGTGTCTTGTCGCTATGACCGTGTAGCCGGATCCATGTCTTGACGCCCTTCCTTGTTCCAGCTACCAGCCGGTAGCCGGAACCACGCGCCCATGTCCGGCTAGGATTTGTTAGCCGGGCGTGAGCTGTCTACCTTTATTCTTGTCTGGCCAGGCTACCCGGGGGTCATCCCCCCGACACTAGCTCCTGAGCACGTGTGGATTTTGCCCCTTAGGTGAATTGTGCGTGCGCTCCCTCTTGCATTTGAACTTTCATCCGGCTGAACTTCCTTTAGTCGGAGGACTACTGATTCCAGTGGGGGTGCGCCAGCGCACCCACTGGGTGTAACCCCCAAGATTCGGAGTTCTTGATGAAGACAAGGACTTCGAATCTTCTCTCCTTCTTTTCTTCGAACTTTACTTCCTTCCGGCTAAGCACCTTTAGTTGTATAGGTTGACCTTGCTTAACCAACCGGACAACCGCAACCAACAGTGGGGGTGCGTAAGTGCACCCACTGGGTGTAGGCCCCGAGATTCAGAGTAGTTGTCGAAGCCAAGTGCTTCGAATCTTTTCTTCTTTTCCTTTGCTCTTGCCCATGCCCTCACCTGAGTCCGAATGTCCGACTAAACTCTTTTAGCCAGTCAGAACTACATGATTCCACTGGTGGCACACGAGCGCACCCAGTGGGTGTAGCCCCCGAGATTCGGAGCGCTTGGCAAAGGTAAGGACTTCGAATCTTCTCTTCTTTGCTCTTGATGGCCGGTTCAGTGTAGTCGTGCAAAACAATCATATAGATAGATTTGTTTTAATATAATAGTCGGTTAGTATGTACATTTTAACCGACTAAGGACTTCGGTTTGTTTCAAAAACTAGCTTGCGCTTCTCTAGACACTTAGTCATTTTCCCGTGCGCTCTGTTGTTTACGCTGTGTCCTTGCCAAGCAACCGGGTTGCGGTCTGGATTCGGAATCGAAGGGGGAACTGACAATACATTGCACACAGTACTGGAGGCTTAGTAGCCGGAAAATCTCAAACTAGGCATGAGGCTGGAACGTCCAATCTGTCGTATTTTTTGCCATTTTTCATGTGGGGTGCCTCGGGCTTTTGCTCTTGCTAGCCAGACAGCCGGGTTGCGGTCTGTAGCTGAGAAGAAGAGTGGGCCTCTAACACCATCGCACACTACTTAGTCGGTTTATAGAATTAGTGAAGGAAATATGCCCTGAGAGGCAATAATAAAGTTGTTATTATATATTCCTTATACACGATAGATGTTTATTTTGCATGCTATAATTGTATTGATAGGAAACATCAATACATGTGTGTTTAATAAACAAAAAGGGGTTCCTAGTTATGCCTCTCTTATAGACTAGCTTGTTGATTAACAAGATGATCAAGGTTTCCTGATCATGGACATTGGATGTTGTTAATAACAAGGTCATAGCATTTCTGAAATGATGTGATGAACATTCATCCGAAGTATAGCATTACGATCAAGTCATTATGTTTATATTGGTATAACATCATACGAAGTAATCTTTATCCTTAGACCATGAGATCATGTTAATTGCTAACACCGGAAGAGTATCTTGATAACATCAAACGTCACACCGTAACAGGGTGACTATAAAGATGGGTTCAGTACTACGAAGGTGTTATGTTGAGGCTCATGGATCAAGAGTGGAATTTGTCAATCCATATGACGGATAGATATACTCTGGGCCCTCTCGGTGATATCACATTAGGATAGCTTGCAAGCAAGTGATGTGATCACTAGAATGTTATATCACGGGAACGAGAAAAGAGTGCATGTCGGTAACGAGATCAAACTAGGTATAGAGATACCGATGATCGAATCTCGGACATGTAATATATCGAGAGACAAAGGGATTTAGTTACAAGCGTTAAAGGTTCTCACGATCACAGGAGTCATTGTTGAATGTGTAGGAGTCAGTACGGATCTCCAGGTCCCGCTGCTGATTATTGATCGGAGAAGGGTCTCGATCATGTCTGCATTATTCGCGAACCGTAGGGTGGCACACCTAAGAGTTACCGGACACCATTTTGGAGCATATATGTTTCAGACGAAAGAATTGCAAAGTGCAGGAATTGTTTCAATAGAAACCAGAAATTGTTTCGGGTGAAATTGCAGAAGGTGGTTCTGCATGTGATATTGAAATATTTCAAGGGGCTATATGTGAATGTTTTTTAATTAAAGTAATTAACAAAATTCTGAATAAATTTAATAAAAAGAGTTTTATTAAATGAGACAGCATTAAATTTGGAGAAATTTAATGCATTTAAAGTGGAGACTTTAAAAGGGAATGTGAAGAGGCATTTTAATGTGGAGGAGTTACCACCACATGAATGGGGGAGGTGAGGGGTCACCTGTTGGAGATATGCCCAAGAGGCAATAATAAAGTGGTTATTATCATGTCTTCACACTTATGATAAATGTTTACATACCATGCTATAATTGTATTAACCGGAAACATTAATACTTGTGTGATTTGTAAACTAAAATAAGAGTCCCTAGTAAAGCCTCTTGTTAAACTAGCTTGTTGGTTAATATATGATCATTGTTTCCTGATCATGAACATAGAGATGTTATTAACAACAGGATCATATCATTAGGAGAATGATGTGATGGACATACTCCTATAGATAAGCGTAGCATAAAGATCAAGTCATTTCAATAGTTCAATTGCTATATGCTTTCTGATACATAGTAACCTAATTCCTTCGACCATGAGATCATGCATATCACCTTTACTGGATGGATGCTTTGATGTCATCAAACACCACACCGTAACAGGGTGGCTATAAAAGTGGCATTGAGTGTTCGGAAAGTATTGGTTGAAACACATGGATCAAGAGTGGGATTTGTCCATCCATATGACGGATAGATATACTCTGGGCCCTCTCGGTGAAATGTCATCCAATTAGCTTGCAAGCATGTGACTTGGTCACAAGGGATCACATATCACGGGAACGAGAAAAGAGTACTTATCAGTAACGAGGTTGAACTAGGTATGCAGAGATACCGACGATCATAACCTTGGATAAGTAACATATCGTGAGACAAAGGGAAATTGGTATCGTATGTAAGTGGTTCATTCGATCGCAAAGTAATCGTAGAAATATGTGGGAGCCATATGAATTTCCAGATTCCTCTATTGGTTATTGTTCGGAGAAGTGTCTCGATCATGTCCGCATAATTCACGAACCGTAGGGAGACACACTTAAGGATTCGACGTTGTTTGAGTAGTTATGGTATTATGAGAAAGAGACCGAATGTTGTTCGGAGTCTCGGATGGGATCCGGGATATCACGAGGTGATCCGGAATGGTCCGGAGAATAAGATTCATATAAGGAAAGTCCCGTTTCGGAGTTCGGGAATGATTCCGGTGTTTTCATCGGGGATATTCTAGAAGGTTCCGGATTGTCCGGCACTCCGGGGGGGAAGGGGTACATGAATGTGTCATTACATATTGGAATGATTGCATCATGTACTAAGTGTTCTTGCTGTCCCAAATATAGGATTAAATTGAATCCTAAAACAGAAAAGTCAAATGTCCAGTTTGAAAGTCAAACTGCCAAAACAAGAAACTGTGGGAAACAAGCAAGAGGAGTTGGAACCAACCTGGAGGAGGAGTTGGACTCCTCCAGGCCGGCGCCCAGCCCTAGGCCGAGTTGGGGAGGGACTCCCTCCCTCCCCTGGCGCGCCCACACCCTCCCACCTATATAAGGAGGGGCAGGGCTCCCCTCCTAGACACACAAGTTTCCTATCCTCTAAACTAAACCCTAGATCTAGACCCCGGTTTAGAGCTATTCGGTTTAGAGCCTTCTAATTGGTTTAGAGCCCTCTAATTGGTGTGTCTAATTACTAGACCACTAATAGCCTCTCTCATAAGCTCCACCATACTCGCACCGGCTTAAGGCGAAGCCCTGCGGGATTTCCCCTCTACCTCCGGTACCACGCCGTTGTGCTGCCGGAATCGCGAGGAGAGTGCTACAACCTCCGCTGCCTGCTGGAACAAGGGAGAGGAAGGTCTTCGTCGAGTACCGAACGTGTGACCGACTGCGGGAGCGCGGCGCCGGAAGGATCGTCTACGCGATCTTGAGATCGGAAAGAGTACGACTACATCACCCACGAGAATCTGCTCTCGTTAAACACTTTGGAATCTTCGAGGGTGAGTTATTCCATCGACTCGTTGCTACAATCTAGTAGATAGATCTTGGCTTGTTTGTTTGTATGCGATAGAAAATTTTTGTTTTCCATGCTACGAACCCCTACAGTGGTATCAGAGCCGTGTCTATATGTAGATCTGTTGCACGAGTAGAACACAATGGTCATTGTGGGCGTTGATGCTTTTATTGTAGATTGCTTTTTGTGTACTTTGCATCTTGCGGTATGATGGGATGAAGCGGCCCGGGCTAACCTTACATGACATCGTTCATGAGACTTGCTCCACGCTTGACATGCAACTCGTTTTGCATAAGTGGCTTTGCGGGTGCCTGTTTCTCCTAGCATAGTAAAGATCCAATTTACAACAGGTGATCAACAATGCTAGTATCAATGTTGTGGTTCTTGTTCGTAAGTTAGAACGACACTTATGGAAAGCCCCAAACCACGTAAAATATGCAAAGAAAGTAGAAGCGTCTAACTTTGTTTTGCAGGGGTGTGCAGTGATGTGATATGGCCATGATTGTGATTATATTTGATGTATGCAATGTTCCTTATTGTAAGTTGGCAACCGGCAGGAGCCATATGGTTGTCTTTAATTTCTGTTAAGACCTGCGTGTCTATTCAAAATAGTTGTAATAGTTGAAGCTGGTGGACGACAACCATGGAGAAGCGTCATTGACCTTGATGCTATGCCGGTGATGATGGAGATCATATTCGTGCTTGAAGATGGAGATCGGAAGCACAAAGAAGAAAGGCCATATCATATCACATATTATGAATTGCATGTGATGTTAATCCTTTATGCATCTTGTATTGCTTAGTAGACGACGGTAGCATTATAAGATGATCCCTCATGCACATAAATTTCAAGTCTAAAGTGTTCGCCCTTAGTTAGCACCGTTGCTAAAGCTTGTTGCTTCGAAGCACCACGTGATGATCGGGTGTCTTTGATTCCACGGGTGAATACAACGTAAGCAAGCCAGATTTGCTTATGCGGTAGCTAAGGTTTGATCTTGACGAGCCTAGCATGTACAGACATGGCCTCAGGAACACGGATCGCCGAAAGGTAAAACATGAATCATATAGCAGATATGATGAACATGTCGATTGTTCGCCATTGAAGCTATATCAATTCTCGTGATGATCGGTTTTGATATGGGGGATTTGGTTCGTGTGATCACTAAAACAATGTGAGGGATATTGTTTTGAGTGTGAGTTCACCTAGATTAATTTAATTATTAATTAGAACTCAATTTATCATAAACTAAATCAAAGTGAATTTGCATAGTTGTTGTAGGCATTGGCATCCGTTTACCACCTTGCGCTTAGTTATAATTGAGATGATAGAACTATAGAATTCTGGTTAGATACTTTACGAACTGGTATCGTATTGTTTTAAGTGTTAATCTAAAATTTAAAAGTCCTATTGCAAACTTTCAGTAAGTTCCGGTTACTCCATGAAGTTTAATAATTAGTATTAAATCAAGAGTAACAATTCCAAGTGTTAGTATATAAGTATCATGTTTGTATCCATGATTCTTGATATTCAAAGGATTCCCTTAATATCAAGGTTATCTAGGATCTGAAAGAGTTGTTTCAGAAACCATGATGTGTGGAAGATATTGTGATATCTGAAACGAAGTTTTGGTTGCAACATGATAGAGTATAATATGGCAAAAGTCATGTTCTCATATTTGATGAGAATTTGCAAAAGGGTTGGAGACACTTGTTGTCCTAATCCTCCAAAAGGTTTTGGATAGCAACATTATACTCATAATTCATCGTTATAAGCTAAAAGTAGCTTGATCATGGACGATTCCATGATAAGGGTGAATATTTGATGTAGGTGAAATGTTTACTACACCAAGAGATTACTAAAGAAAGGAATTTGAAAGAACACCAAATATTTGATGATGGTGATCTACTTCAAAGTGCAAGTCCAAAGACATTGGTATTTAATTATACACGCTTTGGACTATATGTCATATGTATGACTCCACTATTGATGTTAATAGATTCTTTCAAACAGAAAAGGAAATACTGAAAGAAAATCTCATAAATATATGGCAGAAAAGAAAAGACCAGAATCGTTCAGTTTAAGTATATAGATGATATACATGTTATGGCTATATTCTTTGCTTGTTAAACAATGTGGTTCTTAAGTATTTGATACTGAATTTGTTGGTGTGAATCGTCATACGAAACAACACAATTCATGAACTACAATGGCCTAAGTAACTAGCAAAAGAATATGTGATGATGTTCATCGAGAACAAAATAAAGGGTTATTGTGTTGCTTGTTAAACATCAAAGCTTGCCTTCAAAGATTTGTTTTATCAGGTATTATGAGAACAAAAGGATTGTTCAAATAATTGCCGTAATCCATAAAAGATGGATGATTCGCAAATCTCGTTGGAGACATCACATCCATAAAACTAGTGCTAAAAATGTCGAAAGACAAATTGATTGAAAGATCACTTAGGAAGTGACATCGCCGTTTAAATTATATTTGAAAGAAAACATGAAGAAACTCCATGTTGATGGAATTTTGGAGTCTTCTGATTTTTGATCAAATGACGCTTGTGAAACTTTCTTAGAGATAATTAAAACTTCGTTCATAGGCCAAAAGGGAACGAACGACTAGCTTATTGGAACTTGTACATATTGTTGTACGAAGTCCGTTATGTGTAGTCAAGAGCGATGGATTTCAACTTCATATGCTTTCTCCGAAAATTTGAGTGAATATATGAATATTTACTTAATAAGGATGAAGTGTGAAATATTTGAAGAGTTCAAAGACTTTCAAGATGAAGTGCAAAATCATTGTAACAAGAATATAAACAGTTTATGATAAAGATCATAAAGGAAGATATTTGAGTTACAAGTTTAGCATAATACCTAAGATTTAAGGAATCGTTCCGTGGATTTGCATTTCCCGAAACACCATAAGAGTATGGAGCGTTCGAGATATGTAATTAAACCTTGTTTGACATGGTAAGATCAAAGGTATAGTTCATAAAACTGCCATAGTATTTTAAAGATTAAAAGCTTTAGAGATTACCGTTTTTCCACTAAAAAGAGCTCCATCATAATCCGTTGAAATGACACCATATAAGGTTATGGTTTGGGATAAAACCCAAGTTGTCCTTTCTTAAACATTGGTATGCTATGCATAAGAAAGATGTGTGCAACCAAAGTCGGATGAACCTGTCTTTGTATAAACTGTTCCTCCATAAAACACCGGAGACAAAAGAGTTTGTTGCTTAGAACGTCAAGTTTCTTTGAGAAGAAATTTTTCGTGAAAAGTTAAGTGGGAGGACAATAGAAACTTTGAAAAGGTTAAAAGAACCTTAGCTATATGTGCAGAATTGCGCAGCGCCGAAAAGTGTTTCGGAGGCAGCAACAATGCTCATGGTTCACGTACCTCAAAAGGTTGTGGTCACGGAGATCCAAGTTCCTATTGAAACAAGTAGGTCAGATGAACAATCAAATACCAAGATTTGAGGGTTGAATCATTATTTGAGAATAATAAACCGACTACATGCAGAGAAGCGATGATGGGCCCTGACTCCGTAAAATGGCTTGAAGCCATAAAATCCGTGATAGTTCCATACACGAGAAATCAAGTTTTGAACTTGAAGGACCCTCGAGAAAGGTGTAAGACCTTACAGTTGTGTCTGGATCTATAAAGAAATAGACATGGATGTTTTACATCTATGAAATAGTCGACATGTTGGGAAAGAGTTCACAACAAGTTGTATATGACAAGATTTGATCTTTCATAGCGATTTTTAGTCTAGACGGATTAATGTAGCAACCAATACATATAATTTGTTATGTGGTAGTAGAATAAACAAAACAAGTTCTTCTAATAGAATGGTTACCTAGGACGTGTGCATGACACGGTCCAAAGGGTTTTGTTAATTCAAAGGATGCTAAAAACATATGCAAACTTCAATGGTTAAAGTAAGCATAGCGGAGTTGGAATCTTCACTATGATGAAACTGTTAAAAGAGTTTAATTTCATCGGAGACAATGAAGATGCTTGCATTTGCAAGAAATTAAGTGGGAGCGCTAAGACATATTTCTAATACATTATGTGGAGGACATATTGTTGATTAGAAAAGATGTATCTTTTATTAACACATATTAAAAATTTCATCCTGATGAAAGACTTAGGCAAAACCCAAATATTTGGCATCAATAGACGCTAATATGGTTGTGCCAGAAGTACATAGACAAGATATTGAATGAGTTCAATATAGAAACTACAAGAGAGGTTCTTGTTGCACAGAAAGGATTGAAAGAGTTCAATGTTGATGATATATTCAAGTGTATTGGCACTTGGTAAGTGAAACAAAGATTCAAGTATAGATTGATACTTGATGTATGAAATCACAAAGAGTATTTATATCAATCATACTGTGATATGTACAAATCCAGATATGTCCTATGCTCTAAATGTTGTGAGCATATACCAGAATGATTTGTAAGATGATCATTGGACAATAGTAAGGATATTCTTATGATCTTTTGGAAGAACTAAGAGTATAATATTTGTAGAAGTGACAAATAGATGGTTAGTTCATTGTAAAAGTACTACATTGATACTAGCTTTGTCACAAAAGTACAAATTAAGTTTATCTCAATCTAAACTAAGGGTGGCACAATATAATGGAAAGTGAGTTCCATAATGGATTTGGATGATTTCCAAAGTTAAGACATTGTGACAGATACTACAACAAAAGGCTAAGTATATGACTGCTATTTTAGCAGCATAAGAGGGCATTTGAGTCAAGTAGTTTGTTATCAAACTATGTGTAGTTCACAGTGGGATAATACTATGAAGATATATTGTGCGACAATATTATCAACATGTTTTTAACCCCAAAGAGCTAAAGGTCACACCGAAAGACCAAATTTATACAAAGCCATCTCATTAGAGAATGAGTGATGCGTAGAGACGCAAAGATATGCAATTACACACGGACCTGGAAGTGTCAGATCCGGAGATCAGTTGACCACTAGCAATCGTGTACATACAACACCGGAAAGCCATAGGTGTTATATATACAAAGGTTCGAAACTAGATTATTGACTCTAGTGCAAGTGGGAGACTGTTGGAGATATGCCCAAGAGGCAATAATAAAGTGGTTATTATCATGTCTTCACACTTATGATAAATGTTTACATACCATGCTATAATTGTATTAACCGGAAACATTAATACTTGTGTGATTTGTAAACTAAAATAAGAGTCCCTAGTAAAGCCTCTTGTTAAACTAGCTTGTTGGTTAATATATGATCATTGTTTCCTGATCATGAACATAGAGATGTTATTAACAACAGGATCATATCATTAGGAGAATGATGTGATGGACATACTCCTATAGATAAGCGTAGCATAAAGATCAAGTCATTTCAATAGTTCAATTGCTATATGCTTTCTGATACATAGTAACCTAATTCCTTCGACCATGAGATCATGCATATCACCTTTACTGGATGGATGCTTTGATGTCATCAAACACCACACCGTAACAGGGTGGCTATAAAAGTGGCATTGAGTGTTCGGAAAGTATTGGTTGAAACACATGGATCAAGAGTGGGATTTGTCCATCCATATGACGGATAGATATACTCTGGGCCCTCTCGGTGAAATGTCATCCAATTAGCTTGCAAGCATGTGACTTGGTCACAAGGGATCACATATCACGGGAACGAGAAAAGAGTACTTATCAGTAACGAGGTTGAACTAGGTATGCAGAGATACCGACGATCATAACCTTGGATAAGTAACATATCGTGAGACAAAGGGAAATTGGTATCGTATGTAAGTGGTTCATTCGATCGCAAAGTAATCGTAGAAATATGTGGGAGCCATATGAATTTCCAGATTCCTCTATTGGTTATTGTTCGGAGAAGTGTCTCGATCATGTCCGCATAATTCACGAACCGTAGGGAGACACACTTAAGGATTCGACGTTGTTTGAGTAGTTATGGTATTATGAGAAAGAGACCGAATGTTGTTCGGAGTCTCGGATGGGATCCGGGATATCACGAGGTGATCCGGAATGGTCCGGAGAATAAGATTCATATAAGGAAAGTCCCGTTTCGGAGTTCGGGAATGATTCCGGTGTTTTCATCGGGGATATTCTAGAAGGTTCCGGATTGTCCGGCACTCCGGGGGGGAAGGGGTACATGAATGTGTCATTACATATTGGAATGATTGCATCATGTACTAAGTGTTCTTGCTGTCCCAAATATAGGATTAAATTGAATCCTAAAACAGAAAAGTCAAATGTCCAGTTTGAAAGTCAAACTGCCAAAACAAGAAACTGTGGGAAACAAGCAAGAGGAGTTGGAACCAACCTGGAGGAGGAGTTGGACTCCTCCAGGCCGGCGCCCAGCCCTAGGCCGAGTTGGGGAGGGACTCCCTCCCTCCCCTGGCGCGCCCACACCCTCCCACCTATATAAGGAGGGGCAGGGCTCCCCTCCTAGACACACAAGTTTCCTATCCTCTAAACTAAACCCTAGATCTAGACCCCGGTTTAGAGCTATTCGGTTTAGAGCCTTCTAATTGGTTTAGAGCCCTCTAATTGGTGTGTCTAATTACTAGACCACTAATAGCCTCTCTCATAAGCTCCACCATACTCGCACCGGCTTAAGGCGAAGCCCTGCGGGATTTCCCCTCTACCTCCGGTACCACGCCGTTGTGCTGCCGGAATCGCGAGGAGAGTGCTACAACCTCCGCTGCCTGCTGGAACAAGGGAGAGGAAGGTCTTCGTCGAGTACCGAACGTGTGACCGACTGCGGGAGCGCTGCGGGAACGCGGCGCCGGAAGGATCGTCTACGCGATCTTGAGATCGGAAAGATTACGACTACATCACCCACGAGAATCTGCTCTCGTTAAACACTTTGGAATCTTCGAGGGTGAGTTATTCCATCGACTCGTTGCTACAATCTAGTAGATAGATCTTGGCTTGTTTGTTTGTATGCGATAGAAAATTTTTGTTTTCCATGCTACGAACCCCTACATCACCCCCCATGCGCCGGCCATGGAGAGAGGGGGCACCCCCCCTCCTCCTATAAAAGGCCACCCATTCCCTCCTTCATCCTCACACCTCCTTGTGAAGGATCTCTCTCCCCCTCTAGAATTATTCCCTCATGGTCTCGGATTAGCGAGATACATGTTCCCGGTGGCATTTCGTCTGGAAGGAGTTGCTGCTTCCGCTGGATCGCTGGAGCGAGGAGGTGAAGGTTGTCCGGTGGCTTGAACGTGTGTGCGAGTGCGGATGCGCTGCTGAGTTGCGGCGCTCGGACTTCCTCACGATCTTGAGATCGGCAAGTGTACGACTACATCAACCACGAGTTCCTACTCGTTAACAAAGCTCATTGTCTTCGACGGTAAGTTCTCCATGGATGTATGTCCACCCGTTGCTCTGTATCTAGTAGATAGATCTTGGCGTGTAGTTCTCATCATAGGAAATTTTTTGTTTTCTATGCTGCGGACCCAACAATTAGCAGGTCGGGCCAACCGGCGAGCTCCTGGGTGAGGGTTGCCGGAGCCCAAAAAAACTGAATCAAAAAGGGAGCAACATGCAAATTTCTGGCAAGGAGCCCCTGAGTGTCTCTCGAGGCTCCACATTTTTCATTCGTTCATAAGGTTTGTGGGATACATACACTGTCGGATGACTAGGTGTAAAATGGACAGAGCAGGGCCGCGTTCCAGGGGTGTTCTCTCTCGTCGTCCGACTTGTCCATCTTGTTCTTGCGCGGCTGCTACGCGTCGATGAGGTAGTAGGGGTTTTTGTGCAGTGCCCGGTTGATGATGAAAGGGCCCTCCCAAGGTAGCGACAGCTTGTGCATGCCCTTCGTGTCTTGTACCAGACGGAGGACCAGATCGCCCTCGCGGAAGGCGAAGGGCCGGATCCGGCTCAAATGGTAGCGGCACAGGCTTTGCTGGTACAACACCGATCTGGACAACGCCAACTCGTGGGCTTCCTCGAGGAGGTCCATGTCGTCCTTCCTTGCCTCCTGGTTGGCCTTTTCGTTGTAGAGGAGCTTGCGGGGTGAGTCAAACTCGATGTCCGTGGAGAGGACGGCCTTCGAGCCATAGACGAGGAAGATCGGGGTGAAGCCGGTTGACCGATTCGGGGTGGTTGATGGCTCAATATATGTAGAGATCGTTGGGAACCGCAAGATGAAGGTATGATGAGCACAGCAGCAAGTTTCCCTCAGTTATGAAACCAAGGTTATCGAACCAGTAGGAGTAAGGAAACAACTCCAAGGTGTTGCTAGCAACTTGGAATCCTGCACAACACAACCACAGAACTTTGCCCCAACTTATAGTGAGGTTGTCAATCTCACTGGTTTTGCTGAAAACAAAGGATTAAACGTATAGTGTGGAAGATAATAATTGCTTGCAGAAATTAAACAGTAAACGGTAAACAGTAGATGGTATATTAATGGTAAATTAGTAGACTGGGGTCCACAGTTCACTAGAGGTGTTTCTCCTTAAGATAAATAGCATGTTGGGTGAACAAATTATAGCGGGGCAATTGATAGATTGAGAAAGCATAACAATGCATATACTAGACATCTTGAATCCTACGAGATTTGATTGGGCATTACAACATAATACATAGACAGTAATCCAACTGCATCTATGACTAATAATCCACCTTTAGGTTATCATCCGAACCCCTTCCAGTATTAAGTTGGAAAGAACAGATAATTGCATTAAGCAAAGTGTGTAAAGTAAACAATACAATTGCCCCATGGACAAAGGATTTTTGTTTTCTTCCTAGTAGCAACAACACATCTACAACCTTAGAGATTTTTGTCACTTCCCCAGATTACTAGAGGCATGAACCTACTATCGAGCATAAATACTCCCTCTTGGAGTTACAAGCATCTACTTTGCCAAGATATCTACTAGCAACGAAGAGAATGCAAGATCACAAATAACATAGACATGATAGAATCAATAATCAATCTGACATAGTATCTCAATATCCATCAGATCCCCGCAAATACAACATATAGGATTACAAATAGATGATCTTGATCATGAACGGAGCTCACAAGATCTAAACATGATATCACAAAGGAGGAGAACCAACAATCTAGCTACTGTATGGACCCATAGTCCAAGGATGAACTACTCACACATCACTCCGGAGGCTGACATGGTGATGAAGAAGGCCTCCGAGATGATCTATCCCCTCCGCCAGGGTGCCAGGAAGAGCTTCGGATCCCCTGATCTAGGGATGGAGATGGCAGAGGCTACAGACTCTTTCATGGATTTTTGGTCGGATACTTAGGGTTTCTACATCGAGGTACTTTTATAGGCGAAGGGCCAAGGTCGGTGGGCGCCCGAGGGGCCCACACCATGGGGCGGCGCGCCCTAGGGGGTGGCCGCGCCAGCCCTAGGTGTGGCCACCTCGTGGCCCCACTTCGGCTGCCCTTCGTACTCTTTGTTCCTTCTGGTAAAATATTGACTTTGGCTTTTGTCCCGTCCAATTCCGAGAATATTTCCTTACTAGCTTTTCTGAAACCAAAAACAACAGAAAATAGGCAACAAGCACTGCGACATCTTATTAATAGGTTAGTTCCACAGCACAGCCAGAAGTTCCTCGATCAAGCATCCGAGAGACCGCTCCAAGGGCTCGATGAGTCATGGCTTGATGCCGGCTAGCACTAGGCCATTTGACCTTTTGACTCACCTGTTGGACTGCAGGTGTGCAACAGATGCGAGGTCCAACCGGATCCCCTTGTTGCTGCAGAACCGTGCGAAGGCCCCCTGGGCAAAGTTTGTGTCATTGTCCGTGATGATGCTGTTGGGGTAGCCGAAACAGTTGATGATGTCTGTGAAGAAGGTGATGATTGTCGCCCCGTCCAGCTTCCGGATAGGCTTGGCCTCTATCCACTTGGTGAATTTGTCCACTGCCACCTGTCGTCGGATTGATGACAAGTACGCCATGAGGGGGTCCTCGAGGCGTGTGGAAGAGAGGGGTGTGAGACGTACGGTGTTCCGGAACGGTGAGCACACAAGTTTACCCAGGTCTGAATCCGTCGGCTTTGGACGGATCCTACTCCTGCTAGCAATCCGGTAATACGGTAGAGCCGGAATATGGGTTACAAGGGTTTCGCCTGTGCGAGTTGAGATTGTAGACTATTGTGAGGTGGTAGGTGCCCTAAAGGCTCTCCCTAGG
The DNA here is from genome assembly GCA_916181665.1 of Avena sativa. Lineage (NCBI taxonomy): Eukaryota > Viridiplantae > Streptophyta > Magnoliopsida > Poales > Poaceae > Avena > Avena sativa. The sequence continues at coordinate 70,550,840 of OV702292.1, forward strand.
ACGGCTTATATAGATATCCGGCCTAGGGTTTACAGGAGAAATCTATCCGGCTACGACTAAGAGTTGGTTACATAGTACATCTTGAACTACAAGTAACACTATGGGCCTACGTCGGTAAGTCTTCTGGGCGACTGGGCCTTCCCGTAGCCGGACAAGACTCCGTATCTTCTCCCTGACTGGGCTGCCCGTGAAGCAAAGCTCTAACCCGAAGTGGGCCACCCTGGTCAGTGAGGAACTGTGAGGATACCCGGAAAGTATATCCCCAACAGCAGCCCCCGGAAGCCTCCAAGATCCAAAGTCAAATTCCTCATCATCTACCTTGATCTTCGGCTTGCAGAATCTTGAAGGGTTCCTAAAACTTTAAACAAAAGATACGATCTGGGTCTTAAAAATAAGTCGGACCTATGAGTGAGTTTATTCGTGCTTCTAGCTCGAAATTCAAACTAAGCCAGAACTTGGTCTCTGACGTAATCTGACAACAATCATGGTCTAGTCATGTCACTGACAGACATTTCCTGTCAGCACGACCGTTGGTGGGTCCGCCTTTCGTGGAACCGAGGCACCGTTTCAATGCGTGCGTGGAGATCGAGGCGGCGTAATCATCGCGCGGAGGTTTCCCCGTCCTTTCCACGACACGTGGCATGTCCACTGTAGCGTTTACACGAATCTTGACGCGCCTGGCGGATATAAGTGGTGTGGATTCTTCTCCCAAACTTCTTCACCAGTTCTCAACATCGTTTCCTTCTCCTCTACGCCTCCCACGAACCTAGCGCTCCACTGCCTCCAGCAAAAAACACCTCCAGTGGCGCCCATCTAAGGTCACCGGTGTACCGGAAGAATGGCTTCCTCATCATCCTCCGGCTTGGCAGCGGCAGCGGCGGCGACGGTGGCGGCGACAGAGAAAGAGAGCCACCGTGGAGTTTGGATCCCCTACATCCTGGACGATCCCAAACTCCAGGTCGTTGAAGACGAAGGGATCCTCCGCGCCGGCGACTGGCGGAGCGGCTTCGGTGAAACCGTTCCCAACCCCCGTGACGACGAGCGAGTGCATTTCGGCACTCACCTTGACGGAGGTCTTTCCTTTCCTCCCTCGGATTTCTTTTCCGAGGTTATAGATCATTATGGTGTTCATCTCCACCATCTCCCCCTGAACTCCATCTTAGAGATGAGTGCGTATGCCTCTTTGTGCGAGGGGTATCTTGGCATTAGGCCAAGCCTTACTCTTTTCCGGTACTATTTTCATGTCTAGAGAAATTCCATCACTGCCGGTAATCCTTATATTACCGGTACTATTTGTTTTTCGGTTAGGCGTGAGCGCGTTTATCCCCGGATTATGGCAAGTGAGTCGGTCAAACAATGGCCGTCCACTTTTTTCTACCACAAGGATATCCCCGCTCCCGGCAAAGATACTGCTTTGCCAGCTTTCGTCGACGGAGCCGCCACGCCCCAAGAGTCTTGGGACGAGGTCGCTCTGACTCTCTGTGATGATCTGTTTCTCGCCAAGAGACGGATCGAATATCTGATGAAACACAAGGGCCTGAAAGGGTCCGACTTGGTTCAATGTTGGGTGTCACACCGGATCCAACCTCTCCAACATCATGGAGATCGACTGATGTATTCCATCATGTCGTCGAAGAAGGATTCCCTCCGTATCATCTCCAAGACCTTAACACCGAAAGATTATATATGCCAAGTCAAATGGCTGATAAGGGAGCGGATCGAGAGGAAAATTCCGGAGCTGTCCCTAGACATGCATACAATGGAAGATCCTGTTGTGCCGGTAAACTTCAGCAATAACTCTTTTTATGTGCTCATCTTTATGTTATCTTTGCAATACTGAGATGCTTTTCCTTTTCAGCTTGTTGACCTCCCCGAGTCGGAGTTTGCTCCTATCGAGGGATATCCTCCTAAGTTTTCTCAGGACGAAGGTGAATTGGTCCCAATGTCGGATGTCGTTCCTCGCAAACGCAAAGCTCCGACATTGGCCATCGGCACCAAAGAAGTGCCCTTGTGAAGAGGTAATCTTTCCTCACAGGGTCTTTGTATTTTACTCGTAATTTCTTCTGAGATGTAATGTTCTTTGTTCTATTATCTTCTCAGAGCTAAACAGCTCATCAAGGGCAAAGGGAAGGAAGCTGCCTTGAAGCCCCTGCGCCAGTCGAAGCTCAAACTGGCTTCTCCTGCCGTGGCTCCTCTGACTCCTGCTCCTCAGCCTTCTGCAGCGCCGGAGATTATTCCATCTCCGACTGTTGTAGAAGATCCGGCTCAACCATCAGAGCCAGCGATCCTTCAATCGCAAACTAATGTCACCATGAGTGACTCAGGTGTTGATAAGGGTGAACCCTCTTTGGGTAATGATCCCTCGGTAGAGACCTTTGTCGAGAATCTCCTGGACAATCCAGGACTTGCCAAGCTTGGTCTATCTCGGAAGTCTGTGGAGGAGATCCAACGGCTGGCTCGGGAATGCCATGAAAGGCGGACTCTCTCTGCCGAATAAGAAGCGCAAGAAGCAGAGGATATCAAACACTCTGATCTTCTTGAACAAGTTTGTCTTCGTGACGAGAAGATAAGGTTCGGCGCGCTTCCAACTGCACCGGTGATCCCCCTAACTTTCACCGAGAAGGTTGCCACCGAGGTGAATTCGAGTTTAGACAAACTCATTCGCGAACAATATTTAAGTCGGAATTCCAACTCTTGTTTTTCCTTATTTCATATCATATCCTCTAGGCCCCAAGCATGAAGCTGGAAAATTAAATCCGGTTTTATGCTTCCTTAGGATGCCAAAAAATGAACTAGTGTAGCCCCCAAGGCTCGTGCTGATATTAGTATAAATATTAGCCCGAGTCTTTAGTAGACTTCTTATTTTGGGTATTCTGACTTATAGAAAGTATATTCCTATAACCAGGATTTGTTGAAGAATGTTTGCAACAAGCGGAAAGAGATCAAAGCTTCCGACTTGAAAATGCACAGCTGAAGGTGTCCAAAGATGAGGCCAAAAGTAAACATTTCGAAACTCGAACCTTGTCTTCTATTTCATAATCGAATTGTTGTTGAAATGTTGTTCTTTTGACTTACAACATTGGTAAAACAGTCCTGCGCTATGATCGAAGAGGCCGAGAATCTTAAGACCTTGGTGGTGGAAAACAAAGAACTTCGCCAAGAGCTGGATAAGCTTAAGGCAGATCATGAGAAGAGCATTGCTCAAATTCTCGAATCCACCTCCATGGCCACTAACGAGCGTGATCGCAAGATTACGCTTCAAGATAAGAAAATCTCGGATCTCAGTAATGAGCTATTCAGAGAAAAGGACATTTCCGAGGCACTCCGGGCTGAACTCCAGAGTCTTCGTGAAGAGAAGGCCAAAGTCGACGATGTCATCTTCGGTATGATTCCTTTTTTCTGACTTATCTACATCTTCAGACTCTTTGAAGTCCGGGTTTTATTGACTTACCATTTGCATTATATGCGCAAGTTCTTTGAACTTGACGGACTCAGCCTCTACCGAGTCTCGCACCAGCTGGCTTACTGAAGTCGGTGATTTGCTGCATGACTTCCGCTAATCCCTCGAAGATATTGGCGAAGTTCTCAAGGTTCCGGATATGCATAGCATGTCCGGTTTTGAGGTGCGAGACAAGGCCAAGGATATGCCACTGCTTGTTCAGGACTGGAACATGTCCTACGCGCGAACCGCAGTGCAAAAAACTCTCACCATGGTTATGAGCCACCATGGAAACATGGAGATCTGGCAAGTAACCAGAGGGTACTGCAAGGTGGACGAAGACGGACAGGAGCAAGATATCAAGGCCATCATGGACTCCTGCACCGGATATGGGTGCCACGTAGCTGATTTGACTAGCTATGACACTCCCTTCTTCACCCGCGTGGACACGCCGCCTCCGCCTTCCGAAGAAACAACTGAAGTTTCCGACGATGATCAAACCATATCAGATTTGAACATTTTAGAACGTTATCAAGCCGAGGCCGATGTATCTATCGAGACGGCAACTCCTACCTCTCCTCCTACATCATAGAGTATCAGAAGAACAATATGTTATTCTGAAAAACAATTTGGGTTTGTAAATAAGTAGTACAATACTTTTGCTAGTGCTAAGTTTTAATTTATCTATTCAGCACTTTTGGCTTTCCTATTATGTGCTTGAAATGTTTGCATAAGCACTTCTATTTTTTGTCTGCACTTATCGTTTATCTGGCTTTCCGCCTCGTCCCTTTCGTGAGCCGGCCAACTTTTAGCACGGAAACTTTGCCGAGCAACGAAGCTCAATTGCTAAACCAGTTTAAACTTGGAAAACAAAGCCGGCTTCCAGTACCAACAATTCACTACTCGGTAAATGCCCGCATCCAGCAATCAGACAAATAACCAAAGTATAGACTAGAAAATTTAGATTTATACCCAAAGGTATCAATTTTAGAATCGGAAATCTAAACCAGAATAAACACGAGCATAAAGTACTTTCAAGTATTCTGGGATTTTGGACTGTGACATGATCATTCGGAAATAAGATGGTAAAAAACTTCCCAGGAAGATTTTGAGGGAACCAAGACTTTATTTCTCACTAAACATGTACACATATATGATTACAATGAAAAATAAACTAAGAATAAAAGGGACGTAGCTGAGCAATATTCCATGGTATGTCTAACTCATTGATGTCTACGCACTTCTATTCTTGTAGACAGTTGTTGGGCCTCCAAGTGCAGAGGTTTGTAGAACAGCAGCAAGTTTTCCCTTAAGTGGATCACCCAAGGTTTATCGAACTCAGGGAGGAAGTGGTCAAAGGTATCCCCTCTCAAGCAACCCTGCAATCAAGATACAAGAAGTCTCTTGTGTCCCCAATACACCAAATACACTTGTCAGGTGTATAGGTGCACTAGTTCGGCGAAGAGATAGTGAAATACAAGTGGTATGGATAATTATAAGTGGTAATGGTGATAGAAAATACTTTGATGGCGTGGAAGAGACTAAAGGCAAACTGAAATAAAGATGGAACCAAGCAAACATGTAACAGATCTAATAGCAAACGGTGTTTCAGTGCTTAGAAACAAGGCCTAGGGATCATACTTTCACTAGTGAACACTCTCATATAAATATCTTCTCTTTATGATACTACTCTTAACTACTCTCCAGTTGGACACTCTAATCCATGGTAGGGCTATAACAGCACTCCTCAAAGTAAGCCTTTCCCATCTAGATAACCTCACACTGTCACCTTGAGTACCAGATGAGTCCAACAAACACCACAATTTCATAAAGACATCCAACTCCAAATATAACTCATAACAAGTATTTGTAATCTCTAGCCTAAGTGCCACCATGGTGTGCACACTGTCAACTTCACACACATGGGGAGAGCAGAGATCTATTAAAGCACTTGAGTAGCAAGGTAGATCTATAGATTACAAGCTCATGATCTCAATAAGACCATGCATAGAGAGAGATGAACACATAGCTACCGGTAGAACCCTTAGCCTCGAGAGAGAACTACTCCCTCCTCATCATGGGAATCAGCAATGGTGATGGAGATGGCGGTGGAGATCGATGGAGATGGCTCCGGGGGCACTTCCCCATCTCGGCAGGGTGCTGAAACAAAGACTTTTTGTTCCCTGAATCTCCCCTTCGGTGGCGGCGGCGCTGCAGAACTTTTCATGACTGGAGGCTTGATGATTTAGGGTTTTCGTATCGGAGGCTTCTTATAGGTGAAAGGGTAAGGTCGGTGGAGTGCCAGGGGGCCCACGCCACCTGGTGGCACGACCAGGGCTAACCCCGCCACCAGGTGGTGTGGCCAGGCCCTCGCCCTCCTCCGTCTCTGCTTCTGGCTCCATGAGTCTTCCGGTAAAATAGGAACTTTGGCTTTTGTCCCGTCCAATTCCGAGAATATTGATTTTCTAACTTTCTGGAACCAAAAACAGCAGAAAACAGGCAAATGGCACTGTGGCTCTTGTTAATAGGTTAGTCCAAGAAATCATATGAAAAGTACTCCAAAGTTGGAACAAAACACAAGAAAGTAGATAAAACCAAGCATGGAACATCAAAAATTATAGATACATTTGCAATGTATCACTCATCCGGATTTGTACTGCCTCCAACTCTCTTTCTCTTCTTAGTAGCAGGTCTTTGTTTGACTGTCTGCATATCAGTTAGGTAGTATGAACCATTGTGCAATACTCGACTAACTAAAAATGGCCCTTCCCATATTGGGGAAAGTTTGTGCTTTCTTTGCTGCACAAGCCGAAGAACCAAATCACCCTTATTGAAAGATCGGTTTCTTACTCTCTGGCAATGATACTTGCGTAACTTCTGCTGATAGGCTGTTGATCTCATTTCAGCAACGACGCGAACTTCTTCGACTAAGTCGAGATCATTTTGTCGAGAAATTTCGGCATCCTCTTCAATATACGCGGCCAATCTAAGAGAAGTGTGAATCAAATCACTAGGAAGAACTGCTTCTGTGCCATAGACCAAGAAGAAAGGTGTGTATCCGGTTGAACTGTTTGGAGTTGTTTGCAAACTCCATATTACAGAAGGTAATTCCTCTGCCCAAGCCCCCGCAGCACGTCGTAGTGGTGCTTCGAGTCTTGGTTTTAGTCCCTATAAGATTAAACCATTTGCTCTTTCGACTTGTCCATTAGCTTGTGGGTGTGCGACTGATGCAATGTCAAGCTAGATATTTTGTTCATTGCAGAATTCGGCAAGCTCTCCCATAGAAAAGTTACTCCCATTGTCCATGATAATGCTATGCGGATAACCGTATCGGATTATAACATCCTCAACAAATCTTCTGGCTGTTGCTCCATCACAACTAGTGACAGGTTTAGCCTCAATCCATTTGGTGAATTTATCCACCATCACTAAGAGGTGTGTAAATCCACTTGGATCCTGTTTAAACGGTCCTACCATGTCAAGTCCCCAGACCGTGAAAGGCCATGTTATAGGTATTGTTCGCAGCTGATCAGCCAGAACGTGAGCTTGTTTGGCATACTTCTGGCAGCCCTTGCACGTCTTGACCAGCCGTTTGGCATCTGCCTTGGCTGTAAGCCAGAAAAAACCGTGTCGGAAAGCTTTTGCCACTAAAGATTTGGCTGCAGCATGGTGACCACACTCGCTGATACATTGCAAATGTATCTATAATTTTTGATGCTCCATGCTTGGTTTTATCCACTTTCTTGTGTTTTGTCCACACTTTGGAGTACTTTTCATATGATTTCTTGTACTAACCTATTAACAAGAGCCACAATGCCAGCTGCCTGTTTTCTGCTGTTTTTGGTTCCAGGAAAGTCAGAAAATGAATATTCTCGGAATTGGACGGGACAAAAGCCAAAGTGCCTATTTTTCCAGAAGACTCCAGGAGCCAGAATACGAGACGGAGGAGGGCCAGGGGCTGGCCACACCCCCCAGGCGCGGGCTGGGCCTGGCCACGCCAAGGCATGGTGTGGTGGCCCCAGGGACCCCCTCGGTCTCCCTCTTCGCCTATAAGAAGCCTTCTGACCTAAAAACTTCTGGGGGTTCGACGTTTTTCCAGATGGAGTTCTGCTCCGCCGCCACCACCAGATTCCACGAAACAGCACCAGAAACTCCGTTCTGGCACCCTGCCGGGACAGGGAATTGGAGGAGATCATCGCCATCATCATCACCATCGCTTCTCCATCGACCATCCATGTTTCCCCCATCTATGAGTGAGTAATCCCCCGCTGTAGGCTATGGGGATGGTAGGGATTGGATGAGATCGTTCATGTAATGGCATCAGATTGTTAGGGCATGGTGCCTAGTATCTTTTATTAGTGCTTTATGACTTTGTTGCGACTTGTTGTGCTTAATGCTTGTCACTAGGGCCTGAGTGCCATGATTTCAGATCTGAACATGTTATTGATTCATTATGATAGTATTGTTTTTGGTCTTATCTGCAAGTTGTATACACACGTTGTTGTCCGGAACCAATGGCCCTGAAGTGACAGAAATCGGGATAACCGGAAGGGAATGGCTTTGATGTGAGGATCACATGTGTTCATGGAGTGTTAATGCTTTGCTCCGGTGCTCTATTAAAAGGAGCACCTTAATTGCCAGTAGTTCCCTAGAGGCCCCGCTACAAACGGGCTGGCAGGACAAAAGACGTTGTGCAAGTTCTCATTGCGAGCACGTATGACTATATATGGAACACATGCCTAGGATTGTCTAGTACTTGGATGCTTTATCTTATTTATCTGCAATTGCCCTATGTTCTGATTGCTATGTGAATTATCTTGTCCATGCAACGCCCGTCCATCCATCCCTATGCCTACTGTACTCGAATCCCACTGTTTACTGCTTTTGTTACTACTGTCTTTGCTTTACTACTGTTGTTACTTTACTATTCCTACTACAAAACTGTTGCTACTGATAAACTGCTGTGAGCAAGATTGTTTCCAGGTGCAGCTGAATTGACAACTCAGTTTTTAAGGCTTATAAATATTCTTTGTCTCCCCTTGTGTCGAATCAATAAATTGGATTTCACTTCCCTCGAAAATACTGCGATACACCCCCTATACTTGTGGGTCATCAAGACTATTTTCTGACGCCGTTGCCGAGGATCATAGCTTTATTTATCAAGTCCACTTGGATTCACTATTGTTCAAGCTAAGTTTATTTTCTCCTTGTTTGCTTGTTTCTTTATCAAAAATATATAAAAAAAATAGTTCCTACTCTAGTTGTTATTTTCGTTGGTCTGTTATTGTCTTGCTCTGTCATGCTTGTTGTCAATGGTTGGTTTCTTTGAAACTGAAGCTTATTGGCAAGGTGGGTTCACGGAAGATCAAAAATATTATTATAAGGAACACCGCTTGTCACAAAAATGGAAACACTTATGAGAACAAATTGATAGATTGTATACCATTGCTAGAAACGTGTGCTCTACTTATAATGTACATTGCGTCCGACTTGGTCGTGGAGGCAACGCTGCATTGTGCGTTGGTACGTAGCTCCTATGTTTTTTAGCCCAAAAGGCATCGTAACGAAACATAAGGTTCCGAAGGGGGTTATGAATGAAGTTTTGACTTTGTCAGATTCCTTCATCCGGATTTGGTGATAACCGGAATATGCGTCGAGAAAACATAGGAGTTCCGAGCCTGCCATAGAATCAATAACTTGATCAATCCTAGGCAGAGCGAACGGATCTTTGGGACAAGCCTTGTTCAAGGCAGTATAATCAACACACATCCTTAAATCAGTGGTGTCCTTTTTAGGGACCATTATAGGATTGGCCGACCACTCAGTGTGGATGACCTCTTCTATGAAACCGGCTAACTCGAGCCGTGCTAGTTCCTTAGCTATTGCCTTACGCTTTTCGTCACCAAAACATCGTAGGGACTGTTTGACGGGTTTAGCATTCGGGTGTACATTTAAAGAGTGCTCGGCAAGTTCCCTAGGTACTCCGGTCATGTCAGATGGCTGCCATGCGAATATATCTTGATTTGCTTGGAGGAACTTGATGAGCACGCTTTCCTATGCGCTATCTAGGCCTACACCTATCTGGGTCACCTTGGAGGGGTCATCATCCTTCTACGGCGTCTTCTTCGTCTCTTCTGATGCCTTGAACTCCGAATTCGGCTTTGTCACCTCCTTCTTTATCGTGGGCATCTTAGACGGATCTATGGTCTTCTTGATATCCTGGTACTCCTGGGCGTGCATCACGGCTCCAGCAAAGGCGGCATTTCCATCCTCGCACTCCCGCGCTTTCTTCGGGTCTCCCCTGATGGTGATCACACCGTTGTGACCTGGAATTTTCATCATATTGTAAATGTAACATGGACGATCTATAAAATCCCAGTAAGCCGGACGTCCGAATATAGCGTGGTAAGCGCTCTTGAACGGGACCACTTCGAAGGAAAGTGCTTCCGTCCGGTAGTTCCTTGGAGTTCCAAAGGTAATATCCAAAGTTATTTCTCCCGGGGAATTTGCTTGTCTTCCTGGGACAACTCCGTGAAAGATCACAGAGCTGTAGTTCAGCTGGGTCTCCAAGATCTTCATCCGGCGTAGCGTTTCGACAGACAAAATATGAATGTTGTTGCCGCCGTCTATGAGAGTCTTGGAGAAACCATAGCCGTCAATAAGTGGATTGACGACTAAGGCATATTTTCCTCGCCTGTGCAACTTAGGCGGGTGATCAGCATGGTCAAAGGTGATTGCCACTTCCGACCAGTCCAGGAACTAAGGGATAGCCGGAATTGTTGTGTTGAGCTCATGTAGAACTGCTTTCTTGACCTTTGCTGGTTGAGATCCGAGGAAGGTGACGTAAGTGTCTTTCTTTGTCAGGAAGATCTTTTTCCCTTCCGGCCTGGGATTTGAAGCATCGGCTTCCTCCATGTCGGAATCATCCTTGGTCTCTTTATCCTTTTTGGGATTCTTCTTCCCCTTCTTTTGCTTAGCCCTGTAGCTAGCAGTATCGTGTTTCTTGATGTCGTCATTGAAACGACACTCGGTGTTTGTGTGGGACGAGCCCCCATTGGCATCTAAGTGATGCACACATGGGTTATTGGCAATGTCGGCCCAGGAGTATGTTTTGCCAGGTTGTTAGTCTCCTCTACCCTGAACTCTTGACGTCCCGCGGCCGCGTCCACGGCCACCGCCGCGCCCTCCTTGTCCTCTGGACCCGAAAGTAGCAGTGACCACTGCCGTTTCCGCGTTGGGCCTTTTTTCCGAGGTGTTCTTGCACTTCGGAGCTTGCTGCTTTGGTTGTTTTGCCGACTGAGGCACAACTAGGGCGTTAAGTAATCCCTCTGCATCGTCGTCAGCATCTGCATACTTGCTCATTGTTTCTATCATTTCTCCCAAGTCAGTGACCTTGTCACACTTCAAGCGATGATGTAGTAAACCAATTGGGAGTCCTGCAATGAAAGCTTCAATCGCAGTTTGGTCATTTACTCCTTCATAGGAGTTCTTGGTGTCGATCCATCATCCGAGATAATCCTGGCAAGTTTCTCCGGCTTTCTGGGTGCAACGCTGTAGGTCTCCTACCGTATAGGGTCTTTGATATGTGCCTTCGAAATTATGAAAGAACACACTTTGCATATCATACCAATTGTGGATGGTGTTCTCCGGAAGTTCATTGAGCCATGATCGTGCTGTCTTCCGCAACATGAGTGGGAGATATCAGATCACGACCAAGCTGTTTCTGCCTTTGGCGATACAGCAAGCCTGGAAAAAATCCTGGAGCCAAGTATCTGGTCGAGCTATACCGTCGTAGGCTTGAATATGTCTTGAGATAGCAAATCCTTCCGGGATTTTTGTAGTTCTCATACGTGGTCCAAAACGTTTTGGGCCCACATATATATCGTCGTTTTCGTAGCACCGCGCCTCTATGTTGGAGTTAATCTTGTTCCTTGCGTCACTTGGGGATAAAGATCGTCCTGAATGACGGTTGTGGCTGTGGTGCCTTGGAGCCGGACTTCGGCTTCTGCCACCACCTCCTCCACCACGAGGCCCTCCTTGGCCTCCTTGGGAGCCATTGTGATGGCTACTTTGTGGAGAGGGTGGAGCAGCTGGATGGTTTCCGGCTGATCGCCGGCCTTCGTCCAGACCGTCGTTATTCCGGTTCTGGGGAGGATCTTCATTACGACGAGCCCCCTGCCGGCTTGACTCAGCACGGTGTCCGTCGTTCCTTCGTCCATCAACCGGACGGTTTGTGTGTCTAGGAGGTGGCATTCTCTATCGGTCCTCCTCCCGACGTTTCTCTTTGTCTTCTTCCCTACAATTGTTCGACTCTCGTCCGGGAGGATTCTTCGGATTCAGTGCAACAATTGCCTCTTACTCCGCAGCTGGGGCAACGTTGCGCCAGTCACGTGTAGCTTTGTGGTGCTATGATGAAGATCTGGTTCTTGAGTAGTTGTCTTCCCAACGGTCGGAACGGTGATGCTGCTCCGGAACACGTTGGGGTCTTACGTCATTCCATGTCGGATCCGTGCGACATTGGTCAGATTGGGAGACCAGTTTTCCGCCTCCGGATAGGGCGACCTTCTACTGATCCAGACCCTTGTTGAGTAGTTTAATGCCCAATCGAATCTGCTCTGGGCCTGGATTACTTGATAGGATTTCTCGAGCCACAACGGTGTTTTGCACTGCTGTTGGATACACCCAGTCTCTGTTGCTGTCGCGCTGAGGCATCCCATGGCCTCCTCCAAAGAGGACTTTGTTAATCGCGGGAATTGGTCGTCATGAGTATGATGCTTCCTAGTCTTCTGATGCTGCCGAGAGTTGTACTTCGCCGCAGTTGCCATGCGTTTCTTTTCTTCCTCAAGGTTTTTAGCTTCATCGAGGAGTACTTGGCGACGCGCTTCTAGGGCCTAGGCCCTTTCGTCCAGCTCTTCATCAGTAAGTTCCGTAGCTGTAGGAATAGGTGTGGTTAATGCAGCATCGATGAGTTTACGCGCACCTTCGGTGATCATGTGTCCATCCACCGATTCTTCTTTGGGCTCTTCTGGGATCAATGCTCCATCCGAGTCTTCCTCATATTCCTCGGCAATCACCTCCTCTGTCGGAGGGTCTTTTGTCGGGGTCTTGTTCTTCTTGTTCTTCTTCTTTGCATTCTTGGCAGCACCGGTAGCAAAGACGGCTTTGGGTCCGTTTCCCGGAGTCAAGCTCTGATCGGTACTTTCGGACTTTTGGACCTCGGGATTATCTCTGATATCCATGTCATCCTGTGTTTTGGGAGAGTTTTCTCCGGATCCTTCATCCATGGCTTCTCCTTCCTCTATAGCTTTGGAGTTATACTCCTCTTCATACTCCGTGGAGAACTTTCGGAAATCTGCCGATGTCATCGAGTCATCCAAGGATGCGGGTAAGTTGGTGTTTGTTCCGATCGCCTCCAACACTGAGTCGGTGTTTTCTCCATCATCGGTAGAGCTGGAAACAACGTATCTGTCGAAGTGTGACGTGTGGGTCCTGAGGTAGTTGCAGATTTTCTCGTGGGCTTCCTCGAAGATCCTGATAGTCTCGAGAACCTCATCCACACTTGCATCTTGCATCATCATACGCCTCAACGTATGCCTCAGGAACGGTTGATCTGTTCCGACGTTGGCAGGGCCAGAACCAAAGTTGTTGTTGTGATCCTCCTGGATTTCGACCTCAGTGGGTGGATCGATCTGGGATTCGGCCTAGACAGGGAGATCCGCTCCAAATTCGACTTGAACCACGAGGTCTACTTCAGGCTCAGATTTCTCCACTATCTCCACGACTGGTGCGGGTTGGGTGGGATTAGGGTTTTCTAAGATCCGGAACTCTGCCGCCTCTGCGGACAAAGGGGACCTAGAAATTTCTTCTGCCTCTATCATCACCGCTAGGGTGGGTGGGGCAAGTTTAGCGAATCCGATGTATACATCGATCTCGCCAAAAGACATGATGGTGTAGGCAGTCACGGCCTCCCTAGCCGGAATCCAGGTCACGTCGAGAAGGATGAGAGGGACGTCGCTGGCGTAGAGGATGCGACCGATGGCGATAGTCTTGCCGATTCCGATTCTTGCAGATTTCGCTCGGAACACATATCCGAAGCTCACATGCCGCACGGTGGGCGCCAAATGTCGTCGGATTGATAACAAGTACGCCATGAGGGGGTCCTCAAGGCATGTGGAAGAGAGGGGTGTGAGACATACGGTGTTCCGGGACGGTGAGCACACAAGTTTATCCAGGTTCGAATCCGCCGGCTTTGGACGGATCCTACTCCTTCTAGCAATCCAGTAATACGGCAGAGCCGGAATATGGGTTACAAGGGTTTCTCCTGTGCGAGCGAGATTGTGGACTATTGTGAGGTCGTAGGTGCCCTAAAGGCTCTCCCTAGGACGGCTTATATAGATATCCGGCCTAGGGTTTACATGAGAGATCTATCCGGCTACGACTAAGAGTCGGTTATAGAGTACATCTTGAACAACAAGTAACACCCTACGTTGGTAAGTCTTCTGGGCCTTCCTGTAGCCGGTCTGGACTCCATATCTTCTCCCTGACTGGGCCACCGGTGAAGCAAAGCTCTAACCTGAAGTGGGCCACCCTGGTCAGTGAGGAACTGTGAGGATACCCGGAAAGTATATCCCCAACACCACCAGTAAGTGGTTCATGCCCGCTCGCGCCTGCTTGAAGGGGACGACCATGTCTAGACCCGAAATAGCAAAGGGCCACGTGATTGGGATGGTCTTGAGTATCGCAACCGGCATGTGCCTTAGCTGTCCAAAGTGCTGGCATCCGTTGCACATATGGACCAGCTGCTCGGCGTCCTCGAGGGTGGTGGGCCAACAGAAGCCATGGCGAAACGCCTTGGCGACTATCGCCCGAGGTGAAGCATGGTGTCCGCACTCACCCTGGTGGATGTCCTTCAGTAGCTGGTATCCTATGTACACATCGACACACTACTGAAATATGTCGGACACGCTACGCTTATACAACTCTTTGTTGATGATGGTGTATGTGTGTGCATGTCGCCGGATTTGTTTGGCCTCCACCTCATCATCCGGAAGCTCCCCATTGACGATGTAGTTCATCAAGGGCTGTGCCCAGGATGGTATCTCCCGGATGGTGATGATGCTATCGTGCTCCGGCTGAGGGATGTCGGGGGGTCGTTCGGGTGGGGTACCCAAAACGGCAGCCCCCGAGCTACCTGACGACTTGGTAGCCCCCGGGTCTTTAGATCCGGACGGTGCGGTCGCGCCGGAGTTGGTGCGGGCCTTCTTCTTTGCTGGCTCCGAAGGTTCTGGGTCAGACGAGTCAGCTGCCTTGTTGTTTAGGCGAGGGACGTGATGGAACTCACATCCGTCGAAGCAGGCATTGAGCTTCTGCACGTGGAAGCGGTAGAGGGCCATGTTCGCATCATGAGCGTCCCATTCTCCGGATACTTGCTACACCACCAGATCCGAATCACCGAAGCAAAGGATTCTATTGATGCCAATCTCCCTGGCGAGCTAGAGGCCATGCACCAATGCCTCGTACTCGGTGACATTGTTTGAGGCCTTGAAGTGGATCTAGAGGACGTACTCCAACCGGTCTCCCTTGGGTAAGGTGAGGACGATGCCAGCTCCCAAGTCCCCGAGCCGTCGAAGTGCATCTTCAGTGATCCAAGTCGGGAACCGGCGGCAAGTACTGGGTTTTGGCTCAATCGACCAAGAAATCCACCAGGGCCTACGACTTGATCGTGAGCCTTGGCTCGTACTGGACGGAGTAGGCGGCGAGCTCAATTGCCCAATTGGCGACTCGGCTGGTGGCATCCTTTTTGCCAATTATCTCTGAAAGGAGTGCGGTGCACACCACCTTGATCGGATGCTCCTGGAAGTAGTGCTTGAGCTTCTTGCATGCCAGGTATACTCCGTAGCACATCTTCGATAGTGGGGGTAGTTCTGCTTGGAGAGGGAGAGAACTTCACTGAGGTAGTAGACGGGTCTCTGCACCGGCTGAGCCTTGACTTCCTCGGGGCTCTCCACCACCAGGACGACATTGACGACCCGACTGATGGCTGCTATATAGAGCAACATCAACTCTTTGCTAGCCGGCGTATCTAGAACATGTGTTGTGGACAGCATGCGCTTGACATCGTGAAACGCGGCGTCAGCTTGCGAGGTCCAGGAGAACTTGTTCGTCTTCTTCATCAGTTGGTACAATGGGAGTGCCTTCTCCCCCAGTCGGCTGACGAAACGGCTGAGGGAGGCCAGGCATCCGGTGAACTTATGGACTCCGAGCAAGCTCTTGGGCAGCTACATCCTCTCGATGGCTGCAATCTTCTCCGGATTCGCCTCAATTCCTTGTTGCGATACAAGGAAACCGAGGAGCTGGCCGGATGGTATGCCGAAAATGCACTTCTCTGGGTTCAGCTTCATCTGGTACCGGCGGAGGTTGCCGAACGTCTCCCCCAAGTCCTCGAAGAGGGTGCGCCTCTCCTTCGTTTTGATGACAATGTCATCCACGTAGGCATGAATGTTCTTGCCAATCTGCGAGTGCAAGCATTTTTGCATGCAGCGCTGATAGGTAGCGCCTGCATTTTTCAGACCGAAAGGCATGGTTACGTAACAGAAAGCCACGTACGGGGTGATAAATTATGTCTTCAGCTGGTCAGCCAGATTTAACTAGATCTGATTGTAGCCGAAATAACAGTCTAAGAAGGACAACAGGTCGCAGTCGACCGTGGAATCAATAACTTGATCGATATGGGGCAAAACGTGTTGGAGATATGCCCAAGAGGCAATAATAAAGTGGTTATTATCATATCTTCACACTTATGATAAATGTTTACATACCATGCTATAATTGTATTAACCGGAAACATTAATACTTGTGTGATTTGTAAACTAAAATAAGAGTCCCTAGTAAAGCCTCTTGTTAAACTAGCTTGTTGGTTAATATATGATCATGGTTTCCTGATCATGAACATAGAGATGTTATTAACAACAGGATCATATCATTAGGAGAATGATGTGATGGACATACTCCTATAGATAAGCGTAGCATAAAGATCAAGTCATTTCAATAGTTCAATTGCTATATGCTTTCTGATACATAGTAACCTAATTCCTTCGACCATGAGATCATGCATATCACCTTTGCCGGATGGATGCTTTGATGACATCAAACACCACACCGTAACAGGGTGGCTATAAAAGTGGCATTGAGTGTTCGGAAAGTATTGGTTGAAACACATGGATCAAGAGTGGGATTTGTCCATCCACATGACGGATAGATATACTCTGGGCCCTCTCGGTGGAATGTCATCCAATTAGCTTGCAAGCATGTGACTGGGTCACAAGGGATCACATATCACGGGAACGAGAAAAGAGTACTTATCAGTAACGAGGTTGAACTAGGTATGCAGAGATACCGACGATCATAACCTTGGATAAGTAACATATCGTGAGACAAAGGGAAATTGGTATCGTATGTAAGTGGTTCATTCGATCGCAAAGTAATCGTAGAAATATGTGGGAGCCATATGAATTTCCAGATTCCTCTATTGGTTATTGTTCGGAGAAGTGTCTCGATCATGTCCGCATAATTCACGAACCGTAGGGAGACACACTTAAGGATTCGACGTTGTTTGAGTAGTTATGGTATTATGAGAAAGAGACTGAATGTTGTTCGGAGTCTCGGATGGGATCCGGGATATCACGAGGTGATCCGGAATGGTCCGGAGAATAAGATTCATATAAGGAAAGTCCCGTTTCGGAGTTCGGGAATGATTCCGGTGTTTTCATCGGGGATATTCTAGAAGGTTCCGGATTGTCCGGCACTCCGGGGGGGGAGGGGTACATGAATGTGTCATTATATATTGGAATGATTGCATCATGTACTAAGTGTTCTTGCTGTCCCAAATAAAGGATTAAATTGAATCCTAAAACAGAAAAGTCAAATGTCCAGTTTGAAAGTCAAACGGCTAAAACAAGAAACTGTGGGAAACAAGCAAGAGGAGTTGGAATCGACTTGGAGGAGGAGTTTCTCTCCTCCAAGCCGGCGGCCAGCCTAGGCCGAGTTGGGGAGGGACTCCCTCCCTCCCCTGGCGTGCCAAGACCCTCCCATCTATATAAGGAGGGGCAGGGCTCCCCTCCTAGACACACAAGTTCCTATCTTCTACCTCCGGTTTAGAGCCGTTTTGGTTTAGAGCTTCTAATTGCTTTAGCCAGCGGTTTAGAGCCTTCTAATTGGTTTAGAGCCTTCTAATTGGTGTGTCTAATTACTAGACCACTAATAGCCTCTCTCATAAGCTCCACCATACTCGCTCCGGCTTAAGGCGAAGCCCTGCGGGATCTCCCCTCTACTTCCGGTACCACGCCGTTGTGCTGCCGGAATCTCGAGGAGAGTGCTACAACCTCCGCTGCCTGCTGGAACAAGGGAGAGGAAGGTCTTCGTCGAGTACCGAACGTGTGACCGACTGCGGGAGCGCTGCCGGAACGTGGCGCCGGAAGGATCGTCTACGCGATCTTGAGATCGGAAAGAGTACGACTACATCACCCACGAGAATCTGCTCTCGTTAACCGCTTTGGAATCTTCGAGGGTGAGTTCCTCTATCGACTCGTTGCTACAATCTAGTAGATAGATCTTGGCTTGTTTGTTTGTATGCGATAGAAAAATTTTGTTTTCCATGCTACGAACCCCTACAGTGGTATCAGAGCCGTGTCTATATGTAGATCTGTTGCACGAGTAGAACACAATGGTCATTGTGGGCGTTGATGCTTTTATTGTTGATTGCTTCTTGTGTACTTTGCATCTTGCGGTATGTTGGGATGAAGCGGCCCGGGCTAACCTTACATGACATCGTTCATGAGACTTGCTCCACGCTTGACATGCAACTTGTATTGCATAAGTGGCTTTGCGGGTGCCTGTTTCTCCTAGCATAGTTAAGATCCAATTTACAACGGGTGATTAACAATACTAGTATCAATGTTGTGGTTCATGTTCGTAAGTTAGAGCGACACTTATTAACAGCCCCAAACCACGTAAAACATGCAAAGAAAGTAGAGGCGTCTAACTTTGTTTTGCAGGGGTGTGCAGTGATGTGATATGGCCATGATTGTGATTATATTTGATGTATGCAATGTTCCTTATTGTAAGTTGGCAACCGGCAGGAGCCATATGGTTGTCTTTAATTTATGTTAAGACCCGCGTGTCTATTCAAAGTAGTTGTAATAGTTGAAGCCGGTGGACGACAACCATGGAGTAGCGTCATTGACCTTGATGCAATGCCGGTGATGATGGAGATCATGTTCGTGCTTGAAGATGGATATCGGAAGCACAAAGAAGAAAGGCCATATCATATCACATATTATGAATTGCATGTGATGTTAATCCTTTATGCATCTTGTATTGCTTAGTAGACGACGGTAGCATTATAAGATGATCCCTCAATCACTAAATTTCAAGTTCTAAAGTGTTCACCCTTAGTATGCACCGTTGCCAAAGCTTGCTGCTTCAAAGCACCACGTGATGATCGGGTGTCTTTGATTCCGCGGGTGAATACAACGTAAGCAAGCCAGATTTGCTTATGCGGTAGCTAAGGTTTGATCTTGACGAGCCTAGCATGTACAGACATGGCCTCAGGAACACGGATCACCGAAAGGTAAAGCATGAATCATATAATAGATATGATGAACATGTCGATTGTTCGCCATTGAAGCTATATCAACTCTCGTGATGATCGGTTTTGATGTGGTGGATCTGGTTCGTGTGATCACTAAAACAATGTGAGGGATATTGTTTTGAGTGGGAGTTCACCTAGATTAATTTAATTATTAATTAGAACTCAATTTATCATAAACTAAATCAAAGTGAATTTGCATAGTTGTTGTAGTCATTGGCATCCGTTTACCACCTTGCGCTTAGTTATAATTGAGATGATAGAACTATAGAATTCTGGTTAGTTACTTTACGAACTGGTATCGTATTGTTTTGAAGTGTTAATCTAAAGTTTAAAAGTCCTATTGCAAACTTTCAGTAAGTTCCGGTTACTCCATGAAGTTTAATAATTAGTATTAAATCAAGAGTAACAATTCCAAGTGTTAGTATATAAGTATCATGTTTGTATCCATGATTCTTGATATTCAAAGGATTGTCTTAATATCAAGGTTATCTAGGATCTGAAAGAGTTGTTTCAGAAACCATGATTGTGTGGAAGATATTGTGATATCTGAAACGAAGTTTTGGTTGCAACATGATAGAGTATAATATGTCTAAAGTCATGTTCTCATATTTGATGAGAATTTGCAAAAGGTTGAAGACACTAGTTGTCCTAATCATCCAAAAGGATTTGGAGAGCAACATTATACTCATGATTCACCGTTATAAGCTAAAAGTAGCTTGATCATGGATAAATCCATGATGAGGGTGAATATTTGATGTAGGTAAAATGTTTACTACACCAAGAGATTACTAAAGAAAGGAATTTGAAAGAACACCAAACATTTGATGATGGTGATCTACTTCAAAGTGCAAGTCCAAAGACATTGGTATTTAACTATACACGCTTTGGACTATGTGTCATATGTATGACTCCACTATTGATGATGATAGATTCTTTCAAATAGAAAAGGAAATATTGAAAGAGAATCTCATAAATATATGGCAGAAAAGAAAAGACTAGAATTGTTTAGTTTAAGTATATAGATGATATACATGTTATGGCTATATTCTTTGCTTATTAAACAATGTGGTTCTTAAGTATTTGATACTGAATTTGTTGGTGTGAATCGTCATACGAAACAACACAATTCATGAACTACAATGGCCTAAGTAACTAGCAAAAGAATATGTGATGATGTTCATCGAGAACAAATAAAGGGTTATTGTGTTGCTCGTTAAACATCAAAGCTTGCCTTCAAGATTTGTTTTATCAGGTATTATGAAAACAAAAGAGTTGTTCAAATAAATTACCGTGATCCATAAAAGATGGATGATTCACAAATCTCGTTGGAGAAATCACATCCATAAAACTAGTGCTAAAAATGTCGAAAGACAAATTGATTGAAAGATCACTTAGGAAGTGACATCGCCGTTTAAAATTATATTGGAAAGAAAACATGAAGAAAATCCATATGGATGGAATTTTGGAGTCTATTTGATTTTGATCAAATGACGCTTGTGAAACTTTCCTAGAGATAATTAAAACTTCGTCCATAGGCCAAAAGGGAACGAATGACTAGCTTATTGGAACTTGTACATATTGTTGTACGAAGTCCATTATGTGTAGTCAAGAGCGATGGATTTCAACTTCATATGCTTTCTCCGAAAATTTGAGTGAATATATGAATATTTACTTAATAAGGATGAAGTGTGAAATATTTGAAGAGTTCAAAGACTTTCAAGATGAAGTGCAAAATCATTGTAACAAGAATATAAATAGTTTATGATAAGATCATAAAGGAAGATATTTGAGTTACAAGTTTAGCATAATACCTAAGATTTAAGGAATCGTTCCGTGGATTTGCATTTTCCGAAACACCATAAGAGTATGGAGCGTTCGAGATATGTAATTAAACCTTGTAAGATCAAAGGTATAATTCATAAAACTGCCATTGTATTTTAAAGATTAAAAGCTTTAGAAATTACCGTTTTTCCACTAAAAAGAGCTCCATCATAATCCGTTGAAATGACACCATATAAAGTTATGGTTTGGGATAAAACCCAAGTTGTCCTTTCTTAAACATTGGTATGCTATGCATAAGAAAGATGTTTGCAACCAAAGTCGGATGAACCTGTCTTTGTATGTTATTTCAAATAACTGTTAAGTACTCCTCCATAACATCGGAGACAAAAGTGTTTGTCACTTAAAACGTCAAGTTTCTTTGAGAAGGAATTTTTCGTGAAAAGTTAAGTGGGAGGACAATAGAAACTTTGATAAGGTTAAAAGAACCTTAGCTATATGTGCAAAGTTGCGCAGCGCCGAAAAGTGTTTCGGAGGCAGCAACAATGCTCATGGTTCACGTACCTCAAAGGTTGTGGTCACGGAGATCCAAGTTCCTATTGAAACAAGTAGGTCGGATGAACAATCAAATACCAAGATTTGAGGGTTGAATCATTATTTGGGAATAATGAACCGACTACATGCAGAGAAGCGATGATGGGCCCTGACTCCGTAAAATGGCTTGAAGCCATAAAATCCGTGATAGTTCCATACACGAGAAATCAAGTTTTGAACTTGAAGGACCCTCGAGAAAGGTGTAAGACCTTATAGTTATGTCTGGATCTATAAAGAAATAGACATGGATGTTTCACATCTATGAAATAGTCGACATGTTGGGAAAGAGTTCACAACAATGTTCAAAGGTTGACTATGACAAGATTTGATCTTTCATAGTGATATTTAGTCTAGATGGATTAATGTAGCAACCACTACATATAATTTGTTATATGGTAGTTGAATAAACAAAACAAGTTCTTCTAATAGAATCGTTACCTAGGACATGTGCATAACACGGTCCATAGGGTTTTGTTAATTCAAAGGATGCTAAAAGCATATGCAAACTTCAATGGTTAGAGTGAGCATAGCGGAGTTGGAATCTTCACTATGATGAAACTGTTAAAAGAGTTTAATTTCATCAGAGACAATGAAGATGCTTGCGTTTGCAAGAAATTAAGTGGGAGCGCTAAGACATGTTTCTAATACATTATGTGGAAGACATATTGTTGATTGGAAATAATATATCTTTTATTAACACATATTAAGAATTTCATCCCGATGAAAGGCTTAGGCAAAACCCAAATATTTGGCATCAATAGACGCTAATATGGTTGTGCCAGAAGTACATAGACAAGATATTGAATGAGTTCAATATAGAAACTACAAGAAAAGGTTCTTGTCGCACAGAAAGGATTGAATACGTTCAATGTTGATGATATATTCAAGTGTATTGACATTTGGTAAAGTGAAACAAATAATCAAGTATAGATTGATACTTGATCACAAAGAGTATTTATATCAATCATACTGTGATATGTACAAATCCAGATATGTCCTATGCTCTAAATGTTGAGAGCATATACCAGAATGATTCGTAAGATGATCATTGGACAATAGTAAGGATATTCTTATGATCTTCTGAAAGAACTAAGAGTATAATATTTGTAGAAGTGACAAATAGATGGTTAGTTCATTGTAAAAGTACTACATTGATACTAGCTTTGTCACAAAGTACAAATTAAGTTTATCTCAATCTAAACTAAGGGTGGCACAATATAATGGAAAGTGAGTTCCATAATGGATTTGGATGAGTTCCAAAATTAAGACATTGTGACAGATACTACAACAAAAGGCTAAGTATATGACTGCTATTTTAGCAGCATAAGAGGGCATTTGAGTCAAGTAGTTTGTTATCAAACTAGGTGTAGTTCACAGTGGGATAATACTATGAAGATATATTGTGCGACAATATTATCAACATGTTTTAACCCCAAAGAGCTAAAGGTCACACCGAAAGACCAAATTTATACAAAGCCATCTCATTAGAGAATGAGTGATGCGTAGAGACGCAAAGACATGCAATTACACACGGACCTGGAAGTGTCAGATCCGGAGATCAGTTGACCACTAGCAATCGTGTACATACAACACTGGAAAGCCATAGGTGTTATATACACAAAGGTTCGAAACTAGATTATTGACTCTAGTGCAAGTGGGAGACTGTTGGAGATATGCCCAAGAGGCAATAATAAAGTGGTTATTATCATATCTTCACACTTATGATAAATGTTTACATACCATGCTATAATTGTATTAACCGGAAACATTAATACTTGTGTGATTTGTAAACTAAAATAAGAGTCCCTAGTAAAGCCTCTTGTTAAACTAGCTTGTTGGTTAATATATGATCATGGTTTCCTGATCATGAACATAGAGATGTTATTAACAACAGGATCATATCATTAGGAGAATGATGTGATGGACATACTCCTATAGATAAGCGTAGCATAAAGATCAAGTCATTTCAATAGTTCAATTGCTATATGCTTTCTGATACATAGTAACCTAATTCCTTCGACCATGAGATCATGCATATCACCTTTGCCGGATGGATGCTTTGATGACATCAAACACCACACCGTAACAGGGTGGCTATAAAAGTGGCATTGAGTGTTCGGAAAGTATTGGTTGAAACACATGGATCAAGAGTGGGATTTGTCCATCCACATGACGGATAGATATACTCTGGGCCCTCTCGGTGGAATGTCATCCAATTAGCTTACAAGCATGTGACTGGGTCACAAGGGATCACATATCACGGGAACGAGAAAAGAGTACTTATCAATAACGAGGTTGAACTAGGTATGCAGAGATACCGACGATCATAACCTTAGATAAGTAACATATCGTGAGACAAAGGGAAATTGGTATCGTATGTAAGTGGTTCATTCGATCGCAAAGTAATCGTAGAAATATGTGGGAGCCATATGAATTTCCAGATTCCTCTATTGGTTATTGTTCGGAGAAGTGTCTCGATCATGTCCGCATAATTCACGAACCGTAGGGAGACACACTTAAGGATTCGACGTTGTTTGAGTAGTTATGGTATTATGAGAAAGAGACCGAATGTTGTTCGGAGTCTCGGATGGGATCCGGGATATCACGAGGTGATCCGGAATGGTCCGGAGAATAAGATTCATATAAGGAAAGTCCCGTTTCGGAGTTCGGGAATGATTCCGGTGTTTTCATCGGGGATATTCTAGAAGGTTCCGGATTGTCCGGCACTCCGGGGGGGGGGAGGGGTACATGAATGTGTCATTATATATTGGAATGATTGCATCATGTACTAAGTGTTCTTGCTGTCCCAAATAAAGGATTAAATTGAATCCTAAAACAGAAAAGTCAAATGTCCAGTTTGAAAGTCAAACGGCTAAAACAAGAAACTGTGGGAAACAAGCAAGAGGAGTTGGAATCGACTTGGAGGAGGAGTTTCTCTCCTCCAAGCCGGCGGCCAGCCTAGGCCGAGTTGGGGAGGGACTCCCTCCCTCCCCTGGCGCGCCAAGACCCTCCCATCTATATAAGGAGGGGCAGGGCTCCCCTCCTAGACACACAAGTTCCTATCTTCTACCTCCGGTTTAGAGCCGTTTTGGTTTAGAGCTTCTAATTGCTTTAGCCAGCGGTTTAGAGCCTTCTAATTGGTTTAGAGCCTTCTAATTGGTGTGTCTAATTACTAGACCACTAATAGCCTCTCTCATAAGCTCCACCATACTCGCTCCGGCTTAAGGCGAAGCCCTGCGGGATCTCCCCTCTACTTCCGGTACCACGCTGTTGTGCTGCCGGAATCTCGAGGAGAGTGCTACAACCTCCGCTGCCTGCTGGAACAAGGGAGAGGAAGGTCTTCGTCGAGTACCGAACGTGTGACCGACTGCGGGAGCGCTGCCGGAACGTGGCGCCGGAAGGATCGTCTACGCGATCTTGAGATCGGAAAGAGTACGACTACATCACCCACGAGAATCTGCTCTCGTTAACCGCTTTGGAATCTTCGAGGGTGAGTTCCTCTATCGACTCGTTGCTACAATCTAGTAGATAGATCTTGGCTTGTTTGTTTGTATGCGATAGAAAAATTTTGTTTTCCATGCTACGAACCCCTACAAAACGAAGGGGTCTTTCGGGCATGCCTTGTTCAGGCTGGTGTAGTCGATACACATGCGCCATGTCTTGTTTTTCTTCATCACCAGGACTGGGTTGGACAGCCAGTCCGGGTGGTACACTTCCATGATGAATCCAGCTGTGAGGAGCCGGGTGATGTCATCACCAATGATCTTCCTCTTCTCCTCCGTGAACTGGCGGAGAGGCTGCTTGACCGGCTTGGCATCCGTCCGCACATGAAGTGAGTGCTCAGCAAACTCCCTATGAACACCCTACATGTCCTTGGGCGACCATGCAAAGATGTCCCGATTCTCAAGGAGGAAGTTGACGAGCGTGCCTTCCTATTTGCTGTCCAGGCCGGCACCGATGGTGACGAACTTAGTCGGGTCGGTGGGGTCGAGCGGGGTCCTCTCTGTCTCCTTGGCCAGCTGGAATGTCGTGTCCCCAGTCGGCTTCCTATTAGCCGGCACTTCTTGCTAAGCCAATGCAACGTTGCAGATGATCTTGCGCTTTGATACATTGCAAATGTATCTATAAGTTTTGATGTTCCATCCTTGGTTTTATCCACTTTCTTGTGTTTTGTTCCAACTTTGGAGTACTTTTCATATGATTTTTTGGACTAACCTACTAACAAGAGCCACAGTGTCAGCTGCCTGTTTTCTGCTGTTTTTGGTTCTAGGAAAGTCAGAAAATGAATATTCTCGGAATTGGACGGGACAAAAGCCAAAGTGCCTATTTTTCCGGAAGGGATCAAGTGCCAGAATATGAGACGGAGAGGGGCCAGGGGCCAGCCACACCACCTGGCCGCGCGGCCAGGCCTGACCCGCGCCAGGGGGTGGTGTGGTGGCTCCCGGCACCCCCTCGGCCTCTCCTTCCGCCTATATATTGCCCTCGGGACGATAACCCTAAGTACCCGATCAAAAATCCACGAAAGAGTCTGTAGGCGCCGTCATCTCCATCCCTAGATCGGGAGGGATCTGAAGCTCTTCCCGGCACCCTGCCGGAGAGGGGAATTCACCCTGGAGGCCTTCTTCATCACCATGCAAGCCTCCGGTGTGATGCGTGAGTACTTCATCCTTGGACTACGGATCCATGTAGTAGCTAGATGGCTGGTTTCTCCTCCTTTGTGCTTTCATGTTTAGATCTTGTGAGCTCCGTTCATGATCAAGATCATCTATTTGTAATCCATACATGTTGTGTTTGTGGGGATCCGATGGATATTGAGATGCTATTTTAGATTGATTATTGATTCTATCATGTCTTTGTTATTTGATATCTTGCATGCTTTCCGTTGTTAGTAGCTATCTTGGCCAAGTAGATGCTAGCAACTCCAAGAGTTAGTATTTATGCTCGATAGTGGGTTCATGCCTCTGGTAATTTGGGGAAGTGACAGAAATCTCTAAGGTACTAGATGTGCTATTGCTACTAGGGAGAAAACAGCAATCCTTTGTTCATAGAACAATCGTATTGTTTACTTTACACGCAGTTCGTAAAGCAATAATCTGTTGCTTGCAACTTAATACTGGAAGGGGTTCGGATGATAACCTGAAGGTGGATTATTAGTCATAGATGCAGTTGGATGGCGGTCTACGTATTATGTTGTAGTGCCCAATCAAGTCTCAAAGGAGTCAATATGATTAGTATATGCATGTATTGCTTTCTCGGTGTTTGTCAATTGCCCCACTGTAATTTTTTTACCCAACATGTTATTTATCTAAGGAGAGCCACCTCTAGTAAACTATGGATCCCGGTCCTTTTTCTTTACATACGATCTACAACTATTTACTTCTTTGTGTTTACTTTCTGCAAAATTTTACTTCTTTCCATTCGATACGTTTAATCCTTTGTTTTTCGCAAAACACGGTGAGATTGACTTACCTCATCGCAAGTTGGGGACAAAGTTTTGTGGTTGTGTTGTGCAGGTCTCCACGTTGCTACTAGCACCGGTAGTGCGCCCTGCCAAAGCTCAGCTAGTAACACCTTTGGGGTGTTTCCTTGCTCCTACTGGTTCGATTAAACCTTGGTTTCATAACTGAGGGAAAACTTACTGCTGTGCTCATCATACCTTCCTCTTGGGTTTCCCAACGAGCTCTATGTCGAAAATCGAGCGCATCAAGATCTTTTCTGGCGTCGTTGCCGGGGAGTCAAGGACATCTTCACAAGGGTAGTCCCTCATAACCAATCTCTTTAGTTGTTGTTTTTGTTTTGCTTAGTTTTTTTTTGCTTTGTTTGCTTGTTTTGTTCTTCAAAAACACAAAAAAAATTAGTTTTACTTGTTTGCTTTCTTATTTGAAAAACCAAAAAAATGACTACTCTTGAAAACACTAAGTTGTGTGACTTCACTAGCACCAACAACAATGATTTTATGAGCACACCTATTGTTCCACTTGTGGCTAAAAATACTTTCTTTGAGATAAAACCTGCTTTACTCAACCTTGTTATGAGAGAACAATTTTCTGGTATTGGTAATCAAGATGTTGCTTCCCATCTAAATAACTTTGTTGAACTTTGTGAGATGCAAAAGCATAGGGATATAGATGGTGATATTATTAAACTGAAATTGTTTCCTTTCTCTTTGAGAGGAAAAGCTAAAGAATGGTTGAATTCCTTAACTAGGAATAGTATATATTCTTGGATTAAGTGCAAAGATGCTTTTATTGGAAAATACTATCCTCCTGCTAAGATTATATCCATGAGAAGTGAAATAATGAAGTTTAAACAACTTGATAATGAGCATGTTGCTCAAGCTTGGGAAAGAATGAAATCTTTGGTAAAGAATTGTCCCACTCATGGACTGACTGCTTGGATGATCATCCAAACTTTTTATGCAGGATTGAACTATTCTTCAAGGAACCTATTGGATTCAGCTGCTGGAGGTACCTTTATGACCATCACTTTGGGTGCTGCAACAAAACTTCTGGACAATATGATGGTTAATTATTCTGAATGGCATACTGAGAGAGCTCCACAAGGTAAGAAGGTAAATTCTGTTGAGGAAACCTCCTCCTTGAGTGATAAGATTGATATAATTATGTCTATGCTTGTTAATGGGAAAGCCCATATTGATCCTAATAATGTTCCTTTAGCTTCTTTGGTTGCTCAAGAAGATCAAGTTGATGTGAACTTCATAAGAAATAACAACTTTGGCAACAATGCTTATGGTAATAATGCTTATAGGAACAATTTTGGTAACAACAATTATAAGCCATATCCTCCCAACAATGGTAATGCTTATGGAAATTCTTACAACAATAATAAGAGTGCTCCCTCTGAACTTGAAGTTATGCTTAAAGAGTTTATTAGTAAACGAACTGCTTTCAATAAAACTATTGAGGAAAAACTCTCCAATGCTGAAAGAAATATAGCATCTTTGGCTGAAGCTCAATCTATTTTGAATAAAATGGCTGCTAAACCTGAAACTAATGAGAATCCCTTTGCAGCTACTAATGCTATACAAGTAAGAATTGACGAAAATGTTAGACTATTAGCTGAATTACATGCTAAGTGGGAAAGAGAAGATGAAATTGCTAGAAACATTAGTGTTTCTACTATCACCACCACCAGTGTTGAGGCTACTAATAGTTCTACTACTTTAGATGATAAAGTTGATTTTGATCTTGATGGTTGCAACATCTCTGAAGTTATTAAGTTCCTACAAAAGCTTGCTAAAAGTCCTAATGCTAGTGCTATGAACATGGCTTTTACAAAACACATTACTGATGCTCTCATAAAGATTAAAGAAGAAAAGATGAAACATAAAGCTTCTATTCCTATAAAACAAGAAGATGGTTGGGAACCCATCATTAATATGAGAGTGAATGACTTTGATTTCAAAGCTTTATGTGATCTTGATAAGAGTGTTTCTATTATGCCTAGAAGGATTTATGATATGCTTGATTTGCCTCCTCTTGAAGATTGCTATTTGAATGTCCCACTTGATGATAATGCTAAAAAGAAACTCATGGGGACTCTTAATGATGTTCTTATTATGGTTAACGGTTCCTATGACCCCGTTGATTTCTATGTTTTGGATGCTGAATACAATGCTTCTTGTCCTATTACTTTGGGAAGACCTTTTCTTAGAACTGTTGGTGCCATCATTGATATGAAAGAAGGCACCATTAAATATCAACTCCCACTCAAGAAAGGTATAGAACACTTCCCTGAAAAGAGAGAAAATATTTCTTTTGCTTCTCCTATGAAAACAAAATTTGGTCTTAATGCTTCTTCATTTGAGAACACTTGATTCTTTCTTTGCTTCTTATCCCTAACTTAAAGGCGTTAAAGAAAAGTACTTGTTGGGAGATAACCCAAGAGTTTTAGATGAGTCTTGGAAGTTATTACCTATGTAATAACCTCTCCTTATCCTTTTTATTTGCTTTTTGTGCCAAGAGTAACCTCTAATGAGAGTGAAGTAATGGTTGGGAAAGTTGTTGTCCCGAAACAGATTTTTGTGCTTCACTGTAAAAATTCCCGAGAGAGCTCTGTATGTCGGATCGATCTGTAATTTTTGTTTGTTCTGTCCTAGGTTCTTATTTAACTTTCGTTAGTTCAACACTTTTTTATTTGAGCAACAGAAGGTCTTCGAAAAAATTCGTCTTTACCCGCTGATCTGTTTTGACAGATTTCTGCCATTTTCTGCATTTGCTTCTTGTTGGTTCCTTCTTGAGTTCTTTTGGGGAATTGAGCTTTTTGAGGGAAGTGATACAGTATCTAGTGTTCTAATGGAAGTTTATTTGGTGTTAGAACTGAACCTTGAGACTTATTTATCTTAAGTGCACTAATGTTGCTAACAAAGATTGTGTGAAGTTTTGTATGAAGGAAAAATTTTAGGTGTATGGAAGGAATGAGTAATGAGATGAAGGATGGACTAAAGCTCAAGCTTGGGGATGCCACGCGTGTCACCCCAAGAAATATCCAAGAAGTACAAGCGTCAAAGCTTGGGGATGCCCAAGGCATCCCCTTCTTCATCAATAAAAATCCCAGGTTTCTTCCAAACGCTTCATTTTTATTGTTTCATGCACAATTGTGTTTTTCTTGGAGCATCTTCTTTTTTGTTTTTGTTTTGGTTTTTCGTTTTCTTGGTTTGCTTAGTTTTCTGAATAAATTGGTTGGACCCCCTCTTTCTTACATTGGTTTGCAATTGGTTTGGTTTGGTTTGGTTTGGTTTGGAAAAGAGTAGGAAAGTTCATACTTATGTGATAAATAGAGCTCGTTTTTGACTGTGGCCTATGCTTTGTCATGCCATGCTTGATATTGTTTTGGCTTTATGCTTAGTATTCTTTGTTGTAGCATGACTTGTTATAAACAATTGAGATTGCTTAATGTGCCTTGGATGAATCATGCGTTGTTTTAGCATATTAAAGCATATTATAGTGGTATTCTCCTTTGGTGCTTTATTTGGGTTGACTTGGCACATGCTTACACCATGTTATGACTGTCACAAGTCACCATAGCCTTTATGATCCTTTAGTTTTCAACTTATAGTATCACTTTATGCTTTGATCAATGATGTTTTGTCACTCTACATGATTATGGCCATTATTGCTCTCTTAGTTTGTCGCTCCCAGTCTTTTGCTAGCCTCCACAACAAAGTATGAGTTCCACTCATGCATCGAACTCCCTAAACAAGTTATTCCAAAGAGTCCACCATACCTACCTACTAGCTTATGCTATTCCAAGTATATTCATGCTTTTGTTTATCTTCCACTTGTTATGAGAAAACTAGTGATTGAAGCTCTCACGAACTTGATGGCACACTTTACTTTACTTGCCCTTAATAAACTTGAACCATTGTGTCTTCTATGTTGTATATGCTTGCACTTATTTGTTGGGAATTAGCAGAACCATGCTTTCATGGGGGACGCTTTCAACATTGCACTTGGTACTTGTACCTATTTGATATCATGCTCTTTTGTATATGGATGTCGTCGGTGTGAAATGAAAGGGGCGCTTATAAGTCCATGGAGTTATGTATATGTGTTAGAGAAACGCCTGGGCCGCTGGTCTAATCCATGCTGACATGGTGGAAACCTGCAGCGTAACCATAATGAGCTGTCTATGAAGCATTCTTCTTATAAAAAAAGAGTCCTATATTGAGAAAAAAGAGAAAAGAAAAAAAAGAGATACTATGAAAAGAGGAAAGAGAGAAAAAAGCACCATATTCCCATGGTAAATAAGAAGAATGTTGATATGCTCGTTGTCTGCTTGCCTTGTCATTTTGATATGGGGATTCTTCCGTATCATCGGGCAAGGGGTACCCCGTTGGCGGTTCTCAATGATGCACATGTACTTACAATGACAAGAACTTACCAGTGACTAAACTTGAGTAGCATGAGGAGCGGCCCTCGTATACAAGGGACATGAGATTTCTGACTTATACTTTGTCAAGCATGTCATAGGTTGTTCACTTTAACCTTAATAACTTCAAGATGCTTATGATAGGGGCAATGAGAGCTGGAAGCTATAAGTACCATAATTTTTGGAAGCTCTTTATGAGACTTGAATCCCTACTTCCTTTTACAAAAGGCCTTTCTTCCACCATTATATTGAGTCTCCACCTTCTATCTTTATGCACCTACTTTGAGAGCATAGTGGCCATTCTTAGTTCTATGTGCATTGTCCCAAGACTAGTTGATTGATGCATAACTTGATATTGCTTGTTTTAAACTATTGTATCTAGTCACTCTTATGAACTTTGAAGGTGTCCTATGCATTTATATTTGCTACTCTATTGAGGGACAAGCTGAATACTATTATGCTATGTTTTCTTTATGTGAAACAAACAAACGTCTTGCAAAGCATGTTATTCATGATTCTTTTGTTTGTGCCTTTTCATGTTGCATCATAGTTTCTTTGCTTATTGCTAGAACTTTGTCTTTCATGTTATGATTGAAGTACTATGATCCCAGCTTTGAATGTTTTGCAAATACTTTGATCAAGTCTTTGATGGTGCATGTCTCCTCAAAAATTATTTCTTTTTATCACTTAACTACTCGAGGACGAGCAGGAGTTAAGCTTGGGGATCTTGAGATCGGCAAGTGATCGACTACATCATCCACGAGATCTAATCTCGTTAACGCTTTTGGTTCTACGAGGGTTAGTACCGATCTATCTCGTTGCTCATGTCTAGTAGATTAGATCTTGGCTTTTATCTAGATTAGATCTGGGTTTTGTTTGTTCTTGCGGTAGAATTTTTTTGTTTTCCATGCGACGAACCCATCAGTGGTATCAGAGCCTTGTCTATGCGTAGATTTGTTGCACGAGTAGAACACAATGAGGTTGTGGGCGTTGGTGCTCGTGCCGTCTTTTGCTATGTGTGTACTTTGCATCTTGCGGTATGGTGGGATGAAGCGGCTCGGGCTAACATTACATGTCATCGTACATGAGACTTGCTCCACGCTTGACGTGCAACTCGTATTGCACAAGTGGCTTTGCGGGTGTCTTTCTCTCCCATCATAGTATAGATCAAATCTACACTTTGCACTTGATAGCACTTGTATCAACGTTGTGGTTCAGTTTCGTAGGTAAGATGTGTTCTTAGTCGAAAGCCCCAAGCCACGTAAAACTTGCAAAGAAAATTAGAGGCGTCTAACTTGTTTTTGCAGGGGTTTTGTGATGTGATATGGCCTACATGTGATTGTGATTGTATTTGATGTATGCAATGATCCTTGTTGTAATATGGCAACCGGCAGGAGCCTAATGGTTGTCTTCAATTCTGTTAAGACCTGCGTGTCTATTCATCTTGTAATAGCTTTGTTCCAAGTAGTTGTAATAGTTGCTAGTGAAGATGAACAACCATGAAGCGGCGCCACGGACCTTGACGCAATGCTGGTGATGATGGAGATCATGTCCGTGCTTTGGAGATGGAGATCGAAGGCATAAGAAGAAAGGGCCATATCATATCACACTAATTATGAATTGCCTGTGATGTTAATCCTTTATGCATCTTGTATTGCTTAGATCGCGACGGTAGCATTATAAGATGATCCCTCTCACTAAATATCAAGTAATAAAGTGTTCGTCCTTAGTTGGCACCGTTGCTAAGACTCGTCGTTTTGAAGCATCTCGTGATGATCGGGTGTGATAGACTCTACGTGTGCATACAACGGGTGCAAGCCAGATTTGCACATGCGGAAACTAAGGTTAATCTTGACGAGCCTAGCATGTACAGACATGGTCTCGAAACACGGAATACCGAAAGGTAGAGCATGAGTCATATGATTGATATGATGAACATGAAGATTGTTCGCCGATGAAGCTACATCATCTCACGTGATGATCGGACTTGGTGTAGTGGATTTGGTTCGTGTAATCACTAAAACAACTGCGAGGGATGTTGTTCTGAGTGGGAGTTCACCTAGTTAATTTAAGAATTAAATTTGAACACTATTTATCATAAACTTAGTCTTAATTACTTGCAAATTTGTTGTAGATTATGGCGAACGTTTCCATCAATTTCAATGCGTTCCTAGAGAAAGAAAAGCTTAAGAACAATGGAAGCAATTTCACGGACTGGTTCCGTGGACTAAAGATCGTCCTCAGGGCTGGTCAGTTGACCTATGTGCTCGAAGCACCGCTAGGTGACCCACCTGCAGAAGATGCCACCGATGACGTAAAGAATGTTTATGCCACTCGGAAACATCACTACTCCACAGTTCAGTGTGCCATCCTGTACGGTTTAGAATCGGAGCTTCAAAAGCGTTTTGAGCACCATGACCCATTTGAAATCATTAAGGAGCTCAAACTCATATTTGAGACTCGCGCGACCATGGAAAGCTATGAAGCTTCCGAGAAGTTCTTTACCTGCAAGATGGAAGAGGGTAGCTCCGTTAGCGAGCACGTGCTCACCATGTCTGGGCATGCAAACAAACTCCGAGAGTTGGGGATACCGATTCCTAATGAATTGGGGATTCACCGTGTCCTCCAATCACTGTCACCAAGTTACAAGAACTTTGTGATGAACTACAATATGCACTGCATGAACAAGACGTTGCCTGAACTATCGTCCATGCTGAAAACTGCTGAAGTGGAGATCATGAAAGAACACCAAGTGTTGATGGTCAATAAGACCACCAATTTCAAGAAACGGGGCAAGCCTAAGAACAAGGGCAACTTCAAGAAGGACGGCAAGAAAGCTGCCGCACCTGCTAAGAAGCCCAAGGCTGGTCCTAAACCTGAAACTGAGTGCTTCTACTACAAGGGTGCTGGTCACTGGAAGCGTAACTGCCCCAAATACCTAGCGGATCTAAAGAACGGCAACATCAAGAAGAAAGGTATAGTCGATATACATGTTATAGATGTGTATCTTACTAGTAATCGTAGTAGTGCCTGGGTATTTGATACTGGTTCGGTTGCTCATATTTGTAACTCGAAACAGGAGCTGCGGAATAAACGAAGACTGGCAAGAGACGAGGTGACGATGCGCGTTGGAAATGGCTCCAAGGTTGATGTGATCGCCGTCGGCACGCTCCCTCTACATCTACCATCGGGATTAGTTTTAAATTTAAATAATTGTTATTTGGTGCCTGCGTTAAGCATGAACATTATATCTGGATCTTGTTTATTGCGAGACGGTTACTCTTTTAAGTCTGCGAATAAAGGTTGTTCGATTTATATGAGTAATATCTTTTATGGTTATGCACCTGAGATGAATGGTTTATTCTTATTGAATATCGATAGTAGTGATACACATGTTCACAACATAGATGCTAAACGAATAAAATTAAATGATAATTCTACATACATGTGGCATTGTCGTCTTGGTCACATTGGAGTGAAGCGTATGAAGAAACTCCATTCTGATGGACTTCTTGAATCACTTGATTTTGAATCACTTAAAAGATGCGAAGCATGTCTAATGGGAAAAATGACTAAGACTCCATTCTCTGGAATAATGGAGCGAGCTATAGACTTGTTGGAAATAATACATACCGATGTGTGTGGTCCAATGAGTGTAGCATCGTGTGGTGGATATCGTTATGTTCTCACTTTCACGGATGACTTAAGTAGATATGGGTATGTCTACTTTATGAAACATAAATCCGAAACTTTCGAGAAGTTTAAGGAATTTCAATGTGAAGTGGAAAATCATCGTAACAAGAAGATTAAGTTTCTGCATTCTGACCGCGGAGGTGAATATCTGAGTTATGAGTTTGGCATGCATTTAAAGAAATGTGGAATACTTTCACAGTTGACACCGCCGGGAACACCACAGCGTAATGGTGTGTCCGAACGTCGTAATCAAACTCTCTTAGATATGGTTCGGTCTATGATGTCTCTTACAGATTTACCATTATCATTTTGGGGCTATGCATTAGAGACAGCCGCATTCACTTTAAATAGGGCACCATCTAAATCCGTTGAAACGACACCGTATGAATTATGGTTTGGTAAGAAACCTAAGTTGTCGTTCCTTAAAGTTTGGGGCTGCGAAGCGTATGTAAAGAAGTTACAACCTGATAAGCTTGAACCCAAAGCGGAGAAATGCGTCTTCATAGGATACCCTAAAGAAACAATTGGGTATACCTTCTATCATAGATCCGAAGGCAAAGTTTTCGTTGCTAAGAATGGATCCTTTCTGGAGAAGGAATTTCTCTCGAAAGAAGTGACTGGAAGGAAAGTAGAACTCGACGAGGTTATTGAACCTTCTTTCGGAGTTGAGAGTAGCGCAGCACCGGAAGATGTTTCTGTGCCGCCTGCACCAACTGGAGAGGAAGCTAATGATGATGATCATGAAACTTCGAACGAAGTTACTACTGAACCTCGCAGGTCAATGAGGGTTCGTACCACTCCTGAGTGGTATGACTCTTCCTTGAACGTCAGGTTAGTGGACAACACTGATGACCCTGCGACGTATGAAGAAGCTATGGTGAGCCTAGATTCTGACAAATGGCTAGAAGCCATGAAATCCGAAATGGGATCCATGTACGAAAACCAAGTATGGACTTTGGTGGACTTACCGGATGGACGAAAGGCTGTCGAGAACAAATGGATTTTCAAAAGAAAAACAGATGTTGATGGTAATGTTACCGTCTATAAAGCTCGACTTGTCGCGAAAGGGTTCCGACAAATTCAAGGAGTTGACTACGATGAGCCTTTCTCACCAGTAGTGAAGCTAAAGTCTGTGAGGATTATGTTAGCAATCGCTGCATATTTCGATTATGAAATTTGGCAGATGGATGTCAAAACGGCGTTCCTTAATGGTGACATTGAGGAAGAGTTGTATATGGTACAACCCAAGGGTTTTGTCGATCCTAGTGATGCTGATAAGGTATGCAAACTTCAGCGCTCCATTTATGGACTGAAGCAAGCATCCCGGAGTTGGAATCAACATTTTGATAAAGTAATCAAAAACTTTGGATTTATACAAACTTATGGAGAAGCTTGTATTTACAAGAAAGTGAGTGGGAGCTCTGTAGTATTCCTAGTACTATATGTAGATGACATATTGTTGATTGGGAATGATATAGAACATCTTAATAGCGTCAAAACCTATTTGAATAATAGTTTTTCGATGAAGGATCTTGGCGAAGCGGCATATATTCTAGGCATCAAGATTTATAGAGATAGATCAAGACGCCTAATAGCGCTTTCACAAAGTACATACTTAGACAAAGTTCTAAAGAAGTTTAGAATAGAAGAGAGCAAGAAAGGGTTCGTGCCCATGTTGTCAGGTAAGACCTTGAGTAAAACTCAAAGTCCAGCTACGGCAGAAGATAGAGAAAAGATGAATAAAATTCCCTATGCCTCGGCCATAGGTTCTATCATGTATGCCATGTTGTGTACGAGACCGGATATAGCACATGTTGTTAGTTTGACTAGCAGATATCAAAGTGATCCTAGAATGGAACACTGGACAGCGGTCAAAAATATCCTAAAGTACCTGAATAGGACTAAGGATATGGTTCTTTCTTATGGAGGTGATGAACAGCTTGTTGTAAACGGTTACACTGATGCTAGTTGGAACACCGATCCAGATGACTCGAAGTCATAGTCTGGATACGTATTTATTTTGAATGGTGCTGCAATAAGCTGGAGGAGTGCCAAGCAGAGCATTGTGGCGAAATCTTCAACTGAATCGGAATACATAGCTGCTTCGGAGGCTGCACAAGAAGGCATATGGATGAAGGAGTTCATTACTGAACTTGGCGTGGTTCCCAGTGCGTTAGACCCGATGGCCATCTACTGTGACAACACAGGTGCCATAGCTAATGCACAGGAGCCAAGGTCACATAGCAAGCTGAAGCACATCAAGCTACGTTTTCATGCTATTCGCGTCCAAGATGGTGACACAAAGATTTGCAAAGTACACACTGATCTGAATGTAGCAGATCCGTTGACTAAACCTCTCCCTAAAGCAAAGCATGACCAACACCAGAACGCCATGGGTGTTCGGTATATTACCATGTAATCTAGATTATTGACTCTAGTGCAAGTGGGTGACTGTTGGAGATATGCCCAAGAGGCAATAATAAAAGAGGTTATTATTATATCTTTGTGTTTATGATGAATGTTTACATCCCATGCTATAATTGTATTATTAGGAAACACTAATACTTGTGTGTTTTGTAAACATAAAAGAGTCCCTAGTAAGCCTCTTGTTGAACTAGCTTGTTGATTGATTGATGATCATGGTTTCCTGATCATAGACATTGGATGTGATCAATAACAAGGTTATATCATTAGGAGAATGATATGATGGACACACACCCATAGTAAGCGTAGCATAAGATCAAGTCATTAAGTTCGTATTGCTGTAAGCTTTGAAATGCATAGTAACCTAATCCTTCGACCATGAGGTTATGTTAATCACCATCACCAGATGGGTACTTTGATGACATCAAACGCCGCTTCGTAACTGGGCGGTTATAAAGGTGTCATTGGGTATTCTGAAAGTATGTGTTGAAGTGCATAGACCAAGATTGGGATTTGTCCATCCATATGACGGATAGATATACTCTGGGCCCTCTCGGTGGAATGTCATCTAGATAGCTTGCAAGCATGTGACTAGGTCACAAGGGATGACATAACATGGAATGAGTAAAGAGTACTTATCAGTGACGAGGAAGAACTAGGTATGAAGATACTAACGATCAAACCTCAAATAAGTAGAATGTCGCGAGACAAAGGGAATTGGTTTCGTATGTTAATTGGTTCAATCGATCACGAAGTAATCGTTGAGTATGTGGGAGCCGTTATGGATCTCCAGATCCCGCTGATGGTTATTGATGGGAGAGGTGTCTTCATCATGTCTGCATATTCACGAACCGTAGGGTGACACACTTAAGGTTCGAAGTTGTTTGAAGTAGATATGGAATTTGCGTTGGAGACCGAATGTTGTTCGGAGTCTCGGAATGGATCCGGGACGTCACGAGGAGATCCGGAATGGTCCGGAGAATAAGATTCATATATTGGGAATCATTTTCTAAGTTAGGAAATGTTCCGGAGTGTTTGTATGGAGATTCTAGAAGGTTTCGGAATGTTCTGGAAGGTTCTAGAGGATTTCTTGGAGTTTGCTTGAAAACCAAGAAAGGGATCAAAGAAACCAAGTGGGGCTAGACACGGATTCGTGGGGGAGGAGGATTCCTCCCCCCTTCCCAACCCGCCGGCCCAAGGAGGAGGGAGTCCTACTAGGACTCACCCTCCCCAGGCGCGCCTCCCTCCTTTAAATAGAAGGGAGGGGGCGCCCCCTCTTGCACCTTGTCTCATAACTCCCAATCTCAGCCGCCTCTCTCCTCCACGTTTCTTCTGCACAGGCATAGGCGAAGCCCTGCAGATTTCTCATCTCCACCACCACCACCACGCCGTCGTGCTGCTGGGATTCTGTGGAGAAGATCTACTACCTCCGCTGCTCGCTGGAACAGGGAGAGGAAGGTCTGCTTCGACTCCGCACGTGTGACCGTCTGCGGAAGCGCTGCCGGAACGCGGCGCCGGAAGGATCGTCCACACGATCTTGAGATCGGCAAGTGATCGACTACATCATCCACGAGATCTAATCTCGTTAACGCTTTCAGTTCTACGAGGGTTAGTATCGATCTATCTCGTTGCTCATGTCTAGTAGATTAGATCTTGGCTTTTATCTAGATTAGATCTGGGTTTTGTTCTTTCTTGCGGTAGAATTTTTTTGTTTTCCATGCTACGAACCCATCAATGTTATCTATCTAAGGAGAGCCACCTCTAGTGAACTATGGATCCCGGTCCTTTTTCTTTACATACAATCTATAACTGTTTACTGCTTTGTGTTTACTTTCTGCAAACTTTTACTTCTTTCCATTCGATAAGTTTAATCCTTTGTTTTCCAAAAACACGGTGAGACTGACAACCTCATCGCAAGTTGGGGACAAAGTTCTGTGGTTGTGTTGTGCAGGTCTCCACGTTGATACTAGCACCGGTAGTGCGCCCTACCAAAGCTCAGCTAGTAACAGAAGTTCTCTTTGGTTCCAAAGATGACGTTTAGCCGGATTTTCCCCAATGGGGCACACGTTGGCCTCGGCAGTACACCGTGGAACGCTGTGGTAGTCGGGCGCAGGTCGCATTCGTGAATGCCCAGCTTCTCCAAGGAGGACCGGTAGAGCAGGTTGAGGCTGCTTCCCTCGTCGATGAGGACGCGGGAGAAGCGGCAGGTGCGCTCGTTGGAGACGATGAGGGGGTCGAGGACCATTGCGTAGCTCTCGGGATTCGGTAGGCGATCCAGCTGGTCTTCCCGAATCCAGATGATGGGGGTTTCCGACCAGCTCAAGTACTAGGGGACCAGGGAGACGATGGCGTTGACCTCCTTAGAATGCTGCTTGCGGCTGTGCTTGTCGTCCGACTCGGTCTCGAAGATGTGGTAGGCGGTATGTGGTTGAGGGTAGCTGTCATTGTTGTGGCCTTCCCTGGCCAGCGGTGGCGGTCCGCCGGGAGGGGCGGTGGTGGGTGGGGTAGGCCGCCTTGCTCCTTCATCTAGCGGGTCCAACTGTAGTTTCAGGTAGTATGAGTAGCCGGCTTGAAAGGTCCG
The DNA here is from genome assembly GCA_916181665.1 of Avena sativa. NCBI lineage: Eukaryota > Viridiplantae > Streptophyta > Magnoliopsida > Poales > Poaceae > Avena > Avena sativa. The sequence continues at coordinate 70,590,890 of OV702292.1, forward strand.
CTATGCCACCTGCACGGGCCGTCGAACATTTGTTTGAAGCTGAACCGTGGATTCTGCCTCCTGGTGTCGCCAGCTGGCGCGTCAGGTGCGCCCTCCACAGCGTTAACTTGCCTCGCGTGATAGCGAGGCTTCTATTGTCCGTCTTGGCGGTCGCCCTGGAAGCGATTGTCATTGCCTTGCCGCCTGGATGATCCGGCTTCGCCACCGGGTTACTCGGCCGGTCGCGACCCGGATCCGTGGGGTTCGGTCGACCATCGACATTCACCCGGAGGGGCTTCTTCATTGATGCGTCAGCCGTGTCATACTGGTACGCAACCATCATGAGATTCGCCATGGTTTTCGGTTTGTCACACAGTAGTCGGTGGCAGAGCATGGTGCCTTCTCGGCATCCCTCCATGAAGAACCCGATCGCCTAGCTCTCTAGGATGCCCTCGCAAGTGTTGCGCAACTCAGTCCACCTGGCGAGGTACTCGAGGTCTGACTCGCGGTCGCCATGTATGCATAGGGCCAGGTCGCGGGGGCGACCTGGACGCTTGTATGTGCCATTGAAGTTGCGGATGAATACCTTCTCGAAGTCTGGCCAGGCATTGATGCTGTTGGGGGCGAGGCTGTTGAGCCATGTCCTCGTCGACCCGGTCAACATGAGGGGGACGTAGCGCACCGCCATGCGCTTGTTCCCATGGGCGATACCGACTGCTGTGGCATAGTCGGTCAACCAATCTTCCGGCTTGATGTTGCTGTCGTACTTGGGGGTGTCCCTCGGTAGGGTGAACTTATCTAGAAATGGCTCGTTCTGGATGCGGGGTCCGAAACAAACCAGCTCGGTAGAGTCTTCCTCCTCTGTGATGCGTGCCTGAGCTAGGAGCTTGATGCGGTCACGGACGTCTGGACGATCCAGATTGGGCGCTCCTACCCGACTCGAGAGACAGGAACCGGAGGTCGTGGCGCTCCGGTTGGGGGTGGGGGCGGTGTCAGGTGGTTGTTCACTGTTTTCCCCTAGCATGGCTGGCCCTTGTGGCCCGAGTCGCGACGCTTGCTATGGGATTTCCCCGCCGGGGGAGAGGATGCCTGCTGAGTCTCACGAGGTGCACCCTTGATGTTGCCAGGCGGCTTGCTTCCCCTGGAGCCGCTGGGGGTCCTCGTGCATTTGCCGGATAGCGTCAGCCTGCTCATCCGTGATCCGGAGGAGCTCTTGCACCCCAATGTGTTGCCGGTCTTGCTCCTTGCCCTCCAGGTTGGGCAGCTCGTTCGCCGCAGCCCACGCCATGCACAAGTTCTTGATGGACGTGCTATATGTGGGCCGGACAAGGAGAGGCGGTGGATCTGACTCACCATCCGTCTCCATCCTTCCGCCTAGCTCGCTGCCCAGGAGTCGCACCTGCCCGTGCCGGCTCGGTTCCTTGGTAGTCGGAGTGTGGCCGTGAGCACGATCGTACTCGCACATGGTGATGTCGACCTACTTCCTGGTGGCGGCTAGGTCGATAGCCTCCCGCAGGAGGAGCTCCCTCTCCATGGCGAAGTTTTCCTTGGCTTCCTCTGGGTTGTCCCTAAGGTTAACCAGAGTGAGGAGTCGGTTGATGGCCTCCTCCACCGGATCCTTCGGTCGCGGAGGGGCGGAAGTTCCAGCTTCATCGTCGGCTTACCCCTGAGGGTGGCGGTGCTGAGTGCTGGAACCGGCCATCATGACCTCGATGCTGTGCGAAACGGCGGGAACGCCATTGCTTGGGAACAACGACTCCACGACGGAGATGATCTCCCTAGAGAAACGCTCTGGCACGGTGGCGACATAGACAGGAAGGTCGCCGAACAGTAGGATGGAGCCGTCTTCCGGGAAGATGGATCCGGCGAAGCACGACGCGTTGTCGATGACGTAGTGAAACTTGCCTAGAGTAAGCACGAGGCCAGAGGCCACGCGCTCACCGACTGAAGTACGGGGTCCCGTGCGGAACGTGACTCCGGTCGAAGCCATGTTTGCCCCACGGTAGACGCCAACTCGGTATTGGAAACTGCAGTGCCTAAACAGGCTAGATAGAAGTGTGGGCAAACGGCAGGAAAGCTATCGACGGCGTTCGCGGGCGGGATTGGGTACGAGCAAGTGTAGTGAGACACAGGAAGTACCCAGGTTCGGAGCCCTCGTGTGAGGTAAAGTTCCTACTCCTGTCGATTTGACTATGGATGGTATACATGATACACTTGCTCCTCAAGTTGTATGGACTAGCTACCTCTTAAATGCTCAACCCTTGCTATGAGAGCCTTGCCCCTCCTTATATAGGCAAGGGGCAACCGTCTCACTGGCCAGACCGGCTAGCGGGTCCCATAGGCAGGTCCCAGCCGGCTGATCATCTATAGTATCCGGTAGTGTAAGTCTTGTCAAAGGTACGCGTCGTGCGGGTCGTGGGCACAGTAAACATCATGCAAGCCTATCGTCAGCAACCAGCCACTGTGCCCGCGTCAGCCACAAAGTCTTTGGCATGGTCTCATAGTGGTGTGTCTTGTCGCTGTACCAGGGCGTACTGTGCAGCATGTCGCCCTGCCTCTATCTTGATTGTGTCCGGCTATGACCGTGTAGCCGGATCCGTGTCTTGCCACCCTTCCTTGTTCCGGCTACCAGCTGGTAGTCAGAACCACGTGCCCGCGTCTGGCTAGGATCTATTAGCCGTGTGTAAGCTATCTGCCTTTATTCTTGTCCGGCCAGGCTACCCGGGGGTCATCCCCCGACAATTGGCTCCATATTTCAATCGAGTTTATGAAATTTTAAAATGGATTTGGCATGGCACGATCCACAAGTATGACCATGTCAAAGACTTCAAGTGCAAGTGATACTCATATTATCCAATTCTTCGCCAAATCATGGCAAAAAAGTTAACCTTCTCATTTTACTCATTTCCATCTATTAATCCCGAGGATGAACTTCTTGGCACTCCTATCCTATGCATATTTAGGTGTGAGAAATGCGAAATGTACAAAAGAGAGGAAGTGGTGGACCTGAGGGAGAATAAACCATTCGGGAGAGAAACACTGGATGGAAGGAAGACGAAGCTCCTCTACTCCAAGAAGGAAACGTGGAAACAGAGGAAGAACATGTACCTCTGCTTCCAATTGGACATTCCAGACTCGAAACCCTGTACACTCAGTGCCTCTGACTATGTGTGTGTGTGTGCAGTGAGTTATATTGTGGGCTATGTATCCCATTTAAGGCCCATGCCTTTGATGGCTAGGCGTTGGGACTATAAATACCCTTTTTTCCTTTGAATTAGTTGAGCTTTTCTCCCACCTCTCTCTTTGTGGAGTCCAAAACCAAAACACCATCTTGTTCCATTTTTCCTCTTTTAATGTAAGAATCCACTTAGACCATGATTTCAAGTAGTCCATGCAACTTTGGAGATTTGCAATTCGATCCCTAGAGATTTACACGTTGATATTCGTTATTGGGTTATGATCTTCAGTTTGCTAGGCTATGTACCTCAATTCATGAAAAATGATCCTCTAACGGTATCACATTGATTGCGCTTGACGTAAATTTGAGTGTGTTTGATCTACCCTAGCCACTCCTCCACCACCTATTGTAGTCTTCATGCGTGTATTTCTATATTCACGTAAAATAGTTTATGTATAAATTAATTGCGTTTTTAGTCGAGGTCAATGTTTTACCGTGCCACTTTTGCAATAAATGAGTGGAAAATTTCCCGCCATCTTGTGAAATATATTCATGCGCTCCATGCAAGACTTATCATCCATTATTCCTAAGTGAACCAATATATGGATTTCGAAAAGATAACTCATTGTCATACCACTTGATCGTACGACCTAACAACAAGTAATAGATTCATGCATCCATCGGTGATAAGGAGAGCTGCAAGATAAAATCCCCTTGTTTTGGATTTTATTGGCTAGTTGCGACAATGTTATCATATGTGTGGTGCTTCTTTCTCGAAGACATGTCCCCCTTGCTAACAAGCACACATCCTCTCACCTCTTATTGGCTCTTCTCCTTGACCTAGATCCCCTCTAACTAAATACTGGTGACAAAAAAGAGACATTGTACATTGGAGTAGATGGTACTGCATTTCTCGAAAGCCAAACTAATACTTTCTCGGAGGTAGAATCTCACTTATTTCCAAGGGTTGGTAAAGCGAAATGTGTGCCACCCTAGCCCATTTAGTGCTCTACCTCGGGTCATCGATATCATACACTCTACTGAAATAGATTTAGCGGAAAACCAATTATATCCAATCTTGGTTGGCCTTTCACCCCTAGCCACAAGTCATCCCTGAATTTGGCCACATACGTGGGTTCAGACATGAATTCCATGAAAGGGGAGGATCTCAATATTGCATAAAGAGACCCTTTTGGTTGCGATGAGTTCGTTCATATGATATCTTGGTTGTCTCTTAATCTATCACAAGAACAAAGGAGAGGAGACTACCACTATTTTGTCAAGGCTAAAGGCACCGAGGGCAACCTCCTTAAAGTCAGCGTTATAAAACACAAAGATCTATTCCCCTTGAACTTGATTCGAGGAATCAACTCAGGAATAGTGTTGCATCTTGGTCGGGCCTAAAGTTGACTTGGCCTCACCAAAAGGCCTCATCTCTAGAGCCCGACTCACGAGGCGTCCCGCTTGTTATAGGGAGGAGCCCCTCGACTCACTTTTTTGAGATGCTATGTTTCCCTTCTTCCATTCTCAAATCAAGGGTGAGTCCCATGCGTAGATCTTTTTATTTAGTTCAAAAATCTGTCACTTTGAGTTCTCATTATGGGTCTACTGCATAATGTACATAGTATATGTATAGATAGAGATATTATGTAGATATTATATATGTATATATTGATATATAGGGAGCAAAGAATAGGCTTTGCCCCCTTTTTTAAAGAATGAAAGGTCGAAATTTAGACCGCTCACAATAGTTCTACCCATAGAAAAGATCATGAAAGAGGCGGGTCAGAATGGTACCTGATTCTGTTTACGAATATGAGTTTCCATACACATCACACTTCCGCTCCCTTCCAAACTAGAACTAAAATTAAAACACCTGGAACGAAAAACACAAGACAAGAAAAGAAAACACTAGAACATAAACAACGACTTAAATCGCTGGTCGCGACAATATCATACTATTGTTGCTACTTTCTTGAAGGAATTTTTCTGACAAAAAAAATATATTAATATCGCGAAGATACCAATTACATCCAGCCTTTGTAAAAACACAGTGCCCTAAAGGCACTACTGATGCACACAACCATAAAAACAAAAAGAAGAAAAAAATGAAAAGTCACACTAAAGTGATTTATTCCTTGTAGCAACGGTACACACATCACAAAGATAACACCCTAAATCCGAATTCTCCAAAAGTGATGTCTTCAAGAAGAAAACAATGCACAAGCGTCATTGTCGTCTGATCATAGATCATATGTTTTCATCCTGGAGAAAGTTCGCGCTCTCAAAACAATAAACAATACTTTTACCAAGAACAACCAATTAAGGTCTAACATTGGATTTTCACCCTGAAAGATAAGAGTACTTCTCCTATGTTGTTGCCCCCACTTGTCGTTACCTCCGCTACGAGTCACGATTCACCAAGCAAGTTCCTCATCGCCACGAAGACTCGAACCACCATTGCTAGTCCTCATATTTTAGCCTCTATGACATTCTCTGTCTGCGACTTCACCATGGAACTCAAAATTCATGTCCCATGATGGCAACTGATGTCTACACACTTCTATTCTTGTAGACAGTTGTTGGGCCTCCAAGTGCAGAGGTTTGTAGAACAACAGCAAGTTTTCCCTTAAGTGGATCACCCAAGGTTTATCGAACTTAGGGAGGAAGTGGTCAAAGGTATCCCCTCTCAAGCAACCCTGCAATCAAGATACAAGAAGTCTCTTGTGTCCCCAACACACCCAATACACTTGTCAGGTGTATAGGTGCACTAGTTCGGCAAAGAGATAGTGAAATACAAGTGGTATGGATAATTATAAGTTGTAACGGTGATAGAGAATAGCTTGATGGCGTGTGGTTGACGTGGGAAAAGACTAAAGGCAAACTGAAATAAAGAAGGAAACAAGCAAACATATAACAGATCTAATAGCAAACGGTGTTTCAATGCTACGAAACAAGGCCTAGGGATCATACTTTCACTGGTGAACACTCTCATATAAATATCTTCTCTTTATGATACTACTCTTAACTACTCTCCGGTTGGACACTCTAATCATTGGTAGGGCTATAACAGCACACCTCAAAGTTCGCTTTCCACATCTAGATAACCCCACACTGTCACCTTGAGCACTAGATGGTTCAAACAAACACCACAATTTTATAAAGACATCCAACTCCAAATATAACTCATACCAAGATTTGAAATCTCTAGCCTAAGTGCCACCATAGTGTGTGCACTGTCAACTTCACACACATGGGGAGAGCAGAGATCTATTAAAGCACTTGAGTAGCAAGGTAGATCTATAGATTACAAGCTCATGATCTCAATAAGATCGTGCATAGAGAGAGATGAACACATAGCTACCGGTAGACCCCTTAGACTCGAGAGAGAACTACTCCCTCCTCATCATGGGAATCAGCAATGGTGATGGAGATGGCAGTGGAGATCGATGGAGATGGCTCCGGGGGCACTTCCCCGTCCCGGCAGGGTGCCGGAACAGAGACTTTCTCCCCCGAATCTCCCCTTCGATGGCGGCGGCGCTGTGGAACTTTTCGTGGCTGGAGGCTTGATTATTTAAGGTTTACGTATCGGGAGGCTCTTATAGGCGAGAGAGGAGACCGAGAGTGTGCCGGAGGGGCCCACACCACCCCCTGGCGCGGCCTGGCTTGGCCCATGCCACCAGGTGGTGTGGCCATCCCCTGGCCCCTCTCCGTTTCGTCTTCTGGCTCCATGAGTCTTCCGGTAAAATATCGACTTTGGCTTTTGTCCCGTCCAATTCCGAGAATATTCATTTTCTGACTTTCTAGAACCAAAAATAGCAGAAAACAGGCAACTAGCACTGTGGCATCTTGTTAATAGGTTAGTCCCAGAAATCATATGAAAAGTACTCCAAAGTATGGACAAAACATAAGAAAGTAGATAAAACCAAGCATGGAACATCAAAAATTATAGATACATTTGCAATGTATCAACATCCCCAAGCTTAACTCCTGCTCGTCCTCGAGTAGGTAAGTGATAAAAAGAAAGAATAATTTTTGAGGTGACATGCACCATCATAAACTTGATCAAAGTATTTGTAAAACATTCAAAGCTGGGATCATAGTACTTGAATCATAACATGAAAGACAAAGTTCTAGCAATAAGCAAAATAAACTATGATGCAACATGAAAAGGCACAAACAAAAGATTCATGAATAACAATGCTTTGCAAGACGTTTGTTTGTTTCACATAAAGAAAACATAGCATAGTGGCATTCAGCTTTTCCCTCATAGAGTAGCAAACACAAATGCATAGGACACCTTCAAAGTTTATAAGAGTGACTAGATACAAATAGTTTAAAACAAGCAATATCAAGGTATGCATCAATCAATAAGTCTTGGGACAATGCACATAGAACTAAGAATAGTCACTATGCTCTCAAAGTAAGTGCATAAAGATAGAAGGTGGAGACTCAATATAATGGTGGAAGAAAGGCCTTCATAAAAGGAAGCAGTGATTCAAGTCTCATAAAGAGCTTCCAAAAAAATATGGTACTTATTAGCTTTAAGCTCTCATTGCCCCTATCATAAACATCTTGAAGTGATTAAGGTTAAAGTGAACAAACTATGGAGTATATGCTCGACAAAGTATAAGTTGGAAATCTCATGTCCCTTGAATACGAGGGCCGCTCCTCATGCTACTCAAGTTTAGTTACCGGTAAGTTCTTGTCATCGTAAGTACATGTGTATCATAGAGAACTGCCAACGAGGTACCCCTTGCCCGATGATACGGAAGAATCCCCATATCAAAATGACAAGGCAAGCAGACAACAAGCATCTCGGCAATCTTCTTATTTACCATGGGAATATGGTGTCTTTTTCTCTCTTTCCTCTTTTCTCATATCTCTTTTTTCTTTTTTTCTCTTTTTTCTCAATATCTGACTCTTTTTTTATAAGAAGAATGCTTCATAGACAACTCATTATGGTTACATGTCAGCATGGATTAGACCAGCGGCCCAGGCGTTTCTCTAACACATATAAATAACTCCATGAACTTACAAGCTCCCCTTTCATTTCACACCGATGACATCCATAGACAAAAGAGCATGATATCAACTAGGTACAAAGTACCGGTGCAATGTTGAAAGCGATCCCCATGATAGCAGGGTTCTGCTAATCCCCAACAAATAAGTGCAAGCATATACAACATAGACGACACAATGGTTCAAGTTTATTAGGGGCAAGAAAAGTAAAGTGTGTCATCAAGTTCGTGAGAGCTTTAATCACTAGTTTTCTCATAACAAGTTTAATTCGGAAGGTAGACAAAAACATGAATATACTTGGAATAGCAAATGCTAATAGGTAGGTATGGTGGACTCTTTGGAATAACTTGGTTTTAGGAGTTGGATGCATGAGTGGAACTCATACTTGGTTACGGAGGCTTGCAAAAGACTGGGAGCGACAAACTAAGAGAGCAATAATAGCCATAATCATGCAAAGCGACAAAACATCATTGATCAAAGCATAAAGTGATACTACAAGTTGAAAACTAAAGGATCATAAAGGCTTATGGTGACTTGGGATAGTCATAACATGGTGTGATCATGCGCCAAGTCAACCCAAATAAAGCATCAAAGGAGAATACCACAATACTATGCTTTAATATGCTAAAACAACGCATGATTCTTTCAAGGCGCATTAAGCAATCTCAATTGTTTATAACAAGTCATGCTACAGCAAAGAATACTAAGCCTAAAGCCAAAACAATATCAAGCATGGCATGACAAAGCATGGGCCACTGTCAAAAACAAGCTCTCTTTACCACTTAAGCATGAACTTTCCTACTCTTTTCCAATCCAAACCAAACTATATGAAAACCAATGTATGAAAGAGGGGGTACAACCAATTTATTCAAGCAAACTAAGAAACCAAGCAAACAAAAACGAAGACGCTCCAAGAACAACACAACTGTGCATGAAACAATAAAAATGAAGTGTTTGGAAGAAACCTGGATTTTTATTGATGAAGAGGGGGATGCCTTCGGCATCCCAAGCTTTGACGCTTGTACTTCTTGGATATTTCTTGGGATGACACGCGTGGCATCCCCAAGCTTGAGATCTAGTCCATTCTTTATCTCATTACTCATTCCTCTCATACACCTGAAATTTTTCTTTAATACAAAACTTCACACAATCTCTATTAGCAACATTAGTGTACTCAAGATAATAAGTCTTTAGGTTCAGTTCCAACACCAATAAAACTTTCATTAGAACAATATATATTGTAGCACTTCCCTCAAAAATCTCAATTCCCCAAAAGAACTCAAAAAGGAACCAACAAGAAGCAAACGCAAAAATGGTAGAAATCTGTCAAAACAGAACAGAAGGTAAAGATGAATTTTTTTGAAGACCTTATGTTGCTCAAATCGAAAAGTGTTGAACTAACGAAAGTTAGATAACAACCTGGGGCAGAAGCACAAAAATTCACGCCTCAAAAAGACGTACAGAGATTTTACACGAATTTTTACGGTGAAGCACAGAAATCTGTTTCGGGGCAGCAACTTTGTCAATCATTACTTCTCTCTCATTAGAGGTTACTCTTGGCACAAAAAACAAATAAAAAGGATAAGGAGAGGTTATTACTGAAGCAATAACTTCTAAGACTCAACTAAAACTTTTGGGTTATCTCCCAATAAGTACTTTTCTTTAACGCCTTTAAGTTAGGCATGATAGTTTGAGAAGATGCTCACATAAGAAATATGAATTTAAGTAAAAGAGAGCATCAAAAAGAAAATTCAAAGCACATTTAAGTCTAGCTCACTTCCTATGCATAGGAATCTTGTAAAGAAACAAGTCATGAAATCATAAAGCAACAAGCGTAGTAAAGCAAAACAAGTGCAACTTCAAGACTTTCAACATAAAGAGGGGAACTTAATATTGTTGATATACATAAAACCATGTTTCCCTCTCTCATAATAACTTTCAGTAGCATCATGAATAAAATTAACAATATAACTATCACATAAAACATTCTTATCATGAGCCACATGCATAAAATGATTATTACTCTCCACATAAGCATAGTCATTCTTATTAATTATAGTGGGAGCAAATTCTACAAAATAGCTATCATTATTATTCTCATCACCATAATCATCAAATATAGGAGGCATATTGTAGTCATAATTAATTTACTGCTCAGTAGTAGGTGGACTGAAAATATCATATTCATCATTGTAATCATCATATATTGGAGCTTTGGTATCATCATAAGCAATAGAATAGCTATCTTCCAAAGCTGGGGAACTAAAAAGACCATTTTCATAAAAACTAGCTTCCCCAAGCTTAGACTTTTCCATAGCATTAGCAATAATGGTGTCCAAAGAATTCATACTAATAACATTGCTATTACCATGCAAATAAATTTCCATAGGTTTTTTAATTTTCTCTTCAAACACTTCATGTCCTAACTCAAGATAAATACTATAAAGTTCTCTAATTTTGTTGTTTTTTTCCATTAAGCCTAACTAGTGAAAACAAGAAACAAAAAGACAAAATTGCAGAATCTAAAGGAAATAACTTCAAGCACTCACACCGGAGGATGTGAGTACCTTTTACCTTACCTCACCGGCAACAGCGCCAGAAAATAGCTTGATGTCTATGCACTTCTATTCTTGTAGACATTTGTTGGGCCTCCAAGTGTAGAGGTTTGTATAACAGCAGCAAGTTTTTTCTTAAGTGGATCACCCAAGGTTTATCGAACTCAGGGAGGAAGTGGTCAAAGGTATCCCCTCTCAAGCAACCCTGCAATCAAGATATAAGAAGTCTCTTGTGTCCTCAACACACCCAATACACTTGTCAGGTGTATATGTGCACTAGTTCGGCGAAGAGATAGTGAAATACAAGTGGTATAGATAATTATAAGTGGTAACGGTGATAGAGAATAGCTTGATGGCGTGTGGTTGATGTGGGAAAAGACTAAAGGCAAACTGAAATAAAGAAGGAAGCAAGCAAACATGTAACAGATCTAATAGCAAACGGTGTTTCAATGCTAAGAAACAAGGCCTAGGGATCATACTTTCACTAGTGAACACTCTAAATATCTTCTCTTTATGATACTACTCTTAACTACTCTCCGGTTGGACACTCTAATAATTGGTAGGGCTATAACATCACACCTCAAAGTTCGCTTTCCACATCTAGATAACCCCACACTGTCACCTTAAGCACTAGATGGTTCGAACAAACACCACAATTTCATAAAGACATCCAACTCCAAATATAACTCATAACAAGTATTTGAAATCTCTAGCCTAAGTACCACCATGGTGTGCACACTGTCAACTTCACACACATGGGAAGAGCAGAGATCTATTAAAGCACTTGGATAGCAAGATAGATCTATAGATTACAAGCTCATGATCTCAATAAGATCGTGCATAGAGAGAGAGATGAACACATAGCTACCGGTAGACCCCTTAGCCTCGAGAGAGAACTACTTCCTCCTCATCATGGGAATCAGCAATGGTGATGGAGATGGCGATGGAGATCGATGGAGATGGCTCCCGGGGCACTTCCCCGTCTCGGTAGGGTTCCGGAACAGAGACTTTCTGTCCCTCGAATCTTCTCTTTGGTGGCGGCGGCGCCGCAGAACTTTTCGTGGCTGGAGGCTTGATTATTTAGGGTTTATGCATCGGGAGGCTCTTATAGGCGAGAGGGGAGACCGAGGGGGTGCCGGAGGGGCCCACACCACCCCCTGGCGCGGCCTGGCCTGGCCCGCGCCACCAGGTGGTGTGGCCAGCCCCTGGCCCCTCTCCGTCTCGTCTTCTGGCTCCGTGAGTCTTCCGGTAAAATATCGACTTTGGCTTTTGTCCCGTCCAATTCCAAGAATATTCATTTTCTGACTTTCTGGAACCAAAAACAGTAGAAAACAGGCAACTGGCACTGTGGCATCTTGTTAATAGGTTAGTCCTAAAAATCATATGAAAAGTACTCCAAAGTGTGGACAAAACATAAGAAAGTAGATAAAACCAAGCATGAAACATCAAAGATTATAGATACATTTGCAATGTATCAGCAATAGACAACGAAACTTTGTGACGCTCCCTCCTGAAACCGGACGATCAGAAAAACAAGTGTGCGCACGATCGAATCCTATCCGATCCAACAAACTCCAGGCATGAGGCGCCCAAGGGAGATCGTCGGCGGAAGCCTCTCGGAACTCGTCACATGCCAGATCCATGAGGGCAGACACCCATCACACCAATGTCTTCTCGTGAGAAGAACCATAGGGCCACCTACTTTAATAGGCATAACGACAGCCCCCACGATGTCGTCCGTCGGCTCCCAATAGTAAGCCGAAGATCCCAGCGGGCACTGCCACCACCACCCGCACCACGCGGAGATGAGGAGCTTAGCCGCACCGAGTCCCGCGAACCAGCCCAAGTCCGCCGTCCTCGCATCTGTCGCTGTCGCGTGCATCTCGCCGTCCAGGGCCGTCGATATGTTGTAGGCTGGAGATCCCGCCGCATGGGGATGAAATGCCCGCGGCGCCACCTTCCGCAAGAGGAGATGAAGGCCTGCCACTGCCGTAAGCCGCGCAGGCTTGGCCCAGGTGTTCCTTCGCCGCCGCTGGCGGGTGGCTTTGTTGAAGACATGTCTATTCGTGTCCCAAGTCGTATGCTAATGACATTAGAGCATCTCCACTCGTCCCCCCTAAAGACCGAAAAAGGCCAAAATAGGGGCGTGAAGAGAGAAAACGCAGCCCAGCCGTGTACCTCAAAATAATTTTTCATCCGATGCGGGCATACGAGATATCCGGCGCCCCTAGGCCAACCTCTGCCCATAGGGAGGCAACTGGGGACGCCAGCTAATCAACAAAGCGTGGAAACGACGCCACGCGTCCCTGGAGGACCACCTCTCGCCCCAATCGAGATAAAAAAAGGAAGGTCATTACCCTCATAATTAAAAAAACTAGCCAGTACCCTCTCATACGGGCAAAAATATGTCTCCGCCGGAAACCGTATGTGGGTTTACGAGTGGAGATGCTCTTATTCGCTATTATTAACCACCGTGTGGTACTTTTCCCCCCTTTAGTAACTCGTTAGGTTTGGATGTTCGGAAGGTCATTTTGAATATAATCTGGTCGTGTGCGTCTTATTAGGATGGATAGAGTAGACCAGGGTTGTTCCACTGTCTTAAAAAAAAGGAGGCAGATTCACACACCGCAGACCCACGCTCAAGCACGGACCACGGTGTTGTGGACGGGAAAAAAAATTAGCTGGCTTTAAACGACCGGTTAGTGAATCTTTGTAGCTGTCCGGATAGAAAAGCCAGGTCAAAGACGCGAGAAGTGCCACCACGTTCCAGATCGTGAGGGAGTGACAGATCAGGTAGCAGCAGCAGCAGCATGTCTCTGATCCGGTCGTCTTCGGGGTACCGGATTAAAACTACTCCGTGCCCGTGCCATTTTCCACAACAGGGATCTTTCAACTCGCCGTGCGGCTCCGGCAAGTCGTACCACCAGCACCAGTACCTCGTCGCTGTCCCAACGGGGACGTGTTTGGAGAAAAGCACGGAGCACCGGAATCTATCTATCTACGTAGCCCGTCCGTGCCACAAACGGAAAAGCATGTTGGAAAAAATCTAACGACACGCTCGGCTCCTCCGTACTAGTATCTGTCAATCTGTGACGCGGTCAGTCCGAAAGATCGAGCAGTGGGAAAGAGAGCTCCCGTCCGATCATCGCGTCGCCCCAACGTTCCTCGATACTACACTACTGAATTAATTAGGACGATCTAGGAAAATACCGCCGAGTCCCCCAGTCCCCCGATATCTTCTCTCCTTCGTCTCCCTTCTTTTCACCAAACTCCACCCCTTCTTCGCCGTCCTCCCAGACTCCTCTCCCCCTCGTAATTCTGTCGCCATCGCCCCCTCCTAGACCCACTCCTCCGCGTTAGCGAGATTCCGTCCCGGTGTTCTTGCTCCTCTCCCTCGCCACACCCCAGATTCCGCCTGTGAAATAATCTCCTCCTCCTCCTCCTCCTCCTCCTTGCAATCTGCTCGTATAGTCAGTCAGAGGCAGTTCTCTCTTGTTTTCTTGTTCCTGTTTTCTTGTCCAACGAAACCGGGCTTCTTCCACTTCTCTCTCTCGAGAGTGGTTGGGCTGTTCCACCAGAAATCGCACTTCGGTCGTGCCTATTCTCCGATACTTTTCTTTCCAGTCAAAATTGCCCACGCCGGCGCGGGATTTCTCCGCTTCCTTCGATTCCACGCCAAATCCTGCCGCCGCGAGGGCAGCGGGCGTATCGATCGCATTCCCGCCCGGTCGACCCGGGGAGGAGGAGATGGCGGTCTCGGAGTCGCCGGAGGCCGCGCCCGCGCCGCCGGCGGCCTGCCTCACCGCGGCCATGCGCAAGAGGAGCAACCGCGTCGCGCGGGCGCTCGCCCACGCGCTCCTCGAGTGGATCCTCATCGCGCTCCTCCTCGCCAACGGCGTCTTCTCCCACCTCATCGCCAGGTTCGCAGCCTTCTGCGGCCTGCCGCCGCCCTGCGCGCTCTGCTCACGCCTCGGCGTCGACAGCCTATTCTCCTCCGACCCTTCTTCGCCCCCACGCCGCCGAGGAGGCGCAGAGCCCCTGCGCCGCGTCGTCTGCGACGCGCACGCCGCCGAGATGGCGCGCCTCGGATACTGCCGCGCGCACGGCCGGCTCGCCGACGCCGCAGACATGTGCGAGGACTGCGGGGCCGCCGCGCCGGCTTCCAGCGGGAAGGAGCGGCTGTCGTGGATGAGGCGGAGCGAGCTCGGCGAGCGGGACCTCGCCTGCGCCTGCTGCGGCGTCGCGCTCGAGAGCGGCTTCTACTCGCCGCCCTTCTTGCTCCCCAGGCCGGCAGAACGCGACCTCGACTGCGCCTCCTCCTACAAGCAAGACGCCATATCATGTCTAGGCAGAGATGTCGTCTTTGTGTCCGAGGACGGTCCTGTCATCGAGCTTTTCGACGAGAAGCCATTGGTGGAGGATGATTCCGTTGGTGTCATGCCAGCTCACGATGCTGACATTGTTGAGCCACTGGTGCCTATTGAATCCATCGACTCCTGGGCTGTCGGCATGTCAGAAGCAGTTGATCATGGGACCGTTGTGCGGGATTATGTGGCGCCGATGAGCGAGGTTAATGCCAATGAGGAGAAATTTGGGATGACCTCTGATGATGAGAAGGTGGATGATAGGTTGAT
Source organism: Avena sativa (assembly GCA_916181665.1). Taxonomy (NCBI): domain Eukaryota; kingdom Viridiplantae; phylum Streptophyta; class Magnoliopsida; order Poales; family Poaceae; genus Avena; species Avena sativa. The sequence goes on from OV702292.1 coordinate 70,606,258, forward strand.
TGATGGAGAAATCGCCGCCCTGGTCGTCTCGGTTGCTAGTATGGAGAATGATCTCAACTGCGAGACAAACGCAGGAGAAACTGCGGAGAGCTTAGCTGATCAATGCTGTAAGACATTCTTCTTCCTTTCATACACTTGCATTCTTTGTAATCAATTTATCCATGCTCTTGCTAATAGCAATAACCTACCTTTTCAATTGCTTGGCTGCATATTTACTTACTGTACCTTCCATTTCCACAGCATATCCATTTGTGATGCTAGTCATTCAGTGAGTAGAACAGACAGTATTATTTCTTGTGAATACCATGCCTATTTCTACCTAGACTTCTTATTTCAGCTGATCCATCCATATGCTATGCTAGATTCTAGCATCTGTATTGATGAACCTTTAATGAAACTGAAGAAAAATGGCAAGTGACACTGATAGCATGAAACAGACCTCTTAACAAAATAGAAGAGATTTCATGCCATATACTGTCCTTTGAGTTGTTCCATGCTGATAGTTTTGCTTATTTAATATTAATCAGAAAACCATATTGATCTTAAAATGTTACACGCAGCTCCTCAGGGGAACAACGGATTGAAGGACAAGTATCAGGAAATATCAATTGGGGATGAGATGTCAGAGGATGGTGAGCAAGCTCAACAGGGCGCTGTAAAATGTGAACTGTTTTCGGTGCCATCAGATGCCAGGGAGCATGGATTTGTTGTTGACAGATCTGATGGAAATACTGAAGAGGTGACGATTCAAGAAGCTGATATAAAGAATGAATGGGCAACTGAGCTAATGGAAGGTGGGTCATGTGGCTCTGAGGCTTCGATTGAGAACACTGAGGTAAAGCATGTCGATGAAGAATTTGAAGATGACATAACTGCACAGGCTGAGTCACAACAAGAGTTAGTCTCTGTGTCACTTGATTCTTGGGAACAAGTTACCGAGACTTCAAGTGAGAACACTGAAATGAACGTTGAACAGCCTGAGCTGAAGCACTTATCCACTTCTATGGCAGCAGGGGTTCTTGAGTTTTTCGGTGTTAACACAACCACATGCAAAGGTAAAATGTTGAGACATATAAGAGTGTTTTGTTTATTTCTACCTGTTTTGCTGAATTTCGATTGACTTGTCTAATATTATTGGCACATTTAAAACAATTCTTAATATTTGAATTTTTGAACAGTCGATATTGAAGTTGATCTAACAGAGTCTCTTCTACCAAGCTTGCACCAACTTTCTGATGGACATTCAATAAGTTCAGATAAATCATCGCCTGACTGCAGTGATGTCGAAGATAAGAGAGTTTCTGATACACCAACTCATATTGAAGGCATCAGTTACTTGCAGGAATTGTCATACCCTGAAGCAGTGGCCTCTGATACCAAGTCTGTTGATTCAAGTGTTGCTACTATGTCTGCTGATCTGGAAAGCGTTGAACTGGTGACCGTTGATCAACTAAAGTCTGCTTTGGCAGCTGCACGTGGATCATTGAGTACACTATATGCAGAACTTGAAAATGAGAGGAGTGCAGCAGCTATAGCTGCTGATGAGACCATGGCAATGATAAATCGCTTGCAAGAACAGAAAGCTGCGATGCAGATGGAGGCAATGCAGTACCAGCGGCTTATGGAAGAGCAGTCAGAGTATGACCAGGAAGCACTGCAGAGGTTGAATGATCTAGCTGTAAAGAGAGACAAGGAGAGGCAAGATATGGAGAGAGAGCTTGAACTATATCGCCACAAGATTCATCTGTATGAAGCAAAGGAGAGGAGGAAAATGTCCGGGCAGAAGGTTGATGACCAGAATGGATCATCCTCAGCATCATCAAGTGCTGAGGACAGTGATGATCTTTCCCAAAGCTTCTACGAGGGTGATGAATCTGCCCATGGTCTGAATGGAAGCAATGGCAGTATTCCTACTGATGTTGTTTTACATGAAACCTCTGGTCATATTGTTACAATTGATGGCTCGCTAGCTGATTGCGAGGAAGAGAGGCTCTCCATATTGGAGCAGCTTAAAGTACTCGAGGAGAGGCTTTTTGACCTCGAAGACGAAGAATCTGATAACATGAAGGTAGACAAGCTTTTCTCAGAAGATAACCATTTAAACGGTGCCTCAAACGGTTTCTCTGATGACGATATCAGCTTCAAACTTCATGAGAGTAGAAGAGGCGCAAGCTATAGTCGAAAGAAGCTCCTCCCTCTATTCGATGATGCTACTGTGCAAAATGGTAATGGTCTCCTAACAAAGCAATATACCGAGGCAGATTCTCCAGCAGAAGTCGTGTTGGAACTCGCTAAAGAACAAGATAAACTCGCAATTGCCAGTGAAATCGATCAAGTCCACGAGCGCTTGCATGCTCTCGAGGCAGATAAGGAGTTCATAAAACAATGCGTGAGGTCTTTGAATAAAGGAGGCAAAGGGTTTGCTCTTCTTCAGGAGATCTTGCAGCATCTCCGGGACCTCAGAAAGATTGAGCAGCGTGCAAGGAACCCTGGAGAACTTTCGCCCCCTTATGTGCATCCTTACATGGATTAAAGGTAAGACGGTGCACTTTTGATCATGACTTGCTGAATATTATATTGCACATGGGGTATATAGTGCAATCATTGTTTCTTCACTTACATTCTAATGGAATTAGTTTAGTGCAACCGTACAAGCTCATTACTTCCCATAGAGAGTTAAAATAGACAAAATACTATACTTTCCTAAAGGAAGCAATGCACTCCACATGCCTTCTGTAGAATACTTAAGTTTCCACCAACGTTTCCTGCCCAACAAGACCACATTCTGGCCTGATTGAATTATGTCAGAACCTTAATTCTCGCTTTCTGCTTACAGATCAGCACCAGCAAAGCCGCGCGATCATGTTCGACAGCAATGCATCAAGATGAAAACACCCAACAAGAAGAAAAAGAAAGTTTGCATACACCAACAGCGCGAGAGAAGGAAAAGCTTGTCGGCTAGCTAGAAGTTATAGCCATGCCAGAAGCTTGGCTTGTCTCAGGAGGAGAAGGAGCTCCTCCTGGTGCTCTCACGGCATCGCCATCGGGATTCGGAAGGCGGATCGTGCTGCAAATCTGCCTTGTAAGGTTTTCTTTGTGGACCACTCTCCCCACGCTGTGTCCCTTAAATTTAGATTCTGGTTTCATTTTGGGTGTGGGGGGAGGAGTTCCAAACTTTCGCGCGATAGGGTTGGTGAGCCGCCCACCCCCACCCCCATGAGGTGTGTTTTGTGGCAGAAATCATGGCTTTGGGGAGAGCCACCTTTGGGATGATGCATGCATTAATTAAATATGGAACAGGCCACCGCCAGCTCTGGTGCCAGGTATAGGGTGGATATAAAAAAGATTTTTCTTAAGAATTGGTTAGTCTTAGTTGGCTTCTTTAGGTGTTTTCTTTTGTTTTCCCTGTAAATCTTATAGGATGTGCAAGCAATGCCTTTTGGCTTTTGGAATGTGAGGGGTGTCAATTTGAGTGCATCGTGCGTAGCATGATTGTCTGATGAAGAAGAAGCATGGTTGTGTGTACTATAGCTTTTGTCCCTCCGATCTTGGGGTAGCAGTACCAGTACCACTAGACTACTACTAGGATACTAGAACTCCCTTTTCACCTTTTGAGATCGGAAGAACGGATGGATGCACTGAAAGCAACAGGCTTCCGTTCTAGTATGATTGATTGGTGTTTAGCTGTCAGAAATCATGGATGCAGCTCACCGAACGATGTGTTGGTTGGGGTGTTGGACCTGCCGTGCCTAGCCCTACCATGTTGCGATGCTGCGTATGTAATGCTATACAGTTCATGAACCTTGCTGTGCCGGTGCATCGTCATATCCGCTCTAGCTAAGATAGTACGGCCTCGACCGAGCTCGACATTCGACAAGAGCAGCTTCTTCGATCTCCCTTGCATCCATCGAACCCAGAGCTTTGTCTGCTGCTGCAATGGTTTTTTAAATAAAATTTGGCTCATACTATTAGACTGAGAGAACATAGCTTATAACTAAAAGAAAAAAGGGGAATAATAAGTAGTATCGAAATTCTCACCATAAAATGTAGCAGGAGACACAAGTTGAAAAACAAATCCCAACGATTTTTTTCTTCTTTCTGGCAATGATCACGAACTCGAAGCTTGTCTGTTGCTAAGGTACAGCCAGCTAGTACTAGATGTTGGGTGATCGTAGGCTGGATCTGTCACTACTGGTACCGTTGCTGTCGAGGGCCCGCGTGTAAGCGAGGTGACGCGTCGTGTGTCTGTTACTGGCACTCTGATCGCGAAGGGACGAACGGGCTAACAACGAGCTGCGTCGCATTCCCCCGATCGATCGATCGATCGATCGAACTGATGCGAGAGGGACGCTTGCTTTGGATTCAAGCATGGAGAGGGAGGAAATCAGGCGGATACCCTGCACGCGGAGTGCGGTAAGAACTGTGGAAAATTAACACGTGCTCGCGGCGGTCAAATAGAACTGTGGTTAATCATGCTCTGAGGTGGTGATCTCCATGAATTTCGAGCGAGATACTACTGCGGATGCGGCCTGGGACGTCGAAGTACACAACTGTTGGTTGGGTAATCCAGGTCGTCAAACCACTCTAGTAGTAGCAGCACCACCACCGTCAGCATGCTCCAGGATGTAACGGAATGGTAGAGTTCACATTTTAATTCGCCACAGTGCTGCACATATAGTACTGTACTAGTATGTTTTGTGGAAGTTCGTTTCAGCAACATCTCTATGACAGAAAAGTACAATGCTATTCAACTTTCATCCGGCCGGCCTGGACATGCAATTAGGAACACTAGTACTACTGTCTGCTACAGTGTCTTCGTTGCCGGTGACAATGACAATGTGAGCACATGGAAATTTCATCGATAAACTCCTCGAGTTTTCATTGCGAATAATCCCAAAGCATCACGCAAAGAAATGGATATCTACTTGATAGGGATATCGTCGCTGAAGCAGCATGGCCATGCTTCTGTAATGTTTGGATGAGCGAGTTTCATACGTGGGATCTGACGCGTCTAGCAAAGGGGTATCCACGGTTCATCTACCATGTGGAGTTCTCGAGCTAAAAACTGGATGCATATGTTGTGTTTCATTTTTTGTTAAACTATATCGATGAAATGGTGTATAAAGAGCAAAAAAAATGGATTGGCAAAACAAAAACAGAAACATTCTTTTTTTCTATGTAGGGTAGAAGAAAAAACCTTTCAATTCACGTTGTCCCTTTTCATAAATGGGTGATTTGTTTGTTGTATATTAACCAAGTTAATTAAGTCCTAAGATCGAATTGGGAATTTTATTATATCATCTCTTCACCTTCTATTTATACGAGATTTCATCGTGATAACTACATGGTGTGGTCTATTTAAATAAAGTGAATAAAAGAGGACTGTCTAAGAAATGTTGTCATAGCATATTCGTCTACTAAGCTCACATGCTTTCCGTAAATAATACCGAGACAATGCGTTTAGGGTTTTAGTCCTCTTGGCGCGACATGACGGTGAGACCCCGTTCTACTCGGTTCCGACCAGATTATGTCCCTATCCCCATCCCTCCCCGCGAGCCATGCGTTCCTGTCTTAAAGGTAGACCCTGGTCGGCTTGCTTGGTTCATGTGTGGCTTCTGCGTTAGAGGCTAGGGTTTGGCGTATCCATCCGCCGCCATTGCAAATTCGTGTTCGTCTTCATCTGCCGCTGGTGAGAAGATCGATGATGTGATAGGGAAGCCCCCTTCGGGGAAAGTTGTGACCCTGGATGATGTGAATGCTATAGCATATCAGTATCTATCAACGAGCCCATAACCAGATGTGAATGCAGTCTCGGATGTCGAAATACATAATGGTTGGTTCTATAATCCAGGTTGTTAAACCACTATAGTTGTACCACCATCACCATGTCCAGGATATAATAGGAATGCTAGAGTTCACTTTTCAATTTGCCATAGTACTACACATATATACTATAGTATGTTTTGTAGAAGTTCATTTTAGCAACATCTCTATGACGAAAATACAATACTATTCAACTTCTATCTGGTCTGGACATGAAATTAGGAACTACTACCTGCTACAGTGTCTACATTGCCGATGAAGGCCTTTCCTTAGGCATTGATACAGTTGTCAATAAATATGACGCTCCTCCTGGAATCTCCCCACTTGAATGGATTCTTTCGATTTTTTCTACTTTTAGTGACCATACAAGGAATTTCTCCTAGTTAAGTCCTAGTCTTGAATCATTGTCGATTTAGAAGCAAAGAAAGCCCGTGGTCTTGATTGTGAATAATCTAATTTGCTTATCTTAGGCAGGCTAGGCCTAACTAAAGAAGAAGAGCTCTATTTGATAACACAAAGCAACTTAAACTAGCATTGATGAGCAAATGGAAATCTCATTGATAAACTCATCGAGTTTTTATTGCGAATAATCCTGATAGCCTCATGGAAAGAAATGGATACTTACTTGATATATATGGAGATCGTCGGTGAAGCAGCATGGGCATATTTCTATTGTTACACAAAAATAGAGCAAGTGTATCGCACACCAAATGTTTGGACGGGCGAGTTTCATACATGGGATCTGATGCAACTAGCAAAGGGATATCCACAGTTCATCTACCATGTGGAATTCTCGAGATAAAAAATGAATGCATATGTTTTGTTTCATTTTTGTTAAACTATATCGATAAAATGGTGTATAAAGTGCAAAAAATGGATATAGCAAAACAAAAACATAAATATTCTTTTATTCTATGTAATAGAAAAACCTTTGAATTCCAAAAGGACTTTGTCCCTTTTCATAAATGGGTGGTTTGTTTGTTGTGCATTAATCAAGTTAATTAAGTCCTAAGATCGAATTGGGAATTTTATTATATCATCTCTTCACCTTCTATTTATACGATATTTCATCGTGATAATTACATGGGTGTGGTCTACTATAAAAGTATAATAAAGTGAATAAAAAGAGGGACAATCTGTAATGCTGACATGACATATCCGTTCATTAATAATTCTAATAAGTAGTAGATGATATTAGAACATAACAAAATGAAATATTTTATGGTCATGTTTATTGGAATGCTAAAATTTAGTGATGTGGACAATTGGATGGTGGAAAAATTAGATGAGATGGGTAGATTCCATGCAAAGATAGATTGTTATTAATATATGTTAGTGCGAGTGACATGGACAAATGGTTGGCTTGTTAAATGAATAGATGATGTGGGTAGATAGCATGTAGATATGGACTACCATTAATAAATATTAGTGGGGTTTTACTTTAAAAGAGATGTAGATAGATTGGAGCTTATATCCTAGAAAAAATACACTAATTGTTTTGTAAGACAAGCAATGTCCCATTAGGCACATATATTTATTTCATAATAGATTTGAATGTTTTGCCTCTGATTAACCTCAAGATACACTGCTCTAGTGAGTAACTAAAAAACAATACAAAGAAGTAAGGAAAAAAAGAACTGTTTATTTGATTACATCCCACTTAGTCTTGTGAATGTATGTTGTATGTATTGTAGTCGTGTAGAGTCGGTTTGAAGCTCATCATAAAATAAACAGAATCAAATAAAGAATTCGTCATATCACAGAAAAACAAAAAATACGATTCATGCAGAGAACAAACAACTTCTTAGAAATTTAGTGTACTCATGAAGATCAAAGTTCCCACTCGCTCACCGCGGTAAGGCGAAACATCGGAGAATCGGTAGGGAAAAATGATCGACAAATATGCTTCCTTCCATGGAGGTCTATCGGCGCCTACATATGGATGCTAAACTCATCCAAGATCATTCTTTTTTATAGATAACTTTTTGTAACTTTGCAAAATGTAGTTACCCTGTTTCTAAACAAATTGTATTTTTAGTAACTCCCAAAGTACATTTGATGTGTAACCTGCACTAGCTGTAGATGGATATTAGTTTCTGATTAAAAACAAGCCTATAGTTGCCCAAGTTCCGTGTTTTTTTTAGTTGAAGCTCCATGTTGAAATATCAGAGCCCTGCAGCCCTGCTTCCGGGAGCAAGAGAAGATGGCTGGCCCGCTGCGTCCCAGGCTCCCCCTTTCAACCTATTGTGGCCCGGATTTACAAAGAACTTCCTAATATGCGGGCCGAACTCCACTAGGTCGGTTTCTCTGATGAAACTAGTCCGTCCCCGACTCTGCCAAGTAGCAAAACCGCTGTCCACAAAAGCCCACAATCCCTCACCCTTTGCACGCATCGCATCGCCACGGCTACACCTCCCGCTGCATAGCCGCCGCCGTCACGAAGCGTTCCGTGGACGCCATGGAGGCGAAGCCCGAGGAGCGTCCCGTCGCCGACCAGCGTGGCTCCGAGGTCGAGATCCTCCAGCCGCTCACCCGGCCCCCTTCCCGGTCCAGCGCCGAATCCTCCTCCCGAGTCCACCTCGACGTCGACTCCCGCCGAGACCGTGATCGGGTGGCGGAGAGGGAGCGGGAGCAGTCCCTGGGGTCCAAGAAGTCTAGGAAGCGGGTCATCAGGCCCTCGGAGAGGTTCCGCTTCTCGTTCGACTGGGAGAACACCCAGGACACCATCCGCGAGATGGACATGCTCTACCAGTCACCGCACGAGGCCCGGCTGCTCTACGGCCGGGAATGGCTTCCTTAGCCCCTACTATGTTCTGATGATGCTGCCCACGCAACGCAGTTCATGAACCACGCAGCAGCGGCACCATGTCAAGGATGCAACGATATGATAGAGTTCAGATTTTAATTCGCCGCAGCACTGTATGAGTTCCTTCCAGAAGTATCTCTGACTTGTATTGGCATCTCTATGGCAACGGTAGGCAAAGGTACATTGGAACAATAGTACTCTTTTTTTTTAATCCTGGACACGAAATTAAGAATTACTACATGCAATGTACTAGTCTCTATTGATAGTTTCGTTGATAAACTCGATCGTGCCATTGTTGCAAATAATTCAGAAAACCTCATGGAAGAAAGCGCAGCATGATCATGCTTCTATTGCTACACAACAATAAAGCAAGCGCACCACCCACAATATTGTACGGGATCTGATGCATCCAGCAAAGGTATATCCATAATTCATGTAGAGTCATACTTAATACCCTAGTTCCTATATCATGTTTCTGTCATGTGATTTTTTTTACACCATCTTGTCCAAATTAATGACCTCAGTTTTATCTAGATTTAGTATGTATCTAGTTAAGTATTTGGACTAGATGCATCTGCATCTAATATGGACAGGAGGGAGTAGCTGAAAGATGGATGCATATGTCGCTTTCTTAAACTTTATTAGTGAATGGTGTATTAACTGCAGATTTGGATATATCACAAACAAACTAAGCAAAATTCTTTTATAAGACAACCATGTTTTTTTTAATATAAAATGTATGGTTGCTGATGCATGAATCAGATCGAATTGCTAATTTTATTATATGCTTCTCTTCCACCTTCTATTTGTACGAGGTTTCATGGTTATAACTATACAGGTGGAGTCTATCATTTTGAAGTAATAAAGTGAATGACATGAGAGAGAAACTAAGTATTACAAATATATCAGTTCCGTTTTATTAATATTTGTAATGAGTTGTCTAGGAATTTAGAATAAAAAAAGATATAATATGCTCAAGGAAACTAGATGATAGGAGCCCTAACAAAAAAAGATAGAATAACCAATATACCACTACTTAGAACCGAAAGTTCCAAATACAACTCACACAACCAAGATTGCCAAAACACCATTAGGATCTTGTTTTTATAGCCAAAATAGCGCTCCTGTGAGATGTCAAACATTTTCCATTAGTCAAGACGTGAAGTGCTTGTAAATGTTTTTGGAACTCCCAAACTACCCTTGTCTAACCTAAGGAGAGAAGTCAGCCCCTTGATCTCGTTTTGCTATTCTTCCTTGTCTCGTCAATGGCCATGGCGGCGTGCCCGACTGCAGTTAACCGTTGGCACTGGCTCCTCCTAGGCTCCTAGTGTAGCTCCTCTCGGTGTAGCTCCACGTCATCTCCTCCCTCAACCGCCCCATGACTTCCTGACTTAGCCTTGGGGTGAATTTATGGTGTAAATATTGCCATCCTAGTGAGTCCGCGAGAATTCATCATGTCATAACAAAACAAGAATTTTAATGTAGAGAAAAAAGATCCATGGAAATATAAAAGTATCCATGGAAGTCGAAGTTCCTACCCACCCAATATGAGTGGACAACATATGAGAGGAGGGTAGGGAAAAATGGATGACAAATATGCTTCCTTCCGTGGCGCCTACGATGGCTACATGTTGTTATGGGCTGGTACCACCGATCATCCTTGTTGATGCAAACACTACTTTTACCATATCCTACCGTATTAATTAATAATAAACCTTCAACGAGTCATAATTATTTTGTGACACTTTGTACACCATTTTTTCATACAAAATGGTCATTGACTATGTTCAGTAAGATAGACCGAACTACCACATTGATGTCCAACTTGCACAAGCTATATATGGATCTTAGTTCCCGGCACAAAATAAGCCCACAATGATTGAATCTCAAGTTATACGCCATCGGTTCCATATTTTTCGCATATTAGGTTTATTAAAGTAATCCTTTTAATGTTTGATCAAGTATGGACTATGAAATATCAATTTCTATAGTAAATACTTCCTACTCATGGATGTAGTTACACCCATATCTCATATACGGAGTACTACTACATTGAAGTATATATGATATTTATCGATTTGAGTATGTTCATATAATATCTAAGATATTTCAAATCAAGTGTGAAAAATTGCAATTGATCTAATAGTTTGCACTAAGATTTTGAAATCCTTCATATTTGTACATAAAAAAGGAGTATGTGAAAAAATTATGCATACTACCTAAAAAGTAATATATGTACTATCAAAATAATTTATATACTTCATAGTACCCATAGATACTCTTGGGTATGACATATACTTCCTAGATTGTGTAAAATACACGTTGGTGTAACTATACACAGTTAGTATGAATATATCCTATATGCAGTATTAATGTGTATAATATGAAAGTATATTCTATTATGTTTCTAATACTCTCTCCAATCCATATTAATGTTCTCAGATTTGTCTAGATTCGTATGTAGCTAGTCATATTTTAGTGCTAGATACATCCGAATATAGACAAATATATGTGAACATTAATTTTGATCAGAGGAAGTACTATTTATTTGATAATATAAGTATTTTTACTTTTTATATTTAAACTTTTTTTGCTTTTTTAGTGGAATAACTATACTTTTTAGCGGAGGAATAACTATGCGTAAGAGCATCTTTAGTTGGAGACCCCAAAGGGCATTGGTGCATGCCGGGTAGAAAACCGCGTCCAGCAGCGTGCCGTAAAGAACTTTCGGTATGGCGCGACCCAATAACGTGTTCGACGCGCGCTGAGGCCATCTCCACTCCAATTTCTGGTGGTCATTGACAGAGTGGTTGGACGTCATCATTAAATTCTGACGCTAACCTTCGGTGGCCAGCGTGAGTAATTGACACGTCGAATGCCACAATGATTCATCCCATCGTCTGCGTGCAAGCATGCGTCATGTTGTTGCTGCGACGCACGTGCCGTTGCATGGCGTGGCATGAAGCATCGACGTTAATGCTCGCGCAGCTCGTTCGCCTAGCGCCGGCGATGAAAAGGCATGCACACACCATCCATCGTCGCACTCTCTCCTCGCGAACCCTAGCCACCACTCGAGTACCACAACCACAACTCCATATCAAGCAGTAGATGCACTGGAGGCACCGCCGCGAACAGCTTCGTGCCACGCAGCCTCACCGTCGGCGAGGCGTGGTGATGGCTATGAAAATAACCATCTTTATCTGCGTTTAAATCTTATATTAAGTAAAGCAATTGATGAAATATCTGTCTATCCTTGTCACTAATGACTAATTATTGCAAGATGTGCAAATCCTTGTATTAAATTGTGATGTGCAGGAATCACTCTTTTATGGCCGAATCTGGAGCAATTAAGAGAGAATCACGTGTTGCTAACTCAACCAATTTAACTGGAGTCGGAAGCCAAAGTCCAGAGACTCCCAACTGTCGCAAAGAGAGCCGCTATTCTCAGATTGCATCAGAAACACACCGAGGAAGATCCACCACTTCACCACCATCATAGTTCATCATCTCCATCTCCATCTCATAGCCATAGCCATAGCCAAAACTTGTATTTAAGATCTACTCGTGGTTGGCGATTTGTAAGGATATTTGGTATTGATCTAAATAATTTTACAATGTTTTCTATCCTTATCTTATTATGATTGAGTAGTCCTCACGGGCTGCGGGTTGGAGAATAGTCTCGCAGCGATTATGTGCATATAGTTACATGGGAATATTGTGTGGTGATTTTATAACAGATATGTAGTTGTATCCTTGTCTCTTATCTCAATCCTAAGACTTGTCAGGTACCCAAAAACCCGAGGATTGATCAAGGTTTGAGGTGAGATTTGCGGTAAATGGCGTCTACGTGTGAAACCTAGTGATAGTAAAGGGATTACAATAGTCGTTTAGTGATCCATTTCGAAACAACAACAACATCATAGATTTTAATGCTTTAGTCTGTATTTTACTTAAGTTCATAGCCCAGTGCTTCATGGTATAACGGGTGGACCAAGAGACTGTATGCTATGTCGGTGGCTCGCAGGGGATATAATATGAACGGATGTGCTGCCCACAAATCCTATTATATTAGATCATTTACACTTAAATGTGCTTATTATTATTTTATCTCATAAGTACACATAGCTGCAAGTGAACCTCAGCCCTGGTCTATCTCCATCCATTGATACAATCCTGATAACAAAAGTAAACAGGAAAGATCCGGTAAAGGAAGATTGAAATAAACTAACAAATTTTGCAAACACTCCTTAACCTACCGCAAATATTTCTCAAGGTTCGATTAAACCTTAGTCTTCTAGGAAAAAACTATTATACTGCATCCGTAATCCAGATTGAAGGTATCATGTGAGCATTGTAGCGAGCATGGTACCCATGCATGCCGGACTACCACCTCCCAAGTGGCGGCTGGAGGATGGCGCCGAACGAGGTGGTTTTTGGTTACTCGTAAAATATAGTGAAGTCAATTACTGTATAGAAAAACCGTTTAAGGCAGCTGGTTAGGAACACGCATGCCTTAGATCATCTCCACTCGGGGGGCCCTAAAGCCCCCCTAAAGGGCTATGGGGGTGCCGGCACTCAAAATCGCGCCCAACTCGCCCCCCCAAACTTATTTGTGCCGGTGTGGCTCGTTTAAGTTATCCATCGCCTCCAGGCCGAACCTAATCTACGAGGGAGGGTAAGAGGGGTGCTGGATGGAGCTGAAAATAACGCGGGCCAGTCCTAGCAGTGAGGTAGGCGCATCCTTCCCGCCCTTTCCAACCCTTCCCGCCCAGGTTTCCCGCCCTTTCCCGTTGTAAACCAGGGCGGCCGCCATTGCAATCCACACATCTGCACCTTTATTTCTCACCATGGACATCCTACACTGAGCCTTTCTCACCCTCGAGGAGACGGAGGCATTGTGCGCCTCCAGCTACCTATATCCATCGGGCTATCGATTGTCCCCCGACTGGACGCTGAGCGCCAGAGGGGTGCCCGTCCCTCCTATGAATCGCGGTCCCGCCCGTCGAGCGGCCATCACGACTACTATCTTGAGCTCACGCCGGAGCAGCGGATGGATCCCAATTGGTGCCACGACAACACCGTGACCTGGACTACCTTCTTCACTAATCAGCTGGAAAGAGAGATCGCTAGGTACGAGGGCGACGACCCTCCTCCGATCAACCACAACGAAGCCGGCCGACGACTATGGTGGTCGAACGGACGCTCGTAGGTGGGATGCACCACATCTCTGAAGGAGATCACCCTCGCCTGCGGTACCCGCATTTTCAGCTTTCGCAAAGCCCCATCAGAGGCGGCATCAACACCTGTGTCGCCACTCGGTGCACCCCACCTCGGGTGGCTGATGACTGCAAGTGCACAGACCAATTGTAGCTAGTTTCGAAGTAAATATATCAAAACCACAAAGAGCTATTGGTTAAGGTCTTTATGCCCCTCATTACTATCTACCAAAGAATACTTGTACGTTGTCTTTGATCTCAAGTAAAGGGTGTTTGAATTGTTTATGGTTGTTTGCAGGAAAGTAATTAAAAAAAGTAAAAGAAAACAAGTAACAAGATTGTATGAAAGCGTGGTTGAACTCAATAGGGCTAAAACGTTCTCGGGGATGTAGGATACACCACTAGCATAGTACTATTATTATATGTAATGAAGATAACATACTTCTTATGTCATGATATGTGTGGAGAGAGCCCCATAATAAGATGTTCACGACAAGACTCGTAGGAAGCCACTTTGTTGAGACAAGTGTGAGGTCACCTCTAAATAACCAATGCAATGCCTGAGAGCAATCACCCATACAGACCATCATAATTAAGGGTTTCCCCGGATATCGCAGTTAGCTTAGGGAGTCCCTCTTAATCCTCCTTTGACCGTGTGGGTTACGAGCCAGTGTCAATCTGTCACAGGGCACTCCTGGTACGCTTCCAAAACACGTCCAAAGGGTTTCTTCCTCCCTTGAGTCCCGAAGACAAATGATATGTGGCCGACTTCACATATCATCTAAAAAGAGAAATCAAACACAAGTCATAATTATATCATAGACAAGCAAGTCATATGGACACAAGAATAGATCATCTTTATTACAAGTTCATAGTGGTGCTAGGGTTTCTCCATCTCCCCAAGAACAAAGGAGCTACTCACTCATGGAAGCAATCAACAATATCATCATAATCAAATGAATGAATTAAAGTACGGGGGTAGATCTAATGCAAACCACAATTGGATCTAGAATTATAAAGAGATCTAATAGATGAAAGATGGAGTAATGGTGGTGATGAAGATGCATCGGTTGATGATGATGGAGATGATGTTTTGTCCTCCAATGATCCGCGAAGCAGCTGGGATTTTACTCCAGCCAAGTTCCTCCTTTGGATCCCTCTGGGATGTGGTGTTTCGTGGTTTCTGGTGGCTGTGAATGTCGGATCTCTCCATCGTACTTGTCAGGAGAGACTATTTGACGAGGCGGATGCGATGCCGCGTGGTACGGGCGGGCTTCGCCCGTAACAATGGTCGTTATCAGTACTGATGCCTCTTCCTTATTTATTATTCTTCCAGGTACGAAGGTAAATTCATAAAATGACTTTTATCACTTAGAAATATCATATAATTACACAATATGACAACTCTAATTGATATGTTCATATATGACTTCATGATGGGATCCTGTTGAAACAAGAACGAAATAGCGCGTGTAGGCGTAGTGAAATACAAAAATCCGTACTCTATTTATGTAAAAACAAAAGTTAAATATGCTTTAATTTTGGACGCATCAGTGGTCAGCCTCCGAGGTCGGAGTGGCAGGTGCCCTCGGAGTACGCTATGGCGGTGCGCCAGCTTGGGTGCACCGCGATCCGGAGGAGTTCCCAGGCCAGTGCGCAGCCATGCACACCTCTTTGGATCGCGTTGAGGATGGCACGGTGATAGCTCAATGCACGGCGCCCAGAAAAGTGTTGGTGCGGTGTTGAAGTAGAGCTCGTTGGGAACCCCAAGAGGAAGGTATGATGAATACAGCAGCAAGTTTCCCTTAGTTATGAAACCAAGGTTTAATCGAACCAGTAGGAGCAAGGAAACACCTCAAAGGTATTACTAGCTGAGCTTTGGCAGGGCGCACTACCGGTGCTAGTAGCAACATGGAGACCTGCACAACACAACCATAGAACTTTGTCCCCAACTTGCGATGAGGTTGTCAATCTCACCGTGTTTTGCGAAAAACAAAGGATTAAACGTATCGAATGGAAAGAAGTAAAAGTTTGCAGAAAGTAAACACAAAGCAGTAAAAGATTGTAGATTGTATGTAAAAGACAAGGACCAGGATCCATAGTTCACTAGAGGTGGCTCTCCTTAGATAGATAACATGCTGGGTGAACAAATTACAACGGGGCAATTGACAAACATCGAGAAAGCAATACATGCATATACTAATCATCTTGACTCCTTTGAGACTTGATTGGGCATTAAAACATTATACATAGACCGCCATCCAACTGCATCTATGACTAATAATCCACCTTCAGGTTATCATCCGAACCCCCTCCAGTATTAAGTTGCAAACAACAGATTATTGCTTTACGAACTGCGTGTAAAGTAAACGATACGATTGTTCTATGAACAAAGGATTGTTGTTTTCTTCCTAGTAGCAACAACACATCTAGTACCTTAGAGATTTCTGTCACTTCCCTAGATTATCAGAGGCATGAACCCACTATCGAGCAAAAATACTAACTCTTGGAGTTGCTAGCATCTACTTGGCCAAGATAGCTACTAACAACAGAAAGCATGCAAGATCACAAATAATAAAGACATGATAGAATCAATAATCAATCTGAAATAGCATATCAATATCCATCGGATCCCCGTAAACACAATATGTATGATTACAAATAGATGATCTTGATCATGAATGGAGCTCACAAGATCTAAACATGAAAGCACAAAGGAGGAGAACCAGCCATCTAGCTACTACATGGATCCGTAGTCCAAAGATGAACTACTCACGCATCACACCGGAGGCTTGCATGGTGATGAAGAAGGCCTCCAGGGTGAATTCCCCTCTCTGGCAGGGTGCCGAGAAGAGCTTCAGATCCCTCCCGATCTAGGGATAGAGATGACGGCGGCTACAGACTCTTTCGTGGATTTTTGATCGGGTCCTTAGGGTTTACGTTCCGAGGACATCTTATAGTCGGAAGGGGAGGCCGAGGGGGTGCCAGGAGCGGCCACACCACCCCCTGGTGCGGGCCAGGCCTGGCCGCATGGCCAGGTGGTGTGGTGGCCCCCTGGCCCCTCTCCGTCTCGTATTCTGGCACTTGATGACTTCCGGAAAAATAGACACTTTGGCTTTTGTCCCGTCTAATTCCGAGAATATTCATTTTCTGACTTTCCTGAAACCAAAAATAACAGAAAACAGGCAGCTGGCACTGTGGCTCTTGTTAATAGGTTAGTCTAAGAAATCATATGAAAAGTACTCCAAAATTGGAACAAAACACAAGAAAATGGATAAAACTAAGCATGGAACAACAAAATTATAGATACATTTGCAATGTATCACACGGCAGGCTGCTGCAGCAACTGCGGCCGCCGGTCTACGCTGATCGACGGCCTATGCTACCGGCATCAAACTGTAGAAGGACTCGGGCTCCAGCCACGCGCGCCAAGCGACGATGACGATGACAACACCGAGGACCCCGAAGTCGTGTATTACAGGCCTAGGCGGATTACGACTAGTTTTAGTTTTTGTGTAATAAATAAATCATTGAATAAATATTTCCGTACTATTTTATTGACATACGACTGGGAGTCGCCCCCCAAATCGTGAACTAATCCGGCGCCCCTCATACAGGCCAAAATCGGGCAGCGCCGGACACCGTATGAGGGGGAAGGGGCGACGAGTGGAGGACGTCGTATGGGTGTGGGTGTGGGTGTGGGTGTGAGGGAGGGGGACGAGTGGAGATGCTCTTAAACGCAGCACGACATGAGAGCATCTCTAGTTGATACCGCATACCCACCCCGTACCGCAAAATAACAGCCACTTTGCGGTACGAGGCAGAAAAGATGGCCATTTCAGATACCCTAAACCGTATCACATCTGATTTTTTTACGGTTTCCCGCATATCGTCGCTTCGGTGCCACATATTTCCTATATCGAGGGTTCCGAATGCGATACCCCGCATCCTCAAGTTCGCTTGGCGCGAGGGACGTTTTCGCTCCCGCCATTTTCCGATCTCGTCATCCTTGCGCTGTAGCCTTTCTCCACCGTACCGCCACCCACCCCCATCGGCATGACCACTCCCCAGCCCCTGCCCACCGATTCCACGGAGGAATCTCCGCCGGCGGCCCCTCTGGTCGCGGATGTCGCCGATGATAGTCTTGTGCTTGCACCGGTGGCGAAACCGCCGAGGAAGCGACTAACAGCGCAGCCCCGCGCAGCCGGTGGTTCGGCTAGCCTGCAGCCCTCCGGCGGTCTGAAGAAAATCAGCGGATCGAAGGTGCCCTCCATCCCAAAGTCCAAGAAACCCGTCAGTCGGAAGCCCCTCTCTGCGTTCACGCCGGTGACGGCGGCTCCCCCGCGTCCGGCGGCTCCCCCGTGTCCGGCCACCCAATTCGCCCTTGTTCCTAGAAGGTACGATCTCATGCTAATTGTAGTCGAATTCCCCCCTAATTTGTCGCACACCTCGTGTAGAATTTTATTGTGTCAAAATCGCTAATTTTGGGTAATTGTAGTGAGGATCTTCTATCGGTTCCATGTTCGTCCGTTGACATGATGAACGAGGTGGCGGTGAACCTCAACGCAGGTCTACCCCTACCTGCCGAGCCTGCTAATGGTGAAGGGGAGGGTAAAGGGTAGCAAGGAGTGCCTGAGACCGATGAGTGGGACGACGATGAACTATAGGAGGTGGATGATGAGGCCTTTGATGCAGCTCAAGATAAGGTAAAATCTAAGAGATCGACAAACTTCACCGTGGAGGAAGACACGGCATTGATCCGGGCCTGGGAAGGTGTGTCCATGGATGCTGTCACCGGAAGTGACCAATCTGGGAAGAAATATTGGTAGCAGATCAAGGACAATTTTTTCAAGCAAGTGCCGAAAGAAAGCACTCGCACATTGAGATCTCTCCAAGGACGATGGGATATAATCAAACAATCTTGCTATCGATGGAGTGCCGCCTATGATCAAGTCAAGAATCACCCACCTAGTAGGGAAACCATTGATGACTATGACAATGTTGCCCAACTTAGGTACAGGGACATGGCTGCCTTGAGGAACAAACCTTTTGCTCTCCAGCACTGCTGGAAATTGCTCAAGGACAGTGAGAAGTGGAGGGTACGGGATCAAGAGGCACCACCTCCTAGAAACGGTGTTGCAATTAACTTGGAGAAAGAAGATGAGGGACCAAAAGCAAAAAGGAAAAGGCCAGATGGTGCGAAGAAGGTGAAAGAAGAGATCAAGAGAAAGGTTGAGCACGAAAAGTTGAGGGACAAGATTGATGAAATGATGAAGCAGAAGTTGCTAGTGGCACAACAACAAATGGAAATGAAGCTCAAGATGGTTGACAAGAGAGAAGAAACCAAACTACAAATGTGGTTAGCAACTCATGAAGATGAGAAGCGCAAAGCTGAGTTTGAGGAGAGGATGATCCGTCTCAAGGAGGAAAAAGCTAGGGTAGTTGCGATCACCGATGAAACTCTAGTTATGACCATGGACCCCGAGAAGATGGATCCGATCATAAAAGAGTGGTGGAAAAATCGAAGGAGGGAGATCCTCGAGGTGCGCAAAGCTCGCAGAGCTGTTGCAAGTGCTGCTACGAATGGTGAAGCCCATCATAAGGAAGCCTAGCATGTTTATTTTCCGTTTGTTCGTGTTGTTTAACAGCGTGTTGTTGTAAATTTTTTGAAATTTTTGTATTGGTTTGAACTATTGGTTTGCAGAATCTGATTTGCAGTATACGTTATTTTGCAGTACGACTGACAGGGCGGAACAGATGCAACATATATGAACCGTAAAACAAAATATTTTATTTTGCGGTTCAATATGCGGCATCTGATCCGCCCCGCACTATCTCGCAACGCAAACCCGGTTTACGGTTTACCGCATCCGCCATCTGCAGTACCGTGATATGCGGTATCTGCTAGAGATGCTCTGACGGCTTTCACAAACAACCGATCCGGGCAATGTTTTTTTTGAAAGGGGGCGGGGTCTAGAAGACCCCATTGCTGCATTAAATATCAAAGCGGTGGGTACATTTGACAAGAAGGATCTCGAAAAGATAAAACCTCTAAAGCAGTCCTCACAACTAACACAAAAGACCCTAGCAAAAATCCAGAAAAGCAATCAAGGCCAGGATCTTCTCCACCGACGGCGAGGCTACGAAGTCGGCCTCCCGCGGCCAACTGCCGGGAACGAATCACTTTGCAGCAGAGAGGAGTGTAGCACCAGTAGGAATCTCGAACAATGGCCTCCATCCTGGAGGTTGAAGATACGCTGACGACGCATCGATTTGAGCGGCGATCTTCACGGCCGCAGATCATGGCGACGTCGATGTCGACCATGTGATGAGCTCCTTGCAGCAACTGATTGACCTGCAGCAGCAGCTAGGTCTCCATCCCTTTCCTCGCCGCCACGACCGGCCAAGAGGAGGGAGACCAGCAACACACCACCAGAAGGAGAGCAGGGGCGATGGAGGTGCTTATTGAACCAGGGGCATGGCTTCAGAGCAAACACCAGCAGCTCCCATCGAGGGAGCACACCGGAGAGACTCGAAGTCGACCAGATAGCACCGCACCGATGTGCTGTCGTGGAAGACCCCCATCTCCCCAAGAAGAAGGCCAGGCCACCGATGCTTCTCTCCTCCTCCTTGCAACCACGGTCGGCCAACAGTAGAAGAAGCATCGAAGGCCTCCACCAAAACTCGGGGAAGACGAGCTGGACCTTATTTGCGGAGATCCCTGCAGCAACGGCCTTCTCTAGCAGCTCCAACCACCGGAGCTCACCGAGGAAGAAGACCCACCACAGGACGCGCCCAATCTGGTCGAGAACGACAGGCGACCTACTCCAAAACACCGGCAAACAGCCGACAACTCTACTGCTACACCTAACTACAGCATCGACACCTCCCCCTCGCCGGTCAGGGTCGGCCCGGGAAAGACCCTGCGGCGACTCTCAAGGGAGGAGGGGAGAGCGAGAGGAGAAAGAGAAGTCTGATGTCCCAATCCGGGCAATGTTTTGAAACCCTGCTTCCGGATGGCCCGTTGCGTCCCAAGCTGCGAAGAGAAACAACTAAAATTTCGGCCCGAACTCCACTTACGGCCCAAACCCCACTAGGTCGGTTCCTCTTTGACGGAACAAGTCCGTCTCCTACTGTGACAAGTAGCAAAGCCGCCTGATCTGTATTAGAAATCCCCAACCTGTCCACAAACCCTCCCTCTGCACGCATCGGCACGGCTCCTTGCTCTGTCTAGCCGCGCCGGCCGCCGCCGCCGCCATGAAGCGTTCCCTGGACGCCATGGAGGCGAAGCCCGTGTTCCTCTCCAAGGAGGAGCGCCAGCGCCTTGCCCTCGAGCGCCGCCAGGCCGCCGTCGCGGACCAGCGCCGCTCCGCGCTCGACATCCTCCAGTCGCTCCCCCGGGCCACTCAGCCGACTCCCCCGTCGGGCGCCCCTCGGGACTCCTCCTCCTCGTCCCACCGCGACTCCTCCGACCGGGACAGGGATAGGGACCGCGACCGGGACCGGGACCGCCGCCGCGACGACGACTCCCGCCGAGACCGAGATCGGGATCGCGATAGGGACCGCGACCGAGAAGAGCCGTCCCGCCGGGAAAGGGACAGGGATCGAGACCGCGACCGTGAGCGTGACAGGGAGCACCGGGACAGGGAGCGTGGGGAGCGCGACAAGGACAGGGAGAAGGATCGGCTGGAGAAGATGGCCGAGAGGGAGCGGGAGAAGGAGCTCGAGGCCATCAAGGAGCAGTACCTGGGGTCCAAGAAGCCCAAGAAGCGGGTCATCAAGCCCTCGGAGAAGTTCCGCTTCTCCTTCGACTGGGAGAACACTGAGGACACCAGTCGTGACATGAACGCGCTCTACCAGACGCCGCATGAGGCCCGCCTGCTCTATGGCCGTGGCTTCCTTGCTGGCATCGACCGCCGCGAGCAGAAGAAGGCGGCAGCTGTGTTTGAGAAGGAGACCCGTGCGGAGCAGCGGCGCAAGTTTGGTGTGGAGGACCGGCCTGAGGATGATGTAGCAGATAAGAAGAAGGCTGCTGCTGCGGAGATGTATGATGCATTCGACATGCGGGTGGACAGGCACTGGTCTGAGAAGGGCATCGAGGAGATGACTGAGCGGGATTGGCGTATTTTCCGTGAGGACTTCAATATCTCCTACAAGGGATCTCGCATACCCCGGCCGATGCGGAACTGGCCCGAGAGCAAGCTTGGGAGTGAACTGCTTCGTGCCATTGAGAAGGTTGGGTACAAGAAACCATCACCGATCCAGATGGCTGCCATTCCACTTGGTCTCCAGCAGCGTGATGTCATTGGTATTGCCGAGACAGGTTCTGGTAAGACTGCAGCTTTTGTGCTCCCTATGCTGTCATACATTACTCGCTTGCCGCCCATAAGCGAGGAGAATGAGGCAGAGGGTCCTTATGCTGTTGTCATGGCACCTACTCGTGAGCTTGCTCAACAGATTGAGGAAGAGACTGTGAAATTCGCAACCTACCTAGGCATTAAGGTTGTCTCCATTGTTGGTGGTCAGTCGATTGAGGAGCAAGGTTTCAAGATTAGGCAGGGCTGTGAAGTTGTAATTGCAACGCCTGGTCGGCTTCTTGATTGTTTGGAGAGAAGGTATGCCGTGCTCAACCAGTGCAATTATGTTGTACTTGATGAGGCTGATAGAATGATTGATATGGGCTTTGAGCCACAGGTTGTTGGTGTACTTGATGCCATGCCATCAAGTAACTTGAAACCTGAGAATGAGGAAGAGGAACTGGATGAGAAGAAGATTTACAGGACAACTTATATGTTCAGTGCCACTATGCCACCTGCTGTTGAACGCCTTGCTAGAAAGTACCTCCGAAACCCAGTCGTTGTCACAATTGGCACAGCTGGCAAGGCCACAGATCTGATAACCCAGAATGTGATCATGGTGAAGGAGTCAGAGAAGATGTCACGACTCCAGAAGATACTCACAGATCTTGGGGACAAGACAGCCATAGTATTCTGCAATACAAAGAAGTCAGCAGACAATCGTTCTAAGGATCTTGACAAGGCAGGCTTCCGCGTCACAGCCCTGCATGGAGGGAAGTCGCAAGATCAGAGGGAAATCAGCCTTGATGGATTTAGGAACCGCCGGTTCAATGTTCTTGTTGCGACTGATGTTGCAGGGCGTGGTATTGATATTCCTGATGTTGCTCATGTGATCAATTATGAGATGCCTAGTTCAGTTGATACGTACACACATCGTATCGGAAGAACAGGGCGTGCAGGAAAGAAGGGACTTGCGACTTCATTCTTAACTCTGGAAAACACTGACATTTTCTATGATCTGAAACAGATGCTTATACAGAGCAATAGTCCTGTGCCACCTGAACTTGCAAGGCACGAGGCCTCAAAGTTCAAGCCAGGATCAGTTCCCGATAGACCTCCAAGGCGAAATGACACCGTCTTTGCATCTCACTGAAGCAATCTGCCCAAAAAGAGCCGATGATCCTTCTTGAATATTTTGAGGGAACTTTCATTAGAAAATGAGGGGTCTAGATTAGTTCTTATGAGGTACAAACATTATAACAATTTGAATCATTGTCTTCTCCTGTTTGCAAACCAGCTTTTATATTGTTGTAACTTAAGTTTATTTATGGTGATCTAGAACTGGACCTTTTGTATACTGTCCTGTGCTACAAACTGTGTCATACCCAAATATTATCTGCTTTTGTTTTGTTGGTTTCAGGTTGAACAATCTCAGTGTACTTTATTACAGCTGTTTCATTGCTCCGGATTCATTTTCTATCATTTTTGCAGAGGAAAAATGTTGAATCTGATCTTCGTTGTGGAGATTTATGTGGTTCTTTCAGCATTTTAAATCTCAATAGGTGCCTGCTACTTTCCTTGTTTTTTGTTATGTACTTCAGTATTAAATTCTATAGCCCTCTATTGCTTTCTAGCTTTAAAAGGAAGGACTTGAAATGGCCCAGTTATTGTTTTCAGATAATATCCCAAAGTGAAAATGAAATTTGTGCTTTAGATTAGATTTCTGGTATATGCTTATTTCATAAATGGAGGGGGAGTGCTTTTGTTTAGCTCATCTTCCTAGTTCTATACAATGGCCATAAAGGGTAGGTGCTGAAGTCTGTTGAATAATTATAGCGTTAGATTAGTTTGGTCTATAATAAACGTAAATCCTGCAATTATACAGTTTTTTGGTTCTGTGAATTGAATCATTTAAAACAGATTACTCTTATAATGGTTAATCCAGCTAGAGTTAGGTTTTTATATGTACTAGTCATATGATACCAGATAACATGTTCGATCTTGCTCTGTTTTGTATTTTGTGTTTGTAATTGCTGCGTTGATAACCTATGTGTCACAGTGTGCAAGAGGGTATATATCTGGGAAAAAGGATAGTGATCTTTTAGAGCAAAAATTAGGTCCCATCTTATAG
This sequence comes from Avena sativa, assembly GCA_916181665.1. Classification (NCBI taxonomy): domain Eukaryota; kingdom Viridiplantae; phylum Streptophyta; class Magnoliopsida; order Poales; family Poaceae; genus Avena; species Avena sativa. The sequence goes on from OV702292.1 coordinate 70,630,531, forward strand.
AGTTGTGGCTTATGAATAGTTGACTTGTACTAGTCCTGTACAACCACAGTCATACTACTGAAACCGTTAAGTTTTAGCTGGGTATCCTAACTTGTTGTGTGTAGATGATGTAAAATTGCAATATTTTGTTAAGATCATAGGAGTTTATGTGGTTGGATCAGATGTTCCTTGATGTTCCTTGATGTGGCGAGATATGCTTAGGTTGGGTATCCTAACCGTTAGTAAGTATGTTTGCATTTAGCATAAAAAAGGATGGCATAACTTTCAGACATATTTAACCTATTTGTTGGACTATAGTTATTCATTTTTGTTTCTTTGTCTACAGTCCACATTCTCCATCTTCTTTTTCTCTCTTTTCTTTCCCATATTCCAAATAGACCAAGTCCAGCCACCGACCGCAACATCGTCATGGAAGGCGTTGCCACGCTCCTGCGCACTCATGCAAGATGCAACCCCTTAGCTGTGCCAAATCTGCCCAACAACCATCAGATTTTGCTACGGCTGAGATCATGACCGCTCCCTGCCCATCCTTGCTGCACTTCTGGCAGTAATAACACCCAGTCAAATGCCTACGGCAGCATCATAGCGAGTAGGCCACTTGGAGATGGCGAAGCCACACAGGTCCTTTCCACTTCTCCAGTACCCAAACAAGATGTTTGATGAGCTCACTGCTGCTGAAGTTCAATGTTTTGGTTGCTGTTGCTTAGATGGAAAAAAAAGCATGATGTGTTCAGATTGTGACGAAAATGCACCTTGCCAATTTTTTGGTTTTGTTTAGGTATTGCCAACTTTTTGGCATGGCAAAGCTCCTTTACCAACTGTAGTTCATTGTTCTAGCCACTGTTGGCCAACTCATTGGCAACCCTCAAGGCCTCAACAAATCTTTGGTAGGGCAAACTTGGTCAGGTTATTTTGGTCACAATACAGACAGACCCTAGAAACCCTGAGGCCCCACAACCCCTTGCTGCCTCAGAGATTTGGTGGCCATTTTTGAGGAAATAGTGACCGAACTGTCATTCTAGAAAATTGGTCTCTTCAACAGTCTAACAAAGATGGCCATCAGGCTCATGTCTACTGTATGGAAAAAGATTTGTATCTTTGGCGTGGCATATGTAAATTTCATTCTCAGTGGCTTAGGCATTTGTTGATCAACATGTTCCAAGTTTAATTTCATTCTCAGTGGCTTAGGCATTTGTTGATCAACATGTTCCAAGTTTCAGCTTCTGTATAAATTCTTGAAATATCCTAAAGCCATGCTTCGTGATTTTGACCTTTGTCAATTATTACTGGAATCTAGAATTACACACAAAAGCCACATCTTACACGCCAGCAGGACCATGCTAGTTTAAGGTGCTGAAAATGGCAAGTTTGTGTTCCCCAATTGAATTTATTTATCTTCGGTCCCAGCTGATAACTGACTTGGGTTTGACAAACCCAAGTCAGTTATTTCTGGACGGATTTTAGTATATAGATATATTCGAATCTAGACAAACCTAAGTCAGTTATTTCTAGACGGAGAGAGTATATGTTTTTCTGCCTGTAGTTTCAATCTATATATGATTGTGCCACATGTCTTCCTTTTTTTGCAGTTCATCTTGGACGTCATGTCGTATCCGAGTTGCACCCTGTGACTATGCAACTGCTGTTGTTTTGTACCCTTGTATAGGTTGTATGATGAATTTGCTAGTGGCATTCGTGTCTGCAACGTGGAGTTAATTCTTTGAGGTATATACAGTTTTAGTTTTAGTCCCACAACTTGCACGGGGAAGCAGTTTAGTCTCACAACTTGCAATGTGTGCAAAACTAGTCCCACAACTTGCAACCCAGGATTAAATCAGTCCATTTTCACCGAATTTGACGGAGTTACATGCATGTCTGCATTTTCTGGACGTGCGCTTTTGTGTTTTGATCCACAAATAGTAAGACTAGCCCCAATAGGGGTATGATAGATAGTATCATGCATGCCATGTTGGTAAAATTCTGACGTGAAATGCTAATTAATGATAAAAGAGATTGTGTTGGTATCATAGGTAGATACGGTACGTAGAACTAGAAAAACTAATTCTACATAAATTTTGTACACAATTTTATATTGAGATTTCACAAAACAAGGAAATAAGATTATGATAGATACGGTATCATAGCACGTAGAACTAGAAAAACTAATTCTACATAAATTTTGTACACAATTTTATATTGAGATTTCACAAAACAAGGAAATAAGATGCGTGTAACTAATAACCAATCTTTGGTCTTTTAAGAAAGGAACTCCTGCTGCATCAGACACGAGCACGTAGAAAATGCTGAGCGAGCTAGTCGAGTGCGTCCACCTTCGTTCACAAATTAACATTTATCATATTGTTAAATACTTGATACATTGGCATATTGGAGTATTTAATTAACATGTCTTCTGCTTCAATACACTCACTTTTCCTGAACTTTTTCAACTGAAAACATAAGGACAACTCAGATTGCCCTAAGTAGAGCCTGAACAAACGGGGACATGATTGTCAATCTAGAAAATGTTAGCTAAGTAGCCCTTGAATAGCTGAGTAGAGCCCGTACGGCCTGATAAGAACTGTTCTTACATCTTACCATGTCGGACATCACTGCTATAAAGCCGCTCTCCTCGCTGATGTTGGCTGAACTGGAGCTCGCAGCCGAGGCACTCGACATCTCCGTCTCCTCGGCGAGGTAGTTGACATCTCTGTCCCCTCGGCAACAGAGGAAGAAGACTCGTGTTGAGTGGCGGCCGTGGTTGTATGGTGTCAAAGGAGGTGGTGCCGAGGGCGGAGTGTATTGGTCAGGTTAGGGGAGTTGAGGTCAGGCAGATCGAACGGCGGTGGTGCAGGTGCCACTCTCCTTGCTTGGCCGGACGGGCCTCTGCTAAGTTGTCAACCTGCATAATATACTACCCTGATGTATTTTTACATGACGTACTGGCCGTGCCTCGATGGCCCTGGCCTCAGTCTTTGAGCAGATCGTGGGTAGTGTGACGAGATTTTGCAGATCTTCTCGGGTATAAGTTCCTATGCCTACTGGAGCGTACCTCGTACCTCTGTGGAGTGTGTACATACAAGAGTGGGGGATTGTGAGTTCAATATTGTGGCGGTACACGGTACGGTACAGTCTACCAATACGTGAGTATACGGGGGTTTGGATATGGGCTTCAGCGAACTATCCTGATTAAACTGGTTGAAGACCTTCGTACCTTCAAGCTTAAAGTCTCTCGGCGAGGGCGTGCATTGAAGCAAGCCTCACTTAACAATTTACTACTTGATCGCATTGGTGTCAGCTCACCCCAATGTCAGGTTGATAGATCCGTCCTACGTCGTCGTCAACTACGGAGTAGGCAACACCGGATAGAATTCGCCCGCAAACATAGGAAATTATTTCAAACTAGACTAATTTCATAGAGAAACTGCAACTAGGCTAAACAATTTTAAATAAGAAGCTGCGCAGATTGGGTGCCGTTTTCTAGACCTAATGACGAGCCATGACACACCTTTGAGCTTATTTTATTTTGTTTGAAAGAGAAATTCTTAACCGATTGTAATATGCATGCATGCACCATCACAGATATATATACTGGTTAATTAGGTGTTGTTGCTGTTGCGGTATGACTCGCTATGCTTATTGACGTCAAGTGTGTCAGTGTCTTACTCTTTTATGGACTAAAGCGATGTTGTTACTCTTTTATGGGTTAAAACACAAAAGTACACATTTAGACAACGTAGACGTGACCAAAACTTAGTCAAATTCAGTCAATTTGGTTAAATTAGGTGAAATCGAACTAATTTAGTCACGGATTACAAGTTGTGGGACTAGTTTTGTACACTTTGTAAATTGTGGGACTAAGACTGTATATACCTTTAGTTCTTTAGCCAAATTGTGACGTTGCGATATATGTTTCCCTTTCTGTGTATGGTGTCGCGACATTGCAATATTGTCTTCCTTTCTGTGAGTAGTGATAAAAGCTAAGAGATATACTCTATGCTATCATCCCATCGGTACATAACGACTATGAGATAACAACTAAACTGAATCCAACGTGAGGCAAACTTGACGTAAATCTGGACTCTTTGTTCACATCTACGAAACAACAGCTTCCGTATTGTATAGAATTCAGGAAAGTTCAGTTTATAAGTCTCTAATTCTGGACCGCGTGGACCAAAATGTGATTCAAACAGGCGTGGAGACAGTGTGATGCAAACAGTGGTTGGGATTGTTCAAAATTAATTTTGGTAGACGAAATCATAGACTTATATATTATTATTTAACTAAAACCATGCCATGGGGAGGGGAGGGGGGGGGGCTGATATTTGTATTACATAAATGTAAATTTTCTTTGATTTCAAGGATTCCTTCATCAGATTTTGATTGATTCAAATAACCAGCTTTTATGCGATCGAATTTTCATTGGAAATCCTTGATTAGCTATCTGATAAAACCGACATGTAGCAGGTATACCTTGTCGACGAGTGATATGTAGTAGGGCTTCACCTCCTTTACATTGACTTTGACATGACTCTTGTTGTACATGTTGTATTTGCTGCATAAAGGGTGTGTTGAGGTTAAAAATTTACTAGTATTTCGTTTGTGTGTGAATAAATCTCGGTTTACTTGAACATGCGCAACCATTTGAAGTTCTGCTTATCTTCCTTGTTCATGAGGTACTTGTATGCTCTGTGGCTATGCAGAGTTGAATACAAAAGAGAAGTTGGAAAAAATCAATGAACTTGTACCTTGGCTGGTAGTAGTATATATGAGATGACAGTAAAGAAAGTGAGACTTTCGGTGGAACGAGTGATACCTAATGATAAACAATCCTACAACGGGAAGGGTGCTCTTGTTCTCATTGGCCACATGAAACGAACAAGGGCAAACTAGTTTTAGAGAGCAGGGCAATCGCTTCATTGCACGCTGGCTAAGGGGATGAATGAGGGTAATATTATGTAGTACCAGGTACATGTAGTTGTCATGACCCCAGGACATGAGCATGTTCTCCAGCCCACACCCCTCGGAGTAGCACCCCAATCTTGTGTTGAACTCTAGGTTGAGGTAGTCCGGATTCTCCTTGAAGTACCACACACATAAAGGGAGAAGGCAGGATCCAGTGAACGTTGATCATCTTATTTGGGGAAAATAGCCTTAAACCTTGATCAACAGTGGTGAACCTTAAAGTGAACATTGCTATGGTCGAAGGCGCAACCGATAGGGAACGTGTCACCTACGACCGCCCATTGAGGTAGCTCTCCGAATGTGGGATGCAGAAGAACCTTGCCAAATCTGCACATCGTGACAACCCAACCCAACGACATGGTTTTTTCATCACACAGAAAAACCTAGCTAGCTGAAGACATATACATAGTACTAGCTACTTACAATGGATGAGTCTGATGAGGTGGAGCCAGTCCTCGTCAGGTGGTCTGGAGGAGGTGTTGGATCTGCGGCAAGTCAAGGCCTGGGTCGCTATCGTCGACCACCTTGAGGCCAACCGAGACCATGGATCATATACTTATATCATTATTTAACTAAAACTATGCCATGGAGGAAGGAAGGAGGGCAGATGCCCCCTTGCCGATATTTGTATTACATAATTGTAAGTTTTCTTGGCTAGCTATTAAAGGATCCCAATCTCGATCAGATTTTGATCGATTCAAATAACCAGCTTTTATTCGACCAGATTTTCATTGGAAATCCTTGATTAGCTAGCTGACAAAACTAACTTTTATGTATTTGAAACATCCCCCGTGACTGCATGTATACCTTGTCGACGAGTAATATGTAGTAGGGCTTCACCTCCTTGACATCAACTTTGACATGACTCTTGTTGTACATGTCGTATTTGCTGCATAAAGGACGTGTTGAGGTTTAAATTTACTAGTATTTTGTTTGTGTGTGAGTAAATCTCGACTTACTTGAACATGCGCAACCATTTGAAGTTCTTATCCTCCTCGTTCATGAGGTACTCGTATGCCCTGTGGCTATGCAGAGCTGAATACAAAAGAGAAGTTGGAAAAAAATCTGTGAACTTGTACCTTGGCTTGTAGTAGTATATATATGAGATGATAGTAAAGAAAGTGATACTTATGGTTGAACAAGTGATACCTAATGATAAACAATCCTACAACACGAAGGGTGCTCTCGTTCTCCCTGGACACTTGAAATGAACAAGGGCAAAGCGGTTTTAGAGAGCAGGGCAATCGCTTCACTGCACGCTGGCTAAGGAGATGAGGGTAATAGTATGTAGTACTATGTACATGTAGTTGTCATGACCCCAGGACATGAGCATGTTCTCCAGCCCACACCCCTCGTAGTAGCACCCCAATCTTGTGTTGAACTCTGGGTTGAGGTAGTCCAGATTCTCCTTGAAGTACCACACACATAAAGGGAGAAGGCAAGATCCGGTGAATGTTGATCATCTTATGTGGGAAAAAAAGCCTCAAACCTTGATCAACAGTGACAAACCTTAAAGTGAACAAAAAAGGCACAACCGACAGGGAACATGTCACATACGACCTCCCATTGAGGTAGCTCTCCGAATGTGGGATGCAGAAGAACCTTGCCAGATCTGCACATCATGACAAACCAACCCAATAACATGTTTTTTTCAGTACACACAAAAACCTAGCTAGCTGAAGACATAGACATAATACTAGCTACTTACCATGGATGAGTCCGGTGAGGTGCAGCCAGTCCTTGTCAGGGTTGGTCCTTATAGTTGACCACCTCGTTGGGTCGCTATCGTCGACCACCTCGTTGAGCAGCTCCATGTAGACCCAAATGCGCATCTTTGTTTTGTTTAACAAGGCATATTCCTCCCTCACCCCCTTGACAAATTGAAAGGTTTGATTGACGTGATTGGTACGGTAGAAATCTTCCACCGTGTCTTTGCGGTTGGATTAGGCCTTATAGTTCCTACAAACAAAGCAAAGTATTCATGAGAAGAGGAGGCCAACATAGTGCATGGCATGTGCTTTTGAGTGAAAAACAATGTGTGTAACAAAAGAGAAGAGAGGTTGAGATTCACTTACTTGAATGTTTGGTCGAACGCGTTGGTGTCTGGCTGGGCTGATCATTGACGATGGACATGTTGAACTGATGCTTGTTGACAAAGAAGGAACTAACTAGACACTCAACTAGAATTAGTGGTAGGGACGGTTCAAAAGTTTGGTACACGAACTCATAGACATATATCACTATTTAACAAAAAACATGGGGGGGGGGGGGGCGATATTTGTAGCTATTCAAGGATTCCAATCAAAATTTGACCGCATTACACTAAGTAGAAACTGGTTATTTGAATCGGTGTACTATTTACAAACACAAGGTAATAGCAACTTTATTTAAATAGAAGTAGAACCTATGAACCTATCGATAGCGAAGCTTTGATGCCGTCCGGAATCCCTGCAATGGCAAAACTCCAACTTCTTTTTTGAATTTTTTGTTTTAATTTAACCAAGTTCAAGACTTTTTAATATCCCTCGCTCGATGTAGCACACTCATAAGAACATATATCTATGTATTTCGCAGTTTGTTAGATTACTATTTATGATATTTGATGATTTTTATTATATTTATTTGGACTACCTGTCTTAATGGTTGTAAGAGTGCACACGTTTTTTATTTACACTTTGATGTGTAGGAATTGCATAGATACTAAATAAATTCCTAAAGTAGCCTCCAGTGAATAATTTCGGAGTTTCTCAGAATTTGTCCTTCGGTGCATTCTTAGAGATTGCCAAAAATTTCTAGGAAGATGATGTCAAAACTAAAGGAATCGAAACATGAAAGTTGTGGGATTTTTCAAAGCTTTTATTTGTCTATTTAAATATCCAAATTCGAGTCCGTATGCTCCCAAAAAATCTGTTTTATTGAGCAGAAAATAACGGAAATTGTATTGAAAAGGGCAGGGGTGGCCGCTCTACCTTGCCCTAAGGGACTCCACCCCTATTGCAGATGAGCCGAACAAACACGAGGCAGAGGGAGCTAGCTAACCCAGTCGAATTGCTCAGCCTGTTAGAGTGTTGATCGTGCTACCTGTTCATGGTGTGCTCGAGTTCCATTTTGGCTTCAGTTTTCCTTTGTCCACTTCGATTACCGTGGAACTTGGCGTCTACGTGGATCAACAGCTCTCCGGAACGTGTATGCATTCCGACACGTGCCGCTGCCAGGTAAGAGCACCTGGTGCGGCTTCGCTCCTCTCTTCAGTGGTTCGACCGCTTAACGCTTGTACAAAACCCACGACATGATCCAGAGGAAGCGTACAGCTACCACGTGCCACGCCACAACCAACAAGAATCCATCGCATTGTCCCGAGCACCGGCCGCCGCTCCGACCTCCGACCGACCGTCCCGCCATGGCGAGCGCCATCGTGAACCCGCACGACAAGATGCGCGGCCGGGACGTGAACAAGGTGGCTCGAGGGGAGCAGGCGCCGAGGCCGGCGCACGAGCCCGGCAGCGTGGCGGACTCGCCGCCCGACGGCGGCGCCGCCATCGAGATCCGCACCGCGCCGTGCGACTTCCGGTTCCCGACCCAGAACCAGACCCGCCACTGCTACGCGCGCTACCTCGAGTACCACAGGTGTATGAAGGCCAAGCAAGGCGGCGACAGGTCCGAGTGCGAGAAGTTCCAGCGTTACTACAGGTCTCTCTGCCCGACAGACTGGGTATGTAGTATGTACGTTTTGCGTATGCGTTTCTTTGGTCTCGGATCTCCGTCACGTATACGTACTCTGCCTGGAGTGATTATGATTTCTCAGGTCGTCGAGTGGAACAGGCAGAGGAAGGGATATTTCCAGGACCCATCTGATGATGCAAGCGGCGGCGTGGTTGCTTCGATCCTCTCTGCACCTACTGTCTGGCTGTCTCTACTTTTGTATCCTGGTTCCACCTTCGTGTCGGTTCTCAAACTTACCGGCAGAAGCAAATTAGTCTTCGCCTGAACTGTAACCCTTGGCCAGGGTTGGCCAATGATGTATTTGAAACGTTCACCAAACATGTTAAAGTGTACGTGTAGCATGCCAGATTTGGGCTCCGTGAACCGATGACCAAGGGCGTGTTTGGTAGGCCGCACGGCTGTTTTCCGCAACTGGCCAGCAGAAATAAACCCGTTTGAAGAATCGCACTGTGGGCCGAACTTGAGGACAGGCCCTGGGGAGCCAAGAGACGGCACAGACCCTGGGGAGCCAAGAGACGGCACAGACTGCACGTGAGGAGAGGAGAAGAGCGGGAGACGGCGCGACGCATCGAGAACGCGCACCATAAATCCCCCCAACGCTTGCTCACCACTCTCACTCTCTTCCTATTCACAACCGCTCTTTCTCCCGTCTCACCGTCGACGGTTCCTCTCCCGCCAGAAGATCGAAGACCACTGCGATGGCAGCAGACGGAGGTAGATCTAGGCGAGAAATGCAACGGATCTGCTACTGCGACTGCTTCTTCTTCCTCCTCGGCAAACCCGAAGCTCTAAAACCTGTAATAATGGCGGTAAAGCCTCGAACCACCAACTCTCTAAAGCCTTTAGCAGCGTAGATATATATGTTACCGTCTAATTCTCCGGTATGATTGACATGCGTGTTAGATTTTTATCGATTTGTGCTAGTTTTGGTCGATTTGATCGATTAGGATCTTTTCTTTTCTTGTTGTGCCTTCGTAAGCACCAGATCTACCGATACATTGGTTCTATATGTGATTGTTTGTGTCTAGATGTATACATAGTTTTAGGTTTAAGGTTTCATAGATACTGAAAATTAGGGATTATTTTATTGTTCAAGTGAAAATTGAGGATTATTTCACTGTTCATGTTCTTCTTACAGGCTGATGATTACTTTGCATTCTGTGACCAAGATCCCGATAGGTTGCTTCATAACATGTTTGTTATGATTGATCATAAACACAGAATGTCTTATATATGACACAAAAATTAGTTGTTCATTTATGCGACGGCATGATTATATACGCACCGCAAGGAAATGGAAGCGATGATCCTTTCGAACTTGGTTTTGCCATCTATTCAAGCTGATGGAATTTAGTTTGGTAGGATCATCGCTTCATGCTGTGAACTATGAGGCAAATATTGTAAATGCTGTGAACTCAGCTTGTGGTGACACTTGGTACAATACTTTCATAGAGCTGGTGCTATAGGAATCGGATGGTATGCACAACAAAATTTGTTGTGCACCTTCTCTGAATTCCTGTAGCACTAGTTCTACCTTATTTGTGCTAGTTATTATGAAGTTGGGCATTGGTTAGGTCATTGTGCTTTGCTTCCTTGGCCGATGATTACTAAGTAGCACAATGAAATGCAAGAGGATCCTCTTCATGAATAAACTTATGTGCTAACCAAATTCATTATTCATTTGTGTTGCTCATGAGGAGTATCCCTTTACATTTGTGTCATTTTATATGAGGCCATGTTTGATTGTTCATGTTTGATCACCAAAATGTATGTACTTACATGTGTTGATTCTTTTTTCAGTGCTCAAAGATGCTTATCGCAGGTGCTCTCCCGACCAACGGAGGAGAATGCTCCAGGGATGCTCGTGGGTAGTTCCTTCAAGAGGGCCAATGTCAACACCCGGATTTTTAATCCCAGATGTCCGTTATGCCATACCTCGCGATCTTAGAATTACAATTTTTGCGAGACATAACGGATTGGATATCACAGTACATCATCCATTACAAACCATACATAAGGTTTTACACAAATAAGGATCTTATGATCCAGTCTTAATACAACAAGCAGCGAAAATAAAAGATAGCATAGCGGTGGGGTCCATCTTCAGGGGCACAGGCAATGCTGATGAAGGTAGATAGTCCTAGTTATCATAGCCGTCTTGCTGACCATCATCTTGATAATCCCTTCATAGTCTGGCCATGATAATACCCAGGGATAAAAGCCATGAGTACTCTTTAAGTACTCGCAAACTACCACTAACAAGTAGTATAAATCTAAGTTAAAGTGTTAACTCTATGTTTAACTAAAAAGTTAAGTTTGAAACCTAAGCTGAGTTCAGAAGCAAAGAAAGGTAAGGTAAAACTCTAGAATCACTTAAGTTGGGGGAAACTATTGTCATAAACACAACCCTATTATGGTCAAGTCCAGATTCATCATTCTTTTCAAAAGTATTTAGAAAACATCTGACAACGAAATATTATGGCCATTCCAATTGTCTATAACCGCGGACGTGGCTATTCGAATAGTTTGACACTCTGCAGAGTGTTGGAGATATGCCCAAGAGGCAATAATAAAAGTGGTTATTATTATATCTTTGTGTTTATGATGAATGTTTACATCCCATGCTATAATTATATTATAAAGAAACACTAATATATGTGTGATTTGTAAACATAAAAGAGTCCCTAGTAAGCCTCTTGTGGAACTAGCTTATTGATTACATGATGATCATGGTTTCCTGATCATGGACATTGGATGTCATTAATAACAAGGTTATATCATTAGGAGAATAATGTGATGGACACACCCATAGTAAGCGTAGCATAAGATCAAGTCATTAAGTTCGTGGGGGAGGAGGACTCCTCCCCCCCTTCCCAACCCGCCGGCCATAGGAGGGGAGTCCTACTAGGACTCCCCCTCCCCAGGCGCGCCTCCCTCCTTTAAATAGAAGGGAGGGGGCGCCCCCTCCTAGCCCTCTCTCATAACAAGCTCTAGCCGCCGCCTCTCTCCTCTACCTTCGCTCTGCTCCGGCTTAGGCGAAGCCCTGCAGAATTCTCTCCTCCACCACCACCACCACACCGTCGTGCTGCTGGGATTCCGTGGAGAAGATCTACTACCTCTGCTGCTCGCTGGAACAGGGAGAGGAAGGTCTGATTCGACTCCGCATGTGTGACCGACTGTGGAAGCGCTGCCGGAACGCGGCGCCGGAAGGATCGTCCACACGATCTTGAGATTGGCAAGTGATCGACTACATCAACCCCGAGATCTAATCTCGTAACGCTTTCGGTTCTACGAGGGTTAGTACAAGATCTATCCCGTTGCTCATGTCTAATAGATTAGATCTTGGCTTTTATCTATATTAGATCTAGGTTTTGTTCGTTCTTGCGGTAGAAATTTTTTGTTTTCCATGCTACGAACCCATGAGTGGTATTAGAGCCTTGTCTATGCGTAGATCTGTTGCACGAGTAGAACACAATGATGTTGTGGGCGTTGGTGCTCGTGCCGTCTTTTGCTTTGTGTACTTTGCATCTTGCGGTATGGTGGGATGAAGCGGCTCGAGCTAACCTTACATGTCATCGCACATGAGACTTGCTCCACGCTTGACGTGTAACTTGCTTTGCACAAGTGGCTTTGCGGGTGTCTGTCTCTCCCATCATAGTATAGATCCAATCTACACTTTGCACTTGATAGCACTTGTATCAACGTTATGGTTCAGTTTCGTAGGTAAGATCCGTTCTTATTCGAAAGCCCCAAACCACGTAAAACTTGCAAAGAAAATTAGAGGCGTCTAACTTGTTTTTGCAGGGGTTTTGTGATGTGATATGGCCATCATGTGATTGTGATTATATTTGATGTATGCAATGATCCTTGTTGTAATATGGCAACCGGCAGGAGCCTAATGGTTGTCTTTAATTCTGTTAAGACCTGCGTGTCTATTCATCTTGTAATAGCTTTATTCCAAGTAGTTGTAATAGTTGCTGGTGATGATGGACAACCATGAAGCGGCGCTACTGACCTTGACGCAATGCTGGTGATGATGGAGATCATGTCCGTGCTTTGGAGATGGAGATCAAAGGCATAAGAAGAAAGGGCCATATCATATCACACTAATTATGAATTGCCTGTGATGTTAATCCTTTATGCATCTTGTATTGCTTAGATCGTGACGGTAGCATTATAAGATGATCCCTCTCACTAAATATCAAGTAATAAAGTGTTCGTCCTTAGTTGGCACCATTGCTAAGACTCGTCGTCTCGAAGCATCTCGTGATCGGATGTGATAGATTCTACGTGTGCATACAACGGGTGCAAGCCAGATTTGCACATGCGGAAACTAAGGTTAATCTTGACGAGCCTAGCATGTACAGACATGGTCTCGGAACACGGAATACCGAAAGGTAGAGCACGAATCATATAAGTGATATGATGAACATGAAGATTGTTCGCCGATGAAACTACATCTTCTCTCGTGAAGATCGGACTTGGTGTAGTAGACTTGGTTCATGTAATCACTAAGACAATGTGAGGGATGTTGTTTTGAGTGGGAGTTCACCTAGTTAATTTAAGAATTAAAGTAGAACTCAATTTATCATAAACTTAGTCTAAACTACTTGCAAATTTGTTGTAGATTATGGCGAATCTCTCCATCAATTTCAATGCATTCCTAGAGAAAGAAAAACTTAAGAACAATGGAAGCAACTTCACGGACTGGCTCCGTGGTCTGAAGATTATCCTCAGGGCTGGTCAGATGACCTATGTGCTCGAAGCACCGCTAGGTGACCCACCTGCAGATGATGCCACCAATGACGTAAAGAATGTTTACGCCACTCGGAAAAATCATTACTCCACAGTTCAGTGTGCCATCCTGTACGGTTTAGAAACGGAGCTCCAGAAGCGTTTTGAGCACCACGACCCGTTCGAGATCATTAAGGAGCTCAAGCTCATTTTTGAGACTCACGCGGCCGTGGAGAGGTATGAGGCCTCCGAGAAGTTCTTTACCTTCAAGATGGAAGAGGGAAGCTCCGTTAGCGAGCACGTGCTCACCATGTCTGGGCACGCAAACAAGCTCCAAGAGTTGGGGATAATGATTCCTAATGAGTTGGGGATTCACCGTGTCCTCCAATCACTGCCACCGAGTTATAAGAACTTTGTGATGAACTACAATATGCACTGCATGAACAAGACGTTGCCTGAACTATCGTCCATGCTGAAAACTGTTGAAGTGGAGATCAAGAAGGAGAACCAAGTGTTGATGGTCAATAAGACCACCAATTTCAAGAAACAGGGCAAGCCTAAGAAAAAGGGCAACTTCAAGAAGGACGGCAAGAAAGCTGCCGCACCTGCTAAGAAGCCCAAGGCTGGTCCTAAGCCTGAAACTGAGTGCTTCTACTGCAAGGGTGCTGGTCACTGGAAGCGTAACTGCCCCAAGTACCTGGCAGATCTGAAGAACGGCAACATCAAGAAGAAAGGTATATTCGATATACATGTTATTGATGTGTATCTTACTAGTAGTCGTAGTAGTGCCTGGGTATTTGATACTGGTTCGGTTGCTCATATTTGTAACTCGAAACAGGAGCTGTGGAATAAACAAAGACTAGCGAGAGACGAGGTGACGATGCGCGTTGGAAATGGCTCCAAGGTTGATGTGATCGCCGTCGGCACGCTCCCTCTACATCTACCTTCGGGATTAGTTTTAAATTTAAATAATTGTTATTTGGTGCCTGCGTTAAGCATGAACATTATATCTGGATCTTGTTTATTGCGAGACGGTTACTCTTTTAAGTCTGAGAATAAAGGTTGTTCGATTTATATGAGTAATATCTTTTATGGTAATGCACCTGAGATAAATGGTTTATTCTTATTGAATCTCGATAGTAGTGATACACATGTTCACAACATAGATGCTAAACGAATAAAATTGAATGATAATTCTACATACATGTGGCACTGTCGTCTTGGTCACATTGGAGTGAAGCGTATGAAGAAACTCCATTCTGATGGACTTCTTGAATCACTTGATTTTGAATCACTTGAAAGATGCGAAGCATGTCTAATGGGAAAAATTACTAAGACTCCATTCTCTGGAATAATGGAGCGAGCTACGGACTTATTGGAAATAATACATACCGATGTGTGCGGTCCAATGAGTGTAGCATCGCGTGGTGGATATCGTTATGTTCTCACTTTCACGGATGACTTAAGTAGGTATGGGTATGTCTACTTTATGAAACATAAGTCCGAAACTTTCGAGAAGTTTAAGGAATTTCAAAGTGAAGTGGAAAATCATCGTAACAAGAAGATTAAGTTTCTGCGTTCTGACCACGGAGGTGAATATCTGAGTTATGAGTTTGGCATGCATTTAAAGAAATGTGGAATACTTTTGCAGTTGACACCGCCGGGAACACCACAGCGTAATGGTGTGTCCGAACGTCGTAATCAAACTCTCTTAGATATGGTTCGGTCTATGATGTCTCTTACAGATTTACCGCTATCATTTTGGGGCTATGCATTAGAGACAGCCGCATTCACTTTAAATAGGGCACCATCTAAATCCGTTGAAACGACACCGTACGAATTGTGGTTTGGAAAGAAACCTAAGTTGTCGTTCCTTAAAGTTTGGGGTTGCGAAGCGTATGTAAAGAAGTTACAACCTGATAAGCTTGAACCCAAAGCGGAGAAATGCGTCTTCATAGGATACCCGAAAGAAACAATTGGGTATACCTTCTATCATAGATCCGAAGGCAAGGTTTTCGTTGCCAAGAATGGATCCTTTCTTGAGAAAGAATTTCTCTCGAAAGAAGTGACTGGAAGGAAAGTAGAACTCGACGAGGTTATTGAACCTTCTCTCGGAGTTGAGAGTAGCGCAGCACCAGAAGATGTTTTTGTGCCGCCTGCACCAACTGGAGAGGAAGCTAATGATGGTGATCATGAAACTTCGAACGAAGTTACTGCTGCACCTCGTAGGTCAACGAGGGTTTGTACCACTCCTGAGTGGTATGACTCTGCCTTGAACGTCATGTTGGTGGACAACACTGATGACCCTGCAACGTATGAAGAAGCTATGATGAGCCCAGATTCCGACAAATGGCTAGAAGCCATGAAATCCGAGATGGGATCCATGTACGAAAACCAAGTATGGACTTTGGTGGACTTACGGATGGCCATAAGGCTGTCGAGAACAAATGGATTTTCAAAACTGATGGTAATGTTATCGTCTATAAAGCTCGACTTGTCGCGAAAGGGTTCCGACAAATTCAAGGAGTTGACTACGATGAGACTTTCTCACCAGTAGCGAAGCTAAAGTCTGTGAGGATTTTGTTAGCAATCGTTGCATATTTCGATTATGAGATTTGGTAGATGGATGTCAAAACGGCGTTCCTTAATGGTGACATTGAGGAAGAGTTGTATATGGTACAACCCAAGGGTTTTGTTGATCCTAGTGATGCTGACAAGGTATGCAAACTTCAGCGCTCCATTTATGGACTGAAGCAAGCATCCCGGAGTTGGAATCAACGTTTTGATAAAGTAATCAAAAACTTTGGATTTATACAAACTTATGGAGAAGCTTGTATTTACAAGAAAGTGAGTGGGAGCTCTGTAGCATTCCTAGTACTATATGTAGATGACATATTGTTGATTGGGAATGATATAGAACTTCTTAATAGCGTCAAAACCTATTTGAATAATAGTTTTTCAATGAAGGATCTTGGCGAAGCGGCATATATTCTAGGCATCAAGATTTATAGAGATAGATCAAGACGCCTAATAGCGCTTTCACAAAGTACATACTTAGACAAAGTTCTAAAGAAGTTTAGAATGGAAGAGAGTAAGAAAGGGTTCGTGCCCATGTTGTCAGGTAAGACCTTGAGTAAGACTCAAAGTCCGGCTACGGCAGAAGATAGAGAAAAGATGAATAATATTTCCTATGCCTCGGCCATAGGTTCTATCATGTATGTCATGCTGTGTACAAGACCGGATATAGCACATGCTGTTAGTTTGACTAGCAGATATCAAAGTGATCCTGAAATGGAACACTGGACAACGGTCAAGAATATCCTAAAGTACCTGAATAGGACTAAGGATATGGTTCTTTCTTATAGAGGTGATGAACAGCTTGTTGTAAACAGTTACACTGATGCTAGTTGGAACACCGATCCAGATGACTCGAAGTCACAGTCTGGATACGTATTTATTTTGAATGGTGCTGCAGTGAGCTGGAGGAGTGCCAAGCAAAGCATTGTGGCGAAATCTCCAACTGAATCGGAATACATAGCTGCTTCGGAGGCTGCACAAGAAGCCATATGGATGAAGGAGTTCATTACTGAACTTGGCGTGGTTCCCATTGCGTTGGACCCGATGGCCATCTACTGTGACAACACAGGTGCCATAGCTAATGCACAGGAGCCAAGGTCACATAGCAAGCTGAAGCACATCAAGCTACGTTTCCATGCTATTCGTGAGTATGTCCGAGATGGTGACATAAAGATTTGCAAAGTACACACTGATCTGAATGTGGCAGATTTGTTGACTAAACCTCTCCCTAGAGCAAAGCATGACCAACACCAGAACGCCATGGGTGTTAGGTATATTACCAAGTAATCTAGATTATTGACTCTAGTGCAAGTGGGAGACTGTTGGAGATATGCCCAAGAGGAAATAATAAAAGTGGTTATTATTATATCTTTGTGTTATTGATGAATGTTTACATCCCATGCTATAATTGTATTATAAGGAAACACTAATACATGTGTGATTTGTAAACATAAAAGAGTCCCTAGTAAGCCTCTTGGGGAACTAGCTTGTTGATTAAATGATGATCATGGTTTCCTGATCATGGACATTGGATGTCATTAATAACAAGGTTATATCATTAGGAGAATGATGTGATGGACACACACCCATAGTAAGCGTAGCATAAGATCAAGTCATTAAGTTCGTATTGCTGTAAGCTTTCAAATGCATAGTAACCTAATCCTTAGACCATGAGGATGGGTACTTTGATGACATCAAACACCGCTTCGTAACTGGGTGGTTATAAAGGTGTCATTGGGTATTCTGAAAGTATGTGTTGAAGCGCATGGACCAAGATTGGGATTTGTCCATCCATATGACGGATAGATATGCTCTGGGCCCTCTCGGTGGAATGTCATCTAGTTAGCTTGCAAGCATGTGACTAGGTCACAAGGGATGACATAACATGGAACGAGTAAAGAGTACTTATCAGTAACGAGGTAGAACTAGGTATATAGATACCGACGATCAAACCTCGGATAAGTAGAATATCGCGTGACAAAGGGAATTGGTTTTGTATGTTAAATGGTTCTATCGATCACGAAGTCATCGTTGAGTATGTGGGAGCCGTTATGGATCTCCAGATCCCGCTGATGGTTATTGATCGGAGAGGTGTCTTCATCATGTCTGCATATTCACGAACCGTAGGGTGACACACTTAAGGTTCGAAGTTGTTTTAAGTAGATATGGAATATGTGTTGGAGACCGAATGTTGTTCGGAGTCTCGGATTGGATCCGGGACGTCACGAGGAGATCCGGAATGGTCCGGAGAATAAGATTCATATATTGGGGATCATTTTCTAAGTTAGGAAATGTTCCGGAGTGTTTGTATGGAGATTCTAGAAGGTTTCGGAATGTTCTGGAATGTTCTAGAAGAGTTCTTGGTGTTTGCTTGAAAACCAAGAAAGGGTCAAAGGAAACCTTGTGGGGCGAGACACGGATTCGTGGGGGAGGAGGACTCCTCCCCCCTTCCCAACCCGTCGGCCCTAGGAGGGGAGTCCTACTAGGACTCCCCCTCCCCAGGCGCGCCTCCCTCCTTTAAATAGAAGGGAGGGGGTGCCCCCTCCTAGCCCTCTCTCATAACAAGCTCTAGCCGCCGCCTCTCTCCTCTACCTTCGCTCTGCTCCGGCTTAGGCGAAGCCCTGCAGAATTCTCTCCTCCACCACCACCACCACACCGTCGTGCTGCTGGGATTCCGTGGAGAAGATCTACTACCTCCGCTGCTCGCTGGAACGGGGAGAGGAAGGTCTGCTTCGACTCCGCACGTGTGACCGACTGCAGAAGCGCTGCCAGAACGTGGCGCCGGAAGGATCGTCCACACGATCTTGAGATTGGCAAGTGATCGACTACATCAACCCCGAGATCTAATCTCGTAACGCTTTCGGTTCTATGAGGGTTAGTACAAGATCTATCCCGTTGCTCATGTCTAATAGATTAGATCTTGGCTTTTATCTAGATTAGATCTAGGTTTTGTTCGTTCTTGCGGTAGAAATTTTTTGTTTTCCATGCTAGTTATTATGAAGTTGGGCATTGGTTAGGTCATTGTGTTTTGCTTCCTTGGCCGATGATTACTAAGTAGCACAATGAAATGCAAGAGGATCCTCTTCATGAATAAACTTATGTGCTAACCAAATTCATTGTTCATTTGTGTTGCTCATGAGGAGTATCCCTTTACATTTGTGTCATTTTATATGAGGCCATGTTTGATTGTTCATGTTTCATCACCAAAATGTATGTGCTTACATGTGTTGATTCTTTTTTCAGTGCTCAAAGATGCTTATCGTAGGTGTTCTCCCGACCAATGGAGGAGAATGCTCCAGGGATGCTCGTGGGTAGTTCCTTCAAGAGGGCCAATGTCAACACCCAGATTTTTAATCCCAGATGCCCGTTATGCCATACCTCACAATCCCAGGATTACAATTTTTGCGAGACATAACGGATTGGATATCACAGTACATCATCCATTACAAATCATACATAAGGTTTTACACAAATAAGGATCTTATGATCCAGTCTTAATACAACAAGCAGCGGAAATAAAAGATAGCATAGCGGTGGGGTCCATCTTCAGGGGCACAGGCAATGCTGAGGAAGGCAGATAGTCCTAGTTATCATATCCGTCTTGCTGACCATCATCTTGATAATCTCCTTCATAGTCTGGCCATGATAATAGCCAGGGACAAAAGCCATGAGTACTCTTTAAGTACTCGCAAACTACCACTAACAAGTAGTATAAATCTAAGTTAAAGTGCTAACTCTATGTTTAACTAAAAAGTTAAGTTTGAAACCTAAGCTGAGTTCAGAAGCAAAGAAAGGTAAGGTAAAACTCTAGAATCACTTAAGTTGGGGGAAACTATTGTCATAAACACAACCCTGTTGTGGTCAAGTCCAGATTCATCATTCTTTTCAAAGTATTTAGTAAACATCTGACAACGAAACAGTATGGCCATTCCAACTGTCTATAACCGCGGACGTGGCTATTCGAATAGTTTAACACTCTGTAGAGGTGGTACACTTTCACCACAAGATTCGATACATCTGTCAGGGATAACCCTAAATCATCATACTTAGTATGCAGATAATCAAACATAACCTTCATTTTACACACCCTAGTATAAGCACCTCTCCTATGAGCATGGCCTCCCAACCATGACCATCAGTCATCTTGGGCACTGCATAGGTGGACAACATTGAGAGGTAGCCTCAGCTCAAACCTCTCCCGTAAGGGAACTAATACTAATGCATATAAATTTCCAGCTAAGCCTTACCCAATTCAGGTAGTGTGGTTGCACGGTAAATTTGGAATGATATCGCATCCGAATCCAACCATCAGTTCTATAAAAAGGTTAAGGCTCATGCCTCATCATTTTCATCATCATAAACCAGTTGTGTCTCTCAACACATGTCAAAACATCTCAATAGAATGACTCATCATTCCAAGGTTTTCACAATTCATTTTCACCAAGTGTTCCCATCTAAAGTGACTCAAGTTTTTGATCTACTCTAAAATACTAGGTTAAGAGTGTTCACTAAGGTGGAAAGGTGGGATCAATCTCATGCCATAGAATGACATCTAAAGGTTTCTAAGTAGGTCAAGTTTTATACTTTTTATGCTACCTTCAAACCAGGTAAAGAACTTTGTATAACCTAAGAGGGGTAAAGCTTGTAGGTAAGACTTGGGGTAGTAATAGTCAAAAGGGGTGTGATCAAAGCATGCTTAAGGCATCTTTGCTAAACCATCTAGTTTAATTCTAGCTTGCTAACAATAGCTTGCCTTGGTTGGTGCAGTGGTTGAAGTTTTCTTCTTCTTCTTCTTCTTCTTCTTCTTCTTCTTCTTCTTGGTAGAACTCCTCCTCCTCGAAAGCTTGGTCGATACTAGCGTCTATAAATACATACGGAGAAGACAATCACCAAACAATACTTAACTAGGCTAAGTAGCATTCTAAAACACACATTGGATGATCTACTATCATCTCAAGCATCACAAGTTTAATTCAATAGTTTCAACCTTTTTATTTTAGAAAAGTAATTTCTACTCATTGAAATATTAACTAAAATTTAATATTCACCACCCAAAATATGGGATCATGTGGACACATGTCCTCACCACATATTCTAACATGTGGGAATGAGATTTAAAGGTTGGATCAATATTACTTTGGTTTAAGTTTAGTATTTAATGATTTAAAGTGACTAGAAATGCCCATATAGCATTATTTTGGTACTAGTCCAAAGTCACTGCATGTAAACCTTAATATTATTACATATTTAGATAGATATGATGAAATGTGATTTTTGAGAGTTGGAATCAACTCAAAAGCTAACTTGGTTGATTTTATAAAAATGTTGCAAGGTGCAAAAGCTTCTGTTTTATTATTTTTACTAGGAGAGGTCTATAACTCTAATTGAATTAAATCTAACGGGCTTGGATAGATCATTTTCATACCTTTCAGAAAAAATTGGTTTCATGCAATTTGGGTTTCTAAAACTCTCTGAATTGATTTTCAAACTAGGGGACAGAAAAATAGATTCAAACTAAAAAAAATCCAGATTTGAATCGATGGGCTAGCGCGGGAAAGGACTTGGGCCGGCCCAGTGACGCTCCGTGGCGCGGGGCTCAGTTGACAGGGGGGTCCCGCTTGTCAGCGGCACTTAACACGCGAAACGGTACGCGCGCTGTGGGCCGTAGGATTAGAAGCGAGATCAACGGCTGAGGATCATCGTCGATGACAAACAGGTCGCCGGCGAGCTCGAACCCTAGCGGCTTGGTGTGGGGTCTACTGGGGCGTACCAGGGCTCCAGCGGGGTCGGCGAGGCGGGCAAACGACATGGAAGACGACGGCAAGGCGAGGCGCGGTTGCGGCGGAGCTTGGGGTGGTCGAAATCAACGGCGCCCTTCTCCTCCTGCCGAGGCTGCTCCGGCTCCAATTCCGGCGAGCTGCTGCTCCACTTTCTCCGGCTAGAGGTGGGTGAGGTTCAGAGAGGTGAGGGGAGTGGAATGGTGTGGAGAGAAGAGGCTGGGGAGGGCTCCTTTTATAGGCCCGACGGTGAGACCGAGCGGGATGGGCAGGCGACGGTGGCGACAAGGCTACGACGAGGTAGAGGCATGGCTGGGGGTGGCGATCGACGGGCGGTCTCCTGGCGGTGCTCTAGGAATTGAATGCGGCCGTAGGGGCGGTGGCACGCGGTCTGGGCGAGGTGGCGCTCTGAGAGGCAGAGGCGGCGGTGTCCACGGCGAGCGGTGGCTATGAGGCTTTGGGCGGCGAACGGGGATGTCTGGGGTGTTCTCCAGGTCGAGGTGGAGCGGCGGGCGCGGGCTGGTGCCAAGGGGTGGTCTGTGCGAGCGGGGACAGGGCGTGCTCTGGGGGCAGCACTGGCATGGTGCGGTGGCACTGGGCGCGGTTTGTGCTCGGAGGTCCACTGCCGCTCTGGGCTCGGGCAAGGGACAGGGGTTGGCGGTGAGCTCCTGGCTACCTCCTAGACATGGCGAGAGAGGGGGAGATGGTCTGCTGCGGCGGGGCAAAGTTTGGCCGGCGACCATGCCCTCGGGTTGACATGGCAAGAGTGTTAGGGACAAGGGACAGGGGAGTTAAGGGTTTGGTTCGACTAGGAGGGGACAGAGGAGATAAAAGCGGATCAATTGGGGGCAAAACCCTATTCAAAACAGTGAGCTAGGATTAGAGGTGATAATATGCATGCCAAGTGTTTGATGAAATGGCCGCATGAAAGAAAGTTTTGAATTTTGGTTTCAAAAATTTTGGGTGATCTCCACTAGTGATAGGTAGTCTCTGGTTGCAAGGGTTTTGAAAGTGGAGCTCAAATAGATGGTTTTTGAAATAGGGGTGATCTATGCATATGCATTAGATTCAAATTTAAAGTGTCATTTAAAATAGTTAACAGGATGTTTTTAGCAGATCAAAAGGTGGGCCTTGGTACCTCCTTATGTGTACTAGCAAGGGGTGCAAAGATCAAGAATTGTTTCTGTTAAGAATTGAGTAATAGGAATAGCCAAAGTAGGCATGTGAGTTAAATTTGCCACAATGATCATTCCTTCTTTTTAATTCTTTTTTATTTGATTTTCTTTAAGAAAAGTTGGGGAATGATGTAGATGATGTTTAGATCACCTAAGAAACATTTTACAAGCATTGGATCAATCAATCATGGCAATTCAAACAACTCCTATTTTAAATGCATACACATATGAATGCTTTCATTTTAAATTTGGAAAAGTTTTTGTTAACCCTATTTTTGGATGATTTGATCTTGTTAAGCTTGGATTAAAGTTTTGGGATGTTACAAACCTTCCCCCCTTAAACAAAATCTCATCCCGAGATTTACAAAGAAAACTAGGAACTAAAGAGATCTGGGAACTCTGTTCTAATGTAATCTTCGCGCTCCCAAGTGGCTTCCTCCTCGGTATGGTTGCTCCACTGAATCTTGAGAAACTTGATACTCCTGGTCCTGGTGGTTCTGTAGGCTTCTTCTAAGATACGGATGGGTACTTCCCGATAGGTCAGGTCATTGTTGATTTCCACAGCTTTGTGATCGATGTTCTTGAAAACTTCAGTCTTCTCAGGCACTTCCAAGCATTTGCGAAGTAACGAGATATGGAACACATTGTGTATGGCTGACATCTCTTCAGGCAGTTCTAGTTGATACGATACTTCTCCTCGGCAGTTCAGAATCTTGAAAGGTCCGATATATCTGGGAGCTAACTTTCCCTTCAGACTAAAGCGTTGGGTTCCTTTCAATGGAAACCTTGAGATATACGAAATCTCCGACATTGAAAGTCAGGTCTCTCCTTCTTTTGTCAGCATAACTCTTCTGTCTGGATTGGATGGTCTTGAGGTGCTCACGGACTTTGTGAACTTTCTCTTCTGCTTCTCGGAGAATGTCGGGTCCAAAGATCTGAATCTCTCCTACTTGCGACCAATTCAAAGGGGTACGACACTTTCTTTCGTATAGGAATTCAAATGGTGCCATCTGCAAACTAGCCTGATAATTGTTGTTATATGAGAATTCTGCGAAAGGCAGGCAGTCTTCCCATTTTAATCCGTATTCCAACACACAAGCTCTAAGCATATCCTCTAAGATCTGATTGACTCTCTTAGTTTGTCCATCTGTTTGCGGGTGATAAGCGGTACTGAAGTTCAACTTGGTTCCTAAACCTTCCTGAACTTTCTGCCAAAATCTCGAGGTAAGCTGGGTTCCTCGATCTGAGACGATGGTCTTGGGGGTTCCATGCAGACTAACAATCCTAGCAATGTACAACTCTGCTAGTTTTGCACTCTGGTAGGTTGTCTTGACAGGTATGAAGTGGGCTACCTTGGACAGTCGATCAACTATGACCCAGATTGAGTCATTTCCCCTACTAGAAGTAGGTAAACCGGTGATAAAGTCCATTCCGACGGAATCCCATTTCCATTCCGGAATCTGTAATGGTTGCAATAGTCCTGCAGGTCTCTGATGCTCTGCTTTGACTCTTCGACAGATGTCACATTTGACGATGTAGCTTCCAATCTCTCTTTTCATCTTGTGCCACCAAAATTGCTCTTTCAAATCCTGATACGTCTTTGTTCCTCCAGGGTGGATAGAATAAAGAGTATCATGAGCTTCCTTCATGATAATTTCCTTCAGCTCCGAATCTGCTGGCACACAGATACGTCCTTTGTACCACAGTACTCCTTCTTCGTCTTCGGTGAATCCAGGTACCTTGCCTGTACCAATATGACGTTTGATTCCGTCGATACTTTCATTTCCCTTCTGGGCTTCCTTGATTTGGCTAATCAAAGTGGGTTGAAGTTCAATGCTAGCTAGGAATCCTTTGCTAACTAACTCAGTCCTGAACTGCTCCAACTCCTCATACAAACTTGGTTGCTTCTCCTTGATCATGGTGTTAAGCCTACACGGCAATCTGCTAAGAGCATCCGCTACCACATTGGCTTTGCCGGGGTGATAGTGAATGTCAAGGTCATAATCCTTGATTAACTCTATCCATCTTCTTTGCCTCATATTCAGCTCCTTCTAAGTGAAGATATACTTCAAGCTCTTATGATCTGAGTAAATCTCACAGCGATTACCCATCAAATAATGACGCCATGTCTTCAACGCTAGAACCACGGCTGCTGGCTCAAGATCATGGGTCGGATAGTTCTGCTCATGTTGCTTCAATTATCGAGACAGATACGCGATGACTTTGCCTTCTTGCATCAATACACATCCTAGGCCAATCTTGGATGCATCACAATACATATCAAACGGCTTCTTGATGTCTGGCATGATCAAAATTGGGGCTGATATCAATCTCTTCTTCAGCTCTTGGAAACTGGCTTCACACTTGTCTGTCCATTCAAACTTCTTGTCCTTCTTCAACAATTAGGTCATTGGTCGGGCTATGCTCGAGAATCCTTCTACGAACTTGCGGTAATATCCCGCTAATCCGAGAAATGAATGAACTTGGGTTTGATTGGTTGGGGCTTCCCATTCTTCGACATCTTTGATCTTGGTGGGATCAACAGAGACTCCTCCGGTAGAAACAATATGTCCCAGGAATCCTACTTCTTTCAGCCAAAACTCACACTTGCTGAACTTGGCATATAAGTGATGCTCTCTCAGGGTTTCTAGGATGATTCTCAGATGTTGCTCATGCTCTTCTTCTGACTTGGAGTAGATAAGGATGTCATCGATAAACACAACTACAAACTTATCTAGGAAATTCATAAAGATCTTATTCATGAGATTCATGAAATAAGCAGGGGCATTGGTTAATCCAAATGACATAACCGTATACTCGTATAAACCATAGCGAGTAGTAAAGGCGGTCTTCGGAATATCCGTTGCACGAATCTTAAGTTGGTGATAACTAGTCCTAAGATCAATCTTTGAGAATACCTGAGCTCCGGTTAACTGATCAAATAGATCCTCTATCTTTAGCAAAGGGTACTTGTTCTTAATGGTGACGTCATTCAACTTTCTGTAATCTGTACACAAACGGTTGCCTCCATCCTTCTTGTCGATGAATAACACTGGTGATCTCTATGGCAATGCGCCTGGCTGAATCAAGCCTGTTGCTAACATGGCATCCAACTGCTTCTTCAGTTCCACTAACTCTGAGGGGTTCCTGGTATAGGGTCTCTGGGCTATAGGTACGGTTCCGGGGATTAGTTCGATAATGAACTCAATATCCCTATCCGGGGGCATACCTGGCAATTCATCTGGAAATACGTCGGGGTATTCACAAACAACTCTGACTTGGTCAATGGTGGGCAGGGCTACACTCTTGTTGCACTTGAATTGACGGGGTAAGGTTTCAGAGATATGCTCTACTGTTACTCTAGAACTACTGGTCATGGTGATGGCTTTCTTAGCACAGTCTATCAGTCCTTTATGCCTTGACATCCAGTCCATACCTAGTACTACTTCCGATCCTTTGGTTCCAAGTACAATTAGGTTGGCATAAAAATCTATCCCATGTATTCTGATAGGTACAACTTTGCAAATTTTTCTAGCTTTTGTAGTTGAACCAGGGATTTGAACTATCATGACATGCTTTAGGTTGGTTGGGCGAATATTACTAGTGCATACAAATTCTTCGGTGACAAATGAATGCGATGCTCCAGAATCAAACAATACTCTTGCTAAAACTGAGTTGACAGAAAACATACACAGCACTAGGTCTGGCGCTTCCTGGGCTTCTTCTGCGTTCATGTGGAAGAGACGACCGTTGCGGTTGTGTGGGTTCCCTGGGGCAAATCTCCTTCCCGGTTAAACACGACGCTGCTGCTGAGCTGGGGCATTCACAGGGGCATTGGCGGCAGTCTTCTTGGGACACTCATTGGAGTAGTGACCCTTCACTCCACACTCGAAACAAGTGATCTGGGACTTGTCCTTGACAGCGACAGGTACAGCATTGCTGCCAGTTCTAGATGCAGTGTTGTTGTTGTTGTTGTTGTTGCTCTTGGGAGGGGCACGGTTGAAATTGTTGGCATTGCCGGAGTTGTGATTGTTTCCTCCGGACTTCACATTGCCTCCGCTACGGTTGGGGTAGCTTGGGCGAGAATTTGGGGGTCGGTTATTCCTTGGTGCATATCCTGGTGAATGGTTGGGATGGTACTTCTGGTGACTACTGGATCCAGACCGCTGCATCATACGGCACTTGCGGTTGTTGTTTGCCTGGTTAATCTTCCCTTCCATCTGAATGGCAGAGTCGACTAGCTCTTCGTGATCATCAAAATAGATGTTGACGAGGACAGTTTGCATCTCATCATGCAGTCTGTTTAAGAATCTCTCCTTCTTCTTGGCCTCCGTGTTGATCTCATCCGGTGCATATCTGGCAAGTGACAAGAATCTATCATGGTACTCTACCACAATCATTCTTCCTTGCTTCAATTCGCAGAATTCATCTCTCATCCTGTTGACAAGACCTTGCGGCACGTGGGTGCGGCTGAACTTGACCTTGAATGCTTCCCAGGTCATCACCTGGCCATGGTTCATATTGCGGATGCTATTCCACCAAGCTCTTGCATCTCCCGCCAGATAGTGGGTGGCGAAGAGAACTTTCTCATTCTCATCAACTCTGGCAACCTCTAAGTTGTTTTCCATGGTCTGTAACCAGTCATCAGCATCTAATGGGTTTTCAAATTGGTTAAAGATTGGGGGATTGGTGTTCTGAATTTTTTTGAGTTTGGATCCTTGGTGATCCTGATTTCCATGTCCTTGGTTGTTGAGAGCCATTTGGGTGATCTGCTGCAATGTTGCTAAGTTGTCTTGACGTTCGGCCCTGCTTGCTTCACGGTCCGCGATGAGATTCTGCAAGATCTGCAGCATTGGGTCCTGCGACGAGCTGCTTCCTCCTTGGTTTCCACGAGTCATCTGAAGATTGAGATAGATATAGGGGTAAGAGGGAAATTCTAAGGTTCATGGTTTTGGGGTTTTCAAAGCTAAAACATTGAGTTAGACTCAGGTTTTTCAACTAACTTCTTTTTCATTCATGCAAGCAAGCACATGATACAACACACACCACAACAATCAAAGGGGAAAACAGATGGTTTGAAGAACCATTCTGCAAGCTACGATACAATGAGATGATACATCTCATGCTACGACAGTGCTCTAGTGCCTCTACTCATCATCGATGAAGTCGGAGTCTTCATCATCAGTGTAGAAGTCCACAGCATCCTCCTCCAGAAAGTCATCATCGTTGATGAGGTAAGAATCCATATCTTCCTGGATGTCTTCACCCTCATCTTCTTCTTCCTTGGCGGCAAGCTGAGCTTCCTACTCCTTGACGGTCTTCTCAAGGTCGGCCACCTTCTTGCAAAGACGGGCGATGGTACGATCCTTCTTTGCACGCTGGCGACGAAGAGACTGGCGATCTTGGACAAGCAGTGCGAAAGTCTGGGCCTTCTGGTCGGCAATGGCACGATTCTGGTTGGCTAACTCCCTGGCATTGTCCAGTTCCTGCTGTCTATCATGAAGCAATAAATCAAGGTTCTCCACTTGACGCCTCAACTCTGGGTGACTTGGCATCTCCATCGGCATTCCCATGAAGTCACGTCTTGCATAGTGTGCAAAACGGGTTCCTTGGATCTTGTTGACGCTGAGGGCACATAGACGTGCGAGGGCTTCATGCATTGCCCTGGCTAATCCATCTAGCCAGTTGTTCTCTCTCACGGAGAACTGAATTCTCTCGGAAGTTGGTGCTTTGATGCTTCCTCGAAGATCCACGGTGGCTAGCCATTGTAGGTCTCCTCCTGGGGGTCCTGGAAGTTGAGCTCCAAGAAACTCCGGATGTGGGCGTCCCAGTAACTCCGACAGTGAATCCAGATCCCTCTCGAAGATCAGCTGACCTCCGTTTCCCAATTGGTAAAACTTGTTTAATTGAGTCTCCATCTACAAGAATTAAGGATGAGGAAGTTAGTGAAGTGATCAAGTGTGTCAAATTTTAAGTAGTAATGTAACAATTTTGAGGACATGAATTTTTGAGAAAGAATGAGTTCACAAGGGTAAGAGGGGAAATAGTTTTTCATAAATACTCACTTTGGTTTTGAAGCTAAGTTTTTGGTTTGGACGTCCATTCTAACTAGGATCTCCTATGGTCAGGATGGCTCTGATACCAACTTCTCAACACCCGGATTTTTAATCCTAGATGCCCGTTATGCCATACCTCGTAATCCCAGGATTATAATTTTTGCGAGACATAACGGATTGGATATCATAGTACATCATCCATTACAAACCATACATAAGGTTTTACACAAATAAGGATCTTATGATCCAGTCTTAATACAACAAGCAGCGGAAATAAAAGATAGCATAGCGGTAGGGTCCATCTTTAGGGGCACAGGCAATGCTGACGAAGGCAGATAGTCCTAGTTATCATAGCCGTCTTGCTGACCATCATCTTGATAATCTCCTTCATAGTCTGGCCATGATAATAGCCAGGGACAAAAGCCATGAGTACTCTTTAAGTACTCGCAAACTACCACTAACAAGTAGTATAAATCTAAGTTAAAGTGCTAACTCTATGTTTAACTAAAAAGTTAAGTTTGAAACCTAAGCTGAGTTCAGAAGCAAAGAAATGTAAGGTAAAACTCTAGAATCACTTAAGTTGGGGGAAACTATTGTCATAAACACAACCCTGTTGTGGTCAAGTCCAGATTCATCATTCTTTTCAAAGTATTTAGTAAACATCTGACAACAAAACAGTATGACCATTCCAACTGTCCATAACCGTGGACGCGGCTATTCGAATAGTTTGACACTCTGCAGAGGTGGTACACTTTCACCACAAGATTCAATACATCTGTCAGGGATAACCCTGAATCATCATACTTAGTATACAGATAATCAAACATAACCTTCATTTTACACACCCTAGTATAAGCACCTCTCCTATGAGCATGGCCTCCCAACCATGACCATCAGTCATCTTGGGCACTGCATAGGTGGACAACATTGAGAGGTAGCCTCAGCTCAAACCTCTCCCGTGAGGGAACTAATACTAATGCATATAAATTTCCAGCTAAGCCTTACCCAATTCAGGTAGTGTGGTTGTACGGTAAATTTGGAATGGTATCACATCCGAATCCAACCATCAGTTTTATAAAAAGGTTAAGGCTCATGCCTCATCATTTTCATCATCATAAACCAGTTGTGTCTCTCAACACATGTCAAAACATCTCAATAGAATGACTCATCATTCCAAGGTTTTCACAATTCATTTTCACCAAGTGTTCCCATCTAAAGTGACTCAAGTTTTTGATCTACTCTAAAATACTAGGTTAAGAGTGTTCACTAAGGTGGAAAGATGGGATCAATCTCATGCCATAGAATGACATCTAAAGGTTTCTAAGTAGGTCAAGTTTTATACTTTTTATGATACCTTCAAACCAGGTAAAGAACTTTGTATAACCTAAGAGGGGTAAAGCTTGTAGGTAAGACTTGGGGTACTAATAGTCAAAAGGGGTGTGATCAAAGCATGCTTAAGGCATCTTTGCTAAACCATCTAGTTTAATTCTAGCTTGCTAACAATAGCTTGCCTTGGTTGGTGCAGTGGTTGAAGTTTTCTTCTTCTTCTTCTTGGTAGAACTCCTCCTCCTCGAAAGCTGGGTCGGTACTAGCGTCTATAAATACATACGGAGAAGACAATCACCAAACAATACTTAACTAGGCTAAGTAGCATTCTAAAACACACATTGGATGATCTATTATCATCTCAAGCATCACAAGTTTAATTCAATAGTTTCAACCTTTTTATTTTAGAAAAGTAATTTCTACTCATTGAAATATTAACTAAAATTTAATATTCACCACCCAAAATATGGGATCATGTGGACACATGTCCTCACCACATATTCTAACATGTGGGAATGAGATTTAAAGGTTGGATCAATATTACTTTGGTTTAAGTTTAGTATTTAATGATTTAAAGTGACTAGAAATGCCTATATAGCATTATTTTGGTACTAGTCCAAAGTCACTGCATGTAAACCTTAATATTATTACATATTTAGATAGATATGATGAAATGTGATTTTTGAGAGTTGGAATCAACTCAAAAGCTAACTTGGTTGATTTTATAAAAATGTTGCAAGGTGCAAAAGCTTCTGCTTTGTTATTTTTACTAGGAGAGATCTATAACTCTAATTGAATTAAATCCAACGTGCTTGGATAGATCATTTTCATACCTTTCAGACAAAATTGGTTTCATGCAATTTGGATTTTAAAAACTTTCTGAATTGATTTTCAAACTAGGGGATAGAAAAATAGATTCAAACTAAAAAAAATCCAGATTTGAATCGATGGGCTAGCGCGGGAAAGGACTAGGGCCGGCCCAGTGGCGCTCCGCGGCGTGGGGCTCAGCTGACAAGGGGTCCCGCTTGTCAGCGGCACTTAACACGCGAAACGGTACGCGCGTTGTGGGCCGTAGGATTAGAAGCGAGATCAACGGCTGAGGGTCGTCGTCGACGACGAACAGGTCGCCGGCGAGCTCAAACCCTAGCGGCTCGGTGGGGGTCTACTGGGGGCGTACCAGGGCTCCAGCGGGGTCGGCGAGGCGGGCAAACGACATGGAAGACGATGGCGAGGCGAGGCGCGGTTGCGGCGGAGCTTGGGGTGGTCGAAATCAACGACGCCCTTCTCCTCCTACCGCGGCTGCTCCGGCTCCAATTCCGGCGAGCTGCTGCTCCACTTGCTCCGACTAGAGGTGGGTGAGGTTCAGAGAGGTGAGAGGAGTGGAATGGTGTGGAGAGAAAAGGCTGGGGAGGGCTCCTTTTATAGGCCCGACGGTGAGACCGAGCGGGATGGGCAGGCGACGGTGGCGACAAGGCTACGGCGAGGTAGAGGCATGGCTGGGGGTGGCGATCGACAGGCGGTCTCCTGACGGTGCTCTAGGAATTGAATGCGGCCGTAGGAGCAGTGGCACGCGGTCTGGGCGAGGTGGCGCTCTAAGAGGCAGAGGCGGCGGTGTCCACGGCGAGCGGTGGCTGTGAGGCTTTGGGCGGCGAACGGGGATGTCTGGGGTGTTCTCCAGGTCGAGGTGGAGCGGCGGGCGCGGGCTGGTGCCAAGGGGTGGTCTGTGCGAGCAAGGACAGGGCGTGCTCTGGGGGCGGCACTGGCATGGTGCGGTGGCACTGGGCGCGGTTTGTGCTCGGTGGTCCACTGCCGCTCTAGGCTCGGGCAAGGGACAGGGGGTGGCGGTGAGCTCCTGGCTACCTCCTAGACATGGTGAGAGAGGGGGAGATGGTCTGCTGCGGCGGGGCAAAGTTTGGCCGGCGACCATGCCCTCGGGTTGACATGGCAAGAGGGTTAGGGACAAGGGAGAGGGGAGTTAAGGGTTTGGTTAGACTAGGAGGGGACAGAGGAGATAAAAGCGGATCAATTGGGGGCAAAACCCTGTTCAAAACAGTGAGCTAGGATTAGAGGTGATAATATGCATGCCAAGTGTTTGATGAAATGGCCGTATGAAAGAAAGTTTTGAATTTTGGTTTCAAAATTTTTGGGTGATCTCCACTAGTGATAGGTAGTCTCTAGTTGCAAGGGTTTTGAAAGTGGAGCTCAAATAGATGGTTTTTGAAATAGGGGTGATCTATGCATATGTATTAGATTCAAATTTAAAGTGTCATTTAAAATAGTTAACAGGATGTTTTTAGCAGATCAAAAGGTGGGTCTTGGTACCTCATTATGTGTACTAGCAAGGAGTGCAAAGATCAAGAATTGTTTCTGTTAAGAATTGAGTAATAGGAATAGCCAAAGTAGGCATGAGAGTTAAATTTGCCACAATGACCATTCCTTCTTTTTAATTCTTTTTGATTTGATTTTCTTTAAGAAAAGTTTGGGAATGATGTAGATGATGTTTAGATCACCTAAAAAACATTTTACAAGCATTGGATCAATCAATCATGGCAATTCAAACAACTCCTATTTTAAATGCATACACATATGAATGCTTTCAGTTTAAATTTGGAAAAGTTTTTGTTAACCCAATTTTTGGATGATTTGATCTTGTTAAGATTGGATTAAAGTTTTGGGATGTTACAGCCAACGATGGTGGTGAGGGAAGCGGCACCAAAAGTCCGAGGGGCATGCCTATGAAGATTGGGCACTTCCACGACCAGGTAGGTCCAACCCATTTTGCCAAGGTGATCTTAGCACCTGGGTTAGACCTGATGTCAATTCCTAATGGCTTCAGGCCTTTCCTCGGTACTGTGCCGAGGACAATCGTGCTCAAGACGAACATCGAATGCAGCTAGATGGTGAAGCTCCGGGATGTCAGCGGCAGGATTTGCCCTGGCTAGGGGTGGGATGGCTTCGCCATTACCTATCAGATCAAGATCAGGTACTTCATGACCTTCAAGATGTTGAAGGGTAGCATATTCAAGGTCACCATCTTCGACTACATCATGACTGAAGTGATGTAGAAGTGTCCGGAGCATGATCCAGTCCTTGCCATGATCGACCTGTGAACTTTGCTGTGAACTTTGTCTGTCTTCGTTTGCTGTGAACTTCACTATATGTCGTGTGGTTGCTTTGTTGCAATGGTTATGTCCTGTGCATATTTTGGTGTGTGCTTGTTCTGCGTTACTTGTGATGCCTGGTAAGCTCACCATCTGGGAAAGAGGTTACCAGACCACACGAGAAAGCTAAAACCAAACACGCGCAATCCTTATCTCCCAGGCCTAATACAGCCCACCAAATAATAGGGTCTCAATTCTGACTAATTCCTGAATAGTGTCAATACGGACTATCAAATAACTGGGAGATTTTGGCCTAGATGCGGATCCGCGCGTGCAAGTTGCATGCGTGGGAAAAATCTCGCACCGAAACCAACCACGCCCCAAAATGATGATGTGGACAATCTTGCCTCTCTCTCGCCCAAGTCCGACATGCACGTGGTTCCTGTAAGTGATGTGGTTGCTAAGTCAGCAGTGTTGACACATATATCCGGGGCTATTGTCGTTCGAGAGATTTGCGATTTTCTCGTCACTCTAGCTGTTGGTTACAATGGGTCCAACAAAAAGACTGCTACGACCGCAGTTGCTTGTGTCTGGATTGTGGCTTGGTTACCTTTCGTCACCAAGTGTGTATCGCTTTTGCCTGGTTTTTCAAAAATTAACTCAGGCAACTCTTTTCTTCTTAATTAATGATCAATGGACGAGGCAATTTTTTGCCTCCGTTAAAAAAAAACATGTTAAAGTGTACGTGTAGCATGCCAGATTTGAGCTCCGTGTTCTGCCTTGCTATGCCCGTGAACCGATGACCAAGCGGTGAAGCGGCACGCCGCTAGTGCCGCCGGATCATGCACGTAGCGAGCAGATATAGTAGCGGATAAGCCTCCGGTGGCCACATTTCGGTCCAAGAGAGGCAGCAGAAAAACACAACCGGAAAAAAAAACTCTCCAAAAACTTGGAAAAAGCAAAGCAACAAAAAAGGCTAGCCAAATATCCGACTCCATCCTCCCACCTCTGCTCCACGGCTCCGCGCACGTACGGCCTCACCAGTCACGCAAAGAATATCGTGCCGGCGCCACCGCCACCGACATGGCGACGTTCTTGGGCAGCTCCCCGGCCTTCCTCGCCCGCCCCGCCGCCAAGCCGCACGTCTCGTGCGCGCCGCCCTCGCGCCCGCCCAGCGCCCAGCCGCCGTCCGAGCAGCCTCCGTCGCCACCACCGCAGCAGCAGCAGCAGCCCATGCAGGCCCAGGCGCAGCCGCAGCCGCAGGCTGTGCCGGCGAGGGCGCCGAAGCGCGCGGCGCCGCCCGCGGACTCCACGGACTGGGTGGCGTCGTCGCTGACGCGGCGGTTCGGCATCGGCGCCGGGCTGGCGTGGGTCGGGTTCCTGGCCTTCGGCGTCGTGTCGGAGCAGCTCAAGACCCGCTTCGAGGTCGCGCAGCAGCAGGCCAACACCAAGTCAGTGTCATGCCAGTGTCAGCTCCATTAATTATATCTCTCCGTCATATTGTTGATGCATATCTCGTTCTCGTAGGGATGTGGAGGAGGAGAAGGAAGTCGTCCTGCCCAATGGGATCCGGTAAGCACCATGTATCACCAGCTCTCCCTCCTACTACTACGCACTGGCCGGCTTGGGCTCTGACAGCAGCAATGGTGCAGGTACACGGAGATGCGGGTGGGCGGCGGCGACGTGCCGCGGCCGGGCGACCTGGTGGTGATCGACCTGCAGGGACGGGTTACGGGCGGCGAGACGTTCGTGGACACCTTCGGCGACGGCAAGAGGCCGCTGGCGCTCGTCATGGGATCCAGGCCCTACACCAGGGGGATGTGCGAGGGCATCGAGTACGTGCTGCGGTCCATGCGGAACGGCGGCAAGCGGCGGGTGGTCGTCCCGGCGAGCCTGGGCTTCGGCGAGGACGGCGCCGACTTCGGGGACGAGCACGTGCAGGTGCCTCCCGGGGCGACGCTGGAGTACGTCGTGCAGGTCGACAAGGTGTCCATCGCGCCGGCGTGAGCTTCATCTCCGAGCGAGGAATACCTCGTGCTGCACTGTTGTTTGTGCTGGACAACACTGCGCACAGATATCATCTTGACCCCGGTTCAGAAAGTTATCGTAGGCTAGCTGCTCAAGAAGCTCTCCAGAGCTTACAGGCTGTGTTCGGAGTGCTACGTGTTCGTGACTTCTGCGAAGTCATACACAACAGGTGAAGAGTAACCATTCTGGTATAGAGAGCCGATTGTATGAATTTGATTGGTTTTTGGAACCAGTGCAAAACTTTTAGTGGTACAGTATTTGGAATCAATACAAAGCGCAAACTCTTCTTAGGGCCAGCCAGTGATGACATATTTTAAACCAGTGAAAAAAATTGTGGTATCTGGAACTAGAATTTCTCTAGAACAGACCAAACTTTTTCCGATACATATGCAATTCTCTCAGACCGTTTGGAACACATAAGTTTCAAATGTGCAACAATTACCAATTGCAACCCAAAAGAGGGGAAATTACGTCTTTCATACAAAAGAAAATCAAACTTTTACACTGTTAACACAAGTACACAATATATCTTTCGAACAATCTAGGGAATACATATGGACAAACTCTGTCTAAACCCTTGAAATCAAATGGAAAACAATCACCGATCCACAATAACAGGTGTACATGTATAACCAATCAAGCTAAAGCATAGCAGAACAATGCACATTCAGCGCTTAGCTGACAGGGTCGCGTTCAGGTCCAGGGTTGTAGAGGGGGAGCTCGAGGAGGAATGCAACCTTGAACCAATCAGGCAGGGCTCCATACACAACAGGTGGCAACGGGATAAGAGGGCTGCAGAGGAACAACGGGCACATAGATCAGTAACTCCTCTGTTGCAAAGCAGTTGTTGGGGAGGGCTCTGAAAATGACCCAGTATAAGAATATTGTTTACCTCGTAGTATTCTTGTATGTGCGGTACTCCTCTGACCGACCGAAGCGCTTATCAGCAGATGACTTCACGTTGAAATATAGAAGATGAGGTGCATCAGCATTGAGATGAAGATATATAGCAAAGTAGCGACGGATGCACAAGATTAGAGGTTAACCTCAAGAAGTGGGATCCCACTAACGAAAAGAAGCAACAATGTCAGGAAGATGGGTCCCAAGATTACAAGCCATTCAGCTCCTGAGAGAACTGGGGCTGATGCTACAAACACACCCCACCAAAGTAACATCTGCATCGGATCAAATCATCAAATGTAAGCTCAGATATGCACGATATTCCATATCAAAATGCTCAAAAATCAGAATTTATAACGTGAAAGGGTGGGCATATGCACAACATAGTGAGCTAACATTCAGACTCCGTGACAATGTAACATTCAGTTTGAACTGAGGTAGCTGTTTGGAATTATTACAAAGAAAGACCTATTCATGATTCCATGATAAAGCATGAGATGGTCAGCAGGTTCTCACTATGTCTAAAATAGCATAGTCTTGTTTTTCATCAAAAAATCGATCTGCCATTAATCATCAGAGACTACACAAGAGGTAACTAACTATTTTCACATCCACTATGCTGACCAACCTTATTATACAAGTACAATATTTGACAAGCCAACTTATGAAGTTCAGGGGAAATGTGGACCTCAATTACAGTTGAAAATTAGCAGCCATTACACCACAATGAAACCCCAAATGCCAGGTGTTATCATATTAGGTATGTTTGGCATATTTATTGCCTAGAAATATCTTACATTTCTAAGTGTGCTGAAATCGCCAAAACAAGAATATGATGATGTATTTCATGTTGTGGATAATGGTGAGTGCATCCTAGAGAAAGGAGAACTTGGGATTGAGAAGGTAAACAACATATTCGTTGTGCATTAAGGATGATAGTTATTAGACCCATAAATTAAACCACGGTCAAAATTTGTGATCTTGATGCAAGCAATAATCATATTAAATCGACTTACTTCACCAAAGTAATTTGGGTGGCGAGTATAACTCCAAAGACCCACGTTACACCACTTTCCCTTATTGCTTGGAGAATTCTTGAACTTAAGCTTCTGTTGATCTGCTATAGCTTCCACAGATAACCCGATGACCCACATTATCCAACCAATGATATCCCGAGCTTCAATCGAAGGGTTTCTGTCACTGGAATTCACAATTGTAACAGGCAAGCTGACAGTCCAAACCCAGACAGCCTGGCAAAATTAGGACAAAAGGCCTGGTGAGGTTTTCTCTTTGGTAATGGCATGAACACTTAACCAGAACTATATGCTGAATATAAGTTGTGAGACGTACCTGGAAAATCCAGAAGACTGCTAACTTTCCAAAGTTGCTGCGCATCTCATCAAACCGTTTATCCTCTCCCCAATTCAAAATCCTAGATACCACTAGGCAAAACAAGCATTAGCAACTCACATTCATACGAACAATATGTTTTTGCTCAGGCTAAGGACTAGTTATATTATTGTGCTAGCAGCTAAAAGAGTATGCTGAGTCGTAAGTCATAACATCTTGTAGGGAGAAAGACGAAAAAACAATCTTAAACAGCAAGCAAATAAAACTGACTTCCTGGAGAAATAATGGCTATTTCCATATCTAGAAAGTAGAAACTGATACTTGAATTATCAGAATTCTATATGCTCTCGAAATTCAATGTTATGAGTGTGCCTGCATCTGTACATTGGTGAGTAAATAGTAGACATGCTTATTGGTGTGAATGCAGCTCACAACAGCCAGCAGCGATAGAATAATACTGTGATAGCAAACAAGAATAATCGCACATGATATCATCCGTCTATTCTATGTTCTGTAACAAATAAACAGGGTGAGATCAACTACACAAGATCACACGAAGTAATGAAGCAATAAAGATTATCTCGTGAAAAAAGAGGAAGAGACTAAGATCACACTAGACATAGTGCAGCAGGGGCCATGCGTTTGAAGTTTCAACTGAATGTATTGTTTTAGGATAACATACCTCATTAGTAAAAACACTGCTAAGCGAAGTCCCCAAACCACAACAAGCACTGTCAACACAACCTGGGAAAGGGATATATGCTCAGGATAGACGAAGTTCTTTAAAGAAAAACGATTGTCCTGTGTAACGTAAGAACTGCGGAGATGCAACTATGCCACATCATCGTAAATACAATATCTACCACAACAGCATCCATGCCCACCATAATTCAACCGCATACCACGGGTTTATATGCAGCTGTATTAGAAGTTTCTTATTAACAGAGTAACGTAACGTAATGTTTATAGCAAGTGCGACAAAAAGTGAAAGAGTTTAGGTATTGCCGCTAGTATTTACCTGACGGAAGTGCCATGTTCCCTTCAAAGCTGCTGTTAGGACGGCGATTATGACAAAATTTGTACCGCCTGAAAAAAAGAACAGATATCACTGAAGAGGGAAGGGATACGACGAGGCTATTCAGTTGAAGAGAAATCGTCTAAGAATGCCCAACAAAAGAGTTCATCCGAGCACCTATTTCTGAAGAAAATTAACGTGCACAGGGAGATGGTAATACCGAGACACGTACATACAGTACATCAGATGTATTAAGATTCCCCAAAACAAAAGTAGAATGGCCATCGGTAGTGACTGCTAGACGTAGGTGATGTGGGTTAACAGGTAGTTTGTTGGATTTTAACGGTAGGGAGACAAGTGGCGACACAGGAATAATAAATTCTAGGCAGCTTTGTAATCTCAGCCGAAGCAGCTTCTGATTGGGCCGAAAAAATGAGCTCTTCGATTCCAGTCTTTAACTAGATTCTCCCGAAAGAACAGTCCTCATCCCTTAGCTACGGCAAGACGAGAAGGGCCAGAAAAAAAATGGAGAGGACAAGAAGGAGCGGGAAGTGGAGTGTTACCGGCGAAATCCGTGACCTTGTCGAAGCGGAGGAGAGCTGTGATGATGAAGAACACCAGCTGGTACCCAACCTAACCACCACCACCAACACCAACACCAACACAAAAATGGAACCACTGATGAATACACTGAGTAGAGAGAGACGGCGAGAGAGGGGGAGGAGGAGGCGGCGGGAGAGCTTCGCTTACGGTTACGAGGGCGGTGAGCGCCAGGAAGTGAGAATCCAGCACGGTTCCCATCGCCTTTCTCCCGGATTTGTTTGTTTGTTTGTTTATCCTTCCCCTCCCGGTTCGTACTGATAGAATACTCTCCCCCTTTTCCTTGACACGGGAAAGAGATGACGAGAGCACGCGCACGGCTGGGATTCGGAGCGGAGGGTACTGTTTTAACGGAGCAGTGGTTGGATTTGGTCGACGGCGGCGGCGGCGGCGTGGACTGTCAACTGTGCGACCCGGCGGACGGAGCGCGGTGGGGCGTTCGCGACCGCGAGGCCCAGGCGGAGCTTGTGGCTGGGGTTTGGACAGGGAGGCGCGGGGAATACTTGCGAGGTTGGTTATGCGAACGCGCGGCTGTGGCCTGGCCCAAGCCGAAAGCGCACGAGGAGAGCAGAGGAGCAGCGCAGCACGCACGCGACTGGTATTCTGTGGCGCGCCATCGCCTCCGAATCTCCACTGGTGTCGAGCTTTTCTTGAAGACTTCTTCTATGTGAAAAATACTCTACATCCCAGGCCACGTCGAGAAATTGGAGAAAGACAATTCAATTACTAGCTCGTGACTCGTGGCTGTTCTTGTGTGGAACGGGAAATCAAGGCACCGGTACCTCGAATTATCAACACGGCGAGAGGTTTTTTCTGTTCTCGAGATGGTGATTGGAGCGAATGGATGGATTTCGCTAAAACAATGACGTCTTTTTCATTTCTTGGATACAGGCTTGAAGCAAACTGTGGTCAAATATGAGTTAGGATGAGAATTCAGATGATTACAGATACGACGGTCTCTTCAACATCAGCGAAAGTATCGTCCCAAACAATAGTACTCCCTCCGTTTAGAAATATATAACACGTTTTAGTTTTAGATTTGTAAATCGAATGTATCTAGACGTCTTTTAGTATATAGTTTCGTAGAGATTGGAAGTGAATCTATACAGGTACTCGAGTTTGGTATATACGGAGCAAGTAGTACTTACCATGCTTTTTTTGATAATGCGTGACATGGGTATATCCTACAGGTACTCGAGTTTGGTATATACGGTCCAAATACATACAGGCCCACGGTGTCGCTAAGGCCCAAACGAAGGATTCCAGTAACCCACGGACTCTTGATTGCTTGAAGAACAGTTAAAATTCTCGCGATTTGTATCCAAAGACTAATTGAAATTGCATCCAAAATACAAATTCCTTTTTTCCTTTTCTTTTTTGTTCAATTCTAAAAAAAATTATGGAAGATGTTTCCTTCCCCCACTTATCATTAAGTCCGAGCCGTAGAGAAAGAGTGAGATGCTTTTTAAAAAATAGAAAGTTTGAAGGAGAAAACCCTAACTTGTAACCGACTCGACCTGCTACCCGAGACCTAGCCTATCTATATAAGGGCTAGGAGGGGGCGGCGAGGAGGACACACACAACCCTAGTTTATACCACCCTCGCCAGATTACATCTGCGCACCATTGTAACCTTCGGTTCCTTCGATAATTTCACGAGCAGACAAGCAGGAGTAGGGACCTCTACGAGCCATGAACCTGGGTAAATCTTTGTCCCCTGTGTGCTTGTTTGCTAGCCGATAGATGTCTCCAGCGCTCCCTCCTTCTCCAAAACTCAAGTTCATAACAATGGGCATTGATGAGTTAAACCATCATCAATTGGCGTCGTCTGTAGGAATTGGGAGTGCTGATGTTGCGGCTTTTTTGGCCCCATAAACCGCGATCTACAACTCCGCAACAGCGGAGATTCGCTAGCTCTTCGGCACGTTCGACTTCATCGTCCACACGCCGGCCACTCGTCCGGCCTTCAAGTCCGTAGGCGACGAAATCAGCCTGGCAATAGGGAGCTTCCGCTTTCAAGTCGGTCAGATGGGCACGCTTCGCATGCCTGATCAGCCAACGACACCGTCGATTGCCCCAGCATCATGGTTTCCTTCATCGATTGGCACCCTCAGCGAGCTCAACGCCCTGACAACAGTTGAGAACACGGTCAGCGACAGCAGTCGCAACTACGATCTGAGCGATCTGGCCACTAAAGATGGAACCTACGTTCCGGATCTAAGAGTTGTGGAAGCAGCAGCTTCCCCAATCACTTCATGTGCGCCGTCATCAACGCAGGCAACACCTCTGCCAACCGCGACAACGGCGGCAATCGCGGCAACGGAACCGACCCGCCTAACAGCGGCAACGGCGGCAACGGCGGTAACGGTGGCAATCGCACCCCCGTTCACAACGGAGGAGCAGTCGACCCCCCAACCATAGTAAATGAGCAAACCGGCGAACGCGTCGTGATCAAGCTCAACGAGCAAGAATGGGCTCGCTGCCGCGAGGCCCTGCGAGGCACCCTTTATCCTTCGAATCCCCGCAGGAGCTGCTGATGGGCTATCACTGGCTCCTGAAGGAAGAATTCAAGCGCCAAGTACAAACAATCGCGCAACTCGAGGCGCGCAAAAAGGCGACAGACGAGTCGAGCCTTCGTCGTGCTGGACTCTCCTCCTACAGAGGATCCTCCTCAGAAGGCAACGAGCACCTCGCCAAGAAGAGGCAATCTCGGATGACCCATCTCACCGAGCAGGAACGCATAGAGGCCGCAAAGGTCCTTGACTTCGGCTCTATGACAGTCGACACTAGGGGCAATGTGGTCCCCAAGACGCCGCAGGCTGCGGTGACAGCGGCCACCATGTACCTCCTGAACAACCAGTCACCAGCTAGGGACCCCCGAGCCGCCATGCACCGATCAACGATCGCGGGCTTGGGATTAATCGAGGCCGCCCTCGACAAGGAGCCGACACCGGAACCAAAGAAGGGCAAAGCGCTAGCAAAGCGTTACTCCTCGCCCTCATCCAGCAATGACAGTCACGACTTATCTCGACGTCGCCGCTCACGACGACATGACCACGACTACGACGCACGTGATGACATCACACAGCGCAAGATCGACAAATCAAGAGCACGACGTGCTCGGTCCACTAACTCAGAAGAGGAGGATGTGGAGCTCTGCGGCGCCAGATGCTTTAGCAGATCCATTAGGCAGAAGCGAATGCCTAAAGGGTTTAAACTCCCGTCGGAGAACCCGAAGTTTGACGGCCTACAGGACCCGAAGATCTGGCTGGAGGACCATATCTCCTCCGTCAGGCTCCACGGAGGCAGTCGAAGCACGACCGTGCAATGCTTGCAGCTACAGCTGCAGGGCGCCGCCCGAGCATGGCTCAACAACCTCCCACGCGGATCCATACGCAGTTGGGACGAGCTGGTTTATAGCTTCGTGCGCAACTTTAAGGGCACATACAAGCGGCCTGCATCAATCGAAGAGTTGAGATGCTGCCAGCAAAGATCTGGCGAATCGCTACGCTCCTACATCCAAAGGTGGTCCATCATCAAGAACTCCGCCGAAAACATCTCGGAGGATCACACGATTGACGCATTCAACGGTGGCGTTCGCCGCTTAGAACTCAGAGAGGAGTTGGGCCGCTCAAAACCCAAGACCATCGACCACCTGATGGAAATTGTGAATCGGTGGGCCGATGGAGAAGATTCAGTAAAGAATCGCGTTCACTCCGACGAGGAGGCGGAGCTCGAGCATAGACGCGATCGCCGAGGCAAGCGTCGCATGCGCATTTACGATGACCGCGACGACGTCAACATGGTCGCGGCTGGCTACGCCGAAAGACGCGACGACAACCGCAACAGCGGATACCGTAGCAGCGGATACCGCGACTCCGGGAAAACCACGCAAGTGTGGCAACGCCGCACTCGCGACGAGGCACCCACGAGCTCCATTGAGGACAAACGGTCCGGACCATGTACGGTGCACTTCTACATCGACAAGCATGATGGCAAGAAGAAGTCCAGCCACCTCCTCAAGGATTGTCGCGAGTTCCTCAAGCTACATGAGGGACTGGTTCGGATGAACCGCAACACAGTCGAAAGAGGCTACGGAGCCGCTCCAGGCGCCGTGGCACATGGCGCTCCGCCACCTCCACCTGGGCCACCCCCGAATGCAGCCGCACCAGACCAGCACCATGGAGGCGAACCGTACGCACGAGCCATGGGCACCATGATGATCCAAAAGGGACGCCCCTCCAATAGGGTGCAGAAGGCCATCACTCGCCAAGTCAACTTGGCCACACACTCGCCACCATCCACCACTGAGTACCTCAGTGGAAGCGAGTCCTGCATCACCTTCGACAAACACGACCATCTGCCTCAGGTACCCCGTCCAGGTCATTGCCCCCTCGTACTCGAGGCGCAAATTGGAGGCTTCGACATGAGCCACGTCTTCATGGATGGCGGAAGTGGAATCAACCTTATATTCGCGAGTACCTTGCGAGCAATGAGGATCCCCCTAACTTGCCTGGAGGCCTCGGACACAACGTTCCATGGCATCGTCCCAGGGAAAGGCATATACCCCCTGGGCAAAATCAACCTCGACGTCATCTTCGGCACGCCTAAGAACTTCTGATGCGAACGCATCAACTTTGAGGTCGTCGACTGACCCTCACAGTACCACTGCATCCTCGGGCGCGTCGCGTTCGCTAGGTTCATGGCAGTGCCCCACTACGCCTACCTGCAGATGAAAATGCCAGGTCCCCATGGCGTCATCACGATCAACGGGAGCTTCGAGCGATCTGACAGTTGCGAGAGGGAATTCAACAGAATCTCCCAGTCCTTCGGCATGCAGGAAGAACTCGCGAGACTAAAGGAGACGACAGACAACAGTCTGCCTCCCTTGAGCCGGCCAAGCTCACCTGATCTCTCCTTCGACTCATCGGTGCACACGAAGAAAGTGCAGGTCCACCCATCGGATCCTGCCAAGACGGCCCTCATCGCCAACAACTTGAGTCCCGCATAGGAACTCGCACTCGTCGAATTCCTCCGTGAGCACTGCGAAATTTTTGCCTGGTGTCCTGCGGACATGCCAGGCGTTCCCAGGGAATTCGCCGAGCACGCACTCAACATCAACCCTGACGCAAAGCCAGTCAAGCAAACAATTCGGCGATTATCTGAGCCACGAGCGCAGGCAGTTGGAATGGAGATCAACAGACTCCTTGAAGCCAAGTTCATACGCGAGATCAAGGAAAGCACTTGGCTCGCCAACACGGTGCTGGTACCAAAAAAGGACACGGATATCCTGCGGATGTGCGTGGACTTTACTTCTCTGAACAAGCACTGCCCAAAGGATCACTTCCCGTTGCCACGGATCGACCAGATCATCGACTCCACCGCGGGATGCGAGCGCCTCTGCTTCCTCGACGCCTACTCAGGCTATAATCAAATTCGAATGAAGGAGGAAGATCAAGAGAAAACAACGTTTACAACGCCCTTTGGTGTGTTTTGCTACAACACAATGCCCTTCGGGCTAAAGAACGCGAGAGCCAGCTACTAGCGGTGCATG
Organism: Avena sativa; assembly: GCA_916181665.1. Lineage (NCBI taxonomy): Eukaryota > Viridiplantae > Streptophyta > Magnoliopsida > Poales > Poaceae > Avena > Avena sativa. Next base: position 70,675,408 of record OV702292.1, read on the forward strand.
CAGGCTTGCCTCAAAGAACAACTGGGTCGCAACATTCAAGTCTATGTCGACGACATAGTAATCAAGACCAAGGAGGAAGCCTCTCTAATCGACGATTTGCGCGAAACCTTCGCCAACCTCGACCGCTACCGGATCAAGCTCAATCCGGACAAATGCGCCTTCGACGTACCATCTGGTCAGCTACTCGGATATCTCATCTCCGTGAGGGGAATCGAGGCGAATCCGAAGAAGATAAAAGCCATACTGGCCATGGAGAAACCGAAAAACATAAGAGGCGTCCAGCAGCTGGCTGGACGAATCGCGGCCCTCAGTCGATTCATCAGTCAAATGGGTGAAAAGGCGCTGCCCTTCTACCAGCTCCTCCGCAAAACTGAAAAATTCGAGTGGACCACTGAAGCGCAAGAAGCATTCGAAGACCTCAAGCGCCTGCTATCCACTTCGCCAGTGCTGGTGACCCCACGAGAAAGGGAACCACTGTTGCTGTATATCTCCGCCACCAACCAGGTGGTCAGCACAGTGCTCGTCTTCGAGCGAGCTGAGGAAAACAAGGTCCATGGCGTGCAACGCCCAGTATACTACCTCAGCGAGGTCCTCACGCCAACAAAACAGCGGTACCCGCACTACCAGAAGCTGGCATACAGTGTCTTCCAGGAACACCCAATCATGGTGGTCAACGACGCCCCGTTGGGGCATATCCTAAATAACCCCGACGCCACGGGGCGAGTCGCGCTTTGGGGAATAGAACTATCTCCACGAGACATCACATATGAAAAGTGTGACGCAATCAAGTCGCAAGTTCTCCCAGACTTCCTCGTGCACTGGATGGAGAACCAGCTCCCGGACAAGCCAGATATGTTCTACCTCTGGACAATGCACTTCGATGGGTCCAAGCGGAAAGACGGAGCAGGCGCAGGTGTCATACTGACATCATCTCAAGGGGACAAGCTGAAGTATATCCTGCGAATGCAGTTCATAGCCTCAAACAACGAGGCTGAATACGAGGCCCTGTTGCACGGGATGGGGATGGCAAAAGCTTGCGGCGCCAAGAGGCTCATCATATACGATGACTCCAAGTTGGTCGTCAACCAAACAATGCATGAATGCGATGCACTGAACGACAACATGATCGCGTACCGCGACCTCTACGACACACTCGAAGGAGACTTCGACGGTTGCAAGCTGCGGCATGTAGGCCGCGAAAGAAACAAAGAGGCGGACGCACTCGCCAACATAGGCTCTACCTGCGCCCCCATACCACCTAGGGTATTTCTCGAGTGCATCTGCGAACGCTCCTTCAAGCCAAAGGCTGCAGAAAAGAAAACAAGCGCAGCAACGGACTCGGGGGCTACGCCACCCAATGAGCCAATGGCACTCGATGACTTGGAACTGGACACAGGACTCGAGGGACCAATGAGCGTCATGATGATTGAGCAATCCTGGACGCAGCCGTACATCACGTACCTCCTAAGCAAGAGGTTACCAGACGATCTGACAGATGCACGGCACATCACGCGGCGATCCAATGCATTCGTTGTTATCAACGGCGAACTGTATAAACGCAGCATCACAGGTGTACTCCAACGATGCGTCTCCATGGCCGATGGAAGAGCAGTTCTCCTCGACATCCATGAAGGGACCTGCGGGCACCACGCCGGCAGTCGCGCCCTCGTTGCCAAAGCTCTACGAGCTGGGTTCTACTGGCCTACGACCATACGTGATGCCAAGGACATCATCCAAAAATGCAACGCTTGCCAGTGATTCGCGGACAAGCCGCACGCACCAGGCGCAGAGCTACGGCCAATCCCATTGGCCTGGCCCTTCGCGTAGTGGGGGCTCGACATGGTTGGCAAACTTCCAAGGTCTTCACGAGGAGGCTACGTCTACCTCTTAGTCGCAGTAGACAAATTCACCAAGTGGATTGAGGCCATGCCAGTGACCAACCAATCAAGGCACAGCGCAGTCAAGTTCTTCGAGTCCATCGTCTACCGCTTCGGAGTGCCGCACAGCATCATCACCGACAACGGGACGAACTTCACATCCAAGGAGTTCCAAGAATTCTGCGAGAACCTCGGGATCAACATCAGTTACGCCTCAGTAGCGCATCCACAGACCAACGGTCAGGTGGAAAAAGCAAACGGGCTCGTCTGCAGCGGCATCAAGAAGCGACTCCTCCGGCCACTCGAATGGTCGTGGGTTGCTGGCCAGACGAACTGCAATCCGTACTCTGGAGCCTACGCACAACTCCAAACAGCGCCATGGGCTACACGCCATTCTTTATGGTGCACGGAGCCGAGGCAGTGCTACCCGCTGAGGATACAAACTAGGCCACTACTGCAGCAGAAGAACGTTGGTTTGTTCCTCAAAGAAGTTGACGATTTCTTCTGCTGGGCGGTCCACCGCTTGGTAGTGTGGCACCATATTCCAAGCAGAACCTGTTGGCGGCGTAGGTGGCCCAGACGCAATTGCCGCAACATCTACGTCAGGCCTGTGCAGTCGCACCATTGATAGAGCAGCCTTGGCACCAGCCACCAACTGCTGCCTCACGCACTCGCGAACCGCAGTCAGGTCTTGAAACTTGGCAAGGAGGGCCAGCAAGCTTGATGGAGTATCATCCAACGGGAACATCGCCCGATAAATGTTCTTCAAGCATGACTACGATTTCTTCAGAAAGTGCAGCACTCGCGACGCACGATCTTGCAGGGTCGCCAGCGCAATCGCACGATCATGATCTACCCAGAAGTATCCACTCTCCTGAAGTTGCTCCTGGGTAAGATCATGCATGTGAATGGCAATTCTATCCTTCTCCTCCTGTGGGTGACGCGTGCTGACAACTACACGAAGCAGCAACAGCAGCATGAGTACAACGGACCACTGCGAGTAACTACAAGGAAAAGATGAGAGCAAGCAAACTAACACTTGAATTGGTCGCCCAGCTGCATCACCTCGCCAAGCAGATACTGCTCCCGGGCGGCGCCTTTTTCCGCCTTTGACTTCCATACATCCGCGTTACCACGGAGCACGGGCAACTCGCGCTCCAGCTGCTTCACACGGTCACGCAGTCGCGAAAGCAGCGACAGCTCATCTACTCTGGAACACGGCGGTACCACAGTATCATCAAGAGTCGGCGAGTCCTGAGTTTCCCTCAAAGGATCACTCGATGTACCCTACCACAAGTCAAGATAGAAGCAAATAAGACGACCAAGTCAACACAATGACAAAGGATTCAAATGCATTCAAGACCAGTAAAAGTATCAGCAGATACACTCGCCAGCAGGCATGTTCTTAAACAAAAGGACATAAGCTAATCAACTATTACAAAAGCTAACTAAGGAGCAGCTGGCTTCTTCGACTTCGACGGCCTCGGGGGCTTCATCGAGTCAGTGGCAGTGTCAGATGCCACTGACTTTCCGCCGGCCCCTGATGCCGCCGCTTTCGCCGCCTTCTTGATGCGATACAGCTCCTCAGAATACTTTGCAATAGTATTTATCAACTGAGGCCCATATTTGCCACAGGCAGTCACGAAGGGAGCAAAGACTACCTGCTCGCCGTCCGTGCTAACAGGCATCGCCTTTGACACCGCGGCAGGGTCAATCTCGACTCCGTGGGCCTGCACCATGGCAAGTGACATGGACGCGCCAGCCGAGCGAAGCGAGTTCTTGAAGCTGGCAGGCACACCTCCAGCGAGTGACTCCACCAGCTCGTCTATATTCTCGACTAGCTCTGCCTTGGGCATCAGCTCCTCCCGAAGGCGACTGAGTACGCTTTTGGCCTTGGAGAGCGTGTCCTGCACAGCGATGCTGCGGTCTTCGACTGTTGACAGTGCACCCGCCAGAGCGTCATCACGACGAAGGGCCTGCGGGTCAAAGCTCAAATCGCCAGCATCTGTACATAAATTCACACATGGACAAAAATATCAGCGCCACCGGCAAAAAAATTCGAAGCAGAGAAGGATAACAACATCCACAAGCAAAGTACCTGAAAGGGCCTTAGCAATTGAGAGCAGTTGTTCCTCGAACAACTTCTCCCTGGCTACGAAGGAGGCACGCAGATCCTCTTCGCGCATTTGCGCCTTGTCACGCGCCGCGATTGCTTCGTCGCGACCCTTCACAGCCGCGGCGAGGGTCTTTTCCATGGTGGCAGCATTGCACAGGAGAGCGTTATTGTCGGCTACAAACATAAAGGGATTAACTATCATTCGACCGTATTAAAAAGGAGACAAAGAAGAAGAAGAAGTGCAAGACACTCACTTTCAACCACGCGATGACGCGTCTCCAGCATCACATGCTGGCGACCCATCGCAAGCACTTGTTCCGCCAAGTGCGCGTCTTCTTTCACAAGGAGCTATCGCACAAAACAGAATCAGCAGAGGCAATAGATAATATTGACTGCAACACCAAAAAGGAGAAACACTACACTTACATGGTCCTCCAATGACTCTGAAGATGTATGTTGTACCGTCATCCGAGCAACCATTCGATGCTCCCCCGCATGAGGAGAACTGGAAGAGTTGTGCACGGAGTGGGCCGCCAATGGAGGGGAAGGAGGGCGCTGACCTCTTCCTTGGCTCTTGAGGTTGCGACTCCTGATTCCTTCAAAAACTGGACGTCGCCAAAAGATGACGACGCCTCTTGACTGCAAGACAAAAACTATATCAGGATAGGGCAAACCCAGAGACGAGCCATCAAGAGCAAAAACAGAGAAGAGCAAATCGACTAAGAAAACTTACCAATCAAACTTGTCAAAGTCAAAGGTGGCTCCCCCGACTCTAACGAAGACTCCTTGGGCAGTCGCATCTTCTTGCGAGAAGATGGTGCCACGGCGCTCACAAGAATGGCAGGAATTGTCGACTCTGCACCAACACCCGTACCTTCCGGAGTCGAAGGAGACGACGCATCGGAATCCTTGCTGCGCGAATGCTTGCGAGTATCCGGACTACAGGACTCGGGGGCTTCCTCCTCCGCATCAGAAGGGACGGTCGACTCCGACTTGTCCTCTTCCAAAGTCTCGCGAGGGATAATCCCCTCAGGTAGAGGGGGCATACAAGGTGACACCGCCCAATCCTGCACACATGCAACACATTTCAGCAAAAAGCAAGTAAATAACAGAAAAGCAATCGACAAATTTAGCTACTGCGTAGCACAAACTATACCTCAGGAGGAGGGTTCGAAGCATCAAATGGCGGAACAACTGGCTCACTGGGGAGCACATCCTTGACGATGTACTTCGTGACCAGTCGAACACTCTTGTCCACCTCACTCGCGGACATGCCATCGGCAGACACGCGAGTGGCATCATCAGCGCCAGCCCACTGAAACATGGGGTGGACTATGGCTTGCAGGGGCTGGACGTGACGGTGCAGCGAAGTGCGAATGAGGGCGCAACCTCCCTCCTCTTTGCCAATGCGACTCTCGAGGTCGCAGGCGCGCTGGTACAGCACATCTGTCTCCGCAGACTCGTCAGGCATGACTACATTCTTCCAGGAGCGCATCCTCCTGCACGGCGTCGCAGGATCGAAGGGCGCGAGTCCGAAGTGCTCACCGTTAGCCTTATCATCGCGAATGTAGAACCATTTGTCCCTCCACCCTTGGACGGACGCCGTGAGCTTGATATCGAAGTAGGTGGCAGATGGGTCGACGTGGATTCCGCAACCACCTACATCGTAGACTAAAGAACCAGACGCAGATTGGCGCTTCAATTTGAAGAGGCGCTTGAAGAGGCCGAAGTGCGGCTCGATTCCGAGCCAGCACTCGCAGAGAGTAATGAAACAAGAGATATGGAGAATCGAATTATGGGACAGCTGATGGAGCTGAAGCCCGTAGAAACAAAGGAGACCCCTAAAGAAGGGGTGAAGAGGCAAGAAGAGACCATGCATGATGAATGCTAAAAACATCACTCGGAAACCAGCGGGAGGAACATTAATTGTCTCACCGTCGGGGACGCGCGTGTCGGCGACTATGCCGGATAGCACTACGTCTTGATGAAGAAGGCGGAGATCCGACGACTTGATGATGGAGGGGCGCCACGCACCATTCGTGACACGAGTGCCTGCGGCCTTCTTCTTCCCGCCGGCGGCGATGCTGGTGCCCGTAGCGGCGGAGCCGCCCTTCTTCTTCGCCGCGGCAATAGTGGCCGCGGATTCAGCCGCAACGCCTCCTTTCTTCTTCCCCATTGCGCGGCGGCGATGCGAGCGAAGCAAGTAGTTCGGAAACGAGCGGAGCTGGTCCAGCTTCACGAAAGAAACAGGCACAGGGAAAAGCAGCGGAGCAGCAGCAATGGCGATGGAAGTGAAGGATGAACGAGAGCAGATGAGAAAATTACCGTCGTAGCGCCGCTACTTAACCCCTGGAAGATGCAATCCAATGGCTCAAAAAACCCTACTGGACGCGTGGCAAGCATCGTGTTGGACACGTGGAGAAGTGGAAGCACAAACCGTCCCTCCACTACTCCCATTACGCGCGGAAATCAAGGAGACGCAGTTAAAATAAAAGATTACGCACGCCTAATCAAATCAAAGTCAGAGAATGGGACCCACTGCTCGTCACGTCCCGTCAAACTCGCTCACGCGGACAACTGAGGTCATGAAATCGTCAGCACTAATGTCATCAAAGCTATGCAACAGAGGGCCTCGACTACTTTAGTCCTTGCTCGAGTCTTCGACTCCACCAAGAACTCGGGGGTTACTCCCATAGGGAGCGCTGGTCGCGCACCCTACGATTTTTCTCTTCTTTTTGCAGGAACATGGACAAGAAAAGGCAAACCCAACCACTCGAAATACGGTTCGACTATGGACATGGGTTACTCCCATAGGGAGCGCCGGAAACAAATTCGACTGAAACAAGCAAGCAAAAGACGACAGCAGTCGCAAAAGTTCTTTAGTCCCTGCGTGAGTCCTCGACTCAACCAGGCACTCGGGGGCTACTCCCATAGGGAGCGCTGGTCACGCACCCTATGATTATTTGTACAAAAAACTGTGTGGTGATAACATCCACACTCGAAGATCATGGCGACACCGCCTCATAATTTTTCCCTACAAAGAGACTTCGTCTCCTGGGTCACCCGAATCGTCTCCGCGATGATAAAATTCAGATGCCGCGCTTACAGCGTGAAGGTAAGACCTGAATAAGGCCTGGCAATGCATTAGCTGAGCACTACCAGAAATGTATCCGTGCCTACAGGTACAATGAACATGCCTTGATGGACGCGTCGAGTGCTCACACCCATATAACTAGAATTCGACTCCTGTAAGACCTCCGCGGCTTGAGTCGAATTACACCAGCACTTTTCCGGATTCGAGTCCGGGGAGTCAAGTTCGAGTAGATTGCGTTGTTTCACCCTAAGGTGGTTAACTGATACCGATACTTTGCTTATATCAGGCACGTACATCAACAATCCCTATGACACAAATAAAGCAGTCGAAATGCACTCGCTCAGGCACTCGAAAGACTTCAAAAAGTCCCCAGTCGAATCTGTGATTCCACTGGACACTCGGGGGCTACTGACATGGGTATACCCTATAGGTACTCGAGCTTGGTATATACGGTCCAAATACGTACAGGCCCACGGTGTCACCAAGGCCCAAACGAAGGATTCGAGTAACCCACGGACTCTCGATTGCTTGAAGAACAAGAAGAAGTTAAAGATAGAAAGTTTGAAGGGGAAAACCCTAACTTGTAACCGACTCGACCTGCTACCCGAGACCTAGCCTATCTATATAAGGGCTAGGAGGGGGCGGCGAGGAGGACACACGCAACCCTAGTTTACAACACCCTCGCCAGATTACATCTGCGCACCATTGTAACCTTCGGTTCCTTCGATAATTCCACGAGCAGACAAGCAGGAGTAGGGACCTCTACGAGGCCTGAACCTGGGTAAATCTTTGTCCCATGTGTGCTTGTTTGCTAGCCGATAGATGTCTCCAGCGCTCCCTTCTTCTCCAAAACCCAAGTCCATAACAATGGGCATTGATGAGTTAAACCCTCGTCAATGCGTGTGCTTTATTAATCACGGAGACATACCTTGAAATAGGCTTTCGCCCATATTTATAAATAAAGCAACCATCCATACATAGTTCCAACAAGTCCAAAACGACAAAAGACGAAAGCTGGGGGAATAGCACAAACACCCATCTAAACAGAGATGCGACAGAAGCTAAGACAGTGACAATAAGCGGGGATCCCACAGTCCAGAGAAGACTTAGGATCAGGCAGGAGGCAGTGCGATGTGTCACTCAATGAGTCATCTAAGATGTCTTCTAGCTTCTCCTTGTCCTAGCGCCTACAAAGCGGGTGCCACAGCTACAAAAAACGAGGAATTTGAAGACCGAGTCTGTGGTGGTCGTATGAACACTTTTTCTATCACCATCTTTTTTTGGACCGTCCGCAATGTCCATGACAATGCCGCAAAGATGAACCAGAAGAGGCGCCGCCTCTTGCCGGGTTCGTTCGCGTGTGTTTTCAGGAATTCTCCAAGATCCTGGGCATCCCAGTCAGGGCCCAAGGCTTCTCGAACAAAGTTTCATAGAAACCGGGCCGCGGGACAAATGAACATTATGTGCGACCCTGTCTCTAGGATCAGGCATAATGGACATAACCCGTCCCCCGACCCATGTCGTAGTGACACCTCTACTCCTGAGGGAAGGCGATCATGCAGCATCTGCCACACGAAGATCTTCGTCTTCAAGGGTAGAGGGGCTTTCCATAGGTGTTTGGTCCACAACAAGGCATGCCCTCTAAATAGGGCCCTATATGCCGAACGAACTGAGAAGGCCCCTAACGGGGTCAATCTCGAGGACGTTGAGTCCGCCTCTCCTGAGAGGGAGGCGGGCAAGCGCGCTCTCAGGTTCTACCATTCCACTGTTTCCACTAGATCAAAGGTCCTCCGGTATGTGATAGGCTAGGCCCCTCTCTAGGCCGCCACCGCAACGGAAAGGTACAAGTCCGCGCAGATTGCAAAGAGGTGAGGGTACGTACTCCTAAGAGGGCCTCCTTAAGGCCATGGATCCAGATAGAAGAGTGTGCCTTCCCCATTCCCAATGGTGAAGGTTACCCCTTGTTGAATCTCCGGCTTAATCTCCTATATGGACCGCCAAAACTGTGAGTCGTCTCGACGGTCACACACAAGGTGACGAGGGTTAAACTCATCAATACCCATTGTTATGGACTTGAGTTTTGGAGAATAGGGGTGCACTAAAGATCTCATTCGGCTAACAGACAAGCAACGCGGGACACGATGTTTACCCAGGTTCAGGCCCCCGGAGGGAAAACCCTACTCCTGCTTGTCTGCTCTTGATTAATGATGATCTGAAGGATTACAATGTCGCCGATGGCGGTGGTGCACATATGAGATCTGGCGGTGTATTAACTAGGGTTTACGATGTCTAGATCTATTGTGGCATAGTGTGTCCTCCTTGTTGGACCCTCCTAGACTTTATACATGGGGAGGCTAGGTCTCAGGTACCAATACGAGTTGGTTACAAGTTAGATTCAAACTCTAGTATTGATATTACCTTGTCTTGTGCGTTTGGGAGTCCGTGTCTGTATGGGCTTCATACCAGCTAAACTGTCATGGGCATTATGGACCTTGATATATCTTCGAGTGGGCCTTCCGTCGGGCCGCATCAGGTAGGCCAATAGTAGGTGCATGTAGGGAATACTATGTCAGTAGCCCCTGAGTGTCCATCCGAATCATAGATTCGGGTGGAGACTTAGTTATCTTGAGCCTTGCATTAGGATGTCGGAGTCGACAATTGTGTCGAGTGCGTAGCACTCACCCGGAAGTTCATCGAGTCAGCCAAATTTGTAGTAGTTCATAGGGATGATGGTAAACGTGCCTGGTGTGCTCGATGGATCGGGACCAGTTAATTGCTCTAGCACAAAAACAACGTTACCTACTCAAACTCGAATCCCCAGACTCGAATCCGGAAATTGCTGGCGTAGTTCGACTCATGTCGCGGAGGCCTTACTGAGCCGAACTCCAGTTGGTAAGTATGTGTACCCAACGCGTCCGTCAGGATTTTCTTCATGTCATAGACACTTTATTTATCTGGTAGAGCGCAGCGGATGCGTTTGCCAGGCCATCAGATTGTATCTGTAGGTCTTATCTTTATGTCGTAGATGCAGCATTCGAATGTTCTCACCGCGGAGGCGATTCATGTGGCTAATGAGACATTGTCTCTAAACTTGGCATTGGAATGTAAGTGGGGCGGAGTCGCCAATGAATTTGATTGCTGTAAGCGAGTCGACACAACAGACTATAGGGTGCATGACTAGCGCTCCCTATGGGAGTAGCCCCCGAGTGTCTGTTCGAGTCGTAGACTCGAGCAAAGACTCATAGTCGTCGGTTGCATAGAAAGAATGATACAGAAGTACTTCGGATGATCTTGCGAATGCCATCAACACCAGCACTTTTTCGAATGCGCGACCAACATGCCCTATGTGAGTAGCCCCCGAGTCCTTAGTCGAATCATGGATTCGAGTGAGGATTCGGAGCGTGACACTTGAAGATGTTGTATATGTGCATCCAGCGCTCCAGTTTGGCGTAGCCCCCGAGTGTCTGGCGGAGTCGTAGACTCGGGTAGAGACTCTAGTCTTGTATCTTGCAGTCGTAGTCGAAAATCATGCGAGGAGAAACCACTGACCCGGAAGTGCGTCGAGTCAGCGTCTCATGCATAAGGAGCCAAGAGTCGACGATGCAGTCAGAGTCGACGTAGTGGAGTCATGCGGAGATTAGCCGGGTAAGTCGACGATGTGAATGGAGTTGACGCAACCGCTTCTATCAAGTTTGGGACCAGCGTCGCGTCTGTCGAAAACTGACATGGTCATCTGAGGAAGGTGTCGACTCGAGTCTTGGAGTCTATTGACGCGACTGGCATTGGTCGATTCCTGATGGAGGACACAATAGAATAGCTAGATGCATTCGACGTTCTGGTAGGCTGCATAAAACATTAAGAATTGTGAATTACTTATATCTTGTAAAGAATATTTGCCTGTTGGCTTGTAAAGTAAGATTTTGGTGCCAATCGAGTCGACACTTTTGCACCATATGCTAGGCCTTTTCTTAGCCTGATTACCCTTAGTCTCAGTACCTTGACGAGGTACTCGGAGTTCAAGGATTCAACGATTAGGCAGAATCAGCTACTCGGGTTGTCGCGTATGAGGTGCTCGAGTGCACGGAGTCGACGGCACATTAGGTTATTCGAAGAGGGCGCACCCCCCGAGTGTTTCGAGTGCGAGTTAAAAAAATCAGCTCTAAGTAGAGGAAAACTTAGCTTTATTGGTAGTCGACGCGGTTGAAGGATTCGACACAATGGCGAGTCATACAGAGTTTTGCTGAAAAGAGACGACGTGATGGATGCGTAGTCGAGGTCAACGGAGTCGCGACATGGACGGATTCGTCTCAGCGACAAGTCGTGCCGTGGACATTGAGTCAACACCATGGACGCAGTCGACATGACGGCGAGTCGTGCGGCGGAAGGAGTTGTCGCGGCAACAGGTCACGCGGCGGACGTAGTCGGCGCGACGGACTGGAGTCGCGTGGTGATGACATGTTGCCGTATATGAAGATTGTAACAGGCCACCATAATTGAAGACCGCAGTGGGTCGCTAGAGCCGAGGGAGCCCCCGAGTCGCCTGAGCTGAAGACAACATCGGGTTGTCGAAGTCGAAGACCGCGGCAGGTCGCGAAGCGGAGGGAGCCCCCCGAGCCCCCGAAGCCGAAGGAGCCCCTGAGTGTAGATTCGATGTGGTCGATGGCGGCAATGGTTCACCGCATCTGAAGACTGCAGTGGACCACACGACGGAGTCGACACATCGGCCAGTCGCATGGTGGAAGGAGTCGAAGCGACATGTTGCTCACTTAGACCAGATGAGTGGAACACCCACTCCAAAGTAGTTGGCCTTCAAAGTGATGGCCTCCTTTTCATCATGCTTGGCTTTCTACTTCCTGGGGAAATGAATAACAAAAGATCCCGCGAAGGCAATTGAAGCTTCATGTTCCCTTCATGTAGATTAATCAAAGCATTAATAGTTCTTAAGAAAGGATGGCCTAATATAATAGAAGCACTAGCATCTTCAGGCATGTCAACAATAACAAAATCAATGAGAGCGGGACAACCTTTAATGTATACTAAAGTATTCTCCTTAATTCCTACAGCTAGTTTGTAGGTAGAATCTTCTAGATGCAATTTTAACTCAGTGATTTCAAAGGAGCCAAGATTTAACTTGTTAAAAACACTCTTCGGAATTGTGGAGACGCTTGCACCTAGATCACAAAGTGTAGCTATCTCATTGGTTCCAATTTTAATCTTAATAGTAGGCTCAAATATGTCATCGAGCTTCACAGGTAATTTTTCAGAAATTTGCTTATATTCTTCCTCAAGCTCACGTACCTTTATTGCTACCTGATTAACAAAGTGTTGGTACATAGCTGATACGTTGCTAACGTATCCATAATTTTGGATGTTCCATGCTTGGTTTTATCTACTTTCTTATGTTTTGTCCACACTTTGGAGTACTTTCTATACACTTTCTTGGACTAACCCATTAACAAGATGCCACAGTGTCAGTTGCCTGTTTTCTGCTATTTTTGGTTCCAGGAAAGTCAGAAAATGAAGATTCTCGGAATTGGACCGGACAAAAGCCAAAGTCGTTATTTTCCCGGAAGACTCACGGAGCCAGAAGGAGAGACGAAGGGGGGCCACAGGATGGCCACACCACCCCTGGGTGCGGGTCCCCCTGGATGCGCCAGGGCATGGTGTGGCCCCCTGGCCGCCCACCGACCTTGCCTCTTTGCCTATAAGATGCCTCCCGATGCAAAAACCCTAAGTCATCAATCAGAAATCCACGAAAAGTTCTGCAGCGCCGCTGCCACCGAAGAGGAGATTCGGGGGACAGAAAGTCTCTGTTCCGGCACCCTGCCAGGACAGGGAAGTGCCCCTGGAGCCATCTCCATCGATCTCCACCACCATCTCCATCACCGTTGCTGATTCCCATGATGACGAGGGAGTAGTTCTTCCTCGAGGCTAAGGGTTCTACCGGTAGCTATGTGTTCATCTCTCTCTATGCATGATCATATTGTGATCATGAGCTTTGTAATCAAGTAGATCTACTTTGCTACTCAAGTGCTTTAATAGATCTCTGCTCTCCCCATGTGTGTGAAAGTGACAGCGTGCACACCATGGTGGCACTTAGGCTAGAGATTACAAATACTTGTTATAAGTTATATTTGGAGTTGGATGTTTCTATGAAATTGTGGTGTTTGTTGGAACCATCTAGAGCTTAAGGTGACAGTGTGGGGTTATCTAGATGGGAAAGGCTTACTTTGAGGTGTGCTGTTATAACCCTGCCATGGATGAGAGTGTCCAACCGGAGAGTAGTTCAGGGTAGTATCATGAAGATAATATATTTATATGAGAGTGTTCACTAGCGAAAGTATGATCCCTAGGCCTTGTTTCTTTGCATTGAAACACCGTTTGCAACTAGATCTGTTACATGTTTGCTTGCTTCCATCTTTATTTCAGTTTGCCTTTAGTCTCTTCCACGCCATCAAAGTATTTTCTAGCGTTGTTATCTTATATCCATACCACTTGTATTTCACTATCTCTTCTCCGAACTAGTGCACCTATACACCTGACAAGTGTATTGGGTGTGTTGGGGACACAAGAGACTTCTTGTACCTTGATTGCAGGGTTGCTTGAGAGGGGATACCTTTGACCACTTCCTGAGTTTGATAAACCTTGGGTGATCCACGTAAGGGAAAACTTGCTGTTGTTCTACAAACCTCTGCACTTGGAGGCCCAACAACTATCTATAAGAATAGAAGTGCGTAGACATCAATAGCTTCCTCACTACCTTCACTTACCTGAATCTTGACATTGATCCTTTTTTACGAGATCTTCAACAGTGTAGCTTGGTGAAGGAGCATTATTGTAATCAAGTTCTTCAGGTTCCTCCCTTTGGATTCTCATCATCTTCAGGTCTTCAACGGGATTTGGCTCAGCTTTACCTGCAAATTTATCTAGAATGAGAGTTTGTCTCTCGGTTATCTTACCTAGCTATGCCTCAATGATCCTCGTTCTTTCTTGGAGGGTCTGCAAATCATTTCTCAAACTAACAGCTTGGTTAGATAATTTACCAAGCATAGCATCATGGTTCTCCGTTATTTTAACAAGAATATTTTTTGTTCATTTTATGAGTCTATAAAAGACTTTAGTGTTTCTTGGATAGTACCATTACTAGTTCCCATATTATTATTAGAGTTACCTGCAGGACTAGAATAATGTTTCTGAAAGTTAGGATTGTAATTCTTCTTCCAAGCAGGGTTATAATCATTACGAGCTATGAAGTCTATTTCTTCAATATTTGTTTCAGGGGTATCTCTTACCTGGGTTTCCTTACCTTTTACGGCTAGTATGAGCTCATCCAACTTAGCATTGAGTTCTTCATTTTCTTGTGGTGAGACAGAGTTCACCTTCTTCGTGTTCGATCTATCCACATGCCATTGGGCATGGTTGTCTTGCATATTGTCTAGCAGCTGCTTTGCTTCAGTAATATGTTTACCCATAAATGTTCCTCCAGCTACAGTATCAAGCATAGACTTAGACACAGGGTTAAGAGCATTATAAAATAGATGGAGAATTGACCAATCTTCCATCTCATGACTAGGACAGTTTCTCATGCATTCTTTCATCCTCTCCCATGCAAGTGCTAGCGGCTCACACTCTTCATGTCTAAAGCCAGTAATATTAGATCTGAGTTGCATAGTCATTGTAGGTGGGAAAATTTTAGTCATAAATAAAGAAGTACATCTCACCCATGATGTAATAGTATTTCTAGGCAAAGATAGCAACCATTCTTTTGCTCTTCCTCTAAGAGAGAAAGGGAATAGACGCAATTTGACCGCATCGGGGTCAACGTCTTTTATACACATCATATCACATATTTCAGTGAAAGTATTCAAGTGCATACTTGTGTCTTCAACAACAGAGCCTCCAAATTGATTCTGTTGAACCAAACTTAAATAATGGGGCTTCATTTCATAGTCATCAGTAGCAATTGATCGCTGAGTAATAGGAGTACGCAAATAATCATTGTTGGGAGTAGCAAACTCCCCAAGCTTCTTTTCAGCCATATTTCCTATGTTTTTGGGTTTTCTTAAACAGAGAATTATAATAGTAAAAGCAAGAATTTAAACGCTAACTAATTTTTTTGGTTTATCAAATAAAAATTGAAAGCAAACTAACAAAATTAAAAATAGGAATTAAAACTAGCAAGGTTTGTTGGGGGGATAACCCCGGGTAGGGTCACTCCGGGGTATAAGGGCCGAGCTAGCCGAGGTTCGGCAAGGTCAAAGCGGATGCTGGCCGAGTCACCTCAAGGCAGGCCGGATCACGGAGTAACCCGGACCAGGGAGGTCGCCTAACATTGTCTTGTCCGACTCAAGGAGTCAGTCGGAGGCACCTGTCTAGCTTATATGCAGGAACAGGTGTGGCCGGATCAACTGTGATCCGGATCCTCGTTTGGCTTCTAGGAGAAGGAAGGAATATCTCTGGTCAAAAAGAAGGCCCGGTGCGTACTGGATGAGCGAGTAAAGCAAGGGAAGGACCACCGGATCGTGGCCGACAAGGGTGACGACGCTCACGTCGGCTGACGCGGGCGCTGCAGAGGCAACGTCGCTAAAGCAAGAGTGACGTGGGGGAAAAGCACCCCTGTCGGGTTACTAGTTTGGGAGGCGGCATATTCTTAGGAATATGCCTCCACGTATGCCCTAGGCCAGGACCGAACCACCCCTATATAAGGGGGGGTTGGGGTTCTGGTAAGGGGGTTGGGTCTTTTAGGATACAGAGCAAGGGAAATACTTGTGGGTCTTGAGTTCTAGGACTAGAGGATAGGCAAGAGTAAGAGAGCCACTTCTTCCTCCTCTAGTCAAAACAGCTCGAGGAGCACTTGTAGGCTTGGAGACTGAACATCAATACAAAGCTTCTGTGTAGAGAATCACTCTACTATCCCTCCCTGGATTCCCCTAGCGCATATTAGTCCCCACCTTCAGCCTATCCATGGCATCTGCCGTGACACCACCACGACAGTTGGCGCCCACCGTGGGGCTAGCGACGCTAGCAGGGGTGAAGATCCGGACGGGAAATTTCATCGGCACCGGTGAACGCATCGTCTCCGGGCTCGTTCAGCGCTTCGGTGCGCTGGACTACGTCAGCGACAACGTTGGATGCTTCGGCACACGCCCCCTTCCGCGCAACGGCGTCTTCGTCAAGCTCGGCGCGCACAAGCTCGAGCAGAAGAAGCAATGGCAAGAAAAGAAAGATTGTCCGAGGTATACCTACGAGTCAATGTTGGACCAGCCGTGCAAGTTTCACACGCCGAATCCGAGCAGCCCGGCGGGTCACACGACGAGACAATGTGAGTGGATGCGCAAGATAGAGCAAGGTTGTTCGGGGAATGCTCAGGCACCTCGGAATGATCAACCTCGGCAGGAGTTACCCCGGCAGCAATTGCTCTCCGAAGCAAACACGCAGCAACTGATGTTGCCTCCCCCTCAGCCGAGGTATGACAACAGTGAGAGAAGGGATGCAGTGCATCAAGTGGAAAACCAGCAACAACCGGATCAGAGATACTCCGGAAACGAGGGAAGAAATGAGTACAGGGAACATCACCAGAGCTATTGTGTGTTCACAACAGAAGAAACAGATAGGAAGAGCTTGCAGCACCGACATATGGAGGTTAACGCGGTTATGCCTGCAGTGATGAGGTACATGTCTTGGTCGGACCAGGAAATTACCTGGAGCATCAAAGATCACCCCAAGCTTATGCCAAGTCCGGGCTCGTATGCACTAGTGTTGGATCCGACGTTCATTGGACCAAACATTAATGTGAGGTTCTCCAAGGTACTGATCGACAATGGCAGTAGCATTAACATCATGTATGCGGATACGATGCGCAAGTTGGGCATCTCGGAGAACATGCTCCAGGCTACGAGAACAACTTTTCACGGTATCGTGCCCGGCATATCCTGCGAACCAATAGGCAAAGTCCGGGTCGACGTGCTGTTCGGTACAAGGGATCACTGCCGAACCGAAAATCTGGAGTTCGAAGTGGTAAACCTGGAGAGCGCGTATCATGCATTACTCGGGAGACCAGCGCTGGGCAAATTCATGGCAAGTGGCCACGTTAGTTATCTGAAGATGAAGTTGCCCGGGCCAAATGGTGCAATTACTATCGTTGGGGATTTCCGACGTTCTATTGAGTGCGCTTCAGCCGGGTCTAACTTAGCCGAGTCACTCGTAATTGCCCAAGAGAAAAGAAAAATCTAAGAAGTGACGGCATTAGCTCGGTCCGCGCAGCAGTATATGCCGGCGTTAAGTAACCCGCATGGAAGCGTTTCAATTCAAGCCGCGAAGGACACCAAGAAGATACCGGTGGATAACGTGTTTCCGGAGCGCACCGTGACAATTGGAGCCGGATTAACTGACAAATAGGAAAGCGAGCTCGTCAACTTCCTCCGTGAGAATCGGGATATTTTTGCTTGGTCCACATAGGACTTGCAAGGTGTTCCGAGGGAGTTGACCGAGCACTCTTTGAATGTAAGACCCGGAGCAAGGCCGGTGAAGCAGCCTCTCCGACGCTTCGTCGAAGATAGGAGAAAGGTCATTGGTGACGAGATAGCTCGGTTTCTAGCAGCAGGATTTATCATGGAAGTGCTATATCCGGATTGGCTCTCTAACCCGGTACTGGTAGAAAAGAAGAAGGAGGATCCGAACGTGGCAGTGGTTTGGCGTATGTGTATCGATTATACGAACCTGAACAAGGCATGTCCGAAAGATCCATTTCCGCTGCCAAGGATAGATCAGGTCATCGACTCTACCGCGGGATGTGAACTGTTGTCATTTATTGATGCCTATTCTGGTTTCCACCAGATACCCCTGAACCCGGACGATCAAATAAAAACTACTTTTATTACCCCGTACGGGGCTTATTGCTATCGCACTATGTCGTTTGGTTTACGAAACGCCGGAGCAACGTACCAAAGGTGTATGCAAAAGTGTCTGCACGATCAAATAGGTCAAAATGTGCAAGTTTACGTGGACGATGTGGTTATCAAGACCAAGGAAAGCGCAACGCTCCTTGACGACATAGGGCAAACATTCGCGAACTTGAGGAGATTCCGGATGAAGCTTAACCCGGAGAAATGTACCTTCGGTGTCCCGGCTGGGAAATTACTCGGATTTCTCGTCTCTAGCCGAGGTATCGAGGTTAATCCAACTAAGATCCGAGCCATTGAACGAATGGAACTGCCGAAGTGTCTCAACGACGTCCAGAAGTTCACAGGATGCCTGGCGTCGCTGAGTCGGTTTGTATGTCAGTTAGGGGAAAAGGCACTGCCTCTCTACCAACTCATGAAAAAATCACATAAATTCGTTTGGACGCCGCAGGCCGATGAAGCTTTTGCCCACTTAACAAAGATGTTGGCCACTGCACCAGTGTTAGCTTCTCCACTGTCGAAGGAGCCAATGTTGCTCTACATAGCCGCAACCAACCGAGTTGTAAGTGCAGTGATTGTAGTGGAACGAGATGAAGAGGGTAAGTCGGTGCAGAGGCCAGTGTATTACTTGAGCGAGGTATTGTCTGTCTCAAAACAGAACTACCCGCATTTATGGAGTTTATATGGCGGCAAAGAAGTTAAAGCACTACTTTGAAGAGCATCCCATCAAAGTGATATGCGAAGCCCCCATATCCGAGATAATGGGTAACAAAGATGCGAACGGCAGAATCGCGAAATGGGCAATTGAGCTAGCACCATACGCACCCCAATACGATAGAAGAGAAGCGATCAAGTCCCAGGCTGTAGCGGACTTTTTCATGGATTGGGCCGAGGTACAATACGAACCACCGCCACCGGATCCGAACTACTGGAGGATGCACTTCGACGGATCGAAGACCAAAGCCGGATTAGGTGTCGGGGTTGTGCTCACCTCGCCAAAGAAGGATCAGCTCAAGTACGCGTTGCAGATCCATTTCGCAGCATCAAACAATGTCGCCGAGTACGAGGCTCTCGTGCATGGTCTAAAAGTGGCAAAGGAAATTGGCATGCGTCGAATAATCTGCTTTGGCGACTCGGATCTAGTAATACAACAGGTGTCCGGAGTGTGGGACGCCCTAGATCCAAACATGGCATTATACAGATTTCATGTGCAGAAAATCTCGGGTTACTTTGAGGGATGCGAGTTTCATCATGTACCTCGCGTGGAAAATGAAGCTACCGACATGCTGTCGAAGCTCGGCTCAACCCGACAGGCAATTCCACCGGGTGTTGCATTGGAGCACCTCAAAAAGCCATCTATCCGGCCGTCCCTAGAAACCGATTCAATCTTTGTCCTGGAAAACGCGGAATCCGGAGCTGAGCCCATGAACATTGACGTGGGAAGTAGTACGCCGAACCCGGGGACTACCTCGGCAAACCCGGGGAATATCTCGGCAAACCCGGGGACTACCTCACCAGACCCGGGGACTGTTCGGCGTGATCCGGCTGAAGTTATGCCGGTGGATCAGATGGAAATTGACGAGGAGATGTTCCCTGCAGAGCAGTACCAGCTTGGGCGCTGCCTATATACCAGTTCTTGAAAGATAGAGCGTTACCCACTGAGGAAGTGCTAGCCAGGCAAACTCAGCGGAGGGCCAAAGCTTACACAATCATCAATTCTGAGCTATACAAGCGAAGTGTAACCAATATCCTCCAGCGGTGCGTTGATCCGGAAGAAGGACTTGACATCCTCCGAGATATACACCAAGGAGAATGCGGGCATCACGCCTCATCACGGGCCTTAGTGGCAAAGGCATTCCGGCATGGATTTTACTGGCCAAGCGCCTTGGAGCAAGCGGAGGATCTGGTGAGAAAATGCAATGGTTGCCAAAGGTATGCCAACAAGACACATATGCCTATGTCGGAACTCAAAACCATACCAATTACATGGCCATTTGCTGTGTGGTGCTTGGATATGGTTGGCCCGTTCAAACCAGCCAAAGGGAACATGACGCACCTTCTGGTCATGGTGGACAAGTTTACAAAATGGACCGAAGTGAAGCCTATAAGAAAGTGTGATGGAGCTACAGCTGTGACATTTCTCAAAGACATCATCTTGAGATACGGTTATCCTCACATTATCATAACTGATAATGGCACCAATTTTGCTGAAGGAGCATTTGCACGATTCTGCCGAGATAAGAAAATCCGACTCGACATAGCCTCGGTAGCCCACCCCGCATCGAACGGACAAGTGGAAAGATCCAACGGATTAGTGCTATCCGGGATAAAACCCCGGCTCATTGAGCCGCTGCAAAGATCAGCGGGGTGCTGGATAGAAGAACTACCAGCGGTATTGTGGAGTTTAAGAACAACTCCTAATCGATCAACGGGCTACACGCCGTTCTTTCTGGTATATGGGGCAGAAGCTGTATTACCAGCCGACATAGAGCATGATTCGCCTAGGGTCACCCAATACACAGAAGCCGAAGTGCAAGAAGCCCGGCAAAATGATGTTGATCTGCTGGAAGAAGCGAGAGAACTGGCACTGTCCAGATCCGCCATATATCAGCAAAATCTTTGACGCTATCATAGCCGAAAAGTGTGCCCCCGAGTCTTCCAGGAAGGCGATCTGGTGCTCCGGTTGGTACAGCGTACCACTGGCATGCATAAATTATCCCCCCCTTGGGAAGGACCATTTATCGTGAGCAAAGCATTGCACAATGACTCTTACTATCTCATAGATGCAAAGCCACAGGAAAAGAACAAGGCGGACAGGTCCGGAGAGGAATCCAAGCGACCGTGGAATGTAGCACTAATTCGTCCGTTCTACACTTAGATAAAGAGTGTATGTACCCGAGTCATCCTCATATGTCGGTATGTATGTCGGCAATGAGCCTATCAATGAAATAGCAGGGCCTCGAGCAGTAACTCGGGGACTGCCTTAATAAATGATTGTGGTTATTTTTTATGCATTAGCTGGAATGACTCGTTTCCCTTAACCCGGATTAGTAATGTGTGAGCACCAAAAACCCAACCTTTCGACTCGCTGCTGTCCAACAAGAATTGGCTTCATGGCGAGCAAGGGAACAAGTTTGGAATTGCGTGGCACATGAAAAACGACTAAGGAAACGAGTTTATTCGAGCTAATGTTTGTTTTTCAGACTAACCCTGTATTTATTTTCAAGTTACTATGCTGAATTATTTTGAGCTAAACCTAAAAGTTTCTAAGTATTGTTAATACAATTTTTGAAGCTTGGGTTCGTAAGTCGTAAAACCGAATCAAGGTAGACACGGACCGAGCCAGAGAATTGGACGAACAAGAAAATGAAACTCGGGGACTACGCCCAAGTTAATCCGGCATAGAAATGTACTAGCAAAATATCACATATCCAGCATACAAGTGGACCCGGCATACCAGGGATCTGATAAATTTTCAAGTTTTTTAGAATTAAGGAGCAGCAGGAGGAGGAAGTTCGGCGTCATCATCACTGTCTTCGATATCTGAAGCAGCATCTTCTCCGTCATCGCCCGACCCATCCTCCACGTTCTCCATCTGTTCCTCCTCGCCGGATTCTAGAAAGCTCGACCCCTAAACCCAGTCATGGACTGGAGAATATTCGATGAGGCTGTAGGCGCAAGCCTGGCGCCGAGCTACCCACTCCGGATCATCAGTCCATTTGGATCCGGTGCGCCGACGGGTGAGAAGGCTCAGATCGATTTTCTCGTACCATGAAAGGATATGATGGAGAAGGGTATCTACCGCGGCCCGCCCGGCGGATTCCCTCCAGAGGTCGAGTTGAGTCTCAATCTCCATTAGCTTGTCCGCAAGTAGTGTGACCCTTTCCGGAGCGTCCTCGCTTGGCCAGAATGCGTTGAAGATCCGGACCACAACGTCGAGGAGATCCTTGCCATAGTTCTTGATAGTTTCCACCCGGGCTAACACGCTAACCAACAGGTCCTCCAGGTCTAAAGGGATACTCTCACCATCAGGAGCAATGGGAGTACCCCTCTCCTGGCGAAACTTGGCAACGGTAGCGCTGGCAATAGCAGTACCCTCCGGAAAGTTATCTGAAAATAGGGAAAGGGAGGATGCTGAAGCACCGGCATATGAGTTAACCCGGAAAACTGCGTCGGGCAAGAGAAAGAAACTTACGTGAGATATGGTAATGGATCCGGGTCAACTCCTGGATACAACTATCGCGTCTCTGCCGAAGTTGTTCAAGCTCGGCGAGCGCCAACCCAAGCCGGACTTCGGATTCCTTGAGCAGATCCTGGTCCTTGGAGATCTGAAGGGTAAAGCGCTCACGCTCTTCGGTGTAGTTCTGGACAACTTTCTAGAGCTCGGTTTTGTGTTGGGCCTTCATCGTCTCCATCTCGGCCTTGAGTTTGGCTATTTCGTCGTCCTTCTTCTTTAGCTCGGCTTGATGTTGTCCTGCTTGTTCGAGAAAATGCAGCATCATATCAGGCACGGGCACACTATCCTCAAGCGATGCTGAAATGATGTGTTGACCTGGCAAAGCCGAGGAGTGAATGTTTGCCGAGCCAAGAAAAAGAAAGAATGGAGAGCACAACGATGTTGACCGAAAGGGGACATACCTCGGATTTCCTCCAAGTTTTTTCGCATAATCTTGTTTTCAGCCTCCACCCTAGCTGCAAAAAAAATCGAATAAGGAGGTTAATCCAGCAGAAACAAACGAAGCGATGAGGTGTTAAGAGAGGAAATTACCCCTCTTTTCATGCTCCGTGCCAAGTGCAACGTGTTTTGCGCGCAAGGTCTTATGGGTATCAAGCAGGCGCTGAAACTCGGCGCTCCGACGGTTGGTAGTTACCTGACAAAGGCACAGGCGTATAAAATTAGGTGTGTGCATATTCGAAGTGTACAAGATCCGGGCCAAGCGGAACTTAACCCGGCTCTAGGTGTGTGCATATTTGAAGTGTGCAAAATCCGGGCCAAGCAGAACTTAACCCGGCTCTAGGTGTGTGCATATTCGAAGTATACAAGATCCGGGCCAAGCGGAACTTAACCCGGCTCTAGGTGTGTACATATTTGAAGTTTACATGCAGCTACGTTGATCTTCTAAGGAGCATCCGGCCGAATAACAGGTTACTCCGCCGGAGGCTCGGGGACTAATGGTTATTATCTACAGCATGTAAAGAAGAAACAATGTACCTCCATCATACGCCCAGCGAGGTTAATGGCCTTGGCAGCGGTATTCATCTGAGCGGAAAATTCAGCTGGGTCGAACTTTTCCGGGAGATCGTCGTTGTAGACGAACTCCGCCTTATTCCAGTTCATGACAAACTCGATGAGGCTCGGAGGGTACCGCTCGCCAGTGGGCATGTGAGGTGCCACCAAGCCCTTGGCGTGAGCTTCCTTCCTTTCAATCAGGGCAAGAGCCGGGCTAGTGTGAAGAACCATCTGCTGCGAATCAGCTGGCTCGGCGGGAGGATCCGTCGAGCCTGATGACTTCTTCTTTGGAAGCATCGACGACAAGGTTCGCTGCCCAGCCTCGGCGGAGGTGAACTTGCCTTTGGCCTGCTTGGAGGAAGTGACCGCAGTGGATTTGCCCCCGGAAACCGCTGGAGTGGGTCCTCGCCGAGCTTGAGATGACTCGGACGAGGCAGATGAGCTTGGCGCAGGAGCTTTGGTGGCTGGCGTTGGAGCTGCTGTTGGTTTCTTCGGAACCGGGACAGGCGCTGGTTCGGTGGCTGGTGCTGGAGCTGCTGCTGGGGCTGGAGTTGTGGTAGACTTAATTGTTGCTAGTTGCGGCAATGCCGAAGTGCCGGACGCCATCGCCTCGGCCGATCCGACCCCTCCCGATCCAGGGTCGCGTCCCTCTGAAGGAGGTACCGCGGAACCCGGAGCGGCCGTAGAGCCTTCTGGAATAGGGCTTAGCGGGTGTGACTCGTCGTCACGGGGAGGGGAAAGACTAGACCGAAGAGGGGAGGAGATGCTCGATCCGCTCTGAGGGACCTCCATAGGAGCCCTGCAAGAGAAAATAATGTCAAGAGTGAAATTACCCCGAAGCAGGGAGAAGTGTGTTGCGCAATAATGTCAGGAGCGAACTTACGCATCCGAGGTCTCTGCCTCCTTAGGTTTCCGGGCCCTCCTTGCCGGGGCTTTGCCTACCCGTTTGGAGGCAGTCTTGTCTCCAGCCTTCTTTTGCCTTTTGGAAGGCTGAGAAGGTCCGGAAGAAGAACTCGGCGCGGTTTCGCGTTTCTTCTTTGACGCCGCCGGAGCAGGCTTGCCCGTGGCAAGGGGAGGATCCTCGTGGATGTGCCCACCGGGGTTAGCTGATGCCGGGTAAGCAAAAGACAGAGGGACAGCCTCAATGGGTTCAATCACATCGATATCCGAGTCATCCTCATCGTCGGGCCAATCTCTAAGAGAAGAGAATTTACCGCTGGGTCGTCTGGTGGCATCGGGGGTGGGGAGGAACATCTCCTGGTCCGGCTCCTCCTCGTCCGAAATTTCTCGGTCCGGGGCCCACTTAAGGGTCGGATCCGGGCCATCCTCGAGGGTTTGCTGGAGAAACAGCTGAGAAAAAAGCACAAGGGGCAAAGTCAAGAATGTGATAAGAGCCGACATGAAATTGATCCGAGACAAGTTTACCCCGCGAAGCTTACCGCGGGAGGGAGCCTGTCACGGCAGTAATGCTCAATTCCCCACGTCCATTCGGCGGAGAAGTCCTTATGGGTGGTGAAAAGAGCCTTGACCCGGCGGAAGATCTCCGTATTGCTCAACTCGAATGAGGAGGTTCGGTTGGGGTCGCGACTAAAGCTCATATGGCACAACTTGTGAGTGCGCCGCTGAAGGGGAGAGATTCGGTTGCGCACGAACGTGATCATGGCATCCTCGTTGCGCAATCCGAGCTTCTTCAGCTCCGCAAACCTTTTGTTCACTTGGTTGGCCAGGGCTGTAGGCTTATTGGCAACCTCCTCCCAAAAATCCGTGTCAGGGGGACCCGGAGCATAGGGCAGCAACCGGATCAAATCTTCCGTGCCTTCATTCCGGACGTAGAAGAAGGTCCGGGCCCACCCTTTGCAGGAGTCAAGCCCGGTGACCCGGGGAAATATTGAAGACCTCTGGGGCGAGATCGAGGCAGCTCCGAACTGAGTTAGCTGTTTGTCCTCCGACTCGACATGGATATTGGGGACCACGTTGCGACGGAGGCCAAAGAACTGGATCCACAGCTCCTTCGTAGGCCATAGCCCGGTGTAGCCCTCAATCGAAGAAACGAAAGCGGACAGAGAGGTGATGGCGTTCGCCGGGAGATGATGTGGTTGCAAGTGATAGGTCCGGATCCAGTCTCGGAAGAAATCACTCACTGGAAGCCCGAATCCTCGTTGGAAATGGGATAAGAAAACAACAAATTCGCTCGGATTGGGTGAGGGGGCCAGCTCCGAGGAGGGGAGACGAGCAGCGACGCCGGCGGGAATGCGCCGGGTCCGGTAGAGCCAAGAGAGGTCATCCTCGCAGACCCAGGAGCCGGCCCACGCGCCGCGGTCCGCCGCGCCGGCGTCCTCCTCCATATCTTGTTCAACAACGGCGAGCTCTTCCTCCGTCATCTCAATTCCGGTGTCTTCGTTGGAGCTGGCGGCGGCGGAGCCCTGCGGTCTAGACTGACGAGGACCCGTGGCTGAACAGAGGCGCAGTGGTGATTGCGGTGCGGAGGAACAAAGAAAATGCGGCGGCGACACTGCTGCAATGGGCACTGGCGGCGGCACGGTTGCGAAGAAGAAGAATAGAAACAGGCGAGGGGGCGTGGAGATGGAAAAGTTCTAAGGGGCACGCCCCTCCCCTATTTAACCGCCCCCCAGTCATCAACGAGTGGGATCGTGCTGCGCAGGAAAACCACACGATGTGGCCGTGTATCACTAACGTCGACCAATCAGAGAGGAGCCACACCGGGGGCCGCGGAGTGAATGTGATCCAATGACACGACGTGCAGTTGCGGTAAACGAGGAGACAGGCGTGACGTAACCCCGGCACAGTAATCACTGACATTTACTGCGGCGGTTACTGCGCAGGCCCTTAAAGTAAGGCAACGTAATGATTAACCGTTACGTGGGTTGGCGTATGAGAGAAGGAAGCACGGCCCGGATCCGAGCCACGGTGGTAACCCGGCCGGCGAGTGAAAACTTGAACCGTGCGGAGGGAAAGTAAAACCAAACGATCCGAGCCAAAGTGGTGATCCGGCCGGCAAGTGACAACTTGGAGCGTGCGAAGGGAACATAAATCCATATAATCTGGGACGAACGTCCAAAGCTTGGATACGATTGAAACTGATGTGGCCTTAGCGACCAAGGCCGCCAAGGCCGCACCAGCTTCGGGGACTAATGTTGGGGGGATAACCCCGGGTAGGGTCACTCCGGGGTATAAGGGCCGAGCTAGCCAAGGTTCGGCAAGGTCAAAGCGGATGCTGGCCGAGTCACCTCAAGGCAGGCCGGATCACGGAGTAACCCGGACCAGGGAGGTCGCCTAACATTGTCTCGTCCGACTCAAGGAGTGAGTCGGAGGCACCTGTCTAGCTTATATGCAGGAACAGGTGTGGCCGGATCAACTGTGATCCGGATCCTCGTTTGGCTTCTAGGAGAAGGAAGGAATATCTCTGGTAAAAAAGAAGGCCCAGTGCGTACTGGATGAGCGAGTAAAGCAAGGGCAGGACCACCGGATCGTGGCCGACAAGGGTGACGACGCTCACGTCGGCTGACGCGGGCGCTGCAGAGGCAACGTCGCTAAAGCAAGAGTGACGTGGGGGAAAAGCACCCCTGTCGAGTTACTAGTTTGGGAGGCGGCATATTCTTAGGAATATGCCTCCACGTATGCCCTAGGCCAGGACCGAACCACCCCTATATAAGGGGGGGGGGGGTTGGGGTTCTGGTAAGGGGGTTGGGTCTTTTCGGATACAGAGAAAGGGAAATACTTGTGGGTCTTGAGTTCTAGGACTAGAGGATAGGCAAGAGTAAGAGAGCCACTTCTTCCTCCTCTAGTCAAAACAGCTCGAGGAGCACTTGTAGGCTTGGAGACTGAACATCAATACAAAGCTTTTGTGTAGAGAATCACTCTACTATCCCTCCCTGGATTCCCCTAGCGCATATTAGTCCCCACCTTCAGCCCATCCATGGCATCTGCCGTGACACCACCACGACAAGGTTCCTAATAACCTCACTAGGGTAGCTATTGCTTCCCCCGCAACAGCGCCAGAAAAAGGCTTGATACCTTCGATCCGGATTACGGATGTAGTATAGCTTATTTTTCCCTAGTAGACCTAGGTTATCGAATCCTCGGGAAGCGAAAGCATAGTGAAGTTAATTTAACGGACCTTTGAGAGTTTTAGAATTTCTTTTGTGTTTTTACCAGACCAATAGTTTGCGTCTTTTTGTTGTTCTTGATGATGGAGAGAGAGGGCCTAGGGTGTTCAGTTTCACCTGTAGCTATGCAAAACATCTGATGGGAATAAAAGATAAAAATAAAGTATGCATGTACTTGTTAGAGCAAGATAAATTATGTGTGGGCAGTGCATCCATAATTGCTTTTGCCTCCGCAGCCGCATATAGCAATAACCTACTAGTCGCGTCCATAGAAGAAAGAGAACTAATGATATGCATAGTGATGTCACCGTTAATCCCAAGTAAATCCCTCAAATACAGTCGTACTACCCCTTCTGTCACTGGGGTTCCCAACCTACAGATCAGTCATTACTCATACTCCTTATACCTAGCTCAACCCTCGGGGTCTTAGGTACCTGACAAGTCCTTAGATTGAGGCAAAAGAGGATACAATAATCATCATGTCATACAAACTAATACATGATCCCATCTATGATAAATAACATGCACAAACGCTACATGGCTAGGCCGAAGCCCTTAGCCCAAGGAGAATTACTCACACATAGAGATGAGATCAATGATGGCCCAAAATATATCGAGCTCGTTGGGGAACCCCAAGAGGAAGGTATGATGAGCACAGCAGCAAGTTTTCCCTCAGTACGAAACCAAGGTTACCAATCCAGTAGGAGCAAGGAAACACCCCAAAGGTGTTGCTAGCTGAGCCTTGGCAGGGCACACCGCCGGTGCTAGTAGCAACGTGGAGACCTGCACAACACAACCACAGAACTCTGCCCCCAACTTGCGATGAGGTTGTCAATCTCACCGGTTTTGCTAAAAACAAAGGATTAAACGTATCGAATGGAAGGAAGTAATAGTTTGCAGAAAGTAACCAGAAAGTAGTAAACAATTGATTGTAGATTGAAAGTAAAAGAAAGGACCGGAGTCCATAGTTCACTAGAGGTGGCTCTCCTTAAGATAGATAATATGCTGGGTGAACAAATTACAACGGGGAAGTTGACAAACATCGAGAAAGCAATACATGCATATACTAATCATCTTGAGTTCTTTGAGACTTGATTGGGCATTACAACAATATACATAGACCGCCATCCAACTGCATCTATGACTAATAATCCACCTTCATGTTATCATCCGAACCCCCTCCAGTATTAAGTTGCAAGCAACGGATAATTGCATTACGAATTGTGTGTAATGTAAACAATACGATTGTTCTATGAACAAAGGATTGTTGTTTTCTCCCTAGTAGCAACAGCACATCTAGTACCTTAGAGATTTCTGTCACTTCCCTAGATTACCAGAGGCATGAACCCACTATCGAGCATAAATACTAACTATTGGAGTTGCTAGCATCTACTTGGCCAAGATAGCTACTAACAATGGAAAGCATGCAAGATCACAAACAACAAACACATGATAGAATCAATAATCAATCTGAAATAGCATCTTAATATCCATCGGATCCCCGCAAACACAACATGCAGAAATTACAAATAGATGATCTTGATCATGAACGGAGCTCACAAGATCTAGACATGAAAGCACAAAGGAGGAGAACCAGCCATCTAGCTACTACATGGACCCGTAGTCTAGAGATGAACTACTCACGCATCACACCGGAGGCTTGCATGATGATGAAGAAGGCCTCCAGCGTGAATTCCCCTCTCCGGCAGGGTGCCGGGAAGAGCTTCAGATCCCTCTCGATCTAGGGATGGAGATGACAGTGGCTACAGACTCTTTCGTGGATATTTTGATCGGGTACTTAGGGTTTCCGTATCAGAGGCAATATATAGGCGGAAGGAGAGGCCGAGGGGATGCCTGGGCTGGCCACACCACCCCCTAGCGCGGGCCAGGCCTGGCCGCGCGACCAGGTGGTGTGGCCGCCCTCTGGCCCTTCTCCGTCTCGTATTCTGGCTCCAAGTGTTCCCCGGTAAAATAATAACTTTGGCTTTTGTCCCGCCCAATTCTGAGAATATTCATTTTCTGACTTCCTAGAACCAAAAACAGCAGAAAACAGGCAGCTGGCACTGTGGCTCTTGTTAATAGGTTAGTCCAAGAAATCATATGCAAAGTACTCCAAAGTGTGGACAAAACAGAAGAAAGTAGATAAAACCAAGCATGGAACATCAAAAATTATAGATACATTTGCAATGTATCAACATCCCCAAGCTTAACTTCTGCTCGTCCTCGAGTAGGTAAGTGATAAAAAGAAAGAATAATTTTTGAGGTGACATGCACCATCATAAACTTGATCAAAGTATTTGTAAAACATTCGAAGCTGGGATCATAGTACTTCAATCATAACATGAAAGACAAAGTTCTAGCAATAAGACAAAGAAACTATGTTGCAACATGAAAAGGCACAAACAAAAGATTCATGAATAACAATGCTTTGCAAGAAGTTTGTTTGTTTCACATAAAGAAAACATAGCATAGTAGCATTCAGCTTGTCCCTCATAGAGTAGCAAAACATAAATGCATAGGACACCTTCAAAGTTTATAAGAGTGACTAGATACAAATAGTTTAAAACAAGCAATATCAAATTATGCATCAATCAACAAGTCTTGGGACAATGCACATAGAACTAAGAATGGCCACTATGCTCTCAAAGTAGGTGCATAAAGATAGAAGGTGGAGACTCAACATAAAAGTAAAAGAAAGGCCTTAATAGAAGGAAGTAGGGATTCAAGTCTCATAAAGAGCTTCCAAAAATTATGGTACTTAATAGCTTTCAGCTCTCATTGCCCCTATCATAAGCATCTTGAAGGTGATTAAGGTTAAAGTGACACAACTAAGATGATATGCTTGACAAGTTATAAACTGAAATCTCATGCCCCTTACTTACGAAGACCGAACCTCATGCTACTCAACTTTAGTCACGAGTAAGCTCTTGTCATTGTAAGTACATATGTGTCATAAAGAACCGCCAACGGGGTACCCCTTGCACATGATACAGGAGCTATCCCATAATCAAAATGACAAGGCAAGCAGACAATGAGCATCTCAACGATCTTTTTATTTGCTATTTGCATAGGTTTTTATTGAGGATGCTTCATAGAGTGCTCATTATGGTGATGCTGCAAGTTTCCACCATGATTAGGCATGGCTTAGGCTAGCGGCCCAGGCGTTTCTCTAACACACATACAAACTCCATTATCTTACAAGTTCCACCTTTATTTCACACCGTCGGGATCCATAAGCAAAAGAACATGATATCAACGGGGTACAAAGTACAAGTGCAATGTTGAAAGCGTTCCCCATGATACATGGTTCTGCTAACTTCAACTTATAAAGCGCAAGCATATACGCAACAAAGATGGACCCAATGGTTCAAGTTTATTAAATGCAAGAAAGTAAAGTGTGCCATCAAGTTCGTGAGAGCTTTAATCACTAATTTTCACATAACAAGTTTAATTCGGAAGGTAGACAAAAACATGAATATACTTGGAATAGCATAAGCTAGTAGGTAGGTATGGTGGACTCTTTGGAATAACTTGGTTTAAGGAGTTGGATGCATGAGTGGAACTCATACTTGGTTACGGAGGCTAGCAAAAGACTGGGAGCGACAAACTAAGAGAGCAATAATGGCCATAATCATGCAGAGCGACAAAACATCATTGATAAAAGCATAAAGTGATACTACAAGTTGAAAACTAAAGGATCTTAAAGGCTATGGTGACTTGAGATAGTCATAACATGGTGTGAGCATGTGCCAAGTCAACCCAAATAAAGCATCAAAGGAGAATACCACAATACTATGCTTTAATATGCTAAAACAACGCATGATTCATCCAAGGCACATTAAGCAATCTCAATTGTTTATAACAATTCATGCTACAACAAAGAATACTAAGCATAAATCCAAAACAATATCAAGCATGGCATGACAAAGCATAGGCCACAGTCAAAAACAAGCTCTCTTTACCACTTAAGCATGAACTTTCCTACTCTTTTCCAATCCAAACCAAACTATTTGAAAACCAATGTATGAAAGAGGGGGTCCAACCAATTTATTCAGCAAACTAAGCAAACCAAGCAAACTAAAAACCAAAACAAAAACAAAAAATAAGACACTCCAAGAACAACACAATTGTGCATAAAACAATAAAAATGAAGCGTTTGGAAGAAACCTGAGATTTTTATTGATGAAGAGGGGGATGCCTTGGGCATCCCCAAGCTTTGACGCTTGTACTTCTTGGATATTTCTTGGGGTGACACGCGTGGCATACCCAAGCTTGAGCTTTAGTCCATCCTTCATCTCATTACTCATTCCTTGCATACACCTGAAATTTTTCCTTCATACAAAACTTCACACAATCTTTATTAGCAACATTAGTGCACTCAAGATAATAGGTCTTTAGGTTCAGTTCTAACACCAATAAACTTCCATTAGAACACTAGCTACTGTAGCACTTCCCTCAAAAAGCTCAATTCCCCAAAAGAACTCAAAAAGGAACTAACAAGAAGCAAATGCAGAAAATGGCAGAAATCTATCAAAACAGACCAGCAGGTAAAGACGAATTTTTTCGGAGACCTTATGTTGCTCAAATAAAAAAGTGTTGAACTAACGAAAGTTATATAACAACCTGGGGTAGAATAACAAAAATTCACGCCTCAAAAGGACGTACAGAGATTTTACACGAATTTTTACGGTGAAGCACAGAAATCTGTTTCGGGACAGCAACTTTCCCAATCATTACTTTTCTCTCATTAGAGGTTACTCTTGGCACAAAAAGCAAATAAAAAGGATAAGGAGCGGTTATTACTGAAGTAATAACTTCCAAGACTCATCTAAAACTTTTGGGTTATCTCCCAATAAGTACTTTTCTTTAACGCCTTTAAGTTAGGCATAAGAAGCAAGAAAAAGAATCAAGTGTTCTCAAATGAAGAAGCATTAAGAGCAAATTTTTTTTTCATAGGAGAGGCAAAAGGAATCTTCTCTCTCTTCTTAGGGAAGTGTTCTATACCTTTCTTGAGTGGGAGTTGATATTTAATGGTGCCTTCTTTCATATCAATAATGGCACCAATAGTTCTAAGAAAAGGTCTTCCCAAAGTAATAGGATAAGAAGCATTGCATTCAACATACAAAACATAGAAATCAACGGGGACATAGGCATTGTTAACCATAATAAGAACATCATTAATACTCCCCATGAGTTTCTTTTTAGCATTATCATCAAGTGGGACATTCAAATAACAACCTCAAGTGGTGGCAAATCAAGCATATCATAAATCCTTCTAGGCATAATAGAAACACTACTATCAAGATCACATAAAGCTTTGAAATCAAAATCATTCACTTTCATATTAATGATGGGTTCCCAACCATCTTCTTGTTTTATAGGAATAGAAGCTTTATGTTTCATCTTTTCTTATTTAATCTTTATGAGAGCATCAGTAATGTGTTTTGTAAAGGCCATGTTCATAGCACTAGCATTAGGACTTTTAGCAAGCTTTTGTAGGAACTTAATAACTTCAGAGATATTGCAACCATCAAAATCAAAATCATAATTATCATCTAAAGTAGTAGAACTATTACTAGCCTCAACACTAGTGGTAGTGATAGTAGAAACACTAATGTTTCTAGCAATTTCATCTTCTCTTTCCCACTTAGCATGCAATTCAGCTAATAGTCTAACATTTTCATCAATTCTTACTTGTATGGCATTAGTGGCTGCAAAGGGATTATCATTAATTTCAGGTTTAGCAGCCATTTTATTTATCAATGAAGACTGAGCTTCAGACAAAGATGATATATTTCTTTCAGCATTAGAAAGTTTCAATTGTAAACTAGAAATTTCCCTATTTAGACTCTCAAGTTGATGGCTAATGTTCTTCAAAATGGTAGATTGTTCCTCCATAGTTTTAGTAAATAGTTTGTTTTGCTCATATTGCATTTGCATGAAGTTCTTAGTGGCTATTTCAACTTCTAAAATTCTTCCTTAGCTAGGTAATCCTGGTTTACCATTATAGCCATAAGTATTATTAGGAGGGTAGGGCCTATAATTGTTACCATAAGCATTGTTGCCAAAATTATTATTTCTTATAAAGTTCACATCAACTTGCTCTTCTTGAGCAACCAAAGAGGCTAAGGGAACATTATTTGGATCAATATGGGCTTTCCCATTAACAAGCATAGACATAATATTATCAATCTTATCACTCAAGGAGGAGGTTTCCTCAACAGAATTTACCTTCTTACCTTGTGGATCTCTCTCAGTATGCCATTTAGAATAGTTAACCATCATATTATCCAGAAGCTTTGTTGCAGCACCCAAAGTAATGGTCATAAAGGTACCTCCAGCAGCAGAATCCAATAGGTTCCTTGAAGAATAGTTCAATCCTGCATAAAAAGTTTGGATGATCATCCAAGCAGTCAGTCCATGAGTGGGACAAGTCTTTACCAAAGATTTCATTCTTTCCCAAGCTTGAGCAACATGTTCATTATCAGATTGTTTAAACTTCATTATTTCACTTCTCATAGATATAATCTTAGCAGGAGGATAGT
The DNA here is from genome assembly GCA_916181665.1 of Avena sativa. Taxonomy (NCBI): domain Eukaryota; kingdom Viridiplantae; phylum Streptophyta; class Magnoliopsida; order Poales; family Poaceae; genus Avena; species Avena sativa. The sequence continues at coordinate 70,709,298 of OV702292.1, forward strand.
ATTTTCCAATGAAAGCATCTTTGCATTTAGTCCAAGAATCAATACTATTCCTAGTTAAGGAATTCAACCCCTCTTTAGCTTTTCCTCTCAAAGAGAAAGGAAACAATTTAAGCTTAATAATATCACCATATATATCCTTATGCTTTTGCATCTCACAAAGTTCAACAAAGTTATTTAGATGGGCAACAGCATCTTCATTACCAATACCATAAAAATGTTCTCTCATAACAAGATTGAGTAAAGCAGGTTTTATCTCAAAGAAAGTAGCTTCAGGAACAGGTGGAGCAATAGGTGTGCTCATGAAATCATTGTTGTTGGTGCTAGTGAAGTCACACAACTTAGTGTTTTCAAGGATAGTCATTTTTTGTGTTTTTAATAAAGAAAGCAAACTAGTAAAACTAATTTTTTTGTGTTTTTGATAAAGAAACAAGCAAACAAATAAAAAGTAAACTAAGCAAAACAAAAATAACAAAGTAAAGAGATTGGTTATGAGGGATTCCCCTTGTGAAGATGTCCTTGACTCCCCGGCAACGGCGCTAGAAAAAGAGCTTGATGGCCCAAAATATATCGAGCTCGTTGGGGAACCCCAAGAGGAAGGTGTGATGAGCACATCAGCAAGTTTTCCCTCAGTATGAAACCAAGGTTATCAATCCAGTAGGAGCAAGGAAACACCCCAAAGGTGTTGCTAGCTGAGCCTTGGCAGGGCGCACTGCCAGTGCTAATAGCAACGTGGAGACCTGCACAACACAACCACAGAACTCTGCCCCCAACTTGCGATGAGGTTGTCAATCTCACCGGTTTTGCTGAAAACAAAGGATTAAACGTATCGAATGGAAGGAAGTAATAGTTTGCAGAAAGTAAACACAAAGCAGTAAACAATTGATTGTAGATTGAAAGTAAAAGAAAGGACCGGGGTCCATAGTTCACTAGAGGTGGCTCTCCTTAAGATAGATAATATGCTGGGTGAACAAATTACAGCGGGGCAATTGACAAACATCGAGAAAGCAATACATGCATATACTAATCATCTTGACTCCTTTGAGACTTGATTGGGCATTACAACATTATACATAGAACGCCATCCAACTGCATCTATGACTAATAATCCACCTTCAGGTTATCATCCGAACCCCCTCCAGTATTAAGTTGCAAGCAACGGATAATTGCATTACGAATTACGTGTAATGTAAACAATATGATTGTTCTATGAACAAAGGATTGTTGTTTTCTCCCTAGTAGCAACAACACATCTAGTACCTTAGAGATTTCTGTCACTTCCCTAGATTACCAGAGGCATGAACCCACTATCGAGCATAAATACTAACTCTTGGAGTTGCTAGCATCTACTTGGCCAAGATAGCTACTAACAACGGAAAGCATGCAAGATCACAAACAACAAACACATGATAGAATCAATAATCAATCTGAAATAGCATCTCAATATCCATCGGATACCCACAAACACAACATGCAGAAATTACAAATAGATGATCTTGATCATGAACGGAGCTCACAAGATCTAGACATGAAAGCACAAAGGAGGAGAACCAGCCATATAGCTACTACATGGACCCGTAGTCTAGAGATGAACTACTCACGCATCACACCGGAGGCTTGCATGATGATGAAAAAGGCCTCCAGGGTGAATTCCCCTCTTCGACAGGGTGCCGGGAAGAGCTTCCGATCCCTCCCGATCTAGGGATGGAGATGACAGCGGTTATAGACTTTTTCGTGGATTTTTTGATCGGGTACTTAGGGTTTCCGTATTAGAGGCAATATATAGGCGGAAGGAGAGGCCGAGGGGGTGCCTGGGCTGGCCACACCACCCCCTGGCGCGGGCTAGGCCTGGCCGCGCGGCCAGGTGGTGTGGCCGCCCTTTGGCCCTGCTCCGTCTCATATTCTGGCTCCAAGTGTCCCACGGTAAAATAATAACTTTGGCTTTTGTCCCATCCAATTCCGAGAATATTCATTTTCTGACCTCCTGGAACCAAAAACAGCAGAAAACAGGCAGCTGGCACTGTGGCTCTTGTTAATAGGTTAGTCCAAGAAATCATATGAAAAGTACTCCAAAGTGTGGACAAAACACAAGAAAGTAGATAAAACCAAGCATGGAACATCAAAAATTATAGATACATTTGCAATGTATCAATCAACAATCACAAACATTGTAATGAAAATCATAAGATTGATAGCAATAGTCTTACAATGTCGCCAATCGAAGAAGAGATCTACTATTATAAGTGGTGGAATATGGCTATGGATATGAAAAAGGTTTTGAGATCTGGAGGCAGCTGATGATCTAAGGCAGGCGAGGTTGGGGGCGGCTGGAGACGTTTTCTCATCGCCCGAGGCTTCTTTATATAGGGATCCCTTCACGAAAGTTGTTCTGTTTGACCTAACGGTGGCGGTGCCAACTATACGACCGGAGCTATACGGCCGGAATTTTGCTCCGGTCGTATAGTTGGTCGTTAAAGCGTCTGCCTCCGCTTCACGGCTCCTGATTTCTTCTGGTTGTTGAAAATCTCGTATCTTTGACTTTATGTAGTGATTCCCATCTTCAAATGACATTATCTGCGCAGGAAAAAAATAGAAAGAAAGGATTGCATACCCCTTTGAATATTAGGCATTAGTGGCATGGTTTAGAGAGATATTTCATCAAAAATATGAATAATATCTAGTTTAAATGTGGACGTAGATGGCTATATTTCAGAGCCATCAGAACCAACGGGAGCAAATTGAATAGTGTGTGTTTTGGAGTATGTTTGTATCTTTACCTTGCATTAGAGTTGTGTTCATCGTGTTCATCAGGTTTTCCCTCAGTCCCCGCCTCAAATCCATGAATATCGGGTCACCCAAGGATCAACCCCATAAGGGCCCCATAATAAACTGATATCAGCAGCTTTTGGTTGGCACGAATTTGACTTCATTCATCGATTTCCACCATAAATTCAAAAATACCAAAAATATTGCCCCAAATTGGTTTTCGTTAGATCTCTCTTTTTGTGAGTTGATTGTGGTTTTGATCCATAAAAAACTTGTCTTTGGAGTTGGTCTACCATTTTCCTGCGTTTCCTAGTCCAACTTGGTCGAAAATTTCTAGATTTGAGGTTTGAAGGGCCCAATTTCTGCTCAAGAACACAAGTTGTTCATCGTGTTGACCCCGACCCAGAGTGTCCGGCACGTGCACACCAGAGTGTCCTCCCCTCGGAGTGTCTAGCCCACAAACCCTAGAGTGTCCAGCCATATACCAAATTTTAACCTCTTTTCCTTTTTGACTGATTTCCTTTGTGTGTTTGTGTTTCGTGTGCGAGTCTATGATCTAACAAAGATTCTACAACAATGCATCACGCTCGACATCTACACCACGGAACTCGAACCATGCCTCCACTAACGGTTCCAAGTTCGACAACAACGAAAGGTATAACTTGCACCACCTTTGTTAACCCCCTTTCTTCCTTTGTGTGTTACCTAACCTATCGAGAGTAGCTCATCTTGTGTTTGCTGAAGCATTGTGCGCTTGCTCTTGTATAGTCATAGTGTAGAGGCGATAGCAAAAGTTGACTCCATAGCATAGAAAGAAAATGAGATACATAAAAAAGCTTCTAAGCAAAAGAAAAAGAAAAAGATACCAATGCAAATGAGAGTCCAAAGCTTCTAAGCAAGAGTGCGAGCAAGAGCAAGGGAAGCATGCAAATCCGTTGCTTCTCATTCTTTGTGCAAACAGGCTTAGGTATCTCCTAGTGTTGGCATGACACCGAGCATTAGTCTTCGTTAGGACCGATTTTGTTCGTGCTCGTTTTCCATAGTCATGCTAGCCACATTAATCTCCATCGTGTGTGTATAGTCATAGGTTCTTGTCACCCTTTTGACCTTTTTGTTTGGTTGTTCTATTTGCTATCCACCTTCCTGACCTTCCACTATAGGCCTGTTTGTGTGTGTGTGTCTTGTGTATCACTACTTGATTTGCTCTCGGTGAGAACATGCTTTTCAGTTTTTTGACTCGGTGAGGCAAGGTAGCACATACCATTCCACCAGTATCACCCTTCTTTCCGATTGTGGTTATACAACATGTCTAGGGGGAAGCAGAGCTAGAGGAGATGGAAAGTTCAACAACCAAGATGGTTTCGCCACGCGCCATAACTTATGGGCGCAACGCCAAGAATTCAATGCCCAATTTGAGAGGCTTGAGAACTGGCTTGATGAAACTTTTCGAGAGTTCGACTACCATGATCGGCAACATCAAGCGGAGCATCACACTCAATTCCAAGATCTTCACCAAGCCATTGCCAATCTCGGCAACCGTCATGGACATCGTTCAAGATCGTCAAGTTCGTCTTGTACGCACTCGTCAAGTCGTCATGGAGAGTCTTCGCGCTCACACTCCCGTCATGGAGAACCCCACCACCATAATTTGGAACACCAAGCTCGTCATCGCCATGAACAAGCGGTTGATCCATAAGCTCAATATTCGCACCATGCAAGACATCATCGGCACCATGGTCATCATGCTCAACCACAACAACAAGAAGGACATGGCCACCCACCACAACAAGCAATGATACAAGTGCAACCCCAACAAGAGCAAGCACGTCATGACGAAGACCAACATGATGATAGGCATCATCACCCACACAATGACCATCATCCACCACATCACATCAATCAAGAACCGCAATGGGATACGAGTGATGATGATGAGGATGCACGCCACGCTAGACACAACAACCGTCATGCTCAACCCCACCATCGTCATCAACAACCAATGAATGCAAATGATCCCGAGCAAAGGTGTCGAAGAGACTTTGAGAACCATCAAGATCCTCCTCCACCGCCACCTCGAGACAATCAAGCTCCTCCTCCTCCTCCACCACACACACAAATTGAAGCAAGCATGAGACAAGAATGCCGCAACTGCTACCACCGTGAGCATGAGGATGGCAAGTTTGGGAAGCTCTAATTCATTATGACCAAGTTAAAAGGTGAAGAATATGTCGATGCATACATTGATTGGGAGCTCAAGTTTGATAAAATCTTTCGAGTCCACAACTATTCCGTAGAGATGGAAGTTGCAATGGCATCCCTTGAGTTTGAGGAAGTCACCAATGTTTAGTGGGAAGATTGTAAAAATCATCGTGAGAAGCAAAGAAGAACCACCAATTATCACTTAGACGGAGATGAAGGAAGTGATGTACAAAAGGTTCGTCCCCGAGCACTATATACAAGATCTCTTTGACAATCTACAAAATTTGAGGCAAGGCACAAGGTAAATTGAAGAGTTCTACAAGGAAATGGAGAAGACTATGATGCGAGCCGATGTGAGAGAACTCGAAGAGCAAATTATAGCAAGGTTCCTCATGGTTTGAGCCGCCCAATAGGTAAAATTGTTGACTTCCAACCGTACAAGAACCTCACCGAGCTCCTCCATCAAGCTACCAAAGCCAATAATCACTTGCAAAAAAGAGAATGCTTATGAGAAGATCAAGGCATACTTTGCTTCCATCAATGCAAATGCCTCCACCAAGACAACAAACCAAGCACCAAGCTCGTCCAAGCAAGCAAAAACCGCGATAGCATCCTCCTCCAACACACCATCAGATAGTCAAGTTACTTGCTTCAAGTGTGGAGCGAAGGGTCACAAGCCATATGAGTGCACCCACAAGAGTTATGCTTATGGATGAGAATGGCGCAACCTATTCCGTGAGTGAATAGGAATATGAAGATTTGACTCAAAGAGCAATTGCAAGGGAAGCCACAATAGAAGAGGATGACACCCTTATATGTGAGCATGATCCAAGAATTTCCCTTGTCATAGCTCATGTCTTGATAACAAAATCCATACCAAGAGAGGACCAATGCCTTAATATCTTCCAAACTCAAGCCGGAATTGATGGAAAGCCTATAAAGGTAATCATCGATGGTGGATGTTGTCACAACCTTGCGAGCACATATTTTTGTGAGGAACTCAAGCTACCATACATAGAGCATCCACACCCATACCACGTGAAGTGGCTTGATGACAATGGCACCCTCAAGATCAAACACAAAGTCAACGTCTCCTTCAAGATTGGCCCCTATGAAGACAGTGTCGAATGTGATGTACTGCCAATGAACGTGTGTCACATGCTACTTGGGAGACCATGGAAATATGATAGAGGAGCCATACATGATGGTACTACCAACCAATACCCCTTCAAGTGGAACAACAAGACATTTGTGCTCCAACCTATCATGCGAAGCCAAGTTATTGCATCCAACATGACATCCGTGCACAAGATAAAGCAAGCTAAGGACCCTTGTGAGATGAGTGGTGAGAGACTGAACCACCATCACGAGAGTGAGTGCCACAAGCCACAAATGAATGGAAAAATCATGAGTGCCACGTCGCATGCCACCAAATGTGAGAAGAGATATTTGAGTGTGATCCATACTAATAATCCATCATACAGTTCTCTCTCTTTGTTGTCGGTTTTTCAAGGTTCCCAAGATAGACCACCACCTCCAAGGAACATGATACGAGATCTCAAACCACAACATGATGGCAAGAACTTCTACAAGCTCTTCAACAACTTTGAACAAGGCTTTGACACCAATGATCCGAACACATACAAGCTCAAGGCCAAGGGCACACCTCTCTCCTTGCATGATGAAAGAACATCGTCAAGGTCGACTCGTTTCAAGCGAGGGAAGATAATGCAGCCCAACACATGGCAATCACCATTGGTCCACATCATGCTACACCAACCATTCCTACAAATGTGATTTCCTTCCATATCTTACCTTCCGTTGGTTATCATGTGAATGGAATCCTACTTGAGACAAATGCCTATTGCATGACTAGGTCCATGACCATGACACCAAGAGGAGGAGATAAGGATGCCTCTAGAGACAAGAGCCCCAAGAAAGAGGCCTGGAAGCAAAGAAGGAAGAAACAACCGAAGCACAACCCAGAGTCTCCGGCCTGCATGTACCGGAGTCTTCGGCAGGGACCAGACTCTCTGACATCAGCTCCCCAAAGTCTCCGGCCATCCTCCACTCGAAGCCTGGTGCAGCCCGTCTGTGGCCCAATCTGGACTCCATCCGGACACTCCGCCACCTCGGAGTCTTCGCCCGATCTCGCCCGGAATGTCCGGCCCAACCGGAGTGTCTGACCCTGCAACTCCGGAGTGTCCGGCCTAAGTGACCTAGGCCTACGAGCCTCAAGATGGGCCTAGCCCATGTAACGTCCAGAACTTCCTGTTTATGCCTAAACTACCCCTGGCTCATGGCTGGCCTATATATATTCCCTACTCCCCTTGAAACCCTAGAGATGATGATGAGTTGAGGCATGTGCCAAAACCTGGATGGGAACCCCCTCTTTATAGTAAATCTATGAGTTGTATAAGGCCTTGGAGTCGGTGCCCTTGTCCAAGTTGTCAAGAACCTACTCAAGTGTTTGGTATCTCCTTGTCAAGGATTCTAGTAGTGCTTGGTCTCTCCCATTTGGGATTCTACTTAGTTGCTACTCTCTCCTTGATTTGGATTCTATCATTCGTTTGCTAATATCTGTTTTGGTGATTCTATCGTAAGGTCTCTCGCTGAGGATTCTATTGTATTGGTTATTCGAACCAACGGGAGCAAATCGAATAGTGTGTGTTTTGGAGTGTGTTTGTATACTTACCTTGCATTAAAGTTGGGTTCATCATGTTTATCGGGTTTTCCTTCACTCCTCGCCTCAAATCTGTGAAGATCGGGCCACCCAAGGGTCAAACTCCACAAGGGCCCCATAACACCCAATTTATCAATTTCAAATTTAAGCTTGAAACTTGGCATGCACGTACATGAATATGCATCCTCTAAATTTAGTTTTTTAACTTTCTAATTTTATTTACTATTTTTTCGATTCTACTGTTCTTGTGGGATCATGAGTACCAATTTTACAAAAAAAATCTCTCACAAAAAATCCCTCACACGCACATATATGGTGAGAGGCAAAGAGGGAAGCATCAACACTGATAGGAACATCTCCAACAAATGTTCCTCCAACAGATGCAAAGTTTTAGTGCGACCCGCACTAAAAATTGCTCTCTTAGACGCCAAAGTGAAAAAAAGTCTCCAACATATGCACTAAATTAAATCAACGCACTAGAATTTTAGTGCATGCACAAAAAAACAAAAAAACACTATCCCACGCTGTAAATATACAACGCACTGTCTGGCATGCTGCAAAATTGAACACACGTGTGCAGCCCAACTGCCACCCGGAAGTTTCAGCCATGCGCCTGCAACCGCCCCGCCCTCTCCCTGGACGCCGCCAGTGAGCAATCTAACTGAAATCGCTCCATCACCGGTCCAAATCCTCACCACCGGCCTTCTGCGTTCCGCGTCGACCTACCTAGTCCTCCATCGCGTCGATCTAGGGAGCCTGCGCTGAATGGGCATGTGGAGGGCGAGCACTGGTGAGAGAGGGTGGATGGCGATCTCCACTGAGAGAGGATCCCGAGCGGTAAGAGAGGGAGACAAAGGGTGGCGAGGTGCTCGGGTGATGGGGCTGGGGTGTGGGGTGGCGGCAGATGCATGAATCAATTTTGGTGGTGGGCATCGATGTCAGACTGTTGGAGGTGTCGAGCTGCGGTGGTGGGCATCGATTTTGCCATGAATCGATTTTGCCTCCAACATAGGGAGGTAGATCGATGGGAGCGAGGCAGCGCGAGGGCTACATATCGATTTGGTGGTTGAGGAATCGCTTTAGTGGAAGTAATCGGTTTCACTGCCTGGAATTTTTAGTTGTAGTGGTGGGCATCGATTATCGTCGTATTGTGATGGCAGATGCCATAGGATGTCTAAGAGAGAGGTGTGGAGCCTAAGAGCGAGCGACGGGTTCCGGATGCGGGATTGGGCACAACCACGCGATGGTGTACCCGGGTTAGGGCCCTCGCTATGGAGGTAACACCCCTACTCCTACAACGATCTCTACTACGATAAGATTACAAGATTGCTGCTTGAGGAGAGAGAGATAGAGAGAGAGATGTTTTCAAGCTAGAAGAAGCTACTGTTCCTCATCTCTATAGTTGGTTTTTCTGTCTATCCTCTTCCCTTCTCTAGAGAGCTTGCTGGGTCACTTTATAGCTATGGTGCGCCCAGGGTACACAGGGAAGAGAGAGAGGAAAGGGGTTAGGACCAGCTGTGGATGTACTACGTGTTTCGTGGGAGCCCTAATGGGTCATGTCGGCTGTCCAACCTTGTCACTACAGTCAACTGACATCACAGAGTAGGCGGCATCGTGTGACCACTGTGCCAGGTACGTAGGTAACAGTCGGCCATAGTGTTGTGGCTCATGTTCAGTGTGACACGAGCATTGACTTCACGCAACCGACTTCATGCAGTCGGTCATCCACATGGGGGAGCTTGCAGGGAGGCAACCGGCTTATTGTAGGGAGAGCCGGCTGGGGGTAGTCGGCCTGCTGCAGGGGAGCCGGCCATCGGCTGGGAAGCCGACTAGAGGCAACCGCTTTCATCTTTCTCCAACTCTATGTTTACTTGCTGAATCGTTGACTTGGGACCACTAGGGGTCATCCCCACCACATCTATGTAGTGGTAGGAATCAGTTTTGCTAGCCTAGTTCATAGTAGTGTTCATTTGCCCTAGCTGCTGGCCTACTATGCTCATCTTTTTTATGTAATCCATTTTTATGTTACAACATAGTGAATTGGTACAAATGATTGTGACTTGGTAGCAAATCGACTTGAAATGATTTTGTTTAGTTGAAAATCGGCAAGATTTGTGATAGTTCATCTGAAATTTGGTAAATTTCTATGTTTGTGGTGTACAGTACTATTTTAGTATATGTGTGGAAACTGTTGTCGGTGGTGTGTTGTATTTTAGGAGTAAATTATATTTTAGTATCACAATTGGGGCTATGGGAACAACTTAGTGCCACTTTTACAATTTTTTGCGGATACATACCACTTTTGGAGCAAACTGTTACAAATAGGTCACTGTTTGGCTAATTATGTTTTAACAGCAAAACTAACATAATGGGCCCACAATTAAGCGATGACATGGACCTAGGGCCCACCTGCCATCCCTCTCGTCTACTTTCCACTCATCTCTCTTTCTCTCGTATCATTCTTCTTCCTCTGGCAACCGCTATCCCTACCCCTCCCGACCTTCCCGAGCTCCGTCGCTAAGACGACGACCTCCGCCTCGTTGCCCGCATCTCCCCTGCAGATGGAATTGAAGCAAAACTTCCCTAAACAAAGCCACCGTACATGCCCTCTTCGTCGCGTGGTAGCCATCGTTGATGTCGCTTGCGACCTTTCCTGAGCTCTCGAGTCTTCCCCTTACATTTCTGGTGAGATCCTGCTCCTCCTCCTACTCTCTGTTTGCTTGCTCGAGCACCATAGTCACTTGTCAAGGGCACCATAGTCTCTCCGTTGGTGACGTGTCATTACCGCGGTCCCGATCACGTCCAAGGATGTCGTGGAAGGGAGCATGCAGGGCTCAACTCGTGGGCGCACTTGACTTGGAGTTCAAGGTGAACCAAAGGCGCGCATCACCACTATTAAAAGGTCACCGGAACCTTACAGGTGACACGGCCACACGATAGACCATGATGATCGACGACAAGTGATTATGGTGTTTGAGTGAGCAAACAAGGAGTACAAGGATGAGCAGGGTCTGGCCAGCGATGCAAGGGGAAGGTCAACGAGCTCAGGAAAAGTTGGAGGCGACATCAACGATGGCTACCACACGATAGACATGGCATGGACGATGGCGTCGATTAGAGAAGTTTGGCTTCAATTTCATCTACAAGGGAGATGCGGGCAATGAGGCGGAGGTCGTCGGCTAACGACGGAGGTCAGGAAGGTCAGAAGGGGCAAGGAGAGCGGTTACCAGAAGAAGAAGATGAAGAAGAAGAAGAAGAAGAAGAAGAAGAAGAAGAAGGATACAAGAGAAGAGAGAGGAAGGGGAAGAAGATGAGAGGAATGACAGGTGGGCCCTAGGTCCATGTTGTCGCTTAATTGTAGGCTCATTATGTTAGTGTTGTTGTTAAAATGCGATTAGCCAAAAAAGTGATATATTTGTAACACTTCGCCCTAAAAGTGGTATGTACTCGAAAAAATTGCAAAAGTGGCACTAAGCTGTTACTCTAGCCCCAATTGTGATGCTAAAATGTAATTTACTCTGTATTTTAGTGCATCTTGAAAACAGTCGCCCGGCCCGCGCGCGTACTAAAATTGATAAAGCGACCGCCCTAAAACAAAAAAAAATAGAGCACTATTTTAGTGCATCTATTGGAGATGATCTAGGAACATTGTACTAATAGATTTTCTGGACGTTTGCTCAGAAAATTCCTTATTAAGCTGCTGCCTACTACAATTCGGAACTGAGTAATATTATGTTTTTTCTCTATTCTTTCCGTCTAGAAATAAGTATAAGTGATATACATTTAAATCTAGATGAATCCAAGTCACTTATTTTCGAAGTGTATATTAGCGAGACCCAAAAAACCCAACAAACTGCATTAAAGTGGCTCAATCAGACAGTCATAAGGCCAAATATCAATGCAGCATTTTGGCCGTGTATTCAGCTCTCCATCAAATCGGGCATCCAGACTTCACAATGTCGAAGGAATATTCACCTTTTGGTTGTGGGAATATTTACCCTTGAGCGATCTTGAGAGAATTTGTACTTAACACGGTGAGGTAAAGATTCAGTACGTAGAAGATTTCTGAATTCGGTGATGAAACACAGAGGTAAGTTTCAGTCAAGTTCAGTTTCCTGTATGTATGTACATAGTTGTAGCAGGGACAACGACAATCAACAGAGACCCTCCTGGTGTGTCACCAGTTACAACTCAGATGTGCCCCCATTGCACGACTCGTAGACTAGACCCACATTGCATCACCACATTGCAAGAACAGCAGCTTCCTGCACAACCCGTGCACGCTCAAACGACCGACGCGGCGCCTAGCAATTTAGCAAGGCTAAATCATCACTGTGAATAGACCGGCGTGAACCAGAAGCACGGCTGCTTGTACCCCTCCGCCCTGGGGAGCGACTCGACGACCTCGATCTTCTTGTGCTTGCCGGCGAGGCTGTACGCCCACACCCGCGTCTCTCCCTCGAGGTCGACGGCGTAGTACACGGTGCTGGGCCTCAGCCCCGGGCACTCCCTCGTGGACGCGGCCACCGCGCCGGACGCGTCGACGAACACCGCCACGTCCCCGATGTCTTCCTCCTCCTCCCACGTCTCGCCGCACTCGTCCAGCATCCGCACCACGAACCCCTCGCCCCCGGCCGCCGCCACGGGGCGGAGCAGCTCCACCTGCATCAGCCCGCCGCCGCCGGGGGTCTCCACCAGGAAGCTGCGCTCCACGTACGAGGTCGGCCGCCGCGTCACGGACGGGATGATCTCCGGGGAGGCCGAGCCCAGCCCGCGGAGCTCCGGGAAGACGTACACCATCCCGTACCGCGTGTTGGCGTAGAGCTGCCCGCGGTGGAGCGCCAGGTCGACCACGGAGGGGATGCTGCTCGGCTTCACGGACTTCCAGGCGCAGTCGCCCGGCCGGGCCGTGGCCCACTGGTTGCGGTGGTGCGGCTGGCGGTAGATTGCGACCACCAGCACCCCGCCGTCCGGGGTAGGCACCGGGATGGCCTTGTGGACCAGGCCGTCGACGGCGGAGACGCCGGCGGGCTGGTGGTGGATGCTGAGACCGGCAGGGGTCCTCTCGACGAAATCGACGAGAGGGAGAGTGGCGACAGAGGGCAGAGGCATGCGCTTACCGGTGACGAGGTCGAGCAGGTGCATATCGCCGCGATCGTCGGCGGCCACGATGACGCCGCGGGAGGAGCCGAGGGGCACGAGGCCGCGGTCGTGCGCGCGGCCGAGGCGCGCGGGGAGTGTGACCACGGGGACCTCGCGGTCGCGGCAGATAATGAAGCGGCGTCCGTCCGGGTCGGCCGCGTCCGTGGGGAGGACGAGCCAGGGGCGGTCGGGGCGCGGGCGGCCGCGGGCCGATGTGAAGGTGGCCGCGGCGGCGCGCCAGGAGGTGCAGACGGCGCGGAAGCGGCGGAGGTCGAGGGAGGGGAGGCGCGGGACGAGCAGGAGGAGGAAGTCCTCGTGGAGCCCCGACCAGTCCGCCATGGCAGCGTCGCGTGGTCGCCTGGAGGGGGGTTGTCCGGATTGGCTAGGTTTATATGGGGGGATCGATCGATCGCGGCGGAGGAGAGATGGTTGCGGAGAGCGGTTGCCGATTTTGGGCGTGGGGAACCCCGGTCCGGTTGCTTAGGGCATGGCCAACGCGTGGCTTCAGACCCGCTGCCCCAGCTGCCAACTAGGCTCGGATGCCAACCTGTAAGCCTAAAAGTAGTTTTGCTGTGCCAGCCGCTGCTTGTAGAAGAAGCGTGATCCCTAGGTAAAAAGAAGTAAAAAAGATGGAAGAGAGCACCGAGGGAGTCTGACAAACGTGGGCCAAGTTATGCTGTATGCTTACATCACAAGGCCACCGGTGGGTTGGGAGAGGCAAAACAAGACGGTAGACTGATGCGCATGTGCTGATGTGGATGATCTGGAGCTACTGCATGCGTATGCCTCCGCTGCCCATGCTCTTATTTCCCACGCGGATGGATTAATTTTAGCGTACATCGTAAGCTGATAATATCGCTACTCCCGTGATTGGACCGCCGACTCGTGAAGGCTACAGCCCATTAACATTTTAACCATGCAGGAAGATAGACCTGCAGCAGCCCAACTCCAAGCAGTCTGGCCCACTAAAGGTCCAGTGTTTTGCTACATTATAAGGATCCAGTCCAGTTTCCCTGTGCCCATCTCGTCTTCCCAAACTGAAGCGGCCGCCCGCCGTCCTGCGCTTCAACCCTCTCCCAGCCGTTGCGGAGCGGCCGGTTGCGGAGGGCATGGACGCCGGCAAAGAGTCAGCCTCGGCGGCGATGGGCCTGGACTTCTCGCGCGGCTGCGTAGTGCCCAGCTTCGAGTTCGCGTTCAACTCGGCCAACTTCTCCGACAGGGTGCTGCGGATAGAGATCGTCGCTGGCGACAACGCGCCTGGTTCCGGCGGCGACGTCGTCGGAGGATCCATTGGCGACCTCAGCGATGATAAGAATGCGTACGGTACGGTGCCTGACCTTCGATTCTTGTATACGTTTTTTCTGCAGTTTGGTGCGATCCGGGTGTGAATTTGTGGCTCATTAGCTATTCTTTTGGTTGATTTTGACGATTCGATCACTCTTTGCGTAGCTGAGACTTTCGGTGGTTGTTAGTGGTTAGGGAAACGGAAATATAATGTAGTGGAATTCATAAGTTGTCCTGGTAATTGTAGGGGATTCAGAAGCGTAGTACTCCCTCCGTCTCAAAATAAGTGACGTGAGTTTGTCTAGATTCGGACGTATCTAGACACGTTTTCATATATAGGTACATGCGAATCTAGACAAACTCAAGTCACTTATTTTGGGACGGAGGGAGTACAACATTATAGTCACACACAAAATAATGAGTATAGGAGTATGTGGCTCATACGGAAATAATAAGTTTTAGCAGATATATGTGAATATAAAATTCATAGAATTTATCTGCCATGTAAACGTGAAACATTACAGGTCAACATAACTCTTGTTTCATGATGTGTATACCTTTTTCCAGAATTTTTAGTACACCAAAAATATCCAAAAGAAGTGAAGGTGTAGGTACACCCCAACGTAGAAAAATTCTCCTCACATCTCAGATGAAGCAATTAACAGAGAATGCAGCAAATATTTAGTTGCTTGTTTTGTACGTAGCAATGGTGTTAAGATAATATCACCCTGATACGGGGTTGACCACCCAAAAAAAAAAGGATCAATCCATTGTAATTGAGAATAGGCATACATGCAACTCAAAAGAAATGCAAATTAGCTATGTCAGTTGAAACCTATGAGGTGCCTGTGTCGGTTTAAAACCTTTAATCTTCATGTTACAACGTTTGTGACCACAAAGCCTTTTGAAAAGGCACTGCCTTGTTAGGGTTTTGACAATTATTTATTTGTGGAAAAGTTTAGAGATCTCTTAATTAAACTTGTTTTGAGTGAGGTTAGATTGAGACATTGACGTGTAAGATATTTCAAAGAGGAAAATGTTTCAATTCGTCAACCTTCTGCCGAATCGGAGGCCCTTTGGTTCGTGGACGGCAACCCACGCAGGTTTCACCCCGAGTGGCCGTGTCCCTGGCGGCAAAGCAGGCAGCTGCTCTGATCCATCGATGGTGGAGGACCCGATTGCATTCTATTTTCTTTGGTTAGGGTTTGTTGCGTAAAAGGAGAGGACTATGCTATAATTTTTTACTTTTCTTGAGACTCTGTAAAATGTATTACCACCACTTGCAACGAATGCAGTATCTAGGCCCTCTGTGGCCTTTCCCTCTTGTAAAAAAACAGAGAATTTTTTTTACTCTCTCCGTCCTAAAAAAGATGTCACAACTTTGTCTAGGTTTGCATATATCTAGACGTGTTTAAGTGTATAGATATATATAAATTTTGACAAATTCGAGACATTCTTTTTAGGACGGAGGGAGTATGTTAGACTGAAGACATCGTCAGCAGTCTTACCGAGCCAGCCGCGCTCATCTCTATCCATGTATCGCATGCACAAAGTGCGTGCTCCTAGCTAGGATCACTAAAAGAGATTATTGTTATGGAGTGCATCTACGTGTTCCCTCTTCTCCCTCCTTGTAATTCTACAGTCATGCAATTGTAGTGCTCCTTAAGCATACCAAATCTTTGTATCCAATCTTACATGGTATCAACTTAGGCCATGTTTCTATGGCTCACAACTCTGCCTCGCAGCCGTCGCCTCTGGAGGTATCTCGTCGTCGATCACCTTCGACGCGTTGCCGGTCCCTGCTGTCTCCATTGGCCTCTCTAATGCATCGGATACTCTATATTTTGGCCAGTTCCCTCCACAACCTTTATTTACTCCTTCTGGTATCTCAATCTCGTATCATATGTGTGGTGTTTAGATCAAAAGCATCATACCTCGCACCCTCGAGATTTCCACTGGTACCCAGTGGCGCAATCTGATGGAGTTGGCCGTCACGGAGTACGGTGTTCTCGATCATCTGGCAGAAGACGCGGCGCTGATCAACCCGACATGACTAGTGCACCATAGATCTCCTCAAGCAGTGGATCTTCGTGTCCATCTCCTAGGAGCTACCGTGTCCATCTCCTAGGAGCTACCGGGGATGATCATGGACCCCAACAAGATGACACAACAGCTCTACGTCACACTTGCTACCGTTTTCCTCAACAAAAAACGCTACCGCGCTGCTCTCACCTCACCTCTGACCTCCACGAACAGCGACATGGCAGACTCGATGTTGCCCAGTATTGCGTGCGTATCAAGACGATCGCCGACGCTCTGCATGACGTCGATCAGCCCGTCAACGACAACACACTCGTCACCATGCTCATGCACGTGCTCACCGAGTGGCACCATGTCATGGGTAAAATCTTTCTCCCCGCCGTGGGCGAGATGCTATCGAAGGAGATCTTGCCAGCGGCGGCGAGAAGGATTTTTCCCGTGACGTCGTGTCGTTCGGTGAGCACGCGCACAAGCATGGTGACGAGTGTGTCGTCGTTGACAGGCTGATCGACTCCGCGCTAAGCGTTAACGATTATCTTGATACATGAGCAGTACTAGGCAACTCAGAGGCTGCCCGGCCGCTGACCGTGGAGGTCAGAGGTCAGGTGAACAGCGTGGGGGCATTTGTTATTGAGGAAGACATCAGCAAGCGTGACATAGAGGTGCTGAGCCGTCTTGTCAGGATCCATGATCATCCCCGTCAGCTCTTGGGAGATGGACCTGTAGATCCATCGCTTGAGGATGAGATCGACGGTACGCCACTCGACGTCAGGTTGATTGGCGTCACATCTTCTATCAGGTGAGGATGAGATCGACGGTACGCCACTCGACGTCAGGTTGATTGGCGTCACATCTTCTATCAGGTGATCGAGAACACCGTACTCCGTGATGGCCAGCTCCATCATATTGCGCCACTGGGTGTAAGAATCAATGGAATGCTCGGGGGTGTGAGGGATGATTTTTTAATGTGAACACCACACATCTGATAAAAGATTGAGATACCAAAATGAGCAAATAGAGGTTGTGAAGGGACCTGGACAAGAAATAGAGTTGTTGATGTGTCAGAGAGGCCGGAGACAGCAAGGGCTGGCGACACATCGAAGATGATTGATGCAGAGAGACGATGGGCGCCAAGGCAAAGTTGTGAGCCATAGGAACGTGGACTACACTGATACCATGTAAGATTGGATACAAATATTTGGTGTGCTTAAATAGCACTACAATTGCATGACTATATTGATCCTTGTGTACAAGTATTTATAAAATTACAAGAAGGGACAAGAGAGAACACATGCACACACTCTGTAACAATATTCTGTTAGACGTTGTGCATGCGATGCATGGATAGAGATGTGCACGGCTGGTTCGGTCAGACTGCCGACAATGTCTTCATTACAATAAATCATCCAATTGCTAGATTCCTTAATGTAGCAATAGAACAAATAGGAACACCATATATTATAATCAAGTGTGCAGTCGATGTAACATATGTATTTGGAGTGAAGAAACTGTTCCATGGTCTTCATTTTAGGTCAACATTAGTCTGCATTCTTATTTTCCACGTATGGTCTTTTTAACAAAGGTTACCATTAACCTGCTCGGTAAAAAGTTCTTACGGTTGCCTGTGAGTTTGGTTTTCAACACAATCTGCTGATCAAGGGTAGTAGCCATTGGTTGCCTGTTGTCTCTATAACACACAAAAAACTGGTTGCAGACCGGTGCTTGCAAAAATACAAAGATAACCATAAGTTCTTATTCAACACATCATTTCCATTTTAGATACCTGAGCTTGCTTGTGCCACTAGATGCTTGCGCAGTATGGACTACACTAGTTCATTAGATAGCAGAGCCAGTTACATCTATGATAACTTTACATAGATTCCTATTTTAAGCATTTTATCCTATTTCTGAAGTGTTATTAAATGAATCTGCACCCATAGAAGAACAGAGTGTTTCGAGTATTTTAACAACATAATATATGTTCATTGATTCTATTTGCATATGTTTTTACTTTTCGAGTATGTTCTTTATTTTTTTGATCCTTGGTATTTTCAAGGTGATAAAGGGCAGAGTGTTGACTCTTCCCCGATGAATCTGGGCACACCAGTTTTACGAGAAAAAACCATCTATGTCAATTCAGCGGTTCTTGCTTCAAGAAGTCCCTTCTTTCTAAAGGTAATTCTGATACCTTGTGAAATGCATTTGTTCCAGTCAGTTGAAGTTTCTAATAAACGCCATGCTTCTTAGCTTTTCTCAAATGGCATGAAAGAATCTGATCAGACGTATCCAACATTTAGGATTGCTGATTCAGGTAATGCGATCTTCCTTTTATAATTTATTATAATCTTCTATTACGGCTGTGTTATTTTTATTTTTTTAAAGGCATTTATGGTAAACGAAAGATGATGTTTCATAGTTTCTGTGAATTCTTTGTGCTTTCTGTCATAAAGAAAAGGTCTCCCATTATATCATCAGTTGGATACAAAGGCTGCCTTTTTGTTGTTTACTTTTTTATTAATTGTTTCCGTAATCCTTGTGCATTTTGTTTTCATTCTACTTGGAACAGAGGAAAATGCCCTTATAGAGCTTTTAAGCTATATGTACAGTGGAAAATTGACTACAAAAGAGCCCACTCTTCTGCTCGACATCTTGATGGCTGCAGACAAGTTTGAGGTTCTTTCTTGCATGAGGCATTCCAGTCAGCTGCTTACAAGCTTGCCTATGACCACAGAATCTGCACTGCTCTACATAGATCATCCTTGCTCGACTTCATTAGCTGCTGACGTCCAGCATGTGATAGGCGTAGCCAAGGAATTCCTTGCCAACAAATACAAGGATTTTGATAAGTTAGTGATCCCCATTTGATGGAGCAATGTTCTGTTTCTTCGAGGAAAATGTATGCATTAAATCATGTTTGTGGTGTACTGATTGCATAGTTTGTCTCATTTCAGGTCCGAACATGAACCGATGAACATCCCTCTTGCTGGGATCGAAGCTATTTTTTCAAGTAGTGACATACTCATGGAAACTGAAGATGACTTGTATTTCTTCATGGTCGAGTGGGCCCGTGCGTGGTACCCAGAATTGAAGGAAAGACGCGAGATCTTGAGTTCTCGTTTACTTCCGCTGGTACGCTTTAGTCATATGACATGTGCGACACTTCAGGAGATCCTAGGGTGCACTGATGATGACATAGACCATGAGCAAGTAACCAAGCGAATCACTGAGGCACTTCTGCAAATAGCCTATCCAACAGAGAAGGAAGGTGCTCTTGCAGCAGACGGAAGAGCTTACGAGTACAAACCTGTGAGAGTGGTTGCGTTTGATGAACCCTGCGCACAGGTTATAGTTTACTTGGATCTGACACGCAAGGAGTGCTCCAGACTCTTACCGTCAGAAGGAATATTCTCGCACTCGTTCTATCTTGCAGGCCAGGAATTCTTTCTCGGGGGATGCCATGAACTGGCCGAGGACGATAGCTCTTCCAGCTTTGGCCTCTACTTACAGATGCTGTGGAATCCGGAGCTCTCAAAGTCTATCACATTAAACTGTGAGTTTGCTGCCAAGAGCAAAACATCAAGGGAATTTGTCAGGCTGTGTAAGGATGAGCACACCTACAACAGTGAGAGGGCGTATGGATACTATAATCTGTTTGAGATGCCATGGTTGGAGTTCCTTGCTGATGATGACCTCTTCATCGACGGCGTGCTGCATCTGAGAGTTGATCTGGCAGTGGCGGGGCAGCCGAAGGTGCAGACTTGATGTATGTGATGTCTCACATTCCCACCTAGCCGAAGTTACAATGCTAGGCAATGTTTAGAGGTTTTAGATGTTTTTCTAAATTTCAACTCCATTGTTAGAGGTTTTAGATATTAAGTTGAAAATTGAACTTAATGACTATCTAGAATGTTTCGGACACGAGTTGAAGTTGGAAGGTTGAAGATTATAGGTTGAACAATTTAGTTTGCAACGCAACTTTAACTCATGTTGGAAGTTGAATTTCGAAAATGGTACGTACATAATCTGTGATGGAGTTGGAAGGCGATACAAGAATATATCAAGGAGAAAGCAACGGGGACATGTGAGAGGAGCTTGCAATCATTTTTATTTCAAACAAGAAAACTCTAGCTGATACAGATGATTGCTCACAGCTAGTATAATCATCTATTATAGCGGAGAAAGAAAATGAATGCAAATACCCTTGATTCCAGTAAACTAAGGTGGCTTTTGCCTCTCCATAATAGACTAGGTTGGCTGAACCAGAGGTACTGTACTAATTGTCCTGATCTGCACGAAACGGGTGCAAGCTCCAGGAGTAGGAAGGACGAAACGAAGCTTGACCTTTTTTTCACTGAACTACTTGAAATGACAACCGAAATTGCATCGTGCATCCGAACTGTAGACAATATGTCATTTTTGTTGCAGATTCATCATTTTCTTTTCTTTTTTGACGTCGTTTCAAGATATATCAAAAATGTTGAGATTACCTTGCTTACTACTCCCTCTGGTTCATATTAATATTCTCAACTTTGTTTATATATGAATGCATTTAGTCTAGATATTTAACTAGATACATCTGAATTTAGATAAAGTTGAGAACATTAATATGGATCGGAGGGAGTAATTTTTTTAACAACCATCTAAAAAAATCTTTTTTTGACAACAATTACTTGCCTCTAGCTGTTTAGTGTTTAGCAGGGATCTAATCTAAAATAAAGCTGCTTAGCGGTGGGAGGTCTCCATACCGCCCAGGCGGCACATAGCATCCCGTACCGCCTGCGTCTTCCCGGTGGCTTCAGGAACCAGGAGACTGCTACAGACAAAACGAAAACAGTTCCGTGCCATCTGCTCCACTGTTCAATCCAGGCAGAGAGATCCATCCCCTATTCCGCCCAAACCTCTTACCTCCCTTCTTCCGCCGCCGCCGACATGCCGCCGGCCGGTAGCCTCACCGCCGAGCAGCTAAGCTTCTTCGATGCCAACGGTAAGCGCGTCGCCGCCCCCACCTCGTTCCCTCAACCTCTCTGTCTCCCAGCGACCGGAGGCGAATCCCCCAATTCTGAAATTAGTGGGGAAGCCCTAATCCTAACCATGCGTGGGTTCTCGTTGGTCCCAGGGTACCTGGTGCTGGAGTCGTTCTCGAGCGCTGAGGAGGTCCAGGCGATGAGGGACCGCATGTCCGAGCTCGTCGAGAATTACGACGGCGCTAACTCCAGTGTCTTCTCCACCAAGGATCATGTATGTCCAGATGAGAGGCTAATTATCTCCAACCTGCCCTATTTGTTCAGAGGGTTCCTTCTCTAGAGAAGTAGCTTCCGTTTTCATTCGCTAGATTTGACTTCTAGTCTGACACCCAGTACGATTTGAATTTGTATGTCCTGAATAATACTGTCTCCCTATGCAGCGGCAGTTGAAGGACGACTATTTCTTCAAGAGTGCGGAGAATATATCTTTCTTCTTTGAGGGTATGTGATTTCTGACATCCTGGACCTGTGAGAATGAGTTACTCTTGTGGATTAGGAATCACCAGTCAGTAGTATTTATCATTTATGCTCCTTGAGCTAGGAACTGATAGGTGGTAATTTGGTTGAAAGAAGAAGATACAAGTTACAGACTTACATTGGGTGAACTATGCTGCTAGTTCTGTTCTTGCTTTACATATTGGCTCTTGATGGTGACCTCTCTCTTGTTACTTTGCTGTTTATGTGACCACAGAAAAGGCATTTGGAGACGACGGATGCCTGAGACAGCCAAAGGAACTTTCAATTAATAAAGTTGGACACGGTAAGTATGCCCATGGTGCAATCAAATTCAGAGATAAATCATTTTACATGTTTGTCTCCCAAATTACATGATTGATTGGTTCTTTTGATATAATTTACTGCTTCTGTTGCATGGTCGGAATGTGTTGTCCCATGTTCCATACATAGTCTAATTTGTCTGCTCGGATTATTTAGTATGCGGAAACAACAAGGACATTCCCTGTTCACTAAAACAGCGATAGGATTGAGTGTATCTTGGAAAAAGAAGTTGAATATAATTTGGATGTACGGGTGGTGATAGTTTTAAACACCATCATGTTGCATTTCAGTGGACGGCATTGTCCTTATTTAGAATAATGATATTTGAACTTCAAACTTTTTTTGTGTCTGGTATTCTATTAATCTGGAGTTAAGTCAAAAGTGCATGTGGTCCAGTTTTTTTTTCCAATATAGAGCTAATTTATTTATCGTAGTTGTTATTTTCTAATAAATTTGAGTTATAAGTTCTGCATGCTGTGGGTGACTTATCATGTTTTTATGCTTGCATACTTTGATGATGACTTAATTTCTTCTCTACTGAGATATATAACTTTCACCATGGTGTATTTAATGCAGCATTACATGAACATGATCCCGTGTTCAAAAAGTTTGCTTTTGCGGAGAATGTTTCCAGCCTGTTCTCTTCTTTAGGGTACAGGAGGCCTGCAGTTATTCAATCTATGTACATCTTTAAGGTACCTTTTGAAGACTCTAGTTTTTCGTTTGTATGATATGCATGTTTAATTCTTTATTATTGAGTTCTTTTCTTTTCTTTGCATTTCAGCAACCGGGCATTGGTGGCGAGGTGGTGCCACACCAGGATAATACATTTCTTTATACAGAGCCTCTATCCTGCACAGGATTGTGGCTTGCACTCGAAGATGCTACGATAACCAATGGTTGCCTATGGGCAATTCCTGGTTCACATAAAAGTATGTTATTCTCCCACATTATCTAATGCAAACCTCTCTGTTGCTACCAGATTATCTAACATTTTATCGTTTGCAATGTTCTGCACCAGATGGTCTGCAAAGACGAATGATCAGAGATGAAAATGGTACTCATTTTGATCGTCCCTCCCCACTTTACGATCAAAAAGAGTTTGTACCGCTGGAAGTAAAATCAGGTGACTTTGTTGTTATTCACGGTGATCTTGTACATCAGAGGTGAATTTCTTTCTATACCGCAGCTGCTCCCTCGTTCCAGTTTTTGTTTTTCATATTTTACTGACATGCTTTATCTTTCTTTTACAGCTTTGAGAACCTTTCTCCAGTGTCAAGACATGCACTGAGCTTACATGTAGTTGATATGGAAGGATGTAAATGGTCTAAGGACAACTGGTTAGTTCATAATGTCATGGCAATGGTTCAGTTGCAATTTATATTTTTAGATTTAATTTGCTCAAGAGGGTATCATATAGTTAAACTGTCAGAACT
Organism: Avena sativa; assembly: GCA_916181665.1. Taxonomy (NCBI): domain Eukaryota; kingdom Viridiplantae; phylum Streptophyta; class Magnoliopsida; order Poales; family Poaceae; genus Avena; species Avena sativa. Next base: position 70,732,646 of record OV702292.1, read on the forward strand.
GGACAGACTGCAAAACAACCCAGTTAGTACTGAATGCGGCTAGTACTTGTTTCCTCCTCAAACCAAGCTGCTGATTTTAGACAACCGTAGTTATCTATTGTCGCGGAACAGTTTCGTAGTAACCGAAGACACATTTTGGTTACCCACGAAGAAAAATGAAACATGATATTGTCTATTTGGGAACACTGTCCATTTCACCTGCCAAATAATTAAGCTACACAAGGCAACATTCTCATGTTAGGTTAGTAATATTGCTACTCCCTCTGCCCCGAATCAGATGTCGGTGATTTGTCTAGATTCACACGTATCTATACACTATAACGTGTCTAAATACATACAAATCTGGACAAATCAGTGACATCTAATTCAGGATGGAGGGAGTATTTGTTTAGTTACGTTGGATATACTAGGTTATTCTATTGGTTGTCCAACAAAATAATGCTCTCATCTTAGAATTGGGAGTTTGCGAGCACATATGCAACATCATGGAAAATTGGAATACCTAGTAGGTTTATGCAGACTTGTTGATTCTACTCATGTTTCTTACATGATTTTTATGTCTGTTTGTCAGGATACAGAGGACAACCGCACCTGAACCACTTTATGTATCTTAGTTCAGCCATTTATACTAGTACACTCGTAATAAATGAGAGATCTGGAGCAAGCAGTTCCCATTGATGGTGTCAGCTGCTTATCATCGTTGCAGTATAATTTGGGAACGCTGGACAATTCTGGTTTTCTTTATTGTCTTTCACATGTGAACATTGTGGCAATTCAAACAAAAATAACCCAAACTTATAACAAATTTAAATACTAAACTTTGCACTAAACAAATTCATACCTCTAACCCTTTTCTGCAGCTCCTGCCACGACGGAGCTGCAAACAATTGTGCGGCTCCACGGCCCATGGCGCTGCAAAATGGCCTGCGCACGCCAAAATTCTGTAGCGCCGTAGCGCATGGCGCCGCACAATAGGCTGCAGCGCCGTCGCTCGTGGAGCCGCACAATTGTTTGCAGCTCCGTCGTGGCGGGAGCTGCAGAAAAGGGTTAGATGCTGTGAATATTTTTTCTAGAAAGTTTAGGTTTTAAATTTGTTACAGGTTTGGATTATTTTTGTCTAAATTGCCGAACATTGTAAATACTTGCTACGATGTTGTCATGGTACCTATCAACTGTGCACCAAACGAAGGTAGCTATTACTAGCCCACCTGTCATGTAGTAGATCACTGTTAGTTCAAGCCTGAAAGTGTACTATTCCAGTTTCCTTGTGAATCAGTCTCGGCTGCCCTTTTTTTAGCATCACCTTAAAAACTACACACTCCTACCTTGATCACAATTAATCACACTTCTAGCAAGATTATGCGCTTCCTTATTGGAGATTGCATTAAGATATAGCGAGTTCATACATATTATGTCAAATTCGGACATATACCCGAATTTTGACTGCAGTAGGCTAAGAAAAACTTTTTTTTTTTGAAAACGGTAAATAAAGTAGACGATGCCGACGACAGTACGTTGGCGTTCGGGGTCCCGTCGTCGTCGCTCGGCGGCTGCGGTGGTCGGGAGCTGCCCCGGTAGGCGCTGTGTCAGCGAGCACCGCGTGCAGCCTGACGCTCGGTGAGCGTCTGCTCGTGTAGACGCCGGATGCGCTCAGCCTCCCGCTCGCGCAGGCGTCGGGAACCTGCATCGGTGACACGTTGTTGAGTGACGCCTCCATCTCCATCTTCAAGAAGAACGCATCCTCGTCGATGGGCACCACCTAGACTGTCGGATCCTCCTTCGGCGTGCGCAACTTCGGCCTTGCTAGCCGAAGGTGGCCGCTCGGTGGTGACGGCATGCGACGTTCGTTTATGACGACACCACACGAACGCGTGCGCGGTGGCGCCTCCGCCTCCCGCTTCACCGGCCGGAGTGGTGCCAACGAGCTCGCTCGCGTTGAACCAGACGAGCGCGACACCGAGGCCGACGACCCGCCTGCCATCCTCCTCGGCATCCAACTGCTTGCCCCACGACGCCGGGAAATCGTCGGTGGCGAGCACGGGAGATAGCTCAGGTGCGGGTTGTTCCCCGCACTGATGTGCTCGAGGACAACGGCGAGCGTGTGGCCGGGTGCGCTCCACCACCGTCGCCATCCTGCGGAGTTGTTCCTCGCCGGCGGCAGGCCTGCGCCATCGTAGGCGGCCAACTCTTGCTCCCGTTGGCCGATGAAGTACTGCTCCTAGTACGCGAGGTTCCCAGGGTCCTCGGCGAGCTCGGGGTCCTCCATGCCGCATGCTGGCGATCGCCGCCTGGATCTCCTCGAAGAGCTCGGAGTCCTCCGGTACCGGCGACACGGGCACACCACCCGCGCTGAGCCTCCACGGCGGCGGGCAGCGGAAGTCCGGCGGCGCCAGGTAGCCGGTGTCGTGGAGCAGGCATGCCTCCCATGGTTGCAGGGATCGCCGGCCAAAGTCGTTCGCCGTCGCCTGGGAAGCGCTCCGCCATTGCTGTCGCTGAACTCTTCTTCTCGTCGCCGAAGGTGAACCTCATGGGTTGGGGAATGGGGCTGAGAGTGTGCGCTCTGGAGACGGCGAGAGCGGCCGGCATTTATAGACGAAAGAGAAAAGGGCGGCGAGAGCGGGAAAAGTGGAAATGGCCGGAAGGTCGGCAGGCGGTGGCGCGCCATTACGATGACGCGTGGGAGTCGAGGACAGGCGGCCGTTGCCCGGCGGTCCGTCGCGGGAGCCGAGACGATGAGATGAGGATGACTCGGTTCACACACAGACAGGGCAGGGCCATCACGCGATTTTTTCTTTCCCGCTGATTCCGCTTCATCCGGCGTTCCCAGACGACTCCCGACGCCCCGGATTCGGCTTGGGAACTCCGAATCCGACGAAAACTGGACGTGTGGGAACGTGACTTGGACGAATTTTCGTCATCCGGATGAAAAACGTCTGGGGAGGCCGTCTTGTGAATGCTAGTGGAGATGCTCTAAGGCTAGTCATAGTGCAAGTAGCTTAAGTAGTAACTAAGGGTACAACTCAACAAAGTTGTTTATGTGGCAGTGAGTTAATGCGGAGAAAGATAGATCGAGTAACATATTTAGTTATGTAACATCACAAGTATTAAGATGAAACGAGTCTATAATCTATTAAATGAACATTTACATGACACCACGTACATGTTACTATCCAAAGTTAGTAACATAGAGTAATAACATGTTAGTTTGCACTATCACGAGTCTGAGCACGGCCGACACCGAGTACAGAATTAGTCACATTATGCATATCGATCCGACAGCCGTACAATCCAAAAGGCATCGCCATCACATCAACATTTATATAATCCAAGTGTCTCGCAATCAGGTAAAGTACTCCATGTTGCCTTTCGTCCTGTACACATTTCATATCGGCATGTAGATTGTTCGCCATCGAAACCCACGTAGACTTATACAGTGTAAGATTCCTTCAAACTTATTATACAGTAGTAACGACATTGTGTATAGGTAGGATCGATCTTGTCAACAAAAAGGAAAACGACAGGATCGATTATGACACGTAGGAGATGCACGTGCACATGATCGATTTTTAAGCAAAAACGACACGAACCAAGTAAAATAAGCAGAGTAGTGTTGATCATCTCCATATACAACTTTCCGTGACCTAGTTTCGGCAGGGTACGCATCACAACCATGCATGTGACCTCTCGTCCCGGATCGGAGGGGCCACACAACACACCAAGCAAGCGAAGTGTGTACCACCCACCTACTACCGCGCGCAAGTAGTTGCTTGTCCCCTCGCTATCGATGATCGGTATAGCTCCGCCGTACGCCCAGTGCGCCGCCGCGCGCCGGGGTAATGTGCATGGGGCTAGGGCTTGTGCAGCACCCGGCCGGCGACGACGGCGGCCTCGATGACGACGGTGATGACGTCGATGACCTCGTCGATCATGCACTTGTTCCCCTCGAAGGTGCCCCCGCCCTCCCGCAGCTCCCCCAGGCACTCCAGCAGGCTCTCGTTGCACTGCGTGCTCAGGTAGTCGTCTGAAAAACAAGCGACGGATCTGGTCGAGTCACACGTATATATATTTAGTTGATGGAGCGAGGTGTATGGATCGGCACGTACTCTTTGCCTGGACGCAGTAGTCGTGGCGCATGCAGCAGGCGTCGAGCGGGTCGCAGGGCCGCTCGCCGGGGCAGCCGCTGTAGAGGATGCCGCAGTACTTGCCGTACCGCAGGAACGGCGCCGCTGCGGATCAAGATCGGGCGGAGAACACGCGCGTTATATATGCTTCAGCTTGAGACACACACACGCAATTCAATTACGAATGGGTCGAAGAAGAACACGTACTCGTGCAGTGGTCGGACTCGCACGTGCGGCTGCACTCCTGCTGCTTGCTCTGCGTCGTCAGCGTTCCGGCCGCCGAGAATTAGTGCACGGTCAGCTGAATGAATCGCTAACCAATCGGCAAGTAGAGCGCAGATGTGCACGCGAAATGTACTCGTCTACCTAGTCAGTACTTACCACGCCGTTGCCATCGGCGTCGAGGGACTGGGGGCCGACGTTGAGCGCCGAGGAACGTGGCGCGACGGCGGCGCAGGCGAGGAGCCCGAGCACCGCGAGCAGGCGCAAATGCGGCCGCCCCGCGGAACTGCTTCTGCCGGGCGCCATGTATGCTAGCTCTAAAAGGCTAAAATCCTCCCCTATCTCTCTCTTCTGCCGATGATCGAGACGGCGGCCACCTGCAACTCAACTTATAGTACTGCGCGCCGGCCGTGCAGCCGTTCCTGGCGGGATAAAGATCTAGGGAGAGCGGTGCATTGGCTGGGGCGACGCGGTGAACTCTGGGACTGTAGTTGCGGCTGCAGTAGGCACTGATTTAGAGAGAGAGGAAGGCAGGCATGATGGGGCGCGCGTAGGTTTTGGTTACATCCTGCCCGTGAGCGCGCGGGGCTTGTTGCGTAGCTCACGGGCTGGCAGCAGACAGCGCAGAGGAAGATGCCGTGCATGCACCACGTCGACCCACGGTCGATCGAGACGATCCAGCGCCTTCCGTTCTTTTTCGTTTCCCCCCAAATAATTGGGTCATATGCATGGACTGATCTACTGTAGATATTTAGGCGTGGCTTGATTTTTTAGTGATCGGGGAGAGTACGATTTGCGACTTGCAGTCGCCTCGCCGATCCACTTGGGTGCTAGTACTGTCCCGTGCCCCCATGATCCAATGTCGTTTCTCGCCGGTATCACCTTCGTTTGCCATGTTCGTACTGTTCCTTTGCGCTGGTTCTTATGAGTCGGTCTCCAATCAGACAAAACACAAAAGAAATACAGCCTCCATACTAGTTTGATTCATATGGTTTGTAACTTTGTATCTAGAGATGGAAGTGGAAGGAATGTAAGAGGCACGGAAAATGTCCTCCAAACAATTCTACTATTGGGAAAACATCCACATTCTGAACAAGAACTTGCAATGCATCCTAGAGTAACTCTAACAAGCCATGTAAACAGTCGGGAACTGTGAAATTCCAGCGAGTTTACAGGCCCGCGACAAATGCGTCGCTCTAGCGAAACTTGTAAACACGGCCCGACCCGTACTCACATTTACCGTGGCCCGTTTTGGGCGCGGCTCGGTCGGTACAAATAGCGGCTCATTTCCCCACCGCCGCCATCCTAGCGCCATCGCCACTAGCACAAGCTCCGACTCCGCCGCCACCACCAGATCCGAGCGGTGTCGTACCGTAGCGGTAGGTTTCTAGTGGTGGTGGTGGTGGTGTGTGTGTGTGTGTGTGGGGGGGGGGGGGGGTCCGGGGGCGGCGACGACGACGACGACGACGACGAGGCGCACCGGGCTTTCGTCCGCTCGGAGGGGGCAAAGAAGCGGGCGGCGCTCAAGTGGACGAACCGCGATCTCTCTCCCCCGGCGTCGCTCCGCGCGCACGTGCCGGCAGGGTGGCGCTCCGCGAGGTCACGTGCAAATTCGCCGCCGCCTACTCCCACCATTCGCAGGTATGCATACGCACACGCCGATGAGGGCTCCTCGCGCGGCCTCGCTCCTCCATCCTCCGACTCCTCCGATGAGTGGAGCTCGTCGTCCCCTCCGCGTGCTCGCGTGGTCAGCGCGGCCGACTACGCCAACGACTCCGACGAGGAGCGTATGACGATGGAGATGCTGCTCCGCGAGTCCCAGCTCTCGCGCGAGGTGGTGCTCGTCCTCGAGGATGCCGACCGCCATCGGGCTATCGCGCTCATCGAGGCGCGGTTGGCGAGGGAGCGGGAGGTGGCGCCCGTCGTCAAGCTCGAGCAACCAGACCTGATTGACCTCTCGGACGATTGAGGTTGTCGCCGCCCAAACGCCGCCGCAACCTGCAGCTCCCGCCGTCGAGGAGCTCAATTTTGGTCTAGGTTGCGGCGGTGCCCTCCGTAGTTTAGTTTATTGACGCGCAACTTTTGTACCGCTGCTTCAGTTCTTAATATTTGAATCGTGCAAGAAACTTGATCGAACTCCGCTGTTTTTCGAAGAATTTTGTCTTCGAATGTTCAGTTCGTGTTTGCGGTGTTCGTTGTGCGCTCTCTAAATTTGACCTGTTTAATTCTTTTTCCGTAGCTTGTACTTCGAGTATTCTGTCCGGGTTTTTACATGGCTTGTTAGAGCTGCGCTTGCATTTCTAAATCAGGCATACAGTCGGTCGGTCTCTGCGTCCTATAACTCGACAAAAATACTATAAAATTACAACTAATAGAAAGTCGTATATCTTCTCAATCTTTAGCGGTCAATTTTGACACGTCCACCTAGCAATTTGAACTAAAAACTTGAAACACTAAACAAAGTAATTAAGTTAATTGCTTTGTCATAAACCATCTAGAACCCGATCCTAGTCCTTGCCCATGCTCGGGAACATAGGGCTTGGTAGGAAGCAATGGTTTGTTCAGATGTATCTAGATGTCTCTTTTAGCGTGTACGTTCAGAAAAAATATGAACCTACACGCTAAAAAATCCTAGATACATGTGTTTTAGAAAAAAAATGCTAAAACATCTTATATTTTAAACAAAGAAAGTAATTCTATATATACCTGCAAACTCTCACGAGCCTTTCGTCCGGCGGCGCTTTAATTCCGGCCGTGTTTGGGCCCGGAACTAATGTGAGCATTAGTCCCGATTTTAACGGCTAGGACGTCGCACGGGCACGACCAGCTTTAGTCCCGGGTCAAACGGGACCTCCAACCAGGACTAAAAGGGTTACGGCAGGCCGCGAAAATTGTGCGCGAGGCCCACCTTTAGTCTCGGTCGGCATCTCCAACCGGGACTAAAGGTAGATCTTTAGTCCGGTTTGTCTCCAACCGGGACTAAAGGTGGGTCTCGCGCGCGCAATTTTTGTGGCCGGTGTAATGGCCTAGCATCTATGGCTACAGAAGATGGACTATGTGCATCTGCATTCATGCATAAGAAATCCCGAGGAATTTTTGCGCAAACTAAAAGACTGGAGGGATCAGGGTTTCTTTCACTTTGATAAGTTAGGGTTTAGCTCATTCAGGTGAATGTTATGAATTCTGAGATGACCTCTAGATATTTTGGACTGTTTTGAGTAAGTAATTTCAATTGGTATTTAAATATTTAATTAACTTTTGAAATAATTCAAATTATAAGTATTTAAGAGTTAATTGTTTTAAAGGACCTTTGAGAGAGCATGTTTTCGCGGAAGTATTAATTCCAGTTTTTATATTGATCCTAATAAGGAGCCTAGGTAAGTGTTTTTATGTGGCATTTCTGTCGCACTCAAGATGTCACCTGTCTTGAGTGAATTGACTGCGATTATTGAAGGTGGAAGGTGGGTGAGTGAATAATAGAGAAATCTTACGAAAAAGAAAATGCGAGAACTAAATAACATAAAAATAAAGACGAGAAAGGTGTTGGAGGTTCCCGCAGATGAGAAGTTAGGCATGGAGAGAAATAATTCATGGTAATAGTGAAAGTGCTAGATGAATAAAGTGGAAAAAGTGATTGTGATATTTCTTATTTGTAGGTGAGTAGGCAAGTAACCCATATACCGACTGGAAGTCCTCATGGCCAATTCTTTCTAGTCCCAATGATCCATCTGCATGTTACCACAATAATGATCAACACATTAATTAAGGTCTTTCGATCGGATCAAGGCTTTAATCTTGATGATTCCTTGTTGTCCTCGAGTAATACTAGCTCCTTATTGATATCGGTCGTGTCACTCGGGGATCGCCGATTCGCTAGCATACAAGTCCATACCTATGATATCTCTGGATCATGTTATCTGGACCCTTAAATTGGATAACAAGCATTATGCGAACATAGATATTCATTCTCACAATTTATTAAACGCTACAACAATCACAAATGGATGGAATTAAAGAAGGTATAACACATCTCACCAATACCCTATATTTCCCACGCCTATGGGGATTTACTCAGACATGAGAGAAAGATAAATCAAATGCATAATTGTATTGCATATGGAAATCATCTCAAAGTTATCGTAGCAAGCCACAATACCGTTTGAAGATGAAATCAAATACAAACCAAGATAGATCAAAGTATCAAACCCTAATCTTACAAGTGCCAATCTCTCTATCTCTCTCTAAGTACAAATGGCGATGATGGTGGAGTGAATTGTTTAGAGGATAGAGATCGTCGAAGAATGAGACAGTGTTGTTATCCTTCTCCAGATCTGATCTCTCCCCTTCTGGATGAGTTTGCGGCGGCTGCGTTATGTTTTTCGTCCTCTCCGCTTCACGGAAGTTGCTTGTATTGATATAATGGAGCTGGCGGCGGATAGTACGGGCGAACGGTACCGGCGTACCCCGACCGTACCAGTGACCATTATGCGCTCAGATCGCCTCTAATGAAAGGGGCTCCAATTGGGGATTTACTTCTTTAGGTGTAATTAACCCATAAATGCTATTAGATCTTCCAAAAATGTTCATTGCCTGAAAACCATCACAAGAAACCAAGGATTCGCTAGTTGCGATGTTAACATTAGTGAAAAGGGTAAACTTCAGTGAAATCCGGCAATAAACAAGGGAAAAACAATGATACAAAGTGTTGAAATTTGGAGCTATCAACTTCTCCAAGATTAGATGTTACTCGCCCTCGACTGAAAAAGCTATAATGAATAATAGCAAGAAACTGAATCAAAAGAAAAAACTCACAAGTTCGAGGTTGTATCATATTCCATTGTCTCAAATCCTGCAACCATAAACATGAGCATAATATATCTGAACAATTGCACTTAAGTTCGCTTCCTAACCGCAAGTAACTCGCTAGCTAATAGCTCGTAAACACAAAAGAGACTGTCAAAATTTTAGCTAGGCTTGCGAATCAATTCTTTTCAGCGCTCCTTTTTTGTGAGAGTAAAAAAAATTTAAGCACGAAGGCTTTCAGTCAAAAATAAGGATGCGCAAGTAGATGTCAAAATAAGGATAAATTTAGAGCTTTTCATTAACTCCAACTTCACAAATCATGGCTATCTAACACCCCATCTCTTCCTTGTTTTTCAAGAACTCTAATTTTTCATTTTAGGTGGTGAGGTGATTGATACCAATACTCTCATAAGACTTGAATATTATCAGCTCATATCTTGATTGTAGTTCTCTTTTTGCTCAAGTACTTAGGCCCATGGAACTAAAAAATTTCCCATCTCAGCAATGTTGTCAATGTTTAACCAACTCGTAACCGAAATCTGAGATGAACACTAGATCGTTCGTAGGCCAGAGGAGTTGTTAGTTCCATGAAGTTTGGGTACTCATAATTCTTTTCTCAAATAAAGTATTTATTTTCAGCTGATCTAAACAGGTTTGGCATCTCCCACAACCACCATAAAAAGTTCGTTCCACCAAACAATTCTTTTCAGAGACTATCAACAAGTCAAATGATTAGGATGTGGGGTTGAGTACTACTAAGATTAAGCCCTTAAGACAAAAACATGGCACCAAAGTTGTCAAAAGACACTTTCTCTTGTTCTCAAAAGTTTGGAATTAATCCAAAGGGTTGTTTTTCTAACCGATAATAATTGTCAAAAGTCTAAACCAAAGTAGTGATAATAATCTTTGAGATCAAGTTCTAAAAGATAACGAGCTAAGCGTGGAGTAGAACTCAAGTGCAACCGAATAGACACAATATGTTTTTGAATAAACTTAAAGGAAGAGGGAAAATAGGAACGTGGTACCTCCTCTTGCTTGCTCCTTGCGCTTCGTCTCTATAGCCAAGTCACTAGGAGTGAACAACCTGCAGAAAAATCAACGAGAGCCGAGAGAACTTTGAACAAATCAAGATAAAATCTAGTCTAATATTTTTGGTTTTTTTTATCAATGCAAACTGAAAGTAAACATGCACTAGAATGAAAACAAATAAATTAAAAGAAGAACGGAAATATGAATGCAAAAGATGGGAGGAGTTCAGCCTCCCCAAGCTTAGGCTCTTAGCCTATCTAGAATCAAATGTTGCCGTCATCACTAGGCGGTGACTGCTGATATGGGAAGTTCGGATAGCGGCTTGGAAAGTCGGTCATGAAGAAGGTGAAGTCTTGGGTGAAGTTGACTATGTTGGCGTTCACATCATGAAACGTATTTTCTACATTGTCGATGCGATGCACCACCTGGTCAAAATCACTCCTCGGGACATAGTTGAATCCCGGCCGAGGTGGAGGCATACCTTGTTGTTGGTGCTGATGTAAAATTTGTTGGTGATGATGCTGCTGACCGTAGTCATCCCAGCCTATTGTGTTTCAGTCCTCTCCACCTTGATCCTGCTGTTGTTGGCCAGCGGCTGCGCCCTCCTAGTTGGGATAACCTTCTAGCGGTGCAATCCGCCCTGAGGAGATCAATGCCTGTTGGAATTCTTCCTTATTAAGGACCCAATTATGTTTACCTGGCAAACCAAAAGCTTGGACTAAAGGAAGCAAAACTTGGTGGAGATCACCATTAGGTTCAAAATAAATTTGATAAGCACGGAGGGAGTGTTGGGGTCTATAGACCCCCATGAATTTGGTGCTTGCCATGTGAATGTCATCTAGAATCTTACTGCCAGCCACAACTCTTTCCTGGGGCATGATAAACTTGCTTGCATAGGCAATCTGTGTGATCAAGCCACCACAGTAGATGTCACCTGAGGAAGCCGATCTTTGGCGACAGAAGTGCTGGATGAGCAAAGCATCCAATTTTACCTTGTGCTCCATCTCACGATGCAGAGCCATATGAATTACACTTACTTTGGGGCCTACCATTGCCCCAACATCTCCCTTCCGAAAAATAGAATTCACCAAGAAAGTGGTGAAGTAATGAATAGTAGGATTCTGGATGGTGGCGCTCTTTTTGCGCAAATAATCGGTGTTCCCGTGGACGAAAATCTGCTCCCAAGCATATATTGCCTCTATGTGGACATTATCATTAATATCGAGCTCCCCCTCATAGGAAAACCCGAAATAATCACAAAATTGATAGAAAGATAGGCTATGGGTTTCCCATTGAGCACAAAACTTACAGTCCAATTACGCGCTTGGGACTCAAGGTCATTTTGGAACGATGACAGTGTTGGAGATATGCCCTAGAGGTAATAATAAATGTAGTTATTATTATATATCTTTGTGTTTATGATAAATGTTTACATTCATGCTATAATAGTATTAACAAGGAAACCATTAATACTTGTGTGATTTGTAAACTTAATTTGAAGTCCCTAGTATGGCCTCTATACTTCACTAGCTTGTTGGTTGATTGATGATGTGGTTTCTTTGTCATGAACATTGAGATGTTATCAACAACAAGATCATATCGTTAGGAGAATGATATGGTGGACATACTCCTATAGACAAGCGTAGCATAAAGATCAAGTCATTTCAATAGTTCAATTGCTATATGCTTTCTGATACATAGTAACCTAATTCCTTCGACCATGAGATCATGCATATTGCCTTTACTGGATGGATGCTTTGATGTCATCAAACACCACACCGTAACAGGGTGGCTATAAAAGTGGCATTGGGTGTTCGGAAAGTATTGGTTGAAACACATGGATCAAGAGTGGGATTTGTCCATCCACATGACGGATAGATATTCTCTGGGCCCTCTCGGTGAAATGTCATCCAATTAGCTTGCAAGCATGTGACTTGGTCACAAGGGATCACATATCACGGGAACGAGAAAAGAGTACTTATCAGTAACGAGGTTGAACTAGGTATGCAGAGATACCGACGATCATGACCTCGGATAAGTAACATATCGTGAGACAAAGGGAAATTGGTATCGTATGTAAGTGGTTCATTCGATCGCAAAGTAATCGTAGAAATATGTGGGAGCCATATGAATTTCCAGATTCCTCTATTGGTTATTGTTCGGAGAAGTGTCTCGATCATGTCCGCATAATTCACGAACCGTAGGGAGACACACTTAAGGATTCGACGTTGTTTGAGTAGTTATGGTATTATGAGAAAGAGACCGAATGTTGTTCGGAGTCTCGGATGGGATCCGGGATATCACGAGGTGATCCGGAATGGTCCGGAGAATAAGATTCATATAAGGAAAGTCCCATTTCGGAGTTGGGGAATGGTTCCGGTGTTTTCATCGGGAACATTCTAGAAGGTCCCGGAATGTCCGGCACTCCGGGGGGGAAGGGGTACATGAATGTGTCATTGCAAGATGGAATGATTGCATCATGTACTAAGTGTTCTCGCTGTCCAAAATAAAGGGTTTATTTAATTCCTAAATTGGAAAAGTCAAACGGCTAGTTTGAAAGTCAAACTGCCAGTTTTGGAAAGTGGGAAGAGGAGGAGACCGACTTGGGGAAGGAGTCCCCAAGCCGGCGGCCAGCCCTAGGCCGAGTTGGGGAGGGACTCCCTCCCTCCCCTAGCGCGCCAGCCCTCCCACCTATAAAGGGAGGGGCAGGGCTCCCCTCCCAACACACACAAGTTCCTATCCTCTAAACTAGAAACTAGACCTAGACCCCGGTTTAGAGCTGTTTCGGTTTAGAGCCTTCTAATTGGTTTAGAGCCCTCTAATTGGTGTGTCTAATTACTAGACCACTAATAGCCTCTCTCATAAGCTCCACCATACTCGCACCGGCTTAAGGCGAAGCCCTGCGGGATCTCCCCTCTACCTCCGGTACCACGCCGTTGTGCTGCCGGAATCGCGAGGAGAGTGCTACAACCTCCGCTGCCTGCTGGAACAAGGGAGAGGAAGGTCTTCGTCGAGTACCGAACGTGTGACCGACTGCGGGAGCGCTGCGGGAACGCGGCGCCGGAAGGATCGTCTACGCGATCTTGAGATCGGAAAGAGTACGACTACATCACCCACGAGAATCTGCTCTCGTTAAACACTTTGGAATCTTCGAGGGTGAGTTATTCCATCGACTCGTTGCTACAATCTAGTAGATAGATCTTGGCTTGTTTGTTTGTATGCGATAGAAAATTTTTGTTTTCCATGCTACGAACCCCTACAGTGGTATCAGAGCCGTGTCTATATGTAGATCTGTTGCACGAGTAGAACACAATGGTCATTGTGGGCGTTGATGCTTTTATTGTAGATTGCTTTTTGTGTACTTTGCATCTTGCGGTATGTTGGGATGAAGCGGCCCGGGCTAACCTTACATGACATCGTTCATGAGACTTGCTCCACGCTTGACATGCAACTCGTTTTGCATAAGTGGCTTTGCGGGTGCCTGTTTCTCCTAGCATAGTAAAGATCCAATTTACAACGGGTGATCAACAATGCTAGTATCAATGTTGTGGTTCTTGTTCGTAAGTTAGAACGACACTTATGGAAAGCCCCAAACCACGTAAAATATGCAAAGAAAGTAGAAGCGTCTAACTTTGTTTTGCAGGGGTGTGCAGTGATGTGATATGGCCATGATTGTGATTATATTTGATGTATGCAATGATCCTTATTGTAAGTTGGCAACCGGCAGGAGCCATATGGTTGTCTTTAATTTCTGTTAAGGCCTGCGTGTCTATTCAAAATAGTTGTAATAGTTGAAGTTGGCGGACGACAACCATGAAGAAGCGTCATTGACCTTGATGCTATGCCGGTGATGATGGAGATCATGTTCGTGCTTGAAGATGGAGATCGGAAGCACAAAGAAGAAAGGCCATATCATATCACATATTATGAATTGCATGTGATGTTAATCCTTTATGCATCTTGTATTGCTTAGTAGACGACGGTAGCATTATAAGATGATCCCTCATGCACATAAATTTCAAGTTCTAAAAGTGTTCACCCTTAGTATGCACCGTTGCCAAAGCTTGCTGCTTCGAAGCACCACGTGATGATCGGGTGTCTTTGATTCCGCGGGTGACTACAACGTAAGCAAGCCAGATTTGCTTATGCGGAAGCTAAGGTTTGATCTTGACGAGCCTAGCATGTACAGACATGGCCTCAGGAACACGGATCGCCGAAAGGCAAAGCATGAATCATATAGTAGATATGATGAACATGATGATTGTTCGCCATTAAAACTATATCAGCTCTCGTGATGATCGGTGTTGATGTAGTGGATTTGGTTCGTGTGATCACTAAAACAATGTGAGGGATGTTGTTTTGAGTGGGAGTTCACCTAGTTTAATTTCATTAATTAATTTGAACTCAATTTGTCATAAACTTAGTCTAAACTATTGCAAATATGTTGTAGATCAATGGCAGCCCCTACCATCAATTTTAATGCGTTCCTAGAGAAAGAAAAGTTGAAAAACAATGGAAGCAACTTCGCGGATTGGTTCCGCAATTTGAGGATTGTCCTCACAGCTGGTAATTTGACCTATGTGCTGGATGCACCGCTAGGTGACCCACCTGCAGCTGATGCTACCGATGAAGTAAAGAATGTTTACCTCGCTCGGAAGAATCAGTACTCCATAGTTCAGTGTGCTATCTTGTATGGTTTAGAATCGGAGCTTCAGAAAAGGTTTGAAGAGTCAGATCCATATGATATTGTCGAGGATCTCAAATTAATCTTTGAGACTCATGCGGCAATTGAAAGTTATGAAGCTTCTGAAAAGTTCTTTAACTGCAAGATGGAAGAGGGTAGCTCCGTCAGTGAGCATGTGCTTAAAATGTCTGGGCACGCAAATAAACTTCAAAGTTTGGGTATAGTGATTCCTAATACTTTGGGAGTTTACCGCATCCTCCAATCACTACCACCAAGTTACAAGAACTTTGTGATGAACTACAACATGCAGAACATGAACAAAGAGTTGCCAGAACTATTTGCTATGTTAAAATCTGCAGAAGTGGAGATCAAGAAAGAGCACCAAGTGTTGATGGTCAATAAGACCACCAAATTCAAGAAAGGCAAGTCTAAGCAGAAGGGACACTTCAAGAAGGGTGGTAAGAAAGTTACCACGCCGACGAAGAGGACCAAGGCTGGACCCAAGCCTGATACTGAGTGCTTTTACTGCAAGGGAGAAGGTCACTGGAAGCGGAATTGCCCAAGGTACTTGGCGGATTTGAAGAACGGCAACATCAAGAAGAAAGGTATATCTGATATACATGTTATTGATGTGTATCTCACTAGTACTCGTAGTAGTGCCTGGGTATTTGATACTGGTTCGGTTGCTCATATTTGTAACTCGAAACAGGAGCTGCAGAATAAACGGAAGCTAGTGAAGAACGAGGTGACGATGCGCGTGGGAAACGGATCAAAGGTTGATGTGATCGCGGTCGGCACACTACCTCTTCATCTACCATCGGGATTAGTTTTATACTTAAATAATTGTTATTTGGTGCCTGCGTTGAGCATGAACATTATATCGGGATCTTGTTTATTGCGAGACGGTTACTTGTTTAAATCCGAGAATAATGGTTGTTCGATTTATATGAGTAATATGTTTTATGCACATGCACCTTTGATAGATGGTCTATTCATATTGAATCTCGATAGTAGAAATACACATATTAATAACATTGAGGCTAAACGTTTGAAATCAAGCGATAATTTGACCTATATGTGGCACTGTCGTCTTGGTCACATTGGAGTGAAGCGTATGAAGAAACTCCATTCCGATGGACTTCTTGAATCACTTGATTTTGAATCACTTGAAAGATGCGAAGCATGTCTGATGGGTAAAATGACTAAGACTCCATTTTCTGGTATGATGGAGCGAGCTACAGACTTATTGGAAATCATACATACCGATGTGTGTGGTCCAATGAGTGTAGCATCGCGCAGTGGTTATCGTTATGTTCTTACCTTCACGGATGACTTGAGTAGATATGGGTATATCTATTTTATGAAACATAAGTCCGAAACTTTCGAGAAGTTTAAGGAGTTTCAAAGTGAGGTAGAGAATCAACGTAACAAGAAGATTAAATTTCTACGATCTGATCGTGGAGGTGAATATCTAAGTTACGAGTTTGGCGAGCATTTGAAGAAATGTGGAATACTTTCGCAGTTGACACCGCCGGGAACACCACAGCGTAATGGTGTGTCTGAACGTCGTAATCGAACTCTCTTAGATATGGTTCGTTCTATGATGTCACTTACAGATTTGCCACTATCATTTTGGGGTTATGCATTAGAAACAGCCGCATTCACTTTAAATAGGGCACCGTCTAAATCCGTTGAAACGACACCGTATGAATTATGGTTTGGGAAGAAACCTAAATTGTCGTTCCTTAAAGTTTGGGGATGCGAAGCCTATGTAAAGAAGTTACAGCCGGACAAGCTTGAACCCAAAGCGGAAAAATGCGTCTTCATAGGATACCCGAAGGAAACTGTTGGGTATACCTTCTATCATAGATCCGAAGGCAAAATCTTCGTTGCTAAGAATGGATCCTTTCTAGAGAAGGAATTTCTCTCGAAAGAAGTGACTGGAAGGAAAGTAGAACTCGACGAGGTTGTCGAACCTTCTCTCGAAATTGCGAGTAGCGCAGCACCGGAAGAAGTTCCTGTGGTGCCTGCACCAATAAGAGAGGAAGCTAATGATGGTGATCATGAAACTTCGGTTGAAGTTACTACAGAGCCTCGGAGGTCAACGAGAACTCGTACCACTCCAGATTGGTATGATTCCGTTATGAATGTCATGTTGGTGGACAACACCGATAACCCCGAGACATATGAGGAAGCGATGATGAGCCCAGATTCCAATAAATGGCAAGAAGCCATGAAATCCGAGATTGGATCCATGTACGAAAACCAAGTATGGACTTTGGTGGACTTACCGGATGGCCGGAAGGCTGTCGAGAACAAATGGATTTTCAAGAAGAAAACAGATGCTGATGGTAATGTTACTGTCTATAAAGCTCGACTTGTCGCAAAAGGGTTTCGACAAATTCAAGGAGTTGACTACGATGAGACTTTCTCACCGGTAGCGAAGCTAAAGTCTGTGAGGATTATGTTAGCAATCGCTGCATATTATGATTATGAGATATGGCAGATGGATGTCAAAACAGCATTCCTCAATGGAGACATTGATGAAGAGTTGTATATGATACAACCCAAAGGTTTTGTCGATCCTAAAGATGCTAACAAGGTATGCAAGCTTCAACGGTCCATCTATGGATTGAAGCAAGCATCCCGAAGTTGGAATCAACGTTTTGATAAGGTAATCAAAAGTTTTGGTTTTATACAAACTTATGGAGAAGCTTGTATTTACAAGAAAGTGAGTGGGAGCTCTGTAGCATTCTTAATACTGTATGTGGATGACATATTGTTGATTGGGAATGATGTAGACCTTCTTAATAGTGTCAAGGAATATTTGAATAATAGTTTTTCAATGAAGGATCTTGGCGAAGCAGCTTACATATTAGGCATAAAGATTTATAGAGATAGATCGAAACGCCAAATATCATTGTCACAAAGTACATATTTGGACAAAGTTCTAAAGAGGTTTGGAATGGAAGATAGCAAGAAAGGGTTCTTGCCCATGTTGCCCAATACGACCTTGAGTAAAACTCAAAGTCCGACATCGGCAGAAGATAGAGAAAAGATGAGTAAGACTCCCTATGCCTCAGCCATAGGATCTCTAATGTATGCCATGCTATGTACTAGACCCGACATCGCATATGCTGTTAGTCTAACTAGCAGATATCAAAGTGATCCAGGAGTGGATCATTGGACAGCGGTCAAAAACATCCTTAAGTACTTGAGAAGAACTAAGGATATGGTTCTTTCTTATGGAGGTGATGAACAGCTCGTTGTTAATGGTTACACCGATGCTAGTTGGAACACCGATCCGGATGATTCTAAATCACAATCTGGATACGTATTTATTTTGAATGGTGCAGCAGTTAGCTGGAGGAGTGCAAAGCAAAGCGTTGTGGCGAGATCTTCAACTGAATCGGAATACATGGCTGCTTCGGAGGCTTCACAAGAAGCGATATGGATGAAAGAGTTCATTACAGAGCTGGGTGTGGTTCCAAGTGCGCTGGACCCAATGTCTATCTACTGTGATAACATGGGCGCCATAGCCAATGCGCAAGAACCAAGGTCACACAAGAAGCTGAAGCATATCAAGCTGCGTTTCCACGCTATTCGAGAACATATCCAGGATGGGGATATAAAGATTTGCAAAGTACACACAGATCTGAATGTGGCGGATCCGTTGACTAAACCTCTCCCGAGGGCAAAACATGACCAACACCAAACTGCCATGGGTGTTCGGTATATTACCATGTAATCTAGATTAGATGACTCTAGTGCAAGTGGGAGACTGTTGGAGATATGCCCTAGAGGTAATAATAAATGTAGTTATTATTATATATCTTTGTGTTTATGATAAATGTTTACATTCATGCTATAATAGTATTAACAAGGAAACCATTAATACTTGTGTGATTTGTAAACTTAATTTGAAGTCCCTAGTATGGCCTCTATACTTCACTAGCTTGTTGGTTGATTGATGATGTGGTTTCTTTGTCATGAACATTGAGATGTTATCAACAACAAGATCATATCGTTAGGAGAATGATATGGTGGACATACTCCTATAGACAAGCGTAGCATAAAGATCAAGTCATTTCAATAGTTCAATTGCTATATGCTTTCTGATACATAGTAACCTAATTCCTTCGACCATGAGATCATGCATATTGCCTTTACTGGATGGATGCTTTGATGTCATCAAACACCACACCGTAACAGGGTGGCTATAAAAGTGGCATTGGGTGTTCGGAAAGTATTGGTTGAAACACATGGATCAAGAGTGGGATTTGTCCATCCACATGACGGATAGATATTCTCTGGGCCCTCTCGGTGAAATGTCATCCAATTAGCTTGCAAGCATGTGACTTGGTCACAAGGGATCACATATCACGGGAACGAGAAAAGAGTACTTATCAGTAACGAGGTTGAACTAGGTATGCAGAGATACCGACGATCATGACCTCGGATAAGTAACATATCGTGAGACAAAGGGAAATTGGTATCGTATGTAAGTGGTTCATTCGATCGCAAAGTAATCGTAGAAATATGTGGGAGCCATATGAATTTCCAGATTCCTCTATTGGTTATTGTTCGGAGAAGTGTCTCGATCATGTCCGCATAATTCACGAACCGTAGGGAGACACACTTAAGGATTCGACGTTGTTTGAGTAGTTATGGTATTATGAGAAAGAGACCGAATGTTGTTCGGAGTCTCGGATGGGATCCGGGATATCACGAGGTGATCCGGAATGGTCCGGAGAATAAGATTCATATAAGGAAAGTCCCATTTCGGAGTTGGGGAATGGTTCCGGTGTTTTCATCGGGAACATTCTAGAAGGTCCCGGAATGTCCGGCACTCCGGGGGGGAAGGGGTACATGAATGTGTCATTGCAAGATGGAATGATTGCATCATGTACTAAGTGTTCTCGCTGTCCAAAATAAAGGGTTTATTTAATTCCTAAATTGGAAAAGTCAAACGGCTAGTTTGAAAGTCAAACTGCCAGTTTTGGAAAGTGGGAAGAGGAGGAGACCGACTTGGGGAAGGAGTCCCCAAGCCGGCGGCCAGCCCTAGGCCGAGTTGGGGAGGGACTCCCTCCCTCCCCTAGCGCGCCAGCCCTCCCACCTATAAAGGGAGGGGCAGGGCTCCCCTCCCAACACACACAAGTTCCTATCCTCTAAACTAGAAACTAGACCTAGACCCCGGTTTAGAGCTGTTTCGGTTTAGAGCCTTCTAATTGGTTTAGAGCCCTCTAATTGGTGTGTCTAATTACTAGACCACTAATAGCCTCTCTCATAAGCTCCACCATACTCGCACCGGCTTAAGGCGAAGCCCTGCGGGATCTCCCCTCTACCTCCGGTACCACGCCGTTGTGCTGCCGGAATCGCGAGGAGAGTGCTACAACCTCCGCTGCCTGCTGGAACAAGGGAGAGGAAGGTCTTCGTCGAGTACCGAACGTGTGACCGACTGCGGGAGCGCTGCGGGAACGCGGCGCCGGAAGGATCGTCTACGCGATCTTGAGATCGGAAAGAGTACGACTACATCACCCACGAGAATCTGCTCTCGTTAAACACTTTGGAATCTTCGAGGGTGAGTTATTCCATCGACTCGTTGCTACAATCTAGTAGATAGATCTTGGCTTGTTTGTTTGTATGCGATAGAAAATTTTTGTTTTCCATGCTACGAACCCCTACAGACAGGAACTCGTGAGTGGCGAGCTGGTAGGTGTTAGTGGAGAGGTAGGAGAAAGGGACCATGCCAGCTTGCACGGTCATCTGGTCGAAGTCCTCCAACATACCTTGGTGGGAGAGAAACTCATGGCTTACCCACTTAGTGGGTAAAACATTGCGTTGGCTCACCCTCTCATAGTCCTTGCTCATGGCAGCTCTCAAGATGTCTACCTCCGAACGCCTCTTCTTCAAACCGGGCGGCCTAGTGGAACCTGAGGCACCTGCCGTTCCAAAGCTCTTGCCCAAGAAGAAAATCCTCCCAATGTTATGCATTGTGCTGCGAATTTATTTACGCTTCATCGGTGATCCACACGTATGTTTTTTTACGCTTCTATCTTACATGAATTTATTGATTGACCACATTCACACCATTATTGTAGGTTGTCAAGGAAGGAAAGTAACAAGACCACCACTGGTTGGCTCCATGGGGTTGGGGTCTATGTTGCAGAGTGGGACACCACGACAACACCGGTTTGGGATCCGGATGCCTAGTTTGACATGGAAGAGATCAACAACTATTTGTAGAGCTATCTGAACGCCACACGTTTACGCATCGTGCAACACTCTCACCCGGAGGATATGCCAGACGTGGCAGCATGTATACATTATCTTTATCTGACATAGGTATGATTACTCGGGTCCCTATGATTTGCTACCAAGAGCCTACGGAAAGGATTACAGCCCATGAAGAGTCAAGATGAAGATCCAAAGGAGTAACCTACAAAGATTATAGTTGTATTAGGAAATGGGAACAAAGACCAACATCGAGTTGGTGTTGTAATCATATAACCTATCCGCATACAGCTTTGAGACCCGACCTATTGTATATAGGGCAGGAGAAGCCTAGGAAAAGTATCGAACAATCCCCAAGAAATTTGTAATAGAGCGATTCTTACAATATTCAGGTGTCTTTGATTCCATTGTTTCCTGACTTCCGACGAAATCCCCAGCGTTCTCTTTTCCGCAAAACCCAAGTCCTTCTTCATGGACATTGCCGAAAGCACTCCTCGTCAATTGGTGCTGTCTGTGGGAAGCTTGAACGCTGGAACCATGGATTCGGTGGAATTCTCTCTTCCAAGCAGTGACCCAACAAAAGCAGATCCACGCCCGCCCACCCCTGTGATAGTACCCACCGGATTCAACGGCGGATCCGATCTGATCATCGGAAGCTTCCACTTCCAAGTAGAAGACCCCCAAGTGTTACACCCTTTGGTCCTGATAACATCAGAACCGTCGGTGGAACAAACTATGCTTACGGCGGTTCCAGCATCGTCTATGGGGTCCTCCATAGAGGTCACGGTGAAAATCGAAACACCCAACGAAAACAAGCAAGATGAGACGGATCTGGGGGACCTTGACGGTCTTTACGACAATCTCTCCTTCGGATCAGACTCCCCACTAAATCCACCACACGGAGCAAGCCCAGCAAACTCCGAACCCGAGGAAAGCAGTGAAAGGATCGACTTTGGAATAAGAATGGAAGAAATCTACCCAGAGCAGACATCTATGGACTTCACTGATCCACCCGACAGTGTCTCCCCAATTCGGATGACGACACCACAAGTCCATATATTACCCAGCACCAAGTATCCGTGATCATAGGCGACCCAGCAAGACTCCAACGGTAATCCTATTTTTAACCCTGATGATATCCTATCAAGCGACAATGCAGGAAACCACGGAAACAAAGGAGATCGCGGAAACGGGGAAGACCCAGCAAACAACCGCGTGACCTAGGAGGTGGAGAGTCACGCGGAGGCGAGAGGCAAACTCTCCGGCTGCCAGCCGGAGCATGGGAAAAAGCAAGAGCAGCAATTTCAAAGATCTACTAGCATACCAATATTTGCTCCATAAAAAAAGAGACCTGCTAAGGATGAAGAGGCATCTCGATGAAAGAAAAAGACTTGCCGATGAATCCAGCCTACGACAGGTCCAACTAAGTTCTACCCAAGGATCAGGGAGCGTTACAGGAGGAGCACCGCCAAGAAGGGGAACATCTCGAATATAGAACATCCCTAAAGCAGAATGAAGTGAACTGATCCGAGATCTGGATCTGTCTTTCATGTCAATAGATCAAGCAGGAAATATCAAGGCAAAAATGGCTCAAGCAGCAATTGTAGCCGCATAAACATACCTGATCACAACTCAACCTGCACCTGACGATCCTTGTGCAGTCCTCCACCGCTCCGCCCTGATGAACCTCGGCATGGTGGGAGCATTTCTCGCGCAGGCAGAACACGGAACCATACGGCAACCCGACAGATCTCTGCGACATCGCCACATCGGGTCCACTTCTCGGGATCAGAGCCGCGGAATGATGCAAGAAACGATATTACACAGGGAAGGATCTATCGATCCAGGGAAGAGCGTAGCAGCCGAAGATATTATGGCGGTGAAAGCGAAGAGCAAGAACTATGCGGAGCCAGTTGCCTTACCCGACGGGTTTGCAAGACTCTAGTACCAAAATATTTCAAACTACCTCACGATCGTCAGAAATATGACGGCCTCCAAGAGCCCAAAGCCTGGTTGACAGATTATCTGGCCATAGTTAAACTAGAAGGTGGCTCCAAGGCTACCGTAATGCAAAGCTTGCAACTGCATTTAACCGGCGTGGCTCGCTCTTGGTTAAGACAATTACCCGAAGACTCTATCAGTAGCTGGAACGACCTGGAGGACAAGTTTATCCGAAATTTCAATTCCACCTTCAAGCGACCCGCATCTCTAGAACAATTACGAGCCTGTAAACAAAAGCCAAGAGAATCAATATGAGCTTTCGTTCAGCAGTGGAGCATTATCAAAAACTCGGCCGAAACGATATTCGATGAAAGAGAAATTGACGCTTTCAACGATGGACTTCATCGACAAGAGTTCATTGAAGAACTGGGACGAAGCAAACCAAAGACGATTTCGCAGCTGATGGAAATAGCCAACCGTTGGGCCGATGGAGAAGATGCATTACACAAAAAAAGAGCGCGCTCACCCGAAGAAGACAGGGAGCAGCCCAACAACGACAGAAGGCGACAAAACGACGATGGGTATAGCACATGAAATTATGTTGCAGCCAGTTTTTCTGGAAAGGACAACCTACGAAGCAATGACTACAATAACGGGTACCGCAGTAGCACAGACAATGCTGGAGGAAGCCAGCCACAACAACGGTACCAGCCAACAAATCGAGACCCACCTTGTCAGCAGGACAAATGTTGGAAGGACCATGCAATATGCACTTCTACGTAGACTCAACAGGGAAAAGGCGATCCAATCACCTCCTAAAGGACTGCTGAACATTCTTAAAAATGCAAGAGCTATGCAATGCAAGGGCAACCGAAGCAGCAAACCGAGGCTACGCCGCTGCACCTGGCGCTTTCACTATCGGTGCACGACCACCACCGGGGCATCCGCCAGTGGGATAACCGCAAAACACAACAAACCAAGAAGATGAGTACCCCAGGTCAAAAGGAGCTATGTCGATGATCCAGAAGGGGCGACCATCCAATAGAACACATAAGCTGATCACTAGACAAGTAAACATGGCGGAAATAGTGTCACCCCCTACACCGGAGTATCTTCATTGGTCAGAACAAGAAATAACCTTCAAATGAGCTGACCATCCACTTTGGGTCCCACGACCTGGTCAATCAGTGCTAATAGTGGAGGCATAAATTGGTGGGTTCGACATGGGCAAAGTTTGCTTGGATGCAGGATGCAGCATTAACCTCATCTACGCTAAAACTCTATGGGCAATGAATTGGTCCCTGACGAATCTAGCACCGACAGATACAACTTTCCACGGAATAGTCCTAGGCAAAGCCGAACCTCCTCTAGGCAAAGTATACCTCGACGTACTCTTCGGGTCAAGAAGCAACTTTAGGCGCGAAAAACTGGAGTTTGAAGTCATGGATTGGCCATCACAGTACCACGCGATCCTAGGACGACTAGCTTTCGCTCGATACATGGCAGTACACCACTACGCATACCTAGTACTGAAAATGCCAGCACCCAATGGGGTCATAACAGTAAAAGGAAGCTTCAGCCGCTCGGACAGCTGCGATCACGAATTCAACAAAATATCAGAATCCTTCAGGATGGAGACGCAATTTGGCTAGCTGAAAATAGTGTATGAAGAACTACTACATGAAAAATGCAGCGAGCAAAATCCAGAAAATCAGGAGCACCTCGCACCCACAAAAGCTACCTATTCGGCCTCCACCTTCGATCCTGCGTAGGAACACACACTCGTTAGTTCTCCCAATTACAAGCAACCCGGAAAATCAACTACTTTTCTCTCTGGTTCGCCATACAGACACGGCGCCTCCAGTCGAAAAATTACACTTATTGCAAAGAAGCATGATGGAACACCTCAAGACAGAAGCCGTAGCTTTTAGACAAATTAGTTACTCTTAAATCCAATAATGCCAATGGCCAGGCGATTACGCCCATGCAATATATCCATTTATACTCATCAATGAATACAGGAAGTACTTCTCGGCATAAAAATTTCTAAAGGCACATACAGGCAGTTATGCAAAGAGACATCAGTTCTTCGGGTCCTCAACAAAATTATACAATATACAATCAAAATCTCGTATAAAGCATACGACCTTTTTGACAAGTATAAAAAGATCTATACAATATTAGTACAAAAGCTACACAATAGAGGCAGAAACAGTCAGATAGCAAAGTTCATAAAAAACTCCTCATCTGCCTCTAGGCACCTTTGAACAATTCTAATTGCAAGTATACAGGCAACAGTATAATGAGGCGCCATGTTGATAAGAACACCATCGGTCGAGGCGACGTAACGTAACGCTCAACGTAGGACCCGCCCAACATGGTCCCACATGTCAGCATGTAACGGTCAAACCTTTAACCTGACGGTATCCACCCGTACAAGCGCATGTGAGGGTTTTAGAATGGTGGGAGGGGAAAAGTAAGGAAAAACTAAGTGGCTGGGGAAAACTGAGTACAACTAACGAACCAGGGGCACGAAAATAGAAATCCTTATAAATAATGGCCAGGGATCTGTGACAACACTCGACAAACTGCTCCACCTCGAATACACGGTCCTAAAGAAAGGCCACATCGTAAGCGCGGCGATGACCAATCCAGAAATCCGTCCTGGAATTTGAGAAGTAGACACAAGAGCTTGCATTCAGTTGCACAAATGTTGGATTTCTTCCCTCTCGCACAATCGAATGCCTATAAAGAAAAAGAAAAGGATAGAAAAATTGGCATCCCACAAAAAGAGGAATGACAGGAAGCAAAAATTTAAGGACTTACACAACATCTTTCACTTGCCCTAGAAATCTCATCCAAGAAATACGCCTCACGATCAAGGGCTTGATGCATCTTCAGTTGGGCAACATCCACCATTGATTGAACAACCCGCAGTTTTCCTTCGAGTTTCTTCACCTGTTCAATTTTTTCAGCATATAAAGGCCGGTCTACTGTACGCACAATGGCAGTTTCAATTGCACCCATTCCAGAGGAGGATGGAGTCATATCTGACGTCTACACTTGCGTAGGAGGAGCAGCCGAATCATTCAAAATATGGCAAGACACATAAAAAAAGATACACGGTCCTGAAGAAAGGCCATAGCGTAAGCGTGACGATGATCAATCCAGAAATCCGTCCCAGAATTTTGAGAAGTAGACACAAGAGCTTGCATTCGGTTGCACAAACGTTGGGTTTCTTCCCTCTCGCACAATCGAATGCCTACAAAGAAAAAGAAAAGGACAGAAAAATTGGCATCCCGCAAAAGAGGAATGATAGGAAGCAAAAATTTAAGGACTTACACAACATCTTTCACTTGCCCTGGAAATCTCATCCAAGAAATACGCCTCACGATCAAGGGCCTGATGCATCTTCAGTTGGGCAACGTCCACCAGTTATTGAACAACCCGTAGTTTTCCTTTGAGTTTCTTCACCTGTTCAATTTTTTTAGCATATAAAGGCCGGTTTATTGTACGCACAATGGCAGTTTCAATTGCACCCATTATAGAGGAGGATGGAGTCATATCCGACATCTGCTCTTGCGTAGGAGGAGCAGCTGAATCATTCGAAATATGGCTAAGACACATAAAAAAAGATAGAAAACCTTTAGCAAAGGAAAGAGCCACTCATATACATATATACAAAAACACCCTTCTCATCAAAAGGAGGCATTCCAGCAACATGATAAGTTAAATAGTCATTACAACGGTAGCAGAAGAAATGCGTTAAACTACAAAACAAGGCTACAGAGATGATTTCTCCAAAGACAAGGTTGTGCTGGCATAAGGAGCACTAGCTATGGTAGGGGCAGCAGCCGAAGAAGGAATAGCAACCGAAGAAGGAGCACCAGCCGAAGAAGGGGCAGTTGATCCCTTTGGATCTGACTTTATACCCATAAGCAACCGAGAAAATTTCTTGTCCCTCTTAACAAAAGGCCTCAAATCAACTAGCTAGCCTTTGGAGTTAACTGGGACAGAGGAGCTAACCTTCTCCCAGTCGATCTTCTCTCCATGCGCCATCGCCAACGCCATTGAAGTTTTTGCACCACTTTTCAACTGAGTCACGTTGTATCCAACAAGAGGACTCGGGTCGGTGCCGAAAATAGTGACAAGATCGTTCAGGTCAGCATGTACTTCCTTCGAAGGGAAAACTTAGGCATGCAAACCCTTGAAGGCGCGGTGTGATCGGACAAGGAGGTTGCGCACACAGACACTATTAGCCTCCAAGGTGCTAAGAGCATCCGATAAGGTGTCAACCTTCTTGTCTTCATCAAGCAGCAAATTTTGGCCTGATGGCTCTACACACACCAAAAAGGGGGATGATCAGAATACAAAAACAATGAGGACTGAAATGAAACCCCCCTTGCTAAAACAAATACTTACGAGTTAAGGAAGCGTTGAGGGTCTCCAAGCATTTCCAAAGATTTTCATCTCGGGTGGCAGTTTGCTTGGCCTTTTCTTCGGCATTAGCACTAGCTTTCTATTTAGCCTCGACCAAAGCTTGTTCAGCGACCTGAAGTTTTTCTTCCATATCGTCAGCATGTTTCAACACCTCATCCCGAATGACCTCGGACTCCTTGGCAGTGGCTAAAAGAATCAGAAAGTAATGCAAAAAGTTAGAAAAATGAGAGGAAGCGCAGAAATTGCAAAATAGATAACAATATACCTTTCAGACCTTCAGCTTCATTATGCATCTTGATGAAGTGAGCGGCCATATCAACCATCTCACGCATCACATGCTGCAAAGAAGGACATTAGGAAAGGCAAATAAAGGAGGATTAATGGTGAAATTAAAAATCACAGATGCACTTACGTCCTGCATATCCACCTCGATAGGGCTCTGGATATCACCACGCCTTTTCCAGCCGATTTTCTTCTTTTCGGTGCCGGGGGCTTCGACAAAGCGGCAACATCCTTCTGGATAATTGGATCCGCAAAAGACGCGAGCAAATCTTTTGGCTCCTTGGTAGAAGGAGCAACAAAAGTGCGAAGAGGAGACATAGGAGGGTCTTTCACATCATCACCACTACAAGAGCAAAGACAAAGAATAAGGAAGCATCAGCAACTAAATTATCCCACAAAACAGAAAATAGAAATTAAGTACTTATGAAGATACGTCCTACGCAAAGCAGAATAGATTCTTCTGGGAAGGAGCCGACAATAATGGTACGGCACCCGAAGGTTTCGAGGCCGTAGAATCATCTGAGTATTCAGTGGTTTCCGCGACGTCCAGACGTTTCTGTTTTTTGCCAACAGGTGCAACACGGAAATCCTCAGAACAAGCTGACGGAAGTGACGACGTCCTTGTAGATGTCTCTATCTCCTCAATAGCGGCAGTCCTAGTCAAAGGAAGATCGTCAGAAGCGGAAGGATTGGTGGGAAGCTGACCGCTTTCAGGCAGAGGGGAAAGGCAAGATAAATGATCATGATCCTGCATAAACAAGAAAGCCAGCAATCACAAAGGGGAACAATTACAAAAGTTAGATAAGCAAGGAGCAAAAGGAAAAAGGAGTTTACCTCCGGAAGACAATTCTTCTTGCCAAAGGGCTCAACACGACAATCCGAAGGAACCACACTTTTTGCTGTAAGGGTCGTGAAATTACAAACCCTTTTCTCATAAACCTTGAGAGACAGATCATCGCGAGAAATTCTCATGCCCACATACCAAAAAGATGGGCCTGGAGGGGTTGCACACGGATCCACAAGAAGTATGCTAAAATCTGAAGACCCAACAGTTCCTTGCCAACTTCATGCTACAACTTTGAAATACGGTCAAGAAAAGGTTGGATCTCCTCCATTTCTTCGGCAGTAGGATGCTCATCCCAGGAGTCAAGCTTACGACAAGTTTTCTTCGGGTCAAAGGGGGCTAACCCGAAAGACTGACCCTCAACAGATTGATCCTTGATGTAAAACCATTTGTTTTCCCATCCTTGGACGGAATCAGCAGGCTTAAAATCAAAGTAATATACATCAGAGCAAATAGAGAAAATGGCGCCACCTACGTCATGGACAATGGTGTCGGTGGCGTTGCGACGAACATAAAAGAAATACTTCCACAGGCTCCAATGGGGATGAATCCCGAGGAAGCATTCACAAAGAGTGACAAAACAAGCAACATGGAGAATAGAGTTCGGCGTGAGCTGGTACAGTTGCACGCCATAGACAAAAAGGAGGCCACAAAGAAATTCGTGGATAGGAAGAGAAAGGACGCGAAAAAGAAAGGAGAGGAACATTACCCTCCAGCCCAATTTGGGGATTGGAGCAGCTTCGTCCCTAGGAAGCTTGAAGGAGCCCTCTGTCATATGGCCGGAGTTCCGCGCCTTGCGTATCTCCCGCTTTATGCACTTGGAAGGAGCTCATCCAACATCCCTCTTCCTGGTGGCCTTGGCGGCCGTGGAAGAAGTTCCCACCTTGTTTTCCCCATGGGGATGACGAAGCGACGCTAGCGCAAAGTAGGGGTTCGCAAGGAGAACGGAGGAAGGCAGGGGTGCAAGGAGGAAGATGAAGTTAGCAAGAAAAAGGTAAAAAGGGGTAAAGGAAATCCCCTTCCCCTTATAAAGAGAAAGCTACACAAGTTGGACCCTGTAAAATCGAAACGTCCAAAAGACACACGATAATGGCACGTGTCCGAGATTCCGTAAAGGAAAATATCTCAAGAAGTTATTACTGTAGTAAAAATGGGAGAACAACACATGGTGCCTAGATCTTTGCGCAAAAAAGGGGACGTGCAGTTAGGAAATTGTGTTGAATACGCCACCACGCGTCATCATTACTGCAGCATGGCCCACACTCGACACGTCTCGTCATGAGCATATGTTTCGAGAATAAAGGAGCATAAAATTTGTCATCAATGATGTCATAACAAAAACGGTTCAGTGGAAAGGATACACACCAGAAGAAAAATAGGGAGTCAAAGTAAATTCATCCATGAAAAAGATTGAGACTACAGTCGGAAATGAAAATTTCGACTGTAGCCTCGGGGGCTACTCCTATCGAGAGTGCTAGCCGCGCACCTGAAAAGTATTTGAGGACACATTGACATCATAATATAAAGATTTTTGAGCCTATATCCTGATGTATACATCCGAACATAGCCTCGGGGGCTACTCCTATTAGGAGTGCTGATGCGCACCTGATAAAGGAAAGACAAAAAACCTCCTATCAGGATGGTGTATATGAAGCAAAAATCAAGCAGCCGACAAAATATATAAATCTCGAATCGCAGCTAAATGTGATAAAACTCCGAATGCCGTGTTCAGAAACATGAAGGAAAGACCCCAGGATTCGTCCTGTGTGGCTTGGTAATCGCACAAGAATGCGCTCTACCAGTATTATATCCGTATCTCGATATGATGAAAAATCCCGACGAACGCGTTGGGTACCCGATAAAATAAAACTGGAATTCAGTATTCGATAAGACCTCAGCAGCTCGAACTGAATTACACCAGTAATAAATCCCGAGTTCAGGCCCGGGGACTTCAATTTGATGTAGGACAACCTTGCTTTTGCCCAGGAGCAATTAACTGATTCCCGATCCGTCGGATGCATCAGGCTCATTGTACCAAATCCCTACAAAACATTAATAAAAGTAAAAACAAATAATTAAACATTTTCTTGAGACTCAACCCGAATCTACGGTTCGAGTAGAGTCTCGAGGGCTACTGACATAGGTATGATTACTTGGGTCCCTATGATTTGCTACCTAGGGCCTGCGGAAAGGCTTACGGCCCATGAAGAGTCAAGATGAAGATCCAAAGGAGCAACCGACAAAGATTATAGTTGTCTTAGGAAAGAGGAAAAAAGTCCGATATCAAGTTGGTGTTGTAATCATCTAACCTATCCACATACAGCTTTGAGACCCGACCTATTATATATATGGCGGGACAAGCCTAGGAAAAGTATCGAACAATCCATAAGCAATTTGTAATAGAGCGATTCGTACAATATTCAGGCGAATTTGATTCCATTGTTTCCTAACTTCCAACGAAATCCCCAGCATTCTCTTTTCCACAAAACCCCAAGTCCTTCTTCATGGACATTGATAAGATCACCCCTCATCAATATCTAATGCTCCTACTTGTTACATAGTTTCTCATTCATTTTTTCAACCTATTGGTGCCAATTTCATGCTCAGTTGATAGCTGAGATAGGTATGCCCTACAGACACCTACTATTGGCCTACCTGGTGCGGTCGAACGGAAGGCCCACTCGAAGATATATCAAGGTCCATGATGCCCATGACGGTTCGGCTGGTACAAAGATCATATGGACACGGACTCCCAAATGCACAAGACAAGGAAATTTCAATAGTAGAGTTTGAATCTAACTTGTAACCAACTCGTATTGGTACCTGAGTCCTAGCCTCCCCACATATAAAGGCTAGGAGGGTCCAACGAGAAGGGCATCATGACTCCTACAATAGATCGCCACAATAGACAACAGATCTAGACAACACCCGTAGCATACACATACGCTAGATCCAATCTGCGCATCCACCGCCATCGGTGACATTGTAATCCCTTGGATCATCATGAATCAAGAGCAGACAAGCAGGAGTAGGGACCTCTACGAGGCCTAAACCTGGGTAAACCTTGCGTCCCTGTGTGCTTGTTTGCTAGCCGATCGAGACTTCCAGCGCACCCCTATTCCTCAAACCTAAGTCCATAACAATGGACATTGATGAGTTAAACCCTCGTTAATTGGCGCCGTCTGTGGGAACTGGGGGTGCTGATGTTGCGGCTTCCTTGGCTCCATCACTCGTGATCTACGGCTTGCCAATGTCAAGAAACAGATCTACTTTGGCTCCCTCGACCGGATCATCCGTGCCCGTGCCTTCAATTTCGTAATCACGCTGGTCCTATGATGACTCGCCTGCCTGATTGCAGCATCCAATCCATGAAGATCGAAAATCCTTGCGGTGTTCGGTCCACTGCCACATAATCTGGCCGTGTTTAATTAGCTGAAGTAGTGGCCAAGCACGAAAAAACCAGTTGAAAAAACCGATCCGTGTGGTGGATGGCTCGACCCGTATCAGTGCTCGTGTATTAGTGGAACATCCCATGGTCTATCGTCTATTGGTGCGACGTGTTTGTAGCTGCATGCAGAAAAATCAAATGACATAGTATCGTTGGATCAAGCCTGAGGCAGGATTAATGTTTTGAAAGCAAGAGGCGTGGACCAGGCAACACATGCATACATCGGGTCAAAAGCAACAGGAACCACGTGACCTTGTCGCAACCGACAAGAAAAAGAATATGTCATGGCTTCAAATCCTAGCAAGAAAAGAAAACAATCTAGAGTGGAATCGTGCTCCGTTTTCCACTATTTGGGAAAGATGACAAGAAAAGAGGAAGATACTTGGGCGTGCTCCGCCTCAATTACATAGTAAATAATCTGGTCTTTGCTCAATTGACGGGAAGGCAAGCTTCCACATCTGGATGCATGCTCTACTCGCTTTTTTCAACGACATCGTGCCAACTCCGGATCATAAAAACTGGCGATCTGCTGAATCTTCGGCTGCGATATCCGCCAAATATTTGGTTGCGGTGACCCTGAAAGAACATGTGTGCCCCATGTATGGTTTTGGTAATTAATGATAATCTTTTTGGAGTTATGTTTGCATTGAGTTTTATTTGTAGGATTTGTCCATAGGCAATGCTTGAACCATATGTTGGCTTCAAGGTTGAAAGAAGAAGAAAGTGAAGAAGATCAAGTGTTGATCAAGGTTTCAAGGAATGATCCGGAGATTGGTCAAGTAGAAGTTGAGACTATGGCAAGTGTGTCTTGAATAATAAGATGATCTCAAGTGTAGCTTTCCATCCTTATGGTGATCATGGATATGTGAAGATATGCCTAAAAGAGAGGCTCTTCCATAGTGGAGTATGGGGAGCAAATTCCAAGTCTTCACCAAGCTAGCGCAATCAAGAAAGGTGTTCCATCTTGAGGTGTAGAAGATCGTCATCATCAATATCAGGTGGAATATACACAAGGCAATTGTTTGATCTTGATAGGGTTTCTTTCTTACCGGTCTCGTGGTGTTAGTTGGGGAGACCGGTTTATAGGATAGATAATCGTACTATCAAGAGGGGCTCTCGAGTGAGTAACTTGATCATATCCCTCGGTGAGAGCTCAAACCTTTGCATACTTGGCATCATCTTTATTGGTTCTTATTTGGGTCTTACTCATGCGAGTATTTAGATCTTGTGTTAATCTCCATGACAAGCTCAAGTTCATCAAAAACGAATTTCATATGCATTCTCTATTGTGTTTTTGATGTTGGAGGTTTTATCGGTTTGTCTTTTTGGGAGAGGTCAAACCTTTCGTCATTTGGTTCTATCTTACCTTTCCGGACTATGATGTTTCTATGGATGATCTTGTAGATCTCATTGTCCTCTTTAAAACGATCTCAAGATCATCAAAAACCGAGTCCAGATGCAAAAGTTATGATTGTTTCAGTTTCGCTGTTTCTGCTAGTTTTCAGGGGGGGCGGATTATTCGGCCATGGAGGCGGATTATCCGGCCCAATTTTTGGAAAACGGCTAAGGACTTTGAGGCGTGGCTCCCAGTAATAGGGGCGGATTATCCGGGCCTCCCGGGGTGGATTATCCGGCCCAAATATCCGCCCCCTATACAGAGGGTCGCGCCACGAAGTCCTTAGCCATATTTTGGCCCGAGGAACCCGGAATATCCGGGGGAGGGGCGGATTATCCGGCCTGGGAGGTCCCAAACGGTCATATTTCATTGGGGAGGGGTATAAGTATACCCCTTCTTCCTCCTTAGGCTGGTGGCTTGCATTCTCTCTCTCCTCCATTGTTTTGACCTCCAAGAGCTTGCAAATTCTCTCAATCCCTCCCATATTTCTTGAATCTTTGTGGGGGATTTGAAAGGGGGATCTCGATCTACAACTCTACCAATCCATATCTCCTCTATGTGAGGGGAACATATTGGGATCTGGATCTTAGGGTTTCTTTTGTGGATTTCCTCTTGTGTTCTTCTTCTCTTATTCTCCCACTAGCTTTTGTAGCTTTGGTAGAATTTGGGAAAGAAGGAATTGAGCACTTTTTGTGTTCTTGCCATTGCATTTTATGCATCGGTTTGAGTTCTCGGTGAGGATTCGATTGGGTGAAAGGTGAGAAGCTTTTTAATCTTGGGTTCTTGGAACCCTAGATGGTTTAGTTGTTTTGCAGGTTTGTCGATTACTTGGGGCCTCCAATTAAGTTGTGGAGCTTTCCCCAAGCTTGTTTGTTGGGAGCCTCCAATTGAGTTGTGGAGAAGTGCCCCAATCTTTGTGAGAGGTTACGGATTGCCACCGACAAGTGCACCGATAGTGAAGAAGTGAACCAGGCCTCTTGTGGCGAGGCTCACAGGAGAATAGGGTGAGGCCTTTTGTGGCGTGGTGGTCTTAGTACTACCCACCCCTCCAACGAGACGTACTCCCTTTATGGGAGGAACTCGGTAATAAATCATCGTCTCCGCGTGCCTCGATTATCTCTATACCCGAGCTATTACTTATGCATTTTACTTTGTGATAGCCTTCATGCTTGAAGTCTTATATCTAGCTATCACATAGTTGCTTGTATTGCTTAGCATAAGTTGTTGGTGCACACAGGTGAACCGTAGTTTATATAAGTTTTGTGCTTGACAAAGTAAACGCTAGTTTTATTCTGCCTTTGTTAAGCCCATATCGTAAAAGTTTTAAACCGCCTATTCACCCCCCTCTAGGCGGCATCTGTATCCTTTCAATTGGTATCAGAGCCTGGTCTCTCTTTTTGGGCTTCACTGCCTTGAGATTAAAGATGCCGGCTATGGGATTAGTGCACGATGACATTTTCATATTCGATGGCACATGTTATGAGATTTGGAAAATTTGTATGCTTAATCATTTTCGGGCCATGGACCCAAATTTGGAGCGAATCGTAGATATAGGTTTTTCTCCTCCAATGGATTTCCTTAATCTATCTTGTGAGGATGAGAAAAACTTATATCTCGATGCTCAAGCTTCTAATGTGCTTGTTAATGCTTTGAGCCATGTAGTTACTTCTTCAGTCATACCTTTTTGGAGCGCTCATGAGTTATGGACAAAACTTCAAGATAAATATGTTGTGTCCAATATTTTTGAGGATGATTGTGTTGCTTCCACTTCTGGTCGAGATGAGTTCTCATCTTCTACCACTTCACCAACATGTGATTTTTCACAAGGTAATGATATGGTAAGTGGTGATAGAAATTGCAATATGGATAGTGTGCTTACTATTTGTAATCCCTCCTCTCTATCTAGTTGCAATAATCTATCTTTGGACTTTAACACTTCTAGCACTACAATCTCCTTACATGCTTGTGTTGATAGTCCTTGCATATCATGTGTAAGTTGTTTGAGTAAATCTCATGATGATATGCTTGATATTCCTTGTTGCCATGATATAAATGCTTTTATTTCCTCTAGTTGTTGTGTTTCTAACAATGTAGAGGAAACTGAAGATTCTACGGGTCAAGACAACATCTTGAATGAAGCCTCAAGTAATTCTTCATTATCATCATCTCACGGTTCCCATCTATGCCTTATGGCTAGGGATTCAAAGGTATCTCCTACTTTGGAACCCAATACCTCTTGTGATGATGAGGATGAGTATAATGAGGAAGAAGAGATTGATGTTGATTTGTTACATGAAAAGGGTGAGATTGTTTATCATGCTCTTGTTAAGAATAATATTGCTTGCTCTAACTTTGTTGAAATCTTGGGTTTAGCTATTGAGAGCAAAGAACGTATTGATAAGTTAGAAGCTCATGCTGAGGAGAATGAGAACACAATTGACAAAATGAGTAGCCTTGAGCATGAGCACGCTAATGATATTGCAAATCTAAATGAAGCTCTTGAAGAGGCACAAGCAACCAAAGAATCTCTTGAGGAGACATTTACTCTAGAAGTGTCTAAAGTAAAGGAAACCCGTGATAAAGCTCTTGAGGTGGCAATTGATCTCAAAAGAAAATATAATGAGATTTCCAAGTTGTCTTCTAGTATTGCTCATTATAATGATGCTTGTGCTACTAACTCTACTTCTTTTGAAGCATCTATTTTGAAGGAGAATGTTGAGCTAAAGGCTCAACTTGCTTTGCTAACTAGTAATTATGGGAAATTGGAAGAAAGTCATGTTATGCTATCAAGCTCTCATGGGGATCTTCTAGCCTCCCATGATAGGCTAAAGTTAGCTCATGAGGCTATTATGTCAAAGGTAACATCTAATGAGCCTCATGTGGACATTAGCACTACATCCACTACAAATGTCGTACTGCCATGTGCTAGTCCTCGTAATTCATCATCTCATATTATTGCTACATCTTGTAATGAATTACATTCCTTGCCTTGTTTCTCTAACAATGAAGCTTCTACTTCCTATAGTATTTGTGTTTATACTAACCATGTAGAGGAAATCAAAGAGCTCAAGGCCCAAGTCTCATCTTTGAAGAGGGACTTGAAAAAGGGTCAGGAAGGGAGGGCCACACTCAACAAGATCTTGAGTGTGCAAAAATTCCCCAATGATAAGAGTGGGCTTGGATTCAAATCCAATATCAAGAACAAGTCCACTAACAATAATAAGTTTAAGAGAAACAAGAAGAAGGGCCAAGAACATGTCAAGAATTTGGCCAAGATTGTTTGCTTCAAGTGCAAAATTGAAGGGCACCATGTTATATCTTGCCCATTGAAGAATAAGACTCTTAGTGATAAGCAAAAAGGGAAGAGGCCTCAAGTTCAAGTTCATGGTGTACCTCAAGTTGAAGAAAGTCCACTTCGCAAAAGGAATCAAGATAATACTCCCATGGTGGATAAATCAAGTGTGAAGAAATGGAAGAAAAGAACTTGCTACATATGTCGTGAGAAAGGTCACCTCTCTTCTTCATGCACTATTGGTAACTCCTCATCCAACCCTATTATTATTGATGATGTTTATTCTCTTCGTAAGGATGAGGTTGGAAATGTGTTTGCCAAATATGTTGGTGCCCAATGTGGTGTCAAGAAAAGAACCATTTGGGTTGCCAAGCCTATTGTGACTAACTTCTTAGGACCCAACTTGGTTGGGGACCAACAAGCTAAAACTTGATCAATAGGTGTTGGTGGAGGGCATTGGAGACTTGGCTAAATCATGAAGAATTAAGGGAACTTCATCAATTATATTGTATCAAGCCAAGTGATTTATATTATCTTATCTCTATCATATATCCATTGTTCCTCTTTGCGGTAACATGTTCTCAACTCATTTACATTTAAAGTTACTCGCCCCTTGTGCATGTGTTGGTTTGTACCTTGCATGTGTTTTTATATGTTGTGCATAACCACTTACTTATCTTGAGTTATCAAGTTTATTTGTGTATGTTGGCTTGCACACCATGTACTTGTTTTTTTGTGTTGAGCCTTTATTGAATCTACATGTTATCTCATTTTTGGATATTTCTTTGACTTGAAATTGTTTAGTGCTCTATTTGATGTAGGTAGAGATTATGATCCCATGTGGGTGCATTTTGTATTCAAATGAAAAATCTTAAATAATGCACTAATCATGGGGGAGTTTTCCTATATTGTGTAGAACACTCCTTTTATGCTTCTTCACAACATGTTTTGCTCCATATCGTTTTTTATGTCTTTGGAAGATAAATATTCCTTTGGTACTTTGTGTCATCTTGAAAAGTGTTGAGAGTTTGGTGTTTTTTTTACTTTCTCTTTTTGGGAGTTGGCTTTATCTCATTCCTTGCTAACTTTTTGACATTTTAGAATGAGATAAATCCTTGAGCATTTGTGTTTTTGTCTATCTCTTTCTCTTTGTTTTTTGCCTAGTTCATTTGTTGAACATGTGGTCTTTCATGAGTTGATTTGGTTATTTGATATAATTTGAACAACCTTTTATCGTGTCACACTTTGGTGTTTCTTCTTGGTTTACTTGTTATTTTGTTCAAATTGTATCTCCTTTGGTTCTTGAAAGTAGTGTGCATGCATATTTAATAAATGTATATATTATGGCGTGCTTGCTTTACTTGATCCAATATATAGGGGAAACTCCACAAAATCCTAATTGGCTAAGATGTGCATGAAATTCAATTCATATCAATATGCACATATTTATGTGGAGTCTCTCCTATGTATTGTAGTTGCTCTAACTACTTTGGACCCAATAAGTTTGGGGACCATATTGTACTTGAATTTTGTTTTAGGTACCTCGAGGTGCATTGGATGCTTGTCTCTTTCATAAGGAAAAGTGATGAGTCAATGATAATTAGAGACAAGCAAGGATGATCAAGAAACTCCTATCTACTTCATTACACCAATGATATCTCGGTAACAAGTATCTCTTACTCATGCGTACATATCGTCTTCCAACCTATGGTAGGTTGCATATTGGCATGATTTTTTTGTATTTGTAGTTGTTGTGGTTCTTTCTTTGGCCTTAAAGAACGCTCTCTATTGCATATGTGAGTAAGTTGAGATGAGTGCATATAATTGGGACTATACAAAATCATGCTCATGATTCACCAATCCCAAATATGTCAATCTAGCAATTATAGTGCCTATTGTTTCCTCAAAGTACTCTCATGTGCAATATTAATGAATTTGCAAAGTTGATTCTTTCTTTGTGATACTTGATTCCTCTCGCAATACATTCCAACTATCTCTACTTCCCTTAGTGGTAGTTGTGATGTATTTGGTATGTTTGTGGTTAAAGTTCATGAATAGACAATACGATAAAATTGAGCCTTTTGGCCATGCTATCAAGAAAATATCTTAGTGGTGTATTGTCATGAATTCATTTTGGATATCTTGCTCTATTTATTTTAGTATCTATTTTGTGTGTACATGTTTCTTTGTGGATCAATATCTTTGTGAGATTGTCTACTTAGAAACTTATACACATGAGAGATGTTACTTCTCCATTTTTGACATCTTCTTTGTTTCATGTGTGTTGTATGGTCATACTAAGCAATATCATTCATTGAAGACTATGTTGATGCTCAATGATCATCCTTGCATTAGTCTTATACTATGCTTTGTCATGCCTCTCACACATCCTTGTGGTTGAGCCTGTTATTATGTTGTCTCTTACTCGTTGCTCAACCATTTGTTTATTGCAAGTTTTATGCCTTGGTATATTCTCTTTTGTACATAGTTGGGTTTTAAATAATATCGAGGGAGTGAGGATGCCATGTTTGTCCATATTGTATTCAAATGCAAAAAAAATTTGCACAAACCTTGGGGAGCCTCCTCATATTATATAGAACACTCTCTTTTCAATCTTATCATAATATCTATCTTTCATTTGGTGTGTTCTTTTTTTAAGTGGTTCTTTGGATCTTTTGATTGCTTGCTTCATTTGTTGATGCTTCTTCACCTTGTTAATTTTTTTTTGCAATCTTTTGATCCTCAATATTGTTTAACCTCCTCCTAAGTACTAGTCATTGGATACGTGCATTTTATTCCACTCACACTATGAGAAATATACACATTTTGGAGGAATTATCACTCTATTGGCCGAGTAGAGCTTTTCACCCATTTTGGCAATCGATGCCAATGGGGGGGGGGGAAGTTTTGGAGGGTTTAAGGGAAGTTGGTTTCATGCTTTGAGTTTATTCTTAAGCATTTGCCTCTCATGCTCTTGCATCTGTGTTCTTGCTTTGCATGTTGAATGTATGCATTTGCCTCTCATGCTCTTGCACCTTTGCTGTTGCTTTGCGTGTTGAATATATAGATATAAACCCTCTCAAAGGGATTGTCATCAATTACCAAAATGGGGGAGATTGAAAGAACATGTGTGCCCCATGTGTGGTTTTGGTAATTAATGATATATTTTTCGAGTTATGTTTGCATTGAGTTTTACTTGTAGGATTTGTCCATAGGCAATGCTTGAACCATATGTTGGCTTCAAGGTTGGAAGAAGAAGAAAGTGAAGAAGATCAAGTGTTGATCAAGGTTTCAAGGAATGATCTGGAGATTGGTCAAGTAGAAGTTGAGCCTATGACAAGTGTGTCTTGAATAATAAGATGATCTCAAGTGTAGCTTTCCATCCTTATGGTGATCATCATGTGAAGATATGCCTAAAAGAGAGGCTCTTCCATAGTGGAGTATGGGGGAGCAAATTCCAAGTCTTCACCAAGCTAGCGCAATCAAGAAAGGTGTTCCATCTTGAGGTGTAGAAGATCGTCATCATCAACATCAGGTGGAATATACACAAGGCAATTGTTTGATCTTGATAGGGTTTCTTTCTTACCGGTCTCGTGGTGTTAGTTGGGGAGACCGGTTAATAGGATAGATAACCGTACTATCAAGAGGGGCTCTCGAGTGAGTAACTTGATCATATCCCTCGGTGAGAGCTCAAACCTTTGCATACTTGGCATCATATTTCTTGGTTCTTATTTGGGTCTTACTCATGTGAGTATTTAGATCTTGTGTTAATCTCCATGACAAGCTCAAGTTCATGAAAAACGAATTTCATATGCATTCTCTATTGCGTTTTTGATGTTGGAGGTTTTATCGGTTCGTCTTTTTGGGAGGTCAAACCTTTCGTCATTTTGTTCTATCCTACCTTTCTGGACTATGATGTTTCTATGGATGATCTTGTATATCTCATTGTCCTCTTTAAAACGATACCAAGATCATCAAAAACGGAGTCCGGATGCAAACATTATGATTGTTTCAGTTTCGCTGTTTCTGCCAGTTTTCAGGGGGCCAGATTATCCGGCCCAATTTTTGGAAAACGGCTAATGACTTTGAGGCATGGCTCTAGTAACAGGGGCGGATTATCCGGGCCTCCGGGGGCGGATTATCCGGCCCAAATATCCGCCCCCTATACAGAGGGTCGCGCCGCGAAGTCCTTAGCCATATTTTGGCCCGGGGAACCCGGAATATCCGGGGGAGGGGCGGATTATCCGGCCTAGGAGGTCCCAAACAGTCATATTTCGTTGGGGAGGGGTATAAATAGACCCCTTCTTTCTCCTTGGGCTGGTGGCTTGCATTCTCTCTCTCCTCCATTGTTTTGACCTTCAAGAGCTTGCAAATTCTCTCAATCCCTCCCATATTTCTTGAATCTTTTGGGAAGATTTGAAAGGGGGATCTAGATCTACAACTCTACCAATCCATCTCTCCTCTATGTGAGGGGAACATATTGGGATCTAGATCTTAGGGTTTCTTTTGTGGATTTCCTCTTGTGTTCTTCTTCTCTTATTCTCCCACTAGCTTTTGTAGCTTTGGTAGAATTTGGGAAAGAAGGAATTGAGCACTTTTTGTGTTCTTGCCATTGCATTTTATGCATCGGTTTGAGTTCTCGGTGAGGATT
Organism: Avena sativa; assembly: GCA_916181665.1. Classification (NCBI taxonomy): domain Eukaryota; kingdom Viridiplantae; phylum Streptophyta; class Magnoliopsida; order Poales; family Poaceae; genus Avena; species Avena sativa. Next base: position 70,774,033 of record OV702292.1, read on the forward strand.
TGATTGGGTGAAAGGTGAGAAGCTTTTTAATCTTGGGTTCTTGGAACCCTAGACGGTTTAGTTGTTTTGCAGGTTTGTCGATTACTTGGGGCCTCCAATTAAGTTTTGGAGCTTTCCCCAAGCTTGTTTATTGGGAGCCTCCAATTGAGTTGTGGAGAAGTGCCCCAATCTTTGTGAGAGGTTACGGATTGCCACCGACAAGTGCACCGATAGTGAAGAAGTGAACCAGGCCTCTTGTGGCGAGGTTCACAGGAGAATAGGGTGAGCCGTTTTGTGGCGTGGTGGTCTTAGTACTACCCACCCCTCCAACAAGACGTACTCCCTTTATGGAAGGAACTTGGTAATAAATCATCATCTCCGCGTGCCTCGGTTATCTCTATACCCGAGCTATTACTTATGAATTTTACTTTGTGATATTCTTCGTGCTTGAAGTCTTATATCTAGCTATCACATAGTTTCTTGTATTGCTTAGCATAAGTTGTTGGTGCACACAGGTGAACCGTAGTTTATATAAGTTTTGTGCTTGACAAAGTAAACGCTAGTTTTATTCCGCCTTTGTTAAGCCCATATCGTAAAAGTTTTAAACCGCCTATTCACACCCCCTCTAGGCGGCATTTGTATCCTTTTCAGACCCGCTACAATCTTCGACTCCACCATGCGACCAACTACCGCGTCGACTTCGTCCACCGCGTGACTCCATCCATCACATGACTCGCTGTCGCGTCGAACGCCACCTCGACCACATCAATCACATCGACTCTACACTCGGGGGCTCCCTCGGCATCGGTGACCCGGTACGGTCTTCGACTTCGGAAACCCGCAGCGATCTTCAGCTCCGGCGACTCGAGGGTTCCCTCCTCTATAGCGACCCTCCGTGTCATTCGACTCCGACGACCCTCTGAGGTCTTCAGATGAAGCGACCCGATGCGGTCTTCGGCTGATATGGCTCGTTACAGTCTTCGGATGCGGCAACTTGTCATCACCATGCGACTCCGGCCCATCGCGTAACCCGCTGCCACATCGACTCTATTTACCACGCAGCTCGCCGCCGCGTCGACTCCGCCCGCTGTGTGACTCCACGTCCATCGTTTCAGGAGTCGACCTTGGCACAAAAGGCAAATAAAAAGGATAAGGAGTGGTTATTACTGAAGTAATAACTTCCAAGACTCATCTAAAACTTTTGGGTTATCTCCCAATAAGTACTTTTCTTTAACGCCTTTAAGTTAGGCATAAGAAGCAAGAAAAAGAATCAAGTGTTCTCAAACAAAGAAGCAATAAGAGCAATACAAGAAATATCTTCAACAAGGCAAGGTATATCATCCAAATAAGTTCTAGAGGATCCTCTCTCAATGCTCTTGGGTTCACTATTTTCATCAAAAGGGTTTTCAGGAACAATCGAATCAAGATTCTTTTCTATGGCTTCATGTATTGCTACCAGTTTAAAGGGTATTGGTATCTTAGTTTCCTCCCCATTAGGTTCAGTTTTGTTCATCTTTTCTCGTGTACCAACTACATCTACACGCGAGCCTAGCATATTGAAACGTTCAAAGACTTTTCTAGCTTCCTTGGCAACAAATCGGCATGTCCCTTGCTTGCGAACTTATTTAGTAGGGCGGGTGGATTTGGAGATCCCATTTTTGACGTTTACCGTTGTCCCCAGACTTCACTCTTTCAACACTTGTCTACTTTCGAAATAGTCAGGCGGGTCCCTGTCCCTGTCTCCAAGTGTGTGATCCACCGATTCACTGGGTGGGTCTTTCTTACCGCAGTTTTCCCTATCTCTTAAAGCCCTATCAGACTTCCGATCCATCCCTTGTTTGTCGATTGAGGAAAGCCATATAAAAGCGTAGTATAGTTACATTCCCTTTGGCATCACTTCGTGATTCTACATTGAGGGTTTCATACATAGAATTCCTTAAGCAAAGTTTCAAGAATAAAATCCCTCTTTTCAGGGTCCTCAATTTCTTTAAGTTTAAGAAACATTACTTGCATTAAGGGGTTAAGGTTAACAAACCTAGCTTCCAACATGTGAACTAAAGAAGCTGCAGCAATCTCATAGTTTGGAGCAAGTTCTACAAGGGATTTATCCTCATGTTTACTAACATGATTAAAGAATTCTTCAATATTATCTTTTCCAATTATAGAACCACTCCCTATTGAAAGGTCTTTCAGGGTGAATTTAGGGATCAACATGGTGAGCTAAGGAAGAGGTAACAACTAAAGGAGACTTAATTTTTTTGTGTTTTTAATAAAGAAAGCAACCTAGTAAAACTAATTTTTGTGTGTTTTTGATAAAGAAACAAGCAAACAAAGCAAAAGAAACTAAGCAAAACAAAAATAACAAAGTAAAGAGATTGGTTATGAGGGACTCCCCTTGTGAAGATGTCCTTGACTCCCCGGCAACGGCGCCAGAAAAAGTCTTGCTGGCCCAAAATATATTGAGCTCGTTGGGGAACCCCAAGAGGAAGGTATGATGAGCACAACAGTAAGTTTTCCCTCAGTACGAAACCAAGGTTATCAATCCAGTAGGAGCAAGGAAACACCCCAAAGGTGTTGCTAGCTGAACGTTGGCAGGGCGCACTACCGGTGCTTGCAGCAACGTGGAGACCTGCACAACACAACCACAGAACTCTGTCCCCAACTTGCGATGAGGTTGTCAATCTCCCCGATTTTGCTGAAAACAAAGGATTAAACGTATCGAATGGAAGGAAGTAATAGTTTGTAGAAAGTAAACACAAAGCAGTAAACAATTTGTAGATTTAATCTAAAAGAAAGGACCGGGGTCCATAGTTCACTAGAGGTGGCTCTCCTTAAGATAGATAACATGCTGGGTGAACAAATTACAGCAGGGCAATTGACAAACATCGAGAAAGCATACAAGCATATACTAATCATCTTGACTCCTTTGAGACTTGATTGGGCATTACATCATTATACATAGACCGTCATCCAACTGCATCTATGACTAGTAATCCACCTTCAGGTTATCATCCGAACCCCCTCCAGTATTAAGTTGCAAGCAACAGATTATTGCATTACGAATTGCGTGTAAAGTAAACAATACGATTGTTCTATGAACAAAGGATTGTTGTTTTCTCCCAAGTAGCAACAACACATCTAGTACCTTAGAGATTTCTGTCACTTCCCTAGATTACCAGAGGCATGAACCCACTATCGAGCATAAATCCTAACTCTTGGAGTTGCTAGCATCTACTTGGCCAAGATAGCTACTAACAACGGAAAGCATGCAAGATCACAAATAACAAAGACATGATAGAATGAATAATCAATCTGAAATAGCATCTCAATATCCATCGGATCCCCGCAAACACAACATGCAGAATTACAAATAGATGATCTTGATCATGAACAGAGCTCACAAGATCTAGACATGAAAGCACAAAGGAGGAGAACCAGCCATCTAGCAACTACATGGACCCGTAGTCCAGAGATGAACTACTCACGCATCACACCGGAGTCTTGCATGATGATGAAGAAGGCCTCCAGGGTGAATTCCCCTCTCCGGCAGGGTGCCGGGAAGAGCTTCAGATCCCTCCCGATCTAGGGATGGAGATGATGGCAGCTATAGACTCTTTCGTGGAATTTTGATCGGCTACTTAGGGTTTCCGTATCAGAGGCAATATATAGGTGGAAGGAGAGGCCGAGGGGGTGCCTGGGGTGGCCAGACCACCCCCTGGCGCGGGCTAGGCCTGGCCACGTGGCCAGGTGGTGTGGCCAGGCCCCAGCCCCTCTCCGTCTCGTATTCTGGCTCCAAGTGTCCCCGGTAAAATAGTGACTTTGGCTTTTGTCCCGTCCAATTCCGAGAATATTCATTTTCTGACTTCCTGAAACCAAAAACAACAGAAAACAGGCAGCTGGCACTGTGGCTCTTGTTAATAGGTTAGTCCAAGAAATCATATGAAAAGTACTCCAAAGTGTGGACAAAACACAAGAAAGTAGATAAAAACAAGCATGGAACATCAAAAAATATAGATACATTTGCAATGTATTAGGGAGCACTAGTCGCGCATTCGAAAAAGAGCTGGCGTTAATGGCATTCGCAAGATCATCTGAAGCACTTTCGGATCGTTGTGTCTACGCAACCGATGACTACAAGTCGCTGCTCGAGTCTACAACTCGAACAGACACTCGAGGGCTACTTCCATAGGGAGCGCTGGTCGTGCACCCTATAGAAAACAAAAGATTTCCAGTACAGTCCATTGTGTCGACTGCGCCCACAATGTCAACTCACTTATAGTAATCGAACGCATTGGCGACTTCGCCCGATATACACTATAATGTCAAGTTCAGAGACAACGTCTCCTTGGCCACCCGAAACACCTCCGTGGTGATAAACCTTCGGATGTTGTGTCCACGACGTAAAGATAAGACCTACAGATACAATCTGATGGCCTGGCAACCGCATCCGCTGCGCTCTACCAGATATATACCGTGTCTACGACATGAAGAAAATCCGGACGGATGTGTTGAGTACACATACTTATTAAAACTAGAATTCGACTCAGTAAGGACTCCGCGGCATGAGTCGAACTAAGCTAGCAATTTCTGAATTCGAGTCCAGGGACTCGAGTTTGAGTAGGTAGCATTGTTTTTGCCCTAGAGCAATTTACTGGTCCCGATCCATCGAGTGCACCAGGCACGTTTACCATCATCCCTATGAACTACTACAAATTCGGCTGACCCGATGAACTTCCGAGTGAGTGCTTCGCACTCGACAAAATTGTCGACTCCGACATCCTAATGCAAAATTCAAGACTTCTAAGTCTCCACCCAAATCTATGATTCACATGGACACTCGGGGGCTACTGACATAGGTATGCCCTACGGACCCCTACTATTGGCCTACCTGGTGCGGCCCAACGGATGGCCCACTCGAAGATATATCAAGGTCCATGATGCCCATGATGGTTCGGCTGATACGAAGATAATATGGACACGGAGTCCCAAATGCACAAGACAAGGAAATCTCAATACTAGAGTTTGAATCTAACTTGTGACCAACTCGTATTGGTACTTGAGACCTAGCCTCCCCATATATAAAGGCTAGGAGGGTCCAACGAGAAGGGCATCGCGACTCCTACAATAGATTGGCACAATAGACAACAGATCTAGACAACACCCGTAGCATACACATACACCAGATCCAATCTACGCATCCACCGCCATCGGTGATATTGTAATCCCTCGGATCATCATGAATCAAGAGCAGACAAGCAGGAGTAGGGACCTCTATGAGGCCTGAATCTGGGTAAACCTTGCGTCCCTGTGTGCTCGTTTTCTAGCCGATCGAGACTTCTAGCGCACCCCTATTCCTCGAACCTAAGTACATAATAATGAGCATTGATGAGTTAAACCCTCGTCAATAGCCGATCTTGGGATGGAGAGTGTGCTGAGTACAGACGCTCACTTTCGCCTGGACCTCTGCTTATATAACGAATGGAGTAGCAGACCTGCCCGAGTCGCATGGAGTAGAAGCTATGATGTATCCACGTGGTTATCATGTGCACATGCTCTTCTAACGTTGCTCATCACGCTACACCACGGTGTCCCCCGCGTCACCCCACACACCAGCAGCCTCCATGTCCACCCTCACCCCTACGACAGTCTCCGCGTCCATTACTTACACCACAGATGACGCCAAGACCTCCCCCTCCAGACCAGGCTAGAGGTTCGTCGTGGCAGCAGTAGATTTCTTTCGACTAGTGGCAACACCAACAACAACCAACTTTTCAGGGTGGAGGTTCGACGTGGGGCCACTCTCCCACGACAAACTATGGGTTTCATCCACAGCCGCAACCATAGGGTATGCGTCTAAAATGGAGAGTGTCGAGGCTCGGTTGATATCAATTTCTTATATACTTTTTTTCACGTGCAGGAGCCTTCAGACTGTAGGGGTCTTTGCTTGGCTATCTGCCATCTATGTCCGGGTCCACGAGGACGAGTGATCAAGATGCGGATCACAACACTCAGAATTTCTTGACGCAAAGCAATTGGTTGAACATTTTTTCAACTCCTACCCGAGAACTCACATAGGAAACTCAGTATGATGATCACGGGTATGTGATTCCTCCTTGTAACGTTGGACCGCCCAACAGGTACGGTTGGACGCTGCCGCCTAATCTACCACTTGAGCGTCATGGAAGACGACCCGCTGATACGTCAGATATGTCTATGTATCTATGTATGTATGAGACATTTAGATATCTATGTATGCGAGAGACATTTAGCCATCCATGTATAAGAGACTAATCTATCTATGTATGGGACAGTTGTATATGAGACTATTACTATGCTATATTGGTACACACTACACTATTATATATCAATTAATACAAACTAACTTTTATTGATACATCCCTGACATACACCATACACATCTCTAGATCAACTAATACAAACTAGGGATTTCTACTCAGTTTTTCCCAGCCGCTTAACTTTTCATCCCTTTTGCTCATCTCCTTGTACGAAACTCTCACACGGTTTGAAAACTAGCCGTCCGTCAGTCTTGCCGTTACATGCTGACAAGTGGGGCCGTGTTCAGTTGGGTCCCGTAGTGGACCCTCGCCGTTACGTGCTGATAAGTGGGGCCGCGTTCTGTTGGGTCCCGTAATGAACCCTTGTCATTACATGCTAACAAGTGGGGCCGCGTTCAGTCGGTTACCGTAGTGGACACCCTCTCCATTTATCTAGATCATCATCGTACCCAGGGCTTATCCACGTGAGCTTCGGACCCACAACTTATCCAGGCTGGCGTTACAAGATGGGACCCCAAGCAAGCCCTGCGCCCGTGCCCGTGCCGTTGTCTCCCCTTTCTTCTTCTTCTCCGGCGACGGCTGCCCTTTGTCTAACTTCATTTTTATATAGTGAAATGTAATGCATATATGAAAATTATACACCTTTTAACTCTTTGAAATCGCACATAGGACATGATAATGTTGTGCTAATAAAATCCTGATCATTTCCATGGAGTGAAATATAATGCATAAACTTGCGTATACGAAAATTTTAAACCTTTGAACACTGTGAAATCGTACTTAATACGTGATAATGATGTGCTAACAAAATTTTGAGAGATTATAATTTTCTCCCCCATTTTCATAGAGTGGAATGTAATGCATAAACTTGCATATACGAAAATTATACACCTTTGAACTCTTTGAAATTGCACTTAATACGTGATAATGTTGTGCTAAGAAAACCTTGAGAGATTATCATTTTCATAGAGTGGAATGTAATGCACAAACTTGCATATGTGAAAATTATAAACCTTGAACACTTTGAAGTCGCACTTAATATGTGATAATGATGTGCTAACAAAATTTTAAGAGATTATCATTTTCTTCCCCATTTTCATAGAGTGGAATGTAATGCATAAACTTGCATATACGAAAATTATATACATTTGAACTCTTTTAAATCGCACTTAATACGTGATAATGTTGTGCTAAGAAAATCTTGAGAGATTATCATTTTCATACAGTGGAATGTAATGCATAAAACTTGCATATACGAAAATTATACACCTTTGAACTCTTTGAAATCGCACTTAGGACATGATAATGTTGTGCTAATAAAATCCTGATCATTTATCATTTCCATGGAGTGAAATATAATGCATAAACTTGCGTATACGAAAATTTTAAACCTATGAACACTGTGAAATCGCACTTAATAACGAGATAATGATGTGCTAGCAAAATTTTGAGAGATTATTATTTTCTCCCCCATTTTCATAGAGTGGAATGTAATGTATAAACTTGCATATCCGAAAATTATACACATTTGAACTCTTTAAAATCTCACTTAATACGTGATAATATTATGCTAAGAAAATCTTGAGAGATTATCATTTTCATAGAGTGGAATGTAATGCACAAATTATACACCTTTGAACACTTTCCCTTCAAATTATATTCAAATTAATTTGTTTATAGAGTTAAAGTACCGGTGGCAAACTCGTCATTTGCATGGGTAGAGGGGTGCCCCCCGACAGATATAGGGGTTATCCTGTCCGCTAGATCATAGAGGATCAACGATTGAAGGGCACAATTTGGGTGACAACTATCTCAACCAATTAGAGCGTAGCAGCCAAGATGAGCATAGGTGTGAGAGATTGTGACTAAGAGAGGGGAAAAGTGAGTAGAACTTAAGAACCAAGGGCAAAACTGAGTAGAACTTAAAAACCAAGGGCAAGAATGATAAAGGGATTCAAATAGAAAATAGAAAGAGATTTAAAAAATGGGAAATGCGCCTTTTATACAATAAAATACATCTTGGCATACATCAAACTATATGCAATTTAAATATACACTAGTTTGACAATTATTGCCTCATTCAGACAAACTATATTTTGTGGAGGGATGTTTTGGAAAGAGGCTTGAGTAGAAAGCCATGAACCTTCATAGATAGTAGGTGATTTGAGAAGTGGTGATTTAGGTTAAAACTTGATTTATATACATTTAGTGGAAGGTCACATAATAAGACTCTCTGGGTAGATGCCATTATGTTTTGATCTTTTTGAATTTGTTGTGCATAAAATGACTCAATTAGCTAGCTAAAACCCATTCGTTGACTTTCTGTTGACCAGCCACCGGAGGGTAAAACTGAGTATATTACACACGATAGTGTTAGTACTGGAGGGTAAAAATGAGTACAACCAAACTACCAGTGTTACACTCGAGGGCAAAACTGAGCACAATTAAGTCACCAGGATTAGACACGAGGGAAAAAACGTGACTCACGGTACGCGTGTGCGGTGCACGGGGCGGTAGCAGACACGTGTGGCTGTGCACGGTGCAGTAGCGTACGCGGTTACGCGGTGCATGGTGGTTTAACTAAACGTCGCTTCCCTTCTCCTTTATATAGGCCTCCTCACTCTCACTCATCACTCACTCGCTCACTCAACTGTCTCCATTGTCCCATCACCTTCTGCAAACCCTTAAGAAAACCCCAACCACACCGGCGATGGAGAAGAACGGCGCGGTGGCCATCGAGGCCTCCAAGGCCATCAGCGAGGAGGCCCTCGTCCCCGTACAGGCCTGCGTCGAGGCATAAGGCAGCCACCGTCCCCGTCCAGAACCTCGTCCCCGCTTCCACCGTAGCCGCCGGCGAGGAGGCCCTCGCCGGTCTTGGGAAGATCCCGCTCGGCTGGGACCCCTACGAGGAGGATGATTACATTAGGACGGAGAACCCCTACGACACCAGCATCGCTGACCCATGGTCGGAGGTAACTAGGGTTTTCCCCTTCCCTTGTTCTCCTCCCATTCCCATCATTGGATGCTAGATCGTATGTTATTAGGGTTCGGCTATTCGTATTTTTACAGTAGCTAATAATCCTCTTGTGTTAGATCGCGTATTTCGATGAATCCCCATGTTCGTATTTCGATGAATCCCCTATTCGTATTTGAATCCCCCTGTTCGTATTTGAATCCCCTTGTTCATAGTTGGGATCAATATTCGATTTGGTTTGAGATTTGAGGAATAATCAAGGATCTCAATCGATTAATTTATGCAAATAATCAATCCCGATAATCAAAATATCTCAATCATGTCCTTATTGCACTCTACTGTTTTTCCAACAGGAGGATAGCAGCGACGTCTGCAGCAACGAAGAGTCCAAGGACACCAAGACTCGTCATGTGCTGAGGAGGCTGAAGCCCGGCCAGTACGACAACTTTTTTTTCCGGTGACGTCTACAGGTGCCGCTTCTGCACCACTAGGAGGCTCCACGCCACCGATTTCAACTCCCTCGTGAAGCATGCCGAGGATGTGAGGACATGTGGCGAGTCCGTGAACATCCACGGCTTCAGAGCCAAGCACCAGGTGCTCGGTCTTTAACTCCGCAAGCTCCAGAAGGTGGCCATCGAGGAGGGTCGCATGCCCCCGATCAAGCCCAAGGAACCCAAGGTCAAGGGACTAGGCAGCAAGAAGTGGAGGAGGCGCCATAGGGAGGAGGCAGAGGCCCTCCTGGCGGAGGCCATGAGGGGCCACTGATCTTGTGCTGCTGCTGTAAAGTAGTTTCTTTTGTACTGTTTGTGTTGAACTTGTCCGCTGCTACTGCTGAGCAGCCTAATTGTCGAACCTTGTTAAGTACCGTACTATATATATATATATCCTATATTAGCTTCTTTATCTACATCTGCTATATATCCTATATCAGCTGCTTTATCTACATCTTCTTTGTTTACTGAATGTATTTATGGTGCTGGTTAGATTTGCTGCTCTAGATTTGCTACCAGATTGGAAAAAACGAGGGCCAAAAGGAACAATGAAATAAAGAGAGAAGCTTCTCTAGATTCACTACCTTTTTGGGAAAAAACAACTGTTAGCAAGAGAGAGGGGAAAAGGCGTTCTTAAAAAGGCCAACCATAAAAATAACAAAAAAGAAAACTTCTAATTTAAACGACAGGGCGCACGTAACCACCAAATGCGCCCCATATGGTCTCACACCACGTCCCCCATAACGCGTTCCCAACAAAGCTGACTCACACAATCCCACATGGCACGACCCCACACGTTAGCATAACGTATTCCTGACCAAACGACCCCACATGGTCCCGCACCGCGTGGCTCCACACGTCAGCCAACGGTTAACCTGACGGCAGCTGCCGTTCAAGCTCTTTGATGGGTTTTCCGAGAAGGAGAGGGGCAAATGTGAGGAAAAGTTAAGTGGTCGGGGAAAACTGAGTACAACTAACAAACCAGAGGTATGAAAATAGAAATCCCTACAAACTAAGACACACACTACAATTTATTAATACATTACTAAGAGGCACACTACATGAAGTCGTCATCACTGTTCTCCGCAACGGCCGCCTTCGCCTTCGAATTAGATGATCCAGAACTCTTGGCCTTGCGCCTGCAACGGGCTAGTGATCAAGGCATGAAGTCTCATCGGCGACAACCTTAGACGATCCACCAGTATCAACCTTGCGTCTGCAACGGGCTAATTAACGAGCTGTGAAGTCATCAACACTATTCACCTTCTCCGCCGTGATAGCCCTCTTCATTGCGTCAGCGGAGGGGGTACAATACAGACAACCCTTGGGAAGTGGGCCAAACACTATCTTCATCCAATCATAGTTTGGGATTGTCTTGTTAAGGAACTCCACATTGCTAGGACAATGCTGTAGGTTAGAAATTGGCCAAACAACATATTAGTACTATATTACTACAATTTAATATAAGGACACTTCAAATATCTGTTACCTTCACATGGTAGTCATATTCAGCAGGCAAAAACCTTACTATCGCTGATTATTGAGTTATATGACGGCTGCGAGCTCCCATCTCAATGATTTTTAGCTCCTTCACTCGAGCCCACTTCGAACGGATCCTCAGAAGTTCTTGCCGTATTTCCTCTGCAGTCCTAACTGGCATTTGGTTCCTGGGTAAACATTCACACAACTCCATGATGTATTGATTGACACTAACTAGATCTAGGAAGCACCAGCCAGTACACACAATTCTCTCTGCGGCAGCATGTGGAACACAATCGGACATGTGTGGGTGGAAACCACGATTAGATGGGGAGAAGAAAGGAAGAAGTGAAGAAGACATGGTTGCAATGTTTCGGAAGGGATGGTGAGATAGAGATTTATAGGACGAGGCTGAGGCGGAATGGCGGGAAGAAATGGAGGGAACTCTCGGGTGAGAGAAAATGACGGGAAGAAACGGCGGGAACTTGCGGGCAGGAGAAACTAGCGGCAAAATGAGGTGGGCTGGAATTCACGTTTAGGGTTAGGTTAATTACATAGCTTGGGTAGGCTGCATTGATCATGCACGATTTCGTGCGACCAAAGATGATCAGAGCATCGACTTGGACGAAGCAATCGGTCTCGGGGTAGTGGATTGATTTTCCAATTAGCTGGACAGTCGGTGTGACCCAGGCCAATTGAAGGTTATTCGGTTCGGCCCATGCCGACGATGTCCTAGATATAGAAATTCTTAAATTCGTACAATACTTCTCAAAATAATTAAAAAAAAGTGTATTATTAAAAAAATCGCATGGGACCAAGGGCCAATAGTGAAATACCACAAATTCCAACTGTTAATTCGGGGGGAGGGAGTTTAAGTTTATTTGTGACCGATGTCTAGGAGGAGCTACGAATCGTTTTTGCTTCATACCTTCATCTGCGACGTACTACGTGGTATCCTCTGTTTCGCATAACTGGAATAGCTAGTTCGGTTACGTTTAGTCATTTTGACTCTGCGCGGGAACCAACGAAAAAAATAGCACGATATTTAACGTTATTAGCGTCGCTATAGCGTTTTCAGGAGCTGGACGCTATGCTATGCATTCGATGTGCGCTATGGCGCTACGCGCGCTAAATACGGCGCTATTTGTGCTATTTGACGTTACGTTGTAGCGGCGCTAGTTTTTTCGTTAATTTTTAGTAGCCCATTCCCCATTTTGGCCTATTTTGGTCCCGTGGCCTACCCTAATCCATCTAACCCTAACGGGATAACACCCAGAACGTCAGTTCATTATCTAGAGATATGGTATTTCGGCTATGTAATATGGAGTCATGGACTATGTGAACTATCTCTAGTTGTCTTTTGGCTGCATAATGCTATATCTGTGATTTTATAGCTGCATAATGCTATATCTATGATTTTATAGCTGCCAAAATCCTGATTTTTCATACCTTTTGGTGAAACGCTATTTTAAAAAATAGCGTGCTATTAGTACGCTATAGCGTCTGTAGCATTTTTTTGAAGCCCGTGCTATTTAAGTTAGCGCGCTATTTTTTTCATTGGCGGGAACATTCCATGGGAGTCTCTCCATGTTTTTCTTCCTCCTCAACTATTGGTGTATGAATGACGTGAACCGTCGTGGTCGGATTATACACTACAGACTAGCTAGCAGTATAGTAGTAGTGAATTTACTAGTATCAGGCATCGAGATCGATCGATGGTAGTAATGGAGTAATAGGTCGGGGGCTCAGAGCTTGCCGACCGATGAGGTCCATCTGTCGAGCATAGCAAGGCACTCCTTGGGACGGTACTCGGGCGCAGTGTGGCCACCGCCCTTTACGGTGGTGAAGGTGAGGTTGTAGGCGTACTCCGTGGTGAACCCTGCGACCTGGCGGTTGGCATACCACGGCCTCCATGGCGCCACCACGGGGTAGCCCAGTGTCCTGATCCACGCCTGCGTGCCCACGAAGGTCATGTCCATGTCGTGGTCGCCGTTGTACACCAGGCCCCGGTACCCTCGCTGGGTGAGGTTGCGGTGGTAAGGTATGGTGCTGCGCAAATCGTGGCGGAAGTGGATCAGCGTGGTGCACCGGCTCCACGCGCCGACGGACCCCTCCCTGATGCCCAGCGTCTCCCTCACCTCCGCGTCGTCCGCCCAGGTGTACGACAGCCTGTACCCGTTGTCCCGGCACTCCACGGGGAGGCGCAGCATGTCCTGCTCCTGCACCAGCATCCTCGCTGATCTTCTCGCCAAGAAGACGTCGGTCGTCGTCGGAGGCCGCAGCGCGAGCCCGCACATGGGCTCCAGGATGTGCACCGGGTTGACGGCCCAGGTGGCCTGGGTGATGTCCTGCAGCGCGTTGGCGCACTGCGCGTTCCTCGGTGTGGTGACGAAGTCCCCGCTGCAGCTTCCCTGCGCCGCCTCGTAGAGCTCGTCGGAGATGAGCCCCATGCCGTGCATGAAGGGGACCTTGCCGCCGGTGTCGTACTTGTCGTCCGTGCCAGCGTTGCCCACGAGGTAGCCCTTGAGGTTCAGGCCCGACTCGGGATGGTCGGCGATCTCGAGCGCGGCGACCGGGACGGTGTAGCCGGAGTAGGAGTCGCCGCCGATGTAGAGAGGGTTGGAGGCGAACTCGGGGTGCTCGGCCAGCCACTTCTGGAGGAATACCCGGAGCTGCCTCCCGGTGCCGGTGAGGCTGACGTTGAGCCCCTGCTCCTCCCGCGCGTAGGAGAAGCCCGTCCCGACGGGCGCGTCCAGGAATATGACGTTGCTCACCTTGGTCCACGAGTCCTCGAAGTAGACCAGGCGCGGGAAACCCTCGGTGTACCCGGCGACGTCGAACTTGAGTGGGCCGATCTCGAAGAGGAGGCCGGAGAGGGCGGAGCAGCCGGGGCCGCCGGTGATCCAGAGGATGAGAGGGTCCTCTTGCGGGCTGCGCTCCGACTGGATGAAGTAGTAGAAGAGCTCCGCGCCGTGTGTCTCGTCTACCTCCACGTAGCCCGTCTCCAGGGAGAATGGAAGAGGGCCATCGAACCCCTTCACGTGCGTGATGGTATTTCTCTCCTTTCCGGCCGCGGCCGCCGCCGCGACGCAGCCGTATCTGGCTGCTGTAACTACGACTACGAGGAGCAGCAGCAGCAACAGCTTGGCCATGCCCATCTCGAAACAAACTAATTAGCTAGCTGGACGAGCGCCGCTAGCTAGAGCGTGGAGGCAACTATATTGTACCGCGCTCGAGTGGAGACGCGGTCTATCTGCCGGCGCGCCTCGACATGTAATTGTCGAAGTGGGATGAAAAAGGTTTGTTAAATTGACCAAACAATCTAGACCTTGATTTTATCGATAGGCATGGTGCAAAGCTACAAGAAATGCGGTCACTGATCACGTAAGCTACTTGGTCTATTTTCCGAGAGTCTGATCGGCACCGCAAGTGCATACGTACGCTTGAACGACCGATGACAAGAGCTGCTAGCTCGCGAGCGCGACAGCATACAAGGACGCCATTTCGATGTGACTCCAATCTCCAAAGATACAATTTCTATATGAAAAAAGTTGTTCTTTTTGGCGTTTCACTTTGTTTTCCCCGCCAAAGTTCGATAAAGTTGCTTCATATGTATAAAAACCATACTTGGATTTGGTCCCAAATCCAAACGGATAACGCTTTAGTGTTATCGTGATGGCAGCTTCTCACACATGGCAGCCGAGTCAGATAAAAAATAAGTCAAAGAACATTTAATTCTCATGTTTTCCTTTTAACAAAGAACATTTAATTCGAAAACAAAATGAGGAAAATTATTTTCTAAATTTATAATTCATACACATGAAAAACATAAAACCATTTTTTGTTCTAAACTATAAATTTATAGAAATAGATTTTTCAACATGGAGATTGACCGAAAGATATATTAATAAGATCTAGTAACAAATTTCAGAGGTTCAGAAAACTGAGAGTATATTACCACATAATTTTACAATAATTAAAAACTAAAATAATAATGTGGAAATGGATATGTAATCAACTTCCATTTATTTTTTAGAAGATCTGTGTATGTTAGCGATTTTAAAACTCATAAAGGATCACTAGCGTTTCCACAATAGTTTGGTATTTTAGGTTTTCGCAATTTCTTATTGTTCAATTTTTTCTTGCCAATTTATTGTAATATCTATGAAATCGCCTCCAACACCCATCGTCAAAACCAATTTTATTTGGGTCGACTATGAAATTTAGATGTTTCGATATTTTAGAATAAATTTCAGATACCAAACTTAGACATAGCTCATAGGACCAACCTTAGTCAAAAAATAATTAATTATGAGATTTATGTGACAAAACTAATACTAATATTTTTATTTGACAAATCTAATTATTGAAAAAGAATATCTATAGTTAAAGCTTTAAAAGTTTACCTTGGTCTTTCCATATTATCATCTGTTTAATTTGTAACTGAAGCATTTATTGTTCAAGCTGTCTTTCAATGATTTCTTTAAATGCTAGTCCTATATGACTTGCGGGAAGACAGAGAGGAAATTATTGGGTTCGTTCTGTCAGGAGGAGAGAACCAAGTGGTATACAAATTGCATACGGCCGGTGGGTGGGTGATGAAAAGTGGGCGCGAGGGATCTGTGAAAGGTGAGTCGTGGATAGGTGATGTATGGCCCGGATGAATCAACGCAAGGAACAGGACATGCATTTGTTTGGCTTTCCTGTCATTTTTCTGCTTCCTAGGTAGGAGAAGTTGCCGTCTACGTACGTACCTAAACGGCAACCGCTACTCCCATATGTTTGTCAGCGAGCTAGGTGCGTCGGTCGATGAACAAGTTAGAGTTCCGTATCCGTTACTACTACCATCTGGTCTTAGTCTTGCCGAGTTTCGGAGATCTTCCTAACCTAGGAAAATCATGGGGGCAAATCAATTCAAGAATCTTGATAATGGACATTTTATTATTGCACGGAAATCCACGTGAATATTTTTTTCTTCGAGTAAAGTCGGGTGAAGCGACGCACGCAACTACTCATAGTGGGAGTAACATCTAAAGATGTAACTGGTGCACCCGCACGAGGCTACCAGTAAATCAGATTTTACCCGCAGTTAGATTTTGTCTTCAAGTAAATCTCATCCATTAAATCGTTTTCACAACAGTCATATAAATGAGGCAGCCCACGGTGAAAAACCTAACTGCCTCTACGCACTCCCCCAATCCCCGCCGCCTCCCCACCCCCAATACTTGCACGTTGCATCGTCTCCTCCCCTTCTGCCCAATTGGAACCGCCGCCATGAGCCGCCGCGTTGCCGGAGGAGCCCTTCACCGCCGCCCAGCCTCCACCAACATGTTGGTGTGCCTCCCAGCACCTTTGCCTCCCCACGGTCAAGGGGCGCGCCCGCGAGCGCTTTGTGCAAGACGAGCTTCAAGGCGTCATCGAGCAGCGAGCGGATGGAGCTGGCCGAATGGCCATGGTGGCGGGAGGGAGGAAGCGCTGCGAGAACGCATCCTGGAGGAGGTCAGACGGCGCGCCGCCTAGGGGACCTCGTCCATCACCGACTAGGGCTTTAGATCCCCTTCTCAGACGGCGGAAGGGATGCCCTCTTGCTCGTGCGCGCCTCCCCATGACATCCTCTCTCGCCTGACGCAGCCGGCGCATCTCCTCCGAGTTGTGGCGCGCACTACAAGCGGTGCAGCAGCCCAGCACTACAGCCCTACTCGAGCCCCTTGCCCTCCTCTCCGGAGATTAATACAAGGTTTGTGGGACGCTACTTCTCTCCTCCCCTTCATCCTGCTCAGTTCTTAACAGGATGAGTGAAAGAGCATGTGGGCCCCAATGTGTGGTTTTGGTAATTAATGACAATCTCTATGGACTAATGGTTGCATTAAGTTGCACTTGCAGGATTTTTCCATTGGCATCGCTTGTACCATGTGTTGGATTCAAGGTGGAAGAAATGAAGTAGAATAAGCATTGTCCAAGGGCTTTGGGCCTTTTGGAATCATGTAGAATAAGAATAATAAAGAAAAGAAGATCAAGAGTATCTTGAAGAACAAGATGGAGTTCCTCATGTATCTTAAAGACTTCATCCATATGAAGTTAGAAGAAATGTTATGCAAGATCAAGATGCGCCAGCTCTAGAAGATCTCATGTTTGAAGCTTGCCATCCTCGGTGTTCATGGATCGATGAAGACAAGTTCGAAGAAGAGGTTTTCCCATAGTGTATGGGGGTGCAAGTCGCAAGTCTTCATCAGGTGCACGCGAGCAAGAGCAATCAAGAAAGATGTTCCATCTTGAGGAAGACAAGATCATCTACATCACGCTTAAGTGGAATGCTCAAGGCAAAGGTATAATCTTGATAGGTTTTCCCTTTTACCGGTCTCATGTTGGTAGTTGGGAGACCGGGTTTAGGATAGATAACCGTACTACCAAGAGGGCTCTCTAGTTAGTGAAAGGATAATTGTCCCTATGTGTGGTTTTGGTGATTAATGACAATCCCTATGGACTAATGTTTTCATTGAGTTTTATATGAAGGAATATTCCATAGGTCATGCTTGTAGTCCATATATTGGATTCAAGTATGGATGCCATGAAGATAAAGATATACCTTGAGTTTTGGCATCAAGATCATCGAATTGAAGATAAGAATATGATATGTTCAAGATCTTGAGAGTGTGATCTCAATAGAAGAATTCAAGATATGGCTCTAAGTCGGTGCCATGATAGCCTCATTAGTTGAGCTATGGTTGACTAAGATTTAGAGCATGTAATCAAATGAAGAGTTCCTTATGTACCTCAAGATATTGATATGGAGCATGAGAATACACTTGGTTGACCAATGCAAAGAGTGAAGAGTGATTTCAAGTTGGTCAACACATGAAGCATAAAGAATGTACCATATGGATCTTGTGGTATGGGTTGAGAAGGGCAAGTTCAAGATAAGCATCTCGAGAAGATCATTTGCTTGAAGCTTTCCATCCATATTGGTGATAATGTACATGTGAAGATGTGTCCTAATGGATCTATCCCATAGTGGTGTATGGGGGAGCAAATTATGAGTCTTCACGAAGCAACAATGATCAAGTGATGCATTCCGGCTTGGATGGAGCTTGAAGCATTGTCATCAAGATCAAGCAGGATGCGCAAGGCAAAGGTATGTCCTTGCTAGGTTTTCCTTTTACCGGTCTCAAGGTGGTTGTTGGGATACCGGGTTATAGGATAGATAGCCGCACTATTAAGAGGGGCTTTCGGTTGGGTAACTTGATCACATTGTCATAGGGAGATCAATCCTTTGCATACTTTGCATCTTCCTATTTTGTTGCTTCTTGGTGTTTCTCCATGTGAGGTTCTTGAGCTTGTTGCTAGATCTTCAATAAGCCCAAGTTCATCGAAAACGGAATTCATATGCATCTTATATGGCGTTTTCGAGTTTGAAGGTTTTACTTGTTCTTCTTATAGGGAGGCTCCATACCTTTCCTCATTTGGTTCTATCTTCCTTTATTGGACAATGATGTTTTCATGCACCATATTGTAGATCTTGTTGTCCTCGTCAAAACAAGCCCAAGATCATCGAAATCAGAGTCCGGATGCAAAAGTTATTGCGTTTTTCGTGAAGTCTGTTTCATCCCGGTTGTGGATCCGGTTCAACCGAGCCCCACACCGGACAGTCCGGTTCCAGCTCCGGTAGACCGGATCTCAGACCGGATTTTCCGGTTTTCGCGACCGAGTCTATTCCGGGTTGGCAAACAGAGGTATTTCGGTTTATAGGTCGGTCCTCCGGCCTGGGGACCGAGTTTCCCGGTTCTGGGGCCGGTCCAACCGACTTTGGAACCGAGTTTTCGCTATTTTCTCTCCAACAGCCATATTTGCTTTTCCCTATAAAAGGGGTTCTTCCCCCAACGTTTTTGGGTGTTCTTGAGCCCGAAATTGACCTCCATTGTTGACCCTCTTGAGCTTGCTTCCTCTCCCTTCCCTCCTATGATTCTTGCATCTTTTTGAGGGCTTTGGAAGAGGAGATCTAGATCTACAATCCCCACCAATCAATTCCTCCTCTAAGTGAGGGGAACCCTTTGGATCTAGATATTGGAGTCATTGGTTGACTTCCACCATTATTCTTCCTCTCTAATTCCTCCCTAATTGGTGGGATTTGAGAGTGAGGGATTTGAACACCCTTGGTGTTCTTGATTCGCATTCTTGCATAAGTGTTGAGCTCTCCATTAAGATTTGTTTGAGTGAGAGACCGTGAGCTTGTTGCTCTTGGAGGGTGACCTCCTAGTTGGCTTGGCGGTTGGTGCCACGGTGTCCTCTTCGTAGAAGATTGTGAAGGGACCCGGGCTTCTCCTTCGTGGAGCTTGTGAAGTGGTTGTGGAGCTTGCCATCTCCGGAGTGGGGGAAAAGCTAGCCATAAGGAAAGGGCCTATTCCTTCGTGGGATAGACTCGGAGAAGAAGGTGAGCCTTCGTGGCGTTGGGAAATCCTTCGTGGAATCCCACACCTCTCCAACGTGACGTACCTTACTTGTAAGGGAACACGGGAATACATCTTCGTCTCCGCGTGCCACGGTTATCTATATACTCGAGCTTACTTTCCTTGTGATAGCCATCGAGCTTGAAGTACTTATATCTTGCCTATAACTTGTGGTATATTTATCTTGTGATATCTTGCTTAGCTTATCTTGTTGTCGGTGCACTTAGTTGAGCCTAGTATATTTAGGTTTTGTGCTTGTAAAATAAACGTTAGTTTAATTCCGCATTCTATCAAGCCAAAACCGTAATAGTTTTTAAATTGCCTATTCACCCCCTCTAGGCGACATCTCTATCCTTTCAATTGGTATCAGAGCAAGGTCTCTCCTTGTTTAGGCTTCACCGCCTAGAGTGTAAAGATGTCGGCTAGTAGTATAGTGCACAATGACACAATTATCTTTGATGGCACAAATTATATTTTGTGGAGAAATTTCTTGCTTTGTAATCTTCGGACCTTGTGTCCAAATATTGAGCGATTTCTAGATGTAGGTTTTTCTCCTCCAATGGGTCCTCAAAATCTATCTTTCGAGGATGAGAAAAATTTACATCTCGAAGCTCAAGTATCTAAGAAGCTCTTTTTCTTCTTGAGCCCCACAGTTAATTTGTTCTTGACGATTGTGAAGCGCAAGTCATCTCATGAGATGTGGACCAAGCTTAAAGAAATATTTGGTGGGTCCATTTCTCATAGGGTCGGTGGTATCTCCGAGGATCTCTCTTCTCCTTCACATCATGAAGATCTCCAAGTGGCTTCCACCTCCAGTCGCGATGAGATTTCAATTCCCTCCACTTCACCTACATGTGACAAGTCACGAGGTAATGGCATGGTGAGTGGAGAAATCATATGTAATGATGGTAGTGGTTCTCTTTACACCAATGATTCATGTTCTATAAATGCTAATGGTGTAGAGAGTTTGGACTTAAGCACTTCTTGCAATGATAATTATATATCGCCTTGTGTTGCTAATCCTTGCATATTGTCTAGAAATTATTTGAGTACTAGTGTAGATGATATGCTTGATTTGTCTTGTTCCAATAAACAAAGTGCTTCTATTTCCTCTAGTTGTGTATCTAACAATGTAGAGGAAATCAAACACCCTATGGAGCAAGACACAATCATGAATGGAGATTCAACAATATCCTCATCTTCATCCTCCCGTGCTCACATGTGCCTTATGGCAAGAGGATCAAAGGTATCTCCTACTTTGGATCCCAACATATCTTCTCTAGATAATAACAATGATAGTGATGATGACCTTGATGAGGATACTAGTGCTCTTGTGCTTGAGTTGACTTTTTTGTGTACCTCTCTTCATGGTAATAATAAGGCCGTTGCTTGTCTCAAACATGTTATGGACACCATAACTAAACAAACGGAAACCATAGAGGAGTTGGATTTCCAACTTGATGATGGGAGTCGTAGATTCCATCTCCTTAAGCAAGAGCTTGCCAAGGAGAAGCACACTAGTTGTCTCCTCACACAAAAAATTGAATCTTATGAGCTTGAAAATGAAAAATCTATTAATGATGCTAGTGCTACTAACTCTAATTCTTGTGAAGCATCTATGTTAAAGGAGAATGTTGCGCTAAGGGCTCAACTTGAGTTGCTAACTAGTAATTATGGGAAATTGGAAAGAATTCATGAAAAGCTCTCGGCCTCTCATAATGATCTTCTAATCTCATATGATGGGCTAAAGTTAGCTCGTGAGGCAAGTATCACTAAGGTAACATCTTGTGAGCCTCATTTGGACATCAACTTCTACTCAAAATTCTATTTTGCCATGTGCTAGTCCTAGTGATCCTTCTAGTCATACTAGTGATAAACCTTGTGTTGGATTACTTGTTTTGCCTTGTTGCTCTAACAATGAAGCTTCTACTTCCTCTAGTACCTCTATTTCTACTAACCATGTAGAGGAAATCAAAGAGCTCAAGGCCCAAGTCACTTCTTTGAAGGAAGACTTGAAAAAGAGGCATGAAGGTAAATCCACACTCGATAATATTTTGAGTGTGCAAAAATACCCCAATGATAAGAGTGGACTTGGATTCAACTCCAATAACAAGAACAAGTCCAAGAGCAACAAGAAGAATGGCCAAGACCAAGTCAAGGATTCGACCAAGATTATTTGCTTCAAGTGCAAGGTTATAGGACATCATGTAAGATCTTGTCCATTGAAGAAAAAGCACTTGAATGAGAAGCAACAAGGGAAGCGGCCACAAGTTCAAGGTCAATCCCAATCTCAACCTCAAGTTGAAGCTAGGCCACTTCCCAAGAATAATCAAGATAAGGCTCCCCAAGACAAGAAATCAATAAAGAAGAGAAAGGGGAGCACTTGTTGCTACATATATCATGAGAAGGGACACTTGGCCTCTTCATGTTCAAACGGTACCTTACCTAACCCTATCATTGTTGATGATGATTATTCTCTTGGGAAGGATAAGGATGGCAATGTGTTTGCCAAGTTTGTTGGAACTCAAAGTGGTGTCAAGAAACGAACCATTTGGGTTTCCAAGCCTATTGTGACTAACCTCTTAGGACCCAACTTGGTTGGGGACCAACAAGCTCAAACTTGATCAATAGGTGTTTTTGGAGGGCATTGGAGACTTGGCTAACTCATGAATAATTAAGGGATCTTCATATATTATATTTTATAAAGCCAAGTTATAAAGATTATCATCTCCCTACCATATACCCAATGTGCCTCTTTGCGGTAACTCGAACTCAACTCTTTTATATTGTAAGTTACTTGCCCCTTTACATGTTTTGGTTTTGTCCCAAGTATGTGTTTGTATTTGTTGTGCCTCATGCTTGCTTATTTTGTGTATTCAAGTATGTCTATGTGTTTGGCACATCATTTACTTGTGTGTTTTGCTTTGAGCCTCTAATGCATCTTGATGTTATATTTTTTTGGCTCTTTTCGAGTGGTTAATGGAACATCCCATTTTGGGGGAGTGATATGCCTCGCGCATCTCTCAAACCTTAAAATGTGTGTACATGAGTACTACCACTTAGTATTGATATTGCAATCTTATCTAGTCACTATGTGGTGTGTCATACTCATGAGAAATTCAAATTCTAAATGTCCATTAATTATCTCTAGTTGAGGTTGTTTTTCCTCTTATTAAGAAAAATTGAATACCACATTATGGGGGAGTAATATGCTTCTTTTGCATATCACAATCCTAGGAAATGTGAACATGAGGTGGTGCCACTTAGAGTTGATATTGTTGATTATCTTGTATATAGGTGGCATGTTAGCTCAAACAAGATCCTAACTTTTGTTAGAAGCTTTTATTGCTCATCTTTTCGGTCTTTTCTTGAGTAAGAAATTCTTGGTGTGGCCTTCCTCAAATGCACATCTCTATATCTTATTTGGGAGACCATTTTCTTCAAGTTATTCTAATCATTGCTTTGCATGATTGTGTGACTAGTTAAAGCTATCAATAATCTCTATCTTTGCATAGTAATTAATATTTTTATTCCTATCCTATGCTTTTTACTGTGAAGATTTATATTTAATATCCATGCAATATACCACCGGAAATAAATTCCAACACATTTATTGTCTTAGACAATTGATATACTTGGATGTGGTAGCATTTGTGGATCATCTTCACCTTGGATTTCACCTCTTATTTCCTTTTTTCTTTCCAAAAATTGTTGTGGCTCCCATTGTCTTCCTTGGCTTTTGAGCATCTCTTTGGTGGTGTTTTTGATTATTATCAAATGTGTTTTTAGTGGAAGACAAACCTTTTCTTCTCGGTACCTTATGACATTGTGAAAAGTGTTAAGGGTTTGGTTTATTTGTTGAAACCTCGCTCTTTTAAGAGTTTGTTATCTCATTCTTTCTTCTCTATGTTATTTGCTTGAATGAGATAAATCTTTGGGCATTTGTGTTTTTATCTCATCTTTTATGCTCAGTAGTTTTTGCTTGGTTCATTTGTTGAACTTTGTTGAACAAATCTTGTGTTGATTTGATTCTTTGATATAGTTTGGACAACAAATGTGTTTTGTCACACCTTGTATGCCTTCTTGATTATTTTGGTGTTTTGTCCAAATTATATCTTTGTTGGTTCTTGAAAGTCTCGTGCATGCATGTTTACTAAATGTATATCTTATATCATGTTTTGCTTTCTTCGATCTAATATATAGGGTATACTCCATCAAATCCTTAAACGGCTATGATGTGCATGAAATTCAAATTTCATCTCTAAATATGCACATATTTTTATGGAGTATGTCCTATGTGTTGTGGTTAGTCTAACCACTTTGGACCCAATAAGTTTGGGGACCAAGATGTACTTGAATGTTGTTTTAGGTACATTGGAGATGCAATGGATGCTTGTCTCATCTATAAGGAAGGTGTTGTCACCATATGATAATTGGAGCCAAGCTAGGATGATCGAAGCATTATTATCTACTACATCATACCATTGCTATCTCGGTAACAAGTATCTTATTCATGCATCCTATTCTTCCATCCAATCTCTTGTAGGTTACATATTGGCATGAATTTATTAGTTTGTAAATGTTGTGGTTCTTGAAAAGATCATTGAAAGACTTTTCTATCCTTATTGCTTATGTGAGTAATTTGAGATGATGCATACAATGGGGAGTATATAAAATCATGCTCATGATTCACCAATCCCAAATATGCCTTCTAGAAATTTATTGCATATCAATTCCTCAGGGTACTCTCATGTGCAATATTGTTGAAATTGCATTGAATCCTTCCTTTTGATACTTGTTACCTTTCTCAGAAGTTCCCAACTAGCATTAGTTCCCTTAGTGTTAGTTGTGATGTTTTTGAGGTTTTTCTTTTTCTTTGGTGAAGTTCTTTGATATACCATGAGAGAAAATAGAGCCATGTGCTATATATGCACTTAAGCAAAATATCATTTTTTTGGTATATCTTATGACTTCCTCTTGGATATCATGTTTTCTTATTTTTTATTAACATCTTGTGTGTGGATGTTTCTTTGTGGATTATTCTCTTGTTTTCCCACTTAGAAACTTATATACACAAGACTTTTTGCCAACCATCTCACTTATCCGCTTAGTTTTAATGGATTTGGTAAGGTCTTGATTTATGAGTGCTCGGTTTACTTTTATTGCATCTTCGCGCACTCATATCTCATATTTGGTTTCTTTTTGACTTAAGCTTGTCTTAACATGTGTATTGATTTATATCTCCACTCCTTGTATCTTGGTTGTTTTCTAAATGATATAGAGGGAGTGAGGATTCCATGTTTGTGCATATTGTATTCAAATGAAACAACTCATTTATGCACAAACCTTGGGGAGCTTCCTTATTTCATTTAGATCACTATTTGTCCATTTGATTATTTGGATCTTTTGATTTCTTGCTTCATCCATTGAAGTATCTTCACCTTGTTATCCTTTTAGCAATATTTGATCCTCAATATAGTTGATTTCCTCCAAGTATTCGTCATTGGATATGTGCATATGATTTCACTCATATTATGAGAAATGCACACATTGGGAGGAACTTGAACTATATTGGCCTTATAACTTTGTCATCCATTTTGGCACTTGTTGTCAATGGGGGAGAAGTTTAGAGGGTTTTAAGGGAAATGGTTTTCTACTTAAGATTGGTTTTTTCTTAAGTGTTTGCCTTTCATGCATTTCATCTTTATTATGTATTGTATGGTTGAATATATATAGTGGAAACTCTCCCAAAGGTTATGCTTCACAATGTATGCAATGAAATTCAAGTTCATCACACGTGCATATATTGTGGGGGAGTTTGCTCTATATATGTTGGTTCTACTCACATCTCTTGCATTAGTTGTAGTTTGTGTGAGTAGAATCAGTTTTGATATGGGCTAGTATCTTTGTGTTACTTAACCATATCAAATACAACCTCTTGTATACAACTTATTCTCGGATAAGTTGTGTACTTGTTTCTAATATTCATTATATAAACCCTCTGTTGTGATTGTCATCAATTACCAAAATGGGGGAGATTGAAAGGATAATTGCCCCTATGTGTCGTTTTGGTGATTAATGACAATCCCTATGGACAAATGTTTTCATTGAGTTTTATATGAAGGAATATTCCATAGGTCATGCTTGTAGTCCATATGTTGGATTCAAGTATGGATGCCATGAAGATAAAGATATACCTTGAGTTTTGGCATCAAGATCATCGAATTGAAGATAAGAATATGATATGTTCAAGATCTTGAGAGTGGTCTCAATAGAAGAATTCAAGATATGGCTCTAAGTCGGTGTCATGATAGCCTCATTAGTTGAGCTATGGTTGACTAAGATTTAGAGCATGTAATCAAATGAAGAGTTCCTTATGTATCTCAAGATATTGATATGGAGCATGAGAATACACTTGGTTGACCAATGCAAAGAGTGAAGAGTGATTTCAAGTTGGTCAACACATGAAGCATAAAGAATGTACCACATGGATCTTGTGGTATGGGTTGAGAAGGGCAAGTTCAAGATAAGCATCTCGAGAAGATCATTTGCTTGAAGCTTTCCATCCATATTGGTGATAATGTACATGTGAAGATGTGTCCTAATGAATCTATCCCATAGTGGTGTATGGGGGAGCAAATTACGAGTCTTCACGAAGCAACAATGATCAAGTGATGCATTCCGGCTTGGATGGAGCTTGAAGCATTGTCATCAAGATCTAGCGGGATGCGCAAGGCAAAGGTATGTCCTTGCTAGGTTTTCCTTTTACCGGTCTCAAGGTGGTTGTTGGGAGGACCGGGTTATAGGATAGATAGCCGCACTATCAAGAGGGGCTTTCGGTTGGGTAACTTGATCACATCGTCATAGGGAGCTCAATCCTTTGCATAGTTTGCATCTTCCTATTTTGTTTCTTCTTGGTGTTTCTCCATGTGAGGTTCTTGAGCTTGTTGCTAGCTCTTCAATAAGCCCAAGTTCATCGAAAACGGAATTCGTATGCATCTCATACCTTTCCTCATTTGGTTCTATCTTCCTTTATTGGAAAATGATGTTTTCATGCACCATATTGTATAGCTTGTTGTCCTCGTCAAAACAAGACCAAGATCATCGAAATCGGAGTCCGGATGCAAAAGTTATTGCGTTTTTCGTGAAGTCTGTTTCATCCCGGTTGTGGATCCGGTTCAACCGAGCCCCACACCGGACGGTCCAGTTCCAGCTCTGGTAGACCAGATCTCAGACCGGATTTTCCGGTTTTTGTGACCGAGTCATTCCGGTTTGTAGGTCGGTCCTCCGGCCTGGGGACCGAGTTTCCCGGTTCTGGGGCCGGTCCAACCGACTTTGGAACCGAGTTTTCATTGTTTTCTCTCCAACGGCCATATTTGCTTTTCCCTATAAAAGGGGGTTCTTCCCCCAACGTTTTTGGGTGTTCTTGAGCCCGAAATTGACCTCCATTGTTGACCCTCTTGAGCTTGCTTCCTCTCCCTTCCCTCCTATGATTCTTGCATCTTTTTGAGGGCTTTGGAAGAGGAGATCTAGATCTACAATTCCCACCAATCAATTCCTCCTCTAAGTGAGGGGAACCCTTTGGATCTAGATCTTGGAGTCATTGGTTGACTTCCACCATTGTTCTTCCTCTCTAATTCCTCCCTAGCACTTGTTGCTTTGGTGGGATTTGAGAGTGAGGGATTTGAACACCCTTGGTGTTCTTGCTTTGCATTCTTGCATAAGTGTTGAGCTCTCCATTACGATTTGTTCGAGTGAGAGACCATAAGCTTGTTGCTCTTGGAGGGTGACCTCCTAGTTGGCTTGGTGGTTGGTGCCTCGGTGTCCTCTTCGTGGAAGATTGTGAAGGGACCCGGGCTTCTCCTTCGTGGAGCTTGTGAAGTGGTTATGGAGCTTGCCATCTCCGGAGTGGGGGAAAAGCTAGCCATAAGTAAAGGGCTTATTCCTTCGTGGGATAGACTCGGAGAAGAAGGTGAGCCTTCATGGCGTTGGGAAATCCTTCGTGGAGTCCCACACCTCTCCAACGTGATGTACCTTACTTGTAAGGGAACACGGGAATACATCTTCGTCTCCGCGTGCCACGGTTATCTATATACTCGAGCTTACTTTCCTTGTGATAGCCATCGAGCTTGAAGTACTTATATCTTGCCTATAACTTGTGGTATATTTATCTTGTGCTATCTTGCTTAGCTTATCTTGTTGTCGGTGCACTTAGTTGAGCCTAGTGTATTTAGGTTTTGTGCTTGTAAAATAAACATTAGTTTAATTCCGCATTCTATCAAGCCAAATCTGTAATAGTTTTGAAATTGCCTATTCACCCCCTCTAGGCGACATCTCTATCCTTTCAGTTAGTAACTCGATCGTATCGTTCAGAGAGAGCTCAAACCGTTGCATCCTTGCATCATCTTTTCTTGGTTGATTATTTGGATCTTATCCATGTGGTGTTTTAGAGCTTGTGGTTGTTTCCATGATAACATCTAGATCATCGAAAACAGATTTGGCATGTTTCACTTGTTGAGTTTTCGAGTTTGGTGGTTTTCTCGGTTTCTCGTATTGAGGGGTTGCACCTCTAAAATTCCTAGAAAATCTTCCCCCTCTTGTTGAGGTAGCTCTTGTCATCCTCTTTCCAACAAAATTGGTTTTGACTCGATCAGAGTTACCAAACTGTAGATATTGCGGTTTGAAGTTTGTCTTCTATTTGGTTTGATAAAGGAAAAGAAAAAGGGAAAAAACTTTGGGCCGAGCGGCACTACCGCGTGTACTACCGGCCACTACTGATCGTATTCCTCCGCCCTCTGTTTTTTGCCCGGTTGTGAAGCGGTATCCGGCCGGTAGTTGATACGTCCATTTTGCATCACTATTCTATGTCTTAATTCACTATTATTCATTGATATATTTCGTATTGAGAGGTGATACTTATGTTATTTCATCTGTTTTTGCATGGTTGATGACTTTTGGAGCATGGACCGCTGCAGTCAGGATTCTGATGGAAAAGGTGCTGTTTGGAGGCAAAATTCGCGAAGATCAGAAAATCCGGGAAAATATACGGAAAATCCTATTTTTCTAGAAGACTAAGGATGCCAGAAGACGGAGTGGAGATGGGCCACAGGGGGCCCACACCACCCCCTGGCGCGGGCAGCCCTAGGTCGCGCCAGGAGGTGGTGTGGCCACCCTGGCCCACTCCAGCCTCTCTCCTCTAGCGTATATCATCCTCCCGAAACCCTAAGACTCCGGGAGCGACCACAGAAAGATTCCACCGCCTCTGCGGGGCGGAAAACACCAAGAGAGAAAGATCTCTCCGGCAGACAGATTTCTGCCGGGGGAATTCCTTCTCGGAGAGGGGAGATCGTCGCCATCAACACCACCGTTAAGCTGGACTTCATCAGGATCATCATCATCATCATCATCACCATCAGCACCCTCATTACCATCTCCATATTGCTGTAACAATTGAGTTGAATCTTGCATAGTTCATAGGGGAAACTTTCCCGGTGTTGATTACTCTTTGTAGTTGATGCTATTGAGTGAACCATTGAATTATTGTTTATGTTCAGATTGTTATACATCATTATTCCATCTCTGATCATGATCCATATGATGTCTTGTGAGTAGTTCGTTTTGTTCTTGAGGACATGGGAGAAGTCATGTTGTTAGTAGTGGAGTTGTGTTGAGAAAGATTCAATATATTGTTATTTAAGTTGTGGTGTACTTCTTCTAGTGGTGTCATGTGAACGTCGACTACATGACACTTCACCTATATGGGCCTAGGGGAATGCATTGTGTATTTGGCTACTAATCGTAGGGGTTGCCGGAGTGACAGAAACCTGAACCCCGTTAGGAAACCATTGCACAAGGGATGTAAGGGTCTTAGAGTTTAAAGCTGTGGTTAGGTTTCTACCTTAATTACTTTCTGGTACTTACGGATGTTTGCAAGGGGTATAATCACAAGTATGTATTAGTCTTGGATGGGGCGGTACATTAGCACAGGTTCACCCACACAACACTTAACAAGCTAGAGAAGATTAATCAACTATACGAAGCGAAAGCACTTGACAGTCTTCCCATGTGTCCTCGAGAACGTTTGGTCATCTTAAGTAATACAACCGGCTTGTCCTTTGCTGCATAAAGGATTGGGCCACTTGCTGCATTTATTCCTACTATCTTTTATTTACTCGTACTTTGTTTACTTGCTTTATCGAAAACCCCTAAAAATCCCGTTTGCTAAGTATTTGCAGAGAATTCCTGATCCATACCACTAGCCAGCACCTTCTGCTCCTCGTTGGGTTCGACACTCTTACTTATCGAAAATACTGCGATACACCCCCCTATACTTGTGGGTCATCAAGACTATTTTCTGGCGCCGTTGTCGGGGAGTGAAGCGCTATTGGAGAGTGGAACTGGTAAAGGAAACTTCTACCATGAGTATTGTTTACTTCTGTTAGTTGCTTTATTTTCGTTATGGATAATTCGCTGAGTTTCTTATTTGGTAATGCTACTACCACTGCTAAGGTAGTAGATAAGCCACCACCTGCTGAGAATGATGTTTTCAAAATACCTACAAGAATTATTGATCGTGTTATGGATAACTACTATGTTGGGGATGGAACTGTCCATCCCGGTGATCATTTGCTCTTTATACACGAATTATGCGGGTTGTTCAAGTGTGCAGGTATTACTACAGATCAAGTCAAGAAGAAGTTATTCTCATTATCACTAAAAGGAAGAGCTGAGGAATGGTATAAGCTGCTAAAGAATGGTCAAGCTCTGGAATGGGAGGAAATAGTGCCTCTCTTTTATTCAAAGTTTTATCCTCCTAGTGAGATTCATAAAGATCGGAATCAAATATACAAATTTTGGCCTCTTGATGGAGAGAGTACAACCCAAGCTTGGGGGAGATTGAAGTTACTAATGCTCAAATGTCCCATTCATGAGCTCCCCAACAATATTATTATCAATAACTTTTATGCAAGGCTCCCTCTACATGACAAGGATTTATTGGATGCCTCTTGTGCTGGATCATTCACTCGTATGGAAGAAGAAGCTAAGTGGGATCTTCTGGACCGTATTCAAGACAATGTTGAAGCTTGGGAGAATGACAAAGGTAGAAAGTCAGGTGTAAATTATGATTATGAATGCATTGAATCTTTTATGGGAACTGATGACTTTCAAAATATTAAAAATGCTTATGGCCTAGATTCTCAAGCTATTGCTTCTTATTTTCAGGCTTTTGCTTCCTACATTGAAGTACCTAAAAAGAAGTGGAATAAGTATCATGAACCTTATAAAGATGTTGCTAAGAGTGTTCCTGCAAGAAATACTGAAGTTTATAATGCTAATCATGTTTTACCTGAACCTTATATTGAGAAAATGCCTTTCCCAGTTAAGATAAGGGAACATTCTATTATAGCTAGTATGGTTAATGAAAGTACAAGTAAAGCTGCTGAACCTGATAAACAAATGGTTGATGAACCTATAATAGCAAATGTGAAAGACTTTGTCACTAAATATGAAGAAGAGGAACACACTATCCTTTGTAAGGATACCTCTAATATTGTTTCACAAAGTAGTGTTATGAGAGCTAGTATTCATGTGTTTTCTGTTAGAATAAGTGATCATTGCTATGATGGTCCTTGTGATAGCTATATTGTTAAGTTTATGCATGATACTGAAAGTTACTATGAGAGAGGGAAAAGTGTTCTTATGCATCTCAATAATATCAAGTTTCCTCGTTTTATGTTGAAAGTTTTTATGTTGCACTTCTTTTGCCTTCTTATGCAAGTTGCCTCTAGTTTCAACAACTTGTTTGTTTACAAAATGCCACGACTGACATGCAACTTGTTTTGCATAAGTGGCTGGCAGGTGTCTGTCTCTCCTACTGTAGTCAATATCTGATTTACAACAAGTTGCTAATAACTTGGTTATCCTCGTTGTGGTTCATGTTCGTAGGTGAGAACGGTTCTATCTCCGAAAGCCCTAAGCCACGTAAAACTTGCAATTGATAAATTAGAGGCGTCTAGTTTAGATCGTTGTTGGGCTAGAGTCATGATATGGTAATGTTGTAAGTTGATGTATAGTTGATACTCTTACAACACACCTAACGTGTAAGTTCCATAGACCTTGGCCTTACACACAAAGGAATGATAGAGATCATACCATGATGCATATGATAGAGATCAAATGCATGGACCATATCATCTCACTTTACACATTAGATGTTTGCATCTTATATTACTAGTTTGGTGTTTTAGTAGCATTTTAAGATGATCCCTCATTTAGATATCAAGACAAAAATGTGTTCTTCTATGGATCGTGTTTCGAGACATCACGTGATGATCGGGTGTACTTGACTCTACGCTTTCATACAACGGGTGTAAGACAGTTTTACACACGCGAGTACTAAGGTTCTTACTTGGTGATCCTAGCATGTATAGACATGGCCTCGGAACACGAACCGAAAGGTTAAGCATGAGTCATATAGTTGATATGATGCCCATATTGATGCTCGCCTTTGAAGCTACACCGACTCACGTGATGATCGGACTTGGTGTAGTGGATTTGGTTCATGTAATCACCAAAAAGGCACGAGGGATGTCGTTTTTGAGTGGGAGTTTATCTCTATTTTGGATTAGTCGAACTCAATTTGTCATAAACTAAATCGAAGTGAATTTGCATAATTTGTTGTAGTCATTGGCGTCTGTTCACTGCCTTATGCTTAGTTTTAATTGAGATAATAGAACTATAGAATTCTGGATATTTACATTACGAACTGGTATCGTATTGTTTTGAATGTCAATTTAAAGTTTATAAGTCCTATTGCAAACTTTCAGCAAACTCTATTTACTCCATGAAGTTTAATAAGTAGTATTAAATCAATAGTAAGAATTCCAATGTTAGTATCTAAAGTATCATGTTTGCCTCCATGATTATTGATATTCAAAAGTTGTTTTAATATCAAGATTATATAGGAGCTAAAAATTGTTTCAGAAACCATCATGTGTGAAAGATATTGTGATATCTGAAACAATGTTTTTGGTTGCATTATGGTAGAGTATAATTTAGCAAAATACATGTTCTCATAATGTATGAGAATTTGTGAAGGATGGAGATGCTAGGCATCCGAATCTCCCAAAAGGTTTTGGGAACTAAAATTATACTCGCCATTCTTTCTTATAGGCTATAGTAGCTTGATCATGAAAGTTGTCATGATAAGGATGAATGGAAGATGTAAGTAAAATGTTTACTACACTAATAGATTACTAAAGAATGGATTTTTGAAAGAACACCAAACATTTGATGATGGTGATCCACTTCAAAGTGCAAGTCCAATGGTATTAGTATTTGACTATACACGCTTTGTACTATGTGTCATGTGAATGACACCACTATTGATGTTGATAGATTCTTTTAAAAGAAAAGGAATTGCTGAAAGAGAATATATAAAATATTTGGCAGAAAAGAAAAGGTTGGAGATGTCCAACTTAGGTATATAGAATATATACATGTTATGGTTGTATTCCTTGCTCGTTAAAAAATGTGGTTCTGAGGTATTGGATACCGGTATTGGATACCGAATTGGTTGGTATGAAGTGTCATACAGGACAACGCAATTCAAGAACTGCAATGGCCGAAGTAACTAGCAAGAGAATAAGTGATATGTTCATCGAAAACAAATAAAGTGTTATTGTATTTTTCGTTGTCGTCAAACCTAGCCTTCAAGATTTGTTTTAATAATTGTTATTTTGTTCCGGTATTACGAGAACAATGGTTGTTCAAATAATTACCATATTCCTCAAAGGATGGATGAACTTTTACAAGTCTAGTGGGAGAAATCACATCCATAAACACTATTGCTAAAATGTCGCAAGACAAATGATTGAAAGATCACTTATGAAGTGACATCGCTGTTTAAATTATATTGGAAAGTAAACATGAAGAAACTCCATGTTGATGGATTTTTGGAGTCTTTGGTTTTGATCAATTGATGCTTGTGAGACTTTCCTCGAGATAATTGAAACTCCGTCCATAGGCCAAAGAGGAACGGATGACTAATTTATTGGATATTATGCATGTAGATGTATATAGTCCATTATGTGTAGCCATATGCGATGGATCTTTTTGCTTAATATGCTTTCTCTAGAAATTTAAGTGAATATATCTATATATTTACTTAATAAGGAAGAAGTATGAAACATTTGAAAATTATTCAAAGACTTTCAAGATGAAGTGGAAAATCATTGTAACAAGAAAATAAAGAGTTTATGATTCGGTCATAAAGGAAGATATTTGAGTTACATGTTTAGCAAAACACTTAAGATTTGAGGAATTGTTCCATGATTTGTGTTTCCCGATAAACCATAGGAGTATGGCATATTCGAGAGATGAAATCAAACCATGTTTGACATGGTAAGATCAAAGGTGTCATTTATAAAACTGCCATTATGTTTTAAAGATTGAAGCTTTAGAGACTACTGCTTTTACACTGAAAAGAGCACCATCGTGATCCGTTGAAATGACACCATATGAGTTATGGTTTGGGATAAAACCCGAATTGACTTTTCTTAAATTTTGGTATGCTATGCATAAGTAAACTGTTTACAACCAAAGTCGAATAAGCACGTCTTTGTAGGTTATCCCAAAGAATTTGTTGGGAATTTCTCCATAACACCGAGGAAAAAAGAGTTTGTCACTTGGAACGTCAAGTTTCTTGAGAAGGAATTTTTCGCGAAAAGTTAAGTGGGAGGACAATAGAACTTTGATAAGGATGTTGAACCTTAAGCTATATGTTCTAAGTAGCATAGTGCCAGATAGTGTCCCGGTGGCGGCCACGATGCTCATGGATCCCGTGATTACAAAAGGTGTGATCTCGGAGATTAGAGTTCCTATTGAACCGTGTGGGTCAGTAAGAATCAAATAGTAAGATTTGATAAGCAAGTTGTTATTGTTTTGACAATGATGAACCGACTACATGCAAAGAAGCGATGATGGGCCCTGACTCCATAAAATGACTAGAAGTCATAGAATCCGTGATAGTATCCATACAGGAGAAATCAAGTTTCTGAACTTGGAAGACCCTCCGGAAAGGCGTGAAGCCTATCGGTCGTGTTTGGATCTATAAATAAATATACATGGATGTTTAACATCTATGAAATAGTCGACATGTCAGAAAGAAGTTTACAGCAATGTTCAAGGAGTTGACTATGGCAAGATTTGATCTTTCATAGCGATATATAGTCTTGATGGATTAATGTAGCAACCACTACATATAATTTGGTATATGATAGTTGAATAAACAAAACAAGGTTCTTCTAATAGAACGGTTACCTAGGACGTGTACATGACATGGTCCGAGGGGTTTTGTTAATTCAAAGGGTGCTAAAAGGGCATGCAAACTTCAATAGTTGAAGTAAGCATAGCGGAGTTGGAATATTCACCATGATGAAACTGTTAAAAGAGTTTAAATTCATCGGAGATGATGAAGATGCTTGCATTTGCAAGAAATAAGTGGGAGCACTGAGACATATTTCTAATACATTATGTAGAGGACATATTGTTGATTGGAAATGATGTATCTTGTATTGACACAAGTTAAGAATTTCATTAAAATAAGATTTCGATGAAAGACTTGGGTAAACCCAAAATATTTGGCATCAATATCTATATGGATAGATTAAGGCGCTAATATGGTTGTGCCAGACATACATATATGAGATATTGAAAGGGTTCAATATGGAAACAATAAGAAAGGTTCTTGCTGCATGGAAAGAATTGTATCAAGATTCAAGTGTTTCAACACTTGGTGAGTAAAATCACATGAAGATTTTGATCGATTATACCATGATATGTATATATCCAAAATGTCCTATGCTCTAAATGTTATGAGCACATAGCAAAATGATTCATAAAATGATCATTGGGCGATAGTAAAGATATTCTTATGAGCTTTGGAAGAACTAAGAATATATCATGTATAAGTGACAAATAGTTAAAGGTAGTTCATTGTAAAGTGTTACATTGATACTATTTTTGTCACAAGATACAAATTAAAGTTATCTCAATTTAGACTATGGGTGGCACAATGTAATGGAAAGGATGTTCCATAATGAATTTGGATGAGTTCCAAAGTTGAGACATTGTGACGAATACTACAACAAAAAGTCTAAGTATATAACTGTTATAGTAGCAGCAAAGGAGGGCATTTGTGTTAAGTAGTTTATTATCAAACTAGGTGTGGTTCAAAGTGGGCTAATACTATGAAGATATATTGTGTGACAATAATATCAACATATTTTAACCCGAACGAACTAAAGGTCTCACTAGAGGACCAAATTTATACAATGCCATCTCATTTGAGAATGAGTGATGCGTAGAAACGTAAAGACATGCAAATACACACGAACCTGAAACCGTCAGATCCGGAGATTATGTTGACCACTAGCAATCGCATATATGCAACACCAGAGAGCCATAGGTGTTCAATACGCAAAGTTTTTCAAACTAGATTATTGACTCTAGTGCAAGTGGGAGACTGAAGGGAATATGCCCGAGAGGCAATAATAAAGTGGTTATTATCTTATTCCATGTTTATGATAATTGTTTATTTTGCATGCTATAATTGTATTGATCGGAAACGTCAATACATGTGTGTTTAATAAACAAAAAGGGTTCCTAGTTATGCCTCTCTTATAGACTAGCTTGTTGATTAACAAGATGATCAAGGTTTCCTGATCATGGACATTGGATGTTGTTAATAACAAGGTCACAACATTAGTTGAATGATGTGATGAACATTCATCTGAAGTATAGCATTATGATCAAAGTCATTATGTTTATATTGCTATAACATCATACGAAGTAATCTTTATCCTTAGACCATGAGATCATGTTAATTGCTAACACCTGAAGAGTATCTTGATAACATCAAACGTCACACCGTAACAGGGTGACTATAAAGATGGGTTCAGTGCTACGAAGGTGTTATGTTGAGGCTCATGGATCAAGAGCGGAATTTGTCAATTGATGGCTCAATGCACGGCGCCCAGAAAAGTGTTGATGGCTCGTGGTTGATGTAGAGCTCGTTGGGAACCCCAAGAGGAAGGTATGATGAGCACATCAGCAAGTTTCCCTCAGTTATGAAACCAAGGTTTAATCGAACCAGTAGGAGCAAGGAAACACCCCAAAGGTGTTACTAGCTGAGCTTTGGCAGGGCACACTACCGATGCTATTAGCAACGTGGAGACCTGCACAACACAACCACAGAACTTTGTCCCCAACTTGCGATGAGGTTGTCAATCTCACCGTGTTTTGCGGAAAATAAAGGATTTAACGTATCGAATGGAAAGAAGTAAAAGTTTGCAAAAAGTAAACACAAAGCGGTAAAAGATTGTAGATTGTATGTAAAAGACAAGGACCGGGATCCATAGTTCACTAGAGGTGGCTCTCCTTAGATAGATAACCTGTTGGGTGAACAAATTACAGCGAGGCAATTGACAAACACCGAGAATGCAATACATGCATATACTAATCATATTGACTCCTTTGAGACTTGATTGGGCATTAGAACATAATACATAGACCGCCATCCAACTGCATCTATGACTAATAATCCACCTTCAGGTTATCATCCGAACCCCCTCCAGTATTAAGTTGCAAGCAACAGATTATTGTTTTACGAACTGCGTGTAAAGTAAACAATACGATTGTTCTATGAACAAAGGATTGTTGTTTTCTCCCTAGTAGCAACAGCACATCTAGTACCTTAGAGATTTCTGTCACTTCCCTAGATTACCAGAGGCATGAACCCACTATCGAGCATCAATACTAACTCTTGGAGTTGCTAGCATCTACTTGGCCAAGATAGCTACTAACAACGGAAAGCATGCAAGATCTCAAATAACAAAGACATGATAGAATCAATAATCAATCTGAAATAGCATCTCAATATCCATACGATCCCCGTAAACACAACATGCAGAATTACAAATAGATGATCTTGATCATGAACGGAGCTCACAAGATCTAAACATGAAAGCACAAAGGAGGAGAACCAGCCATCTAGCTACTACATGGATCCGTAGTCCAAGGATGAACTACTCACGCATCACACCGGAGGCTTGCATGTTGATGAAGAAGGCCTCCAGGGTAAATTCCCCTCTCCGGCAGGGTGACCGGAAGAGGTTCAGATCCCTCCTGATCTAGGGATGGAGATGACGGTGGCTACAGACTTAGGGTTTTCGTCCCGAGGGCAATATATAGGCGTAAGGAGAGGCCGAGGGGATGCCGGGAGCGGCCACACCACCCCCTGGCGCGGGCCAGGCCTGGCCGCTTGGCCAGGTGGTGTGGTGGCTCCCTGGCCCTTCTCCGTCTCGTACTCTGGCACTTGATCACTTCCGGAAAAATAGGCACTTTGGCTTTTGTCCCATCCAATTCTGAGAATATTCATTTTCTGACTTTCCTGGAACCAAAAACAGCAGAAAACAGGCAGCTGGCACTGTGGCTCTTGTTAATAGGTTAGTCCAAGAAAAATCATATGAAAAGTACTCCAGAGTTGGAACAAAACTCAAGAAAGTGGATAAAACCAAGCATGGAACATCAAAAATTATAGATACATTTGCAATGTATCAACATCCCCAAGCTTAAATCCTGCTCGTCCTCGAGTAGGTGAGTGATAAAAAGAAAGAATAATTTTTGAGGTGACATGCACCATCAAAGACTTGATCACAGTATTTGCAAAACATTCAAAGCTGGGATCATAGTACTTCAATCATAACATGAAAGACAAAGTTCTAGCAATAAGCAAAGAAACTATGATGCAACATGAAAAGGCACAAACAAAAGATTTATGAATAACAATGCTTTGCAAGATGTTGATTTGTTTCACATAAAGAAAACATAGCATAATAGTATTCAGCTTGTCCCTCAATAGAGTAGCAAAATATAAATGCATAGGACACCTTCAAAGTTCATAAGAGTGACTAGATACAATAGTTTAAAACAAGCAATATCAAAGTATGCATCAATCAACTAGTCTTGGGACAATGCACATAGAACTAAGAATGGCCACTATGCTCTCAAAGTAGGTGCATAAAGTTAGAAGGTGGAGACTCAATATAATGGTGGAAGAAAGGCCTTTTGTAAAAGGAAGTATGGATTCAAGTCTCATAAAGAGCTTCCAAAAATTATGGTACTTACAGATTTCATCTCCCATTGTCCCTATCATAAGCATCTTGAAGTGATTAAGGTTAAAGTGAACAAACTATGGTGTACATGCTTGACGAAGTATAAGTCAGAAATCTCATGTCCCTTGTATACGAGGGCCGCTCCTCATGCTACTCAAGTTTAGCCACCGGTAAGTTCTTGTCATCGTAAGTACATGTGTATCATAGAGAACCACCAACGGGGTACCCCTTGCCCGATGATACGGAAGAATCCCCATATCAAAATGACAAGGCAAGCAGACAACGAGCATCGCAACATTCTTCTTATTTAGCATGGGAATATGGTGCTTTTTTCTCTCTTTCCTCTTTTCATAGTATCTCTTTTTTCTCTTTTCTCTTTATTCCTCAAGATAGGACTCTTTTTTTTATAAGAAGAATGCTTCATAGACATCTCATTATGGTTACACTGTAGGTTTCCACCATGTCAGCATGGATTAGACCAGCAGCCCAGGCGTTTCTCTAACACATGTACATAACTCCATGGACTTACAAGCTCCCCTTTCATTTCACACCGACGACATCCATATACAAAAGAGCATGATATCAACTAGGTACAAGTACCACGTGCAATGTTGAAAGCGTTCCCCATGAAAGCATGGTTCTGGTAATTCCCAACGAATAAGTGCAAGCATATACAACATAGAAGACACAATGGTTCAAGTTTATTAAGGGCAAGTAAAGTAAAGTGTGCCATCAAGTTTGTGGGAGCTTTAATCACTAGTTTTATCATAACAAGTGGAAGGTAAACAAAAGCATGAATATACTTGTAATAGCATAAGCTAATAGGTAGGTATGGTGGACTCTTTGGAATAACTTGGTTTAGGGAGTTGGATGCATGAGTGGAACTCATACTTTGTTGTGGTGGCTAGCAAAAGACTGGGAGCGACAAACTAAGAGAGCAATAATGGCCATAACCATGCAGAGCGACAAAACATCATTGATCAAAGCATAAAGTGACACTACAAGTTGAAAACTAAAGGATCATAAAGGCTATGGTGACTTTGGATAGTCATAACATGGTGTGAGCATGTGCCAAGTCAACCCAAATAAAGCATCAAAGGAGAATACCACTATACTATTCTTTAATATGCCAAAACAACGCATGATTCATCCAAGGCACATTAAGAAATCTCAATTGTTTATAACAAGTCATGCTACAGAAAATAATACTAAGCATAAAGCCAAAACAATATCAAGCATGGCATGACAAAGCATAGGCCACAGTCAAAAACAAGCTCTTTTTACCACATAAGTATGAACTTTCCTACTCTTTTCCAAACCAAACCAAACTATTTGCAAACCAAATGTATGAAAGAGGGGGTCCAACCAATTTATTAAGAAAACCAAAGAAAATGAAAACAAAAACGAAAAAGAAGACGCTCCAAGAAAAACACAACTGTGCATGAAACAATAAAAATGAAGCGTTTGGAAGAAACCTGGGATTTTTATTGATGAAGAAGGG
The DNA here is from genome assembly GCA_916181665.1 of Avena sativa. NCBI lineage: Eukaryota > Viridiplantae > Streptophyta > Magnoliopsida > Poales > Poaceae > Avena > Avena sativa. The sequence goes on from OV702292.1 coordinate 70,814,372, forward strand.
GATGCCTTGGGCATCCCCAAGCTTTGACGATTGTACTTCTTGGGTATTTCTTGGGGTGACACACGTGGCATCCCCAAGCTTGAGCTTTAGTCCATCCTTCATCTCATTACTCATTCCTTCCATACACCTGAAATTTTTCCTTCATACAAAACTTCACACAATCTCATTAGCAACATTAGTGCACTTAAGATAAATAAGTCTCAAGGTTCAGTTCGAACACCAAATAAACTTCCATTAGAACAATAGCTACTGTAGAACTTCCCTAAAAAAGCTCAATTCCCCAAAAGAACTCAAGAAGGAACCAACAAGAAGCAAATGCAGAAAATGGCAGAAATCTGTCAAAACAGACCAGCAGGTAAAGACGAATTTTTTCGAAGACCTTCTGTTGCTCAAATAAAAAAGTGTTGAACTAAGGAAAGTTAGATAACAACCTGGGGCAGAAGCAAAAAAAAATTACAGATCATTACTATATACAGAGATCTCTCACGAATTTTTATGGTGAAGCACAAAAATCTATTTCGGGACAGCAACTTTCCCAATCATTACTTCTCTCTCATTAGAGGTTACTCTTGGCACAAAAAGCAAATAAAAAGGATAGGGAGCGGTTATTACAGAGGTAATAACTTCCAAGACTCATCTAAAACTTTTGGGTTATCTCCCAATAAGTACTTTTCTTTAACGCCTTTAAGTTAGGCATAAGAAGCAAAGAAAGAATCAAGTGTTCTCAAATGAAGAAGCATTAAGACCAAATTTTGTTTTTATAGGAGAAGCACAAGAAATATTTTCTATCTTTTTAGGGAAGTGTTTTATACCTTTCTTGAGTGGGAGTTGATATTTAATGGTGCCTTCTTTCATATCAATGATGGCACCAACAGTTCTAAGAAAAGGTCTTCCCAAAGTAATAGGACAAGAAGCATTGCATTCAACATCCAAAACATAGAAATCAACGGGGACATAGGAATCGTTAACCATAATAAGAATATCATTAAGACTCCCCATGAGTTTCTTTTTAGCATTAGCATCAAGTGGGACATTCAAATAACAATCTTCAAGAGGAGGCAAATCAAGCATATCATAAATCCTTCTAGGCATAATAGAAACACTACTATCAAGATCACACAAAGCTTTGAAATCAAAATCATTCACTTTCATATTAATGATGGGTTCCCAACCATTTTCTTGTTTTATAGGAATAGAAGCTTTATGTTTCATCTTTTCTTCTTTAATCTTTATGAGAGCATCAGTAATGTGTTTTGTAAAAGCCATGTTCATAGCACTAGCATTAAGAATTTTAGCAAGCTTTTGTAGGAACTTAATAACTTCCGAGATATTGCAACCATCAAGATCAAAATCAACTTTATCATCTAAAGTAGTAGAACTATTACTAGCCTCAACACTAGTGGTGGTGATAGTAGAAACACTAATGTTTCTAGCAATTTCATCTTCTCTTTCCCACTTAGCATGTAATTCAGCTAATAGTCTAACATTTTCATCAATTCTTACTTGTATAGCATTAGTAGCTGCAAAGGGATTCTCATTAGTTTCAGGTTTAGCAGCCATTTTATTCAAAGTAGATTGAGCTTCAGCTAAAGATGCTATATTTCTTTCAGCATTAGAGAGTTTTTCCTCAATAGTTTTATTGAAAGCAGTTTGCTTACTAATAAACTCTTTAAGCATAACTTCAAGTTCAGAGGGAGCACTCTTATTATTGTTGTAAGAATTTCCATAAGCATTACCATTGTTGGGAGGATATGGCTTATAATTGTTGTTACCAAAATTGTTCCTATAAGCATTATTACCATAAGCATTGTTGCCAAAGTTGTTATTTCTTATGAAGTTCACATCAACTTGCTCTTCTTGAGCAACCAAAGAGGCTAAAGGAACATTATTTGGATCAATATGGGCTTTCCCATTAACAAGCATAGACATAATAATATCAATTTTATCACTCAAGGAGGAGGTTTCCTCAACAGAATTTACCTTCTTACCTTGTGGAGCTCTCTCAGTATGCCATTCAGAATAATTAACCATCATATTGTCCAGAAGTTTTGTTGCAGCACCCAAAGTGATGGTCATAAAGGTACCTCCAGCAGCTGAATCCAATCGGTTCCTTGAAGAATAGTTCAATCCTGGATAAAAAGTTTGGATATCATCCAAGCAGTCAGTCCATGAGTGGGACAATTCTTTACCAAAGATTTAATTCTTTCCCAAGCTTGAGCAACATGCTCATTATCAAGTTGTTTAAACTTCATTATTTCACTTCTCATGGATATAATCTTAGCAGGAGGATAGTATTTTCCAATAAAAAGCATCTTTGCACTTAGTCCAAGAATCAATACTATTCCTAGTTAAGGAATTCAACCATTCTTTAGCTTTTCCTCTCAAAGAGAAAGAAAACAATTTCAGTTTAATAATATCACCATCTATATCCCTATGCTTTTGCATCTCACAAAGTTCAACAAAGTTATTTAGATGGGAAGCAACATCTTCATTACCAATACCAGAAAATTGCTCTCTCATAACAAGATTGAGTAAAGCAGGTTTTATCTCAAAGAAAGTATTTTCAGCCACAGGTGGAGCAATAGGTGTGCTCATAAAATCATTGTTGTTGGTGCTAGTGAAGTCACACAACTTAGTGTTTTCAAGAGTAGTCATTTTTTTGGGTTTTCAAATAAGAAAGCAAACAAGTAAAACTATTTTTTTTGTGTTTTTGAAGAACAAAACAAGCAAACTAAGCAAAAAAGAAAACTAAGCAAAACAAAAACAACAAAGTAAAGATATTGGTTATGAGGGACTCCCCTTGTGAAGATGTCCTTGACTCCCTGGCAACGGCTCGAGAAAAATGGGCGTGTAGTTGATGTGGGAGTTTCTTCTTCTTTTTTCCCCGCCAACGGCGCCAGAAAAATGCTTGATGGCTCAATGCACGGTGCCCAGAAAAGTGTTGATGGCTCGTGGTTGATGTAGAGCTCGTTGGGAACCCCAAGAGGAAGGTATGATGAGCACAGCAGCAAGTTTCCCTCAGTTATGAAACCAAGGTTTAATCGAACGAGTAGGAGCAAGGAAACACCCCAAAGGTGTTACTAGCTGAGCTTTGGCCGGGCGCACTACCGGTGCTAGTAGCAACGTGGAAACCTGCACAACATAACCACAGAACTTTGTCCCCAACTTGCGATGAGGTTGTCAATCTCATCGTGTTTTGCGGAAAACAAAGGATTAAACGTATCGAATGGAAAGAAGTAAAAGTTTGCAAAAAGTAAACACAAAGCGGTAAAAGATTGTAGATTGTATGTAAAAGACAAGGACCGGGATCCATAGTTCACTAGAGGTGGCTCTCCATAGATAGATAACATGCTGGGTGAACAAATTACAGCGGGGCAATTGACAAACACCGAGAAAGCAATACATGCATATACTAATCATCTTGACTCTTTTGAGACTTGATTGGGCATTACAACATAATACATAGACCGCCATCCAACTGCATCTATGACTAATAATCCACCTTCAGGTTATCATCCGAACCCCCTCCAGTATTAAGTTGCAAGCAACAGATTATTGCTTTACAAACTGCGTGTAAAGTAAACAATACGATTGTTCTATGAACAAAGGATTGTTGTTTTCTCCCTAGTAGCAACAACACATCTAGTACCTTAGAGATTTCTGTCACTTCCCTAGATTACCAGAGGCATGAACCCACTATCGAGCATAAATACTAAATCTTGGAGTTGCTAGCATCTACTTGGCCAAGATAGCTACTAACAACGGAAAGCATGCAAGATCTCAAATAACAAAGACATGATAGAATCAATAATCAATATGAAATAGCATCTCAATATCCATCGGATGCCCACAAACACAACATGTAGAATTACAAATAGATGATCTTGATCATGAACGGAGCTCACAAGATCTAAACATGAAATCACAAAGGAGGAGAACCAGCCATCTAGCTACTACATGGATCCGTAGTCCAAGGATGAACTACTCACGCATCACACCGGAGGCTTGCATGGTGATGAAGAAGGCCTCCAGGGTGAATTCCCCTCTCCGGCAGGGTGCCGGGAAGAGCTTCAGATCCCTCCCGATCTAGGGATGGAGATGACGGCGGTTATAGACTCTTTCGTGGATTTTTGATTGGATACTTAGGGTTTTCGTCCCGAGGGAAATATATAGGCGGAAGGAGAGGCCGAGGGGGTGCCGGGAGCGGCCACACCACCCCCTGGCGTGGGCCAGACCTGGCCGTGCGGCCAGGTGGTGTGGTGGTTCCCTGGCCCTTCTCCGTCTCGTACTCTGGCACTTGATCACTTCCGGAAAAATAGGCACTTTGGCTTTTGTCCCGTCCAATTCCGAGAATATTCATTTTCTGACTTTCCTGGAACCAAAAATAGCAGAAAACAGGCAGCTAGCATTATGGCTCTTGTTAATAGGTTAGTCCAAGAAATCATATGAAAAGTACTCCAGATTTGGAACAAAACTCAAGAAAGTGGATAAAACCAAGCATGGAACATAAAAAATTATAGATACATTTGCAATGTATCATCAATCCCGATGACGAATAGATATACTCTAGGCCCTCTTGGTGATATCACATTGAGATAGCTTGCAAGCAAGTGATGTGATCACTAGAATGTTATATCACGGGAACAAGAAAAGAGTGCATGTCGGTAACGAGATCAAACTAGGTATGGAGATACCAATGATCGAATCTCGGACATGTAATATATCACGGGACATAGGGATTTAGTTACTAGTGTTAAAGGTTCTCACGATCACATAAGGCATTGTTGAATGTGTGGGAGTTAGTACGGATCTCCAGGTCTCGCTTCTGATTATTGATCTGAGAGGAGTCTCAATCATGTCTGCATTATTCGCGAACCGTAGGGTGACACACTTAAGAGTTACCGGACACCATTTTGGAGCACATATGTTTCAGACGAAGGAATTGCAAAGCGCAGGAATTGTTTCGATAGAAACCGGAAATTGTTTTGGGTGAAATTGCAGAAAGTGGTTCTGCATGTGATATTGAAATATTGCAAGGGGTTATATGTGAATATTTGTTAATTAAAGTAATTAACAAAATTCTGAATAAATTTAATAAAAGAGTTTTATTAAATGAGAGAGCATTAAACTTGGAGAATTTTAATGCATTTAAAGTAGGGACTTTAAAGGGGAATGTGAAGAGGCATTTTAATGTGGAGGGGTTACCACCACATGAATGGGGGAGGTTAGGAGTCACCCCCCATGCGCCAGCCATGAAGGAGGGGCACCCCCCTCCTCCTATAAAACGCCACCCTCTTCCTCCTTCTTCCTCACACCTCCTTGTGAAGGATCTCTCTCCCCCTCTAGAATTATTTCCCCATGGTCTCGGATTAGCGAGATACATGTTCCCGGTGGCATTTCATCTGGAAGGAGTTGCTGCTTCCGCTAGATCGCTGGAGCGAGGAGGTGGAGGTTGTCCGGTGGCTTGAACGTGTGTGCGAGTATGGATGCGCTGCTGAGTTGCGGCGCTCAGACTTCCTCACGATCTTGAGATCGACAAGTGTACGACTACATCAACCACGAGTTCCTACTCGTTAACAAAACTCAGTGTCTTCGAGGGTGAGTTCTCGATGGATGTATGTCCACCCGTTGCTTTGTACCTAGTAGATAGATCTTGGTGTGTAGTTCTCATCGTAGGAAAATTTTTGTTTTCTATGCTGCGGACCCAACACATATATACTAATGTTGCTAATAAGAACTGTGTGAAGTTTCGTGTGAAAGAAATTTCCAGGAAGTGGATACAATGGTGTAATAAGGAAGAGAAAGGTTTTATGACTCAAGTAAAGTGTATGAAGATGAAGATATTGATGTTATTCAAGTGGTGACTCCGAAAGAATCTACTAGATACCAAATTTAGAGACCTACAGAATCCGTTTTCAAATAGGTAACGGTTCTGGTAAGAAAAGTTCCGCGAAAATACAATCCAACTATATTTTTGCAGTTTTCAGTCGATAAGGAAAGTTACGAAGCGAAAAAGGGACGGAACCGGGCCACAGGGGGCCCACACCACCCTATGGCGCGGGCCCACACCTGGCCGCGCCACCAGGTGGTGAGGCCACCCCCGACTCTGCCTCCAACTCGTTTTCCCCCAGTACCTTCCTTTTGATATGAAACTTCATAATATATACCCCCCCGGATCTTCTGAGGTTCATATATCGTGTTTTCGTCGTGTTTTCATTTCGATCTGTTTCTGCCAGGACATACTCTTTGAAGGCTTAGAAGCACAATGGTGTCCGCCAAGGGAAGGAGCCCATGGAGGAAGACCTCCAAGACCCCGGGAAGGAGAAGAAGATCAAGAGTGAAGGTGAAGAGGAGCAAGGCCAACATCCGCATATCGGCACTACCATTGCAAGCATTGGAGTGGTGGAAAATCCAGCCATTGGAGGGAAGCCTCCTCATCACCATTCAGATCCCTGGTCACTTCCTCCATGCACCAAGAATCCTTTCCATACCCTTATCCATGAGCATCAATACCAGAATATGCCCAAAGGGAAATTACCCTCTGACGAGGGTTTAACTTGTCAATGCCCATTGTTATGGACTTGGGTTTTGGAGAAGGAGGGAGCGCTGGAGACATCTATCGGCTAGCAAACAAGCACACATGGGACAAAGGATTTACCCAGGTTCAGGCCTCGTAGAGGTCCCTACTCCTGCTTGTCTGCTCGTGGAATTATCGAAGGAGTCGAAAGTTACAATTGTGCGCAGATGAAATCTGGCGAGGGTTGTGGAAACTAGGGTTGCGTATGTCCTCCTTGCCGCCCCCTCCTAGCCTTTATATAGATAGGCTAGGTCTCAGGTAGCAGGTCGAGTCGGTTACAAGTTAGGGTTTTTCCCTTCAAACTTTCTATCTTTAGCTTCTTCTTATCCTTCAAGCAATCGAGAGTCCGTAGGTTTCTCGAGTCCCTCCCTCCGGGCCTTGGCGACACCGTGGGCCTGTATGTATTTGGACCATATATACCAAGCTCGAGTACCTGTAGGATATACCCATGTCAGTAGCCCCCGAGTGCCCAGTGGAATCGCAGATTCGACTGGGGACTTTTGAAGCCTTCGAGTGCCTAAATGAGTACATTTCGATTGCTTTTATTTGCGTCATAGGGATTGTTGATATACGTGCCTGATATAACCGAAGTATCGGTATCAGTTAACCACCTTTGGGTGAAACAACGCAATCTACTAAAATTCGAGTCCCCGGACTCGAATCCAGAAAAGTGCTGGTGTAATTCGACTCAGGCCGCGGAGGTCTTACAGGAGTCGAATTCCAGTTATATGGGTGTGAGCACTTGACGCGTCTGTCAAGGCATGTTCATCGTGCATGTAGGCACGGATATGTTTCTGGCAGTGCGTAGTTAAATGCGTTGCCAGGCCTTATTCAGGTCTTACCTTCACGCCGTAGGCGCGGCATCCGAATTTTATCATCGCGAAGACGATTCGGGTAACCCAGGAGACGCAGTCTCTTTGTAGGGAAAAATTATGAGGCGGTGTCGCCATGAGTTTCAAGTGTGGATGTTATCAACACACAGTTTTTCTTGCACAAATAATCATAGGGTGCGCGGCCAGCGCTCCCTATGGGAGTAGCCCCCGAGTGCCTGGTTGAGTCGAAGACTCAGGCAGGGACTAAAGAACTTTTGCGACTGCTGTCGTCTTTTGCTTGCTTGTTCAGTCGATGACTCAGACAGGTACTAAAACACTTTCGTGACTGCTGTCATCTTTTGCCTGCTTGTTTCAGTCGATGACTCAGGCGGATACTAAAATATTTTCGCGACTGCTGCCGTCTTTTGCCTGCTTGGTTCCGGCGCTCCCTATGGGAGTAACACATGTCCATAATCGAACTGTGTTTCGAGTGGTTGGGTTTGCTTTTGTGATTGTCCATGTTCCTGCAACAAGAAAAAGAAAGTCATAGGGTGCGCGGCCAGCGCTTCCTATGGGAGTAGCCCCCGAGTGCTTGGTGGAGTCGAAGACTCCAGCAAGGACTAAAAATAGTCGAAGTTTTCCACTGCATAGCCTTGGTGACGTTAGTGCTGACGCTTGTATGACCTGAGTTGCCCGCGTGAGCGGTTTTGACGGGACGTGACGAGCGGTGGGTCCCACTTTCTGACTTTGATTTGACTAGGCGTGCGTAATCTTATTTTTAACTGTGCCTCCTCGATTTCCACGCGTAATGGTAGAAGTGGGGGGACAGTTCGCGCTTCCTCTTCGCCACGTGTCCTACGCGATGCGTGCCACGCGTCCAATAGGGTTTTTGTCAGCCGTTGGATTCCATATTCCAGGGGTTATGTAGCGATGCTGCGCCAGTAATTTCCCATCTGTGCTCTTTCTTCCTTGCTGCCATCGCCATTGCCGTTTGCTTTTTTTGCTTTCTTCTGCGCTCATCTTCCCCACGACGCTGGACCAGCTCCGTTCATTCCCAAGCTATTTCCTTCATTCTCATCGCTGCCGCGCAATGGGGAAAAAGAAGGGAGGCGCTGCCGCTGATTCCGCGGCCACCCTCGCTGCAGCGAAGAAGAAGGGTGGCTCCGCTGCTATGGTCACCAGTGCCGCCGCCGCCGGTAAGAAGAAGGTCGCGGGCACCCGTGTGACCAATGGCGCATGGCGCCCCTCTATTATCAAGGCGTCGGATCTCCGTCTTCTTCGCCAAGACGGAGTGATTTCTGCAGTAGTCGTCGATTCGCGCGTCCCTAGTGGTGAGACCATTCCTGTGCCTCCCACTGGTTATCGAGTGATGTTTCTTGCATTCATCATTCGTGGTCTTTCCTTGCCTCTTCACCCCTTTCTTCGGGGTCTTCTTTGTTTCTATGGGCTCCAGCTCCATCAGCTGTCCCCAAATTCTCTCCTCCACATCACTTGTTTCATCACTCTCTGCGAGTGCTGGCTCGGAATCGAGTCGCACTTTGGTCTTTTCAAACACATCTTTAAATTGAAGCGTCAGTCCGCATCTGGCTCTTTAGTTTATGACATAGGTGGTTGCGGAATCCATGTTGACCCATCCGCCACCTACTTTGATATCAAGCTCACCAAGTCCGTCCAGGGATGGAGGGACAAATGGTTCTATGTGCGCGACTAGAAGGCCAAGGACGAGCACTTTGGACTCGCGCCCTTCGATCCCGCGACTCCCTGCAAGAAGATGTGTTCTTGGAAGAACGTGATCATGCCTTCCGAACTCGCGGAAACAGACGTGTTATACCAGCGCGTCTGCGACCTCGAGAGTCGCATAGGCGCAGAAGAGGGAGGATGCGCCCTTGTCAGGACTTGGCTGCGTCGTCACGTCCAGCCTCTCCAGGCCAGGGTCCATCCCATGTTCCAATGGGGTGGCGCTGATGATCCCACTCGCGTGTCTGCTGATGGCATGTCCACGAGTGAGGTAGATAAGAGGGTGCGACTGGTCACGAAGTATACCCTCAAGGATGTGCTTCCAAACGAGCCAGTCGTTCCTCCTTTCGATGCTTCGAATCCTCCTCCTGAGTTATGGTTGTGCTACGTAGTAGCTTATTTTCTCGATTGCGCCTTCTGTTGCTTATCTGTTTTACTTTTTGTATGCAGGAGTGGGCGGTGTCGCCTTGCATGCCTCCCCTTCCTAAGGGGATTATTCCTCATGAAGCTTTGGAAGAGGACGAGTCTGAGTCGACTGTCCCTTCCGATGTGGAAGAGGAAGCCCCCGAGTCTGAAAGTCCGGATACTCGAAAGCGTTCGCGTAGCAGGGATCCGACGCGTCGACTCCTTCAACTCTAGGAGGCGCGACTGTTGGCGCGGAATCGCCAATTCCCGCCATTCCTGTGAGGGCTGTAGCACCGTCTTCTCGTAAGAAGATGCGATTGCCCAAGGAGTCTTCGTCGGAGTCGACGGAGGCCACATTTGATCTTGACAGATTTGACTGGTAGGTTTGCTAGTGCATTCATTCTTCTCTTGCTTTCTTCTTGTTGGCTTTGCCCTGGAGTTTGCCCTTTCTGAGTGTGGATTTTGTCTTGCAGTCAAGAGGCGTCGTCATCTTCTGGCGAAGTCGAATTTTTGAAGGAATCAGGAGTCGCGACCTCAAAAGCCAAGACAGAGGTCGAGCGTGCTCCTTCTCCTCCGGTGGCGGCCCACTCCGGGCACAATTCTTCGAGCTCTCCTCATGTAGGGGAGCATCGAGTAGTTGCTCGGATGACGATTCAGCAATCTTCTTCGGAGTCGTTGGAGGACAATGTAAGTATATCTTTCTTTCTTTTATAATTTGCCAGTCAATGCCCTTATGTTGGCCTCTGCTAACTCCTTGTTTTGTGCGACATCTCATTGTAAAGGAAGCCGCGCAGGTGGCGGAGCAGGTGATGACGATAGGTCGCCAGCATGCGATGCTGGAGAAGCGCCACCACATGGTTGAGAGTGAGTGTTCTATACTTATTCTTTTCGTCTTCTCTGTATTTTGGTATAATTGACTGACAGCCAAATTTTTGACTGCCCTGTAGCTGAGCATAATGCTTTACTGCGTGATGTCGCCATGTTGGAGAAGACGCTGGCCGCAGCTGTGAAGGGGCGCGACGAGGCAATCGCGGCTCGTGATGAAGCCCAGAAGCGCGAAGAGGATCTGCGTGCCTCCTTTGCAGCCAGGGAGAAGTTGTTCGAAGAGCAACTGTTCTCAGTCGCCAAGGCCCTCTCAGGTACCTTTACTTGGTAGATATTTTATTGATGTTATTCTCTTCCTCTGTAGTGCCGGTGGCATTAGAAGTTTGATCCGTGTGTGTATTTTGGTGTAGATGCTGGCGGCTTGAGTTTGGATCCACAAGCCCTTGGTCGTGATGACGCTCTGGCGGGCGCGGTATCTGCGGTCGAAGATCGTAGTGCCGCTGTCCAAAATACGTTGTCCAAAGCCAATGCCACCCTGAGTCGCCTCCGGGAGGAGCTGATGCCGAAGGTGGAGCTGGTCGACAATGTGGAGGAGCTGGTGGAGTCGCTCGCTAGGGGTGTGCCTGCCACGTACACGAATTCCCTCCACGCAGCTGGCGCTACCATGTCGCTTGCCATGGTGCAAGCCCACGGAGTCGAAGTGGATCCCTCTGCGGTGTCGAAGACGATGCCAGTTGGCGCGGATGGTCAGCAGGTAGTATTCGCTCCCTTTGCGACTGCCTGTGCCAAATATGGCCATTCCTTGATAAACACTGTTGCCAAGTATTCGGAGGAGCTCAATCGCGCGAAGAAGGCGGCGAAAACTTCGGCCTCAGGGGCCAGCGGAAAGTCAGTGGCATCTGATACTGCCACGGACTTGATGAAGTCCCCGAGGTCATCGAAGTCGAAGAAGCCAGCTGCTCCGTAGTTAGTTCCTTGTAATAGCTGATGAACTTGCTCTTTTGATTGGAGAACATGCCTGTTGGCGAATGTGTTTGTAGATACTTTTATTGATCTTGAATGCACCTGTTACTTTTGACTTTTGAGTTGGTCACCTTATTTTGCCTCTGGCTTGATTTTTGGTAGGGTACGTCAAGTGGCCCTGTGGGGGGAACCCCGGACTCGCCATCTCTTGATGATACAATGGCACCACCCTGCTCCAGGGTAGAGGAGCTTTCCTTGCTTTCGCGACTTCGTGATCGCGTTAAGCAACTGGAGCGTGAGTTGCCCTTGATTCGTGGTAGCGCAGACGTGTGGAAGTCGAAGGCTGAAAAAGCCGCGCCCGCGAGCAATATCTGCTTGGCGAGGTGACACAGCTAGGCGACCAGTTTAAGTGTTAGTTTGCTCATCCTCGTCTTTTCCTTTGTAGTTAATCGCAATGGTACGTTGTACTCATGCTGTTGATGCTGCTTCGTGTAGTTGTTAGCGCACGCCGTCCGCAGGAGGAGAGGGATAAGATTGCCATCCGCCTTCATGATCTCACCCAAGAGCAACTACAGGAGAGTGGATACTTCTGGGTAGATCATGATCGTGCGACTGCGCTAGCGACCCTGCAGGATCGCGCCTCGCGAGTGCTGCTCTTTCTGAAGAAGTCACAGTCGTGTTTGAAGAACATTTACCTGGCGATGTTCCCGCTGGATGATACTCCATCAAGCCTGCTGGCCCTTCTGACGAAATTTCAAGATATGTCCGCAGTTCGCGAGTGCGTGAGGCAGCAGCTGGTGGCTGGTGCCAAGGCTGCCCTCTCCGTGGTGCGTTTGCACAGGCCTGGCGTGGATGTCGCCGCCATTGCATATGGGCCACCGGTGCCACCAGCAGGATCTTCCTGGAACATGGTGCCGCACTATCAGGCGGTGGATCGTCCAGCCGAGGAGATCCTCGGCTTCTTCGAGGAATAGACTAATGTTCTTCTGTTGCAAGGGTAGCCAAATATGTATCCTGCATATAAGTGTACTGGTTTGTAAAGCTCATATATATTTGTAGATAATTTATTGTTGAATGTATACACATAGCTTTATAAGCGTGGGGTGCGTTGGACTTATGCGAGTCCTTTTTGTTAGCCTGGCCATCTTTGTATCTTTCCCTTGTCAACCTGTCAGGTGCGTGGCAGCTGGGTTGTATTTGTGTTAAGGGGTTCGATTGATGTGCCAGCTACTCAGGATGTCGCGTTATTGTTCGAAGAACATATATGTATAGGGTGGCGTAGCCCCCGAGTATGAAAGTTGACAAAAGAAAAGAGAACACGGAGTTTTTTTGGGGCACTTAGCTTTTATTTATTCGGAGAACAGTACGTAGTACAATGTGCGGCTAAGTAGCCTTGGCTGAATAGCCTTATTTGCGATGCAAAAGTAAAGAAGAAACGACTAAGGGAAGAAGCGTCGCAGTTGTGCGACGTTCCAAGGGTTGGAGTATGCGACTCCTGTCTCTAAATCTTGAAGGCGATAGGCGCCACCTGGGATTACCTCTGTAATCACGTACGGTCCTTCCCAGGGGACTCGAGCTTGAGATGCCCCTGCTGCTTCAGTCGCAGGACTAGGTCACCTTCGACGAAGGATCTTGGGCGAAGCCTTCTGCTATGGTAGTTGCGCAGGTTCTGCTGGTAGATCGTAGATCTTTCTGCGGCGATTTCTCTTGCTTCATCAAGGAGGTCGACGGAGTCTTCGAGTGCGAGAGATGACTCCTTCTCGCTATAGGCGACTACGCGTGGCGCTCTGTACCGTACCTCGGCGGGTAATACAACCTCTGCTCCATGTACCATAAAGAATGGTGTGTAGCCGGTGGTGCTGTTTGGAGTTGTACGCAGGCTCCAGAGTACGGATTGCAGTTCGTTTGGCCAGCAGCCCGTGGCTTGTTCGAGTGGCTGGAGGAGTCGCTTTTTGATGCCGCTGCAGACGAGCCCGTTTGCCTTTTCCACCTGACCGTTGGTCTGTGGGTGTGCTACTGAGGCGTAGCTGATGTTGATCCCCAGTTTCTCGCAGAAATCTTGGAACTCCTTGGATGTAAAGTTCGTTCCGTTGTCGGTGATGATGCTGTGTGGCACTCCGAAGCGGTAGACGATGGACTCGAAGAACTTGACTGCGTTGTGCCCTGATTGCTTGGTCACCAGCATGGCCTCAATCCACTTGGTGAATTTGTCGACTACGACCAAGAGGTAGACGTAGCCTCCTTGCGAGGACCTTGGAAGTTTTCCAACCATGTCGAGTCCCCACTAGGCGAAGGGCCAGGCCAATGGAATAGGCCGTAGTTCTGCGCCTGGTGCGTGTGGCTTGTCCGCGAATCGCTGGCAAGCATTGCACTTTTGGACTATGTCTTTGGCATCGCGCATGGCCGTGGGCCAGTAAAATCCAGCTCGTAGAGCTTTGGCAACGAGGGCGCGACTGCCGGCGTGGTGCCCGCATGTCCCTTCATGGATGTCGAGGAGTACTACTTTTCCATCGGCTAGGGAGACGCATCGCTGTAACACGCCTGTGATGCTACATTTATACAGTTCGCCGTTGATAATGGCGAATGCCTTGGAGCGTCGCGCGATGTGTCGTGCGTCTGTTGGGTCATCCGATAGGCGCTTACTGAGGAGGTACGTAATGTACGGCTGCGTCCAGGATTGTTCGATCATCATGATGCTCATTGGTCCCTCGAGTCCTGTGTCGAGCTCCAAATCATCGATTGTCATTAGCTCATTGGGTGGGGTAGCCCCCGAGTCCGTTGCTGCGCTTGTTTTCTTCTCTGCGGCCTTTAGCTTGATAGAGCGTTCGCATATGCGCTCGAGAAATACCCCAGGTGGTATGGGTGCGCAGGTGGAGCCTATGTTGGCGAGTGCGCCTGCCTCCTCATTGCTTTCGCGACCTATGTGTCGCAACTCGCAACCATCGAAGTCTCCTTCAAGTGTGTCGTAGAGGTCACGGTATGCGATCATGTTGTCGTTTAGTGCGTCACACTCGTGCATTGTTTGGTTGACGACCAGCTTGGAGTCGCCATATATGATTAGCCTCTTTGCGCCGCAGGCTTTTTCCATTCTCATCCCGTGTAAAAGGGCCTCGTATTCAGCCTCGCTGTTTGAGGCGGTGAACTGCATTCATAGGACGTACTTCAGCTTGTCCCCTTGAGGCGATGTCAGTATGACACCTGCTCCTGCTCCATCTTTCCTCTTGGACCCATCGAAGTGCATTGTCCAGAGGTAGGACATGTCTGGCTTGTCCAGGAGTTGGTTTTCCATCCAATGTACGAGGAAGTCAGGGAGAACTTACGACTTGATTGCGCCGCGCTTTTCGTATGTGATGTCTTGTGGAGACAGTTCGATTCCCCAAAGCGCGACTCGTTCTGTGGCGTTAGGGTTATTGAGGATATGCCCCAATGGGGCGTCGTTGACTACCACGATTGGGTGTTCCTAGAAGTAATGGCGCAGTCGCCGGGCGGTCATAAAGATGCCGTACGCTAGTTTCTGGTAGTGCGGGTACCGCTGTTTCGTTGGCGTGAGGACCTCGCTGAGGTAGTATACCGGGCGTTGTACGCCATGGACCTTGTTTTCTTCGGCCCGTTCGATGACGAGCACTGTGCTAACCACTTGGTTGGTGGCAGAGATGTACAGCAGCAGTGGTTCCCTTTCTCGTGGAGTTACCAATACTGGCGAGGTGGATAGTAGGCGCTTGAGGTCCTCGAATGCTTTTTGCGCTTCGTTGGTCCACTCGAATTTGTCAGCTTTGCGGAGGAGCTGATAGAAGGGCAGCGCCTTTTCTCCCATTCGACTGATAAATCGACTGAGGGCCGCGATTCGCCCGGCTAGTTGCTAAACGCCTCTTATGTTCTTTGGCTTCTCCATGGCCAGTATGGCCTTTATCTTTTTCGGGTTTGCCTCAATCCCTCTCGTGGAGATGAGATACCCAAGCAGTTGCCCAGAGGGTACGCCAAAGGCGCATTTGTCCGGATTGAGCTTTATCCGGTAGCGATCGAGGTTGGCGAAGGTTTCGCGCAAGTCGTCGATTAGAGAGGCTTCTTCCTTGGTCTTGATTCCTATGTTGTCGACATAGACTTGGATGTTGCGACCAAGTTGTTCCTTAAGGCAGGCCTGCATGCACCGCTGGTACGTGGCTCCTGTGTTTTTTAGCCCGAAGGGCATTGTGTTGTAGCAGAACACGCCGAAGGGCGTTGTAAACGCGGTCTTCTCTTGGTCTTCCTCCTTCATTCGAAATTGCTTATAGCCTAAGTAGGCGTCGAGGAAGCAGAAGCGCTCGCATCCAGCAGTGGAGTCGATGATTTGATCGATCCGTGGTAACGGGAAGTGGTCTTTTGGGCAGTGCTTGTTTAGAGAAGTGAAGTCCATGCACATCCGCAGGATATCCGTGTCCTTTTTTGGCACCAACACCGTATTGGCGAGCCAAGTACTTTCCTTGATCTCGCGTATGAATTTGGCCTCGAGAAGTCTGTTGATCTCCATTCCGACTGCCTATGCCCGTGGCTCAGACAGTCACATGATTGTTTGCTTGACTGGCCTTGTGCCGGGGTTGACGTTGAGTGCGTGCTCGGCGAATTCCCTGGGAACTCCTGGCATGTCCGCAGGACACCAGGCGAAAATTTCCCAGTGCTCACGGAGGAATTCGACGAGCGCGAGTTCCTATGCGGGACTCAAGTTGTTGGCGATGAGGACCGTTTTAGCGGGATATGATGGATGGTCCTGCACCTTCTTTGTGTGCACAGATGAGTCGAAGGAGAGGTCAGGTGAGCTTGGCCTACTCAGGGGGGGCAGACTGTTGTCTGTCGTTTCCTTCAATCGCGCGAGCTCCTCCTGCATGCCGAAGGACTGGGAGATTCTGTTGAATTCTCTGTCGCAACTGTCAGATCGCTCAAAACTCCCGTTGATCGTGATGATGCCGTTGGGACCTGGCATTTTCATCTGCAGGTAGGCGTAGTGGGGTACTGCCATGAACCTAGCGAACGCGACGCGCCCGAGGATGCAATGGTATTGTGAGGGCCAGTCGACAACTTCAAAGTCGATGCGCTCGCGCCGGAAGTTCTTCGGCATGCCGAATATGACGTCGAGGTTGATTTTGCCCAGGGGGTATACGCCTTTTCCTGGGACGATGTCGTGGAACGTTGTGTCCGATGCTTCCAAGCAGGTTAGAGGGATCCTCATTGCTCGCAAGGTACTCGCGAATATGAGGTTGATACCGCTTCCGCCATCCATGAAGACGCGACTCATGTCAAACCCTCCAATTTGCGCCTCGAGTACGAGGGGGCAATGACCTGGGCGAGGTACTTGAGGTGGGTGGTCGCGCTTGTCGAAGGTAATGCACGACTCACTACCACTGAGGTACTCAGTGGTGGATGGTGGCGAGTGCGTGGCCAAATTGACTTGGCGAGTGATGGCCTTCTGCACCCTATTGGAGGGGCGTCCCTTTTGGATCATCATGGTACCCATGGCCCGTGGGTACGGTTCGCCTCCGTGGTGCTGGTCCGGTGCAGCTCCGTTCGGGGGTGGCCCAGGTGGTGGTGGTGGCGCGCCATGTGCCACTGCGCCTGGAGCAGTTCCTTAGCCTCTTTCGACTGCATTGCGGTTCATCCGAACCAACCCCTCATGTAGCTTGAGGAACTCGCGGTAGTCCTTGAGGAGGTGACTGGACTTTCTCTTGCCGTCATGCTTGTCGATGTAGAAGTGTACCGTGCATGGTCCGGACAGTTTGTCTTCGATGGAGGTCACGGGTGCTTCATCGCGAGTGTGGCGTTGCCATACTTGCGTGGTTTTCCCGGAGTCGCGGTATCCGCCGCTGCGGTATCCGCTATTGCGGTTATCATCGCATCTATCGGCGTAGCCGGCTGCGACCATGTTGACGTCATCACGATCGTCGTAGACGCGCATACGACGTTTACTCCGGCAGTCGCGTCTTCGTTCGAGTTCTGCCTCCTCATCAGAGTGAACGCGATTCGTCAACGAATCTTTTCCATCAGCCCACCGATTCGCGATCTCCATCAGGTGGTCAATGGTCTTGGGCTTTGAGCGGCCTAGCTCCTCCCCGAGTTCCATGTGGCGGACACCACCGTTGAATGCATCAATCGCGCGGTCTTCCGAGATGTTCTCCGCGGAGTTCTTGATGATGGACCATCTTTGGATGTAAGAGCGCAGCGATTCGCCAGATTTTTGCTGGCAGCATCTCAGTTCTTCGATTAAAGCGAGGCATTTGTACGTGCCCTTGAAGTTGCGTACGAAGCTGTAGACCAGCTCATCCCAGCTACGAATGGATCCGCGTGGGAGGTTATTGAGCCATGCCCGGGCGGCGCCCTGCAGCTGTAGCTGCAAGCATTGCATGGCAGTACTTCGACTGCCTCCGTGCAGCCTGACTGAGGAGATGTGATCCTCCAGCTAGATCTTGGGGTCCTGCAGACCGTCAAATTTCGGGTTCTCCGATGGGAGTTTGAACCCTTTAGGCATTCGCTTTTTCCTGATGGATCTGCTGAAGCATCTGGCGCCGCAGAGCTCCCCATCTTCTTCTTCCGAATCAGTCGACCGAGCACGTCGTGCCCTTGACTTGTCGATCTTGCGCTGCCTAAGCTCGTCGCGTGCATCGTAGTCGCGATCGTGTCGTCGTGAACGGCGGCACCGAGACAGGTCATGACTGTCATCGCTTGACGAGGACGAGGAGTAGCGGTTTGCTAATGCTTTGCCCCTTTTTGGGTCTGGTACTGGTTCTTTGTCGAGGGCGGCCTCGATTATCCCAAGGCCCACGATCGTAGATCGGTGCATGGCCGTTCGGTGATCTCCAGCCGGTGGCTGGTTATTGAGGAGGTACATGGTGGCCGCTATCACTGCGACCTGTGGCGTCCTGGGAACCACGTTGCCTCTCGTGTCGACTGTCATAGAGCCGAAGTTGAGGACTTTCGCAGCGTCTATGCGTTCTTGTTCGGTGAGGTGAGCCATCCGCGATTGCCTCTTCCTGGCGAGATGCTCGTTGCCTCTTGAGGAGGATCCTCCGTAGGAAGAGAGCCCAGCGCGACGAATGCTTGACTCGTCCGCCGCCTTTTTACGCGCCTCGAGTTGCGCGATTGCTTGTTTCTGGCGTTTGAATTCCTCTTTTAGGAGCCAGTGGTAACCCATCAGTAGTTCCTAAGGGGACCTGAAGGGTAGAGGTGCACCTCGTAGGCTTCGCGGCAGCGTTCCCACTCTTGCTCGTTGAGCCTGATCACGATGCGTTCGCCGGTTTGCTCATTGATTATGCTAGGGGCTTCGACTGCTCCTCCATTGCCGCTGTTGCCGCCGTTGGCGGCGTTGGGCGGGTCGGTGCCGTTGCCGGTGTTACCATTGTTACCGCGGTTGGCGGAGGTGTCGCCCGCGTTGATGACGGCGCACATGAAGTGATTTGGGAAGCTGTTGCTTCCACAACTTTCAGATCCGGAACCGTAGGTTCCATCTTCAGTGGCCAGATCGCTTAGCTCAGAGTCGCAACTACTGTCGCTGACCATGTTCCCAACCACCGCCGGAGCATTGAGCTCGCTAAGGGTGCCGATCGGTGGAGGGAACCATGATGCTGGGGCAATCGCCGGTGCTGTCGGTTGATCGGGCCTGCGTAGCGTGCCCATCTGACCAACTTGGAAGCGGAAGCTCCCAATCGCCAGGCTGGTTCCTTCGCCCACGGAGTCGAAGGCCGGACGAGTAGCCAGCGTGTGGACGGTGAAGTCAAAGGCACCGAAAAGCTGGCGAATCTCTGCTGTTGCAGAGTTGTAGATCGCGTTTGATGGGGCCGAAGAAGCCGCAACATCAGCACTCCTAGTTCCCACAGACGGCGCCAATTGACGAGGGTTTAACTCGTCAATGCCCATTGTTATGGACTTGGGTTTTGGAGAAGGAGGGAGCGCTGGAGACATCTATCGGATAGCAAACAAGCACACAGGGGACAAAAGATTTACCCAGGTTTAGGCCTCGTAGAGGTCCCTACTCCTGCTTGTCTGCTCGTGGAATTATCGAAGGAGTCGAAAGTTACAATTGTGCGCAGATGAAATCTGGCGAGGGTTGTGGAAACTAGGGTTGCGTGTGTCCTCCTCGCCGCCCCCTCCTAGTCTTTATATAGATAGGCTAGGTCTCAGGTAGCAGGTCGAGTCGGTTACAAGTTAGGGTTTTTCCCTTCAAACTTTCTATCTTTAGCTTCTTCTTGTCCTTCAAGCAATCGAGAGTCCGTAGGTTACTCGAGTCCCTCCCTCCGGGCCTTGGCGACACCGTGGGCCTGTATGTATTTGGATCGTATATACCAAGCTCGAGTACCTGTAGGGTATACCCATGTCACCCTCCAATTGGGATTTGCCTCATTCTAGCCATTCAGGAAAAGAAGACTTCAAGGAGGAAGAGTGGGGAAATAATAGCAAGAGCTAGAATTCTCAACACGACATGATCATGAGTCGCGTTGAGCAAAACTCACAGCTGATTCGTAATCTCACCTTCGAGATTGAGGACTTGGGGAAATTAGTCAGAGAGCCCATCGAGAGGATACCACTACCACCTAAGGAGTAATTCGTTGTCAGGTTTGGCATCCCCTTGGTTTGTTCCAAGCTTGGGGGAGTGCCGCGGTATCATATCACTATCTTCTATCTTTTTACCTTTTTAGTAGAGTCATATCGTGAATAGAGAAGTTATTATGTAGGATGGTTTGCATTATGGAAGTGTCCCCTCTCTCGTTAGATATGTATCCCTTGGTGTGAGTTTCCGTTATGGAATATTAATGAGAAGTTCTATCATTCACTCTTTTGCATAGCTTTTATTAGTTTTCAATTCGTGGTTATCTGATTGATCTTGTTGTTAGTATTGGTATCACTTTGGGATCATTGAGTTAATTTAGTTGGTTTTGGCAAACCTGGCTCGGTCAGTAGCAACACTATTTTCAAGAGTTGAAAGAAAAGACAAAAGTACCTTTAAAGAAAAATAATTTCATCATCTTTCTTTCTTGATTTGCTCATAAGTTTAGTATTCTCTAGTTAAGATCTTTTGTGCTTCCAAGGAAGATTGCATGTTTGTCTTTATCACTTGTATGTTTTTTTGTTTCCTTCAACTCTTATACTTGCTACCCAACCTTGCTAGCCAAAAACCTGTACTGAGTGGGAATTCTTCTCGTGCATCCACCTCCTTAAAGCCAAAACCTTTGCCATTTGTGTCCACCATACCTACCTAGTAGCATTATTGCTATTCCAAGTAAATTCTTGTTTTATCTACCTCCCAAATTAAACTTGTTATGTGAAAAATAGTGATTAAATCTCTCACGAACTTGATGGCACACTTTACTTTCTTGCACTTAATAAACTTGAACCATTGTGCTCACCTATGTTGCGTATATGCTTGTGCTTTGTAAGTTGTGAATTAGCAGAACCATGCTGTCATGGGGAACACTTTCAACATTGCACTGGTACTTTGTACCTAGTTGATATCATGTTCTTTTGTCTATGGATGTCGTCGGTGTGAAATGAAAGGGGGGCTTGTAAGTCCATGGAGTTATGCATGTGTGTTAGAGAAACGCCTGGGCCGCTGGTCTAATCCATGCTGACATGGTGGAAACCTGCATCGTAACCATAACGAGTATCTATGAAGCATTCTTATTATAAAAAAAGAGATAGAGATTGAGAAAAAAGAGAAAAAGAAAAAAGAGATATATGAAAAGAGGAAAGAGAGAAAAAAGCACCATATTCCCATGGTAAATAAGAAGATTGATGAGATACTTGTTGTCTGCTTGCCTTGTCATTTTGATATGGGGATTCTTCCGTATCATCGGGCAAGGGGTACCCCGTTGGAGGTTCTCAATGATACACATATGCTTACGATGACAAGAACTTACCGGTGACTAAACTTGAGTAGCATGAGGAGCAGCCCTCGTATTCAAGGGACATGAGATTCTCAACTTACAACTTGTCAATGCATATCCTCATATTTGATCACTTTAACCTTAATCACCTAAAGATGCCTATGATAGGGGCAATGAGAGCTGAAAACTAGTAAGTATCTTAATTTTTGGGAGCTCTTTATGAGACTTGCAATCCCTTCTACCCTCTTTGAAGGGCCTTTCTTTTACTTTTTAGTTGAGTCAGTAAACCTATTCCCTTCTATCTCAGCAAGTATTTTGAGTTGATGTGTTTCATTCATTCATATGATGATTTATTCAATCATGTCTTATGTTCCTTGTTCTGCACATTGCTCTTATCTTGATGTTTACTACTTTGAAAGCTATCATTGTAAACCAGTTATTTGTGAACTCCAACAAATTATCAACTATTCTTCGACCAAGAGCTAAGTTTGCCATTACCAATTATGATTCACTTTATGTATCTTTATTGTGTTTCCTTTACTCATTACAAGTTGAGTTATATAATAGTGAGTTGTCTTCTTTTATGATCTATACTTTTGATGAATGTGATCCTTCTTCTCCGTATTCTTTTATCGACTCTTCACTCCATAAACCTGAGGCCATGTTTATTGAGCTCGATTTCGCTTGAGGACAAGCGAAGTCTAAGCTTGGGGGGAGTTGATACGTCCATTTTGCATCACTATTCTATGTCTTAATTCACTATTATTCATTGATATATTTCATATTGAGAGGTGATACTTATGTTATTTCATCTGTTTTTGCATGGTTGATGACTTTTGGAGCATGGACCGCTGCAGTCAGGATTTTGATGGAAAAGGTGTTGTTTGGAGGCAAAATTCGCGAAGATCAGAAAATCTAGGAAAATATACGGAAAATCCTATTTTTCCAGAAGACTAAGGATGCCATAAGACGGAGTGGAGATGGGCCACAGGGGCCCCACACCACCCTTTGGCGTGGGCAGCCCTAGGCCGCGCCAGGAGATGGTGTGGCCACCCTGGCCCACTCCAACCTCTCTCCTCTGGCGTATATCATCCTCCCAAAACCCTAAGACTCGGGGAGCAAGCACAGAAATATTCTGCTGCCTCTGCGGGGCGGAAAACACCGAGAGAGAAAGATCTCTCCGGCAGACAGATTTCTGCCGGGGGAATTCCTTCCCGGAGAGGGGAGATCGTCGCCATCAACACCACAATTAAGCTGGACTTCATTGGGATCATCATCATCACCACCATCATCACCATCAGCACCCTCATCACCATCTCCATATTGCTGTAACAATTGAGTTGAATCTTGCATAGTTCATAGGGGAAACTTTCCCGGTGTTGACTACTCTTTGTAGTTGATGCTATTGAGTGAACCATTGAATTATTGTTTATGTTCAGATTGTTATACATCATTATTCCATCTCTGATCATGATCCATATGATGTCTTGTGAGTAGTTTGTTTTGTTCTTGAGGACATGGGAGAAGTCATGTTGTTAGTAGTGGAGTTGTGTTGAGAAAGATTCAATAGATTGTTATTTAAGTTGTGGTGTACTTCTTCTAGTGGTGTCATGTGAACGTCGACTACATGACACTTCACCTATATGGGCCTAGGGGAATGCATTGTGTATTTGGCTACTAATCATAGGGGTTGCCGAAGTGACAGAAACCTGAACCCCCGTTAGGAAACCATTGCACAAGGGATGTAAGGGTCTTAGAGTTTAAAGCTGTGGTTAGGTTTCTACCTTAATTACTTTCTTGTACTTACAAATGTTTGCAAGGGGTATAATCACAAATATGTATTAGTCTTGGATGGGGCGGTACATTAGCACAGGTTCACCCACACAACACTTAGCAAGCTAGAGAAGATTAATCAACTATACGAAGCGAAAGCACTTGACAGTCTTCCCATGTGTCCTCGAGAACGTTTGGTCATCTTAAGTAATACAACCGGCTTGTCCTTTGCTGCATAAAGGATTGGGCCACTTGCTGCATTTATTCCTACTGTCTTTTATTTACTCGTACTTTGTTTACTTGCTTTATCGAAAACCCCTAAAAATCCCATTTGCTAAGTATTTGCAGAGAATTCATGATCCATACCACTAGCCAGCACCTTCTGCTCCTCGTTGGGTTCGACACTCTTACTTATCGAAAATACTGCGATACACCCCTATACTTGTGGGTCATCAGTAGTACCGGCCCAAGCCAATAGGTGGTAGTACCGCCAGCCTGGCCGGTTCTACCGGGCCGGCCCACCTCCGCTTATCCCGCACGGGCCGCCGCTGCTTGCACGCGGGCCTCACCCCCTCGTGCGCTCGCTCGTGTGCTCCCTCGCCCCCGATCCCCTCCGCTCGCACATTTCCTCACGCCGCACGCTAGGTCGCCAACACCAGCCGCGCGCTTGCATGTTCCTTGCATCGCCTGCTCGCTAGGCGGTAGTACCGGCCCACTGGGCAGTACTACCGGCCCATGGCCGGATTTGGCCCCCAACATGCAGTTTTTCCGTGGGCCCTTTTTAAGCCTAACTTTCTCTCTCATTTGGGTTGCTTCTTCTTCCTCTCTCTCTCTCTCAAGCTCCTCCACCATTGTTGTTGACCTCTTTGAGCTTGATATCTTTCTTCCCATCCAATGCTTGCATCTATTTGAGAGAAAGATTGAGGAGATCTAGATCCACACTTTGACTAAACCAAATCATCTTTTTGTGAGTAAATCTTTGGGATCTAGATCTTTGAGAATTTGGTGTTCTCCTTTTTGTTCTTCCTCTCTTATTACCCCAATAGCTTTAGTAGCTTTATTGGAATTTGAGAGTGAAGGATTGGAGCATCTTTGTGGTGTTCTTGCCATTGCATTAGGTGCATCGGGTAGAGTTCTCCTCGGAGGATTTGGTTGGTGAAATCAAGAAGTTTGTTTTTCTTGTGTTCTTGGAACCCTAGACGGTTGTGTGGCCTTTGTAGTGAGTTCTTAGGGCCTCAATTAAGTTGTGGAGCTCTCTCCAAGTTAGTGGACTTGGTGGTGATTATTGGGATTCTCCAATTAAGTTGAGAAGATTGCCCTAATCTTGTACGGGTTTGGTGACCTTCCTCAAGTGTCCTATAGTGGATCGGGTGCTTGCCGTGTGGTGGGTGCTAGGGAGAATAGGGTGAGACCTCTTGTGGCGCTGGTGGTCTCAGTACCGCCCACCCCTCCAATGAGACGTACTCCTTTGTAGGGAGGAACTCGGTAAAACATCGTCATCCCCGTGTGCCTCGATTATCTCTATACCCGAGCTCTTTACTTATGCACTTTACATTGTGATAGCCTTCGTGCTTGAAGTACTAATCTTTCTTGTTATCATATTGTTGCTTGTCTTGCTTAGCCTAAGTTGTTTGTACACATAGGTGAACCATAGTATTTATAGGCTTTGTGCTTGACAAAATAAAACACTAGTTTTATTCTGCCTTTGTTAAGCCCATCTCGTAAAAAAAATTAACCGCCTATTCACCCCCACCTCTAGGCGGCATCCATGATCTTTCAATGAGGACATGTGTGGAAAAAACGGTGTTGATGCCAGGTGTGAACGAGTCGGCCAAGACCTCGCGACGCCATACTAGGTGGTCACCATAAATATGGCCTCCAGCAATAATTGAGGGACACCATAAATATGGTCATTTATTTTCTTGATAAGACATGAAAGATCTAAGAGCATGTACAATAGAAGATGTTTAGGACGGTGGTTAGAAAAATAAGCTAGTTTTTTTTAAGCACTGGTGCTTAATTATACTAAGTAGATTTCTAACTAGATACCTCTTCTATAAAAATAAGCACCAATGCTTAAAAATTGGTGGGTCTATTTTTGTAATCACTCCTCTAAACACCTCCCATTGTACATGGTCTAAATGTGCCGCAGCGATAGATAATTCTATCAATGGCTTGTTCCTGCAACATCCTGGGTAAAGGGCAAATCTACATGATGCTCACTTTGTGAAGCTGGATTAGGTTGATATGGGGGGACTGATAATGGATCAGCGAGCCAGCTTGGTAGTGGTGGGTCAAGGCGTTTTGAGATCAAGCGTCGAGGTAATATTGTGTACTTGTACTAACTACTATCCATTTGTCCATTGGGAACTTATCTCATTCCAGCATTTACTTCATAATCATGCTCGTTTTTTTCTTCTTAGGTGAGCTCAGTTTGCACACTACTCGTCAATAACTATTGTGGAAAAGTCTATAGCCCACTTCAGCGCCAGACATAAAGAACTTCTAGTTGGTGTATTTTCTACTTTCTCTAGCGACTATTGTGCGTAAATTACTTGCTCTCCTGATTATGTTTTATGGCTTTGCCCTAAGCTTGCAGGTATCCTGTTGGATACAAACAACCTTTACATGATGTGCTTGGACAAAGATTCAGAGGCAGTACAACTTCTCTTGTTTGGTACCTGTCGTTATATTGGGAACGGCAGTACCTGGGGAGGTTAGATAGAGGTGTGGGGACTAGCAGGGAAGCTATCGACGGCGTCCGCAGGCGGGATTGGATACAAGCGAGCGTAGCGGGACACAAGAAGTACCCAGGTTCGGGGCCCTCGTGATGAGGTAAAGCCCATACTCCTGCCGGATCTGACTATGTGGAATACACGAGCTACAAGTGCTCCTCGAGCTGTATCTGCTAGCTACTGCCTTAAATGCACTAAGACCAACTCTTTCTACTGAGGCCTTGCCTCTCCTTATATAGGCAGAGAGGCAAAGGTCTCACTGGCTAGTCCGACTGGCGGGCCCCACAGGCGGGTCCTAGCCGACTAGTCATCTACAGTATCTAGTATGGCTTGTCTTATCGGAGTATGAGCGGTATGGTTGTCGTAGGTACAGTGGACGCCGTGCGAGCCAGTCGTCAGCACAGGCCACTGTTCCAGTGTCACCCACGCAAAGTCTTCGGAATGGGCAGGTGGTTGCCCGTCTCGTCATCGTACAGGGCGTACCGTGCACTGATACGCATGTCGTCCTGTCTCTCTGATTGGATCCGGCTACGTCGTCGTATCCGGCTGCCTCTTTATGATCCGGCTACCGGGTGGTAGCCGGCCCATCCTGTCCTGTCCGGCTGCATCTGGCCAGCCGGACGTGATCCGACTGTCCTGTTTCTTATTTGGGTGGGGTACCCGAGGATCATCCCCCTGACACTAGCCCCCGAGCACGTGTGGATTCCGCCCTTAGGCGAAATGTGCGCGCGTTCCTTCTTGCTTTTCGAATTTTCATCCGGCTGAGCCTGGCGGTTGCGCTACCCGTGACGTCAGTGCTGACGCCGGCCACGCGCGCACGCGTCATCATTGCTCTGCGGGGGCAGCGTAACGTCCCGTCGCACGTCGCCTCGGGGAACTGCTGTCCGGCGCTTCGGTTCTCGTTCCAGGATCTTCTGCGCATCTTGTCCTAGCACACGGGATCTAGGCGGCGGTTGGGATGTGGGTTGCCCGGATGCGCGCCACGTGGCCCTGCCGACGGTTGCCCTTCCGATCCTTTAAAGGGACGCCGCGGGGGAGGCCGTTCTTTTCCTTCGCTCCCCTGCTGCAATCTCCTTCTCCCTCGCGTGCTCTTGCTCCTGCGCCCTTTCCCTCTGCGCCGCCCGCTCGCCGTCGTCGACGTTACGGGCCACCGTCACTCCTCCGTTGCCGCTCCTCTCCCTCAGCCGGAAATGGCCGCTGACCGCGGAGCCTGGTGCGGCTCCTCCGTCACCGAGGACCAGATCACGAAGTATCGCGTGACCCGCGTCCTCCCGCCGGCGGAGGAGGTGGCGGTGCGGTTGGCACCGATGGGGGAGGTGTCGCCGCATCCGGCGGAGGGGGAACGCGTCATCTTCCTTTCGCACCTGGCGCGCGGGTTCGCGCTGCCGCTGCATGCCTTCTTTCTCACATTCCTGGCCTTCTTCGACCTCCGCCTCCACCACCTCGGCGCCAACGCAATCGGAACGCTGGCGCACTTCATGGCATTCTGTGAGAGTTACCTCGGGATCCAGCCGGATCTCGGGCTCTTCTGCCGGCTCTTCCGAGTTCGGCCGCAGGTGCAGTACACGAAGGGGCCGCTAGTCATCTGCGGTGGCGCCTCCATATACTCCTGCACCCAATCCGGCTACCCGAAATTCTTGCTCCAGGACACGGTACGGCTATGGCAGCAGTCGTATTTTTACGTCAAGAATGTCACCAACGTCGACCAGATAAACCTGCCGGCCTTCCAAGACGTCGAGTCCAGCCGGCAGCACTGGGACCTGAAGATCTACGGCGACAAGGCGGAGACGGATGCGATGCTGGCACGCATGCGCTCCCTTGTCACCTGCCAGCTAACCGGTCGGGACATCACTCTTAGCTGGATGTCCCGACTGATGATGCCGCTGCAGCAGCGGGCGCACAAGATGTGCTTCTACTCCGGCCGGCTGGACCCGACCCAGCTGTCGTGCCGCGATCCCCGCTACCACAGTTTGAAGGAGTGGTTGTGGACGATCAGCAAGGAGCGGCTGCCGGAGAACTAGAAGTTCAGCCTGGCGCCCTACAGCCGGGAGAACCGCGCGCCCCGGGTAAGTTCTCATAGCCAGAAATTTTACTGATTCCCTCTGTGTTATCTCCTTGTTCTGTCTGATTGACCTCTTGCGTTCGTCAGATCTTCGCCTGCATCCTTCGCGAGGAGGGCGAGGCTCCCCTCGAGGTATTCGCGCCGGACTTGCCCGAGCCGCGTGCTCGGCGATCTAGCGAGCAATCGGATGGGGACGGCGACGCCTTCCCCAGCCGGAACGACGAGCCGGCCGCCGACCCGCACGCGGAGGTGCCCGAGGAGGAGGAGGCCGGGACGAATGCGGAGCCGGTGACGCGCTCTGCGACGGACGACGAAGCAGGTGGGAGCGGCTCCAGCCGTTGCGGCTCCCGCCGGCCTGCGGCGGAGGAGCCGGTCCGGCGTCCTGCCGCCGAGCCGTCTTGGCCGGAAGAAAGGGCCGCCCCCGGTCATGCCGGGGTACGTTTCCCCCCCCCCATCCTTCGGTGCCTTCTGTCTGTTTGTCCTCCTTGCTTTTCTGACTTTGGCTTGTTTTGCTCTTGCCCTTTCCCTCCTTCTCTTTAGCCCGTTGGTTTCTTTCGGAGCCGCGAGCCCGGCCCGGACGCCAATCGGGTCGCTGCCTCGCGCCCCGACTGATCCAACCGGCGCCTCTCCTTCCTCTGAGGCGCAGCCTCCGCCTCCTCCTCAAGCTGAGCCGGCTTACCCTCCCAGCCGGAGGGTCCCCAGCCGGAAGCGGATCACTCCCAGCCGGAAGGTTCCTCCGCGGGCGCGCGGGGGGCTGCTGGCAAGGAGCTCGTCGTTGTTGGCGACGACAACTCCGACGAGGAGCTCGGGGAGGAGTGGCGAACAGCGGTGCTCGCGGCGAAGGAGTCCTTGGCCGTCAACTCCGTGGATGACGACGCCTCCTCCGCTGCTTCGTTGTCGGATCTTGCCGCCACGCTCGAGCTGGCGGTGAAAGAGATCCGGCTGCTCGAGGCCACAGCCGGTGGGAACCGGACCCTGGAGCAGAAGCTTGCTGCCGCCATCAAGACCTCCTAGAGTAAGTTCACTTTATCCGTCTGGCTCTCTTTTTTTTGATAGCCGGCCTTGTTGCAGCTATCCTCGTGTGTGCTCAGCGTGAGATCGATTGCTTGAAGAAAGCGAACGACCGGCTGAGCAGGTCCAACTCCACTCTACGCTGCAGAACAAGGATTGGCATGCGCGAGTAGACGGCTTGGAGGCCACCGTCAAGGAGCACGACGCCTCGCTCGCTAGCTGGGCCGAAGCCTTCTCCCTTCTCGAGGCCCAGAACAAGGACCAAGAGAAGGAGATAAAACGGCTAGCGGTCAAGGAGAAGGCGCTGGTGGAGGAGCTGATGCAGGTCGGCCACACTGCCAAAGGTGAGTTCTTTCTTCCCTCTTCTTTTCTTTCCGGATCCGGTAGCCGGATCTGACTCCACTTTTCTGACAGCCTTTTACCCCGGCATAGACCTGTTGGCCTACAACCGGCTGCAGGAGAACTGGCCGGGAGCGCAGCCGATGGCTCAGGAGCTCGTCGTCCTTCTTGGCGAGGAAGCTGCAAAGCTTCGCCAGGAGGTGCGAGAAGTCTTCTCCTTCATGTGGCCGGAGGCTCCGGTTCCAGAGACGATGGCGTAGCTGGCGGCGAAGGTGGGAGAGGTACCGGCTGCGGTGGACCGGCTGCGGGACCTGGTGGCGCAGGGTGGAGCGGAGATGGCCCTGGCGCTGATGCTCTCCTGGTATAAGGACGCTCGCGTCGAGAAGATCGATGGGTCTTCTGTGCCGGAGCTGATCTTGCCGCCATCCGCCAAGCCCATCCGGAGCTTCGCGGGTCCGCCATCAAGATCGTCGACTATGTGGACCCGGACGAGGTGCTCACCGACTCGGAGTCCACCGGTACTCCGGATGTGGAGGCCCCAGTGCTGCCGCCTGCCAGCGCCGGAGCCGGAACGAGCACTGCGGCTCCCCCTCCGCCCCCGGCTTCTGCCGGCCAAGAAATCCCCCGCGGCAAAGGCCCTGCCGTTTAGCTGCTGCCTCGGGATGCCAGGTGTATTTGTCTTGTCTTATACGTTTGTGAACTTTGTTCGCTTGTACCGGCTATCTGTGATGCCGGGTAACTTATGAGAGCTTCGTCTCCTTGTTTATTATTGCTGAAATTCTTGAATCTTCCTTGTGCGTTGAGCTTTCCTTTTACGTGTTTTGCCCGACTAACTTAGTCCGGGTACACACCTTTAGCCGGGCGACCTGCACCTCCAGTGGGGGCGCGCAAGCGTACCCACTGGGTGTAGTCCCCGAGATTCAGAGTAGCTGGCGTAGCCAGGTGCTTCGAGTCTTTCTTATTTCTGCCAAGTCTTCTAACTTTATCCGACTGGCCTCGTCCCAGTCGGCCGCTTTCGTTGGCTGGACGCCTTCAGCCGGGGGAACTAACATTCCAGTAGGGGCACGCGAGCGCACCCACTGGGTGTAGCCCCCGAGATTCGGAGTAGCTGGCGTAGCCAGGTGCTTCGAATCTTTGTTGTCTTGTCTTGTCTTGCTCCCGCCCTTGCCCACACCTGGGCTCCGAACGGCCGGCTAAACGCCCTTAGCCGGCCAGGAACTACAAGATTCCACTGGGGGCGCGCGAGCGCACCCAGTGGGTGTAGCCCCCGAGATTCGGAGCGCTTGATGAAGGCAAGGACTTCGAATCTTCTTTCCTTCTCCTGAATTCCGACTCGAAGTAGCCGGACAAGAACGCACATATGCACACACATACATCTTCACAGGTTAATAGGTTAGTCTGTCAAATCGTAGCCGGAAAATGGCTTATTTTTTCGAAAACTGGCTTGCTCCTTTCTAGACACTTAGTCGCCTTCTCGTGTATTCTGCTGTTTTCACTGCGTTCTTGTCGAGCAGCCGGGTTGCGGTCTGCAGCCGGAATCGAAGGGAGCTGACAGTACATTACGCACGGTACTAGCGGCTTAGCAGCTGGATTGGTTCGAGCTAGTTGCGGGGCCGGGATGCCCGATCTGTCACGCCTCTTCCCTGTTTTTCACGTGGGATGCCTCGGGCTTTTGCTCTTGCTAGACGGACAGCCGGGTTGCGGTCTGTAGCTGAGACGAAGAGTGAGCCTCTGACATCATCACACACTACTCAGCCGGTTTGTTGACTTAACAGGCCGGGCCAGCCGGCGAGCCCCCGGCTAGGGGTTGCCGAAGCCGGAAAATTTGAACCAAAGAACAGGTGCACACACATTTCTAGAAGGAGCCCCCGAGATTCTCGTGGGAGTCCACATTTTCATTCATGGGGTTTTTGGGATACATACACTGCCTGGCGACTAGGTGTAAAACGGGCGCAGCAAGGCCGCGTTCCAAGGACGTTCGGTCTCCTCGTCCGATTTGTCCATCTTGTTCTTGCGCGGCTGCTGTGCATCGATGAGGTAGTAGGAGTCGTTGGGAAGCGCTCGGCTGATGATGAAGGGGCCCTCCCAGGGTGGTGATAGCTTGTGCGTGTCCTTCATGTCTTGCACCAGCCGGAGAACCAGGTCGCCCTCGCGGAATGCGACTGGGCGAATCCGGCTTGAATGGTAGCGGCGTAGTCGCTGCTGGTACAGGGCAGATCTGGACAGGGCCAGCTCGCGGGCCTCCTCCAGGAGATCCACCCCGTCCTCCCGCGCCTCCTTGTTGGCTTGCTCGTCGTAGAGGAGCTTGCGAGGGGAGTCAAATTCGATGTCGGCGGAGAGGACGGCTTCCGATCCGTAGACCAGGAAGAATGGCGTGTAGCCGGTTGACCTATTCGGTGTGGTGTGGAGGCTCCACAGCACAGCCGGGAGTTCTTCGATCCAACATCCGGGTGACCGATCCAATGGCTCGATGATACGTGGTTTGATGCCGGCTAGCACCAAGCCGTTTGCTCGTTCGACTTGCCCGTTGGACTGCGGGTGTGCAACGGAGGCGAGGTCTAGCCGGATGCCCTTGTTGCTGCAGAACCGGGCGAAGGCCCCCTTGGCGAAGTTCGTGGCGTTGTCGGTAATGATGCTATTGGGGTAGCCGAAGCGGTTGATGATGTTGGTGAAGATGGTAACAACCGTCGCTCCATCCAGCTTCCGGATAGGCTTGGCCTCGATCCACTTTGTGAACTTGTCCACCGCTACCAACAGGTGGGTCACTCCCGCGCGAGCTTGTTTCAAGGGCCCGACCATGTCGAGGGCCCAAAATGCGAAGGGCCAGGTGATCGGTATGGTCTTGAGCACCGAGGTTGGCATGTGCCTGAGCTGCCCGAAGCGTTGGCACCCATTGCACGCGTGGACCAGCTGCTCGGCATCCTCGAGGGCGGTGGGCCAATAGAAACCATGGCGAAACGCCTCGGCGACTATCGCCCTTGACGAAGCGTGGTGCCCACACTCACCCTGGTGGATGTCCTTGAGCAGCCGGTAGCCTGTGTCTACATCAACACATCTTTGGAAGATACCAGATACACTGCACTTGTACAGCTCGCCGTTTATGATGGTGTATGCATGCGCGCGGCGTCAGATTTGCCTGGCCTCTATCTCGTCGTCCGGGAGTTCGCTGTTGGCGATGTAGTTCATGAAGGGCTGTGCCCAGGATGGAACTTCCCGGATGACGAGGACGCTCCTGCCCTCCGGCTGACGGGTGTCGGGGGGTCGTCCGGGTGGAATATCCGGGACGGCAGTCCCCGAGCCACTGGGCGAGCCGGCAGCCCTCGGGTCTTGCGAGCCGGAGGGCACTGCCTGGCCGGAGTTGGCGCGGGTTTTCTTCTTTGGTGGTTCTGCCGGCTTCGTTTCCGCTGCCCCGGCCGCCGGAACGCTTCCCGCCCAGACGATGGAATCTGATTCCGGCGACGGGTTGATGGATGGCTTGCACAGATGCTCCAAGGAGACCCCTGGTGGCATGGCCTGCCTGGTGGATCCTATCTTGGAGAGAGCATCGGCTGCCTCGTTGTTGGTGCGGGGGACGTGATGAAATTCGCACCCGTCGAAGGAGGCGCTGAGCTTCTGGATGTGGAACCGGTAGAGGGCCATGTTTGCATCTCTGGCGTCCCATTCCCCGGACACCTGTTGCACCACCAAGTCCGAATCACCGAAGCACAGGATCCGGTTGACACCGATCTCCTTGGCCAGCCGGAGCCCGTGCGCCAGTGCCTCGTATTCGGCTACGTTGTTGGAGGCCTTGAAGTGGATCTGCAACACGTACTCCAGCCGGTCTCCCTTGGGCGAGGTGAGCACGATGCCGGCTCCCAAGCCCCCGAGCATCTTCGACCCGTCGAAGTGCATCCACCAGTGGTCTGAATCCGGCACCGCTGGGAGATACTGGGTCTCGGCCCAGTCGACGAGGAAGTCCGCCAACGCTTGTGACTTGATCGTGAGCTAGGGCTCGTACTGGATGGAGTAGGCGGCGAGCTCGATGGCCCACTTGGCGACTCGGCCGGTGGCGTCCTTGTTGCCGATGATTTCCGAAAGGGGTGCAGTGCACACGACCTTGATCGGGTGCTCCTGGAAGTAGTGCTTGAGCTTCTTGCATGCCAGGTACACACTGTAGCACATCTTTTGGTAGTGGGGGTAGTTTTGCTTGGAGAGGGAGAGAACCTCGCTGAGGTAGTAGACGGGTCTCTGAACCGGCTGAGCCTTGCCTTCCTCGGGGCGCTCCACCACCAGGACGCCGCTGACGACCCGGCTGGTGGCTGCTATATAGAGCAACATCGGCTCCTTGCTAGCCGGCGTGGCTAGAACCGGCGCTGTGGATAGCATGCGCTTGAGGTCATGAAACACGGTGTCGGCCTGCGAAGTCCAGGAGAACTTGTTCGTCTTTTTCATCAGCTGGTACAACGGGAGTGCCTTCTCTCCCAGCCGGCTGACGAAACGACTGAGGGAAGCCAGGCATCCGGTGAACTTCTGGACTCCAAGCAGGTTCTTGGGCGGCTGCATCCTCTTGATGGCCGCGATCTTCTCCAGATTCGCCTCGATGCCTCATTGAGATACGAGGAAACCGAGTAGCTGACCGGATGGTACTCCGAAGACGCACTTCTCTGGGTTCAGCTTCATCTGGTACTGGAGGAGGTTGCCGAATGTTTCTCTCAGATCCTCGAGGAGGGTGCGCTTCTCCTTGGTTTTGATGACTACGTCATCCACGTAAGCGTGCATGTTTCGGCCTATCTGTGAGTGCAAGCATTTCTGCATACATCGCTAATAGGTGGCACCTGCGTTCTTTAGGGCGAAAGGCATGGTTACATAGCAGAAAGCCCCGTAGGGGGTGATAAATGATGTCTTAATCTGATCAGCCGGGTTTAGCCGGATCTGATTGTACCCGGAATAACAATCTAGAAAAGACAACAAATCACAGCCGGCCGTGGAATCGATGACTTGATCGATACGGGGCAAGGCGAAGGGGTCTTTCGGGCACGCCTTGTTCAGGCTGGTGTAGTCGATACACATGCGCCAGGTCTTGTTCTTCTTCAACACCAAGACTGGGTTCGCCAGCCAGTCTGGGTGGTATACTTCCATGATGAACTCGGCTGCAAGGAGCTGGGTGATCTCGTCACCGATTATCTTTCTCTTCTCCTCTGCGAACCGGCGCAGAGGTTGCTTGACCGTCTTGGCATCCGGACGCACATGAAGTGAGTGCTCGGCGAACTCCCTCGGCACACCCGGCATGTCTTTGGGAGACCATGCGAAGATGTCCCGATTCTCACGGAGGAAGTCGACGAGCGCGCCTTCCTATTTGCTGTCTAAGCCGGCACCAATGGTGACGAACTTAGTCGGATCGGAGGGGTCGAGCAGAATCCTCTTCGTCTCCTTTGCCGGTTGGAAGGCTCCTTCTCCAGCCGGTTTGCTGCTAGCCGGGATGTCCTGCTGGGCCATGGCCACGTTGCGCATGATCCCGCGTTTTTCTTCGGCTATGATGAGGGCCTCTGCCAGCTTGGAACTGGCTGAGGCGCACTCCATCGATCGCCTGAAGCAGCTGGCAACGGTGATCACGCCGTGGGGTCTCGGCATCTTCGTCTTGAGGTACGCATAGTGGGGGATGGCCATGAACTTGGAAAGGGCGGGGCGCCCGAGGAGAGCATGGTAGGAGCTCGTCAAATTTACCACTTCGAACCAGATTGGTTCGCGGCGGAAGTTCTCCTCGGTCCCGAAGATGACGTCCAGCTGGATTTTCCCCAGCGGAGCGCAGGCTGGCCCTGGCAGTACGCCGTGGAACGTCGTGGTAGTCGGGCGCAGGTCGCTTTCGCGAATGCCCAACTTCTCCAGCGAGGACTGGTAGAGGAGGTTGAGGTTGCTGCCTCCGTCGATGAGGACGCGCAAGAATCGGCAGGTGCGCGTGTTGGAGACGATGAGGGGGTCGAGCACCATGGCTTAGCCCCCGGGAGTCGGCAGGTGCTCAGGCTGATCTGCCTGGCTCCAGGTGATGGGGGTTTCCGACCAATTCAGGTACTGGGGGACCGGAGAAACGATGGCGTTGACCTCCTTGGAGCGTCGCCTGCGGCTGTGTTGTCGTCCTGCTCCGTCTCGAAGATGTGGTAAGCGGCGTGCGGCTGGGGGTAGCCGTTGTTGTTGTTGCCGCCGTTGCCGTCATTCCCGGCTCCCCTAGCTGGCGGCAGGGGTCCACCCGGTGGGGGAGGTGGGAGACGAGGCTGGTTGCCCTGGTCCTTTAGCTGGCGAGTCCAGCTGCAGTTCTGGGTGGTGTGGGTAGCCGGTTTGAAGGGACCGCTATGCCACTTGCACGGGTCGCCAATCATCTGGTCGAAGGTGAGCCGGGGCTTCTGCCTTCTTGCGTCGTTAGCCGGTGCATCGGGCGCACCCTCCACAGCATTGACCTTCCGCACGTGGTAGCGAGGCTTCTGTTGTCCGGCCTGGCGGTCCCCATGGAACCGGTTGTCGTTGCCGTGGCGTCTGGAGGATCCGGCTTCACCAGTCGGGTTACTCGGACGGTCGCGAGCCGGCTCCGTGGGAGTCGGACGGCCGTCCGCATTTACTCAGAGGGGCTTCTTCATGGCGGCATCCGCCGTGGTGTACTGGTCCGCAACCGTCATGAGCTCCGCCATGGTTTTCGGCTCGTCACACAGTAGCCGGTGGCGAAGCATGGTGCCCTCTCGGCATCCTTCGATGAAGAAGCTGATGGCCTGGCTCTCCAGGATGCCCTCGCAAGTGTTGCGGAGCTCCGTCCACTTGGCGAGGTACTCGCGGTCGGTCTCGTGGTCGCCCTGGACGCACAAGGCCAGGTCGCGCGGGTGCCCTGGACGTTTGTACGTGCCGTTGAAGTTGCGGACGAACACCTTCTCGAAGTCAGGCCAGGCGTTGATGCTGTTGGGCGTAAGGCTATTGAGCCATGTCCTTGCCGACCCGGTTAGCATGAGAGGGACGTAGCGCACAGCTGTGCGCTTATTCCCGTGGGCGACGCCGACTTCCGTAGCGTAGTCGGTCAGCCAGTCTTCCGGCTTCATGCTGCTGTCATCCTTGGGGGTGTCCCTGGGCAGGGAGAATTTATCCGGAAACGGCTCGTTCTGGATGCGGGGTCCGAAACAAACCGGACCGGTAGAATCTTCCTCTTCCGTGACGCGCGCTTGAGCGAGGAGCTTGATGCGGTCGCGGGCATCCGGACAATCCGGGTTGGGCGCGCCCACCCGGCCCGAGAGGCGGGAACCGGCTGGTCTGGGCGCTCCGGCTGGTGGTGGGGGAGGTGGCGGGTTGCTGTTCACCGTCTGCTCCTGGCGTGGCTGGCCCCTGTTGCTGGAGTTGCGACGCCTGCTGCGGGCCCTGGGCGGCTGAGGGGAGGACGCCTGATGGGTGTCGCACGGTGCGCCCCTGCTGTTGGAAGGTAGCTTGCCTCCTCTGGAGTAGCTAAGGTCCTCCTGCGTCTGCCGGTTGGCGCCGGCCTGCTCGTCTGCGACACGGAGGAGCTCCTGGACGTGAGCGTGCTGGCGGGCTCGCTCCTCGCCCTCCAGGCTGGGTAGTTCTTCTGCTGCGGCTCGTGACGCACGCATGTTCTTGATGGCGTGCTGTAGGTGGGCCGTGTGAGGGTAGGCGCGGGATCCGGTTCTCCGTCCTTCTCCATCCTACCGCCCAGCTCACACCCCCGACGCCGTACCTGGCCGCGCCGGCTCGGCTCCACGGTAGCCGGAGTGAGGCCGTGCGCGCGGTCGTACTCGCGCCTAGCGATCTCCAGTTGCTTGCGGGCTGCTGCCAGTTCCATGGCCTCCTGGAGGAGGATCTGTCTCTCCATGGTAAAGTTGGCCTCCGCCTCCTCTGGGTTGTCCCCGAGGTTAACCGGCGTCAGGAGCCGATCAATGGCATCCTCCACCGGGTTCCGATGCTGCAGGAGAGTGGAAGTTCCGACCTCGTCCGCGCCTCGCTCCCGCGACTGGCGGGGATGCGAGCTGGATCCGGCCTCATGACCTCCACGCCGCGAGGCGCGGCAGAGGTGCTGCCGTCTGAGCACGGCAGCCCCGCGACAGAGACGATTTCCCTAGGGAAACGCTCCGGGACGGTGGCGATGTAGATGGGGAGATCGTCGGATAGCAGGACGGTGCCGTTCGCTGGGAACGAAGCTCCGGCGAAGCAGGAGGCGTTGTCGATGACGCAATCAAACTTGCCGAGCGTGAGCACCAGGCCGGAGGCCACGCGCTCACCGGCTGAAGTGCGGGGTCCCGTGCGGAACGTGACTCCGATCGAAGCCATTAGCCCCACGGTGGGCGCCAACTATCGTTGTATTGGGAACAGCAGTACCTAGGGAGGTTAGATAGAGGTGTGGGGACTAGCAGGGAAGCTATCGACGGCGTCCGCAGGCGGGATTGGATACAAGCGAGCGTAGCGGGACGCAAGAAGTACCCAGGTTCGGGACCCTCGTGATGAGGTAAAGCCCCTACTCCTGCCGGATCTGACTATGTGGAATACACGAGCTACAAGTGCTCCTCGAGCTGTATCTGCTAGCTACTGCCTTAAATGCACTGAGACCAACCCTTTCTATTGAGGTCTTGCCTCTCCTTGTATAGGCAGAGAGGCAAAGGTCTCACTGGCTAGTCCAACTGGCGGGCCCCACAGGCGGGTCCCAGCCGACTAGTCATCTACAGTATCCAGTATGGCTTGTCTTATCGGAGTATGAGCGGTATGGGTGTCGTAGGTACAGTGGACGCAGTGCGAGCCCGTCGTCAGCACAGGCCACTGTTCCAGTGTCACCCACGCAAAGTCTTCGGTATGGGCAGGTGGTTGCCCGTCTCGTCATCGTACAGGACGTACCATGCACTGATACGCACGTCGTCCTGTCCCTCTGATTCGATCCGGCTACGTCGTCGTATCCGGCTGCCTCTTTATGATCCGGCTACCGGATGGTAGCCGGCCCATCCTGTCCTGTCCGGCTGCATCTGGCCAGCCGGACGTGATCCGACTGTCCTGTTTCTTATTCGGATGGGGTACCCGGGGATCATCCCCCTGACAGTACCTCTGAACATAAGAGGAATAAATTGTTTCAACAATGTAATGTGCTAATCTTCACCTGACGTTAATCTATGAAACACATGTATAGAATAGTTGCAAAATCGTATTAGGAATAAGCCTAGAAAGATAAGTTTAGTCCAAGTACAAATATAAGGAACAATTTTGCTCAAGGTAAATAGCCTCAAATCCTTTAGTACCTCTAGATGTGTTCCAACTCATGATACTAATTCATGAGATTTAAGATCCTCCATTAATCTGCTGACACAAAATGTATATATTTTTGTGTGCTTATTTTTTGGAAGATAGATCGCAAGTACTGATTGTTTTTTAGTGTACATCAGCTTCTGTTGTAGATGTTAGATTTCTCTTCTTATATTTTGCAAGCTATGTGTGGAGAAAATCTCTCTTCTATGAATCTGATATTGTGTTATTATATGTGCAAAATCTATGTAGAACTTCTGCTCAGGAATAGTATGAGTTGGGAGCTAGATCTCATAACTCATAGTTTATTGGTGTACATCGATTTCAGTTGTTCGTGTTTACATTTCACCCATTATTTTTTGCAAGATTATCCCAACCATAATTCTGATCTTTCTGTAGGTATTAGGCTGCTTACTGAAATATCATCTCCCCACCATACTCCAGCATCATTGGATTACCACAAATCTTGCAAGTTTAGGGGCAGGCCACGCCAACAGCAGAAACTAGGGCTCAGAAATTGGTTAGTATCAATCGTCAAACTTTGCACCTATTCATGCTATATGGGGCTTTACTGGTCCAATAGTACCATTATCCAGATTGGCCTGATGTCTCAAAATTTCTTAGGTTGGTAAAGAATTCATGAGTTCACCATTATGTTGTCAATTGAATGATTGCAAAGCATACTGATTTAACATTTTTCTTGCACGTCTATTTTTTATAGAGAAAATGCTCATATTTCCGCTAGAATCATATCTCTAGTAAATGAGGAGAAGCTCCACAATCCACATCTCTGAAAAATTATCGTTGTTACACCGCAGAATTTATTTTGGACTATCTGCTTGGGCCTAGCAATCTACTTGGTTTGGTGTAACTTCTGGTTACACTAATATTCTAGTTTTCTGCTTATCGTTGGGTATTCACACACCTTTTACGAGAATAGTTGTTTAGGATTTCTAACTTATCTAACGTGCATATTTTTATCATGATAGCAAGACAGTCTTATTTTAACGTGTCTAGCTGTTTAGTATATTATTTTAACGTGTCTAGCTATTTAGTATATTCTATGACTATAGGTAGGCACATATATTATTTAAGCAATGTACTATTTATCTTTCTTTCATTTTTGATGGATATATTGGAAAAAGGTGATTGCTTTCTTTGTCTCGTATCATGAACCGTATTCACTTTTGTCTCCATTTCATTCCTACAGGTCATGAATCATCCGTCCATCTTCTTTGGTTTATCTGAACCAATTCTAAAGATTTTGTACTGGATTGCAATTTGCCTAGTGATCATGCTTTCTTGATTTATATAATGTTGTTTGTGATAATTAATCTACGTTGATATGGAGGCTACATGTTTGATATCAACTTTCTTTCTGGTTACAAATCCGAGAGTTATGCACAATGCCAGTTTGCTTAAAATTAAACATAAACATTGTTACAAGGTTTTAGTCGGTATGTCCAGTTCTACAATGCAATATCGTTTTCCAATATTTAGTTCACACCTTTTATTCTAAGAAAGGAAAACAAATATTTGTATCTGAGTAGACCATTTAATTTTCTGAATAGGTTAAACAAAACCCAAATTTCCCGTGATGCATGCCAGTGAATATGTCTTAGTTCGAGTTATCGCCTAAATGAGGCGTCCTCGCCTAAAATATTTAACAACAACAAGTATGTTTTGGAATTCATCTTTGCATAGAGATTTGTTCGATGATTCCCTTTAGGTCGTGGCTTAAGAGATATTTACTAATCTGGTAGACATGGTTTTCGGATTACTTGTAGTTGGTATACTCATGGCCTAAATGGATGTCATGTTAGGTTTCTCCGTCTGTGGTTGATGATCCAAAGTTAGCTTCCCCATCTGTGGTTGATGATCTGAAGGTGCTACCGGCATCAACCAAGGCTTCATTATAACATGGAGCTTGGGCCCTGGAGCTTATAGACGGCGAGGCACAACCTTAGTCGAAAAGCTGTCATGGATAACTACGTCAAGGATTGTGTATCGGCG
Source organism: Avena sativa (assembly GCA_916181665.1). NCBI lineage: Eukaryota > Viridiplantae > Streptophyta > Magnoliopsida > Poales > Poaceae > Avena > Avena sativa. Next base: position 70,854,718 of record OV702292.1, read on the forward strand.
GCGGAACTTTTGGCGCGGCACAACGTGAGCTGCCGATCTAGTGCTTTCGCGATAGCAAAGCATTTACACCACGGCCCATGTAGGGAGGCACCGCTTAGGTGTTGTGGCAGTTGTGCATGGACGGCACATTACACTACCGCCCTATATACCCGTGCACGACATAACTTTTTAGTTCCCCAATGATGCTTCTAGGCGCAAAAATTCAGCTAGCGGTTTCTATGTTTAGGGTTACATTAGCTTAATTAACAAAAATCACAGATAATCATAATAAGCATCACACATGATGCTTCAAATATCATCACAATTCACAACATATACGAATATGATATAGGTAGCAATCAGTTCCACAATACTATATAAACCTGAACAAAATAGAACATGACTTAACAAACATCATCCTTTGAAGAGATTCCAAATTCTTCCCATAAGAATTAGCACGGCCGTTCTTGTAACGGTTGTCCTTATCTTGATAATCGTATGCCTAAAGGTTAGAGTCATCTTCTGTGGGATCTTGAATTCAACACGATCTTGAATTCCAGTAAGGCTCTCATCTGCTTGTATAGCCGTTTGCAGAATTTCTTCAGCTTGTGCGTCCAGTTGTGAAAACATCATGTTAACCTCTCTGCCATCAACATCAGCTTCCTCTGGGATGAAGTACCCACACACAAACTTTTGTCGTTCACTAGCGTCATCAAAGGCCACTGAATTTTTTGTATTCCATCCTACAGTCAACTGACTGATACGCAAAGTGGATGTGTTCACTTTCTATTTGAGTTGCCTAATCTCTCCCTCTTGATGTTTCAGTGTGTCCCAAAGATGACTTATAGTCTTGTCCAGAGATTAGTCTTTGTCTTGGAGATGAATACAGCAGCCAACATGGCCAGGAAGATGCCTCTTGCCTCCTGAAAGATGATAAATACTTGGATAGTGCAAATTGTATTGCAGCTAAGTTAGTCGGCAAGCGTAGTTCAGCAAACAACACATATAACTAGATATTACAAAATAAAGTTGCATACATCAGCGCAAGTGTTGGAAAAATGGGATGATTCCTGAGCGTTCCCAAACTTTGTAAGTGTGTATTGATCTGACTGGGATAGATACTGCAAATGCAATGCAGCACAGTAAATCAGTAAGCATATCTTAGCAAGTAGCACAACATAAATAAAGGTGAATTTAGCTATGTACATCATTGCAAGGCTTCAACTCATTGGATATCTCTTCAGATATGACCTGAGCCTGATAATAAATAAAATGTAAAAAAATTAGCTTATTATGCATAGTAGAACTTCATTTTCAGTAATTCGGTTAACTTAAATGCATCAAATTATCTCTGCATTATTCATATGTAAAGGAACGAACGGCCGGATGAAGAAACGATTCGCAAATCCCATATCGGTGAGGATTTTATTGTTCCTAACAATTCTTGCTTGACACTTAAGCTTGTAATTTTCAAGAACTGTTGAATCCATATTGACCCAATATACAAGTTGTCCTAAAGAACATTATTTTAGCGATCCTCGATTCGTGCCCTATAGATATATATACCAATCCCAAGTACCCAGTAAAACATTGTCCTTAGGTAGGGGACATACCAGCAAATGCGGCGGGGCGACTGGGATCTGCACGGCAACGGTGGAAGCAGGCAGCGGGGGAGGGATCTGCACGACAATGGTGGAAGCGAATGCGGCAGGACAGGGCGACGACGGTGGAAGCAGGCGGCGGGCCAGGGATCTACATGATGGCGATGGAAGGAGCGTGACGGGACAAGGATCTGCACGATGAGCTTGACGGTGCCTGTCGAAGATCGGGCAAGGAGTAAGTGCTACAAATGGTGGGGATATTTTCTAGTGATACAACAAGACAAGTGCGGGAACTAGTCTGAATATTTTGCTAAGTGCGAGAGTGGTGAGCTAGGTCTGAAAATTTGGGAATTTTCTCAAAAATAATACATACATATATATAAACACATGAGAAATACAAACCACACTCGCAACTACTACAAACTGGATGATTAGCATAGTAATCCGTAATTAGTTAACACATAATACAAGATTAACTAACCAATCATGTTAATTGAAGGACATCTAGTCTGGTCGTAACAGAGTGCAGCGTTTCCGAGGTATCGGTTAAACTGGTCCTCATCGCATCCTTCTCCTCGGCATGCATCCATTGGAGTTCATGTTTTCCCCTTCGAGCTCATTCTTTGCTTCCTCTAGGCTTCCGAAGTATTCTTGATCATGCAACTCATTACGGAGCTCGTGCTCCCACCACAACGCCATTATAAAGCACTGGAGAAAGAGTGAGTGTGGCGGGTCATACCACTAGATCGAACGAGCACTATGCACATTCGAAATTGCAACCCAAGAACCTGCAGTCGAGGTCCGTTCCTCGAACGCCACGTGGCAGCGCGGAGTTAGGCCACACAAGCGCTCTGTCTTCATATGTGTGTAGATGACGTGCCAAATCAGGTCCGACATCCATGCTACAGAGCAAACATCGGCATCGAATCGCGAGAGTGCCCAAATGGGGAAAACAAAAATTTGGCTAAAATGTGAGAAAGAAAATTAACCAGTCTGGGCTTGCCGTACCTTGACCGATTGGCCGTCTAGGCTGCTGGTGGTTCCCCGCGGCTGGCCAGGCCTGGGAGGCCTGCGCGCCTCCATCGACGGCTCTGTGCTCATGCTCGCTGTTAGAACGAACACGGTTTGGGAAGAAGAAGAGATAACGAATACGGGGGATTGCTACTCTTATTCTAACTGCCTGCCGAGACGGGGCACACTAGTCAGCAAAACACATGCCGTGACTTAGTGAACTAAAATCGAGACATGTCTACAATAGTCCTCTTGGGCTTTCTTTGCATCGGCTTCCATCTTCGATAATTGCCCCACCACCACAAGGAGCTACGCTTCTAGCAGATCATCCTCCTGGCCCTCCCCCTCCGCCAGCTCTATCATCTCAGCATTTGGGTAAGGGGTTCAAGGAGGAGCCACCACGGGAGGAGCAGGCCCTGGAGGAGGGGCCAGGATCCTGCAGCGCTGCGCAACGGCTCCAACCATCGTGGTTGGGAGAAGGCGCTAGAAGAGTTGGCGGTGGAGGGGCTTGGAGAGGAGGTGCTTCCATTGGAAAGAGCGCTAGGCACCTCGACATTCCCCCGGCAGGGCGCCATGGTGCACGGTGGCTTGATCTTCCTCAAGCCATGATCGCTTGCTCAAGAGGAGGACGATGATCAATGTCAAAGAACGGAGGATCAGAGAGAGGAGATGAGGAGCCGAGTGATGTGCACAGTGATGATGGAGATGGGGAGGAGAGGAGCGTACCCTTCTTTTGTACACCGGTTGTGGTAGATGAACACGATGGGCAATGAAGTCCGGAGGGGCTGCCGAGGCGGAGCGTACACGATGGTCGGGCAGACGAGCGGACAAGGGCGCAACTTTTTGACCAGTCTTTCTACTTCGTGTGGAAGGAACTGAAACTGGACCCACTAGTCAGTGACAAAAATTTAAACATTTACCGTGAAGTATGTCACAACCATCCTGTGTGGGATCCACAAATTTGTGCCTCTGTTGAAGTACGACGGCAGTAAAACAAGCCGCTATTCATTACCGCATTTCACGGAACAATTATATGCCGGTATGGGCTCTGCCACGGCGTAAAAGTGGCCATTGTTGCCATGAATGCCCAACTGCTGGCTATCTAAATTTTGCCAGTTCTTTTTTCTTATGCCACCCCGAAAATCCGTTAGGTATGGGACGTATTTTTGTACTGCATCTGGGGTAAATAAGAGGTAAACTCTCTTCTAAGCGTGGAAGAAGCTTATAGATACCTTCCTAGATAGTGCTTGTATATATCCATTTGCTCAGTAAGGTTCTGTATAAAATAGTTTCAGAGGTAGGCAAGCTTCGTAGAATGATACTTAGAGTAAGAAGAAAAGACATGAAAGGGCAATATGCCTTCATCCATTATTTTGGTTAATGATTACACTAGAGCTAAAGTGTGGACTAATGTTACCTACTAGTCTTTACATAGGTATTTGTCCACAAGTGATGATGAGACATGGTGTGAGACCACCCATTAGTTACTAAAGAAAAGAGCCGATGTTTTCGTTATGTTCCTCTAACTTGAGTCTGTTAGGAAACACTACACTATTAAGAGGGGCGGTCTTGATGAGCTCTTTCGGGATACCATTCTACCATATACACATCCTATCACCATATAGCCATCACACCCACAAAATAAGAGCATTTATTCAAAGGAGAAACATGCTTGATTGGAGTTTCTGTGAAACCAACGATCTATCCGACATCGTCGGACGTGGCACCAAACTGTCCGTGGGCCACCGGGTTGAAAACCCCCCATACCAAACTGGAGTACTCAAAGCTAGTTCGGCGGTGCACCGTTTCATCCAGGGTGGCACCGGTTCACTTCGGCTCAGCTTCCATCTCGCAGATTTGCCGTCGGACTTGTTATCGGTTTGTTTATGGCTACCTCCAAAATGGCTACTTTTCTCCTTTGACTATATATACCCCTTTCTTCTCCATTAAGAGGTTAGGCAATTCATTTTAGATTCTATCTTTGAGATCTCTCTCTCTCTCCATTATTGAGACACCAAAAGTTTGAGGGTCTCCCATTGTACCCAGCGAAAGCCAAATCCCTTTGGTAGAAAGCTAGAGGAGATCTCAATCTACGTTTCCACCAAGACAAAGTTCATTCCCCATTGAGTTCATCGAGTTTGCTTGTTAATCTTGGGTTTGTGGGAAACCCTAGGTGGCTAGGGTTACCCGGAGGCATTCAGCTTGTGATTTGCCTTGTGGAAAGTTTGTGAGGGCTTGAGACTACCTTAAAGTCTACCACGAGTAAGTGAGATATTCCTTCGTGGGATAGTCGTAGAGAAAAAGTTGAGCCTTTATGGTGGAGAAACCCTATCCCCGTATGCAATTTCAATCTTGGGAACCACACATGAGGAAGAGGGAGAGAGGGATAGAGAATAGGTAAATCCAATTGATAGGATGGATTTGGGGAGAGGCGTGCCCCTCTTTATATAGCTGGAAGGAAGTTACTACCTCCCTCAAAGTCCTGGGGTGGGACTAAACAGGGGGAGGATGTGGGAGGAGGCGCTGGCGGCCAACCCCCACATGCCCCCCACGTGGTGGGAGGTCCCATTAGGTCCGGCAGCCACCTTGGCCTTCCCTAGGGCATGTGGCCCCCTCTTGGTCCTCCTCCGGTGAGGCCCAATTAGGTGGGATGCCCCCAAAATCCAATTTAAACAATTTTTTTATACAAATTCATTTAATTAATATTAAATACATATTATTTAATACCTAGCACTATGAAACACCTTTCGTACCCCTCTGATCATCATCGGATATCCCTGAAACACTTTCGGTATCTCCCCGGAACAATTCCGGAGTTCTCTCTCTTTTCTCCTACGATCTTGGATCAATCCCTAAGAGTCATCTACCCTTAAGTGTGACACCCTATGGATCAGGAATACATAAACATGATCGAGAAACCTCTCCGATCAATGACCAATAGCAGTATTTGGAAACACATGATGTCCCCATGCATTCCACGAATAACTTGATCGCTTGAACCTTGAACGTCGAGTCTCATTCCCTTTGCTCTACAATACCTAGTTTATCCAATATTTGATCTCTGGTATCACCATACCTAGTTCGACCTTGTTACCGACAAACACATTTACTCGTTCCCATGGTATTACATCCCCATTACCTAGTCACATATTTGCAAACTTATAGATGTAATCTCACCGAGTGGGCCTAGGGTATCAATCCATCACTCGGATGTGCAAATCCCGATATTGATACATGAGCCTCAAAAGTTCTCTAAATACCTGACGCACACCTTTATGGTCACCCAGTTATGTCCATGATGGTTGACGTGATCAAATCAGCCTTAGGAGACGGTGATTAATATGATCTCACGGTCGAAGGACTAAATCATTGTGCTTTGCTAGATATCGCAATGTTGAACTTTGTGATTGGATCATATTGCAATATTAGGGTTGGGTTTTGTCCATCACATCTAATCAAGTGACCTTGTTATCAGTTGTTGTGTAAAGTCCATGATCAGAAACCTCGATCATCAGTTGCCCAACGAACTAGTATAGAGGATACTAAGGACATGTTTGTTTATATATCACACCTGTATTAATATTTCCACTTAATACAGTTATAGCATGCTACAAAACAATTATGAACTAATGAGATATGTCAATAAAAACATCTTCATTATTGGCTTCTAGGGCATATTTCCTTCAAGCTACTCGTTCTTGGTATGAGCACCTTAGGGATTTCCTACTCATGGATGAGTTTGGTGTGGGTAAGGTCGATTCCACCCTTTTCACCAAACATGTTAAAGGGGGTGTCTTGTTCCTAGCTTTAATTTATTTTCATGATATTATCTTTGGTCGAGCTAACAAATCTCATAACAAAGCTTTTGCTGAGTTGATGACTATGAAATTTAGGATGTCCATGATGGTGAAGTTGAAGTACTTGAAGGAGATATGCCCAAGAGGCAAATAATAAAGGGTGTTATTATTATATCTCATTAATTCATAATAGTTTTATATCATGCTTTAATTGTATCAAGCGGAAACATTGATACACGTGTGATCTAAAACTACCAGAATCCCTAGTAGACTCTAGTTATACTAGTCCACTGGGTAGCTAATGATCAAGGTTTCCTGATCATGGTGCATTTATGCCGACTAATAGTGGAATCACATCATTAGTGAATGATGTGGTGGACATTACCCTAATTTACATGTATTGCAACACGATCAAGTCACATGTTCATCGTGCAATATTAAAAGCGTAGTATCCTTCTCCTTTGACCGTGAGAGCATATTAATCACTATCTCCTGAGGCTGCTTTAACTACATCAAACGTCATGACCATAACTGGGTGACCATAAAGATGTATGTTAGGTATTCCAGAGAAATAGCTGAGGCCTATGCATCGAGATTGGGATTTGTTCACCTACGTGACAGGAATATACACTGGGCCCACTCGGTGAGATTACATCCATAAATGTTGCGCAACATGTCACTAGGTCATGGGGATGGAATATCACAGAATGAGTACTGCATTTGTCGAAAACGAGATTGAACAAGGTATTGAATACCAACGATCAAATCTCGGATAAATCACGTGTCTAAGTAACAAAGGAATTTGGACTCAATGTTTAAGGTTCAAACGATAATAGTCTCGTGGAATGCACATGGGTCATTATGGGCATCTCGGTCCCGCTAATGATCATTGATTCGAGAAAGATCTCAATCATGTCTATGATGTTCCTGAACCATAGGGGTATCACACTTAAGGGTACGATGACAAGTATAGATATTTGGTAGAAATGGATCGATGAAGTATGAAAGATAAAGAACTTCATAATTGTTCCGGAGAGAGAATGCTAGAAAAGTTCTGAAGAGGATCCGAAATGGTTCGGAAGAAAGGAAATGTCGAAAAGGTGTTTTCAGATTAGCAGAAGGATTTATAATTTGCATTTATATATTAATTATGAATTAATAAATTAAATAAATATTTTATTATGTGGCAACTTCCTCTACTAGGCTGAATCCCCGGAGGGAAATGACCCGAAAGGGAAGCCACCCCGGGAGAAGCAAATAGCAGCCGGTAGTGGGCCCTGGCTGGCCGACCAAGCAAGCGGGCGGCAGACGGTGACCGTGCGGGTGGGCAACGGCTAGGCGCCACCTAGTGGTCCGCTCCTTGCCGGCCCATCCTGGCGAGCATGTGAAGCAGGGTCGGATTCAAGGCGGGCCACTGGCGGGTGCTAGTGGGCCGTGGCCTCGGTCCCATGTGGGCGTACGTGTGGGAAAGCATTGGGACGCATCTCGGCCCACCCGACCTCTGCAGCACGGGCTGCAGGCGCAGGCCGCCGCTGATGGGCATGTGAGGCCCACCCTGCCGCCGAAGTGAGCCCAGACGGTTGGCTGCTCCTCCTCCCCATTTTCCCTTTTAAATATTAGTCCCACCTCGGGACTTTAGGGAAGGATGTGTTCCTTTTCCCCTATATATAGAGGGATTTGGGGTGAGAATAAATCATGCAATATTTCTCTAAGGAATTTCCCTTAGATAAGTACTCTCTCTCCTCTCTTGCAACCGCGGCTCCCTATTGGGGATGTGCATGCAAAGGAGGACTTTGTCACGGCCCAAGGTGGTGGTGCAAGGATTCCAAGCCGGAGATCTATTTCTGCAACCCCAACAGGGATCAGGGGCTAGAAGTCTTCATCGTACACCGTACGTGTGCGAAACCTCGGATGGGCTACCATCAGTAGTGTCGGGGTTGTCGTGCTAGGACCTAGGGTGACTTGCGAGGATATTCACGACCTTGAGATCAGCTACGACAACGACTACATCAACAATGTTCTCCTCGAAACGTCAAACACGTTTGGTCTACAAGGGTATGTTACCGAAACCTCCTACATTACAGCTTTACTCGTAGATAGATCCTGGCTAGGTGCGTTCTGTTGTAGCAAATTTTTTGTTTTCTGCCATGAAACCCCTTTAGTGGTATCAGAGCTGTATCTATGTGTAGTACTGCTGTACGGTCAATACACACGTTGATTTTGTGGGCATTGATCTTACAGTCATTACCTTCCCACATGTATTTGTATAGATCGCCGTATTATGAGATGAAGCGGCCCACACCGACTTTACGCGTAATCTTATGCGAGACTGGTTCCACACTCGATATATGGCTTGTACCATATAAGTGGCTAGCGGTTGTCTGTCTCTCTCATAGTAGTTGATATAGCTTCTACAATGGAAGTCCCCGAAAGGGGTATAGTAGAGACGACTTTCTGATCCATGTTGTGGCTAGAAGTTCATAGTTAGAAGTGGTTCTTTACAAAAGCCTAACAACCACGTAAAATTTGCAAAAGAAAAGATAGAGGCGTCTAACTTTGTTTTGCATGAGGAATGTGATGTCATATGGTCTAGTTCGTAGTAAAGGTAAAGTAGTTTACTTTACTGCTAAGTAGTATAGTAATAGTCAGCTTCATAATGAGCTACGAAATGGTGACATTGTGGACTTAACGCTGAACCGATGGCAAGATGGAGATCATGCCAGGGCACATGATGGAGATCAAGGTGCATGAAGAAGACCATATCATATCAGTTTAATCTGCATATGATGTTGATTGTTTGTACATCTTGTTGTGTGCTATTATTAGGAAGCCTAAATATTATCTATAATAAGATGATCCCTATTAAATACCAAATGTAGTGTTCTCCCATTAGTGTGCACCACCAAGAAAATTCGTAGTTATGAAGCAGGCCATGATGATCGGGTGCTAGACATCTCTAAGGTTAGGTTGGCGAGCCTAGCATGTACAGACATGGCCTCGGAACACAGTGATCGAAAGGTCGAGCATGAGTCACAAGTATGTTGTGATTGATGGAATATAGTCTATCCTAGCAATTATATCAAAGGCCGTGATGATCGGGGATAATACAGTGTAAAGGGGTCGTGTGATCGCTAAAACTTTCTTAGGGATGATAATTTTAGTGGGAGTTTTGATTAGTAATTTGATTACAATATCCGACTCACATTATGAATTAGTCTAAAGTCCTTTGGAAATATCCTTGTAGATTATGGCTGAATTCTTCTAGTTCAGAACCTTCTTGAATGAAGGAGAGCTTAAGGCGGATGGGTCAAATTTCATAGATTGGTTTGAATGCCCCAGAGATACTCTCGAGTTTAATGACTTGCTCTACATGATAGAACAGGAATTAGGAGATCGCCCTGATGAATCAACACATGAGCTTGAAGTTGGGAGCTATCAAGCTTGCTACACCTACTCCATCCTTGTATAGTGTGCAATGCTAAACCCAATGGAGAATGAGTTGCATCTACGTCACTTCAACACTCACTCATATCAGATGATTGAAGAGTTGAAAGTGTGTTTTGCACCACAAGTCAGGCTCATGAGATATGACCTGCTGGACAAGTTCCTATCATGGAATATGAGGGAGGACTGATGCCTTCATAGCCATCTGACGTTTATGCAATATATGTATGATCGACTTGCGAGCGATGTGGACTGCCAGTTGTCGGATACCTTCGCCATAAATGGAGTGTTGCGTTCATTGCCCTCCAGCTATGCAAACATCGTTAATAACTACATCATGAAAGTAGAAGAGTCTACCTTTCAAATGTTCATGACCGACTTGAAGTACCTGGTGGAGTATATTGATTCATCAGATGAATATTATGAAGGTATATTTGATATAAAAAAGTTATAAATGTTTCATGCAAACACTTGTTGCAGTTTATCAAGAATGCTCATACTTGTTTTCCTGGTTGTGACAACATGATAGCCCTCATGAGAGCTTGCTGAAGAGGCAATGGTCGTGCGTTGAAGACATGCAAGACAGTTGATGATCAACAAACACGCTCCCTCTACATTTATCGTTTAGATTATAAGTTTTGAATAAAGTTTGTCATCATAGCAAGTGTGAGGACCTTATTAGTAGGTCTTGCTTTTGGCAGGACAATTATTCAATAAGTTTGTAACAAGACAGTTGTGATGATCTTATGAATAAAATATTTTTAGGTCACTTCCTAATTATAAACAGATTATTCATGTTTATTGATCTTGATAATAAAGCATTTATAAAAGAATGCCAATAAAGATATCCAAAGTTTAAATGTTAAACTTATTCGCTAATAGCACTGCAGTTTAAGTCATGTTGAGTATTAACTGCGATTTTTCATAATGATAAAAAGAAAGTCTTTAGATACTTGACATTTGGACTCACAAGCAATACTTCTTCTCATTTGGAGAAATTGACTAAAACTTTGCACTCTGGTAAAACAGTTGTGCATGGATTGTTGAAAAAATCATGTGATGATCAAAATTCAACAAGATGGTTGATATTGTGGTAAATCAAATTAAATAAAGGATTTACAAGAAAAACCACAAAGGATCAAAACTATTCAAGAATAGAGTTGAATACCAAATTCCTGGAGATTTGATCAAAATGACTAAGTAACCAAATTTAAATTTATGGCATTAAGACTTATGAAATTGTTTGTAAATTACAAGTTAGGACATATCAAAGTGTATTGATATGTCTATACCTCATAATCATATAGTAGATACTTGTGGTCTAAATCTAATCTCTAACTAAAACCTAAGTATCATTTGGAACTGGCATTATGAATAGCAAACTCTCATAAGGAACATCCAACGATTCGTGGAAACTACACCATAAGTGTTATAGCAAGTTCGATTTTCTGGAGGCTTCAATAGTATCGAAGTCATGGCGAATAAATAGGTTTTGTAGTAGCATTCTAAAGAAATTGTGAATACGACTTCCATACTACAAAAGGAAGGCAAATCTTGTATTACATGAACAGTGTTTCTAGAGAAAGTTTTTCTCATGGAAATGTTAGTGGAAGGAGTGAAAGTCTAAAATAAGGTATTAGACCTTACCTTAAATTATTAGAGTGGCACAACGGAATTTGTTCCAGAAACCGAACTCTATAAATTAAAGGAGAAACTAATGATGAAGATCATGGAGTTTCGACTAGACACTTATACTCGGAAATGTAGGATTCAAAAGTGCATTCCGCCACTACAGAATTATATTGATTCTTTTGTCCTTAAATAAGACATACCTATGAACTACAAATAAGCGTGATGGACCCAAGTGCGAGTTATGATTAAGAATCATAAATCCAGTAGTAAAGACTATTGGATCAGCATTATCATGATTATCGAGACTACGAGATCTTTAATCTACAATTGAATAAAAAGGTTGTAATTCATACAACAAGCAATGTCTCATAAATCAGATAAATACTATATGCCTCATAATGAAAATTCTCAAGTTGATATATGATCAAGTATTTTGGAATTTGCCAAAATATCGAGAAGTCCTATATTTTGATAAAATTGAGTGGGAGCTAAGAAATTTGCTAGTCATAATGTGTGTGACATATTATGAGTAGAAATTGAGAGGAAATCTTGATCTCAAATGAGATGTCATTTTGAGTGCGAGCATAACAAAGATCGTATATTAGATATTCAATAAATGAAATTTGAATAAAACATTAAACACCGGAAATCTATTAAAGATGGATTGATATGTTTAATGAACATTGCTATCGAAATGTTTTAGAAATACATTCTGAAAGAGTTCAGAATGTCTGGTTTAGATTCTGAAAGAGTTCAGAATAGCGCAAGGTAGAAACAGTTCCAACCTGTGAAACTAGAAAAAAACATTGAGTTAGGACTCAGTATAAGACAGTGGTGGTTGAATGAAAATGATGTGTGACATCCACTGTGCTATGACCATCATAGATCATTTCATATAACCATCCTATATACTCCATAATGAGACCCATAGTCTATGGTTTAAAAGAAAGAGTTGTTGATTGAATAAACCACTAGACCTAAAATAAAGCTTACCCCTGAACTATGAAGAGTCAGGTTGGATGAAAGAATTGCAATTGAAAGGAAATCTCAGTTAGAATGTACATAGATAAAGAGGCACATAGATGTTTAGGAAATGTCCAATGAAATTGTTATGACTTAAAACAAGTTTGACTTCAGCTGAGTGTGTTTTCTAGAAGATACATGACGATAGTGAAAGTTCGATGTGACTGATCAACCGTCATAAGGGTGCTTGAAAACACAAGTATCATTCTGTCGCCATAACAAACTCAGGCACATTATGTGATAATGGTGTAAATGTAAAAATAGTTGACATTTTGATTTGCAAAGAACATACGGATCTAGTAAAACAATCATAGACATAAAAGGATATTCATAAGCAGGCATGATCAAATAAAACACATGTGATGTGGTTTCATGATTAGTAATAATGCGACTAGATTATTTGTACTCTAGTGCAAGTGAGAGACTGAAGGAGATATGCCCTAACGACAAATAATAAATGGTGCTTATTAGATAATAGTCTTATATCATGCTATAACTGTATCAAGCAGAAACATTGACATACGTGTGATGTAAAACAACTAGAGTCCCTAGTAGCCTCTAGTTATACTAGTCCATTGGGCAATTGATGATCATGGTGCATTTATGCTGACTGGCAGTGGAATCACATCATTAGTGAATGATGTGGTGGATATTACCCTAATTTACATGTATTGCAACACGATCAAGTCACGTGTTCATCGTTGCAATATTAGAAGCATAGTATCCTTCTCCTTTGATTGTGAGAGCATATTAATCACTATCTCCCAATGTTGCGTTAACTATATCAAATGTCATGACCATAACTGGGTGACCATAAATATGTATGTTAGGTATTCCATAGGAATAGTTGTGGCCTATGCATCGAGATCGGGATTTGTTCACATGTGTGGTAGGAATATACATTGGGCCCACTCAGTAAGATTACATCCATAAATGTTGCGCAACATGTGAGTAGGTCACGGGGATGGAATATCACGGAATGAGTAAAACTGCATTTGTTGGAAACGAGATTGAACAAGGTATTGAATACCAATGACCAGATCTTGGACAAATCATGTATCGAAGTAACAAAGTGAATTGGACTCAACGTTTAAGGTTCAAACGACAATAGTCTCGTGGAATACACAGGGGTCATTATGGGCATCTCGGTCCTGCTAATGATTATTGATTCGAGAAAGATCTCAATCATGTCTATGATGTTCCTGAACCGTAGGGGTAACACACTTAAGGGTACGATGACCAATGTAAATCTTTGGTAGAAAGGAATCGATGAAGTATGAAAGAGAAAGAACTTCAGAATTGTTCCGAAGAAAGAATGTTGGAAAAGTTTCGAAGAGGATCCAAAATGGTTTAGAAGAAAGGAAATGTTGAAAAGGTATTTTTGGATTAGCAAAAGGATTTATAATATGCATTTATATATTAATTATGAATTAATATATTAAATAAATATTGTAAATGTTTTATTATGGTGTGACTTCCTCTATTGGGCCGAATGCCCGAAGGGAAATGACCCAGAAGGGAAGCTACCCCGGGAGAAGCAAACCGCGGCCGCTAGTGGGCCCCGACTGGCTCACCAAGCAAGTAGGCGACGGACAGTAACCACGTGGGTGGGTGGAAGCTAGGCACCGCCTAGCGGGCCATTGCTTGCCGGGCCATCTGGTCGAGCATGCGAGGCGGGGCGGAATCAAGGCGGGCCACTGGCGGGTGCTGGTGGGACACGGCCTCAGGCCCATGCGGACGTTCGTGCAGGACGGCATAGGGCCGCATGCCGGCCCACCCGGCCGCTGCAGCATAGGCTGCTAGTGCAGGATGCGGCTGTTGGGCGCGTGCGGCCCACCCGTCCACCGTAGTGAGCCAGTCGGCTGGCTGCTCCTCCTCATCTTTTTTCCCTTTTGACTATTAATCCCACCCCGGGACTTTAGGGAAGGATGTGTTCCTTTTTCCCCTATATATAGAGGAGCTTTGGGGTGGGAATAAATCATCCAATATTTCTCTAAGACAATTTCCTTAGAGAAGTACTCTCTCCTCTCTTGCAACCGTGGCTCCAGTTGGGTTGTGCATGCAAAGGGAGGACTTTGTCACGGCGCAAGGAGATGCTGCAAGGATTCAAAGCATGAGATATATTTCCACAACCCAGGCGGGATTAGGGGCCATAAGTCCTCATCGTACACTATACATGTGCGAAACCTTGGAGTGGCTACCATTAGTACCACCAGGGTTGTCGTGCCAGGACCTAGGGTGACTTACGAGGAGATTCGCGACCTTGAGGTCGGCTACGACAACGGCTACATCAACAACATTCCCCTGAAAACGTCAAATGCTTTCGGTCTGCAAGGGTATGTTATTGAAACCTACTTTGAAATGGAAACGGACGTCGCCTAGAGGGGGTGAATAGGCGTTTTAAAATTATTAAGGTTTAGGCTCTAATAAATGCAGAATAAAACTTAACGTTTAATTTATCAAGCCAAAACCTATATCCACTAGGTTCACTAAAGTACACCAACAACCTATGCTAAGCAAGACAAACAACAAGGTGATAGCATTATATAATACTTCAAGCATGATGGCTATCACAAAGTAAATTGCATAAGTAAAGGGATCGGTTGAGAGATAACCGATGGACGCGGAGACGATGATTTGTTTCCCAAAGTTCACTTCCAAAGAAGCCACGTATTCGTCGGAGAGTTGCGGGGGCGCAATGTACTTCGAACGCCACAAATGGATCACCTAGAGGTGTGGTGGCTCGATGCTCACCCAACGCCACACAAGGCGTCACCAAGGATGCGAAGCCACACAACTCATCGACGCCACAAAAGGCTCACCCTATTCTCCTATGAGCTTTCCACAAAGGCCTACTCATGTTCCACTATGGGACACTTGAGGGCGGTCACCGAACCCGTATAGGGCTTGGGGAAAACTCCACAACTCAATTGGAGGGCTCCCAAGAAATGCCACAAAGGCTCCACAATGCCACAGTAGGCCAACAAGCTTGTGGAATCTCCACAACTAAATTGGAGGCCCCAAGAACACACCACCACTCCATACAACCGTCTAGGGTTCCAAGAACCCAAGAGAAACAAGCCCAAGGGCTTGAACCCACCGAATCTCCGAGGATAACTCAAACCTATGCACCAAATGCAAGAGGCAAGTCCTTCTCTCTCAAATTCCACCAAAGCTACAAAAGCTATTGGGGGAATAAGAGAGGAAGAACACAAGAGGATAACACTAAACTTTTCAAGATCTAGATCCCAAGGATTCCTTCACAAAGAAGGGATTTGGTTTGGTGGGCGTGGTAGATCTAGATTTCCTCTCTCAAATCCCTCAAAAACATGCAAGAATCATAGGAGGGGGAAGGGGAGAGGGCAAGCTCTTCAAGGTCAACAATGGAGGAGAGAGATAAAGCCAAAACCAAGAAAAGCAAGTTACCCCACGAAGGGGAAGGGGAGCTCCTTTTAAAGGCTCCCCGATCTGCCTGTTACTCACATTTTCGCGCACGACCGGTAGTACTGGTGGGTGGCCGGTACTACCGGTGGCACCCAGCCAACGGTCCAAAACGACAACACGAACAAACAAAAATGATCTTTGCCAGTACTACCGCCCGTCCACCGGAACTTCTGACGGGGTCTGTACTACCGCCCGAAATACCGATCCAAGTTCTGTCAAATAGATGCAACCAAGACAGAGAGGTTACTGAACCGAAATCAGGGTTACCGGAATTTGGGCTGGAATTAACACCGGTACTACTAGCGGCAAAATGCCCTCGCGGTACTACCGGTGGCCTACCGGAACTACCTGTCAGGTAGAAACTCTAGAACCAAAACTGCCACAACTTTTGCATCCGAACTCCAAACAAGATGAAACCAATTTTGTTGGAAAAATAATGACGTGTAGAATAACCAAGGGAGAAAATACCATGAATATATATGTGCGATACCTCCCAAGGTGTGGAGCTAGAAAAACCTGTAAGATCAAAAACGCAATAGGATATGCAAGGGAAATCCGTTTTTGATGAACTAGAGCTTGTTATGAAGATAACCACAAGCTCTAGATCCTCTCATGGACAAGAACCAAACAAAAACCAAGAAAGATGATGCTATGTATGAAAATGTTTGAGCTCTCTCCAAAAGATATGAACGAGACACCCACTCAAGAGCTCCTCTTGATAGTACGGCTATCTATCCTAAACCTGGTCTCCCAACACTACAAGTGACCGGTAAAATAGAAAACATGTCAAGATCATACCTTTGCCTTGAGCATTCCACTTGAGCTTGATGTAGACCGTCTTGTCCTTCTCAAGATGGATCGCCTTTCTTGATTGCACTTGCTTGATCTTGCTTGATGAAGACTTGATAAATTCTCCCCCGTACTCCATGGGGAAGAGTCTTCTTTGAACTTGTCTTCATCATTCCATGATTGCCGAGGATGGCAAGCTTCAAGCATGATATCTTCTAGAGATGACGCATCTTGAGCTTGCACCTCAATTCTTTATGATGTCTTGAAGATAGCCTTGAGGAACTCCATCTTCTTCTTCATCAAGACATACTTGATCTTCTTCTTCTTCTACTTGATTCCAATAGTCCCAAAGCCCTTGGATATTGCTTCTTATTTTCCAACCTTGATACCAACACATGGTCCAAGAGATGCCAATGGACATACCTACAAGTGAAACTCAATTTGCACATTAGTCCATAGGGATTGTCATTAATTACCAAAACCACACATGGGGCATACATGCCCTTTCATCCTTCATTATAGATTTACTTGTAGATAGATCCTTACTAGGTGCATTCTGTTGTAGGAATTTTTTTGTTTTATGCCACGGAACCCCTTCAGTACTTTTTAGGTTTCATTGTGAACCAACTTGCTTAAGGCACCTTCATCTCCCAAGATAAGTATGTGAAGGACATGGTCAATAAGTTTGATATGACCAATGGTAACTTCATAAAGACACTATTCCCCTAAATTGGCAACTTTGTCTTGGAGAAGGTGAGAAGGATATGGATCAAAAGGTATATCGCTCCATGATTGGCTCCTTGCTCTACCTTTGTGCTTCTAGGCCAGATATCATGTTAAGTGTTGGAATGTGTGATCGTCTTCAATCCTCTCCCAAGGAGTTCTATTTAATAGTGGTCAAATAGATTTTTAGATATCTTGTTCTCACTCCTACACTTAGGCTTTGGTATCCAAAGGGGTCAATTTTTGAGCTTGTTGGTTATTCGGGCCAATTGGTCCAGTGATAATGTTGACCGAAATTCGACCTCCGGGGCTTGCCAATTCATTGGGCGGTTGTTGGTGAGCTAGTCATCATAGAAAACAAAACTCCATCGCCCTATCCACCGCCAAAGCCAGATACATATCTACGACATCTTTTTGCGCTCAGTTGTTATGGATGAGGCGAACCTTGAAATACTATGGTGTGTCTCTTGGTATGGTGCCTCTTCTATGTGATAATGAAAGCGCAATAAAGATCGCCAATAACCCCGTCCAACATTGCCACACAAAATATGTTGACATCCTCCACCACTTTCGACGTGACCATGTCACAAATGGTGACATCAATCTCACTCATGTGGGAACGATGTTCCAATTGGCGGATATTTTCACGAAACCTTGGATGAAGCCCTTTTTTCATGTTGAGGTGAGAACTCGGTATTCTAGATCCTAAAAACTTGGATTGATTTACTTCTTGCATTATATTCTTGCTCTTAACATGTTATGTAGCCTAGTCGCGCAACCCATGTGGGGTAGTCATCTTACCATGTCTTAGTTTGATGCATACCTATGTGTGTGATATAAATGTATCTCGTGTCATGATATGGGTCCAAGCATCTATCTTTGAGGCGCCATGACATGTGTGCTTAAACATAGGGGAGAAATCCCCCGCCAAACATTTGCCTCTTGTGTAATGTGAGAATTGGTTCTTGATGTTTTTGCCTCATGCCCATTGTTGCTATTCATATATTATTTGTTCTCACTCTAATGGTATGGATGTAATTGTTTTTGCATCTTTTGTACATGTCATAATGCTTCTCCATGAAAAATTCCCAAAAATTTCACATCAAAAGGGTCCCTTTTCAGCCTTCTAGGAAATTTCAGTGGTCATTTCGGCACCACCGGACCTATCACCGGATCACTCCGTGGGCTGCCAGTTTGTTCTGACTCCTCGTTGTATACTGAATAGCATTTTGTCCTAGAGTGGGTTGAACTGGCGTCGCGTTAAAAGTTTCAGCACATAGCCCGACACCGTCGATTTTACGGCCGGATTGCTTATTTCTGGACTTAACTGTCCAGGGCATGGGGGTTGCCTATACCCTTCCTCATTCTCCCCCGTTCTCTCTCCTCCATTGCCACCGCCTCAAGCTCCTCCACCTCCTTGTCTTCCCCTAACCAATCTCTCTCAAACTCTCCAAATTGATAGATCGGGTGATTGCAAAGCCTTCCACCAAAGGAAATCTCAAGCGCTTTGGACCGCATGGGAGATCATGGACTTTTTCAAGTTTCCCCTTGAGACCCACCTCTTCTTGCCAATTTTGGGCAAGGGGACCATGTATTCCTCGCGTAAATCACATCTCCTCTCTTTCTCTCGATCTCCCCTAGTTTGCCTCCATGTTCTTGGACGTACTCCACCTAGGGTTTTATATAAGGTTACCCTTGTTGGTTGTGGAGCCAACATATCCTTTCAAGGTCTACCCTCTACTCGTAGATATGTTTGCATAAGTATTTGAGTCAATTTTCACAAAAAATTATGACATTGCATCAGTTTTGGCATCCTAGGGCTATTTCGGCAGGCGTTTTGGCGCCACCGGGCCTAGTGACAGACTGTCCGGCGACACGTTCCGGCCTGCCGGGCCTGCCGTCTAATGGTTTGGCGGGTGATCCGGCTCCACCGATTTGCTCGCCGAATGTGTTATGCCTCCACCTTTGCGACTTTGCACTTGTCCAAACCTAACTTTTTGGTTTCCTCCTTCCTCGTGACATGTATGTTTATTCTTTGTTTGCCATCTCTTTGCCTTTTTCCTACAGAGTCTGACCATGAGCATGAGAATGGGGATGAGTTTGTGGAATACACGTTTGGGTCAAACAAGAGGAAGTTGGTTGCTCCTCGGCCAGAGGGTTGTCACACCAGCAGACACACTAAGCAAATTGTGCAGCATGGCACTTCGTTTATTCCTAAGGGTGCAAGGGGTGGCAAGAAGCTGACTACCCATAAAGACACGGGCAAGAACATTGGTCCTCAAGAAGAGAAAGTGCTCCCAGATTTCAACACCACCAGTTGTACTGCTAAGCAATGGAGGCTCTTGCAGAGGCAGAATCTTTACCGGTTCCGTGAGAGGACCTACACTCGTCCTGACAAGAATTTTTGGACAAACACTTTAGCGACTATTTTGGGATGACTTTTACAATGAGCCTGAAGGGATTTTGAGTGGCTATCTTGTGCTCCCCAAGGTCCTCAATGTTGAGCATTTCCGCCGGTATGCCTCTGCAGACTTCCAGTTCATTGACTCCACCTTGAAGAAGATTGTGAAGGGAATATGCCCGAGAGTCAATAATAAAGTGGTTACTATCTTATTCCATGTTTATGATAAATGTTTATTTTGCATGCTATAATTGTATTAATTGGAAACGTTTATACATGTGTGTTTAATAAACAAAATACAAAGTTCCTAGTAATGCCTCTCATATAAACTAGCTCATGGATTAACAAGATGATCAAGGTTTCCTGATCATGGACATTGGATGTTGTTAATAACAAGGTCACAACATTGGTGAAATGATGTGATGAAAATTCATCCGAAGTATAGCATTACGATCAGAGTCGTTATGTTTATATTTCTATAACATCATACGAAGTAATCTTAGTCCTTAGACCATGAGATCATGTTAATTGCTAACACCGAAAGAGTATCTTGATAACATCAAACGCCACACGGTAACAGGGTGACTATAAAGGTGGGTTCAGTGCTACGAAGGTGTTATGTTGAGGCTCATGGATCAAGAGTGGGATTTGTCCATACTGATGACGGATAGATATACTCTAGGCCCTCTCGGTGATATCACATTGAAATAGCTTGCAAGCAAGTGATGTGATCACTAGAATGTTATATCACGGGAACAAGAAAAGAGTGCATGTCAGTAACGAGATCAAACTAGGTATTTGGATGCCAATGATCGAATCTCTGACATGTAATATATCGCGAGACAAAGCGATTTAGTTATGACATTAGAAGTTCACACGATCACAAGAGTCATCGTTGAATATGTGGGAGTCAGTACGAATCTCCAGGTCCCGCTGCTGATTATTGATCGGAGAGGGGTCTCGATCATGTATGCATTATTCGCGAACCATAGGGTGACACACTTAAGGGATACCGACACCATTTGGAGCAAATATGTTTCAGATAAAGATTAAGAAAGCGCTGGAATCATTTCGATGGAAATCGGAATTGTTTCGGGTGAAATTGCTGAAACTGGTTCCGCATGTGATATTGAAATGTTGCAGAGAGTTTTATGTGAATGTTTGTTAATTAAAGTAATTAACAAAATTCTGAATAAAATAAATAAAAGTGTTTTATTTAATCAAAGCTTGCATTAAATTTGGTGGAAATTTAATGCATGCGAGTGGACATGAGTGGAGGTGTGTATTTATGTGAGTGGGAGCTCCACCCACATGAATGAGGGAGAGGCGGGGGCACCCACCATGGCCGGCTCCATGCCCCCTTGGGCTGCCCCCTCCCCTATATAAGGAGCACCTCCTCCTCCTCTCCTCTTGCACCACCTCCTCGTGAACGTTCACTTCTCCCTCTAGTTATTCCCCATGGTCTCAGATTAGCGAGATACATGTTCCCGGTGGCTTTATCTAGAAAGGAGTTGTTGCTTCTGCAGCATCGCTGGAGCGAGGACGCGGAGGTTGTTCGGTCGACCGAATGTGTGTGCGATCACGGATGCACCGCTGCTTTGCGGTGCTGGACTTGATGGTGCTGGACCTGATGGTGCTGGAGCTGCTGGACCTGAAGGACTTCATCACGATCTTGCGATCGGCAAGTGTACGACTACATCATCCACGAGTTCCAACTTGTTAACAAAGCTTTGTTGTCTTCGAGTGTAAGTTCTCTATGGATGTATATCCACCCGCTGCTTGTATCTAGTAGATAGATCTTGGCGTATAGTTCCCATCGTAGGAATTTTTTTGTTTTCTATGCTACGAACCCAACAGATTGATGTGTTTGATCTTGTGTCTTTGGAGGAGATTCTGTGTCCAATACACATTCGCCGGTTCCATGCCACAATCTTCTTTATTTCATTTCGATTCATCACGCACCATTACTTGGATTACTGGGACTGATCCCTATTCAGTGACCTTTGAGAAGTTTTGCAAGGCCATGGGCTATGGAGACGACATGCCTGATAATGCTTTTTGCATTCATTCACATAAGGTTATGCCAGCTAATTACCTTTCTCACTGTTATCCTCCCAATCCAAGTCAGCCATCACCCAGGATTTCTGGCATGTATTTCTACTACCACTCTTTGGCCAAGCTTTTCCGTGAGAACTTCATCAGCAAGGCTGGTGATGAAGCAAGATTTCGTGCCTACCATCACAACCTAACATACTATTGTCGTCCTGATTGTCTTCGTAAGATCCATGGTTGTGACTTCATCTTCTGAGAGCTCTCGATCTCCCCTAGTTTGCCTCCATGTTCTTGGACGTACTCCACCTAGGGTTTTATATAAGGTTACCCTTGTTGGTTGTGGAGCCAACATATCCTTTCAAGGTCTACCCTCTACTCGTATATATTTTTGCATAAGTATTTGAGTCAATTTTCACAAAAAAGTATGACATTGCATTAGTTTTGGCATCCTAGGGCTATTTCGGCAGGCGTTTTGGCACCACCGGGCCTAGTGACGGACTGTCTGGCGACACGTTCCGGCCTGCCGTCGAATGGTTTGGCGGGTGATCTGGCTCTGCCGATTTGCTCGCCGAATGTGTTATGCCTCCACCTTTGCGACTTTGCACTTGTCCAAACCTTATTTTTTGGGTTCCTCCTTCCTCGTGACATGTATGTTTATTCTTTGTTTGCCATCTCTTTGCCTTTTTCCTGCAGAGTCCGACCATGAGCATGAGAATGGGGATGAGTTTGTGGAATACACGTTTGGGTCAAACAAGAGGAAGTTGGTTGCTCCTCGGCCAGAGGGTTGTCACACCAGCAAACACACTAAGAAAATTGTGCAGCATGGCTCTTCGTTTATTCCCAAGGGTGCAAGGGGTGGCAAGAAGCTGACTACCCATAAAGACACGGGAAAGAACATTGGTCCTCAAGAAGAGCAAGTGCTCCCAAATTTCAACACCACCAGTTGTACTGCTAAACAATGGAGGCTCTTCCGGAGGCAGAATCTGTACCGGTTCCGTGAGAGGACCTACACTCGTCCTGACAAGAATTTTTGGACAAACACTTTAGCGACTATTTTGGGATGACTTTTACAATGAGCCTGAAGGGATTTTGAGTGGCTATCTTGTGCTCCCCAAGGTCCTCAATGTTGAGCATTTCCGCCGGTATGCCTCTGCAGACTTCCAGTTCATTGACTCCACCTTGAAGAAGATTGTGAAGGGAATATGCCCGAGAGTCAATAATAAAGTGGTTACTATCTTATTCCATGTTTATGATAAATGTTTATTTTGCATGCTATAATTGTATTAATTGGAAACGTTTATACATGTGTGTTTAATAAACAAAATACAAAGTTCCTAGTAATGCCTCTCATATAAACTAGCTCGTGGATTAACAAGATGATCAAGGTTTCCTGATCATGGACATTGGATGTTGTTAATAACAAGGTCACAACATTGGTGAAATGATGTGATGAAAATTCATCCGAAGTATAGCATTACGATCAGAGTCGTTATGTTTATATTGCTATAACATCATACGAAGTAATCTTAGTCCTTAGACCATGAGATCATGTTAATTGCTAACACCGAAAGAGTATCTTGATAACATCAAACGCCACACGGTAACAGGGTGACTATAAAGGTGGGTTCAGTGCTACGAAGGTGTTATGTTGAGGCTCATGGATCAAGAGTGGGATTTGTCCATACTGATGATGGATAGATATACTCTAGGCCCTCTCGGTGATATCACATTGAAATAGCTTGCAAGCAAGTGATGTGATCACTAGAATGTTATATCACGGGAACAAGAAAAGAGTGCATGTCAGTAACGAGATCAAACTAGGTATTTGGATGCCAATGATCGAATCTCTGACATGTAATATATCGCGAGACAAAGCGATTTAGTTATGACATTAGAAGTTCACACGATCACAAGAGTCATCGTTGAATATGTGGGAGTCAGTACGGATCTCCAGGTCCCGCTGCTGATTATTGATCGGAGAGGGGTCTCGATCATGTCTGCATTATTCGTGAACCGTAGGGTGACACACTTAAGGGATACCGACACCATTTGGAGCAAATATGTTTCAGATAAAGATTAAGAAAGCGCTGGAATCATTTCGATGGAAACCGGAATTGTTTCGGGTGAAATTGCTGAAACTGGTTCTGCATGTCATATTGAAATGTTGCAGAGAGTTTTATGTGAATGTTTGTTAATTAAAGTAATTAACAAAATTCTGAATAAAATAAATAAAAGTGTTTTATTTAATGAAAGCTTGCATTAAGAAATTTAATGCATGCGAGTGGACATGAGTGGAGGTGTGTGTTTATGTGAGTGGGAGCTCCACCCACATGAATGAGGGAGAGGTGGGGGCACCCACCATGGCCAGCGCCATGCCCCCTTGGGCTTCCCCCCCTCCCCTATATAAGGAGCACCTCCTCCTCTCCTCTTGCACCGCCTCCTCGTGAAGGTTCTCTTCTCCCTCTAGTTATTCCCTATGGTCTCGGATTAGCGAGATACATGTTCCCGGTGGCTTTATCTAGAAAGGAGTTGCTGCTTCCGCTGCATTGCTGGAGCAAGGAGGCGGAGGTTGTTCGGTGGACCGAACGTGTGTGCGATCACGGATACACCGCTGCTTTGCGGTGCTGGACCTGATGGTGCTGGAGTTGCTGGACCTGAAGGACTTCATCACGATCTTGAGATCGGCAAGTGTATGACTACATCATCCATGAGTTCCAACTCGTTAACAAAGCTTTGTTGTCTTCGAGGGTAAGTTCTCTATGGATGTATATCCACCCGCTGCTTGTATCTAGTAGATAGATCTTGGCGTATAGTTCCCATCGTAGGAATTTTTTTGTTTTCTATGCTACGAACCCAACAGATTGATGTGTTTGATCTTGTGTCTTTGGAGGAGATTCTGTGTCCAATACACATTTGCCGATTCCATGCCACAATCTTCTTTATTTCATTCTGATTTCATCACGCACCATTACTTGGATTACTGGGACTGATCCCTATTCAGTGACCTTTGAGAAGTTTTGCAAGGCCATGGGCTATGGAGACGACATGTCTGATAATGCTTTTTGCATTCATTCACATAAGGTTATGCCAGCTAATTACCTTTCTCACCGTTATCCTCCCAATCCAAGTCAGCCATCACCCAGGATTTCTGGCATGTATTTCTACTACCACTCTTTGGCCAAGCTTTTCCGTGAGAACTACGTCAGCAAGGCTGGTGATGAAGCAAGATTTCGTGCCTACCATCACAACCTAATGTACTATTGTCGTCCTGATTGTCTTCGTAAGATCCATGGTTGTGACTTCATCTTCTGAGATCTTCAACGGTCTGTGGAGAAGCATGTGACTCCCAACTACAATCAATATGTTTATCGTTTGATCAATGTGGTTGTGAAGCCCAACAATGCAACTCATGGTGAGCAGTATAAGATGTAGAATTTCACTTTTACTCACCGTGGTATGTATCTTGATCTTCCTAAGATGATGTCCTCTGAGGGACATACCAAGGATCACCACAACCCGCACATTCGTACTTCTAGCTCCCATCGCACCGTCCATGCTCCTAAGAAGGGTCTTGCCAAGTTTTTCACCAACTTATGGGAGATCTGTCGGGGCATCTATGATGTTGCCTACGAGGGGCTAGAGTTGAGCCAAGAAACAAGGAGGGGGCATAATACTTTCATGGATTAACAGGGACATGATGTTCCTAAAGTTGGCATCAAGCTTGATTTGGTTCCCTATGCCAACTATGAGATGCCGCCAATTTCTCATGACATGTTCCATGGCTTTGATCCTTCTCAGTACCCGATGTTTGCTCATTCTAGATCTCACCAGTGTTCGCCTGCCACACATGAGGATGAGGATGGAGATGAGGATCAGGATGAAGATGGAGAAGATGAATATGATAAAGAGACCTCCGCTAGTTATGCTTGTGCTCCTGCTTGTGATCTTGATTTACTCCCTTGAGCGCTAGGATCGTCTATTCCCTTTTTTGTTTTGGTGTTTCGATGCCAAAGGGGGAGAAGAGAGTAGAGTATATCTAGGATTACGGGGATGCTTGTCGGGGTTTCGCCGTATGCACAAGCCTTGCTACTTTATTTGGTTCTCATTGGCTTGTGCTACTTGCTATTTAGAACCATTTAAACCTTTCGTTCTGTGTGTGTATGACAAGTTGTACTATGTTTATTGTACTTGGATATCTCTATGCTATCATGCTTATGTCTAATTATTGCAAGATATCCATGCCTTTATCTTGTCTATACCATGCTTGTTTCCTAAATATAATGGGGGAGCTCTCCATATTCCTATTGTTGCACTTTGCATTCCAAAAGCAAATTCAACCATGTGCATACTTTATCGTGGAGCTCATATAATATTTTCAATGGAAACATCTTTATAAACTCA
Organism: Avena sativa; assembly: GCA_916181665.1. NCBI lineage: Eukaryota > Viridiplantae > Streptophyta > Magnoliopsida > Poales > Poaceae > Avena > Avena sativa. The sequence goes on from OV702292.1 coordinate 70,881,015, forward strand.
TCATAATATTCTATTGTGACTCTAGCTCGGTTTGTCACCGTTAACCAAAAACAGGGAGATTGAAAGGGCAATATGCCCTTATCCATTATTTTGGACAATGATTACACCGGAGCTTAAGTGTGGACTAATAATACCTACTAGTGTTTACACAGGTTTTAGTCCACAAGTAATGATGAGACATGTGGTGCGATACCCCCATTCGTTACTCAAGAAAAGAGCCGATGTTTTTGTTATATTCCTTTCTCCTTTTCATTTGAGTCTAATAGGAAACATCGCACTATTAAGAGGGGCGGTCTCGATGAGCTCTTTGGGGATGCCATTCTACCATATACACATCCTATCACCATATATCCATCACACCCACAAGATAAGTGCCTTTAGTCAAAGGAGAAACATGCCTGATTGGGGTTTCTGCGAAACCGTCGATCAATCCGGCACCGCTGGACGTGGCGGTGAATTGTTCGTGGGCCACCGAGTTGAAAACCCCCATACTGAATTGTGTATACTGAAAGCTAGTTCGGTGGGACACCGGTTCATCCGGCACGGCGCCGGTTCACTTCAGCTCAGCTTTTGGCTTGCTGATCTTGATATCGGTTCGTCCAGTGCATGGTCCGGCGACGCCGGACTTGCTGCCGGTTTGTTCGCAGCTACCTCCAAAATGGCTACTTTTCGCCTTGGACAATATATACCCCTTTCTTCTCCATTGAGAAGTTAGGAAATACATTTCATATTCTATCTTTGAGCTCTCTCTCTCCATTGTTGAAACACCACTCCCATTATACCCAACCAAAGCCAAATCCCTTTGGTAGAAAGTAAGAGGAGGTCCCAATCTATGTTTCCATCAAGCCAAAGTTCATTCCCCCTTGAGTTCATCGAGTTTGCTTGTTACTCTTGGATTTGTGGGAAAGACTAGGCGGCTAGGGTCGTCCGAAGGCATTCGGCTTGTGATTTGCCCCTGGAAAGTTTGTGAGGGTTTAGAGACTAACATAAAGTCTACCACGAGTAAGTGAGCTATTCCTTCGTGGGATAGGATCGAATAAGAAGGTGAGCCTTTGTGGAGTTGGAGAATCCTTTGTGGGACACCACACCTCTCCAACATGACACAGATCCCCCCAAGGGAGTGAATACGGGAATACATCTTCGTCTCTGCATGTTTCGGTTATTTCTAACCCGAATCTCTTACTTGTGTTGTTTACCTTGTGATAGCCTTCAACCTTGAAGTATCTTGTTTCATCATCTAGGTTGCCTCACCTAGTTTGCATTTAGGCACACTTATATTCTGCAAAGCCTAAACCTTGCAAAAAATTATAATTTCTTTTGTACAAACCTATTCATCCCCTCTAGGTTAACCATCTTACCCTTTCAAGACCTAAACTACTGGCTTTGAATGGTAGCAGTACACATGAGAGTTCACTAAATCTTGTTCTTCAAGACATGCTTGTCATAGCCTCAACTCCCACTTGATCAATCTTCGGATCACTCCTTGAATAACACCTTGGCCATCACTTAATCTTCTTTCACCTTCTTCTTTTTTCAACTTTGAAGCCAGCGTATAGTTCAAGCATTGCACATGAACAATACCTACAAGTATAACTTAATGTAAATATTAGTCCATAAAGATTGATATTAATTACCAAAACCATACATGGGGCACACATTCTCTTTCACCTTTTTAAGAAAGTTTTTTGAAACTTGCACATGCCTAGGATCTATGATCTATGGTTGTAGTTAGTGCATTAAACACCCACTTATTTAAAACTTGCCAGGTACGTTCATACTCAATCGTATCTTTTTAAAACCTTTCTTAGATTGTGAGAAGATCGAAGAGGCAACTTCAGAAGAACTCGAAGAGGGAGAAATCTACTACGAGAAACCAGATCTTTCTAGAGGCATAGAAGGTGTAAACTATAGCATAGTCTTCGGAGCTAAAGATGAAGATGTAGACATAGAAACTTAGTTAAAACTAGCATATGTCAAATGAGCCAGGCCGTGTAAAACTTTACTAAATAAGTTTGTAGAGCTCCAGTGGTGCTAAGCTCACAAGTACCATCGATATTGAAACTGGTATATTTGAATTTGAATTCAACCGTGAACCTCATTGCACTGAGGAGGATGTCAAAGCTTTTGTAATTTTTGGCTTTTCACAACGAATATATGAGAAAATGGACATCGTAGTGTTTCTATTATACCACTATAAGGGATGTAATATTTATAGAATGATGTTTCGTGAGTGTTATATCAACGAGTTGCGCACTAACATGCAGTGGTGTGTTGGGTCATCCCACAAACCGAGTTTCCCACGTTTTTGCCCCTGGCCAGATGCTATTTCATTGCAATTTTTGCTCTCGTGCAGATGGTGAGTGCAAGCCAAGCCCGGGCAAGTACCGGGTAGGAAGAATGATGTGTTTGTCCGTGCTTGACTCCCTTTTACTACAATGGGACACGAGATGTACAATGACTAGATTCTTCGATGCTACCTCCATGTCTCCAACTCAATTCTTCCACATCAAAAGGGACCCGAATGGAGTAGCCCACAATTGTGCATAGGTGATTCGGACTAACCTAAACATTCTTTGAGGACGTAGAAGAGGATCACCAGGAGGAGACAGAAGCAGCGACAAGCAGCTTTGGCTCTGGATCCACCGCCAACGCAGGTTCGTTCTTCATGTTCTAAATCCAGATCGCCGACCATCAGAAAGTTACACCTGCCGGTGATAGCACCGACCACATTTCTGTTAGATGAATTTGTGGCAAAGGATTGGATCAAATTTCAACGCCAGCTGGGATATCTAGCACCTCACATTCGTGCTGTCGGGGTTCAGAAATTTAACATAGCTGAACACAGAGGTCGTCGATGGTCTCCAAGATCCGACCAGGAGGAGACCATCAGAAGCGGATCTCGATCGAATATTTTTCAAAAAAACAGGCCAAATGGGCACAAGGCCCAAGGCTCTGAAATTTTACAGTTGGGCCACGCATCGAGTCATGAGGGCTCCAACCGTGTGCGATGAGAGAAAAACCCAAGGTTGGGTTTACGTCTAATGAAACCTAACGTAGGGTTGCCTGTCGCCCCTACTGGTCCTCGTCAGATCCCGTCCGCGCCGTCGGAAGGCAGTACCATGGAAGGCCGTGATGAGAGGTTCCATCCGCAGCATCCGAGGGGCGGGCCATCGGGGCAACCCATCCTTGGTCCTAACCTACCGAGGTTCCCGCCACCGAGGTAGGGATAGGGCATCAATGCTGGCCAAGATGGAGGGAGCGGCAATGGTTATCATAGGGGCGAGGAAGTCAGGGGTTTCAGCCGCAGAATTTCGGCAATCTAGGTTTGAACAAGGTTCTGGTTCCAATCAGTATAACAATAATTGGGCAAATAATCAGCAGAACTTCAATAACCAAGGGTTTGGTGGAGATTTCGGTGCTTTTTATGAAGGGTATTACGATGGTGAACAGAATTCGTAAAGCTCGAATAACAACTTACGATATCGTCCACAATACATGCCCCATTTTCATAATAATAATGGTGGAAGTCGTGGTAGGGGAGGTTCCGGCCTACAGCTGGCCATCAACCTCAACCACCTGCATCTGCAAATGATGTTGAGCAGCTGAGGGCAGTGGCTGCTTCATCGGGACATCAGGCGCCTGCTATGAGGAAGGTGTATGTCACTTCTTCGGTGGTGACACGGCAAATCAGGAGCAATGATTCTGATGAAAATTCTTCAAAAGTTGGGGCTGAGAGGGCTTCAAAGAAGACTGACAAGACTACTTGTTTTAGATGTGAAGAAAGTGGTCACATGGCTGACGCTTGTAAGGCAGTCTTGTGAATATATTGTGAGAGGCTACGCATGGGGCGAAGGATTGCCACTTACACTCTATGCCAAAACCTACTATCACGGTTTATGGAGTTTGTCGAGCTGAACTGATGATTTATAATGTACCAGCTTCGAACGAGCGAAAGTTCAAACATGACAGCGGCAAAGTGGGGAGGATAAAGATTGATGGAGGCTCGCTCTCGGCACAGCAGGTTGTGGCCGAGTTGGGCTAGATTGTTCCAGGACAACATCAATGGAACTTAATTAAGACCGAAGAGAAGGTCTACCAAGCTATTTTTTCAACTAAAGCAGACTTGGCTAGGTTGGTTAAGATTTCTACCGTTCCTACCGATCCCGAGAATAAGGTGTTCCTGATTTTTGAGGAATGGATGACCACTCTGATTGATCACTTTAGGCTCGTGGAGACATGGTTGAAGATCACTAGATATCCTTACAAAGAGTGTTGTGATTACTTAGGCCTATTTGTTGTAGGGTCACTCATAGTAATTACTACGGAGGTAGATACGGAGTATACTAGGAAGCGTGGAGTGGGCCGTCTACATGTCAAGTGTACAAGCATCGAACATATTCCTTTGTCAACTGATCATACTTATGAGGGGGTTGGTTATGGTCTAACCTTCGAGCGGTGGAGGGCCACAAGCCATCGACGCCAAAAGATAATACCATGACTGATGCTAATGCGGATGAGGATGATGCTTCCAAGAGAGATAATTCGAAAAAGCCGAAAGAGGACAAAGAAAGTGTAACACCCTAGAATCAGCCCTATGCAGATTTTAGGATTCTCGCCAACCCGCATAGAAACGATTCGATGATGTCCACCAAGCACTTGCGTGCGAGTGAAAAACGAAGTAATACTATTACACAATAGTTCACGATTGAACCCACAAGAACATATATATATATACGACAACGACTCAGTGAGTCAAGAATACAGATATACATTACAAAGATCCAACACACTGAAAACGATACAACATCCGAGTACAGATAAGATGCAAATTGGACTAAGAGTCCTGAAGAATAACCAATGGCGTCCATAACCCTGCCTAAGCCAAGCCAGAAGGATAATCTTGCTAACATCGTCGAACTAATACATGTCAAAACAAAAGGGGTGCCGACAAAGGGCAAAGGAAAAAGGGAGCGATCAATACTGAGGGCAGTACACAACGAGTCTTAGAATTCGGTGGCTCTCGCCCATATGGGTATGATGGACTGAAGCAGCAACAAAGCATGCACTAAACAACCTATACAGTCTTGATACAACTGACGACTATTAGAGAGGGGTAAGGAAGTCCTATTCGAATCCAACCTGATACTAACACCAAACATAACCCATTTTGACATCTCCCCCTGGAGACCAAACAAGGAAGTCCTTCCGATGAACTCACACAGTTGGCAGTTTTATTTAAGCATTCCGTTGTAGTTGCAGTACTTACTAGTCAGATATAGATAGCATAAGACATCCCAATATCACCAGTTGTTGGTGAAGGAGATATGCCCTAGAGGCAAATATTAAAATATTTTATTTGATGTATCTCTTGTATATTCATAATACGTTTCATGTTGTGCTATAACTATGTTAATATGAAACATTAATACGTGTGTGGTATGTACACAAACCGTGTCTCTGGTTACCTCTAGCAAACTATCTCATTGGTCATGAGAATGATTTAGGGTTTCGAGATCATGGGCATTTATGTCAATTGATAATAAGGTCATATCATTGGTTGAATGATGTGATAGACAATCACCCAACAGTTGTATCATAATGAGATCTAGTTACAAAGTTCACCATTGATGATAACGAAAAGTAAAACTTCATAACCTAATTCTTAGTCTGTGATATAATGCAAATCACCATTCTGGAGGAAGCTTACATGGCATCAAGTATCAGAACCATAACTTGGTGATCAAAAAGGTGTCACTTAGGTTTTCCAAAGGGACGCGTAGAGGAGTAGATATCAAGACCAGGATTTGGTAATCCATGTAACAGATAGATACACGTGTCCATCTCGGTGACATTGCATTAACGAAGCTTGCAAGCGTGTGACTGGGTCACGGAATGCAACGACATGGGAACGAGTAAACGAGTTCATCGGTAACGAGATCAAACGAAGGTATGGAGATACCGAAGATCAAATCTCAGGTGAACTAGGTATGAAGTGGCAAAGGGAATGGGAAACAATGTTGAAGGTTCAAGCGATAAAGATTCATGAAATACACGGGGGTCATCATGGGCATCCAGGTCCTGCTGATAATCATTGGTATGAGAGAGGTCTCGGTCATGTCCAGAGTGTTTCCAAACCGAAGGGTGTCACGCTTAAGAGTGGGGACACATAGGGATCGATACGGCACCGCAAGAGAATAGAGAGAGAAACCGAAATAGTTCCAAGTAATACCTGATGTTGATCGGAGGGGTTTGGAAGGGGTTCCAAAGTAAGGAATATAATATATGTGTTTTATATTAATTGGTTGAATTAATAACCAAATATATATTTTATTTTATTTAAAAAGGCTACCCTTGGATAATGGGCCTCACCCGATGGGGAGGCCCAAAGGGGCAAGGCGTCTAGGGAGGAGGGCCAGCCAGCCAAGCACTAGTGGGCTCCCCACGTGGGGCTCACCTAGGATGGAGGCTATGGGAATAGTCCCACACCGCCTACCCCTTGGGTGGAGTGCCTCCCCTCCTACTATATAAAGGGGTCAACCCCTCCCCTTGGTTTCATCCCATTCTATCATCTCTCTCACCTTCTTTAGGGACTTCTCCATAATATTGGAGAGGACCTTGAGGGAGTTGAGTTCTCCATCTCCACACTAATGTCGTGTGTTTCTTCGGTCTGCCATCTTTCTTCTTCTGCTGCTCGGCTAGATCGGAGCCTGGGAGATGTCACCTACACCAAACGTGTGTAGAACTTCGGAGGCACCACACTTAGGGTGCTTGGAGCTGCTCGTCTTCATCAACATACGCCTTCCTGCGTAAGGCATTCCTCGATCTTTAAGGGTATGAATATCGTCTTCTTTTTCCGTTACTTATGTCTACATAGTATAGATCCTGGTATTAGTGTTCGCGTAGTTAGGAATTTTTTGTTTTCTGCTTCGGAACCCTACAGTTGGCACTTTTAATTAACCATTCCGTTATAGTGGAGTTGATTACTAGTCAAGACAAAGTGAAATTTATAGCACTACTTTAGTTTGAGTTATCTATGATCAAGACACTGTGCTCCAAGAAGTAGTCCTTAACCACGGACACGGCTTTTCAAAAAATATTTACCCTACGGGGTGCACAAATAGCAACACACGCACGATCAACCTCGAGAAAAACCAAAAAAAGAAATGAGGCATCACGACAAAGCATTCACCAGATTCAAAATGATTTCAGGGGCCACCCCACTAAGCTAGCTGCTACGAAGTCGATCGGGCTCCGAGACAGACCAAGGGGTTTGCGACGACGACTGAGAAAGACTGGGAACTCGAAAGTGTGATCGGGCTAGTCCAAACAATGTAAGCATGGCGCAGGGTTCCAAAACAGTACGGTAGTAAACCGCTCCTCGAGCAACAGTAGTAAATAAACCAGTAAAGCATGGCATAAGTACATGATAGTAATAAAGCCCGAAACTAATTGTGACCCCAAGAAATAATATGTGAATCAAGCTCAAGCGAAGGGAGATCCATAAAGTCTCTCACATGTGGATAGTTCGATAGTCAAGGAATATGCATCAAGTACTCGTGTCCTAGGTGGACGCAAGTGGGAAGGATAAAAGCCAAATCTCAACTATTGCCCACCGAAGTCGCTTTATTAGTTATACATATTCTCATTATTTTAAGTATCAAGTTGTAAGTAGAACTATGATTATCTCCCACATTAAGCAAATGCCAAACTCCAACAACTATAGAACTTGACAACTCTAACCAACACCTGGGAAAGCAACTACGACTCGTAAGACCAACTATATACAAAAACAATGGGCAATAGGAAGTGACCACGGCAATATAGGCTGCGGGGAATATAAATAGTATGGAAACTAAAGCATCGCAACACGGATAACAATAGAGAGAAGTAAAGCCTTAAAGCAAAAATAGGTAGAAGAGGGGGAATGCTCGGCTGGGAACCATTGCCGAAGATACATATCCGAAGAAATGGTCGAAGCTCGCATCAACTCATCGTCCTATCCGGAAAGTAGCAAAGCACTAGCAAGAAACACCGGATACATGATTTAATATTACGGTAGAAATTCCGGCATGTTCGTGGTATGGTGCATGACATAGCAAGATGCGATGCAACTTATCTAGTTTAAGAGAAATCAGAATCCCGACAATTGATATTATGGTTCGAGTTATTTAGGTACCCCTCAATTTAAATGTTGATTTATCAAGGTAAAACATAACTTCTGTGAGCTAGGCAATTTAAAAGGGGTCCGAATAAGACAAGAATATTCCGCATAAACACTTCATATGTAATTATTAGGAGAATCGGCTAATGCCCCAAACCACAAGATACGATGTATGCAAGCATCCACAATTTAAGATGCAACAAGTTGTATGTCAAGTGTTTATATAAAATAGGGGCGAATAGGGGTCACACACGTTTAGGTTTGGAGATCTTGGATCCGGAGGGGTTCGGGTTTGGTATTTGGATCCGTGAAGGAGATCTTGGCATTCCGAGGTCTTCGATTCCATGTCGGTGTACTTGGGTTTAGGCTTCAGTTTGTCGGTGTCGGTCTCGGTTTCGATGCCGGTAGATCATGGTGTCAATGATTATTCAATGAGGCACTTTATGTACATCTTTGATCGCTATAGTAGAAGTAGCCGAGGTGGTCAACCGTGCATCACCGAGGTCATTGCCCAATTTTGGTAATTATCCACACGGAGATCTTGATCATCAACACAAACATCACAACATAATGCAATCACCATCACCCAATGCATCCTATGAACCAGCGGACGACCCAACACTGACATCAACCCACCACGAGCACATAAGATGGCCACCAGCACCGAGACGCAGCACTGCAACATGCAAGATAGTGGGAGCACGAGGTTTGTTAATAGCAGCCACATGGCAAGACGGTGGTCACGGGTGCACATGCTGTAGAGGGAGGCTCGGGGCACCAGGGAGCCTGCAGGCGAGCACCTAGGGGAGGCGGGTCCGTGCAAGAAGGAGGAAGGCGTGGCAAGACAGGGACCCTACAGGAGAGACGACGGTTGGGTGAGCCAGGGAGGAGCGCAACCTTGGCATCAGAGCTTGAAGACGTGGAGACGACCGGAGATGCTCAAGCACTATGGTCGAGGGAGGTGATGGGGGTGCTCGGCCTTGAATACGGGCTCCTGGCGGCGCATGAAGACGGGGTCGAGGAAAATAGTGGTGGAGATGAGCCTCTGCCGTCGTCAGCTCGCTATAGGGTGTGTGGCCTTGACGAACTTAGGGGGTCGGGGACGAGCATGTTAGGGTTAGACTACTAACGAAAGAAGATAAATTCAGAGAAGTTTAGATAAATATACTCGTGAATTCTAGACTTTGATTCATGAGAATAGAGTCGAGTTACGGTACACGATGGACAAACCTCGAATAGAGGCGGCTAGGGTTCAACGCAAGATTACATTCATGTCCAGTCCATCCCGGATCTAAGGCTAAATAGAGGGAAAAGTAATATGATAAAGAACAAAGTAGTTGAGATGCTAAAAGGATAGCTATAAAGCGAGTTCAAATACGACGTCCTGAAGCATCTTGGCGTGAAACAGTATTGGGTCACCTGGAGCGTTGATAAATGAATCGACGACTCCCATGATGCTATCTTTATCCTTGACTTGTCGGTCCTGACAACTCCCCCGAATGAGACCAAACTTGTCCTCAAGGTTGAAATGTTGGGAACACTTTCTGTATGAATGCAGCATCCTCCTAGGTTGCCTCGTTTTTCTGGAAAATTTGTCCACTTGATCAACCACTGGACTATTGGAATGTAGATTGAACCTCGGGCTCTTGGAATGAGTTTCCTTTCCAATATCCTTTTTGCGGCAACCAAGATAGTTCTGTATGGATTAAGCAATGGTAGGTGGTTTGTAGGAATTGCATTAGCGCCCAAATGTTTCTTCAACTAGCTGATGTGAAAGGTGTGATGCTGCTGACATCCTTCTAGTAACAGTAGTTTGTAGGAGGTATGTCCCACTTTTGCTAGAACTCTGAAGGGTCCATATTACTTGGAGTGCAGCTTTAGTCATCTATGTAAACTGAGCGAGGTGTGTCTGTAGAGCTGCATCTTGAGATACACCATGTCCCCCACTTCTAGTTCTCTTTTAATTCTGTTCTTATCAACTTGTGTTTTCATTCTTTCCTGATCTTTGAGTAGGCTTTGCTTCATTTGTTGAGCAATCTCAGTAGTTGTTGCTGTGGGTATAAGATCATCCTGGTTATCTTCAGGAGGCAATTGTTCTGCTATTTGAGGAGGAGCTCTACCATAAAGTGCTTGGAATGGTGTCATGTTGAGGCAAGTGTGGAATGTGGTGTTGTACCACCACTTAGTAAGAGCTAGCAATTTATGCCACTTTTTGGGTTGTAGGAAGCCCATGTTTCTGAGGTAGTTTTCCAAACACTGGTTTACTCTTTTTATCTGTCCACCAGACTATGGATGGTAAGTAGTGCTTAAGTGTAGTTTGACTCCCATTGATTTGAACAGGTCTTGCAATAAATGACGTGTGAAGATTGATACATTGCAAACGTATCTATAATTTTTTATGTTCCATGCTTGGTTTTATCTACTTTCTTATGTTTTGTCCACACTTTGGAGTACTTTTCATATGATTTCTTGGACTAACCTATTAACAAGAGCCACAGTGACAGTTGCCTGTTTTCTACTGTTTTTGGTTCCAGAAAGTCAGAAAATGAATATTCTCGGAATTGGACGGGACAAAAGCCAATATGCCTATTTTTCCGGAGACTCACGGATCCAGAATACGAGACGGAGAGGGGCCACAGGGTGGCCACACCACCCCTAGGCGCGGGTCCCCCTTGGCCACGCCAGGGCATGGTGTGGGCCCCCTGGCCGGCCATCGACCTTGCCTCTTTCGCCTATATATCTCCCCCGAGGCAAAAACCCTAGATAGTCAATCAGAAATCCACGAAAAGTTCCGCAGTGCCGCCGCCACCGAAGGGGAGATTTGGGGGGGGCAGAAAGTCTCTGTTCCGGCACCCTGCTGGGACGAGGAAGTGTCCCCGGAGCCATCTCCATCGATCTCCACCGCCTTCTCCATCACCATTGCTGATTCCCATGATGAGGAGGGAGTAGTTCTCTCTCGAGGCTAAGGGTTCTACCGGTACCTATGTGTTCATCTCTCTCTCTCTATGCATGATCTTATTGAGATCATGAGCTTGTAATCTATAGATCTACCTTGCTACTCAAGTGCTTTAATAGATCTCTACTCTCTGATACATTGCAAATGTATCTATAATTTTTGATGCTCCATGCTTGGTTTTATCTAATTTCTTGTGTTTTCTCCACACTTTGGAGTACTTTTCATATGATTTCTTCGATTAACCTATTAACAAGAGCCACAGTGCCAGCTGCTTGTTTTCTGCTGTTTTTGGTTCCAAGAAAGTCAGAAAATGAATATTCTTGGAATTGGACGGGACAAAAGCCAAAGTGCCTATTTTCCAGAAGACTCTAGGAGCCAGAATACGAGACGGAGGAGAGCCAGGGGCTGGCCACACCACCCCTAGGCGCGGGCTGGGCCTGGCCGCGCCAAGGCATGGTGTGGTGGCCCCAGGCACCCCCTCGGTCTCCCTCTTCGCCTATAAGAAGCCTTCTGACCTAAAAACTTAGGGGGGGTCGACGTTTTTCCACAAAAATTTCCGCTGCGCTGCCGCCACCGAAGGGGAGATTCGGGGGACAGGAAGTCTCTGTTCCGGCACCCTGCCAGGACGGGGAAATGCCCCCGGAGCCATCTCCATCGATCTCCACCATCATCTTCATCGACCATCCATGTTTCCTCCATCTATGAGTGAGTAATCCCTCGCTGTAGGATATGGGAATGGTAGGGATTGGATGAGATCGTTCATGTAATGGCATCACATTGTTCGGGCATAGTGCCTAGTATATTTTATTAGTGCTTTATGACTTTGTTGCAACCTTGTTGTGCTTAATGCTTGTCACTAGGGCCCGAGTGCCATGATTTCAGATCTGAACTTATTATTGATTCATTATGATAGTATTGTTCTTGATCTTATCTACAATTTGTATACACACATTGTTGTCCGGAACCTATGACCCCGAAGTGACAGAAATCGGGATAACCGGAAGGGAAAGGCTTTGATGTGAGGATCACATGTGTTCACAGAGTGTTAATGCTTTGCTCCGGTGCTCTATTAAAAGGAGCACCTTAATTGCCAGTAGTTCCCTAGAGGCCCCGCTGCAAACGGGCTGGCAGGACAAAAGATGTTGTGAAAGTTCTCATTGCGAGCACGTATGACTATATATGGAATACATGCCTAGGATTGTCTAGTACTTGGATGCTTTATCTTATTTATCTGCAATTGCCCTATGTTCTGATTGCTATGTGGATTGTCTTGTCCATGCAACGCCCATCCATCCATCCCTATGGCTACTGCACTCGAATCCCACTGTTTACTGCTTTTGTTACTACTGTCTTTGCTCTGCTACTGCTGTTGCTTTACTTTTCCTACTACAAAACTGTTGCTACTGATAAACTACTGTGAGCAAGATTGTTTCTAGGTGCAGCTAAATTGACAATTCAGTTGTTAAGGCTGATAAATATTCTTTGGCTCCCCTTGTGCCGAATCAATAAATTGGGTTTCACTTCCCTCGAAAATACTGTGATACACCCCCTATACTTGTGGGTCATCAAGACTATTTTCTGGCGCCGTTGCCGGGGAGCATAGCTTTATTTATCAAGTTCACTTGGATTCACTATTGTTCAAGCTAAGTTTATTTTCTTCCTTGTTTGCTTTCTTTATCAAAAATACAAAAAAAAATAGTTCCTACTCTAGTTGTTATTTTCGTTGGTCTGTTATTGTCTTGCTTTGTCATGCTTGTTGTCAATGGTTGGTTTCTTTGAAATTGAAGCTTATTGGCAAGGTGGGTTCACGGAAGATCAAAAATATTATTATAAGGAACACCGCTTGTCACAAAAAGTGAAACACTTATGGGAACAAATTGATAGACTGTATACCATTGCTAGAAATGTGTGCTCTACTTATAATGTTACTTATTGCTGTGATGAGTCTTGTTGCGGAAAGAGGTATAAACACCTCCCTTTTCAATGCGAGTATAGTGATAATGATACCATATCTTCCTATGCTAAAGGAATTTATGACTTTTATGATGCGGAACAAATTGAAGAATTTATTGCTTGGAAGGGTGCTTTTGAACTTGCTAGTTTGCTTGAAAATATTGATGATTCACCTTATAAGTATGAGGTTTATGGTATACTTAAATTTTGCTTTGATAATTACAAGGATGAAAATAGCCATATCCTTGAATATTTTAATAGATGCTTTCCACAAATGGAAGAGACTGATGCCTTGCAGGACCCTATGGAAGAGACTAATGCCTTGCAGGATCCTATGGAAGAAGAAATTGATGAACCTGAAATCTCATTAGATGAAAAAGAGGAGGAGAGTGATGAACAAAAGGAGGAAGAATGGATTAGCTACCCATTCCTACCTTCTAATGAGAGTAACTCTTTATCCCTTACATTATTTGATTGTCCTCCATGCTTATTAAAGGAGGATGAATGTTATGTTCCCAAGGTTTCTTTTGAAGATGTTTATGATAAAGCTCTAGTGCTTGTAGATCATGAAGAGCATGCTTTAGGTGATAGTTATATTGTTGAGTTTATTCATGAGGCTACTGAAAATTATTATGAGAGAGGAAAATATGGTTGTAGAAGTTTTCATGGTATTGAAACACCTCTCTATGTGCTCAAAGTTTGGAAGTTACTCTTGTTTTATCTTCCTATGCCTGCCACTTTATTCCTTGCGAATTTATATGCATACACGATTCCTATGCATAGGAAGTGGGTTAGACTTAAATGTGTTTTGAATTTGCTTCTTGATGCTCTCTTTTAATTCAACTCATATTTCTTATGAGAGCATCCTCTCAAACTATTGTGCCTGAAGATGATATTATGTCTATTATTCTTGGGAGACCTTTTCTTAAATACTGCAGGAGCTGTTATCAATTGTAATCAAGGGAAGGTGACCTTCAATGTTAATGACAAGGAACACACTGTCTATTTCCCCAAGAAGATTGAAAGGACTTATGGTTTGAATACAATTGAATATGTTGAGCGCATTCAAGTTGGAGAAATATATTGTCCCATACCAAGAGAAAAAATTGAAACTATTATGATTGGGATCATTGCTATCAAGGTTGAGGTAACATAATCATTAGTGGAATACAAAGTTTTGTATCATATGAAATTGTTTTGGTAACAAGACCTGATCAACCTTGTTAACAAAAGGATTTCATTGAACAAAACAATGTTTCCACCATGATTATCTCCGTTTACTTCCATTTTATCCATTTTCAGTTTTTGCTTTTGCCTAACTTAAAGGCGTTAAAGAAAAGTACTTGTTGGGAGATAACCCAAGAGTTTTAGTTGAGTCTTGAAAGTTATTACTTCAGTAATAACCGCTCCTTATCCTTTTTATTTTGCTTTTTTTGCCAAGAGTAACCTCTAATGAGAGTGAAGTAATGATTGGAAAAGTTGCTGTCCCGAAACAGATTTTTGTGCTTTACCGTAAAAATTCCTGAGAGAGCTCTATATGTCGGATTGAGCTGTAATGTTTTGTGCTTCTGCCCCAGGTTGTTATATAACTTTAGTTAGTTCAACACTTTTTGATTTGAGCAACAGACGGTCTTAGAAAAAAATCGTCTTTACCTGCTGGTCTGTTTTGACAGATTTCTGCCATTTTCTGCATTTGCTTCTTGTTGGTTCCTTCTTGAGTTCTTTGGGGGAATTGAGATTTTTGAGGGAAGTGCTACAGTAGCTAGTTTTCTAATGGAAGTTTATTTGGTGTTAGAACTGAATCTTGAGACTTATTTATCTTAAGTGCACTAATGTTGCTAATGAGATTGTGTGAAGTTTTGTATGAAGGAAAAATTTCAGGTGTATGGAAGGAATGAGTAATGAGACGAAGGATGGACTAAAGCTCAAGCTTGGGGATGCCACGCGTGTCACCCCAAGAAATATCCAAGAAGTACAAGCGTCAAAGATTGGGGATGCCCAAGGCATCCCCTTCTTCATCAATAAAAATCCCAGGTTTCTTCCAAACGCTTCATTTTTATTGTTTCATGCACAGTTGTGTTTTCTTGGAGCGTCTTCTTTTTTGTTTTCATTTTGTTTTTAGTTTTCTTGATTTGCATAGTTTTCTGAATAAATTGGTTGGACCCCCTCTTTCTTACATTTGGTTTGCAAATAGTTTGGTTTGGTTTGGAAAAGAGTAGGAAAGTTCATGCTTATGTGGTAAAAAGAGCTCGTTCTTGACTGTGGCTATGCTTTGGCATGCCATGCTTGATATTGTTTTGGCTTTATGCTTAGTATTATTTGCTGTAGCATGACTTGTTATAAACAATTGAGATTGCTTAATATGCCTTGGATGAATCATGCGTTGTTTTAGCATATTAAAGCATAGTATAGTGGTATTCTCTTTTGATGCTTTATTTGGGTTGACTTGGCACATGCTCACACCATATTATGACTATCCCAAGTCACCATAGCCTTTATGATCCTTTAGTTTTCAACTTGTAGTATCACTTTATGCTTTGATCAATGATGTTTTGTCGCTCTGCATGATTATGGCCATTATTGCTCTCTTAGTTTGTCGCTCCCAGTCTTTTGCTAGCCTCTACAACAAGGTATGAGTTCCACTCATGCATCCAACTCCCTAAACCAAGTATTTCCAAAGAGTCCACCATACCTACCTACTAGCTTATGCTATTCCAAGTATATTCATGCTTTTGTTTACCTTCCACTTGTTATGAGAAAACTTGTGATTAAAGCTCTCACGAACTTGATGGAACACTTTACTCTTTGCCTCTAATAAACTTGAACCATTGGGTCCTTCTTTGTTGCGTATATGCTTGCGCTTTATAAGTTGAAATTAGCAGAACCATGTTTCATGGGGAACGCTTTCAACATTGCACTTGTACTTTGTACCCCGTTGATATCATGTTCTTTTGCTTACGGATCCCGACGGTGTGAAATAAAAGTGGAACTTGTAAGATCATGGAGTTTGTATGT
Source organism: Avena sativa (assembly GCA_916181665.1). Lineage (NCBI taxonomy): Eukaryota > Viridiplantae > Streptophyta > Magnoliopsida > Poales > Poaceae > Avena > Avena sativa. The sequence continues at coordinate 70,897,100 of OV702292.1, forward strand.
GTGTTAGAGAAATGCCTGGGCCGCTAGCCTAAGCCATGCCTAATCATGGTGGAAACTTGCAGCATCACCATAATGAGCATTCTATGAAGCATCCTCAATAAAAACCTATGCAAATAGCAAATAAAAAGATCGCTGAGATGCTCATTGTCTGCTTGCCTTGTCATTTTGATTATGGGAAAGCTCCCGTATCATGTGCAAGGGGTACCCCGTTGGCGGTTCTTAATGATACACATGTACTTACAATGACAATAGCTTACTTGTGACTAAAGTTGAGTAGCATGAGGATCGGTCTTCGTAAGTAAGGGGCATGAGATTTCGGTTTATAACTTGTCAAGCATATCCTCTTAGTTGTGTCACTTTAACCTTAATCACTTCAAGATGCTTATGATAGGGGCAATGAGAGCTGAAAGCTATAAGTACCATAATTTTTGGAAGCTCTTTATTAGACTTGAATCCCTACTTCCTTTTACAAAGGCTTTTCTTCCACCATTACATTGAGTCTCCACCTTCTATCTTTATGCACCTACTTTGAGAGCATAGTGGCCATTCTTAGTTCTATGTGCATTGTCCCAAGACTAGTTGATTGATGCATAACTTGATATTGCTTGTTTGAAACTATTGTATCTAGTCACTCTTATGAACTTTGAAGGTGTCCTATGCATTTATATTTGCTACTCTATTGAGGGACAAGCTAAGTACTATTATGCTATGTTTTCTTTATGTGAAACAAACAAACGTCTTGCAAAGCATTGTTATTCATGAATCTTTTGTTTGTGCCTTTTCATGTTACATCATAGTTTCTTTGTCTTATTGCTAGAACTTTGTCTTTCATGTTATGATTGAAGTGCTATGATCCCAGCTTTGAATGTTTACAAATACTTTGGTCAAGCCTTTGATGGTGCATGTCACCTCAAAAATTATTCTTTCTTTTTATCACTTACCTACTCGAGGACGAGCAGGAGTTAAGCTTGGGGATGTTGATACATTGCAAATGTATCTATAATTTTTGATGATCCATGCTTGGTTTTATCTACTTTCTTGTGTTTTGTCCACACTTTGGAGTACTTTTCATATGATTTCTTGGACTAACCTATTAACAAGAGCCACAGTGCCAGCTGCCTATTTTCTGCTGTTTTTGGTTCCAGGAAAGTCAGAAAATGAATATTCTCGGAATTGGACGGGACAAAAGCCAAAGTGCCTATTTTTTCAGAAGACTCCAGGAGCCAAAATACGAGACGGAGGAGAGCCAGGGGCTGGCCACACCACCCCTAGGCGCGGGCTAGGCCTGGCCGCGCCAGGGCATGGTGTGGTGGCCCCAGGCACCCCCTCGGTCTCCCTCTTCGCCTATAAGAAGCCTTCTGACCTAAAAACTTAGGGGGGTTCGATGTTTTTCCACAAAAAGTTCCGCTGCGCCGCCACCGAAGGGGAGATTCGGGGGATAGAAAGTCTCTGTTTCGGCACCCTGCTGGGACGGGGAAATGCCCCCGGAGCCATCTCCATCGATCTCCACCATCATCTTCATCGACCATCCATGTTTCCTCCATCTATGAGTGAGTAATCCCCTGCTGTAGGATATGGGGATGGTAGGGATTGGATGAGATCATTCATGTAATGGCATCACATTGTTCGGGCATAGTGCCTAGTATATTTTATTAGTGCTTTATGACTTTGTTGCAACCTTGTTGTGCTTAATGCTTGTCACTAGGGCCCGAGTGCCATGATTTCAGATCTGAACTTATTATTGATTCATTATGATAGTATTGTTCTTGGTCTTATCTACAAGTTGTATACACACATCGTTGTCCGGAACCTATGACCCCGAAGTGACAGAAATCGGGATAACCGGAAGGGAAAGGCTTTGATGTGAGGATCACATGTGTTCACGGAGTGTTAATGCTTTGCTCCGGTGCTCTATTAAAAGGAGCACCTTAATTGCCAGTAGTTCCCTAGAGGCCCCGCTGCAAACGGGCTGGCAGGACAAAAGATGTTGTGCAAGTTCTCATTGCGAGCACGTATGACTATATATGGAACACATGCCTAGGATTGTCTAGTACTTGGATGCTTTATCTTATTTATCTGCAATTGCCCTGTGTTCTGATTGCTATGTGGATTGTCTTGTCCATGCAACACCCGTCCATCCATCCCTATGGCTACCGCACTCGAATCCCACTGTTTACTGCTTTTGTTACTACTGTCTTTGCTCTGCTACTGCTGTTGCTTTACTTTTCCTACTACAAAACTGTTGCTACTGATAAACTCTTGTGAGCAAGATTGTTTCCAGGTGCAGCTAAATTGACAACTCAGTTGTTAAGGCTGATAAATATTCTTTGGCTCCCCTTGTGTCGAATCAATAAATTGGGTTTCACTTCCCTCGAAAATACTGCGATACACCCCCTATACTTGTGGGTCATCACTCTCCCCATGTGTGTGAAAGTGACAGCGTGCACACCATGGTGGCACTTAGGCTAGAGATTACAAATACTTGTTATGAGTTATATTTGGAGTTGGATGTCTTTATGAAATTGTGGTGTTTGTTTGAACCATCTAGTGCTCAAGGTGACAGTGTGGGGTTTTCTAGATGGGAAAGATGAACTTTGAGGTGTGCTGTTATAGCCCTACCATCGATTAGAGTGTCCAACCGGAGAGTAGTTAAGAGTAGTATCATAAAGAGAATATATTTATATGAGAGTGTTCACTAGTGAAAGTATGATCCCTAGGCCTTGTTTCTAAGCATTGATACACCGTTTGCTATTAGATCTATTACATGTTTGCCCTCTTCTATCTTTATTTCAGTTTTACTTTAGTCTTTTCCACGCCATCAAGCTATTTTCTATCACCGTTACCACTTATAATTATCCATACCACTTGTATTTTACTATCTGTTCGCCGAACTAGTGCACCTATACACCTGACAAGTGTATTGGGTGTGTTGGGGACACAAGAGACTTCTTGTATCTTGATTGCAGGATTGCTTGAGAGGGAATACCTTTGACCACTTCCTCCCTGAGTTCGATAAACCTTGGGTAATCCACTTAAGGGAAAACTTGTTGTTGTTCTACAAACCTCTGCACTTGGAGGCCCAACAACTGTCTACAAGAATATAAGTGCGTAGACATCAAGCTATTTTCTGGCTCCGTTGCCGGGGAGGTAAGGTAAAAGGTATCCACACCGGAGGATTAAAGAAGAAGAACCTCCCACGACAAACACCTATTTTCTGGCGCCATTGTCGGGGAGGTAAGGTAAAAGGTACTCACATCCTCCGGTGTGAGTGCTCGAAGTTATTTCCTGTAGATTCTGCAATTTTGTCTTTTTGTTTCTTGTTTTCACTAGTTAGGCTTAATGGAAAACAACAACAAAATTAGAGAGCTTTATAGTATTTATCTTGAGTTAGGACATGAAGTGTTTGAAGAGAAAATTAAAAAACCTATGGAACTTTATTTGCATGCTAATAGCAATGTTGTTAGTATGAATTCTTTAGACACCATTATTGCTAATGCTATGGAAAAGTCTAAGCTTGGGGATGCTAGTTTTTATGAAAATGGTCTTTTTAGTTCCCCAGCTTTGGAAGATAGCTATTCTATTGCTTATGATGATACCAAACCTCCAATATATGATGACTACAATGATGAATATGATATTTTCAGTCCACCTACTATTGAGGAGGAAATTAATTATGATTACAATATGCCTCCCATGTTTGATGATTATGGTGATGAGAATAATAATGATAGATATTTTGTTGAATTTGCTCCCACTACAATTAATAAGAATGACTGTGCTTATGTGGAGAGTAATAATTATTATATGCATGTGGCTCATGATAAGAATGTTTTATGTGATAGTTATATTGTTAATTTTATTCATGATGCTACTAAAAGTTATTATGAGAGAGGGAAACATGGTTTTATGCATCTCAATAATATTAAGTTTCCCCTCTTTATGTTGAAAGTCTTGAAGTTGCAGTTGTTTTGCTTTCCTATGCTTGTTGCTTTGTGCTTTCATGACTTGTTTCTTTACAAGATTCATATGTATAGGAAGTGGGTTAGACTTAAATGTTCTTTGAATTTGCTTCTTGATACTCTCTTTTACTTCAATTCATATTTCTTATGTGAGCATCTTCTCAAACTATCATGCCTAACTTAAAGGCGTTAAAGAAAAGTACTTATTGGGAGATAACCCAAAAGTTTTAGATGAGTCTTGGAAGTTATTACCTCAGTAATAACCGCTCCTTATCCTTTTTATTTGCTTTTTGTGCCAAGAGTAACCTCTAATGAGAGTGAAGTAATGCTTGGAAAAGTTGTTGTCCCGAAACAGATTTCTGTGCTTTACCATAAAAATTCATGTAAAATCTTTGTACGTCTTTTTGAGGCATGAATTTTTGTGCTTCTGCCCCCAGGTTGTTATCTAACTTTAGTTAGTTCAACACTTTTCGATTTGAGCAATAGAAGTTCTTCGAAAAAAATCGTCTTTACCTGTTGGTCTGTTTTGACAGATTTCTGCCATTTTCTGCATTTGCTTCTTGTTGGTTCCTTTTTGAGTTCTTTTGGGGAATTGAGCTTTTTGAGGGAAGTGCTACAGTAGCTAGTGTTCTAATGGAAGTTTATTTTGTGTTAGAACTGAACCTTAAGACTTATTATCTTGAGTGCACTAATGTTGCTAATAAAGATTGTGTGAAGTTTTGTATGAAGGAAAATTTTCAGGTGTATGGAAGGAATGAGTAATGAGATGAAGGATGGACTAAAGCTCAAGCTTGGGGATGCCACACGTGTCACCCAAAGAAATATCCAAGAAGTACAAGTGTCAAAGCTTGGGGATGCCCAAGGCATCCCCCTCTTCATCAATAAAATTTCCAGGTTTCTTCCAAACGCTTCATTTTTATTATTTCATGCACAGTTGTGTTATTCTTGGAGCGTCTTCTTTTTCGTTTTCGTTTTGGTTTTTCGTTTGCTTGGTTTGCTTAGTTTTCTGAATAAACTGGTTGGACCCCCTCTTTCATACATTGGTTTTCAAATAGTTTGGTTTGGTTTGGAAAAGAGTAGGAAAGTTCATGCTTAAGTGTTAAAGAGAGCTTGTTTTTGACTGTGGCTTATGCTTTGTCATGCCATGCTTGGTATTGTTTTGGCTTTATGCTTAGTGTTCTTTGTTGTAGCATGACTTGTTATAAACAATTGAGATTGCTTAATGTGCCTTGGATGAATCATGCGTTGTTTTAGCATATTAAAGCATAGTATTGTGGTATTCTCCTTTGATGCTTTATTTGGGTTGACTTGGCGCATGCTCACACCATGTTATGACTATCCCAAGTCACCATATCCTTGATGATCCTTTAGTTTTCAACTTGTAGTATCACTTTATGCTTTGATCAATGATGTTTTGTCGCTCTGCATGATTATGGCCATTATTGCTCTCTTAGTTGGTCGCTCCCAGTCTTTTGCTAGCCTCCGCAACCAAGTATGAGTTCCAGTCATGCATCCAACTCCCTAAACCAAGTTATTCCAAATAGTCCACCATACCTACCTATTAGCATATGCTATTCCAAGTATATTCATGTTTTTATCTACCTTCTGAATTAAACTTGTTATGAGAAAACTAGTGATTAAAGCTCTCACGAACTTGATGGCACACTTTACTTTTTTCCCTTAATAAACTTGAACCATTGTGTCGTCTATGTTGTATATGCTTGCACTTATTTGTTGGGGATTAGCCGAACCATGTTGTCATGGGGAATGCTTTCAACATTGCATAGGTACTTTGTACCTAGTTGATATCATGCTCTTTTGTCTATGGATGTCTGATGGCTCAATACACGGCGCCCAGAAAAGTGCTTGGTGTGTGGTGTTGATGTAGAGCTCGTTGGGAACCCCAAGAGGAAGGTATGATGAACACAACAGCAAGTTTCCCTCAGTTATGAAACCAAGGTTTAATCGAACCAGTAGGAGCAAGGAAACACCTCAAAGGTGTTACTAGCTGAGCTTTGGCAGGGCGCACTACCGGTGCTAGTAGCAACGTGGAGACCTGCACAACACAACCACAGAACTTTGTCCCCAACTTGCGATGAGGTTGTCAATCTCACTGTGTTTTGCGGAAAACAAAGGATTAAACGCATCGAATGGAAAGAATTAAAAGTTTGCAGAAAGTAAACACAAGGCAGAAACAATTTATAGATTGTATGTAAAGAAAAGGACCGGGATCCATAGTTCACTAGAGGTGGCTCTCCTTAGATAGATAACATGCTGGGTGAACAAATTACAGCGGGGCAATTGACAAACACCGAGAAAGCAATACATGCATATACTAATCATCTTGACTCCTTTGAGACTTGATTGGGCAATACAACATAATACATAGACCGCCATCCAACTACATCTATGACTAATAATCCACCTTCAGGTTATCATCCGAACCCCCTCCAGTATTAAGTTGCAAGCAATAGATTATTGCTTTACGAACTGCGTGTAAGGTAAATAGTACGATTGTTCTATGAACAAAGGATTGTTGTTTTCTCCCTAGTAGCAACAACACATCTAGTACCTTAGAGATTTCTGTCACTTCCCCAGACTACCAGAGGCATGAACCCACTATCGAGCATAAATACTAACTCTTGGAGTTGCTAGCATCTACTTGGCCAAGATAGCTACTAACAACGGAAAGCATGCAAGATCACAAATAACAAAGACATGATAGAATCAATAATCAATCTGAAATAGCATCTCAATATCCATCGGATCCCCGCAAACACAACATGTATGGATTACAAATAGATGATCTTGATCATGAACGGAGCTCACAAGATCTAAACATGAAAGCACAAAGGAGGAGAAACCAGCCATCTAGCTACTACATGGATCCGTAGTCCAAGGATGAACTACTCACACATCACACTGGAGGCTTGCATGGTGATGAAGAAGGCCTCCAGGGTGAATTCCCCTCTCCGACAGGGTGCCGGGAAGAGCTTCAGATCCCTCCCGATCTAGGGATGGAGATGACGGCGGCTATAGACTCTTTCGTGGATTTTTGATCGGGTACCTAGGGTTTTCGTCCCGAGGGCAACTTATAGGCGGAAGGAGAGGCCGAGGGGGTGTTGGGGTCGGCCAGACCACCCCCTGGCACGGGTCAGGCATGGTCGCACGGCCAGGTGGTGTGGCCGGCCCCCAGCCCTTCTCTGTCTCGTACTCTGGCACTTGACCCCTTCCGGAAAAATAGGCACTTTGGCTTTTGTCCCGTCCAATTCCGAGAATATTCATTTTTTGACTTTTCTGGAACCAAAAACAACAGAAAACAGGCAGCTGGCACTGTGGCTCTTGTTAATAGGTTAGTCCAAGAAATCATAATAAAAGTACTCCAAAGTTGGAACAAAACACAAGAAAGTGGATAAAACCAAGCATGGAACATCAAAAATTATAGATACATTTACAATGTATCAACATCCCCAAGCTTAACTCCTGCTCGTCTTTGAGTAGGTAAGTGATAAAAAGAAAGAATTTTTGAGGTGACATGCACCATCAAAGACTTGATCAAAAGTATTTGTAAAACTCAAAGCTAGGATCATAGTACTTCAATCATAACATGAAAGACAAAGTTCTAGCAATAAGCAAAGAAACTATGATACAACATGAAAAGGCACAAACAAAAGATTCATGAATAACATGCTTTGCAAGACATTTGTTTGTTTCACATAAAGAAAACATAGCATAATAGTATTCAGCTTGTCCCTCAATAGAGTAGCAAATATAAATGCATGGGACACCTTCAAAGTTCATAAGAGTGACTAGATACAATAGTTTCAAACAAGCAATAACAAGTTATGCATCAATCAACTAGTCTTGGGACAATGCACATAGAACTAAGAATGGCCACTATGCTCTCAAAGTAGGTGCATAAAGATAGAAGGTGGAGACTCAATATAATGGTGGAAGAAATGCCTTTTGTAAAAGGAAGTAGGGATTCAAGTCTCATAAAGAGCTTCCAAAAATTATGGTACTTATAACTTTCATCTCTCATTGCCCCTATCATAAGCATCTTGAAGGTGATTAAGTTTAAAGTGACACAACTAAGAGTATATGCTTGACAAGTTATAAACCGAAATCTCATGCCCCTTACTTACGAAAACCGATCCTCATGCTACTCAACTTCAGTCACGAGTAAGCTCTTGTCATTGTAAGTATATGTGTATCATTAAGAACCGCCAATGGGGTACCCCTTGCACATGATACGGGAGCTTTCCCATAATCAAAATTACAAGGCAAGCAGACAATGAGCATCTCAGCGATCTTTTTATTTGCTATTTGCATAGGTTTTTATTGAGGACGCTTCATAGAGTGCTCACTATGGTGATGCTGCACGTTTCCACCATGATTAGGCATTGGTTAGGCTAGCGGCCCAGGCGTTTCTCTAACACACATACAAACTCCATGATCTTACAAGTTCCACTTTTATTTCACAACGCCGGGATCCGTAAGCAAAAGAACATAATATCAACGGGGTACAAAGTACAAGTGCAATGTTGAAAGCGTTCCCCATGGTACATGGTTCTGCTAATTTCAACTTATAAAGCGCAAGCATATACACATAAAAGAAGTGTAGGGTTTCGTAGCATGGAAAACAAAAAATTTCTATCGCCTACAAACAAACAAGCCAAGATCTATCTACTAGATTGTAGCAACGAGTCGATGGAATAACTCACCCTCGAAGATTCCAAAGTGTTTAACGAGAGCAGATTCTCGTGGGTGATGTAGTCGTACTCTTTCCGATCTCAAGATCGCGTAGACGATCCTTCCGGCGCTGCGTTCCGGCAGCGCTCCCGTAGTCGGTCACACGTTCGGTACTCGACGAAGACCTTCCTCTCCCTTGTTCCAGCAGGCAGCGGAGGTTGTAGCACTCTCCTCGCGATTCCGGCAGCACAACGGCGTGGTACCGGAAGTAGAGGGGAGATCTCGCAGGGCTTCGCCTTAAGCCAGAGCGAGTATGGTGGAGTATGAGAGAGCTTCGGTGATCTAGGGTTTAGACACACCAATTAGAAGGCTCTAAACCGGAGGCTAGGGCAATTAGAATCTCTAACTTGACGGCTTGGGAGAAATCCCTAGGCTGTGGCTAGGGTTTAGGTTTAGAGGAGAGGGACTTGTGTGTGCTAGGAGAGAGCCCTGCCCCTCGTTATATAGGTGGAGGGGCCGGCGGCCAAGGGGAGGGAGTGGAGTCCCTCCCCAACTCGGCTTGGGTGGTGCGCCGGCTTGGGGAGGAGGACTCCCTCCCCAACTCGGTTTCACCTCCTCCTCCTCTTTTCCACTTTCCAAAAACTGCCGTTTGACTTTTCAAACTAGCCGTTTGACTTTTCAAACTAGGATTTGAATAAACCCTTTATTTTGGACAGCAATGACACTTAGTACATGATGCAATCATTCCAACTTGTAATGACACATTCATGTACCCTCCCCCTTCCCGGAGTGCCGGACATTCCGGAACCTTCTAGAATGTTCCCGATGAAAACACCGGAATCATTCCCCAACTCCGAAACGGGACTTTCCTTATATGAATCTTATTCTCCGGACCATTCCGGATCTCCTCGTGATATCCCGGATCCCATCCGAGACTCCGAACAACATTCGGTCTCTTTCTCATCATTCCATAACTACTCAAACAACGTCGAATCCTTAAGTGTGTCTCCCTACGGTTCGTGAATTATGCGGACATGATCGAGACACTTCTCCGATCAATAACCAATAGAGGAATCTGGAAATTCATATGGCTCCCACATATTTCTACGATTACTTTGCGATCGAATGAACCACTTACATACGATACCAATTTCCCTTTGTCTCACGATATTTTACTTATCCGAGGTTATGATCGTCGGTATCTCTGCATACCTAGTTCAACCTCGTTACTGATAAGTACTCTTTTCTCGTTCTCGTGGTATGTGATCCCTTGTGAGCCAGTCACATGCTTGCAAGCTAATTGGATGACATTCCACCGAGAGGGCCCAGAGTATATCTATCCGTCATATGGATGGACAAATCCCACTCTTGATCCATGTGTCTCAACCAATACTTTCCGAACACTCAATGCCACCTTTATAGCCACCCTGTTACGGTGTGGTGTTTGATGTCATCAAAGCATCCTTCCGGTAAAGGTGATATGCATGATCTCATGGTCGAAGGAATTAGGTTACTATGTATCAGAAAGCTTATAGCAAATGAACTATATTAAATGACTTGATCTTTATGCTACGCTTAACTATAGGAGTATGTCCATCACATCATTCTCCTAATGATATGACCCTGTTGTTAATAACATCTCTATGTTCATGATCAGGAAACCATGATCATATATTAACCAACAAGCTAGTTTAACAAGAGGCTTTACTAGGGACTCTTTTATGTTTACAAATCACACAAGTATTAATGTTTCCGTTTAATACAATTATATCATGGTATGTAAACATTTATCATAAGTATGAAGATATGATAATAACCACTTTATTATTGCCTCTTGGGCATATCTCCAACAGTCTCCCACTTGCACTAGAGTCAATAATATAGTTTCAAACCTTTGTGTATTCAACACCTATGGCTTTCCGGTGTTGTATGTACACGTTTGCAAGTGGTCAACTGATCTCCGGATCTGACACTTCCAGGTCCGTGTGTAATTGCATGTCTTTGCGTCTCTACGCATCACTCATTCTTTAATGAGATGGCTTTGTATAAATTTGGTCCTTCGGTGAGACCTTTAGTTCTTTGGGGTTAAAACATGTTGATAATATTGTCGTACAATATATCTTCATAGTATTATCCCGCTGTGAACTACACCTAGTTTGACAACAAACTACTTGACACAAATGCCCTCTTTAGCTGCTATTATAGCAGTCATATACTTAGCCTTTTGTTGTAGTATCTGTCACAATGTCTTAACTTTGGAACTCATCCAAATCCATTATGGAACTTACTTTCCATTATATTGTGCCACCCTTAGTTTAGATTGAGATAAACTTAATTTGTACTCTGTGACAAAACTAGTATCAATGTAGTATATTTACAATGAACTAACCATCTATTTGTCACTTCTACAAATAATATACTCTTAGTTCTTCCAAAAAATCATAAGAATATCCTTACTATCGTCCAATGATCATCTTATGAATCATTCTGGTATATGCTCATAACATTTAGAGCATAGGACATATCTGGATTTGTACATATCACAGTATGATTGATATAAATACTCTTTGTGATTTCATACAGCAAGTATCAATCTATACTTGAATCTATGTTTCACTTTACCAAATGTCAATACACTTGAATATATCATCAACATCGAACTCTTTCGATCCTTTCTGTGCGACAAGAACCTTTCTTGTAGTTTCTATATTGAACTCATTCAATATCTCGTCTATGTACTTCTGGCACAACCATATTAGCGTCAATTGATGCCAAATATTTGGGTTTTTGCCTAAGTCTTTCATCGGGATGAAATTCTTAATATGTGTTAATAAAAGATACATTATTTCCAATCAACAATATGTCTTCCACATAATGTATTAGAAACATGTCTTAGCGCTCCCACTTAATTTCTTGCAAACGCAAGCATCTTCATCGTCTCTAATGAACTTTTAAACTCCTTTAACAGTTTCATCACAGTGAAGATTCCAACTCCGTGATGCTCACTTCAACTATTGAAGTTTACATATGCTTTTAGCATCCTTTGAATTAACAAAACCCTATGGACCGTGTTATGCACATGTCCTAGGTAATAATTCTATTAGAAGAACTTGATTTGTTTATTCAACTACCATATAACAAAATTATATGTAGTGATTGCTACATTAATCCGTTTAGACTAAATATCACTATGAAAGATCAAATCTTGTCATAGTCAACCTTTGAACATTTTGTGAACTCTTTCCCAACATGTCGACTATTTCATAGATGTGAAAACATCCATGTCTATTTCTTTATAGATCCAAACACAACTGTAAGGTCTTACACCTTTCTCGAGGGTCCTTCAAGTTCAAAACTTGATTTCTCGTGTATGGAACTATCACGGATTTTATGGCTTCAAGCCATTTGACGGAGTCAGGGCCTATCATCACTTCTTTGCATGTAGTCCGTTCATTATTCTCAAATAATGATTCAACCCTCAAATCTTGGATTGTTTATTCGACCTACTTGGTTCAATAGAAACTTAGACTTCCGTGGCCGCAATCTTTGAGGCACGTGAGCCATGAGCATTGTTGCTGCCTCCGGAACACTTTTCGGTGCTGCGCAACTTTGCACATATAGCTAAGGTTCTTTTAACCTTATCAAAGTTCTATTGTCCTCCCACTTAACTTTTCACGAAAAATTACTTCTCAAAGAAACTTGACGTTCTAAGCGACAAACACTTTTGTCTCCGGTGTTATGGAGGAATACTTAACAAAGACAGATTCATCCGACTTTGGTTGCAAACATCTTTCTTATGCATAGCATACCAATGTTTAAGAAAGGACTACTTGGGTTTTATCCCAAACCATAACTTTATATGGTGTCATTTCAGCGGATTATGATGGAGCTCTTTTCAGTGGAAAACGGTAGTCTCTAAAGCTTTTAATCTTTAAAATATAATGGCAGTTTTGTGTATTACACCTTCGATCTCACCATGTCAAACAAGGTTTAATTACATATCTCGAACGCTCCATACTCTTATGGTGTTTCGGGAAATGCAAATCCACAGAACGATTCCTTAAATCTTAGGTATTATGCTAAACTTGTAACTCAAATATCTTCCTTTATGATCTTTATCATAAACTATTTATATTCTTATTACAATGATTTTGCACTTCATCTTGAAAGACTTTGAACTTTTTCAAAATGTTTCATACTTCATCCTTATTAAGTAAATATTCACATATTCACTCAAATTTTCGGAGAAAGCAAATGAAGTTGAAATCCATCGCTCTTAACTACACATAATGGACTTCGTACAACAATATGTACAAGTTCCAATAAGCTAGTCATTCGTTTCCTTTTGGCCTATGAACGAAGTTTTAATTATCTCTAGAAAAGTTTTCACAAACGTCATTTGATCAAAATCAAAAGACTCCAAAATTCCATCCACATGGAGTTTCTTCATGTTTTCTTTTCAATATAATTTAAACGGCGATGTCACTCCCTAAGTGATCATTTAATCAATTTGTCTTTCGACATCTTTAGCACTAGTTTTATAGATGTGATTTCTCCAACGAGATTTGTGAATCATCCATCTTTTATGGATTATGGTAATTATTTGAACAACCCTTTTGTTCTCATGATACCTGATAAAACAAATCTTGAAGGCAAGCTTTGATGTTTAACGAGTAACACAATAACCCTTTTATTTGTTCTCGATGAACATCATCACATATTCTTTTGCTAGTTACTTAGGCCATTGTAATTCATGAATTCTGTTGTTTCGTATGACAATTCACACCAACAAATTCAGTATCAAATACTTAAGAACCACATTGTTTAATAAGCAAAGAATACAGCCATAACATGTATATCATCTATATACTTAAACTGAACAATTCTAGTCTTTTCTTTTCTGCCATATATTTAAGAGATTCTCTTTCAGTATTTCTTTTTTTTCTTTTTGAAAGAATCTATCAACATCAATAGTGGAGTCATACATATGACACATAGTCCAAAGGGTGTATAGTTAAATACCAATGTCTTTGGACTTGCACTTTGAAGTAGATCACCATCATCAAATGTTTGGTGTTCTTTCAAATTCCTTTCTTTAGTAATCTCTTGGTGTAGTAAACATTTTACCTACATCAAATATTCATCTTTATCATGGAATCGTCCATGATCAAGCTACTTTTAGCTTATAATGATGAATTACGAGTATAATGTTGCTATCCAAAACCTTTTGGAGGATTAGGACAACAAGTGTCTCCAACCCTTTGCAAATTCTCATCAAAATATGAGAAACATGAACTTTGCCATATTATACTCTATCATGTTGCAACCAAAACTTCGTTTCAGATATCACAATATCTTCCACACATCATGGTTTCTGAAACAACTCTTTTAGATCCTAGATAACCTTGATATTAAGACAATCCTTTGAATATCAAGAATCATGGAGACAAACACGATACTCATACACTAACACTTGGAATTGTCACTCTTGATTTAATACCAATTATTAAACTTCATGGAGTAACCGGAACTTACTGAAAGTTTGCAATAGGACTTTTTAAACTTTAGATTAACACTTCAAAACAATACGATACCAGTTCGTAAAGTAACTAACCAGAATTCTATAGTTCTATCATCTCAATTATAACTAAGCGCAAGGTGGTAAACGGATGCCAATGACTACAACAACTATGCAAATTCACTTTGATTTAATTTATGATAAATTGAGTTCTAATTAATAATTAAATTAATCTAGGTGAACTCCCACTCAAAACAACATCCCTCACATTGTTTTAGTGATCACACGAACCAAATCCACCACATCAAAACCGATCATCATGAGAGTTGATGTAGCTTCAATGGCGAACAATCAACATGTTCATCATATCTACCATATGACTCATGCTTTACCTTTCGGTGATCCGTGTTCCTGAGACCATGTCTGTACATGCTAGGCTCGTCAAGATCAAACCTTAGCTTCCGCATAAGCAAATCTGGCTTGCTTACGTTGTATACACTTGCGGAATCTAACACACCCGATCATCACGTGGTGCTTCGAAACAACAAGCTTTAGCAACGGTGCATACTAAGGGTGAACACTTTAGAACTTGAAATTTATGTGCATGAGGGATCATCTTATAATGCTACCGTCGTCTACTAAGCAATACAAGATGCATAAAGGATTAACATCACATGCAATTCATAATATGTGATATGATATGGCCTTTCTTCTTTGTGCTTCCGATCTCCATCTTCAAGCACGAACATGATCTCCATCATCACCGGCATTGCATCAAGGTCAATGACGCCGCTCCATGGTTGTCGTCCATCAGCTTCAACTATTACAACTACTTTGAATAGACTCGTGGGTCTTAACATAATTTAAAGACAACCATATGGCTCCTGCCGGTTGCCAACTTACAATAAGGAACATTGTATACATCAAATATAATCACAATCATGGCCATATCACATCACAGCACACCCCTGCAAAACAAAGTTAGACGCCTCTAATTTTCTTTGCATGTTTTACGTGGTTTGGGGCTTTTAATAAGTGTCGTTCTAACTTACGAACAAGAACCACAACATTGATACTAGTATTGTCAATCACCCGTTGTAAATTGGATCTTAACTATGCTAGGAGAAACAGGCACCCGCAAAGCCACTTATGCAATACAAGTTGCATGTCAAGCGTGGAGCAAGTCTCATGAACGATGTCATGTAAGGTTAGCCCGGGCCGCTTCATCCCAACATACCGCAAGATGCAAAGTACACAAGAAGCAATCGACAATAAAAGCATCAACGCCCACAATGACCATTGTGTTCTACTCGTGCAACAGATCTACATATAGACACGGCTCTGATACCACTGTAGGGTTTCGTAGCATGGAAAACAAAAAAATTCTATCACCTACAAACAAACAAGCCAAGATCTATCTACTAGATTGTAGCAACGAGTCGATGGAATAACTCACCCTCGAAGATTCCAAAGTGTTTAACGAGAGCGGATTCTCGTGGGTGATGTAGTCGTACTCTTTCCGATCTCAAGATCGCGTAGACGATCCTTCCGGCGCTGCGTTCCGGCAGCGCTCCCGTAGTCGGTCACACGTTCGGTACTCGACGAAGACCTTCCTCTCCCTTGTTCCAGCAGGCAGCGGAGGTTTTAGCACTCTCCTCGCGATTTCGGCAGCACAACGGCGTGGTACCGGAAGTAGAGGGGAGATCTCGCAGGGCTTCGCCTTAAGCCGGAGCGAGTATGCTGGAGTATGAGAGAGCTTCGGTGATCTAGGGTTTAGACACACCAATTAGAAGGCTCTAAACCGGAGGCTAGGGCAATTAGAAGCTCTAACTTGACGGCTTGGGAGAAATCCCTAGGCTGTGGCTAGGGTTTAGGTTTAGAGGAGAGGGACTTGTGTGTGCTAGGAGGGAGCCCTGCCCCTCCTTATATAGGTGGAGGGGCCGGCGGCCAAGGGGAGGGAGTGGAGTCCCTCCTCAACTCGGATTGGGTGGTGCGCCGGCTTGGGGAGGAGGACTCCCTCCCCAACTCGGTTTCACCTCCTCCTCCTCTTTTCCACTTTCCAAAAACTGCCGTTTGACTTTTCAAACTAGCCGTTTGACTTTTCAAACTAGGATTTGAATAAACCATTTATTTTGGACAGCAATGACACTTAGTACATGATGCAATCATTCCAACTTGTAATGACACATTCATGTACCCTCCCCCTTCCCGGAGTGCCGGACATTCCGGAACCTTCTAGAATGTTCCCGATGAAAACACCGGAATCATTCCCCAAATCCGAAACGGGACTTTCCTTATATGAATCTTATTCTCCGGACCATTCCGGATCTCCTCGTGATATCCCGGATCCCATCCGAGACTCCGAACAACATTCGGTCTCTTTCTCATCATTCCATAACTACTCAAACAATGTCGAATCCTTAAGTGTGTCTCCCTACGGTTCGTGAATTATGCGGACATGATCGAGACACTTCTCCGATCAATAACCAATAGAGGAATCTAGAAATTCATATGGCTCCCACATATTTCTACGATTACTTTGCGATCGAATGAACCACTTACATACGATACCAATTTCCCTTTGTCTCACGATATTTTACTTATCCGAGGTTATGATCGTCGGTATCTCTGCATACCTAGTTCAACCTCGTTACTGATAAGTACTCTTTTCTCGTTCCCATGGTATGTGATCCCTTGTGAGCCAGTCACATGCTTGCAAGCTAATTGGATGACATTCCACCGAGAGGGCCCAGAGTATATCTATCCGTCATATGGATGGACAAATCCCACTCTTGATCCATGTGTCTCAACCAATACTTTCCGAACACTCAATGCCACCTTTATAGCCACCTTGTTACGGTGTGGTGTTTGATGTCATCAAAGCATCCTTCCGGTAAAGGTGATATGCATGATCTCATGGTCGAAGGAATTAGGTTACTATGTATCAGAAAGCTTATAGCAAATGAACTATATTAAATGACTTGATCTTTATGCTACGCTTAACTATAGGAGTATGTCCATCACATCATTCTCCTAATGATATGACCCTGTTGTTAATAACATCTCTATGTTCATGATCAGGAAACCATGATCATATATTAACCAACAAGCTAGTTTAACAAGAGGCTTTACTAGGGACTCTTTTATGTTTACAAATCACACAAGTATTAATGTTTCCGTTTAATACAATTATAGCATGGTATGTAAACATTTATCATAAGTATGAAGATATGATAATAACCACTTTATTATTGCCTCTTGGGCATATCTCCAACAAGAAGGACCCAATGGTTCAAGTTTATTTGAGCCAATAAAGTAAAGTGTGCCATCAAGTTCGTGAGAGCTTTAATCACTAGTTTTCTCATAACAAGTGAAAGGTAGACAAAAGCATGAATATACTTGGAATAGCATAAGCTAGTAGGTAGGTATGGTGGACTCTTTGGAAAAACTTGGTTTAGGGAGTTGGATGCATGAGTGGAACTCATACTTTTTTGTGGAGGCTAGCAAAAGACTGGGAGCGACAAACTAAGAGAGAAATAATGGCCATAATCATGCAGAGCGACAAAACATCATTGATCAAAGCATAAAGTGATACTACAAGTTGATAACTAAAGGATCATAAAGGCTATGGTGACTTGTGACAGTCATAACATGGTGTGAGCATGTGCCAAGTCAACCCAAATAAAGCATCAAAGGAGAATACCACTATACTATGCTTTAATATGCTAAAACAACGCATGATTCATCCAAGGAACATTAAGCAATCTCAATTGTTTATAACAAGTCATGCTACAGCAAATAATACTAAGCATAAAGCCAAAACAATATCAAGCACGGCATGACAAAGCTTAGCCACAGTTAAAAACGAGCTCTTTTTACCACATAAGCATGAACTTTCCTACTCTTTTCCAAACCAAACCAAACTATTTTCAAACCAATGTATAAAAGAGGGGGTCCAACCAACTTATTCAGAAAACTAAGCAAACCAAGCAAACTAAAAACCAAAACAAAAAAGAAGACGCTCCAAGAGAAACACAACTGTGCACGAAACAATAAAAATGAAGCGTTTGGAAGAAACCTAGGATTTTTATTGATGAAGAAGGGGATGCCTTGGGCATCCCCAAGCTTTGACGCTTGTACTTCTTGGATATTTTTTGGGGTGACATGCGTGGCATCCCCAAGCTTGAGCTTTAGTCCATCCTTCATCTCATTACTCATTCCTTCCATACACCTGAAAATTTTCCTTCATACAAAACTTCACACAATCTCATTAGCAACATTAGTGCACTTAAGATAAATAAGTCTCAAGGTTCAGTTCTAACACCAAATAAACTTCCATTAGAACACTAGCTACTGTAGCACTTCCCTCAAAAATCTCAATTCCCCAAAATAACTCAAGAAGGAACTAACAAGAAGCAAATGCAGAAAATGGCAGAAATCTGTCAAAATAGACCAGCAGGTAAAGACGAATTTTTTCGAAGACCTTCTGTTGCTCAAATCAAAAAGTGTTGAACTAACGAAAGTTAGATAACAACCTGGGGCAGAAGCAAAAATAATTACAGCTCAATCCGACATACAGAGCTCTCTCAGGCATTTTTACGGTGAAGCATAGAAATCTGTTTCGGGACAGCAACTTTCCCAATCATTACTCCACTCTCATTGGAGGTTACTCTTGGTACAAAAAGCAAATAAAAAGGATAAGGAGAGGTTATTACAGAGGTAATAACTTCCAAGACTCAACTAAAACTCTTGGGTTATCTCCCAACAAGTACTTTTCTTTAACGCCTTTAAGTTAGGCATAAGAAGCAAAGAAAGAATCAAGTGTTCTCAAATGAAGAAGCATTAAGACCAATACCAGAAATATTTTCAACAAGGCAAGGTATTTCATCCAAGTTCTAGAGTATCCTCTATCAATGCACTTAGGTTCACTATTCTCATCAAAAGGGTTTGCAGGAACAATCCAATCAAGATTCTTTTCTATGGCATCATGTATTGCTACTAGTTTGAAGGGTATTGGTATCTTAGGTTCCTCCCCATTAGGTTCGGTTTTGTTCATCTTTTCTCGTATACCAACCACATCTACACATGAGCCTAGCATATTGAAACGTTCAAAAACTTTTCTATCTTCTTTGGCAACATCATAGAACTCCTTAAACAAAGTTTCTAGAATAAAATCCCTCTTTTCAGGGTCTTCAATTTCTTTAAGCTTAAGAAACATTACTTGCATTAAGGGGTTGAGGTTAACAAACCTAGCTTCTAACATGTGAATTAAAGAAGCTGCAGCAATCTCATAATTTGGAGCAACTTCTACAAGGGATCTATCCTCAGTATCTTCATGTTTGCTAACATGATTAAAGAGTTCTTCAATATTGTCTTTCCCAATTATAGAACCACTACCAATTGGAAGGTCTTTCAAGGTGAAAGTAGGGATCAACATTGTGAGCTAAGGAAAAGGTGACAACTAAAGGAGACTTAATTTTTTTGGATTTTCAAATAAGAAAGCAAACAAGTAAAACTAATTTGTTTGGATATTTTTTTTGAAGAACAAAACAAGCAAACTAAGCAAAAAGAAACTAAGCAAAACAAAAACAACAAAGTAAAGAGATTGGTTATGAGGGACTCCTCTTGTGAAGATGTCCTTGACTCCCCGGCAACGGCGCCAGAAAATCGCTAATGGTGTGTAGTTGACGTGGGGGTTTCTTCTTCTTCGTCCCCGACAACGGCACCAGAAAATCGTTTGATGGCTCAATACACGGCGCCCAGAAAAGTGCTTGGTGCGTGGTGTTGATGTAGATCTCGTTGGGAACCCCAAGAGGAAGGTATGATGAGCACATCAGCAAGTTTCCCTCAGTTATGAAACCAAGGTTTAATTGAACCAGTAGGAGCAAGGAAACACCTCAAAGGTGTTACTAGCTGATCTTTGGCAGGGCGCACTACCGGTGCTAGTAGCAACGTGGAGACCTGCACAACACAACCACAGAACTTTGTCCCCAACTTGCGATGAGGTTGTTAATCTCACCGTGTCTTGCGGAAAACAAAGGATTAAACGTATCGAATGGAAAGAAGTAAAAGTTTGCAGAAAGTAAACACAAGGCAGAAACAGTTTATAGATTGTATGTAAAGAAAAGGACCGGGATCCATAGTTCACTAGAGGTGGCTCTCCTTAGATAGATAACATGCTGGGTGAACAAATTACAGCGGGGCAATTGACAAACACGGAGAAAGCAATACATGCATATACTAATCATCTTGACTCCTTTGAGACTTGATTGGGCAATACAACATAATACATAAACCGCCATCCAACTACATCTATGACTAATAATCCACCTTCAGGTTATCATCCGAACCCCCTCCAGTATTAAGTTGCAAGCAACAGATTATTGCTTTACAAACTGCGTGTAAGGTAAATAATACGATTGTTCTATGAACAAAGGATTGTTGTTTTCTCCCTAGTAGCAATAGCACATCTAGTACCTTAGAGATTTCTGTCACTTCCCTAGATTACCAGAGGCATGAACCCACTATCGAGCATAAATACTAACTCTTGGAGTTGCTAGCATCTACTTGGCCAAGATAGCTACTAACAACGGAAAGCATGCAAGATCACAAATAACAAAGACATGATAGAATCAATAATCAATCTGAAATAGCATCTCAATATCCATCGGATCCCCGCAAACACAACATGTATGGATTACAAATAGATGATCTTGATCATGAACGGAGCTCACAAGATCTAAACATGAAAGCACAAAGGAGGAGAAACCAGCCATCTAGCTACTACATAGATCCGTAGTCCAAGGATGAACTACTCACGCATCACACCGGAGGCTTGCATGGTGATGAAGAAGGCCTCCAGGGTGAATTCCCCTCTCCGGCAGGGTGCCGGGAAGAGCTTCAGATCCCTCCCGGTCTAGGGATGGAGATGGTGGCGGCTACAGACTCTTTCGTGGATTTTTGATCGGGTACCTAGGGTTTTCGTCCCGAGGGCAACTTATAGGCGGAAGGAGAGGCCGAGGGGGTGCTGGGGTCGGCCAGACCACCCCCTGGTGCGGGCCAGGCCTGGCCACGTGGCCAGGTGGTGTGGACGGCCCCCAGCCCTTCTCCGTCTCGTACTCTGGCACTTGATCCCTTCCGGAAAAATAGGCACTTTGGCTTTTGTCCCGTCCAATTCTGAGAATATTCATTTTCTGAGTTTTCTGGAACCAAAAACAACAGAAAACAGGCAGCTGGCACTGTGGCTCTTGTTAATAGGTTAGTCCAAGAAATTATAATAAAAGTACTCCAAAGTTGGAACCAAACACAAGAAAGTGGATAAAACCAAGCATGGAACATCAAAAATTATAGATGCATTTGCAATGTATCAATGTCGTCGGTGTGAAATGAAAGGGGAGCTTGTAAGTCCATGGAGTTATGTATATGTGTTAGAGAAACGCCTGGGCCGCTGGTCTAATCCATGCTGACGTGGTGGAAACCTGCAGCGTAACCATATGAGCTATCTATGAAGCATTCTTCTTATAAAAAAAGAGTCCTATATTAAGAGAAAAGAGAAAAAGAGAAAAAAAAGATTATGAAAAGAGGAAAGAGATAAAAAAGCACCATATTCCCATGGTAAATAAGAAGATTGTTGAGATACTCGTTGTCTGCTTGCCTTGTCATTTTGATATGGGGATTCTTCCATATCATCGGGCAAGGGGTACCCCGTTGGCAGTTCTCTATGATACACATGTACTTACGATGACAAGAACTTACCGGTGACTAAACTTGAGTAGCATGAATAGCGGCCCTCATATTCAAGGGACATGAGATTCCTAACTTATACTTCGTCAAGCATGTACACCATAGTTTGTTCACTTTAACCTTAATCACCTCAAGATGCTTATTATAGGGGCAATGAGAGATGAAAGCTATTAAGTAACATAATTTTTGGAAGCTCTTTATGAGACTAGAATCCCTACTTCCTTCTATGAAGGCCTTTCTTCCACCATTATATTGAGTCTCCACCTTCTATCTTTATGCACCTACTTTCAGAGCATAGTGGCCATTCTTAGTTCTATGTGCATTATCCCAAGACTAGTTGATTAATGCATAACTTGATATTGCTTGTTTTAAACTATTTGTATCTAGTCACTCTTATGAACTTTGAAGGTGTCCTATGCATTTACATTTGCTACTCTATGAGGGACAAGCTGAATGCCACTATACTATGTTTTCTTTATGTGAAACAAACAAATGTCTTGCAAAGCATTGTTATTCACTAATCTTTTTTTGTGCCTTTTCATGTTGCAACATAGTTTCTTTGTCTTATTGCTAGAACTTTGTCTTTCATGTTATGATTGAAGTACTATGATCCCAGCTTTTAATGTTTTACAAATACTCGAGGACGAGCAGGAGTTTATGATGGTGCATGTCACCCCAAAAATTATTCTTTCTTTTTATCACTTACCTACTCGGGGACGAGCAGGAGTTAAGCTTGGGGATGTTGATACATTGCAAATGTATCTATAATTTTTGATGTTCCATGCTTGGTTTTATCTACTTTCTTATGTTTTGTCCACACTTTGGAGTAATTTTCATATGATTCTTGGACTAACCTATTAACAAGAGCCACAGTGTCAGTTGCCTATTTTCTGCTGTTTTTGGTTCCAGAAAGTCAAAAAATGAATATTCTCGGAATTGGACGGGACAAAAGCCAATATGCCTATTTTTCTCGGAGACTAATGGAGCCAGAATACGAGACGGAGAGGGGCCATAGGGTGGCCACACCACCCCTAGGCGTGGGTCCCCCTTGGCCGCGCCAGGGCATGGTGTGGGCCTCTTGGCCGGCCACCGACCTTGCCTCTTTCTCCTATATATATCCCTCGAGGCAAAACCCTAGATAGTCAATCAGAAATCCACGGAAAGTTCCGCAGTGCCATCGCCACCGAAGGGGAGATTCGGGTGTTGGAAATATGCCCAAGAGGCAATAATAAAAGTAGTTATTATTATATCTTTGTGTTTATGATGAATGTTTACATCCCATGTTATATATGTATTATAAGGAAACACTAATACATGTGTGTTTTGTAAACATAAAAGAGTCCCTAGTAAGCCTCTTGTGGAACTAGCTTGTTGATTAATTGATGATCATGGTTTCCTGATCATGGACATTGGATGTCATTAATAACAAGGTTATATCATTAGGAGAATGATGTGATGGACACACACCCATAGTAAGCGTAGCATAAGATCAAGTCATTTAGTTCGTATTGCTATAAGCTTTCAAATGCATAGTAACCTAATCCTTTGACCATGAGGTTATGTTAATCACCATCACCGGATGGGTACTTTGATGACATCAAACACCGCTTCGTAACTGGGTGGTTATAAAGGTGTCATTGGGTATTCTGAAAGTATGTGTTGAAGCGCATGGACCAAGATTGGGATTTGTCCATCCATATGACGGATAGATATGCTCTGGGCCCTCTCGGTGGAATGTCATCTAGTTAGCTTGCAAGCATGTGACTAGGTCACAAGGGATGACATAACAAGTAAAGAGTACTTATCAGTAACGAGGTAGAACTAGGTATGGAGATACCGACGATCAAACCTCGGATAAGTAGAATATCGCGTGACAAAGGGAATTGGTTTCGTATGTTAATGGTTCTATCGATCACGAAATCATCGTTGAGTATGTGGGAGCCATTATGGATCTCCAGATCCCGCTGATAGTTATTGATCGGAGAGGTGTCTTCATCATGTCTGCATATTCACGAACCGTAGGGTGACACACTTAAGGTTCGAAGTTGTTTTAAGTAGATATGGAATATGCGTTGGAGACCGAATGTTGTTCGGAGTCTCGGATTGGATCCGAGACATCACGAGGAGATCCGGAATTGTCCGGAGAATAAGATTCATATATTGGGGATCATTTTCTAAGTTAGGAAATGTTCTGGAGTGTTTGTATGGAGATTCTAGAAGGTTTCGGAATGTTCTGGAAGGTTCTAGGAGATTTCTTGGAGTTTGCTTGAAAACCAAGAAAGGATCAAGGAGTCCTTGTGGGGAAAGACAAGGAGTCGTGGGGGAGGAGGACTCCTCCCCCTCCCAATCCGCCGACCAAGGAGGGAGGGGAGTCCTACTAGGACTCCCCCTCCAATGGCGCCTCCCTCCTTTAAATAGAGGGGTGGGGGCGCCACCCCCTTGCCCCCTCCACTTCAAGCCCTAGCCGCCGCCTCTCTCCTCCTCCTTCCCTCTGCTCAGGCTTAGGCGAAGCCCTGCAGAATTCTCTACTCCACCACCACCACCACACCGTCGTGCTACTGGGATTCCGTGGAGAAGATCTACTACCTCTGTTGCTCGCTGGAACAGGGAGAGGAAGGTCTTCTTTGACTCCGCACGTGTGACCGACTGCGGAAGCGCTGCCGGAACGCGGCGCCGGAAGGATCGTTCACACGATCTTGAGATCGGCAAGTGATCGACTACATCAACCCCGAGATCTAATCTCGTAACGCTTTCGGATCTACGAGGGTTAGTACAGATCTATCTCGTTGCACATGTCTAATAGATTAGATCTTGGCTTTTATCTAGATTAGATCTAGGTTTTGTTCGTTCTTGCGGTAGTTGTTTTCCATGCTACGAACCCATCAGTGGTATCAGAGCCGTATCTATGCGTAGATCTGTTGCGCGAGTAGAACACAAATGTTTTGTGGGCGTTGGTGCTCGTGCCGTCTTTTGCTTTGTGTACTTTGCATCTTGCGGTATGGTGGGATGAAGCGGCTCGGGCTAACCTTACATGTCATCGCACATGAGACTTGCTCCACGCTTGACGTGTAACTTGCTTTGCACAAGTGGCTTTGCGGGTGTCTGTCTCTCCCACCATAGTATAGATCCAATTTACACTTTGCACTCGATAGCACTTGTATCAACGTTGTGGTTCAGTTTTGTAGGTAAGATCCGTTCTTATTCGAAAGCCCCAAACCACGTAAAACATGCAAAGAAAATTAGAGGCGTCTAACTTGTTTTTGTAGGGGTTTTGTGATGTGATATGGCCATCATGTGATTGTGATTATATTTGATGTATGCAATGATCCTTGTTGTAATATGGCAACCGGCAGGAGCCTAATGGTTGTCTTTAATTCTGTTAAGACCTGCGTGTCTATTCATCTTGTAATAGCTTTATTCCAAGTAGTTGTAATAGTTGCTAGTGATGATGGACAACCATGAAGCGGCGCTACTGACCTTGACGCAATGCTGGTGATGATGGAGATCATGTCCATGCTTTGGAGATGGAGATCAAAGGCATAAGAAGAAAGGGCCATATCATATCACACTAATTATGAATTGCCTGTGATGTTAATCCTTTATGCATCTTGTATTGCTTAGATCGCGACGGTAGCATTATAAGATGATCCCTCTCACTAAATATCAAGTAATAAAAGTGTTCGTCCTTAGTTGGCACCGTTGCTAAGACTCGTCGTCTCGAAGCATCTCGTGATGATCGGATGTGATAGATTCTACGTGTGCATACAACGGGTGCAAGCCAGATTTGCACATGCGGAAACTAAGGTTAATCTTGACGAGCCTAGCATGTACAGACATGGTCTCGAAACACGGAATACTGAAAGGTAGAGCATGAATCATATAAGTGATATGATGAACATGGAGATTGTTCGCCGATGAAACTACATCTTATCTCGTGAAGATCGGACTTGGTGTAGTGGACTTGGTTCGTGTAATCACTAAGACAATGTGAGGGATGTTGTTTCGAGTGGGAGTTCACCTAGTTAATTTAAGAATTAAAATTGAACTCAATTTATCATAAACTTAGTCTAAACTACTTGCAAATTTGTTGTAGATTATGGCGAATCTCTCCATCAATTTCAATGCGTTCCTAGAGAAAGAAAAGCTTAAGAACAATGGAAGCAACTTCACGGACTGGCTCCGTGGTCTGAAGATTGTCCTCAGGGCTGGTCAGATGACCTATGTGCTCGAAGCACCGCTAGGTGACCCACCTGCAGATGATGCCACCGATGACGTAAAGAATGTTTACGCCACTCGGAAAAATCATTACTCCACAGTTCAGTGTGCCATCCTGTACGGTTTAGAAATGGAGATCCAGAAACGTTTTGAGCACCACGACCCATTCGAGATCATTAAGGAGCTCAAGCTCATTTTTAAGACTCACGCGGCCGTGGAGAGCTATGAGGCCTCCGAAAAAGTTCTTTACCTGCAAGATGAAAGAGGGAAGCTCCGTTAGCGAGCACATGCTCACCATGTCTGGGCACGCAAACAAGCTCCAAGAGTTGGGGATAACGATTCCTAATGAGTTAGGGATTCACTGTGTCCTCCAATCACTGCCACCGAGTTATAAGAACTTTGTGATGAACTACAATATGCACTGCATGAACAAGACGTTGTCTGAACTATCGTCCATGCTGAAAACTACTGAAGTGGAGATCAAGAAGGAGCACCAAGTGTTGATGGTCAATAAGACCACCAATTTCAAGAAACAGGGCAAGCCTAAGAAAAAGGGCAACTTCAAGAAGGACGGCAAGAAAGCTGTCGCACCTGCTAAGAAGCCCAAGGCTGGTCCTAAGCCTAAAACTAAATGCTTCTACTGCAAGGGTGCTGGTCACTGGAAGCGTAACTGCCCCAAGTACCTGGCGGATCTGAAGAACGGCAACATCAAGAAGAAAGGTATATTCGATATACATGTTATTGATGTGTATCTTACTAATAGTCGTAGTAGTGCCTGGGTATTTGATACTGGTTCGGTTGCTCATATTTGTAACTCGAAACAGGAGCTGCGGAATAAACGAAGACTAGCGAGAGACGAGGTGACGATGCGCGTTGGAAATGGCTCCAAGGTTGATGTGATCGCCGTCGGCACGCTCCCTCTACATCTACCTTCGGGATTAGTTTTAAATTTAAATAATTGTTATTTAGTGCATGCGTTAAGCATGAACATTATATCTGGATCTTGTTTATTGCGAGACGGTTACTCTTTTAAGTCTGAGAATAAAGGTTGTTCGATTTATATGAGTAATATCTTTTATGGTAATGCACCTGAGATGAATGGTTTATTCTTATTGAATCTCGATAGTAGTGATACACATGTTCACAACATAGATGCTAAACGAATAAAATTGAATGATAATTCTACATACATGTGGCACTGTCGTCTTGGTCACATTGGAGTGAAGCGTATGAAGAAACTCCATTCTGATGGACTTCTTGAATCACTTGATTTTGAATCACTTGAAAGATGCGAAGCATGTCTAATGGGAAAAATGACTAAGACTCCATTCTCTGGAATAATGGAGCGAGCTACAGACTTATTGGAAATAATACATACCGATGTGTGTGGTCCAATGAGTGTAGCATCGCGTGGTGGATATCGTTATGTTCTCACTTTCACAGATGACTTAAGTAGATATGGGTATATCTAATTTATGAAACATAAGTCCAAAACTTTCGAGAAGTTTAAGGAATTTCAAAGTGAAGTGGAAAATCATCGTAACAAGAAGATTAAGTTTCTGCGTTCTGACCGCGGAGGTGAATATCTAAGTTATGAGTTTGGCATGCATTTAAAGAAATGTGGAATACTTTTGCAGTTGACACCGCCGGGAACACCACAGCGTAATGGTGTGTCCGAACGTCGTAATCGAACTCTCTTATATATGGTTCGGTCTATGATGTCTCTTACAGATTTACCACTATCGTTTTGGGGCTATGCATTAGAGACAGCCGCATTCACTTTAAATAGGGCACCATCTAAATCCGTTGAAACGACACCGTACGAATTGTGGTTTGGTAAGAAACCTAAGTTGTCGTTCCTTAAAGTTTGGGGTTGCGAAGCGTATGTAAAGAAGTTACAGCCTGATAAGCTTGAACCCAAAGCGGAGAAATACGTCTTCATAGGATACCCTAAAGAAACAATTGGGTATACCTTCTATCATAGATCCGAAGGCAAAGTTTTCGTTGCCAAGAATGGATCCTTTCTTGAGAAGGAGTTTCTCTCGAAGGAAGTGACTGGAAGGAAAGTAGAACTCGACGAGGTTATTGAACCTTCTCTCAGAGTTGAGAGTAGCGCAGCACCGGAAGATGTTTTTGTGCCGCCTGCACCAATTGGAGAGGAAGCTAATGATGGTGATCATGAAACTTCGAACGAAGTTACTGCTGAACCTCGCAGGTCAACGAGGGTTTGTACCACTCCTGATTGGTATGACTCTGCCTTGAACATCATGTTGGTGGACAACACTGATGACCCTGCGACGTATGAAGAAGCTATGGTGAGCCCAGATTCCGACAAATGGCTAGAAGCCATGAAATCCGAGATGGGATCCATGTACGAAAACCAAGTGTGGACTTTGGTGGACTTACCGGATGGCCGTAAGGCTGTCGAGAACAAATGGATTTTCAAAAGAAAAACAGATGTTGATGGTAATGTTACCGTCTATAAATCTCGACTTGTCGCGAAAGGGTTCCGACAAATTCAAGGAGTTGACTACGATGAGACTTTCTCACCAGTGGCGAAGCTAAAGTCTGTGAGGATTTTGTTAGCAATCGCTGCATATTTCGATTATGAAATTTGGCAGATGGATGTCAAAACGGCGTTCCTTAATGGTGACATTGAGGAAGAGTTGTATATGGTACAACCCAAGGGTTTTGTCGATCCTAGTGATGCTGACAAGGTATGCAAACTTCAGCTCTCCATTTATGGACTGAAGCAAGCATCCCGGAGTTGGAATCAACATTTTGATAAAGTAATCAAAAACTTTGGATTTATACAAACTTATGGATAAGCTTGTATTTACAAGAAAGTGAGTGGGAGCTCTGTAGCATTCCTAGTACTATATGTAGATGACATATTGTTGATTGGGAATGATATAGAACTTCTTAATAGCGTCAAAACCTATTTGAATAATAGTTTTTCAATGAAGGATCTTGGCGAAGCGGCATATATTCTAGGCATCAAGATTTATAGAGATAGATCAAGACGCCTAATAACGCTTTCACAAAGTACATACTTAGACAAAGTTCTAAAGAAGTTTAGAATGGAAGAGAGCAAGAAGGGGTTCGTGCCCATGTTGTCAGGTAAGACCTTGAGTAAGACTCAAAGTCCGTCTACGGCAGAAGATAGAGAAAAGATGAATAATATTCCCTATGCCTCGGCCATAGGTTCTATCATGTATGCCATGTTGTGTACAAGACCGGATATAGCACATGCTGTTAGTTTGACTAGCAGATATCAAAGTGATCCTGGAATGGAGCACTGGACAGCGGTCAAGAATATCCTAAAGTACCTGAATAGGACTAAGGATATGGTTCTTTCTTATGGAGGTGATGAACAACTTGTTCTAAACGGTTACACTGATGCTAGTTGGAACACCGATCCAGATGACTCGAAGTCACAGTCTGGATACGTATTTATTTTGAATGGTGCTGCAGTGAGCTGGAGGAGTGCCAAGCAAAGCGTTGTGGTGAAATCTTCAACTGAATCGGAATACATAGCTGCTTCGGAGGCTGCACAAGAAGCCATATGGATGAAGGAGTTCATTACTGAACTTGGCGTGGTTCCCAGTGCGTTGGACCCGATGGCCATCTACTGTGACAACACAGGTTCCATAGCTAATGCACAGGAGCCAAGGTCACATAGCAAGCTGAAGCACATCAAGCTACGTTTTCATGCTATTCGCGAGTATGTCCGAGATGGTGACATAAAGATTTGCAAAGTACACACTGATCTGAATGTGGCAGATGCGTTGACTAAACCTCTCCCTAGAGTAAAGCATGACCAACACCAGAACGCCATGGGTGTTAGGTATATTACCATGTAATCTAGATTATTGACTCTAGTGCAAGTGGGAGACTGTTGGAGATATGCCTAAGAGGCAATAATAAAAGTGGTTATTATTATATCTTTGTGTTTATGATGAATGTTTACATCCCATGCTATAATTGTATTATAAGGAAACACTAATACATGTGTGTTTTGTAAACATAAAAGAGTCCCTAGTAAGCCTCTTGTGGAACTAGCTTGTTGATTAATTGATGATCATGGTTTCCTGATCATGGACATTGGATGTCATTAATAACAAGGTTATATCATTAGGAGAATGATGTGATGGACACACACCCATAGTAAGCGTAGCATAAGATCAAGTCATTTAGTTCGTATTGCTATAAGCTTTCAAATGCATAGTAACCTAATCCTTTGACCATGAGGTTATGTTAATCACCATCACCGAATGGGTACTTTGATGACATCAAACAGCGCTTCGTAACTGGGTGGTTATAAAGGTGTCATTGGGTATTCTGAAAGTATGTGTTGAAGCGCATGGACCAAGATTGGGATTTGTCCATCCATATGACGGATAGATATGTTCTGGGCCCTCTCGGTGGAATGTCATCTAGTTAGCTTGCAAGCATGTGACTAGGTCACAAGGGATGACATAACAAGTAAAGAGTACTTATCAGTAACGAGGTAGAACTAGGTATGGAGATACCGACGATCAAACCTCGGATAAGTAGAATATCGCGTGACAAAGGGAATTGGTTTCGTATGTTAATGGTTCTATCGATCACGAAGTCATCGTTGAGTATGTGGGAGCCATTATGGATCTCCAGATCCCGCTGATGGTTATTGATCGGAGAGGTGTCTTCATCATGTCTGCATATTCACGAACCGTAGGGTGACACACTTAAGGTTCGAAGTTGTTTTAAGTAGATATGGAATATGCGTTGGAGACCGAATGTTGTTCGGAGTCTCGGATTGGATCCGGGACATCACGAGGAGATCCGGAATTGTCCGGAGAATAAGATTCATATATTGGGGATCATTTTCTAAGTTAGGAAATGTTCCGGAGTGTTTGTATGGAGATTCTAGAAGGTTTCGGAATGTTCTGGAAGGTTCTAGGATATTTCTTGGAGTTTGCTTGAAAACCAAGAAAGGATCAAGGAGTCCTTGTGGGGCAAGACAAGGAGTCGTGGGGGAGGAGGACTCCTCCCCCCCTCCCAATCCGCCGGCCAAGGAGGGAGGGGAGTCCTACTAGGACTCCCCCTCCCATGGCGCCTCCCTCCTTTAAATAGAGGGGTGGGGGCGCCACCCCCTTGCCCCTCCACTTCAAGCCCTAGCCGCCGCCTCTCTCCTCCTCCTTCCCTCTGCTCAGGCTTAGGCGAAGCCCTGCGGAATTCTCTACTCCACCACCACCACCACACCGTCGTGCTGCTGGGATTCCGTGGAGAAGATCTACTACCTCCGCTTCTCGCTGGAACGGGGAGAGGAAGGTCTGCTTCGACTCTGCACGTGTGACCGACTGCGGAAGCGCTGCCGGAACGCGGCGCCGGAAGGATAGTCCACACGATCTTGAGATCGGCAGGTGATCGACTACATCAACCCCGAGATCTAATCTCGTAACGCTTTCGGATCTATGAGGGTTAGTACAGATCTATCTCGTTGCACATGTCTAATAGATTAGACCTTGGCTTTTATCTAGATTAGATCTGGGTTTTGTTCATTCTTGCGGTAGAAATTTTTTGTTTTCCATGCTACGAACCCATCATCGAGGGACAGAAAGTCTCTGTTCCGGCACCCTGCCGGGACGAGGAAGTGCCCCCGGAGCCATCTCCATCGATGTCCACCGCCATCTCCATCTTCATTGCTGATTCCCATGATGAGGAGGGAGTAGTTCTCTCTCGAGGCTAAGGGTTCTACCGGTAGCTATGCGTTCATCTCTCTCTCTCTATGCATGATCTTATTGAGATCATGAGCTTGTAATCTATAGATCTACCTTGCTACTCAAGTGCTTTAATAGATCTCTGCTCTCCCCATGTGTGTGAAAGTGACAGCGTGCACACCATGGTGGCACTTAGGCTAGAGATTACAAATACTTGTTATGAGTTATATTTGGAGTTGGATGTCTTTATGAAATTATGGTGTTTGTTTGAACCATCTAGTGCTCAAGGTGACAGTGTGGGGTTTTCTAGATGGGAAAGATGAACTTTGAGGTGTGCTGTTATAGCCCTACCATCGATTAGAGTGTCCAACCGGAGAGTAGTTAAGAGTAGTATCATAAAGAGAAGATATTTATATGAGAGTGTTCGCTAGTGAAAGTATGATCCCTAGGCCTTGTTTCTAAGCATTGATACACCGTTTGCTATTAGATCTATTACATGTTTGCTTGCTTATATCTTTATTTCAGTTTTACTTTAGTCTTTTCCACGCCATCAAGCTATTTTCTATCACCGTTACCACTTATAATTATCCATACCACTTGTATTTTACTATCTCTTCGCTGAACTAGTGCACCTATACACCTGACAAGTGTATTGGGTGTGTTGGGGACACAAGAGACTTATTATATCTTGATTGCAGGATTGCTTGAGAGGGAATACCTTTGACTACTTCCTCCCTAAGTTCGATAAACCTTGGGTAATCCACTTAAGGGAAAACTTGCTGCTGTTCTACAAACCTCTGCACTTGGAGGCCCAACAACTGTCTACAAGAATAGAAGTGCGTAGACATCAAAGATCCTGTCTCTGTCAGAAACAATGACACATGGCAGTCCATGAAGCTTGAAGATGTGCTCGGTGTAGGCTTTTGCCACTGCTTTTGCATTAATGGGATGTTTGAGGGCAATGAAGTGACTATATTTTGTGAATCTATCTACCACTACTAGGATGATGTCTTTATTTTTAGAAATGGGTAGTCAGTCCATGCTTATATGTGTCCAAGCAAAAGCAGGGACTGGGAGTGGCTATAGAAGGCCAGGATACTTACAATGTTCTGGTTTATTCAACTGGCAGACATGGCACTTTTCTATGAAGTCAAGTGTTTGTTGTTTCATCCCAGGCCAATAGAAAAGGAGTTTTAGTCATTGGTAAGTAGCTCTCTCTCCAAAATGGCCACCCAATTCAGAGCCGTGAAAGGATTGAATGAGTTTCCTTCCGAGATTCATGTTGTTGCCCACCACCAATTTGTGTTTATATCTCAGAATTCCTTTTTTGAAAGTATAGTAGGAGAGAATGCTAGTTGTGTCATGAGATTCTTTACATTTCTCATCAGTAGAATAGGACCGGGTGACCTCAGTCACCCATGCTGGTACTGCTGAACTTGTAAACAGAGAACATATTGAATGTTTTACTCTTGATAATGCATCTGCTACCTTATTCTCCTTGCCCTTATTGTATTCTACTGTGTAATTGTATCCCAGTAACTTGACAAGAAATTTATGTTGAATGCCTTCTGTCAGTTTCTGGTCCTGAATATATTTTAAACTCTGTTAATCTGTCTTCATAACAATGGAGGAGGCAGAGAAGTAATGCTTCCATTTCTTGAGTGCTTGGATTATGGCCATCGCTTCTTTGTCATATGTGAAAATTCCAGCAGCCTTGGGGCCCAGAGCCTTACTCATGAAGGATATGGGTTTCCCCGTTTCCATTGGTACAACTCAAATTCCATAGTCACAAGCATCCGCTTCTAGAGTGAATGGTTGAGAGAAATCAGGTAAAGCCAACACTGGTGATTGGGTCATTGCCTTCTTGAGGGTGTTGAAGGCATGCATTTGTTCATCATTCCAAAGAAAACTGTCATTTTCAGTGCCAGGAATAGAGTCTGCATATGGTCCCATAATGTTTGATGAATCTCCTATAGTAGCCTGTAAGGCCTAGGAAGCTTCTCACTTGTGTCACATTTTCAGGTGTAGGGCACTTAGATATAGCAAGTACTTTCTTAGGGTCAGTTGCCACTCCTTTACCTGAAATTATGTGGCCTATGTATTCCACTTGAGGCTGAGCAAACCTGCATTTTTGTAATTTAGCTGCCAGCTTGTTGGCTTTG
This sequence comes from Avena sativa, assembly GCA_916181665.1. NCBI lineage: Eukaryota > Viridiplantae > Streptophyta > Magnoliopsida > Poales > Poaceae > Avena > Avena sativa. Next base: position 70,931,091 of record OV702292.1, read on the forward strand.
AGTGTGTCAAACACTAATTGCAGATGTTTCAGATGCTCCTGCATATTCTTACTATAAATGAGGATATCATCAAAGAAAACCAGAGTGAATTTCCTCAAGAATGGTGCAAGTATATCATTCATCGGTTGTTGGAATGTGGCTAGTGCATTTGTCGGGCCAAAGGGCATCACCACATATTCATAGTGTCCCATATGTATTATGAATGCAGTTTTGTTAATGTCATCCTCTTTCATCTTCATTTGGTGATAGCCACTTCTCAGATCAATATTTAAAAAGATGGTTGCACTCTGTAGTTCATCTAACAAATCCTCAATTATGGTTATTGGGTATTTGTTTTTAACAGTCTGCTCATTTAGCTTCCTGAAATGTACACACTTTCTCCATGTATGGTTCTTCTTTTTCACTAATAGTATAGGGGAGGAATAAGGACTCGTGCCTACATTTGGTTGTATTTGTTCAGCTCACTGATATCCTTCTTGTCCTGCAATTTCCACTTTGCAGAATTTCAATTTGCAAGATTTTGTAATCAAAGATCTGTTTCTGAGGTGGATGAAATTTGGGGCCTCCGTCACCTCTCCAAGAAAAACAGCAAGGAATTCCAATCACTTGTGCACAGGTGTCTCCCTTATTCTCTCATTTCCAGATTTTTTTGGTTGGGGCTTGGTTTTTCTCCCATCAGTTCCGAGACATCAGAGTAGAGCTGTCACACGAACTGTCAGACTGAGCTCGTCGGAAACGAGCAGACCTTTCAACTCTTGCCGTGTCACCGGCACGATGTTGGCGTTTTACCTGGAAAAAACATGCCGAAAACGCTGCAAAACTCCCGGATTTTCCCCGGCGCGCCCAGGCGGGCCGCCACCACCACCACCCAACCCCACCGCGCGCGACCAGCTCCACAGAAAATAATGGATCTCCGTCGTTTTTCTTCGCTCGATTCCCCGCTCTCTGGACAGTCCCAGATTCAGCGCCCAGTACCCACGAGTTGCACGCTCTCCCCTTCCCCGGCGAGGAGGCGAAGTGGAGAAAGTTCCCCAAACACTTCAACTAGAACTAGTACCTGCTCGCTGACAGCAGCTACAGCTGCAGTGGTAGCGTGGCATGGCTTCTTCCATCCCGTCCGCGTCGTGCGCGCTGACCCTGCATCCCAGGGTTGCCACGGCGGTAGCGGCTGCGGCAGGTCCCTCCTGCTGCCGCTTGCTACTCGCCGTCGCGCAGCGCCGCTCGGCCGCGTCGACGCGCCGGGTGGGAATTCTCGCACCGCTCCGGTGCTCGGCGCTCGAAGATCCCGGTGCCGGTGGGGAGGAAGGAAGGAAGGAGAAGGGGAGCGTGAAGAAGCAGGCGCGCGGGAGGCCGGTGTGGAGGCGGATCATGTTCGCGTCCAAGAAGACGCGCAGCATCATGATCCTCAACGCCCTCACTGTCATCTATGGTATACATACCTTTCTCGATCTCTCTCCACTCTCCAATTCATTCGTCTAGGCTCAGGGGGTTCAAGAATGGTGGCCAAAATATGAATGAGCATTAGCAACAATGGCCCGTCATCTAGTGTACTATACACGGCAGAGATTGTTCCATCATTTCGAGAATACTAAATAAATTCTGAGGGGCCATGGTTCGAGAAAATGTTCCATTATTTAGTAGTGCAAACTTGCAGGACAACTCTTTAGTTATCAAGATGTGTTTGACAAGTTCTTTTGTGCCTATTTTTTGCAGCAAGTGATATTCCAGTTCTGAAAGAGGTTGAAGCCTTAACAGAACCTGCGGTTTTCAACATGGTGCGCTTCGTTGTTGCAGCCATCCCCTTCCTGCCATTTGTGATACGTGCATTTGGAGATCGCCGTACACGAAATGGGGGATTAGAGCTAGGATTTTGGATTAGTTTAGCGTACCTTGCTCAAGCAATTGGGTTGATCACATCTGATGCTGGACGAGCATCCTTCATTACAGCCTTCACGGTATGTCTTCTTGCACATTTTTTTTCTGTAATTATGGAATTGATTGAATTGGCAATTGCTGTGGTAATATCTGAATAATTATGTGAACAGGTGATAGTTGTACCTTTAATTGATGGCATTTTTGGAGCCTCTATCCCCAAGCTGACTTGGTTCGGGGCTATAGTATCAATTATAGGAGTGGGCCTGCTAGAATGTGGTGGCTCCCCTCCTTGTGTAAGTTAGCATTACTCTTGCTCTTTTCCTACTACAGCTTGTTAGTTTATTCACTTGTTTCCGTAATATAATTCAGAATCTACAATGCTTCAAAGTCCTGTTGTTATGTAACCAGCAACAGAGATGCTCTGAATGAATATTCTTACAATCACAATGACCAACTGCTTCAAAACATTTCATTGTTTTGTTTATATAAAATCGAGTTCATCTTTGGCTACAATATAAATGCCGTGTCTTGACAAGAAACTGAATTTTGATTGTGCCATCTTGTTGTTTCACAGGTTGGTGACGTGCTGAGCTTCTTCAGCGCAGTGTTTTTTGGGATCCATATGCTTAGAACGGAGCAAATATCGAGAAGCATAAACAAGAAGAAGTTCATGGCTCTTCTTAGCTTTGAGGTTCATTACTGTACCTGCAGTATCCCATATCCATTATACTGCTCTTATCATCTTAGATTCTTAGCCACTATGGGAACCATCTCACTGACCCTCTATCATTCAGGTCCTTGTTGTGGCTTTCACCTCGATACTCTGGTTTTTGTTCAAAGATGGCTTTGTCGATGTCCACGATTCCAGCTTTGAGTCATGGACTTTTGGTATGCTGTGGGATTCAGCGGCTTCTTTTCCTTGGATACCAGCACTGTACACTGGAGTCTTTTCTACAGGTTTATGCATGTGGGCAGAGGTTAGCCTACTTCTTAGAGCCTTTTAATAGTATTACGAGTAATCCTATTGAAGACATGCTTACGATCATCTTATATGTATGCCTCTGCACAGATGGTAGCGATGGCTCATGTTTCAGCAACCGAAACTGCGATTGTTTATGGGCTAGAACCAGTATGGGGAGCTGCTTTCGCTTGGTTCCTCTTAGGTGAAAGATGGGACAATGCTGCATGGATTGGAGCTGCACTTGTACTATGTAAGCTTATGAATTATGATACTGTACTTCTTTCCGCTCTGTTGTTTGTTTTTACATTTGCATTTTGATACTGAGATAGGTACCTTGATCTAAGCATTTCTATTAACCGGTCATAGTGAAATCTTCAAGCTAATTGTGTGTATGTTGCTGTTCATCAGGTGGAAGCCTAACTGTGCAGCTATTCGGGTCAGCTCCTGAGAAATCCAAGAAAGTAGAACCGCGCAGCAGGACTGCATTGGAAACCCCACTGAAACAGCAGGACCGCTTATCCCTATCTGCTATCCCTATCGATTCCAGGAAGAACATAGGCAGACAATTAGAAAGGTAACTTGTGTCTCTTGACTGTCAACTGTTTAACCATTTATCCATTTCCAGCTGCTCTTTCGTGCTGGGATAACCATTTACGTTCTTTGTTTTCTGTAAAATAGGAAGGATAAAACATTATAGCCCAATGTCAAGGCAGTAACGCATCCTTCGAAGACAGGGTCAGGATCACAACTGTATATAAAACCAAACCAAACCAAGGGGCATTATATTCTTCTGGCAACTGCTTGGTTCATCAAATGTATGCAACCGTCGTTTGCTCCACAGCGGAAGCTTGCTATATGCCTATATCCCATGATCTTGGAGGTGAGTTGCCTTTCAAGTGATCAACTGGACTAACTAGCTAGTAACTAGAGATAAGATAACGCCCAGTAAATATTAGAAAATGTGGCATATGGCTGGAAACTCCAAATCTGAAGTTTACCATGTAAAGTGCTCATTGACCAACTGTAAATGGGATGCTCGCTGCACCATTGGGTAGATTCCTTGTAAATATATTAAACATAGCTAGATAAAAAAAGGAAACTTGACTCTTTGGGGAAGAAACCCAAGGCATTGTTTTTTTCCGTCGAGGAAATGTAAATATAGCTAGATAATGATGTAAATGTATTAAACATAGCTTCCATTGTTGTCAACCTTATAAGTCTGTTGACTGACTGCTACTACACGTGCTTGTGTAAACCATGCATATGGGATTTTTTTTTAAGGAAACAACTATATATATTAAGCATGCAAGCCGTCTTATTAAAAACCTTCCAGTCTCTTTAGGTACCCTGGTAAGGAAAAGAGTATGTCTTGCAGCTAATCAAACAAACGTTACAACGTTGTTACATCATCAGCTAGAATTGATCTAAGGAAATCAGGAGGCTCCTCCTGCCAAACATTCGACATGGCTCCATCTACATGCCTAGCTAATGAATCTGCCGCTACATTGGCTTCCCTAGGACAATGACTAAAGCATGTGATTGTAAAATTGTGGCTGAGAAAATTGCACTCCTCATAGATAGCAGCTGCAGGACCAAGTGAATTTCCTCCGTTCTGCATGACATTGATGACCTCCATACAGTCCGAGTTAATCTCCAACCTGTTGCACCCCACTTGACCCACCAAGATAAGTCCATCTTTCAGTGCCATAGCCTCCGTCGTAGCAGCATCAGAGACAAAAGGGATGTTTCTATTGCTAGCAGCAACAGAGTAGCCTTTATCATCTCTAATAATAACACCAGAGCTTCTGGTACCAGAGTCTAGGTCAAAGCTAGCATCAAGGTTTAACTTGACAAAATCCTCTCGGGGTTTTAGCCCCCCATGTCTGGCTATCCCCTTCTTCCTCTTCCTTGCTCTGGTGTAGTTCAGAACCAACGCCAAGATGGCCTGAGCAGTTCTTGTTGGTGATTGGATCGCTTCCCCATGTGTCGTCTGTCGACGTTCCCACAAGATATACCAGATGGCCGTCACAAGCAAGTCATTCTGATCAACTTCATTTAGCAAAGGGGCTTTCGCCACTTTATCACGCAACAAGACTTCTATAACTGACGACCCCTGTTCATCCATCTCACACACATGCAATATCAGGTTTTCCATACCGGGAAAGTTCCATATCTCACGTACCCTAGGGCATAAGAAAAAAGTGTGCGAATACTCTCACAGTCGGACTTGCAGAGCTAGCATTGAGAGCTGTTTTTCATGTGTCAGTTAGCCAATACCCCATTAAATGGCATCGCACCCAATAAGGACCTCCAACATGTGTCGGACTTGCAGAGCTGGCATTGAGAGCTGTTTTGCATATGGAATCTTAGCTTTGGAGAGTCGAATGACCACCTGGTGTTATGCTTTCTTTTGTAATTATATAGCGCTGAATTGATCAGACCCTACGTTTACATGACTTTGAAATGGAAAGCACATCATTTTTGTACTAACAAAAATCAAGACTTCATTGTACATCACATAATATTAAGATGTTATTACATCCAATCTACTACTCATATAATGGAATGGAGGGAATACTACTTTTACCTAAGATGCATATATGTAGCATTGACCTTTTTATGAAGATCCGTATATTTGTTCCGTCCCTTCGGAGACATCCTTATGGTCGGAAGTATACAAAGTTCTTTTTTTTCGGAGAAAATGATAGTACACATAAAGCAAAACGCAACTGTTCCAGGATTATCCAACTGTTACAGACACTTTCTTTTACAGTCACAGACATGTGAGATTTCTCCTCTATTTGCTGGACTTGGGCCACTCTATAGGAACGGGCGTATGGGGCCGTGCTGTACTTGAATCAAAGACCGGGTTGGATGTGTCCTGGCCTTACTTCCATGCTATTGTGGGCTGCTCGTGGGTTGACAAATACACGTATGGTCCAATTTGGCCCAGGTATTTTTTCAACCTCTAAAAGAAGGACATGTCGAAGCTTTGTGTGAAACAGCAACAACGTTCACACTGCTTAGCTTGACTCTATGCAATTGTCAAAAAAAAATATAAAGTTGTTCGTAAACCAAATCAGCAGTTCCCTTTTTTTTAAAAAAAAAAACAAGACATCATCAGGCCAAAGTTACCATGTGCAGCCGCGAATGAATTAGTAGCATTCGCTTTGCTCCTTTCACAGCTACTGCTTAGATTATTACAGGCAGCTGGATTGATTCTTTGCCGATGGAGTAAAGGTGCGCAGCAACTTGGGAAGACCAAACAGATACATTGTGTAATATAATCCCGAGAACATGCCGCCTGCGCTAAACAAGATCAGCTGAGCAGCACATTTGGAAAACCACCGGTGGTCCGGCTCCGACCCCTCCCTCACTGGAGCAGGTTGTCGTTTGGAGTGGAGAGGGCAGGAAATTTGGCTGCCAGAGCTCCTCTCTCCAGCTTCAAGGGGCGCATGTGACAGCCTCCCGCCTCATGATTAACAGACACGGTGGGGGCTCCTCCACTCTGTGCGCCGCTGTGGCACACACAGCTCCGACGGACGGACGGACGACAAAATCTCGCTCCGGCGTTCGTTTACCCCTTGCAGCTCCGGCGGGCCTCTCGTTTCACCAGATCCAGATCCGCATCGATGCCTCGACACTGTTTCAGAGAGTGTTCAGAAGATGGAAGAGAAAAATCACGCACGCAGCAGAGCCATGTTATATGTTGCGCACATTTTAGGCCGTCAGGTCAGGTAGGAACAGAGGTGACGGTTCCTTCCGTATTGAAAACCAAAGAGGATTTACCACATGTAAGTTGAGCCCCCGGGCACCATCCGTGCCACAGATTTATTGGAGATTCGTGCAAATCAGAGTTTGTACCATATTTGCATTCTAGTCCTCTTTATATTGTGAATTTTGAGCCACGTACAGAGCAGTGTATAAAAATCCCATCTCGGACCCATCTAACCCTAACCCACCCCGTCGCCCAGCACCCCCCCAGCGCCGTCACGCCCTGCATCTCCTCCCCAGCACCCTCGCAGCGCCGCCATGCCCCGACTCCCCTCCCCAGCATCCCCCGTGCGCCGCCATGCCCCGACTCCCCTCCCTAGCGCCGCCACAAGCTTCGGCCTCCACGAGCACCTACCACCACACGCGGCAGCCTGGTAGGGGTGCGAGCTCGCGTGCCGACGCTGCGCCTCCTCTTGCTGCCTGGCAGGCTCGACGCTCCTCTCCCTGCGGTGCCGGCGCGCCATGTCGACGACGACCACGAGCGGCCGCCCTCTGCCCTGACGCGCCTCCTCCTGCGGCGCCGACGCGCCCCGTCGACGGCGACCACGGGCGGCCGCCTCGCATCCCCGACGAACTTCCTCCCGCGACACCCCTTTTTTCTTAGCCTTCGTTTTCTTTTTTGGAATTTTCTTGGTTTATTTTCTGTTTTATTTTGGGATTTTCTAAGGTTCATTCCAGATCAGTAATTGCTACGGATCATGTAATTGCTATGGATTTCCTAGGGTTCGTTTCCAGATTAGTAACAACATTGAATCAAGTGATCTATTTTGTTTACTAATCTTTTTGAAGAACTAGATCTATTTGGTACTAATCTCTTTTAAGAACTTGTATGAATCCATGGTTCATGTTTTTTCCCTGGAAATGCAGCAGATCTTGTTTGAATCATCAAATTTTCTATGGAACTTGTAAGGATTTGATGTCAAAATTTAATAAAACATATAGGATTTGATGGTCTTCCAAAAAAATGCATTATGTGTATTTCCTTGCAGAAACGTGAATGAAACTTATGAATCTTGAATGGAAACTTTCGATGTGGGATGAAAAATATGAAACTTGTATTCTGTGAAAAAATTATATGAATATCTCTTGGCAGAAAAAAGTTTGAAACGTCCATAGATATTGTAAAAAATATGTATTATTTGTGTTTCTTGGAGAAACAAGTTAGAAATGTGTAAATCTTATGAATCTTGTCTGAATTACATGTAAAACGTATGAATCTTGTACGAAACTTCTGACTCTAGGATGAAACATGAATTGACATATATGAATATTTCTGAAATTTTTTGAGGACAAATGTGGTGAAAAATAAAAAGAAAGATGTTAAATAAAATAAAGATGTATCTGTGAATCATATTTGTCCCTTGAAGACAGCGACGAACACGTATAAAACATGAAAAAACTGAGGACTAATAAGCAAAACAACAATGAACTTGAGAAGTGAGGTAGGAGGGGTGTTCTGTAAAATTCCAGCACGAATCTCTAACAAATGAAGGGCAAAGATGATGCCGGGATCCAACCTAAGGGGGGGAATTGCATTTTTGATTGAAAACTCCGTAGCCATCCATCCATCCGTCCGTCCCCGTCCGCCCCTCCCCGTGGTTAAACTAAATCACACGAGCAAAGCCTCTCCTGATAGGCAGGCAGGCGGGCTCTGTATGGTGTGGGACGGCGACGCGCGGCTGTTCTTTCCGAACGGTCGTTAGGCGAGGCCCCCCCGCTTCGGCCCCACGCACGGGCCACGGCGCAGCGCAGCGCATGTGTTCTCTTCTCTCCGCGCGCGGCCCGTCCGCGTCGCCGTGTAGCTGTCACCGATTCCGTTCCGCGCGATGCCTCTCTCGGGCCTCTCGGTCCCTCTCTCGCTCGCCAGAATTCCGTTTCGAGATTTTTCTTCGCCTTCCCTGGCTGGCTGGGGAATGCCCTTTTTCGATCGCTCCCTGACCGGCCGGGGAGCTGGAACCAGAACCGGAGGGGGTTTCTCTTTCGTGGCTTCGATCTTTGCGGCGACGGGTGCCCGACCCGAGAACGACGCGACGCGCTCGCGCGACGAGAAGGGAAATTCGTTCCACGGAGTAGAGACGCGTAGGCGCGCGGTTAACCGCTGACGCGGCGGCTTCGGCGGTTATCGCGTGGACCAGCTCGCTCCGCCGATCGCCCTATGCAGCGAGCGACGTACGCCTCTCTTTTTTTTCTTTCTTCCCGCGGTTTTGCTTTCTTCATGCGCTTGCACACACCTATGCTCAAATGGGGAAAAACACGCTAGCTGTCCGACTCGACAGTATCGAAACCTCTAGAGTTCATCATCGTCTCTAAAAGAAAGCATTTAAGAGTTCCGAGGCATTTCATCTTGCAGGTTTTGCAGGATATGTGCTATGTCCACAATACACAGGAGGCGCACCACCAGATATGCGTCTCGAGTATATGCGTCTCGAATAAGGTGAACCATCCAAATTTTACTCGCACCGTGGATCGTCTTTTCTATCTTGCAAAAAAATAAAAAATAATAAAAAACACTTCAAGTTTTAAAATCCTTTGATATGTAGGTTGGTAATGTGGTCTAGTATGTAGAAAAATTAACAAACATCAATTTCGACTTTTTTCTATAAAAAATAGTTATGGTAAAACGGCCATAACTTTTGCATACGATATGACGAGCCCCCTCATTCACCCACCTCCGGCCTAGCCTAGCTCCGACGATCCCCACCTCCGGCCAGATCTAGCCAGCTTTTTTTTTTAAATTTGAAATTGCTATTTGAGACGCATATGTAAACTTATTGGAGACGCATATGTTAGACATAGACAAGGCGCATCTCGCAGACATACTAGAGTGGCATTATACATGCGCCTTGTATAAGCATATGCAAAATACGACTCGAGTAAGAAATACTAGCAGCGCGGAGCTCGAGGTGCATCACATATGCGTCTCTAATGGCTTTTCATATGTGACTCGAGTAGCCTTTTCCATAGTAGTGGGTGACCAAACATACTACTGTATAGTGGACTATGCAAGTCATTGACATAACACCAATAAAATACTATTCTATCAGTATTATATCCCTCAGAGTGGTACAACAAAAATATCGTGGGATCCAAGATATGACTATAGATTACAACTCAGAGCTTTACAAAAGATCCAGAGAAACTATTGAGTACAGAGGGGAAGAATAAACTTACAAAGCAAAATCAGAAATAACAACTCAACAACTAATCTATGAATAAGGCTAATTCTAATAATATTTGACTTGCAATTGTTGTTACTGCAATGCTCTACAAAAATAGGTTCTATGGGCTAGAGATTTGTATTCCAATTTCTTTTAGAACCTCGTCTTTGCTTTGCTTGATGTAGACGTTAGACTCCATTGTCTTTACTAAAGAACTTTAGCTTCTTGTAGTGATTCTTCTGAGCATCGAATGGTGTTGGTGACGTCTTCACTGACTTTATAATCTAGCAAGGGTTTAACAAGATACGTATGAGTACGAGCATACTAATAAGTTCATTAAAGAGGATTATTTGATGCACTATCTATAACCACAAACCATAGATCGTAGTCTATGCAAATATTTATAAACATTTCTTCAAAGGTTGGTTTTATACTGAAAAGTTATGTTCGTCAGCCTCTAAAGGTTTACCAGAACTTCATGGAGCTCTTTTCCTGCCGCGTTCGTAACTCCTTCCCGGAACAGGGAGTAACATATCACAATTTTATACACTCTAAAAAGGTGCATTACTTTACCTATAAGAAATCTTAGCCTTGTTGCACATCTGAGTTGCATTCTCGTCTACACTTCCTTGGTGAGGGGCCCGGTCTAAGATCCAAACAGATCATTGCCCTTCTCCACAACCCCACATGCCCACCCGACTCTGCAAGCAGCCCTACCTCTACTATACCCACCTTACGGGGTAGCTATAACTCTGATAGACCCCTTGTAGACTCTGTAAGCAGAACCTATCCCTGGTGGCCCCCATTGAAAAGGCAGACCTATCTCCGACAACCCTCACAGATAATCTAGACACCAGGTATCGTGGGGCACTGAGGTGTCCCACCCAGGTGTTGGATACTTAGCAAGGAATCTGCAGCGTCACGATAAGGTCGTTTGTTGACATGTGAAAGGAAGAAGATCGATCTAACTTCTCCATCCCATTCCAGTTATTATGCTTAACGCGTAATAAACAGTGCAAGAATCACTGGCGACACTAGTTATTAAATCCTAGATGATACTTTCACATGCAATGGAACCTTCATCAATCATATATACCATTCTCTGGTTCCATTGCCCATCATAATAGATTAGCTAACCACCTTGGATCAGTAGCCAATAGTTCAATGTAATTATGAAAATAGTGTTTTATGCCATCCTTTTAGAAATGCAGGTGTTAACGGTAATAGATTGCAAATAGTTGATAAAAATAACCAAAGGACATGAGCAAGTATGAACGTGCCTTTTTGACAGCAAGATTACGCAACCAAGATCTTCAAGTCAATATAAACTCCAACATCCGAAAACAGCATCATTGGTCCGGTAAGAACTAATGTTTAAAGAAGCAAGATGCTATTATGCATAAATAATGTAATGTAACTTATTAAACTCGGAATCCCCGAAATAATGTCGATGATCTAGGTTTTGGGAACTTGTGATGTTTGCTTTGGAATGCATTGTCCTTTTAGCTCAATTCCACACTTCTGCTTCATATTAGGCTTGTGAGAGTGTGTGAAATACTTGCAGTTACACCAAAGTAGTATATAACAAATAAACACTTAAGTATCAATAGATGATTCAAAGCTTTTATCATCTGGTTATTTATCTAGAGCTTTTAAGGAAATGATTAAAGCTTACTTTTAATATAACTTAAAGGAATAACTTTTTAATAAAATCTTTCTTGTGAATAAAAAGTATTCAAACTTATAGTTAGACACTTTCAAGTTTTATCTTAATTCTAAGTCATTATAAGACACAAACCAACGATAATAATAAGTAAACACTTTAATCTTTATTTGAGACTATTACAACCTTTTAATAGGGTGTGATGTTATATCTTGTTCTTAACATAATATTCTATAAAGGTGAAATAAGACAACATTATTTCAATTTGAGTTGTATTTCATTACCATTTAAAGTTTTATGAAATATTTTATTAATATAGTAAAGAGGGATTATATTTTATTCTTATGAAAAAGTATTATCTGAACCACTTAACAATTATCTTGGAACGATAAATGAGTTCACTAATTTGTAAAAGGAATAGTAGGGGAAATGATTAAAAAATTATAATTAATATATTGGATAGTATTTTATAAAGCTATTTTACGAATTTATACATTATTATTCATAATGGCAATTCTTAGAAATATGTCTAAGGTAATGCAATTTATTTTTACTTAAGACAAATTACTTGAGATTATTATTGCCAACAAAAGTTAAATAGATAATCATAAAGGATTAATTAATGTTTATATGATTTTTAACAATTGGTAATAAAAGAAAAAGGTGTAAATATGGTTAATTAAATCTCCACATTTTATTTTACTTCAAAAGTGAAAGATTACATTTAATGTGTATATTATATTTTTGTGATCATTTTGGTTTATCATATGTAATTTTCTTATTTGTAAATAATAAAATATGTTTTTCTAAGTTTTATTACTTTACAGAATATCCGATAAATAGGAAAACATTTTATTAATTATTTAACAATGTATGATAGTAGGTTTAAATTGTAGATTTTATTTTTCTGAAATTTTAATTTTAGTTTTCTGATTTTTTTATATAGTATACATATTTTTCTAAATTATAAAATAAAAGGTATGATTTTTGAATTTTTTATTTACTTTAAAACATTTTAATAATACTTAAAACATATTAATTATTTACTTAACTTGGTCCCACATCCACATGTCATAAATTAATACATTTCCTAAAAGATTTCGGTTAAATGCGAATATATGATAGGTAGGTCCCACAGTATATTTAAATTCCAAGATTGATGAAAAGAGTTGAACAAAATAAAATGGATTATTGCATCACGATGAAGTAACCTTGACGTCATCAATGGATCTTCTCACAGATGATCTCAAATCCGTCGATCTACTGCGCGCGCGGGCTGGTGACTATGGTCGTTGGAAAGAGGACAACAAGGCGAGCAAGATGGTGGTGACGCCGCTCTAATTTGGTCACCAGAGCATAGTGTACGACGATGACAAGCGGCAGTGCATGGTGGCCGACGGAGGTAGAGCGACACATGCCTATAGGGAGAGGTTGGAAGGTACAAGGAGGTCGAGGAGCTCACAACGGTTGCGAGTGTGGCATCAGGGAGATCGGGGAAGGTCGAAATCTACAGCAGAGTCGACAACCGGAGCTTAGGAAGGAGATGCCGATTGGAGCGCATGGGGGCTCTCTGGATCGAATTCCTAGATGAGTCGAATGAGGGAGTCACGGGGATCACACCAATGACCTCAGTTTGGCAAGAGGAGCTAGGGAACATTGGGGTACCAGCGATTCTGCGGGATAGTGTTTCGGGCCAAAGAGGAAATCGTGAAGAAGAGGAAGCTAGGGTTCGTCTGTGCGGTGGAGGGCTTCCAATAGGCATTGAACATCGGCAACACGGATCTTGACGCTCGGCGGGCATCCCGGCGAGTAGGGACGATGGAAACAGTGCTAACGAGCAGCTTCCTCATTGTGGTCCTTCTGGTGCGAGGAAGAAGAAAGGGAAACGAATTTTGAACCGGTACGGGCCTGTGCTAGGATGTGCATGTGCCAATTGGGCTACGGATTATTGCGCTGGGTGGCGAGTAAGATTGAGGAAGCTTTGGGCCGGCCTGTGGGCTAAGGCTTCGGTTTTCTTCTTCTTTACTATCTTTTTATTTTTGTGTTCTGTTTTCTATTTTACAAATTCATTTTAAACTTGATTTCTACAAAATTTGAATCACCACGTACTTTTGGAGAATGTTTAGAATATTACAGGGATCTTTGGGAACCAAGTGATTTTTATACTTTTTATTATTTTCAAAAATTGAAAATATTTAGAAGATATTATATTAAGGAATTTCTATTTTTGAGCCCTTGGTTACTTAGTTGTACTCTTTTTTTCTAGGCTCTAAATTTTTCCTCAGTTGCATGCGCTTGTCTTGAATTCTCACAAACAGCTCGAACAACAATTGCCGTCAGGTTGACTATTATGATCACGTGACCGTGTGGGGCCAGTAGGTTGGGACCGCAATTGGTAGTTATGTCCGGATGAGTGGGTTATGTGTCTCTCGCCCAAATTGACAATTGTTTATCTTTGATTTTCAGGTTTTAGGGTGCCTTTCTCTCTCTCTCGCTAATATTTATCTTTCTCTTTTACCTAAATTTGTAGAAAATATAGAGAAGGTTCTCTTTTTGTCTTTCTTCATTCATTCTTTCCTTTTGGCCCTCGTTTTTTATCCAATCTGGTAGCAAATCTAGAGCAAACATGGTAGCAAATCCAACTAGCAGCATACATTCAGAAAACAAAAAAAAATAGATAAGATGCTTACATCAATATATGATATATTAACGATAGATTGTACTTAAACGAGGTTCACCATTCAACACATACGTCTATTTTGCATCACCATTCTATATCATAATTTACTATTATTTATTGATATATTTCATATTAAGAGATGATACTTATGTTGTTTTATCTGTTTTTACATGGTTGATGACTTTTGGAGCATGGACCGCTGTAGTCAGGACTCTGATGGAAAAGGTGTTGTTTGGAGGCAAAATTCGCGAAGATCAGAAAATCCAGAAAAATACATGGAAAATCCTCTTTTTCCAGAAGACGAAGAAAGCCAGAAGAGGAAGTGGAGATGGGCCACAGGGGGCCCACACCACCCTCTGGCGTGGGCCACCCTAGGCCGCGCCACCAGGTGGTGTGGCCGCCCTGGTCCACCTCTGGCTCTCTCCTCTGGCGTATATTATCCTCCCGAAACCCTAAGACTCGGGGAGCAACCACAGAAAGATTCCGCCGCCTCTGTGGAGCGGAAAACACCGAGAGAGAAAGATCTCTCCGGCAGATAGAATTCTGTCGGGGGAATTCCTTCCCAGAGAGAGGAGATCGTCACCATCAACACCACCATCAAGCTGGACTTCATCGGGATAATCATCATCATCATCATCACCACCATCATCTCCAACAACACCATCATCACCACCTCCATACTGCTCTAACAATTGGGTTGAATCTTGCATAGTTCTTAGGGGAAACTTTCCCGGTGTTGATTACTCCTTGTAGTTGATGCTATTGAGTGAACCATTAAATTATTGTTTATGTTCAGATTGTTATTTCATCTCTGATCATGATCTATATGATGTCTTGTGAGTAGTTCGTTTTGTTCTTGAGGACATGGGAGAAGTCATGTTGTTAGTGTTGGGTCCGCAGCATAGAGAACAAAAAAATTCCTACGGTGTGAACACACGCCAAGATCTATCTACTAGGTACAAAGCAACGGGTGGACATACATCCAACGAGAACTTACCCTCGTAGACAACAAGCTTTGTTAACGAGTAGGAACTCGTGGTTGATGTAGTAGTACACTTGCCGATCTCAAAATCGTGAGGAAGTCCGAGCGCCGCAACTCAGCAGCGTATCCGCACTCGCACACACGTTCAAGCCACCGGACAACCTCCACCTCCTCGCTCCAGCGATCCAGCGGAAGCAACAACTCCTTCCAGACGAAATGCCACCGGGAACATGTATCTCGCTAATTCAAGACCATGGGGAATAATTCTAGAGGGGGAGAGAGATCCTTCACAAGGAGGTGTGCGGATGAAAAAGGGAATGGGTGGCCTTTTATAGGAGGAGGGGGGTGCCCCCTCTCTCCATGGCCGGCGCATGGGGGGGTGACCCCTCACCTCCCCCAATCATGTGGTGGTAACCCCTCCACATTAAAATGCCTCTTCACATTCCCTTTTAAAGTCTCCACTTTAAATGCATTAAATTTCTCCAAATTTAATGCTCTCTCATTTAATAAAACTCTTTTTATTAAATTTATTCAGAATTTTGTTAATTACTTTAATTAACAAACATTCACATATAGCCCCTTGCAATATTTCAATATCACATGCATAACCACCTTCTGCAATTTCACCTGAAATAATTTCTGGTTTCTATTGAAACAATTCCTGCGCTTTGTAATTCTTTCGTCTGAAACACATGTGCTCCAAAATGGTGTCCGGTAACTCTTAAGTGTGCCACCCTACGGTTCGCGAATAATGCAGACATGATCGAGACCCTTCTCCGATCAATAATCAGCAGCGGGACCTGGAGATCCGTACTGACTCCTACACATTCAACGATGACTCCTGTGATCGTGAGAACCTTTAACGCTTGTAACTAAATCCCTTTGTCTCTCGATATATTACATGTCCGAGATTCGATCATCGGTATCTCCATACCTAGTTTGATCTCGTTACTGACATGCACTCTTTTCTCGTTCCCGTGATATAACATTCTAGTGATCAAATCACTTGCTTGCAAGCTATCCTAATGTGATATCACCGGGAGGGCCTAGAGTATATCTATCCGTCATCTGGATTGACAAATTCCACTCTTGATCCATGATCCTCAACATAACACCTTCGTAGTACTGAACCCATCTTTATAGTCACCCTGTTACGGTGTGACGTTTGATGTTATCAAGATACTCTTCCGGTGTTAGCAATTAACATGATCTCATGGTCTAAGGATAAAGATTACTTCGTATGATGTTATAGCAATATAAACATAATGACTTGATCGTAATGCTATACTTCGGATGAATGTTCATCACATCATTCCATCAATGGTGTGACCTTGTTATTAACAACATCCAATGTCCATGATCAGGAAACCTTGATCATCCTGTTAATCAACAAGCCAGTCTATAAGAGAGGCATGACTAGGAACCCTTTTTGTTTATTAAACACACATGTATTGATGTTTCCGAATCAATACATTTCTAGCATGTAAAATAAACATCTATCATGTATAAGGAATATATAATAACAACTTTATTATTGCCTCTCAAGGCATATTTCCTTCAGTCTCCCACTTGCACTAGAGATAATAATCTAGTTCACATAGTGATAAATCTAACATCCATGGAGTTCTGGTGTTGATCATGTTTTGCTCTAGGGAGAACTTTAGTCAACGGATCTGCTACATTTAGGTCCGTGTGTACTTTACAAATCTTTATATCTCCATCCTTGACATGCTCGCGAATGGAGTGAAAACGGCGCTTAATATGTTTGGAATTCTTGTGAGGCCTTGGTTCCTTTGCGTTGGCTATGGCTCCATTGTTGTCACAATAGATCACCATCGGGTCCAATGCACTGGGAACCACACCCAGTTCCGTCATGAACTCTTTCATCCAAACTGCTTCCTGCGCCGCTTTTGAAGCAGCAACATATTCCACCTCCGTTGTTGATCCAGCCACCACAGGTTGTTTGGAACTCCTCCAACTAACTGCTGCTCCGTTCAAGAGAAATACGTATCCGGATTGAGACTTAGAGTCATCCGGATCGGTGTCAAAGCTAGCATCGACATAACACTTAGAGACTAGCTCTTCTTCACCTCCGTATATGAGAAACATATCCTTAGTTCTTCTCAAGTACTTGAGGATGTTCTTTACCGCTATCCAGTGTTCTGAACCTGGATCAGATTGGTACCTACTAGTCAAACTAATAGCATGTGCCACATCCGGTCTTGTACATAGCATGGCATACATAATAGAGCCTATGACCGAGGCATAGGGGATCTTATCCATCATCTCTCTTTCTTCCGCCGTAGCCGGACTTTGAGTCTTACTCAATGTCTTGCCTTGCAACATAGGTAAGAACCCCTTCTTACTTTTGTCCATATTAAACTTCTTTAATATCTTATCAAGGTATGTACTCTGCGATAGCCCAATTAGGCGCCTTGATCTATCTCTATAGATTTTAATGTCTAATATATATGACGCTTCACCAAGGTCTTTCATCGAAAATTTGTTGTTTAGATAACTTTTAACACTGTTTAAAAGATCTATATCATTTCCAATCAATAATATGTCATCCACATATAATATCAGAAACGCCACATTGCTCCCACTCACTTTCTTGTAAATACAAGCCTCTCCATAAGTTTGGACAAATCCAAACTCTTTGATCACCTCATCAAAGCGGAGATTCCAACTTCGTGATGCTTGCTTCAGTCCATAGATGGATCGCTGAAGTTTGCACACCTTATTAGCATCCTTAGGATCGACAAAACCCTTAGGTTGTATCATATACAACTCTTCTTCAATCTTACCATTGAGGAACACAGTTTTGACATCCATCTGCCATATTTCATAATCGAAATATGCAGCAATTGCTAACATAATCCTAACCGATTTAAGCATCGTTACGAGAGAGAATGTCTCATCGTAGTCAACTCCTTGAATTTGTCGAAACCCCTTTGCGACAAGTCGAGCCTTATAGATGGTCACGTTACCATCAGCATCAGTTTTTCTTTTGAAAATCCATTTATTCTCAACGGCCTTTCGGTCGTGAGGTAAGTCCACCAAGTTCCAAACTTGGTTCTCGTACATGGATTCCATCTCGGATTTCATGGCTTCTAGCCATTTGTTGGAATCCGGGCTCATCATCGCTTCTTCATACGTTGCAGGGTCATCCATTTCATCAACCATGAAATTCACAATAGGATTGCCGTATAGTTCAGGAGCTGCACGTGTCCTATTTGACCTGCGAGGTTCGGTAGTGTCCTCTTTCGGAGTTTCATGATAATTATCATTAGCTCTCTCTTCATCAAGTGAAGTCAACTCCGAAACAACTTCCGGTGCTGCGCCACTCGCCATTCCATGAAGAGAAGGTTCAATAACCTCTTCGAGTTCTACCTTCCGACTACTCACACCTTTCGCGAGAAACTCCTTCTCAAGAAAGGATCCATTCTTGGCAACAAAAACCTTGCCCTCGGATCTCTGATAGAAGGTATACCCAATTGTTTCCTTAGGGTATCCTATGAAGACGCATTTTTCCGCTTTGGGTTCGAATTTATCCGGTTGAAGTTTCTTCACATAAACATCGCATCCCCAAACCTTAAGAAATGACAGCTTAGGTTTGTTTCCAAACCATAATTCATACGGTGTCGTTTCAACGGATTTAGATGGTGTCCGATTTAAAGTGAATGCAGCTGTTTCTAGTGCATAACCCCAAAATGACATAGGTAAGTCAGTCAGAGACATCATAGATCGAACCATATCCAATAAGGTACGATTACGATGTTCCGACACACCATTACGTTGTGGTATTTCGGCAGGCGTGAGTTGTGAAACTATTCCACACTCTTTCATGTGTGTGCTAAACTCGTAACTTAGATAGTCTCCTCCACGGTCAGACCGTAGAAACTTGATCTTTCTATTACAATGATTTTCCACTTCATTCTGAAATTCCTTGAACTTTTCAAAAGTTTCAGACTTGTGTTTCATCAAATAGATATACCCATATCTACTCAAATCATCCGTGAAAGTAACAAAATAACGATATCCACCTCGCGCCGACACACTCATTGGTCCACACACATCAGTATGTATGATTTCCAATAGATCTGTCGCCCGTTATCATTGAACCGGAAAACGGCGTTCTAGTCATCTTGCCCATAAGGCATGGCTCACATGTATCAAATGATTCAAAATCAAGTGATTCCAAAAGTCCATCAGAATGGAGTTTCTTCATGCGTTTAACGCCAATATGACCTAGACGTCAGTGCCACATATATGTAGGCATATCATCATCAAGTTTAATCTTTTTAGCATTAACATTATGAATGTGCGTAATATTACTATCGAGATCCAATAGAAATAAACCATTCAACATAGGTGCATGACCATAAAAGATATCATTCTTATAAATCGAACAACCATTGTTTTCAGATTTAAATGATTGGCCACTTTGCATCAAACACGATCCAGATACAATGTTCATGCTCAGTGCAGGCACCAAATAACAATTATTTAGGTTTATAACTAATCCCGATGGCAAATGGAGAGGCAGCGTCCCGACGGCGATCACATCAACTCTTGATCCATTGCCGACCCGCATCCTGACCTCATCCCTTGCTAGTTGTCGCTTGTTCCGTAGCCCCTGAACTGAGTTACATATATTAGCAACCGATCCGGTATCAAATACCCAGGTGCTACTGCGAGTACTAGTCAAGTACACATCAATAACATGTATATCACATATACCTTTGTTTGCCTTGCTGAACTTCTTGTCCGCCAAATACTTGGGGCAGTTGCGCTTCCAATGGCAAGTCCCCTTGCAATAGTAGCACTCGGTGTTAGACTTAGGGCCAGCCCAGGGTTTCTTTTCAGGCGTGGCAACAGACTTGCCACCCTTCTTTCCCTTGTGCTTGCCTTTCTTGTCCTTCTTGAAACCGGTGGTCCTATTGATCATCAACACTTGATGTTCTTTCCTAATCTCCACTTCTGCAGTCTTAAGCATTGACGGAAGCTCGGGAAGAGACTTCGTCATGCCCTGCATATTATAGTTCATCACGAAGCTCTTGTAGCTAGGTGGCAGAGATTGGAGAACACGATGTATGCCTAAGTCAATGGGAATCGTTATTCCCAAGGACACAAGCTTATCGGCGTACCCAGACATTTTGAGTACATGCTCACTAACGGAGCTGTTTTCCTCCATCATGCAGCTAAAGAACTTTTCTGTAGCATTATAACTCTCTACGGCAGCATGGGTATCGAAAATCATTTTCAATTCTCCCATGGTATCAAAGGCATTGCCTTTTTCGAAATGCTTTCGAAGTTCTGGTTCTAGCCCATACAGTATGCCACAATGAACTAAGTTGTGGTCCTCCTGACGAGTCACATAGACATTCTTTTCCTCGTCAGGGGCATCAGGAGCTGGTGGGGGGCCTAGCGGCGCATCTAGCACATATTGCTTTTGTGCGGCAGTGAGGAGAATCCTCAAATTCATAGCCCAGTTGGTGAAGTTGCTACCATTCGCAGCAAGTTTCTCTTTCTCCATGAACACATTGAAATTAAAAGCAGGTGGTGCCATCTACAACAGAATTTGTAAAGTTTATTTAGACTAAGTTTATGATAGATTGAGTTCAACTAATCCAAATTACTAATGAACTCCCACTCAAAAACGACATCCCTCGTGTCCTTTTGGTGATTACATGAACCAAATTCACTATACCAAGTCCGATCATCACGTGAGTTGATATAGCTTCAAAGGCGAGCATCTATATGGGCATCATATCAACCATATGCCTCATGCTTAACCTTTCAGTCCGTGTTCCGAGGCCATGTCTGTACATGCTAGGCTCGCCAAGTAAGAACCTTAGTATTCGCGTGTGTAAAATTGTCTTACACCCGTTCCTATGAAAGCGTTAGATTCGAGTACACCCGATCATCACGTGATGTCTCGAAACACGATCCATAGAACGGTGCATACTCAAAGAAGAACACATTTTTATCTTGATATCTAAAAGAGGGATCATCTTATAATGCTATCAAACGCGCCAAACTAGCAGTATAAGATGCTAACATCTAATGTGTAAAGTGAGATGATATGGTCCATGCATTTGATCTCTATCACTTGCATCATGGTATGATCTCTATCATTCCTTTGTGTGTAAGGCCAAGGTCTATGGAACTTACATGTTGAGTGTGTTGTAAGAGTATCCACCATACATCTACTTACAACAATACCATATCAACACACTAGCCCAGCAACGATCTAAACTAGACGCCTCTAATTTATCAATTGCAAGTTTTACGTGGCTTAGGGATTTCGGAGATAGAACCGTTCTTACCTACGAACATGAACCACAACGAGGATAACTAAGTTATTAGCAACTCGTTGTAAATCAGACATTGACTATAGTAGGAGAGACAGACACCCGCCAGCCACTTATGCAAAACAAGTTGCATGTCAGTCGTGGAACCGGTCTCATGTACGATGACATGTAAGGTTGGTTCGGCCGCTTCATCCCACTATGCCACCAATATCCAAAATACATAGAAGATGCAATAACATGATCATCATCGCCCACATATCAACCATATGTGTACTACCCGTGCTAAGCACCTACGCATAAACCAGGCTCTGATACCACTGTTGGGTCTTCAACATAGAAAACAAAAAAATTCCTACGGTGTGAACTACACGCCAAGATCTATCTACTAGGTACAAAGAAACGGGTGGACATACATCCAACGAGAACTTACCCTCGTAGACAACGAGCTTTGTTAACGAGTAGGAACTCGTGGTTGATGTAGTCGTACACTTGCCGATCTCAAGATCACGAGGAAGTCTGAGCGCCGCAACTCAGCAGCGCATCCGCACTCGCACACACGTTCAAGCCACCGGACAACCTCCACCTCCTTGCTCCAGCGATCCAGCGGAAGCAGCAACTCCTTCCAGACGAAATGCCACCGGGAACATGTATCTCGCTAATCCGAGACCATGGGGGAATAATTCTAGAGGGGGAGAGAGATCCTTCACAAGGAGGTGTGTGGATGAAGGAGGGAATGGGTGGCCTTTTATAGGAGGAGGGGGGTGCCCCCTCTCTCCATGGCCGGCGCATGGGGGGTGACCCCTCACCTCCCCATTCATGTGGTGGTAACCCCTCCACATTAAAATGCCTCTTCACATTCCCTTTTAAAGTCTCCACTTTAAATGCATTAAATTTCTCCAAATTTAATGCTCTCTCATTTAATAAAACTCTTTTTATTAAATTTATTCAGAATTTTGTTAATTACTTTAATTAACAAACATTCACATATAGCCCCTTGCAATATTTCAAGATCACATGCAGAACCACCTTCTGCAATTTCACCCGAAACAATTTCCGGTTTCTATTGAAACAATTCCTGCGCTTTGCAATTCTTTCGTCTGAAACATATGTGCTCCAAAATGGTGTCTGGTAACTCTTAAGTGTGCCACCCTATGGTTCGCGAATAATGCAGACATGATCGAGACCCTTCTCTGATCAATAATCAGCAGCGGGACCTGGAGATCCATACTGACTCCTACACATTCAACGATGACTCCTGTGATCGTGAGAACCTTTAACGCTTGTAACTAAATCCCTTTGTCTCTCGATATATTACATGTCCGAGATTCGATCATTGGTATCTCCATACCTAGTTTGATCTCGTTACTGACATGCACTCTTTTCTCGTTCCCGTGATATAACATTCTAGTGATCACATCACTTGCTTGCAAGCTATCCTAATGTGATATCACCGAGAGGGCCCAGAGTATATCTATCCGTCATATGGATTGACAAATTCCACTCTTGATCCATGAGCCTCAACATAACACCTTCGTAGTACTGAACCCATCTTTATAGTCACCCTGTTACGGTGTGACGTTTGATGTTATCAAGATACTCTTCCGGTGTTAGCAATTAACATGATCTCATGGTCTAAGGATAAAGATTACTTCGTATGATGTTATAGCAATATAAACATAATGACTTGATCGTAATGCTATACTTCAGATGAATGTTCATCACATCATTCCACCAATGGTGTGACCTTGTTATTAACAACATCCAATGTCCATGATCAGGAAACCTTGATCATCCTGTTAATCAACAAGCTAGTCTATAAGAGAGGCATGACTAGGAACCCTTTTTATTTATTAAACACACATGTATTCATGTTTCTGAATCAATACATTTCTAGCATGTAAAATAAACATCTATCATGTATAAGGAATATATAATAACAACTTTATTATTGCCTCTCAGGGCATATTTCCTTCAGTTAGTAGTAGAATTGTGTTGAGAAAGATTCAATAGTTTGATATTTAAGTTGTGGTGTACTTCTTCTAGTGATGTCATGTAAACGTCGACTACATGATACTTCACCTATATGGGCCTAGGGGAATGCATTGTGTATTTGGCTACTAATCGTAGGGGTTGCCGGAGTGACAGAAACCTGAACCCCCGTTAGGAAACCATTGCGCAAGGAACGTCAGGGTCTTAGAGTTTAAAGCTGTGGTTAGGTTTCTACCTTAATTACTTTCTTGTACTTGCGGATGCTTGCAAGGGGTATAATCACAAGTATGTATTAGTCCTAGGAAGGTCGGTACATTAGCACAGATTGACCCACACAACACTTAGCAAACTAAAGAAGATTAATCAACTATATGAAGCGAAAGCACTTGACGGAATTTCCATATGTCCTCGAGAACGTTTGGTCATCTTAAGTAATACAACCGTCTTGTCCTTTGCTGAATAAAGGATTTGGCCACTTGCTGCATTTATTCTTATTGTCTTTTATTTACTCGTACTTTATTTTCCTGCATTATCAAAAACTCCTAAAAATCCGTTTGCTAAGTATTTACAGAGAATTCCTGCTCCAAGCCACTAGCCAACACCTTCTGCTCCTCGTTAGCTTCGACACTCTTACTTATCGAAAATACTGCGATACACTCCCTATACTTGTGGGTCATCAACTGCTGAGCAGCCAACACACAATATATATAAACAAAAGAAGTTGCTTTACAACAACAACACACCTTCACCACCTCCTGGTCTTCACCTCCTCCCTCTGGCGCTTTCTCCACTTCTTGCTGCACTGTCCCTTGATCTTGGGCACCTTGGGCTTGATCGGAGGCATGCGACCCTCTGCGATGGCCACCTACTGGAGGTTGTGGAGGTGAATGTTGAGCGTCTTGTGATGAGCAAATAAGGCGTTGACGTTCATGTACTCGTCAACCTTGGGTTACATGAGCACAGATTCTCGGCATGCGTCACAAGGTAAGTGAAGTTGGTGGCCAATAGTCTCCTTTTTACAGATGGGGAACCTATAAACATCGACAACGAAGTAGGCGTTGTACTGGCCGGCCTGCAGCCTCCTCAGCACTTGGCGAGCCTTGGTGTGCCTGGACTTATTGTTGCTGACGACATCGCTGCTCTACACCTGTTTCATAGCAACACCAAATTATGAGCGAGTTGCAACAATGATGGAACAAATAACAACATGCACAATAATAAGGACATGGTTGAGAACCCTTGATTATTTGCATAAATTTACCGATTGGGATCCTTTGATTATTTGCATAAATTAAATGAGTGGGTTGAATTCGCTAATCCCGACAAGATTTAACACTAGATGTACATGTCTGAACCCTAATGACACAATATCTAGCATCCAATATGATGGGAATGGAAGAAGAACAAGGAAGGGGTGCAAACCCTAGTTACCTTCGACCATGGATCGATGATGTTGGTGTCGTAGGGGTTCTCCTGACAGATATACTCCTCCTCCTCGTAGGGATCCCAATCGAGCGGGATCTTCCCACAACCAGCATCCGCCGATGCGTCGGCGGCTACGTAGGAAGCGAGAACGGGGGTCTGGACAGGGACAGTGGCTACCTCCGGTGCCTCAACGGGGGCCTGGATGGAGATGGAGGCCTCCTCACCTGCGGCCTTGGAGGCGACGATGGACACCACATCCTGCTTCTCCATCCTTGGCATGGTTGGGGTTTCCTTGGTTTGCAGAAGTGATGGGATAGGGGAGGCAGTTGCGTGAGTGAGAGTGGGACGGCAGAGTGGGAGAGGGACTCTATAAAGGCGAAGGAAAGGGACGTTTCGTTGCACCACCATGAACCATGTAATCGCGTATGCTATTGCACCATGCACCGTGGCACGCGGGTGGTACGCCACGTTTTTCCCTCGAGTCTAACCCTGGCACGTTAGGTGTACTCAGTTATACCCTCAAGAGTAACACTGGCAATTTAGCTGTACTCAATTTTCCCTCGAGTACTAACACTAGCGTATGCGATATACTTAGTTTTACCCTCCAGTGCATGGTCAACAGAGAATCAATGAATGGGGTTTAGGTAGCTAATTGTGTTATTTTATGCACAACAAATTTTAAAAATATCAAAACATAGTGTCACCTACTCATGGAGTCTTCTCATGTGACCTACCACCTAAGAAACCATAAGAAACATAGAGAAATCAAGTTCTACCCTAAATCACCACTTTTCCAAATTACCTACTAGCCATGAAGGTGCATGGCTTTCGAATCAAACCCCTTCCCAAAATATCCTTCCGAAAAACATAGTTTGTGTGAATGATATCATAATTGGCACACTCTTGTATATTTGAATTGCAAATAATTCTTTGTAGGCCAAGATTGATTTCATTGTACAAAACATGCATTTTCTATTTTTAAAATATGTTTATATTTTCTATTTGAATAGCTTAGTCTTTTTACTATTTATGTGCCCTTAGTTTTTTTATGGTACTCGGTTTTGCCCTCTCTCTTAGTCACAAACTCACACAAAGCCCAACCTTGTCGTCACTTTGGCTTCTACGCCCTGATTGGCCGAGTTGTTGTCACACAGATCGTTCCCACCAACTGTTGATCCTCTGTGATAAAACGGGCGGGATAACCCCTCTCTCTATCAGCGGATCATGGCTAGTGCCCAACCCTCTATCTATGCAAAATAACGAGTTTTTCACTGATACTTTAACTACATGAACAAATGAATTTTAATGTACAATTACTCAACGAGTTTACCACCGATACTTTTCACTCTCTGAAAATGATAAACTCTCAAGATTTTCTTAGCACAACATTATCATATCCTAAGTGTAATTTGAAGGGAAGGTGTTTAAAGGTGTATAATTTTTGTATATGGATGTTTATGCATCACTTTTCACTGTCTGGAAATGTTAAAGTATCGATATTTTCTTAGCACAACATTATCATGTCCTAAGTGGATTTGAAAGTGTTTAAAGGTGTATTATTTTGGTATATGCATGACACATAAAGATTTTAGTTTAGGAATCCCTTTAGTTTATGCATTGCTTTTCACGCTCTAAAAATGATAAACTCTCAAGATTTTCTTAGAACAACATTATCATGTCCAAAGTGTAATATGAAAGTGTTCAAAAGTTGTATAATTTTGGTATATGAATGAGATATAAATATTTGAGTGAATTCATTACTTTTCACCCTCTAATACCAGCATGATCAAATGCCAACTCACTTTGTCTTCGTTGTACGAAATATAAACTTTATTA
Organism: Avena sativa; assembly: GCA_916181665.1. Lineage (NCBI taxonomy): Eukaryota > Viridiplantae > Streptophyta > Magnoliopsida > Poales > Poaceae > Avena > Avena sativa. The sequence goes on from OV702292.1 coordinate 70,957,751, forward strand.
TCCCCCTTCCCCCTCAAGTTTTATCGTGCATTATCGATACAAAATGAGTTTTATCGATGCAAAATGATTTTTATCCATGGTAAAATGAGTTTTAGCCGTGCAAAATGAGTTTTATCGATGCAAAATGAGTTTTATCATGCAAAAGGGGTTTTCTCAGTGCAAAACGAGTTCTCTCGGTACAAAATGAGTTTTATCAATGCATTAGCACTCCTCTCCCTCGAGGTCGCCCAGGTGGTCCCGCCAGCCACCCGACGCCCTCTCTGTGTCTAATGACACCACGTGCACGTCACCTAGGACACACCCTCACGGAGCACCATCGAGATCTAATTGACTACACATACCACGTCGCCTCTATCCATTCGCTACCACACTCCCCTAGCACCCATATGTCCATGCTAGAATGGAGAGAGACTAGTTCTCTCTCCATTGCTCGCATTCTTCTCCGACAACATCATGGAAGAGTGGAGGTTGCCGTTGATGTCCACCACCATTTCTCCACTTCACGGTATAGTGAAACGTGTCCCTTTCCTATCTATCTAACGCACCTGGTCTCTCTTCCTAGGATGCTTCATGGTAGTCGCTAGCATCTCGACACCGTCGTAGGCTACTAATCCATGCGCATGAAGTGGCTATGGAGCTCTATCAAGCTCCCCTCGTATACATGCACCGCCCCCACCTAGCATTGGCTTCAACAGCGTAACCAACCCTTTATCAAGCGGCCCACTAGTCAGCAAGTACCAGTCAAATGCTTCGGGTGAGATATTGCAGGTCACGAGACTCGGTACAATGCGGCCCACTCCTCATGTGGTAAGTTAATGATCAAGTGTTCCATCCGATGACAGCTTGCCGTTTACATCTTCTGTGAGCGTTTCACACAAGAGCTTGGAAAAAAGCGAGGAAAAGTTTTGAGGCTGTACAAAAGTGAGCACTACTAAGAAATTAGGGGTATGAAAATAGAAATCTCTTTTATTAAATAGAACAAATAGTACTTAGGGTTTTAGGGTTTTGTTATTATTTACAAAATATCAAGAACGTGGTTTTCATTTCTATTTGGATAATTGGAATTTTAAAGTCTTTATAAAGATTAATGATAGGCATAGAATATTTTGATATATAGCATCATATAATAATCATGATGATTTTCAATATCGTGTTTTTACATTATGATCCATCTATGAAAAGCCCACTTGGTTTTAGGGTTTAAAATTATCCTTTGGAATACTCTAATGGCTATCTAGAAAGAGGAAATGGTTTCACTACCATAGATGAATTAGTTATAGGTTTTAACAAGTCTTCATATACATGTTCTTGCTAAGATGATAATCATAACAATCACACTTGACATCTTAGTGTTAGTTAAGATTAACATTCAATACTAGTTACTCACGACCTTTTTAGGTGTGGTTGATTCCTTGGTAGAAGTTTAACATATAATGGTTTGTAACAAGTATTACTTACGTGACAACTGTGACTTATATCCTGTAGTAATTATTTAGGATTTTATACTACAAGTATTCACTATCAACTCCATAGGATTTCCTACACTTACAATCCTTCCTTGATATTGCTACAGAAGTAGGGTTAAATGTTTATCAAGAATTCTTATATTCTATACTTCATGAGTCTTAGATTCTAGGTAACGAATTCCTTTCCTAGCTATACTATCACTCCATATTAATTATTATGCCTTGACATGATAAACTTACTTGTCAGCTATACTCTTATTAATAATTTTCTTCCCCAAAATCCAACATATTTTCCTCAGAGAGATAGCTTCCATATTGGGAGTATCTCAAATGATTTCACATCTATCAGAATGATTGGCTTTCTTAATTTCTAATTTACTCTTTCATCCCATAACACCCCGGACTCTCCGTGTATAGGCTGTCACCCCTAGAAGCTTACTAGGGTCTCTAGACTAGCCCCACATACCAACACACTGGTCTTTTCTACACACTTTGTCCTCACTCGTGCACATCCGGGATCCACTTTACTGGTGGTCACCCATCCTAAAATTGCTCTAGGCCAAACACGCTTAACCTCAGAGTTTTTTTCAGATGAGCTTCTAGAAAATAAGTTGGAACTTGTTGATATGGATATCCTATCAATCATATTAAGCCATACGCTAGGGTCTTACATACACCCACCCTTAGGAGATCAACGCCCTCGTGTAACCGGGAGGATCGGCTCTAATACCAATTGTAACACCCCGAACTCTACGTGCCCGGGCTATCATCCCTGGCAGCTTACTAGGATCTCTAAACTATCTCCACTAACCAATATTAGTCTTTTCTGCGCACTTTGTCCTTACTCGTGTGCACCCGGAACACACTTCCCGGTCGGTCACCCATCCTCAAATTGCTCTAGGCCAAGCACGGTTAACCTGAGAGTTCTTTTTAGATAAGATTCCGGAAATAAGTTGCAACTTGTTGATATGGGTATCCTATCAACCATATTAAACCATGCGCAAGGGTCTCACACATCTCACTTAGGAACCATAGAAGTTTATTATTATATCTCCTCACATAATCTTCTCTCAAACATACTTGCTTAACTAAAATCACTAATGATGGATTCTAACTTCTTACCATCAGCTCACTTAACATCCATTCCAATATCCTTCCAAAGATTGTAAGACTCCAATTCTCACTATATCACAAGTGCGAACAACTCTTTGTAGGAGGTATGATACTCCTTCAATAATCCAAGGTTACTTTTATATGTCTTGATCAAAATACCATGGCTTTCAACTACTCCATGTAACTCATGCTCCATACTTCATCATACACTAGTTTTACTTCTAATGACCAAGCTAGGATAGCTTAACTAATTAAGGTTTGACCTAACTTTGTATACCAATGTCAACTCTATATCACCATGTCAATTATTCCCAAGTGACTTGAGAATAATTACCACCATTGTCTTATAAATTCTATATACTAAGAGAACTTACTCTATGATTGTACCTACATGGTCCATCAAGACTACTCCTTGATACTCTATCCTCACTAGCTTTCTCATAACTCCTAATTATCAGCTTATCTCTTAGCTCTAGATGCTTCTTGTAGGTAACCCATGAGTGAGTTAACTCCTCCAACATCAAATGGTTTGATCACCACTAAGACTCTCATTCTAGTGATGATGACCCATCCTATCATATTTGTTTTCTCTCTTCTCATTAACTCCTTCAATACTTTGGAAAGAGCAATATCATAGGTCAAGAAGTGATCACCAGACACTGATGATTACGTAGTACTAGAACATGGCCGGGTAGAGGTAATGACCAATAAGCTAATGCCTATTATAAATTCTTTACTTTATTTTCATTCTACTTGTCACAAGTTCAAGAACTAAGGTTTCAGAAATACCATTATGTCCATGGTAGGAATTATTAAGAGAAGTTTATATATCAAGATTTAGTTATTAGATTTCTTTTACTTGAGTTATATATTTAATTTGGTATCCATGGGTTGTTGTAAAGAATACCATAACGTGATCTCTAGAAGATCAAATATTAATCCTTAAGTAATGTGTTGTGGTTTATTTTCATTCCATTAGATCTACTCATACATCAAATTACCTTGACCCAAAAATAAGGTTTTACAAAGGTCATATTGTAACTTATCGCACTCAACTTGATGATCTACTTCTGTTTCATCAAGTTAAGAGAAGTTTCAATCACTTTGAAAAGTTTTAATCAAAAGTACAAAAATTATTCAGATTTTCTATGCATGAATGCAATGCACACATCTGATCTCTGTGTATTTTAATCTCTAATGCTGGGATGTTACATCCAATGTACCAGCACTCTATCTCCCTAATCTCTCTCCCCAAACGCACATGTTACAAAATCCTTGTGTTTCGAAATCATGTAGGAATTCACAGTATATGACATCTCAATCACGTGTTTTTCCTATTGGATGGTGCATTGGCGACTAGTTATACATATCAATGTTTTGTAAGAACTTGCGGAGTCACGAAGTTCATCATGCGATGTATTTTGCCGAAAGGGTTTTCTGGATCAAATCTCATGCAATGATTTGATTACGGGAAGAAAAGAAAAATATAGAGGGCACTAGGAATTCGGGTAAACAATGGTTACATGAGGAGACTCTCAGAAAACATTTGGATTTCAAACTCGCAAGTGTTTCTCTCAGGGTGGTGAATGCATTTACCTGGGGAGATTTGGAATTCTGGTTTGCAGCCAATGGCCGCGGTATTTGGCTCGGTAACCAAATCCCTGATCTCATGTCGATGTTGCGGGTATTTTCTTCTTGTCGGCGTGTCGATTCGTAGCAGCAAAGCAGCTAATCAGGGGCTCTGATGTCGTCTCGCGAAATCCTCCGGGTAATCTAGTGCTAGTGGAGGCATAACCGTTTCGCGGTATGGTCCCATAACAGATCACGAAAGGAGGCAGGTCCTAAATACTCCAGACGAAGTCTCGCTCCTTCCACGTTGGTAGGCACGTAACTGCTAGTATCATATACACGCACACACGCATGATGATCGATGGGCCATTCATGATTGAAGCTCTTGCATCATCGCGTTCCTCGCTTATCTGGAATATCCACCGAGCAATGTGATCAATTATGGCTGTCTTTGCCGTTAGGCTAACCACTCCACGCAAGCTGTAGGCCCTTGTGCGCTGCTGGATTAACGGCAATAGCTGATCCGCGCGCGGTGCTCGAACGCATTCCGTTTCTGGCTCGTGTCGTGTGTCGCTCACAACTTCCCGACTGTTCGCAAGTTGGGTAGATGCTAGTATCAGATTTCCAGAAACGGCTGCAGCGCATATGAAATTATGAATGCAGGACGTTGGGCTTTCTATACGGGAATGAGGTTCACACTTTGTGCGAGGGGTGCAAAGCGGCAGTTCGCGTAACCGCGTATGAGTGTTTTAGTGGTTAACCTTATGTAAGTTTTTCAAGACGGCCATATGTTTGATTTTAATATACTTGCAACTGGGGTTTGCGAGATGTCCTAGCTGTGCTTACTTAGAGCAACTCTAATAAATACCGTAAAAATCAACACTTAAACTAACCCGGGCAGATCAAAACCTGTAAAAATCAACCCTTAAATAGCAAATGTATCACGTAGAGCCCACGCATGTCCACCTTTTCTTTTTTTTTCCCAAAATTCTTTGTCTTTCGCGCACAGCCGCTGGGCTCGCCGGCACCGTACCACGGCGTCTGGCCCCGGGCCCGCCCACGCGCTCGACGGCCACGCCTGGGTGCTCGCCAGCCCCACCCTTGAGCTCGCCGGCACACCTTTTCTTTTTTCCCCAAAATTCTTTGTCTTTCGCGTGCAGCCGCTGGGCTCGCCGACACCGCACCACGGCGCCCAGCCCCGGGCCCGCCCACGCGCTCGACGGCCACGCCTGGGTGCTCGCCAGCCCCACCCTTGAGCTCGCCGGCACACCTTTTCTTTTTTTCCCCAAAATTCTTTGTCTTTCGCGCGCAGCCGCTGGGCTCGCCGACACCGCACCACGGCGCCCGGCCCCGGGCCCGCCCACGCGCTCGACGGCCACGCCTGGGTGCTCGCCAGCCCCACCCTTGAGCTCGCCGGCACCTCGCGTGCGCTCACAAGCCCTGCCACGCGTGCTCGCCCGCCCCCCACCTCGCGCTCGCCGGCGCCACCCCGCGCGTTTGCCCCGGCAGTGGAGGTTGAGCCCGTCGCGATTCAGACCGGCGGCGTCCGATTCTAGCCTTCTCTGGCGTGCGGGCCACGAGTTCCGCGGTAGAAGTGGGGCGGTACGTCCGATCCGATGAGGTTTGACCAGTTTACGGGGTGCTAGCAAAACAGCCTCCAAAACTGCACATGTAGTGTTCTCGTATGCCGATTTTCAGTGCATGGGTCGATCAAGTTTTACAGGATCTAGTTTGGACCATTTTTCGACCAAAAATGTAAAGAGCTGGTTTTACGGGTTTGACCGCTTTTACGCGATCTATTATAGTTGCTCTTAGGAACGCATCGAATTGATAGCATAAAACTATCATATTGATAGTCAAATTTTTCGAATGGTATCTGTTAATGTCTCAATCGCAAAAGCTACCAAACTAAAACCAAGTTTTCTCAAAATGCACTGAGGCGCGTTTGATCACAAATTGATGCCAACAGTAGGGCCCACCTACAAGGTCAAGTGGGAGAAACATTAGCAATTCAGACTGGGTCCCACATGTCAGCCTAACTAAAAATATCTAAATTTTCAAAATAAAATAACAAAGCATCTCCTACACCCATCCATCGTGGTGCCATGGCCGATCGAGAGCGGCAGCGGCGCCATCGCCATCGGGGAGAGAGAGAGAGAGAGAGAGAGAGAGAGAGGGGTGGGTTGTGTACGTGGACCCAGTGGGTCCAGTCACTTAAGTGACTGGACTGACTGGTGGGCCCAAGGGGCATTTTGGTCTTTTCACAATTTGATAGATGCTCAATTAACCATAAACACCGTAGCCATTTTACAAAAATAAAATAAAAATACCCCTAGATAGGTAAAAATGTGTAGAATCCAAAATGTAATTTTTGAGGATTTTAAAAATAGTTATAAATGGAAGAAAAATGCAAACCACTTAATAAAGGATTAAAATGCTAAAATAAAAGACATATTCCCAATTAATAAAATAAAAATAGTTCCAAATAGAGAAAAATATAAGGAATGAAGATTCCTATTTTTATGGAATTAAAAAAATACTAAATTTTAGAGGTCCCTAATAAAACACAATATTAATATTAATTATTTAAAAAGGAACAATAATGCTCCAAAAATAATGGAAAACTCCATAATTAATATGAAACTTTGAACGTTCATGTTTATTGAGTGTGGAATAAAGTTCCAAATGATAATATATCCAAATTATTTATAAATAAAAGAAGACTTGAAGGATATATGAAAATTCTAAAGTGAAATAAAATCCACAATTTTAAATTATTTATAGAAAAACTAAAACATCTAAATTAGGGGGAAGGAAACAACCAACTAAATAAAACTTATATCTAAGACTTTTAAGCATCCATTTGGATATTATATATTGTCCTTATCAGATATTTATTAGATAATGATGCTTCTTTTCAGAAATAGAGGTCTAGAGTAGTATAGAAAATCCAAATGATCTGATCTTGCGTCACTTTTTGTTGCAATAATCATTTCAAGAGAATTCTTACATGTCCATTGACATATTTGAGAAAGTATTTTCAAAACCTTATCACCTACATTAAAAGCAAAAGTACTATTTTCATAATTAATATGAAATTTGATTACCGGCTCAGGGTAATCAGGTAATCTAATAAATGGTGGCCGATGGAATGATGGTTAATATATGGTTGAGAGGCCATATGGGGGAGATTCCATTTTAGCAGGTATACACATAGGATTAAAAACCAATATAGTCAGCCATTCTTGTGCCATATAAAATGCATTGGCCAGAAGTTTTGAAATGGGACAGAGAAGACAGTTGTACCTTTTTCCTTTTGTATGTGTTTCCTAAGTTAGGCTCAGATCCAAAGAGAAGATCAACGGGTGGAAGACCGTGAAGTCACTATTCTGTGCTTCAGAGTAATGTCTTAGCATATTAGAAGGGAGAGTAATTGGGCGTAGGTCTCTCGATCGAAACTCGTTATAATAGGTGGACTGTGGGGTCGTGGTGAAAGACAATGATTGGCTTGGATCTTAAATGAGCCACGAACCAAGGAAGTTTGTACGAGAAGGCATACCCTTTTATGCACTCAACTTTAGATCATTTGTAGGAAAAGTAGTGCCCCTCCCGAGAGTGTATGAACCGTGATATGTTACTTCCTATCCTGGGAATGGATTACAGACACAACGGGAAAGGGATTCTGTGAAATCATGTACAACCCGTGAAGGCTGACAAACATAGTTTTTAAAAGACTAAAACTTACCTTTTCTAAAAACCTGTTTTCGAAAACTAAGCACATGCCTAGGATTCTTATCAATGGCTTTAAGAAGAGCATTAAACATCCACTATAGAACTTGTTGAGTACGCTCGTACTCAATCTATACTAGCGACTCCCATGGAGTCCGGCGTTGATGATCCAGACCAGCCTCACGCGGCTTCTCCTGGTCCTCCCTGACCTCCCCCTTTCCGCCGACCTCCCAGCCACGGCCTACCATGTCCTCCTACTCCGTCTCACCTCGTCGGGGTGGTTCTCCTCCGTCGTTCCTGCCCCAACCTCCACGAGCTGTTGTCGCTGGCCATGGCCGCTGACCTGCTGCCGTGAGCGGATTGGGATGGAGGAGAGGAGGCGGGGAATGGGGGAGGAGAGGAGATGGAGAGGAGGGGAGAAGGAGAGGAGGCAGGAATTGGGAAGGAGAGGAGCACGCGACGGATTGGAGGAGAGAGGCGGCGGGGATTAGGGGCGGGAGGTCTGGCTGGGAACGCTCATGTCTAGGATTTTCAGGGTGCACGGGAAAAATGTGACCTATACGAGCATGGATCGCTGCCTCTGACCGCTGGACCAGCACGCATACTATCCCACCCGTCATTGATCTGTTCAGACAAGGAAGAAGTGACAAACGACATGGCCACATCCAACGGCTGTCAAAGTGAAACAGTGGCACAATTTACTGTGTGGGAGGGATCGAACGACCTAAACTCGCGCGCACGCGAGGGACGCACGGGAAGGTGGGTTGGCCAGGGGCCTTTATAGGTAGTAATTTCTTAAAACCCTTTCTTAGGTACCATGAAGACCGATGACACATCTGCTATAGAAGACACCACCGAGGAGGAGGTTTATTACGATGAACCCGACCTCTCAGGTGAATTGAAGGCATAGACTATGGAATAGAATTTGGAATAGGAGAGGATAACATAGAATTAGAGGAGTAGTACCTCATGCATAGGATAGCCGGGCTGAGCAACCTAGACCAAATCCAATAAAGTTGCAACGCTCCAATGGTGCTTACTTCTTAGCTTAGAAGTATTGTTGATCATAAAGCTAGAATTTCTAGATTTATTAGTAGGAGTGAACCCTCACTGGATCGAGAAGGATCTCGAAGCTTGTATTACTCTTGTGATATGATAAGGAATAAAGAATTGAAGGGAATATGCCCGAGAGGCAATAATAAAATGGTTATTATATTATTCCATGTTTATGATAAATGTTTATTTCTCATGCTATAATTGTGTTAACCGGAAACGTAATACATGTGTGTTTAATAAACAAAGAAAAGGTTTCTACTAATGCCTCTCTTATAGAATAGCTCGTTGATTAACAAGATGATCAAAGTTTCCTGATCATGGACATTAGATGTTGTTAATAACGAGGTCACAGCATTTGTGAAATGATGTGATGAACATTCATCCGAAGTATAGCATTACGATCAAAGTCATTATGTTTATATTGCTATAACATCATACGAAGTAATCTTAGTCCTTAGACCATGAGATCATGTTAATTGCTAACACCGGAAGAGTATCTTGATAACATCAAACGTCACACCGTAACAGGGTGACTATAATGGTAGGTTCAGTGCTATGAAGGTGTTATGTTGAGGCTCATGAATCAAGAGTGGAATTTGTCAATCCTGATGATAGATAGATATACTCTGGGCCCTCTCGGTGATATCACATTAAGATAGCTTGCAAGCAAGTGATGTGATCACTAGAATGTTATATCACGGGAACGAGAAAAGAGTGCATGTCGGTAACGAGATAAAACTAGGTATTTGGATACCGATAATCAAATCTCGGACATGTATTATATCACGAGACAAAGGGATTAAATTACTAGCGTTAAAGGTTCTCACGATCACAGAAGTCATTGTTGAATGTGTAGGAGTCAGTATGGATCTCCAGGTCCCGCTTCTGATTATTGATCTGAGAGGAGTCTCAATCATGTCTGTATTATTCGAGAACCGTAGGGTGACACACTTAAGGGTTGTCGAACACCATTTTGGAGCACATATGTTTCAGACGAAAGAATTGCAAAGCGCGGGAATTGTTTCGATGGAAACCGGAATTGTTTCGGGTGAAATTGCAGAAAGTGGTTCTGCATGTGATATTGAAATGTTGCAAGGGGTTTTATGTGAATGTTTGTTAATTAAAGTAATTAACAAAATTCTGAATAAAATAAATAAAAGAGTTTTATTAATTGAGAGTTGCATTAAATTTGGTGGAAATTTAATGCATGTGAGTGGAATTTTGGGTGGAGCTTGAATTGATGTGAGTGGAGCTTCCACCACATGAATGAGGAAGAGGTGGGGGCACCCCCTTGGCTGCCGGCCATGGGAGGGGAGGAGCCCCCCCTCTCTCCTATAAAAAGCCCCCTCTCCTTCCTCACAAAGAACACCTCCTCGTGAAGGATCTCTCTCCCCCTCTAGATATTCCCCCATGGTCTCGGATTAGCGAGATACATGTTCCTGGTGGCCTTGCGTCTGGAAGGAGTTGCTGCTTCCGCTGATTCGCTGGAGCGTGGAGGTGGAGGTTGTTTGGTGGCTTGAACGTGTGTGCGAGGACGGATGCGCTGCTGATTTGCGACGCTAGGACTTCCACACGATCTTGAGATCGGCAAGCGCACGACTACATCATCCACGAGTTCCAACTCGTTAACAAAACTCTGTTGTCTTTGAGGGTAAGTTCTCTATGGATGTATATCCACCCATTGCTTTGTATCTAGTAGATAGATCTTGGCGTATAGTTCTCATCGTAGGAAAATTTTTGTTTTCTATGTTGCGAACCCAACAATGGTATCAGAGCCTGATCTATGCGTAGGTGTTTTGCACGGGTAGTACACGTATGTTTATATGTGGGCGATGATGATCATGTTATTGCATCTTCTATGTATTTTGGATATTGGTGGCATGGTGGGATAAAGCGGCCTGGACCAACCTTACATGTCATCGTACATGAGACCGGTTCCACGACTAACATGCAACTAGTTTTGCATAAGTGGCTGGCGGGTGTCTGTCTCTCCTACTATAGTCAATATCTAATTTACAACGAGTTGCTAATAACTTGGTTATCCTCGTTGTGGTTCCATGTTCGTAGGTAAGACCGGTTCTATCTCCGAAATCCCTAAGCCACGTAAAACTTGCAATGGATAAATTAGAGGCATCTAGTTTAGATCGTTGCTGGGCTAGTGTCTTGATATGGTAATGTTGTAAGTAGATGTATGATAGATACTCTTACAACACACTTAACGTGTAAGTTCCATAGACCTTGGCCTTACACACAAAGGAATGATAGAGATCATACCACGATGCAAATGATAGAGATCAAATGCATGGACCATATCATCTCACTTTACACATTAGATGTTTGCATCTTATATTGCTAGTTTGGCGCTTTTGGTAGCATTGTAAGATGATCCCTCATTTAGATATCAAGATAAAATATGTTCTTCCTTAATTATGCACCGTTCTATGGATCGTGTTTCGAGACATCACGTGATAATCGGGTGTACTCGACTCTACACTTTCATACAACGGGTGTAAGACAGTTTTACACACGCGAATACTAAGGTTCTTACTTGGCGAGCCTAGCATGTACAGACATGGCCTCGGAACACAGACCGAAAGGTTAAGCATGAGTCATATAGTTGATATGATGCCCATATAGATGCTCGCCTTTGAAGCTACACCGACTCACGTGATGATCGGACTTGGTGTAGTAGATTTGGTTCATGTAATCACCAAAAAGACACGAGGGATATCGTTTTTGAGTGGGACTTCGTTAGTAATTTGGATTAGTTGAACTCAATCCATCATAAACTTAGTCTAAATAAACTTTACAAATTCTGTTGTAGATGGCACCACCTGCTTTTAATTTCAATGTGTTCATGGAGAAAGAGAAACTTGCTGCGAATGGTAGCAACTTCACCAACTGGGCTATGAATTTGAGGATTCTCCTCACTGCTGCAAAAAAGCAATATGTGCTAGAGGCGCCGCTAGGCCCCCCCACCATCTCCTGATGCCCCTGACGAGGAAAAGAATGTCTATATAACTCGTCAGGAGGACCACAACTTAGTTCATTGTGGAATACTGTATGGGCTAGAGCCAGAACTTCGAAAGCGTTTCGAAAATGGCAATGCCTTTGATACCATGGGAGAATTTAAAATGTTTTTTGATACCCATGCTGCCGTAGAGAGTTATAATGCTTCTGAAAAGTTCTTTAGCTGCATGATGGAGGAGAACAACTCCGTTAGTGAGTATGTATTCAAAATGTCTGGGTACGCCGATAAGCTTGTGTCTTTGGGAATAACGATTCCCATTGACTTAGGCATACATCGTGTTCTCCAATCTCTGCTACCTAGCTACAAGAGCTTCGTGATGGACTATAACATGCAGGGCATGAAGAAGTCTCTTCTCGAGCTTTTGTCAATGCTTAAGACTGCAAAAGTGGAGATTAGGAAAGAACATCAAGTGTTGATGATCAATAAGACCACCGGTTTCAAGAAGGACAAGAAAGGCAAGAAGAAGGGAAAGAAGGGTGGCAAATATGTTGCCGCACCTGAAAATAAATCCCGAGCTGGCCCTAAGTCTGATACCGAGTGCTACTATTGCAAAGGGACTGGCCATTAGAAGCACAATTGCCCCAAGTATTTGGCGGATAAGAAGGCCGGCAAGGCAAACAAAGGTATATGTGATATACATGTTATTGATGTGTACTTGACTAGTACTCGCAGTAGCACCTGGGTATTTGATACGGGATCGGTTGTTAATATATGTAACTCGATTCAGGGGTTGCGGAACAAGCGACAGCTAGTAAGGGATGAGGTCACGATGCGGGTCGGCAATGGATCAAGAGTTGATGTGATCGCCGTCGGAACGCTTCCTCTCCATATGCCATCGGGATTAGTGATAAATCTAAATAATTGTTATTTGGTGCCTGCACTAAGCATGAACATTGTATCCGGATCATTTTTTATGCGAAGTGGTTATTCCTTTAAATCTGAAAACAATGGTTGTTCGATTTATATGAATGATATCTTTTATGGTCATGCACCTGTGTTGAATGGTTTATTTCTGTTGGATCTCGATAGTAGTATTACGCATATTCATAATGTTGATGCTAAAAGGATTAAACTTGATAATGATATATCTGCATATATGTGGCACTGCCGTCTAGGTCATATTGGCGTTAAATGCATGAAGAAACTCCATTCTGATGGACTTGTAGAATCACTTGATTTTGAATCATTTGATACATGTGAGGCATGCCTTATGGGCAAGATGACTAGAACGCCATTTTCCGGTTCAATGAAACGGGCGACAGATTTATTGGAAATCATACATACTGATGTGTGTGGACCAATGAGTGTGTCGGCGCGAGGTGGATATCGTTATTTTGTTACTTTCACGGATGATTTGAGTAGATACGGGTATATCTATTTGATGAAACATAAGTCTGGAACCTTTGAAAAGTTCAAGGAATTTCAGAATGAAGTGGAAAATCATCATAACAAAGAGATCCAATTTTTACGGTCCGACCATGGAGGAGAGTATCTTAGTTACGAGTTTAGCACACATATGAAAGACTATGGAATAGTTTCACAACTCACGCCTGCCGGAACACCACAACGTAATGGTGTGTCGGAACGTCGTAATCGTACTTTATTGGATATGGTTCGATCTATAATGTCTCTGACTGACTTGCCACTGTCATTTTGGGGTTATGCACTGGAAACCGCTGCATTCACTTTAAATAGGGCACCATCTAAATCCGTTGAAACGACACCGTATGAATTATGGTTTGGAAGCAAACCTAAGTTGTCATTTCTTAAAGTTTGGGGATGCGATGTTTATGTGAAGAAACTTCAGGCGGATAAACTCGAACCCAAAGCAGAAAAATGTGTGTTCATAGGATACCCTAAGGAAACGATTGGGTATACCTTCTATCATAGATCCGAGGGCAAGGTTTTTGTTGCCAAGAATGGATCCTTTCTTGAGAAGGAGTTTCTCGTGAAAGGTGTGAGTAGTCGAAAGGTAGAACTCGAAGAGGTTATTGAACCTTCTCTTCATGAAATGGCGAGTGGCGCAGCACTGGAAGTTGTTTCGGAGTTGACTTCACCTGATGAATTGAGAGCTAATGATAATGATCATGAAACTCCGAAAGAGAATACTATCGAACCTCGCAGGTGAAGCAGGACACGTGCAGCTCCTGAACTGTACGGCAATCCTGTTATGAATTTCATGATTGATGAAATAGATGACCCTTCGACGTATGAAGAAGCGATGATGAGCCCGGATTCCAACAAATGGCTAGAAGCCATGAAATCCGAGATGGAATCCATGTACAAAAACCAGGTTTGGACCTTGGTGGACTTACCTCACGGATGGAAGCGGTTTGGATGAAGGAGTTCATAACGGAACTAGGTGTGGTTCCTAGTGCATTGGACCCAATGGTGATCTATTGTGACAACAATGGAGCCATAGCCAATGCCAAGGAACCAAGGTCTCACAAGAATTCCAAGCATATTAAGCATCGTTTTCACTCCATCCACGAGCATGTCAAGGATGGAGATATAAAGATTTGTAAAGTACACACAGACCTAAATGTAGCAGATCCGTTGAGTAAAGTTCTCCCTAGGGCAAAACATGATCAACACCAGAACTCCATGGGTGTTAGATTTATCACTATGTGAACTAGATTATTGTCTCTAGTGCAAGTGGGAGACTGAAGGAAATATGCCCTGAGAGGCAATAATAAAGTTGTTATTATGTATTCCTTGTATATGATAGATGTTTATTTTGCATGCTATAATTGTATTGATAGGAAACGTCAATACATGTGTGTTTAATAAACAAAAAATGTTCCTAGTTATGCCTCTCTTATAGAGTAGCTCGTTGATTAACAAGATGATCAAAGTTTCCTGATCATGGACATTGGATGTTGTTAATAACAAGGTCACGGCATTTGTGAAATGATGTGATGAACATTCATCCGAAGTATAGCATTACGATCAAAGTCATTATGTTTATATTGCTATAATATCATACGAAGTAATCTTAGTCCTTAGACCATGAGATCATGTTAATTGCTAACACCGAAAGAGTATCTTGATAATATCAAATGTCACACCGTAACAAGGTGACTATAAAGGTGGGTTCAGTGCTACAAAGGTATTATGTTGAGGCTCATGGATCAAGAGTGGAATTTGTCAATTCCGGTGACGGATAGATATACTCTGGGCCCTCTCGGTGATATCACATTAAGATAGCTTGCAAGCAAGTGATGTGATCACTAGAATGTTATATCACGGGAACGAGAAAAGAGTGCATGTCGGTAACGAGATCAAACTAGGTATTTGGATACCAATGATCGAATCTCGGACATGTATTATATCATGAGACAAAGGGATTAAATTACTAGCGTTAAAGGTTCTCACGATCACAGAAGTCATCGTTGAATGTGCAGGAGTCAGTACGGATCTCCTGGTCCCGCTTCTGATTATTGATCTGAGAGGAGTCTCAATCATGTCTGCATTATTCGTGAACCGTAGGGTGACACACTTAAGGGTTGCCGGACACCATTTTGGAGCACATATGTTTCAGACGAAAGAATTTCAAAGCGCAGAAATTGTTTCGATGGAAACCAGAATTGTTTCGGGTGAAATTGCAGAAAGTGGTTCTGCATGTGATATTGAAATGTTGGAAGGGGTTTTATGTGAATGTTTGTTAATTAAAGTAATTAACAAAATTCTGAATAAAATAAATAAAAGAGTTTTATTAATTGAGAGTTGCATTAAATTTGGTAGAAATTTAATGGATGTGAGTGGAATTTTGGGTGGAGCTTGAATTGATGTGAGTGGAGCTTCCACCACATGAATGAGGAAGAGGTGGAGCCCCCCTCTCCTATAAAAATCCCCCCTCTCCTCCCTCACGAAGAACACCTCCTCGTGAAGGATCTCTCTCCCCCTCTAGATATTCCCCCATGGTCTCAAATTAGCGAGATACATGTTCCCGGTGGCCTTGCGTCTAGAAGGAGTTGCTGCTTCCGCTGATTCGCTGGAGCGAGGAGGTGGAGGTTGTCCGGTGGCTTGAACGTGTGTGCGAGGATGGATGCGCTGCTGATTTGTGGCGCTAGGACTTCCACACGATCTTGAGATCGGCAAGCGTATGACTACGTCATCCACGAGTTCCAACTCGTTAACAAAACTCTGTTGTCTTCGAGGGTAAGTTCTCTATGGATGTATATCCACCCGTTGCTTTGTATCTAGTAGATAGATCTTGGTGTATAGTTCTCATCGTATGAATTTTTTGTTTTCTATGCTACGAACCCAACACACTAATCCTTAGACCATGAGATCATGTCAATCACTATCACTGGAAGAGTACTTTGATTCTATCAAACGTCACACCGTAATAGGGTGATTATAAAGATGTCGTTGGGTACTTGGAAAGTGTTAGTTGAGGCTCGTGGATCAAGTGTGGGATTTATCCATCCTGATGACGGAGAGATATACTCAGTGCCCTCTCGGTGATGTCACATTGACATACCTTCCAAGAAAGTGATGAGATCACTAAGAATGTTATATCACAAGAACAAGAAAATAGTACTTGTTGGTAACGAGATCAAACTAGGTATGGATGATACCAAATGATCAGATCTCAAACAAGTAAAATATCGCGAGACAAAAGGAATTGGTTACTACAAAAAAGGTTCACACGATGACTGGTTCATCGTTGAGTAAGTGGGAGTCGCAACGGATCTCGAGATCCCGCTAATGATTATTGATCGGAGAGAGTTGATCCGTTGCTAACGCATCTATAATTTTTGATGTTCCATGCTTGTCTTTTATCTACTTCTTATGTTTTGTCCACACTTTGGAGTACTTTTTAAAAACTTTCTTGGACTAACCTATTAACAAGATGCCACAGTGCCAACTGCCTGTTTTCTGCTGTTTTTGGTTCCAGGAAAGTTAGAAAATGAATATTCTCGGAATTGGACGGGACAAAAGCCAAAGTCAGTTTTTCACCGAGGGGTCACGGAACCAGAATACGAGACGAAGAGGGGCCAGAGGGTCACCACACCACTTGGCCGCTCGACCAGGCCTGGCCCGCGCTAGGGGGTGGTGTGGTCGCCTAGGGCGAGAGCGAGCACCCCCTCGGCCTCCCCTTTCGCCTATAAGATGCCTCCGATACAGAAACCCTAACTACCCGATCAAAAATCCACAAAAGAGTCTATAGTCGCCGTCATCTCCATCCTAGATCAGGAGGGATTTGAAGCTCTTCCCGGCACCCTGTCGGAGGGGAGAATTCACCCTGGAGGCCTTCTTCATCACCATGCAAGCCTCCGGTGTGATGCGTGAGTAGTTCATCCTTGGACTACGGGTCCATGTAGTAGCTAGATGGTTGGTTATTCTCCTTTGTGCTACCATGTCTAGATCTTGTGAGCTCTGTTCATGATCAAGGTCATCTATTTGTAATCCTACATGTTGTGTTTGCGGGGATCTGATGGATATTGAGATGCTATTTCAAATTGATTATTGATTCTATCATGTCTTTGTTATTTGTGATCTTGCATGCTCTCCGTTGTTAGTAGATATCTTGGCCGAGTAGATGCTAGCAACTCCAAGAGGGAGTATTTATGCTGGATAGTGGGTTCATGCCTCTAGTAATCTGGGGAAGTGACAAAAATCTCTAAGGTACTAGATGTGTTGTTGCTACTAGGGAGAAAATAGCAATCCTTTGTTCATAGAACAATCGTATTGTTTACTTTACACGTAATGCGTAATGCAATTATCTGTTGCTTGCAACTTAATACTGGAGGGGGTTCGGATGATAACCTGAAGGTGGATTATTAGTCATAGATGCAGTTGGATTACGGTCTATGTATAATGTTGTAATGCCCAATCAAATCTCATAGGAGTCAAGATGATTAGTATATCCATGTATGCTTTCTCGATGTTTGTCAATTGCCCCGCTGTAATTTGTTCACCCAACATGTCATCTATCTTAAGGAGAGCCACCACTAGTGAACTATGGACCCCGGTCCTTTCTTTTACCATCAATCTACAACTGTTTAATTTTTTTGTTTACTTTCTGTAAGCTATTACTTTCTTCCACACAATACGTTTAATCCTTTGTTTTTAGCAAAACCGGTGAGATTGACAACCTCACTGTAAGTTGGGGGTAAAGTTCTGTGGTTGTGTTGTGCCAAATTCCAAGTTGGCAACAACACCTTGGAGGTGTTTCCTTGCTCCTACTAGTTCGATAACCTTGGTTTCATAACTGAGGTAAACTTACTGCTGTGCTCATCATACCTTCCTCTTGGGGTTCTCCAATGAGCTCGATATCAACACGAGTCAGCAAGAGTCTCGATCATGTCCACTTATTTCACGAACCCGTAGGGAGACACACTTCTCCATTCCTCTCATATGACCTTTGGTTGGCATCTTCCTCCCCTTGCTATCTTATCCATTGCCTCGAGTAAGGTGCTTCGGTGAAGCCCTTCTCTAGATCTTCTCCACTAGCACCACCACCATGTCGTAGTGTTGTTGGAGTTCCCAAGGATCCACTACTTCCGCTGCCCAACTAGAGCAAGAGACGGAGGTCATCGGCACACCGAACATGTGACCAATTATAGAGGCGCCGCCTTTTGTGGCGCTGACAGTCATCGTGTTCTTGAATACGGTTGTGTACATTCTACACCAGACATGTTTGTTTGCGGGAATGTTATCCCGCTTACGGTCTTTAAGGGTGAGTCATTCTGAAACTGTTACAGTATCGCCTAGATTCAATCTTGGCTGTTGCAACCGTAGGAATTTTTTGTTTTCTATGCAACGAACCCCATCAAAAATTAGTTGGACCCATAGTGGTTCTTTTGTACCACTCTAAGGGGTGTAATATTTACGAAAAAGGCTTTCGTAAGTGTTATGCCCACACTCGCGCTCTATAACATGTAGTGGAGCACTAGGTCACCGCAGCAAGTCTCTCCTTCCCCTCTTCTTCATTCTCTGGTTCTATGCTACTGCTCAATTCTAGGATTTGTGCCTCAATGATGTTGCTTTAATGGTTTTCTAGGATTTACTGGTAGGTTCTAGAGTCCTTTAGGGCTCTCTAGATGTTAATAAGGTTTCTAGGGTTTGATATGGTCAATTGGGCTCCGAATCAATCCTAGGGTTTACGGAATGATTTTTACTGGCATTTCTTTCAGTTAGCAGACACTTGATAGGTTATTGAATGTTCAGTTAACACTTGACATTATTTTGAGTTGAGAAGTGTTAGTGGTGTGCAAGTGTTGATGTTGTCATTGGATACAGTTAGTGGTTCAAGGCATTTCTACTTTAAGTGCTTAGTACTGATCTTTCCATTTCTAGGATTAATACTATCCACTAAGTGTTTAACTACTACTGTTATTTCTAGTTGGTCATTCTACATTACTGTCAATTAGTTAATTCACTCAAGATGATTAGTGGTAACTATTTAGATCTCTCTTTTTACTTGATCTTTTAACTCAACCTTTCTTCTGTAAGCATGTTTGTTAAATATTGTTTACTGCTCCTCATGCAGATATTCAGGATGCTAATCATTATCTCCCTCATCATCCTTATGCATTTATCAAGATTTTGTCTAGTGATGAGGGGTGAGGTATAGATTTTGTGTTCTATTAGTGATTCATTGGATATGTTTTATTGTTTATCTTCTTCCTCTAGCTATAATGGCCATGGTTTGTGACAACATTAGGGTCTGGTTGTGCTTGTGATGTTCTTCACTTAGTGAAGATGCATAGTGTGTAGCCCTCCTATTATCTGGTTGCAATCTATTACTATCTCTCTCTGGATTCTTATGGACTCTATGCTTTCCTACTCTAGGGTTTAAATCTAACAACCTTTGTAGTTTCCAAAGTGGGCTTGTTGAAGATCTGTAGCTGTTTTTGTGCTCTTCTCATCTTGTTCTTGAGTTCTTCTTCTCTTCCTCTCTCTCTCTTCTCTCTCTCGAATATCTCTCTAAATTCTAAGAGTGTGTGTTTTGGTCCAACCTCGAGCGGTGAGTTATTAGTTATGGGCTCTTAGGTGGTCATCTATTTATAGTGTTCCTAAGTGGTTGTGATGGTAACACCTATGGCATGCATTTAGGTGATTCACCTACTTGAGCAAGTGTGAAACCGCCTATGTTTCATAGGTGGCAAGGCTTTTTCAGCGGTTAAGCCCATGTTGGGTTTAACTTATTGAAAGGGTTTCGCAGCATAGTAAATCAAAAATTTCTACGGAAGCGAACAGAGGGAAAGCCAAGATCTAATCTAGGAGATGCAAACAACGAGAGAGATTGGATTAGATCTTCATACCCTTGAAGATTCGCACAGCGGAACGTTCGTCTGAACGTGGGTGATGTAGTCGTACTCGCTTCTCCTCCTCGCGATCCGATCCGATCTAGCACCACAAGTGGCGGTGCCTCCGTGAGATGCACACGTGCAGCACCTCGACGTCTCCTCCTTCCTCGGACCAGCAAGTAGGGTGGAGAGATAGATTGGATCTACAACACGACGGCGTGGTGTATATGGTGGAGAATTTCTGCAGCAGGGCTTCGCCTACAAACAGTCGGGAGGGAGAGAGGAAGGCAGCAGGGCTACTAGGGCTTGGAGGGAGGTGTGTGTAGGGGGAAGGGGGCGCACCAGCCCTCTATATATAGAGGGGGGTGCGGCCAGCCCTTGCCCATCCTCCAAGCCTATCTCTAGTTTAAACGATTTAAACTCTCCCTTCTAGAAACCCTATCTTATCTCTAGTTTAAACGATTTAAACTTATCTAGGATCGGCTGGGCCCTATGGGGCCTTGTGCCCCTGGCCCAATGCGGCCAGGACACTCCCTCATAGGCCCATGCCCCCTCCCGGAAGGTGGGGCCACGTTGGTCCCCTTCCGGAAGGTTCTAGAAGCTTCCAGTACAATACCGATTAACCCGGAACTATTCCGAACTCCAAAAACTGCACTGCCTTATATGAATCTTATTCTCCGGACCATTCCGGAACCTCTCGTGATATCCCGGATCCCATCCGAGACTCCGAACAAAAATTCATAAACCAATTATCCAATCTATCCTAGCGTCGAGACACGTTAAGTGTGTGACCCTGCGGGTTCGAGAATATGCAGACATGATCTTCTATCAATAATCAACAGCGGGGTCTGGGCACCCATATTGACTCCCACACATTCATCGATGATCATATCGGATGAACCACGATGCCAGGATTCAATCAATCCCATATATATATTCCCTTCGTCTCACGATATTTTACTTGCCCAAGATTCGATCGTCGGTATCGTCATACCTAGTTCAATCTCGTTCACAGCAAGTACTTTACTCGTTCCGTAATCCGATATCACTTTGTGATTAACTCCTTAACCACATGCTTGCAAGCGGTGTTGATATCGATTACCGAGTGGGCCCGAAGTATATCTCTCCGACTTGGGAGGGACAAATTCCATCTCGATACATACAACCCAACAGATACTTTCCGATCACCTGAGAGACACCTTTATGATCACCCTCTCATAGGATGACGTTTGATGGCCTCAAAGCTTTCTTCCGATACCAGGGAGTTGTATTATCTCATGGTCTAAGGAATACAATATTTGACATAGGAAAAGCTTCGCAAAGACGAACACAATGACACGATCTAATTGCTTCGCTTAGTTTGGGTCTGTCCATCATATCATTCTCCCAATGATATGATCTCATTATCAATTGACAACTCATGTCTATGGTTAGGAAACCTTAACCATCATTGATCAATGAGCTAGTCCATAGAGGCGTACTAGGGACACGGTGTTGTTCACAAACCACACAAGTATTAAAGTTTCCGCTTAATACAATTCTAGCATGGAATATAAACTTTATCATGAACAAGAATTATAATAATAACATCTTTATTATTGCCTCTAGGGCATAATTCCAACAGTCTCCCACTTGCACTAGAGTCAATAATCTAGTTTACATTTGGCAACAATCTCGCACCCATGGCACTGAGGTGCTGATCATGTTTTACACGTGGAAGAGGTTTAGTCAATGGATCTGCGACATTCAGATCTGTATGTACTTTGCTGATCTTCAGATCTCCATCTGCTATATAATCTCGGATTATATGAAACTTGCGGTTGATATGCTTGGTCTTTGGATGATATCTTGGTTCCTTAGCGAGTGCTATGGCGCCAGTGTTGTCACACAATATCTCCAGTGGGTCCAATGCACTTGGAACCACGCCAAGCTCAGTGATGAAGTTCCTGATCCAAACTCCTTCACTTGACGCTTCTGCAGCAGCCATGTATTACGCTTCTGCTGTAGATCCCGCGATCACGCTTTGCTTGCAGCTTCTCCAGCTCACAGCTCCTCCATTCAAAATATACATGTATCCTGTCTGAGATTTACAATCATCCTTGTCGGTGTCGAAACTAGCATCAACGTAACCTTTTACGACGAGTTGTTCATCACCCCCATAGACTAGGAACATTTCTTTAGTCCTATTTAGGTACCTTAGGATGTTCTTCACGGCTGTCCAGTGTTCCACTCCTGGATCACTTTGATATCTGCTCGTCAAACTAAGAGCATTGGACACATCCGGTCTAGTACACAGCATGGCATACATGATGGAACCTATGGCCGAGGCATAAGGCACTTTGCTCATAGCTTCCCTATCATTTACCGTAGCTGGACACTGAGCCTTGCTCAATATCTTACCTGACAACATAGGCACGGAACCTTTCAATGCTTTATCCATTCTGAACCTTTTCAGAACTTTGTCTAGGTATGTACTCTGGCTTAAAGCTATCAGGCGTCTTTGTCTATCTCTATAGATTTTGATGCCCAATATATAAGCAGCTTCACCTAGGTCTTTCATTGAAAAACACTTGTTCAAATAACTCTTCACATCGTTAAGCATGTTGATGTCATTTCCAATAATCAATATGTCATCCACATATAGTACCAGAAACGTCACCGAGCTCCCACTCACTTTCTTGTAGATGCAAGCTTCGTAGCAATTTGGAACAAATCCAAAGCTCTTGATCACTTGATCAAAACGAAGGTTCCAACTCCGAGATGCTTGCTTCAGTCCATAAATGGAACGCTGAAGTTTGCATACTTTATCAGCATCCTTAGGATCGGCAAAACCTTCGGGTTGCATCATATACAACTCTTCATCAATGTTGCCATTGAGGAACGCAGTCTTGACATCCATCTGCCATATTTCATAATCATGAAACGCAGCAATTGCTAATAAAATCCGAATAGACTTAAACATCGCTACGGGAGAGAAAGTCTCATCATAGTCAACACCTTGAACTTGTCGAAAACCTTTCGCAACAAGCCGTGCTTTATAGATGGTAACATTACCATCCGCGTCCGCTTTCTTCTTGAAGATCCATTTGCAC
The DNA here is from genome assembly GCA_916181665.1 of Avena sativa. Lineage (NCBI taxonomy): Eukaryota > Viridiplantae > Streptophyta > Magnoliopsida > Poales > Poaceae > Avena > Avena sativa. Next base: position 70,981,068 of record OV702292.1, read on the forward strand.
TCAACGGCCTTTCGGTCGCTAGGAGGGTCCACCAAAGTCCATACTTGGTTTTCGCTCATGGATCCCAATTCGGATTTCATGGCTTCTAGCCATTTCTCAGAGTCTGGGCTCATCATCGCTTCCTCATAGTTCGTAGGTTCACTGTCTTCTACTAACAAGACAGTCAAGACAGGGTTGCCGTACCACTCAGGAGGGGCACGCGACCTTGTCGACCTGCGACGTTTAGTAGCAGCATCGTCCGAAGCTTCATGATCCTTGTCATTAGCTTCCTCTATTGTTGGTGCAGGCGGCACTGGAACAATTTCAGGTGCTGCGCTACTCTCCAATTCAAGAGAAGGTTCAATAACCTCGTCTAGCTCTACTTTCCTCCCACTCACTTCTTTCGAGAGAAACTCCTTCTCAAGAAAGGAACCGTTCTTTGCGACAAACACTTTGCCTTTGGTTCTGTGATAGAAGGTATACCCAATAGTTTCCTTAGGGTATCCTATGAAGACGCATTTCTCCGCTTTGGGTTCGAGCTTGTCCGGCATCAACTTCTTGACGTAAGCTTCGCATCCCCAAACTTTAAGAAACGACAACTTAGGTTTAGCACCAAACCATAGTTCATACGGTGTCGTCTCAACGGATTTAGATGGAGCCCTATTTAAAGTGAATGCAGCGGTTTCTAATGCATAACCCCAAAATGATAACGGCAAATCAGTAAGAGACATCATCGATCGGACCATATCTAATAGGGTTCCATTCCGGCGTTCAGACACACCATTGCGTTGTGGTGTTCTGGGTGGCGTGAGTTGCGAAACAATTCCGCTTGCTTTAAGATGCGTGAGAAAATCATAACTCAAATATTCGCCCCCACGATCGGATCGTAGAAACTTAATCTTTCTGTTACGATGGTTCTCCACTTCATTCTGAAATTCTTTGAACTTTTCAAACATTTCAGATTTATGTTTCATTAAATAGATATACCCATATCTACTTAAGTCATCGGTAAAAGTGAGAAAATAGCGATATCCACCGCGCGTCGAAACACTCATCGGTCCGCATACATCGGTATGTATGATTTCCAACAAGTCCGTTGCTCGCTCCATCATGCCGGAGAACGGGGTTTTGATCATCTTGCCCATGAGGCATGGTTCGCATGTGTCAAATGATTCAAAATCAAGAGACTCCAAAAGTCCATCAGAATGGAGTTTCTTCATGCGCTTTACACCAATATGACCTAGACGACAGTGCCACAAATAAGTAGTATTATCACTATCTACTTTGCATCTCTTAGCCTCAATGTTATGGATGTGTGTTTCATCCCTTTCGAGATTTAGAAGAAATAAACCACTCACAAGAGGTGCATGACCATAAAAGATGTTACTCATATAAATAGAACAACCATTATTCTCCGATTTAAATGAATAACCGTCTTGCAATAAACACGATCCAGAAATAATGTTCATGCTCAACGCAGGCACATAATAACATTTATTAAGGTTTAAAACTAATCCCGAAGGTAAAACTAAGGAGAGCGTGCCGACGGCCATCACATCAACTCTTGATCCGTTGCCAACGCGCATCGTCACCTCATCCCTCGCAAGCCGCCGTCTATTCCGCAGCTCCTGTTTCGAGTTACAAATATTAGCAACTGAACCGGTAACAAATACCCAGGCACTACAACGAGGGCTAGTAAGGAAAACATCAATAACATGTATATCAAATATACCTTTGATGGTGCCAGCCTTCTTGTCCGCTAAGTACTTCGGATAGTTGCACTTCCAGTGACCCTTGTCCTTGCAATAGAAGCACTCAGTTTCCGGCTTGGGTCCGGACTTGAGCTTCTTCTCAGCAGGGGCAACGCGTTTGCCGCCTACTTTCTTGAAGGGCTTCTTTGCACCCTTACCTTTCTTAAAGGAGGGCTTGTTGACCATCAACACATGATTATCCTTTTTGATGTCCACCTCCGCACCCTTCAGCTTTGCAAAGAGCTCGGTGATCGTATCAGTGGAACCAATCTGATTATGAGTCACTACAAAACTTTTGTAGCTGGGAGGGAGTGATTGCAGAACCCTGTCAATCTTGAGCTCCTCTGGAATCTTGCAGTCCAGTTGCTCAAGGCGTTGAGTGTAGCCCGACATATTTATGGCGTGCTCACTAACGGAACTCCCTTCCTCCATCTTGCAGTTAAAGAACTTCTCAGAGATCTCATATCTCTCAGAACGGGCCTGAGTCTGGAACATAGTTTTCAACTCTTCGAGAATCTCAAAGGGCCCGGGATAGTTTTCAAAACGATTTTGAAGTTCCGGTTCCATAGCAAACAACATGGTGCTCTTAATCACACCATAATCATCTTTGCGCAACTGATAGACAGCTTTCTCATCAGCCGGCGCAGTTGCAGCAGGGGGGTCACCTAACGCTTTCCCAAGGACATAGTCCTTTTGTCCGCCAGACAGAATGATTCTTAGATTGCGGAACCAGTTGGTGAAGTTAGACCCATTGTTTCTAAGCTTTTCTTTCTCAGCAAAAACGTTGAAGTTGAAGTTGGACTTGGCCATGTGATCTACAGTATTTGCAAGTACAATTTAGACTATGTTCATGATAAATAGTTCAATTTAATCAAATTACTAGATGAACTCCCACTAAATTCAACATCCCTCAAGTTGTTTAGTGAACACGATCCAAATTCACCACACCTAATCCGATCATCACGAGAAGAGATGTGGTTTCAATGGTGGACAACGAAGTGTCGATCATATCATTCATATGACTCATGCTTAACCTTTCGGTTCTTGTGTTCCGAGGCCATGTCTGTACATGCTAGGCTCGTCAAGTTAGACCCAAGTATTTCCGCGTGTGCAAAACTGGCTTGCACCCGTTGTATGTGAGCGTAGAGTCTATAGCACCCGATCATCACGTGATGCTTGGACACGACGAACTTTCGCAACGGTGCATACTTGGGGAGAACACAGTTTTTATCTTGATCTTTAAGTGAGGAATCATCTTATAATGCTACCGTCGCGATCTAAGCATAATAAGATACATAAAAGGATAAACATCACATGCATATAACTTTATGTGACATGGTATAGCCAATCTTCGCGCAATGATCTCCATCTTGTGCGTTCCGGCATGATCTCCATCACTTCACCATGATTGACTCCACCACGAATAGCAACTACAACTATTGCTAACTACTTAGCAATAAAGTAAAGCTATTACATGGCGTATAAGAAGTTGACTCGCAGGTCATACACAATTATAAAGACAACCATATGGCTCCTGCCGGTTGTGTACTCATCGACATGCAAGTCGTGAAACATTACAAAACATGATCATCGCATACATTATACACATCACATCTTGGGCCATACCATATCACAGAAAACACTCCCTGCAAAAACAAGTTAGACGCCTCTACTTTGTTGTTGCATGTTTTACGTGGCTTATGGGAGTAGATGCTAAGAACGATTCTTACCTACGGAAAGCCACAACGGTGATATTATGGTTGCCAAACTCCGGTGTTAATCCCATGACAACTATAGTGAGAGAAACTGACATCCACCAGCCGCATGTATGGTACAAGCCACACGTCAAGTGCGGAGCCGGTCTCGCGAACGACGTCGCGTAAGGTTGGCCTGGACCGCTTCAATCTCACTATCCCGCGTCATAAGAAGAACACAAACAAGAGGCTTGCAACAGAAAACATCAACGCCCGTAACAACCATGTTGCGTTCTACTCGTGAAACACATCTACGCATAGATCTAGCTCTGATACCACTGAAAGGGTTTCGCAGCATAGTAAATCAAAATTTTCTACGGAAGCGAACAGAGGGAAAGCCAAGATCTAATCTAGGAGATGCAAACAACGAGAGAGATTGGATTAGATCTTCATACCCTTGAAGATTCGCACAGCGGAACGTTCGTCTGAACGTGGGTGATGTAGTCGTACTCGCTTCTCCTCCTCGCGATCCGATCCGATCTAGCACCACAAGTGGCGGTGCCTCCGTGAGATGCACACGTGCAGCACCTCGACATCTCCTCCTTCCTCGGACCAGCAAGTAGGGTGGAGAGATAGATTGGATCTACAACACGACGGTGTGGTGTATATGGTGGAGAATTTCTGCAGCAGGGCTTCGCCTACAAACAATCGGGAGGGAGAGAGGAAGGCAGCAGGGCTACTAGGGCTTGGAGGGAGGTGTGTGTAGGGGGAAGGGGGCGCACCAGCCCTCTATATATAGAGGGGGGGTGCGGCCAGCCCTTGCCCATCCTCCAAGCCTATCTCTAGTTTAAACGATTTAAACTCTCCCTTCTAGAAACCCTATCTTATCTCTAGTTTAAACGATTTAAACTTATCTAGGATCGGCTGGGCCCTATGGGGCCTTGTGCCCCTGGCCCAATGCGGCCAGGACACTCTTTCATAGGCCCATGCCCCCTCCCGGAAGGTGGGGCCACGTTGGTCCCCTTCCGGAAGGTTCTAGAAGCTTCCAGTACAATACCGATTAACCCGGAACTATTCCGAACTCCAAAAACTGCACTGCCTTATATGAATCTTATTCTCTGGACCATTCCGGAACCTCTCGTGATATCCCGGATCCCATCCGAGACTCCGAACAAAAATTCATAAACCAATTATCCAATCTATCCTAGCGTCGAGACACGTTAAGTGTGTGACCCTGCGGGTTCGAGAATATGCAGACATGATCTTCTATCAATAATCAACAGCGGGGTCTGGGCACCCATATTGACTCCCACACATTCATCGATGATCATATCGGATGAACCACGATGCCAGGATTCAATCAATCCCATATATATATATTCCCTTCGTCTCGCGATATTTTACTTGCCCGAGATTCGATCGTCGGTATCGTCATACCTAGTTCAATCTCATTCACAGCAAGTACTTTACTCATTCCGTAATCCGATATCACTTTGTGATTAACTCCTTAACCACATGCTTGCAAGCGGTGTTGATATCGATTACCGAGTGGGCCCGAAGTATATCTCTCCGACTTGGGAGGGACAAATTCCATCTCGATACATACAACCCAACAGATACTTTCCGATCACCTGAGAGACACCTTTATGATCACCCTCTCATAGGATGACGTTTGATGGCCTCAAAGCTTTCTTCCGATACCAGGGAGTTGTATTATCTCATGGTCTAAGGAATACAATATTTGACATAGGAAAAGCTTCGCAAAGACGAACACAATGACACGATCTAATTGCTTCGCTTAGTTTGGGTCTGTCCATCATATCATTCTCCCAATGATATGATCTCATTATCAATTGACAACTCATGTCTATGGTTAGGAAACCTTAACCATCATTGATCAATGAGCTAGTCCATAGAGGCGTACTAGGGACACGGTGTTGTTCACAAACCACACAAGTATTAAAGTTTCCGCTTAATACAATTCTAGCATGAAATATAAACTTTATCATGAACAAGAATTATAATAATAACATCTTTATTATTGCCTCTAGGGCATAATTCCAACACTTATATGTGTATGCCAAAATTAGAATGTGTCCCTTTTGTTTGTATGTTCAGGGGGTTGGTATTTGTATATGCCTAATCAAGCATGTCAGTTTAACCTTTGCCATGTTTTGGTTTTGAAACATGACAAGTGTTTATTCATTTAATTTTTAGTGAGTTTGATTTAGATTTCATCCATGAGTCCTTGCAATTCCGTTTGGATGATTGTTCATAGTATTCTTTGTTGTGAAGTTTAAATGGTTTATAATTTTCATTAGTCATGTTTTAAATTCTTAATATTCTAGGGTTCTTGGTAGAATCTAATACCTTGGTAAATCCTTTGGTGTTTGTTCTTAGGCTGTGGTTACTAAGACTTCTATTGGTTTACAATTTTCATTGTTGATGATTTAGATTTCTAGAGTTCTACCTATTCTTGATAGAATCTTAAGCCTGTTTTTTCCTTTGGTTAATTGCTTTTTATAGTGGTTTCCATCCTTTCTATTGGTTTGTTTTATCTACTTGGTCTGTTTGAGAAATCTAAGAAGATGTTTTCTAAATGGTTTTGGTTCTACTGATGTGTGTAACAATTCATATGAACTGTCAGTGATGTTTCCTACTAGCTACTGGCTATTCTGTTGGGTTCCAATTGTTCACAATGAAGATTTAACTTCACCATTTCTAGTCTCGGTTTGTTTGGTTGCTTCTCAAGCTCGGAGTTTAGGATTTATTTCTAGACTCTAATTCATAGAATTCTTACATTAAAAAGGTTTTGCCTTTGGGTAAAACCAACATTTTAACACTAACATTTGTTTTTCTGTGTTGTTTGTTTTAATAGACTGAATACTACTGGATTGGTAGCAAGGTTAAGAAGATAGATAGGTCTAGTGTAGGTTTTTATATTAGGTTTTCTTTCTTTTTGTGGCTGATGTATTCTGGGATCGTGTACTCATGTGTTGATATGAATAAAGACCAAATTACTCTCCAATACTTGTGTATATGATTTGAATTCAAAGATTTGAGTCTGATGAAATGTTTATATTCCAATAGTTGTCAGTATGTGTGTATATGTGTGATTTGAATTTGAATTCAAGTTTGACTTAGGTCAAACCTCCATTTTGAATCCATTCAAGTTGTTTTAGTTTAGATTTGAATATGGTATCTATTCCTAGTGACCATTTGGTTGCAATTAAGCTCACTAGAACCAAATTCAAACAAGTTTTTGAAATTTTCAAATTGACCCTAAATTTCTATATGCATGCTATGCAAAACATCAATTCACGCTTTTACCCTTCCGATAATATAAGTCCCTGAGTCATTACACTACCATCGGTGGTAGAGAGGAAGAAGAAGAGAGATGGGAGGCTTACAAGTGGGGCTGCATCCACCTCAGCGGAGGAGTCAATAGGGTGAGAGAGAAAAATGGAGAAAAATAAATTTTATTTTTTTAGTTAGGCTAGGTGGATCCCATGCCATGTCATCAATTTGGCCATAACAAATAGGTCCCATCTATCAGAAATTGTGTCAATTCGTGATCAACGTATAACTAGTATTTTTGCGAAAACTTGGTTCCAATGTGGTAGCTTTTTGCGATTAAAACATAAAGTGGTTCATTCGAAAAAATTGATTAGAAATGTGGTAGTTTTATGCTAACAACTCGAACTGTATATGTATTATTGTTTCGTTGGGTGATGCTGAGGGACCCTGGTGATTTCATACTTCTACCTGTAAATGCATAAACGACTCTCATAATGACACAGCAAAATTGTACTTCAAAGAGTGATCCTAACTAACCTTTTCCACATCGGATCCTATGTGTACTGTAAGTACTTGCAATAGGTCCTGTAAGGTCAAGCTTACCGTCCATGTGTTGCCATCACACACTTGATGTGACACGTAGCGCAGAATCAAATGAGGTTACGTACTACTAGCAACTAAGCTAGCTTCGACATCCAGTTGCGAATAAACAAGCGAGGATTAAGCATCACGAAGCCGGCCAGCCGGCCGGTCTGGTTTGGTGAGATCGGGAGGCGGTCAACTTGATGCAAGCCTCGCTTCATCTGATGGCTACGTCCTCTGCCTAATAAACAAACAAACTCCCCTCCCTCGATCACTTTGTTTAACCATATATTAGGAGCAAGTGCACATCTCCCTCCCCCTCACTGGCATCAATCATTAAAACGTTTTTATTTTCTGTTCGCAAAACGTAAGCCTCATCTGCATCATCGCCGCTCCGGGTTCCTCTCGTCCGTAGAAGCATTTCCATCGTTTATTTCATCTACCTGTAGGTAGCTGTCAGCGCGTCATGTCGATTCTGCTTGCTGTTCTTGGAAGATAGATACTTTGCGAATTTTATGCTAGCTGCTGCTGCAAGTGGTTTCCGGCTTACCGCGGACGCCCTGCTTGCAGGATTATCTATCTTTCTATCTAGATCGTTTGGTCTATGATCTAAGCTCCCGAGGAAACACTCAACTTGCTAATCGTAGTCGAGTACTATTAGATCTTAATCACCGATACTTACTTAGTCTTAATGCTGATGGCGACCAGCTAGTTTACTGCATCTACCCTCGTATTAATTCTCTTCTGTTCAGGTATCATTATTGTTGAAACGACCGCTACTGTGGTGAACAGCACAGCAAAACTCTCTCACACGTCCCATTTCTGGTGGCTGCCGGTTATTAATTCGATGTGTTTCTGTGGATCGCTGGACTGCGATTGACCTCTCAGGAACTCAGACCACATCTACAAAATTAGTTTTCGATGAACAGGCTGGATCGGAGGCCGCGTCAGTGTGCCGAAATTTTATATAACAGTTCAGCTAACCAAGCGTGTGGAATTTGTTAAATGATGGCTGGTGTATACTTTGATTGGAGGAGCTGGTATGGATCTAAAACAAATGCAAAAATTCAGATGGACATTACTAACATCTGTTTAGAGTTTTTTTTTTCTTTTTGCGATCAACATCTGTTTAGAGTTGCACATGGATCTATACTTATATACTCCGCGACACATTGATTACTTTTGTAGATATGCATCCGATTGATGTTGCGGATCGAGAAGACCAGGACCCATTAGAATTCGCATTCCGATCGCAAATGGATTTGCTCCTTTATGTACTCACTTTGTTTTATGTGTTTATTTATTTATATGCGAGGTTTTGTTTTGGCCCGTGCTTGTTACACATCTATTGGAATGTGTATGGTACTGGACCCTAGTGGATAATAAAAAAAAAGATCAACCAAGACTAGCACTCGGTGACATGTTTTTATAGAACAGGACTTCTTAGTGAAAATACTACAAATTCTTTTCCGATGGAAATCAAACCCTGGTTGTTGGGTGAGCCACTGCTTAACCACTAGCCTCTGTCTGGTCCTCCCTAGTGGTTAATATAACTATACCTAGATTGATAATCATGAATATTGTCAATACCGCTAGAAAATGTATTCTCTCAGTATCGAATTAGATGTCATAGATTTTTTCTGAATTCGCATGTATCTACGCGTGTTTTATTAAATAGATATATGCGAATCTAGACAAATCTACGACATCTAAATTGGGACGGAGTGAGTACTACCTCATATAAAAATCCAGGTCCTTTTTGGCATTTTTCTTAGTCAAATATTTATAAGTTCGACCATATGTAAGAGAAAATTACTACCATAGCCTAGATATTGTTGAAAATTTTCATGTTCCGATATTGAAGAATGGGTGTGCCTAGTATTTATGGGCGGACAAAGTGGCAACTTGAATTGTGCAATAAAAGTCATATGCTTAGTTTGCTTGTCAAAATTGCGTGCCTTTTGAATTGGATAACCCCACAAACTCTTGCCCAGCTGGACATTCTCTTTTGCGAGTGACCTTTTGGAGGATAAAACCATACTTGATCGCAGTGCAGATTCAGAATTGCACCGATGTGGTGTCGCATTTGAAACAAAAAAAACTCAATGTTATGGTTCAAAATTCATAAAAACACCAAAATAAAATATAGAGTCCATTAAGGTCTCATAGCACCAAAAATCCAACATATGGGTTGAAATTAGCCAAGAGCTCTATTTAAATAGTTCTAACAAGGTCTTGCATGAATGAAAGACTACAAATTAAATAGGTGAAAACATTCAAATATTTAAGTTATGCTACTTACTCCATAATCTCTGAAGTGCTAAAAATACGAGTCTTCGGGTATTTATAATATGTTGTGTTTATCATTAACATGATCTCTAAGATGCTATTGACCATTACTATTATGATATAATTAGGAAACTAAATATAATTATTTTATGAAAATATTCATTCAGACCGATAGAAATATTTTTAATAGGTATTGATGACCAAATTTTAACTTTGGCAAAAACAATTTCATAGATGTCACTTCTTGTGGACTTGATGGAGTACCAAAAAAGCATGCAACAACTGACGATTCTCAATTGTTACTCATAAGTTCAACCAAAAATATTCCATATATAACCTATGCCAGAGATAAAAGCAATATGATGTTTTGAGATTAAGTGCCACACTTGTACCTCTTGAGTTTCGTTTGAGTTCCTCGTGTCCCACCCACTAATAAGGGTCGACCTATGCTTGGTCCCTCCTAATTCCCCGACATGTGTATTAATGGATTGTCTAGATAATTCGACAACTCAGAGACCCTTATTGTGGCATCTTATTTTTTTTTTTAAAAGAACCCCAAAATTAGCAGTTAAGGTTAAATATATAAATTTTTAGCATTGAATATGTAATAAAAATATCTCAGCTCTATAATTCTATGTGAATCCTATGATTATATTTTTTTTCGAAATGGATGAAAATAAGCGACCAAAGTGAACATGAGAGTGATATTAGAATGGAGTGCGTCTAATTCTCGGTCATGTGATGTCATTCAATCTCGGTTGTCCCCAGTTGCAACTAAAAAAAATCACAGTTGCAGCCGAACCGTGATTCAAATCTAAAAGGTTGAGCTCTAACTTAATTCTTAGTCAACAGAGAATTGCAAACCTGATTAGAACGTGAGGAACATATACAAAATGCTTGGGACTCTCCAATACATTATTTTCTTAAAGATGATAGGTATGCTTTGAGATGTAGGTTTGTCACAGTTTTGTATATATAAAAGCAGTAGTCATGTTTCCGTTTTCTTTTTTTGACTTGCAGTCATGCTGTTTCTATTTCATTGTGCAACAGTGTCACATTACTATTCCTGACGTGGAAACAATAACAGTCATACTACTGTCTGTTGATGTGATTAAGGAGGACCGTACGTCAACATTACTCTTCTGTGGAGATCTTGACACTATGTAGATAATTCAGAGGAATTTACGGGCTACGCGGCGGGGTGCCGGTGAGCATGGGAATGGCATCGTGGATGAGCCTAACTTCCGTACTACTACTATATGTTCTTCTTACCCTAAAAGCTGTAGTAAAGCATTGACATCTAACCCAAAAAAAAATCGATCCGTTGAAACGATAAAAATATTCTCCTAAAACAGTGTGCACCACAACATAAAGTAGTAAAATAAACGCATCTGGACACACACACACGTCACACAGTGGACGATGCGGATCGCCGTAATAGTCGTCTCACTGTATATTCGTTCAGATGATACTATATACTGCAGTAACAGTATTTGTGAGATAGCAAAATACTGTGGCGGCGAGTGAGAATATATTCCGCTGCCGGCCGGGACCTGGAGTAACAGAGTTGGGCGTGACGTTGATTGTGCCAGGAGAGGCGGGACCGAGCTCGTAGCGTGGGCAAGGCCTACGCGGCTAGCGATGGGAACAGTCGCCGGAACGGCGGGCAGGGTGAGGTGAGGCCTTCCGTGGTGGATGGATCGGACGTTTTGTGGACGTACCCAGCTTCCAAGTCCCGATTCCTAGCTAGCCGGTCGTGGATGCGTGAACGGCGAGTGGTCACGCTCCTCGCTAGAGGTGGCCACGGTCTATGCAGTTGAACATGTTATCCGAATTAAGCTATAGCAAGAGAGAATGGGGGCGGTGGCTAAAGCTAATGGGCTGGAGTAGGGGGCCTGCGCCTTGTGTGGAGTTAAATGCTTAACACGCTACGGAAGCAAATTTAGCAATCTACGCCGGGACGGTTTTGGTGCAGATGAGGCAGCGACGCACCACCCTAATTCTACTACTACCACCTTAGCTGCAGGTCCTAATCATCATCATTGATCGATGCATCGATCGTTAGGTCGATCGAGGGAGGGAGGGAGGGAGGAGGAGCTATAGAGGCCCAGAGAAAATCAATCAATCAATAATGCTTGGAGCGAGCGACCACAGGCTGGCGCCTGGTCCACGGCCTCCCCAATCCTTCCAGCCGTCCCATGCAGGCGGGACACGTATCGGCCATGTAACCGTCTCCCCCTCGCGCAGCGTACGTGGCCCGTTCCGTGCGCCGGGCTGGCCGCCAGCCACCACCACCCCGCCCATGTGACGTGACGCAGGAGCGGATCGGATAGGGGGCGCCATGAGGGGAGAATCCGCGTTACGCCATGCGACGCCGTAGGCCGTTGCGACGGGTGCCGTCACCCACGTCCACCCATGTAGGAGTACGTAGTACGTTCCCCCCACGCACACGCATGGACGCTCGCACCGCGCGGCGCCGGGCTGGCCGCCACGAGGGCCAACCTAACGGCGTCGCGGCCACGTACGCGACGAGGCACGCCGTGACGGGAACGTGAGCGGGTCGCGCGGCTTTCCTGTTGTGTCTCCCCACCCCTCTTGCTACGCTGTGCTGCGTATGGGCGGCGGGCCCGAGACGTCAGGACGCCGGGCCCCGTGCGTGCACCCCGTGCCTCCCGTACGGCCGGCCCGGGGGAGGTAGGCCTCTCTCTCTCTCTCTCCGTGGCGGGTCCTCCGCCTGCATGGGAATCGAGAGCCGGGAGCCGGCGCTACGTGCACTCCGGCGAACTCAGACGTGCGTCCGTACCCTTCGTTTAAGCTGATTGATGAGTGGGAACAACAGCACGGAACCACTTTTCTTCATTACCCAGGGCGACGTGTCATCGATCCATCAGATCACTTGAATGAAATACAGCGAGGCCAAGTTGCACGCAACCGCACACAGGTGTGTTGAAGGTACACAGTTAAGTAAGGAATATTTTGCGGTTATCCTATAGATTATCAAATAGACTCCATAATATTGTATATTATCAAATACAGTAGACTCCATAATATACCGTATGTGACATGCCATCAGTCCATCAAATCAACTGAAATACGAAGATCGTCTTTATAAGCTTGGTGAGGCGAAGATACACACGACCGCATAAATGGTAAGGTGTGTTCAAAGTAAATTGTTAAGTAAGGAATTTTTTGACATTAGGTGATAGACTGTTGCAAAATTTTACTCGTATGAAATAGATTCCCTGTACATCATGTATGCCGTATGTGAATCTGACATGACATCGGTCGATCAGATCGAATGAAATATGAAGCTCGAAGTATTTGTAAGCTTGGTGAGGCGAAGTTGCACGCAACGACATAAATAGTAAGAAATGTTTTCACATTAGGTGGCAGATTATGGGACAACTTTATGAAATAGAATCCATGTACATCGTATAGGCCGTATGTGTCATGCCATCGCTCCATCAAATCGACTGAAATACAAACGATGTATTTATAAGCTTGGTGAGGCGATGATGCACGCGACGACATAAATGGTAAGGTGTGTTGAAGGTACATTGTTGAGTTTGGAGTATTTTGACATTAGGTGGTAGATTGTCGGAAAAGTTTATGAAATAGACTCTATGTACATCAGATATGCCATATGTGACATGCCATCCGTCCATCAAATCTATTGAAATACGAACGACGTATTTATACAATTGATGAGACGATGATGCACGCAACGGCATAAACAGTAAGGTGTGTTGAATGTACACTGTTAAATTATGATTTTTTTATGACATTAGGTGGTTGTTTTTTGATATTTTTGATAGTTTTTCTAAAAAATTGGTCAAATTTTATATAGCCTTATTTTATTTTTAAAGAAAGCCTTAAGCTTTAGGACGTAGTATTTTCTTGACACTTTGTGACCCAGGTATTGGACCATGCATTTGAAAGAAATACAACGTTAGGTGAGCTGACATGGAAAATACAACTACAACTATTACAATTATGTTTTAGCGACATTAGTTCACAAGCAAAATTTGGTGTTCAAAGTTGTCTTTTTTTTTTGGAGGAATTCAAAGTTGTCTTTTAATACTACGAAAGAAAAGATGGTGCATCCAATAGTAGGAGTCAAGCAGATGGACACACTCCTCGGGTGACACAAGAGCAAAATGCAAGCACGGTCGCAGAAATACCAGGCAGTACGCTCTCTTTTGTCACTTGCAGCGGAATTCGAAACCGTACATAAGCTTCCAAAAGGAAGAACCGTACGTACGTATAAAGATGACCTCAAGGTTCATTGATTAAATATACGGCCAATCCCTCCAAAAGGAGAGATCGGCTTGCATCACGTAGTATTTCACTCACTCATTTGGTGCTCCTCCGTGGTCTTGTGGATATGCACGAGCCGGCCACCCGACTCGTTCTTCCTGTGTGTGTACCACCGGCCAGCCAGTGCCACGCGAGGCGGGTGTGCGTAGCGATTGCCCCCGTCCGTGCTCGCGTACAGTCACGCACAAGGCGCGCCACCGAAAACAATTTTGCTCCCTCCATTATTCCCTCCGTTGCGGCAGAGAACGATAGGAAATTCCCGCGCGGGCGGTGCACGGTGGACCGGCCGATCCCCACCGCCGTGGCCCCCGCCTCGCCGGTAGCTGCGGCTCTGGTCCACGAAGACTCGTGCCTCGCAGTGCAGTGACCCCCACCCCACATGCAGCTGCCTCGCACGTGGAAGGAGCCCGCGATAAGGTTTTTAGGCCTCGTGAACCTACGGCCGCGCATCGAGAACCGTACCGGCTCCAGGATCGGCCGCACGAATCGCGAGGCGCAAGCGGGACCCGCAGCGACCCGCCGTGGCCCCATGGCAGCTCAGCCGGTCTCTGATTGGGTCGGGACTTAACTGTACGTACGCAGGGTTTTGCTGAAAACACTGTGCGTACTAGTACTACGCAGGGTGGAAAAGAATCAATGATATTGCGCGCCGAAGAATAAACAAACGATAAGTGGAGGTCGGGGTCCAATGCTAATGTAGCCAATCTTTGCTCCGTTTTCTGTACCATCGGGTCGTGTGTGCCGACGTGAGGCTTTCCACCATTGCTGAACACGTGGCTCATAAACAACTCAACTAGGCAATGCAAGGCGGCAGACCAAAACGACTACCTCCGATATCCACCACTTACCCTTCTCTCCGGTGTATCACGTCTAGATGAAAAACCTCGGGACCTCAGATCTACGCTTAGGCCTTGTTTTGTACTAGTGTTTCTTAGGAGAAAAGTGAGATTATTTCTACCGGGATTGATTGAATCCACTTTCCTCACCCAATCCTCTCAAAATCTCTTCCTTGCCTTTCCAATTTCTGTCTTGCAAAAACGGCTCTGGGGGAGCTGGGTGCGAGTCATGCGCATAAAAAAAGCGAAAGGAGGGTAGCTTTTCTATCTACAGGCATGTCTGAGGGTTTCAGCGGGGTTATTTGGGGCTGAGCCCATCTAAACCCCGGCTACAAAACAGGATAACGGGAATTCTAGGAGGTCTCAGGGTGACCCGGTAAACACACTACAAAACCTGCCAATACCGGCCTGCAAAACAAGGCCTTATAGTGCAGATTAATCTCGTTCAATATTAGGTTTTGCTCTACCTCGTGATGTTCTTGCCTATGCGATTGGCACACAGAAGTCTGTGGTGTTTTGGTCCATGTAGATCGTCGGTTCTCAATGTGGTGGTATTAGTATTGGTGCGACCACTAATTCTTAACCACTAATTCAAGTTTGGTTCTTTTGTGCATGTAAATAACTCCCACAACAATACGATAATGAGCATCCGGTTTTACAACCTTCCTCCAATGGTTACGTTCTCAAATATTGGGGTAGACGACTAAAACCTTCGAGATTACTCCAGCTTGTGCAAGGTAGGTCTTCGACGATCTTCTAATCGGAGTTTTAGAGGATCAACATGTGCAACACTATAGAGCTAGGAATGATGAATTTGAAGGTATTCGATGTGACTTGCATTTTTATCAAAGATCAATTCGTTTTTGTGAGTGTGTTCTGCTATCATTCGGTCTGATGTATATTTATCTGCATATCAGTGAAGTTGGATCGTTTACTCGAAAAAAAGTCAAGTAACTCTCTCCTCAAATTGAAAACCATGTAGATAGGTCCAATGATAGTTTCGTTAAGTGAATCTATTGCCATGCTTGATATATTTAAAAAGTTTGTAAATCTCTCTCTTTCTATTTGCAACTCCAATAACTTCTAACGTTCTCACCATTTTGCATAACCAGAAAAGTGTTGACAAAAAGTAGGAAAATCAAAAGGGTGCACATACCTGATGAGAACCACACACTTTTTCCAAAGTTAAGCTAACATTAGCTAAAGGCACAATCACATCACAATTTTGCAAAACACGTACAAAGTGGAAACATGTGAGCTTGATAAAAAAGCAACAACATTATAGGGAAGCAATAAGCATGAATGGGCAAACTCAAAATCCAACAATACACTTTAAACTCTAGGTACTATGATTATAATGAAATTAAGTACGCGGCTATTTTGCTCTAGGGTACATATGCTCCCTCTATTTGAGTTTAATTTTCAACAAATTTTAAAATGTCAAAAAATCAAAAAATATGTGCTCATACATCTCCACATTATTAGGCGCTCACAAGACCGTTTCACGAAAAATAGACATTTTGTGTGGCTTCTGTAAAATGACAAATTTAGGTGCTAAAATAAGGCTCTCCACGAGACATGTTTTTGTCATTTTACACAATCCACAAAACATATCGTTTTTTCTTGAAACCGCACGTGTGCCCATAGAATGTGCAAATACACACGAATATATATTTGTTGGAATTTTTAACATTTTTAAATATGTGTTTTAATAAAGGCAGCATATGCACATGGCATCAAATGTGCTCCGAGTAATTAAAACCTTCACAAAAGGGTAGTCCAAGACAACAGCTACAATAATAAGTTTATCCAAGCTTGTTGATAAATTATGAGTAGGAATATCAAGGCTCTAATTTGACTTTTAACATGGAAAAACTACCTCTACTCCATTCTTCATAGCATTCATTCTTCATTCATCACCTCCGTCCCCAGTGATTACCCATCCATATTCAAATGACTTCATGCCTATATCTCTGTCAAATAGCTTCATCGAAGTTATCACAAAGCATTTAGCTAGCATACGTCACCATATAATTAACCATGTAGTGCATCCAACTATATCTATAGGTATGTAAAGTCAAAAATTACTTGGATGGGATTTTAAATATTTAAGCTAGTGCCAAAAAATGTTGTTTTCAGACTTTGAAAAAGATTTTAAGAAAAAAATGTTAGGCTCTTTGATTCCCTCTACATGGTTAGTTTCAACACAAATACTAGAGAAATTAGATATTTCATTGTTAGAACCACAAGGCAAGGAATTAAATTCATCACAAGATATAACAATATTTTGAAATAAAGAATTACAAGGACTAGCACATGGCAATATGATATTTTGAGTAGATATTCTGCTAACATCCACATAAGGCTCACAAGATGTTGCCTTTGACATTATAGCATCATGATCTATCTTTAGCCTTGCATGGGAGGCTACAAGATCCTCATGGGAGCTTGATAGGTTTCCATGGATTTCTTCCAATTTTCCATACTTGCTAATTAGCAAAGCAAGTTGGGACTTTAGCTCAACATTCTCTTTTAATATGGATGCTTCACAAGAAATGAGGTTAGTAGCACAAGGATAATTAACAATATTAGTAGGAGAAGGTATATTGCAAGTTCTTTTAAATATGAAGATTTAACTTGCACAAACGACTTGGTGAGTTTGATGAGCTCGCTTTTACCGACCGTAGACCATTGTTGAGGTATACAAAATCATAAAGGATATTAGCTTGTGCAACTACAAGTTCATCATTTTTAGTTTTGAACTTATTTGCCACCTCATGATCTCCATCGTGGGCTTCCTTTACTCTAGATAATTTTAGAGCAAAAGTCTCCTCAAGAGATTTTTTGGTGGTTTTTTCTCTTCAAGAGCCTTATTAGATATGCAATGTCATTGGCATATTCACCCTCAAGACTCCCCATTTTATCAATGTTGTCCTTATGCTCCTCAATAATTTTCTTACTCTCAATAGAAAAGGTAAATGTTTCAATGAAGTTAGAGCAAGCATTTTTATTTTTATATAGAGCATGAAGGACTATCTAACATGTAACCAGTCCTTCCGACATCACTCCATCTACTACGCCAAGTCCTCGAAGTGGACCAATGACCCATGCTTGAGCTAAGATCCTACGTGATAAGGTGAACTTGGTAGTCTCTATGTGTGACTTTGACTCTCCTTTGAATGGCCTGCTACTTTGTGCCAATACTCTGTGTATCCTCACCTATGAACCACAAAAGTAATGTCAAGAGAAGGAACCAAGTACACGCAAGAGGGAGCGTCGGCTGAAATCGGCGCCAGCTCTAGCATACCGGACTCCACGCCAAAACCGCCAAGACAAATCGGCTCCAGCTTCGGCGGACCAAAGCCTGTCCGAAATCGTCGGCACCAGAACCGGTGGAGCCCAGCGACTGTCGAAATGGCATACAGTATAGTTGTTCGATCTTCACTAATTGAACCGACGCCCTCCGGAACTTTCGGCGCCAACAAACTTACCGCTGAAATCTCCTGTATGCGCACAACTTCAGGTTAGATACCTTGAAATATTCCCTTTACCCACCCTTTACCCCTGATGACCCACAAGTATAGGGGGTGTATCGCAGTATTTTTGATAAGTAAGAGTGTCGAACCCAACGAGGAGCAGAAGGTGCTGGCTAGTGGTATGGATCAGGAATTCTCTGCAAATACTTAGCAAACGGATTTTTAGGGGTTTTTGATAATGCAAGTAAATAAAGTACAAGTAAATAAAAGACAATAAGAATAAGTACAGCAAGTGTCCCAATCCTTTATTCTGCAAAGGATAAGCCGGTTGTATTACTTAAGATAACCAAACGTTCTCGAGGACACACAGGAATATCGTCAAGTGCTTTCGCTTCATATAGTTGATTAATCTTCTTTAGTTTGCTAAGTGTTGTGTGGGTGAACCTGTGCTAATATACCGACCTTCCTAGGACTAATACATACTTGTGATTATACCCCTTGCAAACATCCGTAAGTACAAGAAAGTAATTAAGGTAGACACCTAACCATAGCTTTAAACTCTAAGACCCTGACGTCCCTTGTGCAATGGTTTCCTAACGGGGTTTCAGGTTTCTGTCACTCCGGCAACCCCTACGATTAGTATCCAAATACACAATGCATTCCCCTAGGCCCATATAGGTGAAGTGTCATGTAGTCGACGTTCACATGACACCACTAGAAGAAGTACACCACAACTTAAATATCAAACTATTGAATCTTTCTCAACATAATTCCACTACTAACAACATGACTTCTCCCATGTCCTCAAGAACAAAACGAACTACTCATAAGACATCATATGGATCATGATCAGAGATGAAATAATGATGTATAACAATCTGAACATAAACAATAATTCTACGGTTCACTCAATAGCATCAACTACAAAGAGTAATCAACACCCGGAAAATTTCTCCTAAGAAGTATGCAAGATTCAACCCAATTGTTACAGTGGTATGGAGATGGTGATGATGGTGCTGGTGGAGATGATGGTGGTGATGATGATGATGATCCCGATGAAGTCCGGCTTGATGGTGGTGTTGATGGGGATGATCTCCCCTCTCCGGGAAGGAATTCCCCTGGCAGAATTCTGTCTATCGGAGAGATCTTTCTCTCTCGGTGTTTTCTGCCCCATAGAGGCGGCGGAATCTTTCTGTGGTCGCTCCCCTGGTATTAGGGTTCCGTGGAGATAATATACGCCAGAGGGGAGAGCTGGAGGTGGACCAGGGTGGCCACACCACCTGGTGGCACGACCTAGGGTGGCCCACGCCAGGGGGTGGTGTGGGCCCCCTGTGGCCCATCTCCACTCCTCCTAGCAGTCTTCGTCTTCTGGAAAAATAGGATTTTCCATATATTTTCTCGGATTTTCTCATCTTCATGAATTTTTGCCTCCAAACAGCATCTTTTCCATCAGAATCCTGACTGCAGCGGTCCATGCTCCAAAAGTCATCAACCATGCAAAAACAGATGAAATAACATAAGTATAATCCCTTAATATGAATTATATCGATGAATAACAGTAAATTATGATATAGAATAGTGATGCAAAATGGACATATCAACTCCCCCCAAGCTTAGACTTCGCTTGTCCCCAAGCGAAACTGAGCTCAATAAACATGGCCTCGGGTTTATGGAGTGAAGAGTCGATAAAAGAATACGGATAGGAAGCATCACATTCATCAATACATAGATCATAATAGAAGACAACTCACTATTATATAACTTACCTTGCAATAGGTAAAGGAAACACAATAAAGATACATAAAGTGAATCATAATTGGTAATGGCAAACTAGCTCTTGGTCGAAGAATAGTTGGCAATTTGCTGGAGTTCACAGATAACTGATTTTCAATGATAGCTTTCAAAGTAGTAGACACCAAGATAAGAGCAATGTGCAAAACAAGGAACATAAGGAACATGATTGAATAAATCAACATATGAATGAATGAAACACAACAACTCAAAATGCTTGCTAGGATAGAAGGGAATAGGTTTACTGACTCAACTAAAAAATAAAATATAGGCCCTTCGCAGAGGGAAGCAGAGATTTCAAGTTTCATAAAGAGCTCCCAAAAATTATGATACTTATTAGCTTTCAGCTCTCATTGCCCCTATCATAGGCATCTTTAGGTGATTAAGGTTAAAGTGACACAACTAAGAGGATATGCTTGACAAGTTATAAGTTGAAATCTCATGCCCCTTACTTACGAGTACTGAACCTCATGCTACTCAACTTCAGTCACAAGTAAGCTCTTGTCATTGTAAATACATATGTATCATAAAGAACCGCCAACGGGGTACCCCTTGCACATGATACAGGAGTTATCCCATAATAAAAATGACAAGGCAAGCAGACAATGAGCATCTCAGCGATCCTTTTATTTGCTATTTGCATAGGTTTTTATTGGGGGTGCTTCATAGAGTTCTCATTATGGTTATGCTGCAAGTTTCCACCATGATTAGGCATGGCTTAGGCTAGCGGCCCAGGCGTTTCTCTAACACACATATAAACTCCATGATCTTACAAGTTACCCTTTTATTTCACACCACCGGGATCCATAAGCAAAAGAATCATGATATCAACGAGGTACAAAGTACCAGTGCAATGCTGAAAGCGTTTCCCATGATAAATGGTTCTGCTAACTTCAACTTATAAAGCGCAAGCATATACGCAACAAAGATGGACACAATGGTTCAAGTTCATTAATTGCAAGAAAGTAAACTGTGCCATCAAGTTCGTGAGAGCTTTAATCACTAATTTTCACATAACAAGTTTAATTTGGAAGGTAGATAAAAACAAGAATTTACTTGGAATAGCAATAGTGCTAATAGGTAGGTATGGTGGACACAAATAGCATAGGTTTTGGTTTAAGGATTGGATGCACGAGAAGCCTTCCCTCTTAGTACAGGTTTTTGGCTAGCAAGGCTGGGTAGCAAGTATAAGAGTTGAAGGAAACAAACAAATATACAAGTGATAAAAACAAACATGCAATCTTTCTTGGAAGCACAAAAGATCTTAACTAGAGAATACTAAACTTATGAGCAAATCAAGAAAGAAAGATGATGAAATTATATTTCTTTAAGAGTACTTTTATCTTTTTCATTCAACTCTCAAAAATAGTGTTGCTACTTACCAAGCCAGGTTTGCCAAAACCAACTAAATTAACTCCATGATCCCAAAGCGATACCAATACTAACAACAAGATCAATCATATAACCATAAATTGAAAACTAATATAAGATATGCAAAAGAGTAAACGATAGAACTTCTCATTAATATTCCATTACGGCAACTCACACCAAGGGATACAGAACTAACGAGAGAGGGGACACTTTCATAATGCGAACCATCCTACATAATAACTTCTCTATTCATGATATGACTCTACTAAAAAGGTAAAAAGATAGAAGATAGTGATGTGATACGCACTCCCCCAAGCTTGGAACAAACCAAGGGGATGCCAAACCTGATGACGAATTACTCCTCCGGTGGTGGTGGTATCCTCTCGTCATCGTTCAACTTCCAGGGTAAGGGCTCCCCATAAACAAAGGACATCGTGGTTTCCAGCATCCTGAAATTTGCAGCAGCACTTATGCGTTTAAACCTAACCTCATACTCACAGTTTTGATTTTGAACGTTGTAGAGTTGTGCTTGTAGTTGGTTGGTTGTTTGGCGGAGTGAGAGGACTTTTTCCTTGAGCTCAGCAGTCTCCTTTTGGTGCTCGGCGATGAGTTCGGAACAAATCTTATGGATGATATCCACTTCGCGCTCCGCCATCTTCTTGTACCTAAAGACTTCTTTCTCCAGTGCTTCCATCCTGTCTTCCAGACTTCCTTCGCCTTTAGGGCCTTGAACCTCCTTTATACGTACCTCTCCATCTTCAAGCAACAACTCCTTGGGATGAATCTTCAACTCTCTCATGTATGGGTTGATGTATCCGCAGAGAAATCTTCCTTGGTTGATCTAGAGGAAGACATTGTGGCTCCAAATCTAGGACTCTACCTGTCAGAAACAGATCGAAACGAAAACATGACGAGAACACGATATACGAACCTCGGGGGATCCGGGGGATTATATATTACGAAGTTTCACAACAAAAGGAAGGTACCGGGAGAAAACGGGTTGGAGACGGAGTCCGAGGTGGCCACACCACCTGGTGGCGCGGCCAGGGGTGGGCCCGCGCCACAGGGTGGTGTGAGCCACCCTGGCTTTGTTTCTGTCCCTATTTCGCTTCGTAGCTTTCCTTGTTGGCTAGAAACTGCAAAAATATAACTGGATAGATCTTTCGTGGAACTTTTCTTACCAGAACTGTTACCTATTTGAAAACAGACTCTACAGGTCTCTGAATTTGGTATTTAGTGGATTCTTCCGGAGTCACCACTTGAATGATATCAATATCTTCATCTTCATACGCATATTGTTTGAGTCATGAAACCTTTCACTTTCTCATTACACCATTTTCTCCACTAACCTGGAAATTTCTTTCACACAAAACTTCACACAACTCTCATTAGCAACATTAGTACAAGTGAAGTGATAAAACCTTTTGAGTCCAATTTCAACTGAAAACCATCAAAACATAAGCTACTGTAGCAACTCCTTCCGAAAACCCAAAAAGAATTCAAAAAGGAAATCGAATTAAGAAGCAAATGCAAGAGTGGCAAAATCTGTCAAAACAGACCAGCAGGTAAAGATCAATTTTTTCGAAAATCTTCTGTTGATCAAATCAAAAAGTGCAAAACTAACAAAAGTTAAATAACAACCTGGGTCAGAAGCACAAAAAATTACAGCTTAATCCGACATACAGAGATCTCTCACGAATTTTTACGGTGAAGCACAAATATCTGTTTCGGGACAACAACTTCCCCAAATCTTACTTCTCTCTCATTAGAGGTTGATCTTGACACAAAACCAAACAAAAAGGATAAAGAGAGGTTATTACCGAAGTAATAACTTCCAAGACTCAAAGAAACAAAAACAAACTGAAAGCAAAAATAAAAAAAGTTGTCTCCCAAAAAGCTCTTTCTTTATAGCCATTAAGATGGGCACGATAATTTTGATAAAGCTCACATAAGAATATGAATTGAAGTGAAAGAGAGCATTAAGAAGCAAAAATACACATGTTTAAGTCTAACCCACTTCCTGTGCAAGGGAATTTTGTAAACAAACAAGTTGTTGAAACCTGAGGCTACTAGCATAGGAAGGTAAAAGAAGTGCAACATAAAAAAATTCAGCATAAAACGAGAAAACTTGATATTATTGAGATACATAAGAACACTTTTCCCTCTCTCATAGTAACTTTCAGTATCATGCATAAAATTAATAATATAACTATCACAAGGGCCATCGTAACAATGATCACTTATCCTAACAGAAAACACAGGAACACTAGCTCTCATAACACTACTTTGTGAAACAATATTAGAGGTATCCTTACAGAGGATAGTGTGTCCCTCTTCTACATATTTAGTGACAAAGTCTTTCACATTTGCTATTATAGGTTCATCATCCATTTGTTTATCAGGTTCAACAACTTTTTTTGTACTTTCATTAACCATACCATCTATCATAGAATGTTCCTCTATCTTAACTGGGAAAGGTATTTTCTCAATGTAAGGTTCAGGTAAAACATGATTAGGAGTATAAACTTCAGAATTTCTTGCAGGAATACTCTTAGCAACATCTTTATAAGGTTCATGATACTTATTCCACTTCTTTTTAGGCACTTCAATGTAGGAAGCAAAAGCCTTAAAATAAGTTGCAATAGCTTGAGAGTCTAGACCATAAGCATTTTTAATATTTTGAAAGTCATCAGTTCCCATAAAAGATTCAATGCATTCATATTCATAATTTATACCTGACTTTCTTCCGTCATTCTCTCATGCTTTAGCATTATCTTGAATACAGTCCAAAAGATCTCATTTAGCTTCTTCTTCCATGCGAGTGAATGATCCAGCACAAGAAGCATCCAATAAATCCTTATCATGAAGAGAAAGCCTTGCATAAAAGTTATTGATAATAATATTGTTGGGGAGCTCATGAATGGGACATTTGAGCATTAGTAACTTCAATCTCCCCCAAGCTTGAGTTGTACTCTCTCCATCAAGAGGCCAAAAGTTGTATATTTGATTTTGATCTTTATTAATCTCACTAGGAGGATAAAACTCTGAATAAAAGAGAGGCACTATTTCCTCCCATTCAAGAGCTTGACCATTCTTCAGCAGCTTATACCATTCCTCAGCTCTTCCTTTCAGTGACAATGAGAATAACTTCTTCTTAACTTGATCTGTAGTAATACCTGCACACTTGAACAACCCGCATAATTCATGTATAGAGAGCAAATGATCACCGGGATGGACAGTTCCATCCCCGACATAGTAGTTATCCATAACACGATCAATAATTCTTGTAGGTATTTTAAAAGTATCATTCTCAGCAGGTGGTGGTTCATCTACTACCTTAGCAGTGGTAGTAGCATTACGAAATAAGAAACTCAGCAAATTATCCATATTGAAAATAAAGCAACTAATAGAAGTAAACAATACTCACAGAAGTTTCCTTTACCAGTTCCACTCTCCAATAGCGCTTCACTCCCTGGCAACGGTGCCAGAAAATAGTCTTGATGACCCACAAGTATAGGGGGTGTATCGTAGTATTTTCGATAAGTAAGAGTGTCGAACCCAACGAGGAGCCGAAGGTGCTGGCTAGTGGTATGGATCAGGAATTCTCTGCAAATACTTAGCAAACGGATTTTTAGGGTTTTTTGATAATGCAAGTAAATAAAGTACAAGTAAATAAAAGACAATAAGAATAAATGTAGCAAGTGGCCCAATCCTTTATTCAGCAAAGGATAAGCCGGTTGTATTACTTAAGATAACCAAACGTTCTCGAGGACACACGGGAATATCGCCAAGTGCTTTCGCCTCATATAGTTGATTAATCTTCTTTAGTTTGCTAAGTGTTGTGTGGGTGAACCTGTGCTAATGTATCGACCTTCCTAGGACTAATACATACTTGTGATTATACCCCTTGCAAACATCCGTAAGTACAAGAAAGTAATTAAGGTAGAAACCTAACCATAGCTTTAAACTCTAAGATCCTGACGTCCCTTGTGCAATGGTTTCCTAACGGGGGTTTATGTTTCTGTCACTCTGGCAACCCCTACGATTAGTAGCCAAATACACAATGCATTCCCCTAGGACCATATAGGTGAGGTGTCATGTAGTCGACGTTCACATGACACCACTTGAAGAAGTACACCACAACTTAAATATCAAACTACTGAATCTTTCTCAACACAATTCCACTACTAACAACATGACTTCTCCCATGTCCTCAAGAACAAAACGAACTACTCACAAGAAATCATATGGATCATGATCAGAGATGGACTAATGATGTATAACAATTTGAGCATAAACAATAATTCCACGGTTCACTCAATAGCATGAACTACAAAGAGTAATCAACACCGGGAAAGTTTCCCCTAAGAACTATGCAAGATTCAACCCAATTGTTACAGCGGTATGGAGATGGTGATGATGGTGCTGGTGGAGATGATGGTGGTGATGATGATCCCGATGAAGTCCAGCTTGATGGTGGTGTTGATGGCGACGATCTCCCCTCTCCAGGAAGGAATTCCCCGGCAGAATTCTGTCTACCGGAGAGATCTTTCTCTCTCGATGTTTTCTGCCCTGCAGAGGCGACGGAATCTTTTTGTGGTCGCTTCCCAGGTATTAGGGTTCCGTGGAGATAATATACGCCAGAGGGGAGAGCTGGAGGTGGACCAGGGCGGCCACACCACCTGGTGGCACGGCCTAGGGTGGCCCGCGCTAGGGGGTGGTGTGGGTCCCCTATGGCCCATCTCCACTCCTCCTTCTGGCAATCTTCATCTTCTGGAAAAATAGGATTTTCCATATATTTTCCCATATTTTCTGATCTTCGCGAATTTTTGCCTCCAAACAGCACCTTTTCCATCAGAATCCTTTCTACAGCGGTCCATGCTCCAAAATTCATCAACCATGCAAAAACAGATGAAATAACATAAGTATCATCCCTTAATATGAAATATATCGACGAATAATAGTAAATTATGATATAGAATATGATGCAAAATGGACGTATCAACCCCTAGCACTATAAGTAGCCCCTATGGCTCATCCTTTGACTTCAGACTTGATAATATAACTAGAAGAAACCCCCCTTGTGGAATCTCTCTAATTTGGTCTCATGCTCCTTAATAAGGAGCACCTATTATCCTCACCTCTTTGGATTATGCATTGTGTGTCCACAATTGTTCGAGACCTTCGTTGGAGTGAGCTTTAGCCAAGTTGTCAAGATCTCACCAAGATTTTCATCCTCACCGATTGGGTAGAGAGAATTTCTTGCCCGACACCGATCCTTGGGATTGTGTTAGATCGGTAGCAACCAACATGGGCCATAGGATTGTATTTGTATATTGCGTGTGCGTGTGATCTCACCGAGTTATTCATATGTGCGTCCATGTGGTCTTCATCCTATATCCCTTCCACTCGAATTCATCATCGTTCTTGAGATTCATGAAAGATTGGGTACCCCTATGGGTTAACCCCTAACACAACCCTTCTCTTTTAAAGAGGAACTATCATCAACCTCTTCATCATAATCAACATTCTCATCATCATGAGATAGGTTGGGATCCAAAGGAGAAGTTACCTTTGAAGCCTTAGCCATAAGGCATAAGTGAACACCAAGAGTAGGTTATGATAAGGGAACATTTGTATATCCATTAAATATCTTGTCTTGCCCCCGCAAATTCTTTGATTTCCTCTACAATGTTAGGCATACAAATACTAGAGGAAATGCAAGCATTGTAATCATGGCGACAGGACAAATCACGCATACCATCATGCGATATATTCAATCCGTCTCTACATGATATGCAAGGACAATCAACGTAAGCATGTAAATCATTTATAGTGCTACAAGTGTTCATGCCCTAAGATAAAACATTGTAATGAGATAGAAATCGAAGCATCAATAGTAAGCTCACTATCTATGTTGTAAATTCTATCACCACTCACCATACCATTCCCTTGTGAAAAATCACATGTTGGTAAAGTGGAAGAATATGAAAGATCATCATGGCCGGAAGTGGAGGGAACACAATCATCCTCAATAATTTTGGACACATCATATTATTCTTGAAGCTTTGTGCAAATCTCATGAGCATTCTAAAAAGGCATGATTCTGGAAAGAATTATAAAGCTCACAATATTAATAAGCACCTTAGAAGATTGAGCATCGAGATAAGAGTTTGTCTCCTTCTCTAAAGATAGATTTTTTGGGGATCCTTAGGAGGAGAAAAACCTATTTATAGAATTCTCTCTATAAGTGGGTTCAAGCCCCGAAAATAATTAACAATGCAAATTCTTCAAACACCATAATTTGTGCCATCAAATATAAAAGTGTCAATGTGCCCTAATCCCCTGGATGACATCTTCACTCTCAAGGTGGTGAAGCCTAAAAGCAAAAGACTAGTCTCTGAAATGAATTGAAAGGACACGATGTCACCTAGAAGGGGTGAATAGGCGTTTTAAAACAATTAAAATTTATGATCGAATGAATGCGGAATAAAAATAGCGTTTAATTTATCAACACAAAACTTAAAACCACTAGGTTCAACTAGGGATGGGCATATTATCCGAAAACCAAATTATCAAACCGAGTTTACCTCGACCGAATCCGAGATGACCGAAACCGACTTCTTCGGTGCTACACTTGGTTATCACATGTAGATAGCCGATTTAATTTCAGTGACTTCGGTCGTGGCACTCGGTCAATCGAATAGACTGAAGATACGACACCTACTCTAATCCCCTCCACACACAAACGATGTAGAGGCATGGACTATAATCTCTTCCCAAAATCAGCAACCTCCTCGAATAATCCCTCGACAAGAATCATAGTCAGGGTGATATTTTCCCTCTCAAGGCTGCAAGTCTCGCCTGCATGATATCCTACCTTCCAGAATCACTTTAAATTCCACCTCCCCAATTCCCTATATGAGTCGGGATCCCATCCAGCATCGATACAACAATTCACCCCTCAATTCGCTCCAATCTAACTACTACCATGGGCAATAGCGCTATGAAGAACAAGGTCATCATAGGACATCTGCACCAAAAAATGTTGCTACTGGTAGCTTGCAAGCTAGAAGGTAAGTTATTGATTCGGTCCGATTTGAAACTTATTCACTATTTCAATTCATAGTGTTCTTTCAATGAATACATATTGATTGCCATACTCCTTTTCCCTTTTAATTAAGACATTTGTTTGTACAACAAACGCTACTGGAATTGTGTATCCTGTTGTTGTATGCCTGTACCTATGGAGTAGACAAGGCCATTGGTGTTGATGGTGACATGAAAGGGGAAGAAGCAGGGCAGGCCAATGATGGCATTGTTGAGATGCAATGGTGGGAGATTGTTTCTGTAGTTGTTGAGATGCAAATATGGCATTTTTTAGGGTAGGCCAATAATTTCACTACTAGGAAAAAGCTTACTCGTGGTGCACTGATTTTGGTTACTCGTGGCGCACTGGCCATGCGCCATGAGCAAGGTGCCACTAGTAATTGTTCCTCGTGGCGCACTAGCTGGTACACCACGTATAGTTCTCATACTCATGGCACATGATATAGTGCGCCACAAGTAGGGTTACATTGACGCCACAACTAAGGTATTAGAGAAACAAAATATGAATCACAATGTAATTTATAGAGAACCCCTAATTTTGAAAACAAAAGCAATCGAGTCCCTCGCCACTGTCGCCTTGTCGGAGCTGCAGTGTGGAATAGGTGAAGAAGAGGGAGAGAGAGAAAAGGAGGAGTGGGAGAAGGAGAGGAGAAGAGAAGAGAAGGGGAAGGGGGAGGTAGAGGTGGAGGAGAAGAGAAGGAGAAGGAGAAGGTGGAGGTGGAGGTGGAGGCGGAGGAGAAGAGAATATAAGGAAGGGAAAGAGGAAAGGGAAGGTGGAGGCGGAGGTTGGAGTGGCTAGTTTTATTCGAATCCCGCTTCCACTTACCTATGGTGCACTCTTTTTTTAAAGCAAAAAATCTAACTTTTACATAACTTTTTTCTGAAACTGGGGATTCTAAGAAATCGGTAAACAATCAGAGATTGTTGTCATCGGATGTACACTTCCGTGTAGATGAATTTTCATATAAAAAACTTTTCGATTTGATGTTGTATGCAAAAAGTATGGCCGTTTTATCGGGACATAGCCTTTTTTTTTCAAAAAATGTCAAAATTTATATTTGTTAATTTTCCTAACAACTGGATCACCTAAGATAACTATATCTCAAAGGATTTTAAAATTTGAAGTTTTTCATATATTTTTTTAAAACTAAAATGGTGACCTGAGGGGAGAGGGTGGAGATGGTTGATGACCCACAAGTATAGGGGGTGTATCGCAGTATTTTCGATAAGTAAGAGTATCGAACCCAACGAGGAGCAGAAGGTGCTGGCTAGTGGTATGTGATACATTGCAAATGTATCTATAATTTTTGATGTTCCATGCTTGGTTTTATCCACTTTCTTGTGTTTTGTTCCAACTTTGGAGTACTTTTCATATGATTTCTTGGACTAACCTATTAACAAGAGTCACAGTGCCAGCTGCCTGTTTTCTGCTGTTTTTGGTTCCAGGAAAGTCAGAAAATGAATATTCTCGGAATTGGACGGGACAAAAGCCAAAGTGCCTATTTTTCCGGAAGGGATCAAGTGCCAGAATACGAGACGGAGAGGGGCCAGGGGCAAGCCACACCACCTGGCCGCGCGGCCAGGCCTGGCCCGCGCCAGGGGGTGGTGTGGTGGCTCCCAGCACCCCCTCGGCCTCTCCTTCCGCCTATAAGTTTCCCACGGGACGAAAACCCTAGGTACCCGATCAAAAATGCACGAAAGAGTCTGTAGCCGCCGTCATCTCCATCCCTAGATCGGGAGGGATCTGAAGCTCTTCCCGGCACCCTGCCGGAGAGGGGAATTCACCCTGGAGGCCTTCTTCATCACCATGCAAGCCTCTGGTGTGATGCATGAGTAGTTCATCCTTGGACTACAGATCCATGTAGTAGCTAGATGGCTGGTTTCTCCCCCTTTGTGCTTTCATGTTTAGATCTTGTGAGCTCCGTTCATGATCAAGATCATCTATTTGTAATTCATACATGTTGTGTTTGCGGGGATCCGATGGATATTGAGATTCTATTTCAGATTGATTATTGATTCTATCATGTCTTTGTTATTTGTGATCTTGCATGCTTTCCGTTGTTAGTAGCTATCTTGGCCAAGTAGATGCTAGCAACTCCAAGAGTTAGTATTTATGCTCGATAGTGGGTTCATGCCTCTGGTAATCTAGGGAAGTGACAGAAATCTCTAAGGTACTAGATGTGCTATTGCTACTAGGGAGAAAACAACAATCCTTTGTTCATAGAACAATCGTATTGTTTACTTTACATGCAGTTCGTAAAGCAATAATCTATTGCTTGCAACTTAATACTGGAGGGGGTTCGAAGGATAACCTGAAGGTGGATTATTAGTCATAGATGCAGTTGGATGGCAGTCTATGTATTATGTTGTAATGCCCAATCAAGTCTTAGAGGAGTCAAGATTATTAGTATATGAATGTATTGCTTTCTCGGTGTTTGTCAATTGCCCCGCTGTAATTTGTTCACCCAACATGTTATCTATCTAAGGAGAGCAGCCTCTAGTGAACTATGGATCCCGGTCCTTTGTCTTTTCATACAATCTACAATCTTTTACTGCTTTGTGTTTACTTTCTGCAAACTTTTACTCCTTTCCATTCGATATGTTTAATCCTTTGTTTTCTGCAAAACACGGTGAGATTGACAACCTCATCGCAAGTTGGGGACAAAGTTCTGTGGTTGTGTTGTGCAGGTCTCCACGTTGCTACTAGCACCGGTAGTGTGCCCTGCCAAAGCTCATCTAGTAACACCTTTGAGGTGTTTCCTTGCTCCTACTGGTTCGATTAAACCTTGGTTTCATAACTGAGGGAAACTTGCTGATGTGCTCATCATACCTTTCTCTTGGGGTTCCCAACGAGCTCTACATCAACCACGAGCCATCAACATTTTTCTAGCGCATTGCCGGGGATCGAATAAGAAGAAGAAGAAACTCCCACGTCAACTACACGCCATTAAAAGATATTTTTCTGGCGCCGTTGCTGGGGAGTCAAGGACATCTTCACAAGGGGAGTCCCTCATAACCAATCTCTTTACTTTGTTGTTTTTGTTTTGCTTAGTTTCTTTTTGCTTTGTTTGCTTGTTTTGTTCTTCAAAAACACAAAAAAAATAGTTTTACTTGTTTGCTTTCTTATTTGAAAACCCAAAAAAATGACTACTCTTGAAAACACTAAGTTGTGTGACTTCACTAGCACCAACAACAATGATTTTTTGAGCACTCCCATTGCTCCACCTGTGGCTGAAAATACTTTCTTTGAGATAAAACCTGCTTTGCTCAACCTTGTTATGAGAGAACAATTTTTAGGTATTGGTAATGAAGATGTTGCTTCCCATCTAAATAACTTTGTTGAACTTTGTGAGATGCAAAAGCATAGGGATATAGATGGTGATATTATTAAGCTGAAATTGTTTCCTTTCTCTTTGAGAGGAAAAGCTAAAGAATGGTTGAATTCCATAACTAGGAATAGTATTGATTCTTGGACTAAGTGCAAAGATGCTTTTATTGGAAAATACTATCCTCCTGCTAAGATTATATCCATGAGAAGTGAAATAATGAAGTTTAAACAACTTGATAATGAGCATGTTGCTCAAGCTTGGGAAAGAATGAAATCTTTAGTAAAGAATTGTCCCACTCATGGACTGACTGCTTGGATGATCATCCAAACTTTTTATGCAGGATTGAACTATTCTTCAAGGAACCTATTGGATTCAGCTGCTGGAGGTACCTTTATGACCATCACTTTGAGTGCTGCAACAAAACTTCTGGACAATATGATGGTTAATTATTCTGAATGGCATACTGAGAGAGCTCCACAAGGTAAGAAGGTAAATTCTGTTGAGGAAACCTCCTCCTTGAGTGTTAAGATTGATATGATTATGTCTATGCTAGTTAATGGGAAAACCCATATTGGTCCAAATGATGTCCCTTTAGCCTCTTTGGTTGCTCAAGAAGAGCAAGTTGATGTGAACTTCATAAGAAATAACAACTTTGGCAACAATGCGTATGGTAATAATGCTTATAGGAACAATTTTGGTAACAACAATTATAAGCCATATCCTCCCAACAATGGTAATGCTTATGGAAATCCTTACAACAATAATAAGAGTGCTCCCTCTGAACTTGAAGTTATGCTTAAAGAGTTTATTAGTAAACCAACTGCTTTCAATAAAATTATTGAGGAAAAACTCTCTAATGCTGAAAGAAATATAGCATATTTGGCTGAAGCTCAATCTACTTTGAATAAAATGGCTGCTAAACCTGAAACTAATGAGAATCCCTTTGCAGCTACTAATGCTATACAAGTAAGAATTGATGAAAATGTTAGACTATTAGCTAAATTACATGCTAAGTGGGAAAGAGAAGATGAAATTGCTAGAAACATTAGTGTTTCTACTATTACCACCACTAGTGTTGAGGCTACTAATAGTTCTACTACTTTAGATGATAAAGTTGATTTTGATCTTGATGGTTGCAATATCTCTGAAGTTATTAAGTTCCTACAAAAGCTTGCTAAAAGTCCTAATGCTAGTGCTATGAACATGGCTTTTACAAAACACATTACTGATGCTCTCATAAAGATTAAAGAAGAAAAGATGAAACATAAAGCTTCTATTCCTATAAAACAAGAAGATGGTTGGGAACCCATCATTAATATGAAAGTGAATGACTTTGATTTCAAAGCTTTGTGTGATCTTGATAGTAGTGTTTCTATTATGCCTAGAAGGATTTATGATATGCTTGATTTGCCTCCTCTTGAAGATTGCTATTTGAATGTCCCACTTGATGATAATGCCAAAAAGAAACTCATGGGGAGTCTTAATGATGTTCTTATTGTGGTTAATGATTCCTATGTCCCCGTTGATTTCTATGTTTTGGATGTTGAATACAATGCTTCTTGTCCTATTACTTTGGGAAGACCTTTTCTTAGAACTGTTGGTGCCATCATTGATATGAAAGAAGGCACCATTAAATATCAACTCCCACTCAAGAAAGGTATAGAACACTTTCCTAAAAAGAGATAAAATATTTCTTTTGCTTCTCCTATGAAAACAAAATTTGGTCTCAATGCTTCTTCATTTGAGAACACTTGATTCTTTCTTTGCTTCTTATGCCTAACTTAAAGGCGTTAAAGAAAAGTACTTGTTGGAAGATAACCCAAGAGTTTTAGATAAGTCTTGGAAGTTATTACCTCTGTAATAACCTCTCCTTATCCTTTTTATTTGCTTTTTGAGCCAAGAGTAACCTCTAATGACAGTGAAGAAATGATTGGGAAAATTGCTGTCCCGAAACAGATTTCTGTGCTTCACCGTAAAAGTTCCGGAGAGAGTTCTGTACG
Source organism: Avena sativa (assembly GCA_916181665.1). NCBI lineage: Eukaryota > Viridiplantae > Streptophyta > Magnoliopsida > Poales > Poaceae > Avena > Avena sativa. Next base: position 71,014,890 of record OV702292.1, read on the forward strand.
TAGGATTGAGCTGTAATTTTTTGTTCATCTTCCCCGGGTTGTTATCTAACTTTCGTTAGTTCAACACTTTTTTATTTGAGCAACAGAAGGTCTTCGAAAAAATTCTTCTTTACCTGCTGGTCAGTTTTGACAGATTCCTGCCATTTTCTGGATTTGCTTATTGTTAGTTCCTTCTTGAGTTCTTTTGGGGAATTGAGATTTTTGAGGGAAGTGATACAGTATGTAGTTTCTAATGGAAGTTTATTTGGTGTTAGAACTGAATCTTAAGACTGATTTATCTTAAGTGCACTAATGTTGCTAATGAGATTGTGTGAAGTTTTGTATGAAGGAAAATTTTCAGGTGTATGGAAGGAATGAGTAATGAGATGAAGGATGGACTAAAGCTCAAGCTTGGGGATGCCACACATGTCACCCCAAGAAATATCCAAGAAGTGCAAGCGTCAAAGCTTGGGGATGCCCAAGGCATCCCCTTCTTCATCAATAAAAATTCCAGATTTCTTCCAAACGCTTCATTTTTATTGTTTCATGCACAGTTGTGTTTTTCTTGGAGCGTCTTCTTTTTCGTTTTCGTGTTGGTTTTTAGTTTGCTTGGTTTGCTTAGTTTTCTGAATAAGTTGGTTGGACCCCCTCTTTCATACTTTGGTTTGCAAATAGTTTGGTTTGGTTTGGAAAAGAGTAAGAAAGTTCATACTTTTGTGGTAAAAAGAGCTCGTTTTTGACCGTGGCCTATGCTTTGTCATGCCATGCTTGATATTGTTTTGGCTTTATGCTTAGTATTCTTTGTTGTAGCATGACTTGTTATAAACAATTGATATTTCTTAATGTGCCTTGGATGAATCATGCGTTGTTTTAGCATATTAAAGCATAGTATAGTGGTATTCTCCTTTGATGCTTTATTTGGGTTGACTTGGCACATGCTCACACCATGTTATGACTATCTCAAGTCACCATAGCCTTTATGATCCTTTAGTTTTCAACTTGTAGTATCACTTTATGCTTTTATCAATGATGTTTTGTCGCTCTGCATGATTATGGCCATTATTGCTCTCTTAGTTTGTCGCTCCCAGTCTTTTGCTAGCCTCCACAACCAAGTATGAGTTCCACTCATGCATCCAACTCCCTAAACCAAGTTATTCCAAAGAGTCCACCATACCTACCTACTAGCTTATGCTATTCCAAGTATATTCATGCTTTTGTTTACCTTCCTTTTGTTATGAGAAAACTAGTGATTAAAGCTCTCACGAACTTGATGGCACACCTTACTTTACTTGCCTCTAATAAACTTGAAGCATTGGGTCCTTCTTTGTTGCGTATATGCTTGTGCTTTATAAGTTGAAATTAGCAGAACCATGTACCATGGGGAACGCTTTCAACATTGCACTTGTACTTTGTACCCCGTTGATATCATGTTCTTTTGCTTATGGATCCCGGCGGTGTGAAATAAAAGTGGAACTTGTAAGATCATGGAGTTTGTATGTGTGTTAGAGAAACGCCCGGGCCGCTAGCCTAAGCCATGCCTAATCATGGCAGAAACTTGCAGCATCACCATAATGAGCACTCTATGAAGCATCCTCAATAAAAACCTATGCAAATAGCAAATAAAAAGATCGCTGAGATGCTCATTGTCTGCTTGCCTTGTCATTTTGATTATGGGAAAGCTCCCGTATCATGTGCAAGGGGTACCCCGTTGGCGGTTCTTAATGATACACATATACTTAGAATGAAAAGAGCTTACTCGTGACTGAAGTTGAGTAGCATGAGGATCGGTCTTCGTAAGTAAGGGGCATGAGATTTTGGTTTATAACTTGTCAAGCATATCCTCTTAGTTGTGTCACTTTAACCTTAACCACTTCAAGATGCTTATGATAGGGGCAATGAGAGCTGAAAGCTATACATACCATAATTTTTGGAAGCTCTTTATGAGACTTGAATCCCTACTTCCTTTTACAAAGGCCTTTCTTCCACCATTATATTGAGTCTCCACCTTCTATCTTTATGCACCTACTTTGAGAGCATCGTGGCCATTCTTAGTTCTATGTGCATTGTCCCAAGACTAGTTGATTGATGCATAACTTGTTATTGCTTGCTTGAAACTATTGTATCTAGTCACTCTTATGAACTTTGAAGGTGTCCTATGCATTTATATTTGCTACTCTATGAAGGACAAGCTGAATACTATTATGCTATGTTTTCTTTATGTGAAACAAACAAACGTCTTGCAAAGCATTGTTATTCATGAATCTTTTGTTTGTGCCTTTTCATGTTGCATCATAGTTTCTTTGCTTATTGCTAGAACTTTATCTTTCATTTTATGATTGAAGTACTATGATCCCAGCTTTGATGTTTTACAAATACTTTGATCGAGTCTTTGATGGTGCATGTCACCTTAAAAATTATTTCTTTTTATCACTTACCTACTCGAGGACGAGCATGAGTTAAGCTTGGGGATGTTGATACATTGCAAATGTATCTATAATTTTTGATGTTCCATGCTTGGTTTTATCCACTTTCTTGTGTTTTGTTCTAACTTTGGAGTACTTTTCATATGATTTCTTGGACTAACCTATTAACAAGAGCCACAGTGCCAGCTGCCTGTTTTCTGCTGTTTTTGGTTCCAGGAAAGTCAGAAAATGAATATTCTCGGAATTGGACGGGACAAAAGCCAAAGTGCCTATTTTTCCGGAAGGGATCAAGTGCCAGAATACGAGACGGAGAGGGGCCAGGGGCTGGCCACACCACCTGGCCGCGCGACCAGGCCTAGCCCGCACCAGGGGTTGGTGTGGTGGCTCCCGGCACCCCCTCGGCCTCTCCTTCCGCCTATAAGTTGCCCTCGGGATGAAAACCCTAGGTACCCGATCAAAAATCCACGAAAGAGTCTGTAGCCGCCGTCATCTCCATCCCTAAATCGGGAGGGATTTGAAGCTCTTCCCGGCACCCTGCCGGAGAGGGGAATTCACCCTGCAGGCCTTCTTCATCACCATGCAAGCCTTCGGTGTGATGCGTGAGTAGTTCATCCTTGGACTATGGATCCATGAAGTAGCTAGATGGCTGGTTTCTCCTCCTTTGTGCTTTCATGTTTAGATCTTGTGAGCTCCGTTCATGATCAAGATCATCTATTTGTAATTCATACATGTTGTGTTTGCGGGGATCCGATGGATATTGAGATGCTATTTCAGATTGATTATTGATTCTATCATGTCTTTGTTATTTGTGATCTTGCATGCTTTCCTTTGTTAGTAGCTATCTTGGCCAAGTAGATGCTAGCAACTCCAAGAGTTAGTATTTATGCTCGATAAATGGTCCATGCCTCTGGTAATCTGGGGAAGTGACAGAAATCTCTAAGGTACTAGATGTGTTGTTGCTACTAGGGAGAAAACAACAATCCTTTGTTCATAGAACAATCGTATTGTTTACTTTACACGCAGTTCGTAAAGCAATAATCTGTTTCTTGCAACTTAATACTAGAGGGGGTTCGGAGGATAACCTGAAGGTGGATTATTAGTCATAGATGCAGTTGGATGGCGGTCTATGTATTATGTTGTAATGCCCAATCAAGTCTCAGAGGAGTCAAGATGATTAGTATATGCATGTATTGCTTTCTCGGTGTTTGTCAATTGCCCCGCTGTAATTTGTTCACCCAGCATGTTATCTACTCACAAGACATCATATGGATTATGATCAGAGATGGAATAATGATCCATAACAATCTGAACATAAACAATAATTCAACGGTTCACTCAATAGCGTCAACTACAAAGAGTAATCAACACCGGGAAAGTTTCTCCTAAGAACTAATGCAGATTCAAACCAATTGTTACAGCAATATGGAGATGGTGATGAGGGTGCTGATGGTGATGATTGTGGTGGTGATGATGATGATGATCCCGATGAAGTCCAGCTTGATGGTGGTGTTGATGGTGACGATCTCCCCTCTCCGGGAAGGAATTCCCCCGGCATAAATCTGTCTGCCGGAGAGTTCTTTCTCTCTCGGTGTTTTCCGCCCTCCATAGGCGGTGGAATCTTTGTGTGGTCGCTCTCCGAGTCTTAGGGTTTCGTGAGGAATTTATACGCCAAAGGGGAGAGCCAGAGGTGGGCCAGGGCGGCCACACCACCTGGTGGCGCGTCCTAGGGTGGCCCACTCCAGGGGGTGGTGTGGGCCCCCTATGGTCCATCTCCACTCCCTCTTCTGGTAGCCTTCGTCTTCTGGAAAAATAGGATTTTCCGTATATTATCCCAGATTTTCTGATCTTCGCGAATTTTGCCTCCAAATAGCACCTTTTCCATCAGAATCCTGACTACAGCGGTCCATGCTCCAAAAGTCATCAACCATGAAAAAACAGATGAAATAACATAAGTATCATCTCTTAATATGAAATATATCAATGAATAACAGTAAATTATGACATAGAATAGTGATGCAAAATGGACGTATCAACTCCCCCCAAGCTTAGACTTCGCTTGTCCCCAAGCGAAACTGAGCTCAATAAACATGACCTCAGGTTTATGTAGTGAAGAGTCGATAAAAGAATACGGACAAGAAGCATCACATTCATCAATGCATAGATCATAATAGAAGACAACTCACTATTATATAACTCAACATGCAATGAGTAAAGGAAACACAATAAAGATACATAAAGTGAATCCTAATTGGTAATGGCAAAGTTAGCTCTTGGTCGAAGAATAGTTGATAATTTGCTGGAGTTCACAAATAACTGGTTTTCAATGATAGCTTTCAAAGTAGTAAACATCAAGATAAGAGCAATGTGCAAAACAAGGAACATAAGAAACATGATTGAATAAATCATCATATGAATGAATCAAACACAACAACTCAAAATACTTGCTGAGATAGAAGGGAATAAGTTTACTGACTCAACTTAAAAGTAAAAGAAAGGCCCTTCGCAGAGGGAAGCAGGGATTTCAAGTTTCATAAAGAGCTCCCAAAAATTATGGTACTTATTAGCTTTCAGCTCTCATTGCCCCTATCATAGGCATCTTTAGGTGATTAAGGTTAAAATGATCAAATATGAGGATATGATTGACAAGTTGTAAATTGAGAATCTCATGTCCCTTGAATACGAGGGCCGCTCCTCATGCTACTCAAGTTTACTCACCGGCAAGTTCTTGTCATCGTAAGCATATGTGTATCATAGAGAACCGCCAACGGGGTACCCCTTGCCCGATGATACGGAAGAATCCCCATATCAAAATGACAAGGAAAGCAAACAACAAGCATCTCTACAATCTTCTTATTTACCATGGGAATATGGTGCTTTTTTTCTCTCTTTCCTCTTTTCATAATATCTCTTTTTTTTCTTTGTCTCTTTTTCTCAATCTCTATCTCTTTTTTTATAAGAAGAATGCTTCATAGATGCTCGTTATGGTTACGCTGCAGGTTTCCACCATGTCAGCATGGATTAGACCAGCGGCCCAGGCGTTTCTCTAACACACATGCATAACTTCATGGACTTACAAGCTCCCCTTTCATTTCACATTGATGACATCCATAGACAAAAGAACATGATATCAACTAGGTACAAAGTACCAGTGCAATGTTGAAAGCATTCCCCATGACAACATGGTTCTGCTAATTCACAACTCACAAAGCGCAAGCATATACGCAACATAGGTGACCACAATGGTTCAAGTTTATTAAGTGCAAGAAAGTAAAGTGTGCCATCAAGTTCGTGAGAGCTTTAATCACTTCTTTTCACATAACAAGTTTAATTTGGGAGGTAGATAAAACAAGAATTTACTTGGAATAGCAATAATGCTAATAGGTAGGTATGGTGGACTCAAATGGCATAGGTTTTGGTTTTAAGGAGGTGGATGCACGAGAAGAATTCCCTCTCAGTACAAGTTTTTGGCTAGCAAGGCTGGGTAGCAAGTATAAGAGTTGAAGGAAGCAAACAAACATACAAGCGATAAAGACAAACATGCAATCTTCCTTGGAAGCACAAAAGAACTTAACTAGAGAATACTAAACTTATGAGCAAATCAAGAAAGAAAGATGATGAAATTATATTTCTTTAGAGTACTTTTATCTTTTTCATTCAACTCTCAAAAATAGTGTTGCTACTGACCAAGCCAGGTTTGCCAAAACCAACTAAATTAACTCAATGATCCCAAAGTGATACCAATACTAACAACAAGATCAATCATATAACCACGAATTAAAAACTAATATAAGCTATGCAAAAGAGTAAATGATAGAACTTCTCATTAATATTCCATAACGGCAACTCACACCAAGGGATACATATCTAACGAGAGAGGGGACACTTCTATAATGCAAACCATCCTACATAATAACTTCTCTATTCATGATATGACTCTACTAAAAAAGCAAAAAGATAGAAGATAGTGATGTGATACCGCGGCACTCCCCCAAGCTTGGAACAAACCAAGGGAATGCCAAACCTGATGACGAATTACTCCTTTGGTGGTGGTGATAATATTTTCTTAGTTGATGTGAGGAAATCTTCTAGCATCTTGTGAAGCCTATTATTCTCCCATTGAAGCATGTCCACCTTCCTCCTTAAGTCCCGGTACTTATCGCTGAACTCCTTAGTGACTCGTAGGGCTTATGTTGATGCAGCGCAAGAGACTAAAGGTACCAGCCCCTGATTGGGGTCTTCGAGATCTTCCTCCATAGGCTCCTTTCCCTTATCCTTGGCGGACACCATTGTGCTCCTAAGCTTTCAAAGATAGTTCCTGGCAGAAACAGATCAAAACGAAAACACGACGAAAACACAATATACGAACCTCGGGGGATCCGGGGGGTTATATTTTACGAAGTTTCACAACAAAAGGAAGGTACTGGGAGAAAACGAGTCAGAGGCGGAGTCCGGAGTGACCACACCACCTGGTGGCGCGACCAGGGGTGGGCCCGCGCCACAGGGTGGTGTGAGCCATCCTGGCTTCGTTTCCGTCCCTCTTTCACTTCGTAGCTTTCCTTATTGTCTAAAAACTGCAAAAATATAGTTGGATAGTATTTTCGCAAAACTTTTCTTACCAGAACTGTTACCTATTTGAAAACGGACTCTGCAGGTCTCTGAATTTGGTATCGAGTAGATTCTTCCGGAGTCACCACTTGAATAACATAAATATATTCATCTTCATACACTTATTACTTGAGTCATAAAACCTTTCACTTCCTTATTACACCATTATCTCCACTACCTGGAAATTTCTTTCACACAAAACTTCACATAGTTCTCATTAGCAACATTAGTATAAGTGAAGTGATAAAACCTTTTAAGTTCAACTTCAACTGAAAACCATCAAAACATAAGTTACTGTAGAAAATCCTTCCGAAAACCCAAAAATAATTCAAAAAGGAAATCGAATAAACAGGCAAATGCAAGAGTGGCAAAATATGTCAAAACAGACCAGCAGGTAAAGATAATTTTTTTCGAAAATATTCTGTTGCTCAAATCAAAAAGTGCAAAACTAACGAAAGTTAAATAACAACCTGGGGCAGAAGCACAAAAAATTACAGCTCAAACCGACATACAGAGATCTCTCACGAATTTTTACGGTGAAGCACAAAAATCTATTTCGGGATAGCAACTTCCCCAAATCTTACTTCTCTCTCATTAGAGGTTGATCTTGACACAAAAACCAAACAAAAAGGATAAGGAGAGGTTATTACCGAAGTAATAACTTCCAAGACTCAAAGAAACAAAAACAAACAAAAAACACAAATAAATTGGGTTGTCTCCCAAAAAGCTCTTTCTTTATAGCCATTAAGATGGGCATGATAATTTTGATGAAGCTCACACAGGAATATGAATTGAAGTGAAAGAGAGCATTAAGAAGCAAAAATACACACATTTAAGTCTAACCCACTTCCTATGCAAGGGAATTTTGTAAACAAACAAGTTGTTGAAACCAGAGGCTACTAGCATAGGAAGGCAAAACAAGTGCAACATAAAAACTTTCAGCATAAAACGAGGAAACTTGATATTATTGAGATGCATAAGAACACTTTTCCCTCTCTCATAATAACTTTCAGTATCATGCATAAACTTAACAATATAACTATCACAAGAACCATCATAGCAATGATCACTTATTCTAACAGATAACACAGGAATACTAGCTCCCATAACACTACTTTGTAAAATAATGTTAGAGGTATCCTTACGAAGGATAGTGTGTCCCTCTTCTACATAATTAGTGACGAAGTCTTTCACATTTGCTATTATAGGTTCATCAACCATTTGTTTATCAGGTTCAACAGCTTTGCTTATACTTTCATCAACCATACTAGCTACCATAGAATGTTCCTTTGTCTTAACTGGGAAAGGAATTTTCTCAATATAAGGTTCGGGTAACGCATGATTAGCAGTATAAACTTCAGTATTTCTTGTAGGAACACTCTTAGCAACATCTTTATAACGTTCATGATACTTATTCCACTTCTTTTTAGGCACTTCAATGTAGGAAGCAAAAGCCTTAAAATAAGTTGCAATAGCTTGAGAGTCTAGACCATAAGCATTTTTAATATTTTGAAAGTCATCAGTTCCCATAAAAGATTCAATGCATTCAGAATCATAATTTATACCTGACTTTCTTCCTTTGTCATTCTCTCATGCTTCAGCATTATCTTGAATACAGTCCAAAAGATCTCATTTAGCTTCTTCTTCCATGCGAGTGAATGATCCAGCACAAGAAGCATCCAATAAATCCTTATCATGTAGAGGGAGCCTTGCATAAAAGTTATTGATAATAATATTGTTGGGGAGCTCATGAATGGGACATTTAAGCATTAGTAACTTCAATCTCCCCCAAGCTTGAGTTGTACTCTCTCCATCAAGAGGCCAAAAGTTGTATATTTGATTCCGATCTTTATGAATCTCACTAGGAGGATAAAATTTTGAATAAAAGAGAGGCACTATTTCCTCCCATTCCAGAGCTTGACCATTCTCCAGCAGCTTATACCATTCCTCAGCTCTTCCTTTCAGCGATAGTGAGAAGAACTTCTTCTTAACTTGATCTGTAGTAATACCTACACACTTAAACAACCCGCATAATTCGTGTATAAAGAGTAAATGATCACGGGATGGACAGTTCCATCCCCAACATAGTAGTTATCCATAACACGATCAATAATTCTTGTAGGTTTTTTGAAAGCATCAATCTCAGCAGGTGGTGGTTCCTCTACTACCTTAGCAGTGGTAGTAGCATTAGCAAATAAGAAACTCAGCGAATTATCCATAACGAAAATAAAGCAACTAACAACAGTAAACAATACTCACAGTAGAAGTTTCCTTTACCAGTTCCACTCTCCAATAGCGCTTCACTCCCCGGCAACGGTGCCAGAAAATAGTCTTGATGACCCACAAGTATAGGGGGTGTATCACAGTATTTTCGGTAAGTAAGAGTGTCGAACCCAACGAGGAGCAGAAGGTGCTGGCTAGTGGTATGGATCAGGAATTCTCTACAAATACTTAGCAAACGGATTTTTAGGGTTTTTTGATAAAGCAAATAAATAAAGTACGAGTAAATAAAAGACAGTAGGAATAAATGCAGCAAGTGGCCCAATCCTTTATGCAGCAAAGGACAAGCCGGTTGTATTACTTAAGATGACCAAACGTTCTTGAGGACACATGGGAAGATCGTCAAGTGCTTTCGCTTCATATAGTTGATTAATCTTCTTTAGCTTTGTAAGTGTTGTGTGGGTGAACCTGTGCTAATGTACCGACCTTTCTAGGACTAATACATACTTGTAATTATACCCTTGCAAACATCCGTAAGTACAAGAAAGTAATTAAGGTAGAAACCTAACCACAGTTTTAAACTCTAAGACCCTTACGTCCCTTGTGCAATGGTTTCCTAACGGGGGTTTAGGTTTCTGTCACTCCGGCAACCCCTACGATTAGTAGCCAAATACACAATGCATTCCCCTCGGCCCATATAGGTGAAGTGTCATGTAGTCGACGATCACATGACACCACTAGAAGAAGTACACCACAACTTAAATATCAAACTATTGAATCTTCCTCAACACAATTCCACTACTAACAACATGACTTCTCCCATGTCCTCAAGAACAAAACAAACTACTCACAAGACATCATATGGATCATGATCAGAGATGGAATAATGATGTATAACAATCTGAACATAAACAATAATTCAACGGTTCACTCAATACCATCAACTACAAAGAGTAATCAACACCACGAAAGTTTCCCCTAAGAACTAATGCAAGATTCAAACCAATTGTTACAACAATATGTAGATGGTGATGAGGGTGCTGATGGTGATGATGATGATCCCGATGAAGTCCAGCTTGATGGTGGTGCTGATGGCGACGATCTCCCCTCTCTGGGAAGGAATTCCCCCGGCAGAAATCTGTCTGCCGGAGAGATCTTTCTCTCTCGGTGTTTTCCACCCCGCAGAGGCGGCGGAATCTTTCTATGGTCGTTCTCCGAGTCTTAGGGTTTCAGGAGGAATATATACGCCAGAGGGGAGAACCAGAGGTGGGCCAGGGCAGCCACACCACCTGGTGGCGCGACCTAGGGTGGCCCGCGCCAGGGGGTGGTGTGGGCCCCCTGTGGCCCATCTCCACTCCCTCTTCTGGCAGCCTTCGTCTTCTGGAAAAATAGGATTTTCCGTATATTTTCCCAGATTTTCTGATCTTCGCGAATTTTGCGTCCAAACAATGTTGGGGATATACTTTCCGGGTATCCTCACAGTTTCTCACTAACCAGGGTGGCCCACTTCGGGTTAGAGCTTTGCTTCACGGGCGGCCTAGTCAAGGAGAAAGACGGAGTCCAATCCGGCTACGGGAAGACCCATAAGACTTACCGACTTAGGCCCATAATGTTACTTGTAGTTCAAGATGTACTCTGTAACCGACTCTTAGTCGTAGCCGGATAGATCTCTCCTGTAAACCCTAGGCCGGATATCTATATAAGCCGTCCTAGGGAGAGCCTTTAGGGCACCCAATACTTTAGACCCTCAACTTGCATAGGCGAAACCCTTGTAACCCATATTCCGGCTCTGCCGTATTACTGGATTGCTAGCAGGAGTAGGATCCGTCCAAAGCCGGCGGATTCGAAACTGGGTAAACTTGTGTGCTCACCGTCCCGGAATACCGTATGTCTCACCCCCTCTCTTCCGCACGCCTCGAGGACCCCCTCATGGCGTACTTGTCATTAATCCGACGACAGTTGGCGCCCACCGTGGGGCAAGTGAGCTACGGATCTGTGTTCCGAGCGGAATCTGCAAGAATCGGAATCGGCGAGACTATCACCGTCGGTCGCATCCTCTACGCCAGCGATGTCCCTCTCATCGTTCTCGATGAGACTTGGATTCCGGCAAAGGAGGTCGTGACTGCTTACACAATCATGTCTTTTGGCGAGATCGATGTTTACATCGGTTTCGCTGAACCTGCCCAACCCACCCCAGCGGTGATGATAGAGGCAGAAGAATTTTCTGGGTCCCCTTTGTCCGCGGAGGCGGCAGAGTTACGGATCTCAGAAAACCCTAATCCCACCCAACCCGCACCAGTTGCGGAGATAGTGGAGAAACCCGAACATAAAGAAGACCTAGCGGTCGACGTCGAATCTGGAGTGGATCTCCCCGGAGGAGCCGAATCCCAGATCGACCCACCCGTGGAAGTCAAAATCCAGGAGAAGCATATCAACGACACTGATTCCGGCTCTGATGATGCCGGAACAGACATGCCTTTCCTAAGGTACACACTACGACGTAGTATACTGCAAGGCGAAAGCGCATATGCAATCCTCGAGACCATCAAAAGTTTCGATATGGCTGATCGTGAAAGCCGCAAGTACCTCAGGAAACACGCGTCGCACTTCGTCGGATACGTGGGATCCAGATCCGGCTCTGCCGAGGCTGGAGAAAACACCGACTCGGTGCTGGAGGCAATTGGAACAAACGCCGACGTACCCGCATCCTCGGATGAGTCGATGATGTCAGCAGATTTCCGGAAGTTCTCCGCGGAATATGAAGAGGAGTATAACTCCAAAGCTGCAGAAGAAGGAGAAGCCATGGACGAAGGATCCGAGGAACACTCTCCCAAATCGCAGGATGACATGGACGTCGGAGATAATCCCGAGGTCTAGATGTCCGAAAGTACCAATTAGAGTTTGACTCCGGGAAACGGACCCAAAGCCGTCTTTGCTACCGGCGCTACCAAGAAGGCAAAGAAGAAGAACAAGAAAAACAAGACCCCGGCAAAAGACCCTCTGACAGAGGAGGCGATTGCCGAGGAATACGAAGAAGACTCGGATGGAGCACTTATCCCAGACAAGCTGAAAAAAGAAGCATCGATGGATGGACACGTGATCACTGAAGGTGCACGTAAACTCATCGATGCCGCATTAACCACACCTATCCCTACAGCTGCAGAACTTACTGCAGATGAGCTGGATGAAAGGGCGCAAGCCCTAGAAGCACATCGTCAACAACTCCTCGATGAAGCCAAAAACATCGAGGTGGAGAAGAAACGCATGTCGAACAAGGAGTACATGTCTCGTCTGCATCAGAATACACAGAAGCGTCACATAGATGACAACCAATTCCCAAGTGTCCGTGCCGTCCTTTTCGGAGATGAGATGGGGAAGCCACGGAAAGATAGCAACGGAGATTGGGTATACCCAACACCAGTACAAAATACCGTGGCAGCCCGAGAAATTCTATCGGCTAATCCAGGACCAGAGGAGATCCGTTTGGGTATCAAGCTACTCAACAAGGGACTGGAGCAGCAAAAGGTCGCCCTGTTCGGAAGTCAGAAACTGGTCTTGGATTCCGACCAATGTCGCACAGATTCGGCATGGGCCAACGTAAGACCCCATTATGTTCCGGAGCAGCATTATTGCCCCGAACGACGGGAAGACAATTATTCGAGAACCGGATCGTCAGGACAACATCACAGGACTACACGCGACTAGAGCAACGTCGCACCAGTGGCCGAGAAAGACGCCATCGCTGCCCTGAATCTGACGAACCCTCCCCGGCAAGAATCAAAGGATCGAAGGGGAGAAGATAAAGAGAAACGTCGGGAGGAGGATCGTCGGAGAATGCCAACTCCTAGACATGAGAACCGTCCGGCTGAGCCTCACTATGGTGGGAACGACGGACGAAGAAACGACGGAAACCATGCCGGTACAAGCCAGCAGGGGGCTCGTCGTAGTCAAGATCCTCCCCGGAATTGGAATAATGACGTTCCGGACGGAGGCCGGCAATCAGCCGAAAACTATCCAGTTGCTCCACCTTCTCCACCACACAGTCATCACAACGGCTCCCATGGAGGGCAAGGAGGACGACATGGCGGAGGAGGTGGTGGCAGAAGCCGAAGTCCGGCTCCACGGCACCGCAGCCACAGTCGGCATTCGGGACGATCTCTATCCCCGAACGACGCAAGGCACAGGATCAATTCCAACATAGAGGCTCGGCGCTATGAAAACGATGACGTGTACGTGGGCCCAAAGTGCTTCGGTCCACGCATCAGAGCTACAAAATTCCTGGAAGGATTTGCTATCTCAAGACATATCCAAGCCTACGACGACATTGCTCAGCCAGACACCTGGTTACAGGATTTCTTCCAAGCTTGCTGCATCGCCAAAGGCAGAAACAGCCTGGTCGCAACCCGATATCTCCCACTAATGTTGCGGAAGACGGCACGATCATGGCTCAATGAACTTCCGGCAAACACCATCCATAACTGGTATGATTTACAAAGCGCGTTCTTTCGGAATTTCGAAGGCACATATTGGAGGCCCTGTATGGTTGGGGACGTACAGCGTTGCACCCAGAAAGCCGGAGAAACTTTCCGGGATTACCTCGGACGATGGATCGACACCAAGAACTCCTACGAAGGAGTAAATGATCAAACTGCGATTGAAGCTTTCATCGCTGGTCTCCCTATTGGTTTACTACGCCATCGCTTGAAGTGTGACGAGGTCACCGATTTAGGAGAGATGATAGAAACAACGAGCAAGTATGCAGATGCTGATGACGATGCAGAAGGACTACTCAATGCCCTAGCTGTGCCTCAGTCGGCAAAACAACCAAAGCAACAAGCTCAGAAGCGCAAAAACACCTCGGAAGAAAAACCCAACGCGGAAATAGCGGTAGTCACTACTGTTTCCGGGTCTGGAGGACGAGGAGGACGTGGCGGAGGCCGCGGGCGTGGCCGTGGGACATCAAGGGTCCAAGGTAGAGGAGAACAACAACCAGGCAAAACCTACTCTTGGGCCGACATTGCCAATAACCCATGTGTGCATCACCTAGACGCCAGTGGGGGCTCGTCCCACACCAACGCTGAATGTCGTTTCAATGACGACATCAAAAGAGATGACACCGCGGGCTACAAAGCTAAGCAGAAGAAGGGAAAGAAAAATCCCGAAAAAGACAAGGAGACCAAGGAAGATTCCGACATGGAGGAAGCTGATGCTTTGAATCCCAAGTCGGAAGGGAAGAAGACTTTTCCCACCAAGAAGGACAATTATGTCACCTTCCTTGGATCTCAACCAGCAAAGGTCAAGAAAGCAGTTCTACATGAGCTCAATGCAACAGTTCTGGCTGTCCCCCAGTATCTGGACTGGTCGGAAGTGGCAATCACGTTTGACCGCGATGATCATCCGCCTAAGTTACACAGGCGAGGAAAATACGCCTTAATCGTCAACCCACTTATTGACGGTTATGGTTTCTCCAAGACCCTCATGGACGGTGGTAGCAGCATCAATATCCTCTATGTCGAAACGCTACGCCGGATGAAGATCTCGGAGACACACCTAAACCATAGCTCTGTGATTTTTCACGGAGTTGTCCCAGGAAGACAAGCTAATTCCCTAGGAGAGATCACTTTGGATGTTACCTTTGGAACTCCAAAGAATTATCGGACGGAGGCACTTTCCTTCGAAGTGGTCCCGTTCAAGAGCGCATACCACGCTATATTCGGACGTCCGGCTTACTGGGCTTTTATGGCTCGTCCGTGTTGCATTTACAATATGATGAAAATTCCAGGTCCCAACAGCGTGATCACCATCAGGGGAGACCTGAAGAAAGCGCGAGAGTGCGAGGATGGAAATGCCGCCTTTGCTAAAGCCGTGCTGCACACCCAGGAGTACCAGGAGATCAAGAAGAGCATAGATCCGTCCGAGATGCCCGCAACGAAGAAGGAGGTTACCAAGCCAAATTCGGAGTTCAAGGCATCAGAAGAGATGGAGAAAGCACCGTTGAAGGATGATGACCCCTCCAAGGTGACCCAGATAGGCATAGGCCTAGATAGCGCATAGCAAAGCGCGCTCGTCAAGTTCCTCCAAGCAAATCAAGATATCTTCGCATGGCAGCCATCTGACATGACTAGAGTACCTAGGGAACTTGTCGATCACTCTCTAAATGTAAACCCGAACGCTAAACCCGTCAACAGTCCTTACAACGGTTTGGCGATGAAAAGCGTAAGGCAATAGCTAAGGAACTAGCACGGCTCGAGTTAGCCAGATTCATAGAAGAGGTCATCCACACTGAGTGGTCGGCCAATCCTGTAATGGTCCCTAAAAAGGACACCACTGATTTAAGGATGTGTGTTGATTATACTGCCTTGAACAAGGCTGTCCAAAAGATCTGTTCGCTCTGCCTAGAATTGATCAAGTTATCGATTCTACGGCAGGCTCGGAACTCCTTTGTTTTCTCGACGCATATTTCGGTTATCACCAAATCCGGATGAAAGAATCTGATAAAATCAAGACTTCATTCATAACACCCTTCGGAACCTTCTGTTTTGTTACGATGCCCTTTGGGCTGAAGAACGCAGGAGCTACGTACCAGCGCACGATGCAGCGTTGCCTCCACGACCAACTCGGACGCAACGTACATGCATACGTGGATGATATCACGGTGATGTCCAAAAAGAAGGAAACACTCATTTCCGACTTGGAGGAAACGTTCGCCAATCTACGAAAATACAACATCATGCTTAACCCGAAGAAATGTTTCTTTGGAATACCAGCCGGAAAATTGTTAGGCTTCATCGTGTCTCAAAGAGGCATAGAGGTGAACCGCGACAAAATCAAGGCTATACTCAATATTTCCAGGCCAACTCGCCTGAAGGACATACAAAGACTAACTGGTTACATTGCTGCGGTCAGTCGATTTGTAAGCCGGCTTGGTGAAAGAGCCACACCATTATACAAACTCCTGAAGAAAACCAAGGATTTTGTCTGGACTGACGAAGCTGAAGCTGCACTGCAAGACCTGAATAAAGTACTCTCAACTGCTCCTATCCTCGTAGCGCCGGAACCTCAGGAACCGATGTTGCTTTATATTGCTACCAAAAATAAGGTCGTTAGTATCATCATGGTAGTGGAGAGACCAGAGTAAAATCAGGAACACTTGGTGCAGCGTCCGACTTACTTTGTCAGCGTGGTCTTGACATAATCAAAACAGCGATATCCGCACTATCAAAAGTTGGCTTACGGTGTTTTCCTAGCATCTCGTAAGTTACGACACTATTTTCAGGAGCATCCAATTACCGTGGTGAGCAAAGCTCGCATGAGAGACATAATCAACAATAGCGACGCCATAGGACGTGTCGCCAAATGGGGCATAGAGCTCTCAGCTTTCGATATTGAGTATAAACCTCGGACAACGATCAAATCCCAGATCCTTGCCGACTTTGTCGCTGATTGGACAGAGACGAAGGAGAACATGGTCCTCCCTGAGTCGGAATACTGGACCCTCTTTTTCGATGGGTCTAAGGCTCGAGGGGGCTCGGGGGCTGGCGTGGTGCTCAAATCACCCCAAGGAGATAAACTATTATACGTGTTGCAGATCCACTTCACAGCGACAAACAATATTGCCGAGTATGAAGCACTATTGCACGGAATCCGGATTGCCAAGGATATTGGCATCCGACGTTTGATGTGTTACGGAGATTCGGATCTTGTTTCTCAACAAGTCTCGGATATTTGCAATGCAAATAAGCACATGGCAGCATATAAAGCTGTCGTGGATGATCTATCTAAATCGTTCGAAGCGTTTGAAGTTCAACACATCCCTCGAGCAGAAAATGAGGAAGCAGATGCACTATCCGAATAGGCTCTGCGCGGAAAGAGGTCCCGGATGGCACGTTTTTAGAGCACCTCAAAGTTCCCTCGATAAAAGGGAGTACATGAGGAATTTCTGACCAAATCCGACTCACCTTTAATAGCGGTTATGGCTGTAATTCCTAGCTGGACTCAACCCTACCTTGATTATTTGGTAGATGGCAAATTACCCGAAGACGAGGTGCTGAGCCGGCAGATTATCCGACGAGCAAAAGCCTATACTATTGTTAAGGGTGAGCTCCATAAACGGAGTGTTTCTAGGGTTTTCCAGCGCAGCGTATCTCCGAAAGAAGAAGTGGAAATCTTAAGGGAAATCCACGAAGGCGAGTGTGGTCACCACGCTGCAGCCAAATCTTTAGTGGCAAAAGCTTTTCGACATGGATTTTTCTAGCTTACAGCTCAGGCAGATGTCGAACGGTTAGTCAAGACATGCAAAGGTTGCCAAAAGTACGCCAACCAAGCTCATGTTCTGGCTGATCAGCTGCGAACAATACCTATAACATGGCCTTTTGCGGTCTGGGGCTTGACATGGTAGGACCCTTCAAACGAGCTCCAAGTGGATTTACCCACCTCTTAGTGATGGTGGATAAATTCACCAAGTGGATTGAGGCTAAACCTGTCACTAGTTGTGATGGAGCAACAACCAAAAGATTTGTCGAGGATGTTATAATCCGGTATGGTTATCCACATAGCATTATCACGGACAATGGGAGTAACTTTTCTATGGGAGAACTGGCTGAATTCTGCGATGAGCAAAATATCTGGCTTGACATTGCGTCAGTCGCACATCCACAGGCTAATGGACAAGTCGAAAGAGCAAATGGTTTAATTCTACAAGGCCTGAAACCAAGACTTGAAGCACCACTACGACGTGCTGCTGGGGCTTGGGTAGAAGAATTACCTTCTGTAATTTGGAGTCTTCGAACAACTCCGAATAGGTCAACAGGATACACACATTTATTCTTGGTCTATGGCGCAGAAGCAGTTCTTCCTAGTGATTTAATTCATACTTCTCCTAGAGTGGTCGCGTATATCGAAGAGGATGCCGAGATTTCTCGACAAAATGATCTCGACTTATTCGAAGAAGTTCGCGTCGTTGCTGAAATGTGATCTACAAACTATCAGCAGAATTTACGCAAGTATCATAGCCAGAGAGTCTGAAATAGATCTTTCAATAAAGGTGATTTGGTTCTCCGGCTTGTGCAACAAAGAAAGCACAAACTTTCTCCAGTATGGGAAGGGCCCTTTTTAGTTAGTCGAGTATTGCACAATGGATCGTACTACTTAACTGACATGAGGCCAGTCAAAGAAAGACCTGCTACTAAGAAGAGAAAGAGAGATGGAGGTAGTACAAATCTGGATGAGTTAGATAGACCATGGAATATTGCTCAGCTATGTACCTTTTATTCTTAGTTTATCCTTCTTTGTAATCATACATATGTACATGTTCTGTGAGAAATAAAAGTTTTGGTTGCCTCAAGTTTTTTCTGAGAAGTTCTTAGACCATCTTATTTCCGAATGATCATGTCATAGTCGAAAATCCCAGAATGCTTGAAAGTACTTTATGCTCATGTTCGTTCTGGTCTAGATTTCCGATTCTAAAAAACTGCTACCTTCGGGTATAACTCTAAAAATTTCTAGTCTTTACTTTGGTTATTTATCTGATTGCCGGATGCAGGTATTTTCCGAGTAGTGAATTGTTGGTACTAGAAGCCGGCTTTGTTTCCGAGTTTAAACCGGTTTAGCAATTGAGCTCCGTTGCTCGACAAAGTTTCTGGCTGAAGGTTTGGCTGGCTCATGAAAGGGACGAGGCGGAAAGCCAGATAAACGATAAGTCGAGACGAAAAGTATAAAGTGCTCATGTAAACATTTCAGGCACGCAAAAATTTCAAAAGTCAAAAGTGCTGAATAGATCAAAAGCTTAGCACTTGCAAAGATAAATAGTACTTAATATTTACAAACGCATCATGTTCTCTCACAGAATAATACATAAGTTTGTGGTCTATGATGCAGGAGGAGATGAAGGATCTACTGGCTCGCTGGTCACTCCGCCTTGATATCGTTCCGAGATATCCGCATCTGAGTTGGTGCGTTCATCATCGGAAACTTCTTCGGTTTCTTCTGCAGGAGGAGGCGGAGTAGCCACGCGGGTGAAGAAGGGGATCTCGTAGCTGGTCAGGTCAGCTCTGTGGCACCCGTATCCAACGCAGGAGAGCATGATGGCTTGAAGGTCCTTCTCCTGGCCGTCTTTGTCTACCTTGCAGTACCCTTTAGTCACTTGCCATATTTCCATGTTTCCATGGTGGCTCATGACCATGGAGAGGGCGTTCTGCGCGGCAGTCCGCGCGTAGGACATATTCCAGTCTCGAACAAGCTGCGGCATCTCCTTGGCCCTGTCCCGCACCTCAAAATCCGACATGCTTGGCATGTCCGGAATCCTGAGAGACTCGCCAATGTCCTCAAGGAACTGGCGGAAGTCATGAAGAAGATCACCGACTTGGGTAAGACGGTGAGTGCGGGGCTCGGACGAGGAAGAGTCTGTCAACTTTAGAGGACCTATACACAAAACAAGTCAAGAAAAAACCGACATTGATAAAAGTCGAAGAAAAGATAAGTCAGAGAGGTGGAATGTACCAAAAATGACGTCGTCAATCTTGGTATTCTCCTCCCGGAGACTCTATAGTTCAGCTCGGAGCGCCTGGGATATGTCCTTCTCTCTGCCAAGCTCATTCTTGAGGTCCGAGATTATTTTATCTTGAGCGGCAATCTTGCGATCGCGCTCTTCAGTGGCCATGGAGGAGGATTCCAGGACTTGAGCTATGCTCGTTTCATGATCCGCCTTGAGCTTATCCAGCTCTTGGCGAAGTCCCTTGTTTTCCACCACCAGGGTTTTGAGGTTCTCGGCCTCTTCAATCATAGCGATGGATTGTTTCACCAACGCTGTAAGACAAAAAGAACAACAGTTCAGAAAAATTCGACATAGAAAAAGCAAAAGACAAGGTTTGAATCTCGAAATGTTTACCTTCGGCTTCATCCTTGGCTACCTTGAGCTCAACTTTTTTAAGCCAGAGAGCTTTGATCTCTCTCCGCTTATTACAGACATTGGACAATAATTCCTGGTTATAGGAACATACTTTCTGTAAGTCAGAATACCCAAAGTCAGAAATCTACTTAAGACTCGGGCTAATATTTTTTGCTAAATATCAGCACGAGCCTTGGGGGCTACACTAGTTCGTTCTTTGGCATCCTAATGAAAGCATAAACTCGGATTCTATATCCTACTTCATGCTTGGGGGCTAGAGGATATGATATAACATAATGTAAAAACAAGAGTTGGAATTCCGACTTACATATTGCTCGCGGGTGAGTTTATCTGAACCCGCGTTCACTTCAGCTGCCACCTTCTCGGCGAGAGTAAGAGGGATCACTGGAGCTGTTGGAAGCTCGCCAGTCCTAATCCTCTCGTCGCGAAGGCGGACTTGAGTGAGAAGATCATAGAACTTGACGTCCTCTACTTCTTGCGCCTCCTCTTCGGGGGATAGATGGCTTTTATCCAGGACTTGCCTGGCTAGCCGTTGGATCTCCTCTACAGATTTCCGGGTCAGGCCAAACTTGGCAAGACCCGGATTGTTAAGGAGGTTTTCGGTGAAGACTTCAGCCGAGGGATCATTACCCGAAGAGGGTTCACCCTTATCTTGACCTGATGCACCCACAGTGGCGTCAGTTTGTGACCCATGGATCACACACTCCATTTGAGGAGCCGGATCTTCTGCATCTTCCGACGAGATAACCGGAGTTGCAGAAGGTTGAGGAGCTGGAGTCGGAGGAGCTACGGCAGGCGAGGCTATGATAAGCTTCGTCTGGCGTAAGGGCTTCGAAGAAATCCCTTTCCCCTTGCCCTTGATGATCGATTTTTCTCTGAGAAAGTAACAAAGTCGGAAACGTTACATCTCGGAAAGAAGTTTTAAGTAAAGCACAAAGATGGAAAAGTTGTGACGGAAAGAGTACCTCTTCACGACAGACACCTCCTTTGTGCCAACCGCCACTGTCGGAGCTTTGCGCTTCTTGAGCGCAAGATCCGGCAGTGGAACTACTTCCACCTCCTGAGAGAACTCCGGAGGGTATCCTTCGAGAGGAGCAAGTTCTGACTCGGGAATGTCAGCAAGCTGAAAACAAGAAAGCATATCAGCATTGCAATATAACTCAAAGATAGAAACACATAAAAGATGTGATGATAAAAGCTTACCGGCACCACGGGGTTTTCCGCCGTGTGCATGTCCAGAGAAACCTCTGGAATCCGCCTCTCGATCCGCTCCTTAATCAGCCACTTGATTTGGCTTATGTAGCCTTGAGTGGTGTAGGCCTTGGGGCTGATGCGGAGGGAGTCGGTCAGAGAAGACGTGACGGAGTGCATCAGTCTATCCCCGTGGTACTGAAGTGGCTGGATCCGGCATGAGACCCAGCACTGGACCAAGTTGGATCCCTTCAGACCATTGTGCTTGATCAGATATTCGATCCGCCTCTTAGCGAGGATCAGATCATCTGTGAGAGCCGGAGCAGCCTCGTCCTAGGAAGGCTGGGCCGTGGCGGCTCCGTCAACAAAAACCGGCAAAGCAGTATCTTTGCCGGGAGCCGGAATATCCCTATGATAGAAAAAAGTGGCTGGCCATTGTTTGACTGAGTCACTGGCAGAAATTTTGGGATATGCCCGGTCTCGTCTAAGAGAAAAACTAATGGTGCCGGTGATGTAAGGAACACCGGCAGTGATGGAATTCCTCCGGACATGAAAGTAAAACCGGAAGAGAAGCAAACTCGGCCTAATGCCGAGAAAGCCCTCGCAAAGCGCAGCATATGCGCTCATTTCTAGAAGAGAATTGGAAGGAAGATTGTGGAGTTGAACTCCATAGTGATCTATCACCTCGGAGAAGAACTCCGAGGGAGGAAAAGAAAGACCCCGGTCCAGATGAGTGCCGAAGTGGACTCGCTCGCCCTCGTGTGGGTTGGGGACGGTTTCGCCGAAGCCGCTCCGCCAGTCACCGGCGACAAGCAGCCCCTCCTTCTCCACATTCTTGAGGCCTGCCTTGTCGAGGGCGCAGGGGATCCAGATTCCCCTGTAGCTTTCCTTCTCCGCTGCAGCTTCCACCTTCACCGCCGCCGATGCTGCCAAGCCAAAGGAAGAAGATGAAGAAGCCATTTTTCTCCGGCGAGAAAGTGACCTTAAAGGGGCGGTGCTGGGAGTTTCTGTGAGGGGAAGGACGAGGAGGCTCTATGCGCGCATGAGGATTAGGAAGGAAGAAAATGGCAAAGGACTGGTGGAAAGGAGAAGAGGAAATCTAAACCCCTTATATCCACCTACCTGCGCCAAGATTCGTGCAAACGCTACAGTACAACCGCCACGTGTCGTGGAAAGAACTGGGAAGGACCCGCGCGATGATTGCGTCGCCTCGATCTCCATGCACGCATTGAAACGGCTCCTCGGTTCCACGGACCGCGGACCCACAACGGTCGTGCTGACGGAACGCTGTCAGATGACATGACTTGACCATGCTTGTGTCAGGGGCGTTAGAGACCAAGTTCCGGTTTAGTTTGAAAACGAGCTGGAAGATCCGAGTAACCAACTGAAGGTCCGACTTATTTTTTAAGACCCAGATCGTATCTTTTGTTGTGAAGTTTCAGGAACCCTTCAAGATTCTGCAAGCCGAAGATCAAGCTAGACGATGAAAATTCCGACTTTGGATCTTGGAGGCCTCCGGGGGCTGCTGTTGGGGATATACTTTCCGGGTATCCTCACAGTTCCTCACTGACCAGGGTGGCCCACTTCGGGTTAGAGCTTTGCTTCACGGGCAGCCCAGTCAGGGAGAAAGACGGAGTCCAATCCGGCTACGGGAAGGCCCAGGAGACTTACCGACTTAGGCCCATAATGTTACTTGTAGTTCAAGATGTACTCTGTAACCGACTCTTAGTCGTAGCCGGATAGATCTCTCCTGTAAACCCTAGGCCGGATATCTATATAAGCCGTCCTAAGGAGAGCCTTTAGGGCACCCAATACTTTAGACCCTCAACTCGCACAGGCAAAACCCTTGTAACCCATATTCCGGCTCTACCGTATTACTGGATTGCTAGCAGGAGTAGGATCCGTCCAAAGCCGGCGGATTCGAACCTGGGTAAACTTGTGTGCTCACCGTCCCGGAATACCGTACGTCTCACCCCCCCTCTCTTCCGCACGCCTCAAGGACCCCCTCATGGCGTACTTGTCATCAATCCGACGACAAACAACACCTTTTCCATCAGAATCCTGACTACAGCGGTCCATGCTCCCAAAGTCATCAACCATGCAAAAACAGATGAAATAACATAAGTATCACCTCTTAATATAAAATATATCAATGAATAACAGTAAATTATGACATAGAATAGTGAAGCAAAATGGACATATCAATGGTGCTGACAGATAACCAAATACTCGTGGCGCACCCCATATTGGTGCACCACAGTAACAAAAATACTCATGATGCATCCTATATTGGTCCGTCACGAGTAACTAGATACTCGTGGCGCACCACTATGCCGTGCGTCACGAATTATGGAGGGACACCCCTATCAGATCGTACTTCAACTACTCCTGGTGCATCCCATACATAATGTGCCACTAGTAACTGAATAGTCATGGCACATCGATATGTGGTGCGCTTGTGACGCATTCGCATATTGATGTGCCACGAGTAGTAAATCTACCTATAGTCATTTTCTTAATAGTGTTTATTGGATGCTATTTGTTGAGTTGAATGAATTATCTTAGATTAGTTTACGTCAATTGTTTGCTAATGAACGGTGCAGTACATGGTGAATGCTGGCAAAATTTTCTACAATTTTTTTTGTAGTTGTTTACATAGAAGCCATGTTGTATGTTGTTGCTTTTTTTTAGAGAAGTGTTATTTGTTGTCGTTTCCCTAATTTCCTTTTTTATCTGAATCCATCTTCATGCGTGTTTGCTATTCAAGATAAACGACAGCTCCCAGTCCAGCTAGCACCGAAAGCTTTCCAAGCAGCACAGCACCCTAGGGGCCCATGCACTTCGGGTTGTTCGGTCCAAAGCCAACAACCGAACCGAATGATCGTGCATCGATCTATCGGTTACCTTAAATTCTTAGAGACTGACCGACCCACATGTTCTAGGAACCGAAGATTTCCAAACACCGAAGCACCGAACCATTCGGTTCGGGGAAACCGAATTCCCACCCCTAGGTTCAACTAAGTGCATCAACAACTTATGTTAAGCAAGACAAGCAACAAGGTGATAACAAGCAATATAACTTCAAGCACGAGGGTTATCACAATGTAAAGTGCAAAAGTAAAAAGATCGGGTATACATATAATCGAGGCACACGAAGATGACGATTTTATCCTGAAGTTTACTTCCAAATAAGCTACATCTCTGTTGGATAAGTGCGGCAGCATAATTCTCCCCGAACGTCACAATTGGATCACCTTGTGGTGTGGTGGCTCAATGCACACCCAACATCACACAAGGCCTCACCCAAGATGCATAGGCACACCACTCACCGGAGTCACAAAAGGCTCACCTTATTCTCCTATATGAGAACCACAATGGTGGACACACAATCCACTATGTGACATTTGAGGGAACCCGTACAAGCTTGCGACAATCTCCACAACTCAATTGGAGACTCCTAAGATAATGCCACAAAATACCACAAGCTTGAGGAAATCTCCACAACTAAATTGAAGGCCCCAAGAACCCAAGAGTAAAAGGCTCACACACTTTCACGAACCGATTCTCCGTAGAGAACTCAAACTAATGCACCTAATGCAATGACAAGTCCTTCAGTATCAAATTTCACCAAAGCTAACAAATCTATTGAGGGAGTAAGAGAGAAAGAACATAAGAAGAACTCCACAAAAGAATCTAAGATCTAGATCTAATAGGTTCCTTCACAAAGAGTAGATTTGATTTAGTAGGATTGTAGATTTAGGTCTCCTCTTCCAAGATCCTCAAAAGATTCAATAAAGTTAGAGGTATAGGGAGTATGCAAGCTCCAAAAGGTCAATAATGGTGGAAAAAACAAACCCAAAAATTGGAAAAGAAGGCCCACTTAAATATGGGAAGAGAAATCGCATGTTTGGGTCAGATTCTTGCGTTAGCAAAACTTATAGTGCTTCACTAGTATTACCGCTAAAGAAAAATATGAGTTTCTATAAGGAAACACGTTTTTTGTGGTACTAGACCTAAAGTTGGCCGGTACTACCGTCCAAGGAAAAACACTAGACAAGATGGTTCGAAAACATCAATAGCTTTTGCATCCGGACACCGATTTTGCTGATCTTGGGCTTGTTTCGGAAAATAAAAAAAGGTTCTACAAGATTATGCGGTGAAACATCATAGTTTAACATGGGAGTATAAAACCAAATGGAGAAAATTCCAGCCTCTCTAAAAGCGACGAACCGATAAAAGCTTCAAAAACAAAAATGCAATAAGTTGAGCTTAGAAACTCTGATTAAGATGAAACCAATTTTGATGGAAATATAAACATAACTAGTATTCAAAACAAATACCAACTAGATAGATGTGTGTAATCTCCCTAGTACAATAACCGACAAAGACTTCAAAATACAAAATGCAACAAGGTTTTCACGCGAAATTGATTGTATCTTTCATGGAGATCTCAAACCATTGCATACTTGGCATATTATTTATTGGTTCATTGATAAGATCTAGAACCAATAAATAATATGCCAAGTATGCAATGGTTTGAGATCTCCATGAAAGATACAATCAATTTACTCACTCGAGAGCCTCTCTTGATAGTACGACTATCTATCCTATAACTCGGTCTTCGAGACAACATCATGAGGTTGACAAAAGAGAAAATCTATCAAGATCATACCTTTGCCTTGCGCATTCCACTTGAGTTTGATGATTATGATCTTGTCCTTCTCAAGTTGAACACCTTCCTTGATTGCTTTCCCTCGTTCTTACTTGATGAAGACTTATGAATCGCTCCCCCATACTGTGAGATCCACTTCTTTGGACGAGTCTTCACATATTAATGATCACCTTTAGGATGGAAAACTTCAAGCATAAGATCACCTCGAGATGGCTCATATCTTGATATTGCGCTTCATTTCTTCTTTTGTTCATAAAGATGATCTCTTGAAGATACACATGAGGAACTCCATCTCCTTCTTCAAGACACACTTGATCTACTTTGCTTTATCCTTCTTCCTTTTTACCTTGAAATCAACATATGGTCTACAAGCATTCCTATGGAAAATCCATACAAGTATAAGTTAATTGATATAGCCCAACATATGGCAATCTCCATTGGACCACATGATGTCATGACAACCACTCTTATTAAGGTGAATTCATTCCATCTCTTTCCTTCCTTTGGTTATCATGTGAATGGGATCCTACTTGAGACAAATTCCTATTGCATGACTAGGCCCATGTCCATGACACCAAGAGGAGGAGACAAGGATGCCCTAGGAGACAAGACCCCCAAGCAAGAGGCTTGGAAGAGGAGAAGGAAGAAGTAGCTGAAGCAAAACCAGAGTCTCTGGCCCCTCCAGCCCGGAGTCTCCGCCCTTGCCTCGACCAGCCTATTACTCCACCTCCCCGAACCCGGTGTCTCCGGCCCAAGTGAACATGCATGCAAGCCTTGAAGTTGGGCCTGACCCATGTAATGGCCCATCTCGCCCAGAACTTCATGTTTATGCCTAGAATTCCCCGCTTAAGTGGATGGCCTATGTATATTCCCCCACCCCTCCTAGAAACCCTAGAGATGATGATAAATTGAGTTGAGACTCATGGCATCTGCCAAACCCTGGATGGAACCCCCTCTCTAGATTGAATCTAAGAGTTGTATCAAGGCTCTCCTCAAGTATTTGGTCTCTCCTATTTCAAGGATTCTAGTAATGCTTGGTCTCTCCCTTCTGGGATTCTACTTGGTTGCTACTCTCTCCTTGTCGTGGGATTCTACCACTTGGTTGCCAATCTCTCATCGGTGATTCTACCGCAAGGTCTGTCGTCTAGGATTCTATTGTATTGATTGTTCGAACCAATGAGAGCAAATTGAAGTGTGTGTTTGTATCTTTACCTTACATTCGAGTGAGTTCATCGTGTTCATTGGGTATCCCCTCACTCCTCGCCTCAAATCCATAAAGACCGGGCCTTCCCAAGGGTCAATCCACAAGGATACACATAACATCAAGGCAAACATTAGTCCATAGAGCTTGTCATTAATTACCAAAACCATAGATAGGGTACACATGCACTTTTAGAGGGCCTTTCAATATGTACACAAGTGGTACGAGTAAAAAAGTGTTTGTAAGCTAGATTTTGAAAATGATTTTCATAAATTAAACATGAGGCCATCCTAAATATCATGTGATCAAAAGCCTTGGGACTGAACTAGATTAACGGATTTCAATGACCTTAAGCTCTTATGTGCTTATTGGTGATGTTTTTGGAAAGATTTTTTTTGTAGATTGCTCCCCACATGTACCATGTGGTTTTGGAAAGATTTTGTTGCATGTGGGACGTTAGGTATCTTATTTCACCTCTACATCATGTGCTTTTTGCTAGCTTCCTTGATTCAATTCTCAACAAGGTTATGAATCAAGGCTTACTTCGCGATCCAACGAAAATTGCTGGCTGTCAATATTTTCCTATAATACATATATGTAAATGAAAAATTGTTAATATTAAGAGTTGATGTCAAGTAGTTCATCTCTCTCGTAACCCAGCATAAAACCTTTTCTAATTGTGAACGAAGAATGGACATGTTGCAGTATCCGCTTACAAATTACAAGTGGATATGTCATCGTGTATGCCCATTTTCTTCATTTGCCGTCTAGATATCCTTGATGCTACCAAAGAAGTTATCAGTTAGATATTTTTATGGACAAGGTCAAATATCCAATGACAATATCATGCATTGAAAAATTATACTAAAGTATAAGCCAAAAATACAACAAGGTTTTAGGGGCCTTAGTTTTAATATATAAAACAACACCTTACTTCTTAAGAATCTTCACAAACCATTCAATAGGTCATGTATTTGATGGGTGACTATGATTTGGCACACATACACTAGTGGAGTTATGTACAAGTGAGGGGGAGGGGGCTAGCCTAATCTAGTTTTTTAATTAGCCTTTACAATCTTGGCTTAGATAGGAGAAAAGTGGGTTATTAGCCCCCCACCCAGCCCATAGTTGACATGTAGAAGGTGCGTCCCCATGGAATCTCATCTCGCTCCACCACTGCACACATATTGTTGTAAATTGGATGGTTCGAGCAAATCATCTCTAAGGGATAAGGCTATGTTTGGTGGAAAAAATGTATAGCTCTCGGATCTCTTTACGTCCATGGTTAGGTGTGAGTTGGGGTATGGAAAGAGTTCCTTCCTATAGACTGATATATGGAATGATAAGTGCTTGGATTTTACATCTTCATGCAGAGGTACTTCTGCTAGGAGCACAAACATACTTTATGTTGTTTCACAATAGGAACTTCAAGAGACATCTCATGTCTATCCCTTTCACAATAGGCCTATCAAGAATATGTGATCATGGAAGATCTTTGCACTCAAGTTAAGTCACAACAACGTAGAGAGGACCCTGGCCTCTAGAGTTACATATCGGTAAAATAAGATATCTTCTTTTATAAAAAGTACAAGGTTTAGACTGAATACAACATGCTCATCGACACTTAAACGGTTATGGAAAGTTCTTCTCAACCTAAGCAAAATATTTTGTTCCGTCTTCTTCTACATGATAGATTGAACATTAGAAACTTGCTCGAAAGGAAAGAAAGTCACCTCTAGAGCTACAATTTTGCAACAATAAACAATCAACAAGAGTTGCATCATCTCGATCTTATGGACCTACTTATTGGTGTTTGAAGCATTTGAAGATGCCAAGGATAATAACCTTAATGTTCTGTTTACACAGAGCTCATAATTTTAGCACTTTGGGTATCTGGATAGTGTTGAACTACTAAAACCTTGAAGAGCTAGCCTTGGTTGATCATAGAGCTAGACATCGATCTGTCTCTCAATTCAAGGAAATGCCTAGTAATCAAACTTAAGATTCCGCTCGTTTTTCTTTCAAATCATTGCACCATTTGTACATAACCATTGATAATATAAAAAATTGCCTAGTATATCTCCACTGTTCCGTCTAAAATAAATGGGGGTTGTTGACACAAAGAGTGCTCTTAATAAATCTTCATTGCTGGATTTTGCAATGAGGTGATGATATAAGGTAGGATGCAACGAAATGAAAAGAATGAAGACGAGATGAGAGGGAGAAGTGATGAATGTCTCACATCAAAGGTCAAGGTGGCGTTATGTAGAATTTTTATTTTTCCCATCCTTCCACGGTGGAGGGCTGGGGATCAGGGGTTATTCATTATGATAACCTTGTTTTTTCGCAAAGAATTAGTTACTCCCTCCGTTCACAATTACCTCGCGTTCTAGGTTTAGACAAAGTCAAACTTTGTAAACTTTGACCAACAATATAAGGAAAAATATCAATATTCATGATTTCCAATGCATATAATATGAAAATATAGTTTATAGCAATTCTAATGCAATAGTTTTTACGTTATTAATATGAATATTTTTTTCTAAATATATGGTTAAAGTTTAAAAGGTTTGACTTTGATTAAACCTAGGATGCGAGGTAATTGTGAATGGAGGGAGTATATCTTGAGCTTGTAAGCCAAAGTTGTAATTTGGGCCATTGTTCTTGCTAACAACATTGCTGAAAGTAGAGTCAAATAGGTAGAGTGACATTTTCCCAATTACCAGTGAACATGGCAGAGTTCCATTACCAACGATATTTGAAAGTGGAATTGACGCATACAGTAGTGTACTGTAGCCGCTATTAGTATCACTTAGACTGTTAGGTGGTACTACGTCATAGTGGTTAGCAGTAGTAATGAAGTAGATTAAATATTCGTGCCTTGACCGAAGCAATCATGTTACTACTCCAGTAGTACTGCACTTCAATTAAAGTTCACACAAAAACTATGTGCATATGTGCAGCTTCATGAAATTTACCACTGACGGGAATAAACATAGTCGTAGCAAAACTAGATTAGCTGTAAGTTTCCTCTGTCATAACGAGATGGCGATCTTAAATCCTTGTTTGGCTAACAAAACCTACCGTGCGTATGAGCTCCTGCAAGCCACATGCTGGGCCACAGGGTGGTTGTGCAGGGAGCGAGGAAGAGTTGTGGTCGCCATTGCCTTCCACAGGGCGAGTGAGGGAGGAGAAGCGAGGCCCTCCGAATGAGCACGCCTTTTTTAATCGTGGCGATATTTGGGGTGGTGGGCACCGAGATTTGTAACTGGATGGTGAAGTTTGTCTGCTGATAAAGATGGGCGTGACGAATCCGTCCATCGATCCAACGCTGTGCGTGTGTTGGATGGCGAGGCGCCAGGGTGGGCCCGCGCAGCAGTGGCACACTATAGGGAGATGCTTTCCTCTCTGATCACCTGATGCCGTCTCGCAATCTCAATCTCGCCCTCCCTTCCCTTCCCCTCCCCCGCTACTACTACTAGTACTACTTGTTCCTGCCGCCGCTGCTCGCTGCTTTGTTGCTCAATCTCGCATCCCCTTCCCCCCACCCCCACTTCCCAACCCTGGATCCAAATCCCAACCTATCACAGAACCGAAACCGAGGCAAGCAAAGGCCACAGCTTCGCGCAATTATTACCCAGGGCTAGCTCGATCATGAAGCGCGAGTACCAAGACGCCGGCGGGAGCAGCGCCGCCGCCGCCGGGGATATGGGCAAGGACAGCATGATGTCGGCGCCGGCCGAGGAGGAGGAGGTCGATGAGCTCCTGGCCGCGCTCGGATACAAGGTGCGCTCCTCCGACATGGCGGACGTCGCGCAGAAGCTGGAGCAGCTCGAGATGGCTATGGGGATGGGCGGCGTCGGCCCAGGCGCCGCCTCGGACGACGGCTTCACCGCGCACCTGGCCACGGACACCGTGCACTACAACCCCACCGACCTCTCCTCATGGGTCGAGAGCATGCTCTCCGAGCTCAACGCGCCGCCGCCGCCGCTCCCGCAGACCCCCAGCCTCGCTTCCACCGTCACGGGAGGAGGGGGCTTCTTCGATATCCCGCCCCCCTCGGTCGACTCGTCCAGCAGCACCTACGCTCTCAGGCCGATCCCCTCGCCGCCCGTGGCGCCCGCCGACCTCTCCGCCGACTCCGCGCGGGACCCCAAGCGGATGCGCACTGGCGGCGGCAGCACCTCGTCGTCCTCGTCATCATCGTCCTCTCTCGGCGGCGGCGGCGGGTGCGCCAGGAGCTCCGTGGTGGAGGCTGCTCCGCCGGCGGCGGCCGCGGAGGCCAACGCGCCCGCGCTGCCCGTCGTGGTGGTCGACACGCAGGAGGCCGGGATCCGGCTGGTGCACGCGCTGCTGGCGTGCGCCGAGGCCGTGCAGCAGGAGAACTTTTCGGCCGCCGAGGCGCTGGTGAAGCAGATACCCCTGCTGGCCGCGTCCCAGGGCGGCGCCATGCGCAAGGTCGCGGCCTACTTCGGCGAGGCCCTCGCCCGCCGCGTCTTCCGCTTCCGCCCGCAGCCCGACAGCTCCCTCCTCGACGCCGCCTTCGCCGACCTCCTCCACGCGCACTTCTACGAGTCCTGCCCCTACCTCAAGTTCGCCCACTTCACAGCCAACCAGGCCATCCTCGAGGCCTTCGCCGGCTGCCGTCGCGTCCACGTCGTCGACTTCGGCATCAAGCAGGGGATGCAGTGGCCCGCTCTTCTCCAGGCCCTCGCGCTCCGTCCCGGCGGCCCTCCGTCGTTCCGCCTCACCGGCGTTGGGCCCCCGCAGCCCGACGAGACCGACGCCCTGCAGCAGGTGGGCTGGAAGCTGGCCCAGTTCGCGCACACTATCCGCGTTGATTTCCAGTACCGCGGCCTCGTCGCCGCTACCCTCGCCGACCTCGAGCCGTTCATGCTTCAGCCAGAGGGCGAGGAGGACCCCAACGAAGAACCCGAGGTAATCGCCGTGAACTCAGTCTTCGAGATGCACCGGCTGCTCGCGCAGCCCGGCGCCCTGGAGAAGGTCCTGGGCACCGTGCGTGCCGTCCGGCCAAGGATCGTGACCGTGGTCGAGCAGGAGGCCAACCACAACAGCGGCTCATTCCTGGACCGATTCTCCGAGTCTCTGCACTACTACTCCACCATGTTCGATTCTCTCGAGGGCGCCGGCCAAGGCCCGTCAGATATCTCATCGGGGCCTGCCGCTGGAGGCACGGACCAAGTCATGTCTGAGGTGTACCTCGGCCGGCAGATCTGCAACGTGGTTGCCTGCGAGGGCGAGGAGCGCACGGAGCGCCACGAGACGCTGGGGCAGTGGCGCAACCGCCTCGGCCGCGCCGGGTTCGAGACCGTGCACCTGGGCTCCAATGCATACAAGCAGGCGAGCACGCTGCTGGCGCTCTTCGCCGGCGGCGACGGGTACAAGGTGGAGGAGAAGGAAGGCTGCTTGACACTCGGGTGGCACACCCGCCCGCTGATCGCCACCTCGGCATGGCGCCTGGCCGCGCCTTGATCGCAAAGTTTTGAACGCTGTAAGTAGACATCCCGAGCATGGAGCACAAACCCCGCCCTAGCTCACCGGCGCACGCACTTGAAGCTAAAAAAATGTCACCAGTGAACGCTGAATTGCAGCGACCAAAGATCGGGTCACCGAAGGTTGTCTTCGCCGGCCTGAAGAGAGATGGACATCCGAGCAGACCGACATGTAATTCGCTCTTGTTCCCCTACTCTTACTCTCCGCTCCCTCGATGATCCGTGAAACTCTTCTTTAGCCTATTATTATTATCATGTTGAAATGTCTATTATTGTTATGTGTAATTCCTCCAATCGCTCATAAGTATTAAATAAGGACGGGCCGGATTTCGTTACTACTAGCTCTGAATGAGAATTTTGTGTACGTACAGTACGAGGCATCCACAACTGAGCTCTGTTCTGGTCTTGATCATCAAGCTATAAAATTTAGAACTGCGTTCACTGGCAGGTCTCCATGAACACGATGCTGTTGTTGCTGCAATGGTGGCATCGGTGGCGTTGGATCTTTGACCTTAGAATTAGTTGAGAGTGCATTAGATTCACACTGCTTACAGGAAATGTTGCACAACTTTGCTGGAAAGACCTCGTGTAGTTTCCTCTGCGGTGCCTGGGTGCCTGTGTGGTCATCTTCTGCTGGTTGTTTCGGATCTAAAAATGAAGCTGCACTTGCTTGGGGAGGCGCCTAATAGCAACCAAAATTATCGAGGCTCGCACAGCCACAGAAATGAGTTCATCAGGCTGAGCACTGTGCAGACATAGCAACCTGATGAGCCAACTAGTGCTGCACAGGTAAGCAATCAGTTGGTGAAACCGAATGCTGCACATCCATAACTGAATACAGAATTCTGCGCATCCATAATTGAATACTACTGGATTCCTACACTACTTTGTGCTGCGCTAGTGAGCGCCTCTCTTTGATATTCATGCAGGAAATTAATTTCAGAGACAGAAGAGAGAAGGCCATGACCAAGTTATAGTAGTAGTAGTAGCAGTGTATTTCTAGTTTCACACAAGAGAAAAAGCAAGACAGGGTTGTGAGTACAAACATGTTTGCCAAACATGGTGGCCTTGTTTGCCAAACAGGGGTGCTACTTTGCCCGTACACGGTGGCGGCGTAAGCAGCAGTAGTAATCACTGGCGTTAAGTTTAATCCTCTGGGTGTACAGGAAGTTTTACTGGCGGGCTGGGATTGGCGCAGAGGCGTGGGGGGAGCAGTGGCAACCTGGGAGGGCACTGGTGGTACTCCTACAGTACGGCTCATTGCCACTTCTGTTGAGGGAGGCCCCACCCGCACCAGCAGCTTGCTTGCGTGGCCTTTCAAACCCCGCCGCGCCGGGCGGTAATTGTTCGTCCTCCTGCCCACCCGGTGCCGGTGGGGTGTGGGGCGAGAGAGGCCCAAGGAAGAAGGCAGAGAACATTTACGTGCATCACCAGCCAGCCAGCCAGCCACCGTGTTGGTCTGACAGATAAAAAAAAAGGGAGAGACGCGATGCGTGCTGCGTGGGGAGGAGATCTGCCGTGCAAATCTCACCGGTGATGCGAGGCGCGGTGAGTTCTGGTGGGGTTTTATTTAACCTGGCCCGAGGTGGCTGGGTGAGGTCAGACGGCCAATGGGGAGGCGGAGGCAGTGGTAGTAGTAGCAGAAGTTTTTGGGAGGAGGAGGGGAGGCGGGCGGCAGCAACAGCTGTCCCATCGGGATCAGGTGGCCGTGTCAGGGAGATGATGGGGTGCGATTTTTTTACAAATATGCCCCATTGCAATTTCGCATCGCCAAATCTACCCTGCCACTGAAACTATTGTCAAATCTACCCTGGCGGGAGGTGAAAATAGTGCCACGTAGAACATCCCGCCGGTGCTACAGGCGGTTTACTCATCCCGCCATGGAGGAAGACTAAATGTACTTCCCGCCACAGGGACCGGCGCTTAGTTGTTGTTCCCACGTCGACGCTGGCGGGAGGTTCTCCCATACGATCGATTCCTGTATATCGGCATCTTCCATCCTGATTGCGTCACTGACATGCATGCGGTCGCTGTTTTTCTTTTGTCTTGAGCTGGACTTAATTAGCCAGTAATAATCTAGTGTAGTATTTAGTACGGCCATAGTTTTTTTTAGAGAAGTACGGCCATAGTTACGGAGGGAGCTAAGTTTAGTTTATACATGCATGGTTAGCTAATTATACATGGGTTGTAAAGTATTTAATTATTATACTCGCTTGGTCTCAAAATACTCCCTCCATCCCATATTATATTGCGCATAATTTTACATGCAAGTTAAATTTTGCAAAGTTTGATCATAAATATACAAAATAATATGAACATGTGTGATAATATATATATTATAAAAATATATTTTAAGACAATTCTAATAATATTAGTTTAGCACGTATAAGTTTATAATTGTATCAAACTACTTGGTCAAACATTGTATAGTTTGATTCTGATAAAATCTTATATGCAACCCGATTTCTCTCTCGAAATAGGCTATTCGCCCTGCTTTATAAATAAAGCCCCAACGGCCGAACTGATACAAGGTGGTGAGGAGAACCTCTTACAAAGCAGATCAAAATAAAGAAAAGAGAAACACGGAAAAAACCAAAACTTGCCACTGAAGACAGAGAAACAAAACCGAGAGGTATCTAGGCTCCACGACGACGCCCCTAAGAGGGTAACGCCGCACAACGCCGCCGCCGTCGAGACCGTGAGGTCAAGGGTTTTCACCCGGAGCCGCCGCGCCGGGGAGGATAGCCACAACGACGCCCCCAAGAGGGTAACGACGCACAACGCCGCCGCCGTCGAGACCGTGAGGTCAAGGGTTTTCACCCGGAGCCGCCGCGCCGGGGAGGATAGCCACAACGACGCCCCCAAGAGGGTTACGATACCCGCAGGCACCGCCGCCATTGGCGCAGAAGCGCTGAGCTTTCGCCCGGAAAAATCCTCACCCCGCGCCCGAGAACTCAGCGGCCCGCTGTCCCCGAGTTAGGTCTCCGAACCGCGATCTGGGAGCTGGCAGAGCCGGAGCACCGCCAACACCAGGATCCCCCACCGTCCGCTCCACGACATCCACATGACCGAAGAGAGAAACCACCACCGCAACGTTGCTCGCCATAGAGCCGATCGCGCAGTCCACCTTTCGGGGCCGCCGCCCCGGCATCCACGGACTTGAGCCCATATCCCGGCAAACATCACTCGGCAAGACTGGCGGATTGGACAAGGTAGGGAAGCACCATAGCCAACAGCCATCGGGCTGTACAGCTGCCCAAGGGAGGGGATCCGCCCTCCACCACCTGAGGTGTTCGCTGTCCGGACGCAATAGCAAGGTCGAGTAGGACCGGCTCCGGCCCGGCCGCCTGCCAGGCCATGAAGAGGTCCTATCGGCCCCGCCGCCGCGCTGCTGCGCTCAAGCCGCTGTCGCCGTCCACCTGCCGCTCTGTGTCGAACCGTCCCTCGCCAGCACCGACCGAGTCCGCCATGTTCGGCTGCCAGCAGCCATGAGCGGCAGTTCGTAGGCTGGGCCATGCCACAACGCAAGTGGCGCGTGAACAAGAGGCAGACGATGCATTAGGGGTAGAACACATCGCTCAGGCGACAGTCGTGGCGATGGCGATGGACGTGGAGGAGGCGGTTGACAATGACTACTTCCTCGACGACTTCGACGATGATCCTGAGGAGTGCAGGAGAGGAGAGATGAGCAATAGGCTATTGTCGAATCCTACAACACCGCACATCACGACATCGGTTGTGGCGCGTTCATGGCGGCCAAGAGGTCGGCGCATGTCGACCGGATGGACCGCGTGGGGTCCGAGGAGAGGACACGGAGGTGAAAAGCTGCGGCCACTGACGACGCTATGATAGCGCATGCTGAGGCGTGGGGTGCAGGACATCAAGGAGCAAAAGCCGTCGTACTTTAGTTTAATTAGAAATAGTTCTTTCTATAACCAGGTGTGTCCGCA
This sequence comes from Avena sativa, assembly GCA_916181665.1. Classification (NCBI taxonomy): domain Eukaryota; kingdom Viridiplantae; phylum Streptophyta; class Magnoliopsida; order Poales; family Poaceae; genus Avena; species Avena sativa. The sequence continues at coordinate 71,051,550 of OV702292.1, forward strand.
AATTTCAAATATGAACCCCAAGAATTGTCGCCTTTAAAAGTGTTCAAGCAAATTATTTAATATTTAACTACTCTCGTCCCAAAATACGTGTCTCATATTAGTCTACATTCGAATATATCTATATATACTAAATAGTGAATACGTTTAAATAGATAAATTTTGGACATCTATTTTAAGACTAGACGTAATTAAGTACTTTCCTACCAGCTAATCATGCAGGTATAAACGAAACTTAGCTCCACATGCAATCACAACCTCTATAACTATGACCATACTAAATAAACGGCCCCAATACTACACTAGATTATTACTAGCTAATTAAATTCCAGCTCAAGACAAAAGAAAAACAGCGACCGCATGCAAATCAGTGATGCAATTAGAATGGCAGGTGCCGATATATAGAGATCAACCGTATGGAAACCTTCCGCCAGCGTCAAGGTGTGAACAGCAACCAACCGCCGGTCCCTGTGGCGGTAAGTACATTTGGCCTTCCTCTATGGCGGGATGAGTAAACCGCCTTTAGCCCTGGCGGAATGTGCTACGTGGCACTTTTTTAACCTTCCGCCAGGGTATATTTGACAATAGTTTCAGCGGCAGGGTAGTTTTGGCAATGGTAAATTGCAGTGGGGCATATTTGTAAAAAAATCATGGGGTGCTGCGTGGTGGCGGGGCCCGGACGTCGGCCTCTGCCTCTCCCTGTCCATCCCAGTCACGCACCTAGCCCAGCTCTGACTCCTCTCCTGCTCCGGCTGGGGACAGGCGGGCCCCTGCCGTCGATAAAGAAAACGGAAAAGGAGAGGGCGTGGTGGGGGGTCCCTCCTCCCCTCCCTGCCGATCCGGTGGGGGCGGGCGATGCGCAATTCTCGTGTCACCCCGACGGGACGGCCCCCTGCCTGATCGCCCGCGCCGTGCCGTTCCGTCACGCGCCTCGCCGTTTTCACGTCGCTGGGAGACGTGTACCCCGCTCCTGGTTTGCGGCGTGCACGCGCCCGCCCACGGAGACGCCGCCGGTGACCTATCCAAACTCGTCCCTTATCCGTCGAGGGCCGGCCATGCCCAGGGAGCATGGGGGCGCACCGGCGCATGGAATTTGTTGCCGCGGCGGGGGGACGTGTGTGCCCGTGCGCCGGTACGCGTGGGGATCTCGGCGAGTTTTTTTCTCGCTGGCCATGGGGGCCAATGCCATACGGGGTTTGGGTGGGTGGATCGATTCGGTGGATGTGACTCGGCGTGGTGCGTGCACATGCGATGGGGAGATGGGGGCAACGGGTGCGGGGACTCGTCAACTTGATTCTGCTCGACTCCAACAACCGGATACGGAGCCTGTGTCAAACTCACCTGTCATAGGATAAGGTTGACAAGATGTATTTACTGTTGGATAGAAATGAGGGACATGCTAAAGCGATTGGACGCAGTGCCACGAGATCCATATAGAAAAGATTTGTTTATGCCAACAAATATGGGCTACGTAGACAAGGAACACGTTGTTTTTTGGACTTGTTTTTACAGAATATGTTACTATTTTATTTTTTGACATAACAGGCCCTTGTATAAATAAACTACCAGAGTTTACAACGCAAAAAGAAAGAAGAAGATAGAAAAGAAAGCGTGACCAGAGCGTGAAACAACTCACAGCAGAAGAAGGTTTACAGCAAACCAGAAAACAATGCCTAAATCTGCTTCGACTCTCAACACACAATAACAAGGAGAGAAGATGAAGCTAAACTTAAGATATTATTTATCATCCACAGTCAATGAGCTGCAATCCACCAAGATATTGGCGCTCATCCATGGGATCTTGAATAAGCTTCTCGAATTACTTTCTTCTCGACATCTGCTCCATCTTCAAGGATTTTTTTTATGTCTTGGTTCTTCTGCAATATAGCCCAAGAGGCAATCAGGTTTCAAAATCTACATATTACACTACCTGGGTCAATCGTGTGTTGAAACATGCATCATTCCTAGTCTTCCATATCACCCAGCACACATCGCCTCCCCCCACCACCAAACCGAATTTCTTCTGATTGCTTGGAAGGAACGTATCCAAGAAGACATCAGATCAGCAGCACTATCGGGTGGCCTGTTCAAGCTAAAAGCAAAAACCATAACTTTTCACACAAATTTTTCTAGGGTACACCCAAAGAGAAGGTGATAAACAATTTCTTGTCGACAACAAAAATGCCATTGCCCATTGCATGTCCACCCTCTCTTCAGCAAGTTGTGTTTGGTCAGAATTCTATTCTTTAGCATAAGGCAAATAAAAATCTTGTTTTTTAATGTTAATGGCATAATCTTCCAAAGGAACTTATGTGATTAACTTCCAGCTGATATCAATTGGAGATATAGATACTTGACTTTCAAACTACTAGATTGTCCAATCTTCCAATCTACTTTATCATGCAGGTCATTGAGCTGGACTCTGTTACTAGGTCCTTCCAATTGTTCCATTGAGCAATATTTCACCATATAACAACCTCCCGAACCTGATTATCCCCCATCATTCTTCTTTAACTTTCTTTAGGTCACTAATTTAGTAAAGGTTAGGGTAAAAAAGCCTTGCGAACTTCACTGCAAGAGGTGAATTATTCACCTAGGTGTCTTCCCAAAACAAGGTTTTTGCCCCATCATTTCACAATTCTAGTTGTGAATTGCTGGAAGGTATGGTTAATCCCCATAAGGCTTTTCCAGAAGTGAGACCTCCTAGGCCCTTCTGTTGCAGGGTTTGGTTGCAAAGGTATATTTTTGTTACCAGCTGTTGTCAGGTCCCTTCCGTGTTCTCCAGTTTCCAAAGCCACTTAAAAAGTAAGCTTTGATTCATAATTGTGAGATCAAGAATGTAACACCCCACTTTCAACAACCCTGATTAGTTGTTCAGAATGCAAAAATCAGGGAGAATAAAAAAAATCTTGTTTAGTGATGCAGTGATTGCTTGCTTATTGCTTGTGCTTATGCAACTTAGTGTGTAGTAGAAGATATACTCCTCTACCTTCCCCTCATTAAAAAAAGCTACTTAACAAAACTATCTTGGCTTATTTTGCATATTCTCAAATGTTCTATCATTTCAAAACCTGGGCCAAGATACCCTTGCAACAACCATTATTTTCTTAGCTTCTATTAACAAACTTATGGAGATCTATATGATATAATCTCCTTATGTATTCAAGACAGAACTTCCAACTACTCTTTACCTCTAGGTTTTTGCAAAACCTTTTATAGAACCTTTTGATCTACTCTTGGTAGAAGTACCAAGGACACTTACCTCATTCAAACTCCAACCTTTCAAAATACCCATCCTTACCCCAATCTAGGCTTGATGGTAACCCTAGTAGTAGTTTGATTTGCTGGTAAGATGAATTGCCTTGATCTGCTATTTGAATTGTTTGCTTAGAAAGTAGTATGAGCTACCATAGAGGCTATGGAGGCAGCACGGCGGCAGGGCACCGCCGTGGAGACGGTAGATGGGATCTAGATCTTGTATATGGTGTATGGTGGCTTCCTCCTCTCCTCCCTCCTTTATATAGGCCTTGGTGGTGGCCTAGGGTTCCCTCAATACCATCATATGACTTAGGGAAGGTTCTAGAGCCTCCGGAGGGCGAAATCCCGCCGTTTGCGACCTTTTTGGCAACTATACGGCGGGAGCTATACGGCCGGAATTTTTGCTCCCGCCGTATAGTTGGTCATTAAACCTTCAGTACTCTTTAGTATTTTGGCCGCCATTTTTTCATACAAACTCCGTTTTGGGTGTTGTTGGGCTCGTTGAGTTTGTATCGTCGAGGGCTACAACCTTGTGGTCTTGGATCTTTAATTTGAGAAGTTGAAAAAATCACTTTTCCAACACCTCAAATGGCTAAGTCTAGTCCCTGCAGCTCCTCCATACTATGCTCTCTTTGTTCCTTTTGCCTTTGTTTCATCCATAATCATCATAAACACCTACACACATGTCAAAGACAAAGAAGAGGGATAAAATTCTACCTAAACTACTAAATGTGCAAAGCTCATATTGAATTTAATAAAAACAAGTAATCATGCATATCAGGCATATCAATAGTTAAATGGAGCATGATATGATAGGCAAATGACACAATCTATATTGCTAAAAAGTGATGTATTATCACAGCCATCAACTTCCCCAAGCTAGAGCTTGCTCGTCCTCGAGCAAAAGGGATCGATAACTTAATGGATGTGATCTTGCTTATCATTGGAAATCAATGCACCGTATCCTTGTTTTTCCTGCAAGCTCAAAGCAAGAGAGAACATAATCATACAAGGCAATATAAGCTCAGTTATATTATTCCAAACCACTAGAGATTAGTCAAAAACTTCTATGCCCCATGTCAAAGTTAAATCTAGCTAGCAAGTAAACTTGTGATCTACGCACTTTATTGTATTTTTGTTTTTTTATTTGTATAAGGCAAAGCTGAACATGTGAAAGGACAAGGATATCGCCTAGAGGGGGGGTGAATAGGCGGTTTAAAAATGTTGACGAGATGGGCTTAACAAAGGCGGAATAAAACTAGCGTTTACTTTGTCAAGCACAAAACCTATATATACTATGGTTCACCTATGTGCACCAACAACTTATGCTAAGCAAGACAAGCAACTATGTGATAGCAAGATATAGACTTCAAGCACGAAGGCTATCACAAAGTAAGGTGCATAAGTAAAAGCTCGGGTATAGAGATAACCGAGGCACACGGAGACGACGATGTTTTACCGAGTTCCTCCCAATGGAGTACGTCTCGTTTGGAGAGGGGGTGGTTTCAAACCAACAACGCCACAAAAGGCCTCCCTTGTTCTCCTGTGAATCTCACCCCGATGGGATCGATCCACACTTCCACTATCGGTGCGCTTGTCGGTGGCAATCTGAAACCTCTCACAAGATTGGGGCACTTCTCCACAACTCAATTGGAGGCTCCCAACAAACAAGCTTGGGGGAAAGCTCCACAACTTAATTGGAGGCCCCAATTAATCCACCAAGCTGCAAAACAACTAAACCGTCTAGGGTTCCAAGAACCCAAGAGTAAAAGGCTTCTCACTTTTACCCAATTGAATCCTCACCGAGAACTCAAAGCGATGCACCAAATGCAATGGCAAGAACACACAAAGTGATCAAGTTCTTCTCTCCCAAATTCCACCAAAGCTACAAAAGCTTATGGGGGAATAAGAGAGGAAGAACAATGGAGGAAATCCACAGATCCCAAGATTTCCCCCTCACTTAGAGGAGATATTGATTGGTGGGGTTGTAGATCTAGATCTCCTCTTTCAAATCCCTCAAGAATATGCAAGAATCAATGGAGGGATTAATGGATATCAAGCTCAAGAAGGTCAGCAATGGAGGGGAAAACTTGCAAGAAAGTTTAGGTGAACATTGGGGAAGAAGGGCCCCTTATATAGGTCCTCCAAAATTCAACCGTTACATCCTTGGAGCGCGCGGGTCGGACATTCTGGCCTATTCACTCCGGACATTCTGGCCAAGGCAAAACTGACAAAAACAACAATACGAAAACAACCATAACGTTTGCATCTGGACTCCGATTTTGATGATCTTGGGCTTGTTTTAAAGAGGACAACAAACTCTACAAAATCATGCAGGGAACCATCATAGTCTAGCAACGGAGGATAGAACCAAATGACGAAAGGTTTGACCTCTCTCAAAAAGACGAACCGGTAAAATCTCCAATATCGAAAACGCAATAGAGAATGTATACGAAATCCGTTTTCGATGAACTTGGGCTTGTAATGAAGGTTAACCCAAGCTCTAAATCCTCTCATAGATAAGAACCAAATAATGTAAGGTTTTACCAATATCTAAAAGACAAACCGGTAAAACCTCCAATATCGAAAACGCAATAGAGAATGCATATGAAATCCGTTTTCAATGAACTAGAGCTTGATGTGAATATTACCACAAGCTCAAGAACCTCACATGGATAAGATCCAAATAACAACCAAGAAAGATGATGCCAAGTATGCAAAGGTTTGAGCTCTCTCCGAAGGATATGATCAAGTTACTCACTCGAGAGCCCCTCTTGATAGTACGGCTATCTATCCTATAAACCAGTCTCCCCAACTAACACCATGAGACCGTAAGAAAGAACCCTATCAAGACCATACCTTTGCCTTGAGCATATTCCACTTGAGCTTGACGATAGCGATCTTGTCCACCTCAAGATGGAACACCTTTCTTGATTGCGCTAGCTTGGTGAAGACTTGCAAATTGCTCCCCATACTCCACTATGGTAGAGCTTCTCTTTTGGGCATACCATCTTCCCATATACATGATCACCATAGGATGGCAAGCTTCAAGCAAATGATCTCTTCGAGATGGCTCATCTTGAAATTGCACATAATTTCTACTTTCTTCATTATGTTGGTGTCTTGAAGGTATATAAGAGATATCACTCCAACTTTAGTCTTCAAGACACACTTGCTATAGGATCAACTCTCACTTGACTAATCTCCGGATCACTCATTGAAACCTTGGTCAACACTTAATCTTCTTCACTTTCTTCTTCTCCCAACTTTGAAGCCAACATATGGTTCAAGCATTGCCTATGGACACATCCTACATGTAAAAGTCAATGCAAACATAAGTACATAAAGATTGTCATTAATTACCAAAACCACACATGGGGGCACACATGTACTTTCAATCTCCCCTATTTTGGTAATTGATGACAATCCTTTTGAGAGGGTTTATATAAGGAATTAACCGAACAAATCGTTGTGCTAACGTCAAATACTACACAAGTATTTGATGTTAGTGCAACCACAATATAGACCAAACTCCCCCACAATTTATGCACGTGTGGATGAACTTGAATTTCATTGCATATATTGCCAACCATTGCCGGTGGTGGAATTTCTTCAATATATTCAATATGCAAAGCAATACACTAAGATGCAAAGCACACGGGGCAAGTATTTAAGTATAAAACTCACAACACACAACCAAATTCCCTAAAACCCTCTAAAACTTCTCCCCCATTGGCATCGATTGCCGAAATGGGTGAAAAACTTTAGAAGGCCAATTTAGTGAGAGTTCCTCCATATGGTGTGCATTTCTCATAATATGAGTGGAATCAAACGCACGTACCCAATGACGAATACCATGAGGAAATCAAACTAAACTGAGGATCCAAAGATTGCAAAGAAATAAAATGGTGAAGAAGCATCAACGAATGAAGCAAGCAATCAAAAGATCGAAAGAAGCACTTCACAAAAGGAAGATACCAAAACAAAGATAGATATTATGACAAGGTTGAAAAGAGAGTGAGCTAAATAATATGAGGAGACTCCCCAAGGTTTGTGAACAACTTATAATTTGCATTTGAATACAATATGCACAAACATGGCATCCTCATTCCCTCTATATCATTTAAACCATGAGCACAAGCAAGTGAGAATATATTATGATATGAGCAAATGAGTGTTTAGATGAAAATAGGAAGCTCCCCAAGGTTCATGCACAACAAAGTGCATAATTATGGAATCCTAACTCCCCATAATCAAACAAAACACCAAACAAAAACAAGAAAGCAAATGTGTGTTCTTAGGTAGATTAGGAAAGCTCCCCAAGGTTTATGCCCAAATGTAATAATTGCTTTGAATGCAAAGTGCATAAACACGGTATCCATGCTCCCCCAAACTTACATAACAACACAAAGGCATGAGAGATCAACTTTATTAACACCAATGAGTGCCAAAAGATGCAAATGAAAAGGTCAACCACTCAAAGCAAAACTTTTGGAGCCACCAAAGAATAAAAAGGAGCACAAGGTGCAGGCTCCAAAGCAAAAGGATATCAACTAGAGATTTAGCCATAATTATGTGTATAAGTTTCTAGGTAGACAACAATCACCAAGATATACATCCACAAATAAACATGTACACAAAATGGATACTCAATAATGAACAAATATCCAAAAGAAAGTCATAGATAATGCCAGTAAGATTTTTGCTAGGAAGCATGGCCAACGAATCAAATTTATCTTATTGATGATCAATGACCTTCAAACACAAACAAATACATCACAACTATCACAAGGGAACAAGAGATAGTTGGAATGCATTGGAAAAAGCAACAAGTATCACAAAGAACAAATAAACCTTGCAAATTCATCCATATTGCACACGAGAGAAATTGAGGAAATGATTGGCAATAGAATTGCTAGATTGGCATATGTGGGATTGGTGAATCATAAACATGAATTTTATATACTCCCCAAAATATGCATTCATCTCAACTTACTCATATAACAATAAGGATGATACAATAAAATCTTGCAAGAACCACAATAAAAGCAACTGAAGGAAATCATGCCTTGACGCAACCACAAAGGTTGGATGCTAGAAAAGTATGCATGAGAGGGATACTTGTTACCGAGATACCATTGGTAAGATGAAGTAGATATGAGTTTGTTGATCATCCTAGCTTGACTCCAGTTATCATTTAGTCCCCACATCTTCTTATTATTGAAAACATCCAATGAATCTCCAATGTACCTATAACACACTCAAGTACACAATGGTCCTAGAACTCATTAGGTCCAGAGTAGTTAGATAAACTACAATACTTAGGAGAGATTCCAAATAAATATGTGCATATTGATATGAAATTGAATTTCATGCACATCTTAGCCGATAGGATTTGGTGGATAATCCCCTATATATTGGATCAAGAAAGAAAGCATGCCATAATATATAACATGTAGTAAATATGCATGCACAAGATTTCAAGAACCAAAAAGGAGATACAATTTGAACAAAAACACCAAGTAAACCAAGAAGTCGCACACAAGAGTGTGACATGACAAAAGGGTGTCCAAATTTTATCAAAGAGCCAAATCAACACATGAAAGGACACAAATTCAACAAATGAACAAGGCAACAGCCAAAGAGCAAAATATAGAAAAACACCAATGCTCAAGGATTTATCTCATCCTAAGGGATCAAACAAGTAACAAGGAATGAGACAAAACTAACTCCCAAAAAGCAAGGTTCCAACACACAAACCAAACTCTCTACACTTTTCATGATGGCACAAAGTACCAAAAGAAAATATGAAACTTCCAAGCACATAAAACATGATATGGAACTAAACAAGAAGCATAAATATGAGTGTTCTAAATAATATAGAAGAGCTCCCCCATGGATAGTGCATTATGTAGGATTTTCCTTTTGAATGCAAAATGCACGCAAATGGGATCATCACTAGTACCTACATTAAATAAAACACACGAGGATACAAAAAATAAGAAGATCCACAAGAGACATGTGTAATCTAGAAACTTTGAAACATCATTTCTTATTTGACAACTCACTCAGTAAGCATCTATTAAGACCATCATTTACAACACTATGGGGTCGTACTACTCTATCACCATTTACTTAAGACAATTCTGAACAGTAACAACTAGCAAGTTTCAAAGAACTTCTTTATTATATTTTTTTCAAAATGTAGAGAACATGGCAATGTATATTTAGAGGATCACAATATTTTTCACAAGCTAGATAAAAGTTGAACAAGGTGCATCAAAGCTATGGCTTGTCTCCTATGGGGCCTAACATGAGCAAGTATATCCCATATATAAATATGAACAAAAATTCACCGAAGCAAGCATTAAAAAATAGAGGGATACATAATAGCATGAAAACTTTTTAAGATAATGAACATTCTACAAGACTCTACGCATGCAAAATAACCTCCCCAAGCTAAGAACTTTCCAAGTATCCACTTGAGAAGATCATGAAAATAAAAGAGAAAATACAGTTATCAAAAGAGAGTATAAGAAGTGGTTACCTCCCCAAGCTTAAGCTAAAGCAAGGGTGACACACTTTACCGTTGAGGTGCTTTTAACCTCTACTTTGATGGACAAAGAACCTTTGATTCAATGAATGTTTCGTGATCTGGTGTATGCCTTCCTTAAGAACCTGGTAGGAACAAGACTAGAAAGAAGACACAATATTTTTGTGTTTTTGAAGACACGGGTTTAGCTCACAAGTGATAAAAATACAAGTCCCACTGAGTCGGTTCATCAACCTAAACACCACGCTTATGTCAACAAACTAATTCTAGAAGTGCGCTTCTCCTAGTTTGTGATGAAGTGTAAGTGAGACAAAATATGAAACCTGAGTGTGCAGCCCCTATGTGCTTATTTAAAAGAGGTTTGAGTTGGAAGGTTTTACCAGACACGAATTGTTAAAACGTTGAATTGAAGCAACCAAGTGGCTCATGCGAGTGTTTGCATGGTTGGTATTACCGTACACGTCCTCACACAAGGTTCAAGTCCCTGCGAAAGTAACACACAAAATAAAATACATCGGTTTTGTATACGAACATAGTTCGTTTACCCCACCGATAAAAGGAAATAAAAATAAACATGAACTTCTATAGAGAATTATAGTCTAGGAAGTTTCTTAGGTAGAACTTTTATTGCTTGTAGATATTCGGCTCCTCCTCGATCAAGGGAGAAGATCCCATGTGGAGTTTCGAGGTTTTTTTTAGAAGAAGTTGGGAGAAAGTATAGCGAAATTTTGATACCGGGGTTACCTTCCCATAGCGATTTTGTGGTCGTACCAACTATACGACTGGAACTATACGGCCGGAAAAATATTTCCCGCTGTATAGTTGGTCGTCAGACTTCCAGTAATCTGAAATAAGAATTCTAACCAGGTGTTGATATCTATACGGCGGCAACTATACGGCCGGACCAAAAATGTCCCGCCGTATAGTTGGTCGTTAAACCTTCTGTATCCTGGAATTTTTTTTGACGAAGGCATCGATAACAATATGACCGCAACTATATGGCCGAAATTTTTATTCCCGGCATATAGTTGGTCGTTAAACCTTCTGGAGTCGCCAAAATTCATCTGTTTCTTCGAGGATTCTTTCTTAACCTGAAGCTTAGCGAAACACCCAGTTTTGACAGAAAAATGACAGATTAAATTTTCGACCAACATTTAGCGTGTATAAAACGGGATTTAAGTACAACCGAGTTTATGCAACACATAGTAACAATAAATTCTACATTTTGAAAACTTCAACAAGATTACTCTAAGATCAAGACATGCGAAGAATAAAAGTGCCAATGCAACATGAATGCAACTAGACTCAAGACACAAAACTAAGAAAGAGGCCTAATGACTTTTGGGTTGCCTCCCGGGAAGCGCTCTCTTTAAAGCCATAAAGCCAGGCTAGGATGCTCCATACATTTCCAACCTGGATCCCAAGGGATATTGACTCGAGGTGAGGTTGTACATACCAGCTTGGAGCATCTTGAAGTAGAGTTCGGTTAGAGTCGTACCCGCTTATGGTGCATCGGCATCATGTAGATGAACAAGTTCTTGCTTTCAAGCGAGTGTTGATGCACCAAGCTTGGTGAACATGCCTCCATATATAGCTGCAATGAGAGGATTTGAGATTCATATAAAATTCTCAAATCTTTAACTTGGTTACCTGTGTAGGGGAACACTTCATAGTATTCTTCCTTCATAGCAGGGAGTTCAGGACCATGCATGTTAGTATAGCAAGGTTCTATCTCAAGTTCATTATTATTAATGCTCTACATATGAGTGCCTAGCCACAAGGCCTCCGTAGAACAATTATCAACAATTTTAGCATCATAAAAATCACTACTAGAGTGAGAGGCATCACAAACAAAAGTTGTAGTGTGACTCTCTTTGTCAACCTCACCTTTTTATTCCTCCTTTTCATCGACTAGTGTTTTAATAGCAATGATAGAACCAAAAGTAGGAGTCGAAGGTGTGAGTGGGTGATCAATCCGTTCTTATTCCTTGTGCTCCTTTTCCTCTTCGCTCTTTAGTGAGTCCTACAAAAGGTTATCTTTCTCCATGGCAGTTTTAGACCGCTTTGAGTAATATAATACCAATGCATTATTACTTAAATTATTGTCGCAAAAGAGGAATATGAGGTATACTAAATTAAAAACTCCATCAAGTGCTTCACTTTCAACATCAATAATTCCTAGTCTAAATACCATTTCAGATGCACCTTTGAAAATAAAGTATTGTAGTACTTCCAAACTAGCATAGGATTTATCTCTATTATAATTTGCTAGAGTAGGATTGTTGGAACACTCACATTGAAAATTAAGGTGGTCATCTGTTATACAAATTGTGCAATAAGATCCATCATTAGCACGTAACCATAATGAATGCATTTCCAATTGGTCCACCAATTTATTTATCATCTCATGTCTAGAAAACAAGCTTGATGAACTTGAATCCTTTATCTCCTCCAATGCTTGTATTATCTCTTGAACAAAATTTATCTCGGAAGACATGATTAGTAGCAACAGTTTTTATAAATTTATGATTTTGTAATTTTTTATTGTTTTAAATATAAAAGAAAGCAGTAAGATAATAGCAACAAATGGAAATAAACTATGTCAATATGACCGCAACTATATGGACGAAATTTTTATTCCCGGCGTATAGTTGGTCGTTAAACCTTCTGGAGTCGCCAAAATTCATCTGTTTCTTTGAGGATTCTTTCTTAACCTGAAGCTTAGCGAAACTCCATGTTTTGACAGAAAAATGACAGATTAAATTTTTGACCAACATTTAGCATGTATAAAATGGGATTTAAGTACAACCGAGTTTATGCAACACATAGTAACAATAAATTCTACCTTTTGAAAACTTCAACAAGATTACTCTAAGAGCAAGACAGACGAAGAATAAAAGTGCCAATACAACATGAATGCAACTAGAGTCAAGACACAAAACTAAGAAAGAGGCCTAATGACTTTTGGGTTGCCTCCCGGGAAGCGCTCTATTTAAAGCCATAAAGCCAGGCTAGGATGCTCCATACATTTCCAACCTGGATCCCAAGGGATATCGACTCAAGGTGAGGTTGTACATACCAGCTTGGAGCATCTTGAAGTAGAGTTCGGTCAGAGTCGTACCCGCTTACGGTGCATCGGCATCATGTAGATGAACAAGTTCTTGCTTTCAAGCGAGTGTTGATGCACTAAGCTTGGTGAACATGCCTCCATATATAGCTGCAATGAGAGGATTTGAGATTCATATAAAATTCTCAAATCTTTACCTTGGTTACCTGTGTAGGGGAACACTTCATAGTATTCTTCCTTCATAGCAGGGAGTTCAGGACCATGCATGTTAGTATAGCAAGGTTCTATCTCAAGTTCATTATTATTAATGCTCTACATATGAGTGCCTAGCCACAAGGTCTCCGTAGAACAATTAATAACAATTTTAGCATCATAAAAATCACTACTAGAGTGAGAGGCATCACAAACAAAAGTTGTAGTGTGACTCTCTTTGTCAACCTCACCTTTTTATTCCTCCTTTTCATCGACTAGTGTTTTAATAGCAATGATAGAACCAAAAGTAGGAGTCGAAGGTGTGAGTGGGTGATCAATCCGTTCTTATTCCTTGTGCTCCTTTTCCTCTTCGCTCTTTAGTGAGTCCTGCAAAAGGTTATCTTTCTCCATGGCAGTTTTAGACCGCTTTGAATAATATAATACCAATACATTATTACTTAAATTATTGTCGCAAAAGAGGAATATGAGGTATACTAAATTAAAAACTCCATCAAGTGCTTCACTTTCAACATCAATAATTCCTAGTCTAAATACCATTTCAGATGCACCTTTGAAAATAAAGTATTGTAGTACTTCCAAACTAGCATAGGATTTATCTCTATTATAATTTGCTAGAGTAGGATCGTTGGAACACTCACATTGAAAATTAAGGTGGTCATCTATTATACAAATTGTGCAATAAGATCCATCATTAGCACGTAACCATAATGAATGCATTTCCAATTGGTCCACCAATTTATTTATCATCTCATGTCTAGCAAATAGGCTTGATGAACTTGAATCCTTTATCTCCTCCAATGCTTGTATTATCTCTTGAACAAAATTTATCTCGGAAGACATGATTAGTAGCAACAGTTTTTATAAATTTATGATTTTGTAATTTTTTATTGTTTTAAATATAAAAGAAAGCAGTAAGATAATAGCAACAAATGGAAATAAACTATGTCAATATGACCGCAACTATATGGCCGAAATTTTTATTCCCGGCGTATAGTTGGTCGTTAAACCTTCTGGAGTCGCCAAAATTCATCTGTTTCTTCGAGGATTCTTTCTTAACCCGAAGCTTAGCGAAACTCCATGTTTTGACAGAAAAATGACAGATTAAATTTTTGACCAACATTTAGCATGTATAAAACGGGATTTAAGTACAACCGAGTTTATGCAACACATAGTAACAATAAATTCTACCTTTTGAAAACTTCAACTAGATTACTCTAAGAGCAAGACAGGCGAAGAATAAAAGTGCCAATGCAACATGAATGCAACTAGAGTCAAGACACAAAACTAAGAAAGAGGCCTAATGACTTTTGGGTTGCCTCCCGGAAAGTGCTCTCTTTAAAGCCATAAAGCCAGGCTAGGATGCTCCATATATTTCCAACCTGGATCCCAAGGGATATCGACTCAAGGTGAGGTTGTACATACCAGCTTGGAGCATCTTGAAGTAGAGTTCGGTCAGAGTCGTACTCGCTTACGGTGCATCGACATCATGTAGATGAACAAGTTCTTGCTTTCAAGCGAGTGTTGATGCACTAAGCTTGGTGAACATGCCTCCATATATAGCTGCAATGAGAGGATTTGAGATTCATATAAAATTCTCAAATCTTTACCTTGGTTACCTGTGTAGGGGAACACTTCATAGTATTCTTCCTTCATAGCAGGGAGTTCAGGACCATGCATGTTAGTATAGCAAGGTTATATCTCAAGTTCATTATTATTAATGCTCTCCATATGAGTGCCTAGGCACAAGGCCTCCGTAGAACAATTATCAACAATTTTAGCATCATAAAAATCACTACTAGAGTGAGAGGCATCACAAGCAAAAGTTGTAGTGTGACTCTCTTTGTCAACCTCACCTTTTTGTTCCTCCTTTTCATCGACTAGTGTTTTAATAGCAATGATAGAACCAAAAGTAGGAGTCGAAGGTGTGAGTGGGTGATCAATCCGTTCTTATTCCTTGTGCTCCTTTTCCTCTTCGCTCTTTAGTGAGTCCTGCAAAAGGTTATCTTTCTCCATGGCAGTTTTAGACCGCTTTGAATAATATAATACCAATACATTATTACTTAAATTATTGTCGCAAAAGAGGAATATGAGGTATACAAAATTAAAAACTCCATCAAGTGCTTCACTTTCAACATCAATAATTCCTAGTCTAAATACCATTTCAGATGCACCTTTGAAAATAAAGTATTGTAGTACTTCCAAACTAGCATAGGATTTATCTCTATTATAATTTGCTAGAGTAGGATCGTTGGAACACTCACATTGAAAATTAAGGTGGTCATCTATTATACAAATTGTGCAATAAGATCCATCATTAGCACGTAACCATAATGAATGCATTTCCAATTGGTCCACCAATTTATTTATCATCTCATGTCTAGCAAATAGGCTTGATGAACTTGAATCCTTTATCTCCTCCAATGCTTGTATTATCTCTTGAACAAAATTTATCTCGGAAGACATGATTAGTAGCAACAGTTTTTATAAATTTATGATTTTGTAATTTTTTATTGTTTTAAATATAAAAGAAAGCAGTAAGATAATAGCAACAAATGGAAATAAACTATGTCAATATGACCGCAACTATATGGCCGAAATTTTTATTCCCGGCGTATAGTTGGTCGTTAAACCTTCTGGAGTCACCAAAATTCATCTGTTTCTTCGAGGATTCTTTCTTAAACTAAAGCTTAGCGAAACACCATGTTTTGACAGAAAAATGACAGATTAAATTTTCGACCAACATTTAGCGTGTATAAAACGGGATTTAAGTACATCCGAGTTTATGCAACACATAGTAACAATAAATTCTACCTTTTCAAAACTTCAACAAGATTACTCTAAGAGCAAGACACGTGAAAAATAAAAGTGCCAATGCAACATGAATGCAACTAGACTCAAGACACAAAACTAAGAAAGAGGCCTAATGACTTTTGGGTTGCCTCCCGGGAAGCGCTCTCTTTAAAGCCATAAAGCCAGGCTAGGATGCTCCATTCATTTCCAACCTAGATCCCAAGGGATATCGACTCGAGGTGAGGTTGTACATACCAGCTTGGAGCATCTTGAAGTAGAGTTCGGTCGGAGTCGTACCCGCTTATGGTGCATCGGCATCATGTAGATGAACAAGTTCTTGCTTTCAAGCGAGTGTTGATGCACTAAGCTTGGTGAACATGCCTCCATATATAGCTGCAATGAGAGGATTTGAGATTCATATAAAATTCTCAAATCTTTACCTTGGTTACCTGTGTAGGGGAACACTTCATAGTATTCTTCCTTCATAGCTTAGTGCATATGAGGTATACTAAATTAAAAACTCCATCAAGTGCTTCACTTTCAACATCAATAATTCCTAGTCTAAATACCATTTCAGATGCACCTTTGAAAATAAAGTATTGTAGTACTTCCAAACTAGCATAGGATTTATCTCTATTATAATTTGCTAGAGTAGGATTGTTGGAACACTCACATTGAAAATTAAGGTGGTCATCTGTTATACAAATTGTGCAATAAGATCCATCATTAGCACGTAACCATAATTAATGCATTTCCAATTGGTCCACCAATTTATTTATCATCTCATGTCTAGCAAACAGGCTTGATGAACTTGAATCCTTTATCTCCTCCAATGCTTGTATTATCTCTTGAACAAAATTTATCTCGGAAGACATTATTAGTAGCAACAGTTTTTATAAATTTATGATTTTGTAATTTTTTATTGTTTTAAATATAAAAGAAAGCAGTAAGATAATAGCAACAAATGGAAATAAACTATGTGCCAGTAGATAACCGAATGTTTTTCTCCCTGGCAACAATGCCAATTTGATGACTGGGTTCCTGCACCAATAACAGGGTTATTGCTGTACTTGTAGCATCAAATATTTAAAGAGTTTGTCCCGATGGGAGCTCGGCAAACATGACCCCGCAGTCACATTGTCAATGCGACCACGTTCACACCCAAACCGAGGTTTGAAAATAGCCTATTCTATAAGTTGCTAGGATAAATGAATTTAAGATGTTTTGTAATAACTACTACTAGGACTGGAAGAAAACTAGAACAAAAGTAAAACTGAAAAGAGGTGAATGCAATGATATGAAATATTAATGCTATGATTCCTCAAGTAATGTTGTGTATACCGGTGTGCACTATAAGTGCTTATGGAATAGCTGTTAACTATAATTGTGGCGGTCCCTCATATACCGTTGGTAAGTGGCAACTAGACAACTCAATTGTCCACACCCTCTTCGGACATGGGTCATCTCGTAAGAGAATAGTGTATTAAGGTAACAAGACCAATCAAGGTAAACCAGAGCAAAGGCATTAAGTTCTATGGACAACCGTACTCCTAAGTAAGTGTGCTAGTCACAAGATATCCTGTTTGTCACTTTGGGGTCAAGCAATTCACAACACCATACCTATTTATATCATGAGTGATCTTGAGAGAACTCTAGGCGGTGCATCCTAAGATGTTATTGCCTCCGCAAATCACTTATAGCAAATAGCCTATTAGTTCTACCCATGGAAGAGCAAAGACTAATGATAAGTTTTGTGACACTCCATGAATCCCTAGTAAATTCCTCAACAATGGATTGGATGTCTCCAATCACTACAATAATATCATGAATAGAACAATGTAAAGAGAAAGCGCAAACATGTTAATTAACAAGAACACACCACACTTCAATTACTCAAATCATCATAACATTAATAAAAGGGGGTTCAAGCCATGTTACAACCCATCACAAAGATCATGATGGGGAAGGATGAAGGAGTAGCGGTGATGAAGATGGTGATGACAACACGGTGATGGTGGCGTCAACATGGTGATGGCGGCGTCCTCCTTCTCCTCCTCTTCTTGCTTGGATGGCTTGATGCTTATGATGGAGATCTGGATCTTGGTGGAGTTGTAGAGGCTATGGAGGCGGCCCTGCGGCAGGGCACCACCGTGGAGGTGGTAGGTGGGATCTAGATCTTGTATATGGTGTATGGTGGCTTCCTCCTATCCTCCCTCCTTTATATAGGCCTTGGGGGTGCCCTAGGGTTCCCCCAATACCGTCATATGACTTAGGGAAGGTTCTGGAGCCTCCGGAGGGCGAAATCCCGTTGTTTACGACCTTTTTGGCAATTATACGGTGGGAGCTATACGGCCGGAATTTTTGCTCCCACCATATAGTTGGTCGTTAAACCTTTAGTACTCTTTAGTATTTTGGCCACCATTTCTTCATACGAACTCTGTTTTGGGTGTTCTTGGGCTCGTTGAGTTTGTATCATTGAGGGCTACAACCCTGTTGTCTTGGATATTTATTTTGAAAAATTGGAAAAATTCCCTTTTCCAACACCTCAAATGGCTAAGTCTGGTCCATGCAGCTCCTCCATACTATGCTCTATTTGTTCCTTTTGCCTTTGTTTCATCCATAATCATCATCAACACCTACACACATGTCAAAGACAAGGAAGAGGGATAAAATTCTTCCAAAACTACTAAATGTCCAAAGCTCATATTGAATTTAATAAAAACAAGTAATCATGCATATCAGGCATAACAATATTTAGATGGAGCATGATATGATTGGTAAATGACACAATTTATATTGCTAAAAAGTGTGTTGTATTATCACAGCCATCAACTACCATAGGAGATCATCCTATAGGATCAAGCTAAATTTAATATTACAAACCCTAAGCAAGTTTGCAAAGCTGGATCTGATCTCTAGTCACTGAAGGGACAATCTAAACCCTTAACCAGATCAATTCAGGGCTAATCCTTTCTAACACCCTCTAAGTCAATGAAGACCAACTCTAAGCATGGATCCCTTATAATCAACCTATACTTCAATATCATCCACTTGATTATGAGTTTGGAACCTTACATCCTCTCAGAACCATCCCCTCTTATATCCTAGTCAAAAACCGTAAATCTGCCAAAAATGACGTAAGTATGGAAATTCTATCAATATCACCTGTTTGAGACTCTCTCTTTCTCAACCCTTGTGCATTTTTGGAAATGCACTTGAACCAACTTAAACCATATTAAAGACTCCCAAGGCCCACACTTTCCCTTGTCTAGATCATCCTTTGACCCACTTGTTTTTGATGATTTTGCAGGCAAGAAAATAATATTTTCTTCAAATCTTACCAACATGCCTACTTTAGCAGAAGCTCATATCTCCATGTTATCTTAGTTTGACCAAATATTTGCATGATTATGCTCTACTCATTAAGGTCTATCCATTCATACTTCACTTGTTTCAATTGGAGCCTTGTGCTTTAAAAACCCACATGTTTTTTGAAGCTAAATAATAATCTGCTTTAACACCCTTATTTTTAGCCAACTTTGGCATCAATCCTAGGAAAACTCAATCATGATCAAAATCAACTCGCTGTACCATGGTGATATACATATATTGGTATATATATACCCATCTAGCCCATGACTCAAGGGGAGCTCTGAGCTCGAAGATCCAACAAGGTTTTTATGGTATCAAAATAATACTGCCCAAGATCCTTTCTTCCTTGTTTTATTCCAAAATCAAGTTTGTTTTTCAAAAACCAAGGTTGCAAATGATTGATACATCATGTGTAAATCATCTAATTTGTATATAAAAACATATCAAATGTTTTCCATCGTTATTTTGGCCCAAAATCTATATAGTTCTTTTCTTTTATAAAAACCTCAAAACTCCCTGTATAAAAGAAAGTTTGTTTTTCTCCAAAAAAATCCAACTTTAGGCACATTTGAGGACTATATAATGTCCCCTATCTTCCCACGAGTTTTCATAATTCTTTTTTCCTATTTTCTTAAATGGTAGAAATGAGAAAATAAATATTTTAAATAGTTTCCTTCTTTAATAAATCTTGGGAAAATTCTCCAAAGTGTGAATTCAATTTTGGGACCATCTCGACCCAAAAAAAACCTTTGACCAATTAAAAATTTTCAAAAGAATTCCATAAAACAGATTCAACACTATTTGAATAACTATTATAAAAAGGATCTAAACTCCTGTGGAAAATCCCAGATAAATCCTGGAGGTTTGTAATGACCATATATATCTACCGACATCATCACACCATCTTGCCAAGATAAAATTACAATAACCAACTCATGATCCTCATTAAGGCAAATCTTGGCATCCATCAAACCTTGAAGTAAAACCCCATCAAACCCTCACTAATCTTCACCTTGGAGTACCACATCAACCGTCACTTATCCTCTGGTCAAAACCACTATAGCCCTAGCACTGTAGCAAACCTATCTCTTGTCCTTTGTGCTTATATGAGAGGGAGACAAAGGCTATGTCTTATCCTTTCTCTCTTTATTCAGTGCATGTACCATCACCAGCTCTTCTCACCTCCCTGCCATGACACATGACCTCTCTCCACCGCCCTTTTCGACCAATACCTAACCAGCAGCCTCCTCCCATGCCCTCCATGGACATGGTCCATTATAGACCCTCTCCTTTTTGTTAAATAGGCTAGAGGCCAGGGCAACCCTCCTCTCTAGCTCATTTTACTCCCCTACCACTCATCTATCACCCCACCAGGTCCCCAACATTCTCTCCATCTCTATTGGTCAAGATAGAAAAACTTCAACCTTCGGCCGTTGCCGAACTCCTGCCCGAGGTCGCCTCCTCTCTAGCATGTAACCTTGCTGAGTCCCTATACTTCCCCTTCATCTAACCCGGCGTTCTTTTCTTCCTAGGACCCTCCCTGGCGCTGCCGTGGACGAGCTCGGAGCCTCCGTCCTCTTCATGACGCGGGATCCAGCGGATCTGCACCAAAGCAGTCTCTCCTACCCCTCGTTGAGGTTGTCGTCAACCGTCGTGTTGCCTTGGCACCCCGATATCGCCTCTCCACAGCCATGGTAAGCTCCCCCTCCCTTCCTCTCCGTGGCTAGGGTTTCCTCCCCGACCACCCCGGCTCGAGGAAGGAGATACTCTGGGGCCATGGATCTCAACTTGATCCAACGGCCCACGGCTCGCCTTACCTCTTCAGCGTCGAAGGCTGCTGACCAGCGGGCCCAATCGCTCGAGGTTGAAACTTTCTCCTCCCGCATGATCAGGCATCGGGTGGGTCTGATCTCCTCTCCGAGGCCATGATCCCTTTAAACTTTGGCCCGTCCAACCGTTGCCGCATTTTTTTATTAAATTCCAGAACAAATAAAATAGCTGCTTGGTTTAATTCAAAATGAAAATGAAACACTACCTGAATCGCCCAAATCTATTTTTTAGCTTGTTCTCCTTTTTTCTCTATCATGTAGTTCAATCCCTAGGCCCAAAATTGCTGTCATTATTTTCTGACCTTAATTCTACCAAATAGTATCAATTATAGCAATTAATTCCCCCTAGAGAGTTCCACATCTCCAAATGTTGTAAATCCAATCTTAACCGGTAGCTACTGAGTATATCTACCATATACCCTTGGTCTCATGCCATTTAAAGTCAAAGATCTACAATAGGAAAAATAACAAATAAACCTCCTCTCTGACTTTAGTAATTTCCCTAAGTGAATCTACACCACATTTTGAGTTAATTCCAACTCCTAGTAAAGTGGTACTGCAAGGCCTACCAAACCCCAGTACCTAAAGCTTTATTGGACCATTAGTGAATTTTAGTGAATTAAACTCTTCTACCTAGGTTTGCTTCACAAAATAACTCAGTCCAGTAGTTTTACAGCATAAAAAATGATGAATCCAATTTCTAAAGAATAGTATATCCAATACCTATCATTCATCCATGAATTCATAGTTTTAATCTGGTGAAAAAAGACAAATTGTTAGTAGAACTGACTTTGCAATTTTCCCAAGGGAATTCAGGAAAATTATTCTGAAGTGAATCCAACTCTCAAAACATAAAATCAAATCTCTACAATGACCTCTAAGGAAATTTTTAATTGGGATGCAGATCTTTTCTGGTGATTTATTCACCAAAAGAAGGGTTATTTCCACTAGAAAATCCCTAAATAGATAAAAGTGATAAAATCATGAAACCACTTTTGGTGGCCTTTTACTCTAATACCTATCTGATGATATCATTTTTGAACATTGATATCATACAGACCCAAGCCTTAGTTCAAAACCCCTTCATTAAGTGATATTTGACACATAAATTATAGAAGAAATTCCAGAAAGATAATTAAAGTAATTCCAAATTGCTATGAACTCAATCTATCAAAACCAACTAAAGATAGTGATGTGTACTAGGTTTGTTTGCTGTTTTGTATTGGTGCCTGTATGCCTTGTGATGATTGTGGCCTTAGTTTGCTTGTATGTATTATCTTTGACGATGATAGTTGCGATTATATCAAAGACCATTAGAAGATGGTTACTATTGGTTATTATGGTATTCTAAAAGGAAGTACATGGACATATCGCCGTACTGCTGGTCACAGGAAAGCCACCTACTAGCTCATAAGCCTTGTCCTACCATTTTACTTATGCATGTTTTACCTACTGTTTATGAAAATTGCATTGTTTTATTATATGATGATCTATATATGGTCGCGGCTTGGCACCTCCAAACCATTATACATTTGTACTAATAAGTACAACCCCCTTGATGACACCTACTTGTACCTAGTTTTGTAAGTGGTGTATAACACCAACCCTCTTTGGAGACCCCGTTTTAGCCAAACCAAAACTATAAGATAGGAAGACCCCAGGAAAAGTTCACAAAATGTTTTATGGTAAAACATTGGTGAGGTTTGACCTACCAAGGGAGAATTGAAAAGAAGGAAAATGTTTTTATTTGCGAATGATGCTGAAGAGGAGAAAGAGAAAAATGTTTACAAAAATGCACCCATTTCTTTGTAGCTTTAGCTATAGCAACTAAACCGTGCAACCATATTACCATGGTATGGGACGGGGCTTGACTTAAAATTAGTCTACTCTAGGATGGGATTCCTCGTAACTATTGTAAGGGGTCATCTCCCTCGAATGTCGGGTTTCCCTTATATAAAGGGCCATGTGTGGAAGCAATGGCTCGGGGGAGATGCGAACCGTCCATGTAGGAGGCCTGGCGAAACTATGATCCTCTCAATGAAAGTGCACATTCAAAATGGAGTGGGAGAAATTTTATCCTTGGACATGATGTATTTAATTTTCAATGAGTTGCATGATGCTATGGTGAACCACCACTCTATTCCATATGCATCGTACATTATGAAGCTCATCAGAACAATGCTTCCACATGAATATTTTAGTGTTCCTTTTGATGGGAAACACAAGGTAAAGAAGCCCTATGTCAAGAAAAACAAGACTACTTATGTGCCTGATGAGTCCGATGCTTTCATGCGAGATGCCTGAGCTAGTGGAGTCACCCGTGGAAGGAGGCCCCTGGTTTCGACCATTAATAGAGAGGTCAAGCAGCATACTTGGTTTCAGCAAAACATCCTTTGCATGGCAGTGGACACTCACAAGGGTCAGTACGAGGCTTACCGACGGTGCCATGACATATCGCATACCTAGCAGCTCATTCTTCACCATGTCTCTAGGGCTCATGGTAATCCCCCTCGGCAATCTGCTCCCTCTCCTTACAATCAGTGGAACACCTTAGGGATCAACTATGATGACATGGAGAAGCATCTATTTCCTGCCTCGGCGAGGGTGTCTCCACCTCGTGCAGCCAATGATGATGAGGACGAGGGTGGTGGCAAGGATGAGGACGAGGACGAGGAGTTCGACAAGTCTGAGTGATCTTCTTGGGGCGCTAGCTATGCACTTTTCCCGTTTTTGGCGTTTTGATAGCAAAGGGGGAAAACTAGTTCTATTAGGTTTTCGAGGGGATTTGCATGGGTCAGGCACAAGAAACATTTGCCCTTATTTGCGTATTTATATCTTTTCTTGTGTCCATTTACATAGCGTTGAACCTTTTATGTCTATTTGGTTTCTGTGTTGTTGAGACTATGTTAAGTATGGTTGTGAGACATGTGGATTTATTGGCATGGATTTATCCATGAAATTATGGATATGGATTTATTGAATTATCAATATGGATTTATCTATGGAATTATCTATCTATGATTGAGACTACATTATGGTTGGTATGATCCCATCTCGAGCCTCATCATTACTTGAGTTTGTCTCTTGTCTTGTTGCAACTTGTTCCTTGTATCGAATTTGTAAAGGGATTTTGAACCTATATGTGTGCATTTGTATTCCAATGAAAATTACTTATATGCGCATATTTAGGGGGAGTCACTTTATATTTTGGAACTATTGCTGGTTAATCTAGTGCTCATTGCAAATCCTAGTATTGTCATCTAACACCAAAAGGTGGAGATTGAAAGAGATTTTCATGATCCCTAATGTTTTGTATATTAGATAACAATGCCAAGGATATTTTAATTGTGTGTTGAGTGCTATAGATACAAAAGATTTATCTTATATCAGCATCATCCCTCCAAAACATTGGAAAGAGCCCCTGCCTAAATGCAGCAGAAACAAGTTTGCTAGGCCGGATTATCCTCCCCCTAACGAACTCCGCTAGGGACCCGGCGTGCGATGATTATAAGGGGGTGGATTATTGGCCAGATATTTGGCACTCGACCGAATAATCCGGCCCCAGCTAGACCCAGATTATCCGCCCCTCCCAAAATTCGACTAAGACCTAGACACGTGATGCTCAGATGGGGCGGATATTTCCCATGGATATTTGGACACGGCCGGGGATTATGCCCCTCCCGGATAATCCGCCCCTCCTGGTGGACCAGATTATCTGATCCCTGCATTTTTTGCCAAGAACCAGAGGCACGACGCTCTAAAGGAGGGTTGGATGCTTGGGTCGGAGTATTTGCTTTGGACAGGATATTTTCCCTGGCTGGATTATACAGCCCATGGTGACTCCAAATGGCTACAATCTGGGAGGGGTACAAATACCCCCATCTTCAACATAGAGCCTCTCAAATCTTTAGAAAAAGCACAATATTGTTGAGCCTCTAGTTTCCCAAGATCTCCCTACTCATGCATCTGAAGGTCTTGATCTTTGTAGAATCAAAGGAAGCAGCCTTGATCTACATCATCATCAAATCGATCTTCAATTTACCCTCATTCACTTGAGGGCCGCTTTGATCTAGAGTTTTTTTTGAAATCCTATATCTCGTTCTTGGTATTTGATAAACTTGTTTTGTTGTGGCAGCTTGTTGTCATCTCGGGATCCTCTAATTCAATTGTGGATGCGTGCCACGATCTTGTTGTAAAGGCGTAGGTTCCCGCCTCAAAGGGTACCTTATAGTGGAAAGGTGGATCATGCTAGTTGTGGTGAGATCCATCGGAGAATAGGGTGAGGACTTTTGTGGCATGGTGGTCTTAGTGCCGCCCATCCCTCTAATGCAGATGTACTTCCCCTAAAAAGGAAGGAACCGTGGTAAATCAAATCTCGTGTCTCCGCATGCTCCACTCTCGGTTACTTTGTTCCTCTCACCGCTCTTTACTTGTTTAGTTGCTAAATTGTCATATAGGTAAATTCACCTTAGTTGCATATCTAGAGAATTTACCTTTGTGTCAAGCCTAAACTTGAAAATAAAATAAAAATTGGAGTAGCACCTATTCTACCCCCTCTAGGTGCCCATACGATCCCATTTCATCCGCTTCCAAAGCGCTAGTGTCCTATTTTAGCTCAAGGTCGTCCGCAGCCACATTGATGGAACCAACCA
This sequence comes from Avena sativa, assembly GCA_916181665.1. NCBI lineage: Eukaryota > Viridiplantae > Streptophyta > Magnoliopsida > Poales > Poaceae > Avena > Avena sativa. The sequence continues at coordinate 71,077,281 of OV702292.1, forward strand.
TGTTCATCGGCTCAACGCACAACGCACATGACTACGATGGTAGCGAGCTCAAAAAATACGGAGATGGAAAGAGAGGAGTGTGGTCATATCTAATGCATTTCTTGAAGAAAATACAGGAAGAAGCATCTTATACTCTTTCCGCCGAAAGAACCCGCATACGGCTAGAATATACAGTGCTAGCTATTCTATTGCCAGCGAGAAATATCACACTGCTAGACATGCTCTCCCACGCTTGATAATGCTACCAGCTCATCTCTACGCCCACGAGAGCCCGCATAGTCTATGGTCTATGCTGACATACGACATGGGTTTACATCGCCACATTGGCTTTAGACGGTCCCACGTCCGAGAGAAACTGTAGCCGACATGAGTTTATTGTGCCACGTCAGCTATCGACGGGACTCAGAGCAGCGAGAAACCGCTCACGTATAGAGTCTACATCGCCACGTCAGCACTGGATGGACCCCATGTCCGTGGGAAGCCACAACCGACATGAGCTCATAGCACCACATAGGCCCTTGACGGGCCCATTGACCATGAGAATCCATGGCTGGCATGGGCTCACGGCACCACATCAGCTTTTGCCAGGACCTCCTACCCGGTGGGTGCAGAGGCGTGTCACACCGAGAACCCATCTCACATAGTGCAGTCCCGCCCATGTACGCTGACGACGGGGCCATGGCACGAGCGTGCTCCACCATCCGACGATGCGGGGTATGATGAAGCGCGCAACACTTGTCCGCGGTCTAGAATCTTTCGCACTGTCCCAAATCTGGCCGACCTCCTAGAAGAGCAGGGCTCCATTGCGAGGGTGTCACGTGTCCTTCTGGGCATCCATCCCACGGCCAAAAAGAATCAGGATAACATGGATAGTAGTTTGAGCTGAAACAATTTGACGCTATTATTTACTTTGATATATTTTGAATTGATTAAGAACTTACATGACGAGACGCGGTGTGTCATGGAAGTTCCGCATATCTATTGTATGGATCTGAATTGAAATGGTATAGTCATACCTTGGATCTGGGATGTTTCCGTTGGGTGTAATATTTGTGGAACAATGTTCTGTGAGTGTTATGCCAATAACTTGCGCACTGCATCATGCAGTAGTGTGCTGGGTCACCGCAATTAAACAGTGCAATTTTAGTTTATATCTAATGACCCCCTCCTAAATGTGTGAATATTTCAATTTCTCCTAGAAAGTAAATGCACGTCATAGAAAAATTATGTGAAATCTCAACCTACATGATTTGTACAAGGGGTTGATGAATGTGTACATGATATATAAATCAAATATAAAAGCACTAGTGTGGTGAAACAAGAGATGCATGACCTATGATGCAAAGGATAAAATAAAAATAGTATCATAAAGTAGCAGCACAAACAAAACAATGGAGTTTACAAAATAAATTACAATAGTAAAATGCAAGTTTTTCCGACAAAGAGCATATATTAATATCACGAAGATACCAATTACACTCATTCTCTATAATAAGGCATTGCCCTAGAGGCCTTACGGATGCACATGTACTAAAGAAGAAGAAGAATTGCAATAAAAAAGTCCCGCTCAGTGATCTATTCCTTATAGCAACAATACTAACACCACCTAGATAGCACAAGAAGTCCAGCTCCTCAAAAGCGACACCTCCAAGAAGGGAACAGGGAAGAAGTGTCGTCGTCGCCCAATCATAGATCTTAGGTTTTCACACTGGAGGAAGTCCTCGCCCACAAAATAATTCATTCAACAAGACCATTGCCATGCACAACCAATTAAGGTTAGACCTTAAATTTTAACCTTAAAAGGTAAGACTTTGAACTTCTACCGTGCTATTGCCCCCACTTACGATGCCACTACTCCAAATCACGAATCACCAAGCCAATTCCTCATCACCAAAAAGACTCGAATCACCATTGCTAGTCCTCAGCTCTTGACTTTCATAACATTCTCCGCCACCTAACATTACCATGGAGCGAGAAATCATGTCGCATTATGGTAACAACAAGCAGAGCTTCACAACGCTCCCTCTGAAACCAAACAGTTAGAGAAAAAATATTGGTGTGCACGATCGAATCCCACCTGATCCAACAATCTCTAGGCCTGAATAACCCAGCAAAGTTAGTAGGTGGAGCCATCCAAAACACGACACACCAGCCAGATCGATAGGGGCAAGCATCCGAGAGATTATCATCTTGGTGCGAGTTGGAATCTTCGGACCGCCATCTTTATTCAAGCCGATCTAGTAGCCCCTAGGCCACCTACTAGCACCATGTTGGATATTCCACTCCGAACCTCACCAGCCAGGTCAACATCAAGGAAGAAGATGACAAAACAAGGGGTGATCTTTCGCTGGATCCGGCCGAATCGCGCAGTGAGGAGGATCCTCCATCGATGGTCAATGCATCATCGTGGAAAACCTTCACCACAACCCACGTTCCACATGCCCACACCAGCGATGTTCCGCCTCGCCCATAGTAAATCGTCAAAGCTCGCCTGCCCTCACCCTCGTCTTTGACAGGTTGGGCATGGCCACCAACACTGACGAAGACGACTACAGCGGTCGTGGGTAGTAGATCAAGCGGTGGCTCACTAAGGTGGGGGAGGTGCCTCCAGAGTCGGCCCGTGGAAGATGACCTAGGAGGGAGATGAAGGGAGCGGAAGAGAGAGGCAGACGATGGTGGGCTACGGCAGTGGCGCTGGTCACTGGTAGTTGTCGTAAAATCCAAGCTTGTAACTCTAAAAGTTTTAAGCTCCCATTGATTTGTTTTCCTTGCCCTAAACCCAAATCTCCCCCTCAACACAAGACACCAAACAAGTGAAAAATACGATGGAGAACAAGTAGGTCGTAGGTTGGAGTGAGGTCTCTTGCGTCTTCTCTTTCTTAATCTCTTGAGCCACTTGAATGGACACTTAGAACTTCTTGATGATGAGTGCCACCACTAGAGCTTGATGAGGAAACATCACTTAATCTTGATGTTGTAGTAGATGCATAAAATCTTAGATTTTACCTTGATAGCTCGTTAACGTCCCTATCCAGGTTGAGTTCTTCTTACTTGAACCTAAGCTCTTCTTACTTTAGAAGATGGTACTTAGAGATGCTCTCATATGTTTCATTATATGTTTCATTGTAGCAACCTTGCAACTCCTGGAGTGCTTCTTGAAAGGTTTATGAGTTCTATCGATATGTTTGATTTTGAATGTTAGATTATATGTAGTTTATCACTATTTCTAAACAATGTAATGATGAAACTTGTAGTAGTCGTACGCAACTCCTTCGTGTAGAGACAAAAACAAATAGTGCCCGAAGAAGCCTAAGAGTAACCGTTTTCGAGATAGAGTCTAAGGGCGCGTTTGGTAGCCTGCTTCACATTTTGGGCTCACCGGGGCATGTCCACGGCCAGCAGTGCCACACACATACAGGCGCTGAGCGACCTTTGGCATTCCGTTTGGTCCCCGGCATGGAGATTTTGTGCATGAGGACAACAACAAATGCATGTTATTTGGTTGCTTGCACATTGCACTTTTGAAAGATCATGGATGCCTCCTAGAGGGGGGTGCATAGGCGGTTAAAAACTTTAACAAGATGGGCGTAACAAAGGCGGAATAAAACTAGCGTTTTCTTTTTTCAAGCACAAAGCCTATAATATACTAATGTTCACCTATGTGCACCAACAACTTATGCTAAGCAAGACAAGCAACAAACTGATAGCAGGATAGGTTACTTCAAGCATGAAGGCTATTACAATGTAAAGTGCATAAATAAAGAGCTCGGGTATAGAGATAACCGAGGCACGCGGGGACGACGATTCCTTCCAACAAGGGAGTACGTCTTGTTGGAGGGGTGGGTGGTACTAAGACCACCAACGCCACAAGAGGTGTCACCCTATTCTCCCGAGCACCCACCACATGAAAAGCACTCGTTCCACTATGGGACACTTGAGGGCGGTCACCAAACCCGTACAAGATTGGGACAATCTCCACAACTTAATTGGAGGCTCCCAATAACATCACCAATGCCACTATCTTGGGGAGAACTCCACAAATTAATTGAAGGCCCCAAGAACACGCCACCAAGGGCACACAATCGTCTAGGGTTCCAAGAACCCAAGAGGGACAATCTTCTTGATTTCACCAACCAAATCCTCCGAGGAGAACTCAAACCTATGCACCTAATGAAATGGCAAGTCCTTCACTCTCAAATTCCACCAAAGCTACAAAAGCTATTGGGGGAATAAGAGAGAAGAACACAAGAGTAAATCCACAAAAGAAACTCCAAGATCTAGATCCCAAGATGTTCCCCTCACATAGAGGAGATATGGATTGGTGGAGTTGTAGATCTAGATCTCCCCTTTCAAATCCCCCAATAAGATTCAAGAAATACGGGAGGGATCGAGAGTGTTTGCAAGCTCTTGAAGGTAGAAACAATGGAGGAGAGAGAGAAAGCAACCATCCCCTTGGGGGAAGAAGGGGGCTTTTTATAGGTCCCCCCACGATAACTAGTTGTTGTAGACCACTTATCCCGGAGTTTCTGGCGTTCAGGACCGGAGTCTCTACCCCTAGGACCAGAGTCTCCGGGGTCCAGACTCCAGCCAGGACTCCGGGCAGCCTCCAGATGCTCTTTATACACCCCCATAGTCTGGGCGGAGTCTCCGGCCCTCACAAAAATGGTAGAAAGACCGATATGAAAACAATCATAATTTTTGCATCCGGACTCCGATTTTGATGATCTTCGGCTTGTTTCAAAGAGAAAAACAAGATCTACAAGATTATGCAGGCAACCATCATAGTCCATCAAGGTAGGATAGAACCTAATGATGAAATGTTTAACCTATCTATAAAAGACAAACCGGTAAAACCTCCAACATAGAAAACGCAATAGAAAATGCATATGAAATTCGTTTTTGATGAACTTGAGCTTGTCATGGAGATTAACACAAGCTCTAAATCCTCTTATGGATAAGAACCAAATAAGAACCAAGAAATATGATGCCAAGTATGCAAATGTTTGAGCTCTCTTTAAAGGATATGATCAAGTTACTCACTCGAGAGCGCCTCTTGATAGTACGGTTATCTATCCTAAACCCGGTCTCCTAACAACAACATGAGACCAGCAACAGGGAAAATATATCAAGATAATACCTTTGCCTTGAGCAATCCACTTGAGCTCGATGTAGACAATCTTGTCCTTCTCAAGATGGACACTTTTGTCGGATAGCCGGTACAGGGGGTACCTTGATCCGTCTATGTCCGGCGATCCCGGTGGTCGCAGGAGGGCCTCGCGAGGGAGGGCTTCCCCTCACGAGGTACATCAGGGCCCCTCCTCGAGAGGCTTCTAGAGAGGTGAGTCACGAGGTCGACGTGGCTCCCTCCGGAGGAATACGACAAGCGCGACCGGTGCATTGGATGCTCCATTCCCAACGACCCCTTGGGCCGGGACTTGGTCAAAGGTAGAGCCGACAGGCCCTGACCAGCCGACTGACGGCTTCAGCAAGGGCAAGGCTGCCTTTAGCTACTTCGGTGCAAGGAAGGGGGCACGCAATGTTGTAAAAAGACAAGGAGCGCCAGAGGGGAGGCACTTTATCAACGGGAGAGGGGACGTCCGCTACCCAAGACTTAGTCCACCAGAAACTAGTCTCCTAGACCAGGATCCCGAGGGGTGGCACTGTGGTGACCCTCCCCGTCTATGGACCAGGGGGAGAGGCCCAACGCCGCCCTATATAAAGGACCCTTCTCCTACCTTGCAAGGGGACGGATCTCGGAGAACTAAAACCCTTGTATTTTATCCACCATTGTAACCTCACGAGGAAAGCGAGCAATACAACCAAGCAGGAGTAGGGGCTTTACCTCCTCACGGGGTCCCGAACCTGGGTAAAAAACCACAGTGTAAACTCTCTACCATGTTTCTGTTCCATCATTGTAGCCGTCGTCGAACTCCCTCAGAATCGCATGTTCAACCCCCACTCGAACCAAGGGATCGTTGGACCCTAGTTCCTTCGCGGGACAAACCTCCGACATTTGGCATGCCAGGTAGGGGGTTGTGGCGCCTTTCCAAGACCTCCGGGCAAGCGACGCTATGGCGAGGAGCTCAGGCGCGGAGGACACCCCAGGAGGTTCCATGCCTAGAGGGCCAACTAGAATGGCCGCCTGCATCCTGGGCGGCTTACATGCATCTGCCCATGGTTCACACCTTGGATAGCTCACCCGGGGGCTGGCGGCAGCAAGGCCTAGCGCTACTCTCGTCCCCCTCCGGTGGTCGCGACAGCCGGTCTCCTTCGGCAGTTCGGACCACCCGTCTCTACTCGCCTGGCAGGCGTCATGCCCATGGTCTGCATCCCCACCATCGTTGGGGTCACCATCTCCAAGACCCTCATCGATGGCAGGGCAGGCTGAACATGCTCTCTCAGGAGGCGTACAGGCAGCTGCGGGTTCTCGCCCCGCCGGGTCTAGCTCCCCACCGTCCGTAGGGGCCACGAAGGGTGCTACCGTGCCCCTCGACCGGGTCCAGCTCCCGATTACCTTCGGCACGAGTGCCAACTACCGAACGGAGCTCATCGACTTCGAAGTCGTCTAGATCGTCCTGCCTTACAACGCCATCCTAGGCTACCCGGCCGTGGCCAGGTTCTGGCGATCACGCATAACGCCTACAACCTGGTCAAGATGTCGGGCAGTGCCGATACCACCATCACAGTGTGCTGTGACGAGGTCGAAGCCATGTGCTCCATCAGGCAAGCCTGTAAGGAGGCCGCGCCGTCACGACGGGATCCCGTGGGTGACCGCCCTCATCTCGCACCTCCTTAGGGAAAGGGAGACGCCGAGTCAGCGGCCCCTCCTGACGAGGGAACCAGGTGCACCGCCGAGATCGCTGGCAAGAAGAAGCCGGTAGTGCTGGGGGCTACAATCACCATCGGCGCCGGCCTCCTTCTCGAGAGGGAGGAGGCCCTCATCGCTTTCCTTAGGGCCAACGCGGACATGTTCTTTTGGTACCCATCATACATGATGGGGTCCCCGACGAGGTGATAGAGCATCACCTGGCGGTGTGTCCAACGGCACGCCCGGTGAAGCAGAAGCCCTGGAAGCAGTCGGCTGAGAAGCAGCAGTTCATCGTCGTCGAGATGCAAAAGCTCATCAAGGATCACCTTGTCATGGAGGTCTCGCATGCCGACTGGCACACAAACCCTATGGTGGTTCCCAAGGCTATTAGGGGCGGGAGGCTCTGCATCGACTTCACCAACCTCAACAAGGCATGCCCCAAAGATCCTTTCCCTCTGCCACGAATATACCAGATCATCGACTCCACAGTGGTCCGTGACCTTTTGTGCTTCCTCGACTCCTTCTTGGGGTACCATCAGATCAAGATGGCCAAGGAGGACGAGGAGAAGACCGCCTTCATCACCCCGTGCAGCATGTAATATTACACCAGCATGCCGTTTGGCCTCAAGAACGTCGACACCACCTTTCAAAGGCTCAGCCGCATCGCACTAGGTGGGCAGATGGGAAGGAACACGGAGACGTACGTCGATGACATTGTCATAAAGACTAGCCACGGGAACAACTTGGTGGAGTACCTGACAGAAACCTTCGCTAACTTGCGTTGGGTGAACATCAAGATTAACCCCGCCAAGTGCGTGTTCAGGGTCCCATCGGGCAAGCTCCTCGGTTTCTTGGTGTCACACTAGGGAATCGAGGCTAACCCCAACAAGGTCCTATCCATCGAGGAAATGCATCCACCAACGTGGCTCAAGGAGATGCAGTGTTTAGGTGGATGCATGGCGGCTCTGGGAAGACTCATATCCAAGATCGGCGAGAAGGCCTTGCCTTTCTTCAAGATCATGAAGCGTACCAACAAGTTCCAGTGGACTCTTGAGGCCGATGAGGCATTCGAGGCCCTCAAGTGGTATCTCACGAGCCTGCCAATCATGGTGGCTGATACGTCCATAACGTATCTATAATTTTTGATGGTTTTATGCTAATAATATGCTTGTGACACTCCTTTTTGTATAAAGTTTATGATTTATTTGGACTAACCTAATAATAGTTGCAAAAGTGCACAATATTCTTGTTTTACACTTTGATGTGTAGGAATTACCAAGAATACAAGAGGAAACCTTGTTGGAGTCAAATTGGGATTTTTTCAGAAATCTGTCTCAGAACTCTTTTTGAAGATGGTCACGTTACAGGTCGAAGACGACATCAAACGGAAAACTCTTCAACTACAAAGTTTTTGGAAATGTCACGACAAACGCTCTGGACATAAAATTTAGCTAATTCCGAGTCCAGACAGGCCTTTTAGGCCCGATTTACTGCAGCCCAAGATGGGGTGACGGGAATCCGAGAAGCAATACAAAGGGAGGAAACCTAATTCGCCCAGGGCATCTCTACCCACGAATTTGAATCCACCAAAGACATGTTTTTGCCTCTCCATGGGGGAGGTCTCCCAAGAAGCCATCAAGGAAGGGGGCTAAGGGGCGGTGCTCCCCCATGATACCGGCGGCGGGGAAGGAGTCCCCCGCGCCGGCGCCAGCATCGCCGCTGCCCTCTTCACCATCTTCACCGCCATCTCCGTCACTTAATCCTCCTAGTATGCAGTGGTTCATCCTCCCACATACCTCTGTACCGTCCTATGTAAACATGGTGTTTGATGTTATAAGTTATAATCCTATGATCTATGTCATGTTTGCATAGTTTCTTTGTTCTTAGATTGAATGGTTGAACGTCTTTGGTTCATTAGAGTTTATGTTGATATGATACAGTCCTTTGGTGTCTATTATATTTGTGCGCGCATGGATTAAACATTATAGGGTTTGTAGTATGTGTAAGAGGAAGGGGAAGTTCTGCCAGAGTGATAGAAACCTGAGGACGCGAACCGGAACGTTGCACGTATAGGAGTAAGACGACCATTAAACTTAAGCCTATGGTTGGGGGAAACCTTAATGCATTGATTAGTACTTACGGATGTTTGCTAACAATCCAATCATATAGTACATGTAATTCCAAGTAGTGAAGCGCATGTATATTTAGCCTCTCCCACATAGAAAACTGCATTGAAGACAATGAATCCGATCTATTCGCTATTTAAACTTGGACAAAGCCAGCACAATTACCACCACTATTCCATACTCATGGTTCTGTTAGTTTAGTGTATTTTATTGCTGCAGCAACTAGTTTTACTTTCTTGTTATTTATTATCATGCAAAGCTATCTCTATTACTCGTATTGTTGCTCTAGTTTTATTTCCTAGATAATGCAAATGTTTAGTGTGCATAGAGTTGTATCAGTGGTTGATAGAACTTGAGAGAATATTTATCCTACCTTTAGCTCCTCGTTGGGTTCGACACTCTTACTTATCGAAAAGGCTACACACGATCCCCTATACTTGTGGGTTATCAAGACCTTTTCTGGTGCTGTTGCCGGGGAGCAATAGCGTGTGCGTGAATATTCTTGTGTGCACTTGTTTGCTTTATCTCTAAGTAGGTTTTACTTTCAGTTTTAAGTTGTTCTCTATCTTAGTATGGATAGGGAATGCTAATTACAAAAAAAATAGTTGTACTTGTTACCTAAAAACGTTTTAAAAAAGGAAAGTGATTGGAAAGATGAGTAATGGTTAAGTGGGGGTCGACCTTGAACACTTGTGTTCATGCCTATGAAACCAAAAAAAATCTTTCCATGGAAGCTTTTCAGTTAAAAACTTATAGGAATGTATGAAGCCTTGAAAAAGAAAGATATGTCTGTTATTGATCTTAATGCTTATTCATTCAAAAATACTTGAATCTTGCTCCTATGCCTAACTTAAAGGCGTTAAAGAAAAGTACTTATTGGGAGATAACCCAAAAGTTTTAGATGAGTCTTGGAAGTTATTACCTATGTAATAACCGCTCCATATCCTTTTTATTTGCTTTTTGTGCCAAGAGTAACCTCTAATGAGAGAGCAGTAATGCTTGGGAAAGTTGCTGTCCTGAAACAGATTTTTGTGCTTCGCTCTAAAAATTCGTGTAAAATCTCTGTACGTCATTTTGAGCTATGAATGTTTGTGCTTCTGCCCCAGGTTGTTATCTAACTTTCGTTAGTTCAACACTTTTAGATTTGAGCAACAGAAGGTCTTCAAAAAAATTGGTATTTACCTGCTGGTCTGTTTTGACAGATTTCTGCCATTATTTGCATTTGCTTCTTGTTGATTCCTTTTTGGTTCTCTTTGGGGAATTGAGATTTTTAAGGGAAGTGCTATAGTAGCTTGTGTTTTAATGGAAGTTTTATTGGTGTTGAAACTGAACCCAAAGACTTATTATCTTGAGTACACTAATGTTGCTAATGAAGATTATGTGAAGTTTTGTATGAAGGAAAAATTCCAGGTGTTAAGGAAAGAATGATGTAATGAGATGAAGAATGGACTAAAGCTCAAGCTTGGGGATGCCACCCCGTGTCACCCCAAGAAATATCCAAGAAGTACAAGCATCAAAGGCATCCCCTTCTTCATCAATAAAAATCTCAGGTTCTTCCAAACACTTCATTTTTATTGTTTCATGCACAATTGTGTTGTTCTTGGAGCATCTTCGTTTTTGTTTTTGGTTTCCGTTTGCTTGGTTTGCTTGAATAAATTGGTTGGACCCCCTTTTTCATACATTAGTTTTCAAATAAGTGTGGTTTGGATTGGAAAAGAGTAGGAAAAGTTCATGCTTAAGTGGTAAAAGGAGCTCGTTTTTTACGGTGGCCTATGCTTTGTCATGTCATGCTTGATATTGTTTTGGATTTATGCTTAGTGATTTTTGTTGTAGCATGGCATGTTATAAACAATTGAGATTGCTTAATGTGCCTTGAAAGAATCATGTGTTGTTTTAGCATATTAAAGCATAGTACTGTGGTATTCTCTTTTGATGCTTTATTTGGGTTGACTTGGCGCATGCTCACACCATGTTATGACTATCCCAAGTCACCATAGCCTTTATGATCCTTTAGTTTTCGACTTGTAATATCACTTTATGCTTTAATTAATGATGTTTTGTCGCTTTGCATGATTATGGCCATTATTGCTCTTTTAGTTGGTCGCTCTCAGTCTTTTGCTAGCCTCCATAACCAAGTATGAGTTCCACTCATGCATCCAACTCCAAATAAAACCAAGTCATCCCAAAGAGTCCACCATACCTACCTATTAGCATTTGCTATTCCAAGTATATTCATGATTTTATCTACCTCTGAATTAAAATTGTTATGAGAAAACTAGTGATTAAAACTCTCACGAACTTGATGGCACACTTTACTTTTCTTGCCCCTAATAAACTTGAACCATTGTGTCATCTATGTTATATATGCTTGCACTTATATGTTGGGGATTAGTAGAACCATGCTGTCATGGGGAACGCTTTCAACATTGCACTTGTACATTGTACCTAGTTGATATCATGCTCGTTGGTCTATGGATGTCGTCGGTGTGAAATGAAAGGGGGTCTTGTAAGTCCATGGAGTTATGTATGTGTGTTAGAGAAACGCCTGGGCTGCCGGTCTAATCCATGCCTAATCATGGTGGAAACCTGCAGCGTAACCATAATGAGCAATCTATGAAGCATTCTTCTTATAAAAAAAGAGATAGAGATTGAGAAAAAAGAAAAAAAAGATGAGAAAAGAGGAAAGAGAGAAAAAACACCATTTTCCCATGGTAAATAAGAAGATTGCTGAGATGCTCGTTGTCTGCTTGCCTCGTCATTTTTGATATGGGGATTCTTCCGTATCATCGGGCAAGGGGTACCCCGTTGGCGGTTCTCTATGATACACATGTACTTACTATGACAAGAACTCACCGGTAACTAAACTTGAGTAGCATGAGGAGCGGCCCTCATATTCAAGGGACATGAGATTTCCAACTTATATTTTGTCAAGCATATACTCCATAGTTTGTTCACTTTAACCTTAATCACTTCAAGATGCTTATGATAGGGGTAATGAGAGCTGAAAGCTAATAAGTACCATAATTTTTGGAAGCTCTTTATGGGACTTGAATCCTTGCTTCCTTCTATGAAGGCCTTTCTTCCACTTTTATATTGAGTCTCCACATTCTATCTTTATGCACCAATTAAGAGAGCATAGTTGTCATTCTTAGTTTTATGTGCATTGTCCCAAGACTTGTTGATTGATGCATAACTTTGATATTGCTTGTTCCTAAACTATTTGCATCTAGTCACCCTTATGAACTTTGAAGGTGTCCTATGCATTTATGTTTTGCTACTCTATGAGGGACAAGCTGAATATCATTCTCATTATGCTTTCTTTATGTGAAACAAACAAACGTCTTGCAAAGCATTGTTATTCATGAATCTTTTGTTTGTGTCTTTTCATGTTACAACATAGTTGCTATGTCTTATTGTTAGAAATCTATTTTTCATGATTCATGTTTAGAGTACCTTAATCCTAGTTATCAATATTTTTATAATAATGATGATCAAGATTGTGTTCTCTACAAGTCACCTCAAAAATTATATTGTTTTGATCGTTTACCTACTCGAGGACGAGCAGGAACTAAGCTTGGGGATGTTGGTACGTCCATAATGTATCTATAATTTTTGATCGTTTTATGCTAATAATATGCTTTTGACACTCTTTTTTGTATAACGTTTATGATTTATTTGGACTAACCTACTAATAGTTGCAAAAGTGCACAATTTTCTTGTTATACACTTTGATGTGTACGAATTACCAAGAATACAAGTGGAAACCTTGTTGGAGTCAAATTGAGATTTTTCAAAAATCTGTCTCAGAATGCTTTTTAAAGATGGTCACGTTACGGCTCGAAGACGGTGTCAAACAGAAAACTCTTCAACTACAAAGTTGTTGGACATTTCGCGACAAACGTTCTGAACATAAAGTTTAGCTGATTCCGAGTCCGGACGAGCCTTTTAGACCCGATTTACTACAGCCCAAGATGGGTTGACGGGAATCCGAGAAGCTATATAAAGGGAGGAAACCTAATTCGCCCAGGGCATCTCCCCCCCATGAATTTGCAGCCACCAAAGCCACGTTTTTGCCTCTCCATGGGGTAGGTCTCCCAAGAAGCCATCAAGGAAGGGGGCTAAGGGGCGGTGCTCCCCCATGATACCGGCGGCGGGGAAGGAGTCCCCCGCGCCGGCGCCGGTGCCACCGCCGCCCTCTTCACCATATTCACCGCCATCTCCATCACTTAATCCTCCTAGTATGCAGTGGTTCATCCTCCTACACACCTCTGTACCGTCCTATGTAAACATGGTGTTTGATGCCATAAGTTATAATCCTATGATCTATGTCATGTTTGCGTAGTTTCTTTGTTCTTAGATTGAATGGTTGAACGTCTTTGGTTCATTAGAGTTGTATGTTGATATGGTACAGTCCTTTGGTGTCCATTATATTTGTGCGCGCATGGATTAAACATCATAGGGTTTGTAGTATGTGTAAGAGGAAGGGGGAAGTTCTGCCGGAGTGACAGAAACTTGAGGACGCGAACCGGAACGTTGCACGTATGGGAGTAAGAGGACCATTAAACTTAAGGAACGTTGCACATATGGGAGTAAGAGGACCATTAAACTTAAGGCTATGGTTGGGGAAACCTTAATGCATTGATTAGTACCTACGGATGTTTGCTAACAATCCAATCATATAGTACATATAATTTCAAGTAGTGAAGCGCATGTATATTTAGCCTCTCCCACATAGAAAACTGCATTGAAGACAATGAACCCGATCTATTCGCTATTTAAACTTGGACAAAGCCAGCACAATTACCACCACTATTCCACACTCATGGTTCTGTTAGTTTAGTGTATTTATTGCTGCAGCAACTAGTTTTACTTTCCTGTTATTTATTATCATGCAAAGCTATCTCTATTACTCGTAGTGTTGCTCTAGTTTTATTTCCTAGATAATGCAAACGTTTAGTGTGCATAGAGTTGTATAAGTGGTTGATAGAACTTGAGAGAATATTTATCCTACCTTTAGCTCCTCGTTGGGTTCGACACTCTTACTTATCGAAAAGGCTACACACGATCCCCTATATTTGTGGGTTATCAGTGGCCCTCAGGGAGCGCGAGCCACCGCTGTTGTACCTGGCTGCTGATACATTGCAAATGTATCTATAATTTTTGATGTTCCATGCTTGGTTTTATCTACTTTCTGGTGTTTTGTTCCAACTTTGGACTACTTTTCATATGATTTCTCGGACTAACCTATTAATAAGATGCCACAGTGTTAGTTGCCTGTTTTGTGCTGTTTTGGTTCCAGGAAGTCAGAAAATGAATATTCTCGGAATTGGACGGGACAAAAGCCAAAGTGCCTATTTTACCGGGAGACTCACGGAACCAAAATACAAGACGGAGAGGGGCCACAGGGTGGCCACACCACCCCATGGCACTGGTCCCCCCAGGCCTCGCCAGGGCATGGTGTGGGCCCCCTGGCTGGCCACCGACCTTGCCTCCTTCGCCTATAAGAGCCTCCCGATACCAAAACCCTAGATCATCAATTAGAAGCCCATGAAAAGTTCCACAACGCCGCCGCCACCGAAGGGGAGACTCAGGGGACAGAAATACTCTGTTTCGGCACCCTGCCGAGACAGGGAAGTGCCCCCGGAGCCATCTCCATCGATCTCCACTGCCATCTCCATCACCATTGCTGATTCCCATGATGAGGAGGGAGTAGTTCTCTCTCGAGGCTAAGGGTTCTACCGGTAGCTATGTGTTCATCTATCTCTCTATGCATGATCTTATTGAGATCATGAGCTTGTAATCTATAGATCTACCTTGCTACTCAAGTGCTTTAATAGATCTCTGCTCTCCCCATGTGTGTGAAGTTGACAGGGTGCACACCATGGTGGCACTTAGGCTAGAGATTACAAATACTTGTTATGAGTTATATTTGGAGTTGGATGTCTCTATGAAATTGTGGTGTTTGTTGGACTCATATAGTACTCAAGGTGACAGTGTGGGGTTTCTAGATGGGAAAGATGAACTTTGAGGTGTGCTATTATATCCCTACCATCGATTAGAGTGTCCAACCGGAGAGTAGTTAAGAGTAGTATCATGCAGAGAATATATTTATATGAGAGTGTTCACTAGCAAAAGTACGATCCCTAGGCCTTGTTTCTAACATTGAAACACCGTTTGCTACTAGATCTGTTACATGTTTGCTTGCTTCCATCTTTATTTCAGTTTGCCTTTAGTCTCTTCCACGCCATCAAGCTATTTTCTATCACCGCTACCACTTATAATTATCTATACCACTCGTATTTCACTATCTCTTCGCCGAACTAGTGCACCTATACACCTGACAAGTGTATTGGGTGTGTTGGGGACACAAGAGACTTCTTGTATCTTGATTGCAGGGTTGCTTGAGAGGGATACCTTTGACCACTTCCTCCCTAAGTTCGATAAACCTTGGGTGATCCACTTAAGGGAAAACTTGCTGCTGTTCTACAAACCTCTGCACTTGGAGGCCCAACAACTGTCTACAAGAATAGAAGTGCGTAGACATCAAGCTATTTTCTGGCGCCGTTGCCAGGGAGGTAAGGTAAAAGGTATTCACACCGGAGGATTAAAGAAGAACAACCTCCCACAGCAAACGCCTATTTTTTGGTGCCATTGCCGGGGAGGTAAGGTAAAAGGTACTCACATCCTCCGGTGTGAGTGCTCGAAGTTATTTCCTTTAGATTCTGCAATTTTGTCTTTTTGTTTCTTGTTTTCACTAGTTAGGCTTAATGGAAAACAATAAAAAAATTAGAGAGCTTTATAGTATTTATCTTGAGTTAGGACATGAAGTGTTTGAAGAGAAAATTAAAAAACCTACGGAACTTTATTTGCATGCTAATAGCAATGTTGTTAGTATGAATTCTTTGGACACCATTATTTCTAATGCTATGGAAAAGTCTAAGCTTGGGGAAGCTAGTTTTTATGAAAATGATCTTTTTAGTTCCCCAGCTTTGGAAGCTAGCTATTCTATTGCTTATGATGATACCATACCTCCAATATATGATGATTACAATGATGAATATGGTATTTTCAGTCCACCTACTATTGAGGAGGAAATTAATTATGATTACAATATGCCTCCTATATTTGATGATTATGGTGATAAAAATAATAATGATAGCTATTTTGTTGAATTTGCTCCCACTATAATCGATAAGAATGACTATGTTTATGTGGGGAGTATCAATTCTTTTATGCATGTGGCTCATGATAAGAATATTTCTTGTGATAGTTATATTGTTAATTTTATTCATGAGGCTACTGAAAGTTATTATGAGAGAGAGAAACATGGTTTTATGCATCTCAATAATATTAAGTTTCCCCTCTTTATGTTGAAAGTCTTGAAGTTGCACTTGTTTTGCTTTACTATGCTTGTTGCTTTGTGCTTTCATGATTTGTTTTTTTACAAGATTCCTATGCATAGAAAGTGGGTTAGACTTAAATGTGCTTTGAATTTGCTTCTTGGTGCTCTCTTTTACTTCAATTCATATTTCTTATGTGAGCATCTTCTCAAACTATCATGCCTAACTTAAAGGCATTAAAGAAAACTATTTATTGGGAGATAACCCAAAATTTTTAGATGAGTCTTGGAAGTTAACTTCAGTAATAACCGGTCCTTATCCTTTTTATTTGCTTTTTGTGCCAAGAGTAACCTCTAATGAAAGAGAAGTAATGATTGGGAAAGTTGCTGTCCCGAAACAGATTTCTGTGCTTCACCGTAAAAATTCTTGTAAAATCTCTGAACTTCTTTTTGAGGCGTGAATTTTTGTGCTTCTGCCCTAGGTTGTTATCTAACTTTATTTAGTTCAACACTTTTTGATTTGAGCAACAGAAGGTGTTCGAAAAAATTCGTCTTTACCTGCTGGTCTGTTTTGACAAATTTCTGCCATTTTCTGCATTTGCTTCTTGTTGGTTCCTTCTTGAGTTCTTTTGGGGAATTGAGATTTTTAAAGGAAGTTCTACAGTAGCTAGTGTTCTAATGGAAGTTTATTTGTTATTATAACTGAACCTTAAGACTTATTTATCTTAAGTGTACTAATGTTGCTAATAGAGATTGTGTGAAGTTTTGTATGAAGGAAAAATTTCAGGTGTATGGAAGGAATGAGTAATGAGATGAAGGATGGACTAAAGCTCAAGCTTGGGGATGTCACGCGTGTCACCTCAAGAAATATCCAAGAAGTACAAGCGTCAAAGCTTGGTGATGCCCAAGGCATCTCCTTCTTCATCAATAAAAATCCTAGGTTTCTTCCAAACGCTTCATTTTTATTGTTTCATGCACAGTTGTGTTGTTCTTGGAGCGTCTTCTTTTTCGTTTTTGTTTTGGTTTTTCGTTTGCTTGGTTTGCTTATTTTGCTGAATAAATTGGTTGGACCCCCTCTTTCATACATTGGTTTGCAAATAGTTTGGGTTGGTTTAGAAAAGAGTAGGAAAGTTCATGCTTATGTGGTAAAAAGAGCTTGTTTTTGACTATGGCCTATGCTTTGTCATGCCATGCTTGATATTGTTTTGGCTTTATGCTTAGTATTCTTTACTATAGCATGACTTGTTATAAACAATTGAGATTGCTTAATGTGCCTTGGATGAATCATGTGTTGTTTTAGCATATTAAAGCATAGTATAGTGGTATTCTCCTTTGATGCTTTATTTGGGTTGACTTGGCGCATGCTCACACCATGTTATGACTATCTCAAGTCACCATAGCCTTTATGATCCTTTAGTTTTCAACTTGTAGTATCACTTTATGCTTTGATCAATGATGTTTTGTCGCTCTGCATGATTATGGCCATTATTGCTCTCTTAGTTTGTCGCTCCCAGTATTTTGCTAGCCTCCACAACCAAGTATGAGTTCCACTCATGCATCCAACTCCCTAAACCAAGTTATTCCAAAGAGTCCACCATACCTACCTACTAGCATACGCTATTCCAAGTATATTCATGTTTTTGTTTACCTTCCAAATTAAACTTGTTATGAGAAACTAGTGATTAAAGCTCTCATGAACTTGATGGCACACTTTACTTTTTGCATCTAATAAACTTTAACCATTGGGTCCTTCTTTGTTGCGTATATGCTTGCGCTTTATAAGTTGAAATTAGCAGAACCATGTTTCATGGGGAACGCTTTCAACATTGCACTTGTACTTTGTACCCCGTTGATATCATGTTCTTTTGCTTACGGATCCCGGCGGTGTGAAATAAAAGTGGAACTTGTAATATCATGGAGTTTGTATGTGTCTTAGAGAAATGCCTAGGCCGCTAGCCTAAGCCATGCCTAATCATGGTGGAAACTTGCAGCATCACCATAATGAGCACTCTATGAAGCATCCTCAATAAAAACCTATGCAAATAGCAAATAAAAAGATCGCTGAGATGCTCATTGTCTGCTTGCCTTGTCATTTTGATTATGGGAAAGCTCCTGTATTATGTGCAAGGGGTACCCCGTTGGCGGTTCTTTATGATACACATGTACTTACAATGACAAGAGCTTACTTGTGACTAAAGTTGAGTAGCATGAGGATCAGTCTTCGTAAGTAAGGGGCATGAGATTTCGGTTTATAACTTGTCAAGCATATCATCTTAGTTGTGTCACTTTAACCTTGATCACCTTAAAGATGCTTATGATAGGGGCAATGAGAGCTGAAAGCTATAAGTACCATAATTTTTGGAAGCTCTTTATGAGACTTGAATCCCTACTTCATTTTATAAAAAGGCCTTTCTTCCACCATTATATTGAGTCTCCACCTTCTACCTTTATGCACCTACTTTGAGAGCATAGTGGCCATTCTTAGTTCTATGTGCATTGTCCCAAGACTAGTTGATTGATGCATAACTTGATATTGCTTGTTTTAAACTATTGTATCTAGTCACTCTTATGAACTTTGAAGGTGTCCTATGCATTTATATTTGCTACTCTATGAGGGACAAGCTGAATACTATTATGCTATGTTTTCTTTATGTGAAACAAACAAACGTCTTGCAAAGCATTGTTATTCATGAATCTTTTGTTTATGCCTTTTCATGTTGCAACATAGTTTCTTTGTCTTATTGCTAGAATTTTGTCTTTCATGTTATGATTGAAGTACTATGATCCTAGCTTCGAATGTTTTACAAATACTCTGATCTAGTTTATGATGGTGCATGTCACCTCAAAAATTATTCTTTCTTTTATCACCTACCTACTCGAGGACGAGCAGGAGTTAAGCTTGGGGATGTTGATACATTTCAAATGTATCTATAATATTTGATGTTCCATGCTTGGTTTTATCTACTTTCTTGTGTTTTGTTCCAACTTTGGAGTACTTTTCATATGATTTCTTGGACTAACCTATTAACAAGATGCCACAGTGCTAGTTGCCTGTTTTCTGCTGTTTTTGGTTCCAGGAAGTTAGAAAATGAATATTCTTAGAATTGGACGGGACAAAAGCCAAAGTTACTATTTTCCCGGAAGACTTACGGAGCCAGAAGGAGAGTCGTAGAGGGGCCACAGGGTGGCCACACCCCCCTTGGCACGGGCCAGCCCAGGCCGCGCCAGGGCATGGTGTGGGCCCCCTGGCTGGCCACCGACGTTGCCTCTTTCGCCTATATATTCCTCCGGAGGCAAAAACCCTAGATCGTCAATCAGAAATCCATGAAAAGTTCCGCAGCGCCGCCGCCGCCAAAGGGGAGATTCGGGGGACAGAAAGTCTGTGTTCCGGCACCCTGCCGGGACGGGGAAGTGCCCCTGGAGCCATCTGGATCGATCTCTACCACCATCTCCATCACCATTGCTGATTCCCATGATGATGAGGGAGTAGTTCTCTCTCGAGGCTAAGGGTTCTACCGGTAGCTATGTGTTCATCTCTCTCTCTATGCATGATCTTATTGAGATCATGAGCTTGTAATCTATAGATCTACCTTGCTACTCAAGTGCTTTAATAGATCTCTGCTCTCCCCATGTGTGTGAAAGTGACAACGTGCACACCATGGTGGCACTTAGGTTAGAGATTACAAATACTTGTTATGAGTTATATTTGGAGTTGGATGTCTTTATGAAATTGTGGTGTTTGTTGGAACCATCTGGTGCTCAAGGTGACAGTGTAGGGTTTTCTAGATGGGAAAGGCTAACTTTGAGGTGTGCTGTTATAGCCCTACCATCGATTAGAGTGTTCAACCGGAGAGTAGTTAAGAGTAGTATCATAAAGAGAGGATATTTATATGAGAGAGTGTTCACTAGTGAAAGTATGATCCCTAGGCCTTGTTTCTAAACATTGATACACCGTTTGCAATTAGATCTGTTACATGTTTGCTTGCTTCCTTCTTTATTTCAGTTTGCCTTTAGTCTTTTCCCAGGTCAACCACATGCCAGCAAGCTATTTTCTGGCACCGTTACCACTTATAATTATCTATACCACTTGTATTTCACTATCTCTTCGCCGAACTAGTGCACCTATACACCTGACAAGTGTATTGGGTGTGTTGAGGACACAAGAGACTTCTTGTATCTTGATTGCAGGGTTGCTTGAGAGGGGATACCTTTGACCACTTTCTTCCTGAGTTCGATAAACCTTGGGTGATCCACTTAAGGGAAAACTTGCTGCTGTTCTACAAACCTCTGCACTTGGAGGCCCAACAACTGTCTACAAAAATAGAAGTGCGTAGACGTCAGCTGCCACACCCCAATAGCGAGTGTTGTCCTAGTCGCTGAGCGCGAAGAGGTGGTAGAAAAGAAGCAGAAGCCCCGAGCTCCAAACCCTCTAGACGGCCCGGGGGCTGCCTCCAAGGGCGGCAGTGCCCCGAAGGAAGCTGATGGTGTGGCCGTCGACCAAGCCGTGGCCAAAACCACGAAGCTCGTGCAACGGCTAGTCTACTTCGTTAGCACGATGCTCAGAGATGCAAGGGAAAGGTACCCCATGCAGCAAAAATTCCTTATGCACTCCTGGTGGCTTTGTGCAAGCTACTCCACTACTTCCAGGGTCACCCCATAAGGTTGGTCACCAATTTACCTCTAGAGGCAATCCTGCGCAACCCCAATGCCACGGGCAGGGTGGCTGAGTGGGATATCGAACTACAACTCTTTGAGCTGATGTTCGACACCACGCCCACCGTCCTCACGAGAGCCCTGGCGGAGTTCGCGGCAGAATGGACCGACCTTGGGGAGAGCGAGACACCGTAAGAAATAACCCAGCTTCCCGGGAAGCTAGCCCAGGGCGTTGGACTATGAATTTCACGGGGCGTTCAACAGGGATAGTGCTGGGGCAGCCGCCATGCTCATGTCCCCCACGGGCGACAAGCTCCCCTATGTTGTGCAGTTACGCTTCTAGGATGGAGACAAGCGCTCCAACAACATCGCCGAGTATGAGGGCTTAATCGTTGGCCTCAAGGCAACCATTACCCTCGGCATCAAGTGTGTCATGATCTAGGGGGATTCCCTACTCCTGGTTAACTTCTGTAACAAAATCTACCGCCCAAAGGACAAGCACATGGCGGCATACCTGGAGGAAGCGCGAAGGCTGGAAAAGTACTTCCTAGGTTTGGACCTGCTCCACATCCCTCATGGAGACAACCATGAGGCGTACGAGATCGCTAAGCGCGCGTGTAGGCGAGAGCCACAACAACTGGGGGTCTTCCAGGAAAGGTTGTTCAAACCCTTAGCTGCCCCCCCCCCCCCGAGAAGGAGACCG
Source organism: Avena sativa (assembly GCA_916181665.1). Lineage (NCBI taxonomy): Eukaryota > Viridiplantae > Streptophyta > Magnoliopsida > Poales > Poaceae > Avena > Avena sativa. The sequence continues at coordinate 71,098,910 of OV702292.1, forward strand.
CCCAGCTAGAGGAGCTCCCCACCCTCCTCAGGCGCACCCGACTGCGGCTTGCCCTCGGGAGGCAGGCTCGTCCTGGCGGCCGCAACTTAGGAGCAGAGGTGGATCACTAAACTCAAGGGCTACCTCAAGGATGGAACCCTCCCAGACAATGAAGACACTACGGAAAGCCTAGTACGCCAGGCAAAGAAGTACTTCATGGTGGACAAGGACCTCTACTGCCGCCGTCCCAATAGGGTCGCCCTCCGGTGCATCTCTAGTGACAAAGGGCACGTGCTGCTGACCGACATCCATGCAGGAGAATGCAGCCACCATGCATCGATTGCACCCTACCTGGGAAGGCCTTCCGCAGCGGCTCTACTGGCTCACCGCACTCGCTGACGCCACAAAGCTAGTGAAGTCATGCAAAGCATACTAGTTCCATGCCAAACAAATACACCAGCCATCGTAGCAGCTCCAGACCATCCTGCTCTCCTGGCCATTCATGCTATGGGGGCTGGACATCTTGGGGCCTTTTCCACAGGCACCTAGGGGCTACCGGTACCTCTACGTCGCCATTGACAAATTCACCAAATGGGCTGAGGTGGAACCGGTCAGGACCATCCTAGCATGCTCTGCGGTGAAGTTCATCCAGGGCCTGGTCTGCCGCTTCGGACTGCCTAATAGCATCATCACCGACAACTGCAGCTAGTTCACTAACGGGCTGTTATAGGCTTACTGCAAGGATATTGGTACCAATATCTGCTACATGTCAGCCGCCCATCCCCACAATAACGGGCAAGCAGAGTGCGCAAACGCAGAGGTCTTAAGGGGCCTCAAGACCAAAAGTTTCTGGCGCAAGCTCAAGGAGTGCGGGAGAGGATGGCTCGACGCCCTCCCGGGGGTGCTATGGTCCATCCGAACCACCGCAACCAAATCAACGGGTGAGACCCCTTTCTTCCTCGTATATGGTGTTGAGGCTATGAACCATGCAGAGATCAAGCACGGCTCCCCCCGGGTGCTCGCCTTCAATGAAATAGCACAGGAGGAGCTACACTAGGACATGCTCAACCTTCTTGAGGAGGTTCACCACAAGGCCAGCGTGCGAGCAGCCAGATACCAGCAGGCACTGTGTCGATACCACTGCCGCCACATACGAGCTCGTACCCTGGAAGTGGGGGACCTGGTCCTTCACCGCGTCCTCTCTCGCGAGGGCCTTCACAAGCTATCTCCAATGTGGGAGGGCCCTTTCAAGGTTGCTCATGTTGCAAGACCAGGAGCAACGCGGCTGGAAACGGAGGAGGGTGTCCAAATCCCCAACCCCTGGAACATCCAGCACCTTCGCAAGTTCTACCCATGAGCCGGTCTCACGACGACAGCGGTGACAAGCATACGGGCCCCCGGGTGATGTTAAGACTTCCCGAGAAATAGCTCGTCTTCAACTCTATTTTTCTTGATGTTTTCCCCATTTGCATCTTTGTTTCTCCTACCGCTTTCGCCACCCTCTGTCGGCCCGAGAGCCTAAAGTGTTGAGCGCTGAACTTATGGACTGGCTCCAACAATAAGTCACCTCAACCACGGTTCCCGGTGCTTGATGATCCTCACACGGCGTGCAAAAGGAAAGTATACACCATGCTGAACCTACGGTTACCTCTTCAAGGAACTATACAGGGAAAGTACACGCCCTAAGGTCGCCTCCTCGAGGGACTTACGGGGTGGAACTGAACATATAGAGCCTACAGCCTCCTCCTCGAGGGACCTACAGGACAGGTACAAGACCTGTGACCTCCTCAAAAGGGGGGCTAGCGGGGCGACCCTTGAGACTACCCCTCAAGCGGCATTCGGAACCTACGGTTACCTCTTCAAGGAAATATACAGGAAAGTACACGCTCTATGGTCGCCTCCTCGAGGGACTTATGGGGTGGAACTAAATGTACAGAGCCTACGGCCTCCTCCTCAAGGGACCTACGGGACAGGTACAAGCCCCGCGACCTCCTCAAAAGGGGGGCTAGTGAAGCGACCCTTGAGACTACCCCTCAAGCGGCACGTGAACCAACGGTCATCTCCACAAGAGATGGGCGGAACGACTCTCTCGAGGGCCCACCAGGAAGATCCGCACACCATGCCCTAGGGGCTAGAAAGGTGACAATAGACAGTTAAGGCCCCCGATCCCTGGAAGGGTGCCCTTACAAGTCCTGGCAAAGAAACAACAAAGTCCTGACTCGCTCCCTGAGCATTACACAAACAAGAACTAAACCTCATGCGATGCCCCCAGTGCTTGCTTGCCGAGAATCCCTTCTTCTTCTTCTGGCACGGTGGGGTCACCTGAGCCGCTAACCTCGACCTCCTCTTCATTATCCACCATGTGTGGAAATGTCTCGACTAGCAGGCTGACGAGTGGGGTAACCCTCGCCTCAAGAGAAGGCACAACGGCCAATTGATACACGGCCAGGGAATAGTCGAGGTCAGGCGACAGCTACACGAGGTTGGTGAAGAGGGACTTCCCCATGATAGTCAGCATCGCCTCGCACTCCGAGGAGATAAAGCCATCCAGGCCCTACACCGTCGGGCTTAGGGAACTCAGGACCCTGTGCGCAAGCTCCAGAAGTGCATCAACCTCACAGACAACTTGGAGCTCTAGCGCGGTAAATCCTTTGACCCCCATGAGCGGAAGTACCATAGCGTCCTGCTCAGCAAGGGCATGGAATGACGGCCGGAGGGCCTCCGACGCCTCGCGAGCAGACTGCTCTTGCCCCTTCTCGGCTTATGCGACATCAGCAAGGTACTCTTTCAGGGCCCTGATCCCGCCCCGGAGCTCCTCGACCTCATGAAGCAAACCCCTCCGAACTTCCTTCTCCTCGGCGAGGGCGCCTTGGAGCTTGGATCCCTCCTCTTGCTCCGGGGCAAGGGCCTCTTGGTCTTCTGGCAGCTTGGTGCCAGTTTCCAGTGACCTAGCCTCGAGCTCCTTCAGGCGCTGAGCCGCAGCCGCCTACCGAGCAGAGACGTCTTTCTCCCGGGCCGATAAGGCATCCCCGATTCAAGAGGCCTGATCCTTGGCATCGGCAAGGATTTGTGCTGCCCGGGCTGATGCATCCCGCACCACGCCCTCCGCGTCCGTGCGAGCACGCTCCCTCACGGAGTTCACTGTTCCCCGAGCCTATGTGAGCTTCCCCCACTCCCGGGTTAGCCAATGATCCTCGCGAACCGCGTCTACCAGGCACAGGTCTAGCTCGACACGGAGGCTGGAAACAAGCTTCCCCAGGAGCTTGGTGCAGGGGGAGTACCTCGGCTCGGCCACGATTAGGGCCCGAGACTCATTGGTTTGTGCACCGGAAGGAGCCCCCTCCGGAGCACCTAGCAAGCGTGTAGGGGTCAAGGGGGCTAGCCCAACGGACGCCTGGTCTGTGGAAACTTTGCCCTCCAGTGGTCCTTGTCTCGTACCCGCATCAGCTGGCTCCGCAGCGTCCATCGCCTGGTCCGCGGCCGGGGGAGAGACCTGTGGAGGAGATCTTGCGAGGCGCTCATCCCCCCACTTCGGTCGCCGGGGAGGCTGAAGGTCCCGAGATGACTAGGGTCGGCACTGCCCTCAGGGGGAGACACCCGCCTCCTCCACAGGTGCCGTCAGTGCAGCCGGGGCCTCACCCGGTAAGACCAGCGGGTGCACAACCAGCTGGATCTTCCGAGAGGTGGTCCTCTTCACACAGGGCTGCTTCCACGGGTGGCCATCACTACAAGGAGTTCTACAAGTGAGCTGCGGTCAAAACAACGCGGGAAGGGGTAACAGGCTATCGACCAATACCTGCTGCTGCCCTCAATCAAGGACTACATACCCCAGCGGCCCTGTTTCATGCCGAGGGGAAGAAAACTCCCTGCGGGATGGGAGTCACCGTCTCCCAGCGCGGCCTCCTCCAAAGGAGGGCTCCCCTCGTTGTTCCCCACATGGCGGGACACCTCCCCAGGGGTTGACCCTGGAAGAAGGGACCCCGACTCCTGTGGTTTTCCTCGCTGTAGGCTTGTGGGAGACCTCGGATGAAGTGGCAGCATAGGAAGCCGCATCCAGAGGATTCGGACGCTCCCTCGAGCTTCCAGGGGGGACGATTCCCCATTCATCAAACTGGGGCAGGATGGCTCGGATCTCCGCCCCATGGGGATCAAGGTAAAGAGGGGTGACCCCCTCTGGAAGCTCGGAGGTGGCAGGGGTGTTCAGGAGCTCGTGGATAAAGCCAGCCATGACGGAATCATTAGTAACGCCATCCCCAAGGGCCAGGCGGTCCCCCACGGATAAATCCCATAGGTCCTTGCTGTGATTTTGTAGTGGAGTGATCCTGAGGTGAATGAACTCCATGGCGACAATAGGTCCCGTCAGACCTGAGGAGTTGAGCTTCTTGATGCGGGTGGTGAGGGCATCCATCTTGTCCCCCTCCAAGGCGGCCACGGAGCATCGGCTGTCGACTTTCTTGGCAAACGCGGTGGGGGAGCAAGGCGGGGACTATCCTCCACCACGTCCATCAGGACCCATCGCTTGCAGAAGTCATCCACGCGTTTTGTCCAGCCCATCGGGAGGCCAAATGGCCCCTCCTTTACGAAGGATGCACAATCGGCGGCGCGCCTAGGGGAGGTTTGGCGGAGGGCATACATATGGCATAGCAGCACCACTGAAGGTTTCACCCCCACGAACATCTCACACCAGAAGGCGAAGATGACCAAGGTGGTGACGGAGTTGGGATGTAGGTGGAGGGCGCAGATCTGGTAGTGCTCCAGAACCGCCATGAAGAAGGGGGAGAACGGCGAGACCAGCCCCGCGATGACCATATGGTAGAAGAATTGGTGCATCGGGCCTGGAAGATCCACTGGATCCGCCGACCTAGGCACACTCGGGTCCTCCCCCACTCGTTTCGGTCGGTGGCCAGCTGCGGGCGATACCGATAAAGACCAAATCTGTCTTGATGATGGAAGGCAGCAGCACCTCACCTGACTCCTCCTCTCTGTCCTCCTCATCGTCTCGAGGGAGGATGGGCGGAGGGCACTTCCCTTTCACCATGTCCAGAGCTTCACGGCGAGACATCTCGCATGGCGTGTGATACATTGCAAATGTATCTATAATTTTTGATGTTCCATGCTTGGTTTTATCCACTTTCTTGTGTTTTGTCCACACTTTGGAGTACTTTTCATATGCTTTCTTGGACTAATCTATTAACAAGAGCCACAGTGCCAGCTGCCTGTTTTCTGCTGTTTTTGGTTCCAGGAAAGTCAGAACATGAATATTCTCGGAATTGGACGGGACAAAAGCCAAAGTGCCTATTTTTCCGGAAGTCATCACATGCCAGAATACGAGACGGAGAAGAGCTGGGGGCCGGCCACACCACCTGGCCATGCTGCTAGGCCTGCCCCGTGCCAGGGGGTGGTCTGGCCGACCCTAGCACCCCCTCGGCCTCTCCTTCCGCCTATAAGATGCCCTCAAGACGAAAACCCTAAGTACCCGATCAAAAATCCACGAAAGAGTCTCTAGCCGCTGTCATCTCCATCCCTAAATCGGGAGGGATCTGAAGCTCTTCCCGGCACCCTGTCGGAGAGTGGAATTCACCCTGGAGGCCTTCTTCATCACCATGCAAGCCTCCAGTGTGATGCGTGAGTAGTTCATCCTTGGACTACGGATCCATGTAGTAGCTAGATGGCTGGTTCTCCTCCTTTGTGCTTTCATGTTTAGATCTTGTGAGCTCCGTTCATGATCAAGATCGTCTATTTGTAATTCTGCATGTTGTGTTTATGGGGATCCGATGGATATTGAGATGCTATTTCAGATTGATTATTGATTCTATCATGTCTTTGTTATTTGAGATCTTGCATGCTTTTCGTTGTTAGTAGCTATCTTGGCCAAGTAGATGCTAGCAACTCCAAGAGTTAGTATTTATGCTCGATAGTGGGTTCATGCCTCTGGTAATCTGGGGAAGTGACAGAAATCTCTAAGGTACTAGATGTGCTATTGCTACTAGGGAGAAAACAACAATCCTTTGTTCATAGAACAATCGTATTGTTTACTTTACACGCAATTCGTAAAGCAATAATCTGTTGCTTGCAACTTAATACTGGAGGGGGTTCGGATGATAACCTCAAGGTGGATTATTAGTCATAGATGTAGTTGGATGGCGGTCTATGTATAATGTTGTAATGCCCAATCAAGTTCCAAAGGAGTCAAGATGATTAGTATATGCATGTATTGCTTTCTCAATGTTTGTCAATTGCCCCGTTGTAATTTGTTCACCCAGCATGTTATCTATCTAAGGAGAGCCACCTCTAGTGAACTATGGATCCCGGTCCTTTTCTTTTACATACAATCTACAAACTGTTTACTGCTTTGTGTTTACTTTCTGCAAACTTTTACTTCTTTCCATTCGATACGTTTAATCCTTTGTTTTCAGCAAAACACGGTGAGATTGAAAACCTCATCGCAAGTTGGGGACAGAGTTCTGTGGTTGTGTTGTGCAGGTCTCCATGTTGCTACTAGCATCGGTAGTGCGCCCTGCCAAGGTTCAGCTAGTAACACCTTTGGGGTATTTCCTTGCTCCTACTGGTTCGATTAAACCTTGGTTTCATAACTGAGGGAAACTTGTTGTTGTGCTCATCATACCTTCCTCTTGGGGTTCCCAACGAGCTCTACATCAACGCTGAGCCATCAAGCATTTTTTTGGCACCGTTGCCGGTGAGTCAAGGACATCTTCACAAGGGGAGTCCCTCATAACCTATCTCTTTACTTTGTTATTTTTGTTTTGCTTAGTTTATTTTTGCTTTGTTTGCTTGTTTCTTTATCAAAAACACACAAAAAATTAGTTTTACTAGTTTGCTTTGTTATTTCAAAAACACAAAAAAAATTAGTTCCTTTCTTAAGTTGCCACTATGTCTAGCCTTGCTCCAGTCACTATGTCACTCGAGGAAATGATTTTCACTTCTAAACAAGGAATTGAGGAAAGTTTTAAGGAAGCTTGGTCTAGAATCTCTGATCTACATGAAAAAACTGAGCCTAAAATGACTCAAAGCTTGTTCCTTAGCAGTTTTTACCTTGGAATTGCTCCTTGCTATAGATATGCTTTAGATGCTATTGTGGGAGGAGATTTCCTCCAATGTAATGAGGATGATGCTATTAATTCTATAAAGAAATTGATCCTCACTTACAACTTGCCTAGCCAAACTGATATTTCTTTCACAAGAATATTTGCTAGATTGAACACTCTTGAGACTATCACTACTAGCTTAAAAGATTGCTATAATACGCTTAGCGAGCATTACAATTATGTTCCAATAAATTCTGAACCATCAAAGTGGCTCCCTACAGTAAAGATTGAGATAAACACTGAAACTTTTCAAGCCCGCTGTGATATCATGTCTGAATCTTGTCTTATGCCCAAGGATATTTATGAATCTCTGAATACTTGGGGGTTTACTGAAGGAGGAAAAGAGATATCTCTTGCTAATAATGCTACCGTATTACCTATTGGAATAGCTGAAGGAGTGTTTACAAAGATCCTTGGGAAAATGATTTCTACTAATTATCTTGTTATTGAGTGTGCAGGAAAAGGACAAATTACACTTGGAAGGTCCCTATTAGAACTTCTTAGAGCGATAATAGAGGTGGGAAAGGGGACTATGCACCTTTCCTCTCCACAAAACAATCATATTTTCCCCAAGGATAAGAATAAAAGTAAGAGAGGTAAGGGCAAAAAAATTGGTCTTAATGCTTCTTCATTTGAGAACACTTGATTCTTCTTGCTTCTTATGCCTAACTTAAAGGCGTTAAAGAAAAGTACTTATTGGGAGATAACCCAAAAGTTTTAGATGAGTCTTTGAAGTTATTACCTCAGTAATAACCGCTCCTTATCCTTTTTATTTGCTTTTTGTGCCAAGAGTAACCTCTAATGAGAGAGAAGTAATGATTGGGAAAATTGCTGTCCCAAAACAGATTTCTGTGCTTCACCATAAAAATTCGTGTAAAATCTCTGAACCTTTTTGACGCGTGAATTTTTGTGCTTCTGCCCCAGGTTGTTATCTAACTTTTCGCTACTTCAACACTTTTTGATTTGAGCAACAGAAGGTCTTCGAAAAAATTCGTCTTTTCCTGTTGGTCTGTTTTGACAGATTTCTGCCATTTTCTGCATTTGCTTCTTGTTGGTTCCTTTTTGAGTTCTTTTGGGGAATTGAGCTTTTTGAGGGAAGTACTTCAGTAGATAGTGTTATAATGGAAGTTTATTTGGTGTTAGAACTGAACCTTAAGACCTTTTATCTTGAGTGCACTAATGTTGCTAATAAAGATCGTGTGAAGTTTTGTATGAAGGAAAAAATTCAGGTGTATGGAAGGAATGAGTAATGGGATGAAGGATGGACTAAAGCTTAAGCTTGGGGATGCCACACGTGTCACCCCAAGAAATATCCAAGAAGTACAAGCGTCAAAGCTTGGGGATTCTCAAGGCATCCCCCTCTTCATCAATAAAAATCCCAGGTTTCTTCCAAACGCTTCATTTTTATTGTTTCATGCACAGTTGTGTTGTTCTTGGAACGTCTTCTTTTTTGTTTTCGTTTTGGTTATTTGTTTGCTTTGTTCTCTTAGTTTGCTTAATAAATTGGTTGGACCCCCTCTTTCATACATTGGTTTGCAAATAGTTTGGTTTGGTTTGGAAAAGAGTAGGAAAGTTCATGCTTATGTGGTAAAAAGAGTTCGTTTTTGACTGTGGCCTATGCTTTGTCATGTCATGCTTGATATTGTTTTGGCTTTATGCTTAGTATTCTTTGCTGTAGCATGACTTTTTATAAACAATTGAGATTGCTTAATGTGCCTTGGATGAATCATGCGTTGTTTTAGCATATTAAAGCATAGTATAGTGGTATTCTCCTTTGATGCTTTATTTGGGTTGACTTGGCGCTTGCTCACACCATGTTATGACTATATCAAGTCACCATAAGCCTTTGTGATCCTTTAATTTTCAATTTGTAGTATCACTTCATGCTTTGATCAATGATGTTTTGTCGCTCTGCATGATTATGGCCATTATTGTTCTCTTAGTTTGTCGCTCCTAGTCTTTTGCTATCCTCTGTAACCAAGTATGAGTTCCACTCATGCATCCAACTCCCTAAACCAAGTTATTCCAAAGAGTCCACCATACCTACCTACTAGCTTATGCTATTCCAAGTATATTCATGCTTTTGTTTACCTTCCAAATTGTACTTGTTATGAGAAAACTAGTGATTAAAGCTCTCACGAACTTGATGGCACACTTTACTTTTTTTTGCATCTAATAAACTTGAACCACTGGGTCCTTCTTTGTTGCGTATATTCTTGCGCTTTATAAGTTGAAATTAGCAGAACCATGTATCATGGGGAACGCTTTCAACATTACACCTGTACTTTGTACCCCGTTGATATCATGTTATTTTGCTTACGGATCCCGGCGGTGTGAAATAAAAGTGGAACTTGTAAGATCATGGAGTTTGTATGTGTGTTAGAGAAACGCCTAGGCTGCTAGCCTAAGCCAAGCCTAATCACGGTGGAAACTTGCAGCATCACCATAATGAGCACTCTATGAAGCATCCTAAAAAACCCTATGCAAATAGCAAATAAAAAGATCGCTGAGATGCTCATTGTCTGCTTGCCTTGTCATTTTGATTATGGGATAGCTCATGTATCATGTGCAAGGGGTACCCCCTTGGCGGTTCTTTATGATACACATGTACTTACAATGACAAGAGCTTACTCGTGACTAAAGTTGAGTAGCATGAGGTTCGGCCTTCGTAAGTAAGAGGCATGAGATTTCGGTTTGTAACTTGTCAAGCATATCCTCTTAGTTGTGTCACTTTAACCTTAATCACCTTAAAGATGCTTATGATAGGGGCAATGAGAGCTGAAAGCTATAAGTACCATAATTTTTGGAAGCTCTTTATGAGACTTGAATCCCTACTTCCTTCTATGAAGGCCTTTCTTCCACCATTATATTGAGTATCCACCTTCTACCTTTATGCACCTACTTTGAGAGCATAGTGGCCATTCTTAGTTCTATGTGCATTGTCCCAAGACTAGTTGATTGATGCATAACTTGATATTGCTTGTTTTAAACTATTTGTATCTAGTCACTCTTACTCTATGAGGGACAAGCTGAATACTATTATGCTATGTTTTCTTTATGTGAAACAAACAAACGTCTTGCAAAGCATTATTATTGATGAATCTTTTGTTTGTACCTTTTCATGTTGCATCATAGTTTCTTTGTCTTATTGCTAGAACTTTGTCTTTCATGTTATGATTGAAGTACTATGATCCCAGCTTTGAATGTTTCACAAATACTTTGATCAAGTTTATGATGGTGCATGTCACCTCAAAAAATATTCTTTCTTTTTATCACTTACCTACTCGAGGACGAGCAAGAGTTAAGCTTGGGGATGTTGATACATTGCAAATGTATCTATAATTTTTGATGTTCCATGCTTGGTTTTATCCACTTTCTTGTGTTTTGTCCACACTTTGGAGTACTTCTCATATGATTTCTTGGACTAACCTATTAACAAGAGCCACAGTGTCAGCTGCCTGTTTTCTGCTATTTTTGGTTCCAGGAAAGTTAGAAAATGAATATTCTCGGAATTGGACGAGACAAAAGCCAAAGTGCCTATTTTTCCGGAAGTCATCAGATGCCAGAATACGAGACGGAGAAGAGCTGGGGGCCGGCCACACCCCTGGCCGCGCGGCCAGGCCTGGCCCGCGCCAAGGGGTGGTCTGGCCGACTTCAGCACCCCCTCGGCCTCTCCTTCCACCTATAAGATGCCCTCGGGACAAAAACCCTAAGTACCCGATCAAACATCCACGAAAGAGTCTGTAGCCGCCGCCATGTCCATCCCTAGATCGGGAGGGATCTGAAGCTCTTCCCGGCACCCTGCCGGAGAGGGGAATTCACCCTGGAGGCCTTATTCATCACCATGCAAGCCTCCGGTGTGATGCGTGAGTAGTTCATCCTTGAACTACGGATCCATGTAGTAGCTAGATGGCTGGTTCTCCTCCTTTGTGCTTTCATGTTTAGATCTTGTGAGCTCCGTTCATGATCAAGATCATCTATTTGTAATTCTGCATGTTGTGTTTGTGGGGATCCGATGGATATTGAGATGCTATTTCAGATTGATTATTGATTCTATCATGTCTTTGTTATTTGAGATCTTGCATGCTTTCCGTTGTTAGTAGCTATCTTGGCCAAGTAGATGCTAGCAACTCCAAGAGTTAGTATTTATGCTCGGTAGTGGGTTCATGCCTCTGGTAATCTGGGGAAGTGACAGAAATCTCTAAGGTACTAGATGTGTTGTTGCTACTAGGGAGAAAACAACAATCCTTTGTTCATAGAACAATCATATTGTTTACTTTACACGCAATTCGTAAAGCAATAATCTGTTGCTTGCAACTTAATACTGGAGGGGGTTCGGATGATAACCTAAAGGTGGATTAGTCATAGATGCAGTTGGATGGTGGTCTATGTATAATGTTGTAATGCCCAATCAAGTTCCAAAGGAGTCAAGATGATTAGTATATGCATGTATTGCTTTCTCGATGTTTGTCAATTGCCCAGCTGTAAATTTTTCACCCAGCATGTTATCTATCTAAGGAGAGCCACCTCTAGTGAACTATGGATCCCGGTCCTTTTCTTTTACATACAATCTACAAACTGTTTACTGCTTTGTGTTTACTTTCTGCAAACTTTTACTTCTTTCCATTCGATACGTTTAATCCTTTGTTTTCAGCAAAACACGGTGAGATTGACAACCTCATCGCAAGTTGGGGACAGAGTTCTGTGGTTGTGTTGTGCAGGTCTCCATGTTGCTACTAGCACCGGTAGTGCGCCCTACCAAGGCCCAGCTAGTAACACCTTTGGGGTGTTTCCTTGCTCCTACTGGTTCGATTAAACCTTGGTTTCATAACTGAGGGAAACTTGCTGTTGTGCTCATCATACCGTCCTCTTGGGGTTCCCAACGAGTTCTACATCAACACTGAGCCATCAGCGTGCAGGGGCGGTTTGCTGAGGGAAGCAGGCAAAGAAGAGCAGGTGGAGAAGAACAGATCTCCGCTCAACCAAGGATCCCCCTATTTTATGGGTTGGGAGTGTTTCGGCTCGAAAGCGAGTCCCTCAAGGAGCGTAAAGGGAATGGGGCTGCCTGCGGCCAGGAAGGCGCCAGACGTCATGGTGGATGCCCTGGCCCTCCGTGGCATGAATGTAGCACTCGGCCCGAGCGGCCAGGGTCTACTGTAGGATAGCCGGTATAGGGGTACCTCGAGCTGTCTATGTTCGGCGATCCCGGCGGTCCCAGGAGGGCCTCTGGAGGGAGGGCTTCCCCTCACGAGGTACATCAGGTCCCCGCCTCGGGAGGCCTTTGGAGAGGTGACTCACGAGGTCGACTCGGCTCCCTCTGAAGGAAAATGACAAGCACGACTAGCGCATTGGATGCTCTATTCCGCTCTATTCCCAATAGTCCCTTGGGCCAGGACTCGGTGAAAGGTAGAGCCGACAAGGCCCTGGCCGGCTGACGAACGGCTTCTGCGAGGACAGGGATTCCTTTAGCTACTTTGGTGCAAGGAAGGGGGCACGCAACGCTGGAAAAGGACAAGGAGCACCAGAGGGGAAGCACTTTATCAACAGGAGAGGGGGCATCCGCCACCCAAGACTTAGTCCACCGGAAACTAGTCCCCTAGACTAGGATCAGGGCTGGCACTGTGGTGACCCTCCCCGTTTATGGACCAGGGGGAGAGGCCTGACGCCGCCCTATATAAAGGACCCTTGTCCTACCTTGCAAGGGGACTGGTCCAAGAGATCTAAAACCCTAGTCTTTTATCCACCATTGTAACTTCGCAAGGCAAGCGAGCAATACAACCAAGTAGGAGCAGGGGATTTACCTCCTCACGAGGGTCCTGAACCTGGGTAAAAAACCCGATGTTAACTCTCTGTCATGCTTCCGTTCTGCCGCCCTAGCCATCGTCGAACTTCCTTGGAATCATGTGTTCAGCCCCCTCTCAAACCAAGGGATCGTTGGACCCTAGTTCCTTCATGGGACAAACCTTCGACAACTTTTCTTGATTGCTCTTCCTTGAGCACAAATGATGAAGATTGAAACATGCTACCCCATACATTGTGGGGAAACCTCTTCTTTGACCTTGTCTTCATCGATCCATGATCACTGAGGATGGAAAGCTTCAAGCATGATATCTTCTAGAGATGGCGCATCTTGAGCTTGCACAACATTTCTTCTAACTCCAGTTGGATGATGTATTGAAGATACACATGAGAAACTCCATCTACTTTTTCAATACACACTTGATCTTCTTTTCTTTATTCTTGTTCTTCTACAAGATTCCAATAGGCCCAAAGCCCTTGGACAATGCTTCTTCTTCATTTCTTCTACCTTGAAGCCAACACATGCTCCAAGCAATCCAATGGACAATTCCTACAAGTGCAACTTAATGCAAACATTAGTCCATAGAGATTTTCATTAATTACCAAGATCACACATGGGGCCCACATGCTCTTTCAGCTTTTAACCCTTGTCATTTATTTTCCCCTTGTTTGGTTCACATGCAAGACTTGTTGTGGTCACCTTGCACTTCCTTATGGTGAGGTTACCATCACCGGATGGACAGGAAAACCATACACATGAGAGAAGAAGAACACACAAACTAGAAATAGAAAGCATGATTCTCTCATAATCTAGAACAACAGAATGACAAGAATGATCCCATAACCATGATCCCTAGAAAGCATGATCCCTGTAAGCATAATCATCGCACAAGCCTGAACAACGCAGAACATGAGCCTCACAAACATGAACAACACAAGCTAAAGGGGATCACAGTTGACCATGAACAAATGAACACCCTTTGTGGAAACAACACAAGTATGAATTAGTCTTAACAAACATGATCGTTGCCAAAAGGCGAGCACTATTTAACATACCACCATGGGGTTAACCTACCACCACATCAAAAGTGGGTGTAATCCTGATTCCTCAACGCTTCAACCTACTTGGAATTTATCTCCTGAGATCTCTCATTGTTATCACTCAACCTAGACAAGTTCTCCTCCAACGCCTTCTTCTCTATTTCTTCGATGAACTTCTTCACATCAACCAAGAGACTTGAGTACTTTTTTCAAGATTTTTCTTCTCATCAGACTGTTGCTTCACTAGCTTTGCATTCTCAACCTTCTCATCAATTCTTGCACTGCTTGTATCGTCATACATCCCCCAGAGCTTTGCAAGTGCATTCTGCATAGCATCTGGCCATTCATTGTCCACCCAAGCAACAAACCCATAGTTTTCAACCTCCTGTAGGTCAGAAATTCGTTGGCACAAACCTACCGCTTGCTAGACAAATGAATGGCGATATAAGGAGCTAAGCACTTACGTTCCGAACTTGGCAGAGGTAGAATATGCAGCCTGTGTTGGTTCCTTGATGACCCACAAGTATAGGGGGTATATCGCAGTATTTTCGATAAGTAAGAGTGTCGAACCCAACAAGGAGCAGAAGGTGCTGGCTAGTGGTATGGATCAGAAATTCTCTGCAAATACTTAGCAAACGAATTTTTAGGGGTTTTTGATAAAGCAAGTAAACAAAGTACGAGTAAATAAAAGATAGTAGGAATAAATGCAGCAAGTGGCCCAATCCTTTATGCAGCAAAGGACAAGCCGGTTGTATTACTTAAGATGACCAAACGTTCTTGAGGACACATGGAAAGACTGTCAAGTGCTTTCGCTTCATATAGCTGATTAATCTTCTCTAGCTTGCTAAGTTTTGTGTGGGTGAACCTGTGCTAATGTACCGCCCCATCCAAGACTAATACATACTTGTGATTAAACCCCTTGCAAACATCCGTAAGTACAAGAAAGTATTTAAGGTAGAAACCTAACCACAACTTTAAATTCTAAGACCCTTACGTCCCTTGTGCAATGGTTTCCTAACGGGGTTCAGGTTTCTGTCACTCCGACAACCCCTACGATTAGTAGCCAAATACACAATGCATTCCCCTAGGCCCATATATGTGAAGTGTCATGTAGTCGACGTTCACATGACACCACTAGAAGAAGTACACCACAACTTAAATAATAATCTACTGAATCTTTCTCAACACAACTCCACTACTAACAACAAGACTTCTCCTATGTCCTCAAGAACAAAACAAACTACTCATAAGACATCATATGGATCATGATCAGAGATGGAATAATGATGTATAACAATCTGAACATAAACAATAATTCAACGGTTCACTCAATAGCATCAACTACAAAGAGTAATCAACACCGAGAAAGTTTCCCCTATGAACTATGCAAGATTCAACGCAATTGTTACAGCAATATGGAGATGGTGATGAGGGTGCTGATGGTGATGATGGTGGTGATGATGATGATGATCCCGATGAAGTCTAGCTTGATGGTGGTGTTGATGGCGACGATCTCCCCTCTTCGGGAAGGAATTCCCCCAACAGAAATCTGTCTACCGGAGAGATCTTTCTCTCTCGATGTTTTCCGCCCCGTAGAGGCGGCGGAATCTTTCTGTGGTCGCTCCCCGAGTCTTAGGGTTTCGGGAGGTTGATATACGCCAGAGGGGAGAGGCTAGAGTGGGCCAGGGTGGCCACACCACCTCCTGGCGCGGCCTAGGCCTGCCCGGGCCATGGGGTGGTGTGGGCCCCCTATGGCCCATCTCCACTCCATCTTCTGGCATCCTTAGTCTTCTGGAAAAATAGGATTTTCCGTATATTTTCCCGGATTTTCTGATCTTCGCGAATTTTGCCTCCAAACAACACCTTTTCCATCAGAATCCTGACTGCAGCGGTCCATGCTCCAAAAGTCATCAACCATGCAAAAACAGATGAAATAACATAAGTATCACCTCTCAATACGAAATATATCAATGAATAATAGTGAATTAAGACATAGAATAGTGATGCAAAATGGACGTACCAACTCCCCCCAAGCTTAGACTTCACTTGTCCCCAAGCGAAACTGAGCTCAATAAACATGGCCTCAGGTTTATGGAGTGAAGAGTCGATAAAAGAATACGGACAAGAAGCGTCACATTCACCAAATACATAGATCATAATAGAAGACAACTCACTATTATATAACTCAACTTGCAGTGAGTAAAGGAAACACAATAAAGATACATAAAGTGAATCATAATTGGTAATGGCAAACTTAGCTCTAGGTCGAAGAATAGTTGATAATTTGCTGGAGTTCACAAACAACTGGTTTTTCAATGATAGCTTTCAAAGTAGTAAACTTCAAGATAAGACCAATGTGCAAAACAAGGAACATAAAAAACATGATTGAATAAATCATCATATGAATGAATGAAACACATCAACTCAAAATAGTTGTTGAGATAGAAGGGAATAGGTTTACTGACTCAACTACAAAGTAAAAGAAAGGCGCTTCAAAGAGGGAAGCAGGGATTGCAAGTCTCATAAAGAGCTCCCAAAAATTATGATACTTACTAGCTTTCAGCTCTCATTGCCCCTATCATAGCCATCTTTAGGTGATTAAGGTTAAAGTGATCAAAAATGAGGATATGCATTGACAAGTTGTAAATTCAGAATCTCATGTCCCTTGAATACGAGGGCTGCTCCTCATGCTACTCAAGTTTAGTCACCGGTAAGTTCTTGTCATCGTAAGCATATGTGTATCATTGAGAACCGCCAACGGGGTACCCCTTGCCCGATGATACGGAAGAATCCCCATATCAAAATGACAAGGCAAGCAGACAACAAGTATCTCAGCAATCTTCTTATTTACCATGGGAATATGGTGATTTTTTCTCTCTTTCCTCTTTTCATAATATCTTTTTTTTCTTTTCTCTTTTTCTCAATCTCTATCACTTTTTTATAAGAAGAATGCTTCATAGATACTCGTTATGGTTACGCTACAGGTTTCCACCATGTCAGCATGGATTAGACCAGTGGCCCAGGCGTTTCTCTAACACATATGCATAACTCCATGGACTTACAAGCTCCCCTTTCATTTCACACCGACGACATCCATAGACAAAAGAACATGATATCAACTTGGTACAAAGTACCAGTGCAATGTTAAAAGCGTTCCCCATGACAGCATGGTTCTGCTAATTCACAACTTACAAAGCGCAAGCATATACGCAACATAGGTGAGCACAATGGTTCAAGTTTATTAAATGCAAGAAAGTAAAGTGTGCCATCAAGTTCGTGAGAGCTTTAATCACTAATTTTTACATAACAAGTTTAATTTGGGAGGTAGATAAAACAGGAATTTACTTGGAATAGCAATAATGCTACTAGGTAGGTATGGTGGACACAAATGGCAAAGGTTTTGGTTTAAGGGAGGTGGATGCACGAGAAGAATTCCCTCTCAGTACAGGTTTTTGGCTAGCAAGGCTGGGTAGCAAGTACAAGAGTTGAAGGAAACAACCAAGCATACAAATGATAAAGACAAACATGCAATCTTCCTTGGAAGCACAAAAGATCTTAACTAGAGAATACTAGACTTATGAGCAAATCAAGAAAGAAAGAGGATGAAATTATTTTTCTTTAGAGTACTTCTATCTTTTTCTTTTCAACTCTCAAAAAGGTGTTGCTACTGACCGAGCCAGGTTTGCCAAAACCAACTAAATTAACTCAATGATCCCAAAGTGATACCAATACTAACAACAAGATCAATCATATAACCACGAATTGAAAACTAATATAAGCTATGCAAACGAGTGAATGATAGAACTTCTCATTAATATTCCATAACGGAAACTCACACCAAGGGATACATATCTAACGAGAGAGGGGACACTTCCATAATGCAAACCATACTACATAATAACTCCTCTATTCATGATATGACTCTACTAATAAGGTAAAAAGATAGAAGATAGTGATGTGATACCGCGGCACTCCCCCAAGCTTGGAATAAACCAAGGGGATGCCAAACCTGATGACGAGTTACTCCTTCGGTGGTGGTGGTAATATTTTCTTAATTGACGTGAGGAAATCTTCCGGCATCTTGCGAAGCCTATTATTCTCCCATTGAAGCATGTCCACCTTCCTCCTCAAGTCCTGGTACTTATCGCAGAACTCCTTAGTGACTCGTAGGGCTTCCATTGATGCCGGGCAAGAGACTAAAGGTGCCAGTCTCTGCATGGGGTCTTGAAGATCCTCCTCCATAGGCTCCTTTCCTTTATCCTTGGCGGACACCATTGTGCTTCTAAGAATTCAAAGAGTATGTCCTGACAGAAACAGGTCGAAACAAAAACACGACGAAAACACGATATACGGACCTCGGGGGAACCGGGGGGTTATATATTACGAAGTTTCATATCAAAAGGAAGGTACTGGGAGAAAACGAGTCGGAGGCGGAGTCCGGGGTGGACTCACCACCTGGTGGCACAGCCAGGGGAGGACCCACGCCACAGGGTGGTGTGAGCCACCCTGGCTCCGTTTCCGTCCCTTTTTCGCTTCGTTGCTTTCCTTATTGACTGAAAATTGCAAAAACATAGTTGGATTGTATTTCCGCGGAACTTTTCTTACCAGAACTGTTACCTATTTGGAAACAGACTCTGCAGGTCTCTGAATTTGGTATATAGTAGATTCTTCCGGAGTTATAACTTGAAAGGCATCAATATCTTCATTTTCATACACTTATTACTTGAGTCATAAAACCCTTCTCTTTCTTATTATACCATTATCTCCACTTCCTAGAAATTTCTTTCACACAAAACTTCACACAGTTCTTATTAGCAACATTAGTATAAGTGAAGTGATAGAACCTTTTGAGTCCAAATTCAAGTGAAAACCATCAAAACATAGGATACTGTAGCAACTCCTTCCGAAAACCCAAAATAATTCAAAAAGGAAATCGAATAAAGAAGCAAATGCAAGAGTGGCTAAATCTGTCAAAACAGACCAGCAGGTAAAGATCAATTTTTTCGAAAATCTTCTGTTGCTCAAATCAAAAAGTGCAAAACTAACGAAATTTAAATAACAACCTGGGTCAGAAGCAAAAAAAATTACAGCTCAATCCGACATACAGAGATCTCTCACGACTTTTTACGGTGAAGCACAAAAATCTGTTTCGGGACAGCAACTTCCCCAAATCTTACTTCTCTCTCATTAGAGGTTGATATTGACACAAAAACCAAACAAAACGGATAAGGAGCGGTTATTACCGAAGTAATAACTTCCAAGACTCAAAGAAACAAAAACAAACTAAAATCAAAAAAAAATTGGGTTGTCTCCCATAAAGCTCTTTCTTTATAGCCATTAAGATGGGCATGATAATTTTGAAGAAGCTCTCATAGGGATATGAATTGAAGTGAAAGAGAGCATTAAGAAGCAAAAGCACACACATTTAAGTCTAACCCACTTCCTATGCAAGGGGATTTTGTAAACAAACAAGTTATTGAAACCAAAGGCAACTTGCATAAGAAGGCAAAAGAAGCGCAATATAAAAACTTTCAGCATAAAACGAGGAAACTTAATATTATTGAGATACATCAGAACACTTTTCCCTCTCTCATAGTAACTTTCAGTATCATGCATAAACTTAACAATATAGCTATCACAAGGACTAACATAGCAATGATCACTTATTCTAACAGAAAACACGGGAATACTAGCTCTCATAACACTACTTTGTGAAACAATATTAGAGGTATCCTTACAAAGGATAGTGTGTCACTCTTCCTCATACTTAGTGACAAAGTCTTTCACATTTGCTATTATAGGTTCATCAACCATTTGTTTATCAGGTTCAACAGCTTTATTTATACTTTCATTAACCATACTAGCTATCATAGAATGCTCCTTTACCTTAACTGGAAAAGGCATTTTCTCAATATAAGGTTTAGGTAAAACATGATTAGCAGTATAAACTTCAGTATTCCTTGCAGGAACACTTTTAGCAACATCTTTATAAGGTTCATGATACTTATTCCACTTCTTTTTAGGCACTTCAATGTAGGAAGCAAAAGCCTTAAAATAAGAAGCAATAACTTGTGAGTCTAGACCATAAGCATTTTTAATATTTTGAAAGTCATCAGTTACCATAAAAGATTCAATGCATTCATAATCATAATTTATACCTGACTTTCTACCTCTGTCATTCTCCCAAGCTTCAGCATTGTCTTGAATACGGTCTAGAAGGTCCCATTTAGCTTCTTCTTCCATGCGAGTGAATGATCCAACGCAAGAAGCATCCAATAAATCTTTATCATGTAGAGGGAGCCTTGCATAAAAGTTATTGATAATAATATTGTTGGGGAGCTCATGAATAGCACATTTGAGCATTAATAACTTCAATCTCCCCCAAGCTTGAGCTGTACTCTCTCCATCAAGAGGCCAAAAGTTGTATATTTGATTCCGATCTTTATGAATCTCACTAGGAGGATAAAACTTTGAATAAAAGAGAGGCACTATTTCCTCCCATTCCAGAGCTTGACCATTCTTCAGCAGCTTATACCATTCCTTAACTCTTCCTTTCAGTGATAATGAGAATAACTTCTTCTTAACTTGATCGGTAGTAATACCTGCACACTTGAACAACCCGCATAATTCGTGTATAAAGAGTAAATGATCACCGGGATGGACAGTTCCATCCCCAACATAGTAGTTATCCATAACACGATCAATAATTCTTGTAGGTATTTTAAAAACATCATTCTCAGCAGGTGGTGGCTTATCTACTACCTTAGCAGTGGTAGTAGCATTACCAAATAAGAAACTCAGTGAATTATCCATAACGAAAATAAAGCAACTAGCAGAAGTAAACAATACTCACAGTAGAAGTTTCCTTTACCAGTTCCACTCTCCAATAGCGCTTCACTCCCCGACAACTGTGCTAGAAAATAGTCTTTATGACCCACAAGTATAGGGGGTGTATCGCAGTATTTTCGATAAGTAAGAGTGTCGAACCCAACGAGGAGCAGAAGGTGTTGGCTAGTGGTATGGATCAGGAATTCTCTGCAAATACTTAGCAAACGGATTTTTAGGGGTTTTCGATAAAGCAAGTAAACAAAGTACGAGTAAATAAAAGACAGTAGGAATAAATGCAGCAAGTGGCCCAATCCTTTATGAAGCAAAGGACAAGCTGGTTGTATTACTTAAGATGACCAAATGTTCTCGAGAACACATGAAAAGACTGTCAAGTGCTTTCGCTTCATATAGCCGATTAATGTTCTCTAGCTTGCTAAGTGTTGTGTGGGTGAACCTGTGCTAATGTACCGCCCCATCCAAGACTAATACATACTTGTGATTAAACCCCTTGCAAACATCCGTAAGTACAAGAAAGTATTTAAGGTATAAACCTAACCACAGCTTTAAACTCTAAGACCCTTACGTCCCTTGTGCAATGGTTTCCTAACGGGGGTTCAAGTTTCTGTCACTCTGGCAACCCCTACGATTAGTAGCCAAATACACAATGCATTCCCCTAGGACCATATAGGTGAAGTGTCATGTAGTCGACGTTCACATGACACCACTAGAAGAAGTACACCACAACTTAAATAACAATCTATTGAATCTTTCTCAACACAACTCCACTACTAACAACAAGACTTCTCCTATGTCCTCAAGAACAAAACAAACTACTCACAAGACATCATATGGATCATGATCAGAGATGGAATAATGATGTATAACAATCTGAACATAAACAATAATTCAACGGTTGACTCAATAGCATCAACTACAAAGAGTAATTAACACCGGGAAAGTTTTCCCTATGAACTATGCAAGATTCAACGCAATTGTTACAACAATATGGAGATGGTGATGAGGGTGCTGATGGTGATGATGGTGGTGGTGATGATGATGATGATCCCGATGAAGTCTAGCTTGATGGTGGTGTTGATGGCGACGATCTCCCCTCTCCGGGAAGGAATTCCCCCGGCAGAAATCTGTCTGCCGGAGAGATTTTTCTCTCTCCGTGTTTTCCGCCTCGCAGAGGCGGCGGAATCTTTCTGTGGTCGCTCCCTGAGTCTTAGGGTTTTGGGAGGTTGATATACGCCAGAGGGGAGAGGCTGGAGTGGGCCAGGGTGGCCACACCACCTCTTGGCGTGGCCTAGGCCTGCCCGCGCCATGGGGTGGTGTGGGCCCCCTATGGCCCATCTCCACTCCATCTTCTGGCATCCTTAGTCTTGTAGAAAAATAGGATTTTCCGTATATTTTCCCGGATTTTCTGATCTTCGCGAATTTTGCCTCCAAACAGCACCTTTTCTATCAGAATTCTGACTGCAGCGATCCATGCTCCAAAAGTCATCAACCATGCAAAAACAGATGAAATAACATAAGTATCACCTCTCAATACGAAATATATCAATGAATAATAGTGAATTAAGACATAGAATAGTGATGCAAAATGGACGTATCATTCCTTCAAATGCAACATCCATGACAGGCTCAAGTTTGTGGACGCGACAGAGCTCGAGAGAATCTTTCGCTATGCTGCAAAAGCTAGGATCTTCGTAGGAGTCAGAAGCATAGTCCATGTCCGTGATGTCCTAGCACACCAAATCGAGTCCATCAGATTGTAAATCGAGGATTCCTAACCGTCTAGCGAACTCTAACCTAATGCAAGAATTGGGGGAAAGTGGACTTACCCCTAGATAGGACTCGCAGGAGCTGTCTTCGTCATTCTAGCTCGGCATGGCGCTGGCCCTGCCGGTTTTCTCTTGCCGGGGACGTCGTCGTTGTCGCCGGTCACCGGATTTTACTGGGGAAGGAGAAGGGGGAAAAGGTGGATCTAGTTTCGGCGGTGAGCGTGTAGGGTGTGTCTCGGCGGGAGATGAGGGCAAGGATCCCGCATGTTTTTCAGGCTAGCGGTAATCTCCCGCATGCGTTATCGTCGACCAAGCTCGTGCAGGGAGCGTCGCTTTTTGCATCCAGCTAGCGCACCTCGAGGGTGGCTCGCTGGAAACTACCGATTCGAGCGTACCACCTGGGCCTGACTCTGGGCTATTTTACGATTCGCAATGGTGTAGCCCAACATCTCGTGCAGGTAACCGAACGGTTCACTTTCGTCTCCCGTTGGCATGTCCCGAGAATATGCAGGTTACCACACGTGCCCTACATTTGCCATAGGTTGTTTTAGCGCGCTAGGTCCTACCCCGTTTTTGCACACGGTGGTTAGATTCACTCGGTGATGTTTAGTTATTTTTTTTTCGTTTATCATACAACATAATCACAATTTATTTTGGTCGACTATTGCTCTCTACTTGTATACTCCCTCTGGTCTATATATGTGCTCAGCTTTGTCTAAATTCGTATGTATCTAATTAAATATTTAAATTAGATGTATCCGTATATCTGGATAAAGTTCAGAACACTAATATGGACAGAAGTAGTACTCTCTCTGATCCAAATTAGTTGACTTAGATTTGTCTAAATTCGATTGTATCTAGACCAAATTTAATTTTAGATACATCCGTATATTCATAAATTTTAGTCAACTAATTTGGGTAGGAGAGAGCACTAATAATCGTAACTCATGAAAATTTCAGGCGCCGCATCTACAATCCTACTACTCCTACATACTAGTATAGTAGTCTTAACTTTCGCTTACATCGTTGGTTTTGCTAATAGAGAATATTTGAGAGTTCATCTCTACCCCCGCCCCGTTATCTTAAGTTCCTACACACCACCGTTTAAGACGAGCCGCAGTGCCAGCCCCGAGGCTTTGTGCTAATCATTCGGGCCAGCGTTTGAACCTGCCGCTACTTGCATGATCGAGGGCATCCTCGCAGTAAACAAAGAGGCTATAGGCAGAGGGGTTGCTGCACGAGGGAGGTACAGTAGCAAGTCCGCTAACGCAACACCACTTGAATACTGGAAAATACTCTTTGTGCAATCGCTCGATTAGAACAGCGTCTCTCTTTTTTAATACGCTCTGCTTATAGTAGAATCTTATACGATATAGATGAGTGACTTGCAAGTGGTGGCCACAATGATCCGTTCCCAAACTACGTGGCATGCCCGCGCGGGCCTGCGCGATTAGCATCTTTCTTAGCGGCAGTGCTCGACCGCTATTATCTTAGCTGTGCTAGTAACTAAACAGGGACCCCGTTCCTATGCGTGGCAGAGGAGGAATCAATTCCAGCTGCTTGTCCATTAGTACAGTTGCTGTTCATGCTGTTCTGCAATAATCAGGACCAGGTATAATTAGAGGAACGATTCCCTGATTCCCTCTCTATCTCGGGATGATTAACCTAAGCCACATAAGCTGGTGTCAGGGAAATAGTCTAACCGAGCCCGCGGCTTGGAAAGGCGAGTGCTTGTCGGGGCGCCTGTGTCTGCATCGCATGGGTTCCTGGCCTGCAGGGGCCCTCGCTCGTGCCCAGTGGTCACCATTCACAGGGAGAAGCGCTTATGCCTCTTGGTGCAAACACCTTTTTCGGATGCTATTTCTGGTTGCGGGTAAACCCTCACAGCAATTTCCCCTCGCCTTCCCTTTCGAAAATGATAGCACATTCTCTGCGAGGCGTATGTGGATTCTTGCATACAAATATTCTGCACCTCTTATACTCCCATTGAGCAGATGAAGGACAGGGCAGACAGAGCTGCTAAGATTATTGAATCGGTGATCTTCTGGGAATCCCTAACGTGTCTGTGATCTGATCTCGCCTCCACATCGATCTAGGTGCATGCACGGATCGGAACCGCATTTGATAATACCAACTGCGGCGCAGGTTACTGCAAAACCGCATTGCGTCACCCAGCCCGATATATACCGTCACGTGGAACGCCTGCCCGCCTCGGTCTCGCTGTCGAGCGCTTGCCGTGAAACTTACCGGCTGCCACAGATTCACCTCCTCTTTTTTTATTCCTACGCAGATAGCGATGTGTATTTCTGCTCGACCAAGCCAGCCATCAAGTGATAGGATCGAATTGTTTTGCCGGATTTGGTCCAATTTATAACTTCTTCGCCGAGACGATTCAAATTGACAACCCAAAACGTCCGATTCTATCCGTTTGGGTTGGAGCGCGGGGAGATTTGGATCATCTCCGGCCTGTCTACGCTAGTCAGTGTTGATCAGAATTTTCATGTTTTTGCACATTTATCATAAAGTATATAGATAAATATACAATTTGACAAGCAAATAAACTAGATTAGGTT
Source organism: Avena sativa (assembly GCA_916181665.1). Taxonomy (NCBI): domain Eukaryota; kingdom Viridiplantae; phylum Streptophyta; class Magnoliopsida; order Poales; family Poaceae; genus Avena; species Avena sativa. The sequence continues at coordinate 71,124,020 of OV702292.1, forward strand.
ATTAAATTAAAAAGTGCTTACATGTGAATAGTTTACACTTACATGGTTCGATAAAAACAACCAAATTTCATTCAGATTACTATATGCTTAATCAAATATAGTTGAAGCCGGTCATGGGTGTGTGACGCAAATTTTCATGCACCTCCGTGAAATCTTCCCAAGACGCTAGAACTGGCTCTAGCTCAACCAACTGACCATGAAAATCCCTGCCTTGGTCGAAGATGTTGTCATCACGCTCATCCTCGATGATCATGTTGTGCATGATCACACAAGCAGTCATCACATCCCACATCCTCTTTATACTCCACGTTCTAGTAGGGTATCGAACATAGCCCACCTTGACTGAAATACACCAAATGCTCGCTCCACATCTTTCCTAGCGGCCTCTTGCTATTTCGCAAACCTCTTGCATTTCTCATCTCCAGGGTTGTGGATTGTCTTCACAAAGGTAGATCGGGAGGGATATATGTTGTTAGCTAGATAGTACCCCATTTCATAAGGATTGCCATTAATCTCATACGAAACAAGTGGGGCATTGCCTTCTGCCAGCGTAGCAAACACCGGAGACCGTGGCAACACATTGATATCATTATTTGATCCAGCCATGCCAAAAAAAGGAGTGCCAAATCCAGAGATCTTGTGATGCAACAGCCTCTAGTATGATGGTGCACCCCTCCTAGCCCTTTGAACTGTCATTGCCAACCAAAAGGACAGTTCATCTATTGCCAATGCATGCAGTCGATGCTGACAAACATCCCAGGAAACCCCCTACTCTCGTTGATGAACAAAAGGTGGGCAGTGTCTTTGGTGTTTGGCTCTCTCGGGTAAACTTTGCCAAACACCGCAATAATTGTGTTGCAAGACCGATACATGGCCTCATGGTATTTGGATTCGCTCATGCACATATAGTCGTCGAGGAGATCACCGGGCACTCATATGCAAGCTGCCGAAGGGGCGGAACATTTCTAGTAGGAGAAGAAGACAATCTTCCCGGTACAATCGTACTTGGCCTCAAAGTAGTCATCATACTCCCTCACCCCATTGAGAATGTCCAAGAACATGTTCTTGGACATCCGATAGCAGCGACGAAATGTCTTCTCTTTGAACACTGGATCAGTTGGGTGGAAGTAATCCTTATAAAGGCACATGTGGCCATATTCTCGGTCATGTTCATGGTTGGCTTCGCGCCGCTTCGCCGAGCCACCTCTACGTGGCGGCAGGAGTACTGGTCGTGCACCATCTGTGCAACGGCCAGCATAACTTCGGTCTCACCGTTGGACTCCTATTCGAATGATGACTCGATGAAATTCTTGTAGAAGAACTTGATTACCCTTCGACTACTACCCATCTGTTAAAGTATACGGCCATCAATGGCCATGCCAACTTCCGCATGGACCAGATAACCTAGAAATGACCGGCGAACGTACCTCACAAGAAGTCAGGCCAAATACCAAGTAGGTTGTGTGTGACACACCCTAGAGGTTTTCACGCGTCCAGTACACAGAAGGCGACCGGGCGGCGGGATGAACACGCTCAACTCCGGCAACACATGTGGCCTGCGGTGCTGCTCGATATTGCGGGTGCGACGGTGGCAGCATGAGCATGCAGTGGCGGCGGCAACAGTTGTGCCTGCTCTGGCCGCGAATATGGAGGATGGATGAGAGTGCCTCTTCTGCCACTAGCGAGAGGGACCAGGCGGACTAGGGGAGGATGTGGGAGGACAAGCGCGATGTCCGGGCCGACACAACTGTGGCACAAATTTGGTGCATGGATGGATCGGTCCGCACGAGTCGGTTTGGATGCGTTGCCCCGCTGGGCTAGCACGCAGCTTCCCGCCATTCCATGCAGACCGGTTCAAACATGCTCGGACCGGTCGGATGAAACTAAAATGGCGGGGGAAATTGCGCTATCCTCGCCGCCTCGGCTACCGGCGGTCAGAGCAATGGATGTCGTCCATTCACCCACACGGCGGCGTAATGGTGCGCCACCGCCTGCCCGTCTTTATGCATTTTCCCACCCTCAACGCTACACGCATCCCGCCCTTGTCGTTCTTTCCCAAAATGGCTATAAATATCGGCCATCCTCGCCTTCCTTAGAGCAAACACCTTCTCCTCCCTAATCTACATAGTTCTCGATGAAGAAAAACTCGGCGGAAGCAATGGCGGGGAGGTTTCCCGGAAACCATGCGGCGGAGAACGGATTCGGCCGCCGGTCGCTCCAGCTGTGGAAGGTGCGGCTTGTCCACAAGGCCGGCTACCCGGCGCCGCCAGATTTCCGTTGCCCACCGACCTGGAAGCTCAGCGCGGGCAGCGTACCCATGCCGCAGATGCCGGAAGGGCACGAAAGAATCGACGAGATCCAGATGGTCATCGCTGGCATGGACCTTGAGGAGGCGGAGCAACCCTGACAACGAGGCGTACTAGGACCAGTACTTCCAACGGGCTGATAGTTATATATATACACACCCCCTCGCGTCAAGGCAGGACATACAGGTAGACCGTAGACGTACAAAGACTATAGACGTGGGATCGATGAAATGCCACAACTATTTTAAATTAATACTGCGTAACCTACGTCTTGAGCTTAAGACCTCAAGGCTCTCTCGTAACATATTGAATTAATAAGCTAACCAGTCCCCCCAAAAGTCCAAACTAATGGAGAAGGAATGGTAGTATATATATATTTCAACATATTGAATTGCATGCACTAGCCAACTTAACCAAAAGTTTGAACTGATGGAAAAGGGCTAGACAATTTATTTCAACACTCACCCTACGTCTTTGCCCTTTGGCCTATTGTGACGTGTGTTTGGGGACCCGAAATATTTTGTTTTTAATTATTGCGGTTGGTTAGGATTTGATCCTAAGATCTCCTACTCTAATACCATATTGAATTGCATGCACTAGCCAACTCAACCAAAAGTCCGAACTGATGGAAAGGGTTAGACAATTTATTTCAACACTCACCGGACGCATCCTCGTCGTAGTCCTCGAGCATATCACGGCCGACAACAACCCGCGGCTAGGGTACCCACCGCGCTCGCCTTCATCCTTCTCGCGGCGATGGAGGACGACCTCCTAGATGTCGAGGAGGATGGCCGGCGTGTCCTCCTTCTTGTCGGCTTCGGCCTCGACCTTGCGCTCATCCGGCTCGTTGCCACGACACTTCACCCTGGCGTACAACACGGCGGCGCTCCGGCCAGTAAATCCAGAGCCCTAGTCCTCTCCGCGCTCAGCGCCACGCACGCGCTCGCGTGGGCTCGTCATCAATGAGCGCCACGCTCTGTCATCTCTGAGCGGCCATCTTCTCCTTGTCAAGACGAAGAGGAAGCCCGACACTGATGGGCCGCTGCGCATGCCAAAGAGGGAGCCAGCGGAGTGGGCCTCGCCGGAGGCCGATGCGTGGCGTCGTCGCATGCGCCTGGTCCAAGTGGGACTGGGAGCGTGAGGAAGCCGAACGCCTCCATCGCCTGCAGGAGCAGGCCGAGCACGAGTTCGCGCGCCGCTCGTTGTTCCCAACTACTCCGAGGAAGACGAGGGCGGACCGGGGCCCTCGTCGCGGCAGTGGCGCAATGGTGATGCCGGGTAGGGCTGCAACTCCCATCCGAGCTACAAGTCGTCGAGCGACAACGGCGGTGTTCTACCACCGCCTCATCATGCACTAGGATTCGCCGAGTGTTTTTATATTCTTTTTAGCCTAATGTAAGTCGAATTCGGGTATATATCCGAATTTGACGAAATTTGTACGAACTCACTTATAATATAATGCAATCGTCTAAATTATAATGGAATTTGCTTAGTATAGACGAAATTTGGACGAATTTCGAAAATTTCGCAAATCCTGCATTATTTGGGCCGCGTGGTTTTTTCCTCTGCGAGCGTTCAGGCAATCAGGCGACGAGTAAAGTTTTCAAATAGGACTTGGTTCAGGTGTAGAGTTATTTAGGCCGGATTTTGGCTTGGAAACCGAGTGGAGGTGCTCTAATGAACGTGTTTTTTTTTCCTCCGCGAGTGTTCAGGCGCGAGTAAAGTTTTTACATAGGACTTGGTTCAGGTGTACAGTTTAGCTAACTGGTACTCCCTCTGTTTCAAAATATAAGATGTTTTAGTTTTGTGAAGAAAACGTATCTAGATTTAGATACTAAAAATAGTTTAGATATTTTTTTTACAAAGTTAAAACATCTTATATTATAAAACGGAGGAAGTACTATCGTACAGATGTGAGCCCACGGGTCGTGCCGCATCAAATAAAAAGAAACTCTACAAAAGTGCAACCTTTTGTGACATGTACGTGCAAAGATTTTCTTAGACAAAAGTCATCTTTGTGTACCTCCCTTTTTTTTGTGGCACTAGTTATTATGAATTAATTAATAAAGAGAGTGGCTACGACCATAACCATTACACTAGGTATTATGCCATGGTTCTGCTTAATCCGGAGGCATTCACTCCTTTTCCAACACAAATCCATTTGAGCGACACAAACGCAAATACAGTACCCTTCTACACGGCTGATATCGTTTTTCCATGCTGATCTGTACAAGTCGAACAGTAACCCGAGGTGACACGTCCTTTGGCAGGTCCACTTGGACAGTCCCGAACGCTCCTAATAATGCCTAGGCATTCTTAATTATCATGTGATCTTGACATTACGGCATTCTTTCCGAGCTGATCCACACTCTCCAGTCCAAAAGATGGCGAGAAAATTGCAGTTGCTTCGGGTCGTTTTCGCGCCAACAGACGTGGACCGACGGCGTTGGGGCTCCGTCGTTCGGAGAGCTACGGGACGCGGGATTTAATTTCTCTCCCAGGACGCAACGGCGACCGCGACGGGGCTGATCCGATCGGTTCGCCAGTCCGTGTCTCCCTCTCAAGTCCAAGCTAGGCTAGACCAGGTTCCTATCCGAGTAGAAATCACGTGCCCTCAGAGTTCAGATAGTCCTTAAACATCTTAACCAGTGGTTCCATCGCATATCTTTGCGCCCATTACGCCTCTGCTGCTCGGAGCTTGACACCCAGCTCGATCCGCTAATTCTCCCATCATGTCCATCATCACTACTAGTCCCTGTCAAAGCGTGTGTGTTCCGATTAATTTCGGCCGTCGGTTTAATAATCAATTACACCACTTGATTTTGAGGCATCTGTGAATCGATTTTTACACGTCGAGCGGATCTGAATATCTGGTGAGCGGACAGGCAGATTGGTACACGATATGGAGAGATTTTTATACGTATCGAAAGTTCGTTTTCAGTAATCTTGTTGATAAAAGTAATAACGAGGGGGTGTGATTGGTCGTGTGCCTATCGCGGAGCAGAACACGTCAGACGCGACGCCTTTTTTTCCTATTTCGTGTTTCCATTCCTCCGTGGAGCTGCAGTGCTTTTGCTTTTTACTACTAGCATCCTCTGCCGAACTCTGTACCTACGTGGTACAACTGGCTAGGCCAGGCTACGTGCAGCGCCTTTGATGAAAGGTGAAAGACGTTACAAAAGTAGTAGTAGTAGTAGTACACACTTGTAGTGAGGGCACATGTGTAAATACATCAGTGGAACTTGAACTTTTACGAAAGGTGAACTTTTACATCCGATGCCCAATACATAGTTTGCCAATATACTACAGTAATTTAGTTGTTCAATTATTAGTAGTAGTGAAGATAAAAAGGCGCCACTTGATCGAGTCAGGTCACATGGAATCTCAATCCTGAACGAACGGTAGTGCAGGGTGAAACTTTCTCCCCTCGATCGGTGCTGTTGCGCCGCGAACCAAGCAAAGCCCTCTCCTTTGGCAGAATCGGTGCATAGCAAGTGGTGGTGTCTTGTCCGGTCGGATCGTGTTAGTGCTGGTTGCGCGCACACGTAGCTAGCAGCAATGTATAGCGACTCAGCTCAGCCGTGGTGAGGTCGCGTCAGCTTTATGGACGGACGGATGGATGGCCACCCAGACCAGACCCGGTGTGCGCGGCGAGACGACCGGAAAACACTCGCGAGGTGGTGTTGCGAAAAGCTAGCGTCGTGCGTGCTTGCAGTTGCATGATGCACTATCGCGAGTAGGAGAAGTCTACAGCAGTATGATGCAGGGAGGGAGCCCGGCCCAGACGGACCGAGCGGCACGGGTCACGAGCGAGCCAGGCTGAGCTGAATAGGTGATCGATCCAGTCTAGCGCGCTAGACATGTCGACATGCGGTACAAGTTGCCCAGCTAGCTAGCTAAGGTAGCCAGCAGGATAACGTAGCCGAATCTGAGGGCCGTCCTACGACCATAGTTTAGCCGATCTAGTAGTTTCTTTTTATTTAGCCTTGCAAGACGGAGCGCGTACCAGAGACCACGCCTGACGGCCTGAGCTGTAGGGTTGTTGCGAGAGGCCCGGGTGGAGGTGAGTCAGAGCGTGACCTGTGGCGACCGCGATCGAGCCGGCACGGTGGTGGACAGTTCCATGTGCCCGGCAGGCGGCCAGCCCTCACCGCCCGGCGTATGTACGTTGGGTCGGGTCGGACGGCGGGTCATCGCTTCAGTGCCCTCCGTAAAATACTCTCTCCGTTTTAAATATAACATGTTTTAGCTTTGTCAATGAGGTGTATCTAGACTTCTTTTAGTGTATATGTTCATCCAGGTGTAGAGTGAACCTACACACTAAAAAGGTCTAGATAAACTACTTTCACAAAGCTAAAAACATCTTATATTTTCAAACGGAGGGAGTAGGATCTGTTGGTTGCATCCATCCATCCCGACTCGTTGTTGTAGCTCAGACAGATTTCGCTGGCCGTGCCTGTCTGGTGTGTATAATGGGTATCCACGACTTTGGCATTTGACACTGAACTTGGCATAGCTCTTGCTCTGAAAATAGACGGAAGTCGAAGGCGTAAAGCTTCTCGGATCCTAACTAACCAAGCATGCATGTAGAGGAGATACGGTCCTTGGATCGATTAACCACAGGCCGATCCAGTCAAGTGAGGCAAACGAAAAGGTACGTGGGGATTAATTAAGGCACATCTAAATGCTGTGCGTACGGACTACGTTAACCTAACCGTAGAGACGGTCTTGTGGGCCGGCCAACGGACGCGCAACGCGTGGCCGTGAAAGAACGCGTGCTTAATGAAACTCTACCGAGTGACCGGCCGCAGAGTAACTGGACGAGAGTAGAACTGGATCGCGAGGAGGTCGTAATCCGGCAAATCTATCCCAGCTTTCCTAGAGTACCTAGGTAGGTAGTTGAACGCTAGAGAGAATCGAAGCTGTGGAGATTGTGAGAGGATCACCTCACAGTTTGCTTTTGACAAGAGAAAGCTGGTGCGTCTCGTGTTTGTTCTAGGCTCCGATTGGTTGGTCCGCACTCGAGTCAAATCCGACCGAGTCACTAGCCACATCAACTTTCTTCTTGACATGGAATGCATGAGACGTTCCAACCGGTAATAATTAAACAGCACATCAAATCAAGACGGGTAATCGAGCTAAAATACTCCTGGTCCGTGAATTATACTCCTGTATATGCGCAGCAGAATTCCATGCACCGCTAGCTGCTCACCTGGAAGTAAAAAAGTTGCAGCCGTGCACGCACTGGTCCGGCCGACCGGGGTCCAGCATAGCTGCACAGGACGACGTGCATGGAAAGGGGAACAAACGCCACATGCTGGCGCAGGGAAAGGTGCGTGGGCCACACAAAACATAAGCCAGTTTAGATCTAGCAGCAGAGAGCCACGCAGCAGCAGCAGCAGGGAATGCGAGGTTTGTCGATCGATCGATCACACGGGATGGTCCTCCGCCCGTGATCTGCAACTTCGCTCGCGTACGTGTGTGTACAACCAGTAAACCGGAGCTGGCAATTTACGCTACACGTACACGCACAGTGGCTCGTAGAATTTGTTACACGTACGGTCATTGGAAAAAATAGAGCAGAAGGATCAGGTGGCGGCAAGCTCAGTAGACCAAGAGCTGGTCGAGTTTATGAATATGGAACAGGGCATGTGGTGGACACTCTAATTTAAGCTTGGTATATGTGTGAATAATGCAACAAGGCATCACATGTGTGTCAAGCCCGACAAAGAGAGCTTGTCGGCGACATTGTTAAGTATCTTGGTGGCACCTCGCAAAAAATGTGAGGCGTTATCGTTGCTAGCAGGTAATTAAGCATACCGCCCTCTACTCCTCTAGAGCTGGAAAATCTGTCGTTTTGACATCGAGGTTTGGAATGATAATAACCGACCCAGTGCACATTGCAATGTGAGTAGGGTCAAGTACCAAAGGTAAATTTTAGAGCCTACTTACATGGTCACTTTGTAAGATTCAATTTTCACCATCAGTTTGACAGACAACAAATTTGTTTTTGTGCTATAAACTTTTACCACTGAATTCGTATTAAAACAATATTTCTACAAATTGTATTAAAAGTTTGATAAATATTTCTTATCCCGGATGTCTAATGTAGTATTATGAGTCAAATTCATGGTCAAGTTAAATGTCGGTAAACAAGTGCTATATGTAAATACAGAGGGTTGGAGAGAGTACAGAACTGAGGAGACCGTGGACACCAATAAGACTTGTGAGTCAAATAATAGTATATGGTCCAGGTTGCACTGTCCACTAGTACTGGGGTTTAACTAAAGCACCTCTGAAGCGGCCAGAAAAAAGATCACCGGGGAATCGTCCGTCCCGTCCGGCCGGCGAGAGCATTGGTCGTGATAGGGTGGTCACTGGTCTCGCACACACGCTCTATTCATTCCCCAGCGCGTACAGCTCTGGCCATCTGCCCCGTTCTCACGCTGCGATGGACCCCAGTGGTCACGACGCAGTTCTGCACCTACCAGTAATCCACCAAGCACCCGCACGCAGTGAGCTGCCGACCTCCCCCTGCGTGATCTTGCCCGGCGGTTTCAGCCGGTCGGGATGCGTGTGCGACGGCGGCGGCGGCGGCGCCGCAACTTGGCACTTGTTGAGCGACAGCTCTTTTTCACCTACCTATCTATCTCTGACCCGCTCGTGCAAGGGGGGGTGGATGCGTGAAAAAGGGAGTGGTCCCGTGGAGATTCAGTTCGAGCTGTTAGTTACGACACATGCCCTGCTCGCTGATGTTCCCGTTCGGCAACAGCTAGTGGAAGACAAGTCAAAGGAACTAGCGCGCCTCCGTGGATGCGGTTGGAGATGCGCTTCTAATGATGTGGAAACGCACTGCGCAGGGTCGGCCGGTCATTGTGACGTCGTCGTCACAGGAGTTGGACACCGGCGGCACCCAGGCCGTGCGTGCGTGCTACAGTCTAGTCAAAACCACCGATGGATAGGCTCAAGCACAACAACGAGCGGGTCACAAACCAAAACCATGAAGGCAGAAAAACAATCATCCAAAATCATTTCACCGTGGTCATAAAAAATGCCACACCTAGATCTACCAATCTAAATTGGAACAACATCACGGTGCCGGAACGTGACCTATCCGAGTTAGATGAAGAATTCACTAAAGAGGAAGTAAAGGACGACATTCTTGGATCTTCAAGTGACAAAGCCCAGGGCCCCGATGGCTTCACTGGGTATTCTACGAAGCATGTTGGGAGATTATCAAGACGGATGTGATGAAAGTTGTCAACAACTTCAAAACCTTCGTGTCGCCAACCTTCATTGGTCAATTCCGCCAACATTGCTTTAATCCCAAAAAAAGACGGAGTCGAAGACATGTCATATTTTATGCTCAAAAGTCTCATTCATGCCATTGGGAAATATATAGTCAAGATGTTGGCAAAGCGGCTTGCACCTCGTATGAACGTCCTAGTGTCAAATGCGCAAAGTGCTTTTATCATGTTACTTGACGAGAGATGGATCTAAGATTTATAACTAAGGCTAATGACAAAGATGTGGGCGATTATGACGTGTCCTCTTCAGGTGAATGTCTTTAGGTACTTATAGGCGTCGATGGTGTCAGAGTTTCCCTTATTCATTTCAAGTCTTCAGTCTTGCACGTCACGTTGATTTTTGATCTTCCTTGTATGTATGTCTGATCTTCGGGATCTCCAAAGAGCCGTCTTGCTGCCCCACAGGTCAGGTCGGTTGAGATCTTCTAGATGCAGGCTTTCGGGTCTTTGATTGTAGAGATAGGTGTGGGCAGTAATCATGGATTAAGACCCATGTGAGGTACAGGTCTAAATCCACCCTTCATCGAGAAGCTCCAGAATCCTTTGTTTGGAAGCTCACAAATGACGGTTGATACTCCGCGGAAAACGACTTATAAGATGCAATTCTTGGGGGAAAAACTACCTCTACAATGACATCCTTTGTTTAGAAACCTTGGGTACCTCCGAAATGCAAACTTTTTATGTTGTTAGTCCTTGAAACCCGAGTGTGGACGGTGGATAGGCTTACAAAAAGGGGACGAACAAATTGTGGCCTTTGCAAGTGTGGATGAAAACATCGTTACCCATTCTTAGTTGGGATGGATAGGGTGATATCCACTTACCCATTTTAATCCATAATACCCATATGTAAACTAGACTAGAGCGTACAAGCCTCCCTTAGTCCCATGGTTTCTCCCTAAACCTTTTCACAAGTTCGAAAAATGGAGCTCTTCACATCTAAAGCATTTGGACAACCACTAGTTATAGATATAGTTCAGATTTATCATCCTCTCATGATGTAGTCATTTGGACACCACTAGTTGTAGATATAGTTCAGATTTGCCATCATCATGATTTAGGACCAGCGTAAGACCGTATGTTACTCTAGGATAGGCACTGCACCTAGGGCCGACTCCACATTTTGCGGGCCCTGGACGAAGTTGATAACATGGGCCCTAAGACTAATATTGGACGCATATTTAGAAATATAGATTTTCTAAAAAAACAATGTTTGAAAAATAGGCCGATATGCCAATAAAATCATGGGGTGACCAATAAGCCAATAAACATGTTTATCGGCCGATTAATCGGCTGGAGGTGACCGAAAATCACGAATTTTAGACCGGCTGATAAGTTAATAAAAAGCAACATGTTTACTTTTAGTTGCAGAATATTAAAAGTTAACATCCAATCACATGTTCTTAGTCTGAGATGTCTATAAATATTTTTTCTAGAACATCTATAAATAATTGTTAAGACATAAGCAATGTCACATAGCGATAGAAAAAAATAAAAGAGTTACTTTAGCGTAGGGACAAGCTCACGAGGACGGCCATCAAAGATTCATCAAAGGGGAAAGGATGGATACGATTGAAGGTTATCACAGATTCACGAATTATGGACCATTATTGCACACTTACCAGGGGCACATACGAGCTAACGAGGAGGGCCGTGAGGGAATGAGAGGCAAGGCAAGGAGCGGCAGGTGATTGGATGAAATCCCCTAGGCGGTGGCTCAGAGAGTCCGGGCAAAAGTCGAAGAGCAGATTGATCGCTTGGCTAGACGTTGGCGCCTAGCTGCCTAGAGATTGATCGCATTTGCTCTCCTCGATGGGCTCTCTTCCTTTACTCTAATTTTTTCCCTGCTCGCCACAACAAAACAGCTAGGCACTGCAGGGGTATACGGTATAGACGATCGGGCCCCTCTAGGCCTAGGCCCTAAGCGCTCGCACAAGGTTGCCATGGGTAAGCGTCGGGCCTGACTGCACCTAACTGCTCTCTATTGTGAACCAACATTATCTAGGCTGGAATGACAGTTATGGTGTTGCTTCCCAATGGATAAGTTTCATCTAGTCCATCTAATGAATTCGATCTAGCAGGAGTACTTGCTAAATCGACTCTACAGGTTTTCAACTCATGGTGGGAACATAGAGTAGGTCTGAACAGGGTGGTTTACCTCCACCACGGCGAGCAAGGGAGAGAAGACGAGGTCCGACAAGAAGGAGAATTTTGATCGATGGAGGAGGTTGTAACACCCCCGGCCTTTCCGGGCTGACGGCCGTCACCCCTGGCAGGTTACTAGGATCTCTAAACTGGCCCCACACCTGTATTTTCTATGCACTTTGTCCTCACTCGTGTGCACCCGGGAACAAATTCCCGGTCGGTCACCCATCTTCAAATTGCTATAGGCCAAGCACGTTTAACCTGGAGTTTCTTTAAAGATGAACCCTAGAAAAAAAATTGCAGCTTGTTGGTATGAGTATCCTATCAATCAAGTTAAGCCATGTGCTAGGATCACACATACACCCACTCTTAGAGATTGATGCCCTCGTCGATCACCCAAAAGATGGGAACGTCCCCTCTGGGAACATGTTGTGCGTCCAGTGCCGACACATGTGCCATATCATGTCCACTCTAGACCATACGCGCCATACTCCACATGTACGCGCCACTGACCCGCACACACCCGTGTAACCATGAGGATCATCTCTAATACCACTTGTAACACCCCGGCCTTTCCGGAGCGACGATTATCACCCCTGGCAGCTTACTAGGGTCTGTAGACTAGCCTAGTGGCAGAGCTACAAAGAAATTCATGGACGGGCCAAGCCAGAAAAGAACACAAATTTTTCATTCTCAATCATACCATTGCATTTGACAACGGCAAAATATTGGTGTTTGGCATTGGTTACAGGTCGGCAGATACATTTAATATGTAAAAAATGGCTAACCACAAAAGAGCTACACCAAAAGAGGCCACATAACTACATAAGAAACTAGACAGTAGATGTTCAGACATATACATAATTGATATTTGATGCTACAGATCAGCTTTTCGACCCTTTTTGCTTCGAAAATCTTCAATGACATCTTCATAGGTATATGTCTCTAGAATATCACCTTCTATGTTAACTAACAGATTATTGGGAAGAAAATCATCCTCCATCTTATTGCGTAGCCTTGTTTTAATGATCTTCAAACTTGAAAATGCACGTTCAACACTCGCCGTAGAAACCGGAAGAGTTATAAGCAAGCAGAGCAATCTATCAATCAGATTGTAGACATCATGTCTTCCTGTCTCCACCAGGCACCGACATAGATCAATTAAGGTTGATATATTTTTTAACTCCTCATCTTTGGAAGCTGATGCACTCGACGATCGACGTAGAGCTCGTTGGAAACTCCAAGAGAAAGGTATGATGAGTACAGCAGAAAGTTTTCCCTCAGTTATGAAACCAAGGTTTAATCGAACCAGTAGGAGCAAGGAAAACCCCAAATGTGTTACTAGCTGAGCTTTGGCAGGGCGCACTACCGGTGCTAGTAGCAACGTGGAGACCTGCACAACACAACCACAGAACTTTGTCCCCAACTTACGATGAGGTTGTCAATCTCACCGTATTTTGTGAAAAACAAAGGATTACACGTATCGAATGGAAAGAAGTAAAAGTTTACAGAAAGTAAACACAAAGCAGAAATAGTTTATAGATTGTATGTAAAGACAAAGGACCACGATCCATAGTTCACTAGAGGTGGCTCTCCTTAGATAGATAACATGCTGGGTGACAAATTACAACGGAGCAATTGACAAACACCGAGAAGCAATACATGCATATACTAATCATCTTGACTCCTTTGAGACTTGATTGGGCAATACAACATAATACACAGACCGCCATCCAACTGCATCTATGACTAATAATCCACCTTCAGGTTATCATCCGAACCCCCTCCAGTATTAAGTTGCAAGCAACAGATTATTGCTTTACGAACTGCGTGTAAGGTAAACAATACAATTGTTCTATGAACAAAGGATCGTTGTTTTCTCCCTAGTAGCAACATCACATCTAGTACCTTAGAGATTTCTGTCACTTCCCTAGATTACCAGAGGCATGAACCCACTATCGAGCATAAATACTAACTCTTGGAGTTGCTAGCATCTACTTGGCCAAGATAGCTACTAACAACGGAAAGCATGCAAGATCTCAAATAACAAAGACATGATAGAATCAATAATCAATCTGAAATAGCATCTCAATATCCATCGGATCCCCGCAAACACAACATGTATGAATTATAAATAGATGATCTTGATCATGAACGGAGTTCACAAGATCTAAACATGAAAGTACAAAGGAGGAGAAACCAACCATCTAGCTACTACATGGATCCGTAGTCCAAGGATGAACTACTCACGCATCACACCGGAGGCTTGCATGGTGATGAAGAAGACATCCAGGGTGAATTCCCCTCTCCGGCAGGGTGTCGGGAAGAGCTTCCGATCCCTCCCGATCTAGGGATGGAGATGACGGCGGCTACAAACTCTTTCATGGATTTTTGATCGGGTACCTAGGGTTTTCGTCCTGGGGGCAACTTATAGGCGGAAGGAGAGACCGAGGGGGTGCTAGGGTTGGCCAGACCACCCCCTGGCGCGGGCCAAGCCTGGCCGTGCGGCCAGGTGGTGTGGCCGGCCCCTGGCCCCTCTCCGTCTCGTATTCTGGCACTTGATCCCTTCCGGAAAAATAGGCACTTTGGCTTTTGTCCCGTCCAATTCCGAGAATATTCATTTTCTGACTTTCCTGGAACCAAAAACAACAGAAAACAGGCAGTTGGCACTGTGGCTCTTGTTAATAGGTTAGTCCAAGAAATCATATGAAAAGTACTCCAAAGTTGGAACAAAACACAAGAAAGTGGATAAAACCAAGCATAGAACATCAAAAATTATATATACATTTGCAATGTATCAGAAGCATCCACAACAAAATGGTTTAGTTGTTGTCGCAATGCATAAACATCTTGGGGAAAATCTGTAGGATAATACTTTTTCACCATCTCACATATGTCACTAGCTTTGAATCCTTTGAATTTATATTTAGGAATCAAAGTGGCACTAGTGGATAGAAGATCCATTGCCTTCTCATTGAACCTTTGATTTAATTCAAAGAGTTGAGTGTCTAGCGTTGCACGAAATATTTCCACTCGAAAATAATGCTCTTTGGTGAGCTGATCAGGCTGATGACGAGCACGACCACCTCGCAGGATGTATGTTTTCTCAAAGTCAGGAATAACGATGGAGTGGTTCACACAAAATTCGATAACCTTGTCAATAAATTCTTGGTAGCCATCATCCGACCTCAGCTGCTGAAGACAATCTTTTGTTGTGGACACTAAACGGACAACATTTACGATATCTTGTGACTTCTTCTGGACAGCTTGGCCAAGCACTTCAGTTATCTCAAATATTTCCTTTGTCAAACATAGGATAAATATGAACTCAAATGATGACAAGTAGATGAAAGATGTGTCCGCATCTGCACGAATACTCCCAAGTGATCCATCGGCGGCCATATCTTGGATACTAGAATAAACAACACCAAACATCTGCATAAGGCTGTAAACTGCAGCAAAGTGATAACCCCACCTTGTGTCTCCCGGTCTGTTATGTGCACGGATCTGATTTGCCCCTTGACCTGTCTCAATGCTAGCATTAGATATTCCATTTTCTAGTTCAACTACTTGGGCGTGATGAAGCTCATCATGACGCTTTGAAGAGGAGTCGACCGTATTTATGACAAATATTAACTGTTGAAAGAACTATGAAACAGAAACCACTTCTTTGGATGCATCAACTAGAGCAAGTTGCACTCGATGGGCATAAGAATGGACATAATAAGTATATGGACATTCCTGGAGGAAAAGAGCTTGCAATCCGTTCAACTCACCTCTCATGTTGCTAGCCCCATTATAGCCTTGTCCTCGAAGGTTTTGAATATCAAAACCATTGTTTGACAAAACAAAGCTCAATTCCTTTTTAAGTGTCAAAGACCTTGTGTTTGCCACATGTATCAAGTCAAAGAATCTCTCTTGCAAAACACCATTTTTATCAACAAATCTGAGAACCAATGCCATTTGCTCTCCCTTTGATACATCACATGTTTCATCTACTAAAATAGAGAATTTTGAATCTCCAATTTCATTACGGATATGCTTCCTGATTTTAAGTGCAAACATACCTAGAAGCTCCTTTTGAATCTCAGGTGATGTGTATTTTGCATTGTATGGAGCATTCCCACCCACAATTTTGGCAATCTTGGGGTTGAATTCAGCAAGAAGGTCTCTCATTTCAAGAAAGTTTCCTTTGTTCTTCGATTGAGGTCTCTCATCATGCCCTCTAAAAGCACAAGCTTGAAATGCAAGCCATTTGACAGTGGCAATTGAGACTCGTAGCCGCAAGCGGTTTCTTTCCACCTTCTCCTTGTCCGTCACTGCTATAACATTCTCTATGTGGCATGATTGATGCATTAAGTCACGACAATTGTTGACTGCATTATTGTGTGGCGAGCATGGTCCAGAACCTATGTGAGTCAAGAAAGCACAATTTCTCCCTGAATTAACCCTCTTCCAACCATGAAATCCATCCACTGCGAAGACATGAGAACCACCTCGTGTATTCTCCTTGTTGCTGCACAAGAAGCAAAAGAGGCAATATGCACGATTTTTGTCCTCCGAGTACTCAAGCCATGATGGAAATAGACCAAACCAACTATACTGGAAGCGGCGTCGATGCCCTTGTTCACATGAAAGCTTATAGCTTTGAAGATGGGGTTGCATAGGGCCTAACGACAAATATGCTCTCCTCACAGTATCTCTTTGCTCCGGTGGATATTGCCAAATTTGAGGGCGCAATCCAGGGTCTCGCTGTAAAAGCTCGATACCTTGAAAAATAACAGGTTCATTTGAGTGTTCGTTGCCCTGATTCTGTTGCTGCTGTTCCAATTCAAGCAAGGGAAAATGATCAGTTGTTGGTGGCATTGGATCTTCTTCAACTTCACTAATTTCATCTATTTTTCTTTTTAAGACAAAATCAATTCTTCTCTGACTATTAGTGGCCTTTCCCATGGCTGCTGCAATTTGTAAAATTGAAAACACATTCAGGAACAATTCACCCCGAATCCATGCTATCAAATTGAAATAATACTAAGAATTTAGGGAAAGAGAGAAACTGACCTAAATTGGGGGAGATCCGAAGAGGACAGGTTGCTGGACAGACTGGAGCCTGTACGTGCGCCGTGAGGGCGGGCGAGCCCGACGACCCTGGCTGGGGGAGCCGGTGACCGGCGAGGCGGCGAGGGCTTTGTACCGGCGTCCCACCCCAACCCTGCTGGCTGCTGACCTGCTCCGCCTCCGCCTCTTCCTTTAATTTCTAACCCTAGTTCATGGTGCTCTGTAGTCACGGTCGCACGAGGCAGAGAGCCTGATGACCTGTGGTGCTTTTCTTGAGTCAATCGTTGTAGCTCTAGTGAATTGGGCCTTATGAGTAGTAGTTAATTTTTTTTGGCCAAAAACCTGGGCGGGCCGTGCCCCAGTTCGGCCTTCATGTAGCTCCGCCAGTGGACTGGCCCCATATACCAAATATTGTGTTTTCTGTGTATTTTGTCCTCACGCGTGCTCATCCGGGAACAACTTCTCGGTCGGTCACCCATCCTCAAATTGCTCCAGGCCAAACACGTTTAACCTAAAGTTACTTTAAAGATGAGCCCCGGAAAAAAAGTTATAACTTGTTGGGTACGAGTATCCTGTCAATCCTGTTAAGGCATGCGTCAGGATCTCACAGAGGTGACACTTATCTTTGCCAAACCACCCTTCCACCATCTCACGCCTTGTTGCTCGCATGCCATTGTCGTTTTTCGCACTGCTAGGGCTTGGCTTGATGGGAAATGCCGGTTGGACATTTTCAACCATGAAACACGAAATTAAGTTGTAAGCACCTATCACGTACGTGCTTTTATTCAGATCATTGTTTTCCAACCTATTAGCTTATAAGTTCATAAGTCCTAAACATAGTGTGGTAGCTCCCCTGTCTCCCTTCGAGAGAGCCCCTTGAGAGTTAAGTGTTGCCTACACTTCCTAGCCCGATCCCAAATATTCTCTGTTGTTGGCGAGGTCGGCTGAAGTGGTGGAGGGAGAGGGGTCCAACGTAGCCATGTAAATACTAGGGTTAGGTCTAGGGTTTCTGAAGTTTGGCGCTATGCCGGTCTTGAGGGAGATCCAGATGCGTTCGAGCGGCATCCGGGGCATGTTGCTCGTGCTGGTCCTTGCGGTGCTCCTATGGTGGGAGCCAGATACAATGGACGATCCTAACGATGTATCCTCCAATAAGCTCGAGGTCGGTGCTCCTCATTTCGTTATTCTTCCAGATCTGAGCGGGCGAGAAGGAAAGGAAGAGGAAGAGGAGAAGTTGTGGACCAGGTCTTCTTCAACATCATCCTGGTCCTAGAGCTCATTACCAGTAGCTTCCACAGAGTGGCTAGTTCATCGTCCAGTGGTGTGGTGGCAACTGCCGTCTCCCAAGTGGTCGTCCCCGGCGAGGTTCCAGTGAAGCTGTCGAGGAAGCTTGTTGGGACCAGATCACGTTTCTCTTTGTTGACCTAGGGTCCTTTCTGCGGTTTGCCAGGATCAAAGTGTAATCTTCCTTTTCTTTAGACCTGGTTGTAAGCTGTGTTTGGACTTTTTTTGAGAAGTATTTAGACTTATCATAATATATGCTGAGTCAGGGTCCTTTGATGCCCTTCTTGTGTTTCAAAAAAAAGTCGTAAACACACACCGCCATTTAAAACTAGTCTCAGTGCCAGCACCGAGGCTTTGTGCTAATCATTCCAGCCGGCCGGCAAATGCCGACCGATCAGCACTTTTTTTTTGAATTGGCTAGTTCATCATCCAGTGGTGTGGTGGCAACTGCCGTCTCCCAAGTGGTCGTCCCAAGCGAGGTTCCGGTGAAGCTGTCGAGGAAGCTTGTTGGGATTGGATCGCGTTTCTCTTTGACCTAGGGTCCTTTATGCAGTTTGTTAGGATCAGAGTGTAATCTTTCTTTTCTTTAGACCTGGTTGTAAGCTGTGTTTTGACTTTTTTTTTAAGAAGTATTTAGACTTATCATAATATATGCTGAGTCGGAGTCTTTCAAGGCCCTTCTTATGTTTTAAAAAAAGTCGTAAACACACACTGCCATTTAAAACTAGTCTCAGTGCCAGCACCGAGGCTTTGTGCTAATCATTCCAGTCGGCTGGCATTTGCTCTGCCATGCCGACCGATCAGCACCTTTTTTGAGAGAGAGAGAGAGAATGATCAGCACCAACTTGCACTCGAGATCCTCGCTGTAAACAAAGAGGCTAAGCACGAGGGAGGTGACGAGATCTCGTCGCAACACCAGTTGAATACTGAAAAGCGCTGTGCAAGCGGTCGATTAGAACAGACTTGGGGACTTGCGACCGGTGTGCCCCTCCAGTGATCCAATCCCAAACCACGCGTCAGACCCGCACCGCCCTAGCTACTTCATTAGTGCTATCATCAATTGTTTTAGCAGAGTCCGGTCGCTATTACATCTGTACTAACGATTTAATAACTCTGTTCCTATGCAGGCATAGCATGCCACGGTGACAGAGGAGGAATCAGCCCCACGTTGCTTCTCTATTATCAGACCTGCAATTATCAGGACTTAAGGTATAATTAGAGGAGCCATTCCCTGATTCCCTCTCTCGGGATGCATAATCTAAGCTTCACTACTTGGCGTTTGAGAAATACATTAGAGCATGGGCAATATTAAAGCCAGCTGTTGACTATAAGGCTGTTTATGTCATCTAGAGTCAATCTAATAGCCAATATGTATAATAGTTAGAGATTAAAATATATTATTTTATTATGTATGACCCACTTTTCACTCTCACGTAGTGTCTAGGAGCACGTGTTGCAGCTGGCTCTTAAGAGCAAGTATAATAAGGTACAATCAACGGACTATAAGGATTTAAATACTATATTTGTGCTGAGTTGGATGAGAGAGAAGAGGTGAGAGAAGATATGCTGACTGTAGGATAAGAGTCAGCTGCAGCACATGCTTCTAGGCATTTTGTGAGAGTGTCAAGTGGGCCTCATATTGAAAAAGTAGTATTTTTTATAGCTAACTATTGTACATGTTGACTATAAGCTAGTTATAGATGACATGGTAAGGACTTATATCCAACAATTGACTCTACTATTGTTCTTGCTCTAACTAAGCATCCACTCCTCTTCTCTCTCCTCTTCTCTCTCATCCAACTAAGCATAAATATACTATTTTAAGTCTTATGGTCTGCTGACTAGATCTTATTGTACTTGCTCTTAGCCAACGCGCTCGTTGGAAAGCTGAGTGCTTGTCTGGGCGTCTTTGTTTGCACCACGTGGTTTCCCGGCGTCCGGCGCTCTTCGTGCCGACACACGGAAGAAGAGATTTTGCAATGCTTATTGATCGACGTCATTCTTGGAAAAACATACCCACTCTGTCCTATGTCCTAAAATAAGTACTCCATCCGTTTTAAAATACTTTCTCCGTTTTAAAATAAGTGACTTGAGTTTGTCTAGATTTGCATGTACCTATATATACTAAAACATGTCTAGATACATCTGAATCTACACAAGCCCACGTCACTTATTTTGGAACGAAGGGAGTAGATGTTTTACCTTTGTAAAGATAATGTATCTATACTCCTTTTATTGTGTACGTTTATCTAGGTTTGAAGTAAACCTACACACTAAAAGGAATCTAGATACACTTATTTTCACAAAGCTAAAACATCTTACATTTTGAAGCGGAGGGAGTACATATATACCTAATTCTATCATTGTTTCCCAATGAATGGCATGTTTTTGAATAGCAGAAGTCTTCGAGACTTGGCTAAACATTTACACATTACACTTTGTTCTAGGGAACACAATTTAGATTTTGTGGCTATCTCCGAAACAGATAGACGGGAATTCTCACAGAGTATGCTGGATCGCCTATCTGGTGGTTTAGACTTTGTGTGGCATTCTCATCCACCTAGGGGACGGTCAGGGGGCATTTTACTCGGTGTGCGGACGGATACTATGGACATATTAGCAGTTTCGGAAGGGGAGTTCCATATAAAACTTTATATCCGTAACAAGGCTGATAGTTTCAAATGGAGTTTGGTCACAGTTTACGGTGCTGCCCAAGAGGCTTTCAAGGCTGACTTTCTTCGTGAATTGGTGAACTTAGCAATGTTGGAGATATGCCCAAGAGGCAATAATAAAGTGGTTATTATCATGTCTTCACACTTATGATAAATGTTTACATACCATGCTATAATTGTATTAAACGGAAACATTAATACTTGTGTGATTTGTAAACTAAAATAAGAGTCCCTAGTAAAGCCTCTTGTTAAACTGGCTTGTTGGTTAATATATGATCATGGTTTCCTGATCATGAACATAGAGATGTTATTAACAACAGGATCATATCATTAGGAGAATGATATGGTGGACATACTCCTATAGACAAGCGTAGCATAAAGATCAAGTCATTTCAATAGTTCAATTGCTATATGCTTTCTGATACATAGTAACCTAATTCCTTCGACCATGAGATCATGCATATCACCTTTACTGGATGGATGCTTTGATGTCATCAAACACCACACCGTAACAGGGTGGCTATAAAAGTGGCATTGAGTGTTCGGAAAGTATTGGTTGAAACACATGGATCAAGAGTGGGATTTGTCCATCCATATGACGGATAGATATACTCTGGGCCCTCTCGGTGAAATGTCATCCAATTAGCTTGCAAGCATGTGACTTGGTCACAAGGGATCACATATCACGGGAACGAGAAAAGAGTACTTATCAGTAACGAGGTTGAACTAGGTATGCAGAGATACCGACGATCATAACCTTGGATAAGTAACATATCGTGAGACAAAGGGAAATTGGTATCGTATGTAAGTGGTTCATTTGATCGCAAAGTAATCGTAGAAATATGTGGGAGCCATATGAATTTCCAGATTCCTCTATTGGTTATTGTTCGGAGAAGTGTCTCGATCATGTCCGCATAATTCACGAACCGTAGGGAGACACACTTAAGGATTCGACGTTGTTTGAGTAGTTATGGTATTATGAGAAAGAGACCGAATGTTGTTCGGAGTCTCGGATGGGATCCGGGATATCACGAGGTGATCCGGAATGGTCCGGAGAATAAGATTCATATAAGGAAAGTCCCGTTTCGGAGTTCGGGAATGATTCCGGTGTTTCCATCGGGAACATTCTAGAAGGTCCCGGATTGTCCGGCACTCCGGGGGGGGAAGGGGTACATGAATGTGTCATTACATGTTGGAATGATTGCATCATGTACTAAGTGTTCTTGCTGTCCCAAATAAAGGATTAAATTGAATCCTAAATTGAAAAAGTCAAACGGCTAGTTTGAAAGTCAAACGGCAGTTTTTGGGAAGTGGGAGGAGAGGAGGAAACCGACTTGAGGGAGGAGTCCTCCTCCCCAAGCCGGCGCCCCACCTAGGCCGAGTTGGGGAGGGACTCCACTCCCTCCCCTTGGCCGGCCAGCCCATCCCACCTATATAAGGAGGGGCAGGGCTCCCTCCCAATACACACAAGTTCCTATCCTCTAAACTAGAAACTAGACCTAGACCCCGGTTTAGAGCTGTTTCGGTTTAGAGCCTTCTAATTGGTTTAGAGCCCTCTAATTGGTGTGTCTAATTACTAGACCACTAATAGCCTCTCTCATAAGCTCCACCATACTCGCACCGGCTTAAGGCGAAGCC
Source organism: Avena sativa (assembly GCA_916181665.1). Lineage (NCBI taxonomy): Eukaryota > Viridiplantae > Streptophyta > Magnoliopsida > Poales > Poaceae > Avena > Avena sativa. The sequence goes on from OV702292.1 coordinate 71,146,427, forward strand.
CTGCGGGATCTCCCCTCTACTTCCGGTACCACGCCGTTGTGCTGCCGGAATCGCGAGGAGAGTGCTACAACCTCCGCTGCCTGCTGGAACAAGGGAGAGGAAGGTCTTCGTCGAGTACCGAACGTGTGACCGATTGCGGGAGCGCTGCTGGAACGTGGCGCTGGAAGGATCGTCTACACGATCTTGAGATCGGAAAGAGTACGACTACATCATCCACGAGAATCTGCTCTCGTTAAACGCTTTGGAATCTTCGAGGGTAAGTTATTCCATCGACTCGTTGCTACAATCTAGTAGATAGATCTTGGCTTGTTTGTTTGTATGCGGTAGAAAATTTTTGTTTTCCATGCTACGAACCCCTACAGTGGTATCAGAGCCGTGTCTATATGTAGATCTGTTGCACGAGTAGAACACAATGGTCATTGTGGGCGTTGATGCTTTTATTGTAGATTGCTTTGAGTGTACTTTGCATCTTGCGGTATGTTGGGATGAAGCGGCCCGGGCTAACCTTACATGACATCGTTCATGAGACTTGCTCCACGCTTAACATGCAACTTGTATTGCATAAGTGGCTTTGCGGGTGCCAGTTTCTCCTAGCATAGTAAAGATCCAATTTACAACGGGTAATCAACAATGCTAGTATCAATGTTGTGGTTCTTGTTCGTAGGTTAGAACGACACTTATGGAAAGCCCCAAACCACGTAAAATATGCAAAGAAAGTAGAAGCGTCTAACTTTGTTTTGCAGGGGTGTGCAGTGATGTGATATGGCCATGATTGTGATTATATTTGATGTATGCAATGTTCCTTATTGTAAGTTGGCAACCGGCAGGAGCCATATGGTTGTCTTTAATTTCTGTTAAGACCTGCGTGTCTATTCAAAATAGTTGTAATAGTTGAAGCTGGTGGACGACAACCATGAAGAAGCGTCATTGACCTTGATGCTACGCCGGTGATGATGGAGATCATGTTCGTGCTTGAAGATGGAGATCGGAAGCACAAAGAAGAAAGGCCATATCATATCACATATTATGAATTGCATGTGATGTTAATCCTTTATGCATCTTGTATTGCTTAGTAGACGACGGTAGCATTATAAGATGATCCCTCATGCACATAAATTTCAAGTTCTAAAGTGTTCGCCCTTAGTTAGCACCGTTGCTAAAACTTGTTGCTTCGAAGCACCACGTGATGATCGGGTGTCTTTGATTCCACGGGTAAATACAACGTAAGCAAGCCAGATTTGCTTATGCGGTAGCTAAGGTTTGATCTTGACGAGCCTAGCATGTACAGACATGGCCTCAGGAACACGGATTACCGAAAGGTAGAGCATGAGTCATATAGTAGATATGATGAACATGTTGATTGTTCGCCATTGAAGCTATATCAACTCTCGTGATGATCGGTTTTGATGTGGTGGATTTGGTTCGTGTGATCACTAAAACAATGTGAGGGATATTGTTTTGAGTGGGAGTTCACTTAGATTAATTTAATTATTAATTAGAACTCAATTTATCATAAACTAAATCAAAGTGAATTTGCATAGTTGTTGTAGTCATTGGCATCCGTTTACCACCTTGCGCTTAGTTATAATTGAGATGATAGAACTATAGAATTCTGGTTAGATACTTTACGAACTGGTATCGTATTGTTTTAAGTGTTAATCTAAAGTTTAAAAGTCCTATTGCAAACTTTCAGTAAGTTCCGGTTACTCCATGAAGTTTAATAATTAGTATTAAATCAAGAGTAACAATTCCAAGTGTTAGTATATAAGTATCATGTTTGTATCCATGATTCTTGATATTCAAAGGATTCCCTTAATATCAAGGTTATCTAGGATCTGAAAGAGTTGTTTCAGAAACCATGATGTGTGGAAGATATTGTGATATCTGAAACGAAGTTTTGGTTACAACATGATAGAGTATAATATGGCAAAGTTCATGTTCTCATATTTTGATGAGAATTTGCAAAAAGGTTGGAGACACTTGTTGTCCTAATCCTCCAAAAGGTTTTGGATAGCAACATTATACTCATAATTCATCGTTATAAGCTAAAAGTAGCTTGATCATGGACGATACCATGATAAGGGTGAATATTTGATGTAGGTAAAATGTTTACTACACCAAGAGATTACTAAAGTAAGGAATTTGAAAGAACACCAAATATTTAATGATGGTGATCTACTTCAAAGTGCAAGTCCAAAGACATTGGTATTTAATTATACACGCTTTGGACTATATGTCATATGTATGACTCCACTATTGATATTGATAGATTCTTTCAAATAGAAAAGGAAATATTGAAAGAGAATCTCATAAATATATGGCAGAAAAGAAAAGACTAGAATTGTTCAGTTTAAGTATATAGATGATATACATGTTATGGCTATATTCTTTGCTTATTAAACAATGTGGTTCTCAAGTATTTGATACTGAATTTGTTGGTGTGAATCGTCATACGAAACAACACAATTCATGAACTACAATGGCCTAAGTAACAAGCAAAAGAATATGTGATGATGTTCATCGAGAACAAATAAAGGGTTATTGCGTTGCTTGTTAAACATCAAAGCTTGCCTTCAAAGATTTGTTTTATCAGGTATTATGAGAACAAAAGGGTTGTTCAAATAATTGCCGTAATCCATAAAAGATGGATGATTCACAAATCTCGTTGGAGAAATCACATCCATAAAACTAGTGCTAAAATGTCGAAAGACAAATTGATTGAAAGATCACTTAGGAAGTGACATCGCCGTTTAAATTATATTGGAAAGAAAACATGAAGAAAATCCATATGGATGGAATTTTGGAGTCTATTTGATTTTGATCAAATAACGCTTGTGAAACTTTCCTAGAGATAATTAAAACTTCGTTCATAGGCCAAAAAGGGAACGAATGACTAGCTAATTGGAACTTGTACATATTGTTGTACGAAGTCCATTATGTGTAGTCAAGAGCGATGGATTTCAACTTCATATGCTTTCTCCGAAAATTTGAGTGAATATATGAATATTTACTTAATAAGGATGAAGTATGAAATATTTGAAAAGTTCAAAAGACTTTCAAGATGAAGTGCAAAATCATTGTAACAAGAATATGAATAGTTTATGATAAAGATCATAAAGGAAGATATTTGAATTACAAGTTTAGCATAATACCTAAGATTTAAGGAATCGTTCCGTGGATTTGCATTTCCCGAAACACCATAAGAGTATGGAGCGTTCGAGATATGTAATTGAACCTTGTTTGACATGGTAAGATCGAAAGGTGTAATTCATAAAACTGCCATTGTATTTTAAAGATTAAAAGCTTTAGTGATTATCGTTTTTCCACTGAAAAGAGCTCCATCATAATCCGTTGAAATGACACCATATAAAGTTATGGTTTGGGATAAAACCCAAGTTGTCCTTTCTTAAACATTGGTATGCTATGCATAAGAAAGATGTTTGCAACCAAAGTCGGATGAACCTGTCTTTGTATGTTATTTCGAATAACTGTTAAGTACTCCTCCATAACATCGGAGACAAAAGTGTTTGTCACTTAAAACGTCAAGTTTCTTTGAGAAAGAATTTTTCGTGAAAAGTTAAGTGGGAGGACAATAGAACTTTGATAAGGTTAAAAGAACCTTAGCTATATGTGCAGAATTGCGCAGCGCCGAAAAGTGTTTCGGAGGCAGCAACAATGCTCATGGTTCACGTACCTCAAAAGGTTGTGGTCACGGAGATCCAAGTTCCTATTGAAACAAGTAGGTCGGATGAACAATCAAATACCAAGATTTGAGGGTTGAATCATTATTTGAGAATAATAAACCGACTACATGCAGAGAAGCGATGATGGGCCCTGACTCCGTAAAATGGCTTGAAGCCATAAAATCCGTGATAGTTCCATACACGAGAAATCAAGTTTTGAACTTGAAGGACCCTCGAGAAAGGTGTAAGACCTTACAGTTGTGTCTGGATCTATAAAGAAATAGACATGGATGTTTTACATCTATGAAATAGTCGACATGTTGGGAAAGAATTCACAACAATGTTCAAAGGTTGACTATGATAAGATTTGATCTGTCATAGTGATATTTAGTCTAGACGGATTAATGTAGCAATCACTACATATAAATTTTGTTATATGATAGTTGAATAAACAAAACAAGTTCTTCTAATAGAATCGTTACCTAGGCCATGTGCATAACATGGTCCATAGGGTTTTGTTAATTCAAAAGGATGCTAAAAGTATATGCAAACTTCAATGGTTAAAGTGAGCATCGTGGAGTTGGAATCTTCACTGTGATGAAACTGTTAAAGGAGTTTAAAAGTTCATCAGAGACAATGAAGATGCTTGCGTTTGCAAGAAATTAAGTGGGAGCGCTAAGACATGTTTCTAATACATTATGTGGAAGACATATTGTTGATTGGAAATAATGTATCTTTTATTAACACATATTAAGAATTTCATCCCGATGAAAGACTTAGGCAAAACCCAAGTATTTTGGCATCAATAGACGCTAATATGGTTGTGCCAGAAGTACATAGACAAGATATTGAATGAGTTCAATATAGGAACTACAAGAAAGGTTCTTGTTGCACAGAAAGGATTGAATAAGTTCAATGTTGATGATATATTCAAGTGTATTGACATTTGGTAAAGTGAAACAAATAATCAAGTATAGATTGATACTTGATGTATGAAATCACAAAGAGTATTTATATCAATCATACTGTGATATGTACAAATCCAGATATGTCCTATGCTCTAAATGTTGTGAGCATATACCAGAATGATTTGTAAGATGATCATTGGACAATAGTAAGGATATTCTTATGATCTTTTGGAAGAACTAAGAGTATATTATTTGTAGAAGTGACAAATAGATGGTTAGTTCATTGTAAAAGTACTACATTGATACTAGCTTTGTCACAAAGTACAGATTAAGTTTATCTCAATCTAAACTAAGGGTGGCACAATATAATGGAAAGTGAGTTCCATAATGGATTTGGATGATTTCCAAAGTTAAGACATTGTGACAGATACTACAACAAAAGGCTAAGTATATGACTGCTATTTTAGCAGCATAAGAGGGCATTTGAGTCAAGTAGTTTGTTATCAAACTATGTGTAGTTCACAGTGGGATAATACTATGAAGATATATTGTGCGACAATATTATCAACATGTTTTTAACCCCAAAGAGCTAAAGGTCACACCGAAAGACCAAATTTATACAAAGCCATCTCATTAGAGAATGAGTGATGCGTAGAGACGCAAAGACATGCAATTACACACGGACCTGGAAGTGTCAGATCCGGAGATCAGTTGACCACTAGCAATCATGTACATACAACACCGGAAAGCCATAGGTGTTGAATACACAAAGGTTCGAAACTAGATTATTGACTCTAGTGCAAGTGGGAGACTGTTGGAGATATGCCCAAGAGGCAATAATAAAGTGGTTATTATCATGTCTTCACACTTATGATAAATGTTTACATACCATGCTATAATTGTATTAAACGGAAACATTAATACTTGTGTGATTTGTAAACTAAAATAAGAGTCCCTAGTAAAGCCTCTTGTTAAACTGGCTTGTTGGTTAATATATGATCATGGTTTCCTGATCATGAACATAGAGATGTTATTAACAACAGGATCATATCATTAGGAGAATGATATGGTGGACATACTCCTATAGACAAGCGTAGCATAAAGATCAAGTCATTTCAATAGTTCAATTGCTATATGCTTTCTGATACATAGTAACCTAATTCCTTCGACCATGAGATCATGCATATCACCTTTACTGGATGGATGCTTTGATGTCATCAAACACCACACCGTAACAGGGTGGCTATAAAAGTGGCATTGAGTGTTCGGAAAGTATTGGTTGAAACACATGGATCAAGAGTGGGATTTGTCCATCCATATGACGGATAGATATACTCTGGGCCCTCTCGGTGAAATGTCATCCAATTAGCTTGCAAGCATGTGACTTGGTCACAAGGGATCACATATCACGGGAACGAGAAAAGAGTACTTATCAGTAACGAGGTTGAACTAGGTATGCAGAGATACCGACGATCATAACCTTGGATAAGTAACATATCGTGAGACAAAGGGAAATTGGTATCGTATGTAAGTGGTTCATTTGATCGCAAAGTAATCGTAGAAATATGTGGGAGCCATATGAATTTCCAGATTCCTCTATTGGTTATTGTTCGGAGAAGTGTCTCGATCATGTCCGCATAATTCACGAACCGTAGGGAGACACACTTAAGGATTCGACGTTGTTTGAGTAGTTATGGTATTATGAGAAAGAGACCGAATGTTGTTCGGAGTCTCGGATGGGATCCGGGATATCACGAGGTGATCCGGAATGGTCCGGAGAATAAGATTCATATAAGGAAAGTCCCGTTTCGGAGTTCGGGAATGATTCCGGTGTTTCCATCGGGAACATTCTAGAAGGTCCCGGATTGTCCGGCACTCCGGGGGGGGAAGGGGTACATGAATGTGTCATTACATGTTGGAATGATTGCATCATGTACTAAGTGTTCTTGCTGTCCCAAATAAAGGATTAAATTGAATCCTAAATTGAAAAAGTCAAACGGCTAGTTTGAAAGTCAAACGGCAGTTTTTGGGAAGTGGGAGGAGAGGAGGAAACCGACTTGAGGGAGGAGTCCTCCTCCCCAAGCCGGCGCCCCACCTAGGCCGAGTTGGGGAGGGACTCCACTCCCTCCCCTTGGCCGGCCAGCCCATCCCACCTATATAAGGAGGGGCAGGGCTCCCTCCCAATACACACAAGTTCCTATCCTCTAAACTAGAAACTAGACCTAGACCCCGGTTTAGAGCTGTTTCGGTTTAGAGCCTTCTAATTGGTTTAGAGCCCTCTAATTGGTGTGTCTAATTACTAGACCACTAATAGCCTCTCTCATAAGCTCCACCATACTCGCACCGGCTTAAGGCGAAGCCCTGCGGGATCTCCCCTCTACTTCCGGTACCACGCCGTTGTGCTGCCGGAATCGCGAGGAGAGTGCTACAACCTCCGCTGCCTGCTGGAACAAGGGAGAGGAAGGTCTTCGTCGAGTACCGAACGTGTGACCGATTGCGGGAGCGCTGCTGGAACGTGGCGCTGGAAGGATCGTCTACACGATCTTGAGATCGGAAAGAGTACGACTACATCATCCACGAGAATCTGCTCTCGTTAAACGCTTTGGAATCTTCGAGGGTAAGTTATTCCATCGACTCGTTGCTACAATCTAGTAGATAGATCTTGGCTTGTTTGTTTGTATGCGGTAGAAAATTTTTGTTTTCCATGCTACGAACCCCTACAAGCAAAAGACAATCCATACCCTATTCTAACAGGGGGAGATTTTAATTTGCTTAGATTCCCACACGAGAAGAGTAGAGGCCGTTTTGATGATCATTGGCCTTTCCTTTTTAATGTTGTCATTGACAGTTTGGATTTAAAGGAAGTGTCGATGATTGGAAGACAGTTTACTTGGGCCAATTCTTTGCCTGAACCTACATACGAAAAACTTGATCGTGTATTCATGGACTCTGATTGGGAAGATCATTTCCCTCTAGTCACGGTACACGCTCTCGAACGTATTGAGGCTCTGTCGGATCATGCTCCCATTCTGCTTACCACGGGGTTACCATCAACTCGCTCGGCTCGCCCGTTCAAATTCGAACTGGGATGGCTAACATGAGATGGTTTCCAGGATATGGTGAAAGCGGTGTGGGAAAGACCGGTTGAGGGTGATACCCTAGTCCAGGGGTGGAATAATAAAGTGTGTATGACACGTAAACACCTTGGGGGTTGGGCGAGACACACAACCGGTATCCTCAAAAAAGAAAAAATGAGGCTTTCTTCTATTATTGATGACCTTGAAGCCCTAGCAGAAACACGACTGCTAACTCCGCAGGAAATTGAGCTCAAAAGCCAATCGAATGCGGAGATTGCCCGGTTACTGAGAGAAGAGGAACTCAAATGTTATCAATGTTCTAAATCGTAGTTTATCTTGCAAGGGGATTCAAATACTAGATACTTCCACAGTGTAGCCAATGGCAGACACGAGAAGAAACATATTCATTGCTTAATGCATGATGACGAACCGATTGAAGGACACGACCAGTTGAAATCTTATATTACAAGTTACTATAAAACTCTATTTGGGGAACCGGATGAAGATTCTTTCACTATGGACGAATCTCAAATAACCGATGTGCCCCAGGTCTCCGATGAGGAAAATATGTTGGAGATATGCCCTAGAGGCAATAATAAATATAGTTATTATTATATATCTTTGTGTTTATGATAAATGTTTGCATTCATGCTATAATAGTATTAACAAGGAAACCATTAATACTTGTGTGATTTGTAAACTTAATTTGAAGTCCCTAGTATAGCCTCTATACTTCACTAGCTTGTTGGTTGATTGATGATGTGGTTTCTTTGTCATGAACATTGAGATGTTATCAACAACAAGATCATATCGTTAGGAGAATGATATGGTGGACATACTCCTATAGACAAGCGTAGCATAAAGATCAAGTCATTTCAATAGTTCAATTGCTATATGCTTTCTGATACATAGTAACCTAATTCCTTCGACCATGAGATCATGCATATCACCTTTGCTGGATGGATGCTTTGATGTCATCAAACACCACACCGTAACAGGGTGGCTATAAAGGTGGCATTGAGTGTTCGGAAAGTATTGGTTGAAACACATGGATCAAGAGTGGGATTTGTCCATCCACATGACGGATAGATATTCTCTGGGCCCTCTCGGTGAAATGACATCCAATTAGCTTGCAAGCATGTGACTTGGTCACAAGGGATCACATATCACGGGAACGAGAAAAGAGTACTTATCAGTAACGAGGATGAACTAGGTATGCAGAGATACCGACGATCATAACCTCGGATAAGTAACATATCGTGAGACAAAGGGAAATTGGTATCGTATGTAAGTGGTTCATTCGATCGCAAAGTAATCGTAGAAATATGTGGGAGCCATATGAATTTCCAGATTCCTCTATTGGTTATTGTTCGGAGAAGTGTCTCGATCATGTCCGCATAATTCACGAACCGTAGGGAGACACACTTAAGGATTCGACGTTGTTTGAGTAGTTATGGTATTATGAGAAAGAGACCGAATGTTGTTCGGAGTCTCGGATGGGATCCGGGATATCACGAGGTGATCCGGAGTGGTCCGGAGAATAAGATTCATATAAGGAAAGTCCCGTTTCGGAGTTGGGGAATGGTTCCGGTGTTTTCATCGGGAACATTCTAGAAGGTCCCGGAATGTCCGGCACTCCGGAGGGGGAAGGGGTACATGAATGTGTCATTGCATGTTGGAATGATTGCATCATGTACTAAGTGTTCTCGCTGTCCGAAATAAAGGGTTAATTCAAATCCTAATTGAAAAAGTCAAATTGCCAGTTTTCGGTCAAACTGCCAGTTTTCGGAAAGTGGAAAGAGGAGGAGAGTTGGAGGCCGAGTTGGAGGGGAGTTCCTCCCCTTGGCCGGCGCGCCTCCCTAGGCCGAGTTGGGGAGGAACTCCTCCCCTAGGCGCCGGCCCTCCCACCTATAAGAGGAGGGGCAGGGCCTCCTCCTCTAGAGACAACACTACTTCCTATCCTCTAGACCTAAACCCTAGATCTAAACCCCGGTTTAGAGCTATTCGGTTTAGAGCCTTCTAATTGGTTTAGAGCCCTCTAATTGATGTGTCTAATTACTAGACCACTAATAACCTCTCTCATAAGCTCCACCATACTCGCACCGGCTTAAGGCGAAGCCCTGCGGGATTTCCCCTCTACCTCCGGTACCACGCCGTTGTGCTGCCGGAATCGCGAGGAGAGTGCTACAACCTCCGCTGCCTGCTGGAACAAGGGAGAGGAAGGTCTTCGTCGAGTACCGAACGTGTGACCGACTGCGGGAGCGCTGCGGGAACGCGGCGCCGGAAGGATCGTCTACGCGATCTTGAGATCGGAAAGAGTACGACTACATCACCCACGAGAATCTGCTCTCGTTAAACACTTTGGAATCTTCGAGGGTGAGTTATTCCATCGACTCGTTGCTGCAATCTAATAGATAGATCTTGGCTTGTTTGTTTGTATGCGATAGAAAATTTTTGTTTTCCATGCTACGAACCCCTACAGTGGTATCAGAGCCGTGTCTATATGTAGATCTGTTGCACGAGTAGAACACAATGGTCATTGTGGGCGTTGATGCTTTTATTGTAGATTGCTTTTTGTGTACTTTGCATCTTGCGGTATGTTGGGATGAAGCGGCCCGGGCTAACCTTACATGACATCGTTCATGAGACTTGCTCCACGTTTGACATGCAACTTGTATTGCATAAAGTGGCTTTGCGGGTGCCTGTTTCTCCTAGCATAGTAAAGATCCAATTTACAACGGGTGATCAACAATGCTAGTATCAATGTTGTGGTTCTTGTTCGTAAGTTAGAACGACACTTATGGAAAGCCCCAAACCACGTAAAATATGCAAAGAAAGTAGAAGCGTCTAACTTTGTTTTGCAGGGGTGTGCAGTGATGTGATATGGCCATGATTGTGATTATATTTGATGTATGCAATGTTCCTTATTGTAAGTTGGCAACCGGCAGGAGCCATATGGTTGTCTTTAATTTCTGTTAAGACCTGCGTGTCTATTCAAAATAGTTGTAATAGTTGAAGCTGGTGGACGACAACTATGGAGAAGCGTCATTGACCTTGATGCTATGCCGGTGATGATGGAGATCATATTCGTGCTTGAAGATGGAGATCGGAAGCACAAAGAAGAAAGGCCATATCATATCACATATTATGAATTGCATGTGATGTTAATCCTTTATGCATCTTGTATTGCTTAGTAGACGACGGTAGCATTATAAGATGATCCCTCATGCACATAAATTTCAAGTTCTAAAGTGTTCACCCTTAGTATGCACCGTTGCCAAAGCTTGCTGCTTCGAAGCACCACGTGATGATCGGGTGTCTTTGATTCCGCGGGTGAATACAACGTAAGCAAGCCAGATTTGCTTATGCGGAAGCTAAGGTTTGATCTTGACGAGCCTAGCATGTACAGACATGGCCTCAGGAACACGGATCGCCGAAAGGCAAAGCATGAATCATATAGTAGATATGATGAACATGATGATTGTTCGCCATTAAAACTATATCAGCTCTCGTGATGATCGGTGTTGATGTAGTGGATTTGGTTCGTGTGATCACTAAAACAATGTGAGGGATGTTGTTTTGAGTGGGAGTTCACCTAGTTTAATTTCATTAATTAATTTGAACTCAATTTGTCATAAACTTAGTCTAAACTATTGCAAATATGTTGTAGATCAATGGCAGCCCCTACCATCAATTTTAATGCGTTCCTAGAGAAAGAAAAGTTGAAAAACAATGGAAGCAACTTCGCGGATTGGTTCCGCAATTTGAGGATTGTCCTCACAGCTGGTAATTTGACCTATGTGCTGGATGCACCGCTAGGTGACCCACCTGCAGCTGATGCTACCGATGAAGTAAAGAATGTTTACCTTGCTCGGAAGAATCAGTACTCCATAGTTCAGTGTGCTATCTTGTATGGTTTAGAATCGGAGCTTCAGAAAAGGTTTGAAGAGTCAGATCCATATGATATTGTCGAGGATCTCAAATTAATCTTTGAGACTCATGCGGCAATTGAAAGTTATGAAGCTTCTGAAAAGTTCTTTAACTGCAAGATGGAAGAGGGTAGCTCCGTAAGTGAGCATGTGCTTAAGATGTCTGGGCACGCAAATAAACTTCAAAGTTTGGGTATAGTGATTCCTAATACTTTGGGAGTTTACCGCATCCTCCAATCACTACCACCAAGTTACAAGAACTTTGTGATGAACTACAACATGCAGAACATGAACAAAGAGTTGCCAGAACTATTTGCTATGTTAAAATCTGCAGAAGTGGAGATCAAGAAAGAGCACCAAGTGTTGATGGTCAATAAGACCACCAAATTCAAGAAAGGCAAGTCTAAGCAAAAGGGACACTTCAAGAAGGGTGGTAAGAAAGTTACCACGCCGACGAAGAAGACCAAGGCTGGACCTAAACCTGAAACTGAGTGCTTTTACTGCAAGGGAGAAGGTCACTGGAAGCGGAATTGCCCAAGGTACTTGGCGGATTTGAAGAACGGCAACATCAAGAAGAAAGGTATATCTGATATACATGTTATTGATGTGTATCTCACTAGTACTCGTAGTAGTGCCTGGGTATTTGATACTGGTTCGGTTGCTCATATTTGTAACTCGAAACAGGAGCTGCAGAATAAACGGAAGCTAGTGAAGAACGAGGTGACGATGCGCGTAGGAAACGGATCAAAGGTTGATGTGATCGCGGTCGGCACGCTACCTCTTCATCTACCATCGGGATTAGTTTTATACTTAAATAATTGTTATTTGGTGCCTGCATTAAGCATGAACATTATATCAGGATCTTGTTTATTGCGAGACAGTTACTTGTTTAAATCCGAGAATAATGGTTGTTCGATTTATATGAGTAATGTGTTTTATGCACATGCACCTTTGATAGATGGTCTATTCATATTGAATCTCGATAGTAGAAATACACATATTAATAACATTGAGGCTAAACGTTTGAAATCAAGCGATAATTTGACCTATATGTGGCACTGTCGTCTTGGTCACATTGGAGTGAAGCGTATGAAGAAACTCCATTCCGATGGACTTCTTGAATCACTTGATTTTGAATCACTTGAAAGATGCGAAGCATGTCTGATGGGTAAAATGACTAAGACTCCATTTTCTGGTATAATGGAGCGAGCTACGGACTTACTGGAAATCATACATACCGATGTGTGTGGTCCAATGAGTGTAGCATCGCGCAGTGGTTATCGTTATGTTCTTACCTTCACGGATGACTTGAGTAGATATGGGTATATCTATTTCATGAAACATAAGTCCGAAACTTTCGAGAAGTTTAAGGAGTTTCAAAGTGAGGTAGAGAATCAACGTAACAAGAAGATTAAATTTCTACGTTCTGATCGTGGAGGTGAATATCTAAGTTACGAGTTTGGCGAGCATTTGAAGAAATGTGGAATACTTTCGCAGTTGACACCGCCGGGAACACCACAGCGTAATGGTGTGTCTGAACGTCGTAATCGAACTCTCTTAGATATGGTTCGTTCTATGATGTCACTTACAGATTTACCGCTATCATTTTGGGGTTATGCATTAGAAACAGCCGCATTCACTTTAAATAGGGCACCATCTAAATCCGTTGAAACGACACCGTATGAATTATGGTTTGGGAAGAAACCTAAATTGTCGTTCCTTAAAGTTTGGGGATGCGAAGCCTATGTAAAGAAGTTACAGCCGGACAAGCTTGAACCCAAAGCGGAAAAATGCGTCTTCATAGGATACCCGAAGGAAACTATTGGGTATACCTTCTATCATAGATCCGAAGGCAAAATCTTTGTTGCCAAGAATGGATCCTTTCTAGAGAAGGAATTTCTCTCGAAAGAAGTGACTGGAAGGAAAGTAGAACTCGACGAGGTTGTCGAACCTTCTCTCGAAATTGCGAGTAGCGCAGCACCGGAAGAAGTTCCTGTGGTGCCTGCACCAATAAGAGAGGAAGCTAATGATAGTGATCATGAAACTTCGGTTGAAGTTGCTACAGAGCCTCGGAGGTCAACGAGAACTCGTACCACTCCAGATTGGTATGATTCCGTTATGAATGTCATGTTGGTGGACAACACCGATAACCCCGAGACATATGAGGAAGCGATGATGAGCCCAGATTCCAATAAATGGCAAGAAGCCATGAAATCCGAGATTGGATCCATGTACGAAAACCAAGTATGGACTTTGGTGGACTTACCGGATGGCCGGAAGGCTGTCGAGAACAAATGGATTTTCAAGAAGAAAACAGATGCTGATGGTAATGTTACTGTCTATAAAGCTCGACTTGTCGCAAAAGGGTTTCGACAAATTCAAGGAGTTGACTACGATGAGACTTTCTCACCGGTAGCGAAGCTAAAGTCTGTGAGGATTATGTTAGCAATCGCTGCATATTATGATTATGAGATATGGCAGATGGATGTCAAAACAGCATTCCTCAATGGAGACATTGATGAAGAGTTGTATATGATACAACCCAAAGGTTTTGTCGATCCTAAAGATGCTAACAAGGTATGCAAGCTTCAACGGTCCATCTATGGATTGAAGCAAGCATCCCGAAGTTGGAATCAACGTTTTGATAAGGTAATCAAAAGTTTTGGTTTTGTACAAACTTATGGAGAAGCTTGTATTTACAAGAAAGTGAGTGGGAGCTCTGTAGCATTCTTAATACTGTATGTGGATGACATATTGTTGATTGGGAATGATGTAGACCTTCTTAATAGTGTCAAAGAATATTTGAATAATAGTTTTTCAATGAAAGATCTTGGCGAAGTAGCTTACATATTAGGCATAAAGATTTATAGAGATAGATCGAAACGCCAAATATCATTGTCACAGAGTACATATTTGGACAAAGTTCTAAAGAGGTTTGGAATGGAAGATAGCAAGAAAGGGTTCTTGCCCATGTTGCCCAATACGACCTTGAGTAAAACTCAAAGTCCGACATCGGCAGAAGATAGAGAAAGGATGAGTAAGACTCCCTATGCCTCAGCCATAGGATCTCTAATGTATGCCATGCTATGTACTAGACCCGACATCGCATATGCTGTTAGTTTAACTAGCAGATATCAAAGTGATCCAGGAGTGGATCATTGGACAGCGGTCAAAAACATCCTTAAGTACTTGAGAAGAACTAAGGATATGGTTCTTTCTTATGGAGGTGATGAACAGCTCGTTGTTAATGGTTACACCGATGCTAGTTGGAACACCGATCCGGATGATTCTAAATCACAATCTGGATACGTATTTATTTTGAATGGTGCAGCAGTTAGCTGGAGGAGTGCAAAGCAAAGCGTTGTGGCGAGATCTTCAACTGAATCGGAATACATGGCTGCTTCGGAGGCTTCACAAGAAGCAATATGGATGAAAGAGTTCATTACAGACCTGGGTGTGGTTCCTAGTGCGCTGGACCCAATGTCTATCTACTGTGATAACATGGGCGCCATAGCCAATGCGCAAGAACCAAGGTCACACAAGAAGCTGAAGCATATCAAGCTACGTTTTCACGCTATTCGAGAACATATCCAGGATGGGGATATAAAGATTTGCAAAGTACACACAGATCTGAATGTGGCGGATCCGTTGACTAAACCTCTCCCGAGGGCAAAACATGACCAACACCAAACTGCCATGGGTGTTCGGTATATTACCATGTAATCTAGATTAGATGACTCTAGTGCAAGTGGGAGACTGTTGGAGATATGCCCTAGAGGCAATAATAAATATAGTTATTATTATATATCTTTGTGTTTATGATAAATGTTTGCATTCATGCTATAATAGTATTAACAAGGAAACCATTAATACTTGTGTGATTTGTAAACTTAATTTGAAGTCCCTAGTATAGCCTCTATACTTCACTAGCTTGTTGGTTGATTGATGATGTGGTTTCTTTGTCATGAACATTGAGATGTTATCAACAACAAGATCATATCGTTAGGAGAATGATATGGTGGACATACTCCTATAGACAAGCGTAGCATAAAGATCAAGTCATTTCAATAGTTCAATTGCTATATGCTTTCTGATACATAGTAACCTAATTCCTTCGACCATGAGATCATGCATATCACCTTTGCTGGATGGATGCTTTGATGTCATCAAACACCACACCGTAACAGGGTGGCTATAAAGGTGGCATTGAGTGTTCGGAAAGTATTGGTTGAAACACATGGATCAAGAGTGGGATTTGTCCATCCACATGACGGATAGATATTCTCTGGGCCCTCTCGGTGAAATGACATCCAATTAGCTTGCAAGCATGTGACTTGGTCACAAGGGATCACATATCACGGGAACGAGAAAAGAGTACTTATCAGTAACGAGGATGAACTAGGTATGCAGAGATACCGACGATCATAACCTCGGATAAGTAACATATCGTGAGACAAAGGGAAATTGGTATCGTATGTAAGTGGTTCATTCGATCGCAAAGTAATCGTAGAAATATGTGGGAGCCATATGAATTTCCAGATTCCTCTATTGGTTATTGTTCGGAGAAGTGTCTCGATCATGTCCGCATAATTCACGAACCGTAGGGAGACACACTTAAGGATTCGACGTTGTTTGAGTAGTTATGGTATTATGAGAAAGAGACCGAATGTTGTTCGGAGTCTCGGATGGGATCCGGGATATCACGAGGTGATCCGGAGTGGTCCGGAGAATAAGATTCATATAAGGAAAGTCCCGTTTCGGAGTTGGGGAATGGTTCCGGTGTTTTCATCGGGAACATTCTAGAAGGTCCCGGAATGTCCGGCACTCCGGAGGGGGAAGGGGTACATGAATGTGTCATTGCATGTTGGAATGATTGCATCATGTACTAAGTGTTCTCGCTGTCCGAAATAAAGGGTTAATTCAAATCCTAATTGAAAAAGTCAAATTGCCAGTTTTCGGTCAAACTGCCAGTTTTCGGAAAGTGGAAAGAGGAGGAGAGTTGGAGGCCGAGTTGGAGGGGAGTTCCTCCCCTTGGCCGGCGCGCCTCCCTAGGCCGAGTTGGGGAGGAACTCCTCCCCTAGGCGCCGGCCCTCCCACCTATAAGAGGAGGGGCAGGGCCTCCTCCTCTAGAGACAACACTACTTCCTATCCTCTAGACCTAAACCCTAGATCTAAACCCCGGTTTAGAGCTATTCGGTTTAGAGCCTTCTAATTGGTTTAGAGCCCTCTAATTGGTGTGTCTAATTACTAGACCACTAATAACCTCTCTCATAAGCTCCACCATACTCGCACCGGCTTAAGGCGAAGCCCTGCGGGATTTCCCCTCTACCTCCGGTACCACGCCGTTGTGCTGCCGGAATCGCGAGGAGAGTGCTACAACCTCCGCTGCCTGCTGGAACAAGGGAGAGGAAGGTCTTCGTCGAGTACCGAACGTGTGACCGACTGCGGGAGCGCTGCGGGAACGCGGCGCCGGAAGGATCGTCTACGCGATCTTGAGATCGGAAAGAGTACGACTACATCACCCACGAGAATCTGCTCTCGTTAAACACTTTGGAATCTTCGAGGGTGAATTATTCCATCGACTCGTTGCTGCAATCTAATAGATAGATCTTGGCTTGTTTGTTTGTATGCGATAGAAAATTTTTGTTTTCCATGCTACGAACCCCTACAAAATAGCTATCTGACCTCTCCTTATTCTGAGGGAGAGGTCAAATTAGCTGTTTTCCAAATGGAACATAATGAGACACCTGGTCCTGTTGGATTCCCAGCGGAGTTCTACCAAACCTTCTGGGATGTCATCAAAACAGATCTCCTCGCTATGTTCGGTGCTTTGCACCTGGGACAACTTGAGCTGTTTCGTTTGAACTTTGGTAAAATTATCTTATTACCTAAGATTAATGAAGCAGAACGGATACAAAAATATAGACCGGTCTGTCTTGTTAATATTAGTTTTAAGATTTTTACCAAAGTTGCTACTATTAGGCTAAATCCGGTGGCTGGTCATGTTGTTAGACCTTCGCAAACTGCTTTTATGCAAGGTCGTAACATTCTTGATGGCATAGTAACTTTGCATGAAACTGTTCATGAACTTCATAGGAAGACACTGAACGGGGTCATTCTTAATATTGATTTTGAGAAAGCCTACGATAATGTCAAATGGTCTTTCCTTCAGCAAGTTCTTAGAATGAAAGGCTTGTCCGCTGAATGGCGTGCTTTAATCAATAGCTTTGTGGTCGGAGGTAGTGTTGCCATCAAAGTCAATGAAGATATTGGTAGCTACTTCCAGACTAAAAAGGGGCTAAGACAAGGAGATCCATTATCGCCAATGCTATTCAATATAGTGGCTGGTATGCTTTCCATCTTGATTGAACGCGCCAAATCAGAGGGCCATATTGAAGGTGTGATTCCTCATCTAGTGGATGGTGGTTTATCTATACTTCAATATGCGGATGATACAATTCTCTTTATGGAACATGACCTCGAAAAGGAAAAAAAACCTGAAACTTATACTTTCAGCTTTTGAGCAACTATCAGGATTAAAGATTAATTTTCACAAGAGTGAATTGTTTTGTTTCGGTGAGGCTCAAGAAGCGACTAGTCTTTATAATGAACTGTTTGGTTGTAGCCACGGTGTTTTTCCGATCAAATATTTGAGCATACCGGTATATTACCGTAGGCTTACAAATGCTGAATGGAAAATTGTCGAAGAAAGACTACAACTGCGTTTGAGCAGTTGGAAAGGTAAATTATTATCCATAGGAGGAAGATTGATACTCATAAATTCAGTACTCAATAACATGGTACTTTATATGCTATCTTTCTTTCAACTACCGAAAGGAGTCTTGAAAAGGTTAGATTACTTCAGATCAAGATTCTTTTGGCAAGGAGATAACGAGAAAAAGGAATATAGACTGGCTAAATGGAGTGTGCTGTGTCGTCCCAAAGAACAGGGTGGGCTTGGTACTCATGATTTGGAAATCAAGAATATAGCCCTCCTTAGTAAATGGCTCTTCAAGTTATTAACTGAAGAAGGGATATGACAAACTCTTATTAAGAAAAAATATGTTGGATCAAAAGCATTGTCCCAAATGGTTTGGAAACCGGGAGACTCTCACTTTTGGGCTGTCCTAATGGCGACAAAGAAACATTTTCTTCGCTACGGCACATTTTCTATTAATAATGGGTCTCTGATAAGGTTTTGGGAGGATAAATGGCTTGGTCATTCTACCCTCCGAGAACAATATTCAGCGTTATATTCCATTGTTCGTCATAAGGGGGAGACGATTGCTACTGTATTGGAATCTTTTCCACCTAATATAACGTTCAGAAGGGATTTAACTGGTGTCTGACTTGACTCTTGGATCATGCTGCTACATAGATTGGCGCAGGTCCAGTTGACAGATGAGCTAGATGAATTCCGATGGAATCTAACTGAGAATGGTTCTTTCTCGGTTAGTTCTTTATACAATGCTTTAACTCAGGCAATAATACAAGTTTTAGATAATAGGATGATGTGGAAGATGAAGATACCTCTTAAAAACAAGATTTTTGCTTGGTATCTTCGTCGTGGAATTATCCTTACAAAAGACAACCTTATTAAGCGCAATTGGCATGGAAATCCGAACTGCGTGTTTTGTCTCCACAATGAGACAATCAAACACTTGTTTTTCCAATGCAATTTTGCACGGTCTATATGGTCAGTCACCCAAGCAGCTTCTGGCTTGTCTCCACCACGTAGTATTGCCAACATTTTTGGAAATTGGTTACATGGTATAGATAACAAGTTTAAGACACTTCTTCGGGTTGGAGCGATGGCATTAATTTGGTCGCTATGGCTATGTAGGAATGATAAGGTTTTTAATGATGTTAACTGTTCTCTTCTGCAGGTTATTTACAGGTTGACGCATATCCTTGGGGATTGGTCGGTGCTACATCATGTGGAGCTGCGAGACATTTTTTTGGAGGTGTGTACGAGGCTGGAGGATACAACACGGGACCTATTTACTAGACATGGATAGCAGCATAATCTTCGGATAGGTCTGTCTCCAGCTCCTTTGGCGTAGTTGCATTTAAACATTGTTTTTGTAACTCGCTATCGAATTTTATTTTTTCGTTTGGACTCGTTTGGTCACTTTATCGGCTGTGTGCATCCTAGATATGCAGAGATCGGGTGTAATACTTAAACTTTTGATTAATAAAGCGCCCCTTATCGGAAAAAAATATATATACGAATCTAAACAAACTCAAATTATTTATTTTGGAACGGAGAGAGTACATTGATTATACATGAAACTCATTTCAAACTCAAAATCTCATTTTTCATACAAAACCTATTCACAGCGCACGCAGAAATTACCCGCATCCAGACGTTCACATGCTGTTTATTTTTCCGAGCCATTTCAGATTTCTAGTACAGTATTCCCTCTTTCTGAAAGGGGGAAGCACGTACGGATAACGCTGCGTCTTCGTAAGGACCATGTCGTCAGAGCCACCACCGACGTTTGAGCAGTTCAAAACGTATTTGCACGGTGCTTTCCTCTGCCAATCTCCAGACGCGAGTAAAGTGAAATATGATCTGGTCTTGAGTGCTCGCTGCAATGAGAGTTTTCATGGCTGCAGGAGTATGTGGATGTTAGGACATCTCTAAGCCTGTGCATAGACGGGTTAAGCGGGTTTTGGCCGGTTTGTCAACCCGTTGAAACATTCTCCAGTTTAAACTGGGTTGGATTGGTTTTGGCCAGTTTGTCTCATGTATATACGCGGTTTGGGTTGGGCCGGTTTCACAGTTTATACAGTTTGGCACCGTAGAGCAATGAACTAGGGACACCGGACTCGATCGGGCAAAATCGAAAGCGCCATGGCGAGGCCTTGTGGGTGAGGGATTAACCGAGGAAGGCGTGATGACAACGCCACCACTGTCCTGCACATAGCCACGCGCCATGGATCAGACGATCAGTTGCTGCCGGCCGGAGGGGGCCATGTGAGCCCGATGCCGGTGGAGTAGTTCTAGGCCACCGTCAGCAGCGCGAGCCCGTCGCCGGAGCCTGCCACCGGCGTCCAAGGAAACCCGCCGTCGCCGCTGAGTCGAGATCGAACCGCGGCAGGGATAACCGTTCTGCGTGGTCTTCCTGCCTAACGAAACGAGCCTGCGTCTCCATCTCAACCACGCGTCATCGAAGGTGCCTTCCGCCTCCATGCAGTCCTCGCCGCTTGATGATTAATATTTTAATTGGATGTGATTAGTACGGGTTCGAACGTTTTTCACGGCTTCCAGCGGTCTCAACCCAACTAACCTCTGTTGATCTACAGATTGAATCTACAAACTGGGTAAACCGGGCAAAACCGGACGTACGGTGTAGTTTGAAACCAAACAATGCACAGGATTAGACATCTCTAACCGTTTCCCTAAAGTTTAGAGGAGTAAACCTCTAGATAAATTAGAGGTAACTGAAACGGTTTCTAGCCGATCTCCTAAGTTTTAGAGGAGTAACGCCGCGTCTTCGTAGGACCATGTCGTCAGAGCCACTACCGACGTTTGAGCAGTTCGAAAACGTATTTGCACGGTGCTTTCCTCTGCCAATCTCCAGACGCGAGTAAAGTCTTGAAATATGACCTGGTCTTGACTCTTGAGTGCTCGCTGCTAATGAGAGTTTTCATGCCTGCAGGAGTATGTCGATATTAAAGAGTTGAAGACAGTGCTACCAGATGATAAAAGTTGCCGCTTAACCTTTGAGAACCAATTAGGAATGGGAGTTTGCCAATCTGCTAAGTCCATTACCTCTGCAGGTTATTGTTTTGATTTAGTACGGCAAAGATCGTAGTAGTATTTAAAGTGATGTAAACACATGACATGACTCGTAACATAACATAAGCCATGGACTTGCTGGTGGAACATCCACCGAAAGCTATTTTATCACGGCACAAAAAATCATCATCATCGATACACCCAACAGCTAAATGGACTGGTCGAAATTATATATTCAGACAATGGAGTGTGTACAAGCTATTTTTTTTAAATAATACGTTTTTAAATAATTTTCACGAATAATACACAAATTGGAAGATTTATAATTCTAGCGCGGTGTCGGCATTTGAATAGCCGATCAGTCCTTATCGGTATTTGAATAGCCGATCAGTCCTATCTGCATTTGAAATGCCGACAGATTATAGGGTGTGAAGAATAGGGGGACTAGTCAGCTTTTCAAAAGCAGACAAGACTGGTCGGCTATTCAAAAGCCGATAAGGGAGACTAGTCAGCTTTTCAAAAGCAGACAGGGCTGATCGGCTATTCAAAAGCCGATAAGGACTGGTCGGTTATTCAAATGCCAACACCGCGCTAGAATTGCAAATCTTCCAATTCGTGTATTATTTATGAAAATTATTTAAAAAACGTATTATTTTTTAAAAAAATAGCGTACATACAATCTGTATCCTAATCCATTGTCTCGCTCACTCATCCTTTTCCATTGCTCCTTTATATATTTTCTAAAAGATTGAATTACACCACACCAAACCACACATCTATTCCAGGAACACAGACGCTTGTACCCTCGTGATTCTCTCATATTATCTTTCTGATATACACTGTCCAAAAATAACTGATCTTAGTTTGTCTGGATTCGAATATATCTATACACTAAAGTCGTATAGATATATACGAATTTAGACAAACTCAAGTCAGTTATTTCAAGACGGAGAGAGTATTTCGAATAGTAATCGGAGGAGGTGACGGGTACCCTTGGCAGGTCCACTTGGGCAGTCCCTAACGCTCCTAATAACACTTGACATATTTTTATAACACTACGATCATCTCTTAAGTATCGTCTGATCATGACACGACGACGCACTGTGTACGAACTGATCCATACGCTCCAGCCAGGCCAACATCGCAAGACATTTGCAGTTGCGTCGGGTCGTTTTCGTGCGAACGGACGTGGACCGACGGCGTTGAGGCTCCGTCGGAGAGCAACGGGACGCGAATTTTAATCTCTACCGGGACGCGATGGCGAGCGCGACAGGGTTGGTCCGATCGATCGGTTCGCCAATCCATGTCTCTCTCCAAGCCCACATTATTCCCATCCGAGCACAGCCTTAAGATATTCCTAAAATCCTTTTAATTAGTCGTGCCGTCGCATATATTTTTGCGCCCGTCACGTCTGCTGCTACGAGTAGGATCTACTAATTCTAAGTACCATCAAGTCCATCATCGCTAGTCCCTGTCAACGTGTGTGTGTTCACGCTCCCCACTGGACTCTTAACAAAACACAACTCGAGGAGGCGTCTGGGAATAGATTTTACACGTCCAATCTTCTTCTTTTTTTACGAGGGATTTTACACGTCCAATCTTACGAGCGGACAGCGAGATCAGAACAAGATTTGGAGAGTTTCTTTTGATAGTGTTTTTGTTAATCATATTGAGGAGTTTGTGTATATCGTGTGGTTCGCTTTGTGATTATTATTGCACAACAGGGAGAACAGCTCTTTTCTTGTTTGTGTTCCTTTGGGCTTTCGGAGCAGGGGTGCTTTGGCTTTTTCATCCTCTTCCCATCTTCGTACTATCTAGGACACACTATACGGTCTTCTTTGCTGGAAGGTACAAAATTACGCACTCGTACTCGGGGGGAGGGAGGGGGCGTCGTGTTATGGTAAAGCTCGTCGCCGGTCGATACGAGGGAAGGTGTGTCATGCCTACCCCAAATGGATTTACAGTTGTAGATACATGCATGCATTCTGGGCTGTTATGTCCTTGCCGTGGATTCCCCCGACGGATTGGGGACGAGGTAAGATGTAGACTTGGGAGGAAGAAGAGAGAGAGAAGAGGGGAGCCTAATTACTTTTCATCCAATACATGGTTGGTAGACATCGTTATCCTTCCCGAGCTTATAACAGCGCTCCGACACTCACGCTACCCGTTCAAATCGACTCCCGGCCCACGGCCCAACTACCTGGTTATAATCGGTCCAATCCTAGAACTGGACTTTTGAACATTGTTCCTTAGCGCCTTCTTCACCTTGCACTTACCTAGCACAACAACGTCGAGCTTTAGAGCTGCAGCTGTGACAGTATCGCCCCCTAGAGTACCACCTTGTTCCCAAGCCAGCGCCAATGGAAAACGGTTGTGCACTGCACCATGATCTTCCCATGTAGCTGACGCAGTTGGCAAGCCAGTCCAGTGGACCAACACCTGCAACAGAGCTGCATTACCTTTTTTGACGAGTCTCCTTTGCAACATAATGCAGACTTCCATCCTAGACAAAGAATATGTTGTTAGGACAAAGAGCGGGGTATAGACGCCCAACTTCAGGTTTGTGAACATAATATCTCCCAAGTCGTTTCTTAACCATGTTACAAGCATTAAGAGTATGAAAACCAACACATTGATCGCCTACCAATAGTTGTAGATTACCAAAAAATTGACATGAAGAGCATTGTCGATGACGATGATGGCTCCTCTACAGATGATGGATCCACGACCTGTAAGAGCTTGATGATACAAGTAGACTAAGAGAATTGCACCCAAGTATGGAACCAAATTATAGTATGGGATGACAAGTTTTTTGCAAAGATCATTATGTTTTTCTTATTTAACTCTAGTAAACTCACCATGTTCCTTCAGGATGTTAGCAATAACATAGTGCATATATCGAACTGTAGGACATTCTATATGAATTTTCTTATGAACAATTTTTTTAGTACTCATCATATCGAAATATTGAGAAGGGGTAGGATTCAGCATCGAATATCGGTGTTATTCTTGGTGAAGCCAAAGTAGTTGCACCACTCACACTACAACATGTATCGTGTGCCCTGGAACTTATAAACGCCGAGGCACATGCCTAGTCAGCATGTTTGCGTTGGTGCGGCAAAAAAGTGCTTGGGCTAACTGCGTCTGGATTTTTTTATATGGACTTTTTTTTTGCTCGGCACATCAACATCTGGCGAGCTAGCGCTTCTGCGGAAGCATAGAGGTTGCGCCTTGATGTTTACGCACTTCTATTCTTGTAGACAGTTGTTGGGCCTCCAAGTGCAGAGGTTTGTAGAACAGTAGCAAGTTTTCCTTAACTGGATCATCCAAGGTTTATCGAACTCAGGGAAGAAGTGGTCAAAGGTATTCCCTCTCAAGCAACCCTGCAATCAAGATACAAGAAGTCTCTTGTGTCCCCAACACACCCAATACACTTGTCAGGTGTATAGGTGCACTAGTTCGGCGAAGAGATAGTGAAATACAAGTGGTATGGATAATTATAAGTGGTAACGGTGCCAGAAAATAGCTTTGATGGCGTGGAAGAGACTAAAAGCAAACTGAAATAAAGATGACAGCAAGCAAACATGTAACAGATCTAGTTGCAAACGAAGTTTCAATGCTTAGAAACAAGGCCTAGGGATCATACTTTCGCTAGTGAACACTCTCATATAAATATCTTTTCTTTATGATACTACTTTGAACTACTCTCCGGTTGGACACTCTAATCTATGGTAGGGCTATAACAGCACTCCTCAAAGTTCGCCTTCCCCAACTAGGTAACCCCACACTGTCACATTGAGCGCTAGATGGTTCCAACAAATACCACAATTTCATAAAGACATCCAACTCCAAATATAACTCATAACAAGTATTTGTAATCTCTAGCCTAAGTGCCACCATGGTGTGCACGCTGTCACCTTCACACACATGGGGAGAGCAGAGATCTATTAAAGCACTTGAGTAGCAAGGTAGACCTACTTGATTATAAAGCTCATGGTCACAATATGATCATGCATAGAGAGAGAGATGAACACATAGCTACCGGTAGAACCCTTAGCCTCGAGAGAGAACTGCTCCCTCCTCATCATGGGAATCAACAATGGCGATGGAGATGGTGGGGGAGATCGATGGAGATGGCTCCGGGGGCACTTCCCTGTCCTGGCAGGGTGTTGAAACATAAACTTTTTGTCCCCCGAATCTCCCCTTTGGTGGCGGCGGTGCTGCGGAACTTTTCATGGCTGGAGGCTCGATGATTTAGGGTTTATGCATCGGGAGGCTTCTTATAGGCGAAGAGGCAAGGTCGATGGAGTGCCAGGGGTCACCCGCGCCACCATATGGTGTGGCCAGGCCCTGGCCCTCCTCCGTCTCTGCTTTGGGCTCCGTGAGTCTTTCGGTAAAATATTGACTTTGGCTTTTGTCCGGTCCAATTCCGAGAATATTCATTTTCTGGCTTTCCTGGAACCAAAAACAGAAGAAAACAAGCAACTGGCACTGTGGCATCTTGTTAATAGGTTAGTCCCAAAAAATGCATAAAAGTATCTCAAAGTATGAACAAAACATAAGAAAGTAAATATAAAACAAGCATGGAACATCAAAAATTATAGATACGTTTACGACGTATCAACATCCCCAAGCTTAACTCCTGCTCGTCCTCGAGTAGATAAGTGATAAAAAAGAAAGAATAATTTTTGAGGTGACATGCACCATCACAATCTTGATCAAGGCATTTATAAAACATTGATAGTTGGGATCATAGTACTTTAGCATAACATGAAAGATATAGTTCTAACAATAAGACATAGCAACTATGTTATAACATGAAAAGGCACAAACAAAATAGTCATGAATAATAATGCTTTGCAAGACGTTTGTTTGTTTCACATAAAGAAAACATAATGAGAATGGTATTCAGCTTGTCCCTCATAGAGTAGCAAAACATAAATGCATATGACACCTTCAAAGTTCATAAGAGTGACAATATACAAATAGTTTAAGAACAAGCAATATCAAAATTATGCATCAATCAACAAGTCTTGGGACAATGCACATTAAACTAAGAATGGCCACTGTGCTCTCTTAATTGGTGCCTATGGATAGAAGGTGGAGACTCAATATAAAAGTGGAAGAAAGGCCTTCATAGAAGGAAGCAGGGATTCATGTTTCATAAAGAGCTTCCAAAAATTATGGTACTTATTAGCTTTCAGCTCTCATTGCCCTTATCATAAGCATCTTGAAGTGATTAAGGTTAAAGTGAACAAACTATGGAGTATATGCTTGACAAAGTATAAGTTGGAAATCTCATGTCCCTTGAATACGAGGGCCGCTCCTCATGCTACTCAAGTTTAGTTACCGGTAAGTTCTTGTCATAGTAAGTACATGTATATCATAGAGAACCGCCAACGGGGTACCTCTTGCCCGGTGATACGGAAGAATCCCCATATCAAAATAACAAGGCAAGCAGACAACGAGCATCTCAGCAATCTTCTTATTTACCATGGGAATATGGTGCTTTTTCTCTCTTTCCTTTTTTCTCATCTTTTTTTTCTTTTTCTCTTTTCTCAATCTCTATCTCTTTTTTCTCATCTCTTTTTTTATAAGAAGAATGCTTCATAGATTGCTCATTATGGTTACACTGCAGGTTTCCACCATGATTAGGCATGGATTAGACCAACGGTCCAGGCGTTTCTCTAACACACATACATAACTCCATGGACTTACAAGCTCCCCTTTCATTTCACACCGACGACATCCATAAACAAAAGAGCATGATATCAACTGGTACAATGTACAAGTGCAATATTGAAAGTGTTCTCAATGACAACATGGTTCTACTAATTCTCAACGTATAAGTGCAAGCATATACAACATAGATGACACAATGGTTCAAGTTTATTACGGGCAAGAAAAATAAAGTGTGCCATCAAGTTCGTGAGAGCTTTAATCACTAATTTTCACATAACAAGTTTAATTCGGAAGGTAGATAAAAACATGAATATACTTGGAATAGCAAATGCTAATAGGTTGGTATGGTGGACTCTTTGGAACAATTTGGTTTTGTTTGGAGTCGGATGCATGAGTGGAACTCATACTTGATTATGGAGGCTAGCAAAAGACTGGGAGCGACCAACTAAGAGAGCAATAATGGTTATAATCATGCAAAGTGACAAAACATTATTAATTAAAGCATAAAGTGATATTGCTAGTCGAAACCTAAATGATCATCGAGGATATGGTGACTTGGTGTAGTCATAACATGGTGTGAGCATGCGCCAAGTCAACCCAAATAAAGCATCAAAGGAGAATACCACGATACTATGCTTTAATATGCTAAAACAACGTATGATTCTTTCAAGGCACATTAAGCAATCTCAATTGTTTATAACATGTCATGCTACAACAAAAATCACAAAGCATAAAGCCAAAATAATATCAAACATGACATGAAAAAGCGTACGCCACAGTCAAAAACAAGCTCCTTTTTACCTCTTAAGCATGAACTTTTCCTACTCTTTTCCAACACCAATCGACTTATTTGAAATAACTCACAAAGATAATAATAAATCAAGATTAGTGAGATTGTCTCACATATCCAAAAAGAAGAACTAAAAAGTTCTAAGCTGAAAGCACAAGAAAACTAAGGCTAAACATAGTGGTAGTAAAAGAGAACACTCACAAAACAATAAGAATGAAACGTAGAGTGTTCTAGGCAATGAATAATGGGGTATGTCTCTCTCCAAAAGAAGTGTATTGGGATCCAACCAACTTATTCAAGCAAACTAAGCAAACGAAAACCAAAAACAAAAACCAAAAAAAAAAACGAAGACGCTCCAAGAACAACACAACTGTGCATGAAACAATAAAAATGAAGTTTTTGCAAGAAATCTGAGATTTTTATTGATGAAGAAGGGGATGCCTTGGGCATCCTCAAGCTTTGACACTTGTACTTCTTAGATATTTCTTGGGATGACACGAGTGGCATCCCCAAGCTTGAGCTTTAGTCTATTCTTCATATCATTACATTACTATTTCCTTACACCTAAAATTCTTCCTTCATACAAAACTTCACACAATCTTTATTAGCAACATTAGTGCACTCAAGATAATAAGTTTTTGGGCTCAGTTTAAACACCAATAAAACTTCTAGTAAAACACAAGCTACTGTAGCACTTCCCTCAAAAAGCTCAATTCCCCAAAAAGAACTCAAAAAGGAATCAACAAGAAGCGAATGCAAATAATGGCAGAAATCTGTCGAAACAGACCAGCAGGTAAAAAACAATTTTTTCGAAGACCTTATGTTGCTCAAATCGAAAAGTGTTGAACTAACGAAAGTTAGATAACAGCCTGGGACAGAAGCACAAAAATTGACGCCTCAAAACGACGTACAAAGATTTTACATGAATTTTTACAATGAAGCACAAAAATCTATTTTGGGACAGCAACTTTCCCAAGCATTACTTCTCTCTCATTAGAGGTTACTCTTGGCACAAAAAGCAAATAAAAAGGATAAGGAGTGGTTATTACAGAGGTAATAACTTCCAAGACTCATCTAAAACTTTTGGGTTATCTTCCAATAAGTACTTTTCTTTAACGCCTTTAAGTTAGGCTTGATAGTTTGAGAAGATGCTCACATAAGAAATATAAATTGAAGTAAAAGAGAGCATCAAGAAGCAAATTCAAAGCATATTTAAGCCTAACCCACTTCCTATGCATCGAAATCTTGTAAACAAACAAGTCATGAAAGCACATAAGCATAGTAAAGCAAAACAAGTGCAACTTCAAGACTTTCAACATAAAGAGGGGAAACTTAATATTATTGCGATGCATAAAACCATGTTTACCTCTCTCATAATAACTTTCAGTAGCATCATGAATAAAATTAACAATATAACTATCATATAAAACATTCTTATCATGAGCCACATGTATAAAAGAATTAATACTCTCCACATAAACATAGTCATTCTTATTAATGTAGTGGGAGCGAATTCAATAAAATAGCTATCATTATTATTCTCATCACCATAATCATCAAATATAAGAGGCATATTATAATCATAATTAATTTTCTCCTAAATAGTAGGTGGACTGAAAATATCATATTCATAATTGTAATCATCATATATTAGAGGTTTGGTATCATCATAAGCAATAGAATAGCTATGTTCCAAAGCTGGGGAACTAAAAAGATTATTTTCATAAAAACTAGCTTCCCCAAGCTTAGACTTTTCCATAGCATTAGTAACAATGGTGTTCAAAGAATTCATACTAACAACATTGCTATTAGCATGCAAATAAAGTTCCATAGGTTTTTTAATTTTCTCTTCAAACACTTCATGTCCTAACTCAAGATAAATACTGTAAAGCTCTCTATTTTTGTTGTTGTTTTCCATTAAGCCTAACTAGTGAAAATAAAAACAAGAAACAAAAAGATATAATTGCAGAATCTAAAGGAACTAACTTTGAGCACTCACACACCAGCAACAGTACTAGAAGATAGCTTAGTAGCCAGAGGATGTGAGTACCGTTTACCTTACCTCCCCGGCAACGGTGCCAGAAAATAGCTTGATGTCTACGCACTTCTATTCTTGTAGACAGTTGTTGGGCCTCCAAGTGCAGAGGTTTGTAGAACAGCAGCAAGTTTTCCCTTAAGTGGATCACCCAAGGTTTATCGAACTCAGGGAGGAAGTGCTCAAGGTGATAGTCTGGGGTTATCTAGATGGGAAAAGCGAACTTTGAGGTGTGCTGTTATAACCCAACCATGGATTAGAGTGTCCAACCGGAGAGTAGTTCAGAGTAGTATCATAAAGAGAAGATATTTATATGAGAGTGTTCACTAGTGAAAGTATGATCCTTAGGCCTTGTTTCTAAGCATCGAAACACCGTTTGCAATTAGACCTGTTACATGTTTGCTTGCTTCCATATTTATTTTAGTTTGCCTTTAGTCTCTTCCACGCCATCAAGCTATTTTCTGGCACCGTTGTCTTATATCCATACCACTTGTATTTCACTATCTCTTCGCCGAACTAGTGCACCTATACACCTGACAAGTGTATTGATTGTTTTGGGGACACAAGAGACTTCTTGTATCTTGATTGCAGGGTTGCTTGAGAGGGGATACCTTTGACCACTTCCTCTCTAAGTTCGATAAACCTTGGGTTGATCCACTTAAGGGAAACTTGCTGTTGTTCTACAAACCTCTGCACTTGGAGGCCCGACAACTGTCTACAAGAATAGAAGTGCATAGACATCAAGCTATTTTCTGGTATAGAAAATAGCTTGATGTCTACGCACTTCTATTCTTGTAGACAATGGAAGCAAACATGTAACAGATCTAGTTGCAAACGAAGTTTCAATGCTTAGAAACAAGGCCTAGGGATCATACTTTTGCTAGTGAACACTCTCATATAAATATCTTCTTTTTATGATACTACTCTGAACTACTCTCCGGTTGGACACTCTAATCCATGGTAGGGCTATAACAACACTCCTCAAAGTTCGCCTTCCCCAACTAGCTAACCCCACACTGTCACCTTGAGCGCTAGATGGTTCCAACAAACACCACAATTTCATAGAGACATCCAACTCCAAATATAACTCATAACAAGTATTTGTAATCTCTAGGCTAAGTGCCACCATGGTGTGCACGTTGTCACTTTCACACACATGGGGAGAGCAGAGATCTATTAAAGCACTTGAGTAGCAAGGTAGATCTACTTGATTACAAAGCTCATGATCACAATATGATCATGCATAGAGAGAGATGAACACATAGCTACCGGTAGAACCCTTAGCCTCGAGAGAGAACTACTCCCTCCTCGTCATGGGAATCAGCAATGGCGATTGAGATGGTGGTGGAGATCGATGGAGATGGCTCTAGGGGCACTTCCCCGTCCTGACAGGGTGTCGAAACAGAGACTTTCTGTCCCCCGAATCTCCCCTTCGGTGGCGGCGGCGCTGCAGAACTTTTCTTGGCTGGAGGCTCGATGATTAAGGGTTTATGCATCAGGAGGCTTCTTATAGGCGAAGAGGCAAGGTCGGTGGAGTGCTAGGAGGCCCACACCACCTGGTGGCGCGGCCAGGGGTCACTCGCGCCACCATATGGTGTGGCCAGGCCCTGGCCCTCCTCCGTCTCTGCTTTGGGCTCCGTGAGTCTTTCGGTAAAATATTGACTTTGGCTTTTGTCCGGTCCAATTCCGAGAATATTCATTTTCTGGCTTTCCTGGAACCAGAAACAGAAGAAAACAGGCAACTGGCACTGTGGCATCTTGTTAATAGGTTAGTCCCAGAAAATGCATAAAAGTATCTCAAAGTATGAACAAAACATAAGAAAGTAGATATAAAACAAGCATGGAACATCAAAAATTATAGATATGTTTACGACGTATCACGCCTCGCTATATTACCAAAGTACGGCAAAACTTTAGTGCCGTGTAATGGTGTGTTACACTTTTCCAACATTAAAAAGTTATTTACATTAATAGTACACATTAACTTTATACATTAACAATAATCAATTTATGTTGTTATTTCCATTGAAATTGAATTTTTTAGTTTATTGATATAGAAAATATTCATTACATCACATACACTGGATTTTAGCCCCTCTCTAATCATTATATTATAGGTAGCATCTCCTAATCACATAAAATTTCTTGAGACCCTCTCTATTCAGAAAAATATACCTCTAAAACCTAAAACTACTCATAATTGGGAGAAATATCCTATCTAATCCTGTCAAAGTCACGTCAGCGCTAAAGGATCTATCCACGCCAACATCATGGTAAATATGCTCTTCAGAACACGCTATTTGGTGACAACTTCGCTTGGAATTGAAAGACAAATAAACGAGATAATTAATAAGACAAGAATAAGAAATAAGCGGATCTAAAAAAACAAGCCCAACCGAGATATGTATAGACGATGACGAACAAACCTACGGATCGGACAAGACAATGGACAAGATGGGCGGGACTGGTACGCGAAGGATCGGGTGCTTCTAAGTCGTCATCTTCGACTCCGTCTGTCTTTGTCGCTCACGGAGCTCCTACGCCGTCACCGCGTGGTCCTACCAAAAACATGGCGCCTCCGTGGTGCCCCGACATCTGCCGCAACTTCTAGCGATTTCGCACCTGCCGCTTTGGTGCACGGTGCCGCTATCTCCACTCCACACCCTCCCAGCAGTGTGGCGGCATCACCTCCAACGCACCAGGGAAGGGCCCTCTAGCTCCCTGTCCCATCCATGTAGAAGCTCTGGGCGGGCTTCATATAGATGTGGCTTGGTCCGCCACCATGCCCATCGCTCCTTGGTCCACCTCAGGCCCATCATGCCATGATGTCGCCCCCGTCTCCATGGCCATATGGTGCTTCCTCGCCTATGTCATGGCCACCAGAAGCACTCACGCCTTCCTTGTCGTGGCAACCAGGAGCGCTAGGAACGTCGCAGATAGCTCCACCGCCTGCATCGACCTACACTGCTCTGCTTCCGTCCTTCGACCAAGGCCACCTCATGCAGGTTTTGAACACCATGTCTCTGACGCTACCGTCCTCAAATGAGTGGTTAGTGGATTCCGACGCCTCCGCTCACATGACCGGTGATCAGGGTAATCTCTCGCACTTCCAACCATGTCCCTCTCCTTACGCACATGTCACAGTAGGAAATGGCCATGCCCTTCTCATCACCTATGTCGGTCACAGCACTCTTCCTACTCCTAATCATATGTTTCAGCTTAATAATGTCTTAGTTACGCCTAACCTCATCAAAAATCTTCTTTCGGTATGCAAATTCACCACTGATCTTCTTGCATGTGTGTTCCTCTAGACAAACCACATAAGGATCCACCGGTGTCACTGCATGTCTGTTCTTTTCATGAACCACATAAGGATCCACCAATGTCATTGGATGTGTGTTCTTCTCATGAACCACACATGGATCCACGGTGTCATTGCATGTCTGTTCTTTTCATGAACCACAGCTAGAGTCATTGCATGTGTGTTACTTCCATAAACCACACATGGATCCACCGGTGTCATTGCATGTTTGTTCTTTTCATGAACCACACCCAGTGTCATTGCATGTCAGTTCTTTTCATGAACCACACCCAGTGTCATTGCATGTCGGTTCTTTTCATGAACCACATAAGGATCCACCAGTGTCATTGCATGTTTGTTCTTCTCACAAACCACATAAGGATCCACCAGTGTCATTGCATGTCTGTTCTTTTCATGAACCACATCCAGTGTCATTGCATGTGTGTTCCTCTAGACAAACCACATAAGGATCCACCGGTGTCACTGCATGTCTGTTCTTTTCATGGACCACACATGGATCCACCGGTGTCATTGCATGTCAATTCTTTTCATGAACCACGCCTAGTGTTATTGCATGTCAGTTCTTTTCATGAACCACATAAGGATCCACCAGTGTCATTGCACGTCTGTTCTTCTCACAAACCACATAAGGATCCACCAGTGTCATTGCATGTCTGTTCTTTTCATGAACCACACCCAGTGTCATTGCATGTGTGTTCCTCTAGACAAACCACATAAGGATCCACCGGTGTCACTACATGTCTGTTATTTTCATGAACCACACATGGATCCACCGGTGTCATTGCATATCTGTTCTTTTCATGAACCACACCTAGTGTCATTGCATGTCAGTTCTTTTCATGAACCACATAAGGATCCACCAGTGTCATTGCATGTCTGTTCTTCTCACAAACCACATATGGATCCACCTGTGTCATTGCATGTGTGTTCTTTTCATGAACCACACCCAGTGTCATTGCATGTGTGTTCTTCTCATGAACCATGCATGGATCCACCGATGTTATTGCATGTCTGTTCCTCTAAATAAACCACATAAGGATCCACCAGTGTCATTGCATGTCTGTACTTTTCATGAACCACACCTAGTGTCATTGCATGTGTGTTCTTCTAAACAAACCACATAAGGATCCACTAGTGTCATTACATGTCTGTTCTTTTCATGAACCACACCCGGTGTCATTGCATGTTTGTTATTTTCATGAACCACACCTAGAGTCATTGCATGTCTGTTACTTCCATAAACCACACATGGATCCACCAGTGTCATTGCATGTCTGTTCTTTTCATGAACCACACCCAGTTTAATTGCATGTCAGTTCTTTTCATGAACCACATAAGGATCCACCAGTGTCATTGCATGTCTGTTCTTCTCACAGACCACATATGGATCCACCTAGTGTGATTGCATGTTTGTTCTTTTCATGAACCACACCCGGTGTCATTGCATGTGTGTTTCTCTAGACAGACCACATAAGGATCCACCGGTGTCACTGCATGTTTGTTCTTTTCATGAACCACATAAGGATCCACCGGTGTCATTGGATGTGTGTTCTTCTCATGAACCACACATGGATCCACCGAACTAGTGCACCTATACCCCCTGACAAGTGCATTGGTTGTTTTGGGGACACAAGAGACTTCTTGTATCTTGATTGCAGGGTTGCTTGAGAGGGGATACCTTTGACCACTTCCTCCTTGAGTTTGATAAACCTTGGGTGATCCACTTAAGGGAAACTTGCTGTTGTTCTACAAACCTCTGCACTTGGAGGCCCAACAAATAGCTTGATGTCTACGCACTTCTATTCTTGTAGACCAGAAAATAGCTTGATGTCTATGCACTTCTATTCTTGTAGACAGTGGAAGCAAACATATAACAGATCTAGTTGCAAACGAAGTTTCAATGCTTAGAAACAAGGCCTTGGGATCATACTTTCGCTAGTGAACACTCTCATATAAATATCTTCTTTTTATGATACTACTCTGAACTACTCTCCGGTTGGACACTCTAATCCATGGTAGGGCTATAACAACACTCCTCAAAGTTCGCCTTCCCCAACTAGGTAACCCCACACCGTCACCTTGAGCGCTAGATGGTTCCAACAAACACCACAATTTCATGGAGACATCCAACTCCAAATATAACTCATAACAAGTATTTGTAATCTCTAGGCTAAGTGCCACCATGGTGTGCATGTTGTCACTTTCACACACATGGGGAGAGCAGAGATCTATTAAAGCACTTGAGTAGCAAGGTAGATCTACTTTATTACAAAGCTCATAATCACAATATGATCATGCATAGAGAGATGAACACATAGCTACCGGTAGAACCCTTAGCCTCGAGAGAGAACTACTCCCTCATCATGGGAATCAGCAATGGCGATGGAGATGGTGGGGGAGATCGATGGAGATGGCTCCGAGGGCACTTCCCCATCCCGACAGGGTGTCGAAACAGAGACTTTCTGTCCCCTGAATCTCCCCTTCGGTGGCGGCGGCGCTGCGGAACTTTTCCTGGCTAGAGGCTCGATGATTTAGGGTTTATGCATCAGGAGGCTTCTTATAGGCGAAGAGGCAAGGTCGGTGGAGTGCTAGGGGGCCCACACCACCTGGTGGCGTGGCCAGGGGTCACCCGCGCCACCATATGGTGTGTCCAGGCCCTGGCCCTCCTCCGTCTCTGCTTTGGGCTCCGTGAGTCTTCCGGTAAAATATTGACTTTGACTTTTGTCCGGTCCAATTCCGAGAATATTCATTTTCTGGCTTTCCTGGAACCAGAAACAGAAGAAAACAGGCAACTGGCACTGTGGCATCTTGTTAATAGGTTAGTCCCAGAAAATGCATAAAAGTATCTCAAAGTATGAACAAAACATAAGAAAGTAGATATAAAACAAGCATGGAACATCAAAAATTATAGATATGTTTACGACGTATCACGCCTCGCTATATTACCAAAGTACGACAAAACTTTAGTGCCGTGTAATGGTGTGTTACACTTTCCAACATTAAAAAGTTATTTACATTAATAGTACACATTAACTTTATACATTAACAATAATCAATTTATGTTGTTATTTCCATTGAAATTGAATTTTTTAGTTTATTGATATAGAAAATATTCATTACATCACATTACACTGGATTTTAGCCCCTCTCTAATCATTATATTATCGGTAGCATCTCCTAATAACATAAAATGTCTTGAGACCCTCTCTATTCAGAAAAATATACCTCTAAAACCTAAAACTACTCATAATTGGGAGAAATATCCTATCTAATACTGTCAAAGTCACGTCAGCGCTAAAGGATCTATCCACGCCAACATCATGGTAAATATGCTCTTCAGAACACGCTATTTGGTGACAACTTCGCTTGGAATTGAAAGAAAAATAAACGAGATAATTAATAAGACAAGAATAAGAAATAAGCGGATCTAAAAAAACAAGCCCAACCGAGATATGTATAGACGATGATCATTATTCCATCTCTGATCATGATCCATATGATGTCTTGTGAGTAGTTCGTTTTGTTCTTGAGGACATGGGAGAAGTCATGTTGTTAGTAGTGGAATTGTGTTTAGAAAGATTCAATAGTTTGATATTTAAGTTGTGGTGTACTTCTTCTAGTGGTGTCATGTGAACGTCGACTACATGACACTTCACCTATATGGGCCTAGGGGAATGCATTGTGTATTTGGATACTAATCATAGGGGTTGCCGGAGTGACAGAAACCTGAACCCTCGTTAGGAAACCATTGCACAAGGGACGTAAGGGTCTTAGAGTTTAAAGCTGTGGTTGGGTTTCTACCTTAATTACTTTCTTGTACTTACGGATGTTTGCAAGGGGTATAATCACAAGTATGTATTAGTCCTGGGAAGGTCGGTACATTCGCACAGGTTCACCCACACAACACTTAGCAAGCTAAAGAAGATTGATCAACTATATGAAGTGAAAGCACTTGACAGTCTTTCCATGTGTCCTCGAGAACGTTTGGTCATCTTAAGTAATACAACCGGCTTGTCCTTTGCTGCATAAAGGATTGGGCCACTTGCTACAGTTATTCCTACTGTCTTTTATTTACTCGTACTTTGTTTACTTTCTTTATCAAAAACCCCTTAAAATCTGTTTGCTAAGTATTTGCAGAGAATTCCTAATCCATACCACTAGCCAACACCTTCTGCTCCTCGTTGGGTTCGACACTCTTACTTATCGAAAATACTACGATACACCCCCTATACTCGTGGGTCATCAAGACTATTTTCTGGCGCCGTTGCCGGAGAGTGAAGCGTTATTGGAGAGTGGAACTGGTAAAGGAAACTTATACTGTGAGTATTATTTACTTCTGCTTGTTGCTTTATTTTCGTTATGGATAATTCGTTGAGTTTCTTATTTGGTAATGCTACTACCACTGCTAAGGTAGTAAATAAGCCACCACCTGCTGAGAATGATGTTTTCAAAATACCTACAAGAATTATTGATCGTGTTATGGATAACTATTATGTTGGGGATGGAACTGTCCATCCCGGTGATCATTTACTCTTTATACATGAATTATGCGGGTTGTTCAAGTGTGCAGGTATTACTACAGATCAAGTTAAGAAGAAGTTATTCTCATTATCACTGAAAGGAAGAGGTGAGGAATGGTATAAGCTGTTGAAGAATGGTCAAGCTCTGGAATGGGAGGAAATAGTACCTCTCTTTTATTCAAAGTTTTATCCTCCTAGTGAGATTCATAAAGATCGGAATCAAATATACAACTTTTGGCCTCTTGATGGAGAGAGTATAGCTCAAGCTTGGGGGAGATTGAAGTTACTAATGCTCAAATGTCCCATTCATGAGCTCCCCAACAATATTATTATCAATAACTTTTATGCAAGGCTCCCTCTACATGACAAGGATTTATTGGATGCTTCTTGTGCTGGATCATTCACTCGCACGGAAGAAGAAGCTAAATGGGATCTTCTGGACCGTATTCAAGACAATGCTGAAGCTTGGGAGAATGCAAAGGTAGAAAGTCAGATATAAATTATGATTATGAATGCATTGAATCTTTTATGGGAACTGATGACTTTCAAAATATTAAAAATGCTTATGGTCTAGACTCTCAAGCTATTGCTTCTTATTTTAAGGCTTTTGCTTCCTACATTGAAGTGCCTAAAAAGAAGTGGAATAAGTATCATGAACCTTATAAAGATATTACTAAGAGTGTTCCTGCAAGAAATACTGAAATTTATATTACTAATCATGTTTTACCTGAACCTTACATTGAGAAAATGCCTTTCCCAGTTTAGATAAAGGAACATTCTATTATAGCTAGTAGGGTTAATGAAAGTATAATCAAAGCTGTTGAACCTGATAAACAAATGGTTGATGAACCTATAATAGCAAATGTGAAAGACTTTGTTACTAAATATGAAGAAGAGGGACACACTATCCTTTGTAAGGATACCCCTAATATTGTTTCACAAAGTAGTGTTATGAGAGCTAGTATTCCTGTGTTTTCTGTTAGAATACGTGATCATTGCTATGATGACCCTTGTGATAGTTATATTGTTAAGTTTATGCATGATACTGAAAGTTATTATGAGAGAGGGAAAAGTGTTTTTATGCATCTCAATAATATCAAGTTTCCTCGTTTTATGTTGAACGTTTTTATGTTGCACTTCTTTTGTAAGTAGCCTCTGGTTTCAACAACTTGTTTGTTTACAGAATTCCCTTGCATAGGAAGTGGGTTAGACTTAAATGTGTGTATTTTTGCTTCTTAATGCTCTCTTTCACTTCAATTCATATTCCTATGTGAGCATCATCAAAATTATCATGCCCATCTTAATGGCTATAAAGAAAGAGCTTTTGGGGAGACAACCCAATTTGTTTATGCTTTCAGTTTGTTTTTGTTTCTTTGAGTCTTGGAAGTTATTACTTCGGTAATAACCTCTCCTTATCCGTTTTGTTTGGTTTTTGTGTCAAGATCAACCTCTAATGAGAGAGAAGTAATATTTTGGGAAGTTGCTATCCCGAAACAGATTTTTTATGTTTCACCGTAAAAATTCGTGAGAGATCTCTGTATGTCAGATTGAGCTGTAATTTTTTGTGCTTCTGCCCTAGGGTGTTATTTAACTTTTGTTAGTTTCGCACTTTTTCATTTGAGCAGCAGAAGATTTTCGAAAAAATTGATCTTTACCTGCTGGTCTGTTTTGACAGAATTTGCCACTTTTGCATTTGCTTCTTTATTCGATTTCCTTTTTGAATTCTATTTGGGTTTTAGGAAGGAGTTGCTTCAGTAGCTTATGTTTTTATGGTTTTCAGTTGAAGTTGGACTCAAAAGGTTTTATCACTTCATTTATACTAATGTTGCTAATGAGAACTGTGTGAAGTTTTGTGTGAAAGAAATTTCCAGGAAATGGAGATAATGGTGTAATAAGGAAGAGAAGGGTGTTATGACTCAAGTAATAAGTGTATGAAGATGAAGATATTGATATTATCCAAGTAGTGACTCCGGAAGAATCAACTAGATACCAAATTCAGAGACCTGCAGAGTCCGCTTTCAAATAGGTAACAGTTCTGGTAAGAAAAGTTCCACGAAAATACTATCCAACTATAATTTTGCAGTTTTTAGTCAATAAGGAAAGTTACAAAGCGAAAAAGGGACAAAAATGGAGCCAGGGTGGCTCACACCAGCCTGTGGCGCGGGCCCACCCCTGGCCGCGCCACCAAGTGGTGAGTCCACCCCGGACTCCGCCTCCGACTTGTTTTCTCCCAGTACCTTCCTTTTGCTTTGAAACTTCATAATATATAACCCCCGGATCCCCCGAGGTTTGTATATCGTGTTTTTGTCGTGTTTTTGTTTCGATCTGTTTTTGCCAGGAACTATTCTTGAAGCTTTGAAGCACAATGGTGTCCGCCAAGGATAAAGGGAAGGAGCCTATGGAGGAAGACCTCCAAGACCCCGGGAAGGAGAAGGATATCAAGAGTGAAGGTGAAGAGGAGCAAGGTCAACATCCGCACACTGGCACTACCATTGCAAGCATTGGAGTGGTGACAAAACCTGCCAGGTTTAGAAGGACTGCATGGATGCAGACTGGGGGGGAAAGCTCCTCGTCACTGTTTGGCTCCACGGTCACTTCCTTCGTGCACCAAGAACCCTTTCCATACCCTTATCCATGAGCATCAATACCAGAATATGCCCAAGGGGAAATTACCCTCCCATTGGGATTTGCCTCGTTCTAGCCATGTAGGAAAAGAAGACTTCAAGGAGGAAGAGTGGGGAAAGAATAGCAAGAGCTGGAATTCTCAACCCGACATGATCATGAGCCGCATTGAGCAAAACTCACAGCTGATTTATAATCTCACCTTTGAGATTAAGGACTTGGGGAAGCTTATCAGAGAGCTCATCGAGAGGATACCACCACCACCGAAGGAGTAATTCGTCATCAGGTTTGGCATCCCCTTGGCTTGTTCCAAGCTTGGGGGAGTGCCGTGGTATCACATCACTATCTTCTATATTTTTGCCTTATTAGTAGAGTCATATCATGAATAGAGAAGTTATTATGTAGGATGGTTTGCATTATGGAAGTATCCCCTCTCTCGTTAGATATGTATCCCTTGGTGTGAGTAGCCGTTATGGATTATTAATGAGAAGTTCTATCATTTACTCTTTTGCATAACTTATATTAGTTTTCAATTCGTGGTTATATGATTGATCTTGTTATTAGTATTGGTATCACTCTGGGATCATTGAGTTAATTTAGTTGGTTTTGGCAAACCTAGCTCGCTCAGTAGCAACACTATTTTTGAGAGTTGAAAGAAAAGATAAAAGTACTCTAAAGAAAAATAATTTCATCATCTTTGTTTCTTGATTTGCTCATAAGTTTAGTATTCTCTAGTTAAGATCTTTTGTGCTTCCAAGGAAGATTGCATGTTTGTTCTTATCACTTGTATGTTTGTTTGTTTCCTTCAACTCTTGTACTTGCTACCCAGCCTTGCTAGCAAAAAAACCTGTACTGAGAGGGAATTCTTCTCGTGCATCCACTCCTTTAAACCAAAACCCACACCATTTGTGTCCACCATACCTACCTATTAGCATTATTGCTATTCTAAGTAAATTCTTGTTTTATCTACCTCCCAAATTAAACTTGTTATGTGAAAAGTAGTGATTAAAGCTCTCACGAACTTGATGGCACACTTTACTTTCTTGCACTTACACTACAAGAAATTTGTTGATACATGACCCTCCATATTGGTCACTGAAAGGTCATAGTTTTAAATTTCTGACCTTTTTGTGACCAAATACAGAAGGTCAAAAGCTGAGGTTCACTAGTTAAACACCACGACTTTTCTTCTGAATTGGTCATAGACGTCTATGACCAATACAGTTGGTCACAGATTCTATGACCAACTGCATTGGTCACGGACTGTCTGCCCTGTCCACGTCAGATCCTACATGGCCGATCCTATGTGGCAAATCTGTGACCAATTCGAAAGGTCGTCGATCAGATTTAGCCTAGTCCAGATAGGTGTTTTATATGGGCCAAGCCCAAAAATTCAGCAAATTTAATATTATATCTGTGTCAACTCTGATTAGCTAAATGGGCTAAACCCAAAGTTTTGGCCTTTTTATTTTTGGAGCCTGGCCTTTTTTGAATCAATTTCATTTTTTTTTTATTAACAAACAATGGGTCCACTAGTCAGATGGGTCCACTAGTCAGGTTTTAGTCACTGGGCCACTTGTCAGGTTCTTTTTTATTCATCTAACTGTATTTTATAGTCGGTCAGGTTTTTCTGATACCCCATATGCTAGAAAATACTGAACAGAAACAAACACAGATGATATTTCAAACGATAGCCAGAATCAGTATATATTACATCTTATCACAACGCTCATTTACAGCTCGCTAGAATAGAATCCACGTGCGGTGCTGCTGCCCAGCTAACCAACTCATAATGCGCGCATTAGCCAGAATCCAGCCGGATTCACACACGCACGTGTGACAATAGGATCCGAGCGTGTCGTCGGAATGCATCTGCATACGTCGCCTAGCCCGCCGTCAGTAACATGTCGCCGAGTTGCACCTCCTAGAAGCAGCCGCAGCATGCCGGCCGCCGGCCCCAAGAAGCCGCAGCATGCCAGCCGCCGGCCAATAGGCCGCCAGCGTCCGAACACCTAGCACCCACCCATCAGAGCGCCGGGCGGCACCCTCCAGGTCCAAGGGCGCCCAGTGCTCCGCCTTCTTCCTCGCTCGTCGCCGAGTCCAGGCTCCTCTTGGACGCTCCCAGACTCACCATGGCACGTCCAGCCTTCTCGACAGCAGCTCCATCTCATCTCCTTGGCAACATCATCTACTCGCTGACAGCTCCATCTCATCTCACCTCCATCATCTTTTGCTGCTACTATGTTTCAGATTATCTGTCAAGGATATATACAGAATAGTCATATCAGAATTGTGAGCTACTTAATGTCCCAAGTTTTGAGTTTGCAATTCAATTTACCATGGATATTCTAAGATCAAAACAAGGAAACAATCTACTCCACCAAAATTTAGCAGACATGGCACACAGATAACCAACTTCAGCAGACATGGCACGTAGATATTCAATTTACCTTGGATATTCTAAGATCAGAACAAGGAGTACTTGGAAACAGTACAAAACACAAATATGGTTTCTAAAAGCTGAAGGTATAGATCATTCACAACAATATACTACTCCGGAGTAGATCATTCACAACAATATACTACTCCGGGAGTATATTTACATGCATATTACTCACACATGCTAATTTTTTATTTGACAGTGATGGAATATGTACAAGCAGAAATTAATGTAGCAGAAATTAAGATGCTTATAGTAGTTGTATGAAAAATTGGAGTACAACACTAGTTCAAAATCAGAGCCCATTGATACAGAATTACCAAATCATGGTATTTATACAAACCATGCATTAGCAGGGAGAACATGCTACATATATTCCTCCAATTATTTTTATTCTTTATTGTCTTTTGTATCCAACTGACTATAACACTACTGGTTCTAGGAGAAGCCAAAATGCCAAGAAATTTGTTTTAGACATTAAAGCAACTGAAAAATATAGTAAATCCATGATAGAAGCATATGTAAATCCATCTATCAATTTACAGAGCAATAAGCCTGGAATTCAAAACTCTTCCATCATAGCAATGTCAATACATTAAGTACTAGTATCTCTCACAAAAGAATGCTAGTAACAAAGAATGGAGTGCCA
Organism: Avena sativa; assembly: GCA_916181665.1. NCBI lineage: Eukaryota > Viridiplantae > Streptophyta > Magnoliopsida > Poales > Poaceae > Avena > Avena sativa. The sequence goes on from OV702292.1 coordinate 71,189,829, forward strand.
GAAAAGAATGACAGTATACCAATTATCAGAGATTCAGAGGGGCTAACTGACCGAGGCTTGACCCATCATCAGCGTCGATCTCCCTGTACAAGCTCTCCATGGCGGAGTCCTTGGCTTGGGGACCTTGATCATCCGGGATGGCCAGGAGCAGCCTTGCTGTGCTGGACACCGTGGACAAGCAGCGCAGCCCATGTTGTCGTCCTCGAGTCAGGGAGACAGAGGAGGGCTGCCCACTCAGCACCATCGATGGCGTGACGGGCAGCAGCATCACCTGCGCTACAACACCGTCAGGGCACTGCATCTAGTGTTTGCAGACCCTGTCAAATGAATAAAGTCATAGTTAACAGATCAGATATGATAGTGGCATATTAACTCTTTCATTTGAGTAGTAGGATCTGCCTAGGTGGTACTGGATTATATCTTTCGATTATCTGCACACAAATAAAGAGTTGTTGCTACGAACACACGTAGGACACGAAACCGAAAACGAACCATGAAATAAGGGGCGGACGGATCTGGAAGTGGATGCTTACATGAAGATGAAGAAGGCGCTCGGGGGACACTTGGGCTTGTTGGGGTCCTTCTCGGCCTTGGTCTTCTTCACCGCGAGCCTGGAGTCACCGCCACGGGATCTCACCTTGGCCTTCACGCTCACCGACTTCCATCGCCGCCGCGACCGCGCCGCACTACTCCGCGCACCCGCAGCTCCCTCCCCTCAAGTACCGGCCTGGTGCTCCCCATCTCCATACCCAGCAGGGTCGCTGCCCACCACGCGCTTGTGAGCCCAAATTTGGGGAAGCGGATTCCATGGGAGGAGATCGATGGGGTGGCGGTGATGTCCAACGGGTGATTCGGGCGGTGGAGGCGGTCGATGGAGTGTGGGACAAACAGGGGACCCGAGCTATGCGGCTGGGGGCAGTGGGGTTTTCATGGTGCGGTAGCGGGTGGCAGCGATAGGGGGAGAGACGGAGAGAGGATGGCGGCGGAGGATGGGAGAAGGAAATGTCTACGGTTAGGGTTTTCATGGTGCGGTGGGGACTTAACGAAAATTGGTCTCCCCGTGCGTCTGCTGTCCAAATTTGGTTTCCCCGCGACGCGAACCTGCTTCGGTGGGAGTGAAATTGGACGTTGGATGGTGGTAGCATAGACGATCGAGATATGATTATGTACATGATCCATGGGTAGTCTGGTTCTGTTTTCTCATTGGTTGGCTCTACTTTGATGAGGATCAACCCAAACAAACAATGTTTTGACCATAATCATGGCATAGTTTGTGATAATATGCTCATATTGTGCATGAATATGCATATTTGGATGGCGAACAATGTTCCAGGAGGAACTTTTCCTTTTCGTCACACAAAAATTGCATTTTCCATTTTTCGAGTGCTAAAAACAGGGCGTTTTGTAAAACAACCACCAAATGAGAGTTTCAAAATGGTTCCACCTCATTTTTATAAAATACTAGACCACCTTACATGGCCAATTTCCCAACTTGAGTATCTAAAACCTTTCCTTGCACCCCTCGTGAAAAAGACAAAAGTCTGCCGAATCGGTAGGAAGCGGGTCCGATTTGAACTACAGGTACATGATCTCATGCTCGTGATTTTTTGTAAAAATTATTTTTAGCTTCACAATATGTTGTTTCACCATAGACCCAATGTAAGTTTAGCGAGGCTCATCCTCTAGCTAAGAACCTTCATGCTCACCGTTTTGACCATAGTTTGAAACGGGCATAAAAAATTCAAAAACGGTCCAAACAATGTAAATTCTTCATGTGGCGTCGCATTATGTGACATAGTTGCAAGGAAAATACCAAACTTGGTATATTGCAAATATCTCGAAAAAACCTTCACAGAAATGACCTATCATGTTCGAGGTTTCATGTCTTTTAGGTCAAACGACGAATGTTATGGCTAGAATAGCGGCATACTTTCAGATATTATGCTCATATTATGCATGTATGTACATCTTGAAATGGCGAATAATGTTGTAGGAGGAAGTTTTCCTTTTACTCGCTCGAAAAATGCATTTTTTATTTTTCGAGAGTCAAAAACAGGGCGTTTTGTGAAACAACCACCAAATAAAAGTTTCAAAATGCTACCATCCCATTTTTCCAAAATACTATATCACCTTGCATGGACAATGTCCCAACCGGAGTATCTAAAACTTTTCCGTGCACCCCTCACGAAAAAAACAAATTCCTACCGAATCGGTAGAAAGTGGGTCAGATTTGAACTATAGGTACATGATTTGATGCTCATGATTTTTTGAAAAAATCATTTCTAGGTTCACATATGCTATTTTATCAGAGATCTTACATGTGTCGGTGATTTTACATGTGTCAGTGCTCTTTTTGCGGCCCAGGCTCAACCCGGTATTTAAATTTATAAACAGCACCTGGGGGCATTTTGACATAGAGTATATAATTGCGTGTTGGTTAGGTGGCTGTGTTTAGAGTAGCAGGTTGTGGTTCGAGTGCCAGGTTGCTCTTTTTTGCCATATTATTCCTACGTGAAAATAAAAGAATATTTAAAAGAGGCCGAGCTTCCTAATTTGCACAAACTAGTCGAGTTATTCAGTGGCTTTGTTCTCATTCATTGTTTGCGAGGTTGTGAGTTCGATCGCCCTTGGTTCTATTTTTTGTTGGAATTATTTCTGCGTGGAAATAAAAGAATGTTTAAAGGAGTCCGAGCTCTGTATTTAACACAATCTTGTTGACTGGTGTAGTGGTTATGTTCCCATGGGAAGATGGCGAGGTGGTGAGTTCGATCCCCCTCTGGTTATATTTTTTGGAATAATTTCCGCACTCTACCGCGGTGCTGGTTAAAGGCGGCCGAGCTATCTTTGTGGCATGAACGAGTTTTAGTGGTGTAGTGGTTAGGATCGATAGGGGGCAGTTGTTGAGGTTGTGAGTTCGATCTCTCACGAGGATTCTTTTTATTTGAATTATTTCTGCTGCCATGTAGACATGACAAGTAAGCAAAAATGACACATGGACATGACATGAAGTGATATTGCTGAGTTGGCAATCCTGTAGTCTTTTTTGTCTCAGAATTTAACCATAACGACCATTTAAATTGGTCATAGTCTACCAAATAAAAGGCTCCAAACCAGTTCTATCTATCTATGACCTTTCCGTGTTAGGATATCATGACCTTTTTGACTACTAAATTGGTCGTTATGTTTCAAGGTTTGGACCCTTCGAAATGCCTTACGACCAATTGGCTCAGAATGGTCATAGATCTATGATCAAAAAATGCGTGGTCGTTAAAAAAAGGTCACTAGTGAGCAGATTTCTTGTAGTGTTAATAAACTTGAACCATTGTGCTCACCTATGTTGCGTATATGCTTACGCTTTGTAAGTTGTGAATTAGCAGAACCATGCTGTCATGGGGAACGTTTTCAACATTGCACTGGTACCTTGTACCAAATTCATATCATGTTCTTTTGTCTATGGATGTCGTCGGTGTGAAATGACAGGGGAGTTTGTAAGTTCATGGAGTTATGTATATATGTTAGAGAAACGCCTGGTCCGCTGGTCTAATCCATGCTGACATGGTGGAAACCTGCAGCGTAACCATAACGAGCATCTATGAAGCATTCTTCTTATAAAAAGAGTCCGATATTGAGAAAAAAAGAGAAAAATAAAAAAGAGATTATGAAAAGAGGAAAGAGAGAAAAAAGCACCATATTTCCATGGTAAATAAGAAGATTGTTGAGATGCTTGTTGTCTGCTTGCCTTGTCATTTTGATATGGGGATTCTTCCGTATCATCGGGCAAGGGGTACCCCGTTGGCGGTTCTCTATGATACACATATGGTTACGATGACAAGAACTTACCGGTGACTAAACTTGAGTAGCATGAGGAGCGGCCCTCGTATTCAAGGGACATGAGATTCTCAATTTAAAACTTGTCAATGCATATCCTCATATTTGATCACTTTAACCTTAATCACCTAAAGATGCCTATGATAGGGGCAATGAGAGCTGAAAGCTAGTAAGTATCATAATTTTTGGGAGCTCTTTATGAGACTTGCAATCCCTGCTTCCCTCTGCGAAGGGCCTTTCTTTTACTTTTTAGTTGAGTTAGTGAACCTACTCCCTTCTATCTCAGCAAGTATTTTGAGTTGTTGCGTTTCATGCATTCATATGATGATTTATTCAATCATGTTTCTTATGTTCCTTGTTTTGCACATTGCTCTTATCTTGATGTTTACTACTTTGAAAGCTATCATTGAAAATCAGTTATTTGTGAACTCCAGCAAATTATCAACAATTCTTTGACCAAGAGCTAAGTTTGCCATTACCAATTATGATTTGTTTTTTGTATCTTTATTATGTTTCCTTTACTCATTGCAAGTTGAGTTATATAATAGTGAGTTGTCTTCTATTATGATCTATGTAATTGATGAATGTGATGCTTCTTGTCCGTATTCTTTTATCGACTCTTCACTCCATAAACCCGAGGCCATGTTTATTGAGCTCAGTTTTGCTTGGGTACAAGCAAAGTCTAAGCTTGGGGGGAGTTGATACGTCCATTTCGCATCACTATTCTGTGTCATAATTCACTGTTATTCATTGATATATTTCGTATTGAGGGGTGATACTTATGTTATTTCATCTGTTTTTGCATGGTTGATGACTTTTGGAGCATGGACCGCTGCAGTCAGGATTCTGGTGGAAAAGGTGCTGTTTGGAGGCAAAATTCGCGAAGATCAGAAAATCCAGGAAAATACATGGAAAATCCTATTTTTCAGAAGACGAAGGAAGCCAGAAGGGGGTTGGAGATGGGCCACAGGGGGCCCACAACACCCCCTGGCGTGGGCCAGCCTAGGTCGCGCCACCAGGTGGTGTGGCCACCCTGATTCACCCCTGGAACTCCCCTCTGGTGTATATTATCCTCCCGAAAACCTAAGACTCGAGGAGCGACCATAGAAAGATTCCGCCGCCTCTGTGGGGCGGAAAGAAAGATCTCTTCGGCAGACAGATTTCTGCCAGGGAATTCCTTCCCGGAGAGGGGAGATCGTCGCCATCAACACCACCATCAAGCTGGACTTCATCGGGATCATCATCATCATCATCACCACCACCATCATCATCAGCAGCACCCTCATCACCATCTCCATATTGCTATAACAATTGTGTTGAATCTTGCATAGTTCATAGGGGAAACTTTCCCGGTGTTGATTACTATTTGTAGTTGATGCTATTGAGTGAACCATTGAATTATTGTTTATGTTCAGATTGTTATACATCATTATTCCATCTCTGATCATGATCCATATGATGTCTTGTGAGTAGTTCGTTTTGTTCTTGAGGACATGGGAGAAGTCATGTTGTTAGTAGTGGAATTGTGTTGACAAAGATTCAATAGTTTGATATTTAAGTTGTGGTGTACTTCTTCTAGTGGTGTCATGTGAACGTCGACTACATGACACTTCACCTATATGGGCCTAGGGGAATGCATTGTGTATTTGGCTACTAATCGTAGGGGTTGCCGGAGTGACAGAAACCTGAACCCCCGTTAGGAAACCATTGCACAAGGGACGTAAGGGTCTTAGAGTTTAAAGTTGTGGTTAGGTTTCTACCTTAATTACTTTCTTGTACTTACGGATGTTTGCAAGGGGTATAATCACAAGTATGTATTAGTCCTAGGAAGGTCGGTACATTAGCACAGGTTCACCCACATAACACTTAGCAAGCTAAAGAAGATTAATCAACTATATGAAGCGAAAGCACTTGACAGTCTTCCCATGTGTCCTCGAGAATGTTTGGTCATCCTAAGTAATACAACCGGCTTGTCCTTTGCTGCATAAAGGATTGGGACACTTGCTGCATTTATTCCTACTGTCTTTTATTTACTCGTACTTTGTTTACTTTCTTTATCAAAATATGGATCCCCTATACTTGATGAACCACACCCAGTGTCATTGCATGTCAGTTCTTCTCATGAACCACATAAGGATCCACCAGTGTCATTGCATGTCTGTTCTTCTCACAAACAAAATATGGATCCACCTATTGTGATTGCATGTCTATTCTTTTCATGAACCACACCCGGTGTCATTGCATGTGTATTCCTCTAGATAGACCACATAAGGATCCATCCTTGTCACTGCATGTCTGTTCTTTTCATGAACCACACATGGATCCACCGGTGTCTTTGGATGTGTGTTCTTCTCATGAACCACACATGGAACCACCGGTGTCATTGCATGTATGTTCCTCTAAACAAACCACATAAGGAATCACCGGTGTCACTGCATGTCTATTCTTTTCATGAACCACACCCAGTGTCATTGCATCTGTGTTCTTCTAAACAAACCACATCACGATTTGCATGTCTGTTCTTTTCATGAACCACACCCTCTGTCATTGCATGTGTGTTCCTCTAGACAGACCACATAAGGATCCACCGGTCTCATTGCATGTCTGTTCTTTTCATGAACCACACATGGATCCACCGGTGTCATTGCATGTCAGTTCTTTTCATGAACCACACATGGATCCACCGGTGTCATTGCATGTTTGTTTCTCTAAACAAACCACATAAGGATCCACCAGTGTCATTGCATGTCTGTTCTTTTCATGAACCACACCCAGTGTCATTGCATGTGTGTTCTTCTAAACAAAGCACATAAGGATCCACCAGTGTCATTGCATGTGTGCTCTTTTAATGAACCACACCCGGTATCATTGCATGTCTGTTCTTTTCATGAACCATAGCTAGAGTCATTGCATGTCTGTTACTTCCATAAACAACACATGGATCCACCGGTGTCATTGCATATCTATTATTTTCATTAACCACACCCAGTTTCATTGCATGTCAGTTCTTTTCATGAACCACACCCAGTGTCATTGCATGTCAGTTCTTTTCATGAACCACATAAGGATCCACCAGTGTCATTGGATGTGTGTTCTTCTCATGAACCACACATGGATCCACCGATGTCATTGCATGTCTGTTCTTTTCATGAACCACAGCTAGAGTCATTGCATGTCTGTTACTTTTCATGAACCACAGCTAGAGTCATTGCATGTATGTTACTTCCATAAATCACACATGGATCCAACAGTGTCATTGCATGTCAGTTCTTTTCATGAACCACACCTAGTGGCATTGCATGTCAGTTCTTTTCATGAACCACATAAGGATCCACCAGTGTCATTGCTTGTCTCTTCTTCTCACAAACCACATAAGGATCCACCAGTGTCATTGCATGTGTGTTCTTTTCATGAAGCACACCCAGTGTCATTGCATGTGTGTTCCTCTAGAAAAACCACATAAGGATCCACCGGTGTCACCGCATGTCTGTTCTTTTCATGAACCACACATGGATCCACCTAGTGTCATTGCATGTCAGTTCTTTTCATGAACCACACCCAGTGTCATTGCATGTCAGTTCTTTTCATGAACCACATAAGGATCCACCAGTGTCATTGGATGTGTGTTCTTCTCATGAACCACACATGGATCCACCGATGTCATTGCATGTCTGTTCTTTTCATGAACCACAGCTAGAGTCATTGCACGTCTGTTACTTTTCATGAACCACAGCTAGAGTCATTGCATGTATGTTACTTCCATAAATCACACATGGATCCAACAGTGTCATTGCATGTCAGTTCTTTTCATGAACCACACCTAGTGGCATTGCATGTCAGTTCTTTTCATGAACCAGATAAGGATCCACCAGTGTCATTGCTTGTCTCTTCTTCTCACAAACCACATAAGGATCCACCAGTGTCATTGCATGTGTGTTCTTTTCATGAACCACACTCAGTGTCATTGCATGTGTGTTCCTCTAGAAAAACCACATAAGGATCCACCGGTGTCACTGCATGTCTGTTCTTTTCATGAACCACACATGATCCACCTAGTGTCATTGCATGTCAGTTCTTTTCATGAACCACACCCAGTGTCATTGCATGTCAGTTCTTTTCATGAACCACATAAGGATCCACCAGTGTCATTGCATGTATGTTCTTCTCACAAATCACATAAGGATCCACCAGTGTCATTGCATGTCTGTTCTTTTCATGAACCACACGCAGTGTCATTGCATGTGTGTTCCTCTAGAAAAACCACATAAGGATCCACTAGTGTCACTGCATGTCTGTTCTTTTCATGAACCACACATGGATCCACCGGTTTCATTGCATGTCTATTCTTTTCATGAACCACACCTAGTGTCATTGCATGTCAGTTCTTTTCATGAACCACATAAGGATCCACCAGTGTCATTGCATGTCTGTTCTTCTCACAAACCACATATGGATCCACCTAGTGTGATTGCATGTCTGTTCTTTTCATGAACCACACCTGGTGTCATTGCATGTGTGTTCCTCTAGACAGACCAGATAAGGATCCACCGGTGTCACTACATGTCTGTTCTTTTCATGAACCACATAAGGATCCACCGGTGTCATTGGATGTGTGTTCTTCTCATGAACCACACATGGATCCACCGGTGTCATTGCATGTCTGTTCCTCTAAACAAACCACATAAGGATCCACCAGTGTCATTGCATGTCTGTTCTTTTCATGAACCACACCTAGTGTCATTGCATGTGTGTTCTTCTAAACAAACCACTTAAGTCATTGCATGTATGTTCTTTTCATGAACCACACCCGGTGTCATTGCATTTGTGTTCCTCTAGACAGACCACATAAGGATCCACCGGTGTCACTGCATGTCTGTTCTTTTCATGAACCACATAAGGATCCACCAGTGTCATTGGATGTGTGTTCTTCTCATGAACCACACATTGATCCACCGGTGTCATTGCATGTCTGTTCCTCTAAACAAACCACATAAGGATCCACCAGTGTCATTGCATGTCTATTCTTTTCATGAACCACACCAAGTGTCATTGCATGTGTGTTCTTCTAAACAAACCACATAAGGATCCACTAGTGTCATTGCATGTTTGTTGTTCTCACAAATCACATAAGGATCCACCAATGTCATTGCATGTCTGTTTTTTTCATGAACCACACCCAGTGTCATTGCATGTGTGTTCCTCTAGACAAACCACATAAGGATCCACCGGTGTCACTGCATGTCTGTTCTTTTCATGAACCACACATGGATCCATCGGTGTCATTGCATGTCTGTTCTTTTCATGAACCACACCCAGTGTCATTACATGTCAGTTCTTTTCATGAACCACATAAGGATCCACCAGTGTCATTGCATGTCTGTTCTTCTCACAAACCACATATGGATCCTCCTAGTGTAATTGCATGTCTGTTCTTTTCATGAACCACAACCGGTGTCATTGCATGTGTGTTCCTCTAGATAGACCACATAAGGATCCACCAGTGTCACTGCATGTCTGTTCTTTTCATGAACCACATAAGGATCCACCAGTGTCATTGGATGTGTGTTCTTCTCATGAACCACACATGGATCCACCGGTGTCATTGCATGTCTGTTCCTGTAAACAAACCACATAAGGATCCACCGGTGTCACTGCATGTCTGTTCTTTTCATGAACCACACCCAGTGTCATTGCATGTGTGTTCTTCTAAACAAACCACATAAGGATTTGCATGTCTGTTCTTTTCATGAACCACACCCGGTGTCATTGCATGTGTGTTCCTCTAGACAGACCACATAAGGATTCACCGGTGTCACTACATGTATGTTCTTTTCATGAACCACATAAGGATCCACCAGTGTCACTAGATGTGTGTTTTTCTCATGAACCACACATGGATCCACCGGTGTGATTGCATGTCTGTTCCCCTAAACAAACCACATAAGGATCCACCAATGTCATTGCATGTCTGTTCTTTTCATGAACCACACCCAGTGTCATTGCATGTGTGTTCTTCTAAACAAACCACATAAGGATCCACCAGTGTCATTGCATGTCTGTTCTTTTCATGAACCACACCCGGTGTCATTGCATGTCTGTTCTTTTCATGAACCACAGCTAGAGTCATTGCATGTATGTTACTTCCATAAACCACGCATGGATCCACCGGTGTCGTTGCATGTTTGTTCTTTTCATGAACCACACCCAGTGTCATTGCATGTCAGTTCTTTTCATGAACCACATAAGTATCCACCAGTGGCATTGCATGTTTGTTCTTCTCACAAACCACACAACGATCCACCAGTGTCATTGCATGTCTGTTCTTTTCATGAACCACACCCAGTGTCATTGCATGCGTGTTCCTCTAGACAAACCACATAAGGATCTACCGGTGTCACTGCATGTCTGTTCTTTTCATGAACCACACATGGATCCACCGGTGTCATTGCATGTGATGACCCACAAGTATAGGGGGTGTATCGCAGTATTTTCGAGGGAAGTGAAACCCAATTTATTGATTCGACACAAGGGGAGCCAAAGAATATTTATAAGCCTTAACAACTGAGTTGTCAATTCAGCTGCACCTGTAAACAATCTTGCTCAGAGCAGTTTATCAGTAGCAACAGTAAAGTAACAACAGTAGTAAAAGTAAAGACAGTAGTAAGAATTGCAGTAAACCGTAGGATTAAAGCGCGGTAGGCATATGGATGGATGGACGGGCGTTGCATGGATAAGACAATTCACAAGGCAATCAGAACATAGGGCATTTGCAGATATATCAGATAAAGCATCCAAGTACTAAATAATCATAGGCATGTGTTCCATATATAGTCATACGTGCTCGCAATGAGAACTTGCACAACATCTTTTGTCCTGCCAGCCCATTTGCAGCGGGGCCTCAAGAGAACTACTAGCAATTAAGGTGCTCCTTTTAATAGAGCACCAGAGCAAAGCAGTAACACTCCGTGTACACACGTGATCCTCACATCAAAGCAATTCCCTCCGGTTATCCCGATTTCTGTCACATCGGGGCCATTGGTTCTGGACAACAACGTGTGTATACAACTTGTAGCTAAGACCATAAACAATACTATCATAATGAATCAATAACATGTTCAGATCTGAAATCATGGCACTCAGGCCCTAGTGACAAGCATTAAGCATAACAAGTTGCAACAAAGTCATAAAGAACTAATAAAAGATACTAGGCACCATGCCCTAACAATCTGATCCCATTACATGAACGATCTCATCCAATCCCTACCATCCCCATAGCCTACAGCGAGGGATTACTCACTCATAGATGGGGGAAACATGGATGGTCGATGGAGAAGCGATGGTGATGATGATGGCGATGATCTCCACCAATTCCCGTCCCGACAGGGTGCTAGAACAGAGTTTCTGGTGCTGTTTCGTGGAATCTGGCAGTGGCGACGGAGCGGAACTCCTTCTAGAACAACGTCAACCCCCCCCGGAGTTTTTAGGTTAGAAGGCTTCTTATAGGCGAAGAGGGAGACCGAGGGGGTGTTTGGGCGGCCAGACCACCCCCTGGCGTGGCTAGGGCCAGCCCGCGTGGCCAGGTGGTGTGGCTGGGCCCCATCCCCACTCTGTCTCATATTCTGGCTCTGGGAGTCTTCTGGTGAAATAGGATTTTTGGATTTTGTCCCGTCCAATTCCGAGAATATTCATTTTCTGACTTCCTGGAACCAAAAACAACAGAAAACAGGCAGCTGGCACTGTGGCTTTTGTTAATAGGTTAGTCCAAGAAATCATATGAAAAGTACTCCAAAATGTGGACAAAACACAAGAAAGTAGATAAAACTAAGCATGGAACATCAAAAATTATAGATACATTTGCAATGTATCAACATCCCCAAGCTTAACTCCTGCTCGTCCTCAAGTACGTAAGTGATAAAAAGAAAGAATAATTTAGTGACATGCACCATCATAAACTTGATCAAAGTATTTGTAAAACATTCAAAGATGGGATCATAGTACTTCAATCATAACATGAAAGACAAAGTTCTAGCAATAAGACGAAGAAACTATGATGCAACATGAAAAGGCACAAACAAAAGATTCATGAATAACAATGCTTTGCAAGACATTTGTTTGTTTCACATAAAGAAAACATAGCATAATAGCATTCAGCTTGTCCCTCATAGAGTAGCAAATATGAATGCATAGGACACCTTCAAAGTTCATAAGAGTGACTAGATACAAATAGTTTAAAACAAGCAATATCAAGGTATACATCAATCAGCAAGTCTTGGGACAATGCACATAGAACTAAGAATGGCCACTATGCTCTCAAAGTAAGTGCATGAATCTAGAAGGTGGAGACTTAATATATAGTGGAAGAAAGGCCTTCATAGAAGGAAGTAGAGACTCAAGTTTCATAAAGAGCTTCCAAAAATTATGGAACTTATTAGCTTTCAGCTCTCATTGCCCCTATCATAAGCATCTTGAAGTGATTAAGGTTAAAGTGAACAAACTATGGTGTACATGCTTGACGAAGTATAAGTTAGAAATCTCATGTCCCTTGAATACGAGGGCCGCTCATCATGCTACTCAAATTTAGTCACCGGTAAGTTCTTGTCATCGTAAGTACATGTGTATCATAGAGAACCGCCAACGGGGTACCCCTTGCCCGATGATACGGAAGAATCCCCATATCAAAATGACAAGGCAATCAGACAACAAGCATCTCAGCAATCTTCTTATTTACCATGGAAATATGGTGCTTTTTTCTCTCTTTCCTCTTTTCATAATCTCTTTTTTTTTCTTTTTCTCTTTTTTCTCAATATAGGACTCTTTTTTTTATAAGAAGAATGCTTCATAGACAGCTCATTATGGTTACGCTACAGGTTTTCACCATGTCAACATGGATTAGACCAGTGGCCCAGGCGTTTCTCTAACACATATACATAACTCCATGGACTTACAAGCTCCCCTTTCATTTCACACCGACGACATCCATAGACAAAAGAGCATGATATCAACTAGGTACAAAGTACCAGTGCAATGTTGAAAGCGTGCCCCATGACAACATGGTTCTGCTAATCCCCAACAAATAAGTGCAAGCATATACAACATAGACGACACAATGGTTCAAGTTTATTAAGGGCAAGAAAAGTAAAGTGTGCCCTCAAGTTTGTGAGAGCTTTAATCACTAGTTTTCTCATAACAAGTTTAATTTGGAAGGTAAAAAACATGAATATGCTTGGAATAGCATATGCTAATAGGTAGGTATGGTGGACTCTTTGGAATAACTTGGTTTAGGGAGTTGGATGCATGAGTGGAACTCATACTTGGTTGTGGAGGCTAGCAAAAGACTGGGAGCGACAAACTAGGAGAACAATAATGGCCATAATCATGCAGAGCGACAAAACATCATTGATCAAAGCATAAAGTGATACTACAAGTTGAAAACTAAAGGATCATAAAGGCTTATGGTGACTTGGGATAGTCATAACATGGTGTGAGCATGCGCCAAGTCAACCCAAATAAAGCATCAAAGGAGAATACCACTATACTATGCTTTAATATGCTAAAACAACGCATGATTCATCCAAGGCACATTAAGCAATCTAAATTGTTTATAACAAGTCACGCTACAGCAAAGAATAATAATCATAAAGCCAAAACAATATCAAGCATGGCATGACAAAGCATAGGCCACAGTCAAAAAACAAGCTCTCTTTACCACTTAAGCATGAACTTTCCTACTCTTTTCCAAACCAAACCAAACTATTTGAAAATCAATGTATGAAAGAGGAGGTCCAACCAATTTATTAAGCGAACTAAGAAAACCAAGCAAACAAAAAACCAAAACAAAAACGAAAAAGAAGACGCTCCAAGAACAACACAAATGTGCATGAAACAATAAAAATAAAGTGTTTGGAAGAAACCTGAGATTTTTATTGATAAAGAAGGGGATGCCTTGGGCATCCCCAAGCTTTGACGCTTGTAATTCTTGGATTTTTCTTGGGGTGACACGCGTGGCATCACCAAGCTTGAGCTTTAGTCCATCCTTCATCTAATTACTCATTCCTCCCATACACCTGAAATTTTTCCTTCATACAAAACTTCACACAATCTTTATTAGCAACATTAGTGCACTCAAGATAATAAGTCTTTAGGTTCAGTTCTAACACTAATAAAACTTCCATTAAAACACTAGATACTGTAGCATTTCCCTCAAAAATCTCAATTCCCCAAAAGAACTCAAAAAGGAACCAACAAGAAGCAAATGCAAATAAAGGCAGAAATCTGTCAAAACAGACCAGCAGGTAAAGACGAATTTTTTCGAAGACATTCTGTTGCTCAAATCGAAAAGTGTTGAACTAACGCAAGTTAGATAACAACCTGAGGCAGAAGCACAAAAATTCACGCCTCAAAAGGATATATAAAGATTTTACACGAATTTTTACGGTGAAGCACAAAAATCTGTTTCGGGACAGCAACTTTCCCAAGCATTACTTCTCTCTCATTAGAGGTTACTCTTGGCACAAAAAGCAAATAAAAAGGATAATGAGCGGTTATTACTGAAGTAATAACTTCCAAGACTCATCTCAAACTTTTGGGTTATCTCCCAACAAGTACTTTTCTTTAACGTCTTTAAGTTAGGCATGATAGTTTGAGAGGATGCTCACATAAGGAATATAAATTGAAGTAAAAGAGAGCATCAAGAAGCAAATTCAAAACACATTTAAGTCTAACTCACTTCCTATGCATAGGAATCTTGTATGCAAATAAATTCACAAAGAACAAAGTGACAGGCATAGGAAGATAAAACAAGAGTAATTTCAAAACTTTCAGGACAGAGAGATGTTTCAATACCATGAAAACTTCTATAACCATATTTTCCTCTCTCATAATAATTTTCAGTAGCCTCATGAATAAACTCAACAATATAACTATCACATAAAGCATGCCTTTCATGATCTACAAGCACTAGAGCTTTATTATAAACATTTTCAAAAGAATCCTCAGGAACATAACATTCATCCTCCTTTAGTAAGCATGGGGGATAATCAAATAATGTAAGGGATAAAGAGTTACTCTCATTAGAAGGTAGGCATGGGTAGCTAATCCATTCTTCCTCCTTTTGTTTATCACTCTCCTCCTCTTTTTCATCTAATGAGATTCCAGGTTCATCAATTTCTTCTTCCATAGGATCCTGCAAGGCATTAGTCTCTTCCATTTGTGGAAAGCATCTATTAATATATTCAAGAATATAGCCATTTTCTTCCTTGTAATTATCAAAGCAAAATTTAAGTATACCATAAACCTCATATTTATAAGGTGAATCATCAATATTTTCAAGCAAACTAGCAAGTTCAAATGCAGCATTCCAAGCAATAAATTCTTCAATTTGTTCCACATCATAAAAGTCATAATTTCCTTTAACATAAGAAGATATGGTAACATTATCATTATACTCACATTGAAAAGGGAGGTGTTTGTACCTCCTACAGCAACAAGATTTATCAAAGCAATAAGTAACATTATAAGTAGAGCACACATTTATAGCAATTGTATACAATTTATCAATTTGTTCCCATAAGTGTTTCCCTTTTTGTGACAAGCGGTGTTCCTTATAATAATATTTTTGTTCTTCCGTGAACCCACCTTATCAATAAGATTCAGTTTCAAAGAAACCAACCATTGATAAAGAGCATGATAAAGCAAGACAATAACAGACCAACGAAAATAACAACTAGAGTAGGAACTAATTTTTTTGTATTTTTGATAAAGAAACAAGCAAACAAGGCGGAAATAAACTAAGCTTGAACAATAGTGATTCCAAGTGGACTTGATAAATAAATCTATGCTCCCCGGCAACGGCACCAGAAAATAGTCTTGATGACCCACAAGTATAGGGGGTGTATCACAGTATTTTCGAGGGAAGTGAAACCCAATTTATTGATTCGACACAAGGGGAGCCAAAGAATATTTATAAGCCTTAACAACTGAGTTGTCAATTCAGCTGCACCTGGAAACAATCTTGCTCACAACAGTTTATCAGTAGCAACAGTTTGTAGTAGGAATAGTAAAGTAATAGCAATAGTAAAGTAAAGAAAGCATTAACAATGGCAGTAAACAGTAGGATTCGAGGGCGGTAGGCATAGGGATGGATGGACGGGCGTTGCATGGACAAGACAATTCACATAGCAATCAGAACACATAACAATTGCAAATAATAAGATAAAGCATCCAAGTACTAGATAATCCTAGGCATGTGTTCCATATATAGTCATACGTGCTCGCAATGAGAACTTGCACAACATCTTTTGTCCTGCCAGCCCGTTTGTAGCGGGGCCTCAAGAGAACTACTGGCAATTAAGGTGCTCCTTTTAATAGAGCACCGGAGCAAAGCATTAACACTCCGTGAACACATGTGATCCTCACATCAAAGCCATTCCCTCCGGTTATCCCGATTTCTGTCACTTCAGGGCCATTGGTTCCGGACAACAATGTGTGTATACAACTTGCAGGTAAGACCATAAACAATACTATCATAATGAATCAATAACATGTTCAGATCTGAAATCATGGAACTCGGGCCCTAGTGACAAGCATTAAGCATAAAAACTTGCAACAAAGTCATAAAGCACTAATAAAAGATACTAGGCACCATGCCCTAACAATCTGATGCCATTACATGAACGATGTCATCCAATCCCTACCATCCCCATAGCCTACAGCGGGGGATTACTCCCTCATAGATGGGGGAAACATGGATGGTCGATGGAGAAGCGATGGTGATGATGATGGCGATGATCTCCTCCAATTCCCCGTCCCGGCAGGGTGTCAGAACGGAGTTTCTGGTGTTGTTTCGTGGAATCTGGTGGTGGCGGCGGAGCAGAACTCCTTCTAGAAAAACGTCGAACCCCCGGAGTTTTTAGGTCAGAAGGCTTCTTATAGGCGAAGAGGGAGACCGAGGGGGTGTTTGGGCGGCCAGACCACCCCCTGGCGCGGCCAAGCCCAGCTCGCGTGGCCAGGTGGTGTGGCTGGGCCCCAGCCCCACTCCGTCTCATATTCTGGCTCTAGGAGTGTTCTGGTGAAATAGGATTTTTGGCTGTTGTCCCATCCAATTCTGAGAATATTCATTTTCTGACTTCCTGGAACCAAAAATAGCAGAAAACAGGCAGCTGGCACTGTGGCTCTTGTTAATAGGTTAGTCCAAGAAATCATATGAAAAGTACTCCAAAGTGTGGACAAAACACAAGAAAGTAGATAAAACCAAGCATGGAACATCAAAAATTATAGATACATTTGCAATGTATCAGCATGTTAGTTCTTTTCATGAACCACACCCAGTGTCATTGCATGTCAGTTCTTTTCATGAACCACATAAGGATCCACTAGTGTCATTGCATGTCTATTCTTCTCACAAACCACATAAGGATCCACCAGTGTCATTGCATGTCTGTTCTTTTCATGAACCACACCCAATGTCATTTCATGTGTGTTCCTCTAGACAAACCACATAAGGATCCACCGGTGTCACTGCATGTCTGTTCTTTTCATGAACCACACATGGATCCACCGGTGTCATTGCATGTCAGTTCTTTCCATGAACCACACCCAGTGTCATTGCATGTCAGTTCTTTTCATGAACCACAGAAGGATCCACCAGTGTCATTGCATGTCTGTTCTTCTCACAAACCACATAAGGATCCACCAGTGTCATTGCATGTCTGTTTTTTCACGAACCACACCTAGTGTCATTGAATGTGTGTTCCTCTAGACAAACTACATAAGGATCCACCGGTGTCACTACATGTCTGTTCTTTTCATGAACCACACATGGATCCACCGGTGTCATTACATGTCTGTTCTTTTTATGAACCACACCCAGTGTCATTGCATGTCAGTTCTTTTCATGAACCACATAAGGATCCACCAGTGTCATTGCATGTCTATTCTTCTCACAAACCACATAAGGATCCACAAGTGTCATTGCATGTCTGTTCTTTTCACGAACCACACCCAGTGTCATTGCATGTGTGTTCCTCTAGACAAACCACATAAGGATCTACCGGTGTCACTGCATGTTTGTTCTTTTCATGAACCTCACATGGGTCCACCGGTGTCATTGCATGTGTGTTCTTTTCATGAACCACAGCTAGAGTCCACCAGTGTCATTGGATGTGTGTTCTTCTCATGAACCACACATGGATCCACTAGTGTCATTGCATGTCTGTTCTTTTCATGAATCATAGCTAGAGTCATTGCATGTCTGTTACTTCCATAAACCACATATGGATCCACCTAGTGTGATTGCATGTCTGTTCTTTTCACAAACCACACATGGATACACTAGTGTCATTGCATGAGTAGTCGTTAGACCGAGTCTTCTAGAAGGCATGCCCTAACACAATTGTTTTGCTTGATGATTGTTACATACCGTTCGATTGGGGCGCTTGGACGATTGGGATGGTCTTCGTGAGAGCGATCCGTGAGTAGGCTGTTCTGCGGCATGATTGGCCACGCTTGCTCTGGACAAACTGGCAACACCGGGCGCTCCCCTGTTGCAAGTGTCACCTCTCACGAGTTCAGTTGGCCACATCCCAGTGTCACGTACCCATTACTTCTCTTCCTCCCCGTACTTCTCTTCCTTACCCTCGAAGCCACTTTCCCCACTTCACTCCCATCCTGCCGTAGCCGCAAGCCGACGGCGCCTCCATCCCAATCCCCTCTCCGGTAGCCACCCCCTCCCCTCTCGCCATCGGTTCAAGGGGAGACAGCGAGGAAACGCGTAGTGACGACAGGGACGATGATTTCGATGTGAGTCATCTCATCTCTATTTCTATCATCTATAGCCAGTTATCTATTTTTTGAGCTAGATCTAATATGTTTACTCATGCGCGTATGATGTGTTAGGCCAACCAGACGATGTATGACTCCAACTATCACGGTTTAGCGGATGAAGACACTCCTCCGGTATGTAAACATGGATATGTGCCCGCTAAATTTGTAGCGTTCAAAGGACGAAACGCAGGCAGGAGGTTTCTATAGTGTCAAGGACATCGTCTGATGATGCAAGGCAGAAGTTGCGGTGTTGTCAAATGGGTTGATCTAGAGTGGCCCAAATCGATGCAGAAAACGCTGGACAAACTATGGGAAATGACTGTCGAGTTGAAAGAATCCGTATTCAGCTCACTTCTTGACAGTGTTGAGATGAAGCTATGGGAACCAGTTGACACGACCAAGCATAAGCAAGATCTCAGGTGGGTGCAAGACAAGGTTAGCAAAGTCGAGAAGGAGAGGGACGCGGCGTTGGCCCTGAAGGCTAAAGTAGAGCAAGAACTGACTCAAGCAAAGAATGATCTCCACCAGGCCAAAGTCCTGCAGTTCACAACTACGAGTATTGACAAGTGCATGAGGAAAAATGCAGAGAAACAATTGAAGTTGTGCAAGGAAGATGCTAAAAGGAAGGAGCAGACGATTCGATCCTTGCTCTCGTAGGAAGATGCCCATCGGGCTAAGATTAGGAAGATCAAAAAGATGTGTGATAACTAGTTCTATTTAGCTTAAGCTCCGTGCCTTTTTAAGTTGTAATAGTTGTACTTGTTGACCTAGCGATTTGAACTATTGGTCCTGGATTCCAGGGAGGAAAAAAATTGCTCTGACCCCGCATTACTTCTTTTGTCTGACCAATGCCCCTTGGATATTCCGCCCGTCGCTTCGTCGTCCTCGTGTACAAATAGGAGGCGCCACAGCGCGTCGCTTCGTCGTCCATCCCCTCGTCCTCTCCAATCTCCACCGTGTCGTCGCTTCGTCATCCATCCCCCCGCTCCCTCTCCAACCTCCACCGCGCCGCCATGGAGATACCCGGTCTAAACTTCTACGAGGCGGTGATGTTCGCGAACTTCGACATCCTTGTGCCGCTGTGGCATCCCGTAAAACCACTACTAGAAAATCGCGTTGTTTTTGTGCATTGCATCGTCATCATCATGCATTGTTTGTCTGAACTATTTCGAAAAGCCTAGTTTTGCTTTGTACAAATACCCCTCTTTATTTCAAAGACAAAACCCCGATCGTATCGGATATTTTATTTCCCTAAAAACTAATTGCAAGTGGCCTTGTTTTAAAATAAACAAAACCAAACAAACATATCTTTACAAAACCTAGACTCAAAATCCTATTCCCACTCGAATCTATCCTACCCACCACTCACAACTCGCCACCTCACCCCTCCCCCATTTTCCTACCCACCCTGCCACCTCACCAATCCCTCTCTTTTTCCCTCTCTCCCTCTCTCACCCACAGCTACTCTACCCCTCTCCCTTCCACCCGGGCCCCACCCCACAGCCCACTCTCCAATCCTCTCCCTCTCCACCCCCGGTCCCACCTGCCAGTCCCACACCCCCAGCAACACTCATACCCACGCCTACCCCCTTCTCTCTCTTCCCTCTGCCAGCCTGGCCCCACACCACATGTCCCCACGCCCCGGACCCACCCCCACCTACCGCTCCCTCGCCAACCTCCTCTCTCCGCGCGCGACGACGTCCTCTTCCCTCGGTTTCCTCTCCCTCGTCGCCGCTCCCTCTCTCCTCCGGCGCCGCGCCGCCCGCTCCCTCTCTCCTCCGGCGCCGCGCGCGCCCACCCCCTTCTCCCCGCCGGCGACCGCCTCCCCACCACCATCGCCCCCCGGCGAGCTCCCCTCCTCGCCTCCTCGCCGGACCGCCGCCGCACCTCCCTCTGGCCGCCGGCGCCCTCCGCCTCGCGCCGCCCTCTGTCTGCAGCAGGGCCCGCGTCCGGCCGGCCGGCCCCGTCCCGAGCCGCCTCCCGCCTCCGGCGCGTCTCCTTTCCCCCCATGAGCCAAGCGCGCCCCTCCGCAAGCCCGGCCACCTCCTCCTCCCCGCGGCCCCGCTGCCGGCGGTTCTCCTCCCGCGAGCGCGCGCCGCCGCCCTCTGGCCGCGAACCGAGTCGCCGCCGCAGCGGTGCGCCCCTCACCTCCGGCCTTCTGCGCGTCCCCGACAGCGTCCTGTCGAGCAGAGCCGCCGGACCCCGCGCGTCCCCGACCCGGCAGCACCCGCGCGCCCTCGTTCTCGCCCCCAAAGCACAAGACCGTCTCGAGCCCCGATGCCCTTTTGTCGCCAAGATCTGCGTTGTGGCGTGTTTCGACGACCATGTGCGAGATGGAACCCGATGACACCGGTACCCAAGACCTACCACACGGACGCATCACGGACTCGGATAAACCCCTCGAAACGACAAGTTCGACATCCCGGAACCAAAGTGCGAACCCCGGTATCGACTTCATGTTCTCCTTCACGGATGCCAAGACCAAATCTCGTCTAAACCGGACCCCGAAGACCGAATTCGCCCCGCCAAGTTCTTCAATCGGATCCGAGGACACCGAAACCCCGGTGCGACAAGTACTTCTTCCCGGACGCCAAGAACGCCGATGCGAATACGCCAAGTTCGTCTACCTCGGACACCGTGCGACAAGGTCTACTTCACGGATCCGAAGACCCCGGCACCCGATCCACCCAAGTCCGCCATCAACGACAAGATCGACACCGACTAGAGCGGATCCGGTGTGCCCCGACACCGAACCAAGTCCTGCTTCCCGGATGCGACAAGATCGACCTCAGTTATCCGAGAACGATCCCGCCGAGACCGAACCCCAGATCCGGACCCTGAGACCGAACCCCGAACCCCGGAACCCCAAGATCGCCGAACCCTAATGTGTGAACCCGAACCGAGACCTTATTTTATTAAATGATATATAATTGTTGCATATTAAACTGTCATGTTGCATGCATATTTGTCTGTGGTTTGGGGGCCTTATGCCGATTCACCTAAATAAATATGGGGCCCATATGCGGGCAAATCTAGTCTTATATTGGCCTCATTTAAATTTGTGCATCGAACCGGTACTACCTCTTGCCCTGTTAATACAACATTTAATTTGCGGGGTAGTTAAATAACTTGAACCACCTAATTAATTGTCGGGACTCCGGTTCCGCTTAATATAACTAATTGCATTGCACCTTACCATGCCATACATCGTGCATGCATCATGCCGATCTTTTGCCGTGGTATTAAATATTGCATCCGGTGTTTCTTCTAGTGTTTTGCTTCTTCGCGGATAAGGCCGTTGAGTTGGTGTGAGCTTCGCCCCGATCTTCGGTTGAACCTTCGGCAATGTTTTCAGGCGAGCATCTCCCCCTTTCTACCTATCTTACTTTTATAGTATTTATTCCCTCCTGTTGATCTATTGCTATCTGTGTTGCGATGCTCTAGTTTCCGTACCCGTGAAATCCCTTGCAGCCATATATTGCCTTGGACACATCCTACTACCTGTTGTATGGTAGATAGCTGGACTTGCGCGTCGTAGTCGCTTGCTCAAGTGCTGTCGCGTGTCGCCAAGAACCACAGTGTTGGAGTAATTGCCGCCTGTTGATGTTGGAGATGATCATGGCTTTACTTTTCCTTCACTTTAATTACTGTTTAACAACTAAAATTGAAGTAAGTAAGCAGAGGCATCGGTGGGTGATAGATAATGTTGGTTTCCGACCGCCCACTTGTGTCCCGTAGGACCCCGAGTTCTTGACACCTGTTCCGAGATCGAGCGCGCTAACCACAGGTGGGGAGATATGGGCCCCCCATTGATTATTACCTGATTTCAAAGTATTGTACTGGGGGCCACAAACTAGTTTGAGGTTTTATTTACTATCCTGTACTTATGCCATGCTTTACTGCTTTATTTACGATTGTGCGAGGAGCACACTGTACTGTTTAGGAAGCGGAGTGTTTTCACGGTATCGACAGTCCCAGTTTTGGGATTTGCTGTCGTTTACAGCCACTGACGCAAACCCTGAGTCCGTCTCGGAGACCGGCCGACTTTGTTGCGGGTAGACTTAGTGGGGTGGCCCCCCGTGCTTGCTTTGGGTCTGGGAACGTCATGACTTAGGCCCCGCCGACATACCGACGGGTGTATGTTAACTGATCTGGCAACAAGGGTCGAAGTGCTTGTGGATACTTTGGTGCACCCCTGCAGGGTTAAATCTTTTCGAGAAGCCGTGTCCGCGGTTATGGACGACTTGGAGCACAGTGCTTGATCATAGACAACTATAACTAAAGTTTACTGTTATAAATTGACTTGTATCCGATATGACTAGTAATCAGCTTCACTATAACGGGATGGCTAAATAAAAGTACCAACAACTGCTGGGTTTTGGGGTTATCTCATGCTAATTGTATCTGACTAGTAAGTGTTGCAACTATCACGGAATGATTAACTAAAAGTGCCCACTGCT
This sequence comes from Avena sativa, assembly GCA_916181665.1. Classification (NCBI taxonomy): domain Eukaryota; kingdom Viridiplantae; phylum Streptophyta; class Magnoliopsida; order Poales; family Poaceae; genus Avena; species Avena sativa. The sequence continues at coordinate 71,212,937 of OV702292.1, forward strand.
TGCTTTATCAGGATGATTGGCTAAACCTGACTAGTAATTGCTGCAAAGATAACTGAACAACTAAAACTGCCAACTGTGTGAGTTCCTCGGTTGACTTCCTCGTTTGGTCTCGAGGGGGAAATACCAGGATGGGTTTGTTTGGCGTTAGGATCAGGTTGGTTCCGAATAGGTCTTTCTTACCCCTCTCTGATAGCCGCCAGTTTTATCGAGTCTCTATAGGTTGTTTAGTGCATGTTGCCGCTGCCGCTTTAGTCCACCATACCTATGTAGGCGAGGACCGCCGAATTCTAGCCTCGCCGTGTACTGGCCTCAGTACTGACGCTCCTCTCTTTTTCCTTTGCCCTTTGTCGGCACCCCTTTGTTTAAGCAGGTTTTGAGATCGACGTCGTTAGCAGGGTTACCCTTCCGGCTTGGCCTGGGCAGGGTTATGGACGCCATTGGTTATTCTTCAGGGCTCTTAGCCCCATTTGCATCTTGTCAGTAGTCGGACGCTCTCTCATTTTCAAGGTGATTTGGATCTTTGTATATTATATCTGTATTCTTGACTCATTGAGTCGCTGTTATATATATCTGTTCTGTGGGTCCCATCGAGGACTGTTGTGTAATGTTATTACTTCGTTTTCCACCCGCACGAAAGTGCCAGGTGGGCACCTTTGAGTCGTTTCTATGCGGGTTTGGCGGGTTTCGCTAAAACTTGCATAGGGCCGATTCTGAGGGTGTTACAGCCGCCAGCCGTGATGGTGCCCCACGGATGGCATCAACTCTATGGGGGTGCCGGTGGCTCCGCTCCCTGGCCGAGCCGAGATGGAGAGCAAGATCAGAAAATCCGGGAAAATACATGGAAAATCCTATTTCTCCAGAAAACGAAAGAAGCCAGAAGGGGGGCTGGAGATGGGCCACAGGGGCCCCACACCACCCCTTGGCGCGGGCCAGCCTAGGCCGCACCACCAGGTGGTGTGGCCGCCCTGGTCCACCCCTAGCACTCCCCTCTGGCGTATATATTCCTCCCGAAACCCTAAGACTCGGAGAGAGACCACAGAAAGATTCCGCCACCTTTGTAGGGCGGAAAACACCGAGAGAGAAAGATCTCTCCGGCAGACAGATTTCTACCGGAGGAATTCCTTCCCGGAGAGGGGACATCGTCGCCATCAACACCACCATCAAGCTGGACTTCATCGAGATCATCATCACCACCATCATCACCCTCATCACCATCTCCATATTGTTGTAACAATTGGGTTGAATCTTGCATAGTTCATAGGGGAAACTTTCCCGGTGTTGATAACTCTTTGTAGTTGATGCTATTGAGTGAACCGTTGAATTATTGTTTATGTTCAGATTGTTATACATAATTATTCCATCTCTGATCATGATCCATATGATGTCTTGTGAGTAGTTCGTTTTGTTCTTAAGGACATGGGAGAAGTCATGTTGTTAGTAGTGGAGTTGTGTTGAGAGAGATTCAATAGTTTGATATTTAAGTTGTGGTGTACTTCTTCTAGTGGTGTCATGTGAACGTCGACTACATGACACTTCACCTATATGGGCCTAGGGGAATGCTGAAGGGGTTCGTAGCATGGAAAACAAAATTTTTCTATCGCATACAAACAAACAAGCCAAGATCTATCTACTAGATTGTAGCAACGAGTCGATAGAGGAACTCACCCTCGAAGATTCCAAAGCGGTTAACGAGAGCAGATTCTCGTGGGTGATGTAGTCGTACTCTTTCCGATCTCAAGATCGTGTAGACGATCCTTCCGGCGCCACGTTCCGGCAGCGCTCCCGTAGTCGGTCACACGTTCGGTACTCGACGAAGACCTTCCTCTCCCTTGTTCCAGCAGGCAGCGGAGGTTGTAGCACTCTCCTCGCGATTCCGGCAGCACAACGGCGTGGTACCGGAAGTAGAGGGGAGATCCCGCAGGGCTTCGCCTTAAGCCGGTGCGAGTATGGTGGAGCTTATGAGAGAGGCTATTAGTGGTCTAGTAATTAGACACACCAATTAGAGGGCTCTAAACCAATTAGAAGGCTCTAAACCGAATAGCTCTAAACCGGGGTCTAGATCTAGGGTTTAGTTTAGAGGATAGGAAACTTGTGTGTCTTGGGAGGGAGCCCTGCCCCTCCTTATATAGGTGGGAGGGGCTGGCCGGCCAAGGGGAGGGAGTGGAGTCCCTCCCCAACTCGGCCTAGGTGGGGCGCCGGCTTGGGGAGGAGGACTCCTCCCTCAAGTCGGTTTCCTCCTCTCCTCCCACTTCCCAAAAACTGCCGTTTGACTTTCAAACTAGCCGTTTGACTTTTTTAATTTAGGATTCAATTTAATCCTTTATTTGGGACAGCAAGAACACTTAGTACATGATGCAATCATTCCAACATGTAATGACACATTCAAGTACCCTTCCCCCTCCGGAGTGCCGGACATTCCGGGACCTTCTAGAATGTTCCCGATGAAAACACCGGAACCATTCCCCAACTCCAAAACGGGACTTTCCTTATATGAATCTTATTCTCCGGACCATTCCGGATCACCTCGTGATATCCCGGATCCCATCCGAGACTCCGAACAACATTCGGTCTCTTTCTCATAATACCATAACTACTCAAACAACGTCGAATCCTTAAGTGTGTCTCCCTACGGTTCGTGAATTATGCGGACATGATCGAGACACTTCTCCGAACAATAACCAATAGAGGAATCTGGAAATTCATATGGCTCCCACATATTTCTACGATTACTTTGCGATCGAATGAACCACTTACATACGATACCAATTTCCCTTTGTCTCACGATATGTTACTTATCCGAGGTTATGATCGTCGGTATCTCTGCATACCTAGTTCAACCTCGATACTGATAAGTACTCTTTTCTCGTTCCCGTGATATGTGATCCCTTGTGACCAAGTCACATGCTTGCAAGCTAATTGGATGACATTTCACCGAGAGGGCCCAGAGTATATCTATCCGTCATGCGGATGGACAAATCCCACTCTTGATCCATGTGTTTCAACCAATACTTTCCGAACACTCAATGCCACCTTTATAGCCACCCTGTTACGGTGTGGTGTTTGATGACATCAAAGCATCCATCCAGAAAAGGTGATATGCATGATCTCATGGTCGAAGGAATTAGGTTACTATGTATCAGAAAGCATATAGCAATTGAACTATTGAAATGACTTGATCTTTATGCTACGCTTATCTATAGGAGTATGTCCACCATATCATTCTCCTAATGATATGATCTTGTTGTTGATAACATCTCAATGTTCATGATATGGAAACCACAATCATTAATCAACCAACAAGCTAGTGAAGTATAGAGGCTATACTAGGGACTTTAAATTAAGTTTACAAATCACACAAGTATTAATGGTTTCCTTGTTAATACTATTATAGCATGGTATGTAAACATTTATCATAAGTGTGAAGATATGATAATAACCACTTTATTATTGCCTCTTGGGCATATCTCCAACAGTCTCCCACTTGCACTAGAGTCAATAATCTAGTTTCGAACCTTTGTGTATATAACACCTATGGCTTTCCGGTGTTGTATGTACACGATTGCTAGTGGTCAACTGATCTCCGGATCTGACACTTCCAGGTCCGTGTGTAATTGCATGTCTTTGCGTCTCTACGCATCACTCATTCTCTAATGAGATGGCTTTGTATAAATTTGGTATTTCGGTGTGACCTTTAGCTCTTTGGGGTCAAAACATGTTGATAATATTGTCGCACAATATATCTTCATAGTATTATCCCACTGTGAACTACACCTAGTTTGATAACAAACTTCTTGACACAAATGCCCTCTTTTGCTGCTATAATAGCAGTCATATACTTAGCCTTTTGTTGTAGTATCTGTCACAATGTCTTAACTTTGGAAATCATCCAAATCCATTATGGAACTCACTTTCCATTATATTGTGCCACCCTTAGTTTAGATTGAGATAAACTTAATTTGTACTTTGTGACAAGACTAGTATCAATGTAGTACTTTTACAATGAACTAACCATCTATTTGTCACTTCTACAAATAATATACTCTTAGTTCTTTCAAAAGATCATAAGAATATCCTTACTATTGTCCAATGATCATCTTACGAATCATTCTGGTATATGCTCTCAACATTTAGAGCATAGGACAAATCTGGATTTGTACATATCACAGTATGATTGATATAAATATTCTTTGTGATTTCATACATCAAGTATCAATCTATACTTGATTATTTGTTTCACTTTACCAAATGTCAATACACTTGAATATATCATCAACATTGAACTCATTCAATCCTTTCTGTGCGACAAGAACCTTCTCTTGTAGTTTCTATATTGAACTCATTCAATATCTTATCTATGTACTTCTGGCACAACCATATTAGCGTCTATTGATGCCAAATATTTGGGTTTTGCCTAAGTCTTTCATCGGGATGAAATTCTTAATATGTGTTAATAAAAGATACATTATTTCCAATCAACAATATGTCTTCCACATAATGTATTAGAAACATGTCTTAGCGCTCCCACTTAATTTCTTGCAAATGCAAGCATCTTCATTGTCTCTGATGAAATTAAACCCTTTTAACAGTTTCATCATAGTGAAGATTCCAACTCCGCTATGCTTACTTCAACCATTGAAGTTTGCATATGCTTTTTAGCATCCTTTGAATTAACAAAACCCTATGGACCGTGTTATGCACATGTCCTAGGTAACGATTCTATTAGAAGAACTTGTTTTGTTTATTCAACTACCATATAACAAAATTATATGTAGTGGTTGCTACATTAATCCGTCTAGACTAAATGTCACTATGAAAGATCAAAATCTTGTCATAGTCAACTTTTGAACATTGTTGTGAACTTTTTCCCAACATGTCGACTATTTCATAGATGTGAAACATCCATGTCTATTTCTTTATAGATCCAGACACAACTATAAGGTCTTACACCTTTCTCGAGGGTCCTTCAAGTTCAAAACTTGATTTCTCGTGTATGGAACTATCACGGATTATATGGCTTCAAGCCATTTGACGGAGTCAGGGCCCATCATCGCTTCTCTGCATGTAGTCGGTTCATTATTCTCAAATAATGATTCAACCCTCAAATCTTGGTATTTGATTGTTCATCCGACCTACTTGTTTCAATAGGAACTTGGATCTCCGTGACCACAACCTTTGAGGTACGTGAACCATGAGCATTGTTGCTGCCTTCGAAACACTTTTCGGCGCTGCGCAACTCTGCACATATAGCTAAGGTTCCTTTAACCTTATCAAAGTTTCTATTGTCCTCCCACTTAACTTTTCACGAAAAATTCCTTCCAAAAGAAACTTGACGTTCTAAGCAACAAACACTTTTGTCTCCGGTGTTTATGGAGGAATACTTAATAGTCATACAAAGACAGGTTCATCCGACTTTGGTTGCAAACATCTTTCTTATGCATAGCATACCAATGTTTAAGAAAGGACAACTTGGGTTTTATCCCAAACCATAACCTTATATGGTGTCATTTCAACGGATTATGATGGAGCTCTTTTCAGTGGAAAAACAGTAATCTCTAAAGCTTTTAATCTTTAAAATATAATGGCAGTTTTATAAATTATACCTTTGATCTTACCATGTCAAACAAGGTTTAATTACATATCTCGAACGCTCCATACACTTATGGTGTTTCGGGAAAATGCAAATCCACGGAACGATTCCTTAAATCTTAGGTATTATGCTAAACTTGTAATTCAAATATCTTCCTTTATGATCTTTATCATAAACTATTCATATTCTTGTTACAATGATTTTGCACTTCATCTTGAAAGTCTTTTGAACTTTTCAAATATTTCATACTTCATCCTTATTAAGTAAATATTCATATATTCACTCAAATTTTCGGAGAAAGCATATGAAGTTGAAATCCATCGCTCTTGACTACACATAATGGACTTCGTACAACAATATGTACAAGTTCCAATAAGCTAGTCATTCGTTCCCTTTTGGCCTATGAACAAAGTTTTAATTATCTCTAGGAAAGTTTCACAAGCGTCATTTGATCAAAATCCAAAAGACTCCAAAATTCCATCCACATGGAGTTTCTTCATGTTTTCTTTCCAATATAATTTAAACGGCGATGTCACTTCCGAAGTGATCTTTCAATCAATTTGTCTTTCGACATTTTTAGCACTAGTTTTATGGATGTGATTTCTCCAACGAGATTTGTGAATCATCCATCTTTTATGGATTACGGCAATTATTTGAACAACCCTTTTGTTCTCATAATACCTGATAAAACAAATCTTTGAAGGCAAGCTTTGATGTTTAACAAGCAACGCAATAACCCTTTATTTGTTCTCGATGAACATCATCACATATTCTTTTGCTTGTTACTTAGGCCATTGTAGTTCATGAATTGTGTTGTTTCGTATGACGATTCACACCAACAAATTCAGTATCAAATACTTGAGAACCACATTGTTTAATAAGCAAAGAATATAGCCATAACATGTATATCATCTATATACTTAAACTGAACAATTCTAGTCTTTTCTTTTCTGCCATATATTTATGAGATTCTCTTTCAATATTTCCTTTTCTATTTGAAAGAATCTATCAATATCAATAGTGGAGTCATACATATGACATATAGTCCAAAGCGTGTATAGTTAAATACCAATGTCTTTGGACTTGCACTTTGAAGTAGATCACCATCATCAAATGTTTGGTGTTCTTTCAAATTCCTTTCTTTAGTAATCTCTTGGTGTAGTAAACATTTTACCTTCATCAAATATTCACCCTTATCATGGAATCGTCCATGATCAAGCTACTTTTAGCTTATAACGATGAATTATGAGTATAATGTTGCTATCCAAAACCTTTTGGAGGATTAGGACAACAAGTGTCTCCAACCTTTTTGCAAATTCTCATCAAATATGAGAACATGACTTTTGCCATATTATACTCTATCATGTTGCAACCAAAACTTCGTTTCAGATATCACAATATCTTCCACACATCATGGTTTCTGAAACAACTCTTTCAGATCCTAGATAACCTTGATATTAAGGGAATCCTTTGAATATCAAGAATCATGGATACAAACATGATACTTATATACTAACACTTGGAATTGTTACTCTTGATTTAATACTAATTATTAAACTTCATGGAGTAACCGGAACTTACTGAAAGTTTGCAATAGGACTTTTAAACTTTAGATTAACACTTAAAACAATACGATACCAGTTCGTAAAGTATCTAACCAGAATTCTATAGTTCTATCATCTCAATTATAACTAAGCGCAAGGTGGTAAACGGATGCCAATGACTACAACAACTATGCAAATTCACTTTGATTTAGTTTATGATAAATTGAGTTCTAATTAATAATTAAATTAATCTAGGTGAACTCCCACTCAAAACAATATCCCTCACATTGTTTTAGTGATCACACGAACCAAATCCACCACATCAAAACCGATCATCACGAGAGTTGATATAGCTTCAGTGGCGAACAATCAACATGTTCATCATATCTACTATATGACTCATGTTCTACCTTTCGGTAATCTGTGTTCCTGAGGCCATGTCTGTACATGCTAGGCTCGTCAAGATCAAACCTTAGCTACCGCATAAGCAAATCTGGCTTGCTTACGTTGTATTCACCCGCGGAATCAAAGACACCCGATCATCACGTGGTGCTTCGAAGCAGCAAGCTTTGGCAACGGTGCATACTAAGGGTGAACACTTTAGAACTTGAAATTTATGTGCATGAGGGATCATCTTATAATGCTACCGTCGTCTACTAAGCAATACAAGATGCATAAAGGATTAACATCACATGCAATTCATAATATGTGATATGATATGGCCTTTCTTCTTTGTGCTTCCGATCTCCATCTTCAAACACGAACATGATCTCCATCATCACCGGCATTGCATCAAGGTCAATGACGCTTCACCATGGTTGTCGTCCACCGGCTTCAACTATTACAACTACTTTGAATAGACACGCGGGTCTTAACATAATTTAAAGACAACCATATGGCTCCTGCCGGTTGCCAACTTACAATAAGGAACATTGCATACATCAAATATAATCACAATCATGGCCATATCACATCACTGCACACCCCTGCAAAACAAAGTTAGACGCCTCTACTTTCTTTGCATATTTTACGTGGTTTGGGGCTTTCAATAAGTGTCGTTCTAACTTACGAACAAGAACCACAACATTGATACTAGTATTGTCAATCACCTGTTGTAAATTGAATCTTAACTATGCTAGGAGAAACAGGCACCCGCAAAGCCACTTATGCAATACAAGTTGCATGTTAAGCGTGGAGCAAGTCTCATGAACGATGTCATGTAAGGTTAGCCCGGGCCGCTTCATCCCAACATACCGCAAGATGCAAAGTACACAAAAAGCAATCTACAATAAAAGCATCAACGCCCACAATGACCATTGTGTTCTACTCGTGCAACAGATCTACATATAGACACGGCTCTGATACCACTGAAGGGGTTCGTAGCATGGAAAACAAAATTTTTCTATCGCATACAAACAAACAAGCCAAGATCTATCTACTAGATTGTAGCAACGAGTCGATAGAGGAACTCACCCTCGAAGATTCCAAAGCGGTTAACGAGAGCAGATTCTCGTGGGTGATGTAGTCGTACTCTTTCCGATCTCAAGATCGTGTAGACGATCCTTCCGGCGCCACGTTCCGGCAGCGCTCCCGTAGTCGGTCACACGTTCGGTACTCGACGAAGACCTTCCTCTCCCTTGTTCCAGCAGGCAGCGGAGGTTGTAGCACTCTCCTCGCGATTCCGGCAGCACAACGGCGTGGTACCGGAAGTAGAGGGGAGATCCCGCAGGGCTTCGCCTTAAGCCGGTGCGAGTATGGTGGAGCTTATGAGAGAGGCTATTAGTGGTCTAGTAATTAGACACACCAATTAGAGGGCTCTAAACCAATTAGAAGGCTCTAAACCGAATAGCTCTAAACCGGGGTCTAGATCTAGGGTTTAGTTTAGAGGATAGGAAACTTGTGTGTCTTGGGAGGGAGCCCTGCCCCTCCTTATATAGGTGGGAGGGGCTGGCCGGCCAAGGGGAGGGAGTGGAGTCCCTCCCCAACTCGGCCTAGGTGGGGCGCCGGCTTGGGGAGGAGGACTCCTCCCTCAAGTCGGTTTCCTCCTCTCCTCCCACTTCCCAAAAACTGCCGTTTGACTTTCAAACTAGCCGTTTGACTTTTTTAATTTAGGATTCAATTTAATCCTTTATTTGGGACAGCAAGAACACTTAGTACATGATGCAATCATTCCAACATGTAATGACACATTCAAGTACCCTTCCCCCTCCGGAGTGCCGGACATTCCGGGACCTTCTAGAATGTTCCCGATGAAAACACCGGAACCATTCCCCAACTCCAAAACGGGACTTTCCTTATATGAATCTTATTCTCCGGACCATTCCGGATCACCTCGTGATATCCCGGATCCCATCCGAGACTCCGAACAACATTCGGTCTCTTTCTCATAATACCATAACTACTCAAACAACGTCGAATCCTTAAGTGTGTCTCCCTACGGTTCGTGAATTATGCGGACATGATCGAGACACTTCTCCGAACAATAACCAATAGAGGAATCTGGAAATTCATATGGCTCCCACATATTTCTACGATTACTTTGCGATCGAATGAACCACTTACATACGATACCAATTTCCCTTTGTCTCACGATATGTTACTTATCCGAGGTTATGATCGTCGGTATCTCTGCATACCTAGTTCAACCTCGATACTGATAAGTACTCTTTTCTCGTTCCCGTGATATGTGATCCCTTGTGACCAAGTCACATGCTTGCAAGCTAATTGGATGACATTTCACCGAGAGGGCCCAGAGTATATCTATCCGTCATGCGGATGGACAAATCCCACTCTTGATCCATGTGTTTCAACCAATACTTTCCGAACACTCAATGCCACCTTTATAGCCACCCTGTTACGGTGTGGTGTTTGATGACATCAAAGCATCCATCCAGAAAAGGTGATATGCATGATCTCATGGTCGAAGGAATTAGGTTACTATGTATCAGAAAGCATATAGCAATTGAACTATTGAAATGACTTGATCTTTATGCTACGCTTATCTATAGGAGTATGTCCACCATATCATTCTCCTAATGATATGATCTTGTTGTTGATAACATCTCAATGTTCATGATATGGAAACCACAATCATTAATCAACCAACAAGCTAGTGAAGTATAGAGGCTATACTAGGGACTTTAAATTAAGTTTACAAATCACACAAGTATTAATGGTTTCCTTGTTAATACTATTATAGCATGGTATGTAAACATTTATCATAAGTGTGAAGATATGATAATAACCACTTTATTATTGCCTCTTGGGCATATCTCCAACAAATGCATTGTGTATTTGGCTACTAATCGTAGGGGTTGCCGGAGTGACAGAAACCTAAACCCCCGTTAGGAAACCATTGCACAAGGGACATAAGGGTCTTAGAGTTTAAAGTTGTGGTTAGGTTTCTACCTTAATTACTTTCTTGTACTTACGGATGTTTGCAAGGGCTATAATCACAAGTATGTATTAGTCCTAGGAAGGTCGGTACATTAGCACAGGTTCACCCACACAACACTTAGCAAGCTATAAGAAGCGAAAGCACTTGACAGTCTTCCCATGTGTCCTCGAGAATGTTTGATCATCTTAAATAATACAACCGGCTTGTCCTTTGCTGCATAAAGGATTGGGCCACTTGCTGCATTTATTCCTACTGTCTTTTATTTACTCGTACTTTGTTTATTTGCTTTATCGAAAACCCCTAAATATCCGTTTTGCTAAGTATTTGCAGAGAATTCCTAATCCATACCACTAGCCAGCACCTTTTGCTCCTCGTTGGGTTCGACACTCTTACTTATCGAAAAGACTATGATACACCCCCTATACTTGTGGGTCATCAAGACTATTTTCTGACGCCGTTGCCGGGGAGTGAAGCACAATTGGAGAGTGGAACTGGTAAAGGAAACTTCTACTGCGAGTATTGTTTACTTCTGCTAGTTGCTTTATTTTCATTATGGATAATTCGCTGAGTTTCTTATTTGGTAATGCTACTACCACTACTAAGGTAGTAGATAAGCCACCACCTGCTGAGAATGATGTTTTTAAAATACCTACAAGAAGTATTGATCGTGTTATGGATAACTACTATGTTGGGGATGGAACTGTCCATCCTAGTGATCATTTGCTCTTTATACACGAATTATGCGGGTTGTTCAAGTGTGCAGGTATCACTACATATCAAGTTAAGAAGAAGTTGTTCTCATTATCACTAAAAGGAAGAGCTGAGGAATGGTATAAGCTGCTGAAGAATGGTCAAGCTCTGGAATGGGAGGACATAGTGCCTCTCTTTTATTCAAAATTTTATCCTCCTAGTGAGATTCATAAAGATCGGAATCAAATATACAAATTTTGGCCTCTTGATGGAGAGAGTATAGCTCAAGCTTGGGGGAGATTGAAGTTACTAATGCTCAAATGTCCCATTCATGAGCTCCCCAACAATATTATTATCAACAACTTTTATGCAAGGCTTCCTCTACATGATAAGGATTTATTGGATGCTTCTTGTGCTAGATCATTCACTCGCATGGAAGAAGAAGCTAAATGGGATCTTCTGTACCGTATTCAAGACAATGCTGAAGCTTGGAGAATGACAAAGGTAGAAAGTCAGGTATAAATTATGATTATGAATGCATTGAATCTTTTATGGGAACTGATGACTTTCAAAATATTAGAAATGCTTATGGTCTTGATTTACAAGTTATTACGAATTGCTTTAAGGCTTTTGCTTCTTATATTGAAATTCCAAAAAGGGGATGGAACAAGTACCATGAACCTCATAAAGATATTGTTGACTGTGTTCGTATTGGGAATGCTGAGTATTACACTATTGATCCCATTTTACCTGAACCTTATATTGAGAAGATTCCTTTCCCAGATAAGGTAAAGGATCATCCTATGATAACTAATCTAATCACCAAAGGTGAAAAGAGAAATGTAAAACCTGATGAACAAATAAACGTTGAACCTGTGGTAGCAATTGTGAAAGACCTTGTCACTAAAATCATAGAAGATGGACACATAGTCTTTTGTGAGGATGCTTCTAATATTGTTTCACATCCTAATAGAACTAAAAAAGCTAGTGTCCCTGTGCTTTCTGTTAGAATTGGTGATCATTGCTATTATGGTTTATGTGATATTGGTGCAAGTTCCAGTGCTATTCCTTATGAGCTTTACAGAGAAATTATGCATGAAATCAGTCCCTGTGAATTGGAAGAGATTGATGTGGTTATTCACCTTGCTAATAGAGAGACCATCTCTCCAATTGGTATTGTACAAGACGTGGAAGTTCTTTGTGGTAAGATTAAGTACCCTACTAATTTTCTAGTACTTGGTTTAGCTGCTAGTAAAACTTATCCTATTATTTTTGGTAGACCTTTCTTGAGTACTTGTGGAGCTATTATAGATTGCAAAAGGGAGAAAATTTTAACTAAGTTTGATGGGGAGGCTTATGAGTTTAATTTCTCGAAATTCGCTAAAGAGACTTGTGAAGAGGAAACCCATAATGAGGATTTTAGAGTTGAACAACTTGCTTCTATTTCTCTTGCTCCTAACAATGCTTTGCAGCAATTTATGGAAGATCATGAAAGTGAAATCTTCATGGAAGAAAGGAATGAGATTGACAAGATTCTTCGTGATCAGCCTAAGATGCTTAAGCATAACTTGCCTGTAGAAGACTTGGGAACCACGTTGCCACCTAAAAAGGATCCGATCTTCGATCTAAAACCTCTCCCTGATGATCTTAAATATGCTTATATTGATGATAAAAAGATATATCCTGTTATTATTAGCTCTAAACTTTCAGGAAAGGAAGAAGAAAGGTTATTGGAGGTTTTGAGGAAACATCGAGGAGCTATGGGTTATACTCTGGATGATTTAAAAGGGATTTCACCTACTATATGTCAGCATTCTATCAACATAGAACCAGATGCAAAGCCGTTAGTAGAGGACCAACAACGTTTAAATCCTAGGATGAAGGAAGTGGTAAGGAATGAGGTATTGAAACTCCTTGATGCTGGTATCATTTACCCTATTGCTGACAGTGAATGGGTTAGTCCTGTTCATTGTGTTCCTAAAAAAGGAGGTATTACCATTGTTCCTAATGATAATGATGAGCTTATTCCTCAAAGAATAGTAGTAGGCTATAGGATGTGCATTGATTTTAGAAAAGTCAATAAAGTTACTAAGAAAGATCACTACCCGCTTCCTTTTATTGATCAAATGTTGGAAAGGTTATGTAAAAAGATCCATTGTGTTTTCTTGATGGTTATTCTGGTTTCTCTCAAATTGCTATGAAACAACAAGATCAAGAAAAAACTACTTTTACTTGCCCTTACGGAACTTTTGCTTATAGACGTATGCCTTTTGGTTTATGTAATGCTCCTGCTACTTTTCAAAGGTGCATGTGTGCTATCTTTCATGGTTTTTGTGAGGAAATTGTAGAAGTGTTCATGGATGTTTTCTATCTATGGAACTTCTTTTGATAATTGTTTGCACAACCTTGATAAAGTTTTGCAGAGATGTGAAGAAACTAACCTTGTTCTTAATTTGGAGAAATGCCACTTCATGGTTAATGAAGGGATTATCCTTGGGCATAAAGTTTCTGAAAGAGGTATAGAAGTTGATAGAGCTAAGGTTGAGGCAATTGAGAAGATGCCATGCCCAAGAGACATCAAAGGTATTCGTAGTATCCTTGGTCATGCTGGTTTCTATAGAAGGTTTATTAAATACTTTTCTAGGATATCAAAACCCCTCACTAATCTTCTTCAAAAAGATGTACCCTTCGTTTTTGATGATGATTGTAAGGGAGCTTTTGAAACTCTTAAGAAGGCTTTAACTACAACCCCTATTATTCAACCACCTAGTTGGATTTTACCCTTTGAAATAATGTGTGATGCTAGTGATTTTGCTGTAGGTGCTGTCCTTGGGCAACGAATTGATAAAAAGTTAAACATTATTCGTTATGCTAGTAAGACTTTAGACGCTGCTCAAAGGAACTATGCTACTACTAAAAAGGAATTTCTAGCTGTCGTTTTTGCTTGTGATAAGTTTAGACCCAATATTGTAGACTCAAAAGTCACCATTCATACTGATCATGCTGCTAATAAATACCTTATGACGAAGAAGGACGCTAAGCCTAGGCTTATTAGATGGGTGCTGCTTTTACAAGAGTTTGATCTACATATAGTAGATAGGAAAGGTGTTGAAAACCCTGTTGCTGATAATTTATCTCGATTGGAAAACATCTCTTTTGACCCTATGTCTGTTAATGATAGTTTCCCAAATGAGCAGTTAGCTGTAGTAGGGGTAAGCTCGCGAGGGAGCCCTTGGTACGCTGATTATGCTAACTTTATTGTCTCCAAGTATTTGCCTCCAACTTTTACAGCTCAGCAAAGAAGGAAGTTCTTCTATGATTTGAGGCATTATTTTTGGGATGACCCACACTTATACAAAGAAGGAGTAGATGGTATTATGCGAAGATGTGTTCCAGAATATGAACAAAAGGAGATATTGCATAAATGTCATGGTAGTGATTATGGAGGACATCATGCAGGAGATAGAACTGCACAAAAGGTGCTACAATCAGGTTTCTACTGGCCTACCCTTTTAAAGATGCAAGAAAATTGTTTTATCGTGTGATGAATGTCAGCGTGTTGGTAATATTTCTAGACGCAATGAAATGCTTATGAACTACTCTCTAGTTATTGAACCCTTTGATTGCTGGGTATTTGACTTTATGGGTCCTTTCCCTCCCTTGAAAGGTTATACTCATATTCTTGTTGCCATTGATTATGTTACTAAGTGGGTAGAAGCCATTCCTACGAAGAGTGCTGACAGGGAAACTTCTCTAAAAAATGCTTAAGGATGTTATCTTTCCTAGGTTTGGAGTGCCTAGGTATCTCATGACTGATGGGGGTTCTCATTTCATTCATGGTGGTTTTAGAAAGACCCTTGCTAAATATGATGTTAATCATAGAATTACTTCATCCTATCACCCCCAAACTAGCGGGCAAGTAGAGTTATCAAATAGAGAAATTAAATCCATCTTGTAAAAGACTGTTAATAGATCTAGAAAAAACTAGGCTAAAAAGTTGAATGACGCTTTATGGGCTTATAGAACTGCCTACAAAAATCCTATGGGGATGTCTCCTTATAAAATGGTTTATGGGAAAGCTTGTCACCTACCTTTAGAATTAGAACATAAAGCTTAATAGGCAGTTAAAGAGCTAAATAGAGATTGTAAGCTCGCTGGTGAGAAAAGATTATTTGACTTCAGTTCTTTAGATGAATGGAGGAGTGAAGCCTATGAAAATGCTAGGCTCTTTAAGGAAAAAGTTAAAAGATGGCATGACAGGCGAATACTTAAGAGAGAATTTCATGTTGGTGAGAAAGTTCTATTGTATAGGTATCGTCTCAGATTTTTGTAGGAAAGCTACTGTCAAAATGGGAAGGACCCTTCATTATTTAAGAAGTATACCGTTCAGGAGCAATAAAAATTTCTTCTTTAAAAGATAATACCACACAAGTAGTGAATGGGCAACGACTCAAACACTATATTGCTGGGGATTCTTATAATGAAGATGTTGATGCCTTTCAAGTTATAACTCCAGAAAAATTTAAAAAGGACCAAATTCAGAGACCTGCAGAGTCCACTTTCAAATAGGTAACAGTTCTGGTAAGAAAAGTTCCACGAAAATACTATCCAACTATATTTTTGCAGTTTTTAGTCAATAAGGAAAGTTACGAAGCAAAAAAAGGGACAGAAACGGAGCCAGGGTGTCTCACACCACCCTGTGGCGCGGGCCCACCCCTGGCCGCACCACCAGGTGGTGTGGCCACCCCAGACTCCATCTCCGACCCGTTTTCTCCCAGTACCTTCCTTTCGTCATGAAACTTCGTAATATATAACCCCCTGGATCCACCGAGGTTCGTATATCGTGTTTTCGTCATGTTTTCATTTCAATCTGTTTCTGACAGGTAGAGTCCCTGATTTGGAGCTACAATGTCTTCCTCTGGATCAGCTAAGGAAGATTCTTTAGAGGATATCATCAACCCATACATGAGGGAGTTGGAGATTCATCCCAAGGAGTTGTTGCTTGAAGATGGGGAACTCCAGATAAAAGAGGTTCGATGCCCTAAAGGTGAAGTAAGTCTGGAGGACAGGATGGAAGCGCTGGAGCAAGAAGTCTTTAGGTACAAGAAGATGGCGAAGCGCGAAGTGGATATCATCCATAAGATTTGTTCGGAACTCATCGCCGAGCACCAAAAGGAGACTGCTAAACTCAAGGATGAAGTCCTCTCACTCCGTCAAACAACCAACGAACTGCAAGCACAGTTCTATGAAGTTCAAAATCAAAACTGTGAGTATGAGGTTAGGTTTAAACGCATAAGTGCTGCTGCAAGTTTCAGGATGCTGGAAACCACGATGTCCTTTGTTGATGGGAAGCCCTTACCCTGGAAGTCGGACGAAGATGAGAGGATACCACCACCACCGAAGGAGTAGTTCGTCATCAGGTTTAGCATCCCCTGGTTTGTTCCAACCTTGGGGGAGTGCCACGGTATCACAACACTATCTTCTATTTTTTACCTTATTAGTAGAGTCATATCATGAATAGAGAAGTTATTATGTAGTATGGTTTGCATTATGGAAGTGTCCCCTCTCTCGGTAGATATGTATCCCTTGGTGTGAGTTGCCGTTATGGAATATTAATGAGAAGTTCTAGCATTCACTCTTTTGCATAGCTTATATTAGTTTTCAATTCGTGGTTATATGATTGATCTTGTTGTTAGTATTGGTATCACTGTGGGATCATTGAGTTAATTTAATTGGTTTTGGCAAACCTGGCTCGATCAGTAGCAACACTATTTTTGAGAGTTGAATGAAAAAGATAAATGTACTCTAAAGAAAAATAATTTCATCATCTTTCTTTCTTGATTTGCTCATAAGTTTAGTATTCTCTAGTTAAGATCTTTTGTGCTTCCAAGGAAGATTGCATGTTTGTCTTTATCACTTGTATGTTTGTTTGTTTCCTTCAACTCTTATACTTGCTACCCAGCCTTGCTAGCCAAAAACTTGTACTGAGAGGGAATTCTTCTCGTGCATCCACCTCCTAAAACCAAAACCTATACCATTTGTGTCCACCATACCTACCTATTAGCATTATTCCTCTTCCAAGTAAATTCTTGTTTTATCTACCTACCAAATTAAACTTGTTATGTGAAAAGATTAGTGATTAAAGCTCTCACGAACTTGATGGCACACTTTACTTTCTTGCACTTAATAAACTTGAACCATTGTGCTCACCTATCTTGCGTATATGCTTGCGCTTTGTAAGTTGTGAATTAGCAGAACCATGTTGTCATGGGGAACGCTTTCAACATTGCACTGGTACTTTGTACCTAGTTGATATCATGTTCTTTTGTCTATGGATGTCGTCGGTGTGAAATGAAAGGGGAGCTTGTAAGTCCATGGAGTTATACATGTGTGTTAGAGAAACGCCTGGGCCGCTGGTCTAATCCATGCAGAAATGGTGGAAACCTGCAGCGTAACCATAACGAGCATCTATGAAGCATTCTTCTTATAAAAAAGAGTCCGATATTGAGGAAAAGGAGAAAAAGAAAAAAATATTATGAAAAGAGGAAAGAGAGAAAAAAGCACCATATTCCCATGGTAAATAAGAAGATTGCTGAGATGTTTGTTGTCTGCTTGCCTTGTCATTTTGATATGGGGATTCTTCCGTATCATCGGGCAAGGGGTACCCCGTTGGCGGTTCTCTATGATACACATGTGCTTACGATGACAAGAACTTACCGGTGACTAAACTTGAGTAGCATGAGGAGCGGCCCTCATATTCAAGGGACATGAGATTCTCAATTTACAACTTGTCAATGCATATCCTCATATTTGATCACTTTAACCTTAATCACCTAAAGATGCCTATGATAGGGGCAATGAGAGCTGAAAGCTAGTAAGTATCATAATTTTTGGGAGCTCTTTATGAGACTTGAAATCCTTGCTTCCCTCTACGAAGGGCCTTTCTTTTACTTTGTAGCTGAGTCAGTAAACCTACTCCCTTCTATCTCAGCAAGTATTTTGAGTTGTTGTGTTTCATTCATTCATATGATGATTTATTCAATCATGTTTCTTATGTTCATTGTTTTGCACATTGCTCTTATCTTGATGTTTACTACTTTGAAATCTATCATTGAAAATCAGTTATTTGTGAACTCCAGCAAATTATCAACTATTCTTCGACCAAGAGCTAAGTTTTCCATTACCAATTATGATTTACTTTATGTATCTTTATTGTGTTTCCTTTACTCATTGCAAGTTGAGTTATATAATAGTGAGTTGTCTTCTATTATGATCTATGTATTGATGAATGTGATGTTTCTTGTCCGTATTCTTTTATCGACTCTTCACTCCATAAACCTGAGGCCATGTTTATTGAGCTCAGTTTTGCTTGGCGACAAGCAAAGTCTAAGCTTGGGGGGAGTTGATACGTCCATTTTGCATCACTATTCTATGTCATAATTCACTGTTATTCATTGATATATTTCGTATTGAGAGGTGATACTTATGTTATTTCATCTGTTTTTGCATGGTTGATGACTTTTGGAGCATGAACCGCTGCAGTCAGGATTCTGATGGAAAAGGTGCTGTTTGGAGGCAAAATTCGCAAAGATCGGAAAATCCGGGAAAATACATGGAAAATCCTATTTCTCTAGACAACGAAGGAAACCAGAAGGTGCTGGAGATGGGCCACAGGGGGCCCACACCACCCCCTGGCGCAGGCCAGCCTAGGTCGCGCCACCAGGTGGTGTGGCTGCCCTGGTCCACCCCTGGCACTCCCCTCTGGCGTATATATTCCTCCCAAAACCCTAAGACTCGGAGAGGGACCACAGAAAGATTCCGCCGCCTCTATAGGGCGGAAAACACCGAGAGAGAAAGATCTCTCCGGCAGACAGATTTCTGCCGGGGGAATTCCTTCCCGGAGAGGGGAGATCGTCGCCATGAACACCACCATCAAGCTGGACTTCATCGGGATCATCATCATCACCACCACCACCATCATCACCATCAGCACCCTCAGCACCATCTCCATATTGCTGTAACAATTGGGTTGAATCTTGCATAGTTCATAGGGGAAACTTTCCCGGTGTTGATTACTCTTTGTAGTTGATGCTATTGAGTGAGTTGTTGAATTATTGTTTATGTTCAGATTGTTATACATCTGTATTCCATCTCTGATCATGATCCATATGATGTCTTGTGAGTAGTTCGTTTTGTTCTTGAGGACATGGGAGAAGTCATGTTTTTTTTTAGGTGAAACAGTAGGGAATAATCCCCACTGCAATTTTTTTATTATAATATGAGTATGTTACAATGAGAAAATGATCTAAGGTAGATCATTACAGTTACATCTAACTCGTTCTATGCTGTAAAAATCTGAGATAAATCTATTCTATCCCTGATCTAAATGCTGATTGAGCCAGGCTTTGAATTTCTCCTTATATTTTCCTTTGATTCTGAATTGTATCCATCTCATTTCTTGGTAGAAAATTGCTTTCCATCTATCAAATGTGGGTCTTTTGTCATTAAAGATCTTCTCATTTCTGCATATCCAGATACCCTAGGAAGTCATGATAATGATCTCCATTGCAAATGGTAGATGTAACTCTTCTTTTATGTTTGAAATAGCTTCGAATCCTGTTAGACTTGCATTTCTGTTTCTAGATAAATGGTCCCAGCAATTTTTGCAAATGGACAATCCCAGAATAAATGATTTGCTGATTCTTCTGAGAAGCAGTTGGAAGTAACACAATTGTAATCAGGAAGGTTGAAATTCTTTCTTTTCAGGAGATTTCTTGTATTCAATCTGTCTAGTAGCAGAAGCCAGAAAAAGAACTTGTGTTTATTTTGACATGAGGTTGCCCAAACCCAAGAGAAGTGTGGTGGTGATGGTGAGTATCCAACCATGGCTGAGTAGGCCCTTTTAACTTCAAATTTATCTGATCCCCAAATATAGTTCCAATTATCATGGGTGTCCTCCTGAGTAGCATGCCTGAAAACCTGGCATCTTTCTTCCATGACTAAAAACTCAGAGAAAGCTTGTTGAGAGAGAGGTAGGTGAAAGTTATCTTCTAGGAATTCAGCATGAAAGAAGTCATGAACACTGATGTTTGTGGACTTAGCATAGGACAGAAGGTGGGGGAATTTATTCATCAAGCACTCATCTTGCCAGAGGTCAGACCAGAAATAAGCAGACCTGCCTGATTTCAGATTGCATTTGGCCATGCCTTTAAAGTTATCAATTAATTTGATATGTGACCTCCACCAGAAAGATCCCTCCATGCTTCTTCCAGGAAGTTTTCCATTTTTGTAATAGGTTTCCCATATGAGATGAACCCAAGGGATGTCCTGGTGGTTGTAGAATTTGTCCAAGTTTTTAAGAAGGAGGGCATTATTTTGAATTTGTAGATTTAGAACTCCTAAACCCCCCTGATTTTTAGGACGACAGATTTTGTCCCATGACACAAGAGCTTGGCCTTTTGCTTGCACATCTTCAGTCCTCTTTCTCCACAGACAGTATCTCATATATTTAATAATTTGATCCTTGATGGCAATTGGTACCTCCAAACAGCTCATATAAAATAGAGGAAGTGAGGAGAGAACAGATTTGACCAGCTGCAGTTTTCCTCCATAATTCAAGAAATCAGCAATACCACATAATCTTCTTTCCACTCTCTGAACAATGGGAAGAAAGTGCTCCATAGATGGTTTTGTAATGCTTAATGGTAGCCCAAGGTAAGTGAAAGGGAGGCATCCAGTTTGACACTTGATTGTCATAGCAAAATGCATAAGCCTATCATTACATGTGTTTATTGGCATCATGCTAGATTTCAAGTAGTTGACTTTGAGTCCAGTGGAATTTGCAAATGTTTGAAGAAGTGCTTTCAAGCATAATAATTGAGAAGCATCAGCCTTAAGTACCACCAATGTATCATCCGCATATTGAATAACAGGGAAGTCACTGTTGGGTGGTCCCACTATAGGTGGAGTTAGGAGGTTCATATGCATGGCCTTGTTTAGTACAGATTGCAGGAGGTCTGCAGTAAGTACAAATAGTAATGGTGAAAGTGGGTCTCCTTGTCTTACCCCTCTCCTGCAGTAGAACTTTTTACCAGGCACCCCATTAAGAAGAATTTCAAAAGTTCCATATTCAAAGATCATTTCAATCCACCTAATCCATTTTCTCCCAAATCCTCTAGCTTTAAGGATATTTATGATGGCAGGGTGATCTACTGTATCAAATGCCTTCTCAAAATCAAGTTTAAGAATTGGAATTTCCTCCTTTGACTTGTGGCATTGGAATAAGTATTCAAAATCCCAACCAATGCAATCTTGAATAGATCTGTTGTTGAGAAATCCATATTGATTCTTATGCACCAATTTCAGAATAACAGATTGCAGTCTATTTGCAAGAAGTTTGGTCTGAAATCAGCTGAGGTAGATGGGCAAGTGACTTTAGGTATAATTTTGAATATACAATTCAATAAGGATATTGGTCTGAAATCAGCTGAGGTAGATGGGCAAGTGACTTTAGGTATGAGTGTAATGTAAGAGGAGTTGATGCTCTCAAGGGAAACTTTCTCATTGAAGAAATCATGAATCAGTAATTTGATATCATATCCAATAATAGACCAGCAACTTTTGATAAATTCATTATTAAAACCATCAGGTCCAGGTGACTTGTCATTTGGTAGTTCAGAAATAACCTCCTCAATTTCCTTGTTAAGAAAAGGTTTTTCAAGTGAATTCTTCATCTCATCAGTCATACCATTTCCATAGAAATCAGCAAGGTTATAGTGCATCTCAGTTTTGACTGATGTACCCATTCTTGCCCTGAAGTCATTCCATAGGATATCAGCCTAGTGGAGTTGTGTTGAGAGAGATTCAGTAGTTTGATATTTAAGTTGTGGTGTACTTCTTCTAGTGGTGTCATGTGAACGTCGACTACATGACCCTTCACCTATATGGGCCTAGGGGAATGCATTGTGTATTTGGCTACTAATCGTAGGGGTTGTCGGAGTGACAAAACCTGAACCCCCGTTAGGAAACCATTGCACAAGGGACGTAAGGGTCTTAGAGTTTAAAGCTGTGGTTAGGTTTCTAACTTAATTACTTTCTTGTACTTACGGATGTTTGCAAGGGATATAATCACAAGTATGTATTAGTACTAGGAAGGTCGGTACATTAGCACAGGTTCACCCACACAACACTTAGCAAGCTAAAGAAGATTAATCAACTATATGAAGCGAAAACACTTGACAGTCTTCCCATGTGTCCTCGAAAACGTTTGGTCATCTTAAGTAATACAACCGGCTTGTGCTTTGCTGCATAAAGGATTGGGCTACTTACTGTATTTATTCCTACTGTCTTTTATTTACTCGTACTTTGTTTATTTGCTTTATCGAAAACCCCTAAAAATCCGTTTGCTACGTATTTGCAGAGAATTCCTAATCCATACCACTAGCCAGCACCTTCTGCTCCTTGTTGGGTTCGACACTCTTACTTATCGAAAATACTGCGATACACCCCCTATACTTATGGGTCATCAATTACACAGAGCAGCAACCATACCAGATATAGTGCAGATCTGCGCAGGCGCTTCTTCCATCATGAAACAATGGTGTCCATACCTCTTGCCCTTAGAGTCGTACCTGTAGAGGACTACCGTAACCAGGTAAGGGAGGGGTCCACGCAGGTCCCACTTGACAGAAAACTGTGGACAAAATATGTTTGTCAGCGTTGGGCTAACAAACAATTTGAGGTTCAGTAGCCAGCTAGCAGTTGTAATTAGTGCGAATAGTAAAGAGAAGGGTAGCTCACCCGCTTGTAGACAGAACATCTTCTTTCTTGATAGTAGGATCTGCCATCCTCCGAGCTACTCGTCTCATCGGCGGCGGAGGCGGGCTAGAGCCTCGCAACAGCGGCTACGGCATGCGCCATTGGAGTTCGGGATCAGCGACTAGGCGCAGCAACTGGGCACAACAACTTGGCGCCGGAAGTCAAATGTCCGAAGGGATCGTCCTGCCTGGAGGGTGGATTTCGACGCTGCCGGTGCTAGGGGAAAGCTGGGAATGGATTTGTGAAATTGGTCAACGCATCCAATCCACTTAGCTGCTCGATTTGCCTAAGAGGTTGCCGCGTTGGCGCTCGCTTCACGGACAGATGACCGACATGAGGGTCCCGACCGTCTACTTCACGGGACAGTTTAACAGAATGTTTGAATTTGGCAGGGGTGAGATGAGTTTGCCTCGAAATGGCCCCTCTCAGTAGTTGGTGGCCCAACTTTTCGAAACGCGGTAATTTCAGGCAACTTAGGTACCGCCATGCGCTGGCCTGCGAACTTTGGTACCGCAGACGAATAGGCCCCTGTGAAGGACCATGATTATTGGCTCAACACGTCAAGCTCGTTGGGGAACCCCAAGAGGAAGGTATAATGAGCACAGCAGGAAGTTTTCCCTCAGTTATAAAACCAAGGTTATCGAACCAGTAGGAGCAAGGAAACACCTCCAAGGTGTTGTTACCAACTTGGAATCCTGCACAACACAACCACAGAACTTTGCCCCCAACTTATAGTGAGGTTGTCAATCTCACCAGTTTTGCTGAAAACAAAGGATTAAACATATTGTGTGGAAGAAAGTAATAGCTTGCAGAAAGTAAACAGAAAGCAATAAACAGTTGTAGATTAATGGTAAAAGAAAGGACCAGAGTCCATAGTTCACTAGTGGAGGTTCTCCTTAAGATAGATGACATGTTGGGTGAATAAATTACAGCGGGGCAATTCACAAACATCGAGAAAGCATACATGCATATACTAATCATCTTGACTCCTATGAGATTTGATTGGGCATTACAACATTATACATAGACCGTAATCTAATTGCATCTATGACTAATAATCCACCTTCAGGTTATCAATCCGAACCCCCTCTAGTATTAAGTTGCAAGCAACAGATAATTGCATTATGCATTGCGTGTAAAGTAAACAATACAATTGTTCTATGAACAAAGGATTGATGTTTTCTCCCTAGTAGCAACAACACATCTAGTACCTTAGAGATTTCTGTCACTTCCCAAGATTACTAGAGACATGAACCCACTATCGAGCATAAATACTCCCTCTTGGAGTTGCTAGCATCTACTCGGCCAAGATATCTACTAACAACGGAGAGCATGCAAGATCACAAATAATAAAGACATGATAGAATCAATAATTAATCTGAAATAGCATCTCAATATCCATCGGATCCCCGCAAACACAACATGTATGATTTAGAAATAGATGATCTTGATCATGAATGGAGCTCACAAGATCTAACCATGGTAGCACAAAGGAGAAGAACCAACCATCTAGCTACTACATGGACCCGTAGTCCAAGGATGAACTACTCACGCATGACACCGGAAGCTTGCATGGTGATGAAGAAGGCCTCCAGGGTGAATTCTCCCCTCCGGCAGGGTGCCTGGAAGAGCTTCAGATCCCTCCCGATCTAGGGATGGAGATGACGGCGGCTACAAACTCTTTCGTGGAATTTTGATTGGGTACTTAGGGTTTCTATATCGGAGGCATCTTATAGGCGAAAGGGGAGGCCGAGGGGGTGCCCTAGGTGGCCGCACCACCCCCTGGCACGGGCCAGGCCTGGCCACGCGTCCGGGTGGTGTGGGCGGCCCCTGGCCCCTCTCCATCTCATATTCTGGCTACATGTCCCTCTCGGTGAAATATTGACTTTGGCTTTTGTCCCGTCCAATTCCGAGAATATTCATTTTTTGACTTTTCTGGAACCAAAAACAGCAGAAAACAGGCAATTGGCACTGTGGCATCTTGTTAATAGGTTAGTCCAAGAAAGTGTATAAAAAGTACTCCAAAGTGTGGACAAAATATAAGAAAGTAGATAAAAACCAAGCATGGAACATCAAAAATTATAGATACGTTTGCAACATATCAGCCCCGCACCACGAATGAGATCGTCGTGTGCAATAGTTTCGTGACATCTACCCCTTGTGGTGGTTGTCTTCCCCTGTGCATGCTATCTCCACCACTATATCATCGTCAACATTGCATCAACGTCATCTAGGACATCTTAATAGTCAAGCTTTGTCGCACCTAGCAAGTGCCTTTTCTTTTCCTTGTAATAAAGATACTTTTGGTGATCATTTATGTCATGCATGTCAATTAGGGAAACATGTTTGCCTACCTTTTGATAATTCATCTACTCAAATGACTCACCCGTTTCAATTGAATCATTGTGATTTAGGAATTCCCCTTTGTCTAATGTGTCTGGTTACAAATACTATCTAGTTATTTTAGATCATATTTCCCATTATCTTTGGACTTTTCCTTTACACGTCAAATCCGACACTTTTCCTACCCTCAAAAATTTCTTTGCATATGTCTCTACATGATACAATACGATCATACAATCTCTCCAGTGTGACAATGGTCATGAATTTGACAACAATGTCGCTCGTATTTTCTTGCAATCCCTAGGTGTCACACTCCATTTATTTTGCCCTTATACATTCCCCCGAGAACGACAAAGTTGAACGTGCCATTCCTTCTACAAACAACATGATGCGCTCACTTCTTTTTCAAGCTCTACACTTCGCCACATTTCTCTTTAACCTTCACCCCACTAAAACTCTTCAGCACCGCACACCTTACCAGGTTCTCCGCGGCCTACCACTCCCTCTCGATCAACTTTGTGTTTTTGGTTGTCTTTGTTATCCTAATCTCTTAGCTAAAACACCTCACAAACTAGCTCCTCGCACAACCGCGTGTGTTTTCCTAGGGTACCCATCTAATCACCGTGGATATATATGTCTTGACCTTGCCACCAATAAAATCATCATCTCTCGTCACGTCGTCTTCGACGAAAATTCTTTCCTGTTTTTCAAAACCTTACCTACACCTCCCATCGCCACCAATCTCACCTTTCTTGACGAACTGCCACCAATCCTCCCGCTTCATGTTACTCCTCCACCACCACATCCAATTCCTCCACCCGAGCCACCAACCCCTCCTACACCTCCCAGCCCTCCTCCTCCGCCCTCCCCTGTGGTCCTGGCTCCGGTTTTCGGCCCTCCCATTGCCAATAACACTGATACAATGTACACTCGTGACAAACGTGGCATGTCTAAGCCTGTTGTTGATCGCCTCAATCTTCTTCCTGATGTCCTCGGTCCAATTCCTAAGAGTTACCGCAGTGCTCTGAAGGACCCTCATTGGCATTCTGCCATGGTTGACGAATTCACCGCCCTCCAGAAAAATCGGACATGGGATCTTGTACCCCGTCCGCCCATAGCTAATATTGTTTCTAGCAAGTGGATATTTCGACATAAGGTCAAACCGGATGGCTCTCTGGATCGCTACAAAGCTCGATGGGTTCTCTGCGGCTTCACCTAGCATGCCGACATCGACTATGGAGAGGCTTGTGGCCCGGTTGTCAATCCGGCAAATATTTGGACCATTCTCTCTATTGCCATCGTTCAAGACTGGCCGGTTCATCAGCTCCACATCAACAATGCTTTTCTACATGGTACTCTCGCTGAGACAGTCTATTGTCTTCAACCATCAGGGTTCGTTGACGCCTCCCAGCCCGACCACGTGTGTCACCTAAATAAGTCTCTCTATGGGCTTAAACAGGCGTCGCGTGCATGGTACAGTCGCTCCGTTGGTTCCCATGTGGACCCCTCGCTCTTCATATACACTCGCAACACGGATATTGTTTACCTAATTTTATATGATGATGAGATAGTACTCACTACCTCCACCGAATAGTTGATTCGGCAAACCATAACGACTCTTGAGCGCGAGTTCTCCCTCAAGAATCTTGGTGCACTACACTACTTTCTCTGCGTTACTGTTACTCGCTCTTCAGATGGCATGTTCCTCTCTCAACGATAGTACATCTTCGACATCCTTGACCATGCAGGTATGAGCGAGTGCAACCCTTGCTCCACTCCTGTTGATACACAATCCAAGCTCGGCGCCGATGGCACCGCCGTTGCTGATCCATCCACCTAGCAAAGCCTGGTGGGTGCCCTCCAGTACTTGTCCGTCAGCAAACCATACGTCGCCTATTCCGTTCAGCAGGTATGTTTATACATGCATGATCCTCATGAGCCGCATCTCAATTCGGTCAAGCGCATTCTTTGGTATCTTCATGCACCATCGACTATGGCGTACAACTCTATCGATCATCGCCAACAACGCTTATTACATACACTGATGACTAGGTTGGATGTCCCGACACACGCAAATCAACTTCTGGCTATGGAGTTTTCCTCGGCGACAATCTGGTCCTTGGTCCTCCAAACGCCAACAAATTGTCTCCCGGTCGAGTGCGTAGGCAGAAGCAAACGCCGTTGTTGAGGCCTGCTGGTTACGACAACTCTTAGCTGAACTCCATCGCCCTCTACAACGAGCTACTGTGATATACTGCGACAACATCCTCGCTGTCTACCTCTCGACAAACCTAGTTCAACATCAACGTACCAAGCATATAGAGATTGACTTTCATTTTATTCATGCCTGTGTTGCTTTTGAAGATGTTCATGTTCTCCATGTACCGACGTCTTTCCAGTATGCTGACATCTTCACCAAAGCGTCCATCTTGCTCCCACTCCGACTGCGTAGGGAGGGGGAGGATGGTGGGGTGGTGGACGTATACGAGAAGGATATGTCCAGCCAGCCAGCCAGAATAAGGAGGATCTGTAATAGACTAGTTTATTATATTTCTTAACTTGTAGTCCACTTGTCTTGTCAGTCAAGCCTCCTTGTACTATATATAATCTCGCTGTGAGATCCTATCAACCTACGTGCAAACAATTATACTCCCTCTGTTTCAAAATATAAGATATTTTAGCTTTATGGGTAGAGTGTATCTAGATCCCTTTTAGTATGTAGATTTGTCAAGGTTTGGAGTGAACCTATATATTAAAAAGTGTCTAGATACACTCCATTCAAAAAGCTAAAACATCTTATATTTTAAAACGGAGGGAGTATTTGCCTTCACACGTCGACACCTCTTTTTCACCAACGTACTGGTCTGACCCGCTCGTGCAAGTGGGGTGGATGCATGAAAAGGATCGTGGTCCCAGTCGATCCAGCTTATCTAGCTGTCACTGCTGCTGGTGGTGGAAGACGATTCAAAGGAGCAAATGAGATGCCTTTTTCTCT
Source organism: Avena sativa (assembly GCA_916181665.1). Taxonomy (NCBI): domain Eukaryota; kingdom Viridiplantae; phylum Streptophyta; class Magnoliopsida; order Poales; family Poaceae; genus Avena; species Avena sativa. The sequence continues at coordinate 71,241,310 of OV702292.1, forward strand.
TTCTTCAACTTGTTATGACAAGGAAACGCACTAGGCGCCCGGTCGGCCGGTACATGTATGCATCGTCGCCGTCACACGAGCTGGGCGCCGGCGCCACCAGCCTTGCGCGTGTCGCCCCGCACGTACTACAAAGCTAGTCAAAAGTCAAAACAACAGATCGATCAGCTGTTCTCCGTTTTGTGGATCCAGCTGGGCAGCTAGTACCAGCTACCGATTCCACGTGAGAGAGACTATTGGAACGATGAATGGATAATTCACGGAACAAACCTGGCTGGCTGGATTAGCACGGAATAAAGTGGAGTTCCGCAGGGCAACCTCTGGAACAGAACTGGTACGACCGGTAGGAGTACCATTTTTCCGTCACCATGTTATTGATCCACAAGTGACTCCATAGCTTGAGCCTACCATCATCGGCAAAGGAAAACGCATCACCCGCCCATTGCGAATTTCCGACCGGAATTAGCCTCCACCTGCACGTACGGCACGGTACCGTCTAGAGCAATCCACGCATTAGATTAGGCACCGGCGCCGATGCCTGACGACCGGTGCACGTAAGCAACCAGATAAGCAGTTCTTCCTGCGTCAGCACACCATATACCTTCCTGCCTAACAAACAGCTCGGAATGTGCATTCAGGGACAGAGCACACCGGCGGAGGCAACCGTTTCAGGGCGAGGCCTGAACGGCTGAAAGGTGCACTTCAGAGTGGCACAACAAATGAACGGAACTATTTATTGTTCAAAAAAACATGAACGGAACTATTTCAGGCTGGCAGCTTGAAAGCTCCAGGCGATCCTACAGTTTCTCTGCCATATTTTTCCAGGCGTAATAAATGAAACACACTCCTCGCTTGAGGTCCTAGCTGGAGTAGTCGGCAAGAAGCAGCACGCTGCAGTGTCATATCCGACGCTCGGGCAAATCATTCCCGAATTTGAAGCTGCCACGTCGACCATCGACCGATCGGCGGTACTGAGGGGCACATCTCGAGATCCTAAAACGCTCAGGATCGGTTTCGTCTGTCCAATTCACCACACAGGTGTGCGAACAGAGGAGTATGACAGAGGAGGAATTAACCGCACGCTGTTTATTATATTTGCTACACCAAATGCACATACTCGCTCCGTAACAATCTGAAAACTGGTACTCTCTCCGACCCAAATTAAAATTAGTTGACAAGATTTTATCTAGATTCGGAGGTTTCTAACACTAAAATAAGTTTACATACTTTTAAATCTAGACAAATTCAATTCAACTAATTTAGGTCGGAGGAATAGTACAATTAAGTACTATGCCCTCTGTTTGGAAATATAAGACATTTTAGCTTTGTGACTCGCACGTATCTAGACATCTTTTAGTGTATAGGTTCGTAGCGGTTCGAAATAAACCTATGCACTAAAAAATGTCTTGATATATTTATTACACAAAGCTAAAATGTCTTATATTTTCAAACGGAGGGATTCCCTCAATGCTCGCTACCTCATTTGGGATGCTTAAACTAAGCTCTAGCTCGATTAGGCGGTGCTTGGGAAAGTAGTTTAAGCGATCTTGCCCCTTGGAAAGTTGATTTCTTGTCCGGGCGTCCGTGTATACATGCGACTCTGCAATGACCACTTGTGTGTCTAGTGTCGTCAGTGGTCACTCCTCTCGGCCATGCTCGTGGGTGTCCTCGTCCAAACACTTCTCCCGTTGAAGTTTTTGGTACTAATCGGGTTGTTTGCGTTCCGATGCCAACCCAATAGGTGGATATGGCCGGAGACACGATACACCAATTAAAAAAACTGACATTCACTCCGTTGCAAGCTTGACAGAAGGCGAAAATATTGCTCATAGTATCTGACACACAAAATGACATGTCCAAAATTGTTGATGGAGAATTGGAGACTGGAGAGCAGACGAGACGGTCAGACGGCGAGCTTCGACCTGCGCCCAGGCCTAGGTGTCTTGGCGAGCCGCGAGCGTCGCAACCGCAAGACGGGCGAGACCAAGACGGCGGCTCGGCGAGAGCGTCGCAACGTATGGAATTCATACAAGATCAATTAATAGCTTCTTTTTAGGGAAACGATCGATCGATAGCTTTTTTTGTTGAGCAGAGATCGATCGATAGCTGATCGGGATAGATAGCGACTCGGCAGGCAGGGGCCTCGCAACGTGCTCGCGGCCAAGCATCAAGCCCAAGACTGCTGCTCGCGATTTGTCTAGGGCCGGCGCCTAAAAATATTGGGCCCTCCTCCGGCCTGGGCCCTTGGCTGTCGCACAACCCTGTCATGGGCTATAGCCGGGACTACATGAGAGTCAACAACTTGCATTTTTTTGCTTATCTCTCTCCTCCACATAGACAAAAATGCCTAGTCAGTAGACTTATAGTCCACTACTGTACTTGCTCTAACAGCAACCGCACCACGGGTTACCGTGTTGCAGGAATTTATTAACCAGCCTGACTGAATGGTTTGCTCAATTGCCTGGCTTTTGAGAGGTTCAAAATGCTGCACAGGCTTTGCTCTGTCCATCTTCAGAACCCAGTACAGTTTTCATTTCAAAGTTCAAACAGCACTGGTTTCGTGTGCCGTGAAATTCTTCACGGGTTCAAACAGCACTGGTTCCGTGAGCTGATCCGTAATCTCGAGTCCAAGATCGCAAGAAAAATAGAGTTCCGTCGGGTTATTTTCGAGCGAACGACTTCTGTTTTGCGGACACTGGCACCCTATTCATCGATCCAGTGATGACGATGCCTTTTGCGAGATAATTTTATGCTGTGGCACATCTAGGTGGTGCTGTGCTAATGCTGATGCTACGAAGCTCATCATTCTGCGGCAGAATCAGGGGATCGATGGCAACTGGCAAAGTGATGTCCTGTCCGGTCGAGTCTGTGTCACGTTGGTTGCACACAAAGCACGCACATCATGCCTGAAGTCCTATATACTATCAGCTTTCTATGGCGACAGAACATGACTGACGTGCATCGACGACCCCAACGAATGATCAGAGGGAAATGAAATATTGGGAATGCCTTGAACCTTTACGTTCGTGCTGTTTTCGTTTACTTCAAGTACGTGTTCAATCTTCGTCCTAGCAAAGAAAAGTTTCTCCTTCTCCTGCAAGCAGCTTCAGAACCAGGCGTGCGCGCAGGCCCATCCTGACTTGAGGCTAAATGGACTGTTAATCGCTGTGAATGTGTGTGCATGCCAAATACTCCCGCTGCTTTAGGATTATAAAGGCTTATGGGTATACCTAGATTGTTAATTTGACCAATAAAATCTAAGTTAGTCTATCCGTTCACAGTTATCTCATGTTCTAGATTTATTTAAAGTCAAATTTTGCAAAGTTTGACCAATAATAAAAAAAAACATCTATAATTTCAAATGAATATAATATGAAAATATAGTTCATAAAAATTCTAATAAAACAGGTTTTTACATTATTGATCTTGATATTTGTTTCTAAATATATGATCAAAGTTTACAAAGTTTGACTTTGATTAAACTTAAAATGCAAGATAATTGTGAAAGGAGGGAGTACACCGCGTAGTACTCCATGGGATGGGTCCACATGAGATTCAAGCATGAAAAGAAAAAAGTAGGCATCACATGCCACACCGACAATTAAAGGTAAATTCTCAGAAAATAAGTTTGTTACAGCATCTTCACCGTCGCACGGACAAGTGGCCGGCAAGCGCATCGGTAGTTGGTTTGGGGAGCGCTGCCCAAACAACCGGCAGTTTGAGAATGCTGCCCCACACCCGCACCCCAAACGATCAAGCAGCTTCAGAACCAGGCGTGCACGCAGGCCCATCCTGACTTGAGGCTAAATGGGTTGTTAATCGATGGGAATGTGTGCATGCCAAATACTCTCTCTGTTTAGGATTATAGGGTTCGCGTGTATACCTAGATTGTTAATTTGACCAATAAAATCTAAGTTACTCCATCCGTTCATAATTATCTCGCGTTCTAGATTTATTTAAAGTCAAAATTTACAAAGTTTGACCAATAATATAAGGAAAAATACAAACATCTATAATTCCAAATGAATATAATATAAAAGTATAGTTCGTGACAATTCTAATACAATAGGTTTTTACATTAATGATATTGATATTTGTTTCTAAATATATGGTCAAAGCTTACAAAATTTGACTTTAACTAAACCTAGAATGCGAGGTAATTGTGAATGGAGGGAGTACACCGCGTAGTACTCCATGGGGTGGGTCCACATGATATTCAAGCATGAAAAGAAAAAAGTAGACATCACATGCCAGCACCGACAATTAAAGGTAAATTTTTAGAAAATAAGTTTGTTACAGCATCTCCACCGGCGCACGGACAGGTGGAAAGCAAGCGCGTTGGTAGTTGGTTTGGGGAGTGCTGCCCAAACAACCGGCAGTTTGAGAACGATGCCCCACACTGGCGCCCCCAACGATCAAGTCCCCAATGATCAACATTCGAAAAAATCCAAAATATTATTAAATTTTATTCAAATTTAGGGAATTTTACAATGTTTGAATGAAATTTAGATAGACTACTAATGTGCGGTGGTGCTAGGGTTTGCGCCTAAAAGTTCAAGTGTGCCCCTATGTATGGTTATGGTAATTAATGACAATCCCTATGCACTAGTGCTTTCATTGAGTTATACTTAAGGATATGTCCATAGGCAATGCTTGAGCAATATGGTGGTATCAAGGTAGAAAGGAGAAGAAAATGAAGAAGATCAAGTGATGACCAAGATGTTAAAGAAGTGATTCAAAGATTGGTCGTGAGAGAGTTGAGCCTATGACAAGTGTGTCTTGAAGAATAAGGTGGAGTGATATCTCAAGAGTACCTTTAAGACATCATCATAATAAAAAAAGAAATGAAGTGCAAGTTCAAGATGAGCCATCTTGAAGAGATCATATGCTTGAAGTTTGCCATCCTAATGTTGATCATGTATATGTGAAGATATGCCTAAAACAGATGCTCTCCCATAGTGGATTATGGGGGAGCAAATTCCAAGTATTCACCAAGCTAGCACAATCAAGAAAGGTGTTTCGTCTTGAGCTCTACAAGATCATCATCATCAAGCTCAAGTGGAATATGCACAAGGAAAATGTGTATTCTTGATAGGATTTCTTTCTTACCGGTCTCATGGTGTTAGTTGGGGAGAACGGTTTATAGGATAGATAACCATACTATCTAGAGGGGCTCTTAAGTGAGTAACTTGATCATATAGCACAGAGAGAGCTCAAAATTTTGCATACTTGGCATCATATTTCTTGGTTCTTTTCCATGTGAGGATTTATAGCTTGTGTTAATCTCCATTACAGGCTCAAGTTCATCAAAAGCAGGTTTCATATGCATTCTTTATTGTGTTTTCAATGTTTGAGGTTTTACCGGGTTGTCTTTTATAGATAGGTTAAACCTTTCATCATTTGGTACTATCCTACCTTGTTGTACTATGATGGTTCCATGCATGATCATTTAGAGCTTGTTACTATATTCGAAGCGGGTCCAAGATCATCAAAATCGGAGTCTGGATGGAAAAGTCATGACCATTTCTGTTTTGTTGTTTCTGCCAGTTTTTCGGAGGGGCAGATTATCCGGCCAAGACATCAAAATTTCTGGCTAAAATATCCGCCCCTGTAAAGAGGCTCATGCACCAAAGTCCTTAGCCATATTTTGTCCTAGGCGAATCTGAAATATCTAGGGACGGATTATCTGGTCTAGGAAGTCCTCAACGGCCATATTTCGTTGGGGAGGGCTATAAAAAGACCCCTTCTTCATCTTTAGGTTGGTTGATTGCATTCTCTCTCTTCCATTGTATTGACCTTCAAGAGTTTGCACTTCCTCTCTATCCTTCCCATACTTCTTGAATCTCTTTGGGGGATTTTAAAGAGGAGATTTAGATCTACAACTCCACCAATCTATCTCTCCTCTTATTTAGGGAAACATATGGACATCTAGATCTTGGAGTCTTTTGTGGATTTACTCTATTGTTATTCATCTTTTATTTCCCCAATAACTTTTGTGGCTTTGGTGTCATTTGGGAGAGAAGGACTTGAGCACTTCTTGTGTTCTTGCCATTGCATTTGGTGCATCAGTTTGAGTTCTCAATGAGGATTCGGTTGGGTGAAAGGTGACAAGCTTTTTACTCTTGGGTTCTTGAAACCCTAGATGGTTTGGTTGTTTTGCAACTTGTGGTGATCTTGGGAGCCTCTAATTCAATTGTGGATGTGTGCCCCGCACTTGTTGTAAAGGCGCCAGTTTCTGCCTCGAAGAATACTGATACTAGAGAAGTGAATCAAGCCTTTTGTGGCAAGGTTCACATGAGAATAGGGTGAGGCCTCTTATGACGTTGGTGGTCTTAGTACCATCCACCCCTCCAGCAAGATGTACTCCCTTGATGGGATAAACTCCGTAATACATAGTCGTCTCCACGTGACTCATACCATACTCATAATGGCTTTTCTTAAGAGTAGATCATGGACACCTTTATAAACTAAAAACTCTACGACTTCAAATCTAGTGTAAGATACTATGGACTCTTCAAGAGTAATGGAAGATTGAAAACTTAGGTGATCAACTGCCATACATTTATCACAAATCTCATAATATGAATTACAAAATGATTTTGGACAACCATCTAATAGATCGTACAAGTTAAACAAATTCATACTAGCGCCAGTAGTAAGTTCACATCGGTGTACATTGTTTTCTTCTTTCTTCTGTGAGTCCTGCAAAAGGTTAGTATCTTTCACAACATAAGTGAACAATAATGCATTACTATTTAAGTTATCATAACAATATGAGTATATATGATGTACTGCTCCATAGATTCTATCTGGTGCTTTATCTTCTTCATTTATATTTCTCGTGCGAGATGGTGACTCACAACAACCAGTAAAAAGCACATATTCTAAAACCTCCACACCAACAAGGCATTCATTACTTTTATTGTAAGAAGCTAATGTGGTATCAATTCTACACTCACATTGATAGTTAATATGATCCATGGATCCGCAATTTTCACAAACAAACTTGTATGAGGCACACATAATATAGAGGAATAACCATTCAACCATTTCAACCATTCTTCTAATGTCTTTTGCCACGTAACATAATATCCAAAAGTTTCGAACTTCGTCTCCTCCATTTCTAATTTTATCTATTCAAAATTAATCTTGAAAGACATGATTAGTAGAAAAAGTTTTTATAAATTTTTTGTTTATAATTTTTTGTTCTTTTTAATATATATAAAAGCGGTAAGATAATAGCAACAAACGGAAATAAACTATGTGCGAGTGGGTAGGTAACAACCAAGCGATATGCTCACAGGCAACAACGCAAATTTGATGGCTGGGTTTCCTACATCAACCAGGGTTATTGTAGTACGTGTAGCAGCAAATATTATTTATAAAGTTCGTCTTTTAGAAGCTTTGCGCATGGAAACAACACAACCTATCAGCCACGTTGTCAGTGAGGCCACGTTCACACTCAAAACGGTGTTTGAAATTAGTCTACACTATAAGTTGCTAGAATAAAAGTAAACAAAAGAGATTTAAGTAACTAGGAACAAAGTAAATAACAAAAGTAAACTAAAGTAAGAAGTATTTATGAAGTGTGGTGTGATGTAATTGAGGGGTTCTCAACAAGTGTAGGATTCACCACTAGCATGGGAGAATTATGTATGATTGAGATAACCTATATCTTTTATCATGATATGTGTGAAGAGAGCTCCATAATAAGATGTTCACTACAAGTCTCGTGAGCATCTGCTTCTACGAGTCAAGTATTGAGATCATCTCTAAATAACCACTGTAAGCTAATCACTTCTACAGACCACCACAATTAAGGATTTTCCTATAGATATCGTAATGAGGTTAGTGAATCTCTCTTTATCCCCCTTTGGCCGATGCTTGAAGTCACAAAATAGCACTTACACGTCCCAAGGGGCCAAGGGTAGCTCCCTCTCTTTAGTTCCGAAGGAAAATGTTATGTGGTCGACTTCACATACCATTTAAAGAGAGAGATCTAACACAATATCATAAATTAATAGATCAAGGAACAAAGTTATAGATCATCTTTACTTCAATGCATAATAATACTAGGATTTCTCCATCTCTCCCCTAGAACAAGGTGAAAGTGCACAGATGCCGCCTAGAGGGGTGATGACCCACAAGTATAGGGGGTGTATCGCAGTATTTTCGAGGAAAGTGAAACCCAATTTATTGATTCGACACAAGGGGAGTCAAAGAATATTTATAAGTCTTAACAACTGAGTTGTCAATTCAGCTGCACCTGGAAACAATCTTGCTCACAGCAGTTTATCAGTAGCAACAGTTTTGTAGTAGGGATAGTAAAGTAGCAGCAGTAGTAAAGTAAAGGCAGCAGTTGCAATAGCAGTAAATAGTACAATTCGAGTGCGGTAGGCATAGGGATGGATGGACGGGTGTTGCATGGACAAGAAAATTCACATACCAATCAGAACATAGGGCAATTGCAGATAAATAAGATAAAGCATCCAAGTACTAGATAATCCTAGGCATGTGTTCCATATATAGTCATACGTGCTCGCAATGAGAACTTGCACAACATCTTTTGTCCTACCAGCCCGTTTGCAGCGGGGCCTCAAGGGAACTACTGGCAATTAAGGTGCTCCTTTTAATAGAGCACCGAAGCAAAGCATTAACACTCTGTGAACACATGTGATCCTCACATCAAAGCCATTCCCTCCGGTTATCCTGATTTCTGTCACTTCGGGGCCATTGGTTCCGGACAACAATGTGTGTATACAACTTGCAAGTAAGACCATAAACAATACTATCATAATGAATCAATAACATGTTCAGATCTGAAATCATGGCACTCGGGCCCTAGTGACAAGCATTAAGCATAACAAGTCACAGCAAAGTCATAAAGCACTAATAGTAGATACTAGGCACCATGCCCTAACAATCTGATCCCATTACATGAACGATCTCATCCAATCCCTACCATCCCCATAGCCTACAATAAGGGATTACTCACTCATAGATGGGGGAAACATGGATGGTCGATGGAGAAGTGATGGTGATGATGATGGCGATTATCTCCTCCAATTCCCCGTCCCGGCAGGGTGCCAGAACGGAGTTTCTGGTGCTGTTTCGTGGAATCAAGTGGTGGCGGCGGAGCGGAACTCCTTCTGGAAAAACGTCGAAGCCCCCGGAGTTTTAGGTCAGAAGGCTTCTTATAGGCGAAGGGGGAGACCGAGGGGGTGCCTGGGGGGCCCACACCATGCCCTGGCGCGGTCAGGCCCAGCCCGCGCCTGGGGGTGGTGTGGCCAGCCCCTGGCCCTCCTCCGTCTCGTATTCTGGCTCCGTGAGTCTTCTGAAAAAATAGGCACTTTGGCTTTTGTCCCGTCCAATTCCGAGAATATTCATTTTCTGACTTTCCTAGAGCCAAAAACAGCAGAAAACAGGCAGCTAGCACTGTGGCTCTTGTTAATAGGTTAGTCCAAGAAATCATATGAAAAGTACTCCAAAGTGTGGGCAAAACACAAGAAAGGAGATAAAACCAAGCATGGAACATCAAAAATTATAGATACATTTGCAATGTATCAACATACCCAAGCTTAACTCCTGCTCATCCTCGAGTAGGTAAGTGATAAAAAGAAAGAATAATTTTTAAGGTGACATGCACCATCAAAGACTTGACCAAAGTACTTGTAAAACATTCAAAGCTGGGATCATAGTACTTCAATCATAACATGAAAGACAAAGTTCTAGCAATAAGACAAAGAAACTATGATGCAACATGAAAAGGCACAAACAAAAGATTCATGAATAACAATGCTTTGCAAGACGTTTGTTTGTTTCACATAAAGAAAATATAGCATAGTAGTATTCAGCTTGTCCCTCATAGAGTAGCAAATATAAATGCATAGGACACCTTCAAAGTTCATAAGAGTGACTAGATACAAATAGTTTAAAACAAGCAATATCAAGTTATGCATCAATCAACTAGTCTTGGGACAATGCACATAGAACTAAGAATGGCCACTATGCTCTCAAAGTAAGTGCATAAAGGTAGAATATGGAGACTCAATATAATGGTGGAAGAAAGGCCTTTTTATAAAAGGAAGTAGGGATTCAAGTCTCATAAAGAGCTTCCAAAAATTATGGTACGTATAGCTTTCAGCTCTCATTGCCCCTATCATAAGCATATTTAAGGTGATTAAGGTTAAAGTGACACAACTAAGAGGATATGCTTGACAAGTTATAAACCGAAATCTCATGCCCCTTACTTACGAAGACCGATCCTCATGCTACTCAACTTTAGTCACAAGTAAGCTCTTGTCATTGTAAGTACATGTGTATCATAAAGAACCGCCAACGGGCTACCCCTTGCACATGATACAGGAGCTTTCCCATAATCAAAATGACAAGGCAAGCCGACAATGAGCATCTCAGTGATCTTTTTATTTGCTATTTGCATAGGTCTTTATTGATGATGCTTCATAGAGTGCACATTATGGTGATGCTGCTAGTTTCCACCATGATTAGGCATGGCTTAGGCTAGCGGCCCAGACGTTTCTCTAACACACATACAAACTCCATGATCTTACAAGTTCCACTTTTATTTCACACCGCCGGGATCCGTAAGCAAAAGAACATGATATCAACGGGGTACAAAGTACAAGTGCAATGTTGAAAGCATTCCCCATGAAACATGGTTCTGCTAATTTCAACTTATAAAGCACGAGCATATATGCAACAAAGAAGGACCCAATGGTTCAAGTCTATTAGATGCAAAAAAGTAAAGTGTGCCATCAAGTTCATGAGAGCTTTAATCACTAGTTTTCTCATAACAAGTTTAATTTGGAAGGTAAACAAAAGCATGAATATACTTGGAATAGCATAAGCTAGTAGGTAGGTATGGTAGTCTCTTTGGAATAACTTGGTTTAAGGAGTTGGATGCATGGGTGGAACTCATACTTGGTGTGGAGTCTAGCAAAAGACTGGGAGCGACAAACTAAGAGAGCAATAATGGCCACAATCATGCAGAGTGACCAAAATCATTGATCAAAGCATAAAGTGATACTACTAGTTGAAAACTAAAGGATCATAAAGGCTTGTGGTGACTTGAGATAGTCATAACATGGTGTGAGCATGCGCCAAGTCAACCCAAATAAAGCATCAAAGGAGAAAACCACTATACTATGCTTTAATATGCTAAAACAACGTATGATTCTTCCAAGGCACATTAAGCAATCTCAATTGTTTATAACAAGTCATTCTACAACAAAGAATACTAAGCATAAAGCCAAAACAATATCAAGCATGGCATGACAAAGCATAGGCATAGTCAAAAACAAGCTCTCTTTAACACTTAAGCATGAGCTTTCCTACTCTTTTCCAATCCAAACCAAACTATTTGAAAAGCAATGTATGAAAGAGGGTGTCCAACCAATTTATTTAGAAAACTAAGAAAACCAAGCAAACGAAAAACCAAAACGAAAATGAAAAATAAGACGCTTCAAGAACAACACAACTGTGCAAGAAACAATAAAAATGAAGTGTTTAGAAGAAACCTGGGATTTTTATTGATGAAGAGGGGGATGCCTTGGGCATACCCAAGCTTTGACGCTTGTAATTCTTGGACATTTCTTGGGGTGACACGCGTGGGATCCCCAAGCTTGAGCTTTAGTCCATCCTTCATCTCATTACTCATTCCTTCCATACACCTGAAATTATTCTTCATACAAAACTTCACACAATCTTTATTAGCAACATTAGTGCACTCAAGATAATAAGTCTTTAGGTTCAGTTCTAACACCAATAAACTTCCATTAGAACACTAGCTACTGAAGAACTTCCCTCAAAAATCTCAATTCCCCAAAAGAACTCAAAAAGGAATCAACAAGAAGCAAATGCAGAAAATGGTAGAAATCTGTCAAAACAGACCAGCAGGTAAAGTCGAATTTTTTTGAAGACCTTCTGTTGCTCAAATCAAAAAGTGTTGAACTAACTAAAGTTATATAACAACCTGGGGCAGAAGCACAAAAATTCACGCCTCAAAAAGACGTTCAGAGATTTTACACGAATTTTTACAGTGAAGCACAGAAATCTGTTTTAAGACAGCAACTTTCCCAATCATTACTTCTCTCTCATTAGAGGTTACTCTTGGCACAAAAAGAAAATAAAAAGGATAAGGAGCGGTTATTACTGAAGTAGTAACTTCCAAGACTCATCTAAAACTTTTAGGTTATCTCCTAATAAGTACTTTTCTTTAATGCCTTTAAGTTAGGCATAAGCAAAAACTAAAATGGATAGAATAGAAGTAAGCGGAGATAATCATGGTGAAAACATTGTTTTGTTCAATGAAATCCTTTTGTTAACAAGGTTGATCAAGTCTTGTTACCAAAGCAATTCCATATGAGACAAAACTTTGTATCCCACTAATGATTATGTTACCTCAACCTTGATAGCAATGGTCCCAATCATAATAGTCCTTTCAATCTTTAATGCCCTCAACATATTTCTCCAACTTTAATGCCCTCAACATGTTCAATTGAATTAAAACCATAAGTCATTTAAATCTTCTTGGGGAAATAGATAGTATGTTCATTAACATTGAAGGTCACCTTCCGTTGATTATAATTAATAACAGCTCCTGCAGTATTTAAGAAAAGGTCTCCCAAGAATAATAGGCATATTATCATCATCAGGCATGATAGTTTGAGAGGATGCTCACATAAGAAATAAGAGTTGAAGTAAAAGAGAGCATCAAGAAGCAAATTCAAAACACATTTAAGTCTAACCCACTTCCTATGCATAGGAATCGTGTATGCAAATAAATTCACAAAGAACAAAGTGATAGGCATAGGAAGATAAAACAAGAGTAACTTCAAAACTTTCAGCACATAGAGAGGTGTTTCAATACCATGAAAACTTCTACAACCATATTTTCCTCTCTCATAATAATTTTCAGTAGCCTCATGAATAAACTCAACAATATAACTATCACATAAAGCATGCTTTTCATGATCTACAAGCACTAGAGCTTTATTATAAACATCTTCAAAAGAATCTTCAGGAACATAACATTCATCCTTCTTTAGTAAGCATGGGGGACAATCAAATAATGTAAGGGATAAAGAGTTACTCTCATTAGAAAGTAGGCATGGGTAGCTAATCCATTCTTCCTCCTCTTTTTCATCTAATGAGATTTCAGGTTCATCAATTTCTTCTTCCATAGGATCCTGCAAGGCATTAATCTATTCCATTTGTGAAAAGCATCTATTAATATATTCAAGAATATAGCCATTTTCATCCTTGTAATTATCAAAGAAAAATTTAAGTATACCATAAACCTCATACTTATAAGGTGAATCATCAATATTTTCAAACAAACTAGCAAGTTCAAATGCACCCTTCCAAGCAATAAATTCCTCAATTTGTTCCACATCATAAAAGTCATAATCTCCTTTAACATAAGAAGATATGGTAACATTATCTTTATACTCACATTGAAAAGGGAGGTGTTTGTACCTCCTACAGCAACAAGATTTATCCAAGCAATAAGTAACATTATAAGTAGAGCACATGTTTCTAGCAATGGTATACAATTTATCAATTTGTTCCCATAAGTGTTTCCCTTTTTGTGACAAGCGGTGTTCCTTATAATAATATTTTTTCATCTTCCGTGAACCCACCTTGCCAATAAGATTCAGTTTCAAAGAAACCAACCATTGACAACAAGCATGATAAAGCAAGACAATAACCGACCAGCGGAAATAACAACTAGAGTAGGAACTATTTTTTTGTATTTTTGATAAAGAAACAAGCAAACAAGGTGGAAATAAACTTAGCTTGAACAATAATGATTCCAAGTGGACTTGATAAATAAAGCTATGCTCCCCGGCAACGGCGCCAGAAAATAGTCTTGATGACCCACAAGTATAGGGGGTGTATCGCAGTATTTTCGAGGGAAGTGAAACCCAATTTATTGATTCGACATAAGGGGAGCCAAAGAATATTTATAAGTCTTAACAACTGAGTTGTCAATTTAACTGCACCTAGAAACAATCTTGCTCACAGCAGTTTATCAGTAGCAACGGTTTTATAGTAGGGATAGTAAAATAGGAGTAGTAGTAAAGTAAAGACAGCAGTTGCAATAGCAGTAAATAGTAGAATTTGAGTGCGGTGGGCATAGGGATGGATGGACGGGTGTTGCATGGACAAGACAATTCACATAGCAATCAGAACATAGGGCAATTATAGATAAATAAGATAAAGCATCCAAGTACTAGATAATCCTAGTCATGTGTTCCATATATAGTCATACGTGCTCGCAATGAGAACTTGCACAACATCTTTTGTCCTACCAGCCCGTTTGCAGCGGGGCCTCAAGGGAACTACTGGCAATTAAGGTGCTCCTTTTAATAGAGCATCGGAGCAAAGCATTAACACTCCGTGAACACATGTGATCCTCACATCAAAGTCATTCCCGCCGGTTATCCCGATTTCTATCACTTCGGGGCCATTGGTTCCGGACAACAACGTGTGTATCCAACTTGCAGGTAAGACCATAAACAATACTATCATAATGAATCAATAACATGTTCAGATCTGAAATCATGGCACTCGGGCCCTAGTGACAAGCATTAAGCATAACAAGTCGCAACAAAGTCATAAAGCACTAATAGTAGATACTAGGCACCATGCCCTAACAATCTGATGCCATTACATGAACGATCTCATCCAATCCCTACCATCTCCATAGCCTACAGCGGGGGATTACTCACTCATAGATGGGGGAAACATGGATGGTCAATGGAGAAGCGATGGTGATGATCTCCTCCAATTCCCGTCCCGGCAGGGTGCCAGAACGGAGTTTCTGGTGCTGTTTCGTGGAATCTGGTGGTGGCGGCGGAGCGGAACTCCTTCTGGAAAAACGTCGACCCCCCTGGAGTTTTTAGGTCAGAAGGCTTCTTATAGGCGAAGAGGGAGACTGAGGGAGTGCCTGGGGGGGCCACACCATGCCCCGGCGCGTCTAGGCCCAGCCCATGCCTGGGGGTGGTGTGGCCAGCCCCTGGCCCTCCTCCGTCTCGTATTCTGGCTCCGTGAGTCTTCCGGAAAAATAGGCACTTTGGCTTTTGTCCCGTCCAATTCCGAGAATATTCATTTTCTGACTTTCCTGGAACCAAAAACAGCAGAAAACAGGCAGCTGGCAGTGTGGCTCTTGTTAATAGGTTAGTCC
Source organism: Avena sativa (assembly GCA_916181665.1). Lineage (NCBI taxonomy): Eukaryota > Viridiplantae > Streptophyta > Magnoliopsida > Poales > Poaceae > Avena > Avena sativa. Next base: position 71,256,515 of record OV702292.1, read on the forward strand.
AAGAAATCATATGTAAAGTACTCCAAAGTATGAACAAAACACAAGAAAGGAGATAAAACCAAGCATGGAACATCAAAAATTATAGATACATTTGCAATGTATCAAGGGGCTAAATAGGAGGTTAAAAACTTTTATGAGATGGTTTTAATAAACGCGGAATAAAACTAACGTTTACTTTATCAAGCACAAAACCTATGTATACTATGGTTCACCTATGTGCACCAGCAACTTATGCTAAGCAAGACAAGCAACAAGGAGATAGCAAGAAATATTACTTCAAGCACGAAGGCTATCACAATGTAAATTGCATAAGTAAAGAACTCGGATATAGAGATAACCGAGGAACACGGAGATGGATGTTTTACCGAGTTCCTCCTTACAAGGGTGTACGTCTCGTTGTAGGGGTGGGCGATACTAAGACCACCAGCGCCATAAGAGGCATCACCCTATTCTCCCGACCACCTGTCGCATGGCAAGCACATGATCCACTATGGGACACTTGAGGACGGTCACCAAACCCGTACAAGATTGGGGCAATCTCCATAACTTAATTGGAGGCTCCCAATATTCACCACCAAGGCCACTAACTTGGGTAGCGCTCCACAACTTAATTGGATGATCCAAGAACTCACCACAAAGGCCACTCAACCGTCTAGGGTTCCAAGAACCCAAGAGTAACAAGCTTCTTGATTTCGCCAGCCAAATCCTCCGAGGAGAACTCAAATCGATACACCTAATAAAATGGCAAGTCCTTCACTCCAAAATTCTACCAAATCTACAAAAGCTATTGAGGAAATAAGAGAGGAAGAACACAATAGAAAATCCACAAAATACTCTAAGACTTAGATTCCAAGATGTTCCCCTTACTTAGAGGAGAGATGGATGGGTGGGATTGTAGATCTAGATTTCCTCTCTCTATTCCCTCAAAAGTATGCAAGAATCATGGGAGGGAACATGAGGAATCAAGCTCGAGAGAATCAACAATGGACGGGGTAAAGGGGTCAAATCCAATGGAGAAGAAGGGCCCCTTTTATAGGGGGCAAAAATGCTGCCTGTTGGGTTGCTACAACAATTGGTACTACCGTACTTGGCAGCGGTAGTACCGGAGAATTCCTATACTACCAGCTCGGTACCGCTGCGAGCAGTCGGGCGAGCCAACGAGGAGATCCAAGGAGCTAAACCAGCTCAGTAGCCACCGGTAGTACCATATCCAAGGGCGATACTACCGCTTACCGGTAGTTCCGGGCCATGGAGTGATACTACCGCTGACCCCGGTAGTATTGGGAGGAGGTACCGGACGCTCCTTAGAAGGAACTTCAGCTCGCTGCTAGGTTTCGATGTGACCAGTACTGCGAGGGGTACTACCGCTGCCGAGCGTTACTACCGGACAAAAACGTCCGGTACTATCGGACACGACATGCAGTTCTAGAAGCAACAGTAAATGCAATAACTTGAGCAACTGAACTCCGAATCGGATGAAACCAATTTTGTTGGAAATCTACCGGATACCACCAAGGGAGAAAATATTAAGTATTATTATGTGAGATACCTCCCTTGGTGTGGATCCGAAAAATCTCCAAGATCAAAAACGCAATAAGATATACAAGGGAAATCTGGTTTTGATGAACTGGAGCTTGTTATGAAGATTACCACAAGCTCTAGAACCTCACTTGGATAAGATCCAAATAACAACCAAGAAATATGATGCTAAGTATGCAAAGATTTGAGATCTCTCCGAAAGATACGATCGAGTTACTCACTCGAGAGCCCCTCTTGATAGTACGGTTATCTATCCTAAACCCGGTCTCCCAACATGAGACCGGTAAAAAGGAAAACCTATCAATATCATACATTTGCCTTGAGCATTCCACTTGAGCTTGATGTATACAATCTTGTACTCCTCAAAATGAAACATCTTTCTTGATTGCTCTTGCTCGCGCTTACTTGATGAAGACTTGCGACTTTATGCCCCATACACCATGGAGAAACCTCTTTTTTGAGCTTGTCTTCATCGATCCATGAACACCGAGGATGGCAAGCATCAAGCATGTGATCTTATGGAGATGGCACATCTTGAACTTGCACAACTTCATTTCTTCTTGAGTATTGACCCATTATTCGTCTTGATCAACCTTGAATCGTCTTCTTTAATCAACATGATTCTAATAGGTCCAAAGGCCTTGGGCATTGCTTATTATTCATTTCTTCTACCTTGAATCCAACACATGGTCCAAGCGAAGCCAATGGACAATTCCTACAGGTGCAACTCAATTCACACATTAGTCCATAGAGATTGTTATTAATTACCAAAACCACACATGGAGGCACATAGGCTCTTTCACAAGGCAACTACTTATACATGAAGGGAATCAACATCATAGCAATAATATGGATGATACATGAAGGTACAATTGAATACAAGTGCAAATCCACAATAAAACTTGGATTACAACAAAGTAAACAAAGGGGATCGATGTTGGAGACATTGTTGAGGAAGATGATGATGAAGATCGATGTGTAGCCCTTCAAGATGAAAGTCTCCTCTTCCTCTTGAGTGGTATGGTGGTGGATATCTTGTGTGCGGTGGCTATGGAGGTGGCGGAGCAGCAGGGCTCTGCCCCCAAGGCGTGGATGGATTGATGGAGAGGCGGCTAGGTTTCCCCTATTTAAATAGGCATTCTGGAGGTCGGTTTCACGAACCGACGGAGCTCGGGACCGAATATATCCATCGGGCCTTCACAAATGTTGTTCTGTTTGCCCGTACCACATGTCGTTAAACCCTTAGTATTCTGCGATGTTTTGGCCGCCATTTCTTCATACGGACTCTGATTGATGTCTTCTTTGGCTCATTAGATTCGTATGGACGAGGGATACAACACCAAGGTCTTATGTCAGTAATATAAGATGGTGGGAAAATATGACTTTTCCACATCTCATATTACTAAGTTTGATGCATGTAACTTCTTCATATTGAATCCTCCTGGCTTCTTTTATCCATGATTCTCCATAGCACCTACACACAAGTAAAAGACAAGGAAAAGTAATAAAATCCTACTAAACTACTACTTGTGCAAAGTCCATACGAAAATGAATCATAATGGACTTTGTGATGAGTGACAATATCCTACTAAAACTACTAGTTATGCATAATGGGTATAGTTGTAGCTAGATATAGCATGTGATGAGTGACAATATGAAATGCTTAAATATGCATCATATTTGCACTCATCACACCGCATTGGCCCTGCATGAATCCTGAGTGGCCGCAGGCCTAGATGCCACCTGCGTCGCCCGCGCTCCCGGCGCCGCCTCCCGCTCCATCCCCAAATGACACGTGGCCACCACCCCATGTTTCTCATCATCATCGACGATGACGACGACGAGTAGGCGCGTGCAACTAAACAGCACCGGCAGCCAACAGCACCACCGGAAACCCCCCGCTACGGCTCGCCCATAATATTGGGTGTTCTTTTTTGTGTGGATATTTTGACTACCCGGGATCTTTAATTATAATTTGTATAATTATTTTTTTGCGCGTCCTTTTTTCTGCAACTTCTTTTTTTGTGGGACAGTGGCCGTTGGGGAAACAGGCTACCGCAAATGGGCTTAGCACGGACGTCATGTCCTCCACCCGGCAAACGGATGGAATTGAACCGATTCGGTGTTTGAAATGTGGGACGGCCTTAGTGAACCTGGACACCTGGTGGACGTGGCTGATCGGCTCCTGCCTCCTGGTGGCCAAAATGGCAGAGCTCACGGGTCACACGCGGGTCTAAAAGCCAGCGGCCGAGCTCATCCTCAGCGGGCGCTTTGCAGGTAACCATTGTCGCGCGCATTCTGTGGCCGCCGGCCAAATACCGAAAGACCTATATGTGCGTTGTCACGACCTCGATCCTGTTAGACGCCACTGGAAAATCAAGGGGAGGGAGGGAGGCGACCGGACAGTTGCATGTGCCCGGCATGCACCGGCCGCGGAGCGAGCGGGGATCACAGCTAGGGCCGATGACGTAGACGGGCCACGCGCCCGGGGACCTGTTCTGCGTCAACGTCGTCATCGCGTGACACATCGGTCGAGGTGGATGCGCGCGTTGCTTTTACCTATCGGAAGAGCCTAGGGAATATAGTACGTGCTGGTCCAGGATGGGAATGGGTCGGTCAGTGGCCCGACCCAGAAATCTAAGACCATTGGGTCAGTCGGGTCGGCCTCGTAATTGAATTGGGCCAGCGAAGCCACATGATTATCGTTATTGCGATTTTTCATCTTTGTTGCTATTTTTGTTTTTACATGGACTACAACTAGCGATGAGATATTCATTTGCTTCTGATGCTTTATGAAAATAATACCATTCGGGGTACCCAATGGGTCAGCGAGGCCACATGATTATCAATGGGTCGACCCGTGGTAGCTGAAATTAGCCTTGAGGCCACGGGGCCAGGTCCAAGGGCAGATCCAGGCTGGCCCATTACCACCTTGAGTGCTGGAACGAGAATTCTACCTAGCTAGCAAGTGCCGATCGATTTGGTTTGGTTGGTCGGTTTGTGAAGAACATGGTCATCCTCCCTGATTGATCATGAAGAGACAGTCTACTTACCAAATCTTGTCAAGGTAACCAGTCTTGTCGACCAAAGGGAGGCGCCGTGGACATGGATCGGACCACTCAATTAACCGTGTAACTGTTCACCATTCATAGCCAAGCAGTACGTCCCAAACCCAGTCAGGCCCCCATGGCCCATGCATGCATAACTTGAGGGTGAATGAGTTTGTTTATTAACCGCCGTGAATGTGCGCATGCCAAATCCAGCACACGTACGCCAACCGGTACAACTCTCACCCAAAAAGGCTGCACTCGTCTTGTATGCATGCGTGCATCGGCCCGGGGTCCACGGAGCATGCATGCATGAAGAAGAAAAACAGACGCCACGTGCGGCACGTACAACTGGCACCGGCAAAGATGAATGCCAGGAAACACACGAAGAGAGTCCGTTAGATCAGGAAGCAGAAAGCCATGCGGCAATGAACGCGACGTCGTCGTTGTCGTCGATGGATCGCGAGCTGCGTTGGTACTCTCTCATTCATCCTTTGCATCCGTGGCTCGTCCACAAAGTTGATGGTCGAATATACCTCTCCGTGATGTTTTAGTTTTATGAAATAAATATATCTATCTCTTTTAGTGTATAAATTCACTTCAAACCTACGTGAACCTACACACTAAAATATTTTTAAATACACCTTTTTACAAACCTAAAATATTTTATATTTTGAAACAGAGGGAGAATGATTAGCGCAACCCCCGTGGTAAACAAATATAACAGAAGAATAATAGAGCCGACCACGCATCACATGCGTGTGGGAGAGTTTGTTGGCTGCATTATTTAAGATCTTATTATTATTATTATTAGAAGAAGAAGAAGTCTATCTCTTCAGTAGGGCCTTCATATGGAGGCAGATTAAGCTCGAGGAATCCATTGGTTCATCGTCCCCGAGTGATCGACCGCCACAAGTCGTTCGTCCCGTGTCCTGCCGGCGCGAGCAGCGGTACGCAGGATATATGTGTACGCGTGTGGTCACGCCCTATTCTCAGTCCCCCGCACGGCTCCCATCTCCGAAACCTCGCCCTCGCTCTGTGAACTGTGGTCACGACACAGTCCTGTTCATCGCATGGTCCCCCAACAGATAAAAAGCTAACGTTGAAAAAGAGCCCTACCTAATCACCACAGAGCTAGCTACATACACATGCCGCTCTCACGAGCTGATCCATTTGACCGGCCGGCCGGTAGCTGCATCTTAATAGTACTGTATAAAACTTACGTGGCCATGCCCGTTCGTTCGCTCGATCCAAAGCCACCCTGACCCGCTCGTGCAAGGCCGGGCGATGGACGTGTGATTTTCCCAGGCTTTTCGAAAGGCTGGAGCGTCCCTTTTCCGTTTGGTCCATTCGGCAAACGGTAGTGGAAGCTAAGTCAAAGGACAGCTCCTCCGTGGAGTGGAGATTTGCTTTTTAAACGTCCTCCTCCAATGATCATTATCATTTTTCTCCCAAAAAACAAGTTGGAGATGACGTGTCAGCAACTTCCTCGTCACAGGAGCTCTCCTCAGGATGCAACTGGACAGACCGCCGACGCGTCCGCCCGGTCCGCTCTGTCCGTGAATAGTACTCCCTGGGTTTCAAAATATAAGATCGAGACATCTTTTAGTTTGTAGGTTTATTCTGAATCTACAGACTAAAAGGTGTCTTGATACATTCGCTTTACAAAATTAAAACATCTTATATTATCGAATGGAGGGAGTAATTAGCAATCTTAAGGCATCTCTACTAGGCCGATCCGAACGTGTGACCGAAATCGTCCGTTTCTGTTCGTTTGGATCGGCCTGCGGTCACTTCGGGACCGCGGTCCGGTATGTCGGGACGACCGTGCCCAGCGGTGCGACCCAAATGTCCGCGCCTGGCGTTTATTGGCGCCATAGCTGGCCAACGTTGTCGAACACTCAAATTCATAGGTAATGGCACGCAAAGTGACTATCAGATAAATTGGTAGCATGTGCCATCGCCCTTTGAGCATCACCAACCAGTGGCCAGTGGTTCTGAAATATACAAAAGGGGCAATATCATACACAATGTCCAAAAAAAATGGCGGCCTCTATGTGCAAAAGGTTGCAGCCTCGTCGCCATTGTCGTTCAAGCGTCGCGAGCACGGATGGTCTGCTGCCTGCGAGCAACCTAGGCCTTGCGATCGGGGTCGGCGATGGTGTCCAGGTCGGTGAGCATGATGGCAGTCGCCTCGGCCATGATCTTGGCTTCGGCTTCCTTGGCCTTGGCCTCTGCCTCCAACACCCTAGACCTGGCATCGGCCTCCTTTGCCTTGGCATCGGCCTCCCTCGCCCTTGTCTTCGCCTCGATCTCGGCCATCATGGCCTTCGCGTGGGACTCTTCCGCCTCGATTGACCTCGTCTGGAGCTCGACAAATGCATTGGCAATGGCCTCTTTCTCTTTACACTGCCTTGATACATTACATTGCAAATGTATCTATAATTTTTGATGTTCCATGCTTTGTTTTATCTACTTGTGTTTTGTGCACACTTTGGAGTACTTTTCATACGATTTCTTGAACTAACCTATTAACAAGAGCCACAATGCCAACTGCCTGTTTTCTGCTGTTTTTGGTTCCAGGAAAGTCAGAAAATGAATATTCTCGGAATTGGACGGGACAAAAGCCAAAAATCCTATTTCACCAAAAGACTCCCGGAGCCAGAATATGAGACGGAGTGGGGCTGGGGCCCAGCCACACCACCTGGCCGCGGGCTGGGCCTGGCCGCGCCAGGGGGTGGTCTGGCCGCCCCAGACACCCCCTCGGTCTCCCTCTTCGCCTATAAGAAGCCTTCTGACCTAAAAACTCTGGGGGGGGGTCGACGTTTTTCCAGAAGGAGTTCCGCTCCGCCGCCACCACCAGATTCCACGAAACAGTACCAGAAACTCCGTTCTGGCACCCTGCCGGGACGGAAAATTGGAGGAGATCATCTCCATCATCATCAACATCGCTTCTCCATCGACCATCCATGTTTCCCCCATCTATGAGTGAGTAATCCCCCGCTGTAGGCCATGGGGATGGTAGAGATTGGATGAGATCATTCATGTAATGGCATCAGATTGTTAGGGCATGGTGTCTAGTATCTTTTATAGTGCTTTATGACTTTGTTGCGACTTGTTATGCTTAATGCTTGTCACTAGGGCCCGAGTGCCATGATTTCAGATCTGAACATGTTATTGATTCATTATGATAGTGTTTTTATGGTCTTATCTACAAGTTGTATACACACGTTGTTGTCCGGAACCAATGGCCCCGAAGTGACAGAAATCGGGATAACCGGAGGGAATGACTTTGATGTGAGGATTACATGTGTTCATGGAGTGTTAATGCTTTGCTCTGGTGCTCTATTAAAAAGAGCACCTTAATTGCCAGTAGTTCCCTTGAGGCCCCGCTGCAAACGGGCTAGCAGGACAAAAGATGTTGTGCAAGTTCTCATTGCGAGCACGTATGACTATATATGGAACACATGCCTAGGATTATCTAGTACTTGGATGCTTTATCTTATTTATCTGCAATTGCCCTATATTCTGATTGCTATGTGAATTGTCTTGTCCATGCAACGCCTGTCCATCCATCCCTATGCCTACCGCACTCGAATCCCACTGTTTACTGCTATTGTTACTGCTGTCTTTACTTTACTATTGCTGCTACTTTACTATTCCTACTACAAAACTATTGCTACTGATAAACTACTGTGAGCAAGATTGTTTCCAGATGCAGCTGAATTGACAACTCACTTGTTAAGGCTTATAAATATCCTCTGGCTCCCCTTGTGTCGAATCAATAAATTGGGTTTCACTTCCCTCGAAAATACTGCGATACACCCCCTATACCTGTGGGTCATCACGCCTCTCTTCCCTCTCGGTGATGGCCTCTTCCTTCTTCTCCATGATCTTCATCAGCGTCTCCTGGAAAGCCAATGAACCAGCCTGGCGGGCGATGTCGGCCTCTGTAGCCTTGTGGCCTCAGGCGCCTATGGGGTTGGTGAAGCCTTCGTCATTACCGCCGTCGTCTAGGTCGATGACATCGCCCGTAGAAGCACTGCTCTTGCCCTTCTTGTTGTCGAGTTCTTTCCAAAGGGCGTAGCTAGTCTCCCATTTTTGCAGTCTTTGATCAACGTCCAACAATGCGTCAACGTGAAGGCCTTGTTTTCATTCACCGTCTTGAAGTGCTCAATTGTTTTCATGACCTACACATATGGATGCCCACAATGACTCAATGCATATGCAAGACATCGACGAGGAGAGGAAGGGGTTTTACCATGTCAACCGGCAACATGCCGCTTATTTTCCTTTTCGTCACCATCTTGTAGGAGCATTAGAACTTGCTGCACTCGGCATGGATGGTGCCCTATCGCTTGGAGAGAGAGAGAGAGAGAGATCATTTTGATCGCTAAAGAAGGCCCCCTTGCCGAATTTCCGGGCCTCATGGAAGAACTTGCCCACCTTTTTCCAATAGGCAAAGCCCTTTTGCTCGGCGCCGCATAGTGGATCTTGCAAAACCTCCATCCATGCCTTGCATAGGGCCCTGTCTTCCTCGGTGGTGTAGCTCGCGGTTTGTTGGCTCAATTTCTTGGTGTGGACGAGCGATGCCGCAAGTGAAGCAGCCAGCGACGCGGCAGTGACCCCCACGCCCATGGAAGCGCCATCATTTTCGAACAATGACTCATCCGCAATGTTGTAGGCATCTTGCTGCGTCTCCTGCTCCCGCGTCTCTGCCTGCGTCTGTTGTTGCGTATCTGCGTCGTCGCCATAGCCGTCGCCATACTCCTGGCCACCCTCATTGATCATGTCGTTCATGGCGTCCTCGGCATCGTTGGCCACGAAATCCTGCACCGAAATTGACCTGGGTGAAGAGACGGGAGTGGTGTGCTGTCAAAGGCAAAGAGATGGCGTGATCATATTATGCCTTCGTCGGTCGGCAGCGCGTCTGGCATTCCACCGAACAGGTTGACTGGCGTCGGCATGTCCGCAGCGGAGATGGTCCGCTGCTTCTTCGACGCCTCCATGGTTGTGTTTGTGGTTGTTGGAGTGCGGTTGAGGTCGATGGCGGGCTCTCCTGCCTCCGACGATGTCGTGCGGGGATGGACGAACCGGGAGAGCGGGGCGACGATCCTAGTGTGGCCTCCGAGCGAAGGTGTGCGCGGGCATGGCGTCCTTGGCTGGCCACAAGGGGTGGACGTGACGGAGCTGTTAGAGGACGCGCCGGTCATGGACACGCCACCGACGCTGAAGGCCAGCGTGCCACCGAAGGCGGCGTTCATCGCCTCCTGCTTTCTCATGTGCACGGCGTGCTTGGCAGCATCCACTGCTAGCACCTTTTGGTTGGCCCTGTTCTGCGCGGCGAGGATGCGCTCGTTCTCCTCCTGGCGCTCCTTTTCGAGCTTGGCTTCGGTGAGTCGACCTCGCGTCGTACGCCGTCGGCCGACTCGCTTAACCGTCTCAATTTTCCGCTCCACCGGCGTCATGTCGGCCGCAAGCTTCTTCGGACGGCCGCTCTTCTTGGCGGTGGGGACGTCGAAGGGCATAGCGTCGACCATGGCGGTGGGATCCATCGTCTTTCCCGCCGCTCCCGCCAGTGGGAATTTTGGGAGTGGTTTTTTGGAGGGAGAAGTGGAGTGGCTTGTGTTTCACTGGCGGGAGGGACCGCCAGTGGATATGGTCGGACACACGCCCGGGCGTTGCGTGTCCTGGCCGACCAATGGTCACACAAATTAGATGCACGGATGGATCGGGCCGTACACGTCGGTACGGATGGGTCGTGCCGTTGCGGCGCTGCGCACGTCGCGCGCGTCCGCGCGGACGGGTTGGATCGATCCGGTGAAGATGCCCTTAGCGGTGCCCGCGTCCGCTGATCGTACTGGCCGCTCTGGCCGGCGGACAAGCCGCCCGCTGCTAATTAAGTAGTACAGTACTAGGTTTGTAGCTAAAAATATACTAGAAACAGCACCCAGAGGCAACATGCAGCTGGGTCTTCTCGGCAACATGCACCTAGCAGTATGGAAACTTAGGCAACCGCCTCAGCTAGCAGTAAAACTTGGACATCGATTCATTGTTCTAAAAACACAGAGTGGCAAGAATTTCAAGATTAAACATAGTTCAGTAGTACTAGAAACTACTGATGTTTTACAATCAATCATTACAAAGGATTCGATTTGAGTTGCCGCGAACAAGAGCGATGGTCAAATAAGAATATCTTTGTGATGTAATTGCAGTAGTGCATACAAAATTCAAATCTTCATGATATACTCAAGTTCAGCATACATCAACAAGTCATTCTGCAAAAAGTCACTATTTATCGGTTAGTTTCAGTATTGAGTATGTGTAACAGGGACTACAACAGTGATGAGCATACTGAAAATTGTAGTACTGAGCATGTGTAACTAAATCTAGGTTCTCAGTTCAAGTTAAAGAAAACTATAATATTGAGCATATGTAACTAAAGAAGACGGTATTGAACACATAACAAAATGACCACATGCACATATATGTTTACTCCTTTCGAGATATGGTCATGCTTTTCACTTCTTAAAACAAGAAACACCATCGAACTTTCAGGATATTTGTTTACTCCTTCCGGATATGGCCATGCTTTTCACTTCTTAAAACAAGAAACAATAGCATCTGCTAGTGTTCTCATGGAGACTAAATAATGACAGTCTCATACTCTCATTCGGATCATGATAAGACTTGACAAATGTTTACCTATTTGAATTGCGCAACAATCTACTAATCTATTGGCGCAGTTTGGAGATCACTCCTACCCATAGCACTGCAAGGTGGCAACATGGTTATATGAGAGACCATGCATGGTTATATGTGTCTCGCAACTCACTCATGTAAGATTACTAACCTTTGTTTGTGAGGGACATCAGTCTCTTCATCGCACTCGCTTCCTTGGTAGAATACCTGGTAGTTTGATACATGAGACAAAGATTTACATGATTTCTTTACTCATACTCAGGATTAGGTTCCAGACTTACCAAGTATTCTTGTTCCTCGTCATCTTTATTGGTTGGCTTATGGTCTGAAAGATTGAAAGGTCACCAAGTTAGAAAAAAGTACAAATATTATCATGTTATATTCAATATTAGAATAACGTACCAACAGCCTTTAGCCAATCTTGGAGGCATATCAACGCCTCAACTGTGTCGCTCTTTAGCCTGTTCATGTGATCACTGATTGTTCTTCCACCAGCGCTAAAAGAGGACTCTAATGCCACGGTTGATGCTTGAATAGCAAGCACATCACGAGCAATGTGAGACAGAACTAGGTACTTAGGACTGTGCATTTCCCACCATTCCAAGATGTCAATTTTTTTCTTGAGGGAACATATCTTCACTTAGATATCTATCAAGCTCATTTGTTGTTTGTTTCTTCTGCATCCTCAAATGAGCTTCCCCATCAGCCAATGGATTAACAATCTCCTCAAGCTCATCAACTTCAACTTCTTCCCAAGGATCGGGAAAAGAATCTCCCATTTTATGGGAATATTCTTTAAAAAGGCTCTTCATAATCATTGCCACCTCTTCAAGGTGCTCTCTTGCACTCCCTCCAAATGCTTGCTTGATCCGAAATTTAACAAACTCATATTTGTACCTTGGATCGAGGACCACTGGTATGCAGTTCGCTATAAGTACGACTCTAGTACTTGTCAAAAAAATCTGCATTTTGCTCACCATGGTTGAGATGTCTTTGTTTTTATTATTTGCTTGCTTCATAGAATATTTTCAACAATGAGCGGATTGCTTTAGCCATTTTCCAATCTTCTGCTGAGGGAGCATACTTAAATTGCAGATCTTGGTTAGCTAACTCATCAAATGCTTCTCTGTACGGCAATGCCGAGTCAATCAAAAGGTATGTTGAGTTTCACCGTGTGCAAACGTCAAGTGAAGGTTCTTTCTCACAGATGATGCCAAGTTGCTTCACAATCTCTCCAAACAACTCTTCTCGAGTTTGCGAACTCTTAACATACTTGACGCAATCTCTGATATTGTCAACGGAATCTTTCTTTACAAATAGACCATCTTGCACAATGAGATTTAATACATGTGCACCACAGCGAATGTGGAATAGTTCACCTTCACAAATCAACATTTGTTTCTTCATCAAGTTTTCTCTTAAATGCTCCATCATTTTTCCATTCACTGATGCATTATCTAATGTAATGCTACATATTTTGTCTTCAATATTCCAGTATTGCAAACTTTTCAGCATGACATTATACATTCGGAAGCCATTATGTGGTGTTTCCATCATACAGAATCTGAGAATTCTTTTCGGCAACTTCCATGTCTTGTCAATGAAGTGGCAAGTGACACATAAGTAACCCAGCCTCTGATTTGAAGTCCACATATCAGCAGTCAATGATACTCGAGCACCACAGTTCTTCAATGTTTCTCACAACAATGACCTTTGCTCTTTGTACGAGTCCAAGCAGTCATCTTTTATAGTTGTCCTCGAAACCATCTTGAACATAGGATTCAAGCTTTTGATAAATTTTATGAATCCACTATACTCTACAATGGAGAATGGTAGCCCATGCTGAACTATCGGGCTCTCGTCGATTCTTTTTGGCTGAAATTACAATTATCCAAAGAAACGACTTGGGGCGAAGATGTAGAGGCTCTAATTTTCGCAACCATCTCATGCATGCTAGTTCTCGTCGGACATATTTTTAGATGCCTACGAACATGCTTTCAGACCAGAAGCACACGGCATTCTGAACAGTGCCTGACTCCTGGTGTTTTGCTACTGCTACGTAGCACATCATTCCGTGAGAGAATCGGAGGATGGCATTATTAGCAAGTGATTTTCTTCCCCGCGCGCGCGCGCACAGAGCACGCATGCATCTACTCCGAGAATTCCCGTCAGCTTTTACTACAGTGTTCGGTTTGAGGCGGAGCCCCCGCTCGCGGACTGAAGCTCTGAATCTGAAGAGAAAAAGCAAAACAGCGTGCGTGCGTGCGGACATAGATACATACAACGGTCCTGTAACAGCAGAGGTCGAAGCGATGTTTTGCGAAATGTGGCCAGGCATTGCACTATGAATGAATGAATGATGCATGATGCAGACTGCAGAGGGCCGCATGCGCGAACGCATGCCGAGTCACCGGTCACACGCTGGACGCTGCCTGTCGCAGGGTTTTCTGTTCTACCGCGCAGGTACTGTCGATCGGTGGACCGGCTGGGGCGGACTGTGCGTGCGAAAGATGAGTGAACCTGGGGGTCGCGGCTGACCGGCTCCTGCCTCCTGGTGGCCAAATGGCAGAGCTCACGGGTCACGCGCGCGGGGCTAAAAGCTAGCAGCCGAGCTCAGCCTCAGCGGGCGCATTCTGTGGCCGCCGGCCAAACAATTATCCTATACGTGCGTTGTCACGACCTCGATCCTGTCAGACGCCACTGGGAAATCAAGGGGAGGGAGGGAGGCGACCGGACAGTTGCATGTGCCCGGCAGGCACCGGCCGCGGAGGCCGCGCGCGGGTCACAGCTAGGGCCGGTGGTGACGCAGACGGCCGCGCGCCCGGGGACCGGTTCCACGTCGACGTCGTCATCGCGTGACACATCGGTGGAGGTGCTTATATTTCCGAATCGGAGGGAGTACGTCCCAGATCCAGTCAGGGCAGGCCATGCATGCATCATGCATGCGTAACTTGAGAGTGAATGAGTTTGTTTATTAACCGCCGTGAATATGCGCATGCCAAATCCAGCATACGTAGCAGCTAGTTGCATGCAGATGCAGTTACGTACAACTTACAACCTCATCACCCGAAAAGGTTGCAGCCATGCATGCGTGCATCGGGCCGGGTCCACTCCACGGGCATGCAGTAAAACAGACGCCACATGCGGCACGTACTGCTGGCACCGGCAAAGATGAATGTGCCAGGAAACACACAACTCTGCAGATCTGGCAGCAGAAAGCCATGGGGCAAGGAAGGCGATGTAGGGCATCTCCACCGGAAGACCCAAACGGGCCACTCAAACGATTTTGTCCGTTTAGGTCGAGTCATGTTCACTTAGAGGACGTGGTCAGGTCTATCCAGCAAACCGCCACTAGAAGTGCGACATAAACGGACAAAATGAGACAGGCCAGCCCAAGAGAGAGAAGAGAGGAGAATGCCCATTATGTGACTACAACTGGGTCAATTGGTATACAACGACTTGGTGAGAGTACGCGGGACAAGAGCCCGATCGTCGAATATATGATTAGCGCAACCTCCGTGGTAGACCCCTAATAGAACAACAATAATAGAGTCGACCACGCATCACATGGCGTATGCATGTGTGGGAGAGTTTGTTGGCTGCATTATTTAAGATCTTGGTAGCACGTCGCGAAGAAGAAGAAGAAATATATCTATCTCTTCACCAGGGTCTTCAGGAGGTGGAGGGCGCTGTTGCTCGACCATGACGTGCTGGGATTTCGTTTCTGAGTAGTACAGTACGGAGTACTACCTTGGAAGGAAACGGCCGTCCGGAATCCGGATGGCAGATTAAGCTCCATCGGTTCAGCATCGTTCTCGCGTGACCGCCACGAGTCGTTCGTTCCGTGCCCTGTTGCCGGCGCGAGAGCAGCGGCGCCACGCAGGATATGTGTACGCGCGCGTGTGGTCACGCCCGGCCCTATTCCTTCTCCCGCACGGGCACGGCTCCCGCCTCGAAACCTCGCTCTCGCTCTGTGAAGTGTGGTCACGACTCACGACCAGGGCAGTTCTGTTCACGCACGGTCCCCAACAGATAAAAAGCTAACGTTGAAAAAGAGCCCTACCTAACCTAATCACCCGGGGACAAGCTAACGTTCGTTCCATCCGAAGCCAAATCGCACACTTTGCACTTCCGCCGGGGACAAGCTATTCTTTTTGGTCCCTGACCCGCTCGTGCGAAGGAAAGGCTGGACGTCCCCTTTCCGTTCGGTCTATACAATGCTGTTGCGTCCATTCGGCAAACGGTAGTGGAAGCCGAGTAAAAGGAGAGCTCCTCCGTGGAATGGAGAAGCTTTTTAAAAGTCCTCCTCCAACGATTCTTCATTTTTCTCACGTCCTCGTCACAGGAGCTCTGGATCAGATACTGCCCCTCAGTATGGTATTATCGTTTGTCCTGATAAAAATGGTCCGTGTGTGGACCACCTAAGCCAGCTGAAAAGAATACTGCTAGTACTAGTAGAACGAGACACCTAAATTCGTTAATCAAGGCGGATGCTTTTAGTTTTCTTTCGGTGAAAGATAGTCAATGGCCTAAAGGCTACACCTAGTGCTCCTGTACTTGATCCGAAAGTGGCTCAACAAGCATAAGCCTAACTTCATTAATGGACACAACACCCATCGATTAGAGCCAAAGGATCAGCTTGCACAGAATAAAGGACGGTCCAGTGCCGAGCAATCCACAGTTGCACACCATCATACTGTATTAGGCACACATCACTGATGCAGACAACAGGAGAACTCAGTCATCAGAGCAAAACATGCAAACGACCAGGACCAAAAGAGAAGGTCCAAATATCCATGTGATAGAAGCGGTTCGACATATGGCTGCCTAACAGCGTCAGTCTCGCTGGCAGACGAGACATGAAAAGCTACACTTTCGGTAGAGCAAAAGATGGATACAGCATGTGGGACCATTTTATTTGGCAAATCAAGGTGTTTCAACAAATTATTGTCAAAACCGATAATATACATGATGGGATGACACCTGTAGAGCACATAGTTACTATGATCGATTCTCTCGAAACCTACGCTTTTACTTTGCTTTCTCAAAACTTGGGGGGAAACTAGTAAACCAACACCACTTATAGCAGCTCTGTTGCCAGTTGGTAATTTAGAACCTTGCAGAACACAAAGGGCATATGCAGAATTTCATGTATCGGTCGAGCTCAGGTACTTCCATTCCATCCCCCAGAAATGCACAAGTTGTTTGTGCGAAAAATCAGGCAGCCACGTCTTCACGCAGAAATAATTCCACGGGCTTGGCACTTATGGAAATAACTTCTTTAATCTATTAATAGCTATACCAGCCGTCCGGTTCATTGGTTCTAGAACAAGAGCATGGCTAAAATCTGCAAAATGCAGTGGAGAAATACATTGTTAGTTTCAGCGCCTAATGGCGCTACTAATAGTCAACGAGTCGTCGAGATAATTGAATATTAGCAACAGGGGGAAATGAAAATCAGACCGTCAACAGCCTCCTTATAGTATCCAAGCATCTCCCTTGCTGTGCCTCTCCGCAAGTAAGCTTTCACAATCTAAAACATATACAAGATTAACGCAAAAATATTACAGTATATAATAACCAACTCAACCAGTTATGCAGAGACTCACACACCATCACAATGTCAACAGATCAAAGAAATCTTACATTAGAAAACTGAAAAGATAAGTCTAGTAAGTATACTATTTTTATCCACTGTCTACATTTTACATCTTATACTAAGTAGAATAAAATATAAATCAGAAGGTATAAGGCACATCATATTCATGCTTCAGAGTTGAAACTAAGAAAACAGATCCTAACCTTTGGATCAATATCGATGGCAGTAGTGCAATCTGTCTCGGCTTGACGGTAACTGAAAGGTCCAAAAATGGATAACCATGAATAACCAAAGTGCCAATCAAAACACACATGCATATGAATACTCATATATGCCAGCTCTATAAGATAATCTTGGGACAAAATTGTGAGAAAGGAAAAGATTGTACCTAGCTAGTTCTAGAAAAGCCGCAGCTCTGTTATTGTAGTATGTGGCTACTTTGCCATTTAATTTGATCGCTTCAGTGTACAAATTTATTGCCTTTTGCCATTGCTTCTCCTTAAATGCACTGTTACCCTGTCAAGTAGCAAGAGGTATTCAAAACACACGCTTCTGATCATAATTCTGGCTCATGAGAAACTGGTTTAGTACACAATAAGGATTTGTGCATGTGCATCATCTACGCAGCCCCCAGATGCAGAAACAAGTACTTCCAACTTACCAGTATCAGATGCTAAAATATACTTGCACCTTAAAAGTTCAATTCAATTTGTCAATGCTAAGGTGTTTATTTTTCTCAAACACACGACAAAATATGTGTCATTCCAGAAGGCACAAAGTATACAAGACCAAAAGCCAAAGGGCCAAACAGAACCAAAAGCCAAAAAGCTACCAAAAGATCTAGAAGCCTATAACTAACTAGAAAATGATATGATGTAACACCTACAATTGCCATGTGTTTGCTGAGATTTATTATCAGTACTTTCTTCAATTAGTGAATTACCATCACATTGGCATGGTGTGCTACTGTAAGATAATACTAGGAAAGTAACAGTGGTTGTGCCTGGCTTGAAGCAAAAGTTTGAAAAACAAAAGCTATATTCCCAAAAATGACTAATAAGAAACAAACTGACTTTCTCTTTAGCAGCTTCAGCAGCTTCTTCATTCATGGCCTCTTTACTTGAAGCATTAGATTTCGCTAGCATCTCAACCTGCTCTTGGATGGTGGCATATATGGCTTGAGTGGTGTCCAGCAAGAAGCGGTCACCACCGTGCCTTGCAATGAGCGAAACTGAAATAGGACACTTATCATGTTCACCAACAGGAACAGTAACCTGAAAAGGGCATCAATACTGCCACGTTAGCAGAAGGACTATATGCTTACCAGGAATGTAAGTACACAGGCAATGGAGCCATGGGTGTGAGTGAAAACCCTCATCTGTTACCAAAATTCATACCCTCCCCAACATTTTCAAATGTGATAATATTTACAACCTTCACACATGATGGATAGGACATGGAAATAACTACTACTAGCTCCGTTCCATATTAACTCTCGCAAATTTGTCTAGATTCGCATGTATCTACACACTAAAACAAGCCTAGATATATGTGTATCTAGACAAATCTGCGACAGTTAATATGGAACAGAGGGGTACAATTCATAGGCATGGAAAGGATATTGATTTAACTTTTCCAATACCCACCCATACCCACACCCAGGTCCAAATCCAACTCAAAGAGATAATTTGCACCTCTACCAAAAGTAGAAGTAAAATCTGACACGTCAATTAATTGAAACAGTTCAATAAAATAAGCAATTATCAATTTTCATGGTTACCATATGAAAGGTCCATGTGTTGATGCCACTAGCTATCATATATGCAATAGAACATCTATAACATCAGAGGCAAAAAAAAACTTAAAGGTCAACAGAGGAATCAGTAACAAGGTTTATATGCTAGTAACATAAAATTGGAATGCCACTATGAAAAAATATACCTGACAACACCCTGACATACTAGATAAAGATTGAAGGCATAATGTATCAGCATTGTAGCTTGTAGATGAGAGCTCCTTAGCGTTAATTTTTGGAGGGCAACCCAAAGCAGTTGGGATGACCAGAATTCCATCATCCTACAGAACAATACAACATTGCCATCAGAAAAGGCATTTCTACAATACCACTGAACAGTAAGATGATCATTCATCACAACACATTTTAGATGCATGCAGGATTGCAAAATAAGATTATGAAGCACATGCAAACAAGCAGAATGGCAGGATTATCTTCAACTAACAACGATCCAATAGGCAAACTTTTGTCAAGTACGAAAAAATTATCAGATATTGTACACTACTGGGTGACAATACACCACAAAATGTACACTACTGGGTGACAATACACCACAAAATGATAAATAAACTACTTCATTCCAGCAGAAGCAGCTTTAGAAGTAAGACAGCTCAAGAATTGGCTCCACGGTCCAACTCTAATATAAAACGCAGCAACCAATAACAGCCACGGCTGACATCAAGTATCAAAATAGCAACAAAAACGTAAATACTGACTGGCTATTTTCAGGTTCAGCCACAATTTCATCCCGTCAGCCAGGTCAAAGCCCAACAAAATAACGGAATGATAAATATAATGTATTTAAGAAAAATAATTCAGATAGTATTTTGCTTCAGAAAAGTAACTACACACGCCGGGCCTTGTCTTGCAGGTCCAGATAGGTTCAGGTGGCCTTTCAAGGCCAGGATTTCTCAGACCCAGCCCGGCTTGGAGAGATCTAGTCGAGTCTTACAGACAAAAGAAACAGGCTAGTTCCATCAAAGAAAAAAAGCAGGTGAGTTGAAGGAATACTAGCAGAATTACTGGAATCGAAGAGATGCTATTGTATTGCGTTTGGCCATTAAATTCAGATTTTCTATGGTTTGCACTGCTTGTTGTATATAAACTTCAAGGAAATATCTGCACGTGATGTTCCAATAGCTCCTAATATTCCTGATAATTGCTTATTTACGCAAACAAAAAAGGGCCAAGTCAACTCACCAAGCTTGTGGGGTAACAACTTTGCAGGTAATTGTTTACTTGCCTTCCATCAGAGAACTATTAGATATTTAAGTTTACCCTCGCAATCTTTGATTATCGATGTGATCCACTTGTTGCACAATACAGAAATTTCAAGAAATCGTCATTTCAATGCCACTACAAAACATTAGGTTTGTTCTGCCAATTAGAAGTTCACAAACTTTGAACAGCTCACAGTTTAAGGTTTCACAGAGGCATAGCCTAGGGTTTCAAAATTTACGCAACAAAACTATTGGTAACGGGAAAATGAATGTGCTAAGAAATTAATCGAAGGATCACAAATGTTTTATCCTGTTAATGTAGGCAAATAATCCCACAAAATTCTAATTCAGCCTGAACTCAATGTAATAATACCTTAAGAAGTGCGTTGAGAGCTAATCGCACTTCCTTTCTTGCTTCTTGGACGATATCAGTAGTCAAATCACCATCATCAGACAAATTACCGACTATGGAAGCATCAACAGCAGACTTAGCCGAACTTATCCACTCGTTATGCTGGTCTCTAAATTCATGCCTGCATTGAATAGCAAAATAGCACTCTTATACTGTTGACAATGATGTGTCCCAAGTATGACAAACTGACAGAAATTTGCACATATGCAAGGTAAAATTATCACTTTAATCATCAAATATATTGTAAACATACAACAAATCGTTCATCTAAATTATTCAACTAGTCTAAATTCTACAGCAAAGACGAGCAAAAGTAAGACCAAACATGGCATCTGAACTCCATTTTTTTAACCATGGCAGCTAAATTCTTTTGTTTACTGAAACAGCATTTGATATTCGTTGTTGGCGAACCCAAAACTTCAAATAGCTCTAAGAAAATAAGAGCATTTTGCAGTTATCCATTATCAGAATTTCTAGTTAGACGCTCTCAAAAAATAAATTCTAGTTAGACTATGTAGGAAAAAAAGTCTACAACCAGGGAAGCTTACAAAATATCATAGCTCAAATTAAATGATTATTTCCTTATTTGTTTGGCAGATAATTTGATGATTGTCTAATGCAGGACCATACTTGTGAAGCAACTGCATGGCACTAGAAAGTGCTCGCAATGAAGAAAACTTTGAGTCCCCATTCTTCTGCCCATTTGAATAGTTCCGCAGGCTGGGTATTCTTGAAGCCAAATAATTTCCTATATTCACATGACTCAGAACTTGTCCTGAGGAAAGACACGAGTTAATTTTCAGCAAAAATTCTATCTAGATAACAGAAAACGGCGAAAAGAGGAAATACATACTTCCATAGAGCTTTTCCACAGATTTTGTTACCACCTGAGTTAACCTTCTTGCAGGTATCTTTGAAAGTTCAAAGCAATCATCAGCTATGTAGAAATGTCTGGGTAGCCGGATATCAGTATAAGATAATTTCAGAAGAAGATGACCAACACGACGCAATACAATTGGATCCCTAGCAAACCATCCTGCAATAGAAAGAATAAAGTAACGAGGCATGATGATTACTGTTTCACACGTCAGGATCTATACTCTACGTGGTTATAAGAATAATATTTTCATTGGTACCTATAGTGTCTAGGCTAGGTGCGACAGGAATAACACCACAGCTCGGTATAACAGCATGTGAAGGCCGGAACGCCAGTACACCACAATAGCCACCTGGTACCCTTACTCCTCCAATGGAATCAATACCTACCACATCACATTATCAGCGTAGTACTTATCCATGCAAGGTAGAGAAATAGTAATAATATTATGAGAAGAATAGACAGTTCAACAGAACAAACATCACTCAAGAAAGATGTGGATTTTAAGATCAAGAAGCTTTTAAGAGCCTAAATGACAGGGATTTTGTAAAGCCCGTGAAATTGTAAGGGGATAGCCCGTATAATTTTAGCCGCAAAGAAAAACCCATATGTTAGACATCCACACAGTAGAAATAGCAGATCCGACACTGAGCAGGAATATGGATTGAATGATTTTAATTTTATAGAACATATATTCTGAATTCAGATAACTATTACCAGAATTGGTTCTGCATAAACAACAGATTGAGATAATTATGGTGCAGAAGAAAGTTGGATTAACTGCAAAGCAACTAGGGTAAACATACCACGGTACCACATCATTTTAGTTCTTAGGAGGCAGATAAAATGCTTTTTACTAGTTAGTACTTACAATTTTCATGGATCAAAGATAGTTATGGACATATCATTGCAGACCGAAAACAATATATTACTCCCTCCGTCCCAAATTAATTTACTCGGCTTTGCCTATGGGACACTAAAACGCGTATAAATACATGTGCATCTAGACAAAGTTGAGTCAATTAATTTGGGACGGAGGGAGTAGTTATTATCTTCCTATGGGACACGCTATTTGACTCCTAGGGTGAATAATAGTTATTCTACACCCACCCTGTTTCTTCGCAACCATACAAGATTTTTCACGTCACGTCAATTTTGTCTTACCCAATAAGTTAAGAACGTAAAAATATACATAGACATGGCACAAACTTTTTTGGTATGTGCCGTACAAAAATACTAGTCCCTCCGTCTCGAAATAGATGCCATAAATTTATCTAAATCTGGATGTATCTAGACACTAGGTACATCCAAATTTAGACAAATTTACGACATCTATTTCAAGACGGAGGAAGTACGTAAAATACGTTGTTTTGTGGTTTTTACGTTGTTATGACTCATATATTGTGTTCCTTATATCAATTTATTTGTTGTGCGTCAATATGAACATGATTATTTGTATTCCAAACATAATTTCTGAATGAAACAACGTAAAAGAAACAGGGGTGCCAAATAACATATTATGCACCCTGGGTGCTGAATAACATGGTTTTTCTATTAATTATATTATACTACCTCCGTTCCATAATGTAAGCCTTTCTAGCAGTTCAAATTGAACTGCTAAAAATGCTTACATTTGGAACATAGGTAGTCGATGGGACTTGGTTACCATTTAACCAGTGGTTATGTTAACCTAACCTAAAAAAAGAGCCCAGTGAGCCAAATTGTTAACCATAAAACTGATTAGGTCCTTTAGGTTCGATCCCAAAACAACCCTCTCGAGTATCGACACTTTAGCGCCGCCTGCCCACCTGCATCCTGAGTGTTGCCTTCACCGCCCCCCCCCCCCCCCCCCCCCCGCCTACCATCCCTTCCATATCCTCAATAGCTCAGTGCCTCCATCTATTTCCATTATGTACCAACCCCATCTCCTCCCCTTGGGAACTCTCCGGTGGCCTCCCCAACCATGACTTCACAAACGCGCAGCGGTGCCAGGATCCCTCATCCCAGCAGCACAGTGCTCCACCATCACTTCTCCGACCTCGACGCCTTCTGACCGAACTACGATCATGCCGGTGGCTGCAGCCCTCTCCGGCGAAGTTATCAGCGCTTCTTCAGTGGTCCTTTCCGACACCAACTACCTTTGTTGAAGTGCCTATTTTTCTTGTAGTATAATGTTTCCTAGTAACTACTACTACGAGGTGAAACTCTTGAGAATTTCTGGCCTGGAGCTACAGGCTAGAGCAATTGGGAGCTCATCTCGTCTAACAACTCTAGAGATCCACATCCAGAGCAGATACTGAACATGAGATTAGGACAATGCTGTAGTTTTTCCCATGTTGCGTGCTTGCATTGTGTATGCTGTTCGACTTGCAGTAGCTAAATTAGCAGTTCAAGTGTACTGTTTATTGTCAAATTCAGACATTGTTGTTAGCCCTGAGTATTACTAGTTCGTTACAGCTCCCATGAACCTTCGCATCAACATGTGTGCTTGTTAGTTTTCATGTGTAAACTTACTCATAGAGTCATCTGTTTCCTATGTATACTCATAGAATATGCTTGTGAATGGCGGTTTTTTGAAAATGCTTGTCTATTGCTAGATTTTCAGCAAAGATCATGACGATTTTTTTCAGCTAGCGTTCAAGTTTGCAAGCCAATCTCTGCAAGTATCTGCCATCGTTGCATAATTTTTGAAGTGGTGTGAACCTTAATAACCAACGGTTAATCATTCATAACCATAATAACCTAATGATTTAACCTATTTTCCCTTTTACAGAAAATGGTTCAATAGGTTCGAATACGAAATATAAATGGTTAACCAAATCCCATCGTTAATAGGTACTATATATTATATTATTTGGAATACTCAATAGTAACTATTGCCTGTTATCTACGGTGCAATATGTTGAACTGCCACAGGCAAAAAAAATCTCTTTGTCTGCAAAAAGTCACATATGAATGAATTTTGAAAATGTAACTAGGACTGGGTGAGTGCATCAAGTGCACAAGCACAAAACAGTGAAGTATATAATCTGTTAATCAAAGAGAGCATGAGTTAATTGACAGGCATGGAATCACGTTTCGCAAGGTGAAAAGAATCTCGAAAGTTGTAACCAATCAGCAATTCCACTAAAAAACTGAAGACTGCAAACACTAGTAAAAGAGACAGAAAGTATCATAAGATGCATATAAATGCTACAGTTACATGGAAAAGGAATAGTTCACTGGAATCGTCTAAAAAAAGAATAGTTCATTGGTCCCCATTACTTTTAATACTAAGACCTGGTGTCAAGAGGATAATGGAGCAACCAGCTGTGAACAAGAGGCATACAACGGTCAACTTACCCAAAGCAAAATCTACCATGCCACCAGCAACAGCGACAGCTGATCCGCTTGAGCATCCCCCAGGTACTCGATCGGAAGCTGCAGGATTTGTTGGTGTGCCAAAATGCCTATTCTCGCCATGGATACTGAACAAGCAAAGGCATCAAGTCAGCAGACACATTGGGCAAATAAAATCTGGAAAATAACCCTAGCAAATGTAAGGAATATATATCATTTTTTATGATATTGGCACTGAAACAGAAAGGAACAAAAGAACAAAAATATTTCAGAACTTAACATAGGTTTCTGAAACTATGTTCAGAAAGCAAAATGAATGTACCTATATGCCATCTCATCAATAACAGTTTTCCCAACACATATAGCACCACCATCTACAAGAGTTGAAACCACTAGAGATGTTTGTGTTGCTGCATCATGTGTCTTCACCCATTCTAGGCTGCCGAAACTTGTTATATAACTACTGACATGGAATCTGCAATCATCAAAGCAAGTGAATCATATATGTGGTCAATGGCAAGTAATGCAACCAGCACAAAGGACTACATAACCAAGCAGATGAACTCCCCTGACATTTAGTTCCAGAAACCATATAAGTAGGTATCTCAAAGTTAAAGCACAACAGCATTTTTGGGGCAGTGTAGCGTACAGTGAAGAATAGAAGCGAATTCAAACAACGAGCAATGGAAATATACATGGTAACACATCAGACACTTTTGTTGAGCACCAGAGTATGGCACAAACATGTATTGGATGCTTATTCATATAATAAATGACATGGCTATGAAGTACAAGGCATCTATTTGAAATTGTGGATAAATAGTTTACACCCAAATGTGCCAATAGTGTTGAAGGGGATAGAATTTCTTCCAGGAAACAGATATAGCTTACAAACACTAAAAAGTACAACCTCCGATCCAGAACCTAAGAACTTTTAGAATTCTTGCCAGCCAAACATTTCTAAGAACTGTTAGCATATTTTACGGGCATCTCAAGGAACTTCGAAAAGGCACTGCCTCTCTGGTTCTGTCCACCTCTTAGCAACTGCTCGTGTTGCTGGCTTGCTGATTTGCCCGGCACACGCTGGTGCCTTAGAGCTTATGGCATGTTTACAAGGAGCGTGGGATGGCCACTAATCCCTAGATTTGTGCCTTGCCCTTGTGTCGAACCAGACCCCAACTTTGTGTTTTCTTGGAAATAAAACTAGCACCTAAACATCAAATTGGAATTAATAGGTTCATAATGAATTTCATATACTTTCATACGGTATAATTACTTTTAAGTGAGGCAACATGTTTGAACAGAAATTGATGGTCAGAGTACTAGCTTGAAGAGTGTTCCAAATTCTAATGTCCAAAAGACTCACATTTTGGATCGGAGGAAGCAAGACAAACATAAATTGGATGCCTAGTTAATTCATTCAGGACATGGCTGTGAAGTACCAACCATCTATTTGTATTTGGATAAAATAGCTTAGACCGTACAGATAGGGTTTGCAGGGAACAGCATTTTCCCTCCAGGAAACAGATATAGCCCACAATACAGTTTCCAAGGAATACATTTCCTTAAGTATTAAGCTCATTATTAGAAAAATGGCATAGCACTAGCAAATACATCTATGCTTTAAAAGTTTAACCATAGATATTACAGTTGCAAATTAATGCAAATCGTATTTGCAGAGCAATCATGCGGGTTTTACTTTTAGAGATAGTTGTGGTTCATTTCCCCAAAATAGGCCTATGGAACTCCTTGAGGCGAGCAGTCAGCAGCACTAGCCCGATCTGTAGCTAGCCGGTCCATTCCAATTTAACAGTAGAAAATGAAATGCTAAGACCGTGTTAAACAGGATAAAGAAGGTCAAACATGTCAGGTTTTCAATTG
Source organism: Avena sativa (assembly GCA_916181665.1). Classification (NCBI taxonomy): domain Eukaryota; kingdom Viridiplantae; phylum Streptophyta; class Magnoliopsida; order Poales; family Poaceae; genus Avena; species Avena sativa. The sequence continues at coordinate 71,282,926 of OV702292.1, forward strand.
GTTCAAGTGAGAAAATTTCTGAAAACTATGAAATTAAGGTATTATCAATATAATCAATCCATGTGTTGTTACAGAACATTTATGATTAGTTTGCAACTGTACGGGTTGTGTTAAAAACATAATAGCTATCATGTTTGCAGCAAGAACAGTATCACACCACAAAGATCAAACATCCGTTCATATTATCGAAGAGGACACAGACGTCTACTTCGCAATGATTTAACAACAACAACAACACCAAACTGAACTTATTAAAGATTTTCGAAGACAAGCCATGAGCCACCACATACCACATCATTTGGGAAAGGAAACTATGCATGATTACAGCCTTAAGTTGACAAAAACTATTGCACCTTTAATTTGGTAAGGTGATGACTGAGGAAATTCAAGAAAATTCTTTGCGTTCAAATGTTCTAATGATTAAAAGATACCAGCTCTATCAGAAAAGAGCTAAGGATAGAAGTGGGTAACCTTTAGGGTACCCTCTACCCTCTTTAGTACAAAAAAATGAATTAAATTTTCAGAGATCATCATGTTTTGAGAAAACTAGTTCATTTGTTTGAACTAGACTAAAACAGAGGGTACCCCAAGGGTTCCAAACTTGCATCTGTAAAAAGAACTTAGGGTAGATTCATTGCACGTTCCAGAAAAAAAATAAGCAAGACATGATCACATGAATAGAAAAAATAAGAACAAATCCCAAGTCCTCTCCACTAGTTGTTCTTACCTAAGTAACCACCTACAAGTAAAAGGGGCATCAAAACAGAATTTATTCGTAATAAGGTTGTGAATACAGAGGTAAGGTCTGCATGCAACAAAGCATGTTAGCACAGCACTTTGACAAATGTGTGGATGGGCAGTGCAGATTGTTTCAATAGTCACCAACAAAAACATAAACTAATATACTTCGTGCAGGAGATTGAAGAAGTGAAGTTCACAGACTACAAAAAATGTGCTTCTGAAACCAGAACTAGATGCCTAGATTCGTACATTTATCAATAATCCATGATCTTCCCTAAAACTTGATCTTAATCGTGAATTTCAGCTCTAGCAACTAACAACTGGCATGGCAAAGCTGAAAGGGCAAATAATCAGTTAACTCATTATTATGTTGCCTCTTATCTTCTATGGATTCTAGCATCTTTTAGTATAATAACCCTTGCTAATAGCCACAATGCATGCTGGAACTACGGAGTCACCTAGTTCTAGGGTAGATTGCTAAGTAACTGTGATAAATAGCGCCATACTAATTGTATCCAATACCAACACTCATGTGTGTGTACAGGGGATTTGTTTCCCTTTCTGGTGTCACCCATTAATAGTTGGCAAGACATTCATGAAGCTGTCCCATGGGAGGAGGCATTTTACAATCAACTCTTTCAAACAAAAGCCCGATAGAGTTCAAGACATACAATGTTCGGTGCTGAGTAAATTCTATCACGAATTCAATCCTAAGCAACATAGTGAATTAGTTGTATCATGATAGTACAATCCACGCAATCGAATTGCGACCCACGCTATGCTAACTCGCTCTCTCCAATCCAATCTGGGGTTAGAACTTAATGTCAGGCAAACAGGAAGGGGGCGAGAGCTTACGCGTCAGCTATGGCGAAGCAGAGGTCGGTGAGAGGGTGGCGCGCCTGGGGCGGCGGGGGCTGAGGAGGCGGCAGGAGCTCGAGGCGCGATATGAAAGCGCCGTTGTCCGGGCGAGCGGGGCGTTTAAGCCGCTTCGCCGCGAGGAGGACGCCGGCGATGCCGAGGCCGAGCAGCACCCAGAGGTTGGCGGCCGTCGAGGACGCCATGTGCACGGGAGGAGGGGTCCGTGTGCTCCGAGCGAGGCGGGGGCGAATTCGAGAGCTAGGGTTTAGGGGGGCGGGGTTTTTGAGGAGAGGGCGGTGGAGAAGTGGGGAGGAAGAGGAAGACGGCGAGGCCCCGAAGGAGGAGGAGGAGGCGTGAAGAAAGCTGGGTGCGTGGTGGATGGATAACCCAGCACCGTGGTGGTCCGGTGCGGGAGCTTCGCGGAGCTATATACCACGGGCAATACCAAAAGTCAGCTAATTCCAAATAGAGTCCAGTTTGAATACTTCACGATCTATCTACTAATTTACACAGAGGTAGGTTAGTCCATCCAAATTTTCGTTCCAATTTTTTGGAGACGATTTTGCCCCTAACCTTTTGAGGGTATTACAGGACTGCCACCTCTTAGTAAAACTGCACGGTTAGGCAGGAGGGGCGCTGGAGTCAGGGCATGAGGTGCTCGTGCTCCTCAATCCAGGCGGCTCAATCAGCGGGGCAGGAGGGGCTCACGATCCTTGATTCGGGCAGCACAGTCAGCGGGGCAGGAGATTCCTCAACGCGACGCCTCGATCCGGCGGACGAACGGAAGAAGAAGAGGGTAGAGCTCCCTCTCGATCTCGACTTGGTGGATTGGAAGGCTGGCTTGCTCGAGGCAGAGGATGGGATGGGTTGAGATTCCGGCGATGAGCTGGTCCGCGCTGGAGGGCGGGGCCACAGGTGAACCGGACCGCGGCGGGGAGCCCGACGATGCGCCGTAGGGCGAGGGCGCAGAGGAACCGGACCGCGGAGGGGAGCCCGACGACACGCCGGAGGGTGGCGACGCAGGGGAACCAGACTACGGTGGGGAGCCTGACGACGGCCTGAGGGCGCGCGTAGGGGAGCCTGCCAGCGGCAGGGGGCAGCCGTGTGTGCCAATCTCGGCTCGACTCTGCAGTCAACAGGATCGTGAGCCTTCCTTCGATACCGTTCAAGATCAGGTCGCTGCCATCACTGCTTCATCTCCACCTCCTCCTCCGACTTTTGCACTTACTGCATCGCCGACCAGATCATACGCGGAGCCTGCAATACGCCATGTTCACTTGTCTGAACTTCAAGAACCGCTGCTGACTGTTTTGAACTTTCTTAAGCGAGGCAACGAGCAGTCGTAGCATGCAGTCCTGCTTACTTTGTGCAGTCTCGATTTTTAATATGTTTTCTTTGTTTGTGATCTGCTGCTATGCATCATTGTGCGGCCGGTGAAGTCCAGGTGAAATTCAGAGTTGATCTTCTGCTCGGCTACGGTGTTGAAGTGTGCAGCTACTATCGCAGGAGCTATGCCGCCTCTGGATGCTGATCGATCAGTGCGCCAAGTCGTGCTCAGTTCAGTTTTCTTAATTGACATCAACAGACCAGCGTAGGTCAAATATTTCACATGAATTAAATTTTTTCGAGCGCCGGTAAATTCCTATGTTGTTTTGATTATGAATTAATTTTCCAAAACTCGCAATGGTTGGTGAATTCATTTTCCATGAAAACTTTTCAGCAGGGTAAATCCCTACACCATTGAAAGTTTGTTCGCTTGCACCTCAAGTATCATATAGTCAAAACTGGGAGTTGTGTGCTCATTTTCTCAAAAAAACAAAAAAAAACTTCAAGTACCATTGGAGGTGTGCTACCTTGGATGTTAGAATGGTAGAGGGCTCCTCCCAAAAGAATGGCTGATAGGCTGAGGGTTAGAACCGTGAATGCTGGTATGCTCAAGGATGAGACTATTTTTGACCGCTGACGTAGGACTGTACGTAGGTGATGTAAAGTGTGATCTGCATTTTTCAAAAACATGTAGCCCGTCAATTGTTTTCGTGTATTCCCTCCGTCTCAAAATAGATGTCTTAGGTTTTTCAAAATTTGAATGAATGTATATACTAATTTATGTCTAGATTCATCCAAATTTTAAGAAATTTAAGATATCTATTTTGAAACGGGGGAGTATATGTGACCATGGTATTTTTCTTGTTTTTTTACAAAAATTATAGGCATTCGAGGCAGGTTTGAATGGATTGGAATTAAATCATCATGGTATAATATCTTGTCTAACCGTTGGACCACAAAACAAGATCTCGAAATAAAATGTCATGCTATCAGGTAAACACATATGTTACGTATCATTTATAGATTCAGTTTTAATAGATGCAAAAATTATCTTATTGCCTCGACCCCTAAACTATCATATTTTTACTCAAAACAGTCGGTTGCTTGCGGATAATCTCTTTTCACTACATAGGAGAGCACAACTCAATTTCCATGATTACTTATGCCTCTTTCACTATCTACATTGGGGCGATGCACTAGCCAAGTACTACAGGAAATATTAGATTCTCATAGTTTAGAGGCAACAAAACAATAGAAAGCCGCAGTCGAGTGAGTGGTAAAGGTAGGATTCTAGGAGAAGGATACATGTTCTCTTCTTGCATGAAACATATGCAAGAGGGACTGCATGTATGGGAGTAAGTTGAGTATCCCGACACTAACAAACATATGAAATACAACAAACATCATGCTTAATATTTTATTTGGCGAGTCTACGTTTCTTAGCCGTGGCAACGCACGGGCATTTAACTATATTATTAAAAGGCTTACGGTTTTGATGGTCTGGTAGGTCTTTTTATTTGGACGGTTTTGCCCTTATGATTTTGTGAAAATTACCCACCGCTGCCATCCTGAAGTGAAAAAAACAGTTCGATCGTTCCGGCTGCTCCTTCTCTCTGTGTCCGCGCGCGACCGGGATTGCAACACCGACGCTGCTAGACAGAATTGGAGCCCCTCCCTGCTGGTCAGGACTGCAGCCGATTCTGTCGCCTGCTGATACCAAGTAACCTGCGAGCAACCCCTTCTATCAATTCCCGCAGGGCCCTATCTATGTGTCCTTGCCAGGCTTTGATTCCCCATCCGACGGCCGGGACTGGAGCACCGACGCTGCCCCGCGCGGGACTGGAGCCCCTCGACACCGTCGCTGCCGGCCGGGACTGGAGCCTGCCGCCTATTCGGTCGCTGGACCGAGCGTCGGGGCCTCGGCTCGAGCGGGGATGCACAGGTAGGTGGCGATGTGGATGAGGAAGAGGAGCAGCTCGCGCGGCCAATAGAGAGGCGCGACGGCGGAAATGGCGGGGTCACGGCTACTGTGCGCGGACGTGGGTGCGTCACAACAAGACGACGAGGGCACGAGGCAGAGCTTGCGCCGGCGGACTCGGGCAGCATCACGAACACAGGAAGCAGAACAGGAGGTGGGAGGTGCAGGGGAGTCGGTGGGGCACGAGCCTCGGCCTCCTGGTTGTGGTCATCCACGGCGGCGACGGGGACTCGCAGTGACGTGCAGAACTCAGCGACGGAAGATGGAGCCATAGCCCCAATTTCACTTCAGTCCACGCAAGTGCAGTGCAGCACCAGGAGACGACGGCCTCAAGACTTGCCCGCGCTGGCCGCTAGACATATTGTCATATTGTGGACCTATGCTTCTGTCTGTGGCGCCGTGCGAGCAGCCACACCTGCTCTGCTTCTCGGCTAGCGACGATGTGCATTGCGCTCGATTGTCTCTGTTCTGCCAAAACATACACTGCTGGAGAGAGTTTCCCTGCCAAAAAAGAAACAAAACAATACCAGGAAGAAAGAAGACTGCAGCGATAATTGTTTTGATAGGTAGGACAGCAAGGACTGCATGAAGAAATAGACAGGTATACAGCAAGGACAGATACAACGCACTGTTGAATATATATACATTACCCAGGGACACTTAATATAACATCTGATGCTTTTTTCAGGTTAAGAAATACCAAGACATAAACGTATTGGACACGATAGTTTTACTGATAATACAACGCCACTGAAAAGAAATAAGACCGCGGTAAAATACACCGGAAAGAAATTGGTGGTGAATTGATATGTAATTTGTTGTACTTTACCGCGGCTTTTGCTCAAATGAGGTATATTTCTTCCCTCTCTTACTTGCTATTGTTGATAATTCAAAATTGCAAATCTCTGTAAAGTATACATATCCTGACGACCTGACCATCGGATAGTATTTAAGCTTAGTTGGACTTGTAATGAGAAGCAATGGCCATCCAGTGTATGAATTCCGTGTCAGGTTGATGATCCTACCATCTTCATATCTCATATTGTCAGGTAATAATGAGAAGTAAAGGAAAAATTATTACGTTTTGGTCCCTAGGATAGTATTTCACTGAATTCATGTATTCTCATGTTTCTCCAGAGCCGAGGAGCATCTACCACAAAGTAATTCATTTGCACCTGTTTTTATAGTATTGACCTTCAAATTGCTCTTCTCACCTTAAATGTCTACTGCAGACTTATCAAACTTTGCAATCTCTTGGATTTGCATTGCCTTTATTTGCTCTGTGTCCCTCATCCTTGATCAAGATAGTAGATTAAGTAAAAACAAGATAACAATCTTTACTATCAAAAGGCTTATGGTCTTATTGGTCTGGTACGTCTTTTTTATTTTCACTTTTATCTCTGCATCGTATGCTATATTACCCCCACTAGCACGGTGAAGTGATCGGTTTGGTGCTCGTTTGAGAAATCGCCTCCACCGCCTATTTCTCCACGGAGGGGCGCTCTACTTTTTATTGGGGCGTCAGGAAGCACTGGATCTCGATGGATGAGGCCTCCGGCCCACACACGCCGCCCGCACTGGATCTCGATGGTTGAGGCTTCCTGCCCACACGCGCCGCCCGCACCGGCCATCCGCAGCGATTTTGGTGTGCCTCCATATCTGGACACGCTCTCCGCAGCGATCTGCATGGCCTCGTCCTGAGCGTCGCGCTGGTCGGCCCCTTAGGCCGCCACTGTCTGCACGGACCGTCCACATTCTCCGCATCGAACTCCATGGGCCTTGTACCGAGTGTCGCATCGTCCATGCTCTCTGCAGCGACCTCCATGTGCCTCCTCCCGAGCACCGCTACGACATGGATGCTTTGGCCAAAACTCCTCCCACTCCAGGCGTAGGTGACGACCTACAACCATGGCAAACGATGTAGGGCAGTGGATTTGGGGGAAAAGATCTCGACAGAGAAGGCATAACCGATCCAGATTAATCAGGGGAGGTGGCCCCAACGAGAAGGAGGCCTCACCTCTTTTGGGGGGGAAGTAGAGGCCTTACTGGTCGGTGAGAAAAATATAAATTAGTTTTTGGCTATCAAACTGTAGGGGAGGCATCCACGGTATAAATATTTTATTAAAGAAAAGAAAAAACAGTGCCAAATATACAACAAAATTTGATTATTGCTTGTGAATTTTGATAAATCTAAGTTTGGACATTGTCATCATTTAATGGTGAGTTCATGAAGCATATTTGATTCACAAATACTTCCAAAGGTTGTTTCGGCAACATAGGTCCATGAAGAAGACACTAATTTCAGTTTATCTCCGAATGACATAAATTTCCTAAGGGGAATTTATCATGCTAAGTGTGCATTTTCAAAAGTAAATTGTCTATAAATCAATGTTTTTTTCTTTATTTTTAAGATACCGTAGCAACGCACGGGCACTCTGCTAGTCTAGTTAACATCATACTACTTGAAATGAATATACTTCTTCTAGTATTCGAAAATACGTGTCGCAGATTCTACTAAACTAAACCTATTTTACGGGTGAACCATGATTTTATCTAATAATAATCTATACTTCACTTATTTCTGAACGGAACCCGTTTGAAGGTCCAAATGTCCACGGTAAGGCACCGAGGTTATGTTCTTGAAAATCAGATTGTTCGTCACACAATAGAGGAGTCGGACATTAGGCCATTCAACAACTACTTCTCAAAATATTTGTTAATAAGTGGATTATTGTTTTATAAAAGTGCGCCTACGTCTATTATATGGAATTAAAGGAAAGTTGAATACGTGATTATAGAGCAGGCACTGGAAATGCTGATGAGTGAGCAAGAAAGAATTGTAGGATAGTACACATCTTCTTGTTGCGGCGGTGGCTTCATGTGTATGACATATGTGACGATGAAACAAACTTTGAGGACCGTGGCAACGCACGGGTATTCAGCTATATCCAATAATAATCTATACATGACTTATGTCTGAACAGAACCGAATAGCTTTTGGAGGTCCAAATGTCCACGGTGCATACCAAATCGAGATCAATCCAATGTCAGTCCTGCTTCCAACACCATATTACGCATAAAAAGGTGTCAAGTGGGATCCCAATGTATCACTGATAGTTTATTTGGAAAATTTTATAGTTTATTTAAATTTAAACCAGAAATTTCTAAATGAACTATAAGTGAGACATTAGTGGGGATCCCAGTTGCATCTCTGGGCATAATGCTCATTAGGTGAGAGTGCAAATAGAAGCTACTCCACCTCTATATAGCAAGCTTACTTCTCCAAGTTCATTTATTGCAAGGTACGCAATACTTTTACATTTTAGTTTGATCTAAAATGTAAAGTATGTGACGGGAAATGATCTCATCAAATTTGGACATTTGGATGCATGGATGACTTGCAATTTGGAACGAAACTAAGTTCCGGAGAGCCCATCCTAAAATGAACCCGGATCTTTTTTGAATGAGTACAAGTAATACAGGGAGCCTCTAACTTGAAACTGTATCGGCTACCAAAATGTGTGAATTTCCTTCCCCTCCTATGTTCTGCTTGTTTTGGTCATGTCCCCTGGCAGAAAGCTACCTCAGTAGTACTTAGGTTGCCACAACAATGACAAGCAGTTCGCACTGCAACATCTGTTGCAACACAAGCTTCGGGTGGTGTTGGTCGAGGAGCACATTATCACAATGTGATCGAATGGGATAAAACTCAAATATCGGTTGCATTTTGGTCTTAATTTGGGATTTTGGTCCACACATATCATGAGATGTGAATGAAGGGTAATTCAAAGTTCTATGATATCTTGTTAGTTGAATTCCCTGGAAATACCGCAAAAATAATGTGTGTACAACCTGGCATGCCACATCAGTGTATTTTTCTCATGTGGACTAGTTTGGATATGTGGTGTACCGCTTAAGCAAGTTTGCAAGTTGGCAGACTAGAGTGCACATTGTTGCCAAGTTGTTGTACTATCGGTTTATTTTACTCCAGTGAATACATATACATGTACTATTTTATGGCCTTAAAACTCTAATGATGAAGATAAATAACTTCATGAGCAAGCTTTTGAACCATTGGTGCAAGTAAGCGAAACTAAGAGGTAATCAGTTTTCGGGGCAATCATTTGGACCTCTCATCATTGGTAGTGTAGCACGTAAGTGTATGTGCATAGACTTTTTTCGTATTTTTTTTTGTCGGCATGAGGAGAATAATGATTTGATTATATATATTTATCCACCCTCATGACAATAGTACTAGAGGCCTGACATTTGGTCAGCTCTCTCAACTTCTCGCCCTCTTTAATTTAAACCTCACATGCTCGATGACATAACTTTCATCAGTACCTTTTTTTTAGATCACTTTCATCAGTACCTGATGGTAGTGCCATTTGCTTTCTATTTTTAGCACCACAAGAGTGATTCACTGAACCACATGCATCTAAAGGAGCATGCATGTTTGATCATTGCAATTTCCTTCCAAGCCCAGGGGACAGTTCTGATTCTGCCTGATCCGTTCATTGGGGCCAAGTGTAAAGTCAGCCTAGCTCTACTAATGAACGATACTTTTTCTCAGAAAAAAATAGGGTAAAATGCACCGGAGGTCCTAAAAATTTGAAGGAAACCGTATGCTGGTCCTAAAAGTTTCAACATGTGTACCAGAGGAACTAATTTTCAGATTCATGTGCACTGTAGCCGGGGCTATAACTGAGAATTAGGACATGCAGTGCACAACAAACTGAGAATTTAGGACCTGCGGTGCACATGGATCTGACAACTAGGACCTCCGGTATACAAGTTGAAACTTCTAGGACCTGTATCAGGTTTCCTCCAAACTTTTAGGACCTTTGATGCATTTTACTAAAAAAAATATGACTACTGTTTGGACCGTATGATCGATTGAATTAGAAAAATACACGGCATTATTACATGTACGGAGTATGTACAAATCATACCTGGACACGGGCTGAGCCCAGCCTATACATTTTCAGAGGCTGGCCAGGCGGCTGGGAATGATTCCTTATATGGCAGCCCAGTTACACAGATATAACCAGTCCATCTTAGTCCGTAGGACAGAACCAGAAGGCAAATCCATATATGGCTCAGTGTGATTCCTATCTGGGGGGTCGCCTGAAGCCTTCCGTGACGGGCCGGACCAGCCTGTAAGCTTTTCGGTAAATCTAGAACGGTCTGAAAACTTTTTTTTAAAAAAAACATTGTTTCACGGGGGACTCGCGCTAGCCGTCCATCTCCATATTGTCGCTAGAACCGTGCACGAACTCGTCCATCTTCATCTGCGTCTTCATCCGGCCGACCCGTTCCACTACGTCAGTCTGAACCGGTCCGCGCGGACTGATGGTGAAAATCTGCTCCAACGGTCTGGCCCAAACGACCAAGCATGTCCAGATCGATCCATTCCTTCCTAAAAATGCGCTGAGAATGTGTCGCCCCGGACGCGACGCGGACAACGCGCGTGTCCTCCCTCGTGTCCCGACGTCAGTGCACGGTCCCGCCTCGCAGTTACCGGGCGCTTCTCCTGCTGCCACGGTCAGCACGCCATTGATGGCCAAGGCCATGCAAAGGCTGATGGGCGATCAGCACTACTGAACCGTAGTGAAGGCTTCGTGACCACCGCGTCGGCATTAATGGTCGAGGGCGGAGCGGGATTTTTTTAGGCCGAGGGCGCGCGTGCCCTGGCCTCCCCATGCCCTTGTCGTTGCCATTTCAAACCCAATTAGTCCCCTCTCCACTGTCGCCTTGCCCAACCGGTAGAGAAAACGACGAGGAACGACCACGAGGCCGGTGGTTCCTCGTCGGACCACCGCCATCGTCGCGATGTGCCTCCTTCTTTGACACTGTTGCCGCCTCCACCAACCGTGTGGCGGACCCCCGTCAGCGCGTCCATGTGCGGGACTTTGCTGCTGCGGCCGCAGCGGCCCGCGCTAGACGCGCTTCTACTGTTGTGAGCCGTGTCCATCGTCCTCTCGACAGGGACAGGTAGTACGTGTCTGTCACCGAGTGCCAGGTTGGAAGGAGTGCCACCCCTGTGAGCACCATGATGTGTCACTACCAGTGGGGTGGCACCCTAACCAGGCGTGCGTCCCTATTCCGCCGGTGCCAACAAACAAGCACCTGCTCGATTGGGAGATCGGGCGTCACCGGCGCCAGCTGCAGGCGCACCACCGCAATGACCCCGCGTATGCGCACCACGATTTCTATGTCGCCTTCCTCGACTAGGAGCATGAGGCAAGGCGCCGCTCGTCCTACATGGGTGACTTCCCAGTCGAGGGCAACATCGACCTCCCCGACTTCGACTTCTCCGCCAAGACAAAGGCTAGGAGGAGGAGCTGGCGGACGTCAAGGAGGAAGAGGAAGAGCCCATGCCACCCGTTGTGGTCCTGCTGCCGAGATATGACGAAGACGAAGCGATCCGCGCCACCATGGAAGCAACCAAGGGAGAGGAGGATGCCAAGTGGCAGTGGGTAAGGCTGCAGGACGTCGTCGAGCTCTTTTCCCACCTGGTCGAGTATGGCAACGCACTGTCTCCGCCGCCGCTGCCTGAGACATGGCCTAGTTAGGGATGGCAATGGGGCCCCGATACCCGCTAACCCGACGGGTACCCGCCTTAAATGGGGCGGGTCTGGTAAAAAATGAGACCCGCCAAATTATATGGGGCGGGTATGGAGGAGCCGGACCCGTACCCGCAAACCCGCCATCGACCCAACAAATTGTCTAGATTCATACAAATATCAATGACCGACCCACCAACAGCCCACCATCGGCCTACGCACGCGTCACAGGCTCCCAGCCCACCGAATAGCCTCTGCACTGCCGCCTCGCATCTTTCTGTCGCTGCCTCTCGTGCCTTTGCGGGACTGCGCCGCCTCGCACCATCGTCGCTGCCACCTCGTAGGACCTAAACGCGGGTATCCATCGGGTCCAGGGTACCCGGCGGGTGGCGGGTCTAGAGAAATTTTTAACCCAAGAAGATAAGTGGGGCGGGTATGGGGGGCGGACCCGGCCCCAAACCCGACGGGTGCCATCCCTAGGCCTAGTCAGTTCCATCAAGCGCCGCCTCAGGACACGGAATGGGGCACGCCGTGTGGGAATCGCCACCGCGCATCCCACCCGTGCCCATAATGTTGTTGTATCAGCAGCCTCCACCACTGCCATACTATCTGTTGGAGCCATGGCGCCACCGGTGTTCATCGGCCTCTCCGACGAGCCCGATGACTAGGTGTCACCGCCGCCTCCTCCACCACCGCCGTGTTGGCAGACAGATACCCTAGCCGTAGCTAGGGTTTATTTTAATTATGTTTTTTATTTTCTAATACGTAAATTAAGACTATTATGTAACATATATAAGTTTTATTTTTTTATTTTTTAATGTTTGTATTTCGCGGGGAAAAATGGAGCGCGTCCAAGGGGCACCCTTAGCCAAATAGACAAAGGCTAAAATGGCCTATTTTTGTGTCCACGGGTGGACCCAAACAGACCGATCTAGACACATCTTATGTCTAAAATGGGTCGGTCCGCTGGAGATGCCCTTATCCTCTTCTCTCCTATGACATCGAGTCCCATCCAAAGCTAGACAATGGGCCTAGTGGGCTAGCCTAGAGCACGCATGCCTGGCACGTCATGGGTCAGGCATGGCCCGCGGACCGGCTGTGTCGTGCCTGGGCCTCTACCTCAAGCCCACGTGCGGCATGACACGGCCCGTTAAATGTTTTTATTTATTTTTTAGATTTTATAAGATTATTTATGTTTTTTTCTACCAGCACATTAGGTCAGTTTAGCTAATGTGTTGTAGCTGGGCTGAAGTTGAAGCCCACCGGACAGCACGACATGGCGCGTTTACTAAGGTTCCTCGGTAGGTCGTGTCGTGCCAAGTATGGTAGCTCTTAACGGCAATTGATATGTGAATTTGATTCTTAGAGCTTCTAGTAGGGGATGATGGAACTCTTTGGGTTTCATTTACAGTTGAGATTGGGTGGCTAATATAGGTATGTCAACGTGAAAATGAGCTTATGTTAAAAATAATTCCTAGAAGAAGTAACTAGGAAAATGATTTTGTAATATTTCCTAAATAACTGGATTTTGTAATACACATCCAGATAATCCTTTACTGTCACCTTGAGCGCTAGATGATTTGAACAAACACCGCAATCTTATAGAGACATCCAATTCAAAATATACTCATGATAAATATTTTTATAACCTTAGCCAAAGTGTCACACGGTGTGCATACTGTCAACTTCACACACGTGGGGATAAGCAGAGATTCATTAAAGCACTTGAGTAGCAGAATAGATCTATAGATTACAAAGCTCGTGATCTCATAAGATCACGCATAGAGAGAGATGAACACATAGCTATCGGTAGAACCCTTAGCCTCAAGAGAGAACTACTCCCTCCTCATCATGGGAGTCAGCAACGGCGATGGAGATGGCGGTGGAGTCGATGGAGATGGCTCCGGAGGCACTTTCCCGTCCCGGCAGGATGTCGGAGCAGAGACTTCTGTCCCTCGAATCTCCTCTTCGGTGGTAGCGGCGCTACAGAACTTTTCGTGGAATTCTGATTTTGTATTTAGGATTTTCGTCCCGAGGGGCTTTTATAGGCGAAGAGGCGATGCCAGAGGTGGGCCAGGGTGACCACACCCCTTGGTGGCGCGGCTAGGGGTGACCCGTGCCACCCTAGGGTGTGCCTACCCCCTAGCTCCCCTCCGTCTTCCCTTTGGACTCTGTGTCGTGTCGGAAAAAATAGGAACTTCAACTTTTGTTTCGTTCAATTCTGAGAATATTTCTTTTCTGACTTTTCTGAAACCAAAAACAGCAAAAAACATATATCTGACACTGTGGCATCTTGTTAATAGGTTAGTTTCAAAAATTATATAAAAATACCTCAAAGTGTGAACAAAACATAAGAAAGTAGAAACTAAATAAGCATGGAACATCAAAAATTATAGATATGTTTATGACGTATCAACATCCCCAAGCTTAACTCCTGCTCGTCCTCGAGTAGGTAAGTGATAAAAAGAATAATTTTTAGGTGACATGCACCATCATAATCTTGATCAAGGTATTTGTATAACATTGATAGTTGGGATCATAGTACTTTAACATAGCCTGAAAGATATAGTTCTAACAATAAGACATAGCAACTATGTTGTAATATGAAAAGGTACAAACAAAAGATTCATAAATAACAATGCTTTGAAAGACGTTTGTTTGTTTCACATATAGAAAACATAATGAGAATGGTATTCAACTTGTCCCTCATGGTATAGCAAAACATAAATGCATAGGACACCTTCAAAGTTCATAAGGGTGACTAGATACAAATAATTTAAAAACAAGCAATATCAAAGTTATGAATCAATCAACAAGTTTTGAGACAATGCACATTAAACTAAGAATGACCAATATGCTCTCAATTGGTTCATAAAGATAGAAGATGGAGACTCAACATAAAAGTAAAAAAGAAAGGCCATTCATAGAATCTTTAGATGATTAAGGTTAAAGTGAACAAATATGAGGATATGCTTGATAAGTTATAAGTTGAAATCTCGTGCCCCTTACTTACGAGTACCGAACCTCATGCTACTCAACTTTAGTCATAGGTAAGTTCTTGTCATTGTAAGTACATGTGTATCATAAAGAACCACCAACGAGGTACCCCTTGCCCTATGATACGAAAGATTCCCCATATCAAAATGACAAGCCAAGCAGACAATGAGCAGCTGAGCAATCTTTTTGTATGCTATTTGCATAGGGTTTCCCCTTTTTTCATTTTTTCCTTTTTTTTGAATGTTTCACATATTGCTCAGTATGGTTATGCCGCAGATTTCCACCATGATTAGGCATGGCTTAGACTAGCCGCCCAGACGTTTCTCTAACACATATACGAACTCCATGAGCCTGATACGTTGCTAACGTATCTATAATTTTTGATGTTCCATGCTTGGTTTATATCTACTTCCATATGTTTTGTCCATACTTTGGAGTATTTTTATACACTTTCTTGGACTAACCTATTAACAAGATGCCACAGTGCTAGCTGCCTGTTTTCTATTGTTTTTGGTTTCAGGAAAGTCAGAAAATGAATATTCTTGGAATTGGACGGGACAAAAGCCAAAGTTAATATTTCACCGGGGGGGACATGGAGCCAGAAGACGAGACGGAGAGGGTCCAGAGGCCGGCCACACCACCTGGACAGGGGGTGGTGTGTCCACCTAGGGCACCCCCTCGGCCTCCCCTTTCGCCTATATATTGCCTCCGATACAGAAACCCTAAGGACCCAATCAAAATTCCACAAAAGAGTTTGTAGCCATCATCTCCATCCCTAGATCGGGAGGGATCTGAAGCTCTTCCTGGTAACCTGCCGGAGGGGAGAATTCACCCTGGAGGCCTTCTTCATCACCATGCAAGCCTCTGGTGTGATGCGTGAGTAGTTCAACCTTAGACTACGGGTCCATGTAGTAGCTAGATGGTTGGTTCTTCTCCTTTGTGCTATCATGTTTAGATCTTGTGAGCTCCGTTCATGATCAAGATCATCTATTTGTAATCCTACATGTTGTGTTTGCAGGGATCCCATGGATATTGGGATGCTATTTCAGATTGTTTATTGATTCTACCATGTCTTTGTTATTTGTGATCTTGCATGCTCTCCGTTGTTAGTAGATATCTTGGTCGAGTAGATGCTAGCAACTCCAAGAGGGAGAATTTATGCTCAATAGTGGGTTCATGCCTCTAGTAATCTGGGGAAGTGACAGAAATCTCTAAGGTACTAGATGTGTTGTTGCTACCAGGGAGAAAATAGCAATCATTTGTTCATAGAACAATCATATTGTTTACTTTACACGCAATGCTTAATGCAATTATTTGTTGCTTGCAACTTAATACTGGAGGGGGTTCGGATGATAACCTGAAGGTGGATTATTAGTCATAGATGCAGTTGGATTACGGTCTACGTATAATGTTGTAATGCCCAATCAAATCTCATAGGAATCAAGATGATTAGTATATGCATGTATGCTTTTTCGATGTTTGTCAATTGCCCTGTTGTAATTTGTTCACCCAACATGTCATCTATCTTAAGGAGAATCACCACTAGTGAACTATGGACCCCCGGTCCTTTCTTTTACCATCAATCTACAACTGGTTATTGTTTTCTATTTACTTTCTGCAAGCTATTACTATCTTCCACGCAATACGTTTAATCCTTTGTTTTCAGCAAAACCGGTGAGATTGACAACCTCACTGTAAGTTGGGGGCAAAGTTTTGTGGTTGTGTGGTGCAGGGCTCCAAGTTAGAAACAACACCTTGGAGGTGTTTCCTTGCTCCTACTAGTTCGATAACCTTGGTTTCATAACTGAGGGAAAACTTGTTGTTGTGCTCATCATACCTTCCTCTTGGGGTTCCCCAACGAGCTCGATATATTTTGCGCCATCAGAGCCTTACAAGCTCCCCTTTCATTTCACACTGTCTAGATCCATAAGCAAAATAACTTGATATCAACTAAATAAAGTGCAATGTTGAAAGCGTTCCCCATGGTAACATGGTTCTGCTAATTCACAACTTACAAAACGCAAGCATATACGCAACATAGATGGGCACAATGGTTCAAGTTTATTAAGTGCAAGAAAGTAAAGTGTGCCATCAAGTTCGTGAGAGCTTTAATCACTAATTTTCACATAACAAGTTTAATTTGGAAGGTAGATAAAAACATGAATATACTTGGAATAGCAATAATACTAATAGGTAGGTATGGTGGACTTTTTGGAATAACTTGGTTTTATTTGGAGTTGGATGCATGAGTGGAACTCATACTTGGTACATGTGGAGGCTAGCAAAAGACTGGGAGCGACCAACTAAGAGAGCAATAATGGCCATAATCATGCAAAGTGACAAAACATTATTAATTAAAGCATAAAGTGATATTACAAGTCAAAAACTAAATGATCATAGAGGCTATGGTGACTTGGTATAGTATTAACATGGTGTCATCATGCGCCAAGTCAACCCAAATAAAGCATCAAAGGAGAATACCACAATATTATGCTTTTATATGCTAAAACAACGCATGATTCTTTCAAGGCACATTAAGCAATCTCAATTGTTTGTAACAAGTCATGCTACAACAATAATCAGTAAGCATAAAGTCAAAGCAATATCAAGCATGACATGACAAAGTCTAAGCCACAGTCAAAAACAAGACTCCTTTTGTACCACTTATAAGAATGAAACTTCCTACTCTTTTCCAACATCAATCGAAAACTAAAGCTAAACGCAGTGCTAGCAAAGGAGAACACTCACACAATAGTAAAAACTAGACTGTTCTAGGCAATGAATAACAGGGTGTGCATCTCTCCAAAATAAGTGTGTTGGGATCCAACCAACTTATTTAAGCAAACCAAACAAAAGAAAACTAAAAACAAAAACAAAGACGCTCCAAGAACAACACAATTGTGCATGAAACAATAAAAAATGAAGTGTTTGGAAGAAAACCTGAGATTTTTATTGATGAAGAAGGGGATGCCTTGGGCATCCCCAAGCTTTGACACTTGTACTTCTTGAATATTTCTTGGGGTGACACGGGTGGCATCCCCAAGCTTGAGTGTTTTTCCATACTTCATCTCATCACATTATTCTTCCCTACACTTGAAAATTTCCTTCATACAAAACTTCACATAATCTTCATTAGCAACATTTGTGTATTCAAGATAATAAGTCTTTGGGTTTAGTTTCAACACAAGTAAAACTTGCATTAAAACACAAGCTACTGTAGCAATTCCTTCTAAAAGCTCAAATGATCAAAGAGAACTCAAAGAGAAAGAGATTAAGAGGCAAATGCAAATAATGACAGAAATCTATCAAAATAGACCAGCAGGTAAAAACAGACCTTCTGTTGCTCAAATCAAAAAGTGCTGAACTGACGAAAGTTATATAACAACCTGGGGCAGAAGCACAAAAAATTACAGCTCAATCCTACGTACAGAGATATTTTACTAATTTTTACAGTGAAGCATAAAAATCTGTTTCGGGACAACAACTTTTCCAAGTCTTACTTCTCTCATTAGAGGTTATTCTTGGAACAAAAACCAAACAAAAAGGATAAGGAGAGGTTATTACAGAGGCAATAACTTCCAAGACTCAACAAAACAAAAATAAACTAAATGTAAAAAATATAATGGGTTGTCTCCCAAAAGCTCTTTCTTTATAGCCATTAAGATAGGCATGATAATTTCAATGATGCTCACATAAGAAATATGAATTTAGAGTAAAAGAGAGCATCAAGAAGCAAATATAAAACACATTTAAGTCTAACCCACTTCCTATGAAAAATAATCTTGTAAAGAAACAAGTCATGAAAGCACAAAGCAACAAGCATACAAAAGCAAAACAAATGCAACTTCAAAATTTTCAACATAAAGAGGGGGAACTTAATATTGTTGAGATACATAAAACCATGTTTCCCTCTCTCATAATAACTTTCAGTAGCATCATGAATAAAATTAACAATATAACTATCACATAAAACATTCTTATCATGAGCCACGTGCATAAAATAATTATTACTCTCCCTATAAGCATAGTCATTCTTATTAATCATAGTGGGAGAAAATTCAACAAAATAGCTATAATTATTATTCTCATCACCATAATCATCAAATATAGGAGGCATATTGTAATCATAATTATTTTTCTCCTCAATAGTAGGTGGACTGAAAATATCATACTCATCATTGTAATCATCATATATTGGAGGCATAGTATCATCAAAGTAAATTTTCTCCTCCGTGCTTGGGGGACTAAAAAGATCATTTTCATAAAAACTAGCTTCCCCAAGCTTAGACTTTTCCATAACATTAACAATAATGGTGTTCAAAGAATTCATACTAATAACATTGCTATTAGTACGCATATAAAGTTCCATAGGTTTAATTTTCTCTTCAAACACTGCATGTCCTAACTCAAGATAAATACTATAAAGCTCTCTAATTTTGTTGTTGTTTTCTATTAAGCCTAACTAGTGAAGGGGAATTACACCCATGTTGGCCGTATTTAGGCCAGGTGGGCCTGGATGTAGTGTCGAGCTCCCCTTTTCATGTCGTTCAGTTAGATGTGGTGCGTTTTGCCGCCTCTCGGGTGCGAGATCTTATATGATGGGGTGTTGGAATTATGCCCTAGAGGCAATAATAAAGATGTTATTATTATAATTCTTGTTCATGATAAAGTTTATATTCCGTGCTAGAATTGTATTAAGCGGAAACATTAATACTTGTGTGGTTTGTGAACAACACCGTGTCCCTAGTACGCCTCTATGGACTAGCTCATTGATCAATGATGGTTAAGGTTTCCTAACCATAGACATGAGTTGTCAATTGATAATGAGATCATATCATTGGAAGAATGATATGGTGGACAGACCCAAACTAAGCGAAGCAATTAGATCGTGTCATCGTGTTCGTCTTTGCGAAGCTTTTCTTATGTCAAATATTGTATTCCTTAGACCATGAGATAATGCAACTCCCTGGTATCGGAAGAAAGCTTTGAGGTCATCAAACGTCATCCTATGAGAGGGTGATCATAAAGGTGTCTCTCAGGTGATCGGAAAGTATCTGTTGGGTTGTATGTATCGAGATGGGATTTGTCCCTCCCAAGTCGGAGAGATATACTTCGGGCCCACTCGGTAATCGATATCAACACCGCTTGCAAGCATGTGGTTAAGGAGTTAATCACAAAGTGATATTGGATTACGGAACGAGTAAAGTACTTGCTGTGAACGAGATTGAACTAGGTATGATGATACCGACGATCGAATCTCGGGCAAGTAAAATATCGCGAGA
This sequence comes from Avena sativa, assembly GCA_916181665.1. NCBI lineage: Eukaryota > Viridiplantae > Streptophyta > Magnoliopsida > Poales > Poaceae > Avena > Avena sativa. The sequence continues at coordinate 71,302,674 of OV702292.1, forward strand.
CGAAGGGAATATATATGTGGGATTGATTGAATCCTGGCATCGGGGTTCATCCGATATGATCATCGATGAATGTGTGGGAGTCAATATGGGTGCCCAGACCCCGCTGTTGATTATTGATAGAAGATCATGTCTGCATATTCTCGAACCCGCAGGGTCACACACTTAACGTGTCTCGACGCTAGGATAGATTGGATACTTGGTTTATGAATTTTTGTTCGGAGTCTCGGATGGGATCCGGGACATCACGAGAGGTTCCGAAATGGTCCGGAGAATAAGATTCATATAAGGCAGTGCAGTTTTTGGAGTTCGGAATTGTTCCGGATTAATCGGTATTGTACCGGAAGCTTCTAGAACCTTCCGGAAGGGGGCCAACGTGGTCCCACCTTCCGGGAGGGGGCATGGGCCTATGAGGGAGTGTCCTGGACGCATTGGGCCAGGGGCACAAGGCCCCATAGGGCCCAACCGATCCTAGATAAGTTTAAACTCGTTTAAACTAGAGATAGGGTTTCTAGATAAGGGGAGAGTTTAAATCGTTTAAACTAGAGATAGGCTTGGAGGAGGGGCTAGGGATGGCCGCTGCCACCCCCTCTATATATAGAGGGCTGGTGCGCCCCCTTCCCCCTACACACACCTTCCTCCAAGCCCTAGCTGCCTTGCTACCTTCCACTCTCCCTCCCGACTGTTTGTAGGCGAAGCCCTGCAGCAGAAATTCTCCACCATATACACCACGCCGTCGTGTTGTAGATCCAATCCATCTCTCCACCATACTCGCTGGTCCGAGGAAGGAGGAGACGTCGAGGTGCTGCACGTGTGCATCTCACGGAGGCACCGCCACTTGTGGTGCTAGATCGGATCGGATCGCGAGGAGGAGAAGCGAGTACGACTACATCACCCACGTTCCGACGAACGTTCCGCTGTGCGAATCTTCAAGGGTATGAAGATCTAATCCAATCTCTCTCGTTGTTTGCATCTCCTAGATTAGATCTTGGCTTTCCCTCTGTTTGCTTCCGTAGAAAATTTTGATTTACTATGCTGCGAAACCCCTTCAGTGGTATCAGAGCTAGATCTATGCGTAGATGTGATTCACGAGTAGAACGCAACATGGTTGTTGCGGGCGTTGATGTTTTCTGTTGCAAGCCTCTTGTTTGTGTTCTTCTTATGACGCGGGATAGTGAGATTGAAGCGGTCCAGGCCAACCTTACGCGACATCGTTCGCGAGACCGGCTCCGCACTTGACGTGTGGCTTGTACCACACATGCGGCTGGTGGATGTCAGTTTCTCTCACTATAGTTGTCATGGGATTAACACCGGAGTTTGGCAACCATAATATCACCGTTGTGGCTTTCCGTAGGTAAGAATCGTTCTTAGCATCTACTCCCATAAGCCACGTAAAACATGCAACAACAAAGTAGAGGCGTCTAACTTGTTTTTGCAGGGAGTGTTTTCTGTGATATGGTATGGCCCAAGATGTGATGTGTATATTGTATGCGATGATCATGTTTTGTAATGTTTCACGACTTGCATGTCGATGAGTACACAACTGGCAGGAGCCATATGGTTGTCTTTATAATTGTGTATGACCTGCGAGTCAACTTCTTATACGCCATGTAATAGCTTTACTTTATCGCTAAGTAGTTAGCAATAGTTGTAGTTGCTATTCGTGGTGGAGGCAATCATGGTGAAGTGATGGAGATCATGCCGGAACGCACAAGATGGAGATCATTGCGCGAAGATTGGCTATACCATGTCACATAAAGTTATATGCACGTGATGTTTATCCTTTTATGTATCTTATTATGCTTAGATCGCGACGGTAGCATTATAAGATGATTTCTCACTTAAAGATCAAGATAAAACTGTGTTCTCCCCAAGTATGCACCATTGCGAAAGTTCGTCGTGTCCAAGCATCACGTGATGATCGGGTGCTATAGACTCTACGCTCACATACAACGGGTGCAAGCCAGTTTTGCACATGCGGAAATACTTGGGTTTTACTTGACGAGCCTAGCATGTACAGACATGGCCTCGGAACACAAGAACCGAAAGGTTAAGCATGAGTCATATGAATGATATGATCGACACTTCGTTGTCCACCATTGAAACCACATCTCTTCTCGTGAAGATCGGATTAGGTGTGGTGAATTTGGATCGTGTTCACTAAACAACTTGAGGGATGTTGAATTTAGTGGGAGTTCATCTAGTAATTTGATTAAAAGTTGAACTAGTTATCATGAACATAGTCTAATTTGTACTTGCAAATACTGTAGATCACATGGCCAAGTCCAACTTCAACTTCAACGTTTTTGCTGAGATAGAAAAGCTTAGAAACAATGGGTCTAACTTCACCAAATGGTTCCGCATTCTGAGAATCATTCTCGCTGGCGGACAAAAGGACTATGTCCTTGAGAAAGCGCTAGGTGACGCCCCTGCTATAGATGCGCCGGCTGATGAAAAAGTTGTTTATCAGTCGCGCAAGGATGATTATGATTTGATTAAGATCGCCATGTTGTATGCTATGGAATCGGATCTTCAAAATCGTTTTGAGGAATTCGCCGGGCCCTTTGAGATTCTCGAGGAGCTGAAAAACATGTTTCAGACTCAAGCCCGTTCTGAGAGATATGAGATCTCTAAGAAATTCTTTAACTACAAGATGGAGGAAGGGAGTTCCGTTAGTAAGCACGCCATTGAGATGACAGGCTACACTCAACGCCTTGAGCAACTGGACTGCAAGATTCCAGAGGAGCTCAAGATTGACACTCCTAACTACAAAAGTTTTGTAGTTGATCACAATCAGATTGGTTCCACTGATATGATCACTGAGCTCTTTGCTAAGATGAAAGTAGCGGAGGTGAACATCAAAAGGAATAATCATGTGTTGATGGTCAGCAAGCCCCCCACCTTCAAGAAAGGTAAGGGTGCAAGGAAGCCCTTCAAGAAAGGAGGCGGCAAGCGCGTTGCCCCTGCTGAGAAGAAGCTCAAGTCTGGTCCTAAGCCGGACACTGAGTGCTTCTATTGCAAGGACAAGGGTCACTGGAAGCGCAACTGTCCAAAGTACTTAGCGGACAAGAAGGCTGGCACCATCAAAGGTATATTTGATATACATGTTATTGATGTTTTCCTTACTAGCCCTCGTTGTAGTGCCTGGGTATTTGATACCGGTTCATTTGCTAATATTTGTAACTCGAAACAGGAGCTACGGAATAGACGGCGGCTTGCGAGGGATGAGGTGACGATGCGCGTTGGCAACGGATCAAGAGTTGATGTGATGGCCGTCAGCACGCTCTCCTTAGTTTTACCTTCGGGATTAGTTTTAAACCTTAATAAATGTTATTATGTGCCTGCGTTGAGCATGAACATTATTTCTGGATCTTGTTTATTGCAAGACGGTTATTCATTTAAATTGGAGAATAATGGTTGTTCTATTTATATGAGTAACATCTTTTATGGTCATGCACCTATTGTGAATGGTTTATTTCTTCTAAATCTCGAAAGGGATGAAACACACATCCATAACATTGAGGCTAAGAGATGCAAAGTAGATAGTGATAATACTACTTACTTGTGGCACTGTCGTCTAGGTCATATTGGTGTAAAGCGCATGAAGAAACTCCATTCTGATGTACTTTTGGAGTCTCTTGATTTTGAATCATTTGACACATGCGAACCATGCCTCATGGGCAAGATGATCAAAACCCCGTTCTCCGGTATGATGGAGCGAGCAACGGACTTGTTGGAAATCATACATACCGATGTATGCGGACCGATGAGTGTTTCGACGCGCGGTGGATATCGCTATTTTCTCACTTTTACCGATGACTTAAGTAGATATGGGTATATCTATTTAATGAAACATAAATCTGAAACGTTTGAAAGGTTCAAAGAATTTCAGAATGAAGTGGAGAACCATCGTAACAGAAAGATTAAGTTTCTACGATCCGATCGTGGGGGCGAATATTTGAGTTATGATTTTCTCACGCACCTCAAAGCAAGTGGAATCGTTTCACAACTCACGCCACCCGGAACACCACGGCGCAATGGTGTGTCTGAACGCCGGAATCGAACCCTATTAGATATGGTCCGATCGATGATGTCTCTTACTGATTTGCCGTTATCATTTTGGGGTTATGCATTAGAAACCGCTGCATTCACTTTAAATAGGGCTCCATCTAAATCCGTTGAGACGACACCGTATGAACTGTGGTTTGGTGCTAAACCTAAGTTGTCGTTTCTTAAAGTTTGGGGATGCGAAGCTTACGTCAAGAAGTTGATGCCGGACAAGCTCGAACCCAAAGCGGAGAAATGCGTCTTCATAGGATACCCTAAGGAAACTATTGGGTATACCTTCTATCACAGAACCGAAGGCAAAGTGTTTGTCGCAAAGAACGGTTCCTTTCTTGAGAAGGAGTTTCTCTCGAAAGAAGTGAGTGGGAGGAAAGTAGAGCTAGACGAGGTTATTGAACCTTCTCTTGAATTGGAGAGTAGCGCAGCACTTGAAATTGTTCCAGTGCCGCCTGCACCAACAATAGAGGAAGCTAATGACAAGGATCATGAAGCTTCGGACGATGCTGCTACTGAACGTCGCAGGTCGACAAGGTCGCGTGCCCCTCCTGAGTGGTACGGCAATCCTGTCTTGACTATCTTGTTAGTAGAAGACAGCGAACCTACGAACTATGAGGAAGCGATGATGAGCCCAGACTCTGAGAAATGGCTATAAGCCATGAAATCCGAATTGGGATCCATGAGCGAAAACCAAGTATGGACTTTAGTGGACCCTCCTAGCGACCGAAAGGCCGTGGAGTGCAAATGGATCTTCAAGAAGAAAACGGACGCGGATGGTAATGTTACCGTCTATAAAGCACGGCTTGTTGCGAAATGTTTTCGACAAGTTCAAGGTGTTGACTACGATGAGACTTTCTCTCCCGTAGCGATGTTTAAGTCCATTCGGATTTTATTAGCAATTGCTGCGTTTCATGATTATGAAATATGGCAAATGGATGTCAAGACTGCTTTCCTCAATGGCAACATTGATGAAGAGTTATATATGATGCAACCCGAAGGTTTTGTCGATCCTAAGGATGCTGATAAAGTATGCAAACTTCAGCGTTCCATTTATGGACTGAAGCAAGCATCTCGGAGTTGGAACCTTCGTTTTGATCAAGTGATCAAGAGCTTTGGATTTGTTCCAAATTGCTACGAAGCTTGCATCTACAAGAAAGTGAGTGGGAGCTCGGTGACGTTTCTGGTACTATATGTGGATGACATATTGATTATTGGAAATGACATCAACATGCTTAACGATGTGAAGAGTTATTTGAACAAGTGTTTTTCAATGAAAGACCTAGGTGAAGCTGCTTATATATTGGGCATCAAAATCTATAGAGATAGACAAAGACGCCTGATAGCTTTAAGCCAGAGTACATACCTAGACAAAGTTCTGAAAAGGTTAAGAATGGATAAGGCATTGAAAGGTTCAGTGCCTATGTTGTCAGGTAAGATATTGAGCAAGGCTCAGTGTCCAGCTACGGTAAATGATAGGGAAGCTATGAGCAAAGTGCCTTATGCCTCGGCCATAGGTTCGATCATGTATGCCATGCTGTGTACTAGACCGGATGTGTCCAATGCTCTTAGTTTGACGAGCAGATATCAAAGTGATCCAGGAGTGGAACACCGGACAGCCGTGAAGAACATCCTAAGGTACCTAAATAGGACTAAAGAAATGTTCTTAGTCTATGGGGGTGATGAACAGCTCGTCGTAAAAGGTTACGTCGATGCTAGTTTCGATACCGACAAGGATGATCATAAATCTCAGACAGGATACGTGTATATTTTGAATGGAGGAGCTGTGAGCTGGAGAAGCTGCAAGCAAAGCGTGATCGCGGGATCTACAGTAGAAGCGGAATACATGGCTGCTGCAGAAGCGTCAAGTGAAGGAGTTTGGATCAGAAACTTCATCACTGAACTTGGCGTGGTTCCAAGTGCGTTGGACCCACTGGAGATATTGTGTGACAACACTAGCGCCATAGCACTCGCTAAGGAACCAAGATATCATCCAAAGACCAAGCATATCAACCGCAAGTTTCATATAATCCGAGATTATATAGCAGATGGAGATCTGAAGATCAGGAAAGTACATACAGATCTGAATGTCACAGATCCATTTACTAAACCTCTTCCACGTGTAAAACATGATCAGCACCTCAGTGCCATGGGTGTGAGATTGTTGCCAAATGTAAACTAGATTATTGACTCTAGTGCAAGTGGGAGACTATTGGAATTATGCCCTAGAGGCAATAATAAAGATGTTATTATTATAATTCTTGTTCATGATAAAGTTTATATTCCATGCTAGAATTGTATTAAGCGGAAACATTAATACTTGTGTGGTTTGTGAACAACACCGTGTCCCTAGTACGCCTCTATGGACTAGATCATTGATCAATGATGGTTAAGGTTTCCTAACCATAGACATGAGTTGTCAATTGATAATGAGATCATATCATTGGGAGAATGATATGGTGGACAGACCCAAACTAAGCGAAGCAATTAGATCGTGTCATGGTGTTCGTCTTTGCGAAGCTTTTCTTATGTCAAATATTGTATTCCTTAGACCATGAGATAATGCAACTCCCTGGTATCGGAAGAAAGCTTTGAGGTCATCAAACGTCATCCTATGAGAGGGTGATCATAAAGGTGTCTCTCAGGTGATCGGAAAGTATCTGTTGGGTTGTATGTATCGAGATGGGATTTGTCCCTCCCAAGTCGGAGAGATATACTTCGGGCCCACTCGGTAATCGATATCAACACCGCTTTCAAGCATGTGGTTAAGGAGTTAATCACAAAGTGATATTGGATTACGGAACGAGTAAAGTACTTGCTGTGAACGAGATTGAACTAGGTATGATGATACCGACGATCGAATCTCGGGCAAGTAAAATATCGCGAGAAGAAGGGAATATATATGTGGGATTGATTGAATCCTGGCATCGTGGTTCATCCGATATGATCATCGATGAATGTGTGGGAGTCAATATGGGTGCCCAGACCCCGCTGTTGATTATTGATAGAAGATCATGTCTGCATATTCTCGAACCCGCAGGGTCACACACTTAACGTGTCTCGACGCTAGGATAGATTGGATACTTGGTTTATGAATTTTTGTTCGGAGTCTCGGATGGGATCCGGGACATCACGAGAGGTTCCGGAATGGTCCGGAGAATAAGATTCATATAAGGCAGTGCAGTTTTTGGAGTTCGGAATTGTTCCGGATTAATCGGTATTGTACCGGAAGCTTCTAGAACCTTCCGGAAGGGGGCCAACGTGGTCCCACCTTCCGGGAGGAGGCATGGGCCTATGAGGGAGTGTCCTGGCCGCATTGGTCCAGGGGCACAAGGCCCCATAGGGCCCAACCGATCCTAGATAAGTTTAAACTCGTTTAAACTAGAGATAGGGTTTCTAGATAAGGGGAGAGTTTAAATCGTTTAAACTAGAGATAGGCTTGGAGGAGGGGCTAGGGCTGGCCGCTGCCACCCCCTTTATATATAGAGGGCTGGTGCGCCCCCTTCCCCCTACACACACCTTCCTCCAAGCCCTAGCTGCCTTGCTACCTTCCACTCTCCCTCCCGACTGTTTGTAGGCGAAGCCCTGCAGCAGAAATTCTCCACCATATACACCACGCCGTCGTGTTGTAGATCCAATCCATCTCTCCACCATACTCGCTGGTCCGAGGAAGGAGGAGACGTCGAGGTGCTGCACGTGTGCATCTCACGGAGGCACCGCCACTTGTGGTGCTAGATCGGATCGGATCGCGAGGAGGAGAAGCGAGTACGACTACATCACCCACGTTCCGACGAACGTTCCGCTGTGCGAATCTTCAAGGGTATGAAGATCTAATCCAATCTCTCTCGTTGTTTGCATCTCCTAGATTAGATCTTGGCTTTCCCTCTGTTTGCTTCCGTAGAAATTTTTGATTTACTATGCTGCGAAACCCCTTCAATATGATGGGGTGGCAACCCTGTCAGGGTGGATTGGGCATCCGACTCTATGACCAGCGATGTGGTAGTGGTGATGGTCTCTCTCCTTGGCCATGAATATGAGTAGGAGGAAGCGAAGGGGAATCTTGGTGTCGGTGGCGCTTCGGCAATGGCGGTTCTAAATCATGTCTAGGAGGTTTGACTTGGTGATAGAAGACGGGTCGAGGTATCAAGATGTCATCCGAAAGGTTTTTCGAGCGAAAGCTCAGTGGTTTAGCACCAGCGGCAGCAATTCCTATGGATGCCATGACCCTCTTGGGGGCGTCGTTGGTTACCTTACCCAAGTCAGGGCTCCGGGTGCAATCCCTTGACCATATTAGTCTCGATGACGGAGACACATTGCATCATTGCCCTCATGGGGGCATTGCTATGGAGCTCCGGTACCCCTTGGTGTCATTCTGTTGTCATCGGTGGGCAATTCTAGATCTCATCTCAAGACATTTCTAGCGCTGGCGTGGGGCAGTCTCAGTGGTCCACTTATCTTATACACATGACCTATTTATCACTACTATGTGTCCTTGTTATACGTTGGTAGAATCAATGCTCCATGACCTAGAGTGAGAGGGCAGACGACCCTCTTTGACGATAGCTTGGCGGGTGCGGTGCGAAGATGTATTGTGGTTTCACAAGGAGGCGCGGTGTCACCTCTAGTTAGTAGCCTATGGTGCTTCTTCAAGATGTGGCTACTCTTGTTATTTTTGTTTATCTTTAATCTGCTTTGTAAGAGGATTTTGTCATCACTTTGTATCGGTTCGACCGTGCGTCTTTGTTTATAGAGCGAAAGGAAACCCTATTTTGAGAGAGAAATTTTCCCTCATGCCACCGCCAGGCTCCATTCACCACTCGCCGCTCATTGAAGCTCACTGCCGGAGCCTGCCAGAGTTCACTGGAGCTGGCAGGAGTTTGCTGGATCTCTTTTCATTTCTCTCTAGTTTTATGAACATTATATCTATAAAGACGAAGTTGTGTTAAGCGGAAACTAACAAATAAACATGTTGAGAACAATCATCAAACAAGTGTCATGACGGTTGCGTCTTCACTGTCTTTATCTCTAAAATAGCCATTTGGTTTTTAATGTATCGTACAAGTGAGATACTTTCATACTACATTACTAATTCAATTCCCGTCAAGCATGCTTCTCTCCCCCATCCTCTCAACTGCCATTCCCTCCCTTTGAGAGTCAACCTTCGAGAATCATGTCGATCCACCGCCCTCCCTGCCGGAGCAGCCAGCTGGAGATGGGACCGGAGAGGCGTCGAATTTAGTAGTAGGTCTAGTTGGGTTAGGGTTTGGCGATGTTCCGCCATTTCTTGGCATCTTGTTGAAGGGTTCGCAACATAGAAAACAAAAAATTCCTACAAGATGAATGCCTAATTACGCCAAGATATAATCTAGTAGATGCTAGTAATGAGTAAGGGTGTAACCAGAATAACTTACCCTTGAAGACCGAAAGCTTTACGCGAAATCTGATTTCATTGTTGATGTAGTCGATCACTTACTGATCTCAAGATCGAGTTGAAGAATGCTATAAACTAGCAGCATATTCATCCTCGGGCACATGTCCAGCTCCCGACAACCTCCACGCCCTCACTACAGTAGAGTAGCAGTTCCTTCCAGAGAAACCACTGAGAACATGTACTTCGCTAATCCAAAATCATGGGGAATGCTAGAGGGAGTGAGAGAACCTTCATGAGGAGGTGGTGCAAATGGAGAAGAGGGAGTGACCTCCTTTTATAGGGGAGGGGGCAGCCCTAAGGGGCATGCATGGCCACCGGCCATGGGAGGTGCCCCCACCTCTCCCTCATTCATGGTGCTGGACACTCCACCCACACAATTCCCCTCTCCACTCACTTGCACTTAATGTTTACTAATTTAAATGCATTCTCTCATAAATAAAAACATTTTTAATTATTTTATTCAGAAATTTTTTAATTACTTTAATTAACAAACATTTTCATAAAACCCCTTCCATTATTTCGGTATCACATATAGAACCAATTTAAGCAATTTGATCCGAAACAATTCTAGTGATCATCGAAACAATTGCAACTCTAACAAAACCTTTCTCTGATATGTTTTATCCACTCTTTAGTGTCGGTATACCTTAAGTGTGTCACCCTATGGTGTGTGAATAATGTAGTCATGATAGAGACACTTATCGGATCAATATCAGCAGCGAGACCTAGAGATCCATACTGACTCCTACACATTCAATGATAACTCTTGTGATCGTGTGAACCATTAACGTCGTATCCAATTCCTTTTGTCTTGCGATATGTTACTTGTCCGAGATTAGATCACAAGTATCAACCAAAATGTTGGGCAACACGCAGAGCCAGGCCGAAACAAAAAACTTTTCTACTCCAGCAAGGACTTCGGCGAGCCATCCCAAGATCTGGCCAAGGTCAAAGGCAATAGCTCGATCGTACCTCTCGACGCGCAGGTGTGGAACCTGAGGAAGCACGTCGCGGTGGTGTCATACGTTCTCCTCGTCTCGTCCGGCTTCGGCAAACTGCTCAATCCTGGGACCACCTCGTCGCTGGCTCCGTGCTCCTCCTCCTTCCGCCTCCGACTTCGTCGCCTAACACAGCTGATAAGCACTATAAATATGGTGCATCTGTTGTCTCACACTTGTACAAGATGGAACAACAGCAAGTGAGATGCTAGTCTCGGTCTTGCTGTAGCGGGACAGGAAGGTGGAATTGCCAAGTCTAGCAAAACCCTAGGAAGCAGCACTAGATTGTCTTGTCCGCCGCCACCCACCTTCCTTTATATAGGCGAGTAGGTGAGGGCACACAACACTTGTGTCCCTCGGTCCTAAACCCTAACCCTATTCAAAGTGGGTCCAACCATTGACACGTGTCCCTATCCGAACAAGTCCAACTTGTTGGCTTGTGATAGTCGAATCAACATCTGCCTAGTTCCACTCTCCTAAATGTGCAACCCCGCAGGCTTATGGTAAGCTGGACACAACTCAGTAATCATTCAGTCAGAGTAGTAGCTCAGTGACTTTTCGACTAGAGCTGATAATCAGTAGCGACCTCTAGCAAGACTTGCCAACTCCTAGTTTCTGCAAGTTCCCTCAATGTGACAATATGTCCGAGTCCCTTTGCCTCATGATATTGGTGATAAACCGCAGGGGAGATTCCATCATCTCAGTGTCGGTTTAACTCTCTTCTCGTTGCAGTGATAACTGATTCCCTCCGACTTCACTAAGTTGGATTGCCTCGATCAACACTTGATCGAGTAGTTCATGTCCATGCTTATGAAACATATCACATGAGAGGTCCCAGAGAATATCTCTCCGAGATAGAGGGGAAAATTCCATCTTGGCTGATCCACGTCATGCAGCTTGCTTCCAAGTTGTCCCAAGACCACCCTTATGACTCCTAGTTAAGGTGAGCGTTAGATGGAGTCAAAGTCGGCTTTTCCACAACTCGGATCGTGCGATCCCCTCAGGTATAAGGATTCCATTGTGTCAGTTAGAGCGTATGACGGTGTGCTCACGTACTACTAACCTTTGGATCGGTCCGGCTATCTACCTCTTCCGACTAGCCAATGCAAGGCGGATAGCATCTCCATGCTCATTACACGTGAAACATTGTCATCTTCCGACTTACAAATTAGTCTCGACAGTGGGTTTCCCTCCCAACCTCAAACAACTATGGACAAACTGGCTAGAGCTATATACAAGTATGTGGTTCCACACCTGCAACAATTGTAGTGACACATACAACTAGCTCTAAGTTGGATACTGGGTTACAAATACAAGGTGAAATGTGAGCCTCTAGGGCATCATTCCTAACACATACCCTAGTTCAATCTCGTTACCGACAAGTACTCTTTACTCGTTCTGTGATACAACATCCTTGTGACCTAGTCACATGCTTGCAAGTGGTGTTGATGTGATATCAACGAGAGGGCCTAGAGTATATCTCTTCGTAATTTGGATGGACAAATCCCATTCTGATTCACGAGCCTTAACTAAAACTTTTAGAATACCCAACGACACCTTTATAATCACCCTATTATGGTGTGATGTTTGATGCCATCAAAGTACCCTTTCGGAATTAGCGATTAACATAATCTCATGGTCGAAGGATCAGGGTTACTTCATATGTGTTTGATGTAGAAATGTAAACATAATGACTAGATAGTTATTCCTATACCTACTTTGGGTGTCCGTTCATCATAACATTCTTCTTATGGTATGGTCCCGTTATTAACAACATCCAGTGTTCATGATCAGGAATCCTTGATCATGTGTTAATCAACGAGCTAGTTAAATGAGAGGCATTACTAGTAACTTTGGTTTTTTATTAACACACATGTATTAGCGTTTCCAATTAATACAATTCTAGCATGAGAAATAGACATTAATCATAAACTTGGAATAATATAATAACTATTTTATTATTGCCTCTTGGGCATATTCCCTTCACTTGTCGGGAGTTCGTGGTGGAAAGATCTCAAGGACGAGATCGTCCCATGGCTAGTGGCCTTGCTTCTCCCAGTGGAGCTCCAGTGGCTGGATCAGATGGTGGAGGGAGGCACCAACTTCTCCATAAATAAAAGGCATGTTAGGGTCCTTCTTCCGAGGAGGATGAGAGGGGCTGCCTAGCCTCACCTGGCTGGCCGTGGTGGCAGGGGTGATACGTCCAAAACGTATCTACTTTCCCGAACACTTTTGCTATTGTTTTTCCTCTAAACTTGTGTGATTTGGATACAACTAACACGGACTGACGTTGTTTTCAGCAGAATTACCTTGGTGTCTAGTTTTTGTGCAGAAAATGAACTATCGGGAAAAATCCCGAAAAATATGCCAAAAATCCTATTTCACCAGAAGACTCATGGAGCTAGAAGACGAGACGGAGTAGGGCCACGAGGGGACCACACCACCTGGCCACGCGGGCCAGACCAGGCCACGCTTGGGGGTGGTGTGGCCGCCTCGGCTGCCTCCTCGGCCTCCCTCTTCGCCTATAAGATGCATCTTGACCTAAAAACCAAGGGGGGTCGATGTTTTTCCAGAAAGAGTTCCGCTATGCCACCACCACCAGATTCCGTGATTCGGACCCAGAAACTCCATTCTGGCACCCTGCCAGGACGGGGAATTGGAGGAGATCATCGCCATAATCATCACCATCGCTTCTCCATCGACCATCCATGTTTCCCCCATCTATGAGTGAGTAATCCCCCACTATAGGCTATGGGGATGGTAGGGATTGGATGAGATCATTCATGTAATGGCATCAAATTGTTAGGGCATGGTTCCTAGTATCTATTATTAGTGCTTTTTGACTTTGTTGCAACTTTTTATGTTTAATGCTTGTCACTAGGGCCCGAGTGCCATGATTTCAGATCTGAACATGTTATTGATTCATTATGATAGTATTGTTTATGGTCTTACTTGCAAGTTGTATACACACGTTGTTGTCCGGAACCAAAGGCCCTTAAGTGATAGCAATCGGGATAACCGGAGGGAATGGCTTTGATGTGAGGATCACATGTGTTCACGGAGTGTTAATGCTTTGCTTCGGTGCTCTATTAAAAGGAGCACCTTAATTGCCAGTAGTTCCCTTGAGGCCCCACTGCAAACGGGGTGGCAGGACAAAAGATGTTGTGCAAGTTCTCATTGCGAGCATGTATGACTATATATGGAACACATGCCTATGATTATTTAGTACTTGGATGCTTTATCTTATTTGTCTGCAAATGCCATATGTCTTGATTGCTATGTGAATTGTCTTGTCCATGCAACGCCCGTCCATCCATACCTATGCCTACCGCGCTTTAATCCTACTATTTATTGCAATTGTTACTACTGTCTTTACTTTTACTACTATTATTACTTTGCTATTGCTACTACAAAATTATTGCTACTGAGAAACTATTGCGAGCAAGATTGTTTCCAGGTGCAGCTGAATTGACAACTCAGTTGTTAAGGCTTATAAATATTCTTTGGCTCCCCTTGTGTCGAATCAATAAATTGGGTTTCACTTCCCTCGAAAATACTGCGATACACCCCCTATACTTGTGGGTCATCAAGACTATTTTCTAGCGCCGTTGCCGGGGAGCATAACTCTATTTATCAAGTTCACTTGGAATCACTATTGTTCGCTGCCATCCATCCATCATGGGTAAGTCTTGTGATGGCAAGGTTCCTATTTTACCATCCACTACAAGGAGAGGTACGGTTCTGAACACCTCTATTGCTCTTGATTCACCATCTGTGATGAGTAAGCTCCTTACACCACCACATACACATGCTACACATACTGCTACTATTGCTGAATCTGAAACTTCTGATACTTATGATGCTGCTTCTATTGTGCTTGATAAGAGTGGTTCATTAGGTCCTTTCCTAGATGCTACTATTGCTAGAACTATAGCTGGAAATACTGAAACTCCTAATGAAGACACTACTACACCTGTCAGTTCACCTGAGTCTAGAGAGAGTTATGATATTAAATACGGTTATATAGAGATGACCGATGAATTTATTAAAGAATGTCAAAACACCCATGATAGGAGTGTTATTAAGAGTCTCCTTGAGAGGCGTACTATAAAACCCAAATTGTCTCCTAATGCTAAGTTTGTTGCATCTCCCATAAACATTAAAGATAAGGATTATGACTTCTCTCTTGATTTATCTTACATAACTATTGTTGAGAAAAAACCTTTTTGTGGGACTAATAATGAAAGTGTGGTAGCACATATGAGTGAGCTTTCTACCATGAGTGGCCTGTTTTCTGATGATATTAAGATGCAAACCTACTTTGTTGCTAATTTTTTCCCTTTTTCGTTGAAAGGAGAAGCTAAAACTTGGTTTAATAATTTACCTCTTGGATCTATTGATAGCCCTGATTGCTTGATTAGTACCTTCCTTCATAAATATTTCCCTCCTAGTGCTAGACATGCTATTTTGCAGGAACTTTTGGTTTTAAACAGGGAGAAAAAGAGATATTGCCCGAACCATGGGCAAGGTTTTGTGCCTTGATTCACGCACATGCTGGATGTCCTGATACATTGCAAATGTATCTATAATTTTTTATGCTCCATTCTTGGTTTTATCCACTTTCTTGTGTTTTGTCCACACTTTGGAGTACTTTTCATATGATTTCTTGGACTAACCTATTAACAAGAGCCACAGTGCCAGCTGCCTGTTTTCTGCTGTTTTTGGTTCCAGGAAAGTCAGAAAATGAATATTCTCGGAATTGGACGGGACAAAAGCCAAAGTGCCTATTTTTCCAGAAGACTCTAGGAGCCAGAATAAGAGACAGAGGAGGGCCAGGGACTGGCCACACACCCCCAGGCGTGGGCTGGGCCTGGCCGCGCCAGGGCATGGTGTGGTGGCCTCAGGCACCCCCTCGGTCTCCCTCTTCGCCTATAAGAAGACTTCTGACCTAAAAACTCCGGGGGGGTTCGACGTTTTTCTAGAAGAAGTTCCGCAGCGCCGCCACCACCGAAGGGGAGATTCGAGGGACAGAAAATCTCTGTTCCGGCACCCTTCCAGGACGGGGAAGTGCCCCTGGAGCCATCTCCATCGATCTCCAGCATCATCTCCATCGACCATCCATGTTTCCCCCATCTATGAGTGAGTAATCCCCCGCTGTAGGCTATGGGGGTGGTAGGGATTGGATGAGATCGTTCATGTAATGGCATCAGATTGTTAGGGCTTGGTGCCTAGTATCTTTTATTAGTGCTTTATGACTTTGATGCGACTTGTTGTGCTTAATGCTTGTCACTAGGGCCCGAGTGCCATGATTTCATATCTGAACATGTTATTGATTCATTATGATAGTACTGTTTTTGGTCTTATCTGCAAGTTGTATACACACGTTGTTGTTCGGAACCTATGGCCCCAAAGTGACAGAAATCGGGATAACCGGAAGGGAATGGCTTTGATGTGAGGATCACATGTGTTCACGGAGTGTTAATGCTTTGCTCCGGTGCTCTATTAAAAGGAGCACCTTAATTGCTAGTAGTTCCCTAGAGGCCCCGCTGCAAACGGGCTGGCAGGACAAAAGATTTTGTGCAAGTTCTCATTGCGAGCACGTATGACTATATATGGAACACATGCCTAGGATTGTCTAGTACTTGGATGCTTTATCTTATTTATCTGCAATTGCCCTATGTTCTGATTGTTATGTGAATTGTCTTGTCCATGCAACGCCCGTCCATCCATCCCTATGCCTACCGCACTCGAATCACACTGTTTACTGCTTTTGTTACTACTGTCTTTGCTTTACTACTGCTGTTACTTTACTATTCCTACTACAAAACTGTTGCTACTGATAAATTGCTGTGAGCAAGATTGTTTCTAGGTGCAGCTGAATTGACAACTCAGTTGTTAAGGCTTATAAATATTCTTTGGCTCCCCTTGTGTCGAATCAATAAATTGGGTTTCACTTCCCTCGAAAATACTGTGATACACCCCCTGTACTTGTGGGTCATCAAGCCTATTTTCTGGCGCCGTTGCCGGGGAGCATAGCTTAATTTATCAAGTCCACTTGGAATCACTATTGTTCAAGCTAAGTTTATTCTTGCCTTATCATGCTTGTTGTCAATGGTTGGTTTCTTTGAAACTGAAGCTTATTGGCAAGGTGGGTTCACGGAAGATCAAAAATATTATTAGAAGGAACACCGCTTGTCACAAAAAGGGAAACACTTATGGGAACAAATTGATAGATTGTATACCATTGCTAGAAACGTGTGCTCTACTTATAATGTTACTTATTGCTGTGATGAATCTCGTTGCAGAAAGAGGTATAAACACCTCCCTTTTCAATGTGAGTATAATGATAATGATACCATATCTTCCTATGCTAAAGGAATTTATGACTTTTATGATGCAGAGCAACTTGAAGAATTTATTGCTTGGAAGGGTGCTTTTGAACTTGCTAGTTTGCTTGAAAATATTGATGATTCACCTTACAAATATGAGGTTTATGGTATACCTAAATTTTGCTTTGATAATTACAAGGATGAAAATGGCTATATTCTTGAATATTTTAATAGATGCTTTCCACAAATGAAAGAGACTAATGCCTTGCAGGATCCTATTGAAGAAGAAATTGATGAACCTGAAATCTCATTAGATGAAAAAGAGGAGGAGAGTGATGAACAAAAGGAGGAAGAATGGATTAGCTACCCATGCCTACCTTCTAATGAGAGTAACTCTTTATCCCTTACTGACATGGGTATACCCTACAGGTACTCGAGCTTGGTATATACGGTCCAAATACATATAGGCCCACGGTGTCGCCAAGGCCCGGATGGAGGGACTCGAATAACCTACGGACTCTCGATTGTTTGAAGGACAAGAAGAAGCTAAAGATAGAAAGTTTGAAGGGGAAAACCCTAACTTGTAACCGACTCGACCTGCTACCCGAGACCTAGCCTATCTATATAAAGGCTAGGAGGGGGCGGCGAGGAGGACACACGCAACCCTAGTTTCCACAACCCTTGCCATATTGCATATGCGCACCATTGTAACTTTCGACTCCTTCGATAATTCCACGAGCAGACAAGCAGGAGTAGGGACCTCTATGAAGCCTGAACCTGGGTAAATCCTTTGTCCCCTGTGTGCTTGTTTGCTAGCCGATAGATGTCTCCAGTGCTCCCTCCTTCTCCAAAACCCAAGTCCGTAACAATGGGCATTGACGAGTTAAACCCTCGTCAATTGGCGCCGTCTGTGGGAATTGGGAGTGCTGATGTTGCGGCTTCTTCGGCCCCATCAAACGCGATCTACAACTCTGCAACAGCGGAGATTCGCCAGCTTTTTCGGCGCCTTCGACTTCACCGTCCACACGCCGGCTACTCGCCCGGCCTTCGAGTCCGTGGGCGACGGAATCAGCCTGGCGATTGGGAGCTTCCGCTTCCAAGTTGGTCAGATGGGCACACTTCGCATGCCCGATCAGCCGATGGCACCGGCGATTGCCCCAACATCATGGTTCCCTCCATCGATCGGCACCCTCAGTGAGCTCAATGCTCCGGCGGCAGTTGGGGACATGGTCAGCGACAGCAGTCGCGACTCCGATCTAAGCAATCTGGCCACTGAAGATGGAACCTACGGTTCCGGATCTGAAAGTTGTGGAAGCAACAGCTTCCCAAATCACTTCATGTGCGTCGTCATCAACGCGGGCGACACCTCTGCCAACCGCGGTAACGGTGGAAACACTGGTAACGGCACCGATCCACCCAATCGTGGCAACGGTGGTAACACCGACAACGACACTGACCCGCCCAACGCCGCCAACGGCGGCAACAGCGGCAATGGAGGAGCAGTCGAACCTCCCAGCATAATCAACGAGCAAACCGGCGAACGCGTCGTGATCAGGCTCAACGAGCAAGAGTGGGAACGCTGTCGCGAAGCCCTACGAGGTGCACCTCTACCCTTCGGGTCCCCGCAGGAACTGCTGATGGGCTACCACTGGCTCCTAAAAGAGGAATTCAAGCGCCAAAAACAAGCAATCGCACAACTTGAGGCGCGTAAAAAAGCGGCAGACGAGTCGAGCCTTCGTCGCGCTGGGCTCTCCTCCTACGGAGGATCCTCCTCAAGAGGCAACGAGCACCTCGCCAGGAAAAGGCAATCGCGGATGGCTCACCTCACCGAACAAGAACGCATAGATGCCGCGAAAGTCCTCGACTTCGGCTCTATGACAGTCGACATGAGAGGCAACGTGGTTCCCAGGACACCACAGGCCACGGTGACAGCGGCCACCATGTACCTTCTCAATAACCAGCCACCGGCGGGAGATCCCCGAACGGCCATGCACCAATCTATGATCGCGGGCCTGGGGCTAATCGAGGCCGCCCTCGACAAGGAACCAGTACCAGACCCAAAAAAGGGCAAAGCATTAGCAAATCGCTACTCCTCACCCTCGTCTAGCGATGACAGTCACGAACTGTCTAGGCGCCGCCGTTCACGGCGACACGATCGTGACTACGATGCATGCGATGAACTCACGCAGCGCAAGATCGACAAGTCAAGGGCACGACGTGCTCGGTCGACTGACTCAGAAGAAGAAGATGGGGAGCTCTGCGGCGCCAGATGCTTCAGCAGATCCATCAGGCAAAAGCGAATGCCTAAAGGGTTCAAACTCCCATCGGAGAACCCGAAAATTGACGGTCTGCAGGACCCCAAGATCTGGCTGGAGGTTCACATCTCCTCCGTCAAACTACATGGAGGCAGTCGAAGTACTGCCATGCAATGCTTGCAGCTACAGCTGCAGGGCACCGCCCGGGCATGGCTCAATAACCTCCCACGCAGATCCATTCACAGCTAGGATGAGCTGGTCTACAGCTTCGTGCACAACTTTAAGGGCACATACAAACGCCCCGCCTCAATCGAAGAACTGAGATGCTGCCAGCAAAGATCTGGCGAATCGCTGCGCTCCTACATCCAAAGGTGGTCCATCATCAAGAACTCCGCGGAGAACATCTCGGAAGACCGCACGATTGATGCATTTAACGGTGGTGTCCGCCGCATGGAACTCAGGGAGGAGCTAGGCCGCTCAAAGCCCCAGACCATCGACCACCTAATGGAGATCGCGAATCGGTGGGCTAATGGAGAAGATTCGGTGAAGAACCGCGTTCACTCTGACAAGGAGGCAGAACTTGAACGAAGACGTGACCACCGAAGTAAGCGTCGCATGCGCGTCTACGACGATCGCGACGACGACAACATGGTCACAGCCGGCTATGCCGATAGACGCGACGATAACCACAATAGTGGATACCGCAGCGGCGGATACCGCGACTCCGGGAAAACCACGCAAGTGTGGCAACGTCGCACTTGCAATGAAGCACCCACGACCTCCATCGAGGACAAACTGTCCGGGCCATGCATGGTACACTTCTACATCGACAAACAAGATGGCAAGAGAAAGTCCAGCCACCTCCTCAAGGACTGCCGCGAGTTCCTCAAGCTACATGAGGGATTGGTTCGGATGAACCGCAATGCAGTCGAAAGAGGCTACGGAGCCGCTCCAGGCGCCGTGGCACATGGCGCACCACCACCACCACCTGGGCCACCCCCGAACGGAGCTGCACCGGACCAACACCACGGAGGCGAACCGTACCCACGGGCCATGGGTACCATGATGATCCAAAAGGGGCGCCCCTCCAATAGGGTGCAGAAGGCCATCACTCGCCAAGTCAATTTGGCCACGCACTCGCCACCATCCACCACTGAGTACCTCAGTGGCAGTGAGTCGTGCATTACTTTCGATAAACGCGACCACCCGCCTCAAGTACCTCGCCCAGGTCATTGCCCCCTCGTACTCGAGGCGCAAATTGGAGGCTTCGACATGAGTCGCGTCTTCATGGATGGCGGAAGCGGTATCAACCTCATATTCGCGAGTACCTTGCGAGCAATGAGGATCCCTCTAACCTGCTTGGAGGCATCAGACACAACGTTCCACGGCATCGTCCCAGGAAAAGGCATATACCCCTGGGCAAAATCAACCTCGACGTCATATTCGGCACGCCGAAGAACTTTTGGCGCGAGCTCATCGACTTTGAAGTTGTCGACTGGCCCTCACAATACCACTACATCCTCGGACGCATCGCGTTCGCTAGGTTCATGGCGGTACCCCACTACGCCTACCTGCAGATGAAGATGCCAGGTCCCAACGGCGTCATCACGATCAACGGGAGCTTCGAGCGATCTGACAGTTGTGACACGGAATTCAACAGAATCTCCCAGTCCTTCGGCATGCAGGAGGAGCTCGCGCGATTGAAGGAAACTACAGACAACAGTCTGCCCCCCTGAGTAGGCCAAGCTCACCTGACCTCTCCTGCGACTCATCTGTGCACACAAAGAAGGTGCAGGTCCATCCATCAGATCCCGCCAAAACGGCCCTCATCGCCAACAACTTGAGTCCCGCATAGGAACTCGTGCTCGTCGAATTCCTCCGTGAGCACTAGGAAATTTTTGCCTGGTGTCCTGTGGACATGCCAGGAGTTCCCAGGGAATTCGCCGAGCATGCACTCAACATCAACCCTGACGCAAGGCCAGTCAAGCAAACAATCAGGCGACTGTCTGAGCCACGGGCACAGGCAGTCGGAATGGAGATCAACAGACTCCTCGAGGCCAAATTCATATGCGAGATCAAGGAAAGCACCTGGCTCACCAATACGGTGCTGGTACCAAAAAAGGACACGGATATCCTACGGATGTGCGTGGACTTCACTTCTTTAAACAAGCACTGCCCAAAAGATCACTTCCCGCTACCACGGATCGATCAAATCATCGACTCCACCGCTGGATGCGAGCGCCTCTGCTTCCTCGATGCCTACTCAGGCTATAACCAAATTCGAATGAAGGAGGAAGATGTAGCATCCCAATTGTCTAACAATTGCAATGCTACTAGCCTAGTCTATATATATGCTACTTCCTACATATAATTGTTGCATCATAATTATATCATGCTCATGTCATCATGCCACCTTGCATTTGAGCATCATATAAAACCCCTTTTTGTTTGGTTCTTATCTCATATGCATTGTTAATTGTATTTGCCTCTTGATATTGTATTTGGTTGTTGATATATTGTTTAAATGCCCAAGTTGAGTTGGGGGCATATCTATTATTAACTCCACCACCTTTCTTTCACCACCTTATAATTCCACCATCAAAACTATATATGGGCAATTGCATTCATTTGGTCTTTATGTCTAGCCCATATGTAGAAAGATGGATCCACTGCTATCTCCACATGCTCTCATATATGCACCATATTGTTTTCACATTATTGGTTCATGAGAGCCACATGGCCATCTTTGCATGCCTTGTGAGTGGAACCCTTTTCTAAGTTCCCATGTGTGTTGTTTTGGGGTTATTTTCATGTTTGGATATTTTTGGGCTTACTAAATACCTAGTGGCACATACACACTAGCAAGTCCCAATTATAATCAAATGTGATCATCTCCATCTACTCCACTTGGAGCTTTCTTCTAAATTCTTTTGCTTAGGCCTTACTCCACATTTTTGGAATGCATAAGAATAATGCCATGTAAATAATCTTGTTTTCACAAAATAAGCATGGTATTAATTATTTATGCATGGCCCATGCAAGTACCACCTTTTGCTTGTCATTTGGATTTTATTTGATTTTTGAGTGGATCATCTCTATCTCTATCCCTTCTTTGGCTTGATCTACTTTGATCTTGTTAAACCCTCACCACCTCTTCTCTCCTCTCTCTTTTCACCTCTTGTTTGATCATGCTTCAAATCCTAGCTACCACCACACCCCTCTCTCTCCCTTTTTCCACATGTTCTTGCTTGAGCTAAGTGTGGAGCATGCAAGCTTCTAAAAACCCTAGCTCTCACCCTCTCCCTCTTTCCTCTATCTAGGTCCTCCCTAATCACCTACCCCATCATCACCATACCCCCTCTCTCCTAAACCCTAGTCCCTCTCTAATCTAACATGCCCCTCTCTCTACAAAACCCTAGCTACCACCTTCCCTCCCTCTCGGCCTCTCTCTCTCCCCTAGCTCGGCCCCACCTGGCCACCCTGGCCCACCTAGCTACCCCTTCCCACACAAGCCCTAACCCGAGACACTATCTAACCTAACCCGAGCATGCCCTAGCCCACCCTAGTTCTCCTCTCCTCTCCTTTTCTCTCTCTCTCTGCCGAGTAGGTCCCCCGCGACCCTGCCCCGCCTTGACCGCCATCTGGCCCACCTGCCATACCTCTGCTCCACCCTAGCTACCCCCAGCCCGAGCAGCACGTGAGGTGGAGGAGGAGGAAAGGTGCACGCCACTTTTTCCCCAGCCGAGCCACCCCATGTGCTCCCCCCTCTGTCCTCGACCTTATCTACCCCTCTCCCCCTCTCTGTTACCCTCCTAGATCCGTCCCAAGGCCCTGCCCTCTCCCCCTCTTCTCCACCGCCTCCGTCTACACCATCGCCGGCAGACCTCGGCCTCCTCTCGGCTACATCATACCAGGCGGCGGGCGCGGCGTCCAGGTGTCGAGGAAGGACGAGTCGACCACCTGCACCGCCCCTGTACACGGAGACGAGCAGGAGGAGCCCCAGAACCGCTGCACCTGCCGAGCCCGAGCCGAAACCCTAACCTCGCCGTCCGTCTGCGTCGTCGTCGATCGCCAGCGCCCCAAGCCGATCCAGCTCCACCCACATCTCCTCGGTGAGCCCCCAAACCCCCTAGACATGCGCTGCCTCGCTGTCGCCGGCCGGATCCGTAGTTCGTTTTGCCGAACAGCCTCTGTGCGCCGTGGTCGCGAGCCTCTGCCGTCCCTGCGGCGCCCCACACCCTACCTAGCCGCGCAAGCGTAAGCCAGCACAACCCCCTAGCCACCCCAGCGGTAGCCGCCGCCGCTCGCACGCGCGCGGTCGCGAGTTCGAGCCCGCGCGCCGCGCTCTGTCGCTGGCGTGCATCGATCTGTCGACAGAGCACAGAGAAGATCCACAGTGGCAGCGGCTATTTTGCACAAAACCCCTTCTAGCTCCTTACTTCTAACCCGCGGTACCATCGGCCCCACCTACCAGCCTCCAGATGCTTTTTACAAAAGGGTACCCAGGTTTTCGTGAATCCAACCCGCAGTCCCCGTGGTGCAGCGTGGCACTCCCCTTGGTCGCCGCTGTCATGTGGGCCTGCGAGGTCGATGGCCCCACCTGTCGGCCTCCTGGGTTAGCCATCCGCGCAGTGAGAAAAGCCCCAGCACGCATCGTGTTGCCCAGTCAGCAGATGGCCCCACTCGTCTGTGGCTGTGGCTGGGTCTGTCTGTGTATAAAAAGTATTTTCTGTATCTGTTTAAATTCAAATCTTTTTCAAATAAATTCAAATTCAAATTTAAATCTGTTCTTAAATAACTTTTAAAATACAAACCCAATTAATGCAAATAATATATGTTTTCAAATCAGAAAAATATGAGGAATTCAAATAGGCCATTCAAAATATATTTTGAACACTTAAAATTTCAAGTTGTTTTAAATTACAATAAAATGCCCTTTTTCCTTAATTAATTAATAACTTTTGTTTTATAACTCCAAATTTGACAAATGATATGTCTAAAATGATTAGCTCGACGAGACCTTTCTGTTTATGCATTCCATGTTCTGTTTTGCAGCATGCATCATATAAATATAATGTGTACAGCAACTTAATTGAGGTTAAAATGTGGCTAAAACTCAATAAAATGATTCATTCTTGTATTCCACACCTCACCCATGCCATGCTACTTATTGCCATGCAAATTGTGCATCATTCATCATGGCATGATTGTTTGCTTGATGCATTTTATTCATATGCTTGTGCACTTTATTTATGGTGGCCCTTGTTTGTTTGGTTCTTCTTCGAATAGACGCTGAGCAGGGGATATACCAAGAGAACCAGGAGCACTACCCAGATCCATCCCTTGCTTCAACTGAGCTGCCAGGCAAGCACTACCACATGCTTGCATACATATAGTACATATTGCCTCTATCTTATTCTTGCATCATTGAGTCGCGACTGCATTAAATTGAATCCCAAGTATTGCATAGCCTTTACTTTTAAACCCCACCGAAGCTTGTTCCTCCATCCCATGAGCCATTGCTACAGGAGTTGTTTGAGCCATGCGAGTCATAGAACAACATGTGTAGGGTATGTGAGTGTCTGATGGATAACGAGGTACCTAAACAACTTAACCTGAGTAGTATTGGGATAACTAATGAAAGTGGCATCGGTGAGCCATATTCGCTATTTGGTTTTTCAGGCTCACTTGTGTCCCGTAGGACCCCGAGTACTTGATTCCTGTTCCTTGAATATTCGCGCTATCCACATCCGGGAGGCTTATGAACCCCCCTGAGCCAGAGCTTGATTCATTCTTATTTCTTGGGGCCACAAACTAGTTTGGGGTTTTATTTACTATCCTGTACTTATGCCATGCTTTACTGCTTTATTTAAATTGTGCGAGGTACTGCACACTGTACTGTTTAGGTAAGCGGAGTGTTTTCGCGGTATCGACAAGCCCAGTCACATTTTCGGGTTCCCAGTTGTTTACAGCCACTGACGCAAATCTTGAGGCCGTCTCGGAGTCAGCTAACTTCGTTGCGGGTAGCTCAATGGGGTGGCCCCCTAAAATATTTCTGAATCCTGTGATCGCTTTGTCGTGACTGCCTCGTTGGGTTTTGATTTGGTTTTTCCGAGGCATATCGAGCGTGTGTTGCTATTTGTGCACCCCTGCAGGGTAAAACTTTCTGAAAGCCGTGTCCGCGGTTATGGATGACTTGGAGCACAGTTTCTCGATCATAGACAAGAATAACTAAAGTACCGCTTTTAATTTGACTAAGTACCTGACTAGTAAATAGTGCAACACTCATGGAATGGATAATAAAACTGCCAATGGATGGGGGGTTGTTCGTCCGCTTCCTCGTCGGTAAGCGAGGAGGAGGATGGATCTGTGGATATTACCGTTATAACTGTTATAACTGTTGTTATTAATTCACGGACATCCGCTTATCTCTGGTTAGGCGGATGGTTAGCGAGTATCTATAGAATTGTTAGGGTTTATCTTTTGCGGCAATTGCGTCACCCCAGGTTGTGTCCCCTTTAGAGGCATAAAGACTTGCTGAGTACCCCTAGGGTCTCACACGATAAATTATTGGTTCAGATGAACAGGTACCCTCGCAAGATGGATACTGGGTGGAAGAGACGGACGATGTGGGCAACGATCATTCGGTGTAGAGATTCCGGGAACGGGGATCCGTGAGATCTGTGGGCGGGATGTGCTTATTTATGGGGCATCTTATGCCGATTTGCTTCTTATCCGTACTCGGATTTTGTCTTCCGCTTCCGCTTGATACTCTGATGTTTGATGTATGAGGAGATATCCTAAACTATTATATCTATCTAGGATATTTGGATCTTGCCGTATGGCGTTGCTATATTTCCTTTCTTTTTAGATGGAATGGCTCTGATGTACTGTTGTATGGTGGCTTGCATACATACTCATTTGTGTATGTAGTTGATCCCTTCGCCTGCCGATTACACCGCCCGTTCTTGTCCCGATGTGTGGAAATGGTTGGGACGGCCGAAAGGTCTACCTGTGAGTGGCATTTGGGCCCCACCGTACTATTTCAACCATTTCTGCTCATCCAGGCTTGTAACTAGGAGCGTAATTCACCGAGGTAGTTACAGAAGACCAGGAGAAAACCGCGTTTACAACGCCCTTCGGCGTGTTCTGCTACAACACAATGCCCTTCGGGCTAAAAAACGCAGGAGCTACGTACCAGCGGCGCATGCAGGCTTGCCTCAAAGAGCAACTAGGTCGCAACATCCAAGTCTATGTCGACGACATAGTAATCAAAACCAAGGAAGAAGCCTCTCTAATCGACGACTTGCGCGAAACCTTCGCCAATCTCGATCGTTACCGGATAAATCTCAATCCCGACAAATGCGCCTTCGGCGTACCATCTGGGCAGCTGCTCGGGTATCTCATCTCTGCCAGAGGGATTGAGACAAACCCGAAAAAGATAAAGGCCATACTGGCCATGGAGAAGCCAAAGAACATAAGAGGCGTTCAGCAACTAGCCAGACGAATCACGACCCTCAGTCGATTTATCAGTCAAATGGGAGAAAAGGCGATGCCCTTCTATCAGCTCCTCCGCAAAGCTGACAAATTCGAGTGGACCAATGAAGCACAAGAAGCATTCGAAGACCTCAAGCGCCTGCTATCCACCTCGCCAGTATTAGTAACTCCACGAGAAAGTGAACCACTGCTGTTGTACATCTCCGCCACCAACCAAGTGGTTAGCACAGTGCTCGTCGTCAAACGGGCCGAGGAAAACAAGGTCCACGGCGTACAACGCCCGGTATACTACCTCAGCGAGGTCCTCACGCCAACAAAACAACGGTACCCGCACTACCAGAAGCTGGCGTACGACGTCTTTATGACCACCTGACGACTGCGCCATTACTTCCAGGAACACCCAATCGTGGTACTCAACGACGCCCCATTGGGACATATCCTCAATAACCCTGACGCCACAGGGCGAGTCGCGCTTTGGGGAATCGAACTGTCTCCACGAGACATCACATATGAAAAGCGCGGCGCAATCAAGTCGCAAGTTCTCCCTGACTTCCTCGTACATTGGATGGAAAACCAACTCCCGGACAAGCCAGACATGTCCTACCTCTGGACAATGCACTTCGACGGATCCAAGAGGAAAGATGGAGCAGGAGCAGGTGTCATATTGACATCACCTGTCACATCCCAAGATTTTCCAAATCTTGTAATGTGAAAAATAAATGAATAAAATAAAACTTTGTTTGATTTCAGAGCTAGAAGAAACTTTTGAATCCAATTGGAAACCTTCAAACCAATTTGGGTCAAATAAATCCTAAAGGGATTAAAAAGATAAATATTTAATAAAAGAAAAATAAAAAATATTTTATTACTATTTTTAAATCTTTTTATAAAAGGATTTGGTTCTCAAAATGAAAAGAAATGTTTTAAATAAAGACTACTTTATAAAAGCCAAATTAAACCTTGGCCAAGATTTTGAAACAAAAGGGTTTGCTTTGATTAAAAGAGTAAAGGTTTATTTAAATAAAATAATAGGAATTTAATATCCAAATTTTATTAAAGTAAAGGCTTTTCCCATTTTAAATAAAACACTAAAACTTATTTATTTATTTTAAATAAGTTTTCCAAATATTTTATATTCTCAAATAAAACTTACTGAAGTATTTTGATTTTATTTATATTTCAAATAAAGATTTTAAATAAAACAAACCCTACTTGATTTATTAACTAAGGTCCATTCTATTTAATTATTAATGGAACCTAAAATAAAAAGTTATTTTGTTTTAAACAAGTTTTCCAAATATTTTGTTTTCTCAAATAAAACCTACTAAAGTGTTTTGGTTTTAATTTAGATTTCAAAATAAAGTTTTTAAATAAACAAATCCTATTTGATTTATTAACTAAGGTCCATTTTATTTAATTATTAATGGACCCTATAACAAAAAGGTTATTTTGTTTTAAACAAGTTTTCAAGTATTCCTTATTTTCAAATAAACCTACTGATTTGGTTTTGAAAATATTTTGATTTCAAATGAAGATTTTATTAATTAAATCAAACCCTATTTTATTAAATAACTAAAGATCCATTTTATTTAATTAAAGAATGGATCCTAAAAAGAATAAAAATTATTATTTTATTTTGAGATTTGGTTTATGTTGATAAACAGAACCAAGTTCAAAGTTGTGAAGTTTAGTGATTGTTTGAATTGATTTGAACCTTGTTTGGTTGTTTGATTTTCAAAATAGAAATAGAATTAGAAAAGGAAAAATAAAAACAAACAGAAAAGAAAATATAGCTTCGGACCTGACCCAGCCCAACAGCCCACTAAAGCCCAGTCCAACCCACCTCTCTCTCTCTCACGAAGCGAACCATTATTCACCGAAAAAGAAACCCACTTAGTCACAGACAACCGGGACCCACTCCTCCTCTCTCTCCTCGCTGACGAGACGACCCCATAGCCACGTCCCCTTCTTCCTCCCCGCGACTCCTTCTTCCCCTCACCTCGCGACCGTTTCTGTCGCTAATTTCTCGCGATCAATTCGCCATAATGCCTGAGTAATTCCTCGCCTTGACCACGCAGTCTTAAACGCCCATGTCTCCTCTATATTTCCCCTCTGACACCCCGCGCTGGCACGCCTTAGACCTCCCCAATTTCCTCCCCGAGCACCCTCTGTTCCGACGAAGTCCGGTGCCGATTCCGGCGACTCGACACTGCCCCGAGCCTCCCTAAGCACGCTGGCAGCTTCCCCACTCCCAGATGCATCTCCCAGCATCCTCCTCTCAACCGCAGGCGCCCCAGAGCGTCGGCTTCGACAAGCTCTGACAGCGCTGCCGTCTGCAACTTTTCCGACGACGTCTCCCAGGTGAACCAGACCGCCCCTTCACTTCTCGCTCACGCACACAGATTTGTCTTGATCCTACGCAACTAACCGCGCCTTCGATTTGCCTTAGGGCGATCTGCAGCATCGTCCTCGACCTCAACCAGAGCCACCGACGGCGCGTCTACTCCGGCGAAACCTCCCTGGTAAACCAAACCACCCCAAACCCTCTCATTGACACTCCCTTACTCCCCATGCTTATACGCACCTAATGCTACCTTCCAATTGTCTCAGCGCGACCGGCAACTCTGTCCACGACAACCTCCAGAGGTACCCGCCGTTCGCAACAGCTCCGGCGAGCAATCCCTGACAGCACCGTGCGCCCCTTGGACTATCACGACCACGTCGAGCTTCCTCAGGCCTTTGCGAACGTGGTGAGCACTTTTCCCTCCTCCCTCGTTTCCTATTTAACCATCGTCGCCGCCGTCTGCCCATCGCCGCCGCGCACAGCCGCGCAGCGCCGCCAGTTCTTGGCCAGGCAATAGCAGTCGTTCGATCTAGATCGGGCGAACACGATAGATTCACTTAACCGCGAAGGGGTATGTCCTCTGGACCGTGCGATCGATCAGATCCAACGCCCTACAGCCGCGATCCAACCGAATCGGTACCCGCGAATAGCAAAGCGCCGCGTGTCCCCTATTCTGTTTAAAAACAGATTTGAAAACAGAATTATTTGCAAACTTCAAACCCTTGTAACTTTGGATCCACACGTCCAAAAATTACAAATTTTATGTCGTTGGATTCAGGAGAGCAAGACCTAACCAACCCTGCCCTTGGTTTAGCAAATAGTATCTGTTAGTTTGCTTGTTTTTGCAGATTCTTTTGTGTGCTTGCTAAGATTAGAAAAATTGTTTAAAAATGATTTTAGGGTTAAAACCTTTGCAAAATATATTGTTGTGACCTTACTGACCCCAGGAACCAACCCATAGTTTGGAAAATGGATTTGGTAAAGTTTAGGATGGAAAACTTGATTTAGTCATTTCTAGCCAAATGGAAATAAAGATTTTGGTTATGAAAATACTTTTATAAAGAAAACTTTGGGAAAATGTTTTGGATCAAACCTACTAACATTGGAAACCACTTTGTGGATTCAAAAAATGAATTTGGTGAAACAAAATAATGATTCTTTGATTTAAAACCATTTCTAGTCAAATAGAAATGTGGTTTATTTATTAAAAATGGTTTTGTAAGAAAACCTTTGGAAAATGTTTTGTTTTAAACTCTCTGACCCCAAATACCAAGTTTTATGGTTGGAAAACAAATTGGGTGAACCCTATAGGTTAATGCCTTAGTAAAAATATTTCTACACCACATAAAATGATACTTTATTTTTGAAAATGGTTTGAAGTGAAACCTCTTTGCAAATGACTTTGCCACTTTGGTAAATGACCAATTTGGATCATACAAAGTTTAGAAATCCAATAGAGACCCTCTTTGCAAAAATAAAACTATCTTGTGCATGCTCCCAAGCATGAATTAGTTTCCATTGTTTTGTGTGTATGAATTTGTTTGAGTGATTATTGGTTTGGAATGTTAGTTGATTTTGTGTTTGCTTGATTGACTTGTAGTGACTTGAAGAGTGTGATTGTTGCAAGGACAAGGAGTGAACTTATACCCTCTACCAAAAAGGCAAGTGATGCTTCATACTTTGTCCCATTATTTTCACTATGCATTAGTGATATTTTCTAAGTAGGTCTTGCATGGAATTTTGCTAAGTATAAACTATGCCATGGGAAATCCTAGTAGATGAAACCTTAGTAAAATTTCCTAAGTTAAGACTCCTACTACTATCATGCTTAGCTTAGCTAGTAGAAAACAAGGGTGGAATATATATTCACACTATGGAAAATTTCTAAGTCTGAGGACTTGTGTTTTTGTTTAATAAAACAACTAAGTTAATGAATCACCTGGGTGGAATGGTAATTGCTTGGTGGTTTTTGGTTGAGTGGTTCACAAGGCCCATTTCTATGGTTTACCTTTGTGTATCTCACTTGTGGATGGCCACCCAGGAACAAAGAGATTTGAGATGTCAAATGTTGAGAAGCTTCAAGTGCAACCACTTGGCAATATGGGCTCTGCCATGATCATATAGGTTGCTAGAACTTAGTCTCTTGGACAGTTGGTGGTAGAGGGATTGATAGGTTGGAGCGCGTCCATTTGACTAAGGAAAGGCTTCTGAAAGATCTTGTCTTGGGAAACCAAGTCTTGTGGGGAAAGTGCACCACCTCTGCAGAGTGTAAAACCTAAGTACTTAGCCATGTCCCTGGTAAAGGACAATTTGAGCATTAAGACATGGAAGCAATCAAGAATCTCATCATTCAAATTTTTAAGTTAAAATCTTGTGGGTTGAACAAGGGTTGCTTGAAATCTTCAATCTTTGATTGAGAGATGCCTTGTAAAGGATCCTCAATCTTTGATTGAGAAAAATGTTTTATCAAAGCAAAAACTTAGTATTTTCAAATGTTAATGAAAAATCTATTTTGAGCAATGCAAGCCTCAGCTCCACTTAGCCAAATGCATATAGATGATAGACTCCACTATACTACCATAGTATCACTTGCCAATACAATTCAAATGTATTGACCCTTGTGGCTGTAACTTGTTATGTTGCAGGTTTGTTTGATTTAGTGAAGTGTATTGATTAGGATTACAAAGTCTACAACCAACATGTCTGCCTGTGGCACTTTGAAGATGAAGGACCCCATGACTATAGTTATTCCGCTGCAATGTAATGTAATAGCCAAATGAGCTATGTATGATGTAATAAAATTATGTTATTCCAAGTTATAAAGTTATACTATGACCTTTGTTTCTTGATATTACATCTAAACTGTGGATGCTAGCTATTGATCCAGGGACTAGCATTGTAAACACAGGGGGCTCTACCTTATTAAAGGTTGGGAACCCTATATCACCTCAAGGAGACAAGCTGAAATACATCCTGCGAATGCAGTTCACAGCCTCAAACAACGAGGCTGAATACGAGGCCCTGTTGCACGGGACGAGGATGGCAAAAGCCTGCGGCGCAAAGAGGCTAATCATATATGGCAACTCCAAGCTAGTCGTCAACCAAACAATGCACGAGTGCGACGCACTGAACGACAACATGATCGCATACCGCGACCTCTACGACACACTTGAAAGAGACTTTGATGGTTGCGAGTTGCGACACATAGGTCCCGAAAGCAATGAGGAGGCGGACGCACTCGCCAACATAGGCTCCACCTGCGCACCCATACCACCTGGGGTATTTCTCGAGTGCATATGCGAACGATCCATCAAGCCAAAGGCCACAGAGAAGAAAATAAGCGCAACAACAGACTCGGGCGCTACGCCACCCAATGAGCCAATGACACTCGATGACTTGGAGCTCGACACAGGACTCGAGGGACCAATGAGCGTCATGATTATCGAACAATCCTGGACGCAGCCGTACATTACGTACCTCCTCAACAAGCGCCTACCGGACGACCCGACAAACGCACGACACATCGCGCGACGCTCCAAGGCATTCGCCGTTATCAACGGTGAACTGTATAAACGCAGCATCACAGGCGTGTTACAACGATGCGTCTCCCAAGCCGATGGAAGAGCAGTCCTCCTCGACATCCATGAAGGGACCTGCGGGCACCACGTCGGCAGTCGCGCCCTCGTTGCCAAAGCTCTACGAGGTGGATTTTACTGGCCCACGGCCATGCGCGATGCCAAGGATATAGTCCAAAAGTGCAACGCTTGTCAGCGATTCGCGGACAAGCCACACGCACCAGGCGCAGAACTACGGCCTATTCCATTGGCATGGCCCTTCGCCCAGTGGGGACTCGACATGGTTGGCAAACTTCCAAGGTCCTCGCAAGGAGGCTACGTCTACCTCTTGCATTGGTCGCAGTCGACAAATTCACCAAGTGGATTGAGGACATGCCAGTGACCAAGCAATCAGGGCACATCGCAGTCAAGTTCTTCGAGTCCATCGTCTACCGCTTCAGCATGCCGCACTGCATCATCACCGACAACGGAACGAACTTCACATCCAAGGAGTTCCAAGAATTCTGCAAGAACCTGGGGATCAACATCAGCTATGCCTTAGTAGCACACCCACAGACCAACGGTCAGGTGGAAAAAGCAAACGGGCTCGTCTGCAGCGGCATCAAGAAGCGACTCCTTCGACCACTCGAGCAAGCCGCGGGTTGCTGGCCAGATGAGCTCCAATCCGTACTCTGGAGTCTACGAACAACTCCAAACAGCGCCACCGGCTACACGCCATTATTTATGGTACACGGAGCAGAGGCAGTACTACCCGCCGAGGTACGGTACAAAACGCCACGCGTAGTCGCCTACAGCGAGCAGGAGTCATCCCTCGCACTCGAAGACTCCGTCGAGCTCCTTGACGAAGCAAGAGAAATCGCCGCAGAAAGATCCACGATCTACCAGCGGAACCTGCGCAACTACCATAGCAGAAGGCTTCGCCCCAGATCCTTCGTCGAAGGTGACCTAGTCCTGCGACTGAAGCAGCAGGGGCATCGCAAGCTCGAGTCCCCCTGGGAAGGACCGTACGTGATTACAGAAGTAATCCCAGGTGGTGCCTATCACCTTCAAGATTTAGAGACAGGAGTCGCACACTCCAACCCTTGGAACGTCGCACAACTGCGACGCTTCTACCCTTAGTCGTTTTCCTTTACTTTTGCATCGCAAATAAGGCTATTTAGCCAAGGCTACTTAGCCGCACATTGTACTTCGTACTGTTCTTCGAATAAATAAAAGCTAAGTGCCCTTAAACTCCGTGTTCTCCTTTACTTTGTCAATTTTCATACTCGGGGGCTATGCCACCCTATACACATATGTTCTTGGAACAATAACGCGACATCCTGAGTAGCTGGCACATCAATCGAACCCCTTAACACAAACTCAACCCAGCTGCAACGCACCTGACAGGTTGACAAGGGAACGATACAAAGATGGCCAGGCTAACGAAAAGGACTCGCATAAGTGCAACGCACCCCACGCTTAAAGCTATTTGTACACATTCAACAGTAAATTATCTACAAATGTATACGAGCTTTACAACACTAGTACACTTATGTGCAGGATACATATTTGGCTACCCTTGCAACAGAAAAACATTAGTCTGTTCCTCGAAGAAGTCGACGACCTCCTCGGCTGGACGGTCCACTGCCTGATAATGCGGCACCATGTTCCAGGAAGATCCTACTGGTGGCACTGGTGGCCCAGAGGCAATGGCAGCGACATCCACGTCAGGCCTGTGCAAACGCACCATGGAAAGGGCAGCCTTGGCACCAGCCACCAACTGCCGCCTCACGCACTCGCGAACCGCGGACATATCTTGAAATTTGGTCAGGAGAGCCAGCAAGCTTGATGGAGTATCATCCAGCGAGAACATCGCCCGATAGATGTTCTTCAAACACGACTGTGATTTCTTCAGAAAGAGCAGCACTCGCGAGGCGCGATCCTGCAGGGTCGCCAACGCAGTCGCACGATCATGATCTACCCAGAAGTATCCACTCTCCTGAAGTTGCTCATGGGTGAGATCATGAAGACGGATGGCAATCCTATCCCTCTCCTCCTGCGGATGGCGTGCGCTAACAACTACACGAAGCAGCATCAACAACATGGGTACAACGTACCATTGCGATTAACTACAAAGGAAAAGACGAGGATAAGCAAACTAACACTTAAACTGGTCGCCCAGCTGCGTCACCTCGCCAAGCAGATATTGCTCGCGGGCGGCGACTTTTTCAGCCTTTGACTTCCACACGTCCGCGCTACCGCGGATCACAGGCAACTCACACTCTAGTTGCTTAACGCGATCACGAAGTCGCGAAAGCAAGGAAAGCTCCTCTACCCTGGAGCATGGTGGTGCCATTGTATCCTCAAGAGATGGCGAGTCCGGGGTTCCCCCCACAGGACCACTTGATGTACCCTACCAAAAATCAAGCCAGAGGCAAATAAGGCGACCAACTCAAAAGTCGAAAGTAACAGATGCATTCAGGATCAATAAAAGTATCTACAAACACATTCGCCAATAGGCATATTCTCCAATCAAAAGAGCAAGTTCATCAGCTATTACAAGAAACTAACTACGGAGCAGCTGGCTTCTTCGACTTCGATGACCTCGGGGGCTTCATCAAGTCCGTGGCAGTATCAGATGCCACTGACTTTCCGCCGGCCCTTGAGGCCGAAGTTTTTGCCGCCTTCTTCGTGCGATTGATCTCCTCCGAATACTTGGCAACAATGTTTATCAAGGAATGGCCATATTTGGCACAGGAAGTCGCAAAGGGAGCGAATACTACCTGCTGACCATCCATGCCAACAGGCATCATCTTCAACACCGTAGAAGGATCTACTTCGACTCCGTGGGCTTGCACCATGGCAAGCGACATGGTCGTGCGAGCTGCGCGGAGGGAGTTCTTGTACGTGGCAGGCACACCCCCAGCGAGCGACTCCACCAGCTCTTCCACATTGTCGACCAGCTCCGCCTTCGGCATCAACTCCTCTCGGAGGCGACTCAAGGTGGCCTTGGTCTTGGACAACGTATTTTGGACAGTGGCGCTACGATCCTCGACCGCAGATACCGCGCTCACCAGAGCGTCATCGCGACAAAGGGCTTGTGGATCAAAACTCAAGCCGCCAACATCTACACCAAAATACACACATGGATCAAACTTCTAGTGCCATCGGCACTACAGATGCAGAGAAGAACATCAATAACATATTTACCAGTAAAGGTACCTGAGAGGGCCTTGGCGACTGAGAACAGTTGCTCCTCGAACAACTTCTCCCTGGCCGCAAAGGAGGCGCGCAGATCCTCTTCGTGCTTCTGGGCTTCATCACGAGCCGCGATTGCCTCGTCGCGCCCCTTCACAGCTGCGGCTAGCGTCTTCTCCAACATGGCGACATCGCACAATAAAGCGTTATGCTCAGCTACATGGCAGTCAATAATTGGCTGTCAGTCGATTATACCAAAACAGAGAGAAGACGAAAAGAATAAGTATAGAACACTCACTTTCGACAACGCGATGACTCGTCTCCAGCATTGCATGCTGGCGACCCATCGCCATCACCTGCTCCGCCACTTGCGCGACCTCCCTTACAAGGAGTTGTTGCACAAAGCAAGGAATCAGAGAGGGCAACAAAAGGCGATTGACTACCACATTGAAAAACAAGGAAAGCTATACTTACATGGTCCTAAAGCGACTCCAAAAAAGTTTGCTGAACCGTCATCCGAGCAACTACTCGATGCTCCCCTACGTGAGGAGAGCTCGAAGAATTGTGCCTGGAGTGGGCCTCCGCTGGAGAAGGAGCGCGCTCGACCTCTACCTTGGCCCTTGAAGTCGCGACTCTCGATTCCTTCAAAAATTCAACGTCGCCCGAAGATGACGACGCCTCTTGACTGCAAGACAAAATCCACATTGAGAAAAGGGCAAACTCCAGGGCAAAAACTAGCAAGAAGAAAACAGAGAAGAATGAATGCATTAGCAAACTTACCAGTCAAATTTGTCAAGATCAAACGTGGCTTCCGCAGACTCCGACGAAGACTCCTTGGGCAATCGCATATTCTTGCGAGAAGACGGTGCCACAGCCCTCACAGGAACAGCTAGAATTGGCGACTCCGCGCCAACAGCCGCGCCTCCTGGAGTTGAAGGAGTCGACGCGTCAGAATCCCCTCTACGCGAACGCTTGCGAGTATCCGGGCTCTCGGACTCAGGGGCTTCCTCTTCCACATCGGAAGGGATAGTCGACTCAGACTCGTCCTCTTCCAAAGCTTCACGAGGAATAATCCCCTCAGGGAGGGGAGGCATACAAGGCGACACCGCCCACTCCTGCATACAAACAGTAAAAATCAGCAACCATAATAGGTAAGCAACAGAAAACACAATCGAGAAAATAAGCTACTACGTAGCACAACTGTACCTCGGGAGGAGGATTCAAAGCATCGAAGGGAGGAACGACTGGCTCATTTGGAAGCACATCCTTGAAGGTGTACTTCGTGACCAGTCGCACCCTCTTATCTACCTCACTAGTGGACATGCCATCGGCAGACACGCGAGTGGCATCATCAGCGCCACCCCATTGAAACATGGGATGGACTCTGGCCTGGAGAGGCTGGACGCGACGACGCAGCCAAGTCCTGACAAGGGCGCAGCCTCCCTCTTCCGTGCCTATGCGGCTCTCGAGGTCGCAGACGCGTTGATATAGCATGTCTGTCTCCGCGAGTTCAGAGGGCATGATCACGTTCTTCCAAGAACGCATCTTCTTGCAGGGAGCCGTGGGATCAAAAGGCGCGAGTCCAAAGTGCTCGTCCTTGGCCTTCTGGTCACGAACATAGAACCATCTGTCCCTCCATCCCTGGACGGACTTGGCGAGCTTAATGTCGAAGTAGGTGGCTGATGGGTCGACGTGGATTCCGCAACCACCTACGTCATAAACTAAAGAGCCAGATGCGGACTGACGCTTCAATTTAAAGATGCGCTTGAAAAGACCAAAGTGTGGCTCGATTCTGAGCCAGCACTCGTAGAGAGTGATGAAACAAGTGATGTGGAGGAGTGAATTTGGGGACAGCTGATGGAGCTGGAGCCCATAGAAACAAATAAGACCCCTAAGAAAGGGGTGAAGAGGCAAGGAAAGACCGCGAATGATGAATGCAAGAAACATCACTCGAAAACCAGTGGGAGGAGCAGGAATGGCCTCACCGCTGGGGACGCGCGCATCGGCGACTGCCGCAAAGATAACTCCATCTTGGCAAAGAAGACGGAGATCCGACGCCTTGATGATAGAGGGGCGCCATGCGCCATTGGTCACACGGGTGCCCGCGACCTTCTTCTTCCCGCCGGCGGCGGTGCTGGTGCCCGCAGCAACGGAGCCACCTTTCTTCTTCGCCGTAGCAACGGTGGCCACGGAATCAACGGCAGCGCCTCCCTTCTTCTTCACCATTGCGCGGCAGTGATGTGAGCGAAGGAAGTAGCTCGAGAATGAACGGAGCTGGTCCAGCGTCGTGGAGAAGATGCTCGCAGGGGAAAGCAGAAAAGCAACAGCAATGGCGATGGCAGCAAGGAAGAAAGAGCACAGGTGGGAAATTACCGCCGCAACATCGCTACTTAACCCCTGGGAGATGCAATCCAATGGCTGACAAAAACCCTATTGGACGCGTGGAGAAGAGGAAGCGCGAACCGTCCCCCACTTCTACCATTACGCGCGGAAATCGAGGAGGCACAGTTAAAAATAAGATTACGCACGCCCAGTCAAATCAAAGTCAGAAAGTGGGACCCACCGCTCGTCATGTCCCGTCAAAATTGCTCACGCGGGCAACTAAGGTCATACAAGCATCAACACTGACGTCACCAAGGCTATGCAGTGGAAAACTTTGACTATTTTTAGTCCTTGCTGGAGTCTTCGACTCCACCAAGCACTCGGGGGCTACTCCCATAGGGAGCGCTGGCCGTGCACCCTACGACTTTTCTTTTTCTTGTTGCAGGAACATGGACAATCACAAAAGCAAACCCAACCACTCGAAACACAGTTCGATTATGGACATGGGTTACTCCCATAGGGAGCGTCGGAAACAAGTAGGCAAAAGACGACATCAGTCGCAAGTGTTTTAGTACCTGCCGGATTCATCGACTGAAACAAGTAGGCAAAAGACGACAGCAGTCGCAAAAGTATTTTAGTACCTGCCTGAGTCATCGACTGAAACAAGCAAGCAAAAGACGACAGCAGTCGCAAAAGTTCTTTAGTCCCTGCCTGAGTCTTCGACTCAACCAGGCACTCCGGGGCTACTCCCATAGGGAGCGCTGGTCGTGCACCCTATGATTATTTGTACAAAAAACTGTGTGTTGATAACATCCACACTCGAAACTCATGGCGATACCGCCTCATAATTTTTCCCTACAAAGAGACTGCGTCTCCTGGGTCACCCGAATCGTCTCCACGATGATAAAATTCGGATGTCGCGCCTACGGCGTGAAGGTAAGACCTGAATAAGGCCTGGCAACGCATTTAACTGCGCAATACCAGAAACATATCTGTGCCTACAAGCACGATGAACATGCCTTGACGGACGCGTCAAGTGCTCACACCCATATAACTGGAATTCGACTCCTGTAAGACCTCCACGGCCTTAGTCGAATTACACCAGCACTTTTCTGGATTCGATTCCAGGGACTCGAATTTGAGTAGATTGCGTTGTTTCACCCTAAGGTGGTTAACTGATACCGATACTTCGGTTATATCAGGCACATATATCAACAATCCCTATGGCACAAATAAAAGCAATCGAAATGTACTCATTTAGGCACTCGAAGGCTTCAAAAAGTCCCCAGTCGAATCTGCGATTCCATTGGACACTCGGGGGCTACTGACATGGGTATACCCTACAGGTACTCGAGCTTGGTATATATGGTCCAAATACATACATGCCCACGGTGTCGCCAAGGCCCGGATGGAGGGACTCGAATAACCTACGGACTCTCGATTGCTTGAAGGACAAGAAGAAGCTAAAGATAGAAAATTTGAAGGGGAAAACCCTAACTTGTAACCGACTCGACCTGCTACCCGAGACCTAGCCTATCTATATAAAGGCTAGGAGGGGGCGGCGAGGAGGACACACGCAACCCTAGTTTCCACAACCCTTGCCAGATTGCATATGCGCACCATTGTAACTTTCGACTCCTTCGATAATTCCACGAGCAGACAAGCAGGAGTAGGGACCTCTAAGAGGCCTGAACCTGGGTAAATCCTTTGTCCCCTGTGTGCTTGTTTGCTAGCCGATAGATGTCTCCAGCGCTCCCTCCTTCTCCAAAACCCAAGTCCATAACAATGGGCATTGACGAGTTAAACCCTCGTCACTTACATTATTTGATTGTCCCCCATGCTTACTAAAGGAGGATGAATGTTATGTTCCTGAGGATTCTTTTGAAGATGTTTATAATAAAGCTCTAGTGCTTGTGGATCATGAAAAGCATGCTTTATGTGATAGTTATATTGTTGAGTTTATTCATGAGGCTACTGAAAATTATTATGAGAGAGAAAAATATGGTTGTAGAAGTTTTCATGGTATTGAAACACCTCTCTATGTGCTGAAAGTTTTGAAGTTACTATTGTTTTATCTTCCTATGCTTGTCACTTTGTTCTTTGTGAATTTATTTGCATACACGATTCCTATGCATAGGAAGTGGGTTAGACTTAAATGTGTTTTGAATTTTCTTCTTGATGCTCTCTTTTACTTCAACTCATATTTCTTATGAGAGCATCCTCTCAAACTATCATGCCTGAAGATGATAATATGTCTATTATTCTTGGGAGACCTTTTCTTAAATACTGCAGGAGTTGTTATTAATTGTAATCAAGGGAAGGTGACCTTTAATGTTAATGACAAGGAACACACTGTCTATTTCCCCAAGAAGATTGAAAGGACTTATGGTTTGAATACAATTGAACATGTTGAGGGCATTCAAGTTGGAGAAATATATTGTCCCATACCAAGAGAAAAATTTGAAACTATTATGATTGGGACCATTGCTATCAAGGTTGAGGTAACATAATCATTAGTGGAATACAAAGTTTTGTCTCATATGAAATTGTTTTGGTAGCAAGACCTGATCAACCTTGTTAACAAAAGGATTTCATTGAACAGGACAATGTTTTCACTATGATTATCTCCGCTTACTTTTATTCTACCCATTTTAATTTTTGCTTTTGCCTAACTTAAATGCGTTAAAGAAAAGTACTTATTGGGAGATAACCCAAAAGTTTTAGATGAGTCTTGGAAGTTATTACCTCAGTAATAACCGCTCCTTATCCTTTTTATTTGCTTTTTGTGCCAAGAATAACCTCTAATGAGAGAGAAGTAATGATTGGGAAAGTTGCTGTCCCGAAACAGATTTCTGTGCTTCACCGTAAAAATTCGAGTAAAATCTCTGAACGTCTTTTTGAGGCGTGAATTTTTGTGCTCCTGCCCTAGGTTGTTATCTAACTTTCTTAGTTCAACACTTTTTGATTTGAGCAACAGAAGGTCTTAGAAAAAAATCGTCTTTACCTGCTGGTCTGTTTTGACAGATTTCTGCCATTTTCTGCATTTGCTTCTTGTTGGTTCCTTTTTGAGTTTTTTTGGGGAATTGAGATTTTTGAGGGAAGTGCTATAGTATCTAGTGTTCTAATGGAAGTTTATTTGGTGTTAGAACTGAACCTTAAGACTTATTTATCTTGAGTGCACTAATGTTGCTAATAAAGATTGTGTGAAGTTTTGTTTGAAGGAAAAATTTCAGGTGTATGGAAGGAATGAGTAATGAGATGAAGGATGGACTAAAGATCAAACTTGGGGATGCCACGCATGTCACCCCAAGAAATCTCCAAGAAGTACAAGCGTCAAAGCTTGGGGATGCCCAAGGCATCCCCTTCTTCATCAATAAAAATCCCAGGTTTCTTCCAAACGCTTCATTTTTATTGTTTCATGCATAGTTGTGTTGTTCTTGGAGCATCTTCTTTTTCATTTTTCGTTTTGGCTTTCGTTTGCTTGATTTTCTTAGTTTGCTGAATAAATTGGTTGGACCCCCTCTTTCATACATTGGGTTTCAAATAGTTTGGTTTGGTTTGGCAAAAGAGTAGGAAAGTTCATGCTTAAGTGGTAAAGAGAGCTTGTTTTTGACTGTGGCCTATGCTTTGTCATTCCATGCTTGATATTATTTTGGATTTATGCTTAGTATTCTTTGCTGTAGCATGACTTGTTATAAACAATTGAGATTGCTTAATGTGCCTTGGATGAATCATGTGTTGTTTTAGCATATTAAAGCATAGTATAGTGGTATTCTCCTTTGATGCTTTATTTGGGTCGACTTGGCGCATGCTCACACCATGTTATGACTATCTCAAGTCACCTTAAGCCTTTATGATCCTTTAGTTTTCAACTTGTAGTATCACTTTATGCTTTGATCAATGATGTTTTGTCGCTTTGCATGATTATGGCCATTATTGCTCTCTCGTTTGTTGCTCCCTTACTATTGCTAGCCTTCACTTTCACTGAGTATGTTTTACTCATGTTTCCAACTCCCTAAAACCAAATATTTCCAAAGTGTCCACCATACCTACCTAGTAGCATCATTTGCTACTCCCGTGCATATTCAATATGCCTTGTTTTCTTCCAAATAAAATGTTTGCTTTTTATGGGAAAATTTGTTAGTAAAGATCTCACGAACTTGATGGCACACTTTATTTCCTGCACTTAATAAACCTGAACCAGTGTGAACTCTCCATGAAAGTTATATGCTTGCAAATTATAGGCTGGGGATTAGCAGAACCGTGCTGTCACGGGGAACGCTTTCAACACTTGTAAATATATACCCAGTTGATACCTTGCTCTTTTGTTTGCGAATGTCGTCGGTGTGAAATAAAAGGGGAGCTTGTAAGTCCATGGAGTTATGTATGTGTGTTAGAGAAACGCCTAGGCCGCTGGTCTAATCCATGCTGACATGGTGGAAACCTGCAGCGTAACCATAATGATATCTATGAAGTATTCTTCTTATACAAAAAAGAGAGAGAGATAGCTATTGAGAAAAAGAAAAAAGAGTTTTATGAAAAGAGGAAAGAGAGAAAAAAGCACCATTTTCCCATGGTAAATAAGAAGATTGCTGAGATACTCATTGTCTGCTTGCCTTGTCATTTTGATATGGGGATTCTTCCGTATCATCGGGCAAGGGGTACCCCGTTGGGAGTTCTCAATGATACACACATACTTACGATGACAAGAACTTACCGGTAACTAAAGTTGAGTAGCATGAGGACCGGCCCTCGTACTCAAGGGACTTGGGATTTTCAGTTTAGAGTCTGTCAAGCATATAACTCAGATTGGACCTCACTTTCACCTTAACCACATTAAAGATGCTTATGATAGGGGCAATGAGATCTCAAAGCTAATTAGTACCATACTTTCAGCATTTGGAAGCCTTTCAAACTTTTCAAAACCTGTTCATTTCCTTGTTGAGTCTTCACACATTCTATGAGCACTTTCTTAAGAGCATAGTGGCCATTCTTAGTTCTATGTGCATTGTCCCAAGACTTGTTGATTGATGCATACCTTGATATTGCTTGTTTTAAACTATTTGTATCTAGTCACTCTTATGAACTTTGAAGGTGTCCTATGCATTTATATTTGCTACTCTATTGAGGGACAAGCTGAATACTTTTATGCTATGTTTTATTTATGTGAAACAAACAAACGTCTTGCAAAGCATTGTTATTCATGAATCTTTTGTTTATGCCTTTTCATGTTGCATCATAGTTGCTATGTCTTATTGTTAGAACTTTGTCTTTCATGTTATGATTGAAGTACTATGATCCCAGCTTTGAATGGTGCATGTCACCTTAAAAATTATTCTTTCTTTTTATCACTTACCTACTCGAGGACGAGCAGGAGTTAAGCTTGGGGATGTTGATACATTGCAAATGTATCTATAATTTTTGATGCTCCATGCTTGGTTTTATCAACTTTCTTGTGTATTGTCCACACTTTGGAGTACTTTTCATATGATTTCTTGGACTAACCTATTAACAAGAGCCACAATGCCAGCTGCCTGTTTTCTGCTATTTTTGGTTCCAGGAAAGTCAGAAAATGAATATTCTCGGAATTGGACGGGACAAAAGCCAAAGTGCCTATTTTTCCAGAAGACTCTAGGAGCCAGAATACGAGACAGAGGAGGGCCAGGGACTGGCACCCCCCCAAGCGTGGGCTGGGCCTGGCCGCGCCAGGGCATGGTGTGGTGCCCTCAGGCACCCCCTCGGTCTCCCTCTTCGCCTATAAGAAGCCTTCAGACCTAAAAACTCCGGGGGGTTCAACGTTTTTCCAGAAGAAGTTCCGCAGCGCCGCCACCAGCAAAGGGGAGATTCGGGGGGGACTGAAAGTCTCTGTTCCGGCACCCTGCCGGGACGGGGAAGTGCCCCCGGAGCCATCTCCATCGATATCCACCATCATCTCCATCGACCATCCATGTTTCCCCCATCTATGAGTGAGTAATCCCCCGTTGTAGGATATGGGGATGGTAGGGATTGGATGAGATCGTTCATGTAATGGCATCAGATTGTTAGGGCTTGGTGCCTAGTATCTTTTATTAGTGCTTTATGACTTTGTTGCGACTTGTTGTGCTTAATGCTTGTCACTAGGGCCCGAGTGCCATGATTTTAGATCTGAACATGTTATTGATTCATTATGATAGTATTGTTTTT
This sequence comes from Avena sativa, assembly GCA_916181665.1. Classification (NCBI taxonomy): domain Eukaryota; kingdom Viridiplantae; phylum Streptophyta; class Magnoliopsida; order Poales; family Poaceae; genus Avena; species Avena sativa. The sequence continues at coordinate 71,346,841 of OV702292.1, forward strand.
GGTCTTATCTGCAAGTTGTATACACACGTTGTTGTCCGGAACCTATGGCCCCAAAGTGACAAAAATCGGGATAACCGGAAGGGAATGGCTTTGATGTGAGGATCACATGTGTTCACGGAGTGTTAATGCTTTGCTCCGGTGCTCTATTAAAAGGAGCACCTTAATTGCCAGTAGTTCCCTAGAGGCCCCGCTGCAAATGGGCTGGCAGGACAAAAGATGTTGTGCAAGTTCTCATTGCGAGCACGTATGACTATATATAGAACACATGCCTAGGATTGTCTAGTACTTGGATGCTTTATCTTATTTATCTATAATTGCCCTATGTTCTGATTGTTATGTGAATTGTCTTGTCCATGCAATTCCCGTCCATCCACCCCTATGCCTACCGCACTCGAATCCCACTGCTTACTGCTTTTGTTACTACTGTCTTTGCTTTACTACTGCTGTTACTTTACTATTCCTACTACAAAACTGTTGCTACTGATAAACTGCTGTGAGCAAGATTGTTTCCAGGTGCAGCTGAATTGACAACTCAGTTGTTAAGTCTTATAAATATTCTTTGGCTCCCCTTGTGTCGAATCAATAAATTGGGTTTCACTTCCCTCGAAAATACTGCGATACACCCCCTATACTTGTGGGTCATCATGTCCATTACCAAAAAAATGAGCTTCTTGATATATTTTATAATGGACTAACTGAAGAATCTAGGACATACCTGGATAGTTGTGCTGCTTGTGTTTTTAGGAATAGGACTCCCAAGGAAGCTGCGGAATTAATGGCTAAAATAAGCAAGAACTATGAAGATTGGACTCCTCCTGGACCAACTATACCTGAACCAACTATTCCCGTGCCTATACCAACATCAAAGAAGAGGGGAGTTATTGAACTAAATGATGAAGCGATGAAGGAAGCTAAGAAATGTCTTAAGGAGAAGGGAATTAAAGTTGCAGACGTCAAGAATTTACCTCCTATATAAGAACTATGTAAGCCAATCTCCCACTCATCCACTATTAAGGTACACTCTCTCCAACACTTTGATGAAGGTGATATTCCTTACTCTAAACCTCCTGATCAATGCTTAGAAGAATTTGATATTTTTATTGTTAAGCAAGATAATTTTAATAAAAGGGTGCAAAATCATTTAATGGAAAACTCTAGAGCTATTATTGAGTTAAAAGATATTGTGGAAAGAACCTCTAATGATGTTAAAATGCTTGTTAAACACTTCCAAAAAGACTTGCTAGTTAATGCTGCTAAAGAAAAACATGCTTATGAAATTAGAACTAGAAGTGGTGCTGCTACCCAGGATCCTCTATATCTTGAGGGGCATCCTAAAAGAATTGAGCAGGATTCTCAACAAATTGAAAATAGTGGCACTTCTCCTAAGAAAAGAAAAAAGAAACGTAAAACTATTGTAGAATCCCCTGAGCCTGCTATAGACCCCAATAGCATATTTGTCTCTCATGCTGAAACTGAAAATGGTAATGAGGAAAATGATGCTCCTGATAAAGAAAAAGTTGAAGAAGAACCTGAAAGGCACACTAAGAATACTAAATACACTAAAGAAGATTTTGTTGCTAAGAAACATGGTAGTGAAAGAGAGCCTTGGGTCTAAAAACCTATGCCTTTCCCTGATAAGAAACACAAGTCAAAGGAAGATGAACACTATAATAAGTTTCGTGAGTGGATGAAACCTTTATTCTTGCAAATTCCTTTGACTGATTCTATTAAATTGCCTCCTTATTCAAAGTATATGAAGGATATGGTCTCTAATAAAAGGAAGATCCCTAATGAAGAAATTTCTACTTTGCTTGCTAATTACTCCTTTAATGGTAAGGTTCCAAAGAAACTTGGAGACCTAGGGATTCCAACTATTCTGTGCTCTATTAAAAATAGTTATGTTAGAACTGCTTTGTGTGATTTGGGAGCAGGAGTTAGTGTTATGCCTTTTTCTCTCTACAAGAGACTTCAATTGGAAAAACTAATACCAACTAATCTATCTTTGCAAATGGCTGATAAATCTACTACCATTCCTGTTGGTATATGTGAAGATGTACCTGTTCGAGTGGCTCATAATTACTTGACATTAACTGATTTTGTTGTGCTTGAAATGCCTGAAGATGATAATATGTATATTATTCTTGGGAGACCTTTTCTTAATACTGCAGGAGCTTTTATTAATTGTAATCAAGGAAAGGTGACTTTTAATGTTAATGACAAGGAGCATACTGTCTATTTTCCCAAGAAGATTGATAGGACTTATGGTTTAAATTCAACTGAACATGTTGAGGGCATTCAAGTTGGAGAAATATATTGTCCCATACCACGAGAAAAATATGAAACTATTATGATCGGGACCATTGCTATCAAGGTTGAGGTAACATAATCATCAGTGGAATACAAAGTTTTGTTTCATATAAAATTGTTTTGGTAACAAGACCTGATCAACCTTGTTAACAAAGGGATTTTAATGAACAAAACAATGTTTTCACCATCATTATCTTTGCTTACTTTTACTTTATCCATTTTAGTTTTTGCTTTCGCTTAGTTTAATTTTCTGTTGTTAGTTGCTTGCATATTAGACTGTCTTAGAACTTCTGAAGTTTTGGCTTTGTTTTGGCATTGCATCTTCTAGAAACTTTTTTCTGTCAGAAAATCATTCATCTATACCTAAAAATTGCTGAAAAGTAAAGTGTCTCGAAAAATCCTAGAAAACTCATATTAAATTTTTGCGTGAAAAAGGGGCAGAGAAGTGCCTGGAGAGTAACATGGGGGCCCACCAGGCAGGCACACCACATGGTGGTGCGGCCAGTCCAGGGGCACGCCTGGCCATGGTGTGGGCCACCCCTGGCCCTCCACTCAGTCTCTCACTTCCCTCTGCCTTCACTCTCCCGAGAAAACACCGGCTCGTTGCTCAAAATCGCGTTCTTGCTGTTATTGTCAACAATTTTTCGATCTCCTTGCTCAACCCATCTTTGCTGCTGAAATTGGGAGCATTTGTTCTCCGGTATGTGACTCCTCCGCTTGTCCAAGTCGATTTGTGCTTAGTGGTTTATATCTTGAGTATTTTGTTGATGTAGGTGACAGGTTATGAGAGCTTGTAAGCTTGTTCAATGCTTAGAGATATTGTTTTGATGCATGTTTAGGCCTCTTACAAGTCCCTATGAGTAGTTCCCTTCATTATGTATTCACTTCGCAATCACTTGTATAATGAATGTTTAAATTTTAGAATAGAAGATGAATGAACACCAACTCAACCAACAAGAACTGAGGGTGCCTGAAGTTATGGAGGTTCACTGAGAGGAGGAAGTTTTTCCTTCCATCTATCCATGCCACGAATTCATGAGGGCTGCAAGGATTTGTCAGGACTTCCACACTTTAATTGCTAATGCAGGATTGGAGCATTTTGTGTGAGATGAATCTTACCAATTTGTGAAACTAACTATGTCTGTGGTGCAGGACTTTTGATTTAATTGCTCTTTGCCTAACCCCATGGTTCACTACAAAATTTACAATATAGCTGTCAACCTTCCACTTGATGACTTTTGTGCAGCTATTAAGGTACCTCAGTGGGGATCGCATGGAAGGATTAAAGAGCGACCTACACCACTCATGGACTTGTATGCGGAGATTTGCCAAGGGAGCAGCTTCTCAAATGAGAGTGGGAAAATTCGTAACATTCATCTCCCGTCTATTCGCTACTTTGCTTAATTTATTGCCAAGTGTGTTCTCGCTAGGAAAACTGCTAATAAGTTATCCTCATATGATATAGCATTCATCTCAGCTGCTTTAAAACGAGATAGGACTTATAATTTGGGTGCCTTGATAGCTTTCCGTCTTGCTGCGAACCGCGAGAAAGGTGGAATTTGTGGAGGCCTCATTGCCTCTCGTTTATTAGCTTTGCATGGTTTAGTGCCTCATCATTTAGACCTACAGTTTCCCATAGAGAGACTTGACCTTAATTCCATGATACAACATAAATTTGTTTCTTCTTGGGCTAATTTGAGTGATTTGTCTTATGAAATAACCTTTCTCAAGGCTGGTTGGAGAAGGATTAAGTCCGAGCGAGTTATTCTTTTGCCTACACCTGTTTTGTTTAACCTTGATACCAGGGTAGGATGGTCACTCACCGAGGAAGGACACGATGCATACTTGGGAGAGCTCTCCCAACAGGAGGAGGATACTGGAAGGGATGTTATAGATGATTCGGTCCAGCCCTCGAATGGGGGGAGTCTTCATATCAGCAGCCTACCTATGATTGAGGAGCTTCTTCTTCTTCCCAAGGGCCTAACCATGATCATTCTTACGATGACCCGCTTGCTTGGAACCCTTACCCGCATTGGGGTTGATACCCACTTAGGACAAAAGCCTAAGCTTGGGGGAGGTACACCGACACCACACTCATCTACATATCATGTTTAGTCGGTATTTTGTATATCCGTGCTTCGTTCTCTTTTTATTTTTGTTCTTTCTTTGCTTTTGCTTTCTAAAACACAAAAATACCAAAAATATTTTCTTTGTTTCTCTTTCTTTTTTCCTTGGTTTGCTTCTTCCGTTTGGCTTTGTTTTGATTATTTGAAAAACCCAAAAAGATTTTGCTTTGCTTGTTCTTCCTTTTTGCTCTTGCCTTTAAAACTCAAAAACACCAAAAATATTTGTTGTTCTTCTTTGGTTTTTGTGAAGTTTGTTGTAGGGTTCAGCAGTCCACAATGTAATTTGGTTTCTTGTTATTATTCAAGCCACACAAGTGAAGGGGCAATAATGAGGATTAATAACAACTTGAGGTGTGGTAAGAGGCTGGTAACGAACTCTATTTGTTTTCATTTTTGTACACATACTCATCATTGTGGGCATGCTTAGTCTGTTCATGTAGGGTGTATGTTATTTATGGATGCTTAGTAGTTCTTGCTTTCTTATGATTAGCTACAGCTTACTAATAGTTTGTAGCATGTCATATGAATGTTTGCTTGCATTGTTCTATTCATAACTTGGTATGACACTGTGGTATCCTCCTCTGAATGTTTCACTTGAATTGACTTGGCATATGCTCACGCATGCATATGACTGAAATAATCAGTTAAGCCTCGATGAATTATTTTGCCTCAAGGGTCTTGAATCACTTTCATGCCATGATTAGTCCTGTTTTGTTGCAAGCATGATTATGATAGTTATTGCTCTCTCGTTTGTCGCTCCCTTACTTTTGCTAGCCTTCACTTGTGTTGAGTATAATCTTTACTCGTGCATCCAACTCCCCAAAACCAATATTGCCAAAAGTGTCCACCATATCTACCTATTAGCATCATTTGCTATTCCGTGCATATTAAGTATGCCTTGTTTTCTTCCGAATAAAATGTTTGCTTGTTATGAGAAAGTTAGTTAGTAAAGCTCTCACGAACTTGATGACACACTTTATTTTCTTGCACTTAATAAACTTGAACCATTGTGTCCACCTTTTTTGCGTATATGCTTGCGCTTTATAAGTTGAAGTTAACATAACCATGTATCATGGGGAACGCTTTTAACATTGCACTTGTACTTTGTACCTCGTTGATATCATGATTCTTTTGCTTATGGATCCCGGCGGTGTGAAATAAAAGCGGAACTTGTAAGATCATGGAGTTTGTATGTGTGTTAGAGAAACGCCTGGGCCGCTAGACTAAGCCATGCCTAATCATGGTGGAAACTTGCAGCATAACCATAATGAGCATTCTATGAAGCATCCTCAATAAAAACCTATGCAAATAGCACATAAAAAGATCGCTAAGATGCTCATTGTTTGCTTGCCTTGTCATTTTGATTATGGGATAGTTCATGTATCATGTGCAAGGGGTACCCCGTTGGCGGTTCTCTATGATACATATGTACTTACAATGACAAGAGCTTACTTGTGACTGAAGTTGAGTAGCATGAGGTTCGGTACTCGTAAGTAAGGGGCATGAGATTTCAACTTATAACTTGTCAAGAATATCCTCTTAGTTGTGTCACTTTAACCTTAACCATTTAAAGATGCTTATGATAGGGGCAATGAGAGCTCAAAGCTAATGAGTACCATACTTTAAGCATTTGGAAGCCTTTCAAACTTTTCAAAACCTTTTCACTTCCTTGTTGAGTCACCACATATTCTATGAGCACTTTCTTGAGAGCATGGTTGTCATTCTTAGTGCAATGTGCTTGTCTCAAAACTTGATTAATTGTGTTATGACCTTGATGCTTGTATCTTTGATATCTTTACTTCTAGTCTTCACTTGAACTTGAGAGGTGCCTTGGCATTTATATTTGCTCTACAATCAAAGGCAAGTGAGATACCACTCTATCATACATTTTTAGGAGCATTGCGATGTTGCTTATGTTTATGTTTCATGCTACTTACTATTTTTGAGTTAGAATCTCTTCATAGCAATGACTAGTAAGTAAACTTAGTTGCATACTCTTTATTGTGAATTGCCTAAGTAGTTGATCACATGCTGAGAATATATACATCTTATGAAGCAAATGTGTTCGTGAAAGTTTCTTTTATCGCACTCAGTTTTCAACTGAATTGCTTGAGGATAAGCAATAAGCTAAGCTTGGGGGGGGGGAGTTGATGCGTCCAAAACGTATCTACTTTCCTGAACACTTTTGCTATTGTTTGTCCTCTAAACTTGTGTGATTTTGATACAACTAACACGGACTGACGCTGTTTTCAGCAGAATTACCTTGGTGTCTAGTTTTTGTGCAGAAAATCAACTATCAGGAAAAATCCCAGAAAATATGCCAAAAATCCTATTTCACCAGAAGACTCACGGAGCTAGAAGACGAGACGGAGTAGGGCCACGAGGGCCCCACACCACCTGGCCAGGCGGGCCAGGCCAGGTCACGCCTGGGGGGGGGGGGTGGCCGCCTCGGCTGCCCCCTCGGCCTCCCTCTTTGCCTATAAGACGCCTCTTGACCTAAAAACCAAGGGAGGTTCGAAGTTTTTCCAGACAGAGTTCCGCTACGCCGTCACCACCAGATTCCGCGATTCGGACCTAGAAACTCCGTTCTGGCACCCTGCCGGACGGGGAATTGGAGGAGATCATCGCCATCATCATCACCATCGCTTCTCCATCGACCATCCATGTTCCCCCATCTATGAGTGAGTAATCCCCCAATGTAGGCTATGGGGATGGTAGGGATTGGATGTGATCGTTCATGTAATGGCATCAGATTGTTAGGTCATGGTGCCTAGTATCTATTATTAGTGCTTTTTGACTTTGTTGCAACTTGTTATGCTTAATGCTTGTTACTAGGGCCCGAGTTCCATGATTTCAGATCTGAACATGTTATTGATTCATTATGATAGTATTGTTTATGGTCTTACCTGCAAGTTCTATACACACGTTGTTGTCTGGAACCAAAGGCCCCGAAGTGACAGCAATCGGGATAACTGGAGGGAATGGCTTTGATGTGAGGATCACATGTGTTCATGGAGTGTTAATGCTTTGCTCTGGTGCTCTATTAAAAGGAGCACCTTAATTGCCAGTAGTTCCCTTGAGGCCCCGCTGCAAACGGGTTGGCAGGACAAAAGATGTTGTGCAAGTTCTCATTGCGAGCACGTATGACTATATATGGAACACATGCCTATGATTATTTAGTACTTGGATGCTTTATCTTATTTATCTGCAAATGTCCTATGTCTTGATTGCTATGTGAATTGTCTTGTCCATGGAATGCCCGTCCATCCATCCCTATGCCTACCGCGCTTTAATCCTACTATTTACTGCAATTGTTACTACTGTCTTTACTTTTACTACTGCTATTACTTTGCTATTGCTACTACAAAACTGTTGCTACTGATAAACTGTTGTGAGCAAGATTGTTTCCACGTGCAGCTGAATTGACAACTCAGTTGTTAAGGCTTATAAATATTCTTTGGCTCCCCTTGTGTCGAATCAATAAATTGGGTTTCACTTCCCTCGAAATACTGCGATACACCCCCTATACTTGTGGGTCATCAGGGGGTGAGGTGCGATGGCGTGGAGAGATGGCTTGTTCTTCTTCCCCCGGTCGATCGTTGCGGTGAGGGGGTAGGTGATGGTGGCTTCTTCTTCTCTATCCTCCTCAAGATGGCGATGTTCTGAGCTCAGTTTTGCTCTGCTTCTACTTTGCTTTGGTTGTCATGGTGATGGTGAAGGAGATATGCCCTAGAGGCAATTAATAAAGTGTATTGTTTGATATATCTCTTATGTTCATAATACGTTTCATACTATGCTATAATTGTATTAATACGAAACGTTAATACACGTGTGATATGTAAACAAACCAAGTCTCTAGTTACCTATAGTGAACTAGTTCATTGGTCATGAGGATGATCTAGGGTTTCGAGATCACGGGCATTTATGCCAATTGACAATGAGGTCATGTCATTAGTTGAATGATGTGATAGACAAATCGCCCAACAAGTTGTATCATAATGAGAAATAGTTACAAAGTTCACCATTAATGATAAACTAAGGAAATCTCGCAACCTGATCCTTAGAATGTGAGATAATGCAAATCACTGTTCTGGAGGGAGCTTAGATGGTATCAAGTATCATTCCATGACTGGATGATCAAAAAGGTGCCACTCGGGTTTCCCAAAGGGCATGTAGAGGAGTACATATCAAGACCAGGATTTGCCCATCCATGTAACAGACAAATACATTTGTGTCCATCTCGGTGACATTGCATTAATGAAGCTTGCAAGCGTGTGACTGGGTCACGGAATGCAACGACATAGGAACGAGAAAACAAGTTCATCGGTAACAAGATCGAATGAAGGTATGGATATACCATAGATCAAATCTCGGGTGAACTAGGTATCAAGTGGCAAAGGGAATGGGAAACGACGTTTACGGTTCAAACGACATTATCATCATGGAATGCACAAGGGTCATTATCGGCATCTCGGTCCCGCTATTGATCATTGATGGAGATCATGTTTATGCCATTCCCGAGCCATGGGGAAATACACTTAAGGGTACGATGAGCTAGAGATCCTCTATAAGTTGGAATCATCATATGAAAGAGAAAAGGAAACCGGAAAAGTTCCGTGAGAGAACCGGAATCGTTCCGGGAAAGTTCCAAAGTTATTCGGAGGAAATCGTGAAGGAAATATGCCCTGAGAGGCAATAATAAAGTTGTTATTATATATTCCTTATATATGATAGATGTTTATTTTACATGCTAGAAATGTATTGATTCAGAAACATCAATACATGTGTGTTTAGTAAACAAAAAGGGTTCCTAGTCATGCCTCTCTTATAGACTAGCTTGTTGATTAACAGGATGATCAAGGTTTCCTGATCATGGATATTGGATGTTGTTAATAACAAGGTCACACCATTGGTGGAATGATGTGATGAACATTCATCCGAAGTATAGCATTACGATCAAGTCATTATGTTTATATTGCTATAACATCATACGAAGTAATCTTTATCCTTAGACGATGAGATCATGTTAATTGCTAACACCGGAGGAGTATCTTGATAACATCAAACGTCACACCATAACAGGGTGACTATAAAGATGGGTTCAGTACTATGAAGGTGTTATGTTGAGGCTCATGGCTCAAGAGTGGAATTTATCAATCCAGATGATGGATAGATATACTCTGGGCCCTCTCGGTGATATCACATTAGGATAGCTTGCAAGCAAGTGATGTGATCACTAGAATGTTATATCACGGGAACGAGAAAAGAGTGCATGTCGGTAACGAGATCAAACTAGGTATGGACATACCGATGATCGAATCTCGGACATGTAATATATCGAGAGACAAAGGGATTTAGTTACAAGCGTTAAAGGTTCTCACGATCACAGGAGTCATCGTTGAATGTGTAGGAGTCAGTACGGATCTCCAGGTCCCGCTGCTGATTATTGATCGGAGAAGGGTCTCGATCATGTCTGCATTATTCACGAACCGTAGGGTGGCACACTTAAGAGTTACCGGACACCATTTTTGAGCACATATGTTTCAGACGAAAGAATTGCAAAGCTCAGGAATTGTTTCAATAGAAACCGGAAATTGTTTTGGGTGAAATTGCAGAAGGTGGTTCTGCATGTGATATTGAAATATTGCAAGGGGTTATATGTGAATGTTTGTTAATTAAAGTAATTAACAAAATTCTGAATAAATTTAATAAAAATAGTTTTATTAAATGAGAGAGCATTAAATTTGGAGAAATTTAATGCATTTAAAGTGGAGACTTTAAAAGGGAATGTGAAGAGGCATTTTAATGTGGAGGGGTTACCACCACATGAATGGGGGAGGTGAGGGGTCACCCCCCATGCGCCGGCCATGGAGAGAGGGGGCACCCCCCTCCTCCTATAAAAGGCCACCCATTCCCTCCTTCATCCTCACACCTCCTTGTGAAGGATCTCTCTCCCCCTCTAGAATTATTCCCCCATGGTCTCGGATTAGCGAGATACATGTTCCCGGTGGCATTTCGTCTGGAAGGAGTTGCTGCTTCCACTGGATCGTTGGAGCGAGGAGGTGGAGGTTGTCCGGTGGCTTGAACGTGTGTGCGAGTGCGGATGCGCTGCTGAGTTGCGGCGCTCGGACTTCCTCACGATATTGAGATCGGCAAGTGTACGACTACATCAACCACGAGTTCCGACTCGTTAACAAAGCTCGTTGTCTATGAGGGTAAGTTCTCATTGGATGTATGTCCACCCGTTGCTTTGTACCTAGTAGATAGATCTTGGCGTGTAGTTCACACCCTAGGAATTTTTTTGTTTTCTATGCTGCGGACCCAACAAATCAAAAGGGAACCGAAAGGTGTTTCGGGTAAAATTGGATTTTGTAATATGTATTTACATGATAATTAATGTAATTAATATTGAATATAATATTAAAATGTAATTTAAAGGGTATTCCACTAATGGGCCAAATTCCTAGGGAAAAAGGGCCCATGAGGGAAAACCGCAGGAGGGAAGGGCCAAGGCCTAGCCGCCACAAGGGGGCCCACCTGACCAGTCTAGGCCTGTGCACGGGGTGGGGGCACCCCTCGCCAGCTAGCCCATGGTGCCCTGAGGACTGTTCGTGCAAGAGATGGTACACCTGCAACACACTGTTGCGTTGCAGGGATTCCAAGCCAAAGATCTACTTCCGCACTCCCGGTAGGGATCAAGGAGCCGGAGGTCGTCATCATACACCGTATGTGTACAAAACCATGAGGGGACACACTTGGAGCACCTTGGATGTCATGAGTCGGAGCTGCTGCATGATGAAGATGGAGCAAGGGGTGACCTGCGAGGAGCATCGGGACCTTGAGGTCGGCTATGAGTTCGACTACTTCAACCACATTCCCCTTAGAATGTTAACCGCGTACAGTCTACAAGGGTATGTATTCTATATGCTTTGGTCATTACTATATTACTACATAGATAGATATTGGCATTAGGGAGTTCCAACGTAGGAATTTTTTGTTTTCTTCTACGGAACCCTTCAGTGGTATCAGAGCCGATCTATGCGTAGGAGTAATGTACGGACAATACACACATGTATTGTGCGGGCATTGATCATCTAGTTGTTACCCTCTAATGTGTACTTGTTTATATCGCGGTATTGTTTGATGAAGCGGCCCGGACCGACCTTACGCGTATTCATATGCGAGACTAGTTCCACGCTCGACATACAGCTTGTTCCGTATAAGTGGCTAGTGAGTGTCTGTCTCTCATTCAATAGTTGATATAGCATTTACAACGGAGGGCCCCAAAATGGGTGTAGTAGAGAAAACTCTTGGATCCTTGTTGTGGTTGGAGAGTTCATAGATTAGAAACGGTTCTATTACGAAAGCCCTAACAACCATGTAAAACTTGCAATAGATAAAGTAGAGGCGTCTAACTTTATTTTGAAGGAGGGGCATGCGATTTGATATGGTCTTAATCTTTATGAAGGTAAAGTAGTTTACTTTTATGTTACTAAGTTGTGTAGTAATAGTCATCGTTCCGATGGATGACCTACTGGTGGCATCATGGACTTAGCGTCAAATCAGGGGCAAGATGGAGATCATGTCGGAGCGCTCGATGGAGATCAAGGCGCAAGAAGAAGGACCATATCATATCACAATATACATGTGATGTTGATACATGTTTTATGTCTTATTATATCCTATTATTAGATACTCAATGGTAGCAGATAAGATGATCCCTAAATAATTCCAATGATAGTGTTCCCCTTGTGTGTGCAATGCCAAGAAAGTTCTCCATTATGAGGCAAGCCATGATGATCGGGTGTCAGACATATCTGCATTCGCATATGGTGGGTGTAAGCCATGTTGCACTGCAGATACACACAAGTTAGATTTGGCAAGCCTAGCATGTGTAGACATGGCCTCGGAACACAAGAGACCGAAAGGTTGAGCATGAGTCACATGGATGATGTGATTGACATTGGGGAATGTCTACCTTTGAAACTGCATTGCTGGTCGTGATGATCGGGGGTGGTGTAGCGGATTGGGATCGTGTGACCACTAAAATCGTACAGGGGATGACAATTTTAGTGGGAGCTCAATTAGGATTGAAATCATATTATAAACTTAGTCTAGATGTCTATTTGCAAATATCTGAGTAGATCATGGCCTATCCCATTGAGGTCCTTTGCGACCATGGGAAATTTCTTGCTTGATGTGGAACTTAGCGAAAGGGTCCAACTTCATAGATTAATACCCACGCCCGAGGGATATCCTCGTAAAAGGTGATATTCTCTTCTTGATACAATGACCATTAGGAGATAATCCGATGACTCTGTAATGTTTGTGTTTTCTCCATAATTATCCAATAAGCCATTCTCCATTCAATGGAGAGTTGGACTACAATTTTGTATTATGCAAGATCTGGCACATAAAGTATGAGTCGTTGGATGAGTTTTCTTCCATGATGGATGAAAAGAGAATATTTGGAGAAACACTTAGCGATCTTGCGTTAGAGTTATGAACTCTCAGAAGAGCTTGATTGCAATGGAGGTCATGAATGAAAAGGGTATATGTCATATATACAAAGTTATAAATGTAATTCTTGCAAAACTCATTGCAATTTAGAAAAGTATTGGATACTTGTCCCATTTTGTGAAAACATGATGGTCTGCTTGAGAATTTCTGGCGCTGAGGCAATGTGGCTTGATGACGGCAAGCAAACTGTTTGATGGCCAACATCACTCATTCCCTCAAGGTTTATCATTTGGATTAGTGGACTTGAATATACTTTTGTAATCCTTGCTTGTGTGTCTTGTTTTTAGCGAGACAATTATTCATATAAATAAGTTACAATCCAGTTGTACTATTCTTATGAATAATACCGTTATGGTCACATTACGATTATAAATGAGTTATTCTAATCACTATGTTAATGATAATAGTTTAAAGCATTTATAAATGATTAGAATGGTAAAAGATATCCAAAGTTTGATTATGATATGACACTATTATTTAAGTCATGGTGGTTATTGCATGTTCTTCATTCTAAATGAAGATCGAGGTCTTAGATATTTATCTAGAGACTTTGCAAAACCATGCCTCGTTGGGCAGAATGACTAAAACTCTGCATTCTAGTAAAACGGCGATATGCGAAGAAATGTTGAATCTTATACATAGTGATGTATCGTATTTTCAACAAATAGTGGAAATCATTATTTCATACTTCATTGTGGATTTAAGTGAATATGAGTATTTACTTAATGAAACATAAGTTTGAAACCGTTTGGATTTTTTCAAAAGATTTCAAAGTAAAGGAAGATATTCAATTAACAAGAATACAAAAGTCTATTCGATTTGATCAACATGACTAAAGTATTTAAGTTAATTTTGGCATATAGGGGACTTGTGAAAGATGTTTCATAAATTATGATAATTGGACAAATTCAAAGTGTGTTTAAATGTCTAAATATCATAATCATTTTGTATTAGATACAAATGGTCCAATATTATCTTCTATCGGGGTTATAGTTACCGTTTGGAGTTAGAGATCAAAATAAGTAAACACTCATTTGAAATACAAATAAACATCTAAATGATTCATGCAAACAATACCGTAAGAGTTATGGCATGTTCGAGTTTCTAGAGGTTTTGATAAGTAGAAATCATAACGAATAAACAAGTCTTTGTAGCGTATTCTTAGGAAATTATGAATACATGTTCCACAAAGGGGCAAACCTGTTGTTGTCCAAAGTTGATGCGTCTTGATGAAGATAGAGGTGGAAGAAAGTAAAAGATCAAAATAAGGTATTTGACCTTACCTCCTGATTGTTGAGTAGTGCAGTGAATTTGTTTCATGAAACCGAACTCTACAAATAGAGGAGAAACTAATGGTAATGATCACTAAGTTTTAGTGAATGCTTTTACTGAAGAAAGTAGGATTCAATGATATATTCTGGAAGTTTGCAGAATTATATTATTGATTCACTTGTCATGTTTATGAACAAGACATACCTACGAATTACAAAGAAGCGCGATGGACCTAGGTGCGAGAAATGACTAGAAGTTATGAAATCCTATATTAAGTTACATTTAAGATTGCAAAGTAATATGTTACTTGATATTATTAAGTAAAGAAGTTTACTTGATATTTCTGAATGACTTCAAAGTCATTAGAAGGAAATAAAACTTAATGAAGACGTAAAGCTCAATTTGTCACAAAGTATGGACAAATTCAAGGAGTTGACTACAATTGTAGCGATGCTTAAGTCTATTAGATTTACACCATCAATATATGGATATTGAAGTCTCGTAACTGGAATTCTCGATTTGATGGTGATCAGAGAATTTTGGAATGTCCAAGATTATCAAGAGAACCTGCATTTGAGTGGGAGCTATTTAGCTTAACCAAATCTTAATATGTAAGAGACATATTTTGAGTGGGAGCTAAGTGAAATCCCTGGATCTCATATATGGATGCCATATTTGAGTGGGAACGTGACAATATTCTAAAATATGTGGATGACATATATGAATGATGTGATTGGTACTAATAACATTTAAGTTGGTAAATATGGATGAAGTTGAACAAGTTCTTAAACAATGAGATCTATCAAGATAGATTGGTAAGTTTAATAAACATCGTAGTTGAATGCTTCTTGGACTTGATTCTGAAGATGTTCAGAATATCCTAGACAAGATTCTGAAGTAATTCAGAATGGAACAAGGTAAGAAAGAAGTTCTTACTTGTATGAAGCATTGCATTAGTGTCAGCAATGCAACCATGGTTAAAAGAAAGAAAGAGATGTGTTGCATATCCTATGCCTTAGTCATAGGTTATTCCATTCAACCATATTGTATACTTGACGTTATGTGACTCGAGGTTCTGGTTGGAAGGACAAGCTCTTAACTATAAGGACATGTATTGAAGTGATTCCTGAGTTAATCACTGAACCAGAATTAAGTTTGTCCTTAAATGGCAAGAAGCAAAGTAAGGCGCATAGTTGCATTTCATGCACTAGGATCTACATAGATATAGAAGTATAAGAGCTCCATCTGACATGATGTATATTGTTGTGGTGGGACTAGTTTGTCTTTACGCAGAGGATGTGTCCCAAGGCACAATACCCATGAGAAATCTCATTGTGGCTGATCTAACGTCACTGTTGGCTCCTGGATACATACCTCACTCTATTACCATAACTACTATATATACACACAAAGGAGTGCGAAGTGTGTTTCAAAGTTTACGTGACAATAGTAAAAGCGACTATCACGGTAAACACTAGAAACAAAGTCTCACTTTGTCACCAAACGAATACTTCAACCCATTATGAGCTAATGGCATGAATGTCAAAGTTAGGAAGACATTAACGATTTGCAAAGACACAATGATCTGGTTAAAACAGAACATGGACATGACATTTTCCATAAGCATGCATGATCAATAAATGCATATGTGATATGGTTTATGATGAGTAAAATGCGAGCTAGATTATTTGTACTCTAGTGCAAGTGGGAGACTAAAGGAGATATGCCCTAGAGGCAAATAAGAAATTGTATTGTTTGATATATCTCTTATTTCATGATACGTTTCATACTATGCTATAACTATATTAATATGAAATGTTAAAACATGTGTGGTATGTAAACAAACCAAGTCTCTAGTTACCTCTAGTGAACTAGTTCATTGGTCATGATGATGATCTAGTGTTTCGAGATCATGGGCATTTATGCCAATTGACAATGAGGCCATGTCATTAGTTGAATGATGTGATAGACAAACAACCCAATAAGTTGTATCACAATGAGGTCTAGTTACAAAGTTCTGTAGGGGTTCGCGTATGAAAACAATAAATTTTTACCCTACGCCCCTGATCCCCTAATGTTGCTAGGACCTATCTATTAGTAATGCAATAACAGGAGGGGCATTTCGCGAACTTACCATTCAAGACCAAAAAGCATTGTCGGAGAGCATGGTTGATGTAGACGAGCCGAAGCTGACCTCAAGGTCGTGATAAAGTCCTTGTGCTCCT